>JAPQWN010000006.1:60280983-63023483 GCA_028538565.1 Umbellularia californica
TGATATGTTTGGGCGTGCAAGAATTAAGTGTGGGGGTGTCTGGAATTGTAGTATAGCTATGGCTCGTGAAATGGAGCAGGTTTTCATCCTCGATTGGTGAGTTCCATTATTGGTATTTTTATTGTTTAAAAAGAAAAAAAAAAGAAAGAAAAAAAAATTAAAAAAAAAAGAGAAAAAAAAGAAAAAGAAAAAGTATTTGTGAAGTGATTGAGGAAATTGCTATCCATGTTCATAAATCCTCATCCTCCTAAAATTCCAAAAAGGAGTATGTTTAAAAGTGATGTATACAAGGTGGAAGTTGTTCAAGGATTGTTCCCTGCTACAAAAGAAAAAGTGTTCCTGTTGAATGATTTTTTTTTTCAGTACAAGAGTTTACATGTTCTGAATGCTTTGAAGCCAAATTGAAGAAGCTGCTGAATGGAGTGATTGATTTTACATGTCTTATATGTTCGAGCTTGAGTTGATTCATCTTTGCTCCACTAGTTTTGATGGCTTTTGAGCTACATTCCCAAATATTTCCAACCTTGATCCTAAACCCCATTACAACCTTTGAAAAGCCCTTTTGATTCGTGTTCTGCATGTGATCCTAGTGGTGAAGAATGAGAAGATATGCAAGCTTATGGTAGATCATTTCCATTGGACTGAATTTGAGAGAAATACCTACCCTTCAACCACATGAGAGTCGAGTGCTTATATCCGTGAGGGTCTACGTGTTTAGTTTGCTCTTATCTTCGAATGAGAATGCTTGCTAATTAATTGTAAGTTGCTTAAGAATGTTTGCTCATGATATGTTATGAGTTTTGAAGAGCTCGATTGTTCTTTGTTAATGGCATTCAACCTTGGTGTTTTTGAAAAAAAAAAAAAATGAATTTGAGTTTTGCCTAAGGACGAGCAAAAGTTAAGTGTGGGGGAATTTGATGAGAATGAAAAATGATATATTTTTCTCCATTAATATTTAGTCCTTTGTATCTATTTGATGTCCAATTGTACTAATTATTCTTATATTTTGATTTAGGATGCAAATGGAGACATTAAGTGCAAAACGAAGCTAATTGGGCAATTTTGGACAGTTTAGACATCGCTTCGTAATCTGGGCATAACTCTCTCATCCGAGCTCTAATTGAGATGATTCAGATGCAATGGAACGCCAAGAAAAAGATCTACAACTTTCATGTTTTGAGTTTTGAGAAATACTGGCTGCATCAAGGTCGAATTCGGGCTTGAAGTTACTGCTCGTACCTAATGCTAAATGGATGAAAAATCAAGCAGAATGGCATTATGGTAAATTTGAAGAAATCAGGAGTTCGTCAAAGCATATCCAATATTGGGCTCATTTTGTGAAGAACGAAAAATAGTGCAACTTTAATTCTTGGGTCGAGTCCAACAGAAGCCCGAGTAAGAAGATATGGTCAAAAAGAAGATTTTGACTAAGTTAGAAATTAATTGATTAATTTATTCCCATCTCAAATCCCATGCCACATCAAATTCTCTCAAAACTCACGGCTGCAACGTCCTAGTTTTATTCTATCTTTCATCTCTCATCCTCTCCTACTTTATCTCTAACTCATTACTTTTCTCTCCATCACATGGGCCCAACTACCTATTTTCTCTCCTTTTCCAACTCCAACTCCAAGGCCACCTCACCTTATTTCTCTCCTCTCTCTTCCAAACATGCAATCCATAAATAACCCATCTCACGTTGGGTCTTTGGTACCTTCTCCTCTCTGACGAATTTCCTCTCTCTCTTTCTTCATTACTCTTCTTCTTTTCTTTTGTTAATTTTGCAAGTCTTTTTATTGCCCTGCGTGGCTAATTTTTTATTGGTCGAAGGAGACTGAAGCCTCGGAATAAATACTGTGCGTGGCTAATTTTTTATTGGTCGAAGGAGACTGAAGCCTCGGAATAAATACTGTGAGATCTAATTTATTTTCATTGTTCAATTTATGCTTTGAATATGGGTTGTTCTTCTGTGCTTAATTTGTTATCATGGTTGTTTCGTTTAATTACTAGGAGGCCTACTAGTTTATTTTTCGTTGCAATCTACTGCTGAATTAGAAATCAAATCGTAATTGTTTGGTCCCTCTAATTTGTGAAGTAACTGATTTTTATTAATTTACTGCGTCAGTAATTGTTAGAAATTAGGAAGAACACTTGGCTAAATTAAATGCAACCGCGTGTGTTTGTGTTATTTAGGTTCATCGATCTCTCTAATTTTAATGCTGTTACTAAATTAAATCTATAGCGCTTGTCTTAGGTTGTTTAGTAATTAGGGTTAATTAGAGCGCGTGTTTTCTAATTAACTAATTAAGGAGGTAGGAATTTAATTCCAACGATGAATATTCAAAGTGTTAATTGATTTATTTTTGCATCAATGATCAGTTCTGAATTTCCGATGGTGGATGTTAACTTTGACCAATGCTTGCTCATTTAATTGAATTCGTTACTTTATTGATCTTTATTTGCTTTTATTTATTTATTTATTTTTTAGTATAATCAAAACCCCCATCTTTGATCACATAGCATAAAATTTAGTTAAACACTCTCCGTGGGAACGATCCTTACTCGCACTACTACATATATTTTTAGGAGTAAAGGTTTTATTATTTTTGGGTGCCTGCGACAGCACGACCAGTACTGGTCTGAGTTGCTGAGGAGGCCTGTTGCGTTGGTTCCTATTGTTTGGACAATCTTTCCTCAAGTGATCTGTAAGGCTACGCTTAAAACATCCACCCGTGACTCTGTAACATAGGTGGGAAGGATGATTCTTGCCACATTGTTCACATGCACCTTGCCTTTGGGTGTTTTGATTTGGCCTTGACCTCTTGCTTTGATAGGATTTTTGTCCTTGCTGCTGACGTTTCCTCTGGGCATCCTTAATAATTTTGTTGTTGATTTTTTCAAATTTATAAGCTCGCTTGACTGCTTCTTGGAATGTGGCTGGTACGATAACACCTGAAGCATCTCTTTCAATAATAGGGTTAAGTCCCTCCAGGAACTTGATAATCTTTTTCTCCTCGGTATCGACGAGCTCTGGTGCATATCGGGACAGTCTTTCGAACTTTGTAACATATTCAAGGACTATCATGTCCCCTTGTGTGAGTAACTGAAACTCCACCGCCATCTGTCTCTTGATCTGAGTGGGTACATATTTCTTAGTGAACTGCTTCTTGAAGGTAGCCCACGCAATATCATTTGCAATGTCCTGATAGCCATCCTTGAGTGTTTTCCACCAAATGTCGGCCAAGCCGATAAACATAGATGCTGCTAGGAGAATTCGTTGTCTGCCTGTGCACTAAAAAAGATCAAAGATGTTCTCGGTGTGAGTTAGCCAGTCATCTGTTGGCAAAGGGTCCTATTCCCGGTAAATTCTTTAAGACCTCTCTTCTGGAAGCGTTCAAATAATGCATTCAGGTTGTTATCACGGTCATTGATAACAATCTGAGGACCCATGTGTTGGGGTTGTACAGGTTCTGGTCCTCTAGCCAACACTTCCAACAATTGCCACTGTACTTGTGCCAATTCCTCATCTTTCTTGGCCATCTGCTCTTGCAATCTGGCCTGATTCTCATTAGCTTTCCTTTGTCGTTCCATCATCATCTCATTGGATTTCTGTTGCTGTTCTATCATCCTCTGCATAAAGTCCTGAAATGGATTATCTCCAGAGAAGCCTGCAGTATAAGTATTGCTGGAAGAAGGATTTGTGTTCGAGTGGTCCTTGCGTGTAGGCATTTTGCTGCAAAACCATTTGTTAGTACAATAAAATATACCAAGAAAAACATACCCACAATCCCCACGCAATACTCACTAACGAAAATTCTAACGAATCCTCTCCACGTCCCTATGTTTCTGATGTCTTTTAATTGCCCGACATATAACTTCGCTCTGATACCAACAGCTATCACGCCCCCGGACCGAGGCCATTTAATCAAGTCCTAAATTCGGGGGACGCGGCGCGACGGGCCAGAAAATTTCGCCCGCACACGCTAATTATTTTCCCACAGGATTCCGCTGTGAGGATTCCAAACGATCCGTCACAACCACATAGTTAATTTCACAACGAATAATAGTATGCGGAAACGTGTAACAAAATTTAAAAAGAAACAAATATAACATAAGATAGTGCACAAGTTAGTATCAAAAGAGAAATATATGCATAAGAGCGTAGCCCAAAGTTAATATTAAAGTTGTGAGGATCAAAAAGTAGATTAAGTTTTACAACCCAACAAGGCCGACAGAGGCCATAAACAAAGTTCCCAAAATAAAATAAAGTCACTCCCCAAAAGATGTTATCGAAGCTCCAAATCCAACATGACGTCTACATGACATCATTTGGTTGCCACTCATGCTCCGCCGGAGGCCCTACTGCCTAAATCGCAAGCTCCACCTCAAAGGTTGCGGGTCCGACATTTGACACCAAACGGAAAGTATCAGACACGACGGTCTGGTAGGTGAATAATACAGATGATATACAAGTTTTATAAATTTCAAGTTTAAAATCATAAAAATGCAGTTGAAATGAAACATATATAAAGAGTAAATCAATTGAATCATTTCTGTACAAATAAAAGAATTTCATATTTAAAATATTTCAAACTGATTGATAGATAATCAAAATGTTGGCAAACCACATTTAGCTATATTCTCCTATTACCGAAGTAACAAGAGCACACAGACAAATAACCGTCGCCATATGACATGGCTGGAACAGATAACTGTTGCCATGCGAGATGGCCGGAACAGACAGAAATCGTTGCCACTACTCATAGGATCGGAAAACAGAACTGTTGCCATGGCCGGAGCAAACAAACAGAGTCCAAATTGCAGTTGGCAGATAATTTAAAGATCCCAAGCCGGGTGATCAGCCCGACAAGGTGACCTAAGCTTAGTGGTGCCTTTCAAAACCAAAATCTGAATTAATACAAATCAAATCATAATAATACATTTCAAAATCGATAAGAAGAACTACTCTGAACAAATACAAACGGACAGAACTGAACAAATCAAATGAGTAGTCTTACCAATAATTTCAAACGTGGCGAACCATTCAATCCATTTCAAATCAATTTATAAAAGAAAACAAATAAACATTATAACTTGGAATGAATTAGTTTATAATGTTTCAATGGCTTTCCACGGGTCGTCTCGATATACACTTAGGCTCCTAATGTCGATAATAAATGAGGAGTTGGTGCCACTGAAGATCTCCGACAATTAAGGATATAAAGTGTATATTGAGACTTTAATAAGTTCCCGGGTAATTCTAACATCAATTAATTCCATCGCTTTTCCCATTTAAATTCACGATTCAAAATTATTCTATTTAATGTATTCATTCCTGATGGACCCTCGGATTTCCGTCCTCTCCTTCCGCCCCTGGGGGGTGCCTGGGTATCAGCGGAGGAGGGAAAATGCGGGTATCAATATTTTTGTACGGGTATGCCAGATTTACTATTCTACTTGGAATTTGGAATGGTGATGATCCGGAGATCCACCTTCACAAGTAGAAAGGAAATCAATCATTCTTTTTAACTTTTCAAATTGCATAAATATTAAGAAAAGAGACAAGTTGTTTTTGAGAATGCCGTAGGAGGCGTTTTTTTGTTTGTTTGTCGTGAAAGGCGATTTTACAAAACTCATCAAATATGAAAGACAAGAATTGTGATTTCTTTTTGTCTCTTTAAAAAATACAAATTACAATAGAAAATGAAGAAAATGAATCTAACTTCTCAGGAGATTGTGGGGACATGTTCAGATCGACGGTCGCAAGTCATGTATGGACTTCGCTGTCGTTCTTCAAATGAGAACGTTTGATGCTTCGATTCTTCAGCTTGGCTCCAACCTCAGTTTTTTAAAGGATAAGGACCAAGAGGGGGTCCTATATCCAATGAAAAACCGAGTAAACGGGCTGAAAAGCCGCGTTTAGGCCATGTTGTAGAAGGAGAGGACCTTGGGGGGGTGGCCCCCCAAGGGACGTTGATCACCTTGTAGTGCTTCTGGGAGCAAAGCAGCAGGACTTTGTCTCTCTCTTGAATTTTCTGGATTTTCAGAGCTTGGGATCTCACTTGGGATTTTTCATTATTCTTGGAATGGACCTCATTTTATAGGCTTTTGGTAGCCATGAGGTGTTATTGGCATTGATGGCCATGATGAGAGAATTTGATGGTATTGATGAGAGGAGTTACAAGTTTTATTTCTTGATTTTGTAACTCCTTTTTCTTGGCTTGTGATTGGCCGATGTCAATCTCCTTTAATCTTCATGATGATGGGAGTTTCATGGGTTTAATGCCATGATTGCTTGGATTTGTAACTTCTAAATGCTTGAATTTGATTGGGCCGTCCAAAATAATGAGTTAATGACCGCAATAAGTTGTCATAAATGGGTCAATTAACGACATTAAGTGGTCACCAGGGCATGTGAAGAGTCGCGGGCCGCGCCGCGTCTTTTGAGATTCTTCTTGTGATCATCACAAGTGGATCCACACATTGTTTAATGTCGGATTGCGATGCAACTTCAGACATTGATTGATGTTGGTGGGCCGGTGACATCTGTCTTGTCGATTTTACGATCGGTTGGACAAAAAGTGTGCTTTCTTGGTCAGCCGGTTGGAGATCTTGGAGCGATCGGTGATGATTTCATGCTTTTGACGGCGGATCCGAGATGTCGGTGAAGATCAGCGGTTTTCAAGCATTAAAGATTGGATTTTCAGAAAATCACAGAGGCAGGAACACTCGAAACGTGAAAAGGATCGGAAAACGGGCCATTTGGTGAGAAATCCGGCGACCTGGATTTGCAGGGTCGCCGGCGACCATAGGGCTTTGGCCCTTTTGGTCGCCGAGCTCCGTTTTCGGTTGTTTTTCCTTCTTTTTTGTTCTTTTTTTCTTCTGTATTTTTCTTGACATTTTTCCTCAATTATTGACTTGATTTTCTTGGAGAAAACTTGACGAGAACCCGCGCAAAACCGGAGCACAAAGTTTCCCTTTTTTCGGGAAAGCAGAAGACTTTGTAGCCGATTTTTCGTCAAGAGTCGAAATTAGGTCAAACGATGTCGGAATGACCTGAAAATTGAGGTAAAGCTTCTTGAGCAGTGGATAGAACCAACCATGATCTTTTATTTGAGTTTTGAAGCCGTTTGGGGTCCCATTGATGCTTGACTTGATTTTGCTACGGGGAAAATGCCGAGCTTTGATATGTGGTCAAACGATGTCCGATTGACCTGAAATTTGACGGGGAGCCTATTGGAGATTTTTTGAGACGACCCATTAGCTCCAATTTGGATGTCATGGTCCCGGGGTGCTCCGTCGCCGGTGTGGGTTGATTTTCTTTCGGAGCATCGAAACCTGGTCAAACGTTGTCAGAATGACATGAAATTCGACGTGCAGCCTTTTGGAAGCATGTTGAAGCCACTCATGTATTTCGTTTGATGAGTGATGGCTTCGGTGGTTTCTGCCGCCGCGAGGCTTGATTTTGCTGCTCGAGTGTTGATGGAGAGTCAAACGTTATCGGTTTGACTTGAAATTTGGCATGGAGCCCTTTTGAGATATTCTGGAGTCATCCATAGGCTCTGGCCAAAGTTTTGGTGTCTTTGATGATGTCGCCGCTAGGAGCGCATGTTTAGATATCAGAGAAGTGAAGTTAGGCCAAACGATGTCGGAATGGCCCGAAACTTCTGGTGTACCCCTTTTTTGGCTGTCTTGAAAGATCTTGCAGTTTTTGTCTGATTCTGACAAGATCTGATGCTTGAAGTGCTTTGCCTATTTTATAGCAGGATGCAGCTTCACGAGGCTTTTTGATGTTGAGGAGACATAGTGACTTTTTTGGTGTCAACAATTCCGGATTTCCATGCGTCAATAGGGCTTAAATGGGCTTCAAACAATAGAGGAAATGGGCTGGAAAAAGGGCCTGAAATGGGCCTGAAAATGGGCTGGTAACAGACTGGAAACAGGCTGGAAAATAGGCTTGACAAAAATCAGACAGGGCTTGGTCCGCTCGAGCGGCCCATGGGTTCGCTCGAGCAGACTGGGCTCTGCCCTGTCCGTTCCTGCACCTGATCATTTCCTCCCTTCTGTTTTCTTTTCCTTTCTTATTTCCTCTTCCATCTCCAGCTTCTTTCTCATACATTTGAGACCTTTCTTAACATTGGGAATCTCCATTCAACCATCACCCATTACATTCTTTCAAATAACCCAAATCAAAACATAATAGAATCACAAAACATGAGTTCTGAAATGCATTCTAACACTTCTTAAACCAATAGAGTTTTATGGACAGATTTCATATATCTGTAACTACAATAGGTGGCAATATAGCATTAGATATTCACTAGGATACCTTTGAGAAAACAACCATTAAGTTGTAAAAGAAATCAAATTTATAACTGAACAAGAATACATATTTTCAAAACAAAGTAGATCATTGATATGCAGGTATCTCAATCAATCTTATTCCCTTGCCTCAACTGAAATGGGGTCTCAAAATCACTCCAAACACTCCTATACAATCAGCTGCAGGCCTACAACAAAGCTCATGGAGAACCCATTTCAAAATCCACTAAAAACTTGGAAAACAATGGAGTTCTACAAAAGATTTCATGGAAACGTGGAAAGAGGCTTCTATTGATCCAATAAGGTAAGATTTGGGAAAAAGATAGCCATTGCTAACCTTGAGAAGCTCTAAGGAAGAAGAAGAGTTTGGAGAAGAGATGGGTTCCGGCTGAAATCCCTAAAAAATGGTATCTTTGGAAAGCTTGAGGTGAGGAGAATGGATTTGTGAAATCAAATCTCTAAATGGCACTCAAGAACTACACATGCAAGAGGAGAGAAGGGGCTGAAAATAGGGAAGAAGAAACACTCAGGTGTTGCAGGAAAATGGATTGAAATGAAGGGGAAGAAGAGACCCAACGTGGGTTATTTTGGGTTTTAGGTGAATGAGGTGGGCCCCATGGGCCCCAATCTTCAAGTGGCTGGATCAGTCCTTTGTCGGTCCCGAATGAAGTTGACGAAGAAGGGAAAAATGATCGTTGAAAAATCTAGTTTTCAAAAAATATATTTTCCTCATGATTTTCAATTTTGAAAATTTATGCGCAGATTTGGGTGTGAAAAGGCTGTTTTGCCCTTTTTCTCGAAAAACGCAATTTTTGGGGTTCGAATGCAAACGAAACAAATATGAAAGTTGCTGGGATCAAAATAAAAAACTCAAAAAATATTGAAATCCATAGTTTCCAAAAATCAAATAAATGAAATTCCTACACTAACACGCGTCACACAGGCCACCCCGGGCCCTGTCAAACCAGACTCAACGCGCTCAAAATTCCCCAAAGCTATTCAAAACTCTAATCTAACTAAAAACCCAAGCTAATCGTCCTCTAATCCTGCTTAGAGATTAATCACAGTTAGAATAATAATAAAATATGCTAAACCTAGGTCGGGGCCTGACAACTGGTACCTCAGCAGCAGTATCATGCACAGCAGTAGGCACGCGCACCCCAGCTACTTGTCGACCTTTAGCGCTTACGCATGAGGACACTGAGGCTACAGGCAACGTGGTAGAAGGTACTCTTTTTTATCAGTGATCATCTTGCTAGAGTGTTGCTTGATCCATGTGCGATACATTCGTATGTGTCTTCAGCTTTTGCTTTAGTCATTGGTGGTATAGGAGAGGAGATGCCTTGTACGTTAGTTGTGTCTACGCCCATGGGTAGGAGTGTAATTTGTCAGACTTACCACCCCAGATGCCGAGTGCAGATCGGGGAGTACATTCTGTTTGTAGATTTGATCGTGCTACCCATGCATGACTTCAACGTCATTTTGGGGATGGACTAGTTTGCCAGAGCGATGATGGATTGCTTCGAGAATATAGTCGAACTCTCCATTGACGGATCAGACGACACAGTGGAGTTTGTAGGTGAGAGGAGACCGCCCATCACCAGGATGATTTCAGCATTGAAGGCTGAGAGATTGATGAAAGTAGGTGTCGAGGGCTACAATGCGTTCATCTCGGAGGATAAGCCGACCAGAGGAGTAGAGGAGATTCTAGTAGTGTGCGAGTTTCTAGATGTGTTTCCCGATGAGATCCTGGGATTTCCTCCAGTCAAAGAGACTGATTTCACCATCGAGCTTGCACCAGGCACATCACCAATTTCCAGGGTTCCTTATCTCATGGGTCCGGCAGAGCTGTGAGAGTTGAAGACCCAGTTGTAGGAGTTGTTAAACAAAGGGTTCATTAGACCTAGCAAGTCGCCGTGGGGTGCACTGGTTCTTTTCGTGAAGAAGAAGGATGGATCGATGAGGATGTCCATCGACTACTAGCAGTTGAACCAAGCGACAGTGAAGAACAAGTATCCTCTTCCATGGATCGACGAGCTATTCGACCAGCTTCATGGTGCTTAGTACTTTTCGAAGATAGATTTGAGATCAGGATACCACCAGCTGCGAATCAGAGAGCAGGATATGCAGAAGAAAGCGTTCCGTACATGCTATCGGCACTATGAGTTTCTTGTGATACCGTTCGGATTGACGAATGCGATAGCAGTGTTCATGTCCCTGATGAGCAAGATCTTCGCTCCGTACCTCGACCACTTCACAGTTGTGTGCATCGATAACGTCTTGGTCTATTCCAAGTCCAGAGAGGAGCACGGACAGTATTTGAGGACATCTTAACAGTTGTTACGGGACAACCAGTTGTACGTGAACCTTAGCAAGTGCAAGTTCTGGTTAGAGCAAATGGTTTTTCTCGGACACATCACCTCCAAGGACAGACTAGTAGTGGATCCAGAGAAGAAAAAAGCAGTGGTGAACTGGGAGAGACCGAAGAATGTCACGGAGGTTCAAAGTTTTCTTGGTTCAGCAGGCTACTACCGCAGATTCGTCAAGAACTTCTCTACGATTTCAGCACCTTTGACCAAATCGACGAGGAAGGATGTACCATTCGTGTGGTCAGATGCTTGCAAAGATAGCTTCCGAGAGATGAAGGAGAGACTAACGACAGCACCGATCTTGTCCTTACCCACCAGGAATGGTGGATTCGTTGTCTTCACCAACGCTTCAGGGACATGCCTAGGATGTGTTCTGATGCAGGAATGGAAAGTCATCGCCTATGGATCACGCCAGTTGAAGGAACATGAGAAGAAGTACACTACATACGACTTGGAGCTAGCAGCGGTCGTTTTCGCATTGAAGATGTGGCGACACTACCTCTACGGGGAGAAGTTCGAAGTCTATTCGGACCACTGCAGCTTGCAGTACCTGTTTACCCAGAATGATCTAAACAACCGTCAAAGGCAATGGATGGAGTACATTAAGGATAACAACTTCCCTATCAAGTACCATCCGGGTAAGGCGAATGTCGTAGTAGATGCTTTGAGCAGGAAGACCGCCCTAGTCAGCTTTTTAGCAGTAGAAGGTATGTGGATTGATGCCTTCAGGGACTTGGATGTGCAGTTTCAGCCGCTCATCGACAAAGTTATGCTTGTTACCCTGTCCGCATGGGAACCAGAGTTGCTTGGAAAGGTCAAGGACAGTCAACGCAGCGATCCCAAGCTTGTCAGAGTGATTGAGTAGATCGACAAGAGGCCAGAGTTCAGATTGATTGGTGGAGTGCTCTACTATCAGAACAGATTGTGCTTGCCAGATATTCTGGAGCTGAAGGACGAGATCCTAGAAGATGCGCATCACAGCAGATACTCGATTCACCCAGGCAGTACCAAGATGTACCAGAACTTGAGGAGCTACTACTGGTGGAACAACATGAAGAAGGAGATCGCAGGTTATGTTTCCAGATGCTTGACGTGCAGGGCTACTATATCAGCTAGATATACCGAAGTGGAAGTGGGAGCAACATGGACTTTATTTTAGAACTTCCAGTTACCAGGAAATACCATGATGGTATATGGGTTATTGTGGACCAACCGACTAAGCCAGCCCATTTCTTGTCAGTTTCGATGAGAGTAGGATTCGACGTCCTAGCTAAACTGGACGTGGACGAGATTGTCTCTTTGCATAGAGTTCCAGCATTGATCGTATCAGACAGAGACCCGTGTTTCACTTCTCACCTCTGGGAGATCCTACAGCAGGCTTTGGGCACCAAGGCGAGCTTTAGCACTACCTACTAGCCACAGACAGATGGGCAGACTGAGCGCACCAACCATACATTAGAGGACATGTTGAGAGCTTGTGTCTTGGATTACAAGGAGAACTGGGAAAATTATCTACCACTTTATGTGTTTGCCTACAACAACAGCTACCATTCGAGCATCAAGATGACACCTTTCGAGGTCTTGTACGGCAAGAGATGCAAGACCCCAGTCTGCTGGGAATAAGTTGGAGCGAGGAGTTTCCATGGACCATCCCTCGTTATCGACACTAGCGAGAAGAGCCGACAGATAGTGGAGAATTTGAAGATCAGTCGCAGTCGCCAGAAGAGCTATGCAGACAACCAGCATAGACCTCTCGAGTTCTAGAAGGGAGAGAAGGTATTATTAAAGGTTTCCCCAGCCAGAGGTACCCTTAGGTTTGGCGAGAAGGGTAAGCTAGCGCGGAGATAGGTCAGGCTGTTCGAGATCAGGTCCAGGATCGGGGACGTTGCTTACAGGCTTTAGTTACTTCTAAAGTTGTCGGGAGTACACGATGTCTTCCATGTCTCTACGCTGAGAAAGTATTTGGAGGACCCTACACATATTCTTCATCATCACCCGCTCGATATTCAGCCAGACGCTTCATACATCGGCAGACTGGTTGTTGTCATCGACACCAAGGAGTAGGTACTTCGGACCTGAACGATTCATTGGGTGAAGGTTCAGTGGGAGCATCACACTCACGAAGAGGCTACGTGGGAGTTGTGCGACTCTATTTCACCCCAAAGGCCCTTTTGGTAATTGTCTAAACCCTAGCCTATATAAGCTAACTATTGCAATTGAAATGAAATTAAACCCTAAGTCTATCTCATTTGTCATTTGCCTCTCTTTTCACAAAACCCTAACTATAGAAACCATAGCTAAAACCCTAATTTCAAGAAGAAAAAGGAGGTCATCTCCTAACTATTGTTGTTACAATCTCCTAAGGACTCTTATCAATCTCTTCTTCTCTTACAAATCAAGGTAAGCTTTTTTCCTTAGCTCCATTTCCATTCAATCCTCTAGGATTCTCTATTTCTCTATAGATTTCCTTTCTAAGTTGCTTTTCTCTTATGGATTGGGTGTTAGGAGTTGTAGATTGGGTTGGTTTGGGTGTGAGAAGACCATTAGAGGCTTGGATAGTTTGGATTGCTTTTCTTGTCATTACGTTTTTAAATTCGGATTTGAGGCAAGTGCAATATACTCACTTAGCATAGAATGCATGTTTACTATTTTTTATTTCGAAATTCTATTTATATTATGCTTGAAATGATTAGATCTGCCTTTGAGCTTGTTTTCATGGAGTTTGGCCATTGATGGATGGGTTTTTATGCATTTGGAACATTAATGGTCCGTATTGATGATGGGTGGATGGTAATGGAAGTGTTTTTATTATTTTGGGATGTGTATGTGATGAATGGAGAGCATGGAGGCTTATTTTTGCATATTTAACCATAGGATGGCTTGGGGATGAAGTTACAGAAAACCCAATTTCGGGGTGACGTGCCTGATCAATCGGACTGCAAACATGTCTCAGTTAACTGCAGTCAAATGCAGTCTGATCGATCGGGCACTCAATCCGATCGATCGAACAGTGTCATTAACTGGATGGTGTTCAGGTCCGATCGATCAGATCTACTGTCCGATCGATCTAATACACTGGGGAGTTTGAGTTCTGGGAACTGGCCTGTATTTTGCCTAATGAAAGGAACCTGTGTACCGGGCTGACCGGCTGGCCATCCAACCGTCTGAATACACTGTGCCTATGGGTGGGGACCAGTCAACTAGGAGGTCGAGCTGGAGGATGGAGTGCTTACACCAAGGGCTAGAGCGTTTATCTTTCTTTTGGGATTGAGTGTGTTTATGTTGTGAGCAAGGAGGTAGTCTGTTATGTTTAAAACATATTATTATTCCTACTTTGAAGTTTAGGCTAGACTTCAGCCTTGCTACATTTCATATATCTCTTATGATACCTTATGCTTCCGTTATCATTATAATTGCTTCCGCTTTACTCTTTACGCTTCCGCAAATTTCAACCATTGATTATGTGTTGGTAAAAAAGTTTTAAATTGGACCTTACTGCAGACCTACGATCTTGGAAGTTATTTGATTTTTTAGGAAGTAGCACGCTAACTTTGGGTACCTTGACGGCTTTCTCGGTATTTGGAATTGGGGCGTTACATTAAGGTATTACTGTTTTTGTTCAGTGTTGACACCTCTTTTTCTTTATTCTATATAACATTAATTTTTCCCATGGTTAACATTAATTCTTTATTCTATATAATTTCTCTTTAGGTAAATACTACTTGGTTGATGCCGGTTATACAAACATACGAGGGTTTCTTTCTCTATTTTGAAATGTTCGATACTGACTTTCAGATTTTCAAGGCGTTGCCATTCCTTGTACTAGGGAGGAGCATTTTAATAGATTACATTCGTATTTGAGGAATGTCATCGACCGGAGCTTTGGAGTATTGAAAGCTCGATTTCTTATTGTCAAACGGATGGCTCCTTACCCATTTCCTGTACAATGTAGCATCGTAGTTGCTACAATGACGATGCATAATTTCATTATAAAAGAGGCTATGGAGGAGCAATTATTTTCACAATTTTTAAATGAAAATGTCTAAGTAGAGCATGACATTGACGTTGAGGAAGATATTGAAGCCAACACTTATAACTTTGATTTCACATATAGGATAGAGATGGATGCCAAGAGAAATTTGATTGCAGATGCCATTTGCAAAGATGCATCTTCTTAAGCCCCCCTCTCTTCATCTTATGTCATGCAGTTGTGATTATGGATGCATTGAACCTTACACACATGAGGATTGTCTACTTCTTTTTAAGATGCTTAAATTGTGTTTGATTTGTTGGCCGGATGGAATATTATTTTATGGAAAAATCTTGAAAATGTGGATGAGTTGGATTTTTATTTTCTTTTTGACTGGTTGGCTTGATGGTGTGATGACATCATTTTCAAGTTGTTGGAGAGATGATATCATTTTCAACTTATTGGATTGATGGTGTGCGGTAGTGTACAATGGTGAGTGATGATGGAATGATGGAGACGTTGTATGATGGTGTGTGGTAGTGTGATTTTCAAATATTTTATAAGTTACACATAATATACTTTGATGAAATTGGTTGCAGTTTCCAAAGGACAGGTTGTTTTGATGATATATGTATAGATAATGGATGTGTTCTTGAATGGGTCGTTGTTGAATGAGATCTTGAATTGGGTTTATGTTGTATGTGTTCTTGATTTATATATGCATGCGGATAAAAATGTGCGTAAGTTTCTTTTTTTATATTGTGACATAAACTACGCTTTTTATAAGAGACAAACTCCTCTAAAAAGAGGCAAATAGAGGGAAGCCAAACGGTCTATTTAAAATAGATCCATGCATTACCAAGTGCGGTTTTTGATTCAAACCTTTTTTTATGGCTCATTTTTTAATGGCTCTATTTAAAATGGATCTGTAAAAAAAAAATAGTAGAGATACCAACCAAGCTCTAACATTGCTGTGTGTCTTCTATCTCCCTTCCTTCTCTCTTTTCCCTGCCTATGTATGTTAAGAGGTTGAGAATTAATTTATATTAAACTGTAGCCGAAACTTATTGAGTTGAAACATCAATGTTTACCATGGGCCCAGATTTTGTGAATCTCACCTGTTCAATCAAGGGGGATTCAGCGAGAGGTCCCTCAAAGTCTGACTTTAATGCAAACAGTCCACAAAAAAAAGTCATGCAACCAAATGTCCCTCACACACTTTCTCATACCTGAAATGTCCAATTTGCACTTTCTTTAAATCTTATCACATGATTAGTGGGAAATCCCATTAATTGCCCTAGATTAAAGGAATCATATCCTATCACTTAATTGCCCACGATTAAAGGAATCCCATTAATGATATTTTCAAATAAATTCTAAAAAAACACAAGTACATTTCAAAATAACACAAATAAAATTAAAAAAATGCAATAATTTCAGAAAAAGCAATAAAATTTAAAAAAAATAAATAAATTTCAAAAGAACGCAGATAAATTTAAAAAGATGCAAATAAGTTTAAAAAGATCGAAATAAATTTCAAAAAATTTAAATAAATCTCAAAAGACTCAAATAAATCTCAAAAGATCCAAACAAAATTCAAGAAATGCAAGTGAATTTCAAAAGACGCAAATGGATTTCAAAAGACACAAATAAAATTAAAAAACGCAGACACATTTGCCAAAACTAAGATAAATCATATTCCAAATTTCTGAAAATTTTTCCAAAAACTCAAGTATTTTTCCAATACTAAGTTAAATTTATTTCAAAAAACATAAATAAATTTCAAAAGACGCAAATAAAATTAAAAAACGCAAATAGATTTCAAAAAAATGGACATAAAATTAAAAATACAAATAAATTTAAAAAAACACAAATACATTTGCCAAAACTAAGATAAACCAATTTTCCAAATTTCAGATCTCAGATAAATTTGTTCCGGAAATCAGATAAATTTGTTACAGAAAATCAGATAAATTAGCCAAAAACTCAGATAGATTTATCCAGAACTCAAAGAAATTTGTTTCAGAACTCAGATAAATTTCTGCAAAATTCAAATAAATTTGACAAAAAAAGAAAAACTCAGATAAATTTGACAGAAACTCATATAAATTTGTTCAAACTCAGATAAACTTGACAAAAACTTAGATAAATTTCACAAAAACTCAGATAAATTTCAAAAAAACTCATAGATTTGTCAAAAAACGACGGCCACGCTACTGTTGCACCACTGCCTGACTCGAGGAAGAAGGAAGGCAGCAGGGCTGCAATCTTCACCTCCGGTTACAGAAACCAAATAATAAGGTTCTTCCGGATCGCCATCGCTGGACTTATTGCGCGTCGCCTGAGAAGGAGCATCGCCGCATCACTGCACAGGTGTTCGCCGAAGACGATGGCTGCTATTACTTGTCTCTGGTTCCAGAAACCAGAAAGCATAGGAGGAAGAAGATGTTGGATTTTGTGGTCTGGGCCGGTCGAGTTCTGCTGTAACACGAGTCAGAACGAACCCAACCCGGACCTGGAAAGAACCCGGCCTGGCCCAGACCACAAAACCCAACGAGCTCTTCTTCTTCGAGTTCTGATTTCTGTAAGCTGACCATTCTCCCACAGAACCTCCACCGAATTCATTTCAGGTCTGCATCATAGCATAAAATTGAAGGGGCAAAAAAGAATTCAATAAAATGGAACGCTAAGATGTATTGGGTCGATTCAATCTCACAAGAAAAAAGAATTCAATAAAATGGAATCCCTGCGACAACCCCATCGGAGACCACTATCTTCTCAAATCCATCAAGAACAAGATCGATTACTGTAGAATTCATGGGATCGAGATCGTCTACAACATGGCCCACCTCGATCAGGAGCTGGCCGGGTACTGGGCTAAGCTGCCCTTGATCAGACGGCTGATGTTGTCGCATCCGGAGGTGGAGTGGATCTGGTGGATGGACAGTGATGCTCTCTTCACCGACATGGTTTTCGAGATCTCATTGACGAAGTACGATTCATCGTTGGATTGGATCACCACAGCAGCGTTTCTGGGATGGGTTCTTCAAACAGGAAACACACGGAATCCTTCCAACAATCGATCCCTATCTGTCTCCTTCTCCGGTAACAGCAAACCCAAAAACCCCTTTCTCCGTTACAAATTTCTGCTAGAAACTCGATCAGCGTAGCCCCCTCAAGATTGGTACTAATCTCCTGCTCTTTTCTGCAACGAAGACGACGTGCAAAAAATCGGACCCAATCCTTGATCCGATCTGTCGAGTCAATTGAGAGGATTTAGTTAGCATGGAGGAGGGAATATTTGAAAATTTAAATTTCAAATTTTATGCCTAAAACGGTTGAAAGGGCAAATTTTTCCTGAAATATGTGATCATGTGGATGTAGGGACTTTTGGCTGCAAATAGTCTAGCTGAGTGAACCACAGCCCTCAAACAAAATTTGCGTGGACTTGAGGCTGGATAGATTCTATGTTGGGGACCTTTCGCTAATTATCTCTTCAATCAAACCCATTAGCCCGTCACTGTGCTGGTGCTTGCATTTATAGCTATGTTTACTCCAATCAGCGTACGGTTACAATTTATATCGGTGTTGGGATTGATTGAATAGGATGTAGGTAATGAAATGTGGGTCCATCATCATAATTTTATCTAGAAACATTGAAGTTCCAGTGTTGGCAGCTAAAATCTATTGGATCATTTCTATGCCTGGACTTTGATTCGTTATCAATAAGAAATAACATTTCGTTTGGACAAGTTTGGTCAGGTTTTGTTGATTGACCTTTTAATGTGTGTTAGCTATTTAAAGTTGGGAAAGTAAAGGAACATGTTATTAAAGCAAACCAAAATGATATCATTAGTGTGCATCTCTCTATAGTAAAGTACCATCAGATTTATGGTAGTATGTAAAGCTATCTTATTGAACCCTCTCTCCTGTTTAAAGCTGTGTTCTTTTGTAGTGAGGCCATCCGGACGAATCTCTGAATTAGAAGTTGAGTTGGTCAAAAATATACTGCCTTTCATTTCTTTATATCTTCTCGTTGCTCGGTAAATACTTTTCAAATGTTCTACGTTTAGATCCCCGCTTACGAATTACGTTCCCAGCTTTCAAGTTTTTGAATACAACTTCTGATATGACTTTTCCAGGGATGACAGCCTCACTAAGTTTGGAGGGGGGGGGAGAAAATTAATTTTACCTCATTTTATTTGGATAGTAAAAAAAGTATGAGAAGAAAAGTGAAAAAATATAATTTTGTTTGTTTATGAGGTAGAGAGACAATTACTATTTTATTCTTACTTTTGCAAAAACTTCAATTTGAGAAAAAAAAATTGACAAAAGGGCAGTTTAGTAATTTTCTAAAATCCCCTCTTTGCCTTCTATTTTCTCCAGTTTTGAAGGGAAAATTTTGGAGTGGGCCCCACACCAAATTTACCCCCAAATTTTCCTCCCCCATTTTTCCTCCCCCCGTTCCAAATACCCTCAATTTCAACACTCTCTTTATTTTTTTTTTTTTTTAACTTTTCCTGATTTTATCTCGTTCCTTAACGATACTGAAAAGAAAAGATGCTCAAACTTTAACCTTTGGCTAAAAAAGTAAAGAAAAAGAGAAACTTTAAAATGCCCTTTTAGCTGGCGCCGTCGAATTCGACAACGAAACTGTCACATGTGACATGTTCTGCTTTAAGGCGAAGATGATTTCTACAGGACGGAGGGAGGTGTAGGAACACCAAGTCCTGCCAAAAAGGAATGGTCCCAGAGAAAGTGGCATGGACGAAAAAAGTCAGTAATGCTGCATTATTTAAGAGACACATGACGAAAAAAGTCACTAATGCTGCATTCTTTAAGAGACGCTGCATTCTTTAAGAGACACTGTCTCTTAAAGAATGCAGCATTACTGACTTTTTTCCGTCCATGCCACTTTCTCTGGGGCCATTCCTTTTGGCAGGACTTGGTGTCTCTTAAAGAATGCAGCATTATTGACTTTTTTCGTCCATTCCACTTTCTCTGAGACCATTCCTTTTGGCAGGACTTGGTACTCCTACACCTCCCTCCGTCCTGTAGAAATCATCTTCCCCTTAAAGCAGAACATGTCACGTGACAGTTTCGTTGTCGAATTCGACGACGCCATCTAGAAGGGCATTTTAAAGTTTCTCGTTTTTCTTTACTACTTTAGCCAAAGGTTAAGGGCCCGTTCGATAATTTTATTGTAAAATAAAGTTAAAGTAACGAAACTGATATATGCACATTCCCAGGTGCTCGTTGCACATCTAAATATTTCTTTTGGTAAAAACATCTAAATATTTGAAGACCAACATGGCCATCTATAAAATGACGAAAATGGACATAACTAAAGTGGAGACGAAATTGAGATTGGACATAAATTTGATGATCTCATTTGATTGATTTTGAACTACAAAAAATATGTTGCAATGTTCGCACTTTGAACCATTTGAATGGTAGATTTGATTTTGTTTTGTTTGACGTTTATTTTTAAGTGATTTATGCTTAAGTTTTGGAGTTAGCAATAGGGATGTCAAACGGGCTGTGCCGTGCCGGCACGGCTCATCCACACGGCTGGCATGGCCCTGCTGGCTAGGGGGTCGGCCCAGCACAGCTCGCTGGCATTGCACGCCATGGGCCGTGCTCAAGTCGTGCCGTATCTTACCGTTCCTCCATGCCTAGGGGTGTAAAAAAAAACCGAAAAACTGTCTAACCGAACCGAACTGCTGTTAATAACCGTATTTCACGGTTCGGTTACGGTTACGGTTAATGAAATCACGGTTTTCCATAATAATTCATGATTATTAACCGAACTGAACCGTATGATATGGTTCGGTTAACCGTACCGTTTACAAATAAAATAAAAAATAAGGAGCTGTAACCGTACGATTAACCGTAGAATAACGATTACCAATCAATGTGATTTTATTTAATTGCTCCTTATGTGTCATTTTACTTTCAATCATTCACATTTATTCCCTTATGTTTCCACCGTTATTAACCGTAACCAAACCGTTTAATACGGTTAACCGCGGTTACTGTTTTCCACGGTTTTTGTGGATATGGTTACGGTTATGGTTTTGAAAGACAGAAAACCGTGGTTACGGTACGGTTAACAGTTTTCCCAAATTGTCCGGTTACCCGAACCGTTACACCCATATCCATGCTAATCGTGCCACGGGTTTCATGTGGTTCTTACCTTTTGAACTAAAAAAACAGTGGCCATGCACCCTTTTGGGCTGAAAAAGCAAATGACTTACACTAAAAAAAAATTAATAGATACACATCAAGAACAGTACGACACAAATTTAAATGAGTTTGTTAAGTTCGACTTCCTCCGTTGAGAATAAAACCATTTGGATCTTGTTTATATATTTTTAGTATTTAATCTATTTTTAAGCCAAACCCAACACAGTTGGTACAAGGCACTAATGATGATGATTTGATTTATTTTTAAATATTTTAAAAATTATTTTTTAGAATGCCGAGTCTCCACGCGAGTTGACTATCCGAGTCCATGTTTTTGAATCCAACGAGTGGAGCCTGAGAGCCGAGTTTTCCGACCTTTGGAAATATCTACTGCAGTAGGAGTTTGAAAAGTCTAAATGAGTGATAATTAGGAAGAACTGTCCTTTGCAATGTAAATGTATAGATATAGATAGTAAAGGCAACGTTGGTATTCATATTAAAGAAATCCGGTAGGAAGAGGATAGTTGCAATGTAAATGTATAGATATAGATAGTAAAGGCAACGTTGGTATTCATATTAAAGAAATCCGGTAGGAAGAGGATAGTTAGGGACGGACGCAGAGATGGATCGGAAGGACGCAGAGATGGATCGGAAGCACGCAGAGATTGTTCTGGATCGGAAGCACACAGAGATGGATCGGAAGCACGCAGAGATGGATAGGAAGCTCTACGAAGCAGCAGTGAATGGGGATGTCTCCCTATCCAATTTGCTACAGGAAGATCCAGAAATTCTTGACAGACCTTGGTTTGGTGGTGAAGTTGTAAGAGAGAACCCTTTGCACATAGCAGCACAGTATGGGCACTACGAATTTGTGAAGGAAATCTCAAGTCGAAAACTAGAATTTTCCCGGAAATTAGACTCACAGGGAAGGTGTCCCCTCCATATTGCTTCCGAAAGAGGGCACTTGGAAGTGGTAAAGGAGCTTTTAAAAAGCGATGCTGATGTTTGTTTTGTGCGTGATGGAGAAGGAAGGACCCCTCTCCACATCGCAGCAATGAGAGGCCGACTCCTGGTCCTCGAGGAGTTGGTGAGGGCCAGACCCACAGCTGCTTGGGTCCTCACAGACCAAGGAGACCCAATCTTGCACTTTTGTGTAAATCATGGCCAGTTGGAGGCTCTCAACAAGTTGGTGGGGAGTATAAATGATAAGAAGTTTCTGAAGTTGAAAGACAGAGACGACAATACCATCCTTCATCATCTCTTTACAGCCAAGGCAGAGTATAAGGTATGAGTCTTTCTGCTGCTGTCGCTGGGATAATTGGTTTGTTTTCCAGAGTAGGATTTTTAAAGGTCCGTCCTGACGTAGTAGAGAGCATAGACTAGTTGATCATCCCAAAAATGAGGAAAAAACTAGGATTGCTGAATGCCTCCCTTTTTTTTTTTTAATTTAATGGACAAAATGTAAAAGTCATTTACCGTATTATATATAAAGTAATTATTAAATAATTAAATTATTATTATCATTATTATTTTTCTTTAAGGTAAACTGTATTAAAAAGGAAAAGAAAACATAGGCTAAGAGAACTGCCCCACAAATACATCAAGCCAACCCAAAGAAGAGAGATTTCAGCTAAAGAAGAGCTGAATACATGTGAAGAGATAAGATAATAAAATGCAAAAACAAGAAGGCCTTGAGCTACTTTCGATGCCAACCTTGAGGCAGTGGAATTCCATAACCATGAACAGTGACATCATGAAGATCTCTAGGAGGCCGTGTCAGAGGGCAGCCTCTTGAATTCCTTGTGGTAGGATCTGAAGCACCTACTGCTCCATTAAATTTGCCTCTTTTAGCTTTCTTAGAGAAAGAGTTGAAGACTGGGTTAATTAAAGGAGGATTGGCGTCCTTACACTGCTTGCCATGTCAAGTTCTATTTAAAAAAAGTTCTATTTCAGTAGAGAAAAAAGGGTTTTTTCTCCACCCCATCATGGAAAATCTTTTCTCCTACCTTTGGAGAAGTATAACTTATGAGGATATTATTTTCTAAATATAAACAAGCAATGATTGAAATGGGATAAGTGGGGAGGTAGAACCTCACCAGAGCCACTGCCCTGTGCTCATGGACTGGGCCAACCCGGCCCATCCTGATTTCGACGGGGCTTTGGCCTTTTGTTTAGTACTCAGGCCGGCCCAAAATAGTGGTGCTTTTACAGAAGTAGTCAAGACCAAATCAATTATATATATATATATATATATATATATTTATTTATCTCTGGCTTGGCTTGGGCTTATAGCTTTCCAGGCGGGCCGGGATTGGGCCATATCCTTATAGCTGATTCTGGCCCAGGCCGCGTTTGGACAGACAGTTTACAAGCCGGGCCAGGCCTCGATGTTCCTTAGTCCGGCCCAGCCTGGCCCAAGAACACCCCTAGCCTGTAACTCCAGACCCAACTTAAATCCCAAAAAATCACCCCACAAACCTGTCCCTATTTAAGAGAGACTTGGGCAAGTCACATGTTTAACTTGTGTTTGGTCCATTTGGATGGACCAAGGATGGGCCCCAGAAGTGTTAGCTTACGGAATCTTATTCTAAGCTTAAGCTTAGGAGAGCCTTGCCCTATATATATATATATATATATATATATATATGAGCCAAGATGTTGATAAACGTCTCAATTTTTTCTGACTCCTCACTTAAAACAAACCCCTAGGTTTTATTATAGGGGGAGCAAGGATACTCAGTTGATAACATTTTAAATTTATTAATTTAGTATTGATTGTTAAAAAAATATCTTTTATTCAAAATATTTTGACATTTTCTAAGACATAATTTTTTCATAACTTTGTGACGTTAGAATAAAAAAATAATGCGGCTTACCATAATGAATCAAATCTCTTAAATTATATTTTTCTCCTTATTTTGACATGGAGAGTTGCATTCGATTCCAAACAAAGTATGGCCTACGCTTGATTGATGATATATAAACCAATCCATCTAGCATTTATTAATGCAAATCTGGTGATTGGTTAATTGTGATGGTTTTGATGGGCCACAATGCATGCGGTACAATGTTTGAGAGGGCAACATTGAAAGATTCTTTTTAATTGATAACCACACAACATTCAAATACATTCACCAAGTCATAAATTGTGTAAAGTACTATAAATGAAATGATAATGCAAAGTTAAAGAGCCTGCATCCTTTAAAAGTCTCACTCATACAGTCTTACTACCGGTTATCGAGTGGAGTTGACCTCCATGGTGAGGCCTACCTATTGGTAATTTGAACCGATCAAAAGGAATATTGTCCCTTTCAGTCCGCTATCCTCAAATTTTACTCTAATAGGAGTTAACTCCACCATAAAATTAACCATATGTATGACTAATAATATGATTAATGATTAATAATATGATTAATGCAATACTAGGTTGCCAGCCTATCGAAAATATTAACTCAAAATAAAAGCTCCTCCTTTAGTGGATTGTCCGAAAATCGTACTAGAATAGGAGTTGGTGCCTTTGTAAGATTGAAAATATATTATTAATCATATATATATATATATATAAAGCCAAATTTTAAAGTGGAAACAGCCCCGGCCCTATTAGAGAGAAATTTGGAGACAGCATATAGTCAAGAGATTTTCAATGGGTAAGCCCCATTATGGAGTTGCGAACTGCCCCTCAAAAAAAGAAAACATAAGAAGAAAAATAACTCTTTCTTCGGCCTCTGCCAATAATTAAACGAATAGATGATCAGGTAAGGATGGGACAGAAGATTTGAGAAATGCTTCTTGTATGAAATATCTTTAACAGTTAAATACCTGTGCAGGACATAAAGTTTTTGGTCGACAGAATAAAAACTGAAGGGGATGTTGTGAACTCTGTGAATGTGAATGGCTCAACGGCCTTGGATGTAGCAAAAGGGATTCGTCCCAGATATGGTCGTTTCAAAATTAAAAGGACCCTAAAAAATGCTGGAGCTAAAAAAGGCGAGGAAATATCACCAACATCAGGAAACCGGCCTAAAAAGAGGACTTCCTCCAAGCCACAATTTGAAGGAAGCAGCAATGATTCCCGGTCCGACGACAAGATTCAAGACGCACTAATGGTGGTGGCCATACTAATAGCAACTGTGACATATGGTGGTGTACTGAATCCTCCGGGTGGTGTTTGGCAAGATGACAAAGACGGCCATTCCTCAGGGAAAGCAATCATGTCCTACAAATTTCCTGCACTATACATCTTTTACTCGATATGTAACACAATAGCCTTTGTTGTCTCCTTACTCTTAATACTAGTGCTGGTAAGCAGATCATCCTTTCGACGAAGAGCTTTGAAGCGGTACTTGACGATCATGACTTGGATCGCAGTATCATCATTGCTCGTCACTTACAGTGTGTCGTTTACCGCTTCATGTCGAAACAAGCTCCGGCCGACGGTCCTCGGGATTGTAGTTCCTCTTATAGTCTTTGGCTGGATGCTGATCATAGCCCTCTTGCTCTTCGCGTTTTTGTTACACTTTGCCATAATTGGAACCAAGCGCTTGTTTGATTGGATGCGGTCGCTTCTTTCCAGATCACCCGCTTCAGAAGATCAACGCGCCAGTCGTTTCTGTGTGTAGTGATACATAGGGCCACGTGGACCCACTTCCATCCACGTGAGAGCTCCCCACGGACTTCTGCATATCTATGAATATGGGGGCTTTAATTTGCATTGGCTGGGTAAAAGTGAGATGAGAAGTGTGACGCGTGAAGTGAAGTGCTGATGATAGAGAGAGCTTCTAGTGCTAGTGAAGTGAGCGCTAAGTTAGTGTGGAGTGCCTTAGTGCATTAAGTGAAATTGTAGTGAGTGCTTCCCTTCTTGTAATAGTGTAAACTTAAAGAGAGTGGTGGTGTAGGTTTCTTTGTGAGTTGTGTAATTTGTGTGTGTGGCTAGTAAGCCTTGTACTAGTGTATTTGTGAATATAGCTTATAAGCATTGTAATAGAGTATTTGTGTAAAATTACAAAGTGGTTTTTGTTCTTATTTGTGTTTGTATTAAGAGTAACTTGTAATTAAGTTGTAGTCGGTGTATATCTCCCAGTGTCCAGCAGTATGATACTAAGTTTTCTTTGTTTTCTTGTCTTGTATTTACTTGTTATAGGGATTTGGGGCTAAGAGAAGTTGAGTGCTATTAGACTCTCCCAGATGCTTGACCGATAAAGGGAGGTACGCTGAGGGACAAGGACGTCATAGGTAAGGGGCGTTAGTAATATCTTTTTTTTGGAACCCAACTTAGGGGGGCTGTGTCCACCCTAGCCCTTCGGTGGGGGAATTGGACCTTGCCTGAGGCAATGGAGCCCTCTGTTGAGGGAAGGTGGCTGCCCAGTTGCAAACCCTAGAAAACTATGTAAGAACCGACGCCTTTTACCACTTGGGTAAGAGGCTGTTCTTTAGCGCCAGCGATATCAGTACCATAAGATGATTCTAGTCCTTTTATTTCAAGTACCCATAGTTTAAGATCATGTATAATGTAAATTAATTTTATCAAAGTCCAAGAGCGAGTATTGTTTGTTTTTTGGGGAGCAAAGTTGTTTTAGACTAAGAGCTTGTTTGTTTGCATTAGAATACATAGGAATTGAATTCCAAGGATTTTAATCTTAATCGTTAAAAATGAAGATTAAAGGTGATGGAAATAAAATCAAAGGAACATGAGAGATGAATAGGGGTGTTCGTCGGCCGGGTTGAGCCATACTGAGCAATATCTAGGCCGGCCTGATTTTTCAACCATTGGTCCAAGCCCAGCCCTAGACTAACTAGGGCCATAAGTACTTGGTCCGAGCCCAGCCTGGATGGATGATGGTTTTTATAGAAGAAAATGCATCTCCAAATTTTCCTAAGTTGTATCTCCGCTGGTTAGGTTGCTTGTTTACTTAATTATGAAGTTGTATGTGTTTGAGTCCTTACTCCCCATCGTAGGGGAAAAAGGATATATTTGCTTCAAAATTGTCTCACTCATTTGGGCTGGCCAGGCTTCGGGCTATCTACCACTGAGTCTAAGCCCGGCCTGTGCACAAAACTCTAAGGCTCAAGCCCTACCCAAAACGGGTTGGGCTTGGGCTGCGTAGTCCATGAGCACCCCTACAAATGAATTATTAAAATGCATATGATCGTGACTTTGACTTCTACTTGCGGCTTGTGTTGTAGTTGAATATTTTAAATTATTATGGTTACGCATGTTCTTTCCTCCATTCCTCTTCACATCTCTTTTGTTCTTCCTCTTCCTAGGAAGACCTGTCTCCAAATTGAGTGGCTCATGAGGAATTTTCTTTGGTCTGCCAATCCGAATAAATCAAGATCTAACTTGGTTAGATGGGATACAGTTTGTCTGCCTAAAGCTGAAGGTGGTCTGGGCCTTCGCAGGGTGAGGGAGTTTAACGAAGCCTGCCTTCCTTACCTTGCTTGGTCAGCAATTTCTGTTGATTTGATCTGGGCAAGTTGGTTTCGTGGTAGGTATTTCCAAGGGCCTTCTAATATGGTATTCTAAGAATCCAAGGAGTGGATCCTGCATTTGGAAGAGGCTGAGAGGATTGTCTTCTTTGCTTCAGAAGGACTGCAGATGGACCGTGAGCAATTGTTTGTCAATTAATCTTTGGTTTGACAATTGGATCGACCATGCCCCAATTACCTCTAGGTTCCCTTCGTTTCATTTCTCAGAGAAAGACTTTGTTGCAGACATCATAAAGGACAATCGGTGGCACATTCCTGGACATCTTCCTATAGAGCTGCAGGTGTTCCTGTCCAACTCCATTAGTAGCATCTCTGTAGGTGATAATTTTGCCTCAGATCACCTCTCTTGGCAAGGGAACTCCTCTAGTTAATTTTCCATTTGTGAAGCCTGGCATCATCTTAGACCCAAAGCAACTTAACTTCCTTGGTCAGCTCTGGTGTGTAGCAAATTTTTCTCCCCTCGTCTGTCTTGCTAAGCTGGCGCATCCTGCGTAGGAAGACTCCAACAGATCTCTAAGATAAATTTAAACCTCAAGATGTTATAACTGTTACAGTGGGGAGGAAGCTGATCTGCATCTATTTTTCTCTTGCAAGTTAGCTCAACAGCTATGGTTTTAGCTTCTCACCCTTGTAGTATCCAGCTTTCCCTCCCTCTTACTGCTTCAATGATTTGGAAGATTATCGCAACTGATGGAGATGATCTGGAATAAAATTAGCAGCAGCTCTCTTCTTCCTTGTCATCTCTATTTTATGGTTAATCCGGAACGACTCCAAACATAGTTCGAAGCAGCCATCCCTGGAGAAAGTTCAGCAAATTTTCTTGAACCGCCTGAAAGGTATGGCAAGCTCAATCCCAAGCCTAAATTCCAACCAGTCTGTGCATCCTATCCTAAGACTCCTACAGTGTGTTTGGGAAGGGTGGAAAATGGGGGGGAGGTAAAAATTTGGGGGGGGGGGGCTCGCGGAGGGGAGTGTGTTTGGGAAGGAGGGAGGAAAATGAGAAGGGGGGGGGGGGGGGGTAGTGACAAAAATTTCCCCCCAAAAAATGGGGGGAAAATGAGGGGGAAAGAGGGGAAAGGGGAGGAAAGTACAAAATTGCCTTTTTATGTCCAATTGAAATTTTTTCAAAAGTAAGGGTAAAATGGTCTTTTTCTCCCTATCTCACGAACAAACAAAATTATACTTTTTCCCCTCCATTCCCCTACTTTTTCACTTCCCAAACAAGAGGAGGGAAAATTTCATTTTCCTTCCCCCTCAAATTTTCCCTCCCCTCCCCTCCCGCCTTCCTAAACACAGCGTTAGTGTGATTTCCTCTGCCTGTTTTCTCTTGTTTTCTTTTATCTGTCATGTTCCACTGTTGCCTCTTTTTTTTCTCGTTTATGTTGTAAAGCTATTTTCTTTTGCCCATTTTGGGTTAGCTCTTTTGTAACTTAGCCTTGTTTTGGCTTTGTGGGGGCTTCTGCCCTTGCTTGCTTGATACAATTTCTACCTTAAAGCACAAAAATATATATATATATATATATATATTTAAAATTATAAATATAATAAAGCATTTTTAATACTTCACGTAACGCAACTACCTTTTGAGAAATGCTACTTGTCCTGACCGTATATCCCGACCATATATCCCGATCCGACGTGTCCGACCCACCTGGCGCTGACCTGTATGATGTTTGGGCGGGAGAAAGCTGAAAAGAAAAGAGGGAAATGAGTGCATCTCTTCTCTCCTCTCTCTCTTGAAGCCCAACGAAGGAAACAGCTTGTTGCAGCCCTTGAGTGCATCTCTTCTCTCCTCTCTCTCTTGAAGCCCAACGAAGGAAACAACTTGTTGCAGCCCTTGAGTGCATCTCTTCTCTCCTCTCTCTCTTGAAGCCCAACGAAGGAAACAACTTCCTGCAGAAATCTCCTCTCTCTGTTGCAACCCTTTTCTCCTCTCTCTCTTGAAGCCTTGACCTGGTGTGCTCTGTTTTTTCTCCCCTCCCAAACGAGACTCCACATCGCTGGAAGCCCTTGAAGGAAACCCTTGAAGCCCTCTCTTGCTTTTCTCCTCTCTCTCTTAAAGCCCTTGAAGCCAACGAAGGAAACCCTTGTAGCGTCCATCTCCTCTCTCTCTCAAGTTGCAGTGCAAAACCATCTCCTCTGTCGTTCTGGTATGTGCCCGTTCTCTCTCCATACATTCTCATCATCTCTTTCTCTCTCTCCTGAAACCTAGATAAGTATTGATAGAAGAGAAACATTCATATGAAAATACACAAATGTCAGATTCTTGAGAGGAAGAAGGGAATACATGTATTTCTTGAATGTTCCCTCTGTTTCACTCTCATCAGATCTCTATTTATTATTTAATTAAATTATAAAAATGTTGAATGGGCTTTTCACCTACAGGACTTCCTATTTCCTCTCCATCAACAAGTTGAATGGGATTTTCAACTTTTGAGGGTTTTAGGTTTGAGGATTGGAAGGAGATGGACAGTTTGAGAGAGCCCATTCAGAAATCTGACTTCCTATTTATGTGGATTAATATGTGAGAATTGGGGATGTTGCATTATTCTACAATACGTGGACTTCCACAATTAGTATAGAGTCGGTCTTTCACAATTCCATTCTTTTTCTTTGTTATTGAGACGATGCATTCGTTTGTACCTGGATATCCCGGAATTTGTGGCATTTGTTTGAAACAAGAGTGAAAGATTGAAACTTGACATGTTTCATTGATAGTAGTTTTAAATCCAAACAGTTCAAAATCTTAAGATGACAGGGCATATACTAAGGTTTGAAACGTTATATACTGAGGTTGAAGCTCAGATTGAGAAGGTTGTATGAATGAAATATTGAGGTTTCAGTGTGGTCATTTGGCAAAGTCCACCTCTATTCGATATAAAATTTATTTATTAGATGGATGTGTAGGTCTCACAAAACATATTCAGTGGTTTGAACTCTGTATACTCAGGTTGGTTGAATGAAATACTGTGGTTTCACTGTTTCGTTAAACAAGAGACCAACCTGTGGCCTTCCATTCATACAAATCAATCATCCTTCAATGTCTAAATTTCCCTCTCTATCGTAAATTTGACATTTGAATCCAGGAAGCTCAAATTTAGCTAAGAAAAGCTGTCAATGACGATTTCTCAGTTTACCCACCATAGGCTGCTTTCTCGGGCCTCTGGGGAATGAACACCATTGATCCTACATGCACTATGTTATGGGACATAATCTTGTAACTTGGACAATCCTAGCCATTTAATCAGTTAACTTCCAACCATTGAATGTAGACCATTGATCATTTTTTGTACAAAAAATTTTGCCTTTTCCTAATGTTTGCCAGTAATGGTTTAGAAAGCACACACCTCAGTAACTAGTCTTTACATGACTACCCTGTTTTAGATAGCCAGTATGTAATCTCTTGTGTATCCAGTAATACAAAGGCTCTAAGACCCCCATGTGGAGAATGAATGCATAGATACACCATTTCCAATTCCAAAGAGGAAGAGTTGTGAGGAATGGCAAAATGTAACATGCCATTGCTGCCATCAGAACATGAAGTAGTATGAAATTATCCCTGCCCAAACATAAGATAGAATTCAGACACAATTCCAAAACCATCAATACAAATACAAATAACCCATTTCAAAATAGTATTTGACTGAATGGAAAACCAAGAGAGTTGGATCCAACTAGCATTACTACTTCCATTCTCTGTCTATTTGCTTCAAATAAACCCTGCTTGAGAACTCTACGGTTTCTAGTAAAGAATAGCATGTTTGAATATGAACTCCAGAGCTGATAAAATGAGGCCACTGAGACCACATAGGATGAGAATGAGCATACACTTGAATTCTCTTTGGCCATCTTTATACACCAATGAGTGGAAAGTCTTTGCAACAAGAGGGCCATATAATACATACTGCAGAAGAGAACTAGAGCACATTAGAAAAAAATAACATAATTCAATAAAGAAACTATAAGAAACATGAAATAGAAATAGAAAGTATTGGCTGTGATATGAACATCCATGCATTGAAGCTACCTAAGTTGTCCCAAGTCCAAGCTGACAGGGGAGCTACCATCTTTTCTTCTTTTTTGTTCTACCTCGTTTCCCAAATTGAGAACCTCACAACCCCAGTATGATTTTTTCAAAATCAAGACAGCATAAGCCCTCAAAAAAAAAAAAAAAAAAAAAAAAAAAGGATTACCCAATGGATTGATAAATCCAAAACTAACATAAAAAGGTGAGAGAGAGAGAGAGAGAGATAGAGATAGAGAGAGAGAGAGAGTCTTAAGAGACTCTTTTGCAAGCTTTTTTTCCTTCACACCACCACAGAATCTCGTCACCTCCCAAACTCCTTACTACCATAATCTCCTAACCTTCCAAACTCCTTAAATAGCTAACTAGGCAACCAAGTCATCAAGCATCAGTTAGAATTAGACCACAATCAATTCCCTTTATTATATATATAATAAATCACAATCAATTCCCTTTATTATTTATTTTTACTAAAAAGAAATATTTTTGGGCGTTTCTTTTCCCCGATGAATTTGTTAATACCCTTACATGTTATTCCAATTCTTTTCCACATTATCATGTTTGCCTCTGTTGTTGAAATGAAATAAAATGATGTTTTCTCAAATTTGTTTGACGAGTTTATTGGCTCGCTCTCACACATACTCACAGTGTGCTTACAGGTGCGTTGGTGGTTTGGTATGAATGATATGTAGGTTCAAGTTAAGTTGCTAATGAAAAAGAATAAAAAGTGAATGCTATAGCATAGATTTACAAAATGATGCTTTATTTTCTCAACACCATGCATTTCTTTTATCGAGTTATTCTAAACACCTGAATGCTTTATTTATTTTTTAGGAGCATGGAAGAAGATGGATTATCACGTGAATTTGATGGAGACAACAATGAAATTGAAATGGGGATGGCTGGGCATGAATTAAACATCATTGAGATGGAGAAGCCCTTGGAGGGAGGCGAAAACTTAGAAGAGGTAGTAATGGAACCTAAGAGGGGAATGAAATTTGGTTCCATTGAAGAAGTACATGAATATTATGCAAGATATGCTAGGCGAATCGGGTTTGCTGTCGCCCAAAAAACCTCTAAAAAAGGATCAGATGGAAAGAAGAGGTTTATTACAATTGCTTGCACTAAGGGTAAAAAGCCAAACCCAAGTGCAAGTAACCCAGTTAAACCCCGTCCACAATCAAGAACAAATTGCAAAGCAGCGTTGAATCTTTCTCTGCAATTGGACGGGAAGTGGCTTCTGAACTCATTTGTGCTTGAGCATAACCATGATATGAGTCCGAACAAAGCTCGATATCACAAGAGTAATCGGAAAATCCCAGCACATGTGAAGAGGCAACTTGAGTTGAATGACAAAGCGGGTATTAGATTGAACAAGACTGTTAGCTCATGTGTGGTAGAGGCAGGGGGGCATGAGAATCTAACCTGGTTAGCAAAGGATGCACGAAATTACATGGATAAACTCAGACGTTTAGAACTCAAAGAAGGGGATGCCGAGGCAATGCTAAGCTATTTCAAAAAAATACAGCAAGACAACGGATCCTTTTTTTATGTCATGGATCTTGATATAGAGCATCGAGTAAGGAACATCTTTTGGACTGATGCGAGAAGTAGAGCGGCATTTGCTGAATTTGGTGATGTTGTCACATTTGACACCACTTACTTGGTTAACAAATATGACATGCCTTTTGCTCCTTTTGTGGGTGTGAATCACCATGGACAGTCGGTGCTATTAGTTTGTGGATTGATATCACGAGAGGACACAGACACATTTGTTTGGTTGTTTCAGTCCTGGCTTGATTGCATGTCTGGGTGTCCTCCTAGTGCCATAATCACTGACCAAGATAAGGCTATGCAAATTGCGATAGGAATAGTATTTCCTGAAGCACGACATCGGTGGTGTTTGTGGCATATCTTGAAAAAGGTGCCTGAAAAATTGAGAGGGTATAATGACTATGATTCAATTAAATTTCATCTTCTTAATGTTGTCTACGATTCGATGAAAAAAGAGGAGTTTGAAGTTAATTGGGCCAAGTTTATTAGGGCATATCATCTAGAGGACAACGATTGGCTAGCGGGATTGTATGATGAGAGGTACCGATGGGTGCCAGCTTTTGTGAAGGATATTTTTTGGGCAGGGATGTCAACAACCCAGCGTAGTGAAAGCATGCATGCCTTTTTTGATGGCTACATTAATTCTAAGACCACCTTGAAGCAGTTTGTCGAGCAATATGATAATGCTTTGTCTAAAAAGGTGCAAATAGAAGCTGAGGAAGACGCCTGTTGTTTCAATGTATACATTCCACGTGTGACCCCTTACGAGTTTGAAATGCAATTTCAAGAAGCGTATACTCTTGCTAAATTTAAGGATTTTCAGAATGAAATAGCCGGTACGATCCGTTGCAAAATTTCCTCAGTTAAGGTAGGATTTGAGTTTTCCGAATTTGATGTCGAGGAAGATGTGATAGTGGGAGAAGACAATATCAAACCTTTTACTTTCTATGTTCATTTTGATGAGATATCAAGAGAATCTAATTGTAGTTGCCGGTTGTTTGAGTTTAGAGGTATTCTCTGTAAGCATATCATTGTTGTTTATTTGAAGAAGAGGGTTTATCAAATACCGGGAAAATACATTCTAGAAAGGTGGAGTAAAAATGTGAGAAGAAGCCACACAAAAATCAAGATCAAGTATGACAATTGGGAGAGGAAGCCTGAAGGACGTCGTTACGACAAGATGTTGACTATTTTCAATCGGGTCAGCGATAAGGCCATGGATTCCGATGAAAAGTATCAGATGGTAGTGTCCTCGTTGCTAGAAGTGGAAGCTGAGCTAGATGTGACTAAAGAGGTTGCTGTATGCAATAGACCAATGGCTATAGGTGTACATAAAGCTTCAACGTCATGTCATGATGATAGTCTTTCTTGGCATGAGAGCAATAACCACGTGTATGATCCAATCAAACACCGCCATAAGGGCCGGCCGCCAGAAAAAAGAAGACAGTCTAAGATTGAGACAATTATGAAGAAGTGTCGGAAAACAAGCAAATCTTTGACCAAGAAGGTTAGTCTAAGATTTTTCTTCTATAAATCAAATAAACACATCATTCAATTACTCACAATGTGATTGATATCAACTTCGTGCATGTACAGGGTACGACGGTGAGCAATCAGGGAGACGAGATCACCACGGAAGATTCTATGAATTTAACCGTAAGAATGCCCCCTATTTCCTATATGTTGTGCAATACTTTTTTGCATATGGCCTCATATCCTTTTGTTACATATGCAGGTTTCGGCAGTAGATCTTGAATTGAATCTTTAAGAAGATCTGTAAGAATGAAACATGGATTTTGCAATGTTAATCGTGGTATTTGCACGCATATGTTGGGATTTTTTCCACTGGACACTCCCATGCTTTCTTATCTTCTTTTGTTAAATCCGTATGAAGCCTGGCCATCCACGTACCAACTTACCATCTCGAATTTTTTCCCACTGTTGCAGTTTCAACCAATTGGGCAAATAATCTCAATTTGAGAAGCATTGTTTAAAATGCAGTTCATACTATCTTAGTAAACTTTTATTTTGCTTGAGATTAATTCAGATATTTCGTGTTGCAGGACCAAGTTTTAGAAGACGGTTCTTCACAAGATGGATTTTTGGCACATGCTCAGCTATTTTGAGCTCCTTATGACAGATTTTTTGTGTTCACAAGGAAAATCTTTTGTACAGACAATTTGCAGATATCTATTAATTAATCTCTTGTATATTACTGGAACTATCTTTCAGATTGGATCTGATTAATGTAAGTATTGTAAATTTGATCAATGTAAGCAGTACTTCATTAGAGTACTTGCTGTGCTAATTAGTCCCCTTTTGTATTCGACGTAAAATCTTGGTATTAGATAGCATATTCGAAGGTCTGACATTCAGACTCCAAATACTATGGTTCATATCTTTATATACTGAGGTTGAAACCCAAATTGAGAAGGTTGTATGAATGAAATACTGAGGTTTTAAAACTGTATACTAAGGGATATATGCAATAAATACTGAGGTTGAATTGTTTCACTCAGCAGACCCTTCTATTCGAGATAAAATATTAAGATGGCAGATACTAAGGTTTGATTCGTTATATACTGAGGTTGAACCCCAGTATGAGAAGGTTGCGAATGATATACTGAGAACTCCACCCCAATATGGCAGGGCATATACTAAGGCATAAAATGATCAATAAAAATCTTCAGAATCCAATATAAAATGGCATATACTAAGGTTTGATTCGTTATATACTGAGGTTGAAGCCCAGTATGAGAAGGTTGCATGAATGATATACTGAGGTTTCAGGGTGGTCATTTGGCAAACTCCACCTTTTTTCGGTATCAAAATCATCACTAAAAATCTTCAGACTCCAATATGGCAGGGCATATACTAAGGCATAAAATGATCATTAAAAATCTTCAGAATCCAATATGGCATGGCATATACTAAGGTTTGATTCGTTATATACTGAGGTTGAAGCCCAGTATGAGAAGGTTGCATGAATGATATACTGAGGTTTCAGGGTGGTCATTTGGCAAACTCCACCTTTATTCGGTATCAAAATCATCACTAAAAATCTTCAGACTCCAATATGGCAGGGCATATACTAAGGCATAAAATGATCACTAAAAATCTTCAGAATCCAATATGGCATGGCATATACTAAGGTTTGATTCGTTATATACTGAGGTTGAAGCCCAGTATGAGAAGGTTGCATGAATGATATACTGAGGTTTCAGGGTGGTCATTTGGCAAACTCCACCTTTATTCGGTATCAAAATCATCACTAAAAATCTTCATACTCCAATATGGCAGGGCATATACTAAGGCATAAAATGATCACTAAAAATCTTCAGAATCCAATATGGCATGGCATATACTAAGGTTTGATTCGTTATATACTGAGGTTGAAGCCCAGTATGAGAAGGTTGCATGAATGATATACTGAGGTTTCAGGTTGGTCATTTGGCAAACTCCACCTTTATTCGGTATCAAAATCATCACTAAAAATCTTCAGACTCCAATATGGCAGGGCATATACTAAGGCATAAAATGATCACTAAAAATCTTCAGAATCCAATATGGCATGGCATATACTAAGGTTTGATTCGTTATATACTGAGGTTGAAGCCCAGTATGAGAAGGTTGCATGAATGATATACTGAGGTTTCAGGGTGGTCATTTGGCAAACTCCACCTTTATTCGGTATCAAAATCATCACTAAAAATCTTCAGACTTCAATATAGCAGGGCATATACTAAGGCATAAAATGATCACTAAAAATCTTCAGAATCCAATATGGCATGGCATATACTAAGGTTTGATTCGTTATATACTGAGGTTGAAGCCCAGTATGAGAAGGTTGTATGAATGATATACTGAGGTCTCAGTGTGGCATTTGGCAAACTCCACCTTTATTCGGTATAAAATCATCACCAAAAATCTTCAGACTCCAATATGGCAGGGCATATACTAAGGTATAAAATCATCACAAAAAACATTCAGAATCCAATATACTAAGGTTTGATTCGTTATATACTGAGGCTGAAGCCCAGTATGAGGAGGTTTTATGAATGAAATACTGAGTTTTATGAATGAAATACTGAGGTTTTAAAACTCTATTCGATATAAAATCTATTTATTAGATGGGATGCGTAGGTCTGACAAAACATATTCAGTGGTTTGAACTCTGTATACTAAGGTCCGTTGAATGAAATACTCCTCTATTCTGGAATTTCCATTCAAGATATTCTTTTTAACAGCTGTGTTTGAAAAAACTGATTTACAAATTCAATGTGTTTATGTCTGAGCTTGGTTAAAAATATTTTTGGTGGTGTGGTACTCTTTCTCTATCATTCCCATTTGTTACTTAACAAATAAATAAAAAATTCAACATATATATGCGCTCGAGCGCGAAAACCCGCGCTCGTGCGCGCGCGCACTCCTTCATTTTTATAAAGCTCGTCCTCTCTGATTATTTCTCTGTTTCATCTTCTTTTTCATTGGTAAGTCTTCTTCCTGGTTCCATCTTAGGGCATCACACTCATTACCATCAAAGAGGTACTCTTTTCTCCTATATCTCTTCTTTTGATCGTTTAGAGTCTTCTCAATGTCCTTGTGCTTAGCTCTTGGGGAGTTTTCCTTTCAAATGTTTTGGTTTGGGTAATGTTTATGGGATTTCGTTTTGGCACTATATTTGAATAATGTTGGGGTTTGCAATCTCTTTTTATCTTCTATGCTTGTTGCATTGCTCATTGTCTTCCGATGGATGGATTGACTTTGTTGTTGGTATGACTTTTGGTTTGAGGCTATTTGGAGGTTGGAAATGGTTGGAAATGGGTTGATCATTTACTATTTGGTTTGATGTTTGGTTTGATACAAGATGGAAATCTTTCTTAAATTGATAGCACAATCTCTATCTTATGCAAGATGTGTTTTGCCTAGTTCTGTTTCTTATCTCTTGCCTCTATGCTCTACATTAACTATCTACTGCTCACCAGGTGTTTGTGAAATTCTCTCAACGAGGTAGTTGGTTCAATGGCTCCGAAGAAACGTAAAAACGTTGCTGGCTCTTCATCTACACCAAGATTTGATACAACATTGTTTCCTTCTATCGCAAAATCAGAAGCTTTTGCGGCCTTTTTTGCGCATCGTTCAGTTGGTTCTGAAAGAGAGATTGATGCCTCATTTACCTCTACTGATGAGTATGGATCAATCATGCGTCGTCGTTGGAATTTTCTCTACACTTTCGACGTCAATGAAATCAATGTCAGCTGGGTTCGGGAATTCTACTGTAACATTACACTTCGAGATGCTGATTTCACTACCTTTGTGCGTGGAAAGACTCTAGCTATTTCTCCTTCAGTGATTGCATCCTTCATTGGCATTGAACAGCCTGAGCAATGGGATTATCCCCTTCCACCAAATCAGCCTCTTCCTTAAAGCATGTTTCGTACTTTCGGCACTGAATTGGTTGGTGCTATGCACCCATGGGCAATAGGGACCATCTCTCATGGCCTCTTAACTCCAAAGTATCGGTTCCTCAACTGGTTCTACTCCGCCAATGTAGAACCTCGGGGACACACTGCAACTGTAAATCATCAACATGGAATGGCTTTATATCATATTGGGATGGGAAATCCGGTGAATATTCCCCTCATGATTTACAATGTTATGGTCAAAATTCCCAGTGCAGCTCGAAATGCCACTTTACCATTCGGGGTGTTGATTACTAGATTTCTGCTCTCTAAGGAAGTCGACTGGCGTGAACTTGATGAGGTTCGCAAAATTAGGGGTGCCATCAATCGCCGCTCTTTGCAACAATCAGAAGCTCACATTGCTGAAGCGGATGATGAAGAGGATATTGATGAAGCTGCTGAGGGGAAGCAGGACGGTGTGTCGGATCGCATCACCCGACTGGAAAATGAAGTACATGGTCTTCGTGACAACATTAATGCTCGATTTTCCTCTGTGGATGAATCCCTCGCTACCATTCTAGCTCGTTTAACACATCAATGACTTTTGGTTTCGTGTTATAATCTAATCAGTCTTCCGTAGGATAGTTTTTTTGAAAACTATGCAGTTCTTTCTCTTTGTTATTCATGAACAAAAAGGGGGAGATCATTATCATGATCATTTTGGGCACTTTGTCATTGTCATTTTGTTTATCATATATCCTCCTGTTTCTATAACAATCTATTTTACACTTCAATCTTAAATTGTGGATGAGTATACTTGCAGGTACTATCTTCGAAGCTTAACGTCCAAGATCTATCTGTTTCTTTGTCTGTGGATATTATTTTGGGTAGATTTATCTTGTAATTAGGATGTTTTGTCCATGATTTGCCAAAGGCTGTGTTTGTTAGGTTTTATGAGTGAGTTGGCAAATTCAATGGGTTGTGGACAAAACTGGATTTGAATTTTTGAATGTTGTGGATGAGTGACTTGTTTTCACAATTCCAGACAGACACGCATCATGTATATGTTTTCAGTCAGTGGCTGGACGCGCTCGAGCGCTCATATATGTGCTCGAGCGCATATAGGAAGCATTGCATCCAGAGGCTGCATGCGCTCGAGCGCATCATGCATTGTTTTCAAACAGTGGGAGGACGCGCTCGAGCGCGCATATATGCGCTCGAGCGCATCAAATAAAATATGCACGATGCAAGAAACAGTAGCCTAGAGCGCACGAGCGCGCTTATTTGTGCTCGAGCGCATACAGGAGGCATTGCATCCAGAGGCTGTGTGCGCTCGAGCGCATTATTCATTGTTTTCAAACATTGGGAGGACGCGCTTGAGCGCGCATACATGCGCTCGAGCGCAGCAAATAAAATATGCACGATGCAAGAAACAGAAGCCTAGCGCGCACGAGCGCGCTTATATGTGCTCGAGCGCATACAGGAGGCATTGAATCCAGAGGCTGTGTGCGCACGAGCGCATGTATATGCGCTCGAGCGCATCATGCAATGTTTTCAAACATTGAGAGGACGCGCTCGAGCGCGCATACATGCGCTCGAGCGCATCATATAAAATATGCACGATGCAAGAAACAGAAGCCTAGCGTGCACGAGCGCGCTTATAAGTGCTCGAGCGCATACAGGAGGCATTGAATCCAGAGGCTGTGTGCGCTCGAGCGCATCCTGCATTGTTTTCAAACACTGGGAGGGCGCGCTCGAGCGCGCATACCTGAGCTTGAGCGCATCAAATAAAATATGCACGATGCAAATAACAGTAGTCTAACGCGCTCGAGCGCGATTATATGTGCTCGAGCGCATGCAAGAGGCATTGCATCCAGAGGCTGTGTGCGCTCGAGCGCATGTATATGCGCTCGAGCGCATCATGCATTTTTTTAAACATTGGGAGTACGCGCTCGAGCACCAATACCTGCGCTCGAGCGCATCAAATAAAATATGCACGATGCAAATAACAGTAGGCTAACGTGCTGGAGCGCGTGCATGGGATGAGAATATTTCTTCTGTATTGAAATCTAATAGAATGGTTGGGACCTAAACCTGTGTTAAGGCTAAGACTAGTGTTTTTTTTTTTTCCAATATAAAATCTTAAGATGGCAAGGCATATACTAAGGTGTGAATCGTGATCTACTGAGGTTGAATCCAGTTTGAGAAGGTTGAATGAATAAAATGCTGAGGTTTCAGTGTAACTAATTCACAGCTTACAATTTGTAGGTATGACTCACAATATTCACAGGTTTCAATTCTGTGTATTAAGGTTGATTGAATGAAATACTTTGGTTATTGTCTCAGATGATGGCAGCGTATACAATGGTTTGAATCATGTTATAGTGTGAGAAGTTCGTTCTAATGAAATACTGATGTTTCGATCCAATCATTAGCCTCAGTATTAGCCAGGAGATTTCCTGTACCAAAAAGGGCGAAGGCTAGTAGAAAGGTCTAAAGAAGTATCAGTCTCATATTAGGGCATAGTATACTATGGTTTGAATCATGAAATACTGAGGTTCAAACCCAGTTTAAGAAGGTTGTTTGAGTGAAATACTGAGGCTTCAGTGTTTCGTTAGCCGGGGAAATGCATCGAATATTCCATTATCAATTGATCAAAATACGTGCATTAACAATTAATCAATGACAATCAACACCCGGTGCCAACATCCATTGTCAAGTACTAAATCCGCTTTTTATTCTTGAATTTAATTCTAACACTCACAGAGATGCCAAGTTTCCAATTACATTCAACGAATATAATTCAATAAAATTACAATTTCTCCATGTCAAGTGAGCCTGGAGTGTGGCTAGTTGATATACAAAATTCTCAAGTCAGCCTAGGTTGTAATCGATACAAAAAAAGATTAAACAACTGAAGTTCTGAAATCCCAAAATAGGGACATCATCGTTTAGAGTCTCTTGAACTCCCTCACATCAGCGCACATTTCTATACAAGAAATTATGTTCGCCACCTGCAATAAATATGAGATGAATGTTAGAAAACAGAAAAAGGAATCACCGGACAATAAAAATGTAAGAGAGTATTAATTTGATCACCAACACCATTAAGAAGAAATTTTAAACAGACGAGAGTTTTTGTTAATACCCTTTCCATAAGAAACTCTGCAAGGTCAGCCTATGAGTCCTCATGTTTGTCATTCGGTATTCGAGCAAGTAATAAATGTGCTGCTATTTTTCTTCTATAAGACCGGATTTCATCCTATTCCAAGAACAAAGAAAAAAGAAAGATACTAAGAAGGAATCAAAGAAACAGACAAAAAATTAGAACAATAAGATTCATTCGAAGTGTACGTAAATCATCACTAACAAATCACAGCATTTACCGGTTGAAAATCAAATGTATCGCTACGCGATAGACAATCCATAAATTTCATCACGAAGATGCCACAATCGTAACTGTTAAAATAGTGATATAAGATGGATTATTATACCAATTAGAATAGAAAATGTAATTCACATACGAGCCTCTAATAGAGAGACATACCCATTGTCTTGTTGAGGGCAGTCATCAACGAAATGAATATCAGCCTTATCCCATTTATGAATCTTCCTTTGTTTAAATTGTTCTTTTAAGACAGATACCTGCATAAAGGAAATATAACAGTTAAGTTATATATACAGGTGCTTTATTTCGAACATTTCACGGGAGAATATACCTGAATATGGGTACTCACCATTTCATTCACGTATGCAACGTCACCACAGGACTTCAAAGAGTTGTATATACAAAACAACTTCTTGTTTGAATCAAGTACAAGGAGAAGCCAATGTTTTGAAGCCCAATTCATTGGGATGAATATTCTATCCCACAAGGTTAAGATGGACTTCAAGTTCTTCACATTTAAATGCTTTTAATTGATTCTTCATTGTTGGAATGTAATGCCGTCTGGGAGTTAGTAAGCTACATATTAGCACTAATATTCAAAAAATAAAAATCACTACAAATATTAAGAAGAATAATTACATTAAACCACGAAGTGAAGAAGTAACAGTTCAATGAATTCAACTTCTCAGTTGGCTTTCTCCCACTCAACAACGTAGCATAGCTGTCAATAATCTAGAAGTCAAGATAGCATGTTCAGTGTTAGTTGTCAAGGTTCCAAATTGTATACATGATTGTTTGCTTATAATAAGATGTGAAATTAACTACCAACCTTATCAGATATCCAACCTTCTTCATTTAATAAAGCCTCGATTTCTGAACGCCAAATCTTTAACTTGCCCACCTCCTCAGCACTAAAGAAATAGAACTTATTATTTAGTAATTAATAAATATAAATACTGATTATCTACTGTGAGTACTATGGTGTAAAGTTACTAGGTTTATAATGAGTCATACTCTTTTCCAACTTCAGCTTCAAAACTTGCAATTGCGTCCTCCTCTTCTTTCGAAATAAAAATCTTTGATTGGATTTCATCCGCAATCAATCTTTCTCTCTTGTGGCAAGTTGCTTTATTCTTCGCTCTTTTCAATGTTGCTTTTGTGCATGGATCATATGGGGTCCGTAACATCTTTGATGGCTTCCGAACTCTACCCCCATTTTTCTTTGAAATAATCTCGGCGACTCTTGATGTCTCAACGCAACCAGACATTGACGGCATTGGAGAAGAAGGATGATCCATGCGACGGGGTGAAGCATCAACACTATCCACGGGTGAGTGAGGCACCGAGAAACCCGCATTTCGCAACTCCATATTTTCACTCTTTAATCGTTCGTTCTCTTCCTCCAACATGGAAACCCTTAGCTCCAGATCCTTAATCTTCTTCATATAGCTCTCGCGACCACCCTATGTTAGTTTCAAATAGTAAGTGAAAAATAGATTTAAAACATGAAGTTCATATTAAAGATTTTGAATAGCATTTTCCACTTTTAAGCAAATATGAATAAAATTACAATGATATCTGGCATGCGTTCCTCCATTCTGCTGACTATGAAATCAGCCATCGCCGTTGTCTCCTGTAACCCATAAGTGAAACAAGTATAAGTCACAAGAAGGATGCAACCATACAACCATTACCAAGTACTTTAAATTAAAGAATAAATATTAGTTAAAAATACCTGAGAAACTTTTGGGGGAGATAACAAGGTCATTTCTTCTTTGGTTGGAGTGATTTCCTCAATGACCTAAGAAATAGAGTATTCGTTTTATTTATTGCAGTCAATATCATAAATTACTACAAGAAGTAAATCATAGAGAAAAGTGAAGGTATACATACCTCCGTATAGCTAAGATTGTCCAATATAGCTTTAAAAGACTTACTTTGCATGTATTTCGAACTCTTAGCCCATCGCATATAACGTGGATAAGAATTGGCACGAATAGGAACATATCGGTTAACATGTTCATAAAACCAAGGCTGTAAGAAAAGGTATAAGAATGTAAGTGAAGATGTGAAAGTCACAAGTTCCATTGTATTGGAACAATTATTAAAAAAAAAAAAAACAGGATAACTACTTACTTCCAAGAGCATGACACATCCATTTATAAATCCAGTTGTCTTCCCCGAGCTTTCGAGTATACTTTTTATCAAGAACTCATGTACAGCAATAGCCCATGCACAATCATTAACTTTTTCCAACTTATCCACCGTGAATATGATATTGAATGGAAATGACTGACATGATTTTGGAAAAAGAAGGGTACTACAAACATACAGCATGTAAAGCTTCTTGAAATCAGCAATCAAATCCAACCCCTTCTTATCCAACGACTTCTTTTTGTTCGATGCAATCTTCTTCGAGATTACTTTTAAATGCTTCTCTAAACTTTCCGTTCCTGTATAGTTGTTTTCGAAATATTTCTCCAAAAATTCACATTCTTCTGTCAAAACTCTTGTCCCTAATTGTATTATTTCTCCATTCATATTCAACCCCATTATAAGCGCAACGTCTTGAGGTAGAATTCGAATGAGCTTTCCTCCAAGTTGAAATGCACTTTTTTTATTATCCCACCTAGTTATTATCGTTGATAAAAAAGTTCGCTGGCATTTCAAGTTCGCAGGCAGCTTTGTGAAGTGCTTAAAAGGTGTTTCTCCAATCACATCAATATGAACATCCTCTAACTTTAAATCTTCTATAAACTTGACAAACCTTGAAGGGCAGCATTTAGTATCTAATTTTACAATTTCAGTTGTATTTTGGTTGGCCTGTATCAAATTACAACAAAAGAAAAATAAAATAAACACAAAATTCAAATGAGAAGATACTAATGAATTGAAGTCATGTTCAGTGATTACCATAATGCTATTTTGTTATCCTCAAACAGAATCAGTGTCCCTGTAATAAGAAAATGAACCACAATGAGATAGAGTAGTCATCTTAAGATTTTATACAAATACCTAAGGTCAAGAAATTTGCATGTCTATACAAATCCATGTGTCACAGCAACATAAATTTCACTTTTCAACAAATTTTTCATTCATTGATCAGTATACCATCCTCTATATGAATGGAAAGTCTTTGTTGACTATGATATGAATCAACAAAAATAGGCATCTTTGCCACATTGGTCTAAACATCAATATTTTAATCTCTTGATATACGGTAACAATCATCAACAAAAGGTGACAGAGGTGGGGCCTGGTATCCAGCGTAAAGACATCATGCTCAAACAGTGCAAAGGTAAAAAATTGCATTATTCCTTTATAATTAAACAAAAGTTAAATGAGGAAAGCTGCAGCTGTTTGTCTATACATGGACACACAGTTTGAGTTATTCACAAATCACACTTAAATGCCATAGGCCTTATTGATATACCTGGATCAAGAAAAGATAGAAAATAGATATTCAGTCATCATCCTCCTAATTCAAATCCTAAGAAAGTCCAGGTCTTATTGATATGCCTTAGACCCTTAACCTCTCAGCTCATATCTTTCACATATTACCTCTTTAATAATTCTTTCACGGAACTATTTTTAACATGAATTTTTATGTATTCAATTCCTATATAATGTAATGCCGCCAGAAACATGCACCATGTATTTATTAAGGTGGAAAGAGGCTTTGTATACTAATAATCTGACTATAGTTCAACTAATCTAGGTGGTGTGTGGTGAAGTGAATGGAGGCTAATCATGGAAACATGGCTTTAAATGATATTCATGGGATGTTGTAGGGCATCTGCCAATTGCACAATCAATTAAGCATAAGAAGCAGCAGGGAGCATGTTGGGAGGTACAGATGAGACAGAAAAAAAAATCAGAAATAAGAACACTTGGAAAGACTAAATAGATTCTGTTCTGTCCTAAATCAAACTGCAACTAGCCAACTACCCATTTCAGTCAATACTCATTAGTGTAAGATATTGAGTTTAGAAAGGACACTAGATGATTGCTGGGTCTTGGGTTATTGACAAATCACACTTAAATGCCATAGGACTTATGAATACATCTCTATTTAGAAAAACAAAAAAAAATGAAGCCTAGTGATTGAAGTTCTAGTGAATAAAAAACAATCGGTTCCCATCTTCATACATCAAATCCCTGACATACTCTTTTAATAATCTAATCAAAGATGAAAGAAAATGCGTAGGAATGAGATGGTGATTTCATGTTGTTACTTGCATCCCATCATCCTTATCCCCTTTAAACATCCCATTTGCAAAATAGTTGAAATGCCCACTTCCATTGTTATTCCCATTGTGTATAAAGGGGATGTTTAAAGGGGATAGGGATGAGGGGCTTCAACCTCAGTATATAATGATTCAAACCTTAGTATATGCCCTGCCATCTTGAAGTCCGAAGATTTTTAGTGATGAATTTATACCGAATAGAGGTGGACTTTGCCAAATGACCACAGTGAAACCTCAGTATTTCATTCATACAACCTTCTCAATCTGGGCTTCAACCTCGGTATATCAAGATATCAACCTTAGTATATGCACTGCCATCTTGAAGGATGGATATCTAATAAAGTTGAGCCAATCAAAGACAATTAAACCAATCAAAAAGATAAAATGACAAAAGAACACCAGTTCAACTAAAAGTCTGACATAGATAAGGATGTTTTTCTTATCTGTAACAAATGTTTGTTCCAAATACCAAAGTATAATAGATATATTTGCAATACAAAAGCTATGTACTTTATCTTCAAAAATATGTTTACCAACTGCAAAAGATCATTCTGAGGTTTAAGAATCTGTTCGCAATGGATAAAAAGAAAGAAAATATGTAACCTGAATGCAGAGTTCAGCTATGGTATTTGGTGCGTTGAACTCAAATTGGATGAGAAATTGGTTCATGGTCTGAGCCATAGATTGATAAGGTCGTTCCATAAATGCACCACAGGATACAAAAAAGATAAGAGTTGAACAATCCTCCCCATCCAGTTCATGGGTATTTCTATGTTCAATGCTTTGATGGTCAAGACCACTTGACCTATGAGAATTATATCAAAAAATTCTAGCACAATGATCTACTTCCATTGTCACAATAATGACAGTTGAAATACAGGACACATAGCATGTAGTTTGGGCGGTTCTACCTTATAAAAGAGGGTTTGGGAGATATAACCAATGTTAAGGAAAGTCACTAGCATTGAGAAAAAAAGGGGGCACCATGCTCCATAAGCAGTGCAGTGTATGAGAAATTGATTAAACAGAGCCTCACTCTCATTTACATTCCAGTAAAAATTCTTTTAGAAGTTGTCTAAAAAAATGGTCCTGTTCTCATTTGTATTCAAGTTTGAAAATCCTTGAGAAACTATCAAAAATTTTCAAAGCACATACAGGCTTTAGAAATACAGTGAACCAAAAACTCACTGATTTATGTTGTTTTACTGGTAAGAAATCAAAGAACGTGGAAATTCAAGCCCTCAATTCAATCAAAAGCTACAAAATCAACCATGGAAGAAACCAAAAGATGACAGTTGGCTGTAGGCAAAAATATACAGTTCTCCATTCTCCCATAGAAAAGTTCCATACCAAATATCCAATTGTCAATCACAATTTCACACATAAATTCCAAGTGTAATGGAAAAAATAAATGAGTTCCAAGTTCTCATATTTCTTGGATTCCCAGCCTTCTATAAATGACCCAAAAAAAAAAGAAACGCATAACACAGATCCAACACATTAACAACAGGACCATGAACAGTAAAAACCAAAATTTTAATATGAATGGGAAAAGATAAAACAATTAAAAAATAATCCAACAGGATGAAGAAAACCCACTTCAAACAGACAAGAGCTCAAAAGCTCTAATCACATCCATGCACATCAAGAACACCCAGTGGCCGACCTACATCTATTCCCTTCTTTAAACCCACTTTAAACCCAGTAGTGTTTAAATAACAGATACTGGGAACATTCAAGAAATACATGTATTCCCTTCATCCTCTCGAGAATCTGACATCTGTGTATTTTCATAAGAATGTTTCTCTTGTATCAATACTTATCTAGGTTTCAGGAGAGAGAGAGAGAGATGATGAGAATGTATGGAGAGAGAACGGTCACATACCAGAACGACAGAGGAGATGGTTTAGCACTGCAACTCGAGAGAGAGAGAGAAGGACGCTACAAGGGTTTCCTTCGTTGGCTTCAAGGGCTTCAAGAGAGAGAGGAGAAAAGCAAGAGAGGGCTTCAAGGGTTTCCTTCAAGGGCTTCCAGCGATGTGGAGTCTCGTTTGGGAGGGGAGGAAAAAACAGAGCACACCAGGTCAAGGCTTCAAGAGAGAGAGAGGAGAAAAGGGTTGCAACAGAGAGAGGAGATTTCTGCTTCAAGGGTTTCCTTCGTTGGGCTTCAAGAGAGAGAGGAGAGAAGAGCTGCAAGCCTGGTTTTTTTTTTCCTTGTCTCTCCAACGATTTCTCTCTCCAAATTTCCCCCTTTTCTTTTCCTTTCTCCCGCCCAAACAGCCCTTGAATGGGCCCTTTATACAGTCAACGCCAGGTGGGTCGGCCACGTCGGATCGGGCCATACGATCGGGATATACGATCAGGACAAGTAGCATTTCTCCTACCTTTTTTACTACGTACTTGAAAATGAAGACCAAGTCGCTGCGCAATTCATTTCTTTATCTTCCCCTGATTTTATTTTCATGGAAGCAGAGAAAAGGGAAAATGCCCAGCTCCCTTCTCCCCCAAATCCCTCCACCAAACTCTGATTTTCCTCCGCTTAACCGTTCTCCCTCCCTTCCCCTAGACTCCGGACCGCTGCTCAGCTCCCGGAATCAGAGCCCTCCACCTTTGACCCAAGTCCTGCCTCCCATGTCCCAGCCGAACCAGATCCTTCAGGTTCATCATCCTCAGCTGACATCTGCAGCTCCTGACCCTCCCTGCCCTGCCGGTCATGGTATCCCCTCTCTGGCTTGGGATGGAGCTCAGCTGGAACTTCTGCAAAAGCACCTAGCTGGCCTAATCCGCCCTGCTATAGGTAAATCCTTACCTCTCCCTCCTCTTAAGCCTCCCGATCCATCTCTCCTCCCCTCCTACATTTCAGTAGAGCAGTTGGCTCTTATCCTTAGCTCTGCATCCAATATTTCCCACGACCAGCAACCTCAGCTAGTCAGCCTACTCAAAGGAACTGGTTAGACCTATTCCCTGATTCCATGCCGATAGCTCCCTCAGATTTCCCTCCCTCTTCTCTCATAGATGGCCAGCTAGTTATGTAAATTCCTTCTTCAATGCAGCGATTGGCAGATTCTTTGGAAGAAGACCTACTGTATAAAATGGCTGACCCTTCAAGCCAACTCTCACTGGAATCTCTCCGAACCCTTCCTGATTTCCCTAACAGACAAGGGCCATTTTATCTTTAGATTCAGCTCCAAGGAAGATAGGGATTCTGCCCTCTCTAAATCTCCCCACATTCTGCAAAACAGGAAACTTCATCTTCTCTCTTGGTCCCATGGCCAAGGCCCTTTCGAATGACCTAACTTACACCCAGTTTGGATTTGTATCTATGGCATTCCCAACCACTGTTGGAGCTCCAACATCCTTCTCTCGTTAGCAAGCTCTATAGGCCATCCTCTGAGATTTGGTGACATCACCGCTTCCCAAAAACTCCTCACTTTTGCTAGAATCCTGGTCAACATTGACCTTTCTAGACCCAAACCTGCTGAGATTAAGGTGGATTTATCAGGAGAAGAGGAAGTCCTCTGTCTCTTATGAAAATCTGCCATGTTCCCATTGCCACCTTCCTGGCCACTCAGAGAGCTCCTGCAACTCTGTTCCTAGATCCTCAAACCAAAACTCCCCCAGGCCTGAGAGCCAGATTAGTGAAGGTATTTTAGGTATGTCTCCTACTCTGGCACCAGCTATCCAAGATCATCATGTTTCAATCCTTGTAGAACCCCCAGAGTCAGCCCTAACCTCTATCCAACCCTCAGCCTCTCCAGCAGACCCTGTAGTCTCTGTTGACCAAGCTATCCAAAGCAGTTCTTTGGTTCCCTTACAGGGCTCTGTTCAACCCCACCCCACACCCAGCCCCACCCCCCACCACCCCACCACCCACCCCCCCCCCCCCCCCCCCCCCACACACACACACACACACACACACACACACACAAACCCACCCCCCACCACCACCCCACACCCAGCCCCACCCCCCCTAAACACCACTATCTGACGTCATCTCTACAAACCCCTGTCCCTCTAGCCCTCCCCCACCTCCTGGCCATCACCAAAATCCTAACTCCAGGCTTGAACAATTACCCCAGGAGATCTTTTTGGAAATCCTAGAAAAAATTCCTGATCCTACCCTAGATACATCGAACCCATTCTCCATCTTGGAAAATTGCTCCTTCATAGAGCCAACTGACGCCTTCCCCTTCCCATCCCTTCCCCCTTCTCCCTCACATCCTTTGTATTCTTCTGATCTTGCTCCCCACCATCTTCAACTCCCCTCTTCCTCCCATCCTGTTCGAATCTCCTTAGAGGTAGACCTCACTCCTCTCACTAAGAAAAAGAAATCCAAACTCAGGAACAAAATGCTCCCTCCTCTTCCCGTCCCAAGACTAGGAGCTCAAATGGAACCTCTCTCTCACCCCTAGTTCCAAATGATCAAGGTCCTTTATTGGAATTGCAGGGGTATTGCAAATTCCCCTTCCCTTAGTGCTCTCCACCACCTCATCTCTTCAAATTCTCCTGACATTGTCTTCCTCTCAGAGCCAATGACCCTTTCTCCTCTTTCTTCCTTGCTGTCCACCTTGGGCTTTGATGGCTTTTTCTCTAACGATAACCAATCCACTGCCTCTATTTGGTGCCTTTTCAAAACCGATTCCACCTTCCAATTCTCCCTTTCTGATTTCTCTACCCAATTCTTAACCTTAACCTTCACCAATCCAGTCAATGGCATCCATTGTCTTCTCACTGGCATCTATGCTTCAACAAATTATATTCGTAGAAGAGAGCTATGGGAGTACCTAACTTCTCAGGCTTCTTCAAATACTCCTTGGTGTGTGTTGGGAGACTTCAACTCCATTATCTTAGCCTTGGAAAAATTAAGTCTCAGGCCCTCTTGTGTGAACACAAACTTCCAGCAGATAATGCTAGCCTCTGGATTACAAGATATGGGTTTCTCTGGGAATAAATTCACTTGGTCAAACAATCGCAGAGGTACCAGTTATGTAGCTGCAAGACTAAACAGAGCCCTCTGCAACCATCAATGGACTTCTTTCTCTTCAGATCCTTTGCTCTCCCAACTGCCTAAGGTCTCCTCTGATCGCTGTCCCCTGCTCCTCTCCCACAACCAGTCTCCTGCTCCTGCCAATGCTCCTTTCAAATTTGAAGCTATCTGGATTCACCACCCAGATTTCCATAACCTTGTCGCTGAAAATTGGAATGCTCATCTTGAGGGCCACCCCAGCAATGAAGCAGATATTCAAGGTGTGGAACAAGACTGTCTTTAGAGACATCAGGCTCAAGACTCAAGCTGGGGAAACGAAAGTGCTGGAAACCGAAGAAATGCTCGATGCTGGTCCTACTAATTCTCTCCATCAGGAGCTTGATGAGGCTAAGGCCTCTCTTCACAATCGGCTTCAAATTAAGGAAATCCATTGGCGTTGAAAATCCAAAGTGAGATGGTTGAAGGATGGAGATACGAATACAGCCTTGTTTCATGCCTATGCTAAATCCAGATGGCATCTTGATTGAGGATCCTAGCCAAATTCAGCAGCTGGCAGTCAGTCACTTCTCTGGCCTGGCTCAGTCAGTGCACCCAGATCCTGGAGAGAGCTTCTTCGACTTCGATAGTAGCAAAGTCTCCTCTGCCATGAACCTCCGGTTGACAAAAATTCCGGATGCAGAAGAAATTAAGAGTGTTGTTTTTGCCCTAAAGGCTGATAGTTCCCCAGGCCCAGATGGTTTCTCTGGCAGCTTCTTCACAGCTACCTGGCTCATTACAGGAAGGTCTATCAACAAAGCTGTGCAGCACTTTTTCTCCTATGGTAAACTTTTCAAAGCCTCAAAGGCTTTGATTCCCAAATAAAAATTCTCCAAGCTCCTTCTCTGACTACAGGCCAATTAGCCTTCTAAACTTCTACTACAAAATAATATCCAAAATCTTGGCTTCCAGACTGTCCCAGATCCTCCCTTCTCTAATATCTTCAAACCAAGCAGCTTTTGTGAAAGGGAGATCAATCCACCAACACACTGCTTTAGCCCATGAGCTATTCCAATTTCTCCATTCGAAAACCAGGGGTGGCTCGCTGTGCATGCAGCTTGACATCTCTAAGGCTTTTGACAAGCTAAGCTGGACATTTATCTTTAAGTCTCTGGCTTTCTTTGGGTTTTCTGACGATTGTGTAAGTCTTGTTAAAGCTTGCGTCTGCTCGGCCAAGGGCTCGGTCCTAATTAACAGAGTGCCTTATGGATTTTTTGAATCTTCTTGTGGTCACAGACAAGGGGACCCTCTGTCCCCTTACCTCTTTATTCTGGCGGAAGAAATTCTAAGCCTTAACATTCAAAAGTTGATTAACGGAAGGCTGGTTCTCCCCTTATCCTCAGTGACCAAGACCCCTTGCCACCTCTTATGCTGATGATATCCTGCTTTTCTTGAAAGTTAATAAGAAAGGTTTGATGGCTCTTAAAGATGTCTTAGCTAATTATCAATTTAGCTCTGGGCAACATATCAATCTAGGGAAAAGTAAGCTTTTTATAGGCAAATGTAGCCAGAGGACCAAGAGACAGATTCTGTCCATTTCCAATCTTCAAAATCATCCTCTCTCCACTTCCCTTGGTGCTCCTCTCATCATTGGAACTCCTAAAAGGTAGCATTTTAATCTTCTGGTGGATAGGATCCTCTCTAAGTTCGCTGGGTAGAAGTCTAGGCTGCTTTCTTTTGCAAGTCGTAGAATCCTGATTAGGCATGTGCTGAGCAGTTTAGCTACTCACATTGCAATGGTTTTTTCCCTCCCTAAGTCTGTTTCTTATCACCCGGAAAGTCTTATGAGGAATTTCCTCTGGTCGGCTGCTGCTTCTAGGTCTAAAAGGAGTCAGATTCGATGGGACTTAGTTTGTCTTCCCACTCAAGAGGGAGGTCTTGGGATCAGGTGCATTCAAGACCACAATGGGGCTTCTTTCCTTAAGTTGGCATGGACTGCTGCTAGGTCTGATTCTGTTTGGGCTGTTTGGATGACTGGCAGGTATTTTCCTAGGACTGCTTTATGGAGTTCTTCCACGACCAAAATTGGCTCCTGTATCTGGCGTAAAATTAGGAATTCCTCTCATTACATTCAAGCAGGTTGTAAATGGAACATAGGTAATGGGAAGTTGGCGGACACATGGTTTGACTGCTGGTCTACAGACTCTAGCTTGGCAGCCCAGTTTCCCTCCCTCTTTTTTCCCCTTCATCAGTTGGTTAGTTCTCTTTGGGATGGCTTGCTTGAATTATTCCGTCCGGGCTTCAGATGGAGATGGAAGAGGCTTTGAGGAATGCTGTCCTGTCCATCTCTTTAGTCCCTGATATTGTGGACCCTATTTCTTGGAAAAGCCATCCAGGCAAAGACTTTGTTTTCAAAGAGGCTTGGCAGTTAATTAGATACGGGTGATTCTAAATGCACCCTCCCATATTGCTGTGCACACCCACGTCCTCTTATGTGATCGTGTGCACAGCACATAACCAGGGTGCGTTTAGAATCACCCATTAGATATAGACGCACCCATGTGGAGTGGGCTCCCCTAGTTCGGAACCACCTGATGCCCCCTAGAGTTTCCTTCGCCTGGCGGATGATGCACTGCAAGACACCAATGCATGACTGGGCTCAAGCAGGAGGTTTCAGTCTGGCCTCCAAATGCTGCCTTTGCAACCAGAATGTTGAAATTGTGCTGCATCTCCTCTTCCTCTGCCCCTTTGCATCTGATCTCTGTAGTTGAATCCTTCAAGCTGCTGGTGTTGCCATTGCTGCTTCTCTGTCCCCTTCAAGTACTTGGCTCGGTCTCTCTGCTAACTGTGATAAGCTCGCTCGCAAGGGAGTTTCTTCAAATTTTTTCACCACTTCTTTCGTTATTTGGAAAAGTAGGAATGACCTCACTTAAACTCTAGAGCCTCTCAGACTAAGGTTAAGCTATTTCTGAAAGAGCTCCTTTCTTCCTCTTTCAGTTCTATCAACAGACCTTTTTCTGGTAGGTCTCTTCAGATGTTCATAAATTTTTTGTCTGATCCCATTTTATGAGGATTGGTAGCTGGTTTTTTTCCTTTCCTTTCTCCCCTTTTCTCTTGTTGTTTTGTTGCCTTCTGTGTCTGCTGTCTTGGGGCTTCTCCCCTGTGCCTCTCTCTCTTCTAATACAATTGCCATTTAGCAAAAAAAAAAAAAAAATTTCATAAAAGCTTATTTCATGCTATTTTTTAAGAATTCATCATCAATCTTCATTTTTAATTGCTTTAGAAAAATCCAAGGTATTGATTTCCAATGTATTTTAATGCAAACAAACACGTCGGCCTACCTGCTTTGCTTTCATTCTTTTATTCCCAATTTAAAGGGCCTAAACCTAGGCCCAAAAAACCAAATGGAGACCCAAATACATATGCACTAAAGAGCATATATATGTTAAATACACAATTGTGGTATCGGGTTTTTGGATCCATGTATTAGACCCAAATCCAGACCTAAGCAGAAAATGGGTATAGCTAATTGGACACATTCAATTTTTTTTAATTCGGTCGTTCTGTTTTTTATTTTTACTTTTAAGGGACATGTTATCATCTCTACATATAGATGTTTGGTTAAAAGAAATACAATAAAAAGAAAGGCACCTATTTTCATCTCTATTTGACTTCTACTTCTTAATTTGTCACTGCATCTCTCTCAAACTACATGACTTTTTTTATAAACATGATCCTGCTAGAAAAAAGAAATAGAAATTTTCGTTATTTTTCTTTTTCTTTTTATTTTTTTCAAAACTATACTTAAAATTAGAATTAAGAAGTAGTCCAAGACTTGATTTTATTTTATGTTATTTTATTAATTTTTCAATATTTGCTCACATATCACTGAAGGCCTGAAGCTCTATAAATGAACTTCTTTTTATTTAATTATGTTATAACGTGAATTTATATTCTAATGAATATACAAATTGGTTTATCATTCACTTAATTAATGTCTTTTATTATTAATTAATATTTAATTCAAATATTTACTTTCCTGTGAGTTAACCAATGGATCGCACGGACTCTAAATGCTATAAATTATCAATAATCCAAACCTAACAATCATTTTAAGACTATCTATGCCTCTTCTTCAACTATAAGTCTTGCTAGACTTTCTCTGCACTCTTTAATCTCTGTTCTCACTCACTGCACTCTTTAATCTCTGTTCTCACTCATTAACTCCTAATAAATCCTCATATATACAGACTTGTTAAGTAGCTGAAATTAGATAAATCAGATGTACGTATCACTGCTTCCATGCACATTTAAATTCCAAGAACTTATTAAAAACCTTCAATGCTAATCACATGCTCAAGCAACTGCTCATATAAGATATGATGCATCTACACTTAATACAACACTGCAAGTTGAATCCCAGAGAGAGAGAGAGAGAGAGAGAGAGTACATCTACCATGACACTTGATTTCCATCAACATGTCCTTAAAACAAGTGGGAGTTATATATCTACCAAAATTTAGATATATCTAATGCAAGGATCTCCTGTTTGCGTCCATTTACACATCTAAATATCAGTTCCTTTTTATATGTGTCAATGAGGTATGAAAAAAATGTGTAGTTGATGGCACTTTTAGTCCAAACCTTTCACACAAAACAGATGTGAAACTGTTCCACACCTCGTAGGCTCCCACATGCTGGTATAACTCCCACTTCATTTTGGCATGCAATTAGTCCAAAGGATTAAACTCCGGGGAAGACTTCCGTCCAGTAAAATGCAGGGTCTTTCTGTAGCCAACAATAATGCGCCACGTCGGCCTCAACTTATGAAATCAAGCATCAATCTTTGCTCCTCTTACCCAAGTACGCTCGCTTAATCAAATCCATTTTTCTTCCAGAACTGCCCTTTGTATTTAGCGACTCTCAACGTATGATATAAAGGTGGGCCCCATGTACTAAATTCATAAAAGCATAGGCTTAATTATAATTTCAAAAGGTGGGTACAAGTTGGAATTTTTAACGGTGGTACCCATAATCGCTTCACAAAAGGTGTTCTATGTTGCAATTCTTATAAACATGGGGCCCTATGACACAAGCACTGTATCCTAAACATGAACCCTCTTGGACAAAAATCTTGGAGGCATAGACCAGCGCCTATTAAATACCTGAACTCAAATAAAGCTTGAGCCCATGCCATATTTTTTGTTCTTTAATTGCCCGATCATTCTTTTAAAATTTGTAATCTTTTTATCATTTAATCGCTTGATATTTGTTCAAAACATTAGACACACTTTTTTTTATTAATCACTTAAGTATTTGTTTAAAATGTGCTACATAATTTTTGTTAGTTAATAACACCCTTTTTTAATTTTTAATTACTTATAATGGAATGATGATTTTGAGCATTTTTTATGTTAAAATGTAAACCCATTGTTAGTATTTAGAAATTACATGAGACTTTATCTTTAGAAATCAAGATATGGAGCCCATGTTTACAACATAGGGTACCCTTTAGTTTTTGAAAATTCGTGTTTTTAACTCTTTTTATTTAATTGGCCTTAGGGTCATTGGTTCACCTGGATATTCTTGTAAACATGGGGCCCTATGTCGTGTTATTGTGATTTCTAAAATGTACATCCTACACTATAATATCTAAAGATAGACATTGTGTATGACATAATTTCTAAACGAGGGCCCCATGTCCTGATTCCTAGGTCCCATGTAATCTTTAAATACTAACAATTTCCTACCTGTTTAATGGACAACTCAGATTCGGATTCGACCAATACTAACTACCATAGAGGTCCAACCGACCCGAACCTGGCATGACAAAATCCATAACCATTGACCAAGAACTTTTCCTTCATCCTTCCAGTTTGGTGCCAATTTCCTTATTCGTTTTTTTTTTTTTTGGCTGCTGCTGCCAAGTCAAGACCCCGCTAAGGGTTGATTTCTAATGAGGGAAATCCACCACCACAGCCGTATTTTGTGGGGCTCTAATAGCTTTCAAACCCCTTGACCACGACTTAATGTGGCTTCAACGAGGAGCCTCTACCATGGAGACATATAAGTGATGGTAATTTCCTTATTCTGTTGTTAATATTTCTTTTCTCCTGTGAGAAATAGAGGTCATAATGGGGAGAAGAATGCCATTTTAACTTTGACCCATATACATGTTTTGTATTGAAAATGTCATTGGAAGTGTAGGTTGGCCTGCCTCATTGTGGCTAGACTACAAAATGATCTAAACGGGTCAAACTGAGGTTAGATCTGGATCCTTTTTCGAATCAAAAGCTCTGTACCTGAATAGCTGAATCCAAGGTGATTTTGTCTTTTAAGGGCCTAAATCCAACAGCCAGTAAGGTTTTGTAGACCCAAACCAAAACTAGAGCTGACCCTATGATGGATTTGGGTTCGGGTCAATAACCATTTTTTTTTTTTTAATGAAAAAAACCCGCGGCTTGGCCTAGATGTAACAGAGAATATTAATCGGAGCTCCAGCTCATGGATCCGATTCTGCCCTGAAAGGAGATCCATTGAAACCCTAATTTCAATTTGGCAATTTGGTAATTTTAGTTAAAATCACTGGTGTTGTTCTTGGACTAGGACGCTGTGGTGTGGACGGACAAACAGAGAAAAGAGCTTTCCAACATGACTGAAATTTTGGAGCTTTACCTGAAAATTAGAATCCTAGAAAGTGATTTTTCAAAATAAATTCAAATGAAAAGGACTGTTCTGTATTTGCCTCTGCCCACTTTGTGTCATTTTCCGGAGGAATTAGTACTAATCATTGTTTAAAACCCGTCAGACTCAATACTTCTTTCAAGCTTGCTAGCAACCATCCAAAATTTGCAGGCCCATGCACTACTTGTGCAAATTTAATATCAATTCCACTTAATGTAATGGCTATGGAGTGGGTTGGGAAGTCTATTTTTTGTATCTATTTTGACTTAAAAAATGATTGATAGATGTTGAACTGCGTTAGACGGTTCAACAAAATTTATGTAGATATTTGATTCAATTAACTTTTAGAGTTTTTTCTCTTTTTGAAAAAGCAACTACATTTTTACAACAAATGGAAATGCATAAAGGAGTCAAACACTTCTTTCTTTTTAATTTAATTTTAATTTTTTTTTACTTTAACTTTAATTTCAAGTTTGCCCACACAACTTTTATAATTTGAGAAGTTTGTCGGTACTATTTTTACTTTATGACAAATTTCATTATACGACTTTGCTCGTATAACTTTACATAATGATAAGTTTGTCTCTTCAAATTGAAATAGACATGCCAACAGTCTATTCATAAGTGGGTCTAGTTAAAGCAACTTTATTTTAAATAGATTTATTTGGATCAACTTTATCATAAACATATAAGACTTTCCAAACAAGCCCCCAATTAGTAGTGATTAAAATAAATCGTAACTAATTTGAGTGCTTTATACTGTTTTGGCAAAGTGTACACGAATGTCTATTTCAATATACTTTTAAGACCTTTAATATCTCATTAAAAAAAGCAATAAAAAATGTAACTTTTCAAATAAATATAAATGTCTCAGACCCTCTGCCTATATTAGGGAGGCAACATCGTTCCGTAGCAGGACAACCCCCACCAATAATACTTGATATTATCTTTATGGTTTTCGTTATGAACATCCCCGCCACATATAAAAAAGGGGCATTCAGCGAGAGGTCCCTCAAAGTGTGACTTTGTTGCAAACAGTCCACAAAAAGGGTCATGCAGCCAAAGGTCCCTTAACACATTCCCATACCTAATATGTCTAATTTACCCTTTATTTAAATCCCATCCCATGATTGGTGGGATATCTTATTAATAATAGTCAACTACCACTTAATAGACCAAGATTAATGGAATCTCATTAATGAGATTTTCAAATAAATTCTAAAAACACACAAAAAATATCAAAATAAAGCAAATAAATTTCAAAAAACGCAAATAAATTTCAAAAAACGCAATAAATTTAAAAAAACGATAAATTTCAAAAGAACGCAGATAAAATTAAAAAGACACAAATAAATTTCAAAAAATATAAATAAATTCCAAAAGATGAAAATCAATTTCAAAAGATCCAAATAAATTTCAAAAAAATATAAATAAATTTCAAAAGACATAAATAAAATTAAAAAACGGAAATAAATTAAAAAAAAACTCAAATACATTTGCCAAAATTAAGATAACCCAATTTTCCAAATTAGTGAACAATGTGACAAAAACTCAAGTCTTTTTGTCAAAAACTAAGTTAAATTTATTTCAAAAAATACAAATAAATTTCAAAAGACACAAATAAAATTAAAAAAAAAAAACAAATAGATTTTAGAAAATACAAATAATTTGCCAAAAACACAGAAAGATTTGTTCAAAAACTTAGTTAATTTTTTTTAAATGGAGATAAATTTGTCAGAAACTCACCTATATTTTTCAAAAACTCAAATAAATCTACCAAAAACTCAGATAGATTTGTTTATAACTTAGATAGATTTGTTCCACAACTCAGATAAATAGCCTAAAACTCGGATTGATTTGTCAAGAACTCAGATAAATTTGTCTAGAACTTAGATAAATTTGTTCCAGAAGTCAGATAAATAGCCAGAAACTCAAATAGATTTGTCCAGAACTTAGATAATTTGTTTTAGAAATCAGATAAATAGCCAAAAACTCAGATAGATTTTGTCCAAAACACAAATAAATTTGACAAAAAATACAAAACTTAGATAAATTTAACTTTGACTGGAATGGGGATGGACTTCTGGAACGGGTCAAGTCAAACCGGACCTGGAACCAACCTGGAACTGCTGCAGAGCCTACACCCAATTTCTTCTTCTTCGTTATGGAATGAGAAACACAAAAGCCTTCTTCCATTCACCTTCTTCCTCGATCCGGCGATCGCATGGCGCGACGTCCGGTGGCGATCTCCCTTTTCCGGTGACACGTAGGAATGACGGTGGCGCTAAAAATTCGGCGATGGTGTAGAAGATCGTCTTCTTCTTCGTTTCGTATTTTGCAAGTCTTTTTCTTCTTTTTCTTCTTCTTCTTCGTTGCAGGGGTCTTCTTCTTCGTTGCAGGTTCTTCTTCTTTTTCATTGCAGGGGTCTTCTTCTTCCTCTCCAGCAATGGCGTGTGGGCTAAGGAAGTAGCAGCATTTAGCGATGCTACTTCTCTGAAAAACCCCAATCTCGTTCTCTGAAAAAAAAAAAGAGATCGATCTCAACTGTTGAGATCCAATTCGTCAATGTCCATGTCCGGTTTGAAGAAGAAGAAGAGGGAGAATGGAAGATTTAAAATTTAAAATTTTAAAATTTTATACCTAATCAGTTGCAAGGGCAAATCAGTCATAAAAATGTATGAAGTGGCGTGTTTAGGGACCTCTCTGCATGGGCTAATGTGTCTAGGGATCTCTCACCGAAATATATCCAAACTGCATGGACTACAGGCCTTAGAGGAAAAGTTAATGGACTGGAGGCCTTACAAGTCTTATATGAGGGACCTTTCGCTAATTATCTATATAAAAAAGGGATAGCTGAGTCAGTTGGAAGCAAAAACTGAGGTTACTCTATTAATTATCTAGTTGCTGCTTGCTAATTATCCATCCTATACCTGTGCATACTTCTCTGCTAGAGAATATGGGTATATTTATTGGGCTGCGTTATAAAACGCCCCTCTTAGTTGAGTCCACTGGAATGCATGATGATCATGGAAGTCTATTGGATGGAATGTTCCATATGAGGCCTACCTATATGCAAAATCTCGAGTCCATAAGATCATCCTAACCTTTTGATCCATGACCCTAAAGTTTAATAGTTTAGAGGCATTCATTTATCATGATTTCAATCCAATGGTGGGGAAAAGTTGGATGAGTGTCAAACTTGGACTAGTGGCTATTCATGTGGGGGTGGCATGTGTGAAAAGACTAGATTGACCTAACATGGTTCCATGACTAGAAAAAAGAGGGGCAGAAAAAGGGGTGTTTTTAAAGTATGAGAATTTTCCATATTTATTTGGTATGTGTTACCATTTCCTTGCAGTCTATTCACTTGTTGATGCCATCATGACATTGTCATCTCTTTATCTTTCTCGAACTGATCACGTCTAAATGCCGTTCATGTTAAGAGCAGCTCCTTACCAGTCAGTTCTGTTAGGAAAATTGTGTGGCCCGATTGCAATGGATTCCACGCCAGATCGAGCACGAGCAGTCTACCGCTGATGAACTCTTAACAAGCCTTAATTTGAATCGCTATTTTTTTTAAACGCAGCATGTGCTGCTGTGGTTTTCCTGCCTCGGGAGTCATGCTAGGAAGGAAGACTTTTGTCTTTCGTTTCAGACTTTTGTCTTTCGTTTCAAGTGCAGAGTCCAGGTCAAGTCAGGTGGACCTGACCCGAGTTTGGCCCACCCAGGCAGTAAGAACCTAGGCGGCAGGCGCAGGTACACACGAATGATGTCACCGTGATGTTAGCACGACGCTAGGAAAGTAGTGAGTGACACATTGTTGAGACTAACGGGCCTGGTCAATGGTCAACTACAGAACTTTGACCACCCATATCTTGTTCATCTAGACTCCGATCGAGTGGTTTAGTTTTATGGATTTGTGACAACGAGTACTACTCAGTGAAAGCGGCAAATCTAAAATCCAACGGCCAGAAATGTTATGGACCTGTTGCAGTCATCTTTGACAATTGAAATGTTTCGTGCGATATTTGGGTCACATGAGCTTCGATGGACGATCCGTTTGCACTTGCGGACTCCTGGCAATGAGATTTATACAAAGGTAGTGGGATAATGACAATCCAACGGTCAGGAAAACTTTTGGTCAGCGATTACGGTAAGTGGTATATTGACCTTTTCCTTTTATTTATGTGTTGGATATGTCTTATGATAGTTCTCACCTAGAGTGATAGCTTGGATGTGAGGTACAAACCCATGTGAAGATATCAGATAGGTGCCTTATCTAGGAATTGCGCATTTATTTGTTGTGATAAGATCCAACATGTGTTTTCTTTTGATGAATCATTGACGACTAATGCAGTATAACTTAATAGTAATTTGGAGTTACCATGTGTAATGGGGGTGTAATAATTGATCCGCTAAATATTTGATATGCAGATCAAGGGGTTGAGATCTTGATCGAAAGACTGTGAGCACAATCCAATGATACAAGAGACATATGATCTCTAGTTAGTGGTAAGATATAATAAAACCACTAGATCTCGGATGGAAATAACCTATGATGCATGCATGTGTATTTAATTGCCTGATGGGTCCACAATTGACGACTAGGTTGATTGGATCACTTATAAAGTGTTAACCACAATGGGGAAACTTATTGATCAATATGTTCTAATTCTATGTATATTGTCATGATCTTCCAGTTCAGTGTGATGTACCTCTTAAGTCCCTTGCCTCTTAAATATTTAAAATTTCAAAGGAATTTGAGGCAAATTAACCATAATTTATTTAAGTTAATGGGACATGAAAATACGATGGGATAGACAACCTAGTATATCGGAAACAAAGGTTATAGTATATAACGGTGGATCTAATGAAGGTGTAAGAACGGAACCGACATGTCACTTAAGTCCTTTCAAATTATCTAAATTTCAGCATCCAAAACACTTAGGTTCCGTTTGGCAACTCTTAAACGAGGCTCTTATTGACTTAAATCCATTTCAAATCTCAAATAGAGCGTTTGGTAACTGAAATAGGGCCTCTATTTGAAAACTCATAAAGATAGAATCTATCTGTTTCATAAAGCAGCCAAACCAAGATGAATTCAAACAAACTTGAAACTCTGAAGCGGAAAGACTACATGGCAATGTCGTTACCTTCTACATCACCGTATTTTCTTTATTATTTCTTCTTAACTTCTAAGAACGTACTTGATGATCCGAGCCGTTAGAAGTATTAAGAAGACCAAACATGGCCACATGTCCCAATTTAAACCGTGGATCTTTCTTGAATCTCAAAATATTTGCGAAAAAAACCACAGAACCATGGATCTACATTTTTGAAGTTTTGTAGGCCCCACAATCATGATCGAAACCATTGATCCTCTTTGGAATAATTGAAATGGCTAGTGGTCCAAATTTCACCCATTGATTAGGTGTACATCTCAAGGAAATTGTAAGAAACTAACAGTCGTTGGATATGCACATGTAAAATAAAAATTGCATTCCACATGACTTTTCATCGGTCCGTTTTTTTTCACTTTTTTAGAAATTATGGGACCCTAAATGATGATAAGAACCGTAGAAACTCTTCACATGCTTAGACATGGTTAAATATTGAGATTTGAGCTGTTGATCACTCTCGAATCTTGAGATTTTTACAAAAAAATGTAGAACCATATATCTGCATTTCTGAAATTCTGCCAGTCCCCCAATTATGATCTGAACCGTTGATCCTCTTTAGGATATTTAAGAGAGGTATTATGGGTCCAAATTTCAGGTTCTAAATCAATGTAAATCTTAAAAAATTAATGAAAAACCCTAAACCATTGGATTTTAAATATCTATTTCAAACGGTTGTTGGTCCTACAAAATAGTCTATTTTTAAAACATCTATTTTAAACCGCCCCATTTGAAACAGATCTATATCATATAGATCTTTATGAGATTTACCAAACAAGGCCTAGTATATCGAAGGATTTGAGAAACCAGTTGCCTGGCAACATTTTATGGATAATCTTCCAATCAACAATTCTCCAAAATTTGAAACAAAAAATGCCCTTATAAACAACATTATATCACATGTTATATTTAAGGGGGCTTTGGTCGGAGGTCCCTCAACTTTTGACTTTAATGCAAACAATCTACAAAAAAAAGTCATCCAGCCAAAGGTCCCTCACACACATTTCCATACCTAAAATGTCCAATTTGCCCTTTCGTTGACTCTATCTTTATTCACATAACGCCAATGAAATCGATAACTATCAAATCTAAAAAGGTTTCAAATCTTCTCAAAGAAGAAACCCCTGAAGAAGAAGGCAACGTTTCAGTGTTTGTGATTGCATGTAACGAAGAAAAACATATTAGATAAAATTTTCAAAAACTTCCCATAGATTAACTCTTTCATTGCAAGTTTGTCGCTGCATCGAAGATATCTTCGATTTCGAGAAGATGTAATACAAGAAAGAAGAGATTCAAACCCTAGTTGCAGGCTCCAGTTGTTTAACTGCAGAAGCGTTTCCAAAGGCATAAATGATAGTTCAAACTACTGATTTTCATTGTGAGTTCAAAATTTCTTCTTCTTCTGGTTTCGGAACCCTATGTTACTGTTAATCGCCATTTCGAATGTTTTTGTACCGTACTTTCTAGTTCCTCTTCTAATAATATAAACATATTCAGGAAATAGCGAGAACGAAGTTGTCCTTACTTTTGGAACGGCAGAGGCAACAACAACAGGGAGAAGAAGGTATCTAAATAGTTTCTTCTTTTCCTTATGCTCTCTGTAATTTTTGTAGAATGCTTTTGTATATATTCAAAATGTTGAACCAAATGTCGAACAGTCATTGCTACTTTTTCAATTTCAAGTAAGTTTATCTTAGATATTTCAGAGATTTTTTCAACTCTTTGTTTTCTGATAAAACTACTGGATTTTGAGTTATTATTGAATTTAAATCAATTTATGTTGTCTTTATCTGAGAGTGCATGGTTGGAATGAAAATGCATCTGAGTTTGGCATGAAAATTGCTTGAAATTAGAATGAATCTATGTGTGCCTGGGATGCATTAATTTATTCTTCATGAATTTGCCTTAATTTATCTCATTATTTAAGTGAGTTTGTGTTGCCTTTAAATTAAGTTTATTTGATTTTAATTAGGTTTGTGAGTCAATGACACAAATATATGAGATTATTCCAGTTTGAAACCAGTTGCTAATATTTTTATCTGATTTGTATACAAAACTTATCATTCTTTTTTGTATCCATGTAACTGAATTTATTTGTGTACTGAGTGAACTTGAATCAATGTCTATTGACTTTATCTGAGATTAAGGCAAATGCATATGATTTTGGAATGAAAATTCACTTGAATTATAATGTATTTATATCTGCTTGATTTGAATTTATCCGTTCTTAATATATTAGGATGAACTTATGTCCATATTTAACCCAATTTGTTTGGCTTTGACTTAACTGTATTAGATCTTAGTTGAGTTTCTGAAAGAGTAACACAAATAAATGTCTCTATCTCAGTTTCTAATCAGTACCTAATATGTTTTTAGCAATTTTATACAAGCCTTATGTCTTCTTGTTTAATTTATTTGAGTTTCTATCAAATGTGTCTATTTGTATATGCAAATTATCTGAGTTGTGTAACCAATTTATCTGAATTTATATTGAATTTATCTGTGTTCTGACTGAACTTGAATCAATGTTTACTGACTTTATCTGGCATTAAAGCAAATACATATGAGTTTGGAATGAAAATTCAATGAAATTATATTGTATTTAAATGTGCCTGAGGTGAAATTATATTTTCTAAATAAATTTAGATGAATTAATGTCACTATCGAACAGAGTTTGTTTGGCTTTGACTTAACTTTATCTCATCTTATTCAAGTTTGCGAGTTACTAACAGAAATAAATGACTTTATTTGAGGTTATAACCAGTTGCTAATATGTTTTTTGAGTTATATACAAACCGTATATGTCTTTTAGTTTAATTTATCTAAGTTTATATAAAATGTATCTATGTGTATATACAAATTATCTGAGTTTATATCCACTTTATCTGAATTTATATTAAATTTATCTGTGACTTGTGTAATTTATCTGTCTTATGTTTACACTTATCTAAATTTTAGATGATATGAATCTCAGTTATTTTACTGTATGCAGCAAGAAAACAGAACAAACGAAAGAGAGTACATGATAAACCATCAAAAAATACATGAGTGAGTAGAGAGAAAAAGGCTGAGAAGACTACAACTCATTACCGGTTCAGATCAAATTTAGTGTCAACTGTAACACTAGTTCAAAGCATAAAGCCATCAGTAACTGAATTGCATATAGTTGAATTAAGGAAGACTCCTTTCTAGAGCCTAATAGAGTGCATGTTGGACACAAAAATCTCAGAACAGATGTGCAGAAAGTATGACAAGGACATTATGTTGATTCTTGATACATACAACCACCAACGAAGGCAGTTCAAAATAGGGAGGTCCTATGTTCCATTCATTGCAAATGACATATCTCTCATTTTTGGCATACCAAATGGAACAAGAGCACTTGATCTGAAGTATTCCAAGAGGAAAACATCTGAATTAATATCTAGGAGATTCTAAAGTAGTTCAAGGGTGTCGGCTCCACAAATAAAACAGCAGCTCCATCTAGCATTGAATGGAGATTCAGAAACTGACATTGCCGATGTTGCTAGGCTACTATGCCTCTATATCCTTGTCGTAATATTATTTGTAACCCACGGAAACACAATATGATGGACATATGTGGGCTACGTTGAAAACTACATGCATATGAAGCACTATACTTGGCCAGAAAAGATTTCAAAATTTCTAATGGAGTCAGTACACAATAAGAACCGTGGTTCTGATAGAGTCATTGGGTGCCTTATTGCATTACCAATACGATATACAACTACCAATTTACACATTTGAATTTGAATCTATAAAGAATAATTGAAATACATGTCTTTTCTGATTTTGTAACAGTATTGGTTGTGTGAGCACACGACAATTATCACTCCAGATGATTCTCTGCATTTCCCAATGATACTGAAGTGGAATCTAAGGGCAGTCAATATGGCACTTAGGAAAAGGCCCTTTCATTCACTACTAGCTATTGAGGTATTTTTCTCAATTTTTACTATCCAATTTTATCTAAGTTTTTAATCTGACATCTTCAACATAACACTATTACCTAATGCAAGTCCTCGGTGACAATTTAGATAGCACGCTGCTTGAAGTGCAGCGGTTCCAGTCCTTGTTAGATAGTGGCAGTGGTGACAAGGTAGGCATAATGGAGATATAAGTAAAACAAGAAGTAACAAAAAAGAGAATAGTGAAGGAGAAGAGATAATGGATGAATATGAATATGAGGATGCAGAAATAGACGAATAGGAAGGACATGGACAAGACATCGCAGTAGAGGTAGAAGGAGACAATGGGGATGAAGGAGAGGATCAAGAGGAAGGAAATGAAGAAAAAGAACATGAATTAGCAAAAGGAGAGTAGGGACCAGAGAATAAAATAATTGAAGTCACCTAGCCGGATACAGACATAATGCTAGATACATTGGTCGTATCCGAGTTGGAAGAGCAGTAACAAAATAGTAATAGTGAAGAAACAAATTTCACTAGAGTGGCGACACAGTCGATATCATTTGGTGAAGAGATGGTTGGTTATGAAGAGATGTCCCAACAGACAGATCTGTTGGTTGCAAAAGCTGACATAATTAGTAACACCAGCAACATAGTATATCAGGAGACATCTGAAGCACACTCTAGATCAGTACCAGAAGTTATTGATACCATGTCTTGTCCTGGACACCAATCAGAATCCGCCGAAAATAGCGAGCTCAAGAATCTTACTGAGGAGCGTGACAGGGCAACTTCATTAGTCATCCAATTAACTAAGGAGAGGACAGAGTTACAAGCACAGATCCAAAGAATGGTTATTGAACTTGAAAGGACGCCAGCAGAAAACAACAACATCAAAAAGCAAAAGCTTGAAACTGAAATAAGGACCACCAGCTTGCTTAGAGAAAGGGACGATGCTCTATTGTTGGTTGAGTAGCCGACGAAGGAGACGACTTCCCTTGAAAGACATAATATAGACACCAATCAGGCTGTAGAGGACTCTTCTCGACTGGTCAGCTCCCTCAAAGAACAATTGAAACATACTATGAGTGTGTCAGATATGCAGCCATCGAGAGCTGCAAATACAGAAAACGAGGTGAAGCGCCTGAAGAAAAAGTTGATAGATCTGGAATGAAACAACTTGAAACTACAGCAGCTCTTGAAGGAAATGACAATTGGTTATACAGAAAAGGGATGGGAATGGGTTGAAAAGAAATTAGATAATATGTTTGAGCCTCTAAGAAAAATTAATTCACAATAAAAAGGGACTAGAGTAGTAGAGAAAGCATTAGAAGAGGTCGCAGCTCATCAAAACGTTGAAGAAAAAGTACCTGAGGTAATTCAGTTACACGTCCATGCTTGTTTTGATAATTATTGTTTGAATGGAATTCATGTTTTACTTGAGTATTTATCAAATTAATCTCACTTTCTGTATGAACTTTTAACAATTCTCATTAAATTTATCTGAATTATGTGTGAATTTAGCTTACTTTCAAAAAATTTATCTGATGTTATATTAGATTTATCTGACTTCTGTAAGAACTTATAACAATTGTCATTAAATTATCTAACCTCTTTGTGAGTTTAACTGACTTTCAATAAAATTGTCTGACGTTATATTGAATTTATATGGCCTTTTATAAATTCTAATTTGTTTAATATATATTTGTTTATTTGAAATATTGATCAGAACATAACCTCTGACGCAACATTGAAGCCAATTAAGGAGGTGAAACAAACCTCTATAGTAAAACGAATTAAAAAAAGAACAGCGTCAAGGAAAATGCATCCAAGAGCTGCCCCCTTCACACTCCCAAAAAATGCAGTCACTAAGCTTATGAATGCATCTGATGTTGAAAAGCTAAAGCAGATTTATGAAGCTGAGAGAAATGTGTAAGTTACAGACCTATGCAACTAAGCTACAGAGCTGTTGATGTAAAGAAACATTAATCTAAATGTTGACTAATTGATCACTTTCTGCAATTGCATTTGCAGGGTGCTCATTTGGGGAGGTGAAGGCATGTAAGCTCTATCTTATGAGGACATAATTGCAGTTCTTAGCAGAGCAGAATTGTCAAGCACCGTAAGCATCACGACACAGAAACATTGAGAGAATATTGCTTCATTTTACACAAATATAAAATGGTCGTGTTCACACTAGATGCCTAACATTATCAGTTTGGAATTTAACAAATTATTGACTGCTACGCTGAGTTATTATATAGAGAACAGGGAGGAATCCAACAGCAACTTACGACTGTTCATCAGCTACCTCAAGAAAAATCATACTTCATAAGAAGTTTATGCTGGGTAAAAGACAATTATTGTGTTAATTGTATCACCATTTACTTTATTTTAATATATAATAATACTTACTAAAATCATCTTAATGTAGAAACTTGTTACTTCCACATCGTCGGAAATGAGGGACAAATTCTGCACCCTCAGATCTCCTCAAGCAGAACTGCAAACCACAGATTCGTGCTTTTTCCGATGAATTCAAATGGAAAAAGAAAGGATGCTGAGCCCTTTCACTGGACACTGTTGGTGCTGGATCAGAAAGAAGGAGATTGGCTACATTACAACTCCTTATGACCAAGATCAGCTAAAACAATCGATCATTACTTTGAGGATGTACGAATTCTGGTATGTCTCATTGACTCAGTTGTTATTTATATGATAGTCCCCGTAAGAAAAACAAATACCAACCTAAAATACGGCCTTTTTTTTATTCTACAGAAACAGTATGTGGAGAATTACAATTATATAAATGTTGAGGAGACACAACCATATGGAGCTCCATTGGTAAGCGTGGAAGAAGCCCCACAACAGAAAATGGGCTCATATGTATCATTGTGCAAGTACAGTTGTTCAATTGACTTGGCCGTGACTTATTTACAATCAACTAACAATGGCATGTCCTGTTTCAGTGTTGATTGCGGCGTAATCGTTTGTTATCTTATGAAGAACTTACTCATAAACAAGTAATTGCTTCAAAGCTACCACAACGCATCATTGATGGAGTAAGGGCAGAGATAGTAAATAAGTTCCTAAATCACATGCATCGCAGCTAAATAATTAAAAACTTCCACGACAGGCAACAAACTGTTGATGATGATTTCGAACAGTATAACGAAACTACAGCCATGAGACAAGCAAGTTGTTTTGAATCAAGTTGATGTCAAAGAGAAGATGAAACATTTTTATGTAAATCTCTGTATATGAAAAGCATCAGTACAACAACTTTGTGAATGTATTTTTTTGGTTCACATGAATGTTGGAGAAAAATTTGTTTTAGAAAAATCTCAAATGTGGCATTCCCACATAAAAGGGGCCCATTCGAGATCGACAACACGTCTGCAGTGGGAACTGCACATGCATTTTACAATTATTGCAGAAATGTGATGACCAAAACCCATTATGTTGACATTTCTAAAATTTTAAGGGCTTGTTTGGTTGATAGCATTTCTGCGAGAAATTTCTCTTGTTGAGTGCATCTACATGGCAATTCATTCCGGGTCTCAAAATCTCCATATACCAACCATCCATCAATCTGATTAACTGTACTTTAAATGAGTAACCCTACGCATGAATTTATGGGGTTTGAGCTTACATTTCCTACATGTTTAATGGACAACTCAGATTCGGATTCGACCCATACTCATTATCCTAGAGGTCCAACCAACCCGGACCGGCATGACAAAATCCATTACCAATGACCAAGAACTTTTCCTTCCTCCCTCCAGTTTGGTGTCAATTTCTTTTTTCTGTTGTTAATATTTTGGTTCCTTTAAATGAAGATGTCGTTTGCATAGATGGAAGGGTAAAACTGTCCAAAACACTTATACGAACACCCATATGGATGTTTTAATGTATTTGTAAAGGAATCTGTGTAATACAGGTTTATAAACACTTATTTGGTAAAAATCCCTTAATATTTCTTATCTCCTACATGAGAAATAGAGGTCATAATGGGGAGAAGAATGCCATTTTTACTTTGACCCATATATATGTTTGGTATTGAAAATGTCATTGGAAGTGTAGGTTGGCCTGCCTCATTGTGGCTAGACTACAAAATGATGTAAACGGGTCAGACTGAGGTTAGAGCTGGATCCTTTTTCGAATCAAAAGCACTGTACCTGAATAGCTGAATCCAAGGTGATTCTGTCTTTTAAGGGCCTAAATCCAACAGCCAGTACGGTTTTGTAGACCCAAACCAAAACCAGAGCTGACCATATGATGGATTTGGGTTCGGGTCAATAACCATTTTTTTAAATTAAAAAAACCCGCTTCTGGGCCTAGATGTAACATAGAATATTAATCGGAGCTCCAGCTAATGGATCCGAATCTGATCTTAAGATAACAAGGTGAAAGGAGATCCATTGAAACCCCAATTCCAATTTGGCAATTTGGTAATTTTAGTTAAAATTAGTGGTGTTTTTCTTGACCAGAGGTCCGGGACTAGGACGCTGTGGTGTGGACGGACAAACAGAGAAAAGAGCTTTCCAACATGATTGGAATTTTGGAGCTTTACCTGAAAATTAGAATCCTAGAAAGTGATTTTTCAAAACAAATTTATATATACGAAAGAGACTGTTTCAATTGAGAAATCAACTGGAATCAGCCACTCGATTTTGACCAATTTGATTTTGACCATTATTTAAGAACTTCATCTCTATTATTTATTCATCTCTGATGTTCCGAGCACCGTTACTCTTAGGTTTTCTAAACCACCACCACATCATCTCATTGGTTTCCTTAAGCCAATTCTTAAATTGTTGGTTGTGGTTTTTCTAATATTTTAAAGAGGAACCGTTACTCTGAATATCCATTAAAGTCTCATCCGGTTCTTAAGCCAAAACTCTCTCTCTCTCTGGTTTCAAATTCACATTTTTCTTTGCGACAAATTGACGTAGAAAATCCCTTGGCCTCCTACCATGGAAGTAAGTAGTTTCCCCTCTCCCTCTCTTAATCTTAAAAAAAGAAGGAAGTGAAAATAAATAGTTCACTTCTAGATAGGGCTGCCAGAAAGAAATCCATTGTTGTGGTATTTTTTATTTAAATTATTCTCTTCCACTATTTATTTACATGTTTGATCTTTTGTTTACTTGAAACAAATATAATGGTGCTTAATATTCTTCACCGCGATGGATATTTCCTTCTCTTCCTCTTCTGCCATGGACCTGACATCCCTTTTCTTGCAAGTATATATACATGCATCTTGTAGGTAAGGGGGTCTTTGTATCCATAGCTGGTTTTGATAATTGGCTCAGATTATAAAAGGAGTGTTTCGTGTCGTTATGTCTAGAGTTAGGGCCTTTGCTATGGGTCTTCCATTCCGATCCAAAATAATATTCTGGTAAAGGGGGATTCTTGCATTTTTTTTTCTTTATTATTATTAATTTTTTTTGTCCACTGTTGAACTGAATGTGTGATTTTCAGGTTAGAGATGTGAAAGGACACCGGAGATTTCATATCTCTACAAGTTGGAGATGTAGAAGGACACGGGGGATTTCATAGCTCTTTTAGTGGGGTTACACAACAAATGGGTCAAAAGAGGGTAGTAAGATTTTGTGGGTTAGTGTATAAGTGGTAATTCATACACACTAATATCCACTCTTTATAATTCACAAATGGGTTGGGTTCGATGTTGGTTGTTGGGTTTGTAGATGGTGCAATAAGGGTCTGTCATTTTCGATTTCCCTCTAATGGTGTATACTTTGTTGTGATCATTCTTGGGACGATAGCCCTGTGATTGGAAACTACAAAGACGATGATGTGATAAAAGATCTTCATTTTTTACATTCTTCTCATTTATCTGTCAATTGGTCTATGAAGATGCCTTTTTCTGGATTTATTTATTAGGTTGTTTGGACTTTGGAAAGAGCTCAGATTAGAAAATTGAGAACTAAATTTATTGATTTAAATGAATATTTCAATTCTAAGAATAACCCCTCAAATCACTCATCATCAATGGTTGCTTTTCCTTTTTTTAAATACCTGCTAAAATCATTAGTTTATAGTATTTAGTTTGGTTGTTTGGGAAAATATGAATGTATTCATGTTTGGTTTGATTAAATAATAAGTAAATTATAGAAAACACATTCATGATAATTAGGGGTATTTATCAGAGTATTGCTTCTTCACAAGTATCATTTTCCAATTATTAGCTCCAAAAATTGTTGGGGGTATCATTAAACTTTTTTGTGTTTGTGTTTTATTTAATAAATATAATCGGAAGATCATAATTGGTTTACCATCCATATTTTGTAATTAGAGTTATGCTAGACTGTTTCTTCTTTACAAACATCATTCTCCAATTATCGGCTTCAAAAAATATTGGGTTATTATCAAATTTGAAGTTTTCTAGGATTATTATGTGGAAAATGTGCACGTAATTTTAGGATATTTAGAGGGTCAATTTTGTAGAAACTTAAATAAGTTTCCATCTTGTAGAGGATCTTTTCTTCTTAATCTCAAATCTCTCTATACCATTTCTCTTCATAATTGTCTAATATTTTCAATATGACATTTGGAGAATTTCGGCTTACTACCTTTTCTAATCTGCCATCTTCCTCTGATGATATGATTAACTAAAGTAAGATGCCATATGCCATTGTAGAAGTTACTTAATTTATTGATTTAGTTCATGTCCTGGTTTAATAAAGATAATTTCTTCATACTTAATTCGGTCATATTAACATGTTTACACTAATGGTTCAATTAAACGTTTACAACGATCCATAGTTGTTGACTTAAATCTAATGAATTAGCAATCACCAAGATGTTTGCAGTATGGTAGATCCAATATTGGTAACTCGAGTATGGATAAAAGCCAAGAGAAAGGTGGTGGAACTTTGATTTTCAAAATGTGTTTGGCGATGGAGATTTTCATTTCCACGTGTGGCTGCAACTTGAATTTTCACCGGATTGAATTTGAATGAGTCAAATATATTCATTGATTCACATTGGCAAATTCGCAACTTGAAGGTATCCAGATGTTTATTTGGGGTACACCATGCACCTATAGGCCCATTTTTCCATCCAAAGAGTCTTAACAAACATTCATTTATTTTAAAGTTATTTATAGTGATTTAGATCCATATATCATTTATATAGAGGCAGATCATTTTTTAACCATACTAATTTTAATTTAACCAAGTATTCTTACCGTGTTTAGCACGGGACCCTTTTGCTAGTTCAAAATGAAAGGGACTGTTCTGTATTTTCCTCTGCCCGCTTTGTGTCATTTTCCGGAGGAATTTGTACCAATCATTGTTTAAAACCCGTCAGACTCAATACTTCTTTCAAGCTTGCTTGCACCCGTCTAAAATTTGAAGGCTCATGCACTACTTGTGCAAATTTAATATCAATTCCACTTAATGTAATGGCTATGGACTTGGATGGGAAGTCTATTTTTTTTTTATATCTATTTTGACTTAAAAAATGATTGATAGATGTTGAACTGCGTTAGATGGTTCGACAAAATGTATGTAGATGTTTGATTCAATTAGCCTTTAGAGTTTTTACCTCTTTTTGAAAAAGAAACCACAATATAACTTTTTAAAGCAAAAAGAAATTCATAAAGCAGTCAAACACTTCTTTCTTTTTTTTAAATTAATTTAATTTTCTTTTTACTTTAACTTTAATTTCAAGTTTGCCCACACAACTTCTATAATTTGAGAAGCTTGTCGATAGTATTTTTATTTTATAACAAATTTAATTATATGACTTTGTTTGTATAAATTTTACATAATGATAAATTTGTCTCTTCAAATTGAAATAGACATGCAATAGCTGATCAACCGATCCCCTAATGGCTTCTTCAGCGGCCAAAGACAAGGTGACCCCTTATCCCATTACCTGTTTATCATTAATGAGGAATTCTCAGTCTCCATCTCAATAACCTCCATTCCCAAGGTCTCATCCTCCCCCTCTCTACTGTCCCACCCACCCCCTGCCACCTTCTTTATGCTGATGACATTATCATCCTAATGAAAGGAGCCACTTCTGGTGTCCTCACTCTATAAGAACTTCTTGAATTATACCAATCCTCATATGGCCAGCACATTAACCTCCTTAAGAGTCAGCTCTTCATTGGCAAACGTGGTATCAGAAGAAAGGCTAGGATCTGCTCTATCATTGGATTGCAGGAGAGCTTGGTCCAGCTCAAGTACCTGGGTTATATTGTCTTTGGCTCCCCGAAACGAGCTCACTTCCTACCTCTTCTGGAGGCTGTCAGCTTGGAAAGCCAAAACTCTCTCCTTTGCAGGTCTCCTTATCCTCGTCAAGCATGTGCTCTCTTATATCCCCATTCACACAGCCACCATCCTTCCTCTTCTAGTCTCCATTTACAAAGCCATTGAGAGACTCATGAGACACTTTCTCTGGTTAGGCAATTCTCCTACCTCTAAGATCAACTATGTGAATTGGACTCAAGTTACCCTTCTAAAGGTGGAAGGAGGCCTTGGCATTTGAAGGATCAAAGATGTAAATGATGCGTCTCTCATCAAGCTGGGCAGGCAGGCTATCACTATGAACACCATCTGGTCTACATGGTTCAAGAATCGCTATTTCAAGAACAGTAACATCTGGAACCTTACAAACATTATCTAGGGATCCTATATTTGGAAGAGAATCCGCTGCCTCGCTCATTTCATCCAACATGACAGTGCCTGGTCCTTTGGAAACAGTAAGGACATCAACATTTGGCATGATACTTGGTGTAGAGTCAAGCCCCTATCTGCTATTTTTACTAACCTGCATTTCCCTCTGGACCAACGGCTTGCCTCTCTCTTCCACTTAGGCTCTTGGCGCATCCCTTTGAACCTACCAATTGAAGTTCAAGTCTTGCTCACCTCTGTTACCTCTTTCCCAGTCCATTTGCCAGAGACCACCTCTTCTGGAAAGAGGCACCTGATGGTTAGCTCTCTCTGCAAGGAGTTTGGAACACAATCAGATCTAGGGGACATATCCTCCAGTGGCCAAGCATGATTTGGAGTGGTATCTATCTCCCCAAAGTCAGTTGCTTTGGGTGGCAATTGATGCTCAATGGAACTCCAACTGAAACTCATCTTCAGTGCCTTGGCTACTCCTTAGCTTCGAGATGCAGCCTCTGCGACAATGGTGAAGACTCTATCAGCCATCTCTTATTCTCCTACACTCAAGCACAATCCCTATGGCATTGATTACTCCAATCTACATGCGCCTTAACCAATCTACATGCACCCAGCAACCTTCCTCCTGCTCTGCCTCCTCAATTTGGCAATCTCTTTCTAGAGGAAATGACATAGCTGAGAGAAAATTCATGGCATCGGTTTTTCTGAATGTTCTATACGCTCTTTGGAAGGCCAAGAATGCTGCTATTTTTGAAGATCAACACCCTCTCCTTAATCAGATCATATCTCATTCCAAGACAACCTATGCTTCTCCCTGAAGAAGTTCTCCAAACCATTTGACAGGCACTAGCTCAGTTCCCTTTTCACTTTTTAAGAATCTCAGTGATTTCTTCTCCCAATGATCACTAGCTGTTTCTTTGGCTCCTTTTTGTTTCAGCTTCTTGTGTAATTCCTCTTTCACTGAGGGCTTATTGAGCTTATGTATTCTTTCTCCTCTCTTCTTAATACAATTACCTTTTTAAACAAAAAAAAATGGATCTAGTTAAACAACTTTATTTTAAATAGATTTATTTAGATCAACTTTATTATAAACATGATATAAGACTTACCAAACAAGGCCCCAGTTGAAAGTGATTAAAATAAGTTTTACTACTTTGAGTACTTTATACTGTTTTGGCAAAGTGTACATGAATGTCTATTTCAATATACTTTGAAGACCTTTGATATCTCATTCAAAAAAGCAATAAAAAAATGTAACTTTTCAAATAAATATAAATGTCTTATACCCTCTGCCTATAATTAGGAGGCAACATCCATAGCAGCACAACCCCCGACCAATAATAATGGCTATTATCTTTATGTTTTTCGCTATGAACATCCACGCCACATCTAAAAAAAGGACAGCTGATTCAGTTAGAAGCAAAAAATGAGGTTACTTTATAATTATCTAGTTGCTTGCTGAGTATCCATCCTAGGCCTGTGCATACTTCTCTCCTAGTGAATATGGGTATATTTATTTGGTATGTGTTACCATTGCCATGCAGTCTATTCACTTCTTGATGCCATCATGATATTGTCATCTCTTCTATCTTTTTCGGACTGATCACGTCTAAATGCCGTCCATGTTAAGAGCTGCTTTTTATCTGTCAGTTCTATTAGAAAAATTGTGTGGCCTGATTGTAATGGGTTCCACGTATGTCAGATTTGTTGGAAGTAGGTGGGCCTCGTGGATAGATATTCAAAACTTTTGACCCACTTGACTCAGGGATCAAGTATCCATAAGGCAAAAACCCAATCCAGAATGCATAACCCTCAATCTCATGATCACATACAGTAAGTAAAACTATCTTAGAGATAAAACAGAAACGAACAAGCATCCATTAAAATCCACAACATACAAGGATGCATATTTTACCTTAGGAGCTCGGTTGCGCTCTAATGGAGAAGTTGATAACTTTCGTTGATGTAGAACTTCTCTACAAACTGAGATCAGAATCTCCACCACCTCTTAGCCTTCCACGCTATGACCCGAATTAGATATCTCTTCTCAAGAAGATTGGTGGAATCTTCAAGAGAAAACCCAACTCGAAACCCTAAGGAACTAGAAGAGGAAGCGAGAAGAGAGCAGTGCAACTGTTGCACAAAGAGGAGGGACGTTTTTCACTATATAATATAATAGACGTCCAAGAGGGGTGAATTCCCTTTTATAATCTCCCAAAGCTCCTCTTGTCTTAATTGAAATAGAAGTCTTACTTCCACAACAATTAGTAAGTATACTATTACCACTATTAGAAGTCCTACTTCAAATAGAAATAGTAACTTCCTAATTCCTTCCTTTTAGAGTTCGAATAGGATTAGTATCTTTCTAATATCTTGGGCTAGCGTGGGGACCACTAGGGATTCCATAGAAAACTGGCTCCAACTGGGACACGCGACCCCACATCTCATGTGCAATCCGAGCCCACAGTCAATTGCAAATAACACCACTATATAAATGCAATTGCACTCCAGTCTTAGGAATAAATTACAATGAAGACCCTAAACTTCCCAATTACCACAAGTAGGCCCCTCTATCAATATCCATGGATCAATTGGAATAAATCTGTCTCTTCCAATCTTAGTTCCACATCTTATTATCCTTGAGTCCCAATTAATCACTATGATCATCAGTACCATCCAATTAACTCTTAATCGAGATGGGTGCGCACTTACTAATGACAAAACCCATTAATTGGCACAAGGGGATAATAGAGATAGATTCCTTCTTGATCATTCAATGTTCCCACAGTCCTACTACCACATACCCAAGACACCGAGGTGTTGACCTACAGTTGGCCTCACTCATTGGTGACTCAAAGCAAATGAATAGATAGAAACTTGAGTTCATTAATGTCTCAAGATTGAGAGCCTATTGCTAGGGAATTATGAGAGCATACCTTATTATTGAGACGGAATTCCATAAGGTGCTTTTCATGGTCCTTCAATACATCCAATGTACTAGCACATTGATCCAGAATCTTCCATTCTGATGATCGAGACAAATCACACTATTTCATAGTGATCAAAGTGCTGCAACCTTATCAGATGAGATGCCCAGTCTCATCACTGGTTGTGAAGATATTTTAAGTATAAGATTTGTGACATATATCTCTCGTATGTGGATCTCATCCATATACATATATCACATCTAATATACTAATGGGACCCGGTTCAACTCATGAACCATTATGTCATATGTATTGGTCATGTGCATAAAGTAATAAAATAACATTCATCTCATGAAAGTAAAGCATGGTTTTATTGATTAATCAATTTATTACATCAACTGATGGATTGAGTCCATACAATCTAACAATCTCCCACTTGGGCTCAATGCCAGTCAGGGTTGCATCTCATGCCCATCCCGTCTACATGCTGCTGTTGTGGTTTTCCGGCGAATGAACTTCCACCAAGCCTTCTTTTGATCGAGAGATTGCTGCTGTGGTTTTCTGCCTCGGGAGTCACGCCAGGAAGGATGACTTTTGTCTTCCGTTTCAAGTACAGAGTCCAGGTCAAGTCAGGCGGATCTGACCTGAGTTCGGCCCACCCAGGTAGTAAGAACTCCGGCGGCAGGCGCAGTACACACGGATGATGTCACTGTGATGTCAGCGTGACGCAGAAAGGACAATAGTGGTGACACGTTGTTGAGTGATCGGACCCCAAGTGTAGAGTGCGACTGTAGTAATAATCTGGTGAGTACAGGTCGATCCACAGGGAGCAATGTTGTTTAATAAACTTTCCAACTTTAACCTGTCCTAATTTAGAAACTAAACCTAATCTAGTAAAGAAACTAAATTACAAGAAAATTCCTAAAAACTGAAAATTAACAATTACAACTTTCCAAATAAAAAATAAACCTAAACTAAGTAAAGAAACTTAGTTTTTTTAACCATATTCTAACTAACCTGCAAAAGTAAGAAACTCATCAAAACAACCAATTTAATATAAGATAAATCAATTTTTTTTCCTAAATTAGATCATAATTACCAAAATCACTTTTTATGCAAATAAGAATGATCTATAATACCCAAAATACTAACAATGCAATCTTATGCAAGTTTCTAAAAATCTGTTGCATGCTGTAAAAAATTCTAAGTATGGAAACTCTTGCACAGGCCCAATTTCGTTGGACTGTACGATAGACCTAAGATGATATGAACCTAAATCTAATGACTGGAATCAATACTCTGATGATTCATGAACACAAAAAAAAAAAAAAAAAAAAAGAAGAATGAAAAAAGGACTTAAAACGAAAAAGTTTTGATCACATAAAGATTCCTACTTGAACTGTTTTGCTGCTGAAATCTGAACGCAGGCTTTCCAATTACCCCTGTTTGAGCCTTTGGTTGACATGGTTCCCGAGGTTATTTTTGGCTGAAATTCTGGGGTTTCAAAGTCCTATTACCATACTTTAAATCTGCTATTTTTCGGACCAAAACATTCACGTTTAACTGATTTTTAAATCGAGCACTTTTGCAACTCAGTTGGGCCAATTCTGCTGAAACTGTGCAGAATTTTTCACTATTATCATACCAGGTCCGAATTTAGTCTTTCTAATCAATTAATAATCTTGTGATTTCAGCAACAAAAACTTGTTCTAATACAATTTCTAAATATGATGCATGCACAAAGACACTTTCCGACCATATATTATGCAAGTAACAAAAATAGAAAGTTTCTACTACACATAGAAAGATGCAAGTTGGGATTTCTAAATCTAGGATTTCTAAATAAAAAAATTAGAGTATTAATAAAAACAAAAGGGGTGGAAAAATAAAAAGCGGAAAAGATGTACCAAAGATTTAGAAACTAGACAATCCTACAAGTACTGACAATGCGATAATATGCAATCCTCTCTTCTCAGAGTAGGAAAAAAATAATGCAAGTGGTCACTTGTTGTCTCTCGACTTTTGATCCCTTTTATTTTATTTTCAAACCCTAGATCTAATCATGTGAAATATTGTCTCCAATCAAAACACATAAAAGAACTAGAATGAGAAAATTTAACACACTTACATTAAAAAATATGCAGAATCAATCCAAGCAGTGTCTTTATTCCTTGATCTTGAAGTAAATAAAATTAAGATTCTTCTCTCTTCATCATTCTCTCGACACGATCTCTCAATCTATGTCTAAAGAATTAGAATGGAGAAGAAGAAGATAGGATTAGAGAGAGAGGGCGGATGGGAGTGGAAAGAGAGAGAAAACCTCCAAGATTTCTCAACTACAAGGCATTGGACGTCCAGCCCTTTCTTGGCTTCCTTTTTATAATTTTTGCAAATCTTTTTTTTAGTAAAGAATCTCTCATCTTTAGGGCTCTTGTTTCCTTATATGTAGAGATTCTTGCTTAGGCTTCAAGCTAGCTTTTATCTTTGAAAAGAATTTTAAATTTGAGAGATCTCCTTGCCTTATTAGGTTTTTTGATGTATATACTTTCCTTGTACAATTCCAAGAATATATCTAAAAATTGCATGATGATGTAAAGGGAAGAAACTTTCCAAATATTGAGATTTCTTGCAATTCCTGCCTAAAACTGTAGCAGACAACTTCCTGATATCACATCTCCCTCAATATAGCTTTGATTTATACAATCTTGGGCTCCACGGATATCTACTTGAAAAGATTTTTCCAACGGTGGCTAGATTGCGCCGATCCGACACTCGGTTTGAGAGTTATGGCCATTTTAAGTTGCTGCCCCTGAAAAATCCGGGAATAATTGTGAACAAATGGAAGCTTCTATGTTGGCATGCAATGGAGTGTATGGGACCCATGTTGATTTTTCCTACAAATTGAAAGAGGCAATTTTAACATTAATCATATGTAAGAAAATAATTATGAACCATGTATGGGACCCTACATGCGTAGTGATGCACCAAAATAACCAAATTTCCAAAAATAGCACATGGTGCCAAAAATAGGTAGATATGCATTGATGAAACCAAAAGCCTAATTTTGGGGTGATAAATGAGATGAGAAAAACTTAATTTCAAAAAGTCATGCAATTCAATGAATTTTGACCAATTTTGACCATTTCTCCAAAAATATCCTCAAATGCATGTAATCATAAAATTAAATGCAATTCTATGCAATTAAACCTAATTAAGTCCACAAATGCTAATGAAATGATGACTTAATGACCTAGTTTTGTGGACTTATCACAGAGACGAGTGGGCCCAGTCAATGGTCAATTATAGAAATTTGATCACCCATATCTCGGACTCCAAGCCAGCAGTTTAGTACTGTTTATTTGTGGTAACGAGTGCTCTCAGTGAAAGCGACAAATCTGAAATCTAACGGTCAGAAATGTTATGGACCTGTTGCAATCATCTTTGACGCTTGGGATTTGTTGTGCAATGTTTGGGTCACATGATAAGCTCCGATGGACGATTCGTTTGCGCTTGTGAACTCATGGCAACGACATCTATACAGAGGTAGTGGGATAATGACCATCCAACGGTTAGGAAAGCTTTTGGTTAGCAATTGCGGTCGGTGGTATCTTGACATTTTCCTTTTATTTATGTGTTGGATATGTCCTGTGATAGTTCTACACTGCTTGACATCGCCCAGAGCGATATCTTGGATGGGAAGTAGAAAACCATGTGGAGATATTAGATAGGTGCTCTATCTAGGAATTGTGCGTTTATTTGTTGTGATAAGATCCAACATGTGTTTTATTTTGATGAACCTTTGACGACTACTGTAGTATAATTTAATGGTAATTTGGGGTTACCATGTGTAGTGGGGGTGTATCAATTGATCCGCTAAATATTTGATCGAAAGAATGTGAGCACAATCCAACGATACAAGAGACATGATGAGTGTTAAATATTGCATATTTTACCCCTCATTAGTCCGAGTTTTAACTTATCAGCATCTCAAATGCATATCATTTGCTTTGCACGGAGATTTTATCCTTCTATCACATTAACGAATTATTGGCTCATATGCATATCATTTGATTTACAAGGAGATTTTATCCTTCTATCACATTGACAAATTATCGGATTATCTTGCATAAATCCAATTATTTATGGTGCATTTTTATGTAATTTATCTTGTGTAGGTGGACCCCGCGACTACTCCAACCTTCCGGCTAGTGTCCCATGGCATCAAGAAGAGATTTTAATAAAGAAGTTACATGAAGAAATCCTATTGAAGAAATCTTGCTGAAGTGTTGAAGAATTCCAAAATAAGAGGAGAAGACTTTAAGGATAAAAGAAGTCATTTTGTAACACAAATGAGTGGTTGGTATATTGGTTAGAGCTTGGATCTGTATGAAACAGGTTATGGGTTCAAATCCTTTCAATTGCATGAGTGTGTGTAATTGAAGATCATTAAAATTTGGAGCTCTTTGATGTTTAGTGGCAAAAGCTTTTGGATTAGGCTCTTCTTTTGAAGATAAGTAACTTATTGAGGTAATTAGCGAAAGGTCCCTCAAATGGAATGTATCCAGGCTCCAGTCCAGGCAAATTTTGTTTAAGGGCTCTGGTCCATGCAATTAGACACTTTGCAGCCAGAGGTCCCTACATTCATATTTCAGGACTGATTTGCCCATTCAACCGTTTTAGGCATAAAATTTTGAAATTTTAAATTTCAAATTTTGAATTCATCTGAGATTAATACCAGGGAAGAGATCATCGGGATCTCTTGATTTCACAGCACAGCAGATCCATCGATGGAAGAGAACCCATCGGAGAAGGGTTCTGGCTGAGATTCATCAGACTTGGTGGCCCATCACTGTACACGATCGAGTTGCAGAACCCAGTTGCAGCGAAACAGAGAATCCAATCCAAACTTGGGTTCTCGGATCGCACGGTTCCGAAGAAGAAGATCGGACTTCCGTCACCCCCTTGTCACCTGCGCAGGAGAAGGGGATAGTCCTGCTGCTCCCGCCGCCCGTCGCCTGCCTGTCCTTGTAGTAGGAGAACTCGAAATCGCCACACAGTCGTCCATCGCTACACGATCGTCGTCATGCCTATCACCGCCGCAGCCGTAGCCGGAGTTCCGCCGTTGTCGTCGCCTGGCCGCCCCGCCCATCGTCACCGCGGAAGACAACCCCAGAAGAAGTCTGGGCGCTGCAGTCTCTCTGTTGCAGAAACAGAGAAGATCGAAGAAGACGAACCAAGTTGTGTCCGTTGCGGGTCAGTCCCAGGTCAGGTCCGACCCGCCCACTCCAGGAAAGCCCAGCAGGATTCAGAAGCTCTGGGCCAGCGCAGTTTAGTTCAGGTTCTGGATTCTGCAACGACAACTGGTTCTAGATTCCAGCGACGTGCCAGTTCAGGTCATGTTCCTTGCGTTGCTGTGCCTTGCCAGTTGTGGATTCCGGAAGCAGTGCCTTGCTGCACCCAGATCCAGAACCCAGATTGAGAAACAGTGCCTTGCAGCAACAAGTTGTCAAATTTATTTGTGTTTTGGACAAAATCTATCTGAGTTTTTGGCTTTTTATCTGACTTTTGGGACAAATTTATCTGAGTTCTGCATAACTTTATCTGAGTTCTGGATAAATTTGTCTAAGTTTTTGGTTATTTATCTGACTTCTGGAACAAAGTTATCTGAGTTATGGACAAATTTATCTGAGTTCTGGATAAATATATTCAAGTTTTAGGCTATTTATCTGAGTTATGGAACAAATATATCTGAGTTATAAACAAATCTATATGAGTTTTTGGCAGATTTATTTGTGTTTTTGCATTGTATTTATGTCTTTTGAAATTTATTTGTATTTTTTGAAATAAATTTAACTGAGTTTTTGACAAAAAGGCTTGAGTTTTTTGCCACATTGTTCGCTAATTTGAAAATTTGGGTTATCTTAGTTTTGGCAAATGTATTTGCGTTTTTTTTTAAATTTATTTGCGTTTTTGAATTTTATTTACCTCTTTTGAAATTTATTTGTGTTTTTTGAAATTTATTTATATATTTTTGAAATTTATTTGGATCTTTTGAAATTTATTTGGATCTTTTGAAATTGAATTTCTTCTTTTGAGATTTATTTATATTTTTTGAAATTTATTTGTGTCTTTTTAAATTTATCTGCGTTCTTTTGAAATTTATTGTGTTTTTTGATATTTATTTCGTTTTTTGAAATTTATTTCCTTTCTTTTGAAATTTATTTGCGTTTTTTAAATTTATTTCATTTTTTGAAATTTATTTGCTTTCTTTTGAATTTTATTTGCATTTTTTAAATTTATTTCATTTTTTAGAAATTTATTTGAAATTTGTTTCTTGTTTTTTGAAACTTATTTGTGTTTTTTTGAAATTGATTTGAAAATCTCATTAGTGGAATTGTATTAATCATGGCTAATTTAATGGTAGTTAACCATTATTAATGGCTTATCCCATTAATCATGGGATATGATTTGAAGAAAGGGTAAATTAGACATTATAGGCTCCCAAATTTGGAAAAAGGACCTCTCACAGTATAAAAAAAGATTGTGGACCTAAGCCACCAAAGTCAAATGTTTAGGGACCCGTCGCCGAATCCCCCTAACTTATTTTCACTTTTAGATTGTTAGATCTACATTTCACATAACTTATTTTCAAATCCTACACATTTCACATCACATCTACACATTAAATCTTCCATTTCCAACCACCATTCATCCAATAGTTTAGTGTAGCTTGTTAGATTAACTTAGATCTTATTAAATTCATATTTTAAATTGTTAATTAATTTTTTACATTGCATAGTTTAGTAATTTTACTTGTTCACTTCAATTGTTTACATTAGCTTTATCTTAGTTCAACTTTCATTTAATTGGATTCATTGCTTGTTCCATCCTCTCTCCGCTGGATCGATAATCCGGACTCTTTAGTCCTTTACTACTTGACGACATGATAAGTTTTTAAAAATGCATAATCTCAACATCATTTTAGAGTAATTAAGGACTTAATCTTCAAATCATGCACCATTTTAGTAAAAAAATCATGATTTATATTTGTGGGCATCAAAGTTTGAATTCGAGTCAAAATTCATAGAAAAATTGCATTTTTACATAAAATCATAAAATTTTCTAGTTCTTGGCATTGAAAGTCACAAATTTCTCATTACTTTTTATTCACATTTGAAATGATAAATTTTCGTTGCACAATTGATTTAATTAAATAAAGCTTGATAAAATGGTGAAATCTTATGCATCTATTTAGTGTGAATTGGGACCCGCATCTTGCAATATTCTTTTCCTACATAAATTGATAATTATTTGATCATTTGTTATATTATTTGTATTTTTGTAGGAAAGTCCAATTTCTTGGGGCCCGCGGAAGAGAATTGATGAAGCAAATGCACCATGGGACCCATCTACTTTTGGCATGAATTCCAAGGTAGGGGCGGCCATGGTAGGGTCCGCTCTTATATGCAAAAATTCAGATTTAATTTCTTGAAGATAAGTTCTAGATTTGCGGGCCATGTGATGAGGTGTCCTATCTACTCTGCAACAAATATCGCTTACATGTCATGATGGCTGGCTAAGATTCAAAACAAGACAAACAAAGAAGAAAAAAATGCAAAAAAATCCAGCCAAGGAGAGGACGCCCATGCATAGTGTGGAGTTCAAAAAAAAAAAAAAAAAAATGCACATTCTCAAGTGGGGCCTACTTCTACTTCATGTTTGAAATTAATTTCAGATTTGAGGGGATCTTTTCAAGAGAGAAAATGGGCCCATCTAAGGATATTTTTCCAGCCATGAAGAGTTCTAAAAAAATGGGAAGATCATGCTAAACAATCCAAGTTGGAAACTAAATCAAGGAATCCAAGATTTTAGCAGCAAGTTGTTAAATTTAACTCTAAGAAAATAAGCCTCAAGATTTGAAGTTTACAACCCAAGATTCTTCTAAGAAGTTTCACACGTCCAAGCCCTCCATACCAAGCATCACACGTACAAGATTGGGGACTAGATGCATCTAAAGATTTGTTTCAAATTTGAAATTTCAGATTTGAATTGATTCTTAACCAAAGTGGACCCAAGAAAGGAAGTTGCATAAGATAATAAGAATCCTATTTTCACTAAGATTGTGGGCCAATCCCTTGAAACTCTCTCAAAACCCTCAGATTTGAATTGATTCTTAACCAAAGTGGACCCAAGAAAGGATGTTGCATAAGATAATAAGAATCCTATTTTCACTAAGATTGTGGGCCAATCCCTTGAAACTCTCTTAAAACCCTCCTAATCCTAATCCAAAATGGACCCCACATTACTAATCCGTACCCATATCAAAATCTTGCAGGCCAAGTAATAAAAAATACATAGAAAGAGCAAAAAAAGGGGGCTCACGTGAATCCCATCTCCCCCCACACCTTGGACAACCAGCAACAAAGAAACCCCCCCTTTTCCATTAATTTTTCTTCATCTCTTCTCCTTCCATCACAATTTCATCCAAGGCCCTCCCTAAGGCACACCACCATTTGGAATTCTACGCCACCGTCGCGCCACCGCCGTTGCTACCGTCACTCCACCATTGGACCAGCTATTCATCATTTTCCCTTGCTTGTATTTCAGATCGCAAAACAAGAGCCGGTTGGATCGCCATTCAAGACTGTGAGTCCCTCTCATCTGTTTAGTGTTTCATGTGTCTAGGGTACAGTTGGATGCATTTTATTTTGATTCAAATAATTTTGTAATGGTTATTTGCTTGTAATGAGTCTTTCATTAAGAAATCAAGTTATGGGGTCTTGGTCTTTACCAATGGGTCAACATCGAATTTTTGTGCGTAGTGATAGTGCGCACTTGGTGCGGTGTTCTTGATTTTTCTTGATGGCATCAAGCAAAGTAACTATTGCAATAATTTAGAATTAAAATTTATTTTTTTGTTCTCTGATTTTATTTTATTTTATATTTATTTTTATGCATCTTTATAATTATTGCAATTGGTTGGACTGTCAAATCTTTTGGTGAATGCAGTAGCTAGATTAGGTTTATAGGTTATGATTTTATTTTTCTTTGGTTGTAATTAATTTTTCAGACTTGTAATTAATTTCTTATTAAAGTAGGATTTGTGATTTTTATAGATTTTTGATAGGCTAGAATTAGTTTTTTCTAATAGGACAGGTTTTGCGCGATTAATTACTCCCTGTGGATCGACCTCGGACTTCACCGAGTTATTACTACATCGTGGCCTTACACTTGGGCTGACGACTACGACATCATAGTCTTGCGGTTAAGCGTTGCACATATAAGTGGTAAGATATCCTAAAACCTTGTTTTTTTTAAGAAACAACTTGCTAGCACAATTGTTTCCTTCTTATCTCTTGCCTTTTAAAGAATATTATTTGAAGATTCTAAATCCTCTCACTTATCCTAAATGTAGGCCTACATTCACAATCCCAAAGGAGGTGGCCCCACTTTATAATTCCTAGAGGTGGGTCACATGGTCACAACCACAAAAGGTGGGCCCTTATTATAATTCTATAATGGTGGGACCACATTATAAATCGTCTATAAAGATAGGCATCATGTTATAATTTTTCTAGGTTGGTCTCGTATCCACAATCACATTTCAATGGTGGCCCCCATGTTCAGATTTCTAAATGTGGGTACCACATTGTAATTTTTTTAAAGTCGGTCCCGTGTTTACAATTAACAAAAAGTATGGCCCCACATTTTAATGATGGCCCTAGGTTCGGATTTCTAAATGTGGGTACCACTTTATAATTTTTTAAACGTGAGTCCCGTGTTCACAATTAACAAAAAAGTATGGCCCCACATTATAATTCCTATAAAGGTGGGTTCACATTGTAGATTTTATAAATGTGCTACTCCCATGTTCTAATTTTTATAGGTGGGAACCACATTCTAATTTCTAAATGTGGGCCTTGTGCCTACAATTACAAAAAATGTGGCTCCACTTTGTAATTCATAAATATGGGTCACATGACCTCGTTTACAAAAGATGGACCCACATTGTAAATTATCTGAATGTGAGCCCATATTCTAATTTCTAAAACTGGGTCCCATATTTACATTTACAAAAAGTTGGCCCACATTATAATTCCTATAAAGGTGGGCCCACATTATAAATCTAATGGTATGGGTTCCGTGTTCTAATTTTTAAAAGTGGGTACCACGTTGTAACTTCTACAGGTGAGTCCTATATATAATAATAATAGTACTGCAAACAATAAAAGGTGGGGTCCCACATTGCAAATCCTATGTTTGCTCCTTAGAGCAAAACTTTTATAATTTTACCAAACAAGTTTCGTACAGCATATTTTTAGTAGAGTAATTTAATATAATGTTGCCAAACAAGTTCTGCAGAGTATAGATTCGGCACAACCTGATCTCAGCACAACCTAATCCGAGCACAAAATTGGAAACAACACGAGAGCGACAATATGTTCGAATTCTATATATATTGTCATGGTCTTCTACTTCAGCAGGGTGTATCTCTTATGTCTCTCGCCTCTTAAATATTTAAATTTTTAAAGGAATTTGAGGCAAAGAGCTATAATTTATTTAAGTTAATGGGACATGAGAATATACAACCCAGTGGATTGGAAACAAAGGTTATAGTCATATAACGGGGCATCGGATGAAGGTGTAAGAACGAAACTGACATGTCACTTAGACCTTTCAAATTGTCTAAATTTCAGCATCCAAAACACTTAGTGCCCGTTTGGCATGTATTTTTTCCACCTTTTATTAGCTAAAAATTGTTTAAAATTGTAAATAGACCGTTTGGTACCATGAATAGTTCCCTCCGATTGAAAAGGCAAATAGATGGAAACTGTCTATTTCAGAGAGCAACGGAAACGGTGTCAATTGAAATAGACGTAAAGTCTGAAGCGCGAAAGACATGCGTTGGTACAGTGCATTATACGTTGATTTTTGCATCACTGTTTTTTCTTTCTAAATTATGAGACCCTACAAGATGATCAGAACCGTTAGAAATCTTAAAAATACCAAATCCAAATTTGAACCGATGATCTTCCTCGAATCTTGAGATATTTATAAAAAACCACAGAATTATAAATCTACATTTTTGAACTTTTATGAGCCCTACAATCATGATAAAAACCATTGATCCTCTTAGGAATAGGGAAAACAACTAAAAATCCAAATTTCAGCCAGATATTAGGTGTACATCTTGAGAAAATTACAAAAAACTAAAAGTCGTTGGATATGCATAAGTTAACAAACTACATTCCCCGTGACCTTTCACCAGTCCATTTTTCTTTTTTAATGTTATGGGACATGAAATGATGATCTAAGCCATTGAAACTCTTGACATGATCAAACACAACTTTAAGTTCAATTTTGATCGGTTGATTCTCAAATCCAAGATATTTTAAAAAAATGTAGTGCCATAGATTTGCATTTATGGAATTATTTGGGTCCCACAATCTTGATCCTAACCATTGATTTTCTTTGGAATATTGAAAACAAATATGGGTACAAATTTCAGGCCCTAATTCACTTTAGATTTCAATAAATTAATGAAAAACCCTCAACCATGGGATTCTTAAACATCTATTTCAAACAACTTTTGGTCCTACCAAACGGACTATTTTTTAAACATCGATCTCTATTTCTTTTTTTTCTTTTTTTCTTTTGATAATGTAGGGTTATCAGCCATTTGGGCCAAAATAATCCCTACGAGCCCAGGAGAGAAAACCGGATAAAATTCCCCTCTGGCCCAAGTATGGTAAAGCAATTTCGAACCCACAACCTTCGGGTGCAAACCGTAGTCCTAGGCCAATTGAGCGATCTCTATTTCAAATTGCCCCCTTTGAAACATATCTATACTAGACAAATAATCTATTTCATATAAATAAGATTTTCCAAACAAGTCCTTTGTACATGGGAGGATTCAAGAAACCTGTTGCTTGGCAACATTCTATGATAATCTCCTAATCAACAATTCTCCAAAATCTGAAAAGAAAAATGCCCCTATAAACAGCATTCCATCACATGTCTACTATTATAAAATAGACAATGTGGCATAGTTTTTCACCACACCATTGTGGGGCCCACCCAAAATATTATAATAAAATATAATAATATATTATATAATAATAATAATAATAATAATAATAATATAATATCTATATCCTTATTATCTATCTATATCATACAAACTTTTTCACTACACCTTTGTAGGGCCCACCCCAAAATATTATAATGCAAACTTTTCACTACACCATTGTGGGGCCCACCCAAAATATTATAATAATATATTATTATATTATAATGATAATAATATAATATCTATACCCTTATTATCTAGTTATCTCATACAAACTTTTTCACTACACCATTGTGGGGCCCACCCCCAAGTATTTTAATATAATATAATAATATATTATTTGGAGAAATTGCAAACTTTTTCACTACACCTTTGTGGGGGCCACCTCAAAATATTATAATGCAAACTTTTTTACTACACCATTGTGGGGCCCACCCAAAAAATATCTACTATCTACTATCTACTTCTACTACTTATATATGTATATATATATACCATTATAAAAGAGGGAAAGTTGCAAACTTTTTTCACTACAACATTGTGGGGCTCACCCACAAATATTATAATATAATATAATAACATATTATTATGAGAAATTGCAAACTTTTTCACTACACCTTTATAGGGCCCAAGCCCAAATATTATAATGCAACCTTTTTCACTACACCATTGTGGGGCCCACCCTAAAATAGTATGATATAATATAATAATATATTATTATAAGAAATTGTAAACTTTTTCACTACACCATTGTGGGGCCCACCCCCAAATATTATAATATAATATAATAATATTTTATTTTTTGAAATTGCAAACTTTTTCACTACACCTTTGTGGAGCCTACCCCAAAATATTATAATGCAAACTTTTTCACTACACCATTGTGGGGCCCACTCCCAAATATCTACTATCTACTATCTACTACTACTATTATTATAAAAGGGGGAAAGTTGTAAACTTTTTTCACTACACCATTGTGGGGCCCACTCCCAAATGTTATAATATAATATAATAATATATCTATTATTATGAGAAATTGCAAAATTTTGCACTACACCTTTGTGGGGCCCAACCCCAAATATTATAATGCAAACTTTTTCACTACACCATTGTAGGCCCACCCCCAAATAGTATAATATAATATAATAATATATTATTATGAGAAATTGCAAACCTTTTCACATCACCATTGTGGGGCCCACCCCCAAATATTATAATATAATATAATAATATATTATTTTGAGAAATTGCAAACTTTTTCACTACACCTTTGTGGGGCCCACCCCAAAATATTATAATGCAAACTTTTTCACTACACCATTGTGGGGCCCACCTCCAAATATCTACCATCTATGCTATCTACTATATTATAAAAGAGGGAAAGTTGCAAATTGTTTTTCACTACACCATTGAGGGGCCCACCCCCAAATATTATAATATAATATAACAATATATTATTATGAGATATTACAAACTTATTCACTACACCTTTGTGTGGCCCAACCCCAAATATTATAACGCAAACTTTTTCACTACACTATTGTGGGGCCCACCCCCAAATAGTATAATATAATATAATAATATATTATTATGAGAAATTACAAACTTTTTCACTACACCTTTGTTGGGCCCACCCCCAAATATTATAATCTATCTACAATCTTATCTATATCTATATCTATGCTTACTATTATAAAAGAGAATAAATTACATACTTTTTCACTACACCTTTTTGGGGCCCACCCCCAAATAATATAATATAATAATATATTATTATATTATAATAATAATGATATAAAATCTATATTTATACCCTTATTATAAAAGAGAAGAAAAGTTACATACTTTTTCACGACACCTTTGTGGGCACCCCAAATATTATAATATAATAATATATTCTTATACTATGATAATAATAATCATATAATATCTATGCCTTTATTATAAAAGAGAAAAAAGTGTCATGCTTTTTCTCTACACATCTGTGGGCCTCATTTAATATTATTATATTGTATTATATATATAAAATAAAAAAGAACTGTACGTCTGTGGGCCCCACTTAGTAGAAGATTATGTCATGCTTTTTTTCTACATCTAGACATCTGTGGGCCTCACTTTGTATTATTATATTATATATATAATACAAGAGAACTACACATCTGTGGGCCCCACTTCGTATTATTATATTATATATATGTATAAAATAAAAGAGAACTATACATCTGTGGGCCTCACTTCGCATAAGAACTTGTCAAGCTTTTTCTCTACATCTACACATTTGTGGGCCCCACTTAGTATTATTATATTATACCACTTAGTAGAAGAACTTGTCATGCCTTTTCTCTACACATTTGTGGGCCCCACTTAGTATTATTATAATATCTGTATACCCCACTTAGTATTATTACATTAGATATATATATATAAAATAAAACGAAAACTATACATCTATAGGCCCCACTTAGTAGAAGAACTTGTCATGCTTCTTACTCTACATCTACACATCTGTAGGCTCCACTTAGTATTATTATATTATATATATATAAAATAAAAGAGAACTACACATTTGTGGGCCCCACTTAATAGAAGAACTTGTCATGCTTTTTTCTACACATATGTGGGCCCCAACAGCTTTCAATATTCTTTCATATGTAAGGATTTCAAATCGTAAGGTGGTTGGTTCTTTTCTTTTTCTTCTTTCAAGAAGAGAATCCGCCTCTACTGGAATGGAAGCTGTCACATATCATGCAAGCTACCGTCAAGGTAAAAGAGTCGTGTTGAGCATCTTAATAGAAGCACGCAATGAGATAAGATGCTATCCCAGTGAGTTACTTTATAGTCCCATTGGCCTTCATTGATGGTGGACATTCTGTAGATCTGCACTAACCTCATTTTCTTCCACCGTCATCATTCAAGGGTATAAGTAATTGGCTCAATTAAATCATAAGCATGCAGAAACTGCACATAGTGTTATCATGAAAAGGCTTGTTATCAATTCGTACAAAGTGAGATGCCAATACTGTCAATGGTATATAGATCACCCAAAAATACGAGCCCATATGTACAAACTAGCTAGATGCGTATTGATATTGTGCATATTCTCATTGAGGATCACATAATTCTTCATTCAATCAAATTTTTGTTGGCCACGTTTGTATGTCATTCGTGGAAACGAAAGTCATTCGCTTTTCGCAACCCCAAGGAAAGTCTTTACAGTAGAAACACAGAAAATCAAGCTGTGGAAAAGCATTTGAACCAAGCGATGGAAAAAGACTTTTTGCAACAAATTGTCTCACTTTTCTTTTCCGAGAAAAAGTGATTGCATGAACATGCCCTTAAGTGTTTGAAGGGTGTCAATAGGCAGGGCCAAGGTCACCCAAATCCACACCTTTGGTTTTCAATGTCAGGCCCAAAGCCTAGCCTTCGAAGAAATTGGTAAGCCTCAGCTCTGCAATTTTAACCATTTGGGCAAAATGTGGATCATTGTTTACATTTATTTCTGAAGAAGTTGTTAGTAGTTAGTAGGCCTAATGGGCCATGCCTGTAATGGAGGCCTAGATCTGCACCTTTTACCATATGGGCTAGATTTTTACATCATGCAATGGCCCCTTAGGCCTCAAACTCTCTCCAAGCCTTCCCCATGCTGCACAGAGGGACTAGCCTGGCCCAAAGCAGCCACTTCATGTAGGGAACACTAAAAAAGGAGAGGATAAAGTTGCTTCGGTATTTCTTTTCAAATCCACTTTCAGCATTATGTTTTACTAATTAGCTTTAGTTTGTCACGCCTGAGATCTTTTAGTAGAGTCTACCGACATTGGCATGACTTAAAAGGGGAATGTCGATTTCACTCCACACTACAAGATCATAATCATAAACAAAAGAAACAAGTAGGAAAGATATGTCAACAGTCCTCTCCAATCTGCTATATAATAATACCATAGAAGATAGAGTTTTCTCTCCTACCCTTTAAGCTCACTTGCAACTGCAGCAAAACCAAACTAGAGCTTATATGGCCATGGGAAAAGGCAGTGGCATGATGTCTGTGTTTGTTGCGTTGTTGCTCATCAATTGGTCGACTGACACCACCGCTTCGCACACCCCTTATACGCAGACCCATGATGTTGGGGACGAGGAAGGGTGGACTTTAGGAGTCAACTATCAGGATTGGACAAACGGCAAGCATTTTGCTGTTGGGGATACTCTTGGTAAGCCCCACCAAAATATCGCACTATGTGATATCTTACATTTTTAAGATATTATATCTTTTGTAGTACAAATAATTTTATCGTGAATATTTAAGCTTGGACCGTTGAGAGGCAAATGTCAAATCTAAAGAAGGTGAACCATCAAAATACCTAAAAAGAAAGGACATGGCTTTTATAATTATATAATAGACATCTTTAAGATGATCGTACCTAGATTTTGATGAGATAAGACTAAGTTGATGAAGGTTTTGATGATGGTTCTAACAAACCTCGTTTCTCAAAACACACACACACACACACACTAAAAAAAAAAAGACCTCTTTTCTTTCCTAGTGTATAACACCACTCGCACTAGTAGGCTGCAGTAGCCCAGGCCCACTAGGGCCCATTCCACATGGGCTATCTATTGACCTGTAAATTGGATCAGGTATATGTTTTAGGCCTAACAGCATATCTCAGGACTTCTAAACACAACACTTGGCTCTACAAGCGACCCATTGATCCAATCTTAAGTACCACTCACTGGGCTGAGACCGAAAATCGTCATCATCAAAGGCTTGTCCAAACTACCATTGGGGTAGGTGACATTTATCATGTTTCTCAGTTCAAATTTACTGTGAGCCAAATCCTCAGATGGGATATACTTCTTCAGATATATCCTGCCAATCCCAAGCCCACATAAACAAGGGTTGTGTTCGGTAGGGTAATAGACAACTTGGCACAACCTAAACATGAATTATGAATCATGAAAGTATTTTTCTTACAATATTGAGTTGCCTAGGATTATGACACAATTCGCTGTGGCAGTTTTCAAATATCAGCCTGGACATTACAATGTTGTACCGGTAAATTGGGCTTCATACAGTAGCTGCAAGCCCTCAAGATATTCTGCTTTAAAAGCAGTGTCGACTGGCTACGACAAGTTTAAGCTGAAGAATGGAGCTAACTACTTCATTTGCATTCTCCCCGGCGACTGTGAGGCAGGCATGAAACTCCTAGTGAATGCAAACTAGAGCAAGTATGTGTCGATCTGGAATGAAGAGTAAGTTAATAGGTGTGTGTAATGCATATACAAGTGATCGTGAGCTGTAAGCCTGTGAGCTGTAATTGGGTGGTCTCTTTCCTGTAAAAGTTTTCAATAATGATCACTCATAATTTCCTTAAGTTTAATAAAAATATGGGGTTTACTCAAGTTGCTAGAGATTGTGTGTGTGAGAGAGAGAGAGAGAGAGAGAGAGAGAGAGTAATGTGAGATCAAGAGTCGATGCAGCAGGATATCACTCTAATAAGTGGTGCTACCTTTTAAAAGAGGATCAGTTTTTGCTGATGAAATTGTGCTTTCTGCTCTTTCTTGCTTGATATCACCTCAATCAATAGTGCTACCTTTTAAAAGAGGATTTTTTGGTGATGAAATAGTGCTTTCTGCTGTTTCTTACTTTGAATGGCTTGTTGGATCCTTCCAACTAAATTGCCCTGCACTCAGTTTACTTGTAAGTCCAAGAACTTGGAAGTTGGAACCCTATTCTGCTGTAATAGGTTACAACAAAGAACAAACCAATTGTAGCTTCCAGGTAATTCAGGTTATCTAAATGCATCAACCACCATCTATGCATAAAGCAACTCACCTGCACCAAGTTTACAAAGATTCAAAACGGCTCAATCAATTTAATGAGAAATCAGTGGGAGCTGTCCGATTTGATGTAGTGAAGCCAAAGCGCAGTCCTCAGTCACGACTCACTACTCAGGGATCAACATCATATCCGTGGATGGTACATTCTATCATCAATGACATGGGACTTCTGTTATCCACAACTATATTTTTTAGATCCTGTTCCAAGATAGTGGAACGAATGAGCTGATTCACTTGCAAAAGCTGGAATTTCTAGAATGGATACAGTGGTACAGAGTGCTCTACTCTTCTTCTTTTTTTTGAATGGTTACTTTCATTAAAAAAAAACAAATAGTATAAGAGAGAAGTACTAAAAGCAAAAAAAAAAAACAAAAAAAAAAAAAAAAAAAAAAAAAAAAAAAAACAAAAAAGGGAAACAAAAGAAGCCCTAAAAAACAGCCACCTAAGGCCCTGTCTTAGAGAAGGCCACCTCTTTCCAGTGATACACAATTTGATCTATTGAATATCCTCTAAAAGAAGAAAGAATGGACACCTAAAAAGCTACTAAAAACTTCGATTTATCTACCAAGCTGCTTTCATTACAAGCAATTCCTTCAAAACATCTCCTATTTCTTTCCTTCCAAATCGTCCATATCACTGCTAAAAAAGACAGCCGCCATATCACTTTGCCTCTAGGGTCCCTAATTGGGATCTTCCAAGCATGGAAAAGCTCGGGAAGAGAATAGGAAGAGCCCAACAACAATTGAACCCTCCTATTATAGCCATCCAGATCGTCTGAGCTGATTTACAATTGAGCAAGAGATGATCCACGGATTCTTCGTCCCTGAAGCACATTGGGCAATCATTCACTATCTGGATCCCTCTCCTCCTCAAAAGATCCATAGTGGGGATCCTCCTCCTAAGAGCAATCCACCCAAAAGCAAGCACCCTAGGGGAAGCTTCCATCTTCCAAATACCATACAGCCTACTCCTTTCCCTGGTAGTGTTTAGAATAGTCTTGAAGAAAGAGGACACTGAGAATGATCCATTCCTAGAGGAAATCCACACCCTATCATCTGCTCTGCCGTTCTGAATGGTTAAATTGTTTAGGGAATTAAGGAGATAAATGAATTGGGATTCTTCGTTGTCCTTCAATGCTCCTTCTAAAAGTAGGACACCAAACCACCTGGCCTCCAATCTTGCTAATGAGAGAGCTAACCGTTGCTTCTTTGTTTTGTGCACACTTAAACAGGTATGGGTATTGAGAACACAACGCTCTCTCACCTATCCACCTATCTTTCCAAAAAAGGATCCTCTCCCCCAATCCAATTTGGTACCTGATATTCTCCAAGAAAAGTGATTCGCTTTTCCCAACCCCAAGGAAAGTCTTTACAGTAGAAACACAGAAAATCAAGCTGTGGAAAAGCATTTGAACCAAGCGATGGAAAAAGACTTTTTGCAACAAACTGTCTCGCTTTTCTTTTCTGGGAAAAAAGTGATTGCATGAACATGCCCTTATGAAGGGTGTCAATAGGCAGGGCCAAGGTCACCCAAATCCACACCTTTGGTTTTCGATGTTAGGCCCAAAGTCTAGCCTTCGAAGAAATTGGTAAGCCTCAGCTCTGCAATTTTAACCATTTGGGCAAAATGTGGATCATTGTTTACATTTATTTCTGAAGAAGTTGTTAGTAGTTAGTAGGCCTAATGGGCCATGCCTGTAATGGAGGCCTAGATCTGCACCTTTTACCATATGGGCTAGATTTTTACATCATGCAATGGCCCCATAGGCCTTAAACTCTCTCCAAGCCTTCCCCATGCTGCATAGAGGGACTAGCCTGGCCCAAAGCAGCCACTTCATGTAGGGAACACTAAAAAAAGAGAGGATAAAGTTGCTTCGATATTTCTTTTCAAATCCACTTTCAGTATTATGTTTTACTAATTAGCTTTAGTGTGTCACGCCTGAGATCTTTTAGTAGAGTCTACCGACATTGGCATGATTTAAAAGGGGAATGTCTATTTCACTCCCCACTACAAGATCATAATCATAAACAAAAGAAACAAGTAGGAAAGATATGTCTACAGTCCTCTCCAATCTGCTATAATAATACCATACAAGATAAGAGTTTTCTCTCCTACTCTTTAAGCTCACTTGCAACTGCAGCAAAACCAAACTAGAGCTTATATGGCCCTGGGAAGAGGCAGTGGCATTATGTCTCTGTTTGTTGCGTTGTTGCTCATCAATTGGTTGACTGACACCACCGCTTCGCACGTCCCTTATTCGCAGACCCATGATGTTGGGGACGAGGACGGGTGGGATTTAGGAGTCTCCTATCAGGATTGGACAAAGGGCAGGCAATTTGCTGTTGGAGACACTCTTGGTAAGCCCCGCCAAAATATCGCACTATTTGATATCTTACATCTCTAGGATATTATATCTTTTGCAGTACAAATAATTTTATGGTAAATATTTAAGCTTGGACCGTTAAGAGGCAAATATCAAGTCTAAAGAAGGTGAACCATCAAAATACCTAAAAAGAAAGGACATGGCTTATTTTATAATTATATAATAGACCTCTTTAAGATGATCATACCTAGATTTTGATGAGATAAGACTAAGTTGATGAAGGTTTTGACGATGGTTCTAACAAACCTCTTTCCTCAACACACACACACACACAAAAGCCTCTTTTCTTTCCTATTGTATAACACCACTAGCACTAGTTATATTTAAAAGGCAGGTGAGGATTAGGGGGTTGGCTGTTGTTGAAACAGTAGGAATTCGGATAAATTAATAACAAACCTTTGTCGGGATGACTCACACTAGAATAAAACGTGACACATATTACTTTGTGTGGAAAATGATCTCATAGGCACGGTTCACATGGGAATCATGCATTATGAGCACCAAATAGGTGGGTCCCAGTAGCATACTTTTATGCATGTTTCGCATGCAAACCATGTGTAGGAGAATATTTTCCATGTACATACGTATTAATGTTTTTCAAAAATATCTTGCTCATCACATTATTCCAAGGGAAATAAATATTCAAGTGACGTGCTTATGCGAGAACTATTGGCAGAGCCCCACCTAGCAACCAATCCAAACTGTGAGCAAATATGGATCCCTTTGATAGTCACTAGTCCTAAGGTTTTGCACCCATTCAAATGGATTGGACCATTGGATGGAGGGTTGATTTTTTTTTTTTTTTAATATGAAGCTATTAAACTCATGGGACATGGATGAAGGATTAGGCATGGGATTGGGGTAAAACTTCATATTAGGGTGGTTCTTATATATATTTATATATGAGGGATATTCAAGTGCATCCATTCCTCACCATTGTGGTGAGGGACACCCCCTTTTAGGAAAGTTTCAAGTAGAAAAGAGAAGAAAATACTTCTCTTTTGTACTTGAAATACTTTTCTTTTGTACCTGTAACTTTCCAAAAAGGGGGTGTCCCTCACCACAATGGTGAGGGTTGGATGCACTTGAATATTCTCCTTTATATATATATATATATATATATATATATATATATATATATTTCTATCCCTTCTAGTCCCATCCCTAAATTGGATCCACAAATGAGCCCTATAAAAAGTTCTCATTAGAGCAAAAGCCTTTTTTTCAAGTCAGACTATGAGAAGAAGTATGTTATATACATATTGTGCTTGTATTTGAATAATAGAAAAAATGTTATATAGCTATTTTGTGAAAAAAGTCTATATAACTTCATAAGAAAAGCAAGTAAATCATTTATAATATGCATAATCTAAAAAAAAGTATCTCTAAAAAATAACATAAAGTAATTTCACAAAATTAAATTAAAAAACACACATATTCATATAAATAACTAAATTAAATTAAGTAGAGTCTCTGAGTTCGAATCCTGCGCTTGCCAAAAATATGTAATAAAAAGAGGGATGATCCAGTGTAATAATGAAAGTAGGTGCCACCTTGCCAACATATGTGCTTATTGTGGGCGACACCATCTAATGAAGGAAATGTGGTGTTGGGCACCACTGCTGTAATCATGTGGGCCTCACACCTATGATGTAATCAAGGTCTGCAGCAGTAGCACCCATTTTCTGACAAAATTTAGAGGAGACATAGTCTTTTGGTGGAGCCCAGCCACCTCTTAAACATTACAAAATTTAGAGGAGACTTAGTCTTTTGGTGGAGCCCAGCCACCTCTTCAACATTGAGATTGAAACATCTGCATGCAAATGTTTTGTAGGAGAAAACTTTCCTTTGTATTGCAATTTGCAAACCCATTTTTGGAAAACCATTGTTTCACATATTTATAAGTTTGTAGGTTTTCTTTAGAGGTTTACTAAGAAATCACAGAAAAGAATTTATTATGTAATTAATAATTAAAAATAATTATAAGTTACTGCAAAAAGAATGATTTATATTAAGCTCCTTTTTCTTTTTTTCTTTTTTTTTTTTTTTTTTCATTTTTCTAGTGTTTTCACACGAATTCCTTTTTTTCTGTCTATAATTGGTGTGATCAGGTTATCAAGAAATTAACTAAACTGAACGTCGAGATAGATTGATAGAATCGCCAACATTAATACAACTGATAATCACATTATCCATACTCCATAAACATGTGGGATGGTCCTAATCCATTAATTGGGTGAACCCCTCCGTTGAAAATTCTTGTTAGCGAGGCAACCCCATCAAGTAGAAGTTCCTGCAATTACCCTTCGGTGGGCCCACCCATCTATCGACATGATCACGTAGGCCCCACTTTACCAAAGTGATGCAATCAAGTTGTCCTCATTCACCAAAAAATTTATGTAACCAAGGACGGATCAAATCTATTAGTGCCCCTTCCGAGCCTTGAAATTTGATGTAGAGCCATCTAGTGGCATTTTGAGGTCAACTGTGTGCTCTTGTTTGTGAATCAAGGTCTCCAGCTTCACTGCCACCGGGAGCTCTTGTTCAGCTGTTGGAAGAGTGAAGTTAGGCCAAATAATGTCGAAATAGCCCGACACTTCATATGTACTCTTGCCAGATCCTTGGATCTGACCCCTTTTTGGTGCTTAGATGTTGACCTGACTATGAGAATGACGCGCTTGTCGAGGGGCCTATAGCCGGTGACTATGGGCTGGGACTAGCATACTAGGAGGTCGAGCTGGAGGATGGAGTGCCTGCACCGAGGGCTATAGTGTTTATCTTTCTTTTTGGATTGAGTGTCTTTATGTTGTGAGCAGGGAGGTAGTCTGTTATGTTTAAAACATATTATTATTCCTGCTTTGAAGTTTAGGCTGGACTTCAACCCAGCTACATTTGAAACATCTCTTATGATACCTTATGCTTCTATTATCATTATAATTGCTTCCGCTTTACTCTTTATGCTTTCACAAATTTCAACCATTGATTATATGTTAGTCAAAAAATTTTAAATTGGACCTCACCGTGGACCTACAATCTCGAAAGTTCTCGGATTTTGCGGGAAGTAGCGCGCAAACTTAGGGTACCTTGATGGTTTCTCGGTATTCGGAATTAAGGCGTAACATTTTTATGGTATCAAAGCAAGTAAGTTTCTAGGAAATAAACCACACTAGAAACTTTAGGACGTAGTGAGGATTTCAGTGTCGGGATACATGTGTAGAATCAGCGTAGTCCTTAGTGTTGGATTCAAACTAATACAATTTCCTTCTCTTGGCAGATGTCTGGAGAGGACTCACCACCTGGAGCACTAGCTGTTGGCGATCAGTTCGGCCACGAGCATCGTTTTGAGAGGCTTCTATAGCCTTCCTTGTCGCAAAGGAGGCCCAGGCTGCCACACATCAGCAGTAGGCGGAGGACTTTGCACAGTTCCAGACGCAGGTGCTAGAGGTGATTGAGAGGGTGGCCCAATCGGCTCCAGTAGAGGCACCTGTCTCAGAGACAGACCCGAACATTATATTTGAGAAGTTCCTCAAGAGGGGACCCCAGAGTTCATCGGCATGGAGGACACCATGGTTACGGATGACTGGATCATTAGGATGGAGAAGATCTTTAGGGTCTTTGAGTGCACTGGCCGGCATAGAGTGTAGTTGGCAGCCTATATGTTCAGAGGTGTAGCTGAGGACTGGTGGAGGACCATGTAGCGTCCTTACGAGGCGATAGGAGATAAGGTAGCTTGGACTGCCTTGAGGACAGATTTCCTTAAGAAGTTTATTCTAGCTCATGTCAGGGAGCGGAAGCTCAGTGAGTTCTAGACTCTTGTCTAAGGTAGTATGGTTGTCTATCAGTACGAGCTTCGTTTCACCCAGCTATCCCGCTTCGCAGAGGCACTGCTTACATTCGAGGCTGAGAGGATCCGGCGGTTTGTTGACGGACTAAGGGAGGAGATCCAGTTGAGTATGTCTTGTATCGATCTACCTACCTACGAGGAGGCTTTGAAGAGAGCTTACTGGGCAGAGGAGCGTCTTCAGCGATTGGAGATCACGCAGCAGCAGAAACGATTTCAGATCACCCCGATCAGGTAGCCACCCGGGGTCTCGCAGCAGCAGCCGTACCGGAGGCAGAGGCCAGCAGGCCAAGTGGGGCAGTATCATCATCAGTAGCAGCAGTACCGCGGGCCTAGAGTATGCTTTGACAATGGTGAGCCGGGGCACATATCTAGGCACCGCCCCTTCGCGAGCAGCAGCCCCAGATGCTTCAGCTTCTAGCACCTCCGAGAGCTCCAACTCTAGTGGCTCAGCTGGTCCGTCAGCTTGCTCCCCACCACTGCCACCTCAGCAGCAGTATCGCGCACAGCAGTAGGCACGCGCACCCCAGCTACTGGTCGACCTTTCGTGCTTACGTATGAGGATACTGAGGCTACAGGCAACGTGGTGGAAGGTACTCTTTTTTATCAGTGATCATTTTTCTAGAGTGTTGTTTGATCCATGTGCGATACATTCATATGTGTCTTCAGCTTTTGCTTTAGTCCTTGGTGGTATAGGAGAGGAGATGCCTTGTACGTTAGTTGTGTCTACGCCCATGGGTAAGAGTGTAGTGTGTCAGACTTACCACCCCAGATGCTAAGTGCAGATCGGGGAGTACATTTTATTTGTAGATTTGATCATGCTACCCATGCATGACTTCGATGTCATTTTGGGGATGGACTAGTTGGCTAGATACAGAGCGATGATGGATTGCTTCAAGAAAATAGTCGAACTCTCCATTGACGGATCAGACGACACAGTGGAGTTTGTATGTGAGAGGAGACCACCCATCACCAGGATGATTTCAGCACTGAAGGCTGAGAGATTGATGAAAGCAGGTTGCAAGGGCTACAATGCGTTCATCTCGGAGGATAAGCCAACTAGAGGAGTAGAGGAGATTCTAGTAGTGTGCGAGTTTCCAGACGTGTTTCTCTATGAGATCCCGAGATTCCCTCTAGTCAGAGAGATTGATTTCACCATCGAGCTTGCACCAGGCACATCACCAATTTCCAGGGTTCCTTATCGCAAGGCTCCGGCAGCGCTGTGAGAGTTGAAAACCCAGTTACAGGAGTTGCTAAACAAAGGCTTCATTAGACCTAACAAGTCGCCGTGGGGTGCACCGATGCTTTTCGTGAAGAAGAATGATAGATCGATGAGGATGTGCATCGACTACCGACAATTGAACCAAGCGACAGTGAACAAGTATCCTCTTCCATGGATCGATGAGCTACTCGACCAGCTTCAGGGTGCTCAGTACTTTTCGAAGATAGATTTGAGATCGGGATACCACCAGCAGCGAATCAGAGAGTATGATATGCATAAGAGAGCGTTCCGTACATGTTATGGGCACTATGAGTTTCTTGTGATACTGTTTAGATTGACGAATGTGCCAGCAGTGTTCATGTCCCTGATGAACAAGATCTTCGCTCCGTACCTTGACCACTTCACAGTTGTGTTCATCGATGACGTCTTGGTCTATTCCAAGTCCAGAGAGGAGTACGAACAATATTTGAGGACATCTTTACAGTTGTTACGGGACAACCAGTTATACGCGAAGCTTAGCAAGTGCGAGTTCTGGTTAGAGCAAAATGGTTTTTCTCGGACACATCATCTCCAAGGACAGACTAGCAGTGGATCTAGCAAAGATAAAAGCAGTGGTGAACTGGGAGAGACCGAAGAATGTCACGGAGGATCAAAGTTTTCTTGGTTCAGCAGGCTACTACCGCAGATTCGTCAAGAACTTCTCTACGATTTCAGCACCTTTGACCAAATTGACGAGGAAGGATGTACCATTCGTATGGTCAGATGCTTGCGAAGATAGCTTCCAAGAGCTGAAGGAGAGACTGACGACAGCACCGATCTTGTCCTTACCCACCGGGAATGGTGGATTCGTTGTCTTCACCGACGCTTCAGGGACAGGCCTAGGATGTGTTCTGATGCAGGAATGGAAAGTCATTGCCTATGGATCACGCCAGCTGAAGGAACATTAGAAGAAGTACACTACACACGACTTGGAGCTAGCAGCGGTCGTTTTCGTTTTGAAGATGTAGTGACACTACCTCTACGGGGAGAAGTTCGAAGTCTATTCGGACCATCGCAGCTTGCATTACCTGTTTCCCCAGAATGATCTTAACAACCGTCAAAGGCGATGGATGGAGTACATTAAGGATAACGACTTCCCTATCAAGTACCATCCGGGTAATGCGAACGTCATAGCAGATGCTTTGAACAGGAAGACTGCCCTAGTCAGCTTTTTAGCAGTAGAAAGTGTGTGGATTGATGCCTTCAGGGACTTGGATGTCCAGTTTTAGCCGGTCAGCGACAAAGTTATGCTTGTTACCGTGTCCGCATGAGAACCAGAGTTGCTTGGAAAGGTTAAGGCAGTCAATGCAACGATCCCAAGCTTGTTAGAGTGATCGAGCAGATCGACAAGAGGCTAGAGTTCAGATTGATTGGTGGAGGGCTCTACTATCAAGACAGATTGTGCGTGCCAGATATTCAGGAGCTGAAGGATGAGATCCTAGCAGATGCGAATCACAGCAGATACTCGATTCACCCAGGCAGCACTAAGATGTACCAGAACCTGATGAGCTACTACTGGTGGAACAACATGAAGAAGGAGATCCCAGGTTATGTTTCCAGATGCTTGACGTGCATGGCTACTATAAAAGCTAGATATACCCAAGTGGAAGTGGGAGCACCATGGACTTTATTGTAGAACTTCCAGTTACCAGGAAATACCATGATGGTATATGGGTTATTGTGGACCGACTGACTAAGCCAGCCCATTTCTTGCCAGTTTCAATGAGAGCAGGATTCGACGTCCTAGCTAAGCTGGACGTGGACGAGATTGTCTCTTTGCATAGAGTTCCAGCATCGATCGTATCAGACAGAGATTCGCGTTTCACTTCTCACTTCTAGGAGATCTTACAGTAGGCTTTGGGCACCAAGTTAAGCTTTACCACCGCCTACCAGCCGCAAACAGATGGGCAGACTGAGCGCACCAACCAGACATTAGAGGACATGTTGAGAGCTTGTGTCTTGGATTACAAGGAGAATAGGGAAAATTACACTACACCATTTGGGTGATTTTGCAACATTTGAGATTTCTTATTAGTAACGCATATCTAGCCGTTAGGTAATTTGTCACATTTATTATCCGTTAGTAATATTCATAACCGTCACTAAGTATCTTTGCAAATACTTGAATTATTTTGTAACATTTCTTGGATATTTTGTGACGATTAGTAATGCGTTACAATGGTATCAAAATAAAAAGAGAAAAAATCACAATACAAAATAAAAATGAAAACAGAAGCGGGAGTTATTTTAGTTCTCGCTCTAAAACAGAAGACAGAACATAAAATGCCACTAAATCGTGGGTGCTATTGATAGAAAAGCGCAAGGACTGAAGTGTTCCCTCTCCATTTTTGTTGGCGCACTACAAGAATTTGCATTTTTGCCGGTGTTTTTTGCCAGCGAAATAAATAAACGCCGGGAAAAGTTAACTTTTGCCGGCGTAAAAGCTTAATTCGCCGGGAAAGGTTATACTTTTATCGGCGACATTATTTCGCCGGTAAAGGTTCAGCTTTGGCCGGCGAACTTATTTTTTCGCCGGCAAAGGTTATGTTTTACAGGCAAAATATTTGTGTTGCCGGCAAAGGGTATATTTTTTACCGGCGAAATACCTATGTTGCCGGCAAATGACAATTTGCCAAATTTTAAATATTTATTTAACTTTTGCCGGCGCAGTAAGCGCCGGGAAAAATTATATTATCATTATTATTTTCTTTTTGCAGGAATGAAAGTTAAACTGGGCCCAAAATCACTTCAGCCCTAGAAATCCCTCCCGCGCCATTTTCCATTTCCCCGCCCGCTCCATACCATTTCCAGCGCCTTGCCTCTTCTTAATCCCTCATCTCTCCCTCATCTCTCTGACCTGCGCTCAATCCCTCATCGCTCCCTCTTCTCAATACCATTTCCATTTCTCGCCCAGCAATCCCTCATCTCTCTGACCTGCACTCAATCCCTCATCGCTCCCTCTTCTCAATCCCTCATCTCTCCCTCATTTCTCACCTGCCATCCCTCCATTTCCTTCTCCCTCACGACCTCAGCCCTCTCCTCCATCTCCCAGTAGACCTGCACTCCTCCATTTCCCAGGCGACCTGCGCTCCTCCATCTCTCTAGGCGACCTGCGCTCCTCCATCTCCCAGGCGCAGAACCTCCCTCTCCTCCAACTTGATACCCTCTGCAGAAGGCTGAAGCTATGGCTTTCCGTCGAGCTGTGCGCGTCTTGGGCTTGGTCTTCATCTCTATCATGAAGATATGATATAGGAACGTATCTCTGCTGTGCTATCTTTTCCCCTTTTTCTTCAGGTACGTATTAATCTTTCCCTTGATTAATCAACTCATGAATTCTGTTCGATTTTGTTCTTTCATTTCCCAATCTCTCCTTAACAAACCCTAGATTTCGGTAGTTTCTTTTTAAAATCTCACCTATTATAAACCCTGATCGGCAACGATGTTTGCTTGATCTTGGATCCTGAATGATCGTTTTTTTTTTCATTGGATCCAGCGATCTTCATTTGCGCAGAATTATCTTCCTCTGTAGTTGTTTTGCCCAATTCAGATTTGAGTGGGGATAGTAACAGTGCTTACTGATGGTAGTCTTTGTATGTTAATTTGGAAAGGTGGTTAGATTGCTTATTTATCTGTGTTAATCCCAACTTCTAACAGGTCCTGAATTGTAAAAGTTTCTAAATTGTAACTCTCTGTGTGTTTTGAGACCACACACCCTTTGATCTTTTTTGTGTCCTTGTCGTGGTGGATAGCCTAGAGCAGAATCTACTATATTGAAAATGTTCAATCACTAGAAGCTTGTTGGTATTGTGTTTTTCGTTCTCATCTTTTTTATTCTTGTTTGGAACTTGACCTCATATTAGATTGATAATATGTGTTTCTGCAATGTGATAATGGTGTTGAGCAACTAATTGTGGATGTGTCAATAGTGGGTTTAGAATAGTTCTCAGTTCTCATCTAGTTTCTCACTGCCTTGTCATATTTGGCATAACCCTTTGAATATGTATTATTTATAGTGTGTATTCAAGGGCTCCTCTCTTTAAAGACTCAAAAGGCAAAAGAAGTTAAATGTAAAGGCTCCACAATGTATGGCTCAGTTGGAACTCCTTCGTCTATATATCATTTTTCATTTTGTAAATCTCATGCTAATATGTTTTAAGCTAAGTATGCTTTGATTTCTTAAAAGTGGTACACGTGAGTTGATATTGAAGTGAAGAACATGGGGAACATATTAACACCAAATTAGGATACGAGTCATGGGTAATATTGCTGAAGAGTGAAGACCACAAAGTCAAACCCTATTAAATTTGATGGGATAAGGCTGATGACAATAATGATGGTGAAGGCGATTGCTGAGGACCACAAACCTGTTAAGTTTCAAGTCTTTACCACCACGCTTTGCGTGCTGGGACTTCTGTAATTACACTTTCAAGGTCATGAAAAGGTACATTGTCTTCTGGACACAAATAGAGCTCACCCCAACCACATGCATGCTGATGTTTGAATGGATGGGCCTATCTCCATTTGATTTTGATTGTAGATGGTTAAATAGCACATCTAGTTAAAAAAAATGTTCGAAAAGAACATGAAAATGTCAAACATTCTATAGTTTGAATGTATGTAAAATTTCACCAAAGTTATTTACATATGAAACGTGTATCATTATCAACTGATTGATTGATCAATGCACATAATGTTGAGTCCATAGCTAAGTCTCTACTCCTTAATTGGGCTATTTCCATTATTGCACGCATAATCTGTTGGCTATTGGTTTTATTTTCTAAATACATCAGTTTGTTATCAAACCAGATTTGGATTGCTATCCTAGGGACCTTATTACCCGAACAGCATCATTGAAAGAACTCACTTCATAATTTGTTATGATGGTGCCATTTTCATAAACATGTGGATTCTCCTTTTAGTTTTCCTGATTTGTTGATTTCTGATGGGTGTTTGGATGCTCTCACATACAGAATCATTAATTAACTGGTCTACCACTATTCTTTATACATTTAGAAGATGGTCTGGTTTTATTGATGTATTTGATTTTGGGAATAAGTCTGAACTTTTTTTTTTTTTTCTATATCTATAAGCACCACTTTGTGCTGTTGTTGTTACTTATGCTTTGAAATATTGTATACCAATTTTTACCCTCTTACACATGTTTCCTAGAGGTGGAAGATTTCCTGATAAAGTTGTACAATACCAAGAAGTAGAGCCTCTGAGTGAATATGACACATCCATTTGTTCTCTAGGTGTTGCGAGGTGTCACTCATTTAACAATCTTGGATTAAGTGAACCCATACACACTTCTTTTGAGGTAATAGACTGAACCGGTGTATGTTGACTACTTCTGGATCTGATTGCATCATGCCATTTTCCTTTTTGTTTATATTTTTTAAGTTTTTATTAGTCATGATGCAAATTTCTTTAGGAGATTAATCAAAGAATTCCTCTCTAGAGTTCAATATATACCATGACAGAACAAAGTAGCTTTGAGAAAAAGGTTGTCAGAGAACTTGGGAACCATCGTCCACCTTGGGCCTGACAGTTGAACATGGTAAAAAAGAAATTCAGATGGGAGGTGCTCAGTATCTCAACCATGAGTCCCTGTTTCGGAAATTTAACAAGAATGATGAGTTGCATTTTCTGCAACTAAGATATCATGTAGGGCTTGAGAAGTGAGAACAGTAAATAAACTTGATGTTATAGACACTTGACTTGCAAATTTCTTTTACTGTGTGTTTATAATTCTGGCTAATAATTTTTAGATTTCACTCAGTTGACCATGTTTCCAAAAAAATAGAAAGTAAAAGTGATGTAAATCTGAACCTTTTTGTTGGCTTCTGATGCAGTAGGTAAGAGCCAAGATCTGCCCTTAAATGAATATGTTCTTTCCATTGTCTCTTTGTTGGTGCCATATCTCGAACCCATGAGCTAATGGATTAAACCACAGGTTTTAACCATCTTGACAAGAGATAGAACAATTACAGTAGGTCTAAGGAAAGAGCAGAGCTCCATTTTTCTCTTTTTCTTTCTCCTTTCTTGATTGAAGATCTCTAATGAAATCTGATGACGTTTGTATATACATATATATACATGTAATGAAGAGCCCTGCAACTACCACCCAATCAATAATTGTGTTACTGGTTGATGTCCATGAAACATAAAACCCACCCAGCATTTTTATGTTACCCATCAACAAACAGGTTAAAAAGCCCTTTTTATCCGGATACCCCCTTTTGTGTAACTATTTTTCTTTCTTTTCTTTCTTTCTCTTTCTGGTAAGAGTCTGGTTTTTTTTGGTAAGATTGTTGTTACTATAGTTGCTGTTTGATTTCCTCATTTTTATTTCAAGTAATAGTGTGCGTTTGTGATTTCTTCTTACAATCTTACAATTTTGCAATCATAGCTTTTGAAGTATGAGTGTTGCATCCCACGTGCATATCTCATGGTTGCAGGGTTTGTGATCTTGAGAAAGTGGCGTAAAGTTGCCTTCACTTTGCTGGGTTTGACCTCATTGTTTTAGATTTTTGCCCAGGAGATCACCCCCTCCACATGGATCTTTAAAGATAAATTTTGATGCAAGTGCTGGAGATAATCCAGGCTTTGCAGGTTTAGGAGGGATCATTTATACTTTCTCCATCTTTATGATGCTCATATATTGAAGTGCTATGGTTGAATGGTGAATGACTAATGACGTAGTGGTGAATGACCTTGTGGTGTGTTGGGCCATTGAGATGTTTATATGAAGGTCTTTTTTTTTTTTTTTTTTTCTTTATGTATAGGTGCTTAACAGGTTGTAAAAAAAAAATGTCACATGTATAGGGGAGACTCTGCCGAAATTTAGAGAAATCTTTTACATTCGAAATTTTTCTTAGGAACATTTTTATGAAGTTTATGTTAATGTTTGCCAAAATGTGTTTATGCTTCTTCTTATTTATTCTTTTTTGTTATTACAGGATGATGTTAGTACTACATACGAATCTTTTATTATAGTGAGACCATAATGCAGTTACAAAGGTATCTTTTTAGTGCTTGTTGATCATAATATCTTTTAATTGATATACATCCGTCATTCCATCTGTCAATGCAAAAGAAAATAAGACCATGTACAAATCCAAAGAACTTGATCATAATATCTTTTAATTGAACCATTTGTTACATTTAGGCAGTCTATTTCTCATGGTCATATGTTCTTTTTGTTTCCCCCCTTGTGCATTTTTAAGTACTTGTTTTTTCTTTTTCATTTTTTGTTATTACATCTCTAGGTCTCACCATGTCTTTGAATGAGTTTGCTCTACTACAGTCTTTACCCATGTCTTCTTGTTTTTCCATTCATCATAAGCTTCATAAATTAAAAAGAAATTAGGAATACAATATGAGATGGATTTTCCTCAGATGAACTTATGGCACCATTGATAATGAATTTTAATTGAATTTGAGTACTTGACAGATGATAGCTCAAATAATTCAACCAACCAACTACCCTTCAAATCCCAGTTAGTCTTTGGCAATTACCAACCATTTTGATTTGTTACATTATAAGCCTGAAACACAGCACTCCACAAACAAAGAAATTTGTTTGATTTTATTGCCTAGTACTAAAACATTGATGTGAATGTGCATAATATTGATATATCAGAACCTGTACTAAGCTTCAATGATTCAAAAAAAAATAAATAAATAAATTTATAGGATGAGCTCATGGCCTGGTGGTGTGCAACCTTGAAAGGTGATGGTCGACTGCCTTGAGTTTGAAACTCACTGAGAGGAAAAGGTATGGGTTCTAGAGAGATACAAGCATCCCATTCCAAGCTATGGATCTTTCAATGTATGAGAACACAATAAATGGGTGTGGAGATATAAATTTCTATAATTTAAAATTGTTCCTAGTTTCTTGATGTAAAATAGATTTTTGGGAATCTCCAGAGCATGTCAACAAGCAGCTACTGAGATGTGTAATTGTATAACCAGTTCTCAGAAGATCATTACAAGATACACCAAAGAATGAAATCAACTTTTTGAATTTGGGATTTGTCTTTCCAGAATGGGAACTTTTTTTATACTAAAATTTGTTTCATCAACAGCTTCCAGTGCTCTCTTTTAGTAAGGTTCCCTTGGAATAAAGGGCTATGCATCCTTAAACAACAGATTTCAAATTTAGCAGTCAAACAACAGATTCCTAAACCCAACAAATTCTTTTGTTACCATCTATGCTATTTCTTGCTGGATTTTTGCTAGTAATGTAAAGGGTTTGCTGCATGAATTATGTCAGTAGCTGAAATGCAAGTCTATAGTTTTGGTGCAAATGCGCCATCTATGAGTTTAATCATATGTTAATCTTGCTCTTTTTTTTATGCAGGATCAAATGAAAATTGAAGAAAGTTTTTTGTTGAAAAATTCATGCAACTAAATGAACATGAACACAATTAAAAAATGAAAAAGAAAGGAAAACTGCAACATATTGTATGAAGTTCAAAAAGAATTGAGAGATTGAATGTAGAAAAGATGCAGCCAACAGAACTCAGAGTTTGAATGTTTTGAATGTTGGTACAGAGTGGAATGTTAGCATGGATTTTTATTTTGTAATGGATCTAGTAAAGTGCTTTTAATGTTGTAAGGATATTTGAATATTAATATGAAATGGAATGAATATTCTTGTTTCATTTCTTTATAGTGGATGGAAAAGCACTTTACTCTATACAGCAGGTGGGTGTGTGCAGGTGGTGGAAGAGGAGGAGGCAGTGGGTGTGCAAGTGGGTGTGTGTAGGGTGGTGCAGCAGGTGGGTACTATGTAGTCATTGAATGGGTTATCAGGGATGTTTTCCATTTTATGTGGTCATTGAAAGTTGTTATGGTTTGATGTTGCAGCCTACTATGTAGTTGCAGTTGAGTCACTGCCACTGTCACTGCCAAGGGATAGGAGTCATTCCAGGTACATGTATATATGTATCATTTGTGTATTGCAGATTTATCAACTTATCCATTGTTTATTTTATTTTATTTTTTTGTACTTAAATTGATTTGTAGAAGCTAGGTTTACTTGGAGGTGTCAGAAGAGCATAAGTTTACTTCATTGTATAGAATGTGGTATATATGATTGTGGTGTTTGTTGTGTTCTTTTGTGGTGTTGGTGAAGTTCTTGCAATATCAGGTACATATAATATATGAGTGTGTATATGGTATCGTATTGAACACAATTGTGTTATGTTACTTACTAGTAATGGAACTATTAGGTGCTGGTATGTTACTATTCCAACTTAATCAAGTTGTTTCCAGAACATTAATCAAGTTGTTTCTGCCATTCATGAAATTCCTGTGTGGAAAAAGAAGATCTAGACCTGGTATGATTTTTGCTCTTAACCTGTGATTGTTGTTTAATTTTTTTTCCTTAAGTTATTGCAGCCATTTGAACAATCATGCAACCATTTGGACTATACACACAAACGTGTATATATTTATATTATATGTATGTTTGGCAGGGGGAGATCAGTCACATATCCACATAGGTCTATGTAGATTAAATCTAACAAAAGCCTTAACTTTTCCACTCTTCCAGCCCAAAGTGAACATGCATGAAGAATTCATGTTTTTTTATATTAAATTGTATCTCTCTATGATTTTTGCATATCTATTTTCTTCTTGGACTGTTGTATCAAAACTATGTGATGATGCATGTGAAAAGGAGCTTGAAAATGTATGGTGAGATTACACATTGAAAAGGTAAACATGTGAATGGAATGAAGGAGGCACCTTTTAGGGTTCTAAACCTGCCCATATAAAGAAGGGCTTTTCGTTTAAATATAACTACAAATGCTTCATTGAGGATGCTAAATAAATAGAGAATCTCAATTGCCTTTTGGGGTCATTGTTTGCAGAAATGGCCAAACAGACCTAAACAAGTCCCAATACGAAGGAGCATTCTGGTTCCAATTTTTAATTTGAAATGAAAAGAAATTGATACCTATTTCCATGTGATTCTTAATTCAGTTTTGCATGTGTAGAATTGCTTCCTCTTAAGTGCATCTAGGATTTCTTATTTACACATTTGAGATGTTTATTTTGGAAGCATGATCCAACCACTCACTTTTTGTAGTTGAGTCTGCACACTAACTGATATGTTGATTTGGCAAAATTGTAGATGTGTTGAACAATATTTAGAAGCCATGCAGAATCACATCTCTTAACTAAGCCATGAACAATATTTAGAAGTCAGGATATTCCCACCTGATTATTACCCTATATATATGTATATTGCTGAACTTAACTGCACCTTAATGTTAAATTGCACAATTAGATAGGCAACTTTGTGTGTTCTTTGCCATTTATAGATAGATGCCCATTTTTAGTTTCTACTCTTGTTTGATTACATGATGACTTTTTTTATATTGAACATGTTTCTTCTTCTGTTCTTTTCTTTATATCTTTCATGGGGTGGTTATGAGACTTTTCAAAAAGCTATCAATAATTATGTAAACTTTTTTTTTGCTCTTATGGGCTAAACCCAAAAGACCTTTTATTATAATTTTTTGATTGGTAAAGACCTTTTATTTATGTCTGTTAGTTGTAAATGAGGTTTTGTTTTATCTTTTTCTTCTTTTTCATGTAATTATATGTTATGGGCTTACTGTTCCTCACATGGCAACTAGGAGGAAGGAAAAGATAGTCAATGTTGGAAGTGTCTCTGTTTTGGCACCTGGACCATGAATAGGTGCCTATGCTGCATCTAAAGCTGCTCTTCATGCCTTGACAGATAGCTTGAGGTATAAAGTATATATATTTTTTTATCAATACAGTTTCTGTTAAGAGATGTGTTATTATCCATTACCCACTTTCTAGTTTTATTATGAAATGCTCTTATCTTAAGTTGTTGTTACTACTTTATGCAAGATATCATCAGATATAAATTAATGGCCTTTTTTTTTTTGTTGGAATGGAAACACATGATTGCTGAGAAAACAAATGGCCTCATCTACAATTTTGTATTTCTTTTTACCTGCTGTCCAATTGCAACAGTGGACCAAGCTGAATTTAGATAGTTTGTAATCTAGAGTGTATCCATTAAAACTACTCATGGGTTTTCTAAACAAAATTTTCTTGGTGAGGGTGGTTTTGGATCTGTCTACAAGGGTCAGCTACTGATGTAGGTTGTGATGGGTTTTGGAGTTTTCTAAACAAATACCCTAGTCATCAGTAGTGACAAGACGAGGCCATGCACGTGACAACTATGTAAACATCTACAATGACTAAAAAAGGTTAAAAGATTCCATTCCCAAACTATCCCTCTCACTAACCAATACAGATGAAAAGTGCAGATAACATGAACTAAAACGTTTTCACAGGTGTTTAATCTTCTTGCTTAGACATTTGTCTGTTTTCCCATTTTACAATCTATAGTATCTTTTTTGTGGTAAGTTTATTTTCTGTATATATAAACACTGATGTGTGGCTGAAAGGTCCCAAGAGCAGTCGGCTGTACAATAGTTGCAGACTGCAAAACCCACTGCTTTCTCTCTCTTCTACCTCACATTTCATAGCTAGCATTTTTGCTGTTGATATTTCCCTGTGGAGAGAGAAGTACCCATGAAAATGGAGACTAAAAACTACCTAGTCTCCTTCTTCATCTCCTTGTTTCTGCTTGTGGTGCATTTTCAGCTGATTCAGTGTAGTGTGACTTATGATAGGAAGGCTATTATCATCAATGGTCAAAGAAAGATTCTCATTTCAGGATCCATTCATTACCCAAGGAGCACCCCTGATGTACTACTACTCTTCTTCTTCTTCATACTCTGCTTTTTTTTGTTGTTATTTTTTTTTATTTGCTGAAATGTGTTGTTTGTGTGTTTTCTATATTCACATTGTGGGATTTGTGGTACACATGCAGATGAGAGAGTATCTATGTAGTCAGAAGTACTATAGGTGGCCTGTCAGAAATGGATCAGGAAATTCCATTATTTTTTTTTAAAAACAACAAATACTTAGTAACGGATATAAACCGTTACAAATATAATACTTAGTAACGGACATCAACCGTTACAAATAGAATTATATGCGTCAGAAAGTGGGAATTACCCACAGTTTTATCCGTTGGGAACAAACTATGAACAAAATTAATAACCGTTACTAATAAATTGTAACGATTGAAGATGTGTTGCTGAAATTAATTTCAGTCACATTTGATAACCGTTAGTAATATTTCTAACAGTTATTAAGTGTTACTAATTTCCGTTATTTTTCATTTGTAACACAATTGTGTCAACGTAAAATAACCATTACTAAATTTTTTTGTAACGGCTGTGGATCCGTTACTAATCGATTATTATGGTGTAGTGTTATCTACCACTTTGTGAGTTTGCCTACAACAACAGCTACCATTCGAGCATCAAGATGGCACCTTTCAAGGCCTTATACGGTAGGAGATGCAAGACCCTAGTCTGCTGGGAATCAGTTGGAGCTAGGAGTTTCCATGGACCATCTCTAGTTACCGACACCAGCGAGAAGAGCCGACAGATAGTGGAGAATTTGAAGATCAGTCGCAGTCGCTAGAAGAGCTATGCAGAAAACCAGCATAGACCTCTCGAGTTCCAGAAGGGAGACAAGGTATTCTTAAAGGTTTCCCTAGCCAGAGGTACCCTTAGGTTTGGCGAGAAGGGTAAGCTAGCGTGGAGATACGTCGAGCTGTTCGAGATCAGGTCTAGGATCAGGGACGTTGCTTACAGGCTTTAGCTACTGCTAGAGTCGTCAGGAGTACATGATGTCTTCCATGTCTCTATGTTGAATAAGTATTTGGAGGACCCTACACATATTCTTCATCATCACCCGCTCGATATTCAGTCAGACGCTTCATACATCGCTAGACTGGTTGTTGTCATCGACACCAAGGAGTAGGTACTTTGGACCCGAACCCTTCATTGGGTGAAGGTTCAGTGGGAGCATCACACTCACGAAGAGGCTACGTGGGAGTCGCGCGACTCTATTTCACCCCAAAGGTTCTTTTGGTAATTGTCTAAACCCTAGCCTATATAAGCTAACTATTGCAATTGAAATGAAATTAAATCCTAAGTCTATCTCATTTGTCATTTGCCTCTCTTTTCACAAAACCCTAACTCTAGAAACAATAGCTAAAACCCTAATTTCAAGAAAAAAAAGGAGGTCATCTCCTAACTATTGTTGCTACAATCTCCTAAGGACTCTCTCTTATCAATCTTTTCTTCTCTTACAAATCAAGGTAAGCCTTTTTCCTTAGCTCCATTTCCATACAATCCTCTAGAATTCTCTATTTCTCTATAGATTTCCTTTCTAAGTTGCTTTTCTCTTGTGGATTGGGTGTTAGGAGTTGTAGATTGGGTCGGTTTGGGTGTGAGAAGACCATTGGAAGCTTGGATAGCTTGGATAGCTTTTCTTGTCATTACCTTTTTAAATTCAGATTTGAGGCAAGTGCAATATACTCACTTAGCATAGAATGCATGTTTACTATTTTTTATTTCGAAATTCTATTTATATTATGCTTGAAATGATTAGATCTGCCTTTGAGCTTGTTTTCATGGAGTTTAGCCATTGATGGATGGGTTTTTACGCATTTGGAACATCAATGGTCCGTATTGATGATGGATGGATGGTGATGGAAGTGTTTCTATTATTTTGGGATGTGTATGTGATGAATAGGGAACATGGAGGCTTATTTTTGCAGATTTAGCCATAGGATGGCTTGGGGATGAAGTTGCAGAAAACGCAATTTCGGGGTGACGTGCTCGATTGATCGGATTGCAAACATGTCTCAGTTAACTGCAATCGAATGATGTCTGATCGATCGGGCACTCAGTCAAATCGATCGAACAGTGTCATTAACTGGATGGTGTTCAGGTCCAATCGATCGGATCTACTGTCCTATCGATCTAATACACTGGGGAGTTTGAGTTCTGGGAACTGGCCTGTATTATGCCTAATGAAAGGAACCTGTGTACCGGGCTAATCGGCTGGCCACCCAACCGTTCGAATACACTGTGACTATGGGTGGGGACAAGTCAACCAGGAGGTCGAGCTGGAGGATGGAGTGCTTACACCAAGGGCTAAAACGTTTATCTTTCTTTTGGGATTGAGTGTGTTTATGTTGTGAGCAGGGAGGTAGTCTGTTATATTTAGAACATATTATTATTCCTACTTTTGAAGTTTAGGCTAGACTTCAGCCTTGCTACATTTGATATATCTCTTATGATACCTTATGCTTCCGTTATCATTATAATTGCTTCCGCTTTACTTTTTATGCTTCCGTAAATTTCAACCATTGATTATGTGTTGATAAGAAAGTTTTAAATTGGACCTCACTGCATACCTACAATCTTGGAGTTCTTTGATTTTTTGGGAAGTAGAGCGCTAACTTCAAGTACCTTGGCGGCTAGTAGCGCGTTAACTTCAGGTACCTTGACGGCTTTCTCGGTATTTGGAATTGGGCCGTTACGTTAAGGTATTACTGTTTTTCTTCAGTGTTGACACCTCTTTTTCTTTATTCTATATAACATTAATTTTTCCCATGGCTGACATCTTTTTTTTTAAAGGATTAAATTGGTGCTCTAAATGGCACCCTTGTGCATGCATTATCAAACCAGAGATACAAATCCCTTATAGAGGTAGAAAGGGGGAATGCATGCAACAAGTTATGGCATATATGTTCATTTGACATGCTGTTTACCTATGTGATATGCGAATGGGAAGGTACATCTCATGATCAACGTATTCTTTTGGAGACTATCTCTGATGAAAGGTAAAGTTTCAACATGCCCCACCTGGTAAGAAAGCATTTGGGGTGCTTTTAACCTCATCAAATGATTGCATCCATATTTTTAGTCGACTGTTACTTTTTAACATTTGCATATAATTTCTCTTTAGGTAAATACTACTTGGTTGATGCCGGTTATATAAACATACGAGGGTTTCTTTCTCCATTTTGAAATGTTCGATACTGACTTTCAGATTCTCAAGGCGTTGCCATTCCTTGTACTAGGGAGGAGCATTTTAACAGATTACATTCGTATTTGAGGAATGTGATTGACAGGAGCTTTGGAGTATTGAAAGCTTGATTTCCTATCGTCAAATGGATGGCTCCTTACCCATTTCCTGTATAATGTAGCATCGTAGTTGCTGCAATGACGATGCATTATTTCATTATAAAAAAGGCTATGGATGAAAAATTTATTTTCACAATTTTTAAATGAAAATGTCTAAGTAGAGCATGACATTGACGTTGAGGAAGATATTGAAGCCAACACTTATAACTTTGATTTCACATATCGGATAGAGATGGATGCCAAGAGAAATTTGATTGCAGATGGCATTTACAAAGATGCATCTTCTTAAGCCTGCCTCTCTTCTTCTTATGTCATGCAGTTGTGATTATAGATGCATTGAACCTTGCACATGAGGATTGTTTACTTCTTTTTAAGATGCTTAAACTGTGTTTGATTTGATGGCCGGATGGAATATTATTTTATGGAAAAATATTGAAAATGTGGATGAGTTGGATTTTTATTTTCTTTTTGACTGGTTGGCTTGACGGTGTGATGACATCATTTTCAAGTTGTTGGAGTGATGATGTCATTTTCAACTTATTGGATTGATGGTGTGCGGTACCGTATAATGGTGAGTGATGATGGAATGATGGAGACGTTGTATGATGGTGTGTGGTAGTGTGATTTTCAAATATTTTATAAGTTACACAGAATATACTTTGATGAAATTGGTTGCAGTTTCCAAAGGACAGGTTATTTTGATGATATATGTATAGATAATGGATGTGTTCTTGAATGGGTCGTTGTTGAATGAGATCTTGAATTGGGTTCATATTGTATGTGTTCTTGAATTATATATGCATGCGGATAAAAATGTGCATAAGTTCCTTTTTTATATATTGACATAAACTATGCTTTTTGTAAGAGACAAATCTTTCTAAAAAGAGGCAAATAGAGGGAAGCCAAACGGTATATTTAAAATATATCCATGCATTACCAAGTGCGGTTTTTGATTCTAACCTTTTTTTTTATGGCTCATTTTTTAATAGCTCTATTTAAAATGGATCTGTAAAAAAAGAAAAAGTAGAGATATCATTATACCAACCAAGCTCTAACATTGCTGTGTGTCTTCCATCTTCCTTCCCTCTCTCTTTTCCCCGCCTATATATGTTATGAGGTTGAGAATTAATTTATATTAAACTGTAGTCGAAACTTATTGAGCTGAAACCTCAATGTTTAACATGGGCCCAGATTTTGTGAATCTCACCTGTTCAATCAAACCCACTAGCCCATCAGTGTGCTGGTGCTTGCATTTATAGCTATGTTTACTCCAATCAGCGTACGGTTACAATTTATACCGGTGTTGGGATTGATTGAATAGGATGTAGGTAATGAAAGGTGGGCCCATCATCATAATTTTATCTAGAAACATTGAAGTTCCAGTGTTGGCAGCTAAAATCTATTGGATCATTTCTATGCCCTGGACTTTGATTCGTTATCAATAAGAAATAACATTTCGTTTGGACAAGTTTGGTCAGGTTTTGTTGATTGACCTCTTAATGTCTGTTAGCTATTTAAAGTTGGGAAAGTCAAGGAACATGTTATTAAAGCAAACCAAAATGATATCATTAGTGTGCATCTCTCTATAGTAAAGTACCATCAGATTTATGGTAGTATGTAAAGCTATCTTATTGAACCCTCTCTCCTGTTTAAAGCTGTGTTCTTTTGTAGTGAGGCCATCCGGACGAATCTCTGAATTAGAAGTTGAGTTGGTCAAAAATATACTGCCTTTCATTTCTTTATATCTTCTCATTGCTCGGTAAGTACTTTTCAAATGTTCTACGTTTAGATCCCGCTTACGAATTACGTTCCCAGCTTTCAAGTTTTTGAATACAACTTCTGATATGACTTTTCCAGGGATGACAGCCTCACTATCTTTGGGAAAGGGGGAGGGGAGGGGAGAGAAAATTAATTTTACCTCATCTTATTTGGATAATAAAAAAGTAGGGGAAGAAAAGTGAAAAAAATATAATTTTATTTGTTTGTAAGGCAGAGAGCCAATTACCATTTTATCCTTACTTTTGCAAAAGCTTCAATTTGACAAAAGAGCAGTTTAGTAATTTTCTAAAAATCCCCTCTTTGCCTTCGATTTTCCACCAGTTTTGAAGGAAAAATTTTGAAGTGGGCCCCACACCAATTTTACCCCTAAATTCCCCTCCCCCATTTTCTCGCTCCCCCCTTTCCAAACACCCTTAATTTCAACATTCCCTTTATTTATTTATTTATTTATTTTTACTTTCCCTTATTTTACCTTGTTCCCAAAATATACGAAAGAGAAAAGATGCTCAAACTTTAACCTTTGGCTAAAGTAGTATAAGAAAAAAAGAAACTTTAAAATGCCCTTTTAGATGGCGCCGTCGAATTCGACAACGAAACTGTCACGTGACATGTTCTGCTTTAAGGCGAAGATGATTTCTACAGGACGGAGGGAGGGTGTAGGAACACCAAGTCCTGCCAAAAGGAATGGTCTCAGAGAAAGTGGCATGGACGAAAAAAGTCAATAATGCTGCATTCTTTAAGAGACACAAAGGGCCCGTTAAATATTATAGGGGCGGATCCAGTAGTAGGCTCAGGGGGGCCATCAAATCACTAACTCCTAAGATTAATATGCTTTAATTAATTTATATAATAATTTTATAACAACTGGCCCCCCCTTAATTGTTTGCACAAAGTGTATATATATAAAGAAAATACCAAATTGAAATGGGCCTTGATCCATATCTTGAAGTCCCAAGTCCCAAGTCCCAAAGTCACAAAAGGGAAGCCCATAAGTCCTTCACCTCTTTGTAAATTGCAATGCAATTAAGTTAACAGCCCCTGATTTGTCGATGAATAACTTAAGCCATTCACTTCCTCATTGTTTGGTTGAGATGGACACAGACGGTTGTTTGGCCCAGTTTGGATCTTGAATCTTGAGAAGAAAGACTTCAACTGCATCAACCCTAAAGTCTCTATCCCTATTCCCTAACATTCTAATAGGAAGAAAGAAAGAACTAAAGAAGAAAGCTACCGCCCGCCGGCCTGCTCCAAAGACAATTAGCTTATGTGACGTTGTGGCTGTGCTGCTGCAGTGCAGGTAAGGTAAACTTCCAGAGATCCAACATCGCCTGTGGCTGTGGCTGTGCTGCTGCAGTGCAGGTAAAGTTCCAGCCTTCTGCCTTCCACATTTGATTTTATACTTGCCTTGCAGAGACAAACCTTATGGGCTATGGGCTATGGCTAGGGATATGTTTCAATAGTTTGCATGTGTTTGCTAGTTGTTGCCCACCTGCTTGTTATCTTTTTGTGCAAAAGCACTCCCCCATAATTGCAGAGACAAACCCTATGGCTAGGGACATGTTTCAATGGTCTTCATGTGTTTGCTAATTGTTGCCCACTTGCTCTGTTATCTTTTTGTGCAAAAGCAATGCCCCATTTGTCCTTTTATTATACTTTATTCAATTATTGGTCTTCTTTATGAGGAGATGTCCCACCCACTTTATTTTATTTATTTTATTTCTTTATTAATTTGTGCATTTATATGCTTGCTTTTTGTATTTTTTTTATTATAATGTGTGCACTGCTGTTGGGTTTGTCTCTTTACTTTTTTCCTCATTAGTATGCTTGTGAACTATTATTTTTTTAATTGTTAGCCTTTGCTTTTTTTTTTTTATTATTATCAAATGATGTGTTGAGTTGGGCTGATCTACTTAGACTTTAACTTGAATATGAAATCTATAATAAATATGGTTTTTATTTGATTTGTAGATGGGAAAGCCATCTACAATTGATGGATTTTTCAAAAGAAAAAATCCTACAAACTTATATGCTGATGGGCCATCGCACACCTCTAACGTTGAAACTCCAATTGCTGAAAATCATCCTACAAAACTTCAAAGAACTAAAATCAATAATGATGATGATATTGGTTCTTTGGAGCGTGATCCAGGATTGCGTCGCCAGATATGGGAGTATGATGTCAATCAACGCGATGAAATTCGACGAAAGTACATAAAGGTTGGTCCATACCAACCGAAGCTCTCAAAGCATCCGAAATCTGGATCAATAGCTCATCCTCGTAGCTTTCAAGAGTCTTGGTATAATTTATTTCCTTCGTGGTTGGAATATTCTCCAGAAAAAGATGCAGCCTTTTGTCTTCCATGTTATCTCTTTCATAAGCCAATCGGACATGCTGGGCAAATTTCATTCACTATTGACGGATTTCGGAATTGGAAGAAAGTTAGGGATGGAAGAAATTGTGCTTTCTTAAATCATATGGGAAAAGGTCCTAATACTTTTCATAAAGATGCCGAGAGATCATGCGAGGACTTGATAAACCAACCTCAACACATACAAAAAGTGCTTGACAAGTTTACTTCTGAACAAATTGCAAACAATCGGTTACGACTTAAGGCCTCGATTGATATAGTCCGATGGCTTGCATTTCAAGCTTGTGCTTTTAGGGGACATGATGAAAGTCAGAGTTCAATCAATCGTGGAAATTTTTTGGAGATGTTAAAGTTGTTGTGTTCTTATAATGAAAAGGTTTTAGAAGTTGTATTAGAGAAAGCTCCCAAAAATGCCTCATACACATCACCAAAAATCCAAAAAGAAATTTTGCATGTGCTTTCAACTAAAGTGAAGAAGGCAATTCGTGAAGAAATTGGAGGTGCAAAGTTTTGTTTGATTATTGATGAAGCTTCTGATGTGTCAAACAAGGAGCAAATGGCTATCGTCCTGAGATTTGTTGAGAAAGATGGTTTTGTGCGTGAGCGTTTTTTTGGGCTTGTTCATATCTCCGACACTGCGGCATTGACCTTATAAAAAGATATATATTCTGTGTTGTCTTATCATAATCTCGATATTCAAAATATTCGAGGACAAGGATATGATGGTGCAAGTAATATGTGTGGTGGGTGGAAGGGATTACAAGCTTTGATTTCAAATGATTGTCCATATGCTTACTATATTCATTGTTTTGCGCATCACTTACAATTGGCTTTGGTAGCAGCATCAAGAGAAGTTCTTCCTGTTCAGCACTTTCTAACTACATTGACTAGTGTTGTCAATATTGTTGGTGCTTCATGCAAGTGTAAAGAACAATTGAAAATTGCTCAAGCATCTGACATTGCACATATGATTGCTTTGGATGAGTTGGAGAGTGGCAGAAGACTTAATCAAATTGGTACTTTACAACGTGCTGGAGATACTCGTTGGAGTTCTCACTTAAAATCAGTTTCTAGCTTAATGAAGATGTTCAGTTGAACATGTGCAGTTCTAATTAATATCATTGATGATGGAACTCCTCATTCCCAGCGAGCAGAGGCAGACTTTGCTTACAAGGCATTGACTTCCTTTGAATTTGTTTTCATCTTGCATATGATGAAGGAAATGATGGAAATCACTGATTTACTTTGTCAAGCATTGCAACGCCAATCTCAAGATATTTTGAATGCCGTGGATCTTGTTTCATCAACTAAAGCACTTATCCAAATTTGAGAGATGTTGAATTTGATATTTTACTTACCAAGGTGAAATCATTTTGTGATGCACGCAACATAGATATCCCGGATATGGATGCTCCTTATGTGGTGAGACGAGGTCGAGCCCGTCAACAACAAGATGAGTTTACAATTAAGCATAATTATCGAGTGAATATTTTTTATGCTGCAATTGATTCTTAGTTACAAGAATTAAATCATCGGTTTAGTGAGAACGCAGTGGAGTTGCTTATTCTTAGTTCATCTTTACATCATCGACTTTCACATGAGTCTTTTCAAATTGATGACATTTGCCAGTTGGTAGAGAAGTTTTATCCCCAAGACTTCACAGATCATGAGAAAATGCAGTTGAGAATACAACTGAACCATTATGAGCATAATGTAGTTCGACATAAAGACTTCAAAGAATTGTCAACTATTTCTAAACTGTGCCAATAGTTGGTAAGGACTGGAAGATCAATAGTGTACCAACTTGTTTTTAAAGCTATCGTCCTTGTGCTTACTCTTCCAATCTCCACTTCAACTACTGAATGATCATTTTCAGCCATGAGCCTTATTAAAACTAGACTTCGCAGTAAAATGGAGGATGAGTTTCTCACAGATTGTTGTCTTGTGTACATTGAGAGGGAAATTGCAGAGAAGTTTAGCACAGAATCAATCATTGAAGACTTTCAAGATTTAAAAGAACGTCGAGTTCCATTTTGATGGATTATGGAAGTTGGTATGTATTAAAATACAATTATTTATGTCAGCTAGATCCTAGTTTTATTTTTAATGCGAAATTTAGTCTTTGATTTTAATATATTTATTATGCTTGAACTTGGATGTATGTCCAGAAAAAATATAAAAAAAATATTAGCTATCTTGATTTGTTAAAATATATTTATTTAAGCTTGCCCCCCCCACAATGAAATCCTAGGTCCGCCCCGTTTGATAATTTTATTGTAAAATAAAGTTAAAGTAACGAAGCTGATATATGCACATCCACAGTTGCTCGTCCCACATCTAAATATTTTTTTTTGGTAAAAACATCTAAATATTTGAAGACCAACATGTCCATCTATAAAATGACAAAAATGGACATAACTAAAGTGGAGACGAAATTGAGATTGGGCATAAATTTGATGATCTCATTTGATTGATTCTGAACTACAAAAAAATATGTTGCAATGTTTGCACTTTGAACCATTTGAATAGTAGATTTGATTTTGTTTTGTTTGATGTTTATTTTTAAGTGACTTATGCTTAAGTTTTGCAGTTAGCAATATGGATGTCAAATGGGCTGTGCCGTGCCGGCATGGCACGTCCACATGGCTGGCACAGCAAGGCTGGCTGGGGGTCGGCCCAGCACAGCCTGCCGGCATTGCACGTCATGGGCCGTGCCTAAGTCGTGCCGGGTCTTGCCGTGCCTCCATGCCTATCATCCCACGGGCTTCATGTGCCTTCTTCTATTTGGAGCTCTCTCTCAGCAGGTTCTTGTTCTTATGCCAAAAAGGGTCTTGGAGCTATTTTTCTGGTGGCCATTTTCAGCCTGTGGAAGGTAAGGAATCTCTCTCTGTTTAGTGGTATGAAGCCTTCTAAAAATGTAGCTTCCTCTTTCTTCTTGGCAGATGCTTCCCAAGTTATTGGTAAATTGTCTTCTTCTTTTTCCAGCCCCTCTCTAGATTCTTTTGTAGCCTTATGTATTAAGCACTATCCTAGCATTGGTTAGTGGGCTTTCCTCTGTCTTTGTTGTTTTCTTTCCTGTTGTTTTCTTCTATTGGTTGTAGCTCCTTTCCTTCTTTTCAATTCAATTTTGCAACTTAGCAAAAAAAAAAAAAAAAAAAAATTAAACTAAAAAAACAGTGGTCTTGCACCCTTTTGGGCTGAAAAAGCAAATGACTAACACTAAAAAAAATAATAATAATAGACACACATAAAGAAGAGTACGACACAAATTTAAATGAGTTTGTTAAGTTTGACCAACTCCGTTGAGAAGAAAACCATCTGGATCTTGTTTATATATTTTTAGTATTTAATCTGTTTTTAAGCCAAACCCAACACAGTTGGGACAAGGCACTAATGATGATGATTTGATTTATTTTTAAATATTTTAAATATTATTTTTTAGAATCCCAAGTCTCCACGCGAGTTGACTATCCAAGTCCATGTTTTTGAATCCAACGAGTGGAGCCTGAGAGCCGAGTTTTCTGACCCTTGGAAATATCTACTGCAGTAGGAGTTTGAAAAGTCTAAGGGCCTGTTTGGATGTATAATGAATTGAAGTGTGATGAGGTGAAGCATCAAATCAAGAGAGAATAAAATATAAGACGTTATGATGGTATTTTGTTTTTAGTTATTTGGTATAGAATCTTTTTGACTTCTTGTATAGAAAAGTGAAGTTTTTGTGTCTTTTAGTGGAGAAAGGAGGTTGCTTTTTTGACTTTTTTAAAAAAAGATGGAGGGAATTTTGAAATTGTGTATGTTTGATATTACCCATTGTCTTTTCTCGTCTGGATAATGGAGGCTTTACCTCATCTCACCTCACTTCACCACACATCCAAACACGCCCTAAATGAGTGATAATTAGGAAGACCTGTCCTTTGCAATGTAAATGTATAGATATAGATAGTAAAGGCAACGCTTGTATTCATATTAAAGAAATCCGGTAGGAAGAGGATAGTGAGGGACGGACGCAGAGATGGATGGGAAGCACGCAGAGATGGATAGGAAGCTCTACGAAGCACAAGTGAAGGGGGATGTCTCCCAGTTATCCAATTTGCTACTGGAAGATCCAACAATTCTTGACAGACCTTGGTTTGGTGGTGAAGTTGTGAGAGAGAACCCTTTGCACATAGCAGCTCAGTATGGGCAGTCCAACTTTGTGACGGAAATCTCAAGTCGAAAACTAGAATTTGCCTGGAAATTAGACTCACAGGGAAGGTATCCCCTCCATGTTGCTTCCGAGAGAGGGCACTTCGAAGTGGTAAAGGAGCTTTTAAAAAGTGCTGCTAATGTTTGTTTTGTACGTGATAGAGAAGGAAGGACTCCCCTCCACATCGCAGCAATGAGAGGCCAACTGGACGTCCTGGAAGAGTTGGTGAGGGTCAGACCCGCAGCTGCTTGGGTCCTCACAGACCAAGGAGATCCAATCTTGCACCTTTGTGTAAATCATGGCCAGCGGGAGGCTCTCAAGATGTTGGTCGAGAGAATAGATGATAATGGGTTTCTGAAGTTGAAAGACAGAGACAACAATACCATCCTTCATCTCGTTGCAGCCAAGGCAGAGTATAAGGTATGAGTATTTCTGCTGCTGTCGTTGTGATAATAGGTTTGGTTTCCGGAGTTGGACTTTTAAAGGTCCGTCTGGACGTAGAGTACATAGACTAGTTGATCATCCCAAAAATGAGGAGAAAACTAGGATTGCTGAATCCCTCTTTATTTTTTTTATTTAATGGATAATAAGTAAAAGTCATTTACCATATTATATATAGAAAGTAATTATAAAATAATTAAATTATTATTGTTACTACTTTTGCTTTTAGGTAAACTGTATTAAAAAGGAAAAGAAAACACAGGCTAAGAGACAAAGAATTAGCTAAAGAAGAGCTGAATACATGTGAAGATATAAGAAGATAAAATGCAAAAACAAGAAGGCCTTGAGCTACCGTTGATGCCAACCTTGAGGCAGTAGAATTCCATAACCATGAACAGTGACATCATGAAGATCTCTAGGAGGCTGTGGCAGAGGGCAGCCTCTTGAATTACTTGTGGTAGGATCTGAAGCCAGCCTCTTGAATTACTTGTTGTAAGGAAGCACCTACTGCTCCATTCAATTTGCCACTTTTAGCTTTCCTAGAGAAAGAGGTAAAGACTAGGTTATATTAAAGGAGGATTGGCCTCTTGCCCATAGTTGTTAATATCATTTTAGACCTTATTTCGCTCTGGCCTGCAAAATGAAAAGTTTCAGCCGATTCAAGATTTCGGCGAAACTTTTCGGAATTACATTTCGGGAAAAATATAAAAAAATATATATACATATATAAGTAAAAAAAAATAGAAAAAGTAATAAATATAGATTTAATCCATTATAGTAATTTTTTTTGGGATTATATTTTGTGAAAATATTAGAAATACAAAATGTGTAAACAAGAAGCAAATTTTTTTTTTTTTTTTTGTAAAATTCCATTTCGAACTAAAAGTTACATTTCGGTCGAAATCTCGAATTTCGGCAGAAATTGGCCGAAGTCTTGAATTTCGGCTGATATTGACCGAAATTCAAACCGAAAAGTTTTGGTCGAAATTTCGTTTCAGCCACTTGACCGAAACGAAAAATTTCGGCCATTTTGTCCGAAACGAAACGAAATTTATAACTATGCTCTTGCCACGTTAAGTTCTATTTAAAAAAAGTTCCATTTCAATAGAGAAAAAGGGTTCTTACTCCACCCGCATCATCGAAAGGCTTTTCTCCTACCTTTGGAGAAGTAACTTAAGAGGATATTATTTTCTAAATATAAACGAGTGATGATTGAAATGGGATAAGTGGGGAGGTAGAACCTGACCAGAGCCACAGCCCTGTACAATGAATTAAGGGTGCTCATGGACTGGGCTACCGCCGCCGCTTCCCCCCCCAACCGCCCTGCCCCCCGGCAGGGCTTGCTCCTTTTGTTTTCGTACTCAGGCCGGCCCAAAGTCCGGCCTGGCCTGATTGAAAGAAATAGTAATAGGAAAAAGTAAAGAAGGGGAATTTGAATAGTGGTGCTTTTACAGAAGTAGTCCAGACCAAAGCAATTGAGCTACACACGTCACTATATTACTTAACCCCTTTTAAAATTATATATTAAACTCTGGCTTGGCTCGGGCTTATATCTTTCCAGGCGGGCCAGGCTTGGGCCACCCCTAATAGCCGATTCAGGCCCAGGCCGTGTTTAGACAGACAGTTTACAAGCCGGGCCAGGCCTCGATGTTCCTTAGCCCAGCCCAGGCTGGCCCAAGATCCCTTGCCCTATACCTCCACACCCAACCTAAATCCCAAAAAATCACTCCCAAACCTGTCCCTATGAAGAGGGACTTGGGCAAGTCACATGTTTAACTTGAGTCATTATACATTCACATATATATCTGAGCCAACATGGTGACTAACGTCTCAATTTAGGCCCGAAAAGATTCATGGCTCCTCACTTAAGACAAACCCCTAGGTTTTATTTTAGGGGGAGCAAGGATACTCAGTTGATAACATTTTATATTTTATTGATTATTAAAAAAATATCTTTTTTTCAAAATATTTTGACATTTCCTAAGACATAATTTCTCATAACTTTGTGATGATCAGTTAGAATAAGAAAATAATGCGGCTTACCATAATGAATCAAATCTCTTAAATTATCTTTTTCTCCTTATTTTGACATGGAGAGTTGCATTCGATTCCAATACGCTGGATTGATCATATATAAACCAATCCATCTAGAATCAATTAATGCAAATCTGGTGATTGGTTAATTGTGATGGTTTTGATGGGCCACATGCATGCGGTACAATGGTTGAGAGGGCAACATTGAAAGATTCTTTTTGATTGATAACCACACAACATTCACTACATACATTCACTAAGTCATAAATTGTGTAAAGTACTATAAATGAAATGATAATGCAAAGTTAAGGAGTCTGCATCCTTTAAACGTCTCACTCAGACTGTCATACTTCCAGCGGGGGCGACCTCCACGGTGAGGCCTACGTGTTGGTAGTTTGAATCGATCAAAAGGAACCATGCTCCCTTCAGTCGACTATCCTCAAATTTTACTTTAATAGGAGTTGACCCCACCATAAAATTGACCATATGACTAATAATATGATTAATGCAATACTAGGTTGCTGGCCCATCGAAAATCCTGACTCAAAATAAAAGCCCCTCCTTTAGGTAAGATTGAAAATATATTATTAATCACACACACACACACAGATATATATATATATATATATATATATATATATATATGTCAAATTTCAAAGTGGAAACAACCCCCCATTGAGTGAAATTTGGGGACGGCACAGTGAAGAGATTTTCAATGGGGTAGGCCCCATTGTGGAGTTGCGAACTGCCCCCCAATAAAAATAAAAATAAAAATAACTCTTTCTTCCGCCTCTGCCAATATATAATCAAATGAATAGATCATCAAGTAAGGGTGAGACAGAAGATTTGAGAAATGCTTCTTGTATGATATATCTTTAACATTTAAATACCTGTGCAGGACATTAATAAGGTTTTGGTCAACAGACTAAAAACTGAAGGGGATTTTGTAAACTCTAAGAATGTGAATGGCTCAACGGCCTTGGATGTAGCACAAGGGATTCGGGCCAGATGTAGTCGTTTCAAAATTAAAAGGACCCTGAAAAAGGCTGGAGCTGAAAAAAGCAAGGAAATATCACCAACATCAGGAAATCGGCCTAAAAAGAGGACTTCCTCCCAGCCAAAACTTGAAGGAAGCAGCAATGCTTCCCAGTCCCACGACAAGAGTCAAGACACACTAATGGTGGTGGCCATACTAATAGCAACTGTGACATATGGTGGTGTACTGAATCCTCCAGGTGGTGTTTGGCAAGATGACAAGGACCCCAACAAGTCTGGCGAGGCAATCATGTCTTACAAATTCACTGAGTTATACATCGTATACACGATAAGTAACACAATAGCCTTTGTTGTCTCCTTAATCCTAATACTCATGCTGGTAAGCAAATCATCCTTTCAAGGAAGAGTTCTCAAGAGGTATGTGGCGGTCATGACTTGGATTGCAGTATCATCATTGCTCGTGACTTATAGTTTGTCATTCCTCACTATATGTAAAGAAGATCTCAAGCAGACGGTCCTCATAATTTTAGTTCCTCTAATAGTCATTGGCTGGATGCTGATCATAGCCCTGTTACTCTTCGTGTGTATGTTACACTTTGCCCTGTTACTCTTCGCGTCTATGTTTCGCTTTGCCAATTCATTTATCCGGATAATTGGAATCAAGCGATTGTTTGATTGGATGCGGTCGCTTCTTTCCAGATCACCCGCTTCAGAAGATCAACGCGCCAGTCGTTTCTATGTGTAGTGATACATAGGGCCACGTGGACCCACTTCCAGCCTCGTGAGAGCTCCCCACCGACTTCTGCATAGCTATAGATATGAGGGCCTTAATTTGCATTGGCTGGGTGCAAGTGAGATGAGAAGTGTGACGAGTGAAGCGAAGTGCTGAGAGTCAGAGCTCCTGGTCAGTGTGGAGTACCTTGGTGTATTGAGTAAAATTGTAGTGAGTGCTTCCCTTCTTGTAAGAGTGTAACTTAAACAGAGTTGTGGTGTAGGTTTCTTTGTGAGTTGCGTAATTTGCGTGTGCGGCTTGTAAGCCTTGTACTAGTGTATTTGTGGATGTAGCTTATAAGCATTGTAATAGTGTATTTGTGTAAAATTATAAAGTGGTTCTTGTTCTTATTTGTGTTTGTATTAAGTGTAATTTGTAATTAAGTTGTAGTAAGTGTATATCTCCCATTGTTCAACATTATATACTAAGGTTTTTATTTTCTTGTCTTGTATTTACTTGTTATAGGGATTTGGGCTAAGAGAAATTGAGTGCTATTAGACTCTCCCAGATGCTTGACCTATTAAGGGAGGTACGCTGATGGACAAGGACATCCTATTCCTAAGTTAGGAGCCTAAGCAATCTCAGTTCCATCAAATGTTTCTAAACCCTTTATTTCAAGTGCTCATAGTTTTTATTTATTTTTTATTTTTTATTTTAGAGGAGACAAAAACTTATATGAAAAGGGCAAAAGGGGAAACAAGAATAAGCAAACGAGGAAAAAAAAAAGGTACAAGAGGATTGTACCTCAACCACTCAAATATTATATTACAATGCTCTCCCAAGGAGACGGCCTTTCAAACCTTGCTTGGCCAAAGCATCTGCGGAAACGTTAGCCAATCTAAGTTCATGGTGGAAGAAAACACCTATTCTAGAAGAGAGAAAACGAATTTCATTAAATAGAAATTAATCTGAAAGATGTTCATGTCCGAGAAATTAATCCAAAAGATGTTCATGTCTGAGAAATTAACCTGGACTCAAGGGCCCACCTGGCATCGTCAAATCATTGGATCTCCACCTCCCCATTTGATAGGTAATAAGACTGAGTATCAGTTTGAACAATAACTACAACAAAATACAGTTTTGCCAACGCACTTATCGCATCTGGAAAGGTGGGTTTTGCATCGGCAAAGGATTTTCCAATGCATTTCAGTGCGTCGGCAACCATGTGTAGCCAAATCCATAGCCGACGCTATTTTAACTGCATCGGCATATCCCTGTACAATTGCCAACGCACTGCAGCGTCGACCAATACGTCGGCAAAGAGATGTGCGTCGGCAAAAAGTCCAACTTTCCTTATTCGAAAACCATATTTGCCAACGCAGTACCAGTGTCAGTAAAATGAACGTCGATGTTGGTAGTGCGTTAGGAGTTCCTAGTAATGGCCGATGCTGTCAGCGCATTGGGAATTCATGGTAATGGCCGACGCTTGTAGTGCGTTGGAAATTCCTAGTAATGGACGATGTCGTAGTGCGTTGGGAATTCGTGGTAATAGCGGATAATGATTAAGAGTTGGGAATTCATGAAAGAGCCGACGCTACCAATGCGTTGGGAATGCATGAAATAGCCGACGCTACTTATGCGTTGGAAATACGCTATATCTTGGGGCTAATGCATTGGGAAATACAATTTCGTCGACGCACAAATCACGTCGGGAAATGTTGTAATAATTTTTTTGTTACAACGCACGCTGGTGCGTCAGGAAAGATTATTATTATTATTTTTTAAATTAAATTTTCATTTATCCCTGTATACCACCAAAAAAAAAATCTAAATACCTGTTCAAACCACCAAACTTGATGCACAACCCAATTTAAAATAGATTCATTAACAAATCGAAAATAACATTCACAGCCAAATATCCTATATCCATAAACCAAAATAAACCCACAAATCTCTAAAATACATAAATATTACTACTTGATAATTTCCAAAAATCTTTAACATATACAAATGTTTATGATCAAAATAAAAAAGGTAATCCCCAAGAGCCCGCAGCCAGCACAATAAAATCCAAAATCAATCTGCAAAACAAAAAAAGAACACCGTCAGAATACAAGTAGCGATAAAGTAGCAACGCCGCCCTGTGCTTAACCCGGGGCAAAAAGTAAGATATTATATTTTGAATTTATAAGATACCAAAATTAATGATAAACATATAAGCATATATTCATGCATATTTATATAAAAACAGTCAACACATCTTCAATCTTTGAAAAGCAAAAGCACCACCATAGCTTTTTTTTTTTTATTTCTATGATTTTAGTTTTTCCACAAAAATTTCAAAGTTCAACCACTCGTTCTCTATTATTGTCTGAAAGTAAAGCACCACATTAATGAAATTCTGTGTTTTCAAATCCTCATTCAACACTAAACAATAAAATACATTTTTTTATGAGAACGAATTGCTTTTTCAATTTCTTCTCTGACTCAAATGTATTGAAGAAACAAGCAAAGAAGCAAAGTCCTATTAAGTAAAGGGGCATCAACTGAACCACAAGCGTCAAAGAGGAATGTTGATGTCACCAAAGTTAAGCCCGTCCCTTTCACATATACACAAAACTATAAGATAACCTGTACATATAGTAATCCCGTGTCCAATCCTTTTAAATAATGATGGGCACTATTTTCACATCACTAATTTCCACCTCCAACTGATCATAGCACTTTACCATTTTTCCCTAATAATAAAGACTTCCCCACCAGTTGTGGCTGGATAGTGGTGTTCATGTGTTAGTGATGCATGTGAGTAAAACTGACACTTCCAGGGGTGTGGCTAATGTAAGCCTCCCCTTGACACTCAAAATCCACCTGTTTTCATACCTGTGGGGACTCCTCTGCATTAGAGGACTTGCTTTAAATGAAATGCTGATACAATATACAAAAATAACTATTAATTAAGAACTACTTTCCATTAGAATACTAAGATGGTTAGTATCTGTGGAGCCACAATGTCAATTCATGCCCATCAGCAGTATAGCCCATGTTGTTTCATTTTTATTATTAAAACAACCCTGACCATTCAAACAATTGAAATCTTACTTCAGAATTTTGAATTCCTTTTATCAAAGTGGAATGAAGAGCAGCCATAAATAGCTTTAAAATCCTGCACACAGGAATGGAATGTCATATAAGCTTGCACAATACTAGTAGTAAAGACTTTTTTGCTAAATTGCAAATTGAATTAAGAGAAGCAAAAGAAGAAACAACAGCCAAAAAGGCTACAGAAAGGAAAAAGAATAGAACACCAAAAGGAAAAGAAGAAAAGACTAAACTCTATCTTATAATTGGATAGAGTTGATTATAGAAAGAAAAAAGAGTCTAAAATGTGACTAGTGAAAGGAGAAGACAAATTGCTAAGAGAGAGAAAAGCATCCGCCAAAAAGAAGTTAATAGCTGAGTCCAGAGAGGGAACCTTGTTGTTGAAGATGGCCAAGTTTCTAACCTTCCAAATACTGAAGATAGCAATGATGAAAAGAGCTCCTAGACCTTTCTTAGCTATGTGGCATGAGTTGGCGGAGAAAGATTCCCATTTTGAGTGGGGCGTAGCTGGAGGGGAGAAACCTGAAGTTACCTTTAACTTCTAGCCAGGCCCAAAAAGAGGAGGCAAAGGGGCAAAGGAAGAACATGTAGTAAGCTGACTCTATATGTGTGACACACAGGTAACAAGAGGATGCCAGATGCACTCTAATAGATTGAACCCAGTCATTGGTGGGGAGCTTGTTATGGAACAATTTCTAAGTGAAGCAAGCAATGGAAGGCTTGAGAAGACTGTTCCAGGCAAACTTGTACCAAACTGCAGGAGGAGATCTAGGTCTGGTGTAGTCCCAGGCAGCTGCAAAAGATAGATTAATGGAGTTTGAGCTTGACCAAATCAGCTGGTCTGGCTCATCAACAGTGAAGTAGGAGGCTGAGAGAGAGGAGTAGAAGGAGGCAACCTGCTGAGGGTAATTGATGCTATGAAGCCTCTGCAAATTAGACAATACAGCATGCACAGATTCAGACCAAGAAAAGCTGACCTCAGGAAAAATTTGCGCCAGGGAGAGAGGGCCATGCCATTTGTCGTGCCAAAAGCTCGTGCTTTTCCTGTCTCCTAAAAGCCAATGACTGCTCTGGAAAAGGAGTTGGGAGCTTCTCTTGATTGGCCTCCGGATACAAGATCCAGTGGATAAGGAGAATGGGTGCCAAGGAGAAAGCCCTTGAAGTATTTAGCTTTAAACCAGCTAGCCCACAGGGAAGAAGAGGAGAAAGCCGCCCAACCAAGCCTCACCGAATTTGCTTTGATTAGATCCCTGAAACGACAGATGCCCAACCCTCCTTCTGACTTGGGCTTGCAGATTGAGTTACAATTAAGAAGACTCCTTTTGGATTTATCAGGGCCCCCAGGCCAGAGGAAGTTCCTCATCCATTTTTCCAGGAAGGAGCAAACGGAAATAGGAATGGGGAGAACCAGAATGATGTGGAGAGGGAGGCTTTGAAACACATGCCTGACGAGGATGACTCTCCCTGCAAAAGAAAGCACATTACTTTTCCAGCCGGAGAGCCGTTGCCTAAAAGTATCCTTAAGACTCTCAAAGTATTGAGCTTTTGGACTGCCTATGAAGAGAGGAGCTCCTAGGTACTTTGAGGGAAAGAAGGCCTGAGCAAAGCCAAAAGAACTCAAGACTCTGGCTTTAAAGGATTGCCTGCTGTTACCAAAGAGAATGCTACTTTTCCTTGGATTGAAATGCTTGCCAACTGCTAGTTGGTAGGCGTCCAAGACCCCCTTTAAGGTTGTGATACTCCGAGGATGGGCTTGGAAGAAGAGGAGAATATCATCAGCAAACAGAAGGTGACAGACTTCTGGAGAAGCTGGAGCTCTGTAAATCGGAGTCACTTTCTTCTGAGAAACAAGATTAGCTATATTCAAGCTGAGGATTTCTTCCGCCAGAATGAATAGGTAAGGAGACAGAGGGTCTCCCTGCCTAAGGCCACTCCCAACTTCAAAGTAGCCTGCTGGTTCTTTGTTAATGATGACGGATCCTTTGGAGGAGCAGACACACGCATGAATTAGAGAGATCCAATCTTTGCTGAAACCAAAGAAATCCAGAGCTTTAAATAGGAAACGCCAACTCATTTTGTCCAAAGCTTTAGAGATATCCAACTTCAAGCAAATGCCTTTGCCTTTGGGACCCTTCTGAAGATTCTGAGATAGCTCATGAGCCAGAGCTACGTGGTCTTGAATTTTTCTACCTTTCAAGAAAGTTGCCTGATGAAGGAAAATGATGTCAGGAAGAACTTCTGCCAATCTGGAGGCTAAGATTTTGGATATGATTTTGTAGGAGAAGTTGAGAAGGCTGATAGGGCAATAATCACCAAAGGAAGTTGGAGCTGCCACTTTTGGTATGAGAGAATAAAGAAGGAGTTCGAAGCTTTTAGGAGCCTTTTTTGAATTGAAAAAACTTTTGCACAGCTGCTGTGATTAAAGATCCTACTAAATCCCAGCAACTACAGAAAAAGGAACCTGAGAACCCATCAGGGCCAGGGGAGCTGGACTTGTTGAGGTTGAACACCGAAGCTTTGATTTCTACAACTGATGGAACTACCAGCAGGGCTGAGTTTTGGGCTGTAGTAACTTTCTTCCTAGACACTTGGAAGAGCTTTGGATACAATTGAGGTTGGGACGGTTTGAAGATGCCAGAAAAGAATTCCACTGCTGCTTCTTTGATAAGAGGTTGAGATTGAAGAGAGTTGCCTTTGTACTCCACTTTGTCAATTCGATTCTTGGAGCCTCTGATTTTAGCTGCCAGGTGGAAGAAACTAGTATTTCTAGCCCCTTCCTGCAACCATTTGATCCTAGATTTCTGCTTCCAATGAGTTTCTTCAGCTTGAAGCAGGTTTTGGAGAGAGCATCTAGCAAGGCTTAGGGCGGATTTGGTGGAATCCAGAGGATTAGAGTCCATGCTGTCTTGCAATTAGAGAATATTTTGTTCAGCTGCTGCTATATTCGTCTGCAGGGAGCCAAAGACTTCTTTATTCCATGATTTCAGCCTTTGTTTGAGGAACTTAAGCTTTTGGTTGAGGATGAACTGGGGGTTGCCATAAACAGGGATGTTCCAAACTGAGGCTACCAGGTCTTTGAAGGAGGGATGACTTATCCACATTTCCTCAAACTTGAAGGGGATGTATTTGGCAACCATAGGGGACGGCTTGAGAACAAGATGGGACTGTGATCAGAATTTTGACGAACAAGGTGATGGAGAAGGCTATCAGGGTAAGAGAGAATCCAAGCTTGGTTGATAAGGGATCTGTCTAGTCTAGCAACAACATAGGAGCTACCTTGCCTGTTATTAGACCAGGTAAAGGTACTGCTTGTATGGCCTAAGTCCATGAGACCAGAGGAGACCATCATGTTGTTAAATTCAGATGAAGCTGGGGAGTTGGAAGGGTGGATACTAAGCTTTTCAGCTGCTGAGGAGATTGCATTAAAATCTCCAAGAACAACCCAAGGATAATGGGAAGCAAAAGGAGGGGAGCATAGATACTGCCATAGAGACCTCATAGATATGTGAGAAGTAGAGGCATAGACACCTGTGAAAAAGGTAATTGGATAGTTAGGGGAGGAAGAAAGAGATATAGTGAGGTGTTGAGAAGAGCAATCCACCATGGAGGAGTAGTTGGAAGAGACTTTGATGAAGCACCAGATGGAGGGGATAGGGGAAGAGTTGGAAGAGTTTGACAAGGAGGAGGAGAATCCCAGCATTTTCAATTTCTGAAACAGAGGATTGGCATTTGTGGTTTTTGGCTCAGAGAGGAAGATCGGGTCTGGAGAATGAGATTTAACCAAGTGAATGAGAGTCCTGATTGTGGGGGAGTTAGCAATTCCCCTGCAGTTCCAATACAGGGACTTAAACATTGGGAGAGGAAGAGGGAAGGAGGCCAGCTGGGGGATTGATGGAGGTGGTTGCTTCTGTCATCTTAGAGTTCTTTTTCCCTTTTGGTCTCTTTTTCTTCTTAGGAAGCATAGCAACTATTGCCAAATCTGCAGAGGGGGACCAAACTAAGGATGAGGAGGTAGGTTTAGTGGCAAAGATGGTGGGTTGGCTAGTAGGAGAAGAATGGTCTTCCTGGATGCTGAGGTCTATGGAAAGGTTATTAGAGATGTCAGCCAAAAAGCTATTGTAAAGGAGGTTTTGGGGGTTGGAGTGGTAAGGATCATGGGCCACATTATCTGATGAGGGTAAGGAGACCGTCTGGGTTACTTGGTCCAGGATAGAGAAGGGGTTGTGGAGGTCTAGAGATGATGCAGATGGGGATTGGGAATCCTCCAGAGGAAGAGGATCAGTAGTAGATAAGGGATTTCCTGGATTTTGGGTTAAGGGAGAGACTGCTGGGGGGGCCTCGACAGTGAGATGTTTGGTAGGATGATCAGTTGAGGAATGGTTTGTCTCTAACATAGGTGGAATCGGTAGGAGGCCTGGGGCTGAGGTGCGAGGAGGAGGGGGCTTGGGCCTAGGCTTCTCCGGACGGCGGTTTGATTGGCAGATACCTTCATCGTGCCTAGATCCCATACAGATGGAGCATGGGATGTTTTCATACAAGACTTCCACTTCAACCTTTGCATGGCCTGCTAGGTCGACCTCTATAGTTGAGGGCTTTGGCTTTTGAAGATCAAGGTTTATGCATATTCTAGCATAAGAGAGGAACCTTTGAGAAGTAGTAATCTCATCAAGAAGAATGGGATTTCCTATGAAATTTGCTATGGAGAACAGAATGTGCTGGCTCCAGTAATGGAATGGTAGACCTTTTAGCCTAATCCAAGTTGGAGATAGAGAAGGCCAAGAAAAGGATTCCATACCTAGGGACCAGGGAAGGAGATGTAGCTTTCTGTGGCCAAAAGGGAGAGGGGAAGAAGAAAGAAGAGAGTCTCTTACCTGGGCACTATAAAACCTGAAGAGGAAATATCCTTGTTATGTTAGGGAGATCAGACTTTTGATGGGTAGGTTCCAAGATTGGTTGGAATGTTGCTCAACCCACTCCAAGGAGGGTCGTTTCCCTTCAAATCGACTGATGGCTGCAAATGAGAAAGATTCCTGGCTGGAGGAAATCATCTCTTTGGGAATGATAACTGTCAGTTTTCCATCTATCTAGGAGGAGGAGGGCAAAGGATGAGGTAGGGATAGAGGGGATTGTGAGAGGGGAGAGGCGTAAGATTTAGGGTTAGGGATAGACGAAGGGGGGGTTTTAGTGTGGGATCCAACGAGGCGGGGTTGATTCAGATGGACAGAGAGCTTCTATATTTGGCTTGGGGATAGAGTGGAAGGAGGAGGAGCTGGGGAGTGCTGATCTGCTTGGAGAATGGCCAGGATCTTTGTTACTTGGATGGAGGACTCTGTCTCAGCGGATGGAGGAGGAATATCGGAGGAGGGAGGAGGGTCGGGCTCTAGATCTGAAGTCATACCATCCATCGGCGGAGCTCTGCTTCAACGATGGGATTCTGCTTCAACAGGACTATGCTTCAACGAGTTCTCGAATTACAAGAATGATTGTTGAATCCAAATCATGAATAGTTAACTAGTTGTTCCACAGAAGCAAGCCATGGATCAATCCTCAAATGCAGTCATTATTGTGAAGGACTTAGTATGAGTATGGGCAGGCAAGTATTTACCCAGAGATGAGAGAAGAAAGGGGCAAGAGAAAAGACAGATTGTAGTAGTAAAGACTTAAAGGAACTGTGTAAAGGTTGTGTTAATAAGACCACAAGTTCCACTGCATTACCATGAGCACTGAAAAATATAAAGAGCACTGAGAATATCCAAATCCTAAGACTGCACAACAGGCACAACAAAAGCCAAGAATTAGAATCATGATGGGTCTTGTCTCTTGTGTTTCATGTAGGATGGGATGCAGTAGATATAAAGACAAGTACGGATATCTCATTTATTGATGATATATACTACTTTAAAATCAACTTTCTTCATATATATACTACAAAAGGGAGAGAGGGGGGCAAAAAGAGGCGGTGGTTCCAAGGAGAAAGATACTGCATTTCTTTTTCCCTCTTTGAAACACTTAGCCCAAAAGGAACACAAGTGACCAAGAAGCCAATCAATAGGGGAAATGCCAGCAAATGACAATATATTCTGCAAATTGCTAAAAGGGGGAAATCAGAACATGTAATCTGAGAGGAAAAAACCCATACCTGATACCTGAGTTTTCAAGGCATTATTATTGGGCACAAAAATAAGGCCTGAGTCCTGCACAGTCCTAAAACAAAGTCCAGATCTAGCTCAATTGAAAAAACAAAAACTTTTCAGGTAGTAAAAAAAGTCTCACGAAACAATTAGATGATTAGCTGTCAACTATTACGAAAAATAGAGCTTATCTGGGGATGTCAATTGTCAGTTGTGTTTTTATACGCTCTGATTTAGATAAAAAATGAGTACAGCACCTAGAAACATGTCTGTACAAGAGTAATATATTTCATAAAGACAAAAGGATCAGAACTTCAGCATCATCAGTATAGATTTTAATGCAGAAAGACCCCAACCACAACATCCAGTAGTAAGGATGCAAGTAATTAATAGGTATGTACATTTATGGAAAAAAACTGATAAGGTATGTACAAACAAATGAGAAAAATCCAAAAAACTAAGCCTTGCTATTGTAATAACCCTAGAAATATCCAAAAATTGAAATCTTTTGTTGTCACTCTTGATAAAAATCATATGCGATAGTGATACAGAGCAATTGACCCAGGAAAATATCTTATTTCCAAAAGCAAATCAGAGTAATAACAAGAAACAAATATAATGCAGGAGCTTAAACCAAACCATGTAAAAAATAAGGCTTATGCATTTACCTTATTACAAAGAGAAAAGCAACCAGATCAACAAAGAGAATGCAAAGAAATATCCTACAACCTGAAAAAGACCAGCCAGAACATGGAAGCTGCGAATAATATGAGATAATCAGATTTAACACTAATACTAGGCTTCAAAGTTCAAACACTGCATAAAAACTCCAATTCATGTCAGTGGAAATCTGTAATCTATCAGATGAAGAAGGGTTGTGCCTTGAAAATCCCCAATTAAGTCATTCAAGAAAGCAAATACTTCAAAGCGCAAAAGCAGTATACCTTTGGTTGTTTGACATACAACTTGCACCTGAGTGCGACAGATTGCAACTACGGCTAAATCTTCTCACTTCACCCATTACACTCGCAGAATCCAACGCAGGATTAGGCTGCATACTATTTGTAACTCCAGAGGTATTGGAGCTAACATTAGAAGTGTCTTCTTTGAAAAGAAGTTCATCGCTGTAACAAAAGTGGCACACAAGTAAACACCCAAACTAACTTAATACTAGCAATATTCAGCGGCAGCACATACTGTTTTCACATTGAACATCTCAGTATGACCAATTATTTCACCAAAGAATCCTATTGAGGAACCAAACAGTGCAGATGAATAGAGTACACAACAGAAAGCATAAATATCATAAATGTTTGTCTAAAAACAAAGTATTAGGAGTGAATTTGAAATATCCATCACCATTACTTTTAATATTACGATACGGCAATCATCACAGGGCTTCCAAATGCAATGAGCCCGAACTGCGCAGAAGTCAACTTTGTTTTTTTGAAACATTAGATTTAAAAACTTTCAGGTGAATTCGTAGTCCCCCTTCCACTCATAATGATTATCAAATTGACAACACGCGAACTAGGTAGGGAAGTCCAAAAAAGACTAGAAACAAGGAGTTGAGTTCTTAGCATGAAGGGGAGAGTTTTGCCTACTTAAGGAACCCATTATCCACATGGGACTACACGTGAACCAACTGGAGTGCCACATTGGTCATCCAAGCCTTTTGGACCCCCCATGCCTATTTCTCTTTAGTTACTTTCTTGTTCTTTACAACACTTAAGTGAGGGGCCATCGATAATTAAGTTATAATGGCTAGGATCAAAACTTCTAATGTTTGATCCTATGACTAGTTGCATTTAGGACAACATTTTTGTGTGCGAAACTAGGATCAAATAATCCCAGTGTAGGAGATTTAACATTTATATCCATAGTTGGACATATCTAAGAGAAGTTTCCTTAGATAGGATTTTTCTTGTGCTCAAGGATCCACAGGTATATACTTTTTCACAGTCTATATACACAACAGCTCTTCTTCACCAAACTCCATCTTGTTTAAGATTAAATCCAAGAAATTCCCATCCACCATGTCAAAGGCTTTTCCAAATCAAGCTTACGTTAACTCCCAGCTTATTCTCTTTATGTCTTGAGTTCAAATACTCAAGAACAATTAAAACAGTACGTACTTTGATTAGTCAGCCTTCCACAAAAGCTCCTCGCAACTCACAAATGATTAGTGGAATGCTTTCATCAGACAGTTTAGTAACAGTTTAGCCAGAATCTTTAACACACTGCCCATTAATTGGAGTGATAAGCATAAATCTCTTAAAGAAATATTCCATCATTCAACAACGTTTCGTTCCATTTTCATGTATAAGTAATTAATCAAGATGGTTGTTGACTATTGATTTCCATATAATTCGATACTCTACTACACCTCAATAGGATTGGCCATAACTTTCTCAAAATGGACCGGTTTACACAGCACTTCAATGAAACAAGCGAAAGGAATAGGGACCCAACAGCAAGAAACAATTAAACAGCTCAAAAAGACATTTACTAGATAACTTATGTTAGAATTTGGACATATGCACCAAAAGAAAGCAAAGACAGAAAAAACCAGTGAGCCCATGACAAATAATTACATAAAAAAAGAAAAAAAAAAGATAAAAGAAAACCTCATTTACAACTAACAGACATAAATAGAAGGTCTTTACCACATAAATAGAAGGTAGGCCCCACATGGCCATCTCTAAAAGAGTGTTTTTGCCTTGTTAGAGAAATTTCCATGAACAACTTGGGTCATTCATATCTTAGGGCGTGTTTGGATGTACGGTGAATTGAAGTAAAGTGAGATAAAGCCTCCATTATCAAACATGCCCTAGCCTAGGGGATGGTTTGCGGAGCCCACGAATAGCCACTTATACAATCAAATCTAAACTCTTAGGTAGCGTTTGGTTCGCTTGAATGGAGGTCAGAATGGAATGGTCATTCCAACGGAATGACCATTCTAGCGTTTGGTTCGCCAAAAAGGGGCGGAATGGCCATTCCCTCCGGAATCCCATTCCTTTATGTGAGGGAATCACCATTCCTTCCAAGAACGGAAGGAATCACCATTCCATTCCTTTCTAACTTTTTGTTGAGACCAAAATACCCTCGCTTGTAATATTATTATTATATCATAATAATAATAATATAATATCTTTTTCACCCAACCATTGTGGGGCCCACCCAAAATATTATAATAAAATATAATAATATATTATTATATCATAATAATAATATAATATCTTTTCACCCAACCATTGTGGGGCCCACCCAAAATATTATAATAAAATATAACAATATATTATTATATCATAATAATAATATAATATCTCTTTCACCAAACCATTGTGGGGCCACCCAAAATATTATAATAAAATATAATAATATATTATTATATCATAATAATAATAATAATATAATATATTTTTCACCCAACCATTGTGGGGCCCACCCATAATATTATATCTATCTATCTATCTATCTACTATTATAAAAGAGGCTATGTTGCATGGTTTTTTCAACCAACCATTGTGGGCCCCACCCCCAAATATTATAATATAATATAAGAATATATTATCTTGAGAAATTGCAAAATTTTTCACTACACCTTTGTGGGGCCCACCCCAAAATATTATAATGCAAACTTTTTCACTACACCTTTATGGGGCCCACCCCCAAATCATCCACCACAAACAATGCAAATGTGATAGTAGAATCTAACAAGGGTATTTTGGTCAATTTTATGTAAATTTGATTCCATTCCAGGCAGCATTCCAGCGTACCAAACGCAAGAATAGGAATCAGAATTCCATTACTGGGTTGATTCCTCAGCGTACCAAACGCTGGAATGGAATTAACTATTCCTGCCTCATTCCATTACATTGTCATTCCAGTATCCATTCCATTCCTGCCTACAACCATTCCAGCGAACCAAACGCTACCTTAAGACACTTCCATTTGAACTGCATAAGCAAATCAGAGAAAAAGTAAAATCCGAGTGACTGTTTCTTTCCTTCTCTCTTACCTCCGTCCCATGTTAACACAGAGAGAGAGAGAGAGTAAAATGAAAGTAATGATTGGGTCCTAGCTTCTCATTAAAATTTCTCAATGAATGACATTAGCAAGGATAAGTTTGCCATGCTGAGAGTACCAATCGTCCCCTTCAGAGGTTCAAAAAAAAAAAACCTTCCCACTTTTTCTACATACAAGAGAGGAGTGATGAATGGTTATTTCTATTTTATGAGGTCAACAGCCACAGAGGCAGGTTCTTTACCTTGGCCATGGAGGGTCCCTATTTATGATCACTGTATGTGTGATCAGTCTTCTGTAAATAATGGTATCCCAATGGACATTCTTTCATCAAACCCAAAACATGTCAATGACAGATGTGGAAAGGGATATGGTTAAAATTTTAAAAACTATGAAGGATGATAGATCCAAGAGCTCAGACTCTTCTCTTGGACATGTAGGAAGCAATGATTTGAAATGTATGCCTTCTCCACCCATCCAAACATCTCAGCAATCAGTCAGAAAAGACGTGATTGGGAGTATTATTTTGCCCTTACCTACTTCAGCAAATATAGATTGAAGTAGTAACACTTGATTATATGTGTTCACTCCATATAATGTCTTAACAATATATAGATTATTGTATCTAAAACTAGTAATCTGAGCACATAAATTGTTTTACCTAAAAAAAATGTGATGTTCTCATCATTACTTAGGGCATCCTAGAAATGAACTTCCCCCATGTGTAACTATCTTTTTATCATCATCGGGTGCCTTTCAAAAAAAAAATAATAATAAAATAACCATCACTGGGCATAAAATTTTCTTTTTGCTGTTCTTTTAATAAGCTTTTCAAGAGGAGGTACTAGATATGGTCCCATTTTCATACATATCCTCAACTGCAGTCCTCTGCTCACCATTGCAATTCAGTAGATCCTTTTATTTAGAACCGGATGTCAAAGGGAAGGCAACTGCTATGGTTCCATTTTCATGGATCTACAACTATGTACTCACTAATTTAATACACATGTTCCCAAAATATGATTTTAATTGGAATGACTACAACACTAAAGATTCATTTAGATGTATCCCAAACCATCCCAAACCAGAAACCCATCCAAAGTCATGACAACAGAAAGTTAGCCTTTGCATTTGGGAAGTAGTGATATGTACAAAATGCAAAATTCCCAGCTTTCCTGACCAAAAGCTATCTCAAACATGCAATTGGCTTTGCGCTGGGATGCACGCGCAAATGCATGCACACCCACAGAGTTAATAATGTACAGATATATAGTTAGATATTATTTATCACTGCTCTTAGTTTACATTATTAGTAGAACTCATTGAGCCATCTTCAGAGTGATGGAATAATTCTATAATGATGGTGAAAGCCATTCAATCTTCAAACCAGAAAACACCCACACAACCCAAACAAAAAAAAAAAAAAAAAACAACCCAATATCAGCCATCACAATTGCAGGAAGACAACGAAGGAGGTAAGAGTAACCAAAAATTCAATCAAACCACTCCAGAAGGCCCAACTAACAAATTGAGTACATCCAAGGTAAATAAGGTAAACAATAACTAGTTTAATGCATGCATCTCTCTCCAATCTGGCATATATATATATATATATATATATAACGCAATCAAGACCGTGACAATTAAAGCCATCCACTGATGCTCATTTTACAAGAAACATGTAATTTGAGAAGGGGGAAATACCTAAGTTTTCAAGGCAGCAAGTTTTTTCTTCCTCTTTTCCTCTTCTTCTTCGTTCCCTTCCTTCGTTTTGTGTTGCCTGGAAACTGAGAGAGAGTCGAGAGAGTTCACTTCCTCACCAGAGAGGTCGTGGGAGAAGGTCTGAAACACTTTTGATTTGGGAGTTTTCGAATGGAGAGGGTTTTCGATGATGGGATGGACGATGGTTCGAGAGAAATGAGGGTAAGGGTTGGAGATTTGGGGGTTTTCGAATGGAGAGGAATTTCAGTCGGATCGGTTGAGAGAGTGGGAGTGATGTGCCAACACAAGGGTTGCAGGGGATGGAAAGGACGGCGAGATGATGGAGAGGGCCAGAGAGATGAAGGGTTGGGGGGGGGGGGGAGAGACGGTGAGAGAGTGAGAGAGAAGAGATGGGGAGGGATGTGCAGGGAAGAGATGGGCGAGAGAATGAGAGAGCGAGAGAGGGATGTTAAAATGAGCCATATTAGAGTGAGAGATGCGCGCGAAATTTTAGGCATAAAACTTTTACCGTCGTTGGCCACTTATGGCCGCCGCAAAAATAATATTTAACAACGTCCCACACTTGATTGACACTACAAAGACAGTTTTACCCTAAAAAAATTAGCCACCCCTGTATATTCGACGGTAAAAGTAAAAATTTTTCCGCAACAGCTTAGCGCCATTGGATCAATGTTTTTAGCGACAAACATAGCGAAGGCTGCCGGTAAAAATAGCTTAAAAATTGTGTTTCCGCAGGGGTCGGCTTTGGCCACTGCTATAAGTGTATTATAGCGACTAATTTTATCGACCGCCGCTATAAGTCCGATGCTAAAAATGTATTTTCTTGTAGTGTTTGTTATGGCCGTCGCTATAAGTTAATAAGAAATTGAATTTTAGTGGGTCCAGCTTTGGCAGAGGGTTAGGAATAAATCAAACAGTTGAGAACGGCAAAGGGTTGGAAATAAATCAAAGAGTTGAAAACGATGTGCTCAGGTTTTTTGGTAAAAAAAAAAAATATATTTTTTTAACTAAATGAGGCTTTACGGACGCAAATCGTGCGTTGCTAATGGTGCAGATAAGAAGTCAGAGCTTTCCCAACGCAGACTTGTGCATCACCAATAGGCAAAATAATTGCCAACGTGTTTTCCACAACTTTTGCCAACGCGGTCTTACTTGTGTCGGTAAAAATAGCAATTCTCTGTGACTTTTGCTAACGCAGTCCAAATATGCATCGGAAATTAGACTTTTACAAATGCAAATTTCCACTGCGTCGGCAACTAGTGTCAGGAAAAGTTTTCCACAGCTTTTGCCAACGTGGTCTTATTTGCATCAGTAAAAGTAGTAATTCTCTGTGACTTTTGCCAACGCAAATTTTCACTATGTCGAAAAATAGTGTCGGGAAAGGTAAGTTTTTCATTTTTTTCGCTTAATGGCAAATTGAATTATGAAAAGGGAAAGGCCAAAGCCCCCAAAATACAAAGGGAGAAACCCACACAAGCAGAAAACAAACCAAAGGGAAAAAACACAGGGAAGAAGAAAAAACCGAAAAAAGAAAACAGAGAAGCTAACCTAGCCACTACTGAAACAATCAGCAGCACCGGAACTAACAAAGAAAAAACAAAGGGCAAAACAGGAGCCTGAGAAGGAGCTCAGCCTCTAAGAGAGAAAAGGAAAAGCCTCTCTCAGACCACACAACACCTGGGCAAACTACAGCTCAGCCCTATCCAGAGCAAGCATTGCTCCACAGTCACAATAGATACTCTTGAAAGGAGAGACTACACAAGAGCAAAGATGGGAAACCAAAGAAACTGCCCTGAAGAGAACCTGAATGCACCAGCTCCTGGCTACTGACAGACCCAGCTCCAGAGCCACAGTAGAAAGACAAAACAGAACCAACAAGGAACTCCTTCCGAGCTCAGAACTCTTGCACCAGAGCTACAATGGGAAGCAGACACAAAAGCCAAACTCAAAACGCCTTCTCAGCTAGCACTCAAGCACAGCCAACCTTCCTTTGAAATAATGAAGCAGGGAGAGCAGCAGGAAACCCAATGCGAACCTCTGAAGCCCACCAAGAGAAAAGACCTGCTGAAGCCTGCCAAACAAAATGGAAGAAGAAGCACTGTTACCTGAAGACAACTTCACTACAGCAGAGAAGATACCCATAGGAACCAATGAGCAGAATAAAAAAGAAACCGAAGCTCCCAACAGAAAACTGATCAGCAGAAAGAAATCTCCAGACTAGAGCTCAACTACAACCAACCACACTACAACCACCGGACTGGATGCCACACAGCAGAACTGATCAACTCAGGCCCAATCCACGCAAGACAAGATGGGGAAGGATAGAGTCAGGCACCTGCATAGAGCTAGCCAGCTCTCTCATCCTATCAAAGAAGATGGTCTTAGCTGAAGCCAAAGAGGGCTTTCTATTCCGGTGCTTCGAATCGATCCTAATCGACCAGAGCACAAATATTGCATGAAAGAAGATCGCTACAGCCTGAATTCTGACAAACTCAAGACAACTCACGAATGGAACTTGAAATAGCATAAGCTATGAAATTGTATTATGATTGCTTGTCCTCCTTTGGAGAACGAGCCTCAATGTATAGAGCATTACAAGCCTTAATCAAGGCTCTAAGTTAGGAAACCAATCTAATTACATCAATTATGTTCTAAGTTAGGAAACCAATCTAATTACAGATAATATGTATAACTGTGTGATCTTTGACCTAATCAACCACGTAAGACAATCATGCTGGACTGGATCTAATTATGGGCCTTGGGCCTGGCCTATTTAACACCCCCCCTCAAATTGATGCGGGAGAATCAACAAGCATCAATTTGCCAACCAAGAACTGATGGCGTGGTCGTGGAAGACCTTTGGTGAGAATATCAGCAATTTGAAGTTCAGTGGAGACATGCGGAAGGCTGATGACATCACGTTTAAGCTCATCCCGTATGAAGTGACAATCAACCTCGATGTGTTTAGTGCGTTCATGAAAAATCGGATTTTCAGTAATCCGAATGGCACTTGTATTATCTGCATAGAGGGGGATAGCGCCGGCTGCTGGACAAAGATCAGATCACAGATCTATGGAAGCACAGTAATCTGGCTTCTAATGGAAGAAGAATGATCCAATTCCGCTGAGGATCCAAGATTTAGGGCGGTCTAGATGAATACAGTGTTAAAAAACTGGAAAATCTCGAGAATGAGAAAAGATCCAACCTGGAGGTGCTGAAAAATTCTGAAAAAATCGCCAATATTCCTAGAAATATCAGGCGACCATGTCTATGTGATTTTTGGAACTTGATCTGATGATCAGGGGTGGGTCACCAAGACGATGGAACTGTTGCAGATGATAGATGTCGCTAGAATTCCTTTGAACAGATGCCTGGATCTGCTTCTGAATGAGAGAGAGAGAGATTTGTTCCTCTCTATCCTATTGCCTTGATGCTTTGGAAGAAAAGAAGCTAGGTGTGCTTGAGCCTTGCTCTGATACCATGACAAACTCAAGACAACTCACGAATGGAACTTGAAATAGCATAAGCTATGAAATTGTATTATGATTGCTTGTCCTCCTTTGGAGAACGAGCCTCAATATATAGAGCATTACAAGCCTTAATCAAGGCTCTAAGTTAGGAAACCAATCTAATTACATCAATTATGTTCTAAGTTAGGAAACCAATCTAATTACAGATAATATGTACAACTGTGTGATCTTTGACCTAATCAACCACGTAAGACAATCATGCTGGACTGGATCTAATTATGGGCCTTGGGCCTGGCCTATTTAACAAATTCTACCCGGGCCCTCAATACCTTGAGATAAGGAGATCCAAATTATTGAAGCTAACAGAGGAGGAACAGGGGCTGAATCTCCTAGTGATAGAATCCATCTCCAAACCTGAATCGCAAAGCCACAAGAGAAGAAAAGGTGGATATCATCTTCTTCATTGCTAAGGCACAGACAACATCTGGAAGCCAAGGAGATAGCTCTCTGCTTAGCCCTTATGTCTGTCCGAGTTTTTCTATGGAGGAGGCGCCAGCTGAAGCATGCCAATCTGGGATCCAGACTCTTGTTCCAGACCAAACCAGTCCAGGAGATTACATTGTGGATGGGTCTAAGAAGATTCCAGGCCTCTTTAAGAGTAAGGGACCCTGAGTTGTGGCCTTGCCAGAGGAGAGAGTCTGGAACTGAGGGCTCATCTAAAGTAAACTGGCTAGTCGACTGAAGGAGGAAGTCCTTTATCTCAGCTGGAAGATGAGAGGGAATAATCCAAGTAGAATTGTGGATGATCGCTGACAGCTGTTCAGTATCAGAGAATTGGACATGGGGAAATCTAGATTCAATTGAAGATTTATCAATCCAGTTATCAAACCAGATGTTGATAGAGAGCCCATTACCAACTTTCCAGTAGCTACCACTTTGAAGGAAATGAGCCAGGGGCCTTATTTTCTTCCAGATGCAAGATCCTCTTCTAGGAGTGATAGGAGACCAGATGGACCCTGTGAAATATTTGGCTAAACCACTGAGCCTAGAGAGAATCAGAGGAGGCTGCAGACCAACCAAGCTTAAGCATACAGGCTTCATTAAAGATCTTCATTTTGCGCAAACCTAGACCTCCCTCTGCTTTAGGCAAGCAGACCGTCTCCCAATGCACCAGACTACCACCTTTCTCTAGGCTTGCTGACCAAAGGAATCTCCGCATCACCCGCTCAATCTGGGGACAAGTTTTACTTGGGATGGGGATGACCAAGGAAGTGTGGAGGGGAATGGATGAGAGCAAATGCTTGACTAGGATCAGTCTTCCCGCGAAAGAGAGACATTTTGCTTTCCAACCCGCCAACGTAGATCTTAAGGAGTCCAAAATCCGATTGAAATAAGAGTGTCTAGAAGTGCCAAGGAAAATAGGGACACCCAGATAGGTAGAGGGAAAGGAAGCTTGAGGGATACCAAGAATGGCAGTAGCCAAATGGGCTCTCCTAGCTGAGCTCTTACCTATGAATAGCTGACTCTTTTGAAGATTGAAGCTTTGACCAGAGGAGGCTTGATAAATGGAGAGCAGATCATGGACACTTCTCAAACCTCGCTTAAGGCCTTTAAAGAATAGCAAGATGTCGTCTGCATAGAAGAGATGGCAAGTGGTATTAGGGATTGTGAAAATAGGTTCAATGGCTCCAACCTTCCTAAGAGATTCAAGTTGTAAGCTGAGAATCTCCTCCGCTAAAATAAACAAGTAGGGAGACAAGGAGTCTCCTTGCCTAAGGCCACAAGAAGAGCTGAAAAAGCCACAGGGGCTTCCATTGATGAGGACCGACCCTTTACTCGAAGTTAACAACTCTTTCATCATGTTAATCCAGGTTGGGGAAAACTTGAAGAACTTCAAGGCCCTGAAGAGAAAGTTCCATTGTAACTTATCAAAGGCTTTGGATATATCCAGCTTCAAACAGACCGACCCTCCTCTGATTTTAGAGTTAAGGTTTTGAGTGAGCTCATGGGCTAAGGCAGCATGATGATGAATGGTCCTTCCTTTAACAAAAGCCGATTGATGATTAGAAATGAGAAGGGGAAGGATGGAGGAAAGTCTATTCGCCAGGATTTTTGAGATGATTTTGTAAACAAAATTGAGAAGACTAATGGGACGGAAATCAGAGAATGTTTCTGGGGAGCTTTTCTTCGGAATGAGAGATAGAAAGTAAGTATTTGTTTCTCTCAAGATACGGCCAAAAGTAAAGAAATGAGTCACAGCTCCAACCACCTCTTTCCCAACTATATGCCAGCAATTTGTGAAAAAGGCCCCCGTAAAACCATCAGGGCCAGGGGAGCTGCTTATTTTGAGCTTGAAGACTGCCTCTCTAATTTCAGTTGGAGAAGGAGTATCAATAAGAGCGTTGTTTTGTTCTACAGTAACTGATGGGCCAATCATATTGAAGAGAGATTCATCTGGAGAACTCGGAAGAGAGTGAAAGAGATTAGAGAAGAACATAGAGGCCTGCTATCTAATTTGGGAATCTTCTTCAATGATGTTTCCTTCTACCGAGATCCGATCAATGCTCTTACATTTGCCTTTGGATTTAGCCGATAGGTGGAAAAACTTAGTATTCCTATCCCCATCTTAAAGCCACTTAATTTTGGACCTCTGCTTCCAGTGGACCGCTTCAGCAGTCAGCCAATTGTGGAGCCCCGCCTTAGCCAGGTTCAGCTCTTGGAGGAGATTATCACAGGGGTTAGCTTCGAAGGCAGATTGCTTGGTCAGAACCAACAACTCCGCTCCAGCAATTTTGGACTTCATTTGGCCAAAGACCTCCTTGTTCCAGGCCTTGAGATTATGCTTAAGGATCTTGAGCTTGTTAGCTAGGATGAATTGGGGAGTGCCTTTGCAGATGGAGGCCCAGCTGGAGTCAACAACCTGATGGAAGGAGTCATGGAGCAGCCACTTTTCTTCAAATTTGAAGGGGATGTTCTTGAAATTAGGATTTTTCTATGGAAAAGAAGGATGGGACTGTGGTCAGAAGCAATTCTAGGAAGGTGGCTTACTGAAGGATCTTCAAAAGTATTTAACAGCAAGAATTGGAAAGAACTCTATCAAGTCTTGCTGCCACAAATGCTAGACCTTGTCTGTTGTTTGCCCAGGTAAAGTTGTTCCCTTTGAAACCAAGGTCATGAAGCCCCGCAGTCATTACCATGTCTTGAAAATCTTTAACAGAAAGAGAGGAAGGAGGGCGGATACTGAGCTTTTCCTTGGCTAAGAGGATAGCATTGAAATTCCCTATCACACTCCAAGGATGAGGGGTAGCAGAGAAGTTCACTAAGTAGCATCAGAGATCTCTCCTAAGCCTGTAGTCAGTAGAACCATATACACTAGTGATGAAACCAATGGGGGATGGGGAGATGGAGGAGTCAGCAAAAGAGATGGAGATGCGCTGGGGAGAGCTATCTAGGAAGGAGCAGGAGAGGTTAGAGTTTTGGTTACAGAGGCACCAAAGAGTATTATTGGGGTTGGAGAAAGTAGGATTAAAATTGAAAGAATGGTTTCTGGTTTCTAGAAAAGAATCCAGAATGGCCTTGGGTTCAGAGATAAATATGAGATAAAGAGAGTGAGAAGCAAGAAGATAAAAAGGCATATTTTTTGTGGGGGAGTTGCAGATCCCCCTGTAATTCCAATATAGGACTTTAATCATTGATAACAAGGTGGGAGGAAAGGCCAGCTGAGCTTCTAGTTTTTGGACCAGAGGAAGGAGCTCCACGTAATTTAGATTTCCTATTTGTTTTCACTTTGAAGGGGGTTAAGTCAACAATGAGAGAGTCTGCCTGGGTTAAATGTTGGGTGGATGGAGCTGGGGGGGGGGGTGTGGTGCAAATGGAAACTGAGGAGGCAGAGTGATTTGTAGGATTAGGAACAGTCTTACTAGCACCATGAGATGAAGCAGCCATAGGTTTTGAGGTGATTGAGGAGATGAGGGATGGGTCAGCTAAGTTACTATTTTCCAAAATTGAGAAGGGATTAGAACACTCTAAAACAGGGGGATTTTCTGCTATGGGGATATCTGAATTCCCTATTGCTGAAATTATATGGTCCCCTGAGTTAGAGGTTGAAGGAGCAGTTGGAGCTGTGGGGTTGCTATGCTGAGTTCCACTGGATGGGATAAGAGGATTTACCTCGGGAAAAAGGAGATCCTGAGAGATGACTTCGGAATCTGATAGAGTTTCCTTAGGCCCTTTTGCTGAGGGGGATATCAGCCGGGCTTCTGCCAGAGGCGTCTTCAGCAGACTAGGCTTCGAGCGGAAGGGGCATTTACTGGAAAGGTGACCCGCCGAGAGACACTCAGCACAGGGAGTGTTCTCATATAGCACCTCTATCTCCACTGTGGCATCTCCTTCCAATTCAACAGAGAGGGAGCTCAGACTGATTTTAGCCACATCCATCAGCACTTGAACCCTGGCATATGTTAGCATTCACTGCTTTGCCGTAGTTTCATCCAGACGTAGAGGCTTTCCAATAGAGGATGCTATGGAGAGCAAGATATTGCTACTCTAGCAGTGGTAAGGGAGCCCTTTGAGGCAAATCCACATGGGAACTTCCGCTGGCCAAGGGCTTTCAGCTTGCCTGGGGACCATGGGCAGAGCAGAAGCTTTTTCTTGTCCACCTGGAAGGGGCTTTGACCAATCAGGCCGTCTCTATCTACCTGGGAGTTGAATCTGAATATGAAATTGCCTTTCTCGGTGAGGGAAATGAGACAAGGCCTAGAAAGATGCCAAGGAGAAGAGACCCACTGTTCCAAAGCTTCCAGGGACAGTCTTCTTCCCACAAATTTTCCTAGGGCAGAGTAAGAGAAGGAGTCTTTACTGTTGATGACCATATGCTGCGGAATCCTAATAGTGAGCTTACCTTCTTTCCATGCCGCCGGAGGAATGACTGGAGGTTGAGTGAAAACCATTGGGGAAAGACAGTTGGCAAAGGATTTGTGGGGAGGTGGGATATTGGGTAAGGAGGCCGATGAAGAAAGATCAGTATGTGGGTTAAGGAGACTCTGAAGGTGATTCTGTAGCTGTTGAAGCTGCTCCGAGTCCCAAGAGGACAGAGGTGAGGAAGAATCTGCTATCTGGCCTGAGGTGGTGGCGGCGAGGCTGTTGGCTGAGAGATGAGAATGTGGGTTTCGGGGAGTAACATCTCTACCTTTTCTAGCTGCTGCTGCTGGTTGAGTGATGGTTTCCTGAGCTAAAGGAGAGCCCGCCGGACCTACTGAGAGAAAGGGGGGACGAGCAGATTGCTGGGTGTGCTGAACTGGCAGGACAGGGAAACAGGGGAGAGGTTCTGGGGGAACAGGGTGTTCCTCCATCGATGACCTAGAATGATACGAGCAGTCATGAAAGGTAAGTTTGTCATAGATGGGGATTTACGGACGTAACTCATGTGCCGGCAATGGTGCGAATAAAAACTCAAAGCTTTCCCAACGCACACCTGTGCGTCGCCAGTAAGTAAGATAATTGCCAATGCATTTTTGCGTCGGCTTTAGAAAAACACACGTTGGCAAAACTTTTCTTCTTTTTTGGAGGGATTTTTTGTTGGTGCCAATATGGTTACCAAAGCTTTTGCCAACGCGTTCTTACTTGCATCGGTAAAAGTAGCAATAAGACTTTTGCCGACACAAATTTTCACTGCGTCGGCAAATAGTGTCAGGAAAAGTACAGTTTGTTGTAGTATAATTAAATTGATATGCACCTATAAACAACTCAACCTGGTACTGAATATCACTAATCCTTCGGACCCTCCAAAATCAGGGGAAAGGTTGTGATACAACAGTTTTGAGTCGACATATGATGGGTCAAACCAGAACAAAACACCGTTGTTGAAACGGATGTAGATCGGCCCGCGTGAACTACACCAAAATAGAAAGAGCCAAGTGTCTGCAACAGGCTGTCGTGCTGTTAGGCTTGCAAAGTTGTTACACCCACTATGAGAGTCCTCATGCAGTTTCTTCTTGTTATAGACATGCAGCTTCGTCTTCTTGTTTCATATTCTATAATTCACAGATAATTAAGAGTCACATCGGTTTTGTCTCTTTAAAGCATTATTAAAATTCTTCTTTTGAACGATATGATTCTTGTCAAAGAGATTTCCTTTCACCAATCAAGTCACTTGTCTTTGCATAATTTGAAGAGAGTAGAAAAGGGAACTTCATGTGAACAAGAGGAATCCGGATCCTTTACTCAAAAAAAAAAAAAAAAGAGGAATCCGGATCCCATATTGATCCCTGTTTGGACCAATCCCCATGTGCCACATGGACAAGAGAGACAGAAACAAGGGATTGCTAAAAAAAAAAAGAGTAATGGGCAATCAATTGGTTCTAGCTAGTACCCTTGTAGTTTAGTACCATTATTTCAAAGAGATGTCTTTTTCACCCATTTAAGTCTCTTTCCTTGCTTAGTTTGAAGAGAAAAGAAACGGTACATTTGTAATAATTAAAATTTAAGCCTTTGCACTTAGCTTTTGTATGATTATATTAGGATATAGAAAATTTTATAAAAAATAATCTTTATGTGGAAACTTTAGCCCAACCCATCCAGAAAAATCAAATTTTTTTTATCATTATTTTCGGTCAACGTTGACCTTCATGTTTTGTGTTGAGTGTTGACGGCAACTCTCGTTATAACAAGTGAGGGTTGCCATCGACCCAGAGTAGGCATATTTCCCGATCTTCTTGCTCTCTTCCCCAAATCCAATCTAATGATGAAGAAATTCACATGTCCACCCTAAGGATTACATGAAGAGGAGGACATGGATCTTGGTTGACCTAAATTATCACAATACATGCACGTGCACCAATGACAATTTTCTGGTTCTGCCCGTCCCCCTCCCCAAACCTCCATGAGTGCCAAACAGCGTGATTCATACCTGGAAGCTTCATGACTTCTTGCCTTCTCGTTTCACAACCTCCTCCTCCTACAAAAGATGCATCCTTTTTTTTTCCCCTCATCTCCCATTCCTTCCCATGAGAACTTGTAATAAACCATCTCAAACCATTTTGGATAAAGACTAATAATAAACATATAACTTGACCAAACCAACCTTAATCAAAATCATCCTACCCCCTCAATAAAGAGTATAGCCTTTTCCAAGTAGGGAGCTTCTTTTAAAACTTGGCAATTAATGGATCTTGAATTAAACTTCGGTTCTACCATGAGACCGCAAAGGAAACCCCAAGTATATTGAAGAGGAGGAGTGACACCACATCAAATATTTAGAAACTTAGAGCACCTGAGCATCACCCAAACTAATCCCAAGAATGAAGGTTTTACCCAGATTCACCTTCAGTCCTGACATTGCTTCAAAACATCAAATAATTGCTTAGATTAAAAGTTTACAACAAACCATCAATGTTTGTGATAATTTGGCTCAGTCAAGCTCCATCTCCTCTTAATGTAATCCTTGGGGCGGACATATGAATATTTCCATCATTGGATTGGATTTGGGGAATAGAGGAATAAGGAAGAAGATGCGGAAACATGCCTGCTCGGAGTCGACGATGACCCTCACTTGTTATAGCAAGGGTTGCCGTCGATCCTTAACACAGAAAATGAAGGTTGACGTCGACCACCAAAAAAAAAAAAAGAAAAAAAAAAGGTAAAAAAGTTGGTTCTTCTATATGGATTCCTTGTTTGGTGTAAGTAGGGCCAAAATTTCCTGTTCGGAGCACTGGCCACAGAAAGTTTTTTTTTTTTTTTTTTCCTCTAGAATATAATCTAAACTCGACCTTTTATTATTCTTAAATGTAGGATTTACATTTCGATATCAACAATGCTAAAACCAATGATGTCGATGACATTGATATCGAGAATAATGCGGGTGATGATCAAGAAATACCATAGGCACAAATTGTCGGAGTTGGCCATGGGAATGGAGACGAAATTGAGATTGGAAATAAATTTAATGATCTCATTTGATTGATTCTGAACTACAAATAATATGCTGCAATGTTTGCACTTTGAACCACTTGTTAATGGTAGATTTGATTTTGTTTTGTTTGATGTTTATTTTTAAGTGATTTATGCTTAAGTTTTGGGGTTAGCAATAGGGATGTCAAATGGCCGGCACGGCCCAACTGGCTGGGGGGTCGGCCCAGCATGGCCTGTTGTCACTGCACGTCACGGGCTGTGCCCAAGTCATGCTGGGTTTTGTCGTGCCTCCATGCCTAGCTATCGTGCCACGGGCTTCGTGTGGTTCTTACCTTTTGAGCTAAAAAAACAGAGGTCTTGCACCCTTTGGGGCTGAAAAAGCAAAGGACTTGCACTAGAAAAATTAAAAGATACACATAAAGAAGAGTATGGCACAGAAATTTAAGTGATTCAGTTAAGTTCGACCTACTCCGTTGAGAAGAAAACCATCTGGATCTTTTCTGTTTGAAGGTTTTTCAATAGGATTATCTTCTAAACCTCTACAATTTTGGATAAAAAAAATAAAAGACTATATTTTTTACATTTACACTAAAAATATCAAATATCCCATGATGTGCCGTGTCGTGCCTGTGGTGGGCCATGCCCAATCGTGCCAACCATGCCTGGCACAGCGGCCCAGCCCATTTGACATCCCTAGTTAGCAACTTAAAAGTGATGGTTGGAACAAAATTTGAGTTAATTTTTTTATCTTTTGCTTTCAATGTTTGGATCTAAAAATTAAGTAATATGCAAGATATTTTTATGTTTTATTTTCTTATTTTAATATTTTCGTAGATATAAAAATTTATTAAATCTTATTTAGTACAATGAATATATCTGAACAAATATTGTTTATTTATTTTTAGTATTTAATCTATTTTTAAGCCAAACCCAACACAGTTGGGACAGGGCTCCAATGATGATGATTTGATTTATCTTTAACTATTTTAAAAATTATTTTTTAGAAAAAAAAAAATGATATCCCGAGTCTCCACTCAAGTTGACTATCTGAGTCCATGTTTTTGAATCCAACAAGTGGAGTCTTGAGAGCCGAGTTTTCTAACCTTTGGAATATCTACTGTAGTAGGAGTTTGAAAAGTGTAAATGAGTGATAATTGGACCCCCTGTTTTCCAGAAGATGCAGCTGACACCTTGAGGCAAGCTACTCATCACCTTTCGTTAGATACCTCTTCAAAAGATTCTCTCCTTTGGATCTCTCATCAGGATCATGGCCTCTCTCTCCAGGAAGCTTGGCAAATTATCAAATCTCGCAGACCTTTAGTAGAATGGTCCTGCTGGGCTCCGTTGATATGGAACTCCTATCAACTTCCTAAGATCTCTTTCTTCGCTTGGAGGCTGCTGCATGGTAAAACTCCTTCTCAAGCGTGGGCTCAACATTCGGGCATCAGTCTTGCCTCTAGGTGTAGCCTCTGCTTCCTAGAGCATGAGTCTACTTTGCACCTTCTTTTCCTCTGCTCTTGCTCCTCTGTAATTTGGAACTGGATCCTTTCCAAGGCTGGCTTGATCGTCAATGGTCCCCTCTTTCCTTCTAAGATTTGGCAGGCTCTTTCCTGCCACAGCGACCGTCTGGCCTGCAAAGGTGCTGCAACCATTTTCTTCTCTTCAGCTTATGTGATCTGGATCTGCAGAAATGATTCTTTCTACTCAAACTCTAGAGCTTCCCAATCTAAGGTTACTTCTTACTTGTGTGAGCTCCTCTCTGTCTCTCTCAAACGCATTGCAAAGCCTTTCACTGGTAGACCTCTTCAGTCTTTCTGTAATTCTTTCTTTCTGTAATTCTTTCTTTTCTTTGATTCTTTAGCCTGGCTTGTTTTTTTTCTTCCTTTTCTCTTCCCCTGCTGTTGATCTCTGTGTTTCTCTTTGGTAGGTTTTCTGCTTTTGTTTTCTCCCCCTTCTCTCTTCTTTCTTTTTGCCTTTTAGAGAAAAAAGAATTAGAAAAAAAAATCAAAAAAGGAAAAAAAAATTCGATGAGTTCTGCTGATTGCTTTGCTGGATCTTGTCTATATGCTGTGCTTGTGGTTGTGCTGGAGGTTTCCTTTTTGCAATTTAGATTGTCCCTGCTGGTGTCTATCTGCTGCTTTGTGCTTGAGGCTGTGCTTTCTTGTTGTGCTCTGTGCTGCTTTTTCTGTTGTAGTGGCCTGCTGTTTTGGTTTGTTGTGTGCTGCTCTGCTGTTTTGCTGCTATCAGCTCCTGCTTCAAGCTGGGTGCTGTTTCTTTCCAGCAGAGTTGGGCCTTTCTTTCTGCTGGCTGGGTGGTTTTTTAGTAGCTGTGTTGAGTGAGTGGTTTTCTTCTGAGTTCAGGTCTTCTACTGTGCCGCTGCTCCTGTGATTGAAGTTCCTCTCTGCAAAGCTTCTACTGGGTGCTTTCTTCTGTGGTCTATTTTGTCTTTCTGCTGAGCTTCTGGTTGGTGCTGTGGTTGTGGCTGCATCGTTTTTGGTTTTTTTTTCTTCCAGTGTGTTGTGCTGCAAGCTCTGCTGTTTTAGCTGTTTAAGGCAGTGTTTTCTTGTTGGTGCTGTGCTGTATTTTCTGTTGTTGTGGTCTGGTGTTCTCGCTTGCAATGTGCTGCTTTGCTGCTTGCTGCTTTCAGCTCCTGCTTTTCCTTGTGTTTTGGTTTCTGGCTGAGTGTTGTGTTGTTTGTCCTGCTGCTATGGCCGGTTGTGTGCTGCTCTGCTGCTTGCTGCCTTTAGCCCTGCTTCCTGGTTGTTGTGTGCTGTGTTGCTAGCCCTGCTGTTGTGGTCTAGTGGTCTGGTAGTTGCTGCTGTTGTAGTCTCCTGGCCTGGTGGTTGCTGTGTGCAGCTCTGCTGCTGGCTGGTTTCAGCCCTTGTCTCAGGGCTGCGTTCTGGTTTCTCCTTTTTTTGCTGTGTGCTGCTCTCTATCTTTTTTGCTGCATTTAGTTCCCTATTATGGGTGTGCTTTGGTCTCCTGGAGCCTTTGGTTGTATTTTTTCTTTCTTTTCCCCCTTCTCTGTTTTTTTGTATTTTCTGGTTTGTTTTTGCTGCTGGGTTAGCTGTTCTCCTTCCTTTGTGGCTTCTCTCTGTTTTTGGGGCCCTTTGGCCTTTCCTTTCTTCTTAATTCAATTTGTCATTTAGTAAAAAAAAAAAGGACCCCCTGTTTGGACCAAATACGGGATCCGTTTCCGTGATGATTAGGAAGAACTATCCTCTGCAATGTAAGCGTTTAGATAGCTAGTAAAAGCAACTTTTGTGATTCATTTTAAAGAAGGGAAGTGCTCGTATGAGAGACACTCTCACCAACTTTATGAGAGATGGGTGGGGGCCCTCACTTCTATATCCACTCTTACCAACTTAAATGCAAGGACCCCCAACTTAAATGTGAGGGCCCCCACCCATCTCTCACCAAGTTGGTGGGAGTGTCTCTCATAGGAGCACTTCCCTTTAAAGAAATCCGGTAGGAAGACGAGAGCAAGGGACGTGACGCAGAGATGGATGGGAAGCTCTACGAAGCAGCAATGAATGGGAATGTGTCCCAATTACTCGATTTGCTATGGGAAGATGAAAATATTCTTGACAGACTTTTGTTTGGAGGTGTAGTAAGAGAGAACCCTTTGCACATAGCAGCGCAGTATGGGCACTACGAATTTGTGAAGGAAATCTCAAGTCGAAAACTAGAATTTGCCCGGAAATTAGACTCAGAGGGAAGGTGTCCCCTCCATATTGCTTCCGAAAGAGGGCACTTGGAAGTGGTAAAGGAGCTTTTAAAAAGCGATGCTGATGTTTGTTTCGTGCGTGATGGAGAAGGAAGGACCCCTCTCCACATCGCAGCAATGAGAGGCCAACTCCAGGTCCTCGAGGAGTTGGTGAGGGCCAGACCCACAGCTGCTTGGGTCCTCACAGACCAAGGAGACCCAATCTTGCACTTTTGTGTAAATCATGGCCAGTTGGAGGCTCTCAACAAGTTGGTGGAGAGAATACATGATAATGACTTTCTGAAGTTGAAAGACAGAGACGACAATACCATCCTTCATCTCTTCGCAGCCAAGCCAGAGTGTAAGGTATTGGTATTTCTGCTGCTGCAGTTGCTATAATAGGTTTGTTTTCCGGCGTTAGCTTTTCAAAGGTCTAATAGGATACATTTATGTATATTGTGTAAATACCCTTAGGTGGTGCGTGAGTTTAGGAGTTTGGTAAGTTTGTTTAGGAGTTTTCCTAAATTAGCTAGGTCATTGTATATATATATATATATATATTCATGTTAATAGTAAAGAGGAGGTCATCTGTTTTTCTCCTAATATTCTCTCAAATTTATCATGGTATCAAGAGCGCTCTAAATTAGGGCTAAATTTTTTTTTTTTCGATCCTGTGATAATCCAAGACGTGTTCTTGGAATTCGTTTGCTGCTTGTCGTTGTGTGCAGCTATCATGTCTGGTGATGATAAAACTCCACCGCCTTCCTCTCGATATGAACCTTGTACTCCTTATTATCTTCATCCATCGGAAGGTACGGGGTCTGTGATTAGTCCTATTTTATTGAAAGGGAATAATTATGATGAGTGGGTACGTTCCCTTCGTAATAATTTGCGTGCTAAAAATAAATTAGGGTTTGTTGATGGGACTATTACTGCACTGGATGCTAAATCTCCGGTTTATGATCAATGGGGAATAGTTAATTCTATGCTTGTGGCTTGGATTTTTAACACTCTTGATGTTTCAATTAGAAAAAATGTTCCTTTTCCTGATCAAGTTAAAGTATTGTGGGATGATCTACGTGATCGATACTCTCTTCGTAATGGTCCTCGTATTCATGAACTAAAAACTATGATTGCTGATTGCAAACAACGTGGTAGATCTATTGCTGAGTATTATGGTGAATTGCGTACTTTGTGGGAGGAATTGGCTAGTGCAATAAAGTTACCTCCTTTTACGTGTTCCACTGCTGGTGAGTACAATATCCTTCTAGAAAACGAAAAATTGCATCAGTTTCTAATGGTTCTTGATTCAAAAAAATATCGTGAAGTTGCTTCTGGTTTGTTGATGCTTGATCCTTTGCCTTCGCTCTCCTATGCGCATGGTAAGGTGTTCTCTGCAAAGAGACACCAATCTGTGACTGATGCTCAAGATTCTCGTAATGATGTGGTAGGGTTTGCGGTTGATGGTGTGGCGCAAAGTAGGGCGCAGGGTGGTGTTGATGTTCGTGTGTGCTCTCATTGTGGCCGAAAAGGTCATGAGAAAGACAAGTGTTTTGAGTTGATTGGGTGGCCCGAGTGGGCTGGTAATGGTGGTCGTCGTGGTGGTAGGTCGAGTGGCCGAGGAGGCCGAGGAAATAATGGCCGTGGAGGAGGCCGTGGGCGAGGTGGTTTTGCTGCTGCTGTGGACAGCACTCATCAGGCTTCGTCGAATGGTGCTAGTGAGGTAGATCGTGCAAGTGTGCCTACCCTATCTGATGCTCAAATCCAGCAATTGGTGGCTGCTTTAACTTCTTCTCAGGTCTCGACTTCGACTCCAAAGTAGCATGGTAAGAAACATCTAGAGCAATGGATTATTGATACAGGTGCAACAAACCATATGTCCGGTAACATCGATTTATTTTTTGATGTACACGATATTTCTTCGGAACCTGTTGGTCTTGCTAATGGTAAACATACTACTGCAACTAAAGAAGGTCGTATTAAATTAAGTGAACACTTAATTCTGGAAAATGTGTTATATGTTCCTGCTCTAAATTGTAATTTGCTGTCTGTGTCTCAATTTTTAGAAAAACAGAAATTTATATTTTTTTTCACTGACAAGCTATATACTATTCAGGACCGGAGTTTGAGGAACCTGATTGGAGCGGGGGAGCAGTGTAATGGGGTCTATCTTTTTCGTCCAGTTCGTAGTATTCAAGCAAATAATTCAACAGTTGCAGACTCAGCTTTGGTATGGCATAGGCGTTTGGGTCACCCATCTATGAAGGTGCTGCATTCTTTACCTAGAGTAGCCAGTAGTAGTAGTTTGACTAAGTTTTGTGATGACGATTGTCAAGTGCGTTTTTTGGCTAAGCAGCCTCGTAACTCTTTTCCATTAAGTACGAATAAAGCATCTGATTTGTTTGATTTGATACATTGCGATATTTGGGGGCCGTATCGTGTTGCTTCTAGCTGTGGTGCTCATTATTTTTTAACCATTGTTGATGATTGTTCTCGCGCTACATGGGTGTATTTGATGGTTGGAAAGTATGAAGTTGGCCAATTGATTCCAAATTTTTGTGCAATGGTCAAAACTCAATTTAATAAGCATGTTAAGGTGTTACGGAGTGATAATGGGCAAGAATTTTTATGTTTAAAAGAATTTTTTGCTCAAATGGGAATTTTGCATCACACTTCTTGTGTGGATACTCCACAACAAAATGGTAGAGTGGAGCGAAAACATAAACATGTTCTTAATGTTGCACGTTGTTTGCGCTTTCAAGCTCAGTTGCCTATTGATTTTTGGGGTGAATGTGCTTTGACTGCTTGTCATCTTATTAATCGGACACCAACCCCTGTTTTGAATGGTAAAACCCCTTATGAGATTCTTTTTGGGAGTCCAGCCCCTTTGACTGCTTTAAAGGTATTTGGGTGTTTATGTTATGCTGCTAATAGGCCTCGTGTTAAAGATAAATTCGGACCCCATTCTAGGAGGTGTGTTTGTGGGATACCCATATGGTCAAAAAGGTTGGAGATTGTATGATTTAGATACCCATGATTATTTTGTTAGTCGAGATGTGAAGTTCGTGGAACATGTTTTTCCTTTTTCCAAACCTGAACCTACGCTTAGTTCTACTACTGTACATCTTGAAAAATATTTGTCACAAAATACTTTGATTGATGAATTTAGTGAGTTGGGTGGTGCGCCTAAGGCTGGCGAAGTGCGTCGTGCTGGAGTGAGTGGTGACGGTGCTGTAGACGTGGGTGGTGCTGCGTCAGGGAGTGGCGTCCGGTAGCGCAGTTCCTGGGGGTGCTGTGCTGCCGACGGGTGGCGTGACATATAGTGGTGGTTTGATGGATCCGCCGAGTCCGAGTACGGTGATGGTTGGTGAGGTGCCTTGTGATACTACGACACCTTTGCATTTAAGGGGGAGTCCAGAAATTGGAGAAAATGTAGATACTACTGTTTCATTGCAAAATAATGAGGAGCTTGGTAAGGGTCATCGGGTTCGTGTGCCTTCTACACGACTTCGTGGTTTTTTTACCAATACTGTTGTTCGAAAGATAGACCCCCCTGTATCATCTACTGCTTCTCCTGCTTCGTCTCGTTCCTCAGGTAAACAGTTCAATATAACTTGTTATGTGGATTATAATAAATTTTCTGTGAGACATAAACATTTTTTGGCATCAATTACTAAGCGTAAAGAGCCTACTTCCTTCAAAGAAGCAGTTAAAGATTCAGGTTGGCGTCAGGCTATGAAAGAGGAGATTGATGCCCTTGAACGTAGTGGTACGTGGACTCTGGAAGACTTGCCTCCTGGTAAGAAGGCGATTGGTAGTAGTTGGGTGTATAAAATTAAATATCACGCAAATGGTGATGTTGAACGTCTTAAGGGACGTCTCGTTGTCTTTGGTAATCGTCAGGTGGCAAGTATTGATTATAATGAAACTTTTGCTCCTGTTGCTAAAATGGGAACAGTTCGTATTTTTCTTGCCGTTGCTGTAGCACAAAATTGGGAGTTGCATCAGATGGATGTTTGCAATGCTTTTCTTCATGGAGATTTGGAGGAGGAAGTATATATGCAGCTCCCTCCAGGGTACAGTAGTCCTATTCCAGGGAAGGTGTGCCGGTTACGTAAGTCTTTGTATGGCTTACGACAGGCTCCTTGACAGTGGTTTGCTAAGTTGTCTGATGCTTTGAGGAAATTTGGGTTCGTACAGTCGTATGCAGATTATTCCTTGTTCAGTTATCAGCAGGGTAATGTCTCCCTGCACGTTCTTGTTTATGTGGATGATTTGATAATTGCAGGTTCCTCTCCTGATGTGATTTTGAGGTTCAAGCAATATTTAAGTTCCTGTTTTCATATGAAGGATCTTGGTGTGTTAAAATATTTTCTAGGTATTGAAGTGGCTCGTGGTAATGAGGGATTATTTCTTTCCCAACGTAAATATGCTTTGGATATTCTGACGGAAGCAGGTATGTTGGGTTGTAAGCCTATTGATACTCCGATGGAGCAGAATCATCGTCTTGCGTATGCGGAAGGTGATCCCTACGAGCATCCGGAACAGTATAGGCGTTTGGTGGGGCGTTTGGTGTATTTGTCTGTTACTCGACCTGAGTTGAGTTATTCTGTTCATACTGTTGCTTAGTTTCTGAGAAACCCGCAGATAGCTCATTGGGATGCTGCTATTCGTGTTTTACGATATATTAAAGGACAACCTGGTCAGGGAATTTTATTGCGTCCTAGTGATATGCAGTTGAATGCTTTTTGTGATAGTGATTGGGCAGCTTGTCCCTTGACCCGTCGGTCATTGTCTGGTTATTTTGTGCTTCTTGGTAGGTCTCCTGTTTCTTGGAAAACCAAGAAACAACCTACGGTGTCCCGCTCGTCTGCCGAAGCAGAGTATCGTGCTATGGCTGTTACAACCTGTGAGCTTAAGTGGTTAAAGTCATTGTTACGTTCTCTTGGTGTTATTCATTCTAAGCCTATGAGGTTATTTTATGATAGTCAGTCTGCCCTGCACATTGCGAAGAACCCTGTCTTTCATGAGCGTACGAAGCATATTGAGGCAGATTGTCATTTTGTTCGTGATGAGTTGCAAGCTGGGAATATTTCCACAGCATATGTTCCTACTGGTCATCAGGTGGCTGATATTTTGACAAAGGCTCTTGGGCGTCAGCAGTTTGGTTATTTGTTACGCAAGTTAGGCATTTGTGATTTGCATGCTCAAACTTGAGGGAAAGTAATAGGATACATTTATGTATATTGTGTAAATACCCTTAGGTGGTGCGTGAGTTTAGGAGTTTGGTAAGTTTGTTTAGGAGTTTTCCTAAATTAGCTAGGTCATTGTATTTATATATTCATGTTAATAGTAAAGAGGAGGTCATCTGTTTTTCTCCTAATATTCTCTCAAATTTATCAAGGTCCGTCTGGACGTAGAACATAGACTAGTTGATCATCCCAAAACTGAGGAGAAAACTAGGATTGCTAAATCCCTCAATTTTTTTTTTAATTTAATGGATAAAAAGTAAAAGTTATTTACCATATTATATATAGAAAGTAATTATTAAATAATTAAATTATTATTATTATTATTTCCTTAAGGTACACTGTATTAAAAAGGAAGAGAAAACATAGGCTAATTAGAGAACCGCCCCCAAACCCACCCGCGCCCCACCCCCAAATAGAGGGGCAAATGCATTAGCTAAAGAAGAGCTGAATACATGTGAAGAGATAAGAAAATAAAAAGCAAAAACCAGAAGGCCTTGAGCTACTTTTGATGCCAACCTTGAGGCAGTAGAATTCCATAACCATGAACAGTGACATCATGAAGATCTCTAGGAGGCTGTGGCAGAGGGCAGCCTCTTGAATTACTCGTGGTAGGATCTGAAGCACCTACTGCTCCATTAAATTTGCCTCTTTTGGCTTTCCTAGAGAAAGAGGTGAAGCCTAGGTTAGAGAAAAAGGGTTCTCTCTCCACCCGCATCATCGAAAAGCTTTTCTCCTACCTTTGGAGAAGTAACATAGGAGGATATTATTTTCTAAATTTAAACAAGTGATGATTGAAATGGATTAGTGGGGAGGTATAACCTGACCAGAGCCACACCCCTGACAAGGGTGCTCATGGACTGGGCTAGCCGGGGCCCATCCTGAATTCGGCTGGGCTTGGGCCTTTTCTCAGTCCGGCCCAAAGTCCGGCCTGGCCCGATTGAAAGAAATAGTAATAGGGAAAAGTAAAGATGGGGAATTTCAATAGTGGTGCTTTTACATAAGTAGTCCAGACCACAGCAATTGAGCTACACACGTCACTATATTATTTAACACCTTCTAAAATTATATATTTATCTCTGGCTTCGCTCGGGAATATAGCTTTCCAGGCGGGCCGGGCTTGGGCCATCTCTTTATGGCCGATTCGGGCCTAGGCCGTGTTTGGACAGACAGTTTTTACAAGCCGGGCCAGGCCTCGATGTTCCTTAGCCCGGATCAGACTGGGCCAAGAACCCCTAGCCCTAGAACTCCAGACCCAACTTAAATCCCAAAAAATAAGCCCCCAAACCTGTCCTTATTAAGAGGGACTTGGGCAAATCACATGTTTAACTTGAGTCATTAAACATTCACATATATATCTGACCCAACATGTTGACTAACGTCTCAATTTAGTCTCGAAAAGATTTCTGGATCCTCACTTAAGACAAACCCCTAAGTTTTATTTTAGGGGGAGCAAGGATACTCAGTTGATAACATTTTATATTTTATTGATTATTAAAAAAAAAATCTTTTGTTTGACATTTTCAAAGACATAATTTTTCATAACTTTGTGACGGTCCGCTAGAATAAAAAAATAATGTGGCTTACCATAATGAATCAAATCTCTTAAATTATCATTTTCTCTTTATTTTGACATGGAGAGTTGCATTCGATTCCAATACGCTGGATTGATCATATATAAACCAATCCATCTAGAATCAATTAATGCAAATCTGGTGATTGGTTAATTGTGATGGTTTTGATGGGCGATGATGCATGCGGTACAATGGTTGAGAGGGCAACATTGAAAGATTCTTTTTGATAGATAACCACACAACATTCAAGTACATTCACTATGTCATAAATTGTGTAAAGTACTGTAAATGAAATAGTAATGCAAAGTTAAGGAGTCTGCATCCTTTAAACATATCACTCGAGTCATACTCCAGTTATTGAGGGGGGTGAGGCTTACCTGTTGGTAGTTTGAGCTGATCGAAAGGAACACTGTTCCCTTCAGTCGGCTATCCTCGAATTTTACTCTAATAAGAGTTGACCCCACCATAAAATTTACCATATGACTAAAAATATGATTAATTTAATACTAGGTTGCTGGCCCATCAAAAATCCTAGCTCAAAATAAAAGCCCCTCCTTGCGAACTGCCCCCGAATAAAAATAACTATTTCTTCCACCTCTGCCAATCATGAAATGAATAGATCATCAAGTAAGGATGGGACAGAAGATCTGAGAAATGCTTCTTGTATGATATATCTTTAACATTTAAATACCTGTGCAGGACATTAATAAGGTTTTGATCGACAGACTAAAAACTGATGAAGGGGCTTTTGTAAACTCTAAGAATGTGAATGGCTCAACGGCCTTGGATGTAGCACAAGGGATTCGTGCCAAATGTAGTTGTTTCAAAATAAAAAGGACCTGGAAAAGGCTGGAGCTAAAAAAGCGAACCGGCCTAAACAGAGGACTTCCAAGCCACAATTTGAAGGAAGCAGCAATAATTCCGAGTCCCACGACAAGAGTCAAGACACACTAATGGTGGTGGCCATACTAATAGCAACTGTGAAATATGGTGGTGTACTGAATCCTCCAGGTGGCGTTTGGCAGGATGACAAGGGCCATAAGGCTGGCGAGGCAATCATGTCCTACAATCTTCCTGGGGAATACATCGTATACACGATAAGTAACACAATAGCCTTTCTTGTCTCCTTAATTTTAATACTAATGTTGGTAAGCAGATCATCCTTTCGACAAAGAGTTTTGAAGCGGTACTTGACGGTCATGACTTGGATTGCAGTATCATCATTGCTCGTGACTTATACTTTGTCATTCTACAGTTTATGTAAAGCATCCGTCTTGCCGACATTACTCTTCACTGTAGTTCCTATCATAGTCATTGGCTGGTTGCTGATCTTTGGCCTGTTACTCTTCGTGTATATGTTACACTTTTCCCTGTTACTCTTCGCGTCTATGTTACACTTTGCCAATTCATTTATCCGGATAATTGGAATCAAGCGATTGTTTGATTGGATGCGGTCGCTTCTTTCCAGATCACCCGCTTCAGAAGATCAACGCGCCAGTCGTTTTTGTGTGTGATACATAGGGCCACGTGGACCCACTTCCATCCTCGTGAGAGCTCCCCACGGACTTCTGCATGGCTATAAATATGAGGGCCTAAATTTGCATTGGCTGGGTGCAAGTGAGATGAGAACTGTGACGAGTGAAGTGAAGTTCAGTTCTGAGAATGAGAGCTCCTGGTCAGTGTGGAGTACCTTAGTGCATTGAGTAAAATTGTAGTGAGTGCTTCCCTTCTTGTAAGAGTGTAAAATTAAACGGAGTTGTGGCCGGTGTAGGTTTCTTTGTGAGTTGTGTAATTTGTGTGTGTGGCTAGTAAGCCTTGTACTAGTGTATTTGTGGATATAGCTTATAAGCATTGTAATACTGTGTTTGTGTAAAATTATAAAGTGGTTCTTGTTGTTATCTGTGTTCGTATTAAGTGTAATTTGTAATTAAGTTGTAGTTAGTGTATATCTCCCATTGTTCAACAGTATTATATACTAAGGTTTTTATTTTCTTGTTATAGGGATTTGGGGTTAAGAGAAATTGAGTGCTATTAGACTCTTCCAGATGCTTGACCTATCAATGGAGGTACGTTGATGGACAAGGACATCCTATTCCTAAGTTAGGAGCCTTAGCAATCTCAGTTCCGTCAAATGTTTCTAATCCCTTTATTTCAAGTGCTCATAGTTTTTTTTTTTTTTTTTTTTTTTTTTTTGAGACAAAAACTTATATTTAAAGGGCAAAGGGGATACAAGAAGAAGCAAGCCAAAAAAAAAAAAAAAAGGAACAAAAGGATTGTACCTCAACCACTCGAATATAACATTACAATGCTCTCCCAAGGAGACGGCCTTTCAACCCCTGCTTGGCTAAAGCATCTGGGAAAACGTTAGCCGATCTAAGTTTATGGTGGAAGAAAACACCTATTCTAGAAGAGAGAAGACGAATTTCATTAAAAAGAAATTGGAATTTCCATGGGATTGCCTTCCTATTGGACACCCACGCAATGTCATTTGAAGAATCACTCCCAACAACAAATGCTCATAGTAAAGTTGTTTTAGATTAAGCGTCTGCTTAGTTGCATTAGAATAGATAGGAATTGAATACCTAGGATATATGTTTTAATGGTTAAAAATGAAGATCAAAGTTGAATTTTCAAAAAACAGGCATAAAAGAACCCTTCCTTTAATGGAAATAAAATCAAATGAAGATGAGAAATGAATAGGGGTGTTTGTGGGCTGGGTTGGGCCGGACTAACCAATATCCAAGCCCGACACCATTTTTAAACCATTGGCCCAAGCCCAACTCAGGGCATAAGTGCTTGGCCCGAGCCAAGCTCGGATATATGATGATTTTTATAGAAGAAAAGGGATCTCCAAATTGTCCCAAGTTGTATCTCAGTTGGTTAGGTTGCTTGTTTCCATGTGAAATTGTATGTGTTTGAGTCCCTACTCCCCATTATATGGAAAAAAAAGATATTTTTCCTTTAAATTGTCTCACTCATTCGGGTTGGCTAGGCTTTGGACTCTCTGCCACTGAGTCCAAGCCCAGCCTATGCACAAAAATATAAGGTTCAAGCTCTGCCCAAAGCGGGTCGGGCTTGGGCTGGCCTAGTCCATGAGCATCCCTATAAATGAATTAATAGAATGCATATGATCATGACTTGGACTTTTACAGCATGTGTTGTAGTTGAATATTTAAAATTATAAATATAATCAAGCTTTTTGAATACTCCACCTAATGTAACTACCTCCTCTACTCCATATGATATTGATCAAATCATATATTTGCATTGAAATATATAGGAATTTTTTTAAGTAGTAAAAAAATAAGACTAAAGGCTAGGTATTCATTTCCTATCTTCCTCTGATTTTATTTTCATAAAAGCTTATTTCATGATCTTTTTTTAGGAATTAAGCCAGCTACCAATTTAGCTCTGGGCTTGGATAAACGCAAGCTTTTCATTGGAAAATGCAGTAGAAGATCTCAAAGGCAGATTATGGCCATTACCAACCTTCAGAGTAAACCGCTTCACTCTAGCTACCTTGAAGCTCCTCTCACCGTTGGCACTCCGAGAAGGCAGCACTTCTCTACATTGCTGGACATGTTTATTTCTAAACTTTCCGGCCTTTGCCTTTCGGTTTGGGCCTGGCAACTGACTATTCTGTCATAAGAGCAGTTGGCTTCTTCTTCATGATCCCCTCATTTGCTACCAACCAGCTAGACAGTTCAACTAGGGTCAGATTCATTTTATTCATATAATAATTAATCTTGAAATGGTTGAATGAATCTGGTAGCGACTCGATGATCATGTCGATCTGCGATTCTGCATCAATCGCAGCACCCAGTACATCTAACTCATTCAATGAGTCCATCATTTTCAACATATGATATTGTACTAGGGTTCCCTCAGCCATCTTAGTGCTCATGAGTACCCTCATAGTAGGCCTCCCCTGGACCCCAAACATCTCCTTTAAGTTCGATATAATATCGGATGTAGTATTATAGGATTGATGCTGGTGTTGTAAAACACTAGACATGGATGCCTGCATATAGCACCTGGCCATCCCATTGTCTTTGATCCATTTGGTATAAAGGTCTTTCTGGTCTTGTAGTGCATCTGGTTCAGGCTCCTCAAGGCGGGGTGTGGTAAGGACATATTTGTATCCTGAAGCAGTCAAGACAATATCCAGGTTCCTTTTCCAATCCACGTAGGTGGATCCCATCAACTTATTCTGATTAAGGATGGTCGCAACTGGATTGAAAGTAGATGAATTCATGCTGAATAAACTGTAGCATATATCCATACATTCAATTAAAGAATATAAATGACATTAGGATTTAGTATTCTACCAAATTTATGTGGAAATCCTCATAACCACTAAATTCAGAATACATCGAAATTCCAATCCCTTGGGGCATGCCTCCTTAGGGAGTGCAAATACCACCTAGATTGGAAATTGATCAAAATTAGGATTAAGACTAACTATCCATGATCTCCATCATTCATTATCATCTAAGTATCTCATACCTAATAATGTATTGACTCCCGATTACCTTTGGTTTTGAAAATACATGAGGCAAATCCTTGGGGATACAACATCACTATTTTAGTTAAGTGTGACCCACCAACTAGCATTGCGTGACAACCTTTGTGGGCAGCTCCTCCTTAGGGAGTGGGGCCCCACCTGGTCTCACCAACACTATCCATAAGGAGATCCATATCTAGGAACCAAACAAATAAAAGCCCTCCTTGGGGTACAATCATTCTCAAGTTGGCGCGAGGCTAATACTTTCCTTACAATGGACCTATGGTGGAAAACCATGGGGGAATTCTCAATTTATATGCCCTGCTTCTACTTAATATTTTAGAATTGAGGATTTTCTTTTTAGGTCTTAGGGCCCACATAAATGAACATCAAATCATCTCATGATATGACAAATGATTAGTTCCAAGTCAAGTTATATTTAAGGAAAGTCCAATTTCTAAGATTTGTGTTATTGATGGGTCCATCTCATGGGTCCACCAACACTGATTAGAACTCTTTCAAAAAAACTAATTTGATTTGACCAATTTTCGAAACTGCTATGTTTGGATCAGATTTCGAAACATTCTATAATAAGCAGTCATCCATAAATAGAAAGTGCTAAAAATAAAAACTAGTCAACTCCTCCACATGACCCAAGAGGAATAGACTTCTAGGACTTTTTAGACTTTCCAAAACTTTGGGATTCCTCAAACTCTTTAGGAATCTCCAAAACACTTTAATTAGTAATCTTCAAACTCTTTGATTAGGAGTCCAACTTCACTTTCCTTCTTCATCTCGGACAGCACCAGAATTTACAAAATTAAAAAATTACATAAATTCCTATGTCTCGACGATGAGACTTACATGGTAATCTAATAATGGAAACAAAACGGCTATAGAAAAATTTAGCATGCCTTGCCCTTTCACGGAAAACCAAGGAAACCATGATGCCTTTTACACTTAGTCTCAAATAAACCAACAATCATAAAAAGAAAGTAAAAGACTTGTGGGCCATATGGAGAGAACATGAATCTGCAACGTTAGTATCAGATACAATCATACACACCACAGGGACTAGGGATGAGAAGAACTCCCATCTATCATCTCATGACAAAAAATCCAGACTGCCGAAACATCATTGATCCTTGTCCGCTCGAGCGAGCTTCGCTTGAGCAGACGTTCATAGAACCTAGTTCGCTCGAGCAGACATGAAGTTCGCTCGAGCGGATGGTCACAAAAACGTTCAAATCCACCCCAACTGTCCCAAACAGTGCATACACAAAAGATACTTCATTCATAAAACACCAAAACCGATCCTTACATAGCCTTATGTCTATCCTCTTCACATCTCATGCAAAGATTAGATATAGACTACTGATCTAACATGATTAGAGATAAGGCATGGCTTTGATACCAATTGTTGGAAGTAGGTGGGCCTCGTGAATAGGTTTTCAAAACTTTTTGACCTACTTGACTTAGCGATCAAGTACCTATAAAGCCATAAACCACACCCAGGATCCAAGAACCTCAAACTCATGATCAAGATCAGTAAAACACTATCTCCAAGATAGTAATAGCAGCCAACAAAGGAACCACAAAAATCCACAATGTTCAAGAAAGATGATTATACTTTGGGAGCTCGGTTGTGCTCTAATGGAGAAGAAGACTTGCTAGATAAAGAACTCTTTCTTAGTAGCTAATTAGGATCACCAAGACCTAATTGTCTTCCACACTATGACCCTTTTCAAATCTCTTTCCTCAAGGAGAATGATGGGATCTCCAAGAGAAAGCAATTAGAAGCTCTAAGGAAACTAGAAGAAACACTATAAGAGAGGAGAAGAAAGAGTGAGCACGCAAGTCTTACACAATGAAGAGTTGGGCGTGAATTCCAATGTTGAAGCGTCCAACACCTTTTCTTACTAATTAGCCCTAAGCCACCTCCTCTTACTAATTAATAATAGAAGTCTCACTTTCACAAGAATTAGTAACTTACTATTACCACTATTAGAAGTCTCACTTCCAATAGAAATAGTAACTTTCTATTTCCTTTCCTTTTTAGTTCAAGTAGAATTAGTAATAATCTAATAATTGGGCTAGCGTGGGGACTATTAAGGATTCCATAGAAAGCTGTCTCCAACTGGGACACCCTGACCCCACATCTCATATGTAATTCGAGCCCACAGTTAATTGTAAATAACACCACTCTATAAATGAAACTGAACTATAGTCTTACAAAATAAATTACAAAGAAGACCCTAAACTTCCCTATCATCACAAGTAGGCCCCTCTATTCATATCCATGGATCAATTGGATAAAACATGTACAACCAATTTAGATTCATATCTTATTAATCTTGAGACCCAATCAATCAAAGTGATCATCAATACCATCCAATTAACTCTTAATTAAGATAAACGCGCACTTACCAATGATAAATCCATTAATTGGCACAAGTGGATAATAAAGATAGATTCCATCTTGACCATCGAATGTTTCCATAGTCCTATTACCACGTACCTAAGACACCGATGTATTGACCTACAGTTGGCCTCACTCATTGGTAACTCAAAGCAAATGAATGGATCGAGACTTGAGTTCATTAGTATCTCAGAATTAAGAGCCTATTGCTAGGGAATTATGAGAGCAGACCTTAAAGTAAAGACAGTATTTCATAAGGTACTTCTCATAGTCCTTTAATTAATCTAATGTACCAGCACAATAATCCAGAGTCTTACACTTTGATGATCGAGACAAATCACACTATCTCATATGATCAAAGTACTGTAACCTCGTCAGATGAGATGCCCCAATCTCATCACCAATTATGAATCAATTTAGTATAAGATTTGCGACACATGTCTCCCGTATGTAGATCTCATCCATACACATGTATTACATTTAGTATACTTGTGGACTCTGGTTCATCTCATGAACCATTATGTCATTCTTATTGGTTATGTGCAAGTAAGTAATAAAACACCATTTATCTCAAGTAAGGGAAGCATGATTATATTGATGAATAAAGAAATAAATCAATTTATTACATCATCCACTAGATTGAGACCATATAATCTAATAAGAAATCTCACCCTGCTCAAGACCTCACCTTCAAGGAGGCTTGGCAGCTTGTCAAAAGGGAGAGTCTGTGGAGTGGAAAATTTGGGCTCCTCTAGTTTGGGATTCTCGCCAGCTACCTCGAGTCTCAATCTTTGCTTGGAGGTTGATGCATGGGAAGATGCCTACTCAATCTTCGGCTCAAGCAGCTGGGTTCAATCTTGCTCCTAAATGATGTCTCTGTGAAGCAGCTTCGGAATCCAGTCTTCACCTTCTTTTCCTCTGTTCCATTGCCTCTTCCTTCTGGAGTTGGATCCTTCAAGCTGTAGGAGTTGCAATGGCTGGGCCTCTATGCCCGTACAAACTATGGCAAGCTCTTTCTCTCTCAATGGAGGCAAGCAGTCTTGCAAAGGTGTTGCCTCCATCTTATTCTCTATTGCCTTTGCTATTTGGAATTGTCGAAATGATATCACTTACAACAACTCAAGAGCCTCCCAGACGAAAATCAAATTCTACCTAAAAAAGCTCCTCCATGCCTCTCTCAGCCACGTAGATAAGCCTTTTTCTGTTAGACCTCTTCGGTTGATCAACAGTTTCGTCTCAACTTCTTTTTTAGCCTGACCTCTATTTTGGCTTCTGTTTAGGCTCCTGTTTAGTCTTTTTCTGTTTGTTTCTTGTAATTGGCCTTTGTGGGCTTCTTGCCTATTGTTTCTTCTCTCTCTTTCTCTAATACAATTTTCCTTTTAGCAAAAAAAAAATAAAAAAAAGGAATTCACAGTCAATCTTCATTTTTAATTGCTTCAAAAAAATCCAAGGTTTTGATCATTTCCAATATAATTTATTGTAAACAAACAGGTAGGCCAGTTTTTCTTTCATTCTTTTATTCCCAATTTAAAGGGTGTAAACCTAGACCCACATAACCAAATGGAGACCCAAATACATATGTACGTGATCGTCGCAAAACACGGTTTGCAATATAATTTATACCTAGCTACTATTTCTACTCGTGAGAGTAAAGATTTTAACTGAGTGTCATATCCACTAGCACAAAAAGGCTAAATTGTGTTGGTTCCAAAATTCCTAAATTAATCATATTAGAAAATGAAGTGTTGATTTTATTGGTTTGATTTCTAAATTAGCAAATTAAAGACAAGGTTTGATTCAATCGAAGAAAGGTCTTAGGGTACGAATCCACTATAACCTCACAGAATGACGAGTATAGACGTAGGGTTTCACTATCAACACTTTAAGGATTCATTCTTGTTACAAACCTTCATAGAGTCAACAAATAAGGGATGTGGGTTTAGATCGGGGGATAACCTATCTCTGTGGCATAGATTATCTTAAATCTAACAACACATTCATTCAAGCATCATTATATGACTAGCATTCGAATTTACAAGATTGAAATACTAAAAATATATATTGCATTAATAAAGAAAATCCAATCAATGGATAACATTCATGTCATATAACCAAAAGCGTTCAAAGTAAAAATCTAGAACCTATAAATCACTAAAAAATACAAGATTAGGGCTTCATCGCAACCCTGAGGTGGAGAGTTAGTTGCTCATGGAGAGAGATTGACAAAGAATCCTTGACGAAATCTCCATTGGCGCTCTTCCAATGCTCCAAAATCAGCCTCCACTCCTTCTCCCAAGATGTGAATGACTTAAAAACATATTTGGCATCCTTTTTATAGAGTTTTCCCCAAAAATCTCTTCAAATCGCGCTAGGAGACGGACTCCACCTGTGTCTAGCGTTCGGACGCCAGGAGACAGTAGCCTCAGAGACAATTTTGGTGTCTGGCGTCCGAACGCCCAGTGGCCCGAAGGCAGAGTGCCTCAATTGTTAGGATGGTTCTGGCGTCCGGACGCTCGTAGGCAGAGTCTCCGGCTCGTCTAGATTTTTGTCATTTTCTTCCAATTTAGCTCTGAATTCACTCTTTTCACATAAGGCACTTGTAAACACGAAATTACAACAATTAATGCTAATTAATATCATCTAAAAGTATAACAACGTCCTCATTGAAGGGCCTAAATGGTGCATTTAGGTTCTCATCACACCCCCCAACTTATACTTTGCTAGACCTCGAGCAAAGCTAAAACAAAAGGAAAGACTAACTAAGGCCACTTTCGTAGGGAGCACGGCTGCACTTAGCATGTGCAGCAAGTCTTTAAACTCTAAGTTCCCTCTAGAGGACGAGTTATAGTCTCGTGAGGGTTTGCAGTGAATTTACCCACAAATTCACTGCAAACCCTCAAATTTGGTTCACAAATCCTATCTGTTGGTTAGAAATCCTCGAAATCTTATTAGTAAAATTGATTGTACATGGTGGAAGTTGTGAATATATAGAAGCAGGAGAGCATAAAACAATCCACTAAAAATTTCCATGAAAACACATCTTCTTTTTCTTCTTTGAAAATTCTGGGCCACCAAACCTCAGTAAAAGATAACATGCTTCCTCTCAAGGCAACTCTAGTGGTTTTCACACTATTGTTTTTTCAAAGGCCATGACAACACTATTTTAGTGATATTTTTCTTCTTTTTTTTTTTTTAATAAGATCCCCAACAATAGGCAGCCTTTTTCCATAGCCAGTAAAGATGAACTGTTTCCACTCAAGGCATTTATGGTGGCTTTCACACTATTGATTTTTTAAAGGTCGTGATAACACTATTTCAGTGGTTTTTTTTTTCTTTTTTCAATATGGTCCCCAACAATAGGCAGCCCTTTCTATATGCCTGAATTAATTCACCAATTTGTTGATAAATCCACTCAGTTGCATCAGGACACTGTATGACTGAGGGTCGGTTTTCCATCATATTTGTTCTGAAGTTATCACAAGTATGGAAATCATAGCTTCACATTTTGAATTTTCTAAATAAAACGTGTCAAGTGAGGGTTCAATAATTCAACAATTTCTCAAAAACTCTCTCGTAAAGCAAGATAGTGAACTCTTTTTCTCTTTTCCTCTCAGAATAAAAGTTTCAAAAATTAAGATATCTTCGTTTCATAAAAATCTTGTGAGAAATCCCCCGAAAAACTAACAAAAATAGAAATTAAAAAAATAAAACTAAAGGCAAAGAACTAAAACTACTAAGACTAAATCAAAGGTTAATAACACCCCCCCCCCCCCCCCCCCCCCAAACTTAACCAAACATTGTCCACAATGTGAAGCATTAAAATAAGATATAAAGGACAGGAAAAGTAAAGGAATAGAAGGGATATCACCTGGGTATTGATTAACATAATGTGGAATGGAGGAAAACAGGGATGACACCCCCCCAATTCGCACCAAAGTACCTGCAAAATGTTAGCGGCGAGCAATGAAACAATAATAAAGAAAACCTACGAAACACTCTCCAAACCTCTAAAAAGACATGACTCAGCACTTCCTTCACGTCTACCTCCTTTATGTTAGGAATTAAAAACCTCTGCATTTCTCGAGAAGGTTTAAAATCATTTATACAATAAATGCGGTGTATGCAGATGGAGGGATCAATATCTTTCAAATCAGCAACTAACCAGCTGATTGCACTCTTGTGCCTTTTCAACACATCTAGGATTTGACCTTGCTGATCATCAGACATATCAGGAGCAATGATAACTAGCAAGGTATCCTCAGGTTGAAGAGTTTTTTCCACAAGCTCATTAACAACATCAACTGCAAAGCAGTTTGGAGGTTGATGGGAGGCCCTAAAGGCATTCGGCCACACTTTCATAGTACTAAAGAAAACATCCATAACTCCGATGCTGCAATTAATGTTCGCATTGGCCGTGGGCAAAAAGGGTCGGCCAAGAATGACAGGAGTTTGTTTCTTTCGGTTCTGCACTGGTTCAGTGTCAAGGACGATGAAAGAGACAATAAAAAATAACTTGTCGACCTTGACCAGAACATCCTCAATTATGCTACAGGGTACCCTGACAGATCTATTAGCAAGTTGCAAGGTCACCTGAGTGGGCTTCAATTCCCCCAGCCCAATCTACTCATACACCGAGTAAGGCAAAAGATTGACACTTACTCCAAGATCCAATAATGCATGATCAATGATGTGACTCCCAATCGTACAAGTAGTGGTGGGAGTGCCAAGATCTTTCAGATTGGGAGGAGTGTCATTATGGATAATTGATCTCACTTGCTCGGTGAGCAAAACCTTCTTGGGCACATGAGATTTATATTTGCGCTTTTGAGTGCACAAATCTTTTAGAAATTTAGCATACGAAGGGACTTGTTTGATAGCATCCAGCAAAGGTAGGTTGATCTTTACTTACTTGAATACCTCTAACATCTCATCCATGGTTTCTCCCTTTTTACTAAAGGGAGAGGGTGTGTTGAGACAAGTAGGAAAAGGGGCTTTAGGCACATATGGGGGTGCCACAGGCGGAACAAATGAAGAACTTGGAGGGGTGACCTCCTTTTCCTTAGAAACCTTTTCAGCCCCAGAATCCTTGGGAATGGCTGTAGATTCGCTTGCATCTTTCTTAGGCTCCTCAGGCCTAATCTTAACCTCACACCCATTCCTCAATGTGACAACCATTTTAATTTGCTTGCTCATGATAGGTATCATGAGGTTGCGAGCCACTACCCACCTTGAATGTATTCTTAGGGTTGATCGTGGGTTGGCTAGGAAAACGTCCCTCCTCTCTTCTATTAAGAGCATTAACTGTTTGCCCTATCTGGGCCTCTAACTTGGCTATGGACTGAGAGTGGGAATGGACCAGCTGAGTGCTTGCTTTGAGCTCTTGTAGAACTGTCTCTTCAAGGATGGAATCCTTTGCGATGGATAAGGATTGGGGTGCTGGAAGGACTGTTGGGAATGATAGGCTGCAAGATTAATAGAAAAATTCTGCCTTTGCGGTTGAGAAGATGAAGTGCCCTGGCCGGGCGACTTCCAAGCAAAATTGGGGTGATTCCGCCATCCCGGGTTATAAGTATCTGAAAATGGGTCATTTCCCGGTTTGGAGAACCCATATGCAGCATTCACTTGTTCTTGCACAAATTTAGGAAATTGAGAGGTTGTAGGACAACTGCTCACAAAAAGAGCGGGACTCGGGCACAAAGCACAAACACCCTGAGAGGATGGGGATTAGAGAGATTGACCCACAAATAATTGCTGATCCAACTTTTGGGTCAAGGGAGCCACTTGGTGGTGAGTTCATTAGAGAGTTGAATTTCAAATACCCCTCTAGGGTTTTGAGAGTTAGAGGCTACCGGCCTCTTCAATCTAGTAGTGGAGGCATGGTGTTGAAAGGTCTCACTCATATTCTCGAAAAGCACCCATGCCTCATTCTCATTTTTCAACATAATCGATCTCCCACTGGCGGTAACTACCATGTTTCACCATTCCGGACACAATCCTTTATAAAAGAATTGTACCAATTGCCACTTAGCAATTTGGTGATGAGGACACTTCCTAATGAGATCATTGAACCTATCCCATGCCTCATGAAATTCTTCATTATCAGTTTGGGCGAACAATGTGATGGATCTCCTGTACTTATTGGTTTTACCCAAGGAGAAATATTTATCTAAGAATTTTTGTTATAGTTGGGCCCAAATGGTGATGGAGTTTGTAGGTAAAGTACTTAGCCAATACTTCGCTTTGTCCTTTAGTAAAAATGGGAAAAGAACATCTTTAGGGCCTCACTACTGAAATTATTTATTATCACAGTGGAGCAAATAACCGGGAAATCATCAATGTGATTGTACGGGTTTTCATTGTTCAAGCCATATATAAAAAGAAGGAATAAGAATGATGGTGCTAGTCTTGATTTCATACTGAGCTGCCTGAACTGTAGGCAGCTGAATACATGATGGTGATGCATATTCCGAAGGAGTATAGTGCTCCTTCAAGGGCCGGAAAGGTGTCGAAGGGGGTGTACCAAGAGGAGCCTCCTCTTCATTCTTTCCTCATCCATTTATGAATTTGTATGTGAGGAATTAGCAGAGTGTTTAGACGATCTAATTTCCCTAAGGACTCGCTCTATATTTTGGTCTGGAGAGACCAAATCTGGATGACGAGAGCGACGATCGAGCATGCACACACAACACTTACAGCAATTATATAAAAAAATCAGAAAGTGTAGGACTTCAGTGCTTTGGGTAGAGAAGAGAGATTTCCTTGAGTAAAACCTTGTCATTTGTGAACTCTCTTGGGTCCCTGCACAAACTCTAGAAAAAAAAATTTTATGTTAGAATCAATAACCTACAATAAGGATAGCAAAAGATGCGAGTAAGAATGAGAAATTTTTTTTTTTTTTTTTTTGATAAAGCGAAACTAATGTTAGAATTTTCAAAAGAAACAAACAACCGTGCTAATTGTCCCCGGCAACGGCGCCAAAATTTGATCGTCCCAAAACAGGGTTTGCAAATATAATTTTTTACCTAGCTACAATCTCTACTCGTGAGTGTAAAGATGTTAACCGAGTGTCGTATCCACTGGAACAAAAAGGCTAAATTGTGTCGGTTCCAAAATTCCCAAATTAATCCTATTAGAAAACGAAGTGTTGATTTGATGGGTTTAATTTCTAAATTAGCAAATTAAAGACAAGGTTTGCTTCAAACGAAGAAAGGTCTTAGGGTACGAATCCACTCTAACCTCTCAAAATGGTGAGTATAGACCTAGGGTTTCACTATCAACGCTTTAAGGATTCATTCTTGTTACTAACCTTCATAGAGTCAACAAATAAGGGATGTGGGTTTAGATCGGGGCATAACCTATATCTATGGCATAGCTATTTTAGATATATTAACACATTCATTTAAGCGTCATTATATAACTAGTATTCGAATCTACAAGATTGAAATACTAAAAATAGATATTGCATTAATAAAGAAAATCCAATCAATGGATAATATTTATGTCATATAACTAAAAGTGTTCAAAGTAAAACCCTAGAACCTATACATCACTAAAATACAAGATTAGGGCTTCGTCGCAACCTTAAGGTGGAGAGTTAGTTACTCATTAAGAGAGATTGACGAAGAATCATTGACAAAATCCACATTGGCACTCTTCCAATGCTCCAAAATCAGCCTCCACTCCTTCTCCCAAGATGTGAATGACTTAAAAACGTGTTTGGCATTTTTTTTATAGCTTTTTCCCCAAAAATCTCTTCAAATCGATCTAGGAGACGGACTCCATGCGTGTCTAGCGTTCGGTAGTAGCCTCGGAGACAATTTTAGAGTCCGGCGCCAGGACGCCCGGAGGCGGAATGCCTTGGTCGTCTGGATGGTTCTGGCGTCCGGACACCCGGTGTCTGGCATTCGGACGCTCGGAGGCAGAGTCTCCGACTCGTCTGGATTTTTGCCATTTTCTTCCAATTTAGCTCCAAATTCACTCTTTTCACCTAAGGCACTTGTAAACACGAAATTGCCATAATTAATGCTAATTATATTATCTAAAAGTATAACAAAGTCCTCATTGAAGGGTCTAAATGATGCATTTAGGTTCTCATCAGTACTAAAGAGCATATATATCATTCTTTTATTCCCAATTTAAAGGGCGTAAACCTAGACCCAAAAAGCCAAATGGAGACCCAAATACATATGTACTCAAGAGCATATATATGTTTAATACACAATTGTGGCATCAGGTATCTGGATCCATGTAGTAGACCCAAACCCAGACCTAAGTAGAAAAGGGGTAGGTAAATTGCTTTCATTCGATTTTTTTCAATTTTTCGGTCATTCTGGTTTTTTTTTTCAAGGGACATGTAATCATCTCTACAAAGAGAGGTTGGTTAAAAGAAAATACAATAAAAAGAAAGGCACCTTTTTTGTTCTATCTAACTTCTATTTCTTAATTTGTCATTGCATCTCTCTCAAACTACATGATCCTGCTAGAAAAAAGAAAGAGAAATTCTCTTTACTTTTCTTTTTATTTTTATTTTTTTAAACTATGCTTAAAATTAGAATTAAGAAGTAGTCCAAGACTTAGTTTATTTATGTTATTTTATTAATTTATCAATATTTGCTCACATATCATTGAAGCACAATATATGAACTTCTTTTTAATTAATTATGTTACAATGTGAATTTATATTATTTTTAATTAATTATGTTATAATGTGAATTTATATTCTAACGAATATACAAATTGGTTTATCATTCACTTAATTAATGTGTTTTATTATTAATTAATATTTAATTCAAATATTTAACTCTAAATGCTATAAATCATCAATAATCCAAACCTGACAATCATTTTAAGACTATCTATGCTTCTTCTTCAACTCTAAGTCTTGCTGGACTCTCTCTGCGGCTCCTTAATCTCTTATGTTCTCACTCATTAACTCCTAATAAATCCTCATATATACAGACTTGTTAACTAGCTAAAATTAGATAAATCAGATGTATGTATAACTGCTTTCATGCACATTTAAATTCCAAGAACATATTAAAAACATTCAATGCTCGTCACATTCTCAAGCAACTACTCATATAAGATATGATGCGTCCACACTTTATACAACATTGCAACTTGAATCCAAGAGCGAGAGAGAGAGTACATCTACCATTACACTTGATTTCCATCAACATGTCCTTAAAACACTGGACAACCTTCAACAACTATCCCAGGGGCAGTGGGGCAATGGGCCAAAGGGCAGTTCTCTTCTACTTCTAAGCCCCACCATGATACTCCCAATATATCCTTGTTTTGAAGAGCACAATAACTAAGGATAGCCATGAAAGCAACCCCAGCATCTAGCCCAGCTGATAAAACATAGTTGTGCTTGGCCCACCAACCCCTGTACAAAGTTGAAGAAGATTCCTACTGCCCCGAACACAGGTAGTTCACTGCCCTTGCCGGGGGCATATTTGCTGTGACTCCAAACACGATTGGCATGTTGATCAATGTGATCCACTTGGTCTTCGGAAACATGCACGACATAGCCCATACAAGTAAAGGCGATACCAAACCGATGAGAAAGAACACGAGAAAAACATAAAAGAATTCTTTTGATTAAAATAAGGGTCCCCTTCTTTGGACATGTGATTTCGGTATAATCAATTGCAATGCAAGGTATTAAATCGAATTTGCATTTGAATATAATGTAAGTAAAAATCATGTTTCAATGTAAGGTTAAGTTGGCCCATTAATTGAATCACATTCTATCATAAGTAAGAAAATTCTACTTTTTTTAACTAATTTGAAAAGTACAAATAAATTTGTTTTTTTATAAATTTTTTTTACTTCTGTTTCACGATGCCTTTTAGTCTTTTAAATTTTGGGCCCCATGAGACCACACCAAAAATCTAAGATGGTAAAATACACAAGTAAAACTAAAAGAATTCATTTGTTTGATATACATAAGGGCCCGCGTCTTAGGACTTGTAAATTTAGTATATTCCATTTCAATTCAAAGCATTAAATCAAATTTGCATTTGATTAGAATCTAAGTGAAAACAAGTTTGAATATAAAGTTAAGTTGGCCCCACGAATTGAATCACATCTTGTCATACGTAAAAAGGTCTTTCTACTTGCTTGTTTTGATTTGAAGTGTAAAAGTAGCTGTTTTTAACATTTTATACTGTTGTTTAACAGTGCCTTTTAGTCTTTTAAAATTTTAGCCCCATGATGATATCAACGCTTTGGATTGAAACGAATTTATGAGAAAGTCGGCCTTCATATATTTAAAATACATGGATTTTTTAAATATTTTAGTTACATGTTTTTTGTAAGCTTAAACTCATGGTTGGCCCAACTCATATTAAAGGCGAAATTGCATTTCAACCTTTTACGTTCTACCTAAAAAAGAAACTTAAAAAAAAAAAAAAAAAATTTACCTTTGAAATTTGAGACTTTTAAATGATGGGGACGTGCTCGAATATTTCATTCATGAAGTCTTTCTAATCATCAACAGAGCAAGAAAAAGTGAGGAGGCTATGAACTTCAGCAGCTTCTAGGCGGACTATTGACTGGATGGTTGAGTTTCGTTGGCATTTGTGTCCTTAGCTGACTACGCCAATTGCAATATTAATCCTTACAAGAATTCCAAACAGAAAGTATAACAATTAACTCTCATGGAAGATTGCAACACGAGAGATTGTGGCAGCAATCGTTGCAAAGCTTAAGCCATATGTAAATGCAAAGAAGATGCTGAGGTTGACCTTACTATAAGCTTCATACCCACGATAAGTGCCCTATTTAGGATTTGTGCCTTTATTTGTTGTGATAAGATTCAACATGTGTTTTCTTTTGATGAATCCTTGACGAATACTGCAGTATAATTTAATGGTAATTTGGGGTTATTATGTGCAGTGGGGGAATAATAATTGATCCGCTAAATATTTGTTGTGTGGATCAAGCATTTGAAAACTTGATCGAAAGAATGTGAGCACAATCCAATGACACAAGAGACATATGATCTCCAGTGAGTTGTAAGATATAACAAAACCACTAGATCTCAAATGAAAATAACCTATGATGTATGCATTTGTATTTAATTGCCTGATGGATTTGCGATTGATGAGCAGGTTGATTGGATCATTTATAAAGTGTTGACCACAGTGGGAAAACTTATTGATCAATATGTTCCAATTCTATATTTATTATCATGGTCTTCCACTTCAGTGGGGGTGTATCTTTTAAGTCCCACGCCTCTTAAATATTTAAATTTTCAAAGAAATTTGAGGCAAATAACCATAATTTATTTAAGTCAAGGGAACATGAGAATATAACAGGATAAACAATTTAGTGGATCGGTTACAAAGGTTATAGTCATGTAATATTGGTGGATCCGATGAAAGGGTAAGAACAGAACTAAAATGTCAAGAACGAAACTGAAATGTCACTTGAGACCTTACAAATTCTCTAAATTTTAGCATTCAAAATGCTTAGTGCCTATTTGGCAAGTTTTTTTTTTCCACCTTTTATTAGCTAAAAAATGTTTACAAGTGTAAATAGACCATTTGGTACCGTGAATAGTACCCTCTATTTGAAAAGAAAAATAGAAGAAACTGTCTATTTCGGAAATCAGCCGAAACGGTGTGAATCGAAACAGATGTAAAGTCTTAAGCCCCAATACATGCGCTGGTACAGTGCATTATACGTTGATTTTTAAATAACTATTTTTTCTTTTATCTTTTTAAATTATGAGACCCTACATGATGATCAGAACCATTAGAAATCTTACAAAAACGAAACACGGACACGTATCCAAATTTGAACCGTTGATCTTCCTCGAATCTCGAGATATTTATAAAAAAAAACTATAAAATTATAAATCTACATTTTTGAACTTTTATGAGCCCCACAATCATGATCAAAACCGTCGATCCTCTTTGAAATAGTGAAAACAACAATAAGTCCAAATTTCAACCAGAGATTAGGTGTACATATTGAGAAAATTGCAAAAAACAAAGAGTCGTTGGATATGCAAGTTAAAAAACTACATTCCACGTGACCTTTCACCAGTCCATTTTTCTTTTTTCTTTTAATCTTATGGGACATGAAATGATGATCTAAACCATTGAAACTCTTCACATGATCAAACACAACTATATGTTCAAATTTGAGCCATTGATCATTCTCAAATCTCGAGATATTTTAAAAAAAATGCAGTACAATAGATTTGCATTTATGGAATTATGTGGGTCCCACTATCATGATCCTAACCATTGATTTTCTTTGGAATATTGAAAACAACCGTGGGTAGAAATTTCAGGCCTTAATTCACTATAGATCTCCAGAAATTAATGAAAAACACTCAACCATTGGATACTTAAAAATCTATTTCAAACAACTATTGGTCCTACCAAACGGACTATTTTTCAAACATCTATTTCAAATTTTCAAATCGCCTCATTTGAAACATATCCATATTATACGGATCTATTTCATATAGATAAGATTTGCCAAACAATAGCATATGGGAGGATTTGAGAAACCAGTTGCATGGCAACATTCTATGGATAATCTTCCAATCAACAATTCTCCAAAATTTGAAAAGAAAATACGTCCCTATAAATAGCATTACATCTAGGCTTGTCAATGGGGCGTGTATGGGGAGGGTCGCCATGCCCCATCCCCGACCCGGTAATAAATTCCCCATCCCCATACCCGCCACATAACCCGGGCGGGTATGGGGATGAATCCCCATCCCCGCCCCAGTCGGGTCACGGGGAAACCCGCCCCGCCCCACTGACCCGACTGCCAACACTTCTTTTCCAAACGGGTCACGGGCAACCCGCCCCTCCTGTTGACCCGGTATTCAAACCCTGCCATATTCTCAATTTTAATGACCAATGAAGACTAAAAAAGTTTCTTAGCATATTTTTTTTGTTAATTTTGCAAAGGTCAAAAGCTACAATTAACATAATCCTTCATGTGAAATTGTAGCTACAATTGTTAATTTTTTTTGTTAATACCGTTGACCCGGTATTAAAACTGACAAATCGTATTTGTACATTGGATTAGTATGTTACAAGATTAACTCACTCATAAGTTATTTACTTGAGCTTTTAATTAGCATATGGTTTAGAGTTTAGGGTTTATTACATTAAGTTAAGTAGTTTAGGGTTTATTACAATAAGTTGGATAGTTTAGGGTTTGGGGTTTAGAATTTCATGTGAAATCTTTTATTCTAATATACTTTGTGTCAAATGTCAATTGTTAATTTCAAATACTTATTAGAAATACTAATAGATTACTCATATTACTATATTAGATGAATTACAAACATGAAATATACAATAGGGTTTAAGCCTTAAGGACTACTAGGGTATAAGGTTTAGGCTTTAATGTTTATGGATTAGGTTTTAGGGTTTAGAGTTTAAGTTTCATGTAACTAATCAATTTATCATATATTTGTGTGAAATCTTTTATTCTAATTTTCTAATGTTGACACTTGTCAATTTGATATACTTATTAGAAATACAAATAAATTACCCATATTAGATAATATATTACTTAGTTACAAATCATTACATACTACATATAATTAATTATAATTAATTTTTCTATAAGAATTAATTATAATTGTTTTTTGAGAAGAATTATAATAATTACTATATGTTTACATATATAATATGCATAAATTTACATATAATATAATATATATATATATATATATATCTGGGGTGGGTATGGGGCGGGTCGGCCGTCCTCATACCCGCCCCTGACCCGGTCAGCTCTTTGACCGGGTCCAGGTCAACCCGCCCCGTTGACCCGAACGGGGTGGGTAATTTATGTCCTGACCGGGTCGGGTCAACCGGGTCGGTGGGTTTTCCCCGCCCGGTTGACAAGCCTAATTACATCACATGTTATATTTAAAAGGCAGGTGAGGATAAGGGAGTTGACTGTTGTTGAAACAATAGGAATTCAGATAGAATTACAAAGGTGTCATTTGTGTATGGTAAGTTCGATAGAGGGTGAAATATGTTGTGCATGGAATATTTTTCCGACTAATTAGCATCTGTATTTTCTTGGTGCACCGACTTTTTAAAAGCACAAAACTGAAGTAAGTTATTAATTATTTCTTAAATATAAATTTTATGGAGGCTTTCGATTTTTTCTCCAGCACATGAGCAAACTTTGGACAGAACTGAATTTCCGTAGGGTTATGGGTGTACACAGAGATGGCCTTTTAGCTGGTGCCGTCGAATCCAACGACAAAACTGTCACATTGAATTCGAAAAAAAGATATACCTTTTTTAAAACCATTTAATTAGAGGGCCATAATTCAAGGGGTTAAAATTATTTAATGGGATTGATGTTTATTTAATGGGATTGATGTTTACACACCCTTAGTCTCATTGAGATCTTGTACATTCCTCACTTTCTTCTATGATTAGGATGTTCCCAAGTAGGCCCCACATGCCAGTTTACATTGTACTTTGTGGGGATTGTTGAGTTCATGAATTTGCACATTTACACATTATTTTAGGATGAATTGGGGATTTAATTAGGTGAATTGCATCATTATTTATCTAATTTCATTATTTCATACATTTTCACCCAGGAAATTTTCATTTAGAAACCTGAATTCTCATACTTTCCATACATTTTCTACATTAAATTAGAATGTTTTACAAATTTTCTTCGAAGAGTCCCAGTTGGAGTAAAACTCTGTCCGGGTGGCTCCCACTTCAATATGGGCTCTTTAGTATTTTATGTGTTGAATTAGAATGTGCAGAAAATGAGAATTGCAGGCCTCTATCACGGAACCCACTTTCAAGCACATATTGTCATCATGGGCCCTGCGTTGCTGAATTGAAGTAAATTGAAGAATTCACCATGTGGACTCCACACACAAACCATATTCAAATTAATCAAAGGTGGGGTCCACTGATCATGTCAGTTGAAGAGTCCTAACTACAGTAGAATACTTCTCATAGGGCCCACGGTTCAAGCAGATGAAATGTCCCACATGGCAGGGTCCGCAGTAGTTGCAAAATTGAAATTATTAAAGGATAATTCAAAGAGTACAATTCTGATGGGAACAAAAGAAAAGGAATTTGAATCATCTACATCTGATGTCCTTTCAAAAATGAAAGTTGTGCAGAGATAGAATTTATTGCAAATCAAAATTTAAAAGTTAATCCCGTTTTTCTCAGGATAACTCATCTTCAAATGGCCATAACTTTCAATCTGACCGTCGGATCGATGAAATTTACTTACCGTTAAAAAGCTTATTCAGAGTAGATATCCGTAGAGCCCAAAAACATGAAAATTATAGCTATATTAAGAAAGTTATGGGCCCGGAGACTTTCATGTTCATTTTTAAAAAGGATTGCAATTAAATCCATACCGTTGATAATCAATTGCTACACATCCCTTATGGGACCCCTCTGAAAATTAGCCAAGCCATCCAGAGGTTCCCAGAAGCTTCCACCTCATTTAAATTAAAAAAGGATAAGAGATATACTTTATCAATGAAGATAAATCAAATCTGCAGAGAAGGTGTCCAGATTCAATATATCTGATAGATAACCGGAGATATAAAAGGAACCAAAAAGTAGCATCCGGGAGTCACTCCCTCCCCTTGGACGTCCCTAAGTATTCTCTCTTCTCTCTTCTTCCCTACTTTTCTCTCTCTACCTTTTCTCTCTCTAGAAAAAATAAAAGAAAAGAAAAATCTGTGCGTATTCTAGAGCCCTGTTCCAAAACTAGATTAGAAGAGTGTGAGAGAAAATTGTAATTGCCATGAAGTCTTTAATGAAAATCATATATTTTGCAATGGAGGAGTAGATTTTTTGGATCGGAGCACAAAGTAAAGTTAAGTAATTTTATTTTTGTTCTATGTATTTCATTTAATTTTTTGTCCCTATGATGCATTGTTTAATAGTATAATAGATCTGCCTTCGCGCCATAGACAAACATCCGCTTTATATTTTTAATAAATCTCTTTTTGATCAGTTAATCTTATTTTGATAAAATATAGTTAAGTTTTTATACCTTTGATATTTTATGCTTAATTTGTTAACTGACGTTCAAAGTAATTTATATTTTTATGAGGTGATGGAGATCTTGGGTTCTTCTGCTTAAGAGTTGAATTTTAAAAGAAAAATATCTTCCGGATCAGAAACATTGAGTTTTTTTTCTTATCTGAGTTATTTGCAAAACAAAAGACTAAATTAAAGTATGTGGATTGAGAATTGAAATTAATTAATGAACTCTTTGTTGCTCTGATCTACCTTTATCATTATTGTTATCCTTTCATCTTGCATAGTAGCTTTACCTCTCATTCATTTCTTGATTTATTTTTAGTTTCATTATAAAAAAAATCAAATTTAAATAAAAAAATATTTCAGTAGTGCTCCATGTGGGATTCGACCTGTACTTGCCACTGTTTCAAAAAGACAGTTGTGCACTTACAGTATTAAAAGATTGAATTTAAATTCACATCAGGGATGACTCACACTAGATTAAAACTTGATACATTGTACTTCACGTGGAAAATGATCTCATAGGCACGGTTTGCATGCACCAAATAGGTGGGTCCCAGTTGTATACTCTTATGCATAGTTCGCATTCAAACCATGTGTAGGAGAATATTCTCCATGTACATACATATTCATGTTTTTCAAAAATATCTCGCTCATCACATTATTTCAAGGGAAATAAATATTCAAACGACATGCTTCAGTGAGAACCATTGGCAGTGCCCATCTAGCAACCAATCAAAACGGTGAACAAATAGGGATCCCTTTGATAGTCACTAATTCTGACGTTTTGACCCATCCGAATGGATTGGACCGTTGGATGGATAGTTGATTTTTATTTTTTTTTTTAATATGAAGCTATTAAACTCTTGGCCCATGGATGAAGGGATAAAGGGTATGGGGTTGGGGTAAAACTTCATACTAGGGTTGTTCTCGTATATATCTTTCCATCCCTTCGAGTCCCATCCCTACACTGGATCCACATATGAGCCTCATAAAAAGTTCTCATTAGAACAAAAGCCTTTTTTTTAAGTCAGACTTTAAGTTGAAGTATGCTATATATATACATAATAATTTGAATAATATAAAAAATGTTATATCGCTATTTTGTGAAAAACTCTATATAACTTCATAAGAAAAGAAAGTACATCATTTTTAATATGCATACTCTAAAAAAAAGTATCTCTAAAATATAACATAAAGTATTTTCACAAAATAAAAAAAAATAAAAAAACACACACACACACCCACACATTCACATAAATAATTAAACTAAATTTGAATATAGTGTCAGAGATCGAATCCCTGCTTTTGCCAAAAATATGTAATAAAAAGAGGGATGATCCAATGTAGTAATGAAAGTAGGCGCCACCTTGCCAACATATGTGCTCAATGTGGGCGACACCATCTAATGGAGGAAATGTGGTGTTGGGCACCACCGCGGTAATCATGTGGGCCTCACACCTATGATGTAATCGAGGTCTGCAGCAGTAGCACCCATTTTATGACAAACTTTAGAGGAGACTTAGGGCTTGTTTGGCATCTCTACTCTTTTTTTTATAGATACATATAAAATAGAGCCATTAAAAAAAGAGCCATAAAAAAAAGAGGCTAGAATAAAAAAAAACGCGTTTGATAACGCACGAATCTATTTTAAATACCTCGCCTCTATGTTTAAAGACCCAAAAGCTCTATTTCTCATCTGCCCATTTTTGGAGCATTTGGATTTTAGAGGATTTGCCTCTAAATGTCTAAAGCGTATAGAGTCTGGAATTTTGTGCCAAACGCTCTAATTGTTTAAACTTCTGTCAAATTTAGACATTTAGAGAAATAGAGGCATGAAATAGAGATGCCAAACATGGGCTTAGTCTTTTGGTGGAGCCCAGCCGCCTCTTTAACATTTAGATTGAAACATCTGCATGCAAATGTTTTGTAGGAGAAAACTTTCCTTTGTATTGCAATTTGCAAACCCATTTTTGGAGAAACCATTGTTTCACATATTTATAAGTTGGTAGGGTTTCTTTAGAGGGTTACCAAGAAATCACAGAAAATAAATTAATTTATGTAATTAAAAATTAAAAATAATTAGAACAAAGCATGCATTCAGATCATGTGGTTCTAATCTCATCTATTGGGTCATAGGCTAGGCTAGTGTTGATTAAAATTATCATTAAACAAATAGCAGCCACCAGAATGTCCACACCCGCCATGTCTAGGTCATTGAACTCTGGGCCCTATTTTTATGGTGTTTTGAACATTATTTTGATGGTCGCCCACTATGAGCTGCCAAAATTGCACCAGCAGCAACAGCTGGAAACTGATATCTGAACCCGCCTCGATGGTTCCACTCTTTCAAACTCCAGGTTCCGATGTATTTGTAGGATGAGAGGATTCTGAAATAGAAAGGAGAGTTATATTGATTTTTCCATACAGGAAGACATCATTATAATGTTTGGTGTTATACAATTTAGGACACATTTGTGTATCCAATTTTGGGCTAGTAAAATGCAGATTGGTGGCTGCAGTCTCTTCTCTATTCCGATCCGCTTCCGAGTCCGACTACGTCTGGGAGACATTCCTGCATGAAGTCCCATTCTCATTGACAATGGCAAAAAGGTAAATTTACCTCATTGTAATTATTTTATAGGTTCTTCCTCTTGTAGTTGTTGGACTTTTGTCTGGACAGGGATCCCACCAAAACTCAAGCCTCAAAGAACTTGAGATGGGTTTGGACTTTGGACACCTTAGGCAAGTGCCCTCCACAACCCTTTGATCAATTCCCACCGCCTTTCACAAATTAACACTAACCAAGTTTGACACTCATCTTTCAAAATATTGGGTTGATCTTGTAAATTTGATTTGACTTTTAGATGGGTGACCACGAAGGTTAATAAAAATCCAAATAGATATGTGAAAGTCCTAAACCAATATATGAAGCCATGTCAAACCCATTATGCATGATATAGTAAAGAACCATACAGCCCACTTGGGCTCTTTATTGATCAGCACAGGTTCTTTCACATTGTCATCGCCCCATGATCTAGCACTACACCCAATTCCACTCTCACTTGAACCTTTATCAGCCACTAAATTGAATCTCGAAAAAAAAATTCATAGTTAGAAGGCCGCTAATTTTCCAGGCTATAATTGAGGGCTAAGATATTTAATGGAGCTTATTTTTTTCCGTTGACCCTTATCTACAAAGAGACCTTTTCATGATTAATATAAGCAACAAATACAAGATGCGCTCTACAAAAAATAATTTGGTTCTCCTCAATTGAAGAAGATCCAACACAAATTTGATTGATTGCCAGCACCATTCAAACCTCCCCCCCAACAAAGTTGCCCAAATGCGGAAATCCTCTGTATGCTCCATTCACCATTGGAACAGTCAACTACAAATCCCATAGGGGCAACAGAGTCACCTGAAATCCATCCTTAGACTTCCCACGAGACGCCCGCTTTGTATCAGAGTCATGTGCGGTAGTTCTTCTCTTTGAAGGGTTTCCCTTGGCGAATAGATTAACAGATGTAAGATGTTGGTTGCGCCTTTGATTGAAACCAATTCCATTATTGAATGGACTGATTGTTGATAAACCAGACCCAGGATCCGAAATGGGCAAAATAATTGAATTGGTGGGCTTGTGGAATAGGTGGGTAATGTCATCAAGGGGGTTTCGCTTTCTTTTCTTGAGGTTGGGAGATTGAGAGGTTGTGTGAAGAGAGATGGATGGGAGGTTTTCTTTGTTGTCGCATTCTACAAGAGAAGGGAGCACCATTGAGAGAGAGAAAGTTGGGGATAGAGAGGAGGGGGAAGGAGCATTTGTAGTGATGGGTTAGTAGGTTTTGGAGGGGAAATTCAAGTTTTCTTCTTTGATGAAGCGTTTCAACTGTCAATGTCAGGAGGGAGAAAGTTTTTACTTTTTGTTAGGTTTTTGAGTGTTGGCTAAATTCATGAGTTAGACAAAACTCTGGGCCTTTTGAGTTGTAATTCTTTTTTAGTAAAAGACTCTGAAGATAGAAGATTGGAAGGACTCAGAAGAAGAAAGTCTGAATATATGCTGAAATTCCGAATAAACTAGTATGGGGTCCGCTCGATCGACCATCACATCCGCTCAAGCGAACAGAGTCAGGATGGCCAGTGCTGAAACAGAACCTCATCCGCTCGAGCGGATGGTGGGTCCGCTCGAGCGGACATGTGTCAAGAGTCCTACGAAAATTAGAAACTGATTTCTAATTGTGCTCAAACTGTCTGTTTTAGTCATAATCATCTTAGGCAACTTTAAGCATGAACCAAGGGCTATTTAAAAGACTCAATGGCTGTTCCAAAGAGACACCACACCTCTCAAAGTCCTGAATTAAAGATTATTATTGAGAGAATTCTTCTCTAGAGTTTTTTATGAAGTTGTGCTGCCAAGTTCTCTAGAGTCAGTTCTTCTGCATCCTTTGTGGAAGATTATCTTCCTGCGAGAAGATCTGAGGAGTCAAGTGTTGGTTTGAATCTGTTGCAATCAACGGTGTGAAGTCGTTGAAGCATGAGGCGATACAAGGTAACTTCAGTCCTTGGGTAAAGGATATCTAGGGAAGAGATCTGAGTTTCTTATAATTGCGAGATTCATAGTGCTTGATTTGATCTAGTTTGGATCGGTGGTTTTTCACTCGATTAGGGTTTTCCACCTTAAATTTGGTGTCCTTGTTGTCACGTCCCCCGAACCCGATTAAGAATAAACCGGATCCGGAGAGTGAATTTTAGGACTAATTAAAATTTTTGTCCTTTGGGCCCACGGATCGTAAGTCCGCTGTGAGGATATTACATTTCAAACCTCATATAAGTCTGGGCATATGGAATATCAGTCAATGAATAATACTTCTCATTAAATTAAAAGTTGCAAGAAAGAATAATTAAAAACTATTAAAGGAGTTAAAGTAATTTATTACATTGGCCAATCCCAATAAACAAGGCCAATAAAATTAAATCAAGTCAATGAAAGAAAAGGTCCAACGAGAGAAAATAAATAAATGAATATATCTAATGAGTCCATGTGAATCTCTCTCGTGCCGGGAGTGATGACGCTACTCTACGTCATTGGCACGCCACTCACGTTCCTCCTCGACTGGTTGGAGATCCTCTTGGATCTCCTCACCGGCCTGCTCCTCATAGTAGTAGTAACCACCTGAGGTGTCTGCACACCAAGGAATAGAGTCAACGACATGTTGAGCAATAGATAAGCATAGCATAATAAACATGACATGCATCAAATATAGAGTAATGACAAGTACACATCATATGAACACGAGGAAAGCGAGTCTAGGCATAAAGCAAGAATAATGATCGATAGAAATCATAATAGGAATCCTAACAACCATCTAACAATAACCACTATCATGCAATGCAAAACAAGAACAAGAGGGAGACTCCGAGGATGTCCAATGCCACCTCCCGGGGTACCAGTAACAATCCCAATCTGGACTACTGATACCAAAGTCCGGCTCCAGTAGGATCCCAGCTCCCGGTCCTGGGAATAGCAGCACGGTCCGATGCCCGCTCCCAGCTATTCAACGCCATGGACGCCGTCCAAAGCCGACTGCCCATCCCGACAACCGAGTAACCGGTTCGTCAATAAACCCCAAACTGCAGATGGCCATGATATGCAAACAATAATAAAGTGGTTTTGACACAAGGACAAACAAGACAAGCAAGTCTGGCTAGTTCAATGTGCCAGACACGATCATAGGGATTATCTCATTCAAAACAATACCATACAAGCAAACCACGTAATAATCCCTTTCATTGCTAGCCAGTCATGTTCATCAATACAAGACGAGGTTCCTACGATACATTCTAAGTCAGGTCCAAGCCTAAATTCTATAAGAATTTATGTTTCATAATTAGTTAAGTGTTTTATGCCAAAAGAGTATACAAGGAATAATATCAACGGATAGAATTCACAAGTCAAGGGGGAATTACAATCCAACCTAGGCAAGTGGTGTCATCCTTGTATTCCACATGTTCTAGCGGAGTACGTGTGGAAATGGATCAATGATGCTTCTAGGGAAATCCCTTGGTGTACAATCATGTTAAACATCTAATGAAACAATTTCATACGCATTCGGTTAATTCATGTGCAATACACGAATACCTAGACAACCTATCGAAACACACCAAGCCACGTGCTACGATTTTAACCCCATTAATGGTCAAATGAGTGTGGGTACATTGTTTCCAACATCTAAGGCCCAAACCTAAGTTATTAGTCTCATTTACAATAAGACATGAGCTGAAGCAATAATTTGGACATTTACATAACTTCCTGACCTCCGATCGTGATGAAACTAGAACCATTGGATTCTACATCTCGAGAGCTTTCCAACGGTATATTATATGTATAATTCCAACGGTCGGATTAAAAGTTATGCATTTCCGAAGTTCGCCTGTGCTGTCAAAAAAAGGCAGTCCGATCGATCGGACAAAAGCTCCGATCGATCGGTCTGAAATCAGCCACAGTTAAGTAACAGTGCCGATCGATCGGACTGCAGGTCCGATCGATCGGAACTGCAACCTGAACCCCGAAAATGGCCGAAAACTGGTTTTTCTGGCCCTTTTTCCTCCGGCCAATCCATGGCTAACCTGCATAAAATGAGCCACCTGCTCTCTCCACAATCCAATCCATCCACATTCCATTCCACTCCATTAATTGAATCAAATAACTACCATTTCCAATTTACATTTAATCAACCTAAACCAATAATTAACAATAATAATCCCTAAATCATAACAGGCTTGGAATTAAGGAATTCTAACAAGGAATCATAGCCAATCAAATAGAAACAAACATACATGCTTAAAAATACAATGCAAATCTACTTGCCTCAACCAAGAAGATGATAGAATTTGGGCAAAACTCGAGGAGAAGCCTTTCTACCCCAAAATCCACGATCTAACCCGATAAAACGAAATCTAGGAAGCCAAGAAGAAGATAGGAAGAAAAAGAATTAAGATCAAACCTAAATTTAACCAAAGAGAATACGAATGAAAAGATGAAAGTATGAGAATGCTTACCAAACTGATACCGGAAACAAGAGGAGATCGAGAGAATGAGAACTAGCGGATCGGATCTTCGAGTTGATCTCTCTAGGCTAGAGATCTGGCTTGAGAAAGGAAGAAGAAGAAGAATGGGGCTGCAGTTTCTTTCGTTCAATTGCAGAGAATAATGAGAGAGATTAGGTTAAGAAGAAGATAGGGAGGAAAAGACCAAAGTTGCCCTTTAAGTGGGTCCGGTGAAAGAATGGAGCACTTGAAGGGTTTCCGGTTGTCGGATCACGATGAGTCAAGAGACAAAAATGATCAGCGCGACGAAACCTTTCCAACGAACCCATAAATCACGGTGTTTGGAATATTTCGGAAAAACACACAATTTTCCCTAATTAGCAAACTACCCCCCTGCTATCAACAAACGAACTCGGAATCGCACGAAACTTCGCAGATACTATTCTAATGCTAAAAGAAACTCGCTCATGCTCTAAACCCACTTAAATATCTAAAATACAATTAATTATAATAATAGCTAAATAAATGGGTCAATGGGCCTACTATTGGGCCCAACCGACCCAGTAAGGTCGCAGACCTTACAACTCTTACATCTAAAAAGAACATTTGGTCCCCCAAATGCCTAAACATACCTCATCAGGAAAAAGATAAGGGTACGTCCTCTGAATCTGCTCTTTCAGTTCCCACGTAGCTTCTTCCGGACTGTGGTTTTCCCATTGTACCTTGACCCATTGGATTGTCTTGGTACGCAACACTACCTCCTTAGTGTCGATGATCTGTGCCGGACGCTCCACATAGGTTGCATCTGCCTGTAACTGAAGTGGCTCATGCTGCAACACGTGAGTGGGATCTGGAATATACTTCCGAAGCATCGAAACATGGAAAACGTCGTGCACACCGGCTAACTCTGGCGGTAGCACCAAACGATATGCCACGTCTCCAATCCTACTCTTGATCTCAAACGGTCCCACAAACCTCTTGGCAAGCTTCCCTTTCTGACCGAATCGAACAACACCTCTCATCGGAGACACTTTCAGGAATACCATATCCCCAACTTGGAATTCCAAAGGTCTCCGTCTCTTATCTGCATAGCTCTTCTGACGATCCCGTGATTCCTTCATTCTCATCTGAACAATCCGAACTTTCTCACTAGAATCAGCAATCTCTGAGGGGCCATGAAAACTCCGAACTCCTACTTCCTCCCAACATGCCGGAGTTCTGCATCTTCGTCCATACAATGCCTCAAATGGTGCCATACCAATACTTGAATGATAACTGTTATTGTAGGCAAACTCACACAGAGGCAAACTCTCATCCCAACTCTCCTTAAAATCCAAAACACACGCTCTGAGGAGATCTTCCAAAGTTTGAATAGTACGCTCTGACTGTCCATCTGTCTGAGGGTGGTAAGCTGTACTGAATTTCAACTGAGTACCCATAGATGACTGAAAAGTAGACCAAAACCGAGAGACAAACTTAGGGTCTCGATCGGACACTATGGACTTAGGCACTCCATGTAGCTTGACTATATTGTCCCTATACAACACAGTCATCTTGTTCATAAACTGACCAGTCTTGAATGGCAGAAAATGTGCTGATTTAGTCAATCTATCTACAATCACCCAAATAGCATCATTGCCCTTCCTGGTGTTTGGCAATCCCGATACAAAATTCATAGTGATGTGCTCCCATTTCCACTTAGGAATCTCCAACGGGTGAAGCAAACCAGGGGGCTTCTTTTGTTCTGCCTTAATCTGCTGACAAGTCATACACTTAGCGACAAATTCTGCAATCTCTTTCTTCATTTTCACCCACCAATAGTGATTCTTCAAATTCTGATACATTTTGGTGCTCCCCGGGTGAATAGAATATCTGGTGTGGTGCGCATCTGTCATCAACTCTGACTTGATGTCTTGAACATCGGGCACACACAACCTATCCTTACAGTACAAAATTCCTTCAATCAATCTGAACTCTGAATGGTCCTCAATGTGGTCAATAATTCTCTGCAACCCAGGATCATCCTTCTGAGCTTCCTTGATCCTGTTAACAATCTCTGGCTCCCAAACTCCCAAAGTAGCAACTAGGACTTTCTCATTAACAGGCCAGACTTCGACATCCATGTCTCTGAACTGCTCCATCCATCTCCATTCAGGCATTATACATCCACTGAATGCTGCCTTCCTACTAAGAGCATCTGCTACAACATTCACCTTCCCAGGATGGTACTTGATCGGGAAATCATAATCCTTTATGTACTCCATCCATCTCCGCTGTCTGTTATTTAAATCACCCTGTGTAAACAGGTATTGCAGGCTCTTATGATCTGTATGCACCTCAAATCTTTCTCCATATAAATAATGCCTCCACAACTTCAATGCAAACACCACTACTGCTAACTCCAAGTCATGTGTGGCATACTTCTTCTCGTGATCCTTCAATTGTCTCGATCCATAGGCTATCACCTTGTCATTCTGCATGAGAACACAGCCCAAACCAATCCCTGAAGCATTTGTGTAAACCACAAATCCTCCACTTCCTGAGGGTAAAGCAAGTATGGGTGCTGTAGTCAACCGAGTGTTTAACTCTTGGAAACTCTTCTCGCATTCTTCTATCCATACAAATGGAACGTCCTTTCTCGTCAACTTAGTGAGTGGAGATGCTATGGTAGAAAACCCTTTCACAAACCTCCTGTAGTAACCTGCAAGTCCGAGAAAACTGCGAACCTCCGCTACATTCCGCGGGCTACTCCAATTCACAACTGCTGCAATCTTCTTAGGATCCACTGTCAGTCCCTCCTTAGAGATAATGTGGCCTAAAAATGCCACTTGCTCCAACCAAAACTCACATTTGCTCAACTTAGCATACAGTTGGTTATCCCTCAAGAGCTGCAAAGATGTTCTCAACTGATGCTCATGCTCCTCCTTAGTCTTCGAATACACCAACACATCATCTATGAAGACAACCACAAACTGATCTAGGAAAGGGGCAAACACCTTATTCATCAATGCCATAAAAACTGCTGGGGCGTTCGTCAACCCGAAAGGCATCACAAGAAACTCAAAATGGCCATATCTCGTCCGGAATGCAGTCTTAGAAACATCCTCCTTCCTGACTCGCAACTGATGATAACCGGAACGCAGATCTATCTTCGAAAAGAATTGAGCTCCCTGCAACTGATCGAATAGCTCATCGATCCTCGGTAATGGGTACTTGTTCTTAACAGTCACTTGATTCAACTGTCTATAATCTATACACATTCTCATTGTCCCGTCCTTCTTCTTCACAAATATCACCGGAGCTCCCCATGGTGAAACGCTGGGTCTAATGAAACCTTTATCCAACAGATCTCCAATCTGAGTCTTCAACTCCTTCAATTCTGCTGGTGCCATCCTATACGGGGCCTTCGAGATAGGTGCTGTACCTGGTTGCAATTCTATCGTGAAATCCAACTCACGAATAGGTAGCAAACCGGGGATCTCCTTCGGAAATAAATCCGGGAATTCTCGCACCACGGGAATCTCATCAACAGTCTTGGACTCTTTGTCTTCCACGATAAATGCGATAAAGCCTTCGCAACCGCTCCTTATCAACCGTTCTGCCTTCAATGCAGAAATTAACCGAGTGGAGATGGGCTTCTCTGCGCCAACAAACTCAACACTACGGTCCTCACTCTGCAACTTCACGGTCTTGTTAAAACAATCTAACACTGCTCGGTTCGCTGCTAACCAATTCATACCAAGTATCACATCAAACTCCGACATTGGTAAGATGATCAAACTGGCGGTTAGCTGAACTTCTCCAATCTGAACACTACAACTAGGGTAGATGACATTACAAGAAACTGTCCTACCTACCGGGGTGGCTACTATCAAATCATAGGGTAGTATCTCCTTATCCTCCCCCAAATGAAGTGCAAAAGCTGGTGCAACAAACGAGTGTGTGGATCCAGGATCAAATAGAACTTTAGCATCAAATCCACAAACTAAAAGTGTACCTTCAATGACATTCCCTGCAGCCTCTGCTTCTTCATGTGTCAAAGCATAAGCTCTCCCTGCCTGCTGGGGACGCTGCTGATGATATTGCTGCTGGGGTGGTCTCTGACCACGTCCCTGGAATCTGGGTGCCGGGGGTCTCTGCTGATATCGCTGCTGAGGTACCGGAGGGCGCTGATGTGGTGGCTGAGGTGGTCGGACAATCACCTGTTGCTGCTGCTGCTGCTGAGGCCTAGCCTGTGCAGGAGGCATCTGTCTCAATGGCTGCGCAGGATATGGTGGCCTGAGCGCCGGAGCCTGGATTGTGGGTGGTGCCACTCCTGTCTTTCCTGGGCAACTGCGAACCTTATGCCCTGGGTCTCCACAATGATAACATGCCCCTGACTGTCTCCTGCAATCACGGCCATAATGATTTCCTCCACAATGAATGCAAGTGACTCGCTGTGACTGCTGTCGGGGTGCAGGCTCAAACCGTAGCCTCTTGGGTGCTGGCTGCTGATAGTACTGGGACGATGAACCTTGTGACTTGGGCTGAGGGATCAATGCCAAGATCCTCTGCTGCTCCAACATAATCACATCCTTCAAGGACTCCTCTGCCCAGTACGCTTCCTTGACCACATCATCATAGTTGGTCAACCTGCTGCGCTGAACTTGCATCTTGATGTCTGCCCGCAGTCCCTTGATGAACCTCCGGACTCTCTCTGACTCTGGTTGAATCAGGCTTTCAGCAAATCTTGACAGATGGGTGAAGGCAATCTCATAATCCTGTACTGGTAAGTCACCCTGCACCAGTCTCTCAAATTCTTCCATCTTCTGATCCCTGTAATGCTCTGGGATGAATTTCTTCTGGAACTGCTCAGTGAAAGTCTTCCAGGCTACACCTTCTTCAATCGTCTCATACGGGTGCTTGACGGTCTTCCACCATCTCTCTGCTACCCCACGAAACATGTGGGCTGCAAGCTGCACCTGCTGGATGTCCGTGCACTTGAACACCTCATAGATCTTTTCTATTTGAACAACCCACTCATCTGCAACAGCAGGATCCTCAATGCCATGGAACTCGGGTGGGAATCTCTTCCTAAACTTCTCAACCAGTTCATTCAAGTCATATTCTCTGGTCTGTGGCTGGCCCACCTTCTGCACTACCTCAAGCATCCGAGCTTGGAACACCACCTGGTCCTCATTCTGCTTATGGCTTTGCTCAGCCATATCCTTCTGGGACTGGATGAAGGCTGCCATGAACTGATGAAATTGATTATCTGGGCCATTCTGAGAGGAACTACCCTCTGGTGGTGGCACACTACTTGATCGAGTGGATCTACCAGCCATAATCCTGTGAAACATTCAAAGTAAATTCCAATATGCCCCAAGCTAACATCACAATGCTAGAAATAAAACTAAAAGATCAACTTACTGACTAACGAAATCCTCACACGCGTCCTATGGTTTCTAAAAATTTTACCCCGAAGAAACCATCCACTTCTCTGATACCATTCTGTCACGTCCCCCGAACCCGATTAAGAATAAACCGGATGCGGAGAGTGAATTTTAGGACTAATTAAAATTTTTGTCCTTTGGGCCCACGGATCGTAAGTCCGCTGTGAGGATATTTCATTTCAAACCTCATATAAGTCTGGGCATATGGAATATCAGTCAATGAATAATACTTCTCATTAAATTAAAAGTTGCAAGAAAGAATAATTAAAAACTATTAAAGGAGTTAAAGTAATTTATTACATTGGCCAATCCCAATAAACAAGGCCAATAAAATTAAATCAAGTCAATGAAAGAAAAGGTCCAACGAGAGAAAATAAATAAATGAATATATCTAATGAGTCCATGTGAATCTCTCTCGTGCCGGGAGTGATGACGCTACTCTACGTCATTGGCACGCCACTCGCGTTCCTCCTCGACTGGTTGGAGATCCTCTTGGATCTCCTCACCGGCCTGCTCCTCATAGTAGTAGTAACCACCTGAGGTGTCTGCACACCAAGGAATAGAGTCAACGACATGTTGAGCAATAGATAAGCATAGCATAATAAACATGACATGCATCAAATATAGAGTAATGACAAGTACACATCATATGAACACGAGGAAAGCGAGTCTAGGCATAAAGCAAGAATAATGATCGATAGAAATCATAATAGGAATCCTAACAACCATCTAACAATAACCACTATCATGCAATGCAAAACAAGAACAAGAGGGAGACTCCGAGGATGTCCAATGCCACCTCCCGGGGTACCAGTAACAATCCCAATCTGGACTACTGATACCAAAGTCCGGCTCCAGTAGGATCCCAGCTCCCGGTCCTGGGAATAGCAGCACGGTCCGATGCCCGCTCCCAGCTATTCAACGCCATGGACGCCGTCCAAAGCCGACTGCCCATCCCGACAACCGAGTAACCGGTTCGTCAATAAACCCCAAACTGCAGATGGCCATGATATGCAAACAATAATAAAGTGGTTTTGACACAAGGACAAACAAGACAAGCAAGTCTGGCTAGTTCAATGTGCCAGACACGATCATAGGGATTATCTCATTCAAAACAATACCATACAAGCAAACCACGTAATAATCCCTTTCATTGCTAGCCAGTCATGTTCATCAATACAAGACGAGGTTCCTACGATACATTCTAAGTCAGGTCCAAGCCTAAATTCTATAAGAATTTATGTTTCATAATTAGTTAAGTGTTTTATGCCAAAAGAGTATACAAGGAATAATATCAACGGATAGAATTCACAAGTCAAGGGGGAATTACAATCCAACCTAGGCAAGTGGTGTCATCCTTGTATTCCACATGTTCTAGCGGAGTACGTGTGGAAATGGATCAATGATGCTTCTAGGGAAATCCCTTGGTGTACAATCATGTTAAACATCTAATGAAACAATTTCATACGCATTCGGTTAATTCATGTGCAATACACGAATACCTAGACAACCTATCGAAACACACCAAGCCACGTGCTACGATTTTAACCCCATTAATGGTCAAATGAGTGTGGGTGCATGGTTTCCAACATCTAAGGCCCAAACCTAAGTTATTAGTCTCATTTACAATAAAACATGAGCTGAAGCAATAATTTGGACATTTACATAAATTCCCGACCTCCGATCGTGATGAAACTAGAACCATTGGATTCTACAACTCGAGAGCTTTCCAACGGTATATTATATTTATAATTCCAACGGTCGGATTAAAAGTTATGCATTTCCGAAGTTCGCCTGTGCTGTCAAAAAAAGGCAGTCCGATCGATCGGACAAAAGCTCCGATCGATCGGTCTGAAATCAGCCACAGTTAAGTAACAGTGCCGATCGATCGGACTGCAGGTCCGATCGATCGGAACTGCAACCTGAACCCCGAAAATGGCCGAAAGCTGGTTTTTCTGGCCCTTTTTCCTCCGGCCAATCCATGGCTAACCTGCATAAAATGAGCCACCTGCTCTCTCCACAATCCAATCCATCCACATTCCATTCCACTCCATTAATTGAATCAAATAACTACCATTTCCAATTTACATTTAATCAACCTAAACCAATAATTAACAATAATAATCCCTAAATCATAACAGGCTTGGAATTAAGGAATTCTAACAAGGAATCATAGCCAATCAAATAGAAACAAACATACATGCTTAAAAATACAATGCAAATCTACTTGCCTCAACCAAGAAGATGATAGAATTTGGGCAAAACTCGAGGAGAAGCCTTTCTACCCCAAAATCCACGATCTAACCCGATAAAACGAAATCTAGGAAGCCAAGAAGAAGATAGGAAGAAAAAGAATTAAGATCAAACCTAAATTTAACCAAAGAGAATACGAATGAAAAGATGAAAGTATGAGAATGCTTACCAAACTGATACCGGAAGCAAGAGGAGATCGAGAGAATGAGAACTAGCGGATCGGATCTTCGAGTTGATCTCTCTAGGCTAGAGATCTGGCTTGAGAAAGGAAGAAGAAGAAGAATGGGGCTGCAGTTTCTTTCGTTCAATTGCAGAGAATAATGAGAGAGATTAGGTTAAGAAGAAGATAGGGAGGAAAAGACCAAAGTTGCCCTTTAAGTGGGTCCGGTGAAAGAATGGACCACTTGAAGGGTTTCCGGTTGTCGGATCACGATGAGTCAAGAGACAAAAATGATCAGCGCGACGAAACCTTTCCAACGAACCCATAAATCACGGCGTTTGGAATATTTCGGAAAAACACACAATTTTCCCTAATTAGTAAACTACCCCCCTGCTATCAACAAACGAACTCGGAATCGCACGAAACTTCGCAGATACTATTCTAATGCTAAAAGAAACTCGCTCATGCTCTAAACCCACTTAAATATCTAAAATACAATTAATTATAATAATAGCTAAATAAATGGGTCAATGGGCCTACTATTGGGCCCAACCGACCCAGTAAGGTCGCAGACCTTACACTTGTGGTGTGTGCTTGTTGATTTATTTTCGCTGCATATTGTCTATTTCTGCACACTTTTCGATTGTTTGTTTGAGTAGACCAATCTAGAAATTGCGATCACTAAAATATTTTCAATTGGTATCAGAGCGGGTTGCACTATCTTATTGTGTCTAATCCTACAAGATTTCTAGAATGGTGCTCAATAGAAAACTGACGACAACTTCCAAGCCTCCTTTGTTTGATGGTTCTAATTATGCCTATTGGAAGCAAATGATGATTGGTTTCTGATGGACCTTCGGATTTCCGTCCTCTCCTTCCGCGCCCAGGGGCTGCCTGGGTCTTGGCGGAGGAAGGAAATCGCGGGTATCAACTTTTTGTACGGGTATGCCAGATTTACTATTCTACTTGGAATTTGGAATGGTGATGAGCCGGAGATTCACCTTCACAAGTAGAAAGGAAATCGATCCTTTTTTCTAACTTTTCAAATTGCATAGATATTTAATAAAAGAGATAAGTTTGTTTATGAGAATGCCGTAGGAGGCGTTTTTTTGTTTGTTTGCCGTGAAAGGCGATTTTGCCGTGAAAGGCGATTTTACAAAACTCATCAAATATGAAAGACAAGAATTGTGATTTCTTTTTGTCTCTTTAAAAAATACAAAGTACAATCGAAAAGAAAGAAAAGGAATCTAACTTCTCAGTAGATTGTGGAGACACGTTCAGATCGACGGTCGCAAGTCATGTATGGACTTCGCCATCGTCCTTCAAATGAGAACGTTTGATGCTTCGATTCTTCGGCTTGGCTCCAACCTCAGTTTTTTAAAGGACAAGGACCAAGAGGAGGTCTTATATCCAATGAAAAATCGAGTAAACGGGCTGAAAAACTGCGTTTAGGCCATGATGTAGAAGGAAGGGACCTTAGGGGGGGGGGGGGGGGGGGAGGGGGGCAAGGGACTTTGATGACCTTGTTGTGTTTCTTGCAGTAGAGCAGCAGGACTTCGTCTGGATTTCTTCAGGAGAATACAAATGTGCAATTGTAGAATTTCAAGTCGATGTGTGTATCGATATCGATTCCTTTCTTTTGGACCTCCTTTTATAGGCTCTTGGTAGCCATGAGGAGATTATGGGCATTGATGGCTGATGGAACGCGCTCCCGCCGAGGGTGCTACCGGGGTCGGCGGACGTGGGAGTCCGTCGGGTCCGGCCCTTTCGCGCCCGGGGGGCTGAAGCGTGCATCAATATTTCTTTGTGTGAGTGTGCCAGATTTTCTATTTTACTTGGAATTGCAAGTGGTAATCCGGAGATCAACCTTCGCAAGTAAAAAGGAAATCAACTTCTTTCAAGTTTTCCATTGCACAAATATTTAAGAAAAGAGACATTTTCTTGGTTTGCCGTGAAAGGCGATTTTGTTTGGCATTTATAGCCGATTTTGTGGCGTTTATAGCCGATTTACAATTCTTATCAATAATGAAAGACAAGAGTTGTGATTTTTTTGTCTCTTTAGAAAAATACAAACTACAATAAAAAGCAAGAAAAGGAGGATCTAACTTCTCAGGAGATTGTGGGGGACTCGTTCAGATTGACGGTCGCAAGCCATGTGGAGGCTTCGCCATCATCCATGCAGATGAGAACAGTGGATGCTCTTGATTCGCTTGGCTTGGCTATAACCTCAGATTTTTAGAGGACAAAGACCAAGAGGAGGTCCTATGTCCAATAAAAAGCTAAGTAGACGGGCTGAAAAGCCACGTCTAAGCCATTGGAGGCAGCGGGAGAAGGCAAGGACCTGGGGGGGGTGCCCCCCAAGGGACTTTTGTCACCTTGTAGTGGTAGCCGGTGCAGGACTTTAGCAGAGTTTTCTCCCTTTTTCTTTCTCTCAGATTTTCTGTGTTTGATCCGTCTGGATTCGATTCTCTTTTGGATACGAGCTCTGGATTCTTTTTTTCTTCCGATCCCAATGGAATGCTCTCCTATTTATAGGCTTTTGGTAGCCATTTAGGAGAGCTTTTATGGGCTTTAATGGCTTTAATGGGAGGAGTTACAAGATTTATTTCTTGATTTTGTAACTCCTTTTTCCTTGAATCTGATTGGCTGATGGAGATTAAGGGCTTTTAATCACCTTAATTACCATAATGGGAGGAGTTTCATGGCTTGAATGCCATGACTTAATTGATTTGTAACTCCTGGATGCTTGCTTCTGATTGGGCCGTCCAAAGAAATGAATTAATGACTGCAATAAAGCTAGTCAATTAACTACATTAAATGGTCGCCGAGCAGTTGAAGAGTCGCGGGCCGCGCCGCGTCTTTTGGGATTCTTTTGGCGATGATCATCGATGGATCTTCATGCTGATCGACATCGGATGAACATGTAACTTCAGACATTTGATAGCTAAGAGCGGGCCGGTGACATCTGTCCTGTCGATTTTTCGATCGATCGGGCGGAAAGTACACTTTTTTGGTCGACCGGTTGGCGATCTTGGAGCGATCACTGATGATTTTATGCTTTTGACGGCGGATCTGAGATGTCGTCGGACATGAGTCAATTTCAAGCACTAAAAAATCACATTCTCAGGAAACCACAGGGGCCAAAGTGCGCGAAACGCGAAAAGGGACGGAAAAATGGGTCACCGGCGAAAAATCCGGTGACCCGGACTTCCATGGTCGCCGGCGACCCTGGGGGTTTTTCTCCCCTTTTTGGTCCGTTTTGCGGTCTTTTTCGTCGCCGTTTTCTTTTGTATTTTTCCTGACATTTTTTCTCATTTATTGGCTTGATTTCCCTGTAGAAAACCTGATGAGAATCCTTGCATTTTTAGAGTGCAAAGTTTCCAATTTTCCGGGAAAGCCGAAGACTTTGTCGCCGCTGATTTTCCGCCAGAAGCTGAAACTTGGTCAAATGATGTCGGAATGACCTGAAATTTGAGGTGAAGCCTCCTGAGCAATAAATAAGACCAACCATAGGCTTTTGTTTGAGTTTTAAAGCCGTTTGGGGTCCCGTCGCAGTAGACTTGATTTTGCCGCGAAGGAGATGCCGCGCGTTGATGTGCGGTCAAACGATGTCCGATTGACCTGAATTTTGACAGGGAACCTATTGGAGTCATTTTGAGATGATCCACAGGCTCTGTCTTGGAAACCATGGTCCCGGGGAGCTCCGCCGCCGGTAGGCTTGATTTTCTTTCGGAGCGTCGAAACCTGGTCAAACGTTGTCGGAATGACCTGAAATTCGACATGCAGCCTTTTGGAAGCATAATGAAGCCACTCATGCACTTGGTTTGATGAGCGAAGGCTTCGGTGGTTCCCGCCGCTGGGAGGCTTGATTTTGCTGTTCGAGCATTGATGGAGGGTCAAACGTTGTCGGTTTGACTTGAAATTTGGCATGGAGCCCTTTTGAGACATGCTGGAGTCATCCGTAGGCTCTGATCGAAGTTTTGATGTCGCCGCCGGGAGCGCCAATTTAGCTGTCGGAGAAGCGAAGTTAGGCCAAATGTTTCTGAAATGGCCCGAAACTCCTTGTGTACTCCTCCCTTAGCTGTCTTGAAGGATCTTGCAGTTTTTATTTGATTCTGACAAGATTTGATTTTTGGAGAAGTTGCATTGCCTATTTATATATGGCAGGTTGCGACTTCATGCAGCTTTCTTGATGTTGAAGAGGCAAAGTGACATTTTTGGTGTCAACAAATGCCCCCTCGAGGTACAGCGACGAGTTGCTTGACTTTTGTAGTCGATGTGCCTCGAAGAGATTTTTGAAGGAGAGCTTGTGTCTTGACCAAGAGTCTTTGAGCAATCTTTCCTTTGGTAGAGTAGCCTTTGAGCTTCCAGGGGAATTTTATGGTAATGAAAGGAATCAAGTACCATCTCGAGGCAAAGTTTTGAAGATGACATCAGGGATGTGGATTTGGGTTTCTGTTTTTGATCTTGTGACCTAACCAGCTATATATGGCAAGTTAGGAGATCGGTTTGGTTTTGATCTTGTAGACCTAACAGGCTGTATGTGGCAAGTTAGGGGATCAGGATTTGGTTTTTGGCTTTGGTCTTGTGACCTAACAAGCTGTATGTGGCAAGTTAGGGGACCAGGATTTAGTTTTTGGTCACTCTTTGGGACTGTGTGGGTCCATTGGAGTGGTTTGGATTTTTGTGGAATGTCAATTTCAAGATTTTGGCTCAATTTGGTATATGAGGCTGGATGGTTTGATTCTTTGGAAGCTCATGGGGCTTGGAAAAATTTTTTTGTTTGGTTCAATCAATTCAAAAGAGGCATGGAACCATTTTTGTATGCTCTTGGTAAGAGGGATTTTTTCTGACTAAAGGCCCATTTTTTTTTTTAGTGCCTAGGTGGTCAAACCTGGCTCATATGGGCTAACCCATGGGCCCTTAAGCTTTTTAGAATGGCTTAAATCTCATGTGGGGCCATTTTTGTAAAGAATATCTAAAGATATCTCATTTGGATAGAGAATATCTAAAAATATCTTTATGGGAGAGAATCTCTCATATTCCCTTAATTTGGGAGAGAATATCTCAAGGTATCTTTCTTTTTGGGAAAGAATCTCCAATCTCCTATTTTATTGGAGAGAATCTCTCATTGATTGATTTTGGGAGAAAATATCTCAAAGACATCTTTCTTTTTAGGAAAGAATCTTTCTAATTCCTTCTCTTTTGGTAAGGTTGCTAATTAGTAGCACTTACCTTTCTCTTTTTTGTTTCCTTCTTTGATTTGCTCTCTTCTATAAAAGCAAGGAGGAGGCTAGATCTCTTGCCCTTATTGCTTTCTTTTGCAACAATCTCAAGAGAGCTTCAAGACCAAAAGTTCTTCTTCTTCAAGGATCTTCAAGCTTTTTCCTTCTTCTTCTCCATCAATGGCTTCAAGTAAGTTTTTTCTCTTTTTCTTTCAAGAAAACTCCATGTAGAGAATAGGATGGTAAAAAAAAGTTTCTTTCTCCCCTTTTTTTTTTCTTTTTTTTTCTTTTCTTTTCTTTCCTTTCTATTCTTCTTCTCTTTTTTTTTTCTTTTTCCACGTGATTTCTGTTTTTTTTTTTTTTTTTTTTTTTTCGTGCTTCCTTTTCTTATTTTTTTTCCTTTTTGCACGTTTTCTCTTTTTTTTTTTTTGTGGGCCGTACGGACAGATCCGTACGGATCTGGTCCGTACGGCCACGTGGCCTGTGGGCCACGGCCTGATGGACCAGCCCCTCTCCTCTTTTTTTTTTCTTCTCTTTTTTTTTTTTGCTGTTTTCTTTCTTCTTGTTTTTTTTTTGTTTTGTTTTTTTTTTTTTTGTTGCCCATGCATGCATTTTTTGTAGATTGAATTTGAGAGTATGATAGCATACCTGAAAATCTTTGCAAATTTGGGAATTTGGAGCTCGCAGCGATGTTGAGCCCTTCTTGATTTTGCGGAGATTTTGAGGTTTCGAAAGTTTGGAGTTTCGGAGCTCACAGCGATGTTGAGCCCATCTTCAAACTTTCTATTTCTTTCGGGGTATTTCCCTTTTTCTTTGGAATTGCCCCGGAGTCATGCCAAAATTTCGCCAGATTTTTGGTGGGACAAAGTGACCCTTTTTTTTTTAGCGAAATCCTGTCATTTTGATGACGATCTTTTTCTTTTCCAACCTTTGCAGGTGGTTCCTCCAGAGCGAACAAGGGTAAAGAGCCTGCTACAAGCGTACCTCGTCGATCGGCTAGATCTTCCAATGTAGCAGGCTCTTTACCCTTGTTCGCTCTGGAGGAATTTCTACTGGTAGAGAGGCATGAACCACACCAAAAAGTACTGTTTTGAAGGATTTTGCAGGAGTGAAAACTAGACTTGGTCTTAGACCCTTTTATTGACCTTGTGCACTTGAAATTTCCAAAATGTAATATACCTTCGGGGACACCAAGTCTTATTGAAATCCGACATTTAGTTTTCAATTCCACAAGGGTCAAAGATATGGTCTTAGCCTATGCTTGATGGATTTACGTTTGAACTCTCGTTTTGATGCTTCATGCATCCTCGTGTTCTCTTTTGATTTCCAAGTGCAAGTTTGTTTCAAGATGTGTTTCAAGAATCAAAAAGGGAATCATTTCTTAAGTTTGTAAGCATTAATACTATGCTATTTTGCTAGTCTTGTCACTTCGTGCTCTTTAAATGATTTCCCTCTTGTTTTGACGTGTTTTCGAACGTGTATTGCCATGTTTTGTGCATTCATGATATAAGTAAATTTCACTGAGCTTGGACCGCCCTTTTAGTTTGATCCACTACCTGGGGGTCCTTAAACTCGTGGACTGTCTGCAGACTAGTCGTGTATTTTATTACACATCGTGCGTGTTCGTGGTCCGGTTCCGCGGCCGGATACCCCGTCTACCTTGTGTGGCGTGGGATCGTGTTTCGTGTCGTGCTTGTCGTGCGTACTTGCTCTTGTCATCATGTATGGCAGAGAAAGGATGAGCTCTATGTGGATTTATCTTTTCATGATATTATAAGTACTCATGCTAGTTTCGAAAACTTGAAACATGTATTCAATCTCGAACTGTTTTAGCATTATTTCTTATGTTTATGTCTAAATTGTTTATTTGCTAAACCGTCGTGTTTGATGCTTGTTATTTTGGTGTCCAGGTGCAGGAGTGTTCACGCGTGACGAGGGGTGCCCGGAGGAGGCTATTGAGCCACCCCCGGCACTCGAGTGGCAACCCAACGACGTCATCTAGACGCCAGTCGGGATCTTGATTCTCGTTCACCTAGCTGGTTATGTTGGGTTTTATTTTGGGGTTCAAATTGTTGTATTGGCCTTTGTTGGCCTCTCAGGGTTTTGTAATTGGAAGCAAAATACTTTGTCTAAATGTTGAAACTTAATCATGCTAGGAATGCTTTGATGACATTCTCTTTTGATACCTTGTCTCGACCTTTTAATTCTTCTTGTATCTTATTGATTAAGAATCGTATGACACGTTTTGCTACACGCTTCCGCATATCTATTCATGTGAGCTCGACCCGTGTCTTGGGATCCTCACCGCGGAAACCTGTGGGAAAAGCGGCGGTATGTGTTATGTTTTGATTAATTATATCGCCGTAGCAGTCGCGGGCCCGGGTCTCGGTCCGAGGTCGCGACAGGACTGGTATCAGAGCGGGACTTGTTTCAGGCACTTAAAAGAAACTAGAAAGTCTTAGGAACGTGGCGAGGATTCGTGAGTTCGATAGAATGTTTGTCTAGACAACATGGCCAACCCAAATCTGTCGATATATGTGCTAACAAATTGTCTTGCAGCATCATGCCTCCACGTAAAGCTCCGAATCACAATGCTTCGGTCAGTAATCAGAATGAGACAGAACCGTCTGAAAATCCTACCGCTACTCAGTTCCAACAATTAATACAGGCCATGTTAGAGCAACAGAGGCAAGCAAACGAAACTCAAGCCAAATTTCAAGAGCAAATGGCAAAGAAAGACGAGGAAATGGCTCAAGTACAGAGGCAACTTCTGGAAGTCCTCCAAAATAGACCACAACATCAAGCCCCACCAAATGTGGTGTACCAGAATAGGGCTGATGATGTCAATGTCCTCTTTGAAAGATTTCGGAAGAGGGGACCCAAGGAGTTCTCGGGTCAAGAGGACCCTTTGACTGCTGATGATTGGCTCGCGAACACGGCAAAGATTTTTGACGTTTTTGTTTGCACGGGCAGGGAGAGGGTGAACTTCACAGCTTCTCTATTTTATGGGCTTGCAGACGATTGGTGGCAAACAGTCAAAGAGCCATACCAAGTCATGGCAGATGAGGTTGCTTGGACAACCTTCAAGACACATTTCACAGACAAGTACGTCCCCTCCCACGTTAAGAGACAGAAGGCAATTGAATTCCAACAGTTGAAGCAAGGAAGTATGTCCGTTTTGGAGTACGTTACGAAGTTTGAGAGGCTTGCCAGATATGCTACCGAGCTTATTGACACTGAACAGAAAAAGATAACTAAGTTTTTGGAAGGACTGAATCCCATTCTCAAGAGGGATGTCTCGGGAATAATCCCTCCAGTCACCTTTGAGGAAGCAGTCAGTCGGGCATACAAATTTGAAGAGTTCAACAACGAGATCATCCAGGATAGGAAGCAACATTACCAACAACAGAACCAAAGGCAACAAAGTGGCAAGAAACCAAGGCAAGAACAGACTCAAGCTAGACAGTCTGGTTGTAATCATTGTGGCAAGAATCACCCTACCCACGAATGCCGCAAGGCAACGGGTGCTTGCTTCAAGTGTGGAGGGATGGACCATGCAATCAAGGATTGCCCACACCTTCAGACTCAAGCTAACAGATATCAGCAGCCAAGGCAGATAGCACCACAGAATCAAGCCGTACCAGTTCAGATGAGACCACCACAACAGCAACAGCAAGGCAGGCAAGTACAGAACCAGAATGTTCGTCCACCGCAGAATAGGAACAATCAGGGCAGACAGATTCAGCAACAGAATAGGCCACACCAGCAGGGACGTGCCTACAATATCAACCGTGCTGACGCTGAAGCAGTGGGTGACGTCATAGAAGGTAAACTTCTTGTTTGTGGAGTAGAAGCACAGATCTTATTTGATCCAGGATCCACACACTCTTTTCTATCACCTTTGTTTGCAAAGAAGATTGATGCACAGCATGCAGAATTGGAGTATAATTTGACTGTCACTACACCCGTAGGTAGACATGTTGGTTGTACCACCTTTTACCCTAGTTGTCAGATTTCGTTAGGAGACATCAATTTACCGGCCAACCTCATAATTTTAGACATGCATGATTTTGATATTATCTTAGGCATGGATTGGTTAGAGACCTACCATGCTACCATGGATTGTTTTGGTAAGACCATTACCTTCAGATTGCAAGGGCCACAGACAGAGTTGATGTTTCAGGGCAATAGGAAAAAGTCTTCCAGTGGTTTCATTTCGGCTTTAAAAGCTAACAGATTGGTGAGCAGTGGTTGTGAGGCATTTTTAGCGTTTATCACGGAGGATAAACAGTCCCAAGGGGTGGAGGATATCCCCGTAGTGTGTGAATTTCCGGATGTTTTTCCAGATGAAATCCCGGGTTTACCACCAGTTAGAGAAGTTGAGTTTACTATTGAACTCCTTTCAGGGAATGCACCGATCTCAATTGCACCTTACAGGATGGCTCCTGCAGAGTTAGGTGAATTGAAACTTCAGTTGCAAGAATTGTTGAGGAAAGGCTTCATTAGGCCAAGTGTTTCACTGTGGGGAGCGCCAGTTCTTTTTGTGAAGAAGAAGGATGGAAGTCTTAGAATGTGCATCGACTACAGAAGGTTGAATCATGTGACCGTCAAGAACAAATACCCCTTGCCAAGGATAGATGAATTGTTTGACCAATTACAAGGAGCAACACACTTTTCCAAGATAGACTTGAGGTCAGGGTATCATCAGTTGCGGGTTAGAGAGTCTGATGTGGCGAAGACAACTTTCCGAACGAGATATGGGCATTACGAGTTCTTAGTGATGCCCTTTGGCTTGACAAATGCACCCGCAGTCTTCATGGCTCTCATGAACGAGGTCTTTGCAGAGTACCTAGATCACTCTACCGTGGTGTTCATTGATGATGTCCTCGTGTATTCTAAGAGTAAGGAGGAGCATGAAGAGCACTTGAGGACGTCATTGCAGCTTTTGAGAGACCACCAGCTCTATGCTAAGTTGAACAAGTGTGAATTCTGGCTAGAGCAAGTTTCCTTTTTGGGTCACATCATTTCGAGAGAAGGATTAGCAGTTGACCCAGCCAAGATAGAAGCAGTCATCGAGTGGAAGAGACCCAGCAGTGTGACAGAAATTAGAAGCTTTTTGGGGTTAGCAGGATACTATCGGAGATTTGTTCAAGGTTTTTCGTCCATTGCAGCACCATTGACGAAGTTGACCCGGAAAAATGTACCTTTTGTTTGGACTGATCAGTGTGAAGGCAGCTTTCAGGAGTTGAAGAAGAGGTTAACCACAGCCCCAATCCTCACATTACCATCGGGCAGCGGTGGATTTGTTGTGTTTACGGATGCATCCAACGTGGGATTAGGCTTTGTATTGATGCAAGATGGCAAGGTGATTGCCTATGGCTCGAGATAGTTGAAGAATCATGAGGTAAATTATGCAACTCATGACTTGGAGTTGGCAGCAGTAGTTTTTGCTTTGAAGATGTGGAGGCACTACCTCTATGGAGCGAAATTCGAAGTTCATTCCGACCACCGAAGTTTGCAATATTTATTTTCACAGAAGGAATTGAATATGAGGCAGAGACGGTGGATGGAGTATATTAAAGATTATGACTTCCCAATCAAGTATCATCCAGGCAAAGTGAACGTTGTGGCAGATGCGTTGAGCAGAAAGTCAGCTGTGATGGCTAGTTTGAAAGGAGTTAGTGTTTTCCGACAGTTGGAAGAACTTGGTGTGGAGGTACAACACTTGAGGAGAGGTGTCTTAGTGGCAAATATGACCGTGTCTGAGCCTACCTTCATCCAGAGAATCAAAGATAGTCAGTTGCAAGACCCAGAATTGGCCAAGATTGTAGATCAGATTGCAGAACGTCCAGATTTCAGAATTTCTGATGGAGTGTTATATTTTCGTGACCGGTTGTGCGTGCCGAATGTTGACGATTTGAAGAATGAAATTATGATTGAAGCTCACCATACCAGATACTCCATACATCCGGGTAGCACGAAGATATACCATAACCTGAAGAATAGATTTTGGTGGAATAATATGAAGAGAGAGATAGCAGCTTTTGTGTCTCGCTGCTTGACTTGTCAGATGATTAAGGCAGAACATCAGAAACCTCCTGGTTTGTTACAGCCTTTGGAGATTCCGGAGTGGAAATGGGAGCATATCACTATGGATTTTGTCTCCGGTTTGCCTAATACCAAGAGAGGGAACAACGCAATTTGGGTTATAGTTGATCGTCTTACGAAGTCTGCACACTTCCTTCCGATGAAGACTGGGAATATGATGCATATGGCACCACTTGCAAGACTATTCATTGACAAGATTGTTAGTAAGCATGGCCAGCCCGTCTCTATCACTTCCGACAGAGATAGTAGATTTGTTTCGAGATTTTGGAAATCTCTTCTTAAATCCATGGGTTCCAAACTTCAGTTCAGCACAGCGTATCATCCTCAGACAGATGGTCAGTCAGAGCGGACGATACAGACTCTTGAAGATATGCTGCGTGCTTGTGTATTGGATTTCAAGTTTCAGTGGGATGAAAACCTACCTCTTTGTGAGTTCGCGTACAACAATAGCTACCATTCTAGCATTGGAATGGCACCTTTCGAGGCACTCTATGGTAGGAGATGCAGAACTCCAGTTTGTTGGGAAGAAGTCGGTGTGCGTAGTTTTCATGGTCCGACGATAGTTGGAGAGACAAGCGACAAGGTTAAGCAGATTCAGGACAGATTGAAGATCGCTCGAAGCAGATAGAAAAGTTATACTGACACTCGCCGGAGAGAATTACAGTTTGAAGTGGGTGACAAGGTATTCTTGAAAGTCTCACCGGTCAGAGGTACCCTAAGATTTGGGAAGAAAGGAAAATTGTCTAGCAGATACATTGGCCCATATGAGATTTTGAGCAAGATTGGAAATGTCGCTTACAGACTTGCGTTACCGCCGGAACTCTCCAGGGTACATAATGTTTTCATGTCTCCATGCTTAAGAAATATGTTCACAGTCCTTCTCATATTATTCCACACGAGCCTTTAGAGATTCGAGAAGATGCCTCATATGTGGAGAAACCGGTTAGAATCATCGATACCCGAGAGCATGAATTGAGAAATCGGACTATCCATTGGGTCAAAGTGCTTTGGGAGAACCACGAGCCAGAAGAAGCCACATGGGAATTGAGAGATCAAGTCCAGAAGAAGTATCCACACCTGTTACCAGAGGTAAGATTATTTATATTTGGCGGACCAAATATCCTAAGGGGTGGAGGATGTTAGACCCCGACCCAGACCAACTCGATTAGTACTAATTAAGTGAACGTTTAGTTTTAAGTGAGTCTTAGTACTAGTTGGGTTAGAATGTGAGTAGACTTAGTCTGGATTATAGTTTTGGGGATTTCGAGGACGTTTAGTATAAGTCAGACACGCTCAGGGACGCCCTGAGTACACGAGTAAGAATGGGTTTTTGTGCTAGATCTTTGATGTGGATGTGATTTTTATTTCTCTTGAATGGTTTTATTATTTATGGCAACTTTCGTTTTTAAGCTGCTTGCATTTGAGGCCCAGAAACCCAAGTTTTGGCCCAATAAGGGTAAATCTGTCTTTGCATGTTAAATCTGGGCACACATTTCGAAGTCGTGAAACTATGTCAAAATAATACTTTTCCGAAACTAGATTTTTCGATGATCGTTTCGTTCTTCTTCGTCGATTCCATCCGGGGTCCACAAGACCATGTTCTAAGTGTTTCAAGTTTCACTGCTTAGGGGACCCACTTCCAGACACTATATATACTCTTCTTCTCCTTCATTTTCCCTTTTTCCAATCCTGCAACGGTTTTGCCCTAGAGCAAGTGAGTGGAGAGCCTTCCTCTTTGGTCTTCTCCCTTGGAAATGACCTAGCTATAGTGTTCCAAATCAAGATCCAAGACCACCATCCTCTTCCTCTCTTCTCAAGCTACAGCTGGACGTTTTTAGGAGCCAAACCTCCCCACTATTCATCATCTTCAAGCCCTAATCTTCCTTGTTCAGCTAGCTCTTGGTTAGTGTTCCTTCATTCTCTTCATTTGATGTTCTTTAGCTCACCTAGAGCTTGTTTGTCATGGTTTCAAACCCATTTTCGAAATGGGGATTTGTGATGGCCAAAATGTTGATTTTTGTATGCTCCATTTTGAGGGTTTTGTGTAGATCTCATGGAGCACCCCTTTCTTGTTGATTTTGTGAAGCTTTGGCTTGGCTTGGGTTAGAGGCAAGTAAACATTTTAGTTCTTCCTAGTACATTATGAGTTTTAGGGCATTTTACTCTTGGAAATGTATTTATCATCAAGCTTATTGCTCTTGCATGTTATTAATCTCTTTTAGTTGGTTTTAATCTTGCTAAGCAAGAGCACTAATTTTTCTATCAAATCTAGAGGTTTTATCTTCAATGGAAGCATGTTTTCAATGGAATGATTTGCAAGTTATTAGATATATGCTTTGAATGTAAATGGGTTTGTGATTTTGATGTTTCGAATGAAATGTGAATGGATTTGAATGTGTGGAGATCATCCTTTGGAAAGCATGTAGGCTTGGGGAGTGTAGGTGGTGAAAATGTGGAAGTGAAGAAGTGAATGAAGTGTGGAAAAAATTGAATTTCCGAAGTTCTACCGGTAGAGGTATTTCAACCGGAAGTTCTACCGGTAGAAATGGCCCAGATTTCGGCAGAGAGTGAGAAAAAACTGTGAACCGCAGCTCTACCGGATGTTCTACCGGTAGAAACGGCCCAAATTGTGGCAGAGAGTTGAGAAAAACTGTGAACCGCAGTTCTACCGGAAGTTCTACCGGTAGAAACGGCCCAAATTGTGGCAGAGGGTTGAGAAAAACTGTGAACCGTAGTTCTACCGGAAGTTCTACCGGTAGAAACGGCCCAAATTGTGGCAGAGAGTTGAGAAAAACTGTGAACCTCAGTTCTACCGGAAGTTCTACCGGTAGAAGTGCTTCAACCGGAAGTTCTACCGGTAGAACATCTTCTACCGGAATTTCTACCGGTAGAGAGGCATGAACCACACCAAAAAGTACTGTTTTGAAGGATTTTGCAGGAATGAAAACTAGACTTGGTCTTAGACCCTTTTATTGACCTTGTGCACTTGAAATTTCCAAAATGTAATATACCTTCGGGGACACCAAGTCTTATTGAAATCCGACATTTAGTTTTCAATTCCACAAGGGTCAAAGATGTGGTCTTAGCCTATGCTTGATGGATTTACGTTTGAACTCTCGTTTTGATGCTTCATGCATCCTCGTGTTCTCTTTTGATTTCCAAGTGCAAGTTTGTTTCAAGATGTGTTTCAAGAATCAAAAAGGGAATCATTTCTTAAGTTTGTAAGCATTAATACTATGCTATTTTGCTAGTCTTGTCACTTCGTGCTCGTTAAATGATTTCCCTCTTGTTTTGACGTGTTTTCGAACGTGTATTGCCATGTTTTGTGCATTCATGATATAAGTAAATTTCACTGAGCTTGGACCGCCCTTTTAGTTTGATCCACTACCTGGGGGTCCTTAAACTCGTGGACTGTCTGCAGACTAGTCGTGTATTTTATTACACATCGTGCGTGTTCGTGGTCCGGTTCCGCGGCCGGATACCCCGTCTACCTTGTGTGGCGTGGGATCGTGTTTCGTGTCGTGCTTGTCGTGCGTGCTTGCTCTTGTCATCATGTATGGCAGAGAAAGGATGAGCTCTATGTGGATTTATCTTTTCATGATATTATAAGTACTCATGCTAGTTTCGAAAACTTGAAACATGTATTCAATCTCGAACTGTTTTAGCATTATTTCTTATGTTTATGTCTAAATTGTTTATTTGCCAAACCGTCGTGTTTGATGCTTGTTATTTTGGTGTCCAGGTGCAGGAGTGTTCACGCGTGACGAGGGGTGCCCGGAGGAGGCTATTGAGCCACCCCCGGCACTCGAGTGGCAACCCAACGACGTCATCTAGACGCCAGTCGGGATCTTGATTCTCGTTCACCTAGCTGGTTATGTTGGGTTTTATTTTGGGGTTCAAATTGTTGTATTGGCCTTTGTTGGCCTCTCAGGGTTTTGTAATTGGAAGCAAAATACTTTGTCTAAATGTTGAAACTTAATCATGCTAGGAATGCTTTGATGACATTTTCTTTTGATACCTTGTCTCGACCTTTTAATTCTTCTTGTATCTTATTGATTAAGAATCGAATGACACGTTTTGCTACACGCTTCCGCATATCTATTCATGTGAGCTCGACCCGGGTCTTGGGATCCTCACCGCGGAAACCTGTGGGAAAAGCGGTAGTATGTGTTATGTTTTGATTAATTATATCGCCGTAGCAGTCGCGGGCCCGGGTCTCGGTCCGGGGTCGTGACAGTGATGCAGTCCCTGACGACGTGGCATACCAGAGGAGATGTTTTCAGTTCTCTTACACCGCTGATGGTGAAGAGAAGACTGTTGCTACCCGGTCGACGTTTGATCGTACCGTCTCGATCATGAGCCTTGCTCCCACGTGCTCTAAGAGGGAAGATCCTCCAAGCTGGGTGAAAAGGACAAATGTAATCAAGACCGGGGTTTTTGTTGGCGGTTCTTCCGGATATGCGGAGAAGTCGCCTGCCGATATGGACATATTGATGCCGGCTAGTGGCTACCAAGGCTCTGATTATCCGTCGGTCGATTTGAGACCGGTGGGCCTTGGCATTTTCAGCGGTGACGGCAGTACTTGGGTGAAGCCTTCTCGACTGCGTGGCTGTTTTAATGCTGACTCCGATTGGAAGTCATGGACTGACCATACCTTGCTGATTGGGGGCGCCGTCTTGAAGGAAGCCGGGATTTTTGTCGCGGTCCGTGCCTTCAGAGATACCGTGGCTTTTTCCGACGAGGCCTTCATGGCCATGTTGGAATCATTTCTCCCACAAACCAATACCTTCGTTGTAACGAATGGTGAGATTGGTTTTTCTTTGAAGGAGTTGAGCGCCATTACTGGATTGCCCATCCTTGGCAAACTCTACGAGGAGTTCATGCCGATTGACAGCGTCCTTGAGGAGCAGTCAGAGGAGTTCAGGCTCCTATACTTTCAGCTCGTCGCCTTCTATGATTTTTTTAAGGAGAAGGAGGGCTCGAAAGTAAGATCCAGCAGTTGGAAGAGTTATGGCTCTTCATTCTTCAACTTCTTTGATAGCAAAGAGTCTTCTGACAGCATGATCCTGGAGGACCAGAAGAAGGCTTCCGCCATGCAAGAAGAGTTGAAAGACTTCTTCGCAGGTACAGATGTAATTTGTTCTGACATTGCACTGCGGAGAGAAATTGCAGTTTACCTCACTTATTGGCTAGGTGAGGCTGTGTTTGCTAGTGGAGATGGGACGCACATCAGGCCGCATTGTATTTTTCCGGCTTGTCAGATGGCGTTTGGAGAGCGGCTTGCTTTGGTACCGGCTCTCTACTCCTATCTATGTACCGAACTGCAAGCAGCTGCTTTCTTGGTTCGGCTTGGGCTCCCTATGAATAGGGTATTTTCAGCCCATATCTTTTATTCGTGGTATGTATACTACTGTCCTGGCTTCCATCGGCTTGGTGCTGCGCAAGATGATGATCCTCTGATGATTCGATTGGCTAAGGGAAAAGCCGTATCCGAATCACTTTTGTTTTCCCGCATGAGGATCCGACGGTTCAGGGACGTCAAGATGGGGCAGTCTTCAGTGAAGCTTTCTCCGGAGTTGCGGAAGAAGGCTTTTGACTTTGGTACCCCCCGTGACTCTACCAGGGCAGGGTCAGGGAGACATTATGCTTTGACAAATGCAGAGAAGGAGTGGCTTTTCAGCATACGCGTCGGTACGATGGTGTACCGTAGACATCTTTTCGTCCACATCCAGCCGTATGTACCTTCTCGCTTCGCGCTTCAGTTGGGCTTCTCTCAAGGCGTTGTTGGAGCACCTTCAGGCATGGTAAAGCGCTTTGGGGGTTTGCAGGATGGCAGAAATGCATGGGCTTTTTATAGTGCTGAAGACACTACTGCCACGATTTCTTATCCTGAGCTGTCGACTTTCCGAACTGCCGGCTTCACGAAGTGGTTCGCGGAGAGCTTTCTGGCATATCGGGGGCTTTCCAAGAAGGAGCTTGATGTAAAGCTGTCTTCGGGGAAAGGTACTGGAAAGTCGGATGGCGTCCGGCGAGAGGAAGTTTGGGCCTTCCTTTCTGGAGAGAAGCACAAGATAGGCTTTCTCGGTGACCAGGGCGTCATTGGTTCTGAAGCTGTTCGGGAAATACCTGATGAGGCTTTGGAGCAACTAGAACAGGAGGAAGCTGAGCTCGACGCTTGGATGCAAGCGGCATAGAGGCGAGCTTCCGTGGAGTCTACTGGCAAGAGCAGACCTTCCAGTGAGGAGTCAAGTGGGAGACCTGACTCTGACAGTGGGGCAGGATCTTCTAGGAAACGAGCCCACAGAAGTAAGAGGAAGAGGAGTCAGTGTCACACGGGGCGGGACGAAGACTCTCCTGATGTGGAAGTCCCTCTCACTGTTAATGAGGAGGTGCCAGGGGAAGCTGACGAACCTCCGGAGAAGAGGATTCGGGAAGAAGAGACCATCGGTGAAGGTATGATTCTTCCTTTTTCTTTTTCTGCTTCTTTCATGGGGCTTTCCATGTTCTGATTTGTTTTCTCACCATGCTGCTGCTTTTTTTTTTTAGCAGAGGATGAAGACTTGGCGATGCCTGAGGTTCCAACCGATGAGGCGGTGATGGAGCCGGTTATGGCATCTGAAGAAGAACCGAGGGACTCTGGAAGGATTCCAGAATCTCCAATTGGTATAACTTCTTTCGCTTTCTCTCTCTCTCTTTTTTTTTTTTTTTGCCTGCGACTTGATTTGCTAACACTTTTCTTGTCAGCTGACTTGCCACAGGATTCCGATGACTTTGAACCATCAATGGACGCAAATGTTGATGATGCTTCCGATGAGTTCATGGAGGAAGAGAGTGTTCTGCCAGTCGTCGAAGAAGGTACTTTGTAGTGATGACCCTGATGATTTTTTTTAACAGGATCATATTCATACCTTTTTGTGTTTCATTTGCAGGTTTTGAAGTGACAGAAGAGAGTCCATCGCTTTCTTCAGAACCAGAGCAAGGGATGCCAGAGGTCGATCGGGAGGTAGAGACTCCTATAACCAGTTCTGACGCGATAGAGGAGATACCTCGTGCTGAGATTCCTTCTCCAGTGGCTCCAAGTGGAAAGAGTTCTTTTATTACTCTTCCAATGGGACATGACATGAGCAGCCGATCAACGGAGAATGGTGAATCTTCATCCAGTTCGTCTCTTCAATTTGCAAAGAAGGTGCTGGCTCGGGTTTTGAGTTCTTGGATCAAGACTCTCTTTTCTGGACACCTGGATGCCGGATTTGGCATGATCCCACATGTACAGGAGATTCTCACCTATACCGAAGAGGTTGGTCTGGATGTCACAGGTGTCAGGGCGATCGTTGATAGGATCATTGCACTGGGTGACAAGTGGTTTGAGACCATGGATTTCCCTGACGACCAATTCTTCAAGGAGATGTTCTTGGACCCTGCTGATAAGGCTAAGTCTGACCTGAATGAGGCTACACAAAGCAAGAATCAGCTAGTTCGGGAGAAGAACTTGGAAGAGCTAGCCATCATCGGATTGAGGCATGACCTTAACGTCCTTGATAGGGAAGTTGAGGAGGCCAGGAAACGTCTTGAGCATTTGAAGGCACAAGTTGATGCTAAGTGGACTGCTATAAAAGAGGCTCGTGACAGGGAGAGTACTCTGATTCGCAGGGTTGCAGATGCCGGTCAAGTTCTCGAGAGGAGGACTCTAGAAAACGAACAATGGCAAACTGCTGGGGAAAATCTTCCCGGTGTAAAAGAAGGGTTACGGCATTCGCCAGCATCTCATGGAAAGTTCCTGAAGAGGCGTGCCTTGGAAACTCTGACGGCTGAGGCCAAAAGTTTGCTTGAGGAGCTGAAGCTTTGGCTGGAGACCAGTTTTAGCTGAGCTCCTGATTTTTTTATAGCAGAAACTACTCTTCTTTCTTTTGGTACCACATGTATTTTTTTGGTACTTTTTTTTTAGTGCTTGTGAACACTTTCTTTTTTTTGGTACCACATGTATTTTTTTGGTACTTTTCCTTCTTTTTTTTTTTTTTTTTTTGTTTTCCCTACGCTCACTCAAATCTTTTTGTGATGAAAGCAATTGCTAAATGGGGTGTTTGTTTGAAAATTTGATCAAAAGGTTGTCTTTTTGTGAAAATCCTTTGTCAAATAATTGTTTTGGCATGGGAGCCTGATTCTGGTAGTGGCGTGAAAGCCGATTTTGAGATGGCATGGAAGCCGAAATTTTATGGCGTAAAAGCCAAAATTTGGGTTGGCATGGAAGTCGGTGCTTGTTTTGTGGCATCTATAGCCGGTTTAGTGGCATTGATAGCCAATTTGTGGCATTTATAGCCGGTTTGGTGGCATTGATAGCTGGGTTTTTTGAAAGCCAAGTTTTGGTTTGTTGGCGTGAAAGCCAATTTTTGTGGCATTGATAGCCGGTTTGTGGCATTTATAGCCGGTTTTTGGCGTTTATAGCCAGATTTTGGTTTTCAAAGTGCAGGTATCGACTAAATGTCGCCTCCCCGCTGAATGGTCTTGCAAGTATCGATGGAATGTCGCTTCCTTGCTCATTCGGTTTTGCGAGTATTGATGGAATGTCGCTTCCTCGCGGGTTAGGTTTTGCGAGTATCGATGGAATGTCGCTTCCTCGCGAATTGGGGTGCAAATATCGACTAAGCGTCGCTTCCCTGCGTTTCCCAAAACTTTTGGTTTTGCGGGTACTAACTTGATGTCGTTTCTCCGCGATTTTTTGAGGTTTCCTCGAACCCTTTGAAATTTGGGTTGTGGATAGCAACTGGTATTTTGCGTCTCCACGATTTTTGAAATTTGGGTTGTGGATATCAACTGGTTTGTTGCTTCTCCACGATTTTCGAAATTTGCAAGTATCGAATGGGGTTCGCTTCCTTGCGATTTTTGGGTTTTGGAAGTATCGAGTGGGGCTCGCATCCTTCCGGTTTTTTGGGTTTTGGAAGTATCGAGTGGGGTTCGCATCCTTCCGGTTTTTTGGGTTTTGCGAGTATTGACTGAATGTCGCTTCCTCGCGGTTTCTAAAAACCAAAATTTTTGTTTAAAGACACGAGGGTCGTAAATTTTGACCTAAAACCATTTGGCGGTAAAAGGTAAGGTGGACTAGGGTGGAAATCCCTGAATCCGGATTTTTGTTTCAAACCATGAATTTTGGTTCAAGGATCGAAAGTTTTGGTCAAGTCAGGGAGAGGCTCCTAAACTTGGATTTTTTTTGTTTTTGAACAATGAACGATAAAAGTAAGCATTGTTTTTGAATCTCTAGAAATTTTGACATTTGATATGAAAATTCTAAAGAGAGTGGGTTTGACGAGCGAGTACCTGAGAACAGGTTTTGGCCATACAGGCATTGCTCTTACCCAGTTGGGTAAGTCTTCATGGGTAGTACCGCTTCAAGAACTTGCCGTTGATAGGCAGCATACATCTGTCGCCTTCCATGTTTAGGAGGGCATATGCGCCGTTGGAGAAGACCTTGTCGATGACGTAGGGTCCCTCCCATTTTGGTTCAAATTTGCCTTTGGATTTGTGTGCGAAGACCATTGGTCTTTTTACCGCAAGAACCAAGTCACCCTTTTTGTAGGTGCGTTGCCTGACCTTTTTGTCAAAAGATCCTGCCATGCGTGCTTGGTAAAGTTCAATGCTTTGTCGAGCTTCGAGCCGTCTCTCATCGAGATTGTCCAGCTCATGAAGTCGTAATTTCGCATTGCTTTCTTGAGTCATGTCATTTTGTAGAGATACCCTCAGAGAAGGAATTTGGACTTCTAATGGCACGACAGCTTCGTATCCATAGACCAAGGAGAATGGTGTGCTATGGGTTGGTCCTCGAACGGTGGTTTGATAGGCCCACAAAGCTTCAAACAGTTTGTCGCTCCAGTCTCTTTTGTGACTAGAGACCATTTTCTTGAGGATTTTGCAGAGTGTCTTGTTGAAGGCTTCTGTTAATCCATTTGCTGCCGGATTGTATGGAATCGAAGGACAGCTTTGGATTTTGTATTTGTCGCAAAACCTGTAGAATCGGTGATCCCGGAATTGTGGTCCGTTATCATGGACGAATCTTTTGGGTATGCCGAAACGACAAATGATGTTGGTGTGCAGGAACTGAAGAACTGATGAGGTATTCATTTCGTTGAACGCAAATGCTTCTGACCACTTGGAGAAATAATCCGTAGCGGCGAAGATGAAGCGATGACCTTTGCTTGAAGGGGGAGAGATAGGACCTATGATGTCCATGCCCCATGCTTCAAAAGGCCATGAGATTGCCGTAGGATGCAGCCATTCTGGAGGCATGTGAATGTAGTCTCCATGAACTTGGCATTGTTGGCAGCGCTTAGCAAATTGCATTGCGTCGGGTACCATGGTAGGCCAGTAGTAACCCAACCTTTTGATTTGGTCGTAGAGCTTGGGACCAGCCTGATGAGCTCCACAAAGACCAGCATGAACTTCTTTGAGTGTTTCTTCAGCTTCTTGTTGTGACAAGCAGCGTAGGAGTACTCCATTGAAGGATTTCCTGTAAAGGATCTTTGAAGGGATATCCAAATGAAAGTTTGGGGCTCGCCTTTGGATGCTTACCCGTTCTTTTGGATATTCAGGTAGGATTCCGAACATAGTGTAATCAATGAACGGATCCCTCCAGTCGCCGATTGAAGTTTGAAGGATAGAGATCCGACTTCCAACCACTTGGTGGCATTCGGCAACTGCTTGGTGTGTGTTAAGAGGAGGGAGGATCCTTCTCTCACACACTGTAATTTGCATGTTTTCCCCTTCTTGAATTGCCATAGATGCAGCAAGTCCAGCCAGGGCATTTGCACGGATGTTTTCACCTCTACGAATGTGGGTGATGTTGCAGATGTCAAACTTTTGCAGAAGCGATTGTGCCTTGTTGTAGTAAGGCAGTAGATCAGGCTTCCTGACTTCATATTTCTGATTCATCTGGTTGACGATCAGTTGAGAGTCTCCAAAGACTTCCAGCATGGTGATACCGGATTCAATGGCGAGTTCCAATCCTAGGATCAGAGCTTGGTATTCAGCTGCATTGTTTGTGCATGGTTCCAATAGCGAGAAAGCATGTGGAATCATGTATCTGTTAGGGCTAACAAAGAGGATGCCAACTCCCGAGATCAACTGTCTTTTTTCATTTGTCCTGGTTGCACCGTCAAAGTACATGTCCCAGGAGGCATTTGGCGAGAAGGTCTCCACGTTGTAGACGGGTTCGTCTGGGAGATCATCTCTGAGTGGTGAATCTTTAGGCAATGGATGCTCTGCGAGGAAATCTGCTAGAGCTTGGCCTTTGAATGCTTTTTGTGGCACATACCTAATATCAAATTGTGATAGAAGGATGGACCATTTTGCCAGTCGTGCATTGAGAGAACTTTCTTTTGTAACAAGGACCTTCAAGAGGTTGATCCTTGAGACGAGGTAGACTGTGTTGGAAAGCAAGTAGTGACGTAGCTTTTGTACGGCGAACATCACTGCAAAGCATTCTTTTTCGACTGGAGAGTAATGATGCTCTGCTCCTACTAGCATGCGGCTAAGGTAATATAGAGCAGCTTCCTTTCCCTCACCATTCTCTTGTGCAAGCAGAGCGCCTATAGAATGATCAAGAGCTCTTGTGTACAAGATGAATGGTTTTCCAGTGGCAGGGGCAGCTAACACTGGAGGTTTGGTCAGGTATGACTTGATATCTTGAAATGCGGCTTCACAGTCGGCATCCCAGACAAAGTCTACACCCTTTTTCATCAATCGAGAGAATGGACGGCATTTCCCCGAAAGATTGGAGATGAACCGTCTGATGTAGGCCAATCTCCCTTGGAGCCCTTTTAATTCTCTCAAGGTTCTTGGAGAGGGTATTTCTAGAATAGCCTTGACTTTTATGGGGTCAAGTTCTATTCCAGCTTTCCGAACAAGGAATCCGAGAAACTTACCCGGCGAGACGCCGAAGAAGCATTTTAGAGGATTCATCTGCAGTTTGTGTTTGCGGAGTCGGAGGAAGACTTCCCGAAGATCTTTGAGATGATCTTCTTTTCTTCTGCTTTTGACGGCGAGGTCATCAACGTAACATTCGACCGTCTTGTGCTGCATATCTTGGAATATTTTCATCATAGCCCTCTGATATGTGGCACCAGCATTTTTCAGACCAAATGGCATGACAGTGTAGCAATACACGCCAAATGGAGTCCGAAATGAAGTGTGCTTTTCATCTTCAGGATGCATCTTTATCTGATTGTAGCCAGAGAAGCCATCCATGAATGTCATTCGCTCAAATCTACAGGTATTGTCAATCATTACCTCTGGTATGGGGAGCGGGAATTCATCTTTAGGGCAAGCGCCATTCAAGTCTCTATAGTCAATACAGACTCTGATCTGCCCATTTTTCTTTGTCACGGGGACAATGTTGGCCAACTATTCAGGATGTTGTTCCTCACGGATGAAGCCAACGCTTTTGAGTTTTTGAACTTCTTGTTCAAATTTATCCATCACATCCGGACGGAATCTTCTTTGGCCTTGCTTGACAGACTTGATGTCTTCTTGAAGATTGAGTTTGTGGACTGCTACTTTGGGGTCTAAACCAGGCATTTCAGCGTAAGACCAAGCAAAACAATCAACGAACTCACGAAGAAAAGAGATATACTCGGGTAACTCATCATCCTTTATATTCTTGCTTATGAATATAGGACGTGTGTTATCAGGCGTTCCCAAGTTTATCTTTTGAACAGGATCTTCTGTTGGAAGGTTCGAAGGTGGTTCCTCCACAATATTTTCGGAGGCTTCCAACTCAACGAAACCTTCTGGAGTTTCAACTACATTACCAGACCAAGGCTCTGTTCCTTTCCATGGATTTTCTTGATTGGTGATCTCCTCAAGGCTTGCTATGAGATAGTCCCAATCGCCTGTTGAGTCTGGTATTTCTTTTGGAGACGAGGGTTCTTCTGGGTCAGAATAGCACAAGTCTGTATCATCGGGCGATTCCTCTTCATCATCAGAGAAATCGTACCAATTGGAGGAGCTTCCTGGATCTTTGTCAAACGACTCTTTAAAGAGATATCCAGGGAGATCGATGTCTTTATGGATTTGAGATGTTGAGGCTTGGTCGGTAAATCGACTTTTAAGCCTTTGTGTCAACTGTCTCAGGGAGGTATTAGGATCATACCCTAACCCATGTGAAGACTTTTCTACATATCCGTAGAGTCTCCAATCTTCCAGCTGGCTTTTGGTCAAGGCGGGCCCCAATGGCGTGAGAATACCGCGGCTTTCCCCCAAACCGACTGGGTTCTGAGCGTCAAAGCCCATTTTCTTCATGATAGCTTGTGCCACAGGACTATATAGAGATAGTTGAGGCATACCTTCGTTTTGGAAAGGTTCAAGCAAGGCACTTGATGAAGAAGCATCCGATCTATGAAAGAAGATCGGTTTTTGCTTTGGTGATTTTGCCGGAACAACAAAGGTAGCAGATGTAGGATCTTCTACATCAGCAGGTATCTCCATCGGAGTGAGAGCAGGCTGAACTTGCTGAGTGTCAGCTTGGCTTGACGATGCATCGTCTTCTGGCTCTGAGTCCGAGTCTGTGTCTTGCATGATAGACACGAGAGAAATAACAAATTTGCCCCTAGACTTTTGTTTCGCCTTCTTCACTTTAGTCGTGATGACCAAAGGTTTTGAATTCTTGAGGGAGATGACGAAGGTAGTCTCTTCTAATTTGCCGGAGGGTTTGTTTTCTTCCGGTGATTTTTGAGGAGCCTTGCCTTTATCTTTCTGGAGATTTTCAGCAGGGGGTGCTATTTCCTCTTCTTCTTTTTCTCCTTCATACATCTGGGAGTCTGCGAAGTGGACTTCTTTACCTTTGAAGGGTTTTCTGTCTGCAAAGACACGATGTACCATGCCGTCGTCGCCGACGAACTTGATGCATTGATGTAGAGTTGAAGGGATAACACCGTTCTCGTGTATCCAAGGACGTCCGAAGAGGATGTTGTAGCATGAGGGGGTTTTTATTGCATACACAGTGACCTCAGAGATAAGATCACCGATTTGAAATTTGAACCTGATTTTGCCGATAGGCCTTTGAGTACTCCCATCGTATCCAAAGATAGATACAGATGTGTGGCTTAGCTTGCTGGGTGGGATGCCCAACTCTTTGAGAGCCGAAGTAGAGATGAGGTTGAGTGCAGAACCTGGGTCGACCTGAACTCTATGTATCGGCATTTCTTTGATGTACCCTGTGAAGTACAGGGGTCGGTTGTGCCTTGCTTCGCCAAGTAGGAGGTCTTCCTTAGTGAAGGCGATGGTTGCACTGGCTGCCTTTTGAACCGAGAGGCATTGGATGCATGATCCCTCGCTTTTCTCTTTTTCTCCTTTTAAGGAGGTTTCTGAGTTTTTGACCCGGTAGTCCATTTCAATTTGGAGGACTTGTGGGGCATGTTTGTCGACATCCTCATTCAGTTTTTGTAATTCTGAGATGAGATTATCACGAGTGCATGGAGACATTCGCAATAAGTCTAGGATGTGAAGACGTGCAGGTATGTGTTTGAAGTGCTCAACCAAGTCATACTTGAAAGCCTCCTTGGGGCCTGCATGTTCATTGTTTTTGCCACTGGGGGCGCTTACAACATCTTTTCCCGAAGGATTTAAATAAGTAAAGGAAGATTGGTTGTAATTCTTGTGGTAGTCCCGGCCAGAGCGGGTGCCTCTACCAACTTCGAGAGCTTCTTGAGAAGGATCTTCGTTTGGAAGATTGTCTTCAGGATCAAGAGGCTGTCGTTTTTCATCTACTGGGGATGTATCTGCAGCAGAGTTGCCATCCTCAGTGATTGTGTTGCACGGAGCATTTTCCGGGAGCAAGTCCTGAACAGCATCCAGCAGCTTTTCTTCTGTGTTGACTATTTCATCATCCCAAGCATCATTATCTGGGTTTTCTTCATGATGATCAGTCGGGAAGTATGTGTATCCTGAAGTCACAGTCTCAGGAGAAGAAACCTGAGAGGGTGTCATCTCTGTGAAAGTCACGTGAGACGAGGTAGCTCCAGAGGATACATTGCTAGGCGTCGTTGGAGTATAGGTAATCTCATCAGACAACGCCTCAGAAGAGCTATAGTCCTGATATATTACATTACAGGAAGCTCTGATAGGAGATGTTGCCTGCTCGGAGTCAGACTCATCCTCGGATGTAAGAGGATCGTCTATCCAGCAATGTTCTCCATTTTCAGGAGTTAAGGGTGGATGTACGTGATTATCTTCAGGGACTTCAGGCTTTGGGTTGCGAGGAGGCTCGTTAACGCGATCTTGCTCTTGTTCTAGAGCGAGATGCTGCAAGATCCTTGCATATTCTTCAAGATCAGGCATGGGAGCCAGATCCTCTTCTTCGTCTTCTCCGTGTGGCTCAACATAGTTGATTTCCACTGGAGCAATGACAGGTGCTGGGTTAACAGCATCTTCTTGTGCAGCCACTTGATCTTCTTCATCATCAGACCAGGATCCTTGTGGTTGCAAAGGGTTATACCAGATTACTGGCATAAGGTGAGTTTCAGGAACCCATTCTTCATCGGAGAGATATTCTCCTGTTTCAAGGGATTCCTCCCACTCATCGGTGTAGTTGGGCTCGAATCCATCGTCGGTGTCGCTGGACTCGTATCCATCAATGGAGAATCCAACTACCGAGTTGCAAGAGTATGATGCCCCCTGCATAGCTTCTTTTTTGAATCGAGGTGGCATGAAATCACTGAGAGTGAAGTTTCTTACCGCCTTTGAAGTCTCTGGAAGGGACGTTTCTGTTGCCCCGAGTGAAGTGGTAGAGGAGGCCTCTGCCTTTTCATTGACTTCTTGTTTTGGCTGGGTCTTCTCTTGCCGTTTGAGCCTGAGGAGATGTTTCCTAGCCTGCCTTCGCTGTTGAGCTGTCGGCTTTGTTTTTACGATCTCCCAATTTTCATCTTCCAGGAGATCGTGATGTACCCATATGGGTTGTCCGTCTGGTGTCGGGTAAGGAACCAACACTTCGGATGTTTGAATTTTGTTTATCACCATGAAGGAAGTAGTGATCTTCTTCTTCGGTGATTTTGGTGTTTGTCCACATGACACCATGTTGACGGAGGCAGTCCCATAGTTTTTGTCAAAGGTGATGACTTCGTTTTTCCACATCTCATTGATCTTCTCTCTCACAACGAAGCGTTGATTGAGAGGATGTGAGATCATCTGATGGTATGGACAGTATCGGGGATCATTGGTTTTGCCAACATCTCCCGGTCTTTTGGGCTCTGGCAAAATAAGTTTGCCATTTGCTAGGAGAGCCTCAAAGATTTCCTCAACATCTTCATCGAATGGATATTTCTTTTCTACACGTTCTTTGAAGGCATCAGAGAGTTCAGGTCTCTTACCTGCAGCTCTGTTTTCAGCTTTCTTGGGTTGCTGAGGAGCTGACTTGGTTTGCACATTGAGGACCTCTTTTTTCTTTGGTTTAGAGGTTACAATGGCGGTTGGCTCTTTTCTTGATGACTTCTGACTGTTGAGGTCTTTAATCACCGTTTCAGCTTCCATAGAAGCTTCCAGGAGTTCTCCCAGGTTTTTTGATTTGTTGCCGATGATCATGGAGCGGATTTTTGCTCTCATATTATTACGGCAGATGTCGACCAGCGACGCTTGTGGCAGGACATCTGAGCATTTGTACGCCATTGCCTTCCATTTGTGAATGAAGTCGTATGTTGACTCATTCTCTCCCTGTTTTAGGCTGCAGAGTTGAGCCATAGTAACAGAATGATCCTCTCCTTGGAAGTGGGTCAGGAAGCGTGTCTCTAGCGTAGCCCAGTTCTGGATGGAGTTCTCCGGCAGAGTGGAGTGCCAATCAAAGGCCGTACCTTTTAGGGTACTTGCAAAGAGGCGGATCTTGAGGGCATCTTGATCTGCAATAGCTCCCGTCAGGATCTTGAAGTGGATGACGTGCTGTCTGGCTGATCCTTTCCCCGTATATGTTTGGAGAGTAGGATGTTTGAATTTTGTTGGGAATGGGACTGAGTCCATCCATAAGGGATATGGTGCCTTGATCCCATGCTCTTTGAGTATATCCTCTTCTTTAGCTTTGGCGAGGATACTGTCTACGTCCTTTTTGGTAAGGGCGCGTGACTCATTTTCTTCACAATTTTCCTCATTATTGCGATGATTCGGAGGAGGCTCATTGTTAACCTGATTTTGGACAACAAGGAGAAGGTTTTCCATCAGAGTTTCAATCCTCTGCTGGCCTTGTTCCAACTGCTGGATGCGTGTGAGCGCATCATCTTGAGGTGGATTTTGAGGTGGTGGCTCAGAATTTGTAACCAGGACGTTCATTCCTCGGGATTCAAACGAAGAAACCGTCCTGGTGACTGAGCTGGGGCTCATTCTTTTTGATGAAGAGCTTGATGAAGGATTACTCTCCCGTCCTTGGCTTGAAGGGGCAGGAGATTCTTCGGGATGTCTTCGTGTCCTGGTGACGCTACGGGTCACCGGACGTCGGACATGGATTTTTTATGCTGACTTTTGGCGTCTTCTGGTTTTTCCAACCATATGGACGGCAGCAACTTGGTCAGGTCTTTCTTTTTCGACCCATTTGTGGGAGACTTGAAGTGTAGGAGACTGGGTCCGTTGCTTCTCTAGTCTCTTTTGTCGATATGACGCACGGCGGTGTGCTCGACGAGCGATTTGAGCTTCAGTCAGCTCTGGCTGGGCTTTAACAATGAAGGATGTACTCCCTCGGGCGCAGCAGCCGAGCTTGTCTTCTTTGTAATTGGGCAAGGACAGGATGCGGACTCGGTCCTTTGCCTGTTGCAGTGAAGCTTTGAACCTTTTGAATTCGGCCCCTGTAGAGATGAAGGGTCGAACTGAAGGAGTGTAGGCCTTGGCAGGTGCTTGTAGAGGCCTAGTGATGCATGATCTGATTTTGGGCTTGTGGGAGCAAGCCGGTTCATGCTAGGTTGACTTGGGAGTCAAGTTGGAGATGGGTCTCTCCTCTTTCATGTAGGCAAAAGGGTAGAACTGGTTCTCTTTGAGTGGGGCCAGGTATACTGGCTTGGTGGAGGTTTGAGACCTTCTTTGTTTTGGGGAAGGTCTTGGAGACCAAGTCTTAGGGTAGACCTGGTTGGTTGTTGGTTGAGATTTCGCGGGGATGCCGCGGGTTTTAGTATTCCTGGGGTTTGCCCTTGGTGTCACAGAAGTGACACGTTGAGGGGCGATCTTCTGCTTCTCGGCAGTCGCCTTTGGTGTCACAATAGTGACACGTTGCGAGGCGACCTTCTGCCTTTTGGCAGGAGCAGTTTCTTCTTCGGGAAGTGGGAATGGTCCCAGTGTCCCGAAGACGATGGTCCGGGGAGTCATGGTCGACCCGGAGTTCAGAGAGTTGCTGAGGGAGTTGGTGCTTCGGCAGCTAGCAGGGCGCTTGTAAGTGCGCTCGGTTTGCTTCTGTTGAAGCATGAGCTGGTGCTTGTTTTCATGGAAGGTGATGATCAGTGAAGCTGCCATTGTTAGTTTCAAAATTTCTGAAACAAGACCACATCCATTAGTAATCACAAGAATATGATGATCATAAATGGGGAATTCTATGATTTTGTTTTTTCAAATCGCTCAAGGGACATGACCCAAGCAATATGAAGAAGGCAAAAAGCCATAGAGGGTACAATTGTTCTGGTTGCAAGCATGGTAGGCTCGAAATGAGCGTTCCAATGACTGCTAGAAGCAATTGTATACCTAAATTCGACTTATCGAGAAGCGGAGTTTGCTCGAAATAAGAAGAATATAAGGTAGGAGTTACAAATGTGCCGGTCACAGATACAGTAGACCCCGAAAGGGCGTACTAGTACCGCTATGCACAAATGTTGGAGATCGCATCCACGAGATGGGATTCTCTGTTTTGAAAGGTCAGAAATGGATTCGTCAAAGAGAGCAGGTGGCATTCCAATCCGAATACGGGCTCAACGATTTCCACGAGCACCAGTACCCAGAAGGGAAGGAACCACAAATTATCGAATCTGAATCCAAAAGTGACGAGTTTTTTTTTTTTGAAATGTCAAGATTGGTTCCATCAAAGAGAGCAAATGGTATTCCAATCTGAACACGGTCTCGGCGATTTCCGCGAGCGCCAGTGCTTAGAAAAGAAGAAACCAAAATTTCTCAGATCTGAAATCAAAAGTGACGAGTTTTTGAAGATTTTTTTTTTTGAAATGATTTCTTTTATTATATATATATTTTTTTAAGATTTTTTTTTTTGAAAATCTTTTTTTTTATTTTTTATTTTGATTTTTTTTAAGATTTTTTTTTGAAAATATTTTTTTTTATTTTTTTTTATTTTTTTGATTTTTTTTGATTTTTTTTTAAGATTTAAAGATGAGAGAGTACACATAGGCCTCCTAACCCGGTCTTATGAAATCTCAATTCATAGAATTGCCCCCAGGTAAGGGTAGGATTACTTAATGAACCCGTTTGGAGGACCCTTGCCTAGAACAGTCAAGCTGTCTCCACACTCTGGACAAGGCTTTTCTTGAATCAATCGTGATCAAAGAACGCAATTGGTTTAACCTTAGTGGTCTATGTCTTTTTATTTATTTATTTAAAATTTTTTTTTAGATCCCTGACAGACTCATCGAAGAGAAACGATGGCCCAATCCCCGATCCGAACACGGGCTCAACGATTTTCACGAGCACACATGCCCAGAAGAGAAAGGATCAAAGTTTCTCAATTTTGAATCCAAAACAAGAAATTTGATTTTATTTTTTATTTTTTATTTATCCCTGACAGATTCATCGAAGAGAAACGATGGCCCAAATCCCATTTCGAACAGGCTCAACGATTTCCGCGAGCACACGAACCATAGGAGAGGATCAAAGTTTCTCAATTTTGAATCCAAAACGAGAAAACTGATTATTTTTTTTTTGATTTTTTTTTTGAAATCTCTAATGAACTCATCGAAGAGAAACGATGGCCCAAAACCTTAGTCGAACGGGCTCAACATTTCTGCAAGCACCAAAGAACGATAGAATAGGATCAAAGTTTCTCAATTTTGAATTCAAACTAAGAAAACTGATTTTTTTTTTGATTTTTTTTTTGAAAAGAGAAAGAGTGGAAACAAACTCAAAGAAATAGAAATTTCCAAAAAATCCCATCTCATTTTTTTTTAGGATGCAAAATCCAACATAGGCTACCAGCTAGAAAGTAGCCAAGGAATCCGGAAAAGAAGTATAAGCATAGAGCAAAAAGTATGATATGCAAATATTTCATTTCCGAGCACCGTGTTCTCAAATGAACGAGTCCCACCGGGTGTGCCAGCTTGATGGAACGCGCTCCCGCCGAGGGTGCTATCGGGGTCGGCGGACGTGGGAGTCCGTCGGGTCCGGCCCTTTCGCGCCCGGGGGGCTGAAGCGTGCATCAACATTTCTTTGTGTGGGTGTGCCAGATTTTCTATTTTACTTGGAATTGCAAGTGGTAATCCGGAGATCAACCTTCGCAAGTAAAAAGGAAAAAAACTTCTTTCAAGTTTTCCATTGCACAAATATTTAAGAAAAGAGACATTTTCTTGGGTTGCCGTGAAAGGCGATTTTGTTTGGCATTTATAGCCGATTTTGTGGCGTTTATAGCCGATTTACAATTCTTATCAATAATGAAAGACAAGAGTTGTGATTTTTTTGTCTCTTTAGGAAAATACAAACTACAATGAAAAGCAAGAAAAGGAGGATCTAACTTCTCAGGAGATTGTGGGGGACTCGTTCAGATTGACGGTGGCAAGCCATGTGTGGGCTTCGCCATCATCCATGCAAATGAGAACAGTGGATGCTCTTGATTCGCTTGGCTTGGCTATAACCTCAGATTTTTAGAGGACAAAGACCAAGAGGAGGTCCTATGTCCAATAAAAAGCTAAGTAGACGGGCTGAAAAGCCACGTCTAAGCCATTGGAGGCAGCGGGAGAAGGCAAGGACCTTGGGGGGGGTGCCCCCCAAGGGACTTTTTTCACCTTATAGTGGTAGCCGGTGCAGGACTTTAGCAGAGTTTTCTCCTTTTTTCTTTCTCTCAGATTTTCTGTGTTTGATCCGTCTGGATTCGATTCTCTTTTGGATACGAGCTCTGGATTGTTTTTTTCTTCCGATCCCAATGGAATGCTCTCCTATTTATAGGCTTTTGGTAGCCATTTAGGAGAGCTTTTATGGGCTTTAATGGCTTTAATGGGAGGAGTTACAAGATTTATTTCTTGATTTTGTAACTCCTTTTTCCTTGAATCTGATTGGCCGATGGAGATTAAGGGCTTTTAATCACCTTAATTACCATAATGGGAGGAGTTTCATGGCTTGAATGCCATTACTTAATTGATTTGTAACTCCTGGATGGTTGCTTCTGATTGGGCCGTCCAATGAAATGAATTAATGACTGCAATAAAGCTAGTCAATTAACTACATTAAATGGTCGCCGAGCAGTTGAAGAGTCGCGGGCCGCGCCGCGTCTTTTGGGATTCTTTTGGCGATGATCATCGATGGATCTTCATGCTGATCGACATCGGATGAATATGTAACTTCAGATATTTGATAGCTAAGAGCGGGCCGGTGACATCTGTCCTGTCGATTTTTCGATCGATCGGGCGGAAAGCACACTTTTTTGGTCGACCGGTTGTCGATCTTGGAGCGATCACTGATGATTTTATGCTTTTGACGGCGGATCTGAGATATCGTCGGACATGAGTCAATTTCAAGCACTAAAAAGTCACATTCTTAGGAAACCACAGGGGCCAAAGTGCGCGAAACGTGAAAAGGGACGGAAAAATGGGTCACCGGCGAAAAATCCGGTGACCCGGACTTCCATGGTCGCCGGCGACCCTGGGCTAGGGTCGCGGGCTGCGACCCTGGGGGGTTTTCTCCCCTTTTTGGTCCGTTTTGCGGTCTTTTTCGTCGCCGTTTTCTTCTGTATTTTTCCTGACATTTCTTCTCATTTATTGGCTTGATTTCCCTGTAGAAAACCTGATGAGAATCCTTGCATTTTTAGAGTGCAAAGTTTCCAATTTTCCGGGAAAGCCGAAGACTTTGTCGCGTAGAGCTGCTGATTTTCCGCCAGAAGCTGAAACTTGGTCAAATGATGTCGGAATGACCTGAAATTTGAGGTGAATCCTCCTGAGCAATAAATAAGACCAACCATAGGCTTGTGTTTGAGTTTTAAAGCCGTTTGGGGTCCCGTCGCCAGTAGACTTGATTTTGCCGCGAAGGAGATGCCGCGCGTTGATGTGAGGTCAAACGATGTCCGATTGACCTGAATTTTGACAGGGAACCTATTGGAGTCATTTTGAGATGATCCACAGGCTCTGTCTTGGAAACCATGGTCCCGGGGAGCTCCGCCGCAGGTAGGCTTGATTTTCTTTCGGAGCGTCGAAACCTGGTCAAATGTTGTCGGAATGACCTGAAATTCGACGTGCAGCCTTTTGGAAGCATGTTGAAGCCACTCATGCACTTGGTTTGATGAGGAAAGGCTTCGGTGGTTCCCACCGTCGGGAGGCTTGATTTTGCTGCTCGGGCATTGATGGAGGGTCAAACGTTGTCGGTTTGACTTGAAATTTGGCATGGAGCCCTTTTGAGACATGCTGGAGTCATCAATAGGCTCTGATCGAAGTTTTGATGTCTTCGATGATGTCGCCGCCGGGAGCGGCAATTTAGCTGTCGGAGAAGGGAAGTTAGGCCAAATGTTTCTGAAATGGCCCGAAACTCCTTGTGTACTCCTTCCTTGGCTGTCTTGAAGGATCTTGCAGTTTTTGTTTGATTCTGACAAGATTTGATTTTTGGAGAAGTTGCATTGCCTATTTATGGCAGGTTGCGACTTCATGCAGCTTTCTTGATGTTGAAGAGGCAAAGTGACATTTTTGGTGTCGACAATGGCCATGATGAGAGAATTGATGAGGAGTTACAAGTTTTATTTCTTGATTTTGTAACTCATTTTTCTTGGCTTGTGATTGGCCGATGAAGGATAGTGGGCATTTAATTGCCTTTAATCTTCATGATGATGGGAGTTTCATGGGTTTAATGCCATGATTGCTTGGACTTGTAACTCCTAAATGCTTGAATCTGATTGGGCCGTCCAAAATAATGAGTTAATGACCGCATTAAGTTGTCATAAAAGGGTCAATTAACGACATTAACTGGTCGCCAGGGCATGTGAAGAGTCGCGGGCCGCGCCACGTCTTTTGAGATTCTTCTTGTGATCATCACAGGTGGATCCACACATTGTTTGATGTCGGATTGCAGTGCAATTTCAGACATTGATTGATGTTGGCGGGCCGGTGACATCTGTCTTGTGGATTTCACGATCGGTCGGACAGAAAGTGTACTTTCTTGGTTAGTCGGTTGGCGATCTTGGAGCGATCAGTGATGATTTCATGCTTTTGACAGCGGATCCGAGATGTCGGTGAAGATCAGTCATTTTCAAGCATCAAAGATTGGATTCGAGGTAGGAACACTCGAAACGCGAAAAAGATCGGAAAACGGGCCATTCGGCGAGAAATCCGGAGACCTGAATTTGCAAGGTCCCCGGCGACCATGCACCCAGGGTCGCCGGCGACCTTGGGCCAAGGTCGCCGGTGACCATGGGCCATGGTTGCCGGCGACCATAGGGTTTTGGACTTTTTGGTCGCCGAGCTTTATTTTCGGCCGTTATTCTTTCTTTTTTGTTCCTTTTTCCTTCTGTATTTTTCTTGACAGTTTTCCTCAATTATTGACTTGATTTTCTTGGAGAAAACTCGACGAGAACCCATGCAAAACCGGAGCACAAAGTTTCCCATTTTTCGGGAAAGCCGAAGACTTTGTAGCGAAGATCCTCAATCGTGATGAGATGAGACAGCGATTGATCGCTCTCAAAGATGAGGAATTCTACAAGATCATGGTAATCAGCCGTCCTTGGGTTATGGACGATCAGAGCGTTGTACTCAAGCGTACCTTTTTCTTTGGTGATGTAGTCCCCGACGACTTGACATACCAAAGGAGATGTTTTCAGTTCTCTTACACAGTAGATGGTGAGGAGAGAACTATTTTCACCCGATCGACTTTTGATTGGACCATTTCGATCTTGAGCCTTTCTCCCACGTGCCCTAAGAGGGAAGATCCTCCGAACTGGGTGAAGAGGACCGGTGTGATTAAGACCGGGGTTTTTGTTGGCGGCCCTTCTGGTTTTACAAAGAAGTCGCATGTCCGTATGAACTTGTTGATGCCAGCCAGTGGCTACCAAGGTTTTGATCATCCATTGGTTGATTTGAGACCGGTGGGCCTTGGCATTTTTCGGAGTGACGACAACAATTGGGTGAAGCCTTTTCGACTTCGTGGCCGTTTCAGTGCTGACTCGAGCTGAGAATCATGGACTGATCACACCCTGAAGATTGGCGAGGCCGTTCTGCGGGAGGCCGAGATTTGTGATGCGGTTCGCGCTTTTCGGCAAACTGTCGTTTTCTCCGATGAGGCTTTCATGGCCATGCTGGAGTCATTCCTTCCACAAACCAACACCTTCATTGTGACGATTGGTGAGATTGGTTTTTCTTTAAAGGAATTGAGCGCTATCATCGCGTTGCCTATCCTCAGCAAACTCTATGAGGAGTTTATGCCTATTGACAACGTCCTTGAGGAGCAGTCTGAGGAGTCTAGGCTTGTATACTTTCAGCTCGTCGCCTTCTATGTTTTTTTGAAGGAGAAGGAGGGCTCGAAAGTTAGATGCAGCAGTTGGAGGAGTTGCAGCTCCAACTTTTTTGACAGCGGGGAGTCTTCTGATGGCATGGCCCAGGATGCTAGGGCTAAAGCATCAAGTTTGAAGATGATCGTCGCCATGCGAGAAGATTTAAAGAAGTTCTTCACAAGCACAGATGCCATTTGTCCTGACATTGCGTTGAGGAGAGATCTCGCTATTTACCTCACTTATTAGCTGGGTGAGGCTGTTTTTGCTGGAGGAGATGGAACGCATATCAGGCCGCACTGTATTTTTCCGGCTTGTCAGATGACGTTTGGAGAGCGGCTGGCTTTGGTACCTGTTCTTTACTCCTACTTGTGTACCGAACTGCAGGCTGCTGCTTTCCTGGTTCAGCTTGGGCTCCCTATGATCAAGGTATTTTCTGCCCACATCTTCTATTCGTGGTATGTATACCACTATCCTAGCTTCCATCGGTTGGGAGTTGCACAGGACGAAGATCCTTTTATGATTCGTTTGGCTAGAGGGACAGCCGTTTCCGAATCTCTTTTGTCTGCCCGTTTGAGAATCTAACAGTTCAGGGACGTCGAAATTAGGCAGTCTTCAGTGAAGCTTTCTCCTGGTTTGCGGAAGAAGGCTTTTGATTTTGGTGTCTCCCGTATTCGACCAAGGCGGGGTCGGGAAGACACTATGCTTTGACAAACGCGGAGAAGAGATGGCTCTTCAACATACAGGTTGGTATGATGGTGTACCGCAGACATCTTTTCGTCGATATCCAACCGTATGTCCCTTCGCATTCTGCATTACAGCTTGGCTTCTCTTAAGGCGTTGTTGGAGCGCCTTCGAGCATGGTGAAGCGTTTTGGAGGTTTGCAGGATGAGAGGAATGCATGGGCTTTTTACAGTGCTGAGGATACTACCGCCATGATTTCCGATCCTGAGCTGCCCACCCTCCGGACTGCTGGCTTCACGAAGTGGTTCGTGGAGAGCTTCTCAGTGTTCCGTGGGCTTTCCAAGAAGGAGCTCGATGTCAGGTAATCTTCTGGGAAGGGTCTTGGAAAATCAATGGTGTTCGTCGGGAGGAAGTTTTGGCCTTCCTTTCTGGAGTGAAGCACAAGATAGGCTTTCTCAACGAGCAGGATATCATCAGATAAGGAGCTGCACAAGGGATTCCTGGTGAGGTCTTGAGACAGCTGGAGGAGGAGGAGGCCGAGATCGATGCTATGGTACAAGCAGAGCATATGAAGGCTTTCATGGAGTCTACTGAGAAAAGTAGGCCATCCAGTGAGGATTCTAGTGAGAGGACTGATGTTGATAGTGGAGCAAGATCGTCGAGCAGATTGACCCGCCAAGGCAAGAGGAAGAAAGGATAGCGCCGTAACATGAGACGGCAGGATAGTCCTTCTGATCTTGAAGTTCCTCTCACCATTGCTGAGGAGGTGTCTGAGGAGGAGAGGAGCAGATAATGGACACAAAGGAGACAGTGAACTTGCCCCTGGCCTTTTGTTTTGTCTTTTTTACTTTGGTAGTGATTACCAAAGGCTTTGGAGATTTGAAGGAGATGATGAAAGGGAGCTTGACTACTTACTTCGAGTTTGGTGGAAGGTTTGTTTACCTCTGATGATTGCTGAAGAGCCTTGCCTTTATCTTTCTTGAGATTGTCGGCAAAATGAATTGTTTTTTCCTCCTGTTCTTCTTTTCCATCTTTCTACATCTGAGCATCTGCAAAATGGACATCCTTGCCTTTGAAGGGCTTTTTGTCTGCAAATACTTGATGTATCAAGCCATCGTTGCCAACGAACTTGATGCACTGATGTAGAGTTGAAGGGACGACACCATTCTCATGTATCCAGGGGCGTCCAAGGAGTATATTGTAGCATGAAGGGGTCCTTATTGTATACACGGTGACTTCATAAATAAGATCACCGATTTGCAATTTGAACCTAATTTTGCCGATAGGCCTTTGAGCACTCCCGTCATATCCGAAGATGGATACGGACGTGTGACTCAACTTGCTAGGTGGGATGCCTAGCTCTTCGAGTGCCGAAGTAGAGATGAGGTTCAGTGCAGAACCTGGATCGATCTGAACTCTGTGTATTGGCATTTCTTTGACGTACCCCGTAAAGTAAAAGGGTCGGTTGTGGTTTGTCTCCCCTAGCAGGAGGTCATCCTTGTCGAAGGTAATTATTGCACTTGCTGCATTTTGTACCGAGAGGCATTCATTGGTTGATCCCTCTGTTTTCTTCTTTTCTCCCTTTGAGGAAGTATTTGATTTTTTGACCCTATAGTCCATTTCAATTTGTAGGACTTGTGGGGCATACTTGTTGACATCCGCATTCAGCCTTTGTAATTCTGAAATGAGACTATCATGAGTTTGTGGAGACATTCATAATAAGTTAAGGATGTGCAGACGTGCAGGTATGTGTTTGAAGTGCTTAATCAAGTCGTACTTGAAAGCCTCCTTCGAGCCTGCATTTTCATTATTATTGCCACTTGGGGCGCTTACAACTTGCTTTCCCGAAGGATTTACATAAGGGGAAGAGGGTTGGTTGTAATTTTTGAGGTAATCCCGGCCAGAACGGGTACCTCTACCAACTTCAAGAGCTTCTATAGAAGGGTCTTCTTTTGGAAGATCACTCTCAAGATCAAGGGGTCAATCTTTGTTATTTGCTGAAGACGTCTTTGCAGTAGCATTGGTGTCTTCAGTGATTGTGTTGCATGGAGCAATTTCTGGGAACATGTCCTGAACAGTATCCGACAACCTTTCTTTATTAGTCCAGACATCGTCTATAAGATCAGGTATCTGGGACCAATCAACTGGGTTTTCATTGAAGAAGATTTCATTAGCAGGAGTTTTTTCAAGATGATCAACCGGGAGAGGCTTGAGTTCTGATGTCATAGCTTCAGGAGACGAGGGCTGAGAGGATGATATCTCAGTGGAAGTCACCTGAGAAGATGTAGCTCCGAAAGATACACTACCGGTTGGGGAGTACGTGTCTTCAGAAGCTTTGGAGGCACTATCGTCCTGAGCTATCGCATTGTAGGTTATCCTGACAGGAGATGCCCCCAGTGTAGACTGTTGGGAATCGAACTCATCTTCGGATGTTAGAGGATCATCGATCCAATTGTTTTCTCCATTTTCAGGAGTTGAGGGAGAAAGTTCCCGTTGATTGTCAGGGACTTTTGGTTCTGGATCATGACGAAGATCATTGATGTGATCCTGCTCCTGCTCTATGGCAAGATGTTGCAAGATTCTTGCATATTCTTCAAGATTAGGCATAGGAGCCAAATCTTCTTCGTCATCCGCTCCTTGTGGTACACCATTATTGGGTTCCACTGAAGCATTGGCTGGTGCTGGATCGACAGCATTTTCAGCCTCTTGGTCTTCTTCATCATAGGACCAGGATCCTTGTGGCTGCAATGGGTTATACCAGATTACTGGCATAAGATGAGACTCGGGAATCCATTCCTCGTCGGAGAGGTATTCTCCTGTTTCAAGTTATTCTTCCCACTCATCGATATGACTGGTAGTATCACTGGACTCGTATCCATCCATGGAGAATCCAACTACCGAATTACAGGAGTATGATGCCCCCTGCGTAGTTTCATTTTTGTATAGAGGTGGCATGAAATCATCAAGGGTGAATTTTCTTACCACCTTTGAAGTTTTAGGAAGGGATTCTTCGGTCGCTCCTAGTGAAGCAGTGCAAGAGGTTTCTGCCTTTTCAAGGGCTTCTTGTTTTGGTTGAGACTTCTGCTGCTGTTTGAGCTTGCTGAGTTATCTCTTGGCTTGCCTTCGCTGCTGAGCGGTCGGCTTTGTTTTGACGATCTCCCAATTTTCATCTTCTAAGAGATCAGGATGCACCCATATGGGGTGTCCATCTTGTGTTGGATAGGGAACCAACTCTTGAGATGCATGAGCCATTTTTTTCACCTTGAATGAAGTAGTGATCTTCTTCTTCGGTGACTTTGAAGTTTGCCCACATGACACCATGTTGACAGCGGTGGAGCCGTAGTTTTTGTCAAAGGTTATGACTCTGTTTTTCCACATCTCATTGATCTTCTCTCTCACAACGAAGCGTTGATTGAGAGGATGTGAGATCATCTGATGGTATGGACAGTATCGGGGATCATTGGTTTTGCCAACATCTCCCGGTCTTTTGGGCTTCGGCAAAGTGAGTTTGCCATTTGCTAGGAGAGCCTAAAAAATTTCTTCAACATCTTCCTCGAACGGATATTTCTTTTCTATACGTTCTTTGAAGGCATTAGAGAGTTCAGGCCTCTTACCTGTAGCTTTGTTTTCAGCTTTATTTGGCTGCTGAGGAGCTGACTTAGTGTGCACATTGAGAACCTACTTTTTCTTTAGTTTTGAGGTCGTAATGGCAGTCGGCTCTTTCTTTGATGATTTCTGACTGTTGAGGTCTTTGATCACCATTTCAGCTTCCATGGAAGCTTCGAGAAGTTCTCCCAGGTTCTTCGACTTGTTGCCGATGATCATGGAGCGAATCATTGCTCTCATGTTTTTATGGCAGATGTCGACTAGCAACGCTTGTGGCAGTACATCTGAGCATTTGTACGCCATTGGCTTCCACTTGTGAATGAAGTCGTATGTTGACTCATTCTCTCCCTGTTTTAGGCTACAGAGCTGAGCCATAGTAACAGGATGATCCTCACATTGGAAGTGGGTCAGGAAGCGTGTCTCCAGCATAGCCCAGTTCTGGATGGAGTTCTCCGGTAGAGTGCAGTACCAATCAAAGGCTATACCTTTCGGGGTACTTGCAAAGAAGCGAATCTTAAGGGCATCTTGATCCGCAATAGCTTCTATTAGGATCTTAATGTGGATGACATGCTGCCTGGCTGAACCTTTCCGCGTATATGTCTGGAGAGTAGGTTGTTTGAATTTTGCAGGGAACGGAACCGAGTCCATCCATAGGGGATAGGGTGGCTTGATCCCATGTTCGTTCAGTGTATCCTCTTCATTTGCTTTTGCGAGGATATCGTCTACGTCCTTTTTGGTAAGGGCACGTGATTCATTGTTTTCTGCATTGGCGTCATCATCTTCATGATTCGGAGGACCTTGGTTGTTAGGTGGTGGACGCTGTAAAGTGAGAAGAAGGTTTTCCATCAGAGCTTCAATTCTCTATTGTCCCTGTTCCAACTGCTGGACGTGTGCGGTTATGTCATCATGCGGTGGAGGCTGCTCAGAACTTGTAGCCAAGACGTTCATCCCTCGGGACTCGAACGAAGAAATCGTCATGGTGACTGAGCTGGGGCTCATTCTTCTGGATGAAGAATCTGAGTGGTTACTCCGGTGTCCTTGGCTTGGAGGAGTGGAGGATTCTTCCAGATGTGCTCGTGTCCGAGAGATGCTGCGAGTCACTGTACGTCTAACACTGATTTTGGTCGCTGACTTCTGGCGTTTTCTGGTTTTGCCAACCATATGGACAGCAACGACTTGGTCAGGTCTTTCTTTTTCGACCCATTTGTTTGAGACATGGAGGGTAGAATGCTGGGTTCTTTGCTTCTCAAGTCTCTTGTCGATATGCCGCGCGGCGACGCATACGATGAGCAATTTAAGCTTCAGTCAGTTTTGGCTGGGCTCTGGCGATGAAGGATGTAGTCCCCCGTGCGCAGCAACCGAGTTTGTCTTCTTTAAAGCTGGGCAATGATAGAATCTGGACGCCGTCCTTTGCCTGTCGCAGTGAAGACTTGAATTTTGCGAGCTCGGCCCCTGTTGAGATGAAGGGTCGACTCGCAGGAGTGCAGGCTTCAGTATGATTTTGCGGAGGCCTAACGACGCATGATTTAATTTTGGGCTTGTAGGAGCAAGCCGGCTCATGCTGATTTTGTTTGTTCTTTGGAAGGAGGGTAGGTTTCTCCTCTTTCATGTAAGACAGAGGGTAGAACCGATTCTCCTTGAGAGGGGCCAGGTACGCTGGCTTTGCAGATGTTCGGGACCTCTGTTGCTTTGGTGAAGATCTCGGGGACCATAGGGCTTTGGCTCGTTTGGTCGCCGAATGTCGTTTTCGGCCGTTTTTTCGTCTTTTTCGTTCCTTTTTTCTTCTGTATTTTTCTTGACATTTTTCCTCAATTATCGACTTCATTTTCTTGGAGAAAACTTGACGAGAACCCGCGTGAAATCGGAGCACAAAGTTTCCCATTTTTCGGGAAAGCCGAAGACTTTGTAGCCGATTTTCCGTCAAGAGTCGAAACTAGGTCAAACGATGTCGGAATGACCTGAAAATTGAGGTGAAGCTTCTTGAACAGTGGATAGGATCAACCATGTGCTTTTATTTGAGTTTTGAAGCCGTTTGGGGTCCCATCGATGCTTCACTTGATTTTGCTACGGGGAAAATGTCGAGCTTTGATATGTGGTCAAACGATGTCCGATTGACCTGAAATTCGACGAGGAGCCTCTTGGAGTCATTTTGACACGTTCCATGGGCTCCGTTTTGGATGTCATGGTCTTGGGTTGCTCCGCCGCTGGTAGGCTTTATTTTATCTCGGAGCATCGAAACCTGGTCAAACTTTGTCGGAATGACCTGAAATTTGACGTGCAGCCTTTTGGAAGCATGTTGAAGCCACTCATGTATTTTGTTTGATGAGTGATGGCTTCGGTGGTTCCCACCGCTGGGAGGCTTGATTTTGCTGCTCGAGCATTGATGGAGGGTCAAACGTTGTCGGTTTGACTTGAAATTTGGCATGGAGCCCTTTGGAGATATTCTGGAGTCATCCGTAGGGTCTGATCAAAGTGTTGGTGTCTTTGATGATGTCGCCGTCGGGAGCGCTTGTTTAGCTGTCGGAGCAGTGAAGTTTGGCCAAACGACGTCGGAATGGCCTAAAACCTCAGGTGTACCCCTCTTTTGGCTGCCTTGAAAGATCTTTTAGTTTTTGTCTGATTCTGACAATATCTGATGCTTGAAGTAGCTTTGCCTGTTTTGTAGCAAGATGCAGCTTCACGAGGCTTCTTGATGTTGAGAAGACTTAGTGACTTTTTTTTGTGTCAACAAATGCCCCCTCGAGGTACAGCGATGAGTAGCTTTTTGGAGTCGATGTGCCTCGAAGAGAAACTTGGAGGAGAGATTCCAACTTGACCAAGAGTCTTGAGCTTGTTTTTTTTTTTTTTTTTGAATAGGCTTCTGAGTTTCCGGGGGAATTTTATGGTATTTGGATTTTGGGTTTTGGATTTTGGTTTTTGACCTTATGACCTAACAAGCTGTATGTGGCAAGTTAGGGAATCGGGGTTTGATTTTTGATTTTGACCTTATGACCCAACAAGTTGTATGTGGCAGGTTGGGGGGTCAGATTTGGGGTTTTTGGTTTTGGGTTGGGTTTGGATTTTGATTTTGGTTTTGGTCTTGTGACCTAATAAGCTGTATGTGGCGAGCTAGGGGACCGGAATTTGATTTTGTGAAATGTCAATTTCAAGATTTTGGCTCAATTTGGTTCATGAGGTTGGATGGTTTGGTTTTTGGAAACTCATGAGACTTTCTTTTCTCTTTTTTTTTTTTTTGAATGGTCCCATCAACTCAAAAGAGGCATGGGACTTTTTTTTGCTCTTTTCTTTTTTTTTTTTTTTTTTTTGCTCTTGGTAAGAGGAATATTTTGACTAAAAGCCACTTATAGTGCCTAGGGGATAAAACCTGGCTCATATGGGCTAACCCATGGGACCTTAGGCTTTGGAGATGGCCTAGATCTCATATGGTGTCATACTTGTAAGGAATATCTAAAAATATCTCTTTTGTGTAGAGAATATCTAAAAATATTCTTACTTGGAGAGAATTTCTCAAGTTTTCTTTTTGTGGAAAGATTTTCTCAAAATATCTTTCTTTTTGGGAAAGTAGCTAAATTTTAGCACTTATCTCCTTTCTTTTCTCCTTGTTTCCTCTTTTGGCTTACTCTCTTCTATAAAAGCAAGAGGGTTGTTTCTTTTGCTCCATTGCTTTCTTTTTACAAGAAATCTTCAAGAGTGCTCTCCAAGATTAGAAGTGCTTTTTCTTCTTCACGGATCTCCAAGCTTTTCTTCTTCTTCTCCATCAATGGCTTCAAGTAAGTTTTCTTCCTCCTCAAGAATTTCCATTGTAGAAGTAGCTTCTTCTCCCTTTTTTTTCTTCTTTTTTTTTTCTTTTCTTTTCTCTTTTTTTTCTTTAAGCACGTTTTTCTTTTCTTTCTTTTTTTTTTTTTCGTGCTTCTTCTCATTTCTTTCTTTTTTTCTCTCTTTTTTTTCTCTCTTTTTTTTTCTTTTCTTTTCTCTTTTTTTTTTCTTTAAGCGCGTTTTTCTTTTCTTTCTTTTTTTTTTCATGCTTCTCTTCCTTTTTTTTCTTTTTTCTTTTTCTCACGATTTTCTCTTTTTTTTTTCCGTGAACTTTTTTTTTCTGTTTTTTTTTCCACGCTGATTTTTGTTTTTTTTTCTTTTTTCAGTGTTTTTCTCTTTTTTTTTTTTTTGCTGTTTTTTTTTTTGGCTGTACGGACAACCTGCCACGTGGCAGTGGGCCACGGCCTGTGGGCCAGAATTTTTTTTTTTTTTGCTGAGATTTTTTTTCTCTCTTTTTTTTTTCTTTTCTTTGTTTGCTCACCATGATAATGAGGCTATGCAATTTCAAAATGTATGCATTTTTTTTTTTTTGATGCATCAAGATAGAAGGCTGGAGTCTCTAGGTCAGGCCAATATGATTTTTGACTTGGACAAAGTTTGATTGGTTTTGACCAAATTGGGTTGGAATTGGTCAAACTTTGGTCAAGGTTTTCCTAGTAACTAATGCATGATGATATATTTTTGATGCATGAGTTTTGGTAAATGGATTTGGAAGTATAATGATGCATACCTGAAAATCTTTTGCAAGTATCGGGATTTTGAGCTCGCAGCGATGTTGAGCTCTTTCTCGGTCTTGCTGGATTTTGAGGAAGTTTGCAATTTTTGGATTCTGAAGCTCGCAGCAACGTTGAGCTCTTTTCCAGATATTGCGGAAGTTTGATGAGATTGGCTTGTTCTCACATCGATGTTGAGTTCGAGCCTTCTTTGAGAATTCTCCACTGACTATGAGCTCGCAGCGATGTTGAGCTCATCTTCAGGCTTCCTTTCTTTCTCGGAGTATTTTCCTTTTCTTTGGAATTGCCCCGGAACCATGTCAAAATTTTGCTAGAATTTTTGTAGCAGAATTCTGTCATTTTGATGTTGATTGATCTTTTCTCTTCCATCTTTTGCAGGTAGTTCTTCTAGAACGAACAAGGGTAAAGGTCCTGTTACTGACGCACCTCGTCGGTCTGCTAGATCTTCCAATGCGGCCATTCAGCAGGCTTGGGAGAAGGTCCAGTTTGTTGAGAAGAACTTGGAAGAGTGTGATTCCCTCAATCGTGATGAGATGAGACAGCGATTGATCGCTCTCAAAGATAAGGAGTTCTATAAGATCATGGTAAGCAGCCGTCCTTGGGTTACAGACGATCAGAACGTTTTGCTCAAGCCTACCTTCTTCTTTGGTGATGCAGTCCCCGACGACTTGACATACCAAAGGAGATGTTTTCAGTTCTCTTACACAGCAGATGGTAAGGAGAGAACTATTTCTACCCAGTCGTCTTTTGATCGGACCATCTCGATCCTGAGCCTTTCTCCCACGTGCCCTAAGAGGGAAGATCCTCCGAGCTGGGTGAAGAGGACCAGTGTGATCAAGACCGGGGTTTTTGTTGGTTGACCTTCCGGTTTTGCAGAGAAGCCACCTGTCCGTATGGACATGTTGATGCCAGCCAGTGGATACCAAGGTTCTCATCATCCATCGATCGATTTAAGACCGGTGGGCCTTGGCGTTTTTCGGGGTGACGGCAGCAATTGGGTGAAGCCTTTTCGACTTCGTGGCCGTTTCAGTGCTGACTCGAGCTGGGAGTCATGGACTGATCACACCCTGAGGATTGGCGAGGCCGTTCTTCGGGAGGCCGAGATTTTTGATGCGGTTCGCGCTTTTCGACAAACCGTCGTTTTCTCCGATGAGGCTTTCATGGCCATGCTGGAGTCATTCCTTCCTCAAACCAACACCTTCATTGTGACGAATGGTGAGATTGGTTTTTCTTTGAAGGAACTGAGCGCCATCACCGGATTGCCTATCCTCGGCAAACTCCATGAGGAATTTATGCCTATTGACAGCGTCCTTGAGGAGCAATCTGAGGGGTTTAGGCTTGTGTACTTTCAGCTCATCACCTTCTTTGATTTTTTGAAGGAGAAGGGGGGCTCGAAAGTTAGATGCAGCAGTTGGAGAAGTTGCAGCTTCAACTTTTTTGACAGCGGGGATTCTTGTGATGGCATGGCCCAGGATGCTAGGGCTAAAACATCAAGTTTGAAGAAGATCGCTGCTATGCGAGAAGATTTGAAGAAGTTCTTCGCAAGCATGGATGCCATTTGTCCTGACATTGCGTTGCGGAGAGATCTCGCTATTTACCTCACTTATTGGCTCGGTGAGGCTGTTTTTACTGGAGGAGATGGAACGCACATCAGGCCGCACTGTATTTTTCCGGGTTGTCAGATGGCGTTTGGAGAGCGGCTGGCTTTGGTACCTGCTCTTTACTCCTATTTGTGTACCGAACTGCAGGCTGCTGCTTTCCTAGTTTGGCTTGGGCTTCCCATGAAAGGGTATTTTCAGCCCATATCTTCTATTCGTGGTATGTATACCACTGTCCTAGCTTCCATCATTTAAGAGTTGCACAGGATGAAGATCCCTTTATGATTCGTTTGGCTAGAGGGACAGCCGTTCCCGAATCACTTTTATCTGCCCGTTTGAGGATCCAACGATTTCCAGCCATCCATGGACGCAACTTTTGACGATGCTTCGGATGAGCTCAAAGAGGCAAAGAGTACTCCGACGATTGTTGAAGCAGGTATTTTTGCAATAATAATCTTGATATATTTTGACAAGGACAAGATTATATTCATACCTTTTTGTCTTTTTTTCTTGACAGATTGTGAAGCAGCAGGAGAGGTTCCTCCATCTTCCTTGGAGCCAGAACAGGGGATACCTGCTGCTGATCCAGGAGTAGGGGCTTCTCCTTCTTTCAATGAATCAACTTCTTCCGTTGGAAAGAGTTTATTGATTACTCTTCCAATGGAGCATGACGTGGGCAGTCGGGCACCAGAGCATGGCGAATCCTCATCTGCACCGCACCTTCAGTATCCAAGGAAGGTATTGAAGACTGTCTTGAGCTCATGGGTTGAGACTCTTTCTTTAGGTCATTTGGAAGCTGGTTTTGGCATGATCAAGCATGTGCAGGACATCCTCGCTGATAGCAAAGAAGTCGGTTGGACATCGTAAGCGCCAAGGATTTTGTTGAGGAGATCATTACCTTAGGGAACAAATGGACTGAGACCAAGAGTTTCCCAGACGGTTACTTTTTTGATGAGATGTTCATAAAACCTTCCAGCAAAGTCAAAGCTGAGCTGACTGAGTTCACGAAGAGTCGGAGGCAGATCGTTCGGGAGAAGAACGTTACCGAGTTATCCATCATGGGGCTGAAGCAAGACTTGGACCGCCTTGATAAGGAGGTCGTCGAGGTTAGGCAGCGTCTTGATCTTTTAGAGGAAGAAGCTGCTGCCAAATGGACCGCCATTGTGGAGGCTCGTGACAAGGAGGGGACTCTCATTCGCCAGGTTGAGGAAGCTGAAGGTAATGTCCGGAGGAAGACTCAGGAGCATGAGCAGTGGCAGGTCCTCTGGGAAGAACTACCTCGTGCTGCAGATGGGTCACGGCATTCGGCCGCGTTTTATGGGGACATTTTGAAGAAGCGTGGCCTAAAAACTTTGGAAGTTAAGGCCAAGGGTCTGCTTGAGGAGTTGAACCTTTGGTTGAAGACCATGTCGGATTGAGCTCCTGAGTTGTAACAAACTCTTTTTCCTTCTTCTTTTTTTGGTACCTCCATGTATAAACAGTTTTGGTACTATATTTTGTATCCCCTTCCTTTCACTTAAATCATTTTTTGATGAAAACAATTTTGAGCAAAAGTTGATGGGAATGTTTGTTTAAGAATTTGATCAAAAGGTTATCATTTTGTGAAAATCTTTTGTCAAAGAGTTGTTTTGGGCATGAAAGCCAATTTTGTGGCGAAAAGCTTGGTTTTTGATGGCTTGAAAACCAAATTTTAGGTGGCATGAAAGCCTAATTTTTTTTTTTTTTTTTTTGTGGCATGAGAGCCAAAAATTTTGAAATGGCATTAGAACCAAAATTTTTTGAGATGGCATGAAAGCCGGATTTTGGAAGCCAAATTTGTTTGTGGCATGAGAGCCAAAAATTTTGTTTGTGGCATGAGAGCCGATTTTGAGATGGCATGAAAGCCGATTTTGGCGTTTATAGCCGAATTTTTTTTTGTTTTGGCATTTATAGCCGAATTTTGGCATTTATAGCCGGATTTTGGCGTTTATAGCCAAGTTTTGGCATTTATAGCCGAGTTTTTTGAAAACCAAGTTTTGTTTTATTGGCGTGAAAGCCGATTTTGGCGTTTATAGCCGAATTTTTTTTGTTTGTTTTGGCATTTATAGCCGAATTTTAGCGTTTATAGCCAGATTTTGGCGTTTATAGCCGATTTTTGGTTTTCAAAATGCAGGTATCGACTAAATGTCGCCTTCTCGCTGAATGGTCTTGCAAGTATCGATGGAATGTCGCTTCCTTGCTCATTCTGTTTTACGAGTATTGATGGAATGTCACTTCCTCGCGGGCTGGGTTTTGCGAGTATCGATGGAATGTCGCTTCCTCGCGAATTGGGGTACAAGTATCGACTAAGCGTCGCTTCCCTGTCTTTCCCAAAACTTTTGGTTTTGCGGGTACTGACTTGGTGTCGTTTCCCCGCGATTTTTGAAATTTGAGGTTTTCTCGAACCATTTGAAATTTGGGTTGTGGATAGCAACTGGAATATTGCGTCTCCACGATTTTTGAAATTTGGGTTGTGGATATCAACCGGTATGTTGCTTCTCCACGATTTTTGAAATTTGGGTTGTGGATATCAACTGGTATGTTGCTTCTCCACGATTTTTGAAATTTGGGTTGTGGATATCAACTGGTTTGTTGCTTCTCCACAATTTTTGAAATTTGGGTTGTGGATATCAACTGGTTTGTTGCTTCTCCACGATTTTTGAATTTTGGGTTGTGGATATCAACTGGTTTGTTGCTTCTCCACGATTTTTGAAATTTGGGTTGTGGATATCAATTGGTTTGTTGCTTCTCCACGATTTTTGAAATTTTGCAAGTATCGAATGGGGTTCGCTTCTTGCGATTTATGGGTTTTGCGAGTATCGACTAATTGTCACTTCCCCGCGGACTCGAGGGTCATAAATTTTGGCTTAAAACCATTTTGGTTGTAAAAGCCAAGGCGGTCTAGGGTGAAAATTCCTAAGTCCCGGTTTTTGTTTCAAACCATGAATTTTGGGTTCAAGGATCGAAAATTTTGGTCGAGTCTGGGAAGGGGCTCCTAAACTTGGATTTTTGAATTTTGATTTTTTTTTTGAACAATGAAACGATGAAAGTAAGCATTGTTTTGAGAGATTTTTTTTTGGAAACTTCAACATAAAGAAGAAAATTTCAAAAGGGGTGGGTTTGACGAGCAAGTACCTTGGAAATAGGCTTTGGCTGTGTAGATATCGCTCTAACCTGTTTGAGGAAGTCTTCAAGGTTAGTACCGCTTCAAGAACTTGCCGTTGATTGGTAGCATACATCTGTCTCCTTCCATGTTTAGAAGAGCGTATGCACCGTTGGAGAAGACTTTGTCGATGATGAAGGGTCCCTCCCATTTTGGTTCGAATTTGCCTTTGGAATTATGGGCAAAGACTATGGGTCTTTTTATTGCAAGAACCAAGTCACCTTTTTTGTAGGCGCGTTGCCTGACCTTCTTGTCGAAAGATCCTACCATGCGTGCTTGGTACAACTCAATGCTTTGTAGAGCTTCGAGTCGTCTTTCATCGAGATTATCCAGCTCTTGGAGTCTCAATTTGACATTGCTTTCTTGCGTCATGTCATTTTGCAAAGATACCCTTAAGGAAGGAATTTGTACTTCCAAAGGGACAACAACTTCGTATCCATAGACCAAAGAGAATGGTGTGCTATGGGTTGGTCCTCAAACGATGGTTCGATAGGCCCACAAGGCTTCTGGTAGTTTGTCGCCCCAGTCTCTTTTGTGACTAGAGACCATTTTCTTGAGAATTTTGCAGAGTGTCTTGTTGAAGGCTTCTGCTAGTTCATTCGTTGCTGGATTATATGGAGTCGAAGGACAACTTTGGATTTTGTACTTGTCACAAAACCTGTAGAATCTGTGATCCCGGAATTGTGGTCCGTTATCATGGACGAATCTTTTAGGTATGCCGAAGCGACAAATAATTTTGTTGCACAAGAACTGAAGGACTGATGAAGTCTTCATTTCGCTGAGTGCAAATGCTTATGACCACTTGGAGAAATAATCCGTAGCGGCAAAGATGAAGCGATGACCTTTGCTTGATGGGGGAGAAATAGGACCTACGATGTCCATGCCCCAGGCTTCGAAAGGCCATGAGATTGCTGTTGGATGTAGCCATTCTGGAGGCATGTGGACATAATCTCCGTGAATCTGGCATTTTTGGCAGCGCTTGGCAAATTGCATTGCATCAGCTACTATGGTAGGCCAATAATAACCTAGCCTTTTTATCTGGTTATAGAGCTTAGGGCCGGCCTGATGGGCTCCACAAAGACCAGCATAAACTTCTTGGAGAGTTTCGTCAGCTTCTTGTTGTGATAAGCAGCGTAGGAGTACTCCGTTGAAGGATTTTCTGTAAAGTGCTTTTGAAGGTATATCCAAATGAAAGTTCGGGGCTCGTCTTTGGATGCTTACCCGCTCTTTTGGATCTTCAGGTAGGATTCCGAACATGATGTAATCAATGAACAGATCTCTCCAGTCGCCAATCGGAGGTTTGAGGATGGACATCCAACTTCCAACCACTTGGTGGCATTCAGTAACTGCTTGGTGTGTGTTGAGAGGAGGGAGAATCGTTCTTTGACACACTGTGACTTGCATGTTTTCCCTTTCTTGGATTGCCATGGATGCGGCGAGTCCAGCCAGGGCATCTGCACGGATGTTTTCACCTCTGAGGATGTGGGTGATATGGCAGATGTTGAATTTTTGTCGAAGCGACTGCGCCTTATTGTAGTAAGGTAGCAAATCAGGCTTCCTGACTTTATATTTCTGATTCATCTGGTTGACGATCAGTTGAGAGTCTCCAAAAGCTTCCAGCATGGTGATACCGGATTCGAGGGAGAGTTCCAATCCTACAATCAGGGCTTGGTACTAAGCTGTATTGTTTGAACATGGTTCCAGTAGCGAGAAGGCGTGTGGAATCATATATTTGTCGGGACTGACAAAGAGGATGCTGATTCCCGATATTTGCTTTCCTTTTTCATTTGTCTTGGTTGCACCGTCAAAGTACATATCCCAGGAAGCATTTGATAAGGAAGTTTCCACATTGTAAATTCGTCTGGGAGATCATCCCTGAGTGGAGAATCTTTAGGCAGTGGATGCTCTGCGAGAAAGTCTGCTAGAGCTTGTCCTTCGATTACTTTTTGTGGTACATACTTAATATCAAACTGTGATAGAAGAATAGACCATTTTTCCAGTCGGGCATTGAGAGAACCTTCTTTTGTGACAAGGACCTTTAGGAGGTTGATCCTCGAAATCAGGTAGACCGTGTTCGACAGCAGATAGTGACACAGCTTTTGTACGGCGAACATTACTGCAAGGCATTCTTTTTCGACTAGGGAGTAGCGATGCTCTGCACCTACCATCATGCGGCTAAGGTAATATAGAGTAGCTTCTTTTCCATCGTCGTTTTCTTGTGCGAGCAGAGCACCCAAAGAGTGGTCGAGAGCTCTTGTGTACAAGATAAATGATTTTCAAGTTGTGGGGGCAGCCAGTACTGGAGGTTTGGTGAGGTATGCTTTGATGTCCTGAAATGCATTTTGACATTCAACATCCCAGACAAAGTCGACGCCTTTCTTCATCAGGCGAGAGAATGGACGGCATTTCCCTGATAGATTGGAGATGAACCGTCGAATGTAGGCCAACCTTCCTTGAAGCCCTTTTAATTCTCTTAGGGTTCTGGGAGATGGCATTTCCAGGATAGCCTTGACTTTGGTAGGGTCAACTTCTATTCCAGCTTTCCGTACTATGAATCCGAGAAACTTACCCGATGAGACACTGAAGAAGCACTTTAGTGGATTTGTCCGTAATTTGTGTTTGCGAAGTCGAAGGAAGACTTCTCGAAGATCTTCGAGATGGTCTTCTTTTCTTCTGCTTTTGATGGCGAGGTTGTCAACATAGCATTCTACCGTCTTGTGCTGCATATCTTGGAATATTTTCATCATAGCCCTCTGATATGTTGCACCTGCATTTTTCAGACCAAACGGCATAACAGTGTAGCAATACACGCCGAATGGTGTCCGAAATGATGTATGCCTTTCATCTTCAGGATGCATCTTTATCTGATTGTAGCCAGAGAACCCATCCATGAATGTCATTCGCTCGAACCCATAGGTGTTGTCAATAATCACCTCTGGTATGGGGAGCGGGAATTCATCTTTAGGACATGCATTATTCAGGTCTCTATAGTCGATACAGACCGTTATCTGCCCATTTTTCTTTGTCATGGGGACGATGTTGGCCAACCATTCAGGATGCTGTCCCTCGCGGATGAAGCCAACGTTTTTGAGTTTCTGAACTTCTTGTTCAATTTTGTCCATCACGTCGGGACAGAATCTTCTTTGGCCTTGTTTGATACGCTAGATTTCTTTTTGCAAGTTGAGCTTGTGGACTGCTACTTTCGGATCCAAGCCAGGCATTTCAGCATAAGACCATGCAAAGCAATCAACGAACTCACGAAGAAAAGAGATATACTCGGGTAACTCATCATCCTTTATATTCTTGCTTATGAATACAGGACGTAGGTTATCAGGTGTTCCCAAGTCTATCTTTTGAACAGGGTCTTCTGTCGGAAGGTTTGAAGGTGGTTCCTCCACAATGTTTTCGGAGGCTTCCAACTCAACAACACCTTCTGGAGTGCCAAAGGCATTTTCAGACTGGGGCTCTGTTTCCGTCCATGAATCTTCCTGATCAGTTTCCTTCTCAAGGCTTGCAATGAGATGGTCCCAATCATTTGCTGGAACTGGGTTGAAGTAAGGTACTTCTTTTGGAGACAATGGTTCTTCTGGGACAGAGAACCGCTCGTCTATGTCATCGGGCAATTCCTCTTTATTATCAGAGAAATTATACCAATTGGAGGAGCTTTCTGGATTTTTAACGAGTAACTCCTCAAAGAGATATCCAGGGATATCGATGTCTTCATAAGATGTTGAGGCTTGGTCGGTAAAGCGACTTTGTAGCCATGGTGTCAACTGTCTCATAGGAGCGGTAGGATCATACCCCAACCCATATGAAGACTTGCCTTTGTGAAGGTGGATTTTCCAATCTTCTGGTTGACTTTTGGTCAGGGTGGGTTCCAATGGTGTAAGAATACCACGGCCACCTCCCAAACCAGTCGGATTTTGAGCGTCGTAGCCCATTTTCTTCATGATAGCTTGTGTCATTGGACTATACAAGGATAGCTGAGGCATACCTTCGTTTTGGAAAGGTTCAAGCAGAGAGTTGAGTGGAGATGCTCCCGATCTATGGAAGAAGATTGCTTTTTCTTCTGGCGAAGTTGCCGGAATAACAAAAGAAGCAGACGTAGGGTCTTCTATGTCTGCAAGTGTCTCCAATGGAGTGAGAGTGAGCTTATCTTGCTGAGTATCAGCTTGGCTTGATGCTGTATAATCTTCTGGCTCTGACTCTGAGTCTGTGTCATGCATAATAGACACAAAGGAGACAGTGAACTTGCCCCTGGCCTTTTGTTTGGTCTTCTTTGCTTTGGTAGTGATTACCAAAGGCTTTAGAGATTTGAAGGAGACGACGAAGGGAGCTTGGCCGCTTACTTCAAGTTTGGTGGAGGGTTTGTTTACCTCCGATGATTGCTTAGGAGCCTTGCCTTTATCTTTCTGGAGACTGTCGGCAAAGTGAATTTTTTTTCCTCCTGTTTTTCTTTTCCATCTTTATACATCTGAGCATCTGCAAAATGGACATCCTTGCCTTTGAAGGGCATTTTGTCTGCAAATACTCGATGTATCAAGCCATCGTCGCCAACGAACTTGATGCACTGATGTAGAGTTGAAGGGACGACACCATTCTCATGTATCCAGGGGCGTTCAAGGAGTATATTGTAGCATGAAGGGGTCTTTATCGCATATACAGTGACTTTAAAAATAACATCACCGATTTGCAATTTGAACCTGATTTTGCCGATAGGCCTTTGAGCGCTGCCGTCATATCCGAAGATGGATACGGACGTGTGACTCAGTTTGCTAGGTGGGATGCCCAGCTCTTCGGGTGCCGAAGTAGAAATGAGGTTGAGTGCAGAACCTGGATCGATCTGAACTCTATGTACTGGCATTTCTTTGACGTACCCCGTAAAGTACAAGGGTCGGTTGTGCTTTGTTTCTCCTAGGAGGAGGTCATCCTTGTCGAAGGTAATTATTGCACTTGCTGCTTTTTGTACCGAGAGGCATTCACTGCTTGATCCCTCAGTTTTCTTCTTTTCTCCCTTTGAGGAAGTATTTGATTTTTTGACCCTATAGTCCATTTCAATTTGTAGGACTTGTGGGGCATACTTGTTGACATCCGCATTCAGCCTTTGTAATTCTGAAATGAGACTATCACGAGTTTGTGGAGACATTCATAATAAGGATGTGCAGACGTGCATGTATGTGTTTGAAGTGCTTAATCAAGTCGTACTTGAAAGCCTCCTTCGAGCCTGCATTTTCATTATTATTGCCACTTGGGCCGCTTACAACTTGCTTTCCCGAAGGATTTACATAAGAAAAAGAGGGTTGATTGTAATTTTTGTGGTAATCCTGGCCAGTACGGGTACCTCTACCAACTTCAAGAGCCTCTAAAGAAGGGTCTTCTTTTGGAAGATCGTTCTCAGGATCAAGGGGATGATCCTTTGCTGAAGACATCTCTGTAACAGCATTGGTGTCTTCAGTAATTGTGTTGCACGGAGCAATTTCCGGGTACAAGTCCTGAACAGCAGTCGGCGATTTTTCTTTATTAGCCCAGACATCGCCCGTGAGATCGGGTATCTGGGACCAATTGACTGAGTTTTCATTGAAGAAGATTTCATTGCCAGATGTTTCTTCAAGATGATCAATTGGGAGAGGCTTGAGCTCTGATGTCACAGCTTCAGGAGACGAGGGCTGAGAGGATGTTATCTCAGTGGAAGTCACCTGAGAGGTGTAGCTCCGGAAGATACGCTACCGGTTGGGGAGTACGTGTCTTCGGAAGCTTCGAAGGCACTGTCGTCCTGAGCTATTGTATTGCAGGTTATCCTGACAGGAGATGCCCCCAGTGTAGACTGTTGGGAATCGGACTCATCCTCAGATGTAAGAGGATCATTGATCCAACTGTTTTCTCCATTTTCAGGAATTGAGGGAGAAAGTTCCCGTTGATTTTCAGGGACTTCCAGTTCTGGATCATGACGAAGATCATTAATACGATCCTGCTCCTGCTCTATGGCAAGATGTTGCAAGATTCTTGCATATTCTTCAAGATCAGGCATGGGAGCCAAATCTTCTTCGTCATTTGCTCCTTGTGGTTCGCCCATGTTGAGTTCCACTGAAGCATTTGCTGATGCTGGATCAACAGCGTTTTCTTGAATAGGGTCCTGGTCTTCTTCATCATCAGACCAAGATCCTTGTGGCTGTAATGGGTTATACCAGATTATTGGCATAAGATGAGACTCAGGAATCCATTCCTCGTCGGAGAGGTATTCTCCTTTTTCAAGGGATTCTTCCCACTCATCGATATCACTGGCAGTGTCACTGGACTCGTATCCATCCATAGGGAATCCAACTACCGAATTGCAGGAGTATGATGCCCCCTATGCAGTTTCATTTTTGTATTGAGGTGGCATGAAATCATCAAGAGTGAATTTTCTTACCGCCTTGGAGGTTTTGGGAAGAGATTCTTCCGTCGTCCCAAGTGAAGCAGTGGAAGAGGTTTCTGCTTTTTCAAGGACTTCTTGTTTCGGTTGAGACTTCTGCTGCTGTTTGAGCTTGCGGAGTTGTCTCTTGGCTTGCCTTCGCTGCTGAGCGGTCGACTTTGTTTTGACGATCTCCCAATTTTCATCATCTAAGAGATCGAGATGCACCCATTTAGGTTGTCCATCTGGTGTTGGATATGGAACCAATTCTTGGGATGCTTGAGCCATTTTAATCACCTTGAATGAAGTAATGGTCTTCTTCTTCGGTGATTTTGAAACTTGCCCACATGACACCATGTTGACAGAAGTGGAGCCGTAGTTTTTGTTGAAAGTTATGACTCCGTTTTTCCACAACTCATTGATCTTCTCTCTCACAACGAAGCATTGATTGAGAGGATGTGAGATCATCTGATGGTATGGACAGTATCGGGGATCATTGATTTTGCAAACATCTCCCGGTCTTTTGGGCTCTGGCAAAAGGAGTTTGCTGTTTGCTAGGAGAGCCTCAAAGATTTCTTCAACATCTTCATCGAACCGATATTTCTTTTCTACACGTTCTTTGAAAGCATCCATAGGGGATAGGGTGGCTTGATCCCATGTTCGTTCAGTGTATCCTCTTCTTTTGCTTTTGCAAGGATATCATCCACGTCCTTTTTGGTAAGGGCGCGTGATTCATTGTTTTCTGCATTGGCCTCATCATCTTCATGATTCAGAGGACCTTGGTTGTTAGGTGGTGGACGCTGTAAAGTGAGAAGAAGGTTTTCCATCAGAGCTTCAATTCTCTGTTGTCCCTGTTCCAACTGCTGGACGTGTGCGGTTATGTCATCATGCGGTATAGGCTGCTCAGAACTTGTAGCCACGACGTTTATCACTCGGAATTCGAACAAAGAAATCGTCTTGGTGACTGAGCTAGGGCTGATTCTTCTGGATGAAGAATCTGAGTGGTTACTCCGATGTCTTTGGCTTGGAGGAGTGGAGGATTCTTCCAGATGTGCTCGTGTCCGAGAGATGCTGCGAGTCACAGGACGTCTAACACTGATTTTGGTCGCTGACTTCTGGCGTTTTCTGGTTTTGCCAACCATATGGACAGCGATGACTTGGTCAGGTCTTTCGTTTTCGACCCATTTGTTTGAGACATGGAGGGTAGAATGCTGGGTTCTTTGCTTCTCAAGTCTCTTGTTGATATGCCGCGTGGCGACGCATACGACGAGCAATTTGAGCTTCAGTCAGTTTTGGCTGGGCTCTGGCGATGAAGGATGCAGTCCCCCGTGCGCAGCAACCGAGTTTGTCTTCTTTAAAGCTGGGCAAGGATAGAATCTGGACGCGGTCCTTTGCCTATCGCAGTGAAGACTTGAATTTTGCGAGCTCGGCCCCTGTTGAGATGAAGGGTCGACTCGCAAGAGTGCAGGCTTCAGTATGTTTTTGTGGAGGCCTAACGATGCATGATTTAATTTTGGGCCTGTAGGAGCAAGCCGGCTCATGCTGATTTTGTTTGTTCTTTGGGCGGAGGGTAGGTTTCTCCTCTTTCATGTAAGAGAGAGGGTAGAACCGATTCTCCTTGAGAGGGGCCAGGTACGCTGGCTTTACAGATGTTCGGGACCTCTGTTGCTTTGGTGAAGATCTCGGGGACCAGGTTTTGGGGCAAACCTGGTTTCTTGTGGGTGGAGGCTTTGTGGGAGCGCCATGGGCTTCAGGCTTCTTGGTGTTCACCCTTGGTGCCATATTAGTGATACGTTGCGGGGCGGTTTTTTGCTTCTTGGCAGGTACGGTGTCTTCTGCGGGGAGTGGGAATGGTCCCAGCGACCCGAAGACGATGGTCCGGGGAGTTGAAATTGACCCGGTGTTTTGAGAGTTGTCGAGGGAGATGACGCTTCGGCAACTGGCAAGGCGCTTATGCTTGTTTTGCTTGTCTTGAAGCATAAGCTGGTACTTGTTCTCATCGAAAGTGATGGTCAATGAAGCTGTCATTGTTAGTTTTGGAAAACTTCTGAAACGAGACCAAATCTATTAGTAATCACAAGAATATAGTGATCATGAATGGTGAACAACTATGATTTTGTCTTTTTAAATCACTTGAGGGGACATGGCCCAACCCAAGCAAGATGAATAAGGCAAAAAGCCATAGAAAATACAATTGTTCTAAAATGCAAGTATAAAAGGCTCAGGGTGAGCGTACCAGTGACTGCTAGAAGCAATTGTAGACCTTAATTCAAATTACAGAAAAGCAAAGCTCACTCAAGGCAAAATGATATAAGGTTGGAGATACAAATGTGTCGGTCGCGAATACAGTAGACCCGAAGGGGCGTACTAGCACCGCTAGGCACAAATGTTGCAAATCGCATCCTTGGAAAGGACACGAGATAAGATTTTTTTGAAAGGTCAAATTTGGATTCATAAATGAGAGCAAATGGTGTTTGATGGACCCGAAAGAAATCTTCCGTCCTCTCCTTCCGCACCCCGGGGGCTGACCTGGGTCTCGGCGGAGGAGGAAAAATCTCGGGCATCAACATGTTTGTACGGGTATGCCAGATTTACTTTCTACTTGGAATTTGGAATGGTGATAATCCGGAGATTCACCTTCACAAGTGGAAAGGAAATCAATCCTTTTTTCTAACTTTTCAAATTGCATTAATATTAAGAAAAGAGACAAGTTTGTTTTTTTAGAATGCCGTAGGAGGCGTTTTTGTTTGTTTGCCGTAAAAGGCGATTTTGCCGTGAAAGGAGATTTTGCCGTGGAAGGCGATTTTACAAAACTCATCAAATATGAAAGACAAGAATTGTGATTTCTTTTGTCTCTTTAAGAAATACAAACTACAATAGAAAAGTAAGAAAAGGAATCTAACTTCTCAGGAGATTGTGGGGACACGTTGAGATCGACGATCGCAAGTCATGTATGGGCTTCGCCATCGTCCTTCAAATGAGAACATGTGATGCTTCGATTCTTTGGCTTGGCTCCTAACCTCGATTTTTTAAAGGACAATGACCAAGAGGAGGTCCAATATCCAATGAAAAACCAAGTAAACGGGCTGAAAAGCCGCGTTTAGGCCATGTTGGAGAAGGAGGAGACCTTGGGGGGGTGGCCCCCCAAGGGATGTTGATCACCTTGTGGTGCTTCCGGGAGCAAAGTAGTAGGACTTCGTCTCTCTCTTGGATTTTTGGGATCTATTTTCATCATGCATTCTTCTTGGAATGGACCTCCTTTTATAAGCTTTTGGTAGCCATGAGGTGTCTATTGGCATTGATAGCCATGATGAAAGAATTGATGAGGAGTTACAAGTTGATTTTGTAACTCCTTTTTCATGGCTTGTGATTGGCCGATGAAGGTAGTGGGCATTTAATCACCTTTATGCTTCATGATGATGGGAGTTTCATGGGTTTAATGCTATGATTACTTGGATTTGTAACTCCCAAATGCTTGAATCTGATTAGGCCGTCCAAAATAATGAGTTAATGACTGCATTAAGTTGTCATAAACGGGTCAATTAACGTCATTAAGTGGTCGCCAAGGCATGTGAAGAGTCGCGGGCCATGCTGCGTCTTTTGAGATTCTTCTTGCGATCATCACGGGTGGATCCACGCATTGTTTGATGTCGGATTGCAGTGCAATTTCAGACATTGATTGATGTTGGTGGGCCGGTGCCATCTGTCTTGTCGATTTCACGATCGGTCGGACAGAAAGTGGACTTTCTTAGTCAGCTGGTTGGCGATCTTGGAACGATCGGTGATGATTTCATGCTTTTGATGGCGGATCCGAGATGTCGACGAAGATCAGTCGTTTTCAAGCATCAAACATTGGATTTTCAGAAAATCACAGAGGCAGGAACACCCGAAATGCGAAAAGAATCGGAAAACGGATGTTTTGGTGTGAAATCCGGCGACCCAGATTTGCAGGGTCGCTGGGCGACCATGCACCTATGGTCGCCGGCGACCATAGGGCTTTGGCCCGTTTGGTCGCCGAGCGTCGTTTTCGGCCGTTTTTTTGTCTTTTTCGTTCCTTTTTTCTTCTGTAATTTTCTTGACATTTTTCCTCAATTATTGACTTCATTTTCTTGGAGAAAACTTGATGAGAACCCGTGTGAAATCGGAGCACAAAGTTTCCCATTTTTCGGGAAAGCCGAAGACTTTATAGCCGATTTTCCGTCAAGAGTCGAAACTAGGTCAAACGATGTCGGAATGACCTGAAAACTGAGGTGAAGCTTCTTGAGCAGTGGATAGGACCAACCATGGGCTTTTAAGTGAGTTTTGAAGCCGTTTGGGGTCCCATCGATGCTTCACTTGATTTTGTTGCGGGAAAAATGCCGAGCTTTGATATGTGGTCAAACGATGTCCGATTGACCTGAAATTCGACGAGGAGCCTCTTGGAGTCATTTTGAGACGTTCCATGGGCTCCGTTTTGGATGTCATGGTCCCGGGTTGCTCCGCCGCCGGTAGGCTTTATTTTCTCTCGGAGCATCGAAACCTGGTCAAACTTTGTCGGAATGACCTGAAATTCGACGTGCAGCCTTTTGGAAGGATGTTGAAGCCACTCATGTATTTTGTTTGATGAGTGATGGCTTTGGTGGTTCCCACCGCCGGGAGGCTTGATTTTACTGCTCGAGCATTGATGGAGGGTCAAACGTTGTCGGTTTGACTTGAAATTTGGCATGGAGCCCTTTGGAGACATTCTGGAGTCATCCGTAGGCTCTGATCAAAGTTTTTGTGTCTTTGATGATGTCGCCGCCGGGAGCACTTATTTAGCTGTCGGAGCAGTGAAATTAGGCCAAACGACGTCGGAATGGCCTGAAACCTCAGCTGTACCCCTCTTTTGGCTGCCTTGAAAGATCTTTCAGTTTTTGTCTGATTCTGACAAGATCTGATGCTTGAAGTAGCTTTGCCTGTTTTGTAGCAGGATGCAGCTTCACGAGGCTTCTTGATGTTGAGGAGACATAGTGACTTTTTTTGGTGTCAACAGTGTTCCGATCCGAACAAAGGCTCAATATTTCTGCGAGCGCTAGATCCGAAAGGGAAGGAACCAGAATTTCTCGGATGTGAATCCAATAATGACGAAAGTTTTTTTTTTTTTTTTTGAAAGGTCAAGATTGAATTCATTAAAGAGAGCAAATGGTGATCCAATTCGAACAAGGGCTCAACATTTCTGCGAGCACTGAATCCGAAAGGGAAAGAACCAAGATTTCTCGATTCTAAATTCAAAAGTGACGGAAGTTTTTTTTTTTTTTTTAAGATTCAATATTGAATTCATCAAAGTGAACAAATGGTGTTCCAATCTGAACAAGGGCTCAACATTTCTGCGAGCGCTGAATCCGAAAGGGAAAGAACCAAGATTTCTCAATTCTAAACTCAAAAGTGAAGAATTTTTTTTATTTTTTTATTTTTTTGTTAAGATGCACATAGGTTTCCAATTCAATCTTATGAAACCTTAATAGATAGATCGGCCCCCAGGTAAGGGTAGGATTACTTAATGAACCCGTTTGAAGAACTCTTGCCTCGAACAGTCTAGCTGTCTCCACACTCTGGACAAGGCTTTTCTTAAATCCACTTTAGCCAAAGAGCGCAATTGGTGCAAGCTTAGTGTTTTTTTTTTTTTTTGAAAGGTTTCTAATGAACTCTTAAAAGAACAAAAGTGGTGTTCCAATCCAAACCACAACTCAACATTTCTGCGAGCGTTAAATCCGAAAGGGAATAACCAAAGTTTCTTTGAATTTGAATTTAAAAGATAGAAAATTATTTTTTTTTTTGAAAATTTATTTTTTGAAATCCCAATTGGACTCATCAAAGAGAAAAGATGGCCCAATCCCCGATATAAATGATAGCTGCAAACATTTCTGTGAGCTATCAAGTTCGAAGAGGGGAGGATCAGAATTTCTCAAAGTTGAATCTAAGAAAAGAAATTAGATTTTTTTTTGAAATGAGAAAGAATAGCTAAAACCCCATCTCGTGTTTGCTTTTTTTTTTTTTAAATGCAAGATGTAACATAGGCCACCAACTAGAATGGAGCCAAGGGATCAAAGCATCACGTTCTCAAGTAAACGTGTCCCACCGGGTATGCCAACTTGATGGACCCTCGGATCTCCGTCCTCTCCTTCCGCGCTCGGGGGCTGCCTGGATCTCGGCGGAGGAAGGAAATCGCAGGTATCAACTTTTTGTATGGGTATGCCAGATTTACTATTCTACTTGGAATTTGGAATGGTGATGATCCGGAGATTCACCTTCATAAGTAGAAAGGAAATCGATCCTTTTTTCTAACTTGTCAAATTGCATAAATATTTAATAAAAGAGACAAGTTTGTTTTTGAGAATGCCGTAGGAGGCGTTTTTTTGTTTGTTTGCCGTGAAAGGCGATTTTACAAAACTCATCAAATATGAAAGACAAGAATTGTGATTTATTTTTGTCTCTTTAAAAAATACAAAGTACAATAGAAAAGAAAGAAAAGGAATCAACTTCTCAGTAGATTGTGGGAACACGATCAGATCGACGGTCGCAAGTCATTTATGGACTTCGCCATCGTCCTTCAAATGAGAACGCTTGATGCTTCGATTCTTCGGCTTGGCTCCAACCTCAGTTTTTTAAAGGACAAGGACCAAGAGGAGGTCCTATATCCAATGAAAAACCGAGTAAACGGGCTGAAAAGCCGCGTTTAGGCCATGTTGTAGAACAAAGGGACCTTTGGGGAGGGGGGCCAAGGGACTTTGATCACCTTGTAGTGTTTCTTGCAGCATAGCAGCAGGACTTCGTCTGGATTTCTTCGGGAGAATACAAGTGTTGAAGTGCATAATTTCAAGTCGATGTGTGTATCGATGTCGATTCCTTTCTTTTGGACTCCTTTTATAGGCTCTTGGTAGCCATGAGGAGATTATGGGCATTGATGGCCATGATAAGAGAATTGATGAGGAGTTACAAGTTTTACTTTTTGATTTTGTAACTCCTTTTTCTTGGCTTGTGATTGGCCGATGAAGGATAGTGGGCATTTAATTGCCTTTAATCTTCATGATGATGGGAGTTTCATGGGTTTAATGCCATGATTGCTTGGACTTGTAACTCCCAAATGCTTGAATCGATTGGGCCGTCCAAAATAATGAGTTAATGACCGCATTAAGTTGTCATAAACGGGTCAATTAACGACATTAAGTGGTCTCCAGGGCATGTGAAGAGTCGCGGCCCGCGCTGCGTCTTTTGAGATTCTTCTTGTGATCATCACAGGTGGATCCACACATTGTTTGATGTCGGATTGCAGTGCAATTTCAGACATTGATTGATGTTGGTGGGCCGGTGACGTCTGTCTTGTCGATTTCACGATCAGTTGGATAGAAAGTGTACTTTCTTGGTCAGCCGGTTGGTGATCTTGGAGCGATCAGTGATGATTTCATGCTTTTGACGGCGGATCCGAGATGTCGGTGAAGATCAGTCGTTTTCAAGCGTCAAAGATTGAATTTTCAGAAAATCACAGAGGCAGGAACACTTGAAACGCGAAAAAGATCGGAAAACAGGCCATTTAGCAAGAAATCCGGCGACCCGAATTTGCAGGGTGGCCGGCAACCATAGGGTTTTGGCTCTTTTGGTCGCCGAGCTTTTTTTTCGGCCGGTTTTCCTTCTTTTTTGTTCCTTTTTTGTTTTATTTTTATTGACATTTTTCCTCAATTATTGACTTGATTTTCTTGGAGAAAACCTGACGAGAACTCGTGCAAAACCGGAGCACAAAGTTTCCCATTTTTCGGGAAAGCCGAAGACTTTGTAGCCGATTTTCCGTCAAGAGTTGAAACTACGTCAAACGATGTCAGAATGACCTAAAAATTGAGGTGAAGCTTCTTGAGCAGTGGATAGGACCAACCATGGGCTTTTATTTGAGTTTTGAAGCCATTTGGGGTCCCGTCGATGCTTGACTTGATTTTGCTGCGGGGAAAATGCCGAGCTTTGATATGTGGTCAAACGATGTCCGATTGGCCTGAAATTTGACGGGGAGCCTATTGGAGTCATTTTGAGACGACCCAATAGCTCCAATTTGGATGTCATGGTCTCAGGGTGCTCCGCCACCGGTAGGCTTGATTTTCTTTCGGAGCATCGAAACCTGGTCAAACATTGTCGGAATGACCTGAAATTCGACGTGCAGCCTTTTGGAAGCATGTTGAAGCCACTCATGTGCTTTGTTTGATGAGTGATGGCTTCGGTAGTTCTCGCCGTCAGGAGGCTTGATTTTACTGCTCGTGCGTTGCTGGAGGGTCAAACGTTGTCGGTTTGACTTGAAATTTGGCATGGAGCCCTTTGAAGACATTCTGCAGTCATCCATAGGCTCTGATCAAAGTTTTGGTGTCTTTGATGATGTCGCCGCCGGGAGCGCTTGTTTAGCTGTCGGAGAAGTGAAGTTAGGCGAAACGATGTCGGAATGGCTCGAAACTTCAGGTGTACCCCTCTTTTGGCTTTCTTGAAGGATCTTGCAGTTTTTGTCTGATTCTGACAATATCTGATGCTTGAAGTAGTTTTGCCTGTTTTGTAACAGGATGCAGCTTTATATGGCTTCTTGATGTTGAGGAGACATAGTGACTTTTTTGGTGTCAACAGTTTCCTTAAGTCTATTGATGATGATGTCTGAGATATTGTTGAAGATGGGTTTTCTAGACCAACAACTGTGGTTAGTGGACAAATTGTTCCTAAACGTAAAACCGAATGGTCTAAGGATGAGAAGCATAGATCTAATTGTAATAACAAGGTTGTGAATTGCATATACAATGGTGTCTCTGCTGATGAGTTTAGAAGGATTTCTACTTGCAAAACAACAAAAGAAGCATGGGACGTCTTACAGATAGTTTATGAGGGTACAGACACGATGAAGCAAGCCAAATTGCAAAAGCTGAATAAAGAATTTGAAACCATCGTGATGGAAGAGGATGAGACCTTTGATCAATTTTATGCAAAGTTGAATGAAATTGTCAATTCTGTGTTCATTCTGGGGGAAGAAATACCAGAACACAAGATTGTCAAGAAAATTTTGAGGTCTCTACCTTCCAGATTCGATTCTAAAGTTGATGCTATTAAAGAAAATAAGAATCTGGATACTCTCAAGGTGAATGAACTGGTTGGAAATCTTCAGACATTTGAAACAAACCGGTTAAATAAAGGCAAATCAAAAGAAAAGGACATTGCCTTGAAAGCCATATCAAAATCAAGAAAGAAGCCTGTAAAGAAAATTGAGTCTGATTCTGAATCTGAAGCTGAAGATGACATGGATGAGTTTCTGAAGTGTTTTCACAAATACATGAAGACAAAAAGAGCCAAGAAAAGGAATTTCAAATTTGAGAAGAAGGATTCTGCAAAAGGTACAAAGTGTTTTGAGCGCCAAGGCTATGGTCACTATGCTAATGAGTGTGCCAACAAGAAAAAGGGTTTAAACCAAAAGGCTCTCAATATCACTTGGGATGAAGAATCTTCTAAAGAAAAAGAAAAAGCAAAAGATCCCGAAGATGGTTCTAACTATGTGAATGGAAAATTTGTTGCATTCATGGCTAAATCTGTGTCTGACAATGATACTGATGAAAATAATGAAGACGAGATATCAGACCAAGAAAAAGATTGGGAAGAGTTATACCATGCTACCTATGCTGATTGTGTCAAGATGACCAAGTATAGTAACAAGATTACTATCAAGTTCAAGGCTGCTCAAGAAGAAAATTCTGCACTGAAGATTGAATTAGAGCAAGCACTGAAACAGGTTCATCTCTTGGAAAGCCAAAAAAACAGTTTGGCTGAAAATTTGACTGCTGAGGGTCAAAGACTTGAGAAGACTGAAGAGGAGATTGTGAATATGAAGCAAGAGATAGTGATTTTGAAGGTTGAAAATCAAGACTTGTAAGGAAGACTGAAGATCTCTATGTCTAAGCTAGAAGTCAAGGAAGCCTCTCTAAACAAGATGAACATTGGTTCAAAGACTCTTACAAACATCTTGTGTAGTCAGAAGCCTCCTTTAGACAAAAGTGGTCTTGGTTATGATCATGGTGCATCCACTTCAAATGCTAAAGGTAAAACAATTTTCGTTTCTAGTGTTGCACATGCTACTCCACATACTGCACTTTCAAATAATGTGTTGAGTAGTGTCAAGAAAAAGAATGTGTCACGCGCTGCACACACATCCACTTGTCATCATTGTGGATTAAAAGGACACATTCGTCCCCATTACAAGAAGTTGCAAAGTCTACCTAAGACCAAGCAATGGCGGAAGAATTTTTCTCCACCCAAGACAACTACAATTTAGGTTAGAAAGTCTGATTTGCCTAAGGAGTTTGCTCACACTCTACTAAAAGATCAAATTACACAAGTGTGGGTGGCTACATGTAAAACGCTTTGATCAAGGAGATCAAGCTCCCACCCCCAGTGCTGCTACGAAGATACTTTCAGGGGGAGTTGTTTTGAGGGGGAGCTATTGATCCTAATTGACAAGGAAGTTGCAGTTTATTATTTTTAGGTTTGTCAAATTATGGACAAAAAGGGGGAGAAAGGTGACAGATCAAGAGGGAGAACAAGAAGATCAGACTGAGTTAGAGACAATGCATATCTACATTTGTTGATTGCCAATTTTTTTTGTGTTGATATTTTTAAAACCTTTCAATGTATTTTGGGTTTCATTTTGGGTAGATCAATTGTATTATCCTAGGGAGTTTTGTCCATGAATTGCCAAAGGGGGAGATTGTTAGGTTTTTTAGTGTTGGCTAAATTCATGGGTTAGACAAAACTCTGGGTCTTTTGAGTTGTAATTCTTTTTTAGTAAAAGACTCTGAAGATAGAAGATTGGAAGGACTCAGAAGAAGAAAGTCTGATTATGTGCTGAAATTTCGGATCAACCAGTATGGGGTCCGCTCAAGCGACCATCACATCCGCTCGAGCGAACAGAGTCAGGATGGCCAGTGCTGAAACAGAACCTCATCCGCTCGAGCGAATGGTGGGTCCGCTAGAGCGGACATGTGTCAGGAGTCCTACGAAAATTAGAAGCTGATTTCTAATTGTACTCAAACTGTCTGTTTTAGTCCTAATCATCTTAGGCAACTTTAAGCACGAACCAAGGGCTATTTAAAGGACTCAAGGGCTATTCCAAAGAGACACCACACCTCTCAAAGTTCTGAATTAGAGATTATTATTGAGAGAATTCTTCTCTAGAGTTTTTTATAAAGTTGTGCTGCCAAGTTCTCTAAAGTTAGTTCTTCTGCATCCTTTGTAGAAGATTATCTTCCTGCGAGAAGATCTGAGGAGTCAAGTGCTAGTTTGAATCTGTTGCAATCAACGGTGTGAAGTCGTTGAAGCATGAGGTGACACAAGGTAACTTCAGTCCTTGGGTAGGGGATATCTAGGCAAGAGATATGAGTTTCTTGTAATTACGAGATTCATAGTGCTTGATTTGATCCAGTTTGGATCGGTAGTTTTTCACCCGGTTAAGGTTTTCCACCTTAAATTCGGTTTCCTTGTGGTGTGTGCATGTTGATTTATTTCTGCTGCATATTGTCTATTTCTGCACACTTTTGGATTGTTTGTTTGAGTAGACCAATCTAGAAATCGCGGTCACTAAAATATTTTCACTTTTGAAATCTTTTCTTAATTGTTCAAGGAAGAAGGAAAGGGAGGGAGAGGGAGTTTTATTTTATTTTTCAGTGAAAGGAGGCCAGGAATGAGATTTGAAATTCAGAGGACTAAAGAAAATAAATGGAGGGATAGGTTTTTGTTTATTTTTTTTTGGTATAAGGGGGATGGGGGGATTGGTTTAGAGATCTGTGAGACTACCTAAATTTGTAAGGCTTTAAAGGGCCACAGCCAGCCTACCATATTGGGTTATTGACAATTGTAAATGTTTATCTGTGGATCCCACACCAAGCACAAAAATGCATCCATGGACTAGATTCACAGGGACACTCAAATTACACAGGGACCGTTGGATGAGTGGATCGTGTCATTTCATTGGAAACCAAGATCGGTACAGATCCACTGTGAGAGCCGAGGACATGGCGTAGACAAGGGATTCTAAGTTTCAACCCATCGTAGGGTTCGATGGATTTGTAATTTATAAAACAGTAATCTTACATATGACAGTTCAGTAACCCACATAAATGAGATAAGATTATGATAGTTCAGCATGGGTGCCATCTAAAGTGCTCATTCAAACTTCTTGGGCGGTGGGGCAATTGCACCATGCGCTAGCATATCTCACTTTTCATGCCACTCTTTTTAATTGCAACAAAAATTTTAAGAAATTATAATAAGGAACTTGGCCCACCGATCGACTAGAATAGAGAAACAAAAATCACGTAGCCGACTCTAACAATAGTTAGATCAAGTCTCTCAAAAGTGGGCAAGAACCCATATTGTTTTATGTACTTTCAAAAAAGTCTACTAAGTTTTCATGATGTTTTAGAGGTTATTGTGCTTATGCACTTCTTAGGACATTGTGCAAGAGGATTGGGTGCCTCCTACACTTCTATTTCCGCAAGACAGATGAATCTTTCATTCATACAATCATACCCCTCTTATAGGAAATTGAAATATTCTCTATCAAGGAAGATCCTTCTATGTTTTTTCTTTTTTGCAGGGAAATTGTATCACACTAAACAAGAAAAAAGGTGGATTACATGAAAAATCAGAAAACTTCATCTCTATCGTGAAATTCTCTATCTTATAAATGCATTCTTAAATCAAGATAAAATAATAATAAAAATAGAATATGGAATGATGGAAAATGAATACTCAACCATTACCCTTTTAAAACCGTGCGACAAGATTGGGTCGAAATCCCATGTGTCAAAGCGGACAATAACATGTGGATAGCGGGCCCGGGTCGTTACAGATGGTATCAGAACCGAGAACGGCTCTATTTCAGGTGTGGGAGAGTGTGAGACCCAATCCGCCTGGGTAATTCCTTGAGACAAGACCAGGTCAAGTACTCCTGTCAGCGAAGAAAGGGAAATCCGCATGAATAAGGGTGGAGTACTTCAGTTAGCACCATGAGGCCTTTAAAAACTCTACAGGAAGATTGGATTGAAATCGATTGAGCCAAAGTGGACAATATCATGTGGACAGCGAACTCGCGTCGTTACACCTGGGACAGATGTAAATATTGAATAACTCAGATTACATATATAAAATCTTCATATATCTCAAAATCTATGGATATTTAAGGCATGAAACTTAGGGCTAAAGATTTTGGGCTCATAAGAGTTGGAAAAAACTAAAGAGGCATTGTAGAACACCACCAAAGAGGAAACATGCATTTTCTCTTCCGCGACACTTGTTTTCCGGGAGACTTGGATGCTTGAGGTAGGGGAAAACATTGACACGACAACGTGTCGGGAATCTCGGAAGGTCGGAATTGTCACTGCACTATATATATTGAGGAAGGCGCATGATCTCCTCCCTCTTTCTGCGACAACTCACCACTGCACAAAATGCACCTTGAAAGTTGTGAGGGGTTAGAAGTCACGACCTATCTAGGCCAAAACCTATTCTGGTACCTCTTCTAATCAAGACGTGCATAATTATGCATGTGCATCAGTTTTAAAAGCCAATAGGTGCAAAAATGTCACGTGTGTAACATTATGCAAGAAAATGGTCTCTTGTACTAACCGATTGCGGATCCCGACAGTTATAGAGGTTGATCGGGCCCACATATGAAATTCAAAATTTACGGCCATAGATAGGTACGGGTCCTCATGCACAAGATTCGTAGAATTGGATTGTGGGAGGAATTAGGAGAATTGGGTCCTCGGATTTTCTTTTCCAAATCCAAAGCAGCCACACCATCGACAATGCTAAAAAAACCCAAAATCTAGGTATAGAATTGGTTTCCATTTTTCTTTCTCCAATCCTTGGTTCTTTTTTTCCTTTTTTGGTTTCTTGATTGGCATGTTTTTCGAGTAAACTGAAAAATCTCTAGAGGTTTTGTAGTGGGTATTCCATGTACTTGTTTTGATTTCACCAAAACCCTAGAGATTTCATTTTTCTTGATGGCGAAGTTGATCATTTTTTTTTTTTCTTAACAGAATCACATAGCTGAGAAGTAGTAAACCGCACATTAAAAAGAATATTTTGTTTCATACAACCGAGGATTACAGTGTTGTCAAAGATCATTTTTGAATGTGGAGATGATAGTGACCGATTTTCTTGGAAATCTGTGTTTCTAGGTTTTAGTTTGAATTACTGTGATTTGTTTTCTTGATCAGGGTGAATTCCCAATTCCTTGATTGGGTGTAAATCAATTCCCTATGTCCTTTGACCTTTTGAAATGATTTTTTCTTTGTTTTCTTACTCAGTGGATTGCTTTGCTGTAGTTTACATGAAGGAAATGTATAAAAATTGGATTTGGGGCTTTCTTCATGTTGAATTACTTTTATAGTAATCTGTTTTTTTATTTTTTTTTCCTTTTCATACTTACTGATTTTCTTTATTGTTTTCAAAAAAAAAAAATTAATGATCTTTAATATATATATATATATATATATATTGCATTTTTCGTGGCTATTGTCAATGCATTTGGTGTAATGAGATCATGTGCTAATGTTGGATTCTTCTTCCTCCTTTTTGAGACAGCAACATTGAATTGGGAGAGGAAATATGCATCGTCTTTTTAAAGCCTTGACCATCAAACTGGGAGTCTGCCGTTGAAACCCTTCAAGTGCAAAAGCTATTTCACTCTAGCTGGTTTTTGCAAAGAGGTGTAAGAATTGAAAGCTATGTGCAACCTGATTATGTCCAGAGATTTCAAGAGCTTCAACCTTACATTGGTTGCATTGTGATTAGGTCAGGGAACTACTTTTACTTCAATTTTTGCAGTTTATTCATATTTATTTATTTATTCTTTGTCTTGACCATTTTGATTTCTTGTGATTGCTCATCTGATAGGTAGGTTTTAGGTTTCTATTACCTTTTTTTGTTAAAGGCAAATTGTATTAGAAAAGGAAAAGGAGGGAGCAAAAAGCTACACAGCCCAAAAAAAGGGAGCCAAGCTATTACCAAAAAAACTAAGAAAGAGAAAAGGAAAAGAAAGCCAGAGCTCCTCGACAAAAATTTGGGGAGAGTAGACAAAAAATTACAGAAAGCTTGAAGAGGTCTTCCAGAAAAAGGTCTTCCTATCTTGAGAGAAGCTGAGATAAGCTCTTCCAGGTAGTTTGTGACCTTCATCTGAAAGACTCTAGAGTTCCTATAGAGGTGGTCATTCCTTCATTTCCATATAGCATAATAAGTAAGAAGAAAATTGATTCTGCCCCTTTGATGGCCAAGTTTCACTCTTGTTGGAGAGAGCATACCGGAGCTTTGAAGGAGATAGAGGGCCAACTAGGGAGACTTCAGAGGCCTACAGGATCCAACTCCAGATAGAAGACGCAAAAGCACAGTTGAAAAGAAGATGAAGAGTGGTTTCCTGCTCGGACTTGCAAAGACACCAGTGGAAAGCTAGGCTGAGTCCGAAAGCTTGAGTCCTGTCTTGGGAAGGAGTCTTACCATGCAACAATCTCCAAGTGAAGAAGGAAACTCTTGGTTGAAGGAAGGGGTTCCATATCAAGGGAGACTATTTGGCCCAAATTGCAGAAGCACTTCTGGTTCTAGTCATTTGCCAAGCCTTTTTGAAGGACAGCCCTTTCCTAGATTTGATTTCCAGACCAACTGATTAGCCGAAAGGACCTCAATGGAGATACTAAGGATAGCGTTGCTAAGGAGGCTAGCCTCTACTGCTGGAATGCCTGCAGGGATCTCCCAGTTGCTGCCATTCCAAAGGGAGGAGAGAAGTTGGTTCCCTGGGAAAGGAAAGGAGTTGAAGAGAGAAGCTAGATGTTCGTCCATAGCCCAGTTGTCAAACCAGATGCCTACTGATTTGCTGTCCCCAATCTTCCACCTGCTACCTTTGTGAATTAGATGGCCAGAGCTTCTGATTCTACGCCAAATGAATGACCCTGATTTTGGGGAAGTAGGACTCCATATGACTGAGCTTTTAAGGTATCTGTTAGACATCCAGTTGCCCCAGAGTGAATTAAATGAAGCTACAATCCATGCCAGTTTGGTAAATGAGGCTTCATTTTGCCCTTGGACCCTCCTAATTTCCAAGCCTCCTTTTGTGGTGGGAAGACTAACCTCACTCCATTTTATCTGGTTCCTTTTCAGATTTGTAGGGCTGGCCGACCAGAGGAAATTTCACATGAGCATTTCCATGGTGCACAAGACTGACTTGGGAAGGGGAAAGATCAAAGCAATGTACGTGGCTAGACTGCTTAAAACATGTCTACTCAGAACTCTGCGCCCTACGAAAGTGAGAAGTCTTGATTTCCATCCTGAGAGTTTAGAAAGAAATCTGTCCAGCAGAGAAGTGAAATGATGCTTTTTGGGGGTGCCAATGATGAGAAGGGCTCCAAGGTATTGGGAGTGAAGGGGACTTTCTTGGAGGTTGGTGATGCTCAAAATCAGCCTTTTGAATCTACTGCTACACTTGCCAATGAACAACTTGCTTTTCCTTTGGTTTATGGATTGTCCATAGTTAAATTGATAGTCTTCCAGAGTTTTCTTCAAAGCAAGCATGCTATGTTTTTGGCCTTTGAGAAACAGCAGAATATCATCTGCATAAAGAAGGTGGCAAGGAGTGTTGTGGACTTTGGATAGGGGAAAAAGAGGTTTCTGTCGACTAGTTTCTTGATGTTGAGGCTTAGAATTTCTTCTGCCAGAATGAGAAGGTAAGGGATAGGGGGTCCCTTGTCTGAGGCCGCAATTAGACTCAAAGAGGCCTACAAGATTCCTATTAATAAGGATAGATCCCTTGGCTAAGCATACACATTCTCTGATGAGGCTGATCCAAGCACTGGAGAAGAAGCCAAAGAAGTGGAGGGACTTGAAGAGGAAAGGCCAACTTAGCTTATCAAATGCCGTGGAGATGTCTAGCTGCAAACATAGGGAGCCTCCTCTGAGTTTGGAGTTGAGTTTTTGGAAGAGCTCATGGGCTAAGGCTATGTGCTGATGTATTGATCTGTCCTTAACAAAGGCAGCCTGGTTGGTTGAGATAAGAGGGTTCAAGACATTGGCTAATCTGGAGGCTAGGATTTTAGCAATGATCTTGTAGGAGAAATTCAGAAGACTGATAGGCCTAAAGTCATTGAAGGAACTGGGAGATTGATTTTTGGGATTCAGAGTAAAGAAGTATGTATTTGAAGCTCTATATAGCTTTCTAGATTTGAAAAAATGCTAGCTAGCTTTATCACTGTGGGACTGGTGATATTCCAGGTGGCCGTGAAGAAGTGTCCTGAGAATCCATTTGGACCTGGGGAATTGTCACGCCTCGAGCCCGAGATTAACCTCATCTCAAAGCATGACGTACGCCCGTGTGGAAATTCAAACCAACATAAATTCCACAAATGGGTTTTCCCACAGGATATCACGTTTGAGATAAAAAAATTCCTTAACTTGTATAGTTCAATCATAACTTATCCATATATATAAACATCCATCAAATATGCAATCATGATAAAAGAGCATAATCTAGTCCATGAGCATAGTTAAGAGTTTACGTCTCAAAGTTAGAAAGTAAGAAGGAAATACTGAAGTATAGTGAAAGTATGTATTAATTAGGTTTATAATCCCAAATAAAAGTCTAAATCAAGTCTAAGTCTATGGCAATCCATGCCATGGTCAAGGGAAATGGTGATACATGTACACTCAACGTATAGATGTCTAAAAGACATCCTCGGGGCCCACTCTGCTAGTTGTTGATGAGTCTCCTCCCTAACCTCCGTGATCTCTTGGGCAATGGCGTCGACGTGGTCATCTCCTGTAACGCCAAGTGTAGCACCATTAGACTATGCTAAAAAAGGTAAACAAGAATAAAATATAACATGCATATCAAACGAGTAAGATTGACAAGATAGATCATATGAGATCAAGTAAGGAAATCTAGGCATGCATGATGTTTGAGTAAGCATGATACGTAAGGAATCAAAGATGATAAGCGCATAGACACACATATCATAACTAGATGGCAAAACCACATGAGCTATATTCACCCATATAAACATGTAAATATAGTCACATGAGAGCATGACATAACATAACATAAGCATGAGGTACCACTGGAGGCATAGGGCCCGGATACTCCATCGTAGACCTGAGGTACCGGTCAACCCCCCATAGAAATACCATCTGCAGAGGTCCATGAAAATTAACTAAATCAGTACCCAACCGGATCCAACCGGGCTAAGGTCGAAGCTAAGTAGTGCCGACTCAAGGGATAGAGTGTACATCAAATATCATGGTGTAACATAGCTTAAGCATAAACATATACAAATGTAAGCATGAACAAGTACATGACGATAATCATAAGTGCGTAACATGACATATCATATAATATACATAGATACATAATGCATAAGGAAACATATGAGGTAAAACAACAAGGGCACATGAGCTAAGCAAATAGACACAAGATATATAGCATCTACATATCATGCAAGAGCATTAGAAAGGGAAATGAAATGCATGCATAAGGATTATATACAGAATCAAGGATGCATGACAAGCCAATCCTAAGGTTTTGGAATACTCGTGGGCTTCACCGTTCAACAATGTGTAGGTTTAAGGTTTCCGACATCATTGGACTACAAAAGAACCCTTGGTGTTACATAGCTTGGGATGCCAAATACTTTAAGATAACACCTTTGGTTCGGGGTAAAAGAAGACCAAGAACGAGTTTCCATGAGAGTGTACGTGTGCTCAAACAACACCCTCTAACATTAGAAATCCATTGGATTTAAATTAGGGTTCAAGGATCCAATATTAAGGTCCAAAAATAGGTCCATAACCACCTAAGAATCCCTAAGAATCCTATTAAGTTGATTCCAACATAACCACACTTAGTTCACCTAGGTACGATGTGGGTAGCATGAGTTATGGGACTAAATTCATTAGTTTAAATATCCCCTAACTTTCCTAACCTCTGATCATATAAGATTTTATGGACCAATGAATTTAACATTCTAAAAGCTTTCCAGCGATATGTAGAACTCCAAAATTGGACAAAAGTTATGGCCTTTCAAAAATCTGTAAATTCAGTGAAGAATCTGCCCAAATTCAGTTGACCAAATTATTGACTAAATTTATGGCCTAAAATTTGGCATAAACCATGAATTCTATACTTGAAACTCTATCTTTGGAGTGGGCTCCTTCCCCAACCTCTCACAACCTTTCAAACTCATTTCATATGCACAAAAGGAGTCTCCAATACCCACTCCAAACCATCAAACACATTCCCAATCAAAATAAAATCCAAAAGAAATATCAAGTTATTACTACACCCATTTACAAATTTAAATCAAATTAGAGCAATGGACAACATGAGCTAAAATATGGTAATCTAACATGAGATCCATTACAAGAATCATAAATAGAAAAAAAAAAAACATGCGCATTTTATAAATATTTACTTGCCGTAGGTGCTTGCAACACAAATTTATAGAATCCAAGCTATACCCACTACTCAATACCAAACTCTAAGCAAAAAACCCCAAAATGGAACCTCAACCAAGCTCCTACAATGGTGAAAATTGAAGAGAACTACAAAATCAACAAGTATTCATTGCTAAAAACCTTTAATGATTGCTTTGAACAATAAGGAGTGATTTGTGAAAAGTTTTGCTTACTATAGAGTAGAATGGAAGAAAATGAATAATGGAGAGCTTGAAGAAGATGAAACTTGTAGAAAATGGGTTCTTGCTCGAGGAAGATGAAGGAAAACACTCTCAAACCTCTCTATTTGGTGCTTGGTAGAAAGGAAAATGTTGAAGAACGCATAAGAAATGGAACCCTAGGTGCCTCTTGCTAATGGAGATGGAATGAAATGAAAGAGATAGGGTTTAGGGTTTTAGTTAGCCTTTTATATCATGAAGTTCTAGTATTTAAAGGAAAGTCCAAAAATATAATGAAGATTTATAATATAGGCTTTTGGCTTTTAAATGGGCCTAAATGAGGTCAAATGAGTTGGATCAAAATATAGAAATTGAAAAATGACTCATGAACTATGAAATGCACCCAAAATCCTTGGAAAACTAGAAAACACACACACGGGACCCAATAAACCCAAAATACCCAATAGTCAAATGCTATCTAGTCAATGGTCAAACCCCATTCTAATCTGCCTAATCAAGCCCAAATACATTCAAAACATACATTAGGCATCTAATTAAGATTAATTAGACACTAAACATGATTAAGGCAGGATCAAGATATTATAGGAACTATCTCTCTTGAGGTCGAAAGTAGCCCTCTGAATTTCTTCTGCATCCGGGACGACAGTAAGGGAAGCATTATGATGATAGGTAACTTTGTTTCTTTCAATGTCAAAGACGGAGTCAGAATGTTCTGGGTGAATCGAGCTTGCCACTGAAGAGAAATGAAGGATAGCAAGGCTTTGGATTTGGGATTGGTCCTCCCCCCAGGAGCCTTCGTTTAGAATCTTGTCAATTCTATTCACAGGACCACGAGATTTGGCCTAGGCATGGAAAAATGTAGAGTTTCTGTCACCTTCTTTGAGCCACCTAATTCTGGACTTCTAGCGCCAATGGGTTTCTTGGTGTTGAAGGCAGTTGTGAAGGTCAGCTTTGGCCTCAGCCAGGGACTGGTGGAGATGATCAGAAGGACCCCTATCCAGAAGATCTTGGAGCTCGAGGACATTTTGCTTTGCTTGTTGCACCTTGATCCTAATGTCGCCAAAAATTGATTTATTTAGGCCTTTAAGCACTTGCTTCAGGGATTTCAAGTTCTAGGCAAGAACAAATTGCGGGTTTCCAGCTGCCTGAGTGTTCCAGTTATCAGCCGCAAGAGAGAGGAAGTCAGGGTGATGGAGCCACATTGCCTCAAACTTGAAAGGAGCATTGACAATAGAGGGCCTCCGATTGGGAGAGAGGAAGAGAGGGAAGTGATCAGAAGAGTATTTGGGTAGATGGATGAGCTTGGGGTCGCTAGATGCTGAGAGCCAGAGATGGTTGCATAGAGCTCTATCTAGTCTTGCTGCAACATAGCCTACTTCCCTACGATTGTTGGACCAGGTATAGTTGTCGCTGGAGTAGCCCATGTCTTGCAGGCCAGAAGAAATGACTAGATGTTGGAAGTCTGGGTTCAGGCGAAAAGGCCTAAGAATGAGTTTTTCAGAAGTAGAAATAGTGGTGTTGTAATCACCTATAGCACACCAAGGAAGATTTGTGGAAGCCCGAGTCCTTATGTAGTCCCATAGGTCCCTTCTTTGAATGTAATTTGTGGAGGCATAGATACCTGTGACGAGGCATCTGGAGGCATTTGAAGGATTAAAAAAGGAGATAGTTAGGAATTGGGAGGAGAAATCTGAGATGGAGGTATCCAAAGTGGAGTTAGGTTTGAACAGGCACCAAATGGAGGCCATTGGTTGGAAGTCATTAGAGAAGAAGCCATCATAACCCAAGGAGGACAGCAAGAGAGGAGAAGGGGAAGAAGTCATGGGTTCAGAGAGGAAAATAACATTAGGGGTTTTGGAGGAAACCAGGTGTTTAAGGGCTCTCATGGTTGGGGCATTTGCAATTCCCCTACAATTCCAGAATAGGACTTTGATCATTGGGGCTGGGTAAGTGGGAGGGGTTACCAACTAGGCTCCTAGTTTTAGACCGAGAGGTGGTGCAGCATTCTTTGGTCTGGACTTGGCTTTCTTTTTCTTAGAGTAAGGAGTGAGATCTATTTCAAGAGAGATACCTGTAGGTTGAGGATTGACCAGGGTCTAACAGTTGCTCAGATGGTTGAGGGGTTACTCTCCATCAGAGTTGGAGCTGGGAAGAAGGCTAGAGAAAGGGGTAGCAGAAGTAGGATATAAGAAAGTACAGTTTTCCAAAATGTCAAAAGGGTTGGAGAGGTCTATTGGTGCAACTGGGATTTTGTCAAGAATTTCCAACATAATGTCTTAGGGCAGAGCTTCAAATCTAGAAGTATGGGTATATGATGAGGGGTGAGGATGGGAGGCATAGGAGGTTGGGTTCATATGGTTGGTGTCGGGAGAGAGGAGGTGGAGGCCGTGGCAGTGTCTGGGGTGGTTTGGATGATAGGTGAGGTTGGAGCTAGAGAGGCCGGATTTGAATGGGGTAGGGAGATGCCATCAAAAGTAGAAGAGAAGGAATTTTGGTTGGGTATGGTGGAGGAGGAGGAGAGATTAATTGTTTTATAGTGGTTAGTGTGGGGGGGGGGGGGGGGGGGGGGGGGGGGGGAGGAGGACCAGAGGTTTGAGGAGCAGAGGGAGTTGGGGAGATAGAGGGGGGATGTAAGACCCCGACCCAAGTTTGCTTTATTTAGCGTAGTTTAAACCGAGATTAGATATTAAGTTTGATTAGAGGATGTTTAGCTTAGATTGTGAGGTCGATAGATTTTCCATAGTTTTGGAAATTTTTGAGAGCCGTTGATTTAGTTCGACACGGGTGGGGGGTGGCCTATGGGACCCATGTGCGTGTGAGGAGAATTTATTCTTGATTTGGAAAAATTATGAATTTTAATTCCTTTGATTTGTTAAATTGGCACTACCACTTTTAAGTTCTCTTCGTCCATTTTCAAAAATCCGAAATCACATTTTTTCAGCAAAAAAAAGGGAAAAATAGAATTTTCACCTCAAAATCTGTGCACGAATTTCAATGTTTCCAAAATCATGTGAAAATTATATTTTTGGAAACTAGATATTTCGACAATCATTTTAGTCCCTTTCTTCGATCTCATTTGAGACCCACATGATGGGTTTCCAAGCCCTTGAAGTGGATTGACCTGGTGGGGCCCACACCCCACCCAACTCAAAATCCACACACGTGTTCTTACTCCTCATTTCACACTTGCATGTTGTTTCAAAACCAACCAAGTCGAGCAAGAGAAACCAGCTCTTCTTCACTACTTCTCTCCTTCGCATGTTGGATTTCTCTTGACGAAAATGAAAATTTGAGTTCACAAAACTCTTTCTCATCTCTCAAGCCTTCTCTTGGTACCATTTTTCAAATGTTTTCAGCTAGGATTACTCCCTTCTTGAGGTTTTTCTCCATTGTTAGAGCTTCTAGAGGTAAGTGATGGTTTTCATCTTCCAACCATGGCTTTTTGGAGTCAATTAGAGCTCCAATATCATGCATGCAATGCTTCCTAAGGAGGAACTTTCTTTTGCAAAAATTTCTTGATTTTGAGCTCTTGTCTTGGGGCTTCTTGTAGATTGGAGGTTCAGCTGTAGAGAGGTGTGTTGGGAGACATCTTTGAGTGCATTTTGAGATTTTTATCTTGATTATTTTTTTGAACTTACTGTGTTTAATCTTGTTCTATTTTAAATGGAGGAGCTTGAGGCTCAGTTTACTGTAGGGAAAGAAGTGGGGTGTGAGAGAAATATTTTGGAGAAAGAAGGGGTTGAAAATAGTTCAAAAATGAACTTCCTTCTGACTGGGCGGTTAGCAGGCGGTCACCAGTCGGCTAGCCGACCAGTGACTGACTGGTGATCACACAAGGTCGGTCACCATATCAGTAAGGTGAAAAAAATGGATTTCTGATGGGGCGGCGAGCAGTCGGCTAGCCAACCTGGTCCCAAGCAGTTAACCACCTTCTAGCTTACAGGTGACCGACTACCCGGAATTTTTGGAGAATGAGAGGAATGGAGGGGTTTTCTATTCCAATCACTTGTGGACCCTTCTTGGTCGATGTGTACACTTTGATATCCTTAATGTCGTTTAAAATTGGGCACCATCTAAACGAATGATCGACATGGAATCTCAAAATGCATACTAACTCGACGGTTACGGTCTTAAGGTATTGATGTGGAATTATGATTCATAAACCAAATTCTCGTTTTACGATTCGTATTAGAATGTTTCTAAGGTTTTGATTAAAATCCCATTTGGAAATCATTGCGTGAATCGTGTTTTTATACACATTGTGTTGGGACTACTATTTCGTTAACTTTCGTGAACGAGCCTGTGTGTACTTGGTATAGAGTGAGTAGTTCCTGCATTTGAAAGTTTCAAGCATTTGCTTGAAAAGTGTGTGTATTTTCGTGTTGGCTCCACTCATCTTGGACGACCATTGTTGGTTTGATCCGCCACCTTAGGTCCTTAAATCTTGTGCCAACATTATTTTGGAAATACGTACGTGCTTGCATGTTTAGCCCGTTCTGCAGTGGGACTCGTGTGTGGTTCTTAGTTATACTGGGCTACTACAATTATGATAGTGTCTCCCTTCACCATGCGTGACAGAGAATCATGAGTGCTCTCGTCACTTCATGTGATGGAGAATATAACTCCATGTGGTTGCCAAGGTATTGTTTTCGAATGGTCATCTTGATTTAACCTTGATTGTATAAATGACATTGTCCTTGAAATGCTTTGTTTTATTCACCTTCTCTTCATCGTACATGTTTTTATTAATTTCAAAACTATTGATTTATAGCATGATTATGCTTCATTCTTTTGCCTGCTAGACCGTCGTGTTTGACTCTTTCATTTTGGTGCTCAAATCCATGTTTCGTTGCCTTTCAGGAGGAGGCGGTTGTAAAGCAGCTTGTTGAAAGAGAATGGCGGCCCAACAATGTCATTTACACGTCGAGTTGGGTCTTGAGATGCGTAATACTTTGGGGGGGATTATCATCTATCTTTTGGGAACTTGTTATTAGCCTTTGTTGGCTATCTTTTGAGATATGTAAAACTTAACTTTATGTTTGGTGTGTTGTTCAACTTTAACCTTTAACTATGGGCATGCTAGTTATGTTTCTCTCTCTGACATGAGTTCTTATATACTTTACCTAATGTGTGATGTTATTTATGCTTGCTACACGCTTCCACAAATAAATCTTTAGTGTGATCGTGACATGATTCGAATGAGGAATCCTCACGGTGGGAATCTGTGGGAAATGTCGTGGCGCCGGGTTACGGCCTCGGCTTGGCTCGGTCGTGGTTCGGGGTCGTGACAGGGGAGGGTAGAGGCTGGAGGTGGGGGTTTTGTGCCATATCTATAGAGTTTTTCTGAGTGGCTAGGGGAGAGACAGTTTGCACAGGGGAGGTTTTCGTAGGAGATGGATAGGAGAGCCTCAGAGTCCCTTTCTAATTCTATGTTAATCTCAATAGGTTGCTCCTTCGAGATATCTAAATTGACTTGAACACGAGCGAAGGTGAGGATCTTTGAGAGGCTGTGATATCATTCATCTTGAGAGGGTGGCCAATCAAGCTAGCAAGGGAAGGATGATATTGCTACTCCAGCAATGATAGGGGATGCCAAATATTCGTATCCAGACCGGGTGTAGGGAAGGCCAAACTGAGAGGTCTTGGCTAGGGGACCAGGGGAGAAGGTGGAGTTTTCTGTTTTGTAGGGAGTACGGGAATCCTGAGATGGCCAGGTCCTTATCTTCTTTGGAGCTGAATCTGAATAGAAAATGTCCTTTGTCTATTAAGGAGATGAGGCAGGGCTTGGATAGATTCCAGGAGGAGTTGGCATGGTGTGTTAGCCATTCTATAGTGGGTCTTCTACCACAAAATCTTCCTACGGCAGCATTAGAGAAAAAGTTCCTATTGGGTTCAATCATGGAGGAGGGGAATTTCATAGTGAGCTGGCCTTCAATGATGGAAGAAAGGGGATAGTCTGAGGGAGAAATGGGTTTAGAGTCTGGGAAGAGGTCTAGCCAGTTTCTATTGGCTGCCAGTTGACTAGCCTGGGCAAAGGAGGGAGGTTGGATGCTGCGAGGTTGGGCAAGTTGATCCGCAGATAGATTGCGCAGAGGGTTGGAGATGGAGAGAGTGGGATCTGGTGGTCTCAGAGGAGGGAGGAGATTCGACCAAGCATTGGGTGGGGGATCAGGGATTTTGGCTGGAGGGAGGTTGTTCCTAACCGTGTGGATCAAACAATAGGGACTAATCCGGCCCAAAAGGACAGGACACCCTCTGTTATAAAAAAAAAGTTATACAATGTACCTACTTTATCCCCACCATCATAGATTAATTGTGCTCCCATCCATTACCACTTTTGCACTAAAATTGTTGAAAACAGTCAGTACATAATCCTAGATCCCTTAAAAGAAAAACAAAATTAATTAAATAAACTCAATAAATATTTATTAGAGTGAAACTACAGAAAAATAAGTTCTTCACATCTTCTCTTAAATCGAATAATGTCAATATGGATGGAGACAAAGCTCCTGAACAGTGAAGTGTTTTCAATAGAGCGAATGGTTGAATTAATGTGACCTTTGCAACCCCCCCCCCCCCCCCCCCCCCCCCCCCCCTCCCTTGCAAGCCTCTGATTTTCCCCTTCTTACCAGCTCCTAGCCAGCTTTAGTTCAGCAACTCCTAAAGCATCCGGCAGCAAATCAGGACCAGTCACCTTCATCACAGCCCCAATTGCAGGTGCCTCTCGCCCTTCATGACCTGGTTCCCTCTTCCCCTATCCTAATTTCATATTCTCCCACTCCGGTCTCGGACTGTGCTCAACTAGAACTCCTACAGAAACACTTCCCTCGGTAAACAGAACATTGTATAACCATCCCATGCGTTCTATCAAAATTTTACTTTTTTAAGTTTTTATTTTCTTTGTCTAGAAAGGTTTATGTTATGGGTCTTATTTTGTGAATCTATGAAAGAGATTAGGAGGATTGCGGCATATTTAAGACCTCTAAGCTATTGTGGTGCAGATGTTTTTCTATTGGCATTCTTTCTCATCAGCAAGGCTAGCTATGAAGATGTTGCAAAGAAGGTAAGCAAGTGCTAGTTCATTCTAGAATACTAGACTCTTCTACTACTATTTTTCTTGATAGTTTATCTTTCCCTCATTGGTGACGCATTTTCTCTTTTCAAGCGGATACCTGAACTGAAACATTATGTGCCTGGTGTTTCCATCGCCCTCGTTGGGACTAAACTTGGTTGGACTTTTATTGCCAAGTTCAGTGTATCAACTTGTTATCACTCTCTATTGTTATTGTTGTCATGAACTGAATGTGTTATGGCTTCAAATCTTCAAGATTATCATTCGTAGGCTTTGCAACTTGCTTGCAGCATTTTGTTTGCTTAAGCTAAATCTTATTCTATCTTTAATGTGAAAGGAAAGGTAGTAGGAGTTGTTTCCTTTGATGGTTTCACCTTATTTTCATTATTTTTTTGCTAAAATGTGCCCTACCTCATAGAAATACTACTAGTGTGTTGAGAAGTGGACTCCACCTGAGGGGGAGTATTAAAGGGCGGAGTGGAAGAGCAAAATGCATGAAGGTGGATGGGTTATTCTTTTATTGGTAATGTAAATCTTTTATCCAAAAAAAGAGAAAAGTACAGAGTTAATTGAGAGCAACTGATACAATATAAGTTAGATACTATATTTATTGATCCCAATCCACATGGTCACCATAGCATTTCTGTTAAGTAGTTAATTTGCCACACATCTCATGCCTAGGTAGTTTGGGTGTATTGGTTAGCAACTTGAGATGGTATCAAAGCCAACACATCATAGGTTTGAATTCACTAATACAATAGATCCCATCAAAACTTTGAAGTTAAGTGCTCTTGAGTGAGAGCAATATTAGGTTGGATGACCTCCTAGGAATTTTTCGTGTTGCACCCCATCTTTCTTTTATTTATCCAAAAACAACTAAATGCGTTTTAACCGAAACAACCCAAAGTCGTCAAAATTGCCTTTTTTTAGCCAAAATCAGTCCAATTTACCCAACGCCAATGCCAAAAATAGCAGGTGCAAGTGCCCATACTCTAGATCCCGTCCACAATTGAGCATTTCAAAGGAGAGTGCAGCTAGTCCCACATGTAACTATAACTTATTGTATATATTTTTTTAAACAATTTTCTATACAAATTTGTGCGGAGTGTAATGGTTAAAATTTTCTTTCAAAAGCTTTTAAAAGTGAGAGTTGTGAGTTCAAATCTTGTTATATATATATTTTTACCATATAAAATCCGAATTGTTGTTAATGCTCTCTAATTTCAATCAAAATTGCACGTGCTCCACATCATCATCAAAGCCATATCCTAACTATGTTGGGATTGGCTACATGAATTCTATCTCCAATTTTGCATGGGCTCCATGTCAAGTCAAACTAAATGATGCAGCCAGAATTAAGATTGGAGTCAAAATTGAAATTAATGCAATTGAAACCAAAATAGAGTCAAAATTAAACTCCCAATCTAACAATCAATTGCAAAATTGAGTTCCAATTAAGCAATAAATTGCAAAATTGAACCCCGCAATTGGAGGCAATAGCTTTCATGTATATAAATGGAGCGTTGCCAGTTATATATTAATGTGATCAGATGCACAGTAAAAGCATGACGTATTTTGTGGTGGGGCCCATCTGTAACCAGCGGTCAGCCAGCACTCTTCTCATTTCTACGCACATGTATAAAATCCCTTTCTGTCGGGAACGGATCCAGTTTCCATGTCCCAACGGATTTAACGGCTATTTTTGTTTAATTAGTTGAAACAAGTCGCATTTTCTTGCACGCAGTCTGTCAACAATTAATCTTCTCTTTCATGTCCTTAAACCCTAAATAACATGTAGAAATGTTTTTTTTATTTATTTTAATGTTACGCTACTGCCATAAGAGTGATACTTTCACTTGAGGACCCAATCCCTAGGCATGTGTGCGACACAAGGTGACAACACCGTTCAACCATGAGTGTGTTGGCTGTAAGAATGCATTTGGAAAAACACATATTCTAAGGAAATACCTGGACACCAAACATTGGATAAACCTGAATTCTGTGTAAAAATATAGCTAGCATGAATGGGGTTCACTTGACCCATTTTTGAGGCATTAAAAAAAAATAATCAACCATCGTACAGTAGTGCATAGCCTTCATCTTAGCAAATCCTTACAAGAAAGAGCACAAAAATGAAATAAAAAATAAAAAAATAAAATACATGCACACATATGGCTAATTTATGCTGGACTTTTTTAAAATGAAGGATCCAATTTTGCAAGCATCATATTCATACCGTCCATGTCGGATCCACGTATGTAAACTATACCAATTGAGTTATTCTACCCATCCTACTAGAAGTCTAAGTGTGATGTCTAATTGCAGTTTCTCTCAATGTTGATTTTTCTTTCGTCTTGAATTTTCAGAAAACAACTATGGAGGTCTCATTCTCTTTCCAGAACTCTAAAAATAGAGAAGTATAAATGAGTAATAGAACATGGAGGAGTATCGGTAGCTGAAGCATGTCTTGGATGCTACCATTGGGCAAATTGGCCCACCGCCACAGTGATGCAATGTATATCCTTTTGCCCCCAAAATTCCTAATGAAGATCATGTCATCTTGCTCTTTCATGGTTCTGCTCTTTTAAACTCTCTTCATATATTACTGCAATCACTTACTATAAGAACTGCCCAATTTGATTCTCTTGGCACATCAATCTAATTAATCAGCGTGGCGCACCCAATGGAGGGATTGGATTGAAACTGATATCAGAGCCCGCCTCATGTGAAACCCACCGGCACAATCCATAGACTTATGGACCAAGTTTCCCACAAAAAAAAAAAAAAAAAAAAAAAGAAGACAAAAAGAAAAAAAAAAAGAATTATGTTTCCGCGTAGACAGGGAACACGGAGCGATTCCAGCATCTCTTCCTCTCTCTCACTCTCTGACCAAGTTTCCTAGAATTATGTTTTTGAATCGAACGAGTGTGTAAGGATTATAATCCTATTATAATTAATATTGATAAATTTATTGGATATTGGATAAAATTTGAGATTTATTTACAATTGCATTTGTAGTGGGACCGTCCCAAAAAATGACTACAAGACTAATTCGATCAAAATTGAAGATTTAATGGGAAAAACCCTCATAAAGAGCCTATTATTTATTTGGCCTCAATAGAAAAGGCCAGACAGAATCGGCCACGAAACCGCTTTAACTCTCACTGTCTTCGTCTTCTTTTCCCCTTTTCCCTTTCATCCTCATTGGCGACTATTCTCTCTCAACGGTGGTCCCAAGGTAACATTCACTCCAACTTTTCAAAGATTCTCCACACTTTGACGCACATGGAGTTATGTTTGTTTTCATTGTCGTATTTGTGCCCTAAATTTGGACTGGGATTTATTGGTTTTCGATGGATTTGATCATTCTGAAGGGAGCGACCTTGCAATCTCCTTCTAACTTTGTAGTTTCATTAAAATGTAATCTTATTCACACTTTCTAGTTTGTCCATTTAGAAAGGGATGCACCGACTGTGAGCACGGTCATTTGTGGGTTTTTTGTGGGGTTTTCTGAATCATAGTAAATGGGTTTTGAATTAAGATAACATTTTAATGGAATTTACCAACTAGATTCCAAATAGCAAATTAGAAGTAGCCTGCTCTTTGGTTTGAGGATGAAATTTTGCTTCATTGAAGAATATGATCCATGCTCTCTATTTTCAGTGATTTTATCCTTTTTAAGAAACAAATATAGCAAGTGCAGTTGACTCACCTAAAGAAAGTACTAATTGGACACGATCACAGTCAATGGGAACCACACATCACTTCTCCAAACATGCAGTGGATATATGTTTTTCCTCCTCATTTACTTGAAACCCAACTGCATTATTAATCAAACAATGATTTATATGTATCCATGATCATTACTACATTATGGCTAATTAGTTGCCTAATTATAGTTTTTGGTTTATACTTATTTATGGATCGAAACCCTTCTCCATCACCATACTCGACTACGTGCACCAAAGGTTATATATGGGTGGTTTGTTCGTTATCATTAATGTTCTGTGCCCAAAGAAGCAAGTTAGATATAGTTGTTCGTTTTTTGTCGTTATGTGCTTTTGTATATGTGGCCATTCCACTTACATGTGGTGGTTTGTTAATGATCAATCTAGAGAAAGTGATGTAATATGGTATTATAATATGTGGGCTATCCAGAAAGAGTATTATAATATGGTGTGCGGGGAGTGGGTGGGTGGGGCGGCAAGGAGAGCATCTTTCTAATAGTTTTCATTAGATTAAGGAAGATGCAGTTTGAACTAACCTGTCGGTGATGACAAGTCCAAATTAAGTGTTTAACTTTAAATAAGGATCTTTAGTGCTAACTTTTTTATGAGGATGATCTGTCTCCTTTGTAATTGGTATACAACTCATCCAATCCTTATTGTGGCACTTAAACTATTCAAGGTGGCATGCACTGTGGATGGATTATAAATATTAAGCAAAAGTGACGTTCTGATTGGGGGAGATGTTTATGTCACTCCTGTATTGTTTAGTTAATTCTCGACAGCCAAACCCTAATTCCAAACCCTCGCAAAAATTCTAATTGGAGGAGATGATTATGTCACTCTTGTAATGTTCTGATTGTAATGTTCCATACAATGGGCCATGTATTATCAATCCTAATTCCAAACCCTCGCAGAAATTGTATCCTGTGAACTGGCACTCATACTAGCATGGGACTGATTTGACCACTATCACCATTGGATTGATTTATTATATATGAGAAGCACGCCTACAAAATCATTGGCCTTGGAAGGCCCCTAATCTTTATCAAGACGTGAAACCCTACCATTATAATTGCACTTCTTTAGGAGTCCCTTACAAGTAGGGATATAAATGGGTTGCCGATTCACCGATTACCCGGAGGTTCTGACTCGTTAATAACCGGGTTTGTGTATATGCATTTAGGTTTCGATACGTAAATGGATCTGGATATGGGTCCTTTTTTTGGACCTGTGACCTACACGGTTTTGGGTTTGGTTCCACCTTGGTTCCAACCCATGGACCCAAGGCCTAATATATAATTACATCAATATTCGACTAGAAATTGACTAAAAGCTATTTTTTCAAAAATCATTTAACTAGATTTTTTAAAATCATTTTCTACCTAACCCGGCTCCGGACCCATCCCATATACAGAATCGGTTTCTATTCCTATTCCATCTTCTCGTTAATGACTGTGGTTCCAGAACCTTGAAACTGGTTCCAAACCGGGTTGGATCCCAGCCGAGGCATATCTTCTCACTAATGGTTTTGGGTTTGGATCCATCATGGACCCAGACTGGAATCTACCTGTTTATTCTGTCTTACATTTTTTTGAGCTTGATTAAAGCTTGATTAAGCTAATGTTAAGTTTGGATTCTCTTGCCCACTAATGAGAAAGCCCATGCTCTCATCAGAATTAAGCCTCCATCAAATGACAAAATCAACATGATGGCCATTCTCTTCCCCACTCAAATGAAAATCTTGAGTCCACCACTGAGTGGGCATGCACTGGTTATTTTGGGTGGGGTGGGGGTTTGTCTTTCTCCCTTCCTACACATCTCGAAAGCAACATCTCATTGGTATCCAAGGTTAATGTTTTATTTTGTTAATGGCAATGAAATGGTTAAGAGGTTGCATTTTAAAAATCTATTTTTCCATATATACCAGATTAAATCTATTTTTCCATATATACCAGGATATAATTGCTCCCATTTCCTCATCTTGCTTTTGAGCTAAGCTAACTATAACAAAGCTTGAAAGGAATTATATTTTCTTATGAAGGTTTTTGCTTTGCTCCAAACTAATTTAGAGTAGGGACAATTTCTGAATAGATGATCTATGATTTCTTCCTCTTCTCCACAAATGTGACAAAGAGCATTGAATATTCTATTACAATGCAAAAGCATAGCTTCATGTCTGGTGGTGATTCTCAAGGAGTTTCCAAACAAACAAACATGATGCAAGCCAGCCCAGGTCGAATTGTAGTATGCTAGGGAATTTATAAATTGGGTGAGACTCGGGTAAGACGTGTTTAGGTTTGAGTCTGGCTTAAGCTTACACATAAATCTATTTGGGTTCACTGAATTTGAATTGGTTCAGGTTGGGACATTTTTGGATTTGGTTGCTTCAAATAATGCATTTAAAACTACCATATGGAGAGGTGGGGTTTGTTCTTTTTGCATTGCATGCCATTGAAACCAAATCCATTGCTGATCCAAACAGCCATTGTTTTCCTGTCTCTTGGCTATGCTTTTATCAGTATTTGTCTCCTCTACCACTCTGAAAAACTATTAACATTGAGATTGCTGTTATGCTCACTTTAAACCATCACTTTCATTTGTTTTTGTTGTATATTAATTGTCTAGTTTACACATTTGATATTTTGCAGGTTAATGAAGAAAACATCAACAATCCTTCCAAGGGACTCCTATACAACAAAACAAATCATATTTCAGAAGGGATTTGTCAAGGAGAGGTGTAACGTAAATAAATATCAATTATCTATCTATAATTCCAATCTATTAGTTTTGTTGTACGTATTGTCCTTGGAGTCACCTTAATAATTATTATTCTTACAAGGAACTTGGACGCATGAGATGTATCCCAACAAACCCCGATAAAGATATATGGGTGCTTACAGACACTCAAAAGCAATACGTACGGTGGATAGGACTACATCACTTGGCGGACATAGATCGTATGGTCATAGACCATGCCTTGATAACAACGTTGATTGAGAGGTGGCATCCAAAAACAAATACATTCCATCTGCCATTCGGGGAAGCAACTATAACACTTGAAGACGTTGCTTATATCTATGGCTTGCCAGACGATGGCCCGGTCGTAACCGGACGGACTTTCTCAGGCAGGTTTGTAAAGCCAGTCTGTCAAGAGTTGCTTGGGATCACGCCACAGAAGAAGCAAGACTATATTGGCATGATGATAAAATTTAATTGCCTTAAAGACAACTTCAAGCCTCCTGCCTCTCAGGATGAGGAAAAGAAGATAAACAAAGATGATGAGATTAGAGCCACTTGGGCATATTTGTTCTTTTTTGTGTCCAGACAAATATTCACACAAACTTCTGGTGCGAAGGGGCCTGCTTATCTGCTTGAGTTGTTTAAAGAATTCAAGCCTTATGCATGGCCCCCCGCATGCCTTGCAAACCTTTATAAAATACTTGCAAAGGCAACTTGGTGGGGCCAGGATCCGCAAGTGGCTAAAGGAAAGGGGAAAGATCAACAAGAAGGGGATAGTAAGTCCTACAGGACACCCATGGGGCCTTTGCAACTTCTACAGGTGATTAATTCGCAAGCTTACCATTTTGGGTTCATTATTTAAAAGCTAATGTATACCTGCATCTTGATGTTTTCCATCGCAGATATGGACTTACTCTAGAATGTCTATTGGACGGTGTCCTCTACTAGATTGTAGTTGGAAGGACATACAATTTCCATTGTTCAAGACATGGCATAGGAGGTTGGGGGAACACCCACCCCTTGCAACGGTCTAGGAAGTAAGGCACCAACTAAAAACACCTTGCTGGTTGATAGGGTAAATATTCATGTGGTTTCCAAGACAATTTTACGATGCTTTTAATTTGGTTATCTATTGCCTATGTCTTATTGTCTTCTTATACGTGACTGTATGCAGTTCACTTGGCAGCTGTACTCCAACTACCCCAAGAAATTCTGATTGAGCGTATCCAAAGGGGATCGCGATCTTTTTTCATCATCGACCGTCCTAGTGTGATACTGGATTGCGAGCGGCATAACACCTGGCGAGTCACGAAGCAATTTGGGCTCAAGCAACTGGTCCCCCCCCCCCCCCCCCCCCTCCCCCCCCACCTTTCAGTGTGCCATATGTGAGAAGAGAACATATAGAGAAAGTAGTAATGGATTACGGCTTGCATATGGGTGAAGAGATAGTAGCATTGTGGGTTGCAAGAAGGCAACTCGGATTACGCGGGGAGGAGTGCACCCAGCCTGGATATTCTGAAGAGTACTTCGTCTAGTATGTTGCCAACACAGTCCAACACATAGGCAGGGTCGAGCACAGGGAAGGTAACGGGGCTGAAGCCCCCGCTCAGCAGGAAAACCCATATGTCCCACAGAAATATGTCAGTATTGAATGCTAAAGCGGTGATGTTTTTCATTTATATGGTAGTAATATTGTTTTTTGGGATGACATAAATTATGTTGAAATCAGGTTGAAAAACTTGTTGCTCGCTTAGAGCGGTCATGCGATTGGGTTGACAGGAGGCAAAAAAACATGTTAAGTCTGGCGGAGTCCATTTGGAAAATCTTAAGACCTTTAAAGTAGCATTCGGGACTACATTCGAAAACTTCAACATGGAAGAGTGCAACAGCTTAGATTCCGATGAGGATGTTGAGAAGGTAAACTGCTCAGCCTGATCTTAAATTTACTCTTGCGCAATTTAATGCTGTCCTCACTGTTTAGCTATAGACAAGCACTGGAACCTCTCACAGTGGTCCATCTCATACTGTTCCCGATACTCATGCTGGTCCATCTCACACTGTTTCGCCTCGGACTGTTCCCGAGACTGATGCTGGTCTATCTCACACAGTTTCCCCTTAGGCTATTCCCGACACCGATGTTGCTCCATCCCACACTTTCCCCCCTCAAGAAAGCTAAAGAGACTGATGCTGGTCCAGACGGCACTAAGCCCTCTCACACGGGAGTCAAAAAAGTTGCTCAGAAATGCACAAAAGTGAGAACGATGTTCCAAACAAAGGTCAGCCAGTAGAGTTACCACCATTTGAAGAGGTGCTCAACACCCCCCAATAGCCAGGGCATTGTTTGACACTCCGGTATCAAGTCATAGTGATTCCGCGATAGTTGCTGTAGCACCGATGGCTACCATAGTGTCTTTGATTTGGAGAATCAAGCACTTGCCCCGCATGCATAAAGTGCTCATAAAGTTCTCCGATATACTCTCATTCTATGGTGCATTCGGGCTACGTATTAAATGATCAGGAGCAATTCTTTGTTATGGGTTTCAAGGAATATTACAGTACAAAGTAAGCGTGGAAGTTTCCTTACTGTTTTTCCAAATTGTACCCATCTTCATTAAGATGCACATCATTGTGTTTGTTAATAAATATCTCTTTCATGTAGAGAGGATGAACTAGCAAGCATTTGTACCATGGTATCCAGCAACAATTTAAAGAAATCACTTGACGAGGGAACTTGGCTGGACACCAATCTTATGTACCATTACTTTGAGATCCTGAGAGAAGGATGTCCCACCGCTTTCGTCGCAGACCCAAGCATATTTGTAAGTCTGTGCTGAACTATCGTTCACTTTAATTTTAACAAACACCTCGATTGAAATCACCTTTATGTGTTATCCATTCATATTGTGGTGGCATTACTGTATGCAAAGTTGGTGGCAGAATGGATTTGATGCCAGTATTGAAGCTGCCTTCGGAAAGCATGGCCATAGGGTCTGGGAAGCCCGGGAGGCACATACTCTGGTGTTTGTACTCTACTACAGGAACCATTTCATGTTGGTTGTGGGCTACATTGATGAAAAAAGGTGGGAGTTCTACAACACTTTGGCTGGTGATCGTTTGACCCCGAGTAAGGCGGAGCAGTTTGTAAGTATTGTTTTTTATTCTAAATTCTAGTCCTTAATTGAAGTTGAGACATCACCTCTGATAACATTTGGCCCCCCATTTTGACATTGTTGCAAATCGGGTGGTTGAACGCTATGTATATGCATGTTGGGTAGAATGATCCATTTTTATGGCCTATACTGATCAAGGAGGACATTCCTCATCAAGACAATGGTAATGACTGCGGAGTCTTCGCCGTTGCTTTCGTGGAGCATTGTGTTCACCGCCGTCCTGTCACATTTACACAGTCCGACATCCACTATACCATTTCAGGACATACCTAACGGTCCAAAACCGTTACTAAAAAAATTTGTAACGGTTTTTTTAGGTCACAGTTTGGGCGTTTCTAATCTGTTATAAACATCCCTAACGGTTATAAACCGTTACAAACATATTAATTGTAACGCTTTATTTCTGTTACTGAAATTAGTTCCTAACGGTTTTAATACTCATTTGTGTTAATAATTTTTAATAAAACAATAACGGTTTTGCAAGTTTTGTAATGGTATTTTACACTTAAATATTTGTAACGGTTTTGTAAACTTGTAACGTTTTTTCGTGCCAAAATTTGTGTTACTGATTCATAACATTCCTAACGGTTGTGAAATCTTTTGTAATGTTTTTAAGTGTTGCTATTCACACAAATTAGTAACGGTTTATAACCGTTACAAAACTTTTTCATGTGTAAAAAAAATTTATCCAAAAACCACCCCTGAATACCGAACCTGCTGCATATATAAAATGCCCTTTTCACTACAAAAAAAGTTACAAGAAAGCCCAAACTCTATGTAACAGAGATCCCCAACAAAAACAAGTCAGATTTGAATGAAAGAAAAAGAAAGAAGACCCATGCCTGCTTTCTGGCTATGGATCGAGCAGCTGACTCTCTGTTGGCTGGTGTGTCAAGATACCTGATGCAATGATTGTGACGACTATTTCTTTCATAAGCAATGAGAATTGTGAGAATCATGAGTTCCCAGTTCCTTGTGCATGAAGTGTGTTATATTGTTTTGAACCCTATAACTTCTTTTTCTTTTGACCTTTTCTAAAATTGTTTGATACTTTTGTTATAAACTTATTACAGCTACTTGCACACCATCATCAAAAGAGGAAAATAAAGCCAGCTACTTGTAAAGATGGACTCATTATTTCTTGTGTTGTCATCTTTTACATCTATATGCCTCTATACTATAACCTTCTACTGAGGAAAAAAAAAACACATTTATAACCAGTGCCTTGGGATTGGAAACTAACTTTCCTGATATACCATTTGTGTAGAATACAGTGAGGGCCATATCATTTATACATAATACATAATAGATTTCAAGTGGTTATTATAACTAGTATCCACACTTGAATGTTAAATGAAGATGGAGATTGAACACTTGGCATCGATTCAATCTAAATATTTTATGCTCTCCAGGGTGTGAGATGCTGAAGCATTTGGACCACATTGGTACATCTAGACACTAAATTCAAGCAAGTCCATTCACCAGGTAGGCCACACATCTACAATAAATGGATTTATGGAAAAACTTCTTCACAAGTGCAAATTCAATGTACATGTGTAGTCCACAGAATGAATGTAATTGGTTGATTCCCCAGCCAAGTAAAACCAAGCAGGATCCACCATTGTATGGCACATACCACAACAAAATAGGTGGTGGCTAGCAAAGGTCTCAATATAAAAGAAATAGAAGTGTACCAGGCCTCTGGAGAACCAAGCTCCATAAGGTACAGTTACTTTGAACTTTAGATCATAAGTTGCAGCAGTATCATTGTTGAGCTTGAGAAGTGGATTTCCAATCTATTCAAACAAATGAAAACAAAGAGAAAAAACACAAAACTGAAAATCCAAAAAAGGGGCATTTTAACACTCATCTATTCAATACATTAATTAATCTGAACATTTATGAATGAAAGGAAGAGAAGTTTCCTTACATCCATATTTGGTATTTGGGCCAAAGGCTACATGTATTTTTTGTTCCACATTTTGCAGAGTATTTCAATATGAATTATTCAGCTCCTACTCTCCCCCAGTCAGATCTGCAGCTCCACTAGAGCAGAATATTTTAATATTGAAATATTCTATTGAACTAAATTCTTTCAGTTGCATCATGTGGAACATCTTTGTGGTACTCAACTGTCTTTGCATTTGGACAGTCACAAATACAACAACATCAATAAACAGTTGTAATGAAACATTGCAATATTAGTTGTGCCAAATGCACCTAAAAGATTCCAATTTTACTTACTGCTACTCCTTTGAGATTGAACTTGAAACCAGTTGAATGTGGGTGGGAACACATCCCGGTAAATATGGAAGAGAAAAAACATATAAAAATTGCAGAACAATAAAACTTCCTTAGAAAAAAACTAGGAAATAATAAGCTGCATTATAGTTCCAATAAAGATGATAATGATAAGTAATATTATAGCCTAATAAAATCAAACTTACTATGCGCAGATCAGCAGCAGTATACTTTGAGGAGTTCAAAACTGGTTCCTGCCTTGCACCTAACTGACATAAATAAAGATATGCTAATAAGTGAACAAAAAAATAATGAAGAATAAAACAGAAAAGTAGAGAAATGGATATGTAAATTAATGAGTAAACAAAAATCTTGATAATTGGACAATAGAAGGTGGGTCAGATGATAATAAGAAAGGAGATGGTAAATAGGTAAATCATGGAAATCAACTTAGAACATAATAGAACATTTTTCAGTGATGAGGATCATATAACCACCACAATAATAAAGAACAACCTTCTACCATGCCAAGGAGTACAAAAGTGGAATTGAGGGTAATGCCTCAAAGTCATCGGATTTCTAAGCCTTCAATACTCAGAACTCCGACGTACATGCACAGATGAAAGTTGGTTGCTTTCATTATCATACCACATATTTACTGAAATTACAACCAATGACCAGCAGTTAAGCTCATCACAATCACACATTTGCCAAAAAACATGTTTGTAAAGTGACAACAGAAAAAGCAACTGCAATTGGAATCTTACCGTATAGGAAAAACAAAAATCAGTAGTTGACCATTTAAGTGCATCTGCTTCATACAAGAAACCCATTTTCCCCATTTGTCATCTTTTTTTCCTAGAAAATATCCATATCATTTGATCAAGACCAAGCAATCCATCTAGTTGGAGTCCAAAAGAAAACAAGCACCAAACTAGAACTTTTTGCAAAGTCGGATCATAATAGCAAAGCTCGCAAGCAGCTACTAAATCTACAAATAAAGGTATACCTTCAAAGGATGGCTAGTAGTGTTGAATGTAACTTCCATTGCTAAACCAGAATTCACATTCAACTGTATCTTTTCTTTGGTGGGAAATCTCTTTCCAGGTGTAGTAATATATTCTGGAAAGTCAAATGGTACACTGAGACAGAACTGACCATTGGTATACAACAATTGCTGCAACCAACTAACTTTTATGGAAAGATTGGACCCTCCATCAACTATCTTTTCTTTGGCAAGTTGTGCATAATTGATACAGATGCCTTCAAGTTCATGAATGCAAAAGATAGCACAAAAGGGAGAGTTATGTTGGGGAACCCTGGTTCATATAACCGATATCTCCCTTGGGCATTTTCTTGAATATTAACAGTAGCCTTGATGTATTCAAGCATTCCTGGAACCTGCAGCTTAAAATTCCTGGTCTCATTTGGACCCAAATCTTCAATTTTAGCAAAGTATGAAAATGCACAACCAAACCCCGGGAAACCATCCAAGTTCAATCGATAAGTTAAAGTTCCATTTCTACCAACTGCAGCTGTTTGCATCACTTTTTCTAGTGGCCTTTCATCTCTATTCACATCAATTGGCATTTTGGTTGACACTTTCTCAGTTCCAGTTGCAACATCAACTAGATAATTTGCTTTCTTCAAAGAATCAGATTCCCAAATTCTGTCAAATGGATCATCTGGGTACCTGAAATATTGATGTCACGTTAGCTAAGAAGCATAAGAAATAAATAATCACACTGACACAAGTGAAGGAGAATTGATATCCTTCGGAAACTCAACATAAAGTTTTAATAAGTTATAGAAGGCCTAAATGAAACTAAACTCCACTGACTATTAACCATTATTATAGTATCTCTAGAGATCTGAAGTCTTTTACTTGCTAAGAAAAGTATAAAAGAACAGGTCTTGAAGCCGTGCTTCTTCTCCCCACTTCTGAATTAAAGCTTCCTCCATTGACATAAATCTATAGTCAGAAATTTGATGTCATAATTGAATTTTTTTTCTTTTGGTTCTGATCCCAAACAATATGCCATTACTAAAGGAATGCTTTCAGCAAAACGGAGCAGTTAATGCAACTACAAATTCAGAGTTCTCTAACTATAAAAAGTTTATGGGCCATTTTCTTCAAGAGTTGAACAAAATGGAAACTTTGTAGTGGTCACCAACCCTGCTCATAACTGGTGGAACAGGATCAATGAGAATTTTCATATGTTCTCTCATGATCATGTCCAATTATGTACTGGAGTTTGTCCTACTACCATCAGGTTTAATTTTAGCTAATTCTCTAGTTCGCTAGCTAAGGTGGGATTATAACCATGACTTCAATAGTGCAGCAGTCGAATTAAAACTCAAAAGCCACCAGGACACAAATCTCAAATGTTTATTGGCGATGTTTGTGTGCAGTGTGCAAAGAAGAATATGAGATCACTATTATAGAGAGAGTTGTAATTCTCTCCACCCAATCAAACAGATGAGAACTCTGCATTTTGTATAACACCTTAAAAGAAAAAAGACGAAACATATTGAAGGGTGGTTGACCAATCAAGACAGACCATAACAAACAGAAAGGAAAAGATTACATAATTACGAAAGATACCATATTTGTATCACGCACATAAGCCAACACTCTACCCTCAATTCAAGTGATAAAAAAAGCGGTTAAACTTGAACTTGAGATTGAACTTGAAACCAATTTTACTTACTGCTACTCCTTTGAGATTGAACTTGAAACCAATTTTACTTACTGCTACTCCTTTGAGATTGAACTTGAAACCAGTTGAATGCTGATTGTGGTTAAGCACGGCAACAGCCAACTGTGGTACATAATGCCCTATAAAAAATGTAAACCCATGTCAACAGAATAGCCGCAAATGCCCTCTAAACATTCAAACCCATCTCAACAAACTACTCATATTAAGGGGTGAAATATGATAGAAAAATTTCTGTACTGCTACTTAGACCTGGATAGCTTTCTCCTGTTAGGAACAAGTCTCTCGATTTATACTCAGGAAATTTCTTATACCATCCTAGCAAGAATAAGAGATTGTCTTTGGCTGCCAAAAAGAGAAGAAGAACCTCAGTATGAATTCAAGTATATATGTACTCTCTGTTTTTTATGCCTGAATGGTAACTATGCAGAAGGAGAGCTTACTACAGAAGAAACAACAACAGAAGCAACATACAGCAGCTGAGCATCAGCCACAGCTCTAGAAAGAAGAGCAATACCAAAGAACTAAACCACACTTCCACTTGCAACTAAAACAGCCGAAACCACTACTCTAGGAGAGAAAATCACCACCAAGCATAACTCAGCACTCCAAAAAACTCGACGATCCATATGAATGTAAGGGCCATATGAAAGTAAATATCCATTTTGTAGAAATTACATGGTATGAGTGCAGAAACAATCAATGCTAAAAACTAACATGACTAATGTGAACACGACTTTCAGTAGTCATGGATGGAAAATAGCACTGATGACCATCTTTTATTGAGAGAAACATTAGTCATCAGTCTTTAGATATAACAGAAAGTGGCAAGACAAGTTCGACTGACATACAACCAATCTTTGTCTGATTGTACGTGTGCACCATATCATCTGAATGGATTTAGTTTTGGGAACAGCTCATGGAAGGAAAACTAGATTCATTCTATCACATTTATAGAGATGACATTTCAAGTGCAACAATTGATACTAAAGAAAACCAAAACAAGATTTTGTATAATACTGGACTGATGAGTGATGATAATAAATAAATAATAGTTTACCTCATCCTCACTGAATCTACCAGCGTTACATATCCTCTCGAAAAGCTCACCACCAGCAGCATATTCCATGACAATAGCATTATGTGGTTTGTAGAACTGTCCAAGGCACCACCATCCTCCCTCCTCCTTTATCTGGGCTTGGGACCAGCAGTTGAAACCAATATCAAACCAATGATATTGATTATCACCAAGCGGAGTTAAAAATGGGTTAATACATGATTGAACCTAAATATTCAAACAAGCAAGCAATCATCATTAATATTTATAAAATAAAAAATATGCAAACACATCCAAATAAACAAGCCAATAAGTTCTTACTACCATATCAACCAAAAATGCACTCAAAACATAAAGTAGCCAATAAGTTCAAGTTAAACATAATAAGTCAATAAACATATCCAAAACAACTAATTAAGAAATTTCCATCCTTGACTCTAGCCAAATCAAAGGCCCTCCTGCACTAAAACCATCCAAATACCTTATTCCATCTTGGGGGCCGTCGTAAACAAGAGCATCACCAACTAAGACTTCCTCAATGTAGACTTTTTTTTCACCTATGAGAACTTTTTTGCCATGGCAAATTCCAGTTGTCTCTGTCATAACATAACCCTTAGCAACCGCAAGACCATTCCTATCTAGTAAGGTTACATTCGGTGAATAACCAAGCATCCCAGGAGAAGGATTCAGTGAAGAACCAAGCGTCCTAGGAGAAGGATTCAAAGAGCCAAACATGTCCTTTAAGTTTCGTTGAGTCTGACGGGAAACTGAATTGGAACCAACTTCAGTTTCGGGTGGTGTTGTCCCGCATGCGGCTTGAGCACTCGACATTCCATTGTTTCTTATGAGCTTAAGTACATCCCGATACAATGGAGATAACAATTAGTTATATATAAATGATATTAAATGCAAGGAGGCACAAGTGTAACTCACCGTTAACACACCCATGACATTACATATGGAAGCGTTCATCTCATTTAATTCCCCTTTCAACTCAGAATTGGATGAAGAGCTTGCTTGTTGCAGTAATGCCTTTGCAATAGCTGTACGTTGCAATTGGTTCTTATACTTGGTTGAGCTGATTCCACGAGTTCTACTGCTTTTCTCGGGCCCAAAGACTTCAGCCAATTCATCGTTATCCAAGTCTGCTTCAAATACACTACCCTCACCATTCGAGCTTGCTTCTTTTCTTCTTTTTTGAGCGGCCTCAACTTGTTCCTATATTATCAACCAATGATATGAGTAGTAATATAAATTAAAAGAATTAATCTTCCTTTTTTAGAACTTACGTAATGAATTCGAGCACTCTCCAATATAGTCCCATCACGGTGCTCATGTCCTTTTTTCCAACTATCTACCCGTCCATGTTTTCTGCTAGGATCTTCTTTATCCTACAAAAACAATCTTCATTAGTTGTTGGGATAAAGAGAATAAAATTTAATGGTGCAAGAATAGACACCTACCATTTTATCCAACATATGGGCGTATGTGCCCCGCCCATTAGTATGCCGATATTTATTCTTTTTCGCATTCTCTGCATTCTTTGCATTTCTAGCTTTCACTTCATCAGTACTCTCATTTCTAACAAACATTGCCCAATGATTTGGATCTTTACCCAATGGACATGCTGCAATAGCTTCTTCCACACCCCCGTACTTACTCAAAATCTCTTTCCGTAAGGCATACTTTGCTGATCTGAACTTTTGGGAAAAGTCCTTTTCTACTGCTTTTCGTGCCGTTGCTTGGGGAACATTAGTCTCAAATTCTTGCTTTATACAACAAGTAAAAAAGATTAGATCTACAGCACTTATCTTCAGTAAAAAAGATTAGTCATAAGCAAATGTCGGATACATGTATCCAAAACATCAAATGTATATGTAAACCTTACCATTAATTCATTCCAAACATCATTTTTGAAGCTTCCATCTATTTTCCTCCAGTCCTTGTAATGAATTGGAATACGAGCTCGAACATAATAACCAACACAAGAATGCCATTTGGCATGGTTAGGACCCACGGCAATGCCGTCCGCATTGAACTCTATAGGTAACTTACTAATGGTTCCTGTTGCTGGTGAGGCTCCCGAAGTTGGCTTATGAGATGGAAGTGGCACTGAACTAGAAGGTTGGGAAGCAATAAGGCGTGATTGACCTGATGCCATTGTAAAATAGCCTCCTATTTGACAAAGGATTGTTAGTAGAAACTATTACATGAGAAATTTATATCTAAATTGAACTAAAAGGAATATTTATACACTAAATGTAGAAAATGAGAAATTCTGCATGTAACTCTACGTATCATAAATAAAAGTGTGCAACTATTACAATCAGGTTAGACTTTGCATCAATGACTCCAAACTAGGTTGGTCGTCGAGAATAGATTGGAAGACAGTTGGTGCATCTAGATCATCCACTTCACATGTCAATCGCCTAGGCGAATGTATGACTACCCACCAATTAGGATATCTCAAATCCTTCGAGTAAAATACTTGACTAGCCTCAGATGCAAGAATCACCGGCTCATCAAAAGAATTATTGATACTCTTTAGCCTATTGAGATTAATCATCACCAAATTAGAATCTAGACAAAGTTTACAACCATTGGTCTTGTCCTCCACCCTCACCCAATTGCAGTAAAAGACAACATGATGAAAGGTCGTATAGTCCAACTCTATTATCTCTTCAATAACCCCATACCACTTGGTCGATGCATTAATGGGATTTTTGTCCTTCCTACTTGATGTAAATGCAGTGATTGCATTCATACAAACACCACTGTCTTGTGTGGCAATTGTTTCGTCATGCGACCTAGTAGAGAATACAAAACCATTAACATGGTACTTTTTATACGTTTTAGCTTTGAATAATGGTTCCACAACAAATCGCCATAAGTCACAGTCCGTGTCTTTTGCAGCCAACAACTGTGAAATGACAAAAACCGCCATTTAGAAAGATAAAATTACTAGATGTAAATTCATATTAAGCGTAATATATATAACAATACCTTGTCATATAACCAGGCAATGAACTCAGTCTGTATCTCTACTTCTGTCTTTGCTATTCCTTTTCTTTTACCACGAGTAGTTTCTTGCAAGGCACGATACTCACTGCAAATTGTTCATGCAGTTTGACACAAGTATTTACAACTTTCTAGACTAGTAAGTTTTTAAGCCAAATGTGTCAAGAAATCAAACCTGTAGTATTCATCAAGCTTTTCAACGTCTAGTTGAAAAAGGACCCATCTACGTATTTGTATCCATTGTTCCTTGCCTAGGGTCACAGTTTTACCCTCAAGTATTGGCCCTTCATCACTATACTCGCCATCTTCATCTAGAAATGCCTCACGAGTAGCTTTGTGGTTTCCATCTCGTGAATTTGGCATGTACTCCATAGCATACCTAACGGATTCAGAAACAATATAGGACTCTACAATGGAGCCTTCGACATATCATTTATTGCTGGGAATATTTTTACACTCCTTCATTGCCCTATTAAATTAAAAAATACAAAATTGTACTTCGTTGTTTCGTCATAGTTGCAGCTAAAAATCAAATAAAAATAAAGGAATTATACATACCGTTCAAACGGAAACATCCACCTGGGATAAACAGGTCCACAAATTAACCCTTCATCAGCCAAATGCACCATGAGGTGGATGCTGATATCAAAAAAAGCGGTTGGAAAATATTTTTCCAACACACACAATGCCTCTGCAACCATGTATTTTGCAGATTGAATTTCATGTCTGATGACGACTTTCGAACAAAGGAGATTAAAGAATAAGCTAATCTGGTGAATAGCTCTTCGCAAGTCACGGTGTTTTGGATAAGCGTGTTGAAGCGAAACCGGGAGCAAATAACACATAATCACATGATAGTCATGTGATTTCATTGTAAGCAAACCAGGAGGACTCAAAGTGACAATGTTTTTTAGGTTCGAGGAAAACCCTGAAGGAAGCTTCAAGTCTTTCAAAATTTTGTAAAACTCTAACTTCTCATCTTTATTCAAGACAAATGGGGCCTTTGGTTTTACAGATCTCCTAGTAATTGGGTCTGTTTGTATCCACTGGCCACTATGAGTCCCCAGTTTCTTTAAATCCTTTCGTGCCTGTACTGTATCTTTTGTCCCTTTCTTGTCCAAAATCGCATTTAATAGGTGTTCTGCGACATTCTTTGCAGTGTGCATCACATCAATAACATGTCGAATTGTATGTTTCAGCCAGTATTTCAAATAAAAAAGAATAGACCTTTTATACCATGCCTCAGTAACTTCATCATCTTCATCATCTCCATTATCAACCACATCCACATTATCAGTACTCCGTTTGGTACCTTTTAAGACTTTACCAGGTACATAGTGGACACGGCTTAGCCTTTTCTCAATTACTTCTCCCTTTAACCTTGTTGGAGGGGGTTTTAACTCCTTTGTCTTTAGCCCTAAGTATTTGCCTTGCCTAAACGGGTGATCAGATTTAAGAAACATGCGGTAATTTGTGTAGACGATCTTCCTTGCATTCCCAAGATGCAGAGACGGAGTTTCATCACCACAAATAGGACATGCTTTGTAACCATGTGTTACGCAGCCTGATAAGTTGCCATATGCAGGAAAATCATGAATGCCCCACACCAACATTGCCTTTAAAGTAAAATGCTCTCTTTTGTGCATGTCATAAGCTGCAACCCCTTCTTCCCATAACTGTTGTAACTCCTCAACTAGCGGTTGAAGGAATACATCGATGTTTTGACTCGGTGCTTTCGGCCCAGGTATTAACAATGACATCATATGGAACTCAGATTTCATGCACAAAGACGGTGGGAGATTATAAGGCACCAAGTAAACAGGCCAACAACTATAACCAGTGGATTGAACTCCACGTGGATTGAATCCATCAGTTGCAATTCCAAGCCAGACATTACGGCCTTCCTTAGCAAAATCTGGCCAATCATCTTTACATGTCTTCCACTGAAGCGAATCAATCGGATGTCGCATATAATTCCAAGAAGGTGTAGCTCTATCATGCCATGTCATTTCACGCGCTATCCATGGTATTGTGTACAACCTTTTGAGTCTTGGGATCAATGGAAAATGTCTCAATACTTTTCTCGCCTCTTTTGTTTCTTTCTTCCCCATTTTCCCCTCCTTCACTTTGTATCTAGGTGTTTAACATTGACTACACACCGTTAAATCAGCTTTGGTCTTCCAATATAACATACAGTTATTTTCGCAGGCATCTATACACTCAGCTTTCATTCCTAGATCTTTTAACATTGCCTTCATTACAGGATACTTAGAAGGTAGAGTGTTTCCGTCTGGCAACCATGTTTTTAACAGAGACAAAAGTGCAGTCACACTATTTCCCGACCATTTATACTGCTTCTTCAAGTTATGGAGGTCTACAATTGCAGAAAGAGTTGTTACAGGAGCCTCGCATGAAGGATATAATTTTTCTTCTGCTTGTTTCTTATATTCATGGTACCTTTTACCCAAATCAGGCTCTAGAACAACAGGGTGTTCAACATCTTCGACCTGACTTCCATCACCTTCATTCAAATCATCCGCTAACTCTTCATGCACGCCATAAGCAACATCAACAAAATTCTCCATCCCTAGTCCTTCTGCCTCACTATTTTCTTTTTCAACTTGGTTTACCATTCGATCCTTATATGGATTCTCGCCATGTAAAGCCCATACACGATATGTTGATTCTATACCATAAAGAATCAAATGTTTTCTAACTATATCATACGCAAACCTTTTTCTGTTTCGGCATTTTTTACAAGGGCAAGGACACGTGGTCGATGTTTGGTCTTTGCCACTAGCAAATAGAATAAAATCTGAAACCCCCTGCCTGTACACAGTCCCAAGTCTATCTATTTCATTCATCCATTCTTTTAGAATCGGCTGAGACATTCTGTAGGTAACACATCAAGTAAACACAAACAAGTAAATCTCTTAAATACCGAGATTATCACCTTTACTGAAAATAGTTCAACGAAATTATTTTCACCATGTGAACTGTGAAACAATGAAACTCACTAACTTCTGTCTTTTGCAAATGGGGTTACATACTGATCCCAAGTCCCTGACATCTTAAATACTCGATGGAATTTACAATACAACCTCTGAACCTCAGCACTGATAATAATATTTATAACCAACATTGCATCTTATTGACACCGGAAAAAATAAATCTACTGATATAACATTCCCTGGTCATAATGTAAATAAAACCTAGATGTATATATTCTACCAACAAAAAAACAAAACAAAAAACAAAAGTTCTTAGGTCTTGCACACAAAAATTGGACTCGAGAAACTTCAATCCATTCATTTGAAAGCCACGAAAAAATCGATAAACCCAATAAAATAGAAATCAGAACATAACTAAAACATGGATTTTAACAGTAGCATTAATTTCACATAAATAACTCAATCAGACAACAAAGATCGAATTTTCATTGAAGAACACAATATAAAAAAAATCGTACCTTTCGTTATAACTGGAGCAACTAACACCCAAGTTGATTTCAGTTGTGAAATAATCACCCAGTGATAGTGTGAATAAACGAAAAAAGAGAAATCAGATGAAAAAAATAGCAACCCTAGAAGAAGAAGAACAACAACAACAACAATAACAAGAAGGAGGCGATTGAAGGTTCTTTGAATGTAAAAGGCTATAACTTTTCCATCTATTGGGTTGAAAAAAAAAAATGCTTTGTAAACATATCATAGATTGATCCAAGGATAGACTTTGAAACATATGAATTCTGCCTCTCCAAAAAATGTGGGAACTTCTTTGCTAACATTCTACTATATACCAAAATTCAAATGCCAATGAAAATTTAAATATTCAAATATCCTTACAACATTAAAATCACTTTACCATTACCATTGCAAAATAAAAATCCATGCTAACATTCTACCATGTACCAACATTCAAATGCCAATCAAGATAATGAAAGTGTATATTCCCAAGTTATCATAACAAACAGTCAAGCTGAATCCATGAGCAAGTATGTAAATCAAGAACCCAAACATCATTATAGTAGTGATTATCACCAACACCACCTATGAAATATTTAGGTTAGTGGATCATAAAACCTAAGTTTTTTAAAATATCATCATTATGATTTATGCTCCTCTGGTTGGCTTGTTAACTTGAAAAATATAGGCTATGCTTATAATTCTTTAATTACCAAATTTGGGGCAACAAGAACACACTAAACCCTCCAACATTTGGGTTTGATTCAGTTGATCACCACATTTGGGTTGTCTACAGATCTCGCTGCTCATTAAAAAGATGCTAATAGCTGTACTAAAGCTACCCACCATGATCCTTCCATCCCAAAAGCCTACCAACCATGCAAAACAAGATTTCAGCCAAAAATACAAAAAGAAACCCTGTAAAATAGTAGGCAGAAAAGCTGTATCACATGAGTCAGCTCAGTTTGGCGTTGCCTTCTATATCAAATCACTGACCATAAATCTCTCACCCTTTACATCAAATTCATGAGCCCAGGTCACTATAACTATAACTGAAAGTAAAACTTAAATGAAGAAACCAAAGTATAATAATTTATATCAAATCTCCCCTTCATTCATCATCTCCATCATCACAATTCATCCCATTTATTTTCCATAAATCAAAACCATTTGACAATTAAATCTAAAACAATAATGAAATCATTTCAAAGCTACAGTTCCATAAAAACACATGCATATCCATAAAAATAAATACATATTCACTTGCCTTTGGGTGAGGAAATCCAAAATGATCAAATCCACAGCTTAGCTCAAAATGCCCAAAACCTATGGATTAGAAACAAACCCACATAAATAACTATACAAAGCACAATCAAACATAACAAACTCATCTAACACTAATTAATGGAAAACCCCCAATTAACAAAACCTAATCAAGCTTGAAATTAGGGATGATGAAGATCGTGGGGCCACCATGACCGATGGCCCACTGGAATAGTGGTGGTGATGGTGCTCGGTGGTCCACTGGGCAAAGAAGGGGAGGAAAGAAATCAGAAAGAATGAGAGAAAGAAAGAGAGAGAGAGAGAGAGTGAAATGGGTGGGTGCTCGGGCACGTTGCTAGGAAGAGTGAATGAGGAGGAAATAAAGAAAGGAAGAAAGAGAGAAATGAATCAGTGAGAAGGGAGAGGGAAATGAGAGAGGGGGCTGTTGAGAGCGTGGAATGATAAAGGGGAAAGGGAGATAAGGGAGAAGGATAAGGAAGAAAGAAAGAAGAGGGGGAGGAGGAAAAGGCGGCTGCGCAGGGCAGAGGAGAGGAGAGGGACAGGGGAGGAAGAAGAGAAGAGAGGAAGAGAGAGAGAGAGAACCAAGTGAGAGGGAGTGGTGTGCAGGTGGGTGCAGGGCGGAACAGAGGAGGAAGCAGGGGAGAGGGAGAGGAACAGGGGAGGATGAAGAGAAGAGAGGGAGAGAGAGAAAGAGAACCAAGGGAGAGAGGGAGTGGTGTGCAGGTGCGCAGGCGAGGGGAGACAGGGGAGGAAGAAGAAGAGAGGAAGGGAGGGAGGAGAGCAGACAGATAGGAAACAGAGAGATGGGGAACGAGGGAGAGAGAGAACAGAGAAGAAAGAGAGGAGTGTACCTGGTGCAGGGGAGGCGTCCGGCGGCTCGAGGAGGAAGATGAAGGCTCTGCTGGCGTCCAGGGGCTCCTTTGCGCGCTTGGCAGTGCTGGCGATGAGAGGGTCGTGCGCCTGGGAGAGGTCTGGAGAGGGAGGGAGAGATAGAAAAGGATTAGAGGAGATGGGTTCTGGAGATGAGAGGACGACGATGGAGATGAGAGGAGAGGAGAGGAGGGAAAGAAAGAAATGAGTGAGGGATAAGAGGGAAATGAGGGAGGGCAGAGCGCGGGAGGGAAAAAAAAAAGGTGGGAAGGAAAAAAAGCGACCTGGTGGAGCAATGCTTAAAACTAGCGGTTTATTAATGCTCACTGGTGGAGCAAAAATTGAGATTACCGTTACAAAATAATTATTAAATTGAGTAAAATTAATGTGACACTTTAAAACCAATGTTAACGTATATAAAACGTTAGGAAACTAGTTACACTTAAAAACCGTTACTTACCAAAAACCTTGGGCGTTACTAATATCCTATTTTGGTGTAGTGATCCCTTACTTCCGTAGCAGAATTGTCATTGAGTTATTCAAGAGAAGTTGGCAGGTAAATGCTAATAGGCTGAATCTTCCTGAGTTGTTGAACCTACCAGTTTGATAACCCTGTTCGTAGCTAGTTAGGAGGCTTTTTGTGAAGGTTTTGGGTAGTAGACGGAGATACCAAATGATCATGATTCAATTGATTTTTTTACTTCGTATTTGAAATGGTGGAACTTGTGGGCAGTGGTTGAGGAGCTTGTATGGTTTTGGAAAGATGCTGATTTATGATGTGGAAACACAATTTCCCTAAATGAATGGTTTGTTAATGTAGGTCAATGTATTTTTTTGTTAATTGAATGTATAGCATGCTTTGTTATGCAAAGAAAGGAATAGAGTGGAATGTGAATATATTCAGATTGAATCGTACTGAATGGATGATGGTTATGTGATTTTTCAATTGATCAATAGTCGATATCGACAATTTAACTGAACCTAAAAAAAGACAGTCATAGTCGATATCGACTATTTAACTAAACCTTAAAAAAAAAAAAAACAATCATAATCGATATCAACTATGTTGATAGTCAATAACGACTATTTAACTGGAACTCAAAAAAGACAGTCATAGTCGATATAGATTATGTGGATAGTCGATATTGACTTTTTAACTGGAACTCAAAAATGACAGTCATAGTCGATATCGAATATCCACTGGAACCATGGATAATCGATATCGACTATTCAACTGAAACTCTAAAAAAGACAGTGATAGTCGGTATCGACTACTCAGTTGGAACTTGAGGAAGTCAATAAAAGTAAATATCGACTATCGTTATAGTCGATATCGACTATTTAGCTGGAACTTAAAAAAGACAGTCATAGTCTATATCGACTATCTATTTTGCTGGAACTTAAGTACGAATGTCTTGTACACTAGTATAAGTTAGTTAATCAGATTTGGGACAATACAAACAATATTGTAAAAGTGGAAAAAACAAAATATCAACTTTGGGACAATACAAACAACATTATATATAGAAAAAGATTTCAACATATATAGCCCCCGAAAATGGGTCGTCCTTAAAAAAGGGAAATATGTTTAATAACACTTATATGCCCTTCCAAAAAATGCTTCAGCACGACGTACAAGGTCTGAACAACATCTTTTATAACCAACCAAAAACGTTGTTCAATAGATTGTACACCGTCTAGACAGCTGCATCTTCCAGCACATTCACACCAAATATTCACCACCCCCTTCCAAAAAATGTTGATCAGTAGACTGTACACTGTTCAGACGGCTGCATCTTCCAGCACGTTCATACCAAATATTCACCAAAAAGTTGCTTACATTAACTCTTGCATCCCCTTCTAAAAAATGTTGATTAGTAGATTGTACACTGTCCAGACAGCTGCATCTTCCAGCACATTCACACCAAATATTAACAATCCACCAAAAAGTTGTTCACATTAACTCTTGGCATCCTCTTTCAAAAAATATTAACACCAACAACCAACCAAAATTCCTTCCAAAAAAAATGTTTCAGCAAAATTTCAAAATCTGAATGCCTGCATCTTCAAGTTCGCGCCAGTGGATTACGACAACTTTGCTGGTTATGCCCCCTCTCCTTACAGTTACCACAAGCGACTACCATTCGTTGGCGGCCATGATTTTCAGTCCGAATCCTATTCTTCTTTGACCACCCTGGCTGTTTAGTAGCTTCTGGTGGGAGAACTCGTTCATCATATGTGTGCTCCCAATACTCACTGTCACGGGTAGCATGCAACACTTCACTATACGTCATACGATATACACTTGAGAGGTACCAATGTTCATAGAATTCATATGGATCATAGTTTTTAACTCTCATTGAAGCCATTGCACGAGCACACGGGATCTCCAAAATATCCCATCTTTAACATGTGCAAGTCTTGCGTTCAAGATCGACGACATCCACGTACTCCGCTGATTGTACCTGAAACTCAACTAGGCCAGCCACACGAACATGCAGTTGTCTGGCTTCTTTCGTTTCTTTTTCCAAAACTTTCTCCACATACGGTGTTAGACGACTTGTAACTGCTTGCGATTTAAGATGTGCTTCTGGTAAAATTCCATTAGCTTGGCCCGTATTTCCTCGACCAGTTTTGTAATAGGAAGGACTCTCATGTCTTTTAAAAGGCCATTTGTTCATTCTGCTGCGTTGCTAGTGAGCATGTCATACCGCCGTCTATCTACATATGTATCGGCCCGATGTTGCCTTCCAATTGAATCAATGTAAGTGAATGCCTCTTGGCTGACTGCCTGTATATCAGTCATATATGCATTGTATTCAAACGGCTTGTTCGTTTTGGCGACACGCCAAAATTTCATAACAATTGCCGCATCACTGAAAGCCACCTTAATATTCTCGGCGATGTGACGGCAACAATAACAATACTTTGCTGAGGGTATGGTGTTTAAGAGCGCCGGAATAAGACCTTTTTGGCGGTTAGACAAAATAGTCAAATTGTTAGGCTCACCCAGCGCTATATGTAGATTTGCAAGGAACCACTCCCAACTATCACGTCACTTGAATTCCGCAAAGGCAAAACCGATGGGGAGGAGCTTATGATTGGCATCGTGTGTAACAACAATGAGCAAAACACCGGGATACTTCCCTCGGAGATGTGTCCCATCTACAGAAATCATTGGTCTGCAAGTATTAATGAAAGACCTTAGATAAACTCCGAATGCCCAAAAAAATTTTCTAAAATGGTCTTCAGATGTAGTGTCTATGTTTGTTACTTTGCCTGGATTGGTCCTCTGCATTTCAATACAGTAACTAGGTAGCATTTGAAAGGACTCATCGTAAGATCCTCGCACTGCATGCAAGGATCAATGTCCTTTGCTACATGTGCCTTCCTATAGGTAATAGTTGTCCGAAATTCTATTTGGTAGTCGTTCGTGATCTCTTTTGATTTCAGATTGGCATTTTGTCGGACTCTATCCATGATGAACTCCGCAATTAGCAATGCTGACGCCTGTTTATGTGCCATCCCCATCATTGGCTTCCAGCATATATGGACAGGATTATACATACGCACTTCAAATTGTGGTCCTGATTCTACGATAGAGGCATGAATGCACCAAGGGCAATTCTGATCTTTACAGCATGTTGTCACTTTGTACATGTTGGTCCTCAAGTGCTTCAGAGTAAAGTTTTTATAAATTACAAACTTAGTCAGAGTCTTCCGGAATGTGTCACGATCAGGGAATTCACGGCCAATCCACATTTCCCTTGCTGAATTGTTTCTAACATCTGCAATCAATTCTTCAGGTACCATGTCGTCGACGAAATTGACTGGATTAGCTCCGGCGATGTTGCTTCTATCCGCGCCCATCACAACCACTGGAATTTGTCCGGTTAAATTATTTTCATCAAAATGATTCACATCACCATACTCTGCCCCATCCTCTATGTTATCAACACATGGATTTTTTACTGGATTAGGGCCGGTAATGTTTCTTTTGTCCGCGCCCATCACAACCACTGAAATTTGTCCAGTGAAATTACTTTCATCAAAATGATTCTCATCACCATACTCTGCCCCATCCTCTATATTATCAACACATACATTGTTGACTAGATTAGCCCCAGCAACGTTCCTTCTGTCCGCGCCCATCCCAACCGCTGGAATTTGTCTAGTCAAATTATTTTCATCAAAATTATTCTCATCACCATACTTTGCCCCATCCTCTATATTATCAACATCAATCTCTTGACCTAAGGTATGTAGTGGACTTATAATGTTTCGAACAGTTGAAAAATGCATGTCATTATCTTCTTGGAGATCGACGGTAGGAAGCTCTAGAACGGCTGTCCCATCGTTCACTTCTTTTCCCTTGCAATTTAACAAATACACCCCTTGATTTTCCACGAAAAGATCGATGCTTATCATTCCTCTGAAACCTACAATGCATCAACAATATAACAAAATCCAAGTGAGGGATTGAGATTAATATTTGATAAATGTTTAATATAGAATACAACATGTTAACATACCCAGATTGTTCTCCTCCTCTACATTGTCCATTGTTCGATCTATTAGTAACATATAAGTATATCTCATTGGTATCCCGACCCAATGCCTTTATCATTCTGTTTACATCATTATCATCTTCAATGCTAGCCAATGAAAATGCACGTCCATTGTGATGAAGGTATTGTATGCTTAAGCTTTCAGTCGATGAATCTCAATTAGATGCTTCAATTGCTTCAGCAACCAATGACCCATATGTTATGTCGGTTGATAAATACCTCATCTTCTGCTTTCCTCCATTATAGATGGGCCACATCATATCAAAATCAAAATTTCCATCGTAGTGGAATATGATTAGGATAGTGTAATCTGACATGCTATTTACAAATAAAAATTTAGTTTATATAGTGATAGGAACAGAAGGTAAATATGTATGCATAAACAATGCCCATGGTGAAAGGGCAAGTGTGTGTTTAAAGTAAATGCATTGTGATATTCCAAGGGTTGTACTAATTGTATTGTTAAACAGTGCCATACACAGACTATATACATTTTAAATCATAGAGCAAAAAACGAATATGAAAACTAAATACGACAGTGTAGGAGTATATCCATCTTTTATACCAATTTCAGGGGACAAGGTCCATTTGCTGTTAAAATTTCTAGATCTTGTAAAATGAAATGGTCAAAAAAGAATTAACATGGGGCATGAATGTTGTGTTTTAGTTTATGCTAAATAATACAGTGAAGAAGAGGGGTGATGTTTGTATTGTCGAATACAACCACATTTAAAACCCTAAACCTAAAAAATGTATGCTAAAATTAAAGATTACAGTGTCACTTTAGGAGAAGAAATTCACCTTTCAAAACTCTAGATGAACTTGGGTGCCATTTTCTGGGACAGTAAAAAAATGTACATTTAAAACTCTAAATCCAAAAATGTATGTGAAGATTAAAAGGATGGGAGTGATTTTTTAGGAGCAAATATCAACTGCTCACAACTCTAGATGCACTTGGATGCCATTTTCTGGTACAAATCAAGGTCGTTGATTACTTGTCTTGGGCTGGTAAGATATAAAAGAAAGAACATAAATCAACAAGTTGACCGACTGCCAAGTTTTGGGGAAACTATCAAACTAATAATAAAGATTCATGTGTTTAATAAAGTGCTTGAAGAGCTGCAGTGGAGTTTCATCGCTAGGCAGTGTTGCAAGCACCAGACGAGGCGAAAGATGTAAAGGGGAAAAGCAGATGCGAAACTGGGTTTTAAGTGTAGTTATAGATGACCGTCGATATTGACTATAGCGCTAAAAGACCAAAAAAAAAAAAAGAGAAACATCAATTTAGGGCCCATTATGTCTGAGCATTTTTATTGGGGCCAAATTAAATAATAGGCTCTTTATGAGGGCTTTTCCAGTTAGATCCCCATCAAAATTCAAAGGGCTCGTCATTGCACCGTGCATCACTGCTGTGAGTGTCACTTATCATCACATGGGAACGTTTTTACTTTTATGATGACAAGACAAGAACTATTGTCATCATATGTGTCATCACATAAGGCTTTCTGTCATGATGACATGTTTTGGAAAAGAAAAGAGTTAAAGAATGTCAAAGCATCAGGTCTTTGCTCCATATCCACAAGCATTTCAAATACATATAATGATAAGCTTTGGGACTTCTTGAAAGATTGATTTCCTCTCTAAAACTTCAAGTTGCTGGGCTCAAGTTCAAGTCTTTGGAGGTTCTTTCTGCTATTTTTCTGAAGTAGATTAATCTTGAAGAGGCATTCAAGGTGGTTTGTTCAAGCACGACGAAAGTGTACGGGGAGCAGTCGGCAAGATAGCATGGTCCTTAGATTGAGTCAGCAACTGGGAAAGGGTTGTGAGTTCTTTCTTGTAACTTTCAATTTATTTAGTGCTTGGTTGTTTGTTCGCCTAGACGGTAAAGCCCGTGGTTTTTTCCCTAATAGAGTTTTCCACGTATAAATTGTGTGTCCTTCTCATTGTGTGGTTGCTTGTTTTAAATCTGAATTAGGGTTAATTATTAGATTAATCACTGGTTCTTGAAATCTAATAGAGATCTAGTTATTGGGACCTAAGCCTTTGTTAAGGCTGATTATTTTAGTTGGTATCAGAGCATGTTACACTAAGTTATTGTGTGATATATTTAGAAGTAGTTTCTAATAGATTTCAACTGAGAATGAACGTCTACCACTAAGCCCCTCTCTTAGATGGAACCAATTATGCTTACTGGAAGGTAAGGATGATTGCATTTCTTAGGGCCATAGACAATCAAGTCTGGGATATCATAATGGAGGGATATTCTGATCCCACCGTTGTTGCAGATGGGCAGACTAAATTGAAACCCAGAGCCCAATGGATTGCTGTGGAAAAGACCTAGTCTAATTACAATAATAAGGTAATTAATGCAATATACAACGGAGTAACCGCTGTAGAATTTCGTAGAATTTCTGCATGCCCTAATGCCAAGGCGGCTTGGGACTTGCTAAGGACTGTCTATGAGGGAACTGATACTATTAAGCAAACCAAAATCCAAAACTTGACAACCACTTTTGAGACAATTCGGGTGAAAGATTCTGAAACTTTTGACGAGTTCAATTTTAAATTGAGTAAGATTGTGAACTCAAGTTTTAATTTGGGAGAACCTATAGCTCAACCCAAAATTGTCAAGAAAATATTGAGGTCTCTCCCAGAAAGGTTTCGTCCCAAGGTAGTTGCCATTGAGGAGTTGTAGGATCTTACACTCCATTGAGCTGCCACTTATCCCAAAACCAATTGGCGATAGGAAACGGCATAACAATGGTTTTATGGTGAGGGCGAGGGCTCGACCACAATTATGACCGCTCAGGAGCAAAGGTGGACGTTGACCTCAACAGGAGTACCAAGATCTAAATTCCCTCAGTGTGGAAGAGTTAGTTGGAAATCTACAGACATACAAAGCTAACCATTGTCTTAGCAAGAATGGTAAGGAAGTTGCACTCAACGCTTCGAAATCTGTGGACAGCAGCTCTGAATCATAGTGTGACTTGGAGGACGCTGAGTTTGAGAAATATTTCGTTAAAAAATTCAAAAAGATATTGAAAAATAAAAAGGCTAAGAAGGATGGTAACAACAAGGCACCCTACAAGACCAAATATGCGCCTAATTTTGTAAAGAACCCATCTAAAGGATCAACCAAGTCCATCCAATGCTTTGAATGTCTAGGTTATATATGGTCACACTGTTGCTAAGTGTGCCAACAAAATGGAAAAGAGCAAAGGTAATGTTATTAATGTTTCTCGGGAAGATGATATAGATGAGGAAAAGAGTGAGTCTGAATCTCCTAATAGTGAGTTTAAAAATTGTGTTGCTTTCATGGCTTTGTCCACTATCTCTTCTATGCAGGGTTCATCTGACAGGGAGTCCAAGTCCAATGAAATTCAGTTTTTGATGACTTCTCTGATGATGACAAGAACAGGGAAACTGGATATAAGAAATTGCTGTAAGATTCCGTACGCATGTCGAAAATCAATAAGAAAAGAGCATTAAAGATGAAAGAAATGGAGCTAAGTCAGCTAGAAGATCAGCATATGATATTGTCTAACAATTTGATTGTTGCAGGAAAGGAGACTGAGTTAATGAAACAACAAGAGCTGAAAGCAAAATACGAGATGGACAATTTGAAGAAAGAGTTGAGTCACTGTAAAGCTGAAAAGGTTGATTTACTTGGAAAGCTCAAGTTGACAACCTCTGAATTGTCAACTGCAAAGGCCTCTTTGGACCACATGAACAAAGGGTCCATGAAGCTCGATGAAATACTTGAAAGCCAAAAGATTGACTTGTCTAAATCTGGAATTGGCTACACTCATGGAGCTTCGTCCTCAAAAGATAAAGGTAAATCTGTATTTGTTCAAGGGCCTACTGCGTACTCCATGACACCCTTAGTTCATAAGGCTCCACCCTTGAAATCTGTGAATGCTAAGAATGTGCCCAAACCTAAACTCACCCTATATGTCACTTTTATGGAATTAAAGGGCATATTAGACCACACTGTAATAAAAGAAGAAATCATATCAGAAATCAGACGAGGAAGAAAAGTTCTTCTCCTCAGTCAAGACTAAGGTTGTTTGGATTTGTAAGACCGACCTGAGCGGTAATGTGGTCTACACAACACTGTCTAAATCAATTGATAATGCTAAGTTTGATCCCCCTCTCCGTAAGCCCCTAAGCAGTGGCCTAAACCCCTAGTCCTCAAATCAAGTTTTGATTAGCATATGCATACTTTTTCAGGCTAATTTTGAGGTTATCTGGCATGTAATACACTTTGATTTGTTGGATTTTCGAACTGCATTTTTTACAATTTAAGGATTTTGATCATGTCTACAAGTACATGATGACTAACTTGGACACTCACTTAGGGTCAATGAGACAATAGGATTGACAGGATTCACGGTCTTAGTGGTTTTGTACTTATTCGAAGCATCAATTTTGATTTCCCCACCTCTCTATGTTTTCTCCTTAATGTCTATGTCCATATATGTGACCCAAAGTGCGGAGAGATTTCTGTAGACCGACGCAATGGAACTGTATCCTATAGGGTTAAAAAATTTCTATAAAAAATGAACACTAGAACTTGAGCCTTTTTGTATTTGAAGAAGTTCATAAGAATATCTAATTTGGGCATGAGAAAAAAAAGTATATACAAATAGAAAAGAAAAAAAAAGTGTGACAATAAGGGGGAGCTTCACATCTCATTGCTAATCAGATCGGATGTTTTTGAAAGGTGTGAAGTTCACTTTGTATCTGATGATTGTTGATTTATGGTTGATCTGTGATTTCTTTGTGTTTTTTCATTTGAGATTTTCTTACACACAATATACACACATGGAAAATTCCTCAAAAATTGTGTTGCCTCACGCATTGCAAATTATTGTGTTTGGTCATCGAGGATTTTTGAATTTTGGCCTGATTGAGTTTTGCATTTGTACATTTTTTTCGAGAATATAGATTATATGATTTAGGGGGAGCAAACACTTTGTCAATTCTGAACAAAAAGGGGGATCGTTGAGACAGCTCATGAGATTACGAGTTGATTATATTGCTGATTAAATTTCAAAATTAATTTTAATTTTCAAGATTTCACGCTTGATCTTTTGTCAAAGTTTTGTAAATTGCAGGGATGAACCGAAGAAACGTTTTCTTGTATTTTGCTGATCGGGTTATATTGTCTAGGTAGAATTTTTCTTGTATTTAGGTGTTTTGTTCTTTAATTGTCAAAGAGGGAGATTGTAAGGATTATAATCCTATTATAATCAATATTGGCAAATTTATTGGGTATTAGAGAAAATCTAGGATTTATTTGCCCAAGAAAGGTGACTATAAGACTAATTCGATCAAAATTCAAAGGGCTCATCGTACACCATGCATCACTGTTGTGAGTTTCGTTTATCATCACATGGGAACATTTTTACATGATGACATCACAAGAACTATTGTCATCACATGTGTCATCACATAAGGTTTTCTGTCATGATGACATCTTTTGGAAAAGAAAAGAGTTAAAGAAAGTCAAAGCATCAGGTATTGTCTTCGTATCTACAAGCATTTCAAATACATATAATGATACTACAAGAAAAACAGCTTTTAGCGGGGGCCGCCGGCCGCCGGCAAAAGTGGTCATGGCCGCCGGTAAAACATATACCGGCGGCCACGGCAGCCGCCGCATGGCGAGGGTATATCGCAAGTGGGTAAATGTTTTAGGGGCGACCGGTGGCCGCCGCTATTGAATTTTGTTGCGGCGCCTTTGACCTTCGGTAAAAGAAATCCGTCAGTTAGTAAGACGACGAAGAAAAGTTTTACCGGTGCCCTTTGGCTGCCGGTAATAGTAAATATGGCCGCCGGTAAAAATGTAAAAATTTTTAGCGGCGATCGGTTGGCCGCCGGTAGAAGCTTTGTTTTTTTTTCTCTTGACCGCCGGTAATAGTAACAATGGCCGCTGCTAAAAATGTAAAATTCTTTTGCGTCAGTCAGGTGGCCGCCGGTAAAAGCAGATTTTTTTTTCTCTTGGCCGCCGGCAATAGTAACACTGGCCGCCGCTGACAATTTAAATTTTTTAGCGGCAGTCAGGTGGCCGCCGGTAAAAGTAGTTTTTCTTTTTTTTTAAATATCATCCCACACCACATAAAGCACAGAAACAATAATTACCTGCCAACATTTTCATAATCTACCAATCCTCACCACAACTTAGAAGTACAAAAGTAATAACAATAGCATTCAGAAAGAAAATTATCAATGGCCAACATCGTGATTTTGTTGTGGAAAACAATAAACATGTCCTCTAAAATAGAAAATGACATCTTCTTCTTTTGCCTTTGGTTCAACCACATTTCTTGCATAATCTGATATGCTTGCAAGCATTTTATCCACGGTTTCTTTGTTTATATCGAACCTAGGTAGGGCAGAAGAAAGACCCGAAATTGTTGAAAAATGAAATCTTATGCGGATTTCCCTAAGAAAAAGAATAAAGGATTACACCACTGTATCTCTGTCTTGTGTTCTTCGGACAAAGGTCTTCATCAATAGCCTTTCTTTTATTGTTGGGCTGTTCATGTTGTTGCTGCTGCTGCTGCTGTTCTTTGGATTTTCCCTTCAGTAGATGGGGTAGAAGTCTGTTCTCATCTGATAACTGCACTGGTTTGAGAAAGAATTCCTCTGCTCCTCTTTCCAAGCATCTGTTTAATAATCCATCAAACATTTTATCTTAGTAATTCATTTAGGCTTACAGAATTATGCAATTTGACTAACTTTACTTTGTGATTTTTGTTGCAGTCAATATAAACTTGACCCTGCCGTATCAGTATCCAAATCAGACACATGGCTTAATGGTCCACATTCTCTATTGGTCATCAATTAGGTCACATAATAGGTAGACCGTTTGATGGTCTTCAATAAGATGGTTATGATCAATCAATCAGAAATCTCTATTACCATTTCGATTGATAGGAGGAATTTGATGAAAGTTTAAATATTATACAGACCATTTCCAATTATAACCTCCTAACATATTTTTTTGTGTTAACTTGCATCAAGTTTTATGTAATTCTCATTTAGATTACCAAGGAAAAAGGAAATCATAGCATTTGAAAATGAAAGTTTTCAAATGACTTCATAGGTTTTCTTTTTTGCTCATGTTTGCATCAAATTACATATGGTTTTCATGATGATCCTCCCGGAAAGGTGAAGGTTTTGGCAAATTCTCCAGATTTAAAAGAGACCCACTTCATTTAAATAGAAATAAGAGAAAAAAGAAGAGGGAATTAAAACAAGTAGCATGAATAGATATGAATTTTACCTGTTAATTCTAGAAGGAACATTTTCAGATGACATGATCACAACAGGTATATCTTTAAGTGATGATGATTCCTGTTTAAAACAAAAAAAAGAGACAAGAAAACATCAATTGCTGACTAAAATGAGAGCACAAGAAAAAGAGCAGAGAGAATGAAAAACATAGAAAAGGTACCTTGATTTTCCTAAGGAGGTCATAACCAGTCATTCCGGGCATACAGTAGTCAGTGATGAAACAGGTACCATAGAAGTTCTATTCAATGAAATAGTACAGTGCATACAATCAGAAAATATAATATAAAAGCAGTCATTCCGGTATGGAATTTGTAACCATATCAGAAAATATAATATAAAAGCAGGAAGAAATTCCAATTGGAAATATACAGCGGATGGCTGCTCATGATCTACTAGGCTAATTAGAAACAAGTACGATAGAAGGTCTATGCAAAGAAATAGTACAGTACATACAATCTCAATCTAAGCCAACAGTAGCAGAAACCATATCTTTTGTGCAAGTCAAATATCACATAATTGGTTATAACAACTTCAATATTGTCAAAAATGGACCTCATATTCAAAAGCTAGTTTGTTGTTAGTAGGGTGCTGCAAACTTTTTCAGAAAAGGTTCTAAAACCCGGACTCGGGGTGTGACTCAATTGCCCTCAAGTGAGTCAACTTGGCTAAGCCGGACTGAGTCTCACCCATAACCCGTAAACCGTGTGTGTCTCTGAGAGAGAGAGAGAAGATCCAACGTGCAACATGAGTCCATGAGTGACTGCCACCTCAAGTCATCCCAAAAATATCTTAGGAGCAAGTTTCCAAAGTCGTTTCTAACATCTACACATTTTGAGAACCTAGTTGGTGGAACTCTATGAATTGTGATTACTTTCAGATCTCTCTTCAACCATATTGGGGTTAGTGAATTTAAAGATGAACCTCAAAGCCACTGGGTCCAAGCCAAAGAATCCAAGAGCAAAGAGGAAGTACATAGAGCGGCATAGACAAAGGCAAGGGGCATGAAGAGTTGGAATAAGTACAATTACTATTTTCACTTGTAGCATTCGAAGACAGTACAAATAACAAACAAAATCAATAGTAAGTAGGACTGAGGAGATATTCTGTTACAGCCTATAACAAATCTTAAGGCTTCACTTCTATTTCCTGCTTTTGTCCATAAGAATTCCAATCAAAACCAAGACAAAAACTACAATTCATACCCATGATCATAAACAAGAAACCATTCAATTACAGTGATTTAAAAAAAAAAAAAAAAACTATCAAGTAATTACCTGCTCTTTAAACTGCTCTTCCTTTACTTCATAACTTGAAAGAGCCACAACCTCCACCTGAACAATTAAGTAATAACAACAAAAGAATAATGTACTTTCGGAAGAGTTTCTTTATAATAGAAATGAAAGTTTATATTGGAGGCTGTCCAAGATGGAATTATACTCAGGACCAGATCTCACATCACTAGATTGATCAATAACATGTCTGGTATGTATATCATTATAGATACAGAAGTTGCAATCCGGAAGGTAGAAAAGCCATCTCATTTAAATTCTCATTTTTCCAGATGGTCTCCACCTCCATCTGAAGCTGTTAAAAGTGACAATCTGATTAGACCTTCACCATCATCATCTTTAGGGGAAATGTTAGGTACAGAAGTTTTCCATTGTCTATCTGGATATCATCTTGGTTGTCCATTTCCTCTGTTGCTACATATATATCACAGATAGTATCAAGAGATCTTGATAGATATCCTCAGATTTTCACCATTGCAATAGGAATATTTGATCAATCAATACTTGGTTGATGTCATATCTTGTATGTGTAAAAATGTAACAGATATAACACAAAAGGCACAAACATTCTCACTTGTTTACCCAGGTTACAGCATCATTATCTTCAGTGAAAAAACACATGTTTTACTTCCTTGGTGGCTTAAAATGCATCAAATTCGAAATCCACAGAAGAATAAATGAAGGATTATCAATCGGAAAATCATGTTGACATGAGATTCTATGACATTTTTTTCCCTCCCAGTTCATGATGATCTGAAAGTGAAACAGATATATTCATAGAATACCTTGTCCACATCCATGTGATTGCCAAGAGCTGCACCAGCTGTTCGCCCAAATCCAGAAACCAGATTGAAAACACCTGGAGGAAGCCCGGCCTGTTCCACAGAAATAAATATGATAAATAACAAATCAAGTTGAAACTGCAAGACCAATTTCACATATGGTTTAACCAATTTCCATATGGTTTGTGGTTAATTAAGATTATTTAAGTGTATTAATTTGTGAGATGCCTTTTTATTATTAGTGAGTTCTAGAAATTACCTGCAACTTATTAATGCTAAAACTTTATGCTTAATATGAGGCTAGACCTTTTCTTTTCTTTTCTTTTCTATTTGTATTTGATATCTGACATTGTGAAATTATAATAAGTCAAAACAAATAAGAGAAGAAGAGACGAATTTGAATGAAATAATCAGAAGTGACATGTTCGATCCTGGGGTCACATAGATCAAAGCCCTGAATATGGAGTGGAATAGTAAAAGTCAAAAGACCAACTCCAGATACATGGGATGAGGAATTAGCGACAATAATAAACATTAAAACTAGAATAAAAGATGAATAATATGTATGGAGAAACCAAAACAGGGGGCCAAGATTAGGAAGCGACAGCTATAAGAGATCTTAAACCAGTGTTTCATGTCAACTGATGCCTTAGGACATCAGCTACAGGAACTTGAGAAGATGCCTACTTCAACAAAAAAACAAACAGAGTTTTGCATGTTTGAACATTTTAGAGATACTAAATACATGTGGTAAGAAACAAAATTCCAGTCTTTTTTTTGTATAAGAGACAAGATTTCATTTCTATAGAACAATAGGATAGAAAAATAACCTAAGCAAATGAGAGCAATGTTTGTAAAAAGATCCCTGGGTTCACTGATGGAAGAAAAAAAAACTGACGTAAGAAAATGTCTCAAAATGCATTTACTTTCTTTACTTGTGAAAACCTCATGATTAGTTATACAGATATTTTATTCAAAACCATTACAGTTGTTCCCTGGATGTGAACTAAGGTAATTCAATGCTTTGCTAAATCATGCCTTGATTGAAATAAAGATGTTAGATATAGGAAAATAACCTGAGACAGATAGCAAACTAAATGAACTGACTGAGTAAAAACTAAATTGAGACTCTTAAAAGTGGCAACATTACAAATTATTGCAAGAACATAACAGCATGATGTACATGTACCTATCACCTATGTACTAGCAGTAGACAGAGCCAGGTTAAGAAGAAACCAGTACAAAACACTTTCAATCATTAACCAATCAAGGGGATTCACAAGTCTATCCTGATAAATCATCTACAAACCTCTAGACAAAGGCCTTTGCAAAGAATAAAATAAAGAAAACCAACTAAATAATGCGCATTTTGTTCTCAAGGCATATTTTATATATTTTTTTTCTAAGAAAAAATCCATAATCTTAATTAATCCAAGCATTAAAACAAAAGGAATAAAATCTAAGTAAACCTAACCATCTTTACATAACTAAGCGAAAGATATAAAACAAAAGAAATAGATAGAGAAGTGGTGGATGCCATAGGCATGGCTTGATCAGGAATTGCGCAAGCTTTGTGAAATGCACAATGTGCAAAGTGCAACTTGTGGGACCCGCGGGCCATGGCCCCTCTGTCATCACAGGCATGGTAGGCATTGTTTGACAGGTCAGACCATTTAATGGGCCTGCGTGAGGGCCCCGCATCCAGAATGGGCCCTTCTTGTTGGCCAATGACTAATTCAGGACTCTTTGGCAATTCATTTAATCCCAATGTAAGAAAGGGCCACTTCATCATTCTATTCCATCAAATCTGCATCATTGAGTCACCTATATAATAATGCCCAAGGAAGAACGTTATTTTCCATCTGGCATCGTATATTTGGAAGTCACATTTCAAAAATAACAACAACAACAACATCATAAAATGGCAAGGAAGAGGATCACATCCTAGGGAAAAAAAAGAGAGATTGCAAAATGGGGTTCAAAGATAATCACCCAGTTAGAACTCAAAAATATAATCACAGATTCATTCAAGAGTAAAAAACCAAAGATCAAGTTCATTTTAGCTGATATATTTTAGTACAACTTATAGTAAGTAAAATGTCGCAGTTGATGGGCAACTCCAACCTCACAGCTGAGACAACTCCACCCCCTCCTCCCTCTCCAAAATCCACCACGCATAAAATGCCCAAACCTCATTCTGCAACCATGTTTCAAGAAAAAAAAAAAAAAAGACAAGAAGAAATGGAAGAAGAGAATGGGCGGGACCCACATACTTGGCGAGTTCTCCCTCACTCTCTTCCCTCTTCTTCTCTGTTGACCGCACCTGGCCTCCACCTGAAATGGCAGCAGCAGGGGTAACCAAAAAAAAAGAATGGAAGATGGCAGGGAGTGCGGATCCACATACTCCACAAAAAAAAAAAGGCTGGCGAGCTCCCTTGTTCCCCCTCCCCTTACTCTGTTGTCACTCTCCCTGCTCCCCACTCGGCCTCCACCGGAAACCACATAAAAAAAACCATGGCAGGGGATGCTCGGTTTCCACCTGAAGCCATGGCAGAGAAGTTCACAAAAAAAGAAAGAATCATAAGAAATGGAAGAAGAGATGGGGCGGGACCCACATACCTCGGCCATCAGCTGTCGAGCTGCCCATCTCTCTCCTCCCTCCTTCCGGTATGCATGTTCCTGCTATCTTAAATTTTCTTGTCTTCTGTATGGGGTTAATTGAAAGAGAATTCCACAGCTTTGTCGCTACTGTCTGTTAAGCATAAGTTTATGAGCAATTCAGTCATTCAACAAAATCTTAGGAAAAAATCTGCGCCAAATAAGAACAGTCTCTAAAAAGCTGAAATGTATGAATGCATATTTATCACCGTGACCTCTCTGTTTTCAAAATGTAGGAGTGTAACATAAAAACTGTTTTGAACACTGTTATGCTCCAGTTTCATTTGGTGTGTAAAACAAGATGGCTCTGAGAGAAAAAAGGATACATAAGACTGATTTTTACTAGAAAATATTTGAACAATTGCAGAATAAATTGGAGGTTTCCGGGTCCCACCTCAGCTGCTGCTGCTATAATCTTACAGTTCAATAAAAGTTTTCTAGTTGAGACCAGTGATTTCTCATTAAAAGAAAGAGAAGAAAGTACATTGCAAAACAATATGAAGTGACTTGATATACAAGGGATTTCTAGTGTACCAATTGAAAAAAAAATAAAACAAAGAACACAGATCAAGCCAGCGAAATCCATTAGAATAGCATAAGGGCCCATTTAAATGTGAAGAAAACATGTGGATAAACTTGTTCGCCCAAAAAAAATGGAACCAGGAAAATTTTCTTCACTGACATTTTCTCTACACCCAAATGGATGGTAAGACAACCCAATCATTCAAAGCTAGTCTCTAATCGCTCAGGATACAAGGTCTTCTGCCTGTCAACCTGAAACTATTATCAATGGAATCACCATAGTTGATCAGATGCAAAAGCATTGAACAAAAAAGCATCTTACCTTCTTCTGTTCTATGCATTAATGGAGCAGAATGGATGGATAAGCATCAATTCTGTATGCATCAAACCAAGTGCAATTTTGATAGACATCCAATGTATATGTCCAGCATTAAACAGAAAATGTGATAGCAAAAGACCTTTGAACTTGACTCTTCTGTTTCCAAGTGCAAGCAGAGCAGAGAAATAGCCAATAACTTATTTCATTGTTTCATTGTCAGACTTGTCAGTTGTCATGCACAAGACAACCACAATAAGAAGCACCCATCTGATAGCAATAGGGGGACCTGAAGATTGGAGACGAGATCAAGCACACAACCATCTATAATAATAGAAAAAATAAAGAAAAGAATTGCCACATTTAAGGTACACATCACACCATCAACTAAGAAAAGAAAAAATTCACACTTGCTCAATTGCATTAACTCTGACATTTAATTATTTTGTCAAAATATCAGTTTTTTAATTAATTTTTTTTATTTTTCACATTTAAGATAAGAGGATGGCATAAAAGTCGTTTAGCACATTTTGAGATTTCATCTAGCACCGAATCGACTCAAGTGACGATGCCGATCGATACAAGTTCAACTTTGGGACCAAAAAGCTTAATAAGCCCCAACTCGACCAGCACAAGATTGGCATGGTGTTGAACTGGAATAGGAGTTGCTGGTCATTACCAGCACGAGTCAGGGACTAGGATGCTAATAAAGCCCTGACTCAACCAGCACAAGGCTCTCGCAGATATAGTGATAAACAGTAAGAGATCTATGTTAAACATCACTTGGGGGTTATTGGTGTCTCAATGGAGCAGAGGAGTAGATACTATGGTAGTATTTACAAAGATAGGTTTGAGCTAGCTTGAAACTCACTAGTATGGAAGCATTGGTTGCCTCATTGCTAGCTTGAAACTCAAAACTAGATAGTATTGAAGATTCGGTTGCCTGATTGCCAGATTCCTCCCGCATTCGATGCTCCTTAAAAGTTAAACGATCCTCTCGTTAGATGTACTTTTGAAACTGAGGAAAGAGTGGCCAAATAAAGAATTTCAAAGAAAATTCTGCTGTAAGCAAACAACCCCAAAATCAAATTACCAAAAACAAAGGCAGCAATAGCATAAAAAAATGGTGCACTGCAGCAAACGCACATCAGAAGTTACAGTATCCATTTCACCAATAAAACAGATCCGTTTTGCAACTAGGGGTTCATCCAAACGATAGCTTAGCACCATAATCATTTCCCAACAGAACTGAAGACTAAGCAGCAGTGACGACGAGAAAAAAAAAATGAGCTTGAAACAATTAGCATCCTATCCAAGCATTTTCACTACACCCCATGAAATAAAATATAAGAAGTCAAAGAAAGCAACTCGCTTACTCCAGAATCACATCAGAAACTAAAACGAACAGAGAAAGGACGCCTAAAACCATCAAAGAAAGACACCCACTCAAAGAAAATCGATGAACAGGATAAAAAATAAAAAATAAAAAGACCATGGAAGCAATCTGAATTTCCAAACTACGGAGGGAGAGAAAAGGATCGATTTTGATGAAAACAAAGAGACAGACCCAATTCTTTGTAGACCTTGTTCTTGCCATTTATGGTTGAAAGAAGCTAGAACAGTATATGAAGAAGTATAGAAGAGGTGAAAACCAAATGGGTTCTTCTCCAAACGACCCATATTGGTTGAAATGAAATCGTTTCCGACAAAAAAAAAAAAAAGGGCTTTGCTAGCATTTTCGCCAAATTGTCCCTCTCAGGCATTTTCAAGCATCTCAATTGAAAGAAGGTTTCAAGGCAGTGGTGGAGCAAAATCCACAAATTAAAGAAACCCTAACCACCAAAATCCCATCTTAATCCATACATTACAGAACCCACAATAGCACAAAAATAAAAAAAAATAAAATAAAAAATAAAAAATAAAAAAAATCAAAAGCACCAAATCTTCAAGTGTACATGCCCTACGACATGCTCCGCCATGTAGCTTATAGTCTGATATAAAATAATAGTAAAAAAACAACTTTAACATACAATATATAAAGACAAGATGACAGGAATGAACCAATACTTCATCAGTTCATTGAAATGTGGTTTGTTTACACAACCATTGCCTCTTTTAATTAGTCTTTAAAGGTGCATGGAAAGCAAACCTACTGATATAGAGACTGTTGACACCAAAAATGTCACTTTGCCTCTTCAACATCAAGAAAGCTGCATGAAGTCGCAACCTGCCATAAATAGGCAATGCAATTTCTCCAAAAATTCAAATCTTGTCAGAATCAAACAAAAACTGCAAGATCCTTCAAGATAGCCAAGAGAAGAGTACACATGAAGTTTCGGGCCATTTCGACAACATTTGGCCTAACTTCACTGCTCCGACAGCTAAACGGGAGCTCCCGGCGGCGACATCATCGGAGACGTCAAAACTTCGATCAAAGCCTACAGATGACTCCAGCATGTCCCAAAAGGGCTCTATGCCAAATTTCAAGTCAAACCGACAACGTTTGACCCTCCATCAATGCTCGAGCAGCAAAATCAAGCCTCCCGGCGGCGGGAACCACCGAAGCCTTCGCTCATCAAACCAAGTGCATGAGTGGCTTCAACATGCTTCCAAAAGGCTGCACGTCGAATTTCAGGTCATTCCGACAACGTTTGACCAGGTTTCGATGCTCCGAGAGAAAATCAAGCCTACCGGCGGCGGAGCAACCCGGGACCATGACATCCAAAACGGAGCCCATGGAACGTCTCAAAATGACTCCAATAGGCTCCCCGTCAAATTTCAGGTCAATCGGACATCGTTTGGCCATATATCAAAGCTCGGCATTTTCCCCGCAGCAAAATCAAGTGAAGCATCAACGGGACCCCAAACGGCTTCAAAACTCAAACAAAAGCCTATGGTTGGTCTTATTTATTGCTCAGGAGGCTTCACCTCAAATTTCAGGTCATTCCGACATCGTTTGACCAAGTTTTCAGCTTCTGGCGGAAAATCAGCAGCTCTACGCGACAAAGTCTTCGGCTTTCCCGGAAAATTGGAAACTTTGCACTCTAAAAATGCAAGGATTCTCATCAAGTTTTCTACAGGGAAATCAAGCCAATAAATGAGAAGAAATGTCAAGGAAAATACAGAAGAAAACGGCGACGAAAAAGACCTCAAAACGACCGCAAAACGGGCTGCGAAGGGGAAAAATCCCCCAGGGTCGCAGACCCCTGCGACCATGGCCCATGGTCGCAGGCCCCTGCGACCATGGCCCATGGTCGCCGGTCCATGGTCGCCGGCGACCATGGAGGTCCGGGTCACCGGATTTTCCGCCGGTGACCCGTTTTTCCGTCTTTTTTCGCGTTTCGCGCACTTTGGCCCCTGTGGTTTCCTGAAAATGTGATTTTTAGTGCTTTAAATTGACTCATATCCGACGACATCTCGGATCCGCCGTCAAAAGCATAAAATCATCATTGATCGCTCCAAGATCGCCAACCGGTCGACCAAGAAAGTGCACTTTCTGTCCGACCGATCGTGAAATCGACAAGACAGATGTCACCGGCCCACTCTTAGCTATCAATGTCTGAAGTTACATGTTCATCCGATGTCGATCAGCATGTAGATCCATCGATGATCATCGCCAGAAGAATTCCAGAAGACACGGCATGGCCCGCGACTCTTCGACTGCTCGGCGACCAATTAATGTGGTTAATTGACTAGCTTTATTGCAGTCATTAATTCATTTCTTTGGACGGCCCAATCAGAAGCAAGCATTTGGGAGTTACAAGTCAATTGATTCATGGCATTTAAACCATGAAACTCCTCCCATTATGGTAATTAAGGTGATTAAAAGCCCTTAATCTCCATCGGCCAATCAGATTCAAGGAAAAAGGATTTACAAAATCAAGAAATAAATCTTGTAACTCCTCCCATTAAAGCCATTAAGGCTCATAAACCCTCCTAAATGGCTACCAAAGGCCTATAAATAGGAGAGCATTCCATTGAAATTCGGATCAGAAAAAAGAGGAGAAAATCAGAAGATCAGAAAAAAAAGGATCAGAAAGAGATCTGAAAGAAAGAAAAAGAGAGAAAAAACTCTGCTGAAGTTCTGCACCGGCCACCACTACAAGGTGACAAAAGTCCCTTGGGGGGCACCCCCCCCCCCCAAGGTCCTTGCCTTCTCCTGCTGCCTCCAATGGCTTAGACGTGGCTTTTCAGCCAGTCTACTTAGCTTTTTATTGGACATAGGACCTTCTCTTGGTCTTTGTCCTCTAAAAATCTGAGGTTATAGCCAAGCCAAGCGAATCAAGAGCATCCTCTGTTCTCATCTGCATGGATGACGGCGAAGCCCACACATGGCTTGCGACCGTCAATCTGAACGAGTCCCCCACAATCTCCTGAAAAGTTAGATCTTCCTTTTCTTGCTTTTCATTGTAGTTTGTATTTTTCTAAAAGAGACAAAAATCACAAATCTTGTCTTTCATTATTGATAAGAATTGTAAATCGGCTATAAACGCCAAAATCGGCTATAAATGCCAAACAAAATCGCCTTTCACGGCAAACCAAGAAAATGTCTCTTTTCTTAAATATTTGTGCAATGGAAAACTTGAAAGAAGTTGATTTCCTTTTTACTTGCGAAGGTTGATCTCCGGATTACCACTTGCAATTCCAAGTAAAATAGAAAATCTGGCACACCCACATAAAAGAAATGTTGATGCACGCTTCAGGGCCCGCCAGGGCGCGAAAGGGCCGGACCCGACGGACTCCCACGTTCCGCCGACCCCGGTAGCCGCCCCAACGGCGCCTCGGAGCGCGTTCCATCAAGCTGGCACACCCGGTGGGACTCGTTCATTTGAGAACACGGTGCTTGGAAATGAAATATTTGCATATCATACTTTTTGCTCTATGCTTATACTTCTTTTCCGGATTCCTTGGCAACTTTCTAGCTGGTAGCCTATGTTGGATTTTGCATCCTAAAAAAAACATGAGATGGGATTTTTTGGAAATTTCTATTTCTTTGAGTTTGTTTCCATTCTTTCTCTTTTCAAAAAAAAAAAAAAAATCAGTTTTCTTAGTTTGAATTCAAAATTGAGAAACTTTGATCCTATCCTATCGTTCTTTGGTGCTTGCAGAAATGTTGAGCCCGTTCGACTAAGGTTTTGGACCATCGTTTCTCTTCGATGAGTTCATTAGAGATTTCTTAAAAAAAAAAAAAAATCAGTTTTCTTAGTTTGAATTCAAAATTGAGAAGCTTTGATCCTATCCTATCGTTCTTTGGTGCTTGCAGAAATGTTGAGCCCGTTCGACTAAGGTTTTGGACCATCGTTTCTCTTCGATGAGTTCATTAGAGATTTCAAAAAAAAAAAATCAGTTTTCTTAGTTTGGATTCAAAATTGAGAAACTTTGATCCTATCCTATCGTTCTTTGGTGCTTGCAGAAATGTTGAGCCCGTTCGACTAAGGTTTTGGGCCATCGTTTCTCTTCGATGAGTTCATTAGAGATTTCAAAAAAAAATAAAAAAAAAATCAGTTTTCTTAGTTTGGATTCAAAATTGAGAAACCTTGATCCTATCCTATCGTTCTTTGGTGCTTGCAGAAATGTTGAGCCCGTTCGACTAAGGTTTTGGACCATCGTTTCTCTTCGATGAGTTCATTAGAGATTTCAAAAAAAAAAATATTAAAAAAAAATAAAAATAAAAAAAATTAATTTTCTTAGTTTGGATTCAAAATTGAGAAACTTTGTTCCTATCCTATCGTTCTTTGGTGCTTGCAGAAATGTTGAGCCCGTTCGACTAAGGTTTTGGGCCATCGTTTCTCTTCGATGAGTCTATTTGGGATTTTTATAAAAAAAGGGACATAGACCACTAAGGTTAAACCAATTGGGTTCTTTGATCACGATTGATTCAAGAAAAGCCTTGTCCAGAGTGTGGAGACAGCTTGACTGTTCTAGGCAAGGGTCCTCCAAACGGGTTCATTAAGTAATCCTACCCTTACCTGGGGGCAATTCTATCAATTGAGGTTTCATAAGACCGGGTTAGGAGGCCTATGTGTACTCTCTCGTCTTTAAATCTTAAAAAATTAAAAAAAAATAAAAATAAAAATAAAAAGATTTTCAAAAAAAAAAAATCTTAAAAAAAAAAAAAACAAAAATTTTCAAAAAAAAATAAAATAAAATAATAAATAAAAAAAATATTTAAAAAAAATAAAAAATAAATAAAATAAAAAATAAAATAAAATAAAATAAATCATTTCAAAAAAAAAATCTCCAAAAACTCGTCACTTTTTGGATTCAGATTCGAGAAATTGTGGTCTCTTCCCTTCTGAGTACTGGCGCTCGCGGAAATCGTTGAGCCCGTATTTGAATCGGAATGCCACCTGCTCTCTTTGACGAATCCATTTCTGACATTTCAAAACAAAGAATCCCATATCATGGATGCGATCTCCAACATTTGTGCATAGCAATACTGGTACGCCCTTTCAGGGTCTACTGTATCTGTGACCGGCACATTTGTAACTCCTACCTTATATTCTCCTTATCTCGAGCAAGCCCTGCTTCTCGATAAGTCGAATTTAGGTTTACAATTGCTTCTAGCAGTCATTGGACGCTCATTCTGGGCTCACCATACTTGCTGTCAGAACAATTGTACCATCTATGGCTTTTTGCCTTCTTCATGTCGCTTGGGTCATATCCCTTGAGCGATTTGAAAAGACAACCATAGAAATTCCCATTTATGATCATTATATTCTTGTGATTACTAATGGATGTGGTCTTGTTTTCAGAACTTTTTCGAAACTAACAATGGCAGCCTTAACCATTATCTTCGATGAGAACAAGCACCAACTCATGCTTCAACAGAAGCAAAGCGCGCGCACTCATAAGCGCCCTGTCAGCTGCCGAAGCGTTAACTCCCTCGGCAACTCTCTGAACTCCGGGTCGACCTCGACTCCCCGGACCATCGTCTTCGGGACACTGGGACCATTCCCACTTCCCGAAGAACAAACTGCGCCTGCCAAAAGGCAGAAGATCGCCTCTCAACGTGTCACTCCCGTGACACCAAAGGCGAGCGCCCAAAAGCCTGAAGCCCGCCGCACCTCCGCGAAGCCTCGACCCACAAACAACCAGGTCTATCCCAAGACTTGGTCTCCAAGACCTTCCCCAAAACAAAGGAGGTCTCAAACCTCCACCAAGCCAGCATACCTGGCCCCACTCAAGGAGAACCAGTTCTACCCTCTTGCCTACATGAAAGAGGAGAGACCCATCTCCAACCTGACTCCCAAGTCAACCCAGCATGAGCCGGCTTGTTCCTACAGGCCCAAAATCAGATCATGCATCACCAGGCCTCTCCAAGCACCTGCTAAGGCCTACACTCCTTCAGTTCGACCCTTCATCTCTACAGGGGCCGAACTCGAAAGGTTCAAAGCTTCGCTGCAACAGGCAAAGGACCGGGTCCGCATTCTGTCCTTGCCCAACCACAAAGAAGACAAGCTCGGCTGCTGCGCCCGAGGGAGCACATCCTTCATCGTCAGAGCCCAGCCAGAGCTGACCAAAGCTCAAATCGCTCGTCGAGCACGCCGCCGTGCGTCATATCGACAAAAGAGACTAGAGAAGCAAAGGACCCAGCCTCCTACACTTCAAGTCTCCCGCAAATGGGTCGAAAAAGAAAGACCCGACCAAGTTGCTGCCGTCCATATGGTTGGAAAAACCAGAAGACGCCAAAGGTCAGCATCAAAAATCCATGTCCGACGTCCGGTGACCCGTAGCATCACCAGGACACAAAGACATCCCGAAGAATCTCCTGCCCCTTCCAGCCAAGGACGGGAGAGTAATCCTTCATCAAAAAGAATGAGCCCCAGCTCGGTCACCAGGACGATTTCTTCGTTCGAATCCCGAGGGATGAACGTCTTGGCTACAAGTTCTGAGCCGCCACCTCAGAATCCACCTCGAGATGATGCGCTCACACGCATCCAGCAGTTGGAACAAGGCCAGCAGAGGATTGAAACTCTGATGGAAAACCTTCTCCTCGTTGTCCAAAATCAGGTGAACAATGAGCCTCCTCCGAATCATGGCAATAACGAGGAAAATGGAGAAGAAAATGAGTCACGCGCCCTTACCAAAAAGGACGTAGACAGTATCCTCGCCAAAGCTAAAGAAGAGGATATACTCAAAGAGCATGGGATCAAGCCACCATATCCTTTATGGATGGACTCGGTCCCGTTCCCCACAAAATTCAAACATCCTACTCTCCAAACATATACGGGGAAAGGATCAGCCAGACAGCACGTCATCCACTTCAAGATCTTGACGGGAGCTATCGCGGATCAAGATGCACTCAAGATCCGCCTCTTTGCAAGTACCCTAAAAGGTACGGCCTTCGATTGGTACTCTACTCTGCCGGAGAACTCCATTCAGAACTGGGCTATGCTGGAGACACGCTTCCTGACCCACTTCCAAGGTGAGGATCATCCTGTTACTATGGCTCAGCTCTGCAGCCTAAAACAGGGAGAGAATGAGTCAACTTATGACTTCATTCACAAGTGGAAAGCAATTGCGTACAAATGCTCAGATGTACTGCCACAAGCGTCGCTAGTCGACATCTGCCGAAACAACATGAGAGCTAAAATCCGCTCCATGATCATCAGCAACAAATCAAAAAACCTGGGAGAACTCCTGGAAGCTTCTATGGAAGCTGAAACGGTGATCAAAGACCTCAACAGTCAGAAATCATCAAAGAAAGAGCCGACTGCTGTTGCAACCTCTAAACCAAAGAAGAAGGAGGTTCTCAATGTGCAGACTAAGTCAGCTCCTCAGCAGCCAAAGAAAGCTGAAAATAGAGCTGCAGGTAAGAGACCTGAACTCTCTGATGCCTTCAAAGAGCGAGTAGAAAAGAAATATCCGTTCGATGAAGACGTCGAAGAAATCTTTGAGGCTCTCCTAGCAAATGGCAAACTCATTTTGCCAGAGCCCAAAAGACCTGGAGACGTTGGCAAAACCAATGATCCTCGGTACTGTCCATACCACCAGATGGTCTCGCATCCTCTCAATCAATGCTTTGTTGTGAGAGAGAAGATAAACGAGATGTGGAAAAACGGAGTCATCACCTTTGACAAAAACTATGGGACTGCCTCCGTCAACATGGTGTCATGTGGACAAACACCAAAATCACCGAAGAAGAAGATCACTACTTCCTTCAAGGTGATAAAAAGAATTCAAACGTCCGAAGTGTTGGTTCCTTGCCCGACACCAGACGGACAACCCATATGGGTACATCCCGATCTCCTGGAAGATGAAAATTGGGAGATCGTCAAAACAAAGCCGACCGCTCAGCAGCGAAGGCAAGCCAAGAAACATCTCCTCAAGCTCAAACGGCAAGAGAAGACCCAGCCAAAACAAAAAGTCCATGAAAAGGCAGAGGCCTCCTCTACCACTTCACTCGGGGCAGCAGAAACGTCCCTTCCAGAGACTTCAAAGGCGGTAAGAAACTTCACTCTCAGTGATTTCATGCCACCTCAATTCAAAAAAGAAGCCATGCAGGGGGCATCATACTCTTGCAACTCGGTAGTTGGATTCTCCATTGATGGATACGAGTCCAGCGACACCGACGATGGATTCGAGCCCAACTACACCGATGAGTGGGAGGAATCTCTTGAAACAGGAGAATATCTCTCCGATGAAGAATGGGTTCCTGAAACTCACCTTATGCCAGTAATCTGGTATAACCCCTTGCAACCACAAGGATCCTGGTCTGATGATGAAGAAGACCAAGAGGCTGCACAAGAAGATGCTGTTAACCCAGCACCTGTCATTGCTCCAGTGGAAATACTATGTTGAGCCACACGGAGAAGACGAAGAAGAGGATCTGGCTCCCATGCCTGATCTTGAAGAATATGCAAGGATCTTGCAGCGTCTCGCTCTAGAACAAGAGCAAGACCGCGTCAACGAGATTCCTCACAATCCAGAGCCGGAAGTCCCTGAAGCCCATCAGGTACCTCCTCCCTCAACTCCTGAAAATGGAGAACATTGCTGGATTGACGATCCTCTTACATCCGAGGATGAGTCTGACTCCGAGCAGGCAACATCTTCTATCAGAGCTTCCTGTAATGTAATATATCAGGATTATAGCTCTTCTGAAGCGTCGTCTGATGAGATTACCTACACTCCGACGACGCCTAGCAATGTATCCTCTGGAGCTACCTCGTCTCACGTGACTTTCACAGAGATGACACCCTCTCAGGTTTCTTCTCCTGAGACTGTGACTTCAGGATACACATTCTTCCCGACTCATCATCATGAAGAAAACCCAACTTGGGGTGATGGATGGGTCAACGAAGAAGAAAAGCTGCTGGATGCTGTTCAGGACTTGCTCCCGGAAAATGCTCCGTGCAACACAATCACTGAGGATGGCAACTCTGCTGCAGATACATCCCCAGTAGATGAAAAACGACAGCCTCTTGATCCTGAAGACAATCTTCCAAACGAAGATCCTTCTCAAGAAGCTCTCGAAGTTGGTAGAGGCACCCGTTCGGGCCGGCACTACCACAAAAATTACAACCAATCTTCCTTTACTTATGTAAATCCTTCGGGAAAAGATGTTGTAAGCGCCCCCAGTGGCAACAATGATGAACATGCAGGCCCTAAGGAGGCTTTCAAGTATGACTTGGTTGAGCACTTCAAACACATACCTGCACGTCTTCACATCCTGGATTTATTACGAATGTCTCCACGCACTCGTGATAATCTCATCTCAGAATTACAAAAACTGAATGAGGATGTCGACAAACATGCCCCGCAAGTCCTCCAAATTGAAATGGACTACCGGGTCAAAAACTCTGAAACTTCCTTAAAAGAAGAAAAAAAGAAAACTGAGGGATCATGCATCCAATGCCTCTCGGTTCAAAAGGCAGCCAGTGCAACCATCGCCTTCACTAAGGAAGACCTCCTACTTGGCGAAGCAAGGCACAACCGACCCCTGTACTTCACAGGGTACATCAAAGAAATGCCGATACATAGAGTTCAGATCGACCCAGGTTCTGCACTCAACCTTATCTCCACTTCGGCTCTTGAAGAGTTGGGCATCCCACCCAGCAAGCTAAGCCACACATCTGTATCTATCTTTGGATACGATGGGAGCACTCAAAAGCCTATCGGCAAAATCAGGTTCAAATTGCAAATCGGTGATCTTATCTCTGAGGTCACTGTATATGCAATAAAAACCCCCTCATGCTACAACATCCTTCTCGGACGTCCTTGGATACACGAGAATGGTGTTGTTCCTTCAACTCTACATCAATGCATCAAGTTTGTCGGCGACGACGGCATGGTACATCGAGTCTTTGCGGACAGGAAACCCTTCAAAGGTAAAGAAGTCCACTTCGCAGACTCCCAAATGTATGAAGGCGAAAAAGAAGAAGAAGAGGAAATAGCACCCCCTGCTGAAAATCTCCAGAAAGATAAAGGCAAGGCTCCTCAAAAATCACTGGAAGAAAACAACCCCTCCGGCAAATTAGAAGAGAGTAGTCAATCTCCCTTCGTTATCTCCCTCAAGAATTCAAAACCTTTGGTCATCATGACTAAAGTGAAGAAGGCGAAACAAAAGCCTGGGGGCAAATTTGTTGTTTCTCTCGTGTCTATCATGCAAGACACAGACTCGGACTCAGAGGCAGAAGACGATGCATCGTCAAGCCAAGCTGACACTCAGCAAGTTCAGCCTGCTCTCACTCCGATGGAGACACCAGCTGATGTAGAAGATCCTACGTCTGCTACCTTTGTTGTTCCGGCAACATCACCAAAGCAAAGGCCGATCTTCTTCCATAGATCGGACGCTTCTTCATCAAATTCCATGCTGGAACCTTTCCAAAATGAAGGTATGCCTCAGCTATCTCTATATAGTCCTGTGGCACAAGCAATTATGAAGAAAATGGGCTATGACGCTCAAAACCCAGTCGGTTTGGGAGAAAGACGCGGTATTCTCACGCCATTGGAGCCCGCCTTGACCAAAAGCCAGCTGGAAGATTGGAGACTCTACGGTCATGTAGAAAAGTCTTCATATGGGTTAGGGTATGATCCCGACACTCCTCTGAGACAGTTGACACAAAAGCTTAAAAGTCGTTTTACCGACCAAGCCCCAACATCTCAAGTCCATGAAGACATCGATCTCCCTGGATATCTCTTTAAAGAGTTACCTGACAAAGATCCAGGAAGCTCATCCAATTGGTATGATTTCTCTGATGATATAGAGGAATCGTCCGATAATACAGACTTGTGCTATTCTGACCCAGAAGAACCCTCGTCTCCAAAAGAAATACCAGACTCAACAGGCGATTGGGACTATCTCATAGCAAGCCTTGAGGAGATCACCAATCAAGAAAATCCATGGAAAGGAACAGAGCCTTGGTCTGGTAATGCAGTTGAAACTCCAGAAGGTTTCGTTGAGTTGGAAGCCTCCGAAAATATTGTGGAGGAACCACCTTCGAACCTTCCGACAGAAGATCCTGTTCAAAAGATAAACTTGGGAACACCTGATAACCCACGTCCTGTATTCATAAGCAAGAATATAAAGGATGATGAGTTACCCGAGTATATCGCTTTTCTTCGTGAGTTCGTTGATTGCTTTGCATGGTCCTATGCTGAAATGCCTGGTTTAGACCCCAAAGTAGCAGTCCACAAACTCAATCTTCAAGAAGACGTCAAGCCTGTCAAACAAGGCCAAAGAAGATTCCGTCCAGATGTGATGGATAAAATTGAACAAGAAGTTCAAAAACTCAAAAGCGTTGGCTTCATCCGTGAGGAACAACATCCAGAATGGTTGGCCAACATTGTCCCCGTGACAAAGAAAAATGGGCAGATCAGGGTCTGTATTGACTATAGAGACTTGAATGGCGCTTGCCCTAAAGATGAATTCCCGCTCCCCATACCGGAGGTGATGATTGATAATACCTGCGGATTCGAGCGAATGACATTCATGGATGGCTTCTCTGGTTACAATCAGATAAAGATGCATCCCGAGGATGAAAAACACACTTCATTTCGGACTCCATTTGGCGTGTATTGCTACACTGTCATGCCATTTGGTCTGAAAAATGCTGGTGCCACATATCAGAGGGCTATGATGAAAATATTCCAAGATATACAGCACAAGACGGTCGAATGTTACGTTGATGACCTCGCCGTCAAAAGCAGAAGAAAAGAAGACCATCTCAAAGATCTTCGGGAAGTCTTCCTCCGACTTCGCAAACACAAACTGCGGATGAATCCTCTAAAATGCTTCTTCGGCGTCTCGTCGGGTAAGTTTCTCGGATTCCTTGTTCGGAAAGCTGGAATAGAACTTGACCCCATAAAAGTCAAGGCTATTCTAGAAATGCCCTCTCCAAGAACCTTGAGAGAACTAAAAGGGCTCCAAGGGAGATTGGCCTATATTAGACGGTTCATCTCCAATCTTTCGGGGAAATGCCGTCCATTCTCTCGATTGATGAAAAAAGGTGTAGACTTTGTCTGGGATACCGACTGCGAAGCCGCATTTCAAGATATCAAGTCATACCTGACCAAACCTCCAGTGTTGGCTGCCCCTGCCACTGGAAAACCATTCATCTTGTACACAAGAGCTCTTGATCATTCTGTAGGCGTTCTGCTTGCACAAGAGAATGGTGAGGGAAAAGAAGCTGCTCTATACTACCTCAGCCGCATGCTAGTAGGTGCAGAGCATCGCTACTCTCCAGTCGAAAAAGAATGCCTTGCAGTGATGTTCGCCTTACAAAAGCTACGTCACTACTTGCTTTCCAACACAGTCTACCTGGTCTCGAGGATCAACCTCTTGAAGGTCCTTGTCACGAAGGCCGGTTCTCTCAATGCCCGACTGGCAAAATGGTCCATCCTCTTGTCACAATTTGATATTAGGTATGTGCCACAAAAAGCAATCAAAGGCCAAGCTCTAGCAAATTTCCTCGCAGAGCATCCATTGCCTAAAGATTCACCACTCAGAGATGATCTCCCAGACGAACCTGTCTACAACGTGGAGACTTCCTCACCAAATGCCTCCTGGGACATGTACTTTGACGGTGCAACCAGGACAAATGAAAACAGAAAGCTGATCTCGGGAGTTGGCATCCTCTTTGTTAGCCCCGACAAATGCATGATTCCACACGCTTTCTCGCTACTGGAACCATGCACAAACAATGCAGCTGAATACCAAGCTCTGATCCTAGGATTGGAACTCGCCATCGAATCCGGTATCACTATGCTGGAAGTCTTTGGAGACTCTCAACTGATCGTCAACCAGATGAATCAGAAATATGAAGTCAGGAAGCCCGATCTGTTGCCTTATTACAACAAGGCACAATCGCTTCTGCAAAAGTTTGACATCTGCAACATCACCCACATTCGTAGAGGTGAAAACATCCGTGCAGATGCCCTGGCCGGACTTGCCGCATCAATGGCGATCCAGGAAGGGGAAAACATGCAAATTACAGTGTGCGAGAGAAGGATCCTCCCTCCTCTTAACACACACCAAGCAGTTGCCGAATGCCACCGAGTGGTTGGAAGTCGGATCTCTATCCTTCAACCTTCAATCGTCGACTGGAGGGATCCGTTCATTGATTACACTATGTTCGGAATCCTACCTGAAGATCCAAAAGAACGGGTAAGCATACAAAGGCGAGCCCCAAACTTTCATTTGGATATTCCTTCAAAAATCCTCTACAGGAAATCCTTCAACGGAGTACTTCTACGCTGCTTGTCACAACAAGAGGCCGAAGAAACACTTAAAGAAGTTCATGCTGGTCTTTGTGGAGCCCATCAGGCAGGTCCTAAGCTCTATGATCAGATAAAAAGGTTAGGTTACTATTGGCCTACCATGGTTGCTGATGCAATGCAATTTGCCAAACGCTGCCAGCTATGCCAAGTTCACGGAGATTACATTCACATGCCTCCGGAATGGCTGCATCCTACAGCAATCTCATGGCCTTTTGAAGCATGGGGCATGGACATCATAGGTCCTATCTCTCCCCCTTCAAGCAAAGGTCATCGATTCATCTTCGCCGCAACGGATTATTTCTCCAAGTGGTCAGAAGCATTTGCGTTCAACGAAATGAAGACCTCATCAGTTCTTCAATTCCTACGCACCAACATCATTTGTCGTTTCGGCATACCCAAGAGATTCGTCCATGATAACGGACCACAATTCCGGGATCATCGATTCTACAGGTTTTGCGACAAATACAAAATCCAAAGCTGTCCTTCGACTCCATACAATCCGGCAGCAAACGGATTAGCAGAAGCCTTCAACAAGACACTCTGCAAAATCCTCAAGAAAATGGTCTCTAGTCACAAAAGAGACTGGAGCGATAAACTGTCTGAAGCTTTGTGGGCCTATCGAACCACCGTTCGAGGACCAACCCATAGCACACCATTCTCCTTGGTCTATGGATGCGAAGCTGTCGTGCCCCTAGAGGTACAAATTCCTTCTCTGAGGGTATCTCTACAAAATGACATGACTCAAGAAAGCAATGTCAAATTGCGACTCCATGAGCTGGACAATCTCGACGAGAGACGGCTCGAAGCTCGACAAAGCATTGAACTTTACCAAGCACGCATGGCAGGATCTTTTGACAAAAGGGTCCGGCAACGCGCCTACAAAAAGGGTGACTTGGTTCTTGCGGTAAAAAGACCAATGGTCTTCGCACACAAATCAAAAGGCAAATTTGAACCAAAATGGGAGGGACCCTATGTCATCGACAAGGTCTTCTCCAACGGCGCATATGCCCTCCTAAACATGGAAGGCGACAGATGTATGCTGCCTATCAACGGCAAGTTCTTGAAGCGGTACTACCCTTGAAGACTTACCCAACTGGGTAAGAGCAATGCCTGTATGGCCAAAACCTGTTCTCAGGTACTCGCTCGTCAAACCCACTCTCTTTAGAATTTTCATATCAAATGTCAAAATTTCTAGAGATTCAAAAACAATGCTTACTTTCATCGTTTCATTGTTCAAAAACAAAAAAAAATCCAAGTTTAGGAGCCTCTCCCTGACTTGACCAAAGCTTTCGATCCTTGAACCAAAATTCATGGTTTGATACAAAAATCCGGATTCAGGGATTTCCACCCTAGTCCACCTTACCTTTTACCGCCAAATGGTTCTAGGTCAAAATTTACGACCCTCGTGTCTTTAAACAAAAAAAAATGGTTTTTCAAAAATCGTGGGGAAACGACATCAAAGTCAGTACCCGCAAAACAAAAATTTTGAAAAAAAGCAAGGATGCGACATTCCATCAATACTTGCATTCAAAATCGCAGGGAAGCGACATTTCGTCGATACTTGTAAAATCCAAAAACCGTGGAGAAGCAACAAACCAGTTGATATCCACAACCCAAATTTCAAAGGTTCGAGAAAACCTAAAATCGTGGAGAAGCAACAAACCAGTTGATATCCACAACCCAATTTCAAAAATCGTGGAGATGCAACATACCAGTTGCTATCCACAACCCAAAATTACAAATGGTTCGAGAAAACCTCAAATTTCAAAAATCGCGGAGAAACGACATCAAGTCAGTACCCGCAAAATCAAAAGTCTTGGGAAAAGCAGGGAAGCGACGCTTAGTCGATATTTGCACCCCAATTCGCGAGAAAGTGACATTCCATCAATACTCGCAAAACCGAATGAGCAAGGAAGCGACATTCCATCGATACTTGCAAGACCATTCAGCGGGGAGGCGACATTTAGTCGATACCTGCATTTTGAAAACCAAAACTCGGCTATAAATGCCAAAATCCGGCTATAAATGCCAAAACAAAAATTTCCGGCTATAAACGCCAAAATCGGCTTTCATGCCAATAAAACAAAACTCGGTTTTCAAAAAACTCGGCTACAAATGCCACACAAAAAAAAAAGACCTGACTCTCATGTCAAAACCGGCTCTAAATGCCACAAATTGGCTATCAATGCCACAAAACCGGCTATCAATGCCACAAATTGGCTATCAATGCCACCAAACTGGCTGTAAATGCCACAAAAACACCGGCTTCCATGCCAACCCAAATTTTGGCTTTTACGCCATAAAATTTCGGCTTCCATGCCCTCTCAAAATCGGCTTTCACGCCACAACCAAAATCAGGCTCCCATGCCAAAACAATTATTTGACAAAAGATTTTCACAAAATGACAAAGCTTTTGATCAAATCCCATTTAGCAATTGCTTTCATCACAAAAAGATTTGAGTGAGCGTAGGGAACAACAAAAAAAAAGGTACCAATAAAATACATGTGGTACCAAAGCAAAAAAAAAAAAAAAAAAAAAAAAAAAAAATAGAAAGTGTTCACAAGCACTACAAAAAAAAAAAAAAAAGAAAAGTACCAAAAAAAATACATGTGGTACCAAAAAAAAATAGAAAGTGTCCACAAGCACTACAAAAAAAGAGTACCAAAAAATACATGTGGTACCAAAAAAAAGAAGAATGGTTTCTGCTATAAAAAATCAGGAGCTCAGCCAAAAATGGTCTCCAGCCAAAGCTTCAGCTCCTCAAGCAAACTTTTGGCCTCAGCCGTCAGAGTTTCCAAGGCACGCTTCTTCAGGAACTTGCCATGAGATGCTGGCGAATGCCGTAACCCTTCTTTTACACCGGGAAGCTCTTCCCCAGCAGTTTGCCATCGTTCGTTTTCTAGAGTCCTCCTCTCGAGAACTTGACCGGCATCTGCAACCCTGCGGATCAGAGTACTCTCCCTGTCACGAGCCTCTGTTATAGCAGCCCACTTCGCATCGACTTGTGCCTTCAAATGCTCAAGACGTTTCCTGGCCTCCTCAACTTCCCTATCAAGGACGTTAAGGTCATGCCTCAATCCGATGATGGCTAGCTCTTCCTTGTTCTTCTCCCGAACTAGCTGCTTCTTGCTTTGTGTAGCCTCATTCAGGTCAGACTTAGCCTTATCAGCAGGGTCCAAGAACATCTCCTTGAGGAATTGGTCGTCAGGGAAACCCATGGTCTCAAACCACTTGTCACCCAGTGCAATGATCCTATCAACGATCGCCCTGGCACCTGTGACATCCAGACCAACCTCTTCGGTGTCGATCAGAATCTCCTGTACATGTGGGATCATGCCAAATCCTGCCTCCAAGTGTCCAGAAAGGAGAGTCTTGACCCAAGAACTCAAAACCCGAGCCAGCACCTTCTTCGCAAATTGAAGAGACGAACTGGATGAAGATTCACCCTTCTCCGCTGATCGGCTGCTCATGTCATGTCCCATTGGAAGAGTAACAAAAGAACTCTTTCCACTTGGAGCCACTGGAGAAGGAATCTCAGCATGAGGTATCTCCTCTATCGCGTCAGAACTGGTTGTAGGAGTCTCTACCTCAGGATCGACCTCTGACATCCCTTGCTCTGGTTCTGAAGGAAGCGATGGACTCTCTTCTGTCACTTCAAAACCTGCAAATGAAACACAAAAAGGTATGAATATGATCCTGTTAAAAAAAAAAAAATCATCAGGGTCATCACTACAAAGTACCTTCTTCGACGACTGGCGGAACACTCTCTTCCTCCATGAACTCATCAGAAGCATCATCGACATTTGCGTCCATTGATGGTTCAAAGTCATCGGAATCCTGTGGCAAGTCAGCTGGCAAGAAAAAAAAACTGTTAGCAAATCAAGTCGCAGGCAAAAAAAAAAAAGAGAAAGCGAAAGAAGCTATACTAATTGGAGATTCCGGAGTCATTCCAGAGTCCCTCGGTTCTTCTTCAGATGCCATAACCGGCTCCATCACCGCCTCATCGGTCGGAACCTCAGGCATCGGCAAGTCTTCATCCTCTGCTAAAAAAAAAAAAGAGCAGCAGCAGGGTGAGAAAACAAATCAGAACATGGAAAGCCCCATGAAAGAAGTAGAAAAAGAAAAAGGAAGAATCATACCTTCACCAATGGTCTCTTCCCCACGACTCCTCTTCTCTGGAGGCTCGTCGACAGCCTCTGGCACCTCCTCGTTGATGGTAAGAGGGATTTCCATGTCAGGAGAGTCCTCATGTGGCCCCTCGCTGCGATGATGACTCCTCCTCTTCTTACCTCTACGGGTTCGCTTCCTAGAAGAACCCGCCCCACTATCAGAGTCAGGTTTCTCACTTGACTCCTCACTGGATGGTCTGCTCTTGCCAGTAGACTCCACGGAAGCTCGTCTCTGTGCCGCTTGCATCCAAGCGTCGAGCTCAGCTTCCTCCTGTTCTAGCTGCTCCAAAGCCTCATCAGGTACTTCCCGAACAGCTTCAGAACCAATGACGCCCTGGTCACCGAGAAAGCCTATCTTGTGCTTCTCTCCAGAAAGGAAGGCCCAAACTTCCTCTCGCCGGACGCCATCCGACTTCCCAATGCCTTTTCCAGAAGACAGCTTTACATCAAGCTCCTTCTTGGAAAGCCCCCGATATGCCAAAAAGCTCTCCGCGAACCACTTCGTGAAGCCGGCAGTTCGGAAAGTCGACAGCTCAGGATAAGAAATCATGGCAGTAGTGTCTTCAGCACTATAGAAAGCCCATGCATTTCTGCCATCCTGCAAACCCCCAAAACGCTTCACCATACTCGAAGGCGCTCCAACAACGCCTTGAGAGAAGCCCAACTGAAGCGCAAAGCGAGAAGGTACATACGGCTGGATGTCGACGAAAAGATGTCTGCGGTACACCATCGTGCCGACCCGTATGCTGAAAAGCCACTCCTTCTCTGCATTGGTCAAAGAGTAATGCCTTCCCGACCCTGCTCTGGTAGAGTCTCGGGAGGCACCAAAATCAAAAGCCTTCTTCCGCAACTCCGGAGAAAGCTTAACTGAAGACTGCCCCATCTCGACGTCCCTGAACCGTCGGATCCTCATGCGGGCAAACAAAAGTGATTCAGATACGGCTTTTCCCTTAGCCAATCGAATCATCAGAGGATCATCATCCTGTGCAGCACCCAGCTGGTGGAAGCCAGGACAGTGGTATACAAACCACGAATAAAAGATATGGGCTGAAAATACCCTATTCATAGGGAGCCCAAGCCGAACCAAGAAAGCAGCAGCCTCCAGTTCGGTACACAGGTAGGAGTAAAGAGCGGGCACCAAAGCAAGCCGCTCTCCAAACGCCATCTGACAAGCCGGAAAAATACAATGCGGCCTGATGTGCGTCCCATCTCCACCAGCAAAAATAGCCTCACCTAGCCAAAAAGTGAGGTAAACAGCAAGATCTCTCCGCAGTGCAATGTCAGAATAAAGGGCATCTGTGCTCGCGAAGAAACCCTTCAACTCTTCCTGCATGGCCAAAGTCTTCTTCCTGTCTTCCCGGGTCACGCTATCAGGAGACTCTTTGCTGTCAAAGAAGTTGAAGAATGAAGAGCCATAACTCTTCCAACTGCTGGATCTGACTTTCGAGCCCTCCTTCAAAAAATCATAGAAGGCGACGAGCTGAAAGTATAGGAGCCTGAATTCCTCTGACTGCTCCTCAAGGACGCTGTCAATCGGCATGAACTCCTCATAGAGTTTGCCAAGGATGGGTAATCCAGTAATAGCACTCAACTCCTTCAGAGAAAAACCAATCTCACCGTTCGTGACAACGAAGGTATTGGTCTGAGGGAGGAAAGACTCCAACATAGCCATGAAGGCATCATCGGAAAAAGTCACGGTCTCCCTAAAAGCGCGGACCGCGTCAAAAATCCCGGCTTCCTTCAAAACGGCGCCCCCAATCAGCAAGGTGTGGTCAGTCCATGACTTCCAATCGGAGTCAACATTGAAACGGCCACGAAGTCGAAAAGGCTTCACCCAAGTACTGCCGTCACCGCTGAAAACGCCAAGGCCCACCGGTCTCAAATCGACCGACGGATAATCAGAGCCCTGGTAGCCGCTGGCTGGCATCAACATGTCCATACGGACAGGTGGCTTCTCCGCATATCCGGAGGGTCCACCAACAAAAACCCCGGTCTTGATCACACTGGTCCTCTTCACCCAGCTCGGAGGATCTTCCCTCTTAGAGCACGTGGGAGCAAGGCTCATGATCGAGATGGTACGATCAAAAGACGACCGGGTAGAAACAGTCTTCTCTTCACCATCTGCTGTGTAAGAGAACTGAAAACATCTCCTTTGGTATGTCAAGTCGTCAGGGACTGCATCTCCAAAGAAGAAGGTAGGCTTGGGTAAAACCCTCAGATCGTCCATAACCCAAGGACGGTTGCTTACCATGATCTTATAGAATTCCTCATTCTTGAGAGCGATCAATCGCTGTCTCATCTCATCGCGATTGAGGGAATCGCACTCTTCCAAGTTCTTCTCAACAAACTGGACCTTCTCCCAGGCCTGCTGAACGGCCACATTGGAAGATCTAGCAGATCGACGAGGTACGCTTGTAGCAGGCTCTTTACCCTTGTTCGCTCTGGAGGAACCACCTGCAAAGGTTGGAAAAGAAAAAGATCGTCATCAAAATGACAGGATTTCGCTAAAAAAAAAAGGGGTCACTTTGTCCCACCAAAAATCTGGCGAAATTTTGGCATGACTCCGGGGCAATCCCAAAGAAAAAGGAAATACCCCGACGGAAATAGAAAGTTTGAAGATGGGCTCAACATTGCTGCGGGCTCCGAAACTCCAAACTTTCGAAACCTCAAAATCTCCGCAAAATCAAGAAGGGCTCAACATCGCTGCGAGCTCCAAATTCCCAAAATTGCAAAGATTTTCAGGTATGCTATCACATCATGCTACTCAATTCAATTTACAAAAAGTACATGCATGAACATCTAGATTTGCATAAAAACGCATTATCATGATAACCAAAAAAAAAAATAAAAAAATCAGGCCACGTGGCCGTACGGACCAGATCCGTACGGATCTGTCCGTACGGCCCACAAAAAAAAAAGAAGAAAAAAAAACATGTGAAAAAAAAAAAGAAAAAAAAAACAAACAGAAGAAATCACGTGGAAAAGAGAAAAAAAAAAGAGAAGAAGAATAGAAAGAAAGAAAAAAAAAAGAAAAGAAAGAAAAAAAAGAGAGAAGAGAAACTTTCTTTTTTTTACCATCCTATTCTCTACATAGAGTTTTCTTGAAAGAAAAAGAAAGAAAACTTACTTGAAGCCATTGATGGAGAAGAAAAAAGCTTGAAGATCCTTGAAGAAGAAAAACTCTTGGCCTTGGAGCTCTCTTGAGATTGTTGCAAAAGAAAGCAATAAGAGCAAGAGATCCTACCTTCCTTTGCTTTTATAGGAGAGAGCAAATCAAAGAAGGAAACAAAGAAGAAAGGTAAGTGTTACTAATTAGTAACCTTACCAAAAGAGAAGGAATTAGAAAGATTCTTTCCCAAAAAGAAAGATGTCTTTGAGAGATTTCCTCCCAAAATCAATCAATGAAAGATTCTCTCCAACAAAAAAGGATATTGGAGATTTCTTCCCAAAAAGAAAGATACCTTGAGATATTCTCTCCCAAATTAAGGGAATATGAGAGATTCTCTCCCATAAAGATATTTTTAGATATTCTCTATCCAAATGAGATATCTTTAGATATTCTTTACAAAAAAGACCCCACATGAGATCTAAGCCATCCTAAAAAGCTTAAGGTCCCATGGGCTAGCCCATATGAGCCAGGTTTGACCACCTAGGCACTGAAAAAAAAAAATGGGCTTTTAGTCAGAAAAAAAAATCCCTCTTACCAAGAGCATACAAAAATGGTTCCATGCCACTTTTGAGTTGATTGAACCATACAAAAAACCCCAAGCCCCATGAGCTTCCAAAAATCAAACCATCCAGCCTCATATACCAAATTGAGCCAAAATCTTGAAATTGACATTCCACAAAAATCCAAACCACTCCAATGGACCCACACAGTCCCAAAGAGTGACCAAAAACCAAATCCTGGTCCCCTAACTTGCCACATACAGCTTGTTAGGTCACAAGACCAAAACCAAAAACCAAATCATGATCCCCCAACTTGCCACATACAGCTTGTTGGGTCACAAGGTCAAAACCAAAACCCGACCCCCTAACCTGCCACATACAGCTTGTTAGGTCACAAGGTCAAAAACAAAAGCCCAAATCCACATCCCTGATGTCATCTTCAAAACTTTGCCTCGAGATGGTGTGTGATTCCTTTCACTACCATAAAATTCCCCTGGAAGCTCAAAGGCTACTCTACCAAAGGAAGGATTGCTCAAAGACTCTTGGTCGAGACACAAGCTCTCCTTCAAAACTCTCTTCGAGGCACATCGACTACAAAAGTCAAGCAACTCGTCGCTGTACCTCGAGGGGGCATTTGTTGACACCAAAAATGTCACTTTGCCTCTTCAACATCAAGAAAGCTGCATGAAGTCGCAACCTGCCATAAATAGGCAATGCAATTTCTCCAAAAATTCAAATCTTGTCAGAATCAAACAAAAACTGCAAGATCCTTCAAGATAGCCAAGAGAAGAGTAAACATGAAGTTTCGGGCCATTTCGACAACATTTGGCATAACTTCACTGCTCCGACAGCTAAACGGGAGCTCCCGGCGGCGACATCATCGGAGACGTCAAAACTTCGATCAAAGCCTACAGATGACTCCAGCATGTCCCAAAAGGGCTCTATGCCAAATTTCAAGTCAAACCGACAACGTTTGACCCTCCATCAATGCTCGAGCAGCAAAATCAAGCCTCCCGGCGGCGGGAACCACCGAAGCCTTCGCTCATCAAACCAAGTGCATGAGTGGCTTCAACATGCTTCCAAAAGGCTGCACGTCGAATTTCAGGTCATTCCGACAACGTTTGACCAGGTTTCGATGCTCCGAGAGAAAATCAAGCCTACCGGCGGCGGAGCAACCCGGGACCATGACATCCAAAACGGAGCCCATGGAACGTCTCAAAATGACTCCAATAGGCTCCCCGTCAAATTTCAGGTCAATCGGACATCGTTTGGCCACATATCAAAGCTCGGCATTTTCCCCGCAGCAAAATCAAGTGAAGCATCAACGGGACCCCAAACGGCTTCAAAACTCAAACAAAAGCCTATGGTTGGTCTTATTTATTGCTCAGGAGGCTTCACCTCAAATTTCAGGTCATTCCGACATCGTTTGACCAAGTTTTCAGCTTCTGGCGGAAAATCAGCAGCTCTACGCGACAAAGTCTTCGGCTTTCCCGGAAAATTGGAAATGCACTCTAAAAATGCAAGGATTCTCATCAAGTTTTCTACAGGGAAATCAAGCCAATAAATGAGAAGAAATGTCAAGGAAAATACAGAAGAAAACGGCGACGAAAAAGACCTCAAAACGACCGCAAAACGGGCTGCGAAGGGGAAAAATCCCCCAGGGTCGCAGACCCCTGCGACCATGGCCCATGGTCGCAGGCCCCTGCGACCATGGCCCATGGTCGCCGGTCCATGGTCGCCGGCGACCATGGAGGTCCGGGTCACCGGATTTTCCGCCGGTGACCCGTTTTTCCGTCTTTTTTCGCGTTTCGCGCACTTTGGCCCCTGTGGTTTCCTGAAAATGTGATTTTTAGTGCTTTAAATTTACTCATATCCGACGACATCTCGGATCCGCCGTCAAAAGCATAAAATCATCATTGATCGCTCCAAGATCGCCAACCGGTCGACCAAGAAAGTGCACTTTCTGTCCGACCGATCGTGAAATCGACAAGACAGATGTCATCGGCCCACTCTTAGCTATCAATGTCTGAAGTTACATGTTCATCCAATGTCGATCAGCATGTAGATCCATCGATGATCATCGCCAGAAGAATTCCAGAAGACACGGCATGGCCCGCGACTCTTCGACTGCTCGGCGACCAATTAATGTGGTTAATTGACTAGCTTTATTGCAGTCATTAATTCATTTCTTTGGACGGCCCAATCAGAAGCAAGCATTTGGGAGTTACAAGTCAATTGATTCATGGCATTTAAACCATGAAACTCCTCCCATTATGGTAATTAAGGTGATTAAAAGCCCTTAATCTCCATCGGCCAATCAGATTCAAGGAAAAAGGAGTTACAAAATCAAGAAATAAATCTTGTAACTCCTCCCATTAAAGCCATTAAGGCTCATAAACCCTCCTAAATGGCTACCAAAGGCCTATAAATAGGAGAGCATTCCATTGAAATTCGGATCAGAAAAAAGAGGACAAAATCAGAAGATCAGAAAAAAAGGGATCAGAAAGAGATCTGAGAGAAAGAAAAAGAGAGAAAAAACTCTGCTGAAGTTCTGCACCGGCCACCACTACAAGGTGACAAAAGTCCCTTGGGGGGCACCCCCCCCAAGGTCCTTGCCTTCTCCTGCTGCCTCCAATGGCTTAGACGTGGCTTTTCAGCCAGTCTACTTAGCTTTTTATTGGACATAGGACCTTCTCTTGGTCTTTGTCCTCTAAAAATCTGAGGTTATAGCCAAGCCAAGCGAATCAAGAGCATCCTCTGTTCTCATCTGCATGGATGACGGCGAAGCCCACCATGGCTTGCGACCGTCAATCTGAACGAGTCCCCCACAATCTCCTGAAAAGTTAGATCTTCCTTTTCTTGCTTTTCATTGTAGTTTGTATTTTTCTAAAAGAGACAAAAATCACAAATCTTGTCTTTCATTATTGATAAGAATTGTAAATCGGCTATAAACGCCAAAATCGGCTATAAATGCCAAACAAAATCGCCTTTCACGGCAAACCAAGAAAATGTCTCTTTTCTTAAATATTTGTGCAATGGAAAACTTGAAAGAAGTTGATTTCCTTTTTACTTGCGAAGGTTGATCTCCGGATTACCACTTGCAATTCCAAGTAAAATAGAAAATCTGGCACACCCACATAAAAGAAATGTTGATGCACGCTTCAGGGCCCGCCAGGGCGCGAAAGGGCCGGACCCGACGGACTCCCACGTTCCGCCGACCCCGGTAGCCGCCCCAACGGCGCCTCGGAGCGCGTTCCATCAGAGACTAACAGGAAAAAGGGGGAAAAATAGAAAACAGTATCACAAATTGGAGGTGACACGCTTCATATTTATATGATTATATCCGGTAACTTTTTTTTGGTAAAAATTAATATTGATTTCAACATTTTCAAGTTATTAAAAAAATAGATAAAGTTTAGAAAGACTTACCTGCTTGGTTTGACCATTTCTACCCCCAATAGTTGTCACAACTATATGCCCAGCCTTAGTGCCATTCCCATCAACAACTGTTGCTTCCATTTCCTATGAGAAAAAATGTGACTGCAACTTTATAGAAAAGAAAACAATAAAATGCCACAAAGGAAAAGAAAAAAGACTAGTGATCTCCTGTGAGAAAATAATAATAAAGCCAAAATAATAATAGCCTTCCATCACCTGGATGCCCCAGGAAAGACACATAATATGCCATCATCATCAACACAGAGAATAGTTCCAATGCTGTCACGTGATTGACCATGCCATCTGTACCTAATCACAAATGCATCACACGTTCAAATGGATAGCCTTGAACCAAAAATAGTATCTTCATACCTGCAAGTGGATCTTCACATGAGCTAGTGTCAGATCCTTCACGTTCCCAGGACTCCAAAACTGATTTGGGTGTCGCTCCCATGATAAAAAAATTTGAACAAGCAAGTTTTATCATAATTTATGCGAATATTCGAAACAACAGACCTCGTAAATATTATTTAAACAAGCAAGTTTTATCATAATCAGCACCACACAATTATCCAAAAATGGGTTCAGTCCACAGCCCGATAATTAATAACAACAAAAGTATAGGTAGATGATCACAACTGAAACAGCTTTCCCAAGATCCATCCTCAACAACCCAACAACTAAAACAGATCCATCATACTTCAACACTAGTTAACATCATTATCATAAATCTAAATATGAAACATCTTCTTCCTAATCATCCATCTGCTCCCTGCAAAACAAAGAAAAATAAATAATTTAATTATATTTTTACAAATAATATAATGCAAAATCATGGTAATACTAAGTAAACAATAAATAAGTATTTTTACCCTTCGGAAGGAACCTGTCGCTGGGCAGATAACTGTTGTTTCATTTCAGCAAGAAGGGCATGCATCAACTTCATCTCTTCCATGTGTGCACGTTTCTCTTCTTCTTGGTTCTTCTTCCACTCCTCCATTTTACGCTTCTCTTCTTCTTGGTTCTTCTTCCACTCCTCCAATTGCTGGAGTACTGAGCTTAGTTCATTCTGCACCTCATCAAAAGTGGCCTGAGATATACGCGACGTGGAGCCAAAGACTGAAGTGGGCGTTGGACCTAGCCCATATCCACGTACACGACCATACCGCTCTGCTCCCATCACCCGAGTATATATCTCATCACCTATGGAGCTAGAAGATCCTCCTTCTTGTGTAGCACTTAGTTCCTTAAACTTTGACTGAACGGAAAAATTAATTAGTGTCATTATGATCAAAGGTTGGTGTTTATTGTTAAAATTATGAACTGACGTACAATGATTTCCGCTGATTTCTCATCAACAGGAGTCCCATCCTTCCGACTATGGGTGCGAATGAAGAGTTCCGCCCGAGAAGGTATACTCCCATCAGTCCTGCTCCGAGTCTATCCATGTACAAAGTTAATTTCACTACAAAGTTGAATGTCAACGTAAATTCTAAAATGCAAATATAATGAACCCACATACCTCCTCATCTCTATATCGACCAAAACTCTTAGTCCCCCCTGTATGTTTAATTGTTTGGCGACTACGATTGGCCTTATTTTTCGAAGCCACGACCTACATAAATTCAACAATATTGCAACAAGTTAAAGACAAGTAAAAAAAGGACTCTTTCACTAAAATATTTTATTAATGGTTTCATACCTGAACCTCTGGATTGCCCCAATATTGCACAAGCCATGCCCAATCTTCACTAGAAACGTCAGGGGGTCTATGCTGAAGTCGTTCTTCATCTGTATTCCACGACGAATAGTACTTATCCTTAATGTCCTTTTTATAATCTCTGTACTTCTTCCCTAAACTTTGTAGAACCCACTTTTTCCTTTCATCATCAATCACCGCGTAGTCCTAAGATTTAAGATTAAATAAGGATCACATGAAGTGATTAACTAAAGAAGGGAGATGTACTAGTATGCAAAAATATTCATTACTATGTACCTGGATATGCTTCCACATTTTCTCTTTTGCTTGCTCTGGAACGTCGGCCCATTTCGTCACTTGTAATGGTGCATTACCAGGTGTCCTTACAATTATTCCACATAATGTGGCGAAAGGCCTAGCATTTTCACCGATAGGCTGCCCTTCTGCATTGAACTGCACAATTAATTTATCGTCGGGCCGCCTATTAAACAACTTAATGCCTCGATTGCTCCCTCGAGTCCTCTTTTTCCCAATGTTAGAATCTGTTTTCAAAGTTTAAGAGTTGATAACCCATACAATACTAAAAAATAATCTGGTATCTAAGATCTATCAAATTTAAGTCATCTTACTTGAAGTGCTGCCAATTCCCCCAACCTCTATAAGGGTAGGCTGACTCTCTGTAGGGGTAGGCTGACTCTGGATCTCAGATGGTCCCTCTGTAGGCTGTGGAGGGGGATGTATGGAGGAACTCTGAGAAGATCTGCTTCTGCTTCGACGAATCATGGCTATTTATTTAATTACCTATATCACATAATCAAATAAAATCCATCAAGAAAATGGATTCGAATTAAATAAGCAGACAATAAATGGGCAATAATGTAACAAAAATAGCATGCTTTTACGATTACATCTTAAAAGGTTTGCATTTATATTATACATGCCCAATAGAGGTACCAACAAAAGACACTGAATTCCATAAGAATGTGATAGCAAAGAAACAAATTAAGATGTAAAAATAAGAGTGAAAGCATCATATTTTTAATATATATTTAGGAGGATATTAAGAATCTAAACCCAACTGCATTACCTGGTAGCAATCTTAATCATCACCAACGTCAATAGAGATATCATCTCCATCACCATCGTCAGTAGAGGTATCATCTCCCTCACCATCATCAATAAAGGTATCATCTACTTCATGTTCTTGGGTTTGATGAGGAAGAACAATATTTGCATCAAGAACCACTCCTTCGATATCAGGTCTGTTCCAAGTGATAACACCATCATTGGTGTCTACCATATCTGTTGATTCAATGTGCAAATCGAGCTCAATTTGTTGGCAAGGATCCACTTCCGACTCCATATCATATAAGTCTCGGGGTTGTATCTTTATCGCGACATGCCAATTGGGCTCGATGGTGTCTTGGATGTAAAAAACTTGTTGTGCCTGATTTGCAAGAATAAATGGTTCATTGGTATTTAAGGTTCGCGTGAAGTTCACACAGGTGAATCCATAATCATCTTGCTTGATTCCCCTACCACGGTTCATTACATCCCACCAATCACATTTGAATAACACGATCCGATTCCCACCGATATACTGTAACTCCATAACATCGTTTAAGACGCCATAATAGCCAACATTGCTCATCATCGGGCCCGAGTCTCTTGCGCTTGCAAAGCTCGATGTCTCTGCAGTTAAGAAAACTCCACTATTTTGAGTTTTCCTTTGTCTCTCGCGATCTTTTGTGTGAAATCTAAAGCCATTTACGATGTACCCCTTAAAGCACCTCACAGATCGAAGGGGAGGCACAGCTAATAATTGTATCTACTCATTTACATGCTCACCATCTACTTGCATCTGTGAAACCTATTTGGATTGGACAAGGAAATTAATACATCCCCATCACATTATTCACAACTATGACTACACTTAATAGGAAAAATGCATATTATACATCCCCATCACATTTTTCACAACTATGACTACACATAATAGGAAAAATGCATATTATATTCAACACTTACATGGTGTTCGAACCATTTACTAAATTCCTTAATATGAATGCGGTCTACATCCCTAACACTTATACGACCACCATGAGCATCCTTAATCGTCTGCTTATGTGTCCTGCACAATAAATCATTTTTATCATAATCTAAATGGGAGGAAAATGTACAATTTACTATACATATCGCTTCACTAGATTTGGAACTAGTAGTCTTACAGAACAAATGGGGCGACGTCATCACAGTTGTTCAACACGTATAGATGAGCCTGCTCCCACTCATCTGTACTTAGTGTGCGTAAGGTTGCCTTCCCTAAGGCACGACCAGTCCCTGTGAAAATGGAAAACTTTTCGTTTGATTTAGCATCACCACCATCGTAATTCCGAACAGGTCGGTTGAACTTTGTCTCAACCTCATGCAAGTATCTTGAGCAAAATGTCGAACATTCTTCTGAAAGGTACCCTTCTGCTATTGAACCCTCCGGGCGACTTCTATTACGTACATATGACTTCAACGTGTGCAAGTACCTGTGGGAATACAATTGTTGATGTTATTGCCAATACAACTTGAAATGACAAGTTGATATTATATATATATATATACTGACCTCTCGATTGGATACATCCACCGGTATTGCACTGGTCCAGCAAACTTGGCCTCATCGGCGAGATGAATAGGCAAATGGACCATAATATCAAAAAATTCCGATGGAAAGATCATTTCCAATTTACAAAGTGTTAGAACGATCTGGGATTGAAGCTACTCTAGCTCTGAAACCTTCAAAACTTTCGAACACAACTGCCTAAAGAAAGCAGACAATTGAATCAAAACTGAACACACATCCTTGGGTAAGAGTCCACGTATCGCAATCGGAAGTAATTGTTGCATAAGAACATGAGAATCGTGACTCTTCAGCCCCGAGATCTTGCATTGTTTGACCTGAACACATCGTGCAATGTTAGTCGAATAATTATCCGGAACCTTCACCTCCTTCAAGCATTGACATAACTTTCTTTTCTCATTTAAAGACATTGAGTAGCATGCAGAGGGTAACACCAACCTATTTCCTTCCTGTTTTGGGTGTAGATGTTCTCTTATGCCCATTAACTTTAGGTCAAGACGAGATTTTAAAGTGTCTTTTGTTTTCTCCTCCATGTTCAACAGTGTCCCTACCACACTGTCACACACATTTTTTTTCAATGTGCATAACATCCAGATTGTGCCGCAATATAAGATCTTTCCAATAAGGCAATTGGAAGAAAATACTCTTCTTCTTCCAATTCTTTGGCAAATTGCACTCATCCCTTTTTCTCTTCCTCCCCATCTTATCATTATCCGCCTTACCGAATGTGATTTGCTCGTAGTCACGCAATTGATCAAGTACATCATCACCAGTTAATGCATTTGGCACACTGCTCAATTCCTTAAATCCATTAAAAGATCTCTTATTGTGTCGGAACTTATGATCAAGTGGTAGAAATCGACGATGTCCCAAGTAACACCACTTACGTCCATTCTTCAATCTGACCGAACAGGTGTCCTTGTTGCAAGAGGGACAAGCTTTTTCCCCTTTAGTGCTCCATCCTGATAAGTTAGCATATGCAGGAAAATCACTAATAGTCCATAAGATTGCTGCATGCATCTGAAAATTCTGTTTTGAAGAGGCATCGTATGTCTCAACTCCATCTGTCCACAATTCCTTCAACTCCTCTATCAACGGTTGTAGGTGAACATCGATGTCGTTCCCAGGAGACTTAGGGCCAGGAATAAGCAATGACAACATGAAAAATGATTGCTTCATATACATCCATGGTGGCAAGTTGTAAGGAATGAGAATGACCGGCCATGTGCTGTGAGCAATATCATGGTACTAAAAGGATTGAAACCATCGCTCGCTAACCCAAGTCTAACATTACGAGGTTCTGAACCGAACATCGGGAATTCATCGTCTAAAGTTGACCATGCCTCAGAGTCTGCAGGATGCCTCAACACCTCGTCCTTTATGCGGCCCTGATCATGCCATCTCATGTACTCGGCTGTTTTTGAAGACATAAATAACCTCTGAAGCCTCGGTTTCAATGGAAAATAACGCAGAATCTTTGCGCCTATCTTCTTATCCTTTGTAGATGAAGTTACAGCCTGTTTAGTAGAGTGACATGTCATTGATTTCCACCTAGACTCACCACATATGGCACATTCATTAGTATTCTCATATTCCTTCCAGTACAACATACAGTCATTCGGGCAAGCATCTATTTTTATGTAGTGCAAGCCAAGATCCCGAAGTATCTTTTTTGATTCATAGTGATTCCTGGGCAACATTTCACCAATAGGAAGTGCCTCTTTTAATAACTCAAGTAACATGTCGAATGATTTGTTACTCCATCCATTAAGACACTGCAAGTGAAATAACCGTACAAGGAAAGAAAGCTTTGAGAATTTAGTGCAACCCGGGTATAGTTCATTCTCGGCATCCTTCAAAAGTTTGTAAAATTTTTGTGCTTCCATGTTGGGCTCATCCGAAATGCTTTCTTCCGGTGATTCATTATCTTCCCCACCATCTAAGTTTGGCATTCCGAATGCATCCTGTAACATTCCATGCATATCATCGCCCTCCTCGGACTCATCACTAATATATTCACCTCCATATATGTCCTCCCCATGGCTTGTCCAATTGATGTATCTCTGCATTATCCCATTCCATAATAAGTCACCATGAACATCTTCTCGGTTCTTATAATACTTGTTAGAACATTTGTTGCATGGACATGGGATCTTGTCATCATTCGTTGCATGGTCAAACGCAAAATTTATGAATTCTATAACACCGTTTAGATACTCAGGGCTCGATCTTGACTTATGCATCCAACTTTTATCCATCGTAATATCCGGTTCAAGCCGTCACCTACCGACCAAAAACACATGATCACACAAGACATGTGATGTGAGTTTAAAGCAGGATTTTACATTCACACTACAATAGAATATTTTCTACTCATTATTCCATATTCTACTCATCAATCCCATCTCATATCATAATTTTCTTTCCAGAAACTAGAATTTAGAGTTGGATGGAAAAGTTATAAATTTAGCCCCGCAACAAATGGATTTTGGAATAGTTAGGCGCTACAACAGCTATAGAAATTAGTAGGGGGCTGCGGTGTGGCAAGAGAAAGAAACTCAGCTGTTATACACTATATAGGGCTGCATTCAGTTCACTATACTTAAGAAGACAAAAGCCAGGGAATGCAAAGCCATCTTTATCACCTCAACAATAAATGATAGTGGAAGAGCTTTCCCCAAGGAGAAAGAAAATGAAAAAAAAATGGCAAAAGAATTTATTTTACTACTGTTTGCAACTTGAAAATGATCAAACAATGAGGACACCCATTTATAGGCCTGGCTCTACAATCAATGAAATGAAAGAAATTTTGCGAGAAACACGAAAGTCATCAATTGGGAAGCCCATTTCCAGTACTTGCTCTCGATTAATTCTACAATTCATAAAATGTTTGTTTCTCAAGGTGAGAATTTTACTGAAAGAATGAAAATGGAAAATCAGAGACCCCATTTCTCGGCCTCCATTTTCAATGAATGCACAAGTCATGGAAGTTTTTGTTTCCTAAACATGGAAGTTGGTATTGGTATGACAGATTTTATCAATGGAAAACCACCCGTTGGCCACATTCTCCAACCATTGTAACACCCATGAATATATGAGAGAGAGAGAGAGGCCATAAACATCTTCAATGAATACACGATCCATGAAACTGTTTTCTGAAGTTTGAAGATGGCTTTGGTATGACAAATTTAATTAATTGAAAACCCTTTTGAGATCAATTCTTCAATCACTGTATGACCCATGAGAGAGAGAGAGAGAGAGAGAGAGAGAGAGAGAGAGAGAGAGAGCATGTTCGATGAATGCACAACCCATGAAATTGTTTGTTTCCTAAAGTTGGAAATTGGTACTGGTATGGCCAAATTCATCAATGAAAACCCTCTCTAGGCACTATTATTCAATCACACATGCAAGAGAGAGAGAGAGAGAGAGAGCATCTACCATCTTCCTAATCCTAACGTTTTCACTAAAAGTGGAACCTGCAAAATACAGCCCATCTCACATCTAGCCAGCCCACTAGAGAACAAACCTCCTAACCTTTGTTACATGGCAACACGTGAATAAGAAAAGGGAGAGGGAGCAAAAAGGGGCAATGGTTCCAATGGGCTCTGTTATAAGTCAGTTTTTGTGTCCATTTGTGAGTTCAACCAGTGATGGCAATCAGCTCAGCCCATATTTTTCTATCTTTTTTTTTTTTTTCTGATAGCTAAGACCACATTTCAATGGGCTCTGTTATAAGTCAGTTTTTTGTAATTTTGTCCTTCATATATCTATATATATATATTTGTTTTCCTAAGTTACAGGGAGAGAGGGGGGCAAAAAGGGGCGGTGGTTCCAAGGAGAAAGATGACTGCATGTCTTGCACATTTCTCAAAATCCAAGAGGATTTAAGATATGAGTCATGGGTTTTAGATAAAAAAGACTCATGCTGGAGCTCCAAATTGCAGTTAGACATAGGTTGCTGGAGTCCACTTTCGGATATGAAAACCTATGTCTAACTACTTAAATACTCAGAGATCCACCCACACACCCTATCCAAGTCCCTCACCGATCACCATGATCGCTACAACCAGGTATTGGTCCCTGGTTATTTCTATAGAGGAGAGGTCCCTACCACTGAGCCATCATCGAGTGTTACAAAAGCTTGTGTTTTATTGGGCCTTCTCTTTCTAGTTCATGCGTGCTCATGGTTTATCGTGCTCATTGTAAGTTTCCATATGGATCTTTCAGTTTCCAAACTAGGCTTGATAGTTTGTAATAATATTGATATGTACCTTCCAAAATGAAGTACCAATAAGAAATGGTACACACAAAAAAATTAAGGGAAAGTTAAATAAAACCACCAGATATTTTTGGAGATTAAAACAACCACCCAGCATCTTTTGTGTTTACAAACACCCACATCATTAATCTAAAAATCTAGGTCCACCACCTTCACTCCGCTTTGCAATCAAAGGCCAGCTTTTGGGTGATTGATGAAATCTTATGTAATTTACTGAAAAGGGATTGAAAGATTTTAGAGCTAACCTGATTCAAATAAAACTACGGATGTATATCAGATGTGAATTAGTCAATTAGATTCAATAGTCTTTTCATGTGATCAGTCTGAGATTGACAAATTTTTTATCTTTTAAGGATAAAATAAATTGAATTTCCTCAATTGGTAAAAAAGGGTATTGACTGGCTGTCGAAATGGTTGACCAAGATTTTTACAATAATAGAGATGGTTATTTGTAACTGTCGGAAAAATAGGTGGCAACAAATTTCCCAATAAATAAACATCTGCAAGAATGTCAGATACCAAGCTTGGAAGGAGACTGATATCTCCAGGTTTGTTTCCCTTTGGTGACACTCTAGAGATGCAATCAGAAGTGCCTAGAGCAGAATGCGCCATATTTAAAATCACTGAGCCAATCTATTAAGGAATCCTATATCCTTTCTCAAAAGCAGTGCGAATTCACAAAGGATTCTAAAGAAGAATAGAAACATAGAGATACAAATACAATGACACTGGAGACAATAACTTACTGTAACTAACAAAATTAGAATTACCTTAACCAAGTAAAACTGATATGGAACAAATCTCGGGGCCATGTACTGCAGAATACTCACCAGGGTTTGAATCAATTAGATCCAGGGCTACTGACTTTCTTCACTAGGCTTCTTGATTTGATTATTATATGTTGTAATAGCTCAAGCAGAGAATTTTGTTATAAGCTTGTCCACATGAACGAGTACATCACCAATGTAAGGACGGAGAGCAACCTGAGGTTGAAGCATCCATGTCACAAACTGATGGAGTTGCTCAGGATAGGGAGGATCAGGCCCTGGTGGCCACTTTATCTGAGCCTTTAAAATGGCTAGCTTTAAATTTCCTTCTGACTCACCAAGCACATACTCAAATGGAGATTCGTCATACCTGCAAGAAACAAAGAGGGAACATCAAACAAATCAAGAGAAGCATGTCCTTTTTTCAGTTTTTGTGTCCATTTGTGTGTTCAACCAGTGATGGCAATCAGCTCAGCCCATATTTTTCTTTCTTTTTTTTTTTTTTTCTGATAGCTAAGACCACATTTCAATGGGCTCTGTTATAGGTCAGTTTTTTGTAATTTTGTCCTTCATGTATATATATATATATATATATATATATTTGTTTTCCTAAGTTACAGGGAGAGAGGGGGGCAAAAAGGGGCGGTGGTTCCAAGGAGAAAGATGACTGCATTTCTTTTTCCCTCTTTGAAACACTTAGCCTAAAAGGAACACAAGTGAACAAGAAGCCATCAATAGGGGAAATCCAAATCGGAACATGTAATCTGAAAAGAAAAAACCCATACCTGATACCTGAGTTTTCAAGGCATTTCTTTTCCTCTTCCTATCACAAATTTTTTCTTCCTCTTTTCCTCCTCTTCATTCCCTTCCACATATATTACTTATCAAATATAAAGGAGCAAGAAAAGATAAATCATATTACATAAATAAAACTGTAGTTAAATCATATTACATAACCTAATCTCACCTGAAGAGAACCCCTCACATGGCTGAGACAAGAGAAGAAAAAAAAATCAAGCTTGAAGAACATTCATATGTTGCCTTCCTAAAACTACAAAACCCAAACAAAACCTCTTATATCTACTTAAACCCCACCAAACCACAACCCCAATTCTCTGCTTCAAAAAAGAACTCAACTTCAGATGAGAATCTCTTCTGGTTGCCCTCAGAAAATAGAATCCGCCTGAAATTCCAATCCAAAACCAAGTAAATGCAATATCCAAATCTAAAACCCTTGGTTTCTTGCCATAAGAAGCTACAGGTTTTAAATTTTAGAACAGAAAAACACAAAGAAAGAAAGAACATTAAAAACCCAATAAAAAACAGAGGAGAGATCAATCAAAATGATAACTTTGACATTCTCCTACATGTATCAATCAAAAAGCTAACACCCCATTAGGGTGTTTTAGAGCTTACCTCGATGATTATTCCTGCAAAAAGACGTTTCTTGCTCTGTTCCTGTTTTGGATGGTTGGCTGTGCAGATGTGCTGGCAGTGCAGGTGCTTTAGAGTTTGGCAGTGAGTGTCTGCTTCCCCCTGTTGCTCGGCTCCTTCAGTCTTCTTTCACTTTCTGCAGTGGCTCGGGTGCTGGATCTGATGGTAGCCTGGCACTTTCAGCTTTAGTTCAGGGCCCTTCTTTGGTTTTCCCTCTCTACTTTTGAGTAGTCTCTCCTTCAGCTCTTCTTCTCTCTGCTTTTGAGTAGTCTCTCCTTTTGGTTTGTTCTCTGCTTGGGATCGTTTACAGAAAACCCAACAGATTGAAATGGGTCTTCTTCCTCTATTTTTCCTCTGTTCTTCTATAGAAAGAGAGAAAGGGAGAAATGTTCTAGAACAGATCTTTCTCAGTCCATAACCGTGACATATGCCTTCACTTCTAGAAGATCTTTTGGGGTTTTTATGGACTCAAAGTCTCGACATTCTTGACAGACAGATGCACGAAAAAGTAGGGTTTTGAAGATTTTTGAATTCCAGATATAAAGGGGGAGCAAGGGATACGAAGGAGGGTTTTCTTCTTTCCGATGTCTGTGACTGCAAAATCATCGGAAAGAAGAGAAAAGGTGTAGGAGGGAAAATCCCTCGCACGAGATGTTGACGAAGAGCAGGGCTTTTGGGTAAGATTGGAGAGAGAGAGAAGATCAAAAAAGAAAAAAAGCAAAAGCAAAAAGAAGAAGAGCTGAAGGAGGTCGAGAGATGGTGAGATGAAGGTGAGAGAGCAACAGAGGGATGTTAGAGAGAGTGAGAGACGGTGAGGGTTCACATGAGCGAGAGAGAGAAGAGATGGGGATGGCTGCGCAGGGGAGGGAGAAGAGATTGGGAGGGCCAGAGAAATGAAGGGTTACGGTGGAGAGACGATGAGAGAGAGAGAGAAGAGATGGGGAGAGCTGGCTGCGCAGGGGAGAGATGGGCGAGAGAACGAGAGAGCGAGAGAGGAATGAAAAGTCGGGAAATAATAGAGGGAGAGACGCGCGCGAAATTTTTGGCGTAGAACTTTTACCGTCGCGGGCCACTGATGGGTGCCGCAAAAAATAATTTTTAGCGACGGCCAACACTTGAGTGACGCTATAATGACAGTTTTACCCTCGGAAAAAATTAGCCGCCACTATATATTCGACGGTAAAGGTAAAATGTTTCCCGCGAGAGCTTGGCGCCATTTGATCAATGTCTTTAGCGACGGATATAACAAAGGCCGCCAGTAAAAGTAGCTTAAAAATTGCATTTCAATGGGGGTTAGCTTTGGCCGCCGCTATAAGTGTATTATAGCGACGAATTTTATTGGCCGCCGCTATAAGTCCGACGCTAAAAATGCATTTTCTTGTAGTGAGCCTTGGGACTTATGCATCAAGAAGTTACACTACACCATTTCAGGGCTTTTACAGCTTCTCATTTACGGCGTGCATTCAATGCAAGCCGTAAATGATATAATAGTACGGCGCGCATGGAATGCGAGCTGTAAAAGGGCCTTTTCTTTTCTTTATTAATGCGTGCATTTTGTGTGCCGTGAAATCTTATCAATTACGGCGTGCATTTAAGACGCCGTAAATTATTGAGCATTTGCAGCCCACATTCGCAAGCCGTAAAAATATTAGGGTATCACAGCCCACATGTTGCACGCTGTAAAAGGCCAAGCCATTCAAATTAAGTTCACGGCCTGCTTTGAGAAGCTGTAAGATTAATCAGCTTTCACAGCCCACATTTCGCATGCCGTAAAAAAAGAAACCCGCCAAATTAATATTCCAAAAATATTTCGCACCCTTTTTTTGACACCAAAACTTAACCCCAAATTAGGGATAGACGATATCCACTGAGAACCCAAATCTTGACACCAAAAAGATTTCGCATCCCTTCTTCTTCTCATGAATTTTCAATTAATATTCCAATTTTCGATTTAACTTCAGTGTCAGGAAAAGTAAAAATCAGAGATTATTACCAACGAATTATAAAACGTCAGTAAAATTGACTTTTAGCAACGTTTCCTTGAAAACCGTCAGCAAAGTTCAATTTTAGTATTAACTTTATTTTTAGGGAAAATAATTATCAAAGACTATTATTGGCGAATTTAATGAAGTCGGTAAAATGAACTTTTAGCGACGTTTTTTTTTTGTAAAACGTCAGTAAAGTTTAATTTTTTTAGGAAAATTAAAAATAGAGACCTTTACCGACGAATTTTTCTTTTACCGACGAAAATTAGGCAAAGGTTCAGCTTTGCACGGCAAACTCATTTTTTCGCCGGCAAAGGTTATGTTTTACCGGTAAAATATTTGTGTCGGCGGCAAATGATATATTTTATGTCGGCGAAATACCTATATCGCCAGCAAATGTCAATTTGACAAATTTTGACCATTTATTTAACTACTTCGCCGGGAAAAATTAAATTTTCATTATTTTTGTTTTAGAGGAATAAAAATTAATTGGGGCTTCAAAATCACTTCAGCCTTAAAAATAACATTCCAGTTGCCCGCGCCATTTTCCATTTCCCGCGCCACTAAAGTAAAAACCATTTCAGCGCCTCTTCTCTCTTACCCTCTCTCGCCCAGCAATCCGTCATCTCTCCCTCATCTCGCATCCCTCCATTTCCTTCCCTCACGACCTCAGCCCTCTCCTCCATCTCCATCTTCCTCCACGCGCAGACCGCACCACTACCAGCAGCAGCGCAGAGCCTGTGGGAACTGGGGTTTTCTTGCCTCGGGGGGTTGGCAGTTCTACTGAACATCGCAGGAAGCCAGGTTAGTACTTTTGTTATTAGGTTTCCTTCCTCCCTCTTTACTGTGTCTTACTTAAAAGATTCTCTGATATCTATTTGTTTCTTTTCCAATGTATGCTTGTGCTACTCACTATAAACTCAGGCCTGGAAGAGATTTATTCTTGTTTTATTTTACTTCGATTTTTGGGAACCTAGAAGAATCTTTTGTGTCTGGATGCGTATTGATTTGAAACTACTCTGTTTTGTTTCATTTGCAGTTTGTTCGACCGTCCTTGTTCCTGTGAGAGTTGTCCAAGCTTTGAATTTGAATCTAGATCAAATGGGTTCTGCTCAACGTCGATTCCAGTATAGGTTATACTCTATTTGCTGGATATGATCTCTCCAGGTAATCAGGAAATCTCTTTCTATTGCTATGTCCTTGATGGGCTTTTTTTTCTTTTTTGGACTCTCTTCTGCATTTCTATCTAATATCACCATCTGGGTCTTGTTCTCTTTTTGAAGTGCAACTGCAGTGACTGTTCCTGCTAGAGGAAAAGCTCTTGTTCCTACGGATTTGAGCATCGCCATACCTGAAGGGACATATGCTCATATAGGTACGCTTGCTTTTTGAAATGGGTCTGGTTTTCTTTTTGGGTTTTCCTCACACTTTGAAATGGGTCTAATGGAATCTTCTCATTCATTCAGTTCTTGGGATTTTTGTCATGTGAAAGGTGGGGTATTTTCTGTATCTTCTTGTTTTACTGAAATGGGTTTTTTTTTTCTCTATTTGCATTGGTTGTACTACTATATCTTGAAATGGGTGTTTGATTGGCAGCGCCTCGGTCTGGTTTGGCTTGGAAGCATTCGATCGATGTGGGTGCTGGAGTGATTGATGCGGACTACAGAGGTCCTGTTGGGGTCATTCTCTTCAATTATTCAGATGAAGCTTTTAAAGTAAAACCTGGGGATCGTATTGCTCAGCTGATCCTTGAGAAGATCGTCACGCCTGAGGTTTTGGAAGTGGATGATTTGGATTCGACTGTAAGGGGTGCTGGAGGCTTTGGATCTACTGGTGTTTGATTTATTCTATGCTTTTTTCTTCTTCTTTTTTGTGGTTTGGTTTCATAGAGTTTGGTCTTTTTCTTCCTTTCTAAGATGTTGCAGTGGTGGGTTTTCATTATCATATCAATTACTTCCATACCCATGTTTTGATTTTATTTTTCCAATTTATCAGATGGGTTTCCATGAAAAGTTCCGAGTATCAAACGAAAAATCTGTTTGGTGCAGGGGCTTCTATGACTCCTCGAAGCAACAGCAACGTCCATCGTCTTTTGTAGAGAAGAGCTCAATATAATAGCACTTTCAATATAATCAACATGGTTCACCCCTTTCAGATGAGCATCCAATGTAAAATTTGGTTTAGGAGAACCAAGATTCCAGATCTGAAATATTTCCAATATGACAGTGATATTATCAACATTAAATAGAACAAATAAACCAGCCATGATAAAAAAACAAAATGGAATGTAAACACAAACCAATATCAAGTATTTTCAGCCATACCTTTATCGTACGATCTAGGGAGGCACTAGAAAAAGTGTTAGTGTCTTTTGGATTAAATGTTACTTGCATCACATAATGTGAATGGCCCGAAAAAATCTGAGTGCACATCCAGCCCTTTTCCCAATCCCAGAGTTTAATAAACATGTCATCAGATGATGACAACACATATGGAAGGGTTGGATGGACAGCCACACACCTGAAGTTTTCTTCTTATTTTTTCATGTTTGAGCAATAGTGAGTTTGATAAGTGAAAACGTGTTTCTTGCTACTTTTAAGTCTTCTATGACCAGAGTTTTTTGGCCATACACTGAAATAATAGGGCATTACTGTTGCATGACTTATGATTGATCTTGGTGAATGCATGTTCCATTATCTTTCTCCAATGATTTCATGCCTTTGTTATTTCATTGATTTTCAACTCCTGTCTAAAATCTTTCCTTTTGATTGCATCTGAAGAAGCATGATTAATATGAGTAGTCTTTTGCTATATGTGATTGATCCTCTCTATATTTTGAGTGTTCCATCCATAATATTTTTGGGGCATGGCCCATTTATTCAATTGTCAAGATTAAAAACAGTGGGCCCAACTCATATAGTCTCAGCCTCTCAGGGTCTCAGAGCACTGTATATGTCCTTGGGCTAAGCCCCATAAAATTATTCTACTTTTTATAAGCTTTCAACTGCCCAGAGATTCATCTTTAGTACATGTGCAAATAATAATTTGTTATTCCACCATTACCTGAAAATCATTAACAGATTGGTAACTTTAAGAAACATAGAATCATGCCAATAAAGATTGTGCCTTTGTTTCTCCAAATCATGCTATCCGAGTTGTAGTCAGGTGGGGAGCTTACAATTTAGTTGGGTATATTAAGATTTCAATCTTGGTTGGTATGAGTTTGGGTTTACATGCATATGGCATATAGCATGTCCTTTGATTGAGCCAATAGACGTCGGCCCGACCTATTCGCATTAACGAACTCAACTCAAAATTGCATTTGTTAATGGAACTCTTACAATTTTTGCTAACTTTCATGTACAGTGCCTTATTTGTGCTTGTTGTGTTTTCCCCAGATTGGAGATTGAGGATTTCTAGTTGCAGGAAAGGATTTCTTGTATTCTCATTTGCATTCTCCTACTCATTCTAGTTGCTTTTTTTTTGGGGAGGGGGTGTTAGAAGATTAATCATCTAATAAGACTTCCATCACCAACAGGTGGTAATTTTGCTTATGAAAGATTCACTTTGTTTTCATTTATTAATTTTTAAATATGTTACTGTTTGTGATTTGGACTTTGGAGTGCATCATGATATGCCTTTAATTCTTGGTTTTCTGCTAGGTAGATTGACATGATCCATGGTTTTTCCCTACCAAATCTTTACTGCATTCTGCTTCTTATATAGTTGTTCATGTGGTTGGGTAGGAATAAATGTTGTTGGAGATTAATCTATAGAATTTGGAATTTCAAGGGGCACTTTGTTGATGGATAAAGAATGGACTCATTTATCAAGGTGAATTCCAAAGCCCTAAACTGTATAATTTCGGACCTGACAGTTTGGGGTTTTTTTTTTTTAATATTTCTCTATTTCAGACTGGTTGAGCATATATCTAATATTTATTTCATCTCATTTGAGTTTCTAAAGTTATGATTTTCTTGGGTGTTTGGTTGTAGAAGGAATTTGTTGATGTTGGTTGCTGCTTGCCTTGTTGGTTCTTTGTGTTTGGGCCGGGGATTTTCTTGTTGCAGTTCTGAGTTTCCCTGCAGGAGCTTTTATTGCGGAGCCTTCTGGAGGGTGTAGTTTGTGTGGAGTTTGCTGCCCTCCCTTGTTTCCAGCTCTGTTTTTTGCTGCAGCTCTCTTTGTTAAAGCTGAGCCTCCCCTGTTTCGCATCGCTCTCGGCTCTGGAGTATTCATTTCTGTTTCTGTTGTTGGGGTATTGAGAGTGTAGGAGCTCCTCTGTTTCTTGTTTTAGCATCAGCCGCTCAGTGTCGTTTCTGCTACTGCTTGTGCTTTGGCTTTCAGCCGGGTTTCTGTTGTGTTTTCCTCCTCCCCGTGTTTTCAGCTGGGGTGTTTTGGGCTTCTGCTATGCTCTCTGTTAGTGCTGGGGATTGCCATTCTGAGTTTCTTCCTGCAGATGCTGCTTTGTGTTCTGGAGGGTGCTGTCTTGTGCTTGAGTTTGCTGGCCTCTTCCTCTTCTCTTTGCTGCTGTGCTCTTCATCTCCTCTTTGCTGCTTTGCTCTTGCTTTCGCTATGCTCTCCCCTCCTCTGTTGTTTGCTGTTTGAGGTGGCTGTGTTGTGGTGTTTGCTGTTCAGCAGCATCAGCTTTGTGCTTCTCTGCTGCTTTTGCATTCAGCCTTGTTTCGTGGTAGTGCCTGGTTTCTCTCTCTGTTTCTGCTGTGCTCTCTCTTCCCCCTTGTGTTGCTTTTTTGGTTTGGTGCTACGTTCTGCTGAGTTGCTGGTCAGTCCTCAATTTCGTCCTTTGCTAGTGCTGGTTTTCTCTTCTGCTTTGGTTTAGCTTCTAGTTGCTGTGCTGCTTTTTCTGCTGTAGTGGCCTGTAGGTTTTGGCTTCTTGAGTGTTTCTCTGCTGTTTTGCTGCTAGCAAGGTGCTGTTTCTTTCCAGCAGAGTTGGGCCTTTCTTTCTACTGGCTGGGTGGTTTTTTTAGTAGCTGTGTTGTTTGTGTGTGGTTTTCTTCTAAGTTCAAGTCTTCTGCTGTGCCGCTGCCCCTGTGAGTGCTACTCTGCTCTTTTGCTGCTATCAGAGTGATGTTCTTTGTAGAAGTAGTTTCTTTGAGTCTAGTGGAGAGTCTGCATTGCAGGCTCAGTCTTCTCTGGTTGCTGGCTTCGGGAGCTTTTAGTGGTAGTGCTGGTGCTCTCCTTGATTGCTATCCAGTCAGATCTTGCTGGCCAGCAGTCTCTCTTTGCTGACCTTCCAGCGGCGCTGGTTGTTCTTGGTGGGTGCTGTGTTGTTTTTCTGCTGTTGTGGTAGCTTCCTGTTGTCCTGCTGCTAGGTGTTTTCAGCTGTGCTGCAGGTCTGCAGTTGTGGTCAAGGCCCTGTTTCCTACTGTTCTGTTGCTACATGCATTCAGCATTTTGTCTCTTGGCTGTTGATGGACCCTCGGGGTCTTCCGTCCTCTCCTTCCGCACCCCGGGGGCTGACCTGGGTCTCGGCGGAGGAGGGAAAATCGCGGGCATCAACATTTTTGTACGGGTATGCCAGATTTACTTTCTACTTGGAATTTGGAATGGTGATAATCCGGGGATTCACCTTCACAAGTGGAAAGGAAATCAATCCTTTTTTCTAACTTTTCAAATTGCATAAATATTAAGAAAAGAGACAAGTTTTTTTAGAATGTCGTAGGAGGCGTTTTTGTTTGTTTGCCGTAAAAGGCGATTTTGCCGTGAAAGGCGATTTTACAAAACTCATCAAATATGAAAGACAAGAATTGTGATTTCTTTTTGTCTCTTCAAGAAATACAAACTACAATAGAAAAGTAAGAAAAGGGATCTAACTTCTCAGGAGATTGTGGGGACACGTTGAGATCGACGGTCGCAAGTCATGTATGGACTTCACCATCGTCCTTCAAATGAGAACATGTGATGCTTTGATTCTTCTTCTTGGCTCCTAACCTCAGTTTTTTAAAGGACAAGGACCAAGAGAAGGTCCAATATCCAATGAAAAACCGAGTAAACGGACTAAAAAGCCGCGTTTAGGCCATGTTGGAGAAGGATGAGACCTTGGGGGGGTGCCCCCCCAAGGGATGTTGATCACCTTGTGGTGCTTCCGGGAGCAAAGCAGCAGGACTTCGTCTCTCTCTTGGATTTTCTGGATTTTCAGAGCTTGCACTTGGGATCTATTTTCTCATTTTTTTCATTTTTTTTGGAATGGACCTCCTTTTATAGGCTTTTGGTAGCCATGAGGTGTTTATTGGCATTGATGGCCATGATGAAAGAATTGATGAGGAGTTACAAATTGATTTTGTAACTCCTTTCTCATGGCTTGTGATTGGCCGATGAAGGTAGTGGGCTTTTAATTGTCTTTATGCTTCATGATGATGGGAGTTTCATGGGTTTAATGCCATGATTGCTTGAATTTGTAACTCCCAAATGCATGAATCTGATTGGGCCGTCCAAAATAATGAGTTAATGACCGCATTAAGTTGTCATAAACGGGTCAATTAACGACATTAAGTGGTCGCCAAGGTATGTGAAGAGTCCCGGGCCGCGCCGCGTCTTTTGAGATTCTTCTCGTGATCATCACAGGTGGATCCACGCATTGTTTGATGTCGGATTGCGATGCAATTTTAGACATTGGTTGATGTTGGTGAGCCGGTGACATCTGTCTTGTCAATTTCATGATCGGCCGGATAGAAAGTGCACTTTCTTGGTCAGCCGGTTGGCGATCTTGGAGCGATCGGTGATGATTTCATGCTTTTGACGGCGGATCCGAAATGTCGACGAAGATCGGTCGTTTTCAAGCATCAAACATTGGATTTTCAGAAAATCACAGAGGCAGGAACACCCGAAACGCGAAAAGGATGGAAAATCGGACATTTTGATGCAAAATCTGGTGACCCGGATTTGCAGGGTCACCGGCGACCTTAGGGTTTTGCCCTTTTCGGTCGCCGAGCTTCGTTTTCGGCCGTTTTTCCGTCTTTTTCTTTCCTTCTTTGTTCTGTATTTTTCTTGACATTTTTCCTCAATTATCGACTTGATTTTCTTGGAGAAATCTTGACGGGAACCCGCGCGAAATCGGAGCACAAAGTTTCCCATTTTTCGGGAAAGCCGAAGACTTTGTAGCCGATTTTCCGTCAAGCGTCGAAACTAGGTCAAACGATGTCGGAATGACCTAAAAATTGAGGTGAAGCTTCTTGAGCAGTGGATAGGACCAACCATGAGTTTTTATTTGAGTTTTGAAGCCGTTTGGGGTCCCATCGATGCTTGACTTGATTTTGCTGGGGGAAAATGCCGAGCTTTGATATGTGGTCAAACGATGTCCGATTGACCTGAAATTTGACGGGGAGCCTATTGGAGTCATTTTGAGACATTCCATCGGCTCCGTTTTGGATGTCATGGTCCTAGGTTGCTCCGCCGCCGGTAGGCTTGATTTTCTCTCGGAGCATCGAAACCTGGTCAAACGTTGTCGGAATGACTTGAAATTCGACGTGCAGCCTTTTGGAAGCATGTTGAAGCTACTCATGTACTTTATTTGATGAGTGATGGCTTCGGTGGTTCTCGCTGCCGGGAGACTTGATTTTGCTGCTCGAGAGTTGATGGAGGGTCAAACGTTGTCGGTTTGACTTGAAATTTGGCATGGAGCCCTTTGGAGACATGTTGAAGCTACTCATGTACTTTATTTGATGAGTGATGGCTTCGGTGGTTCTCGCTGCCGGGAGACTTGATTTTGCTGCTCGAGAGTTGATGGAGGGTCAAACGTTGTCGGTTTGACTTGAAATTTGGCATGGAGCCCTTTGGAGACATGCTGGAGTCATCCGTAGGCTCTGATCAAAGTTTTGGCGTCTTCGATGATGTCGTCGCCGGGAGCGCTTGTTTAGCTGTCGGAGCAGTGAAGTTGGGCCAAACGATGTCGGAAAGGCCCGAAACCTCAGATGTACCCCTCTTTTATCTATCTTGAATGATCTTTCAGTTTCTGTCTGATTCTGACAAAATCTGATGCTTGAAGTAGCTTTGCCTGTTGTAGAAGGATGCAGCTTCACAAGGCTTCTTGATGTGGAGGAGACATAGTGACTTTTTTAGTGTCAACAAATGCCCCCTCGAGGTACAACGACGAGTAGCTTTTTGGAGTCGTTGTGCCTCGAAGAGAAACTTGGAGGAGAGATTCCAACTTGACCAAGAGTCTTGAGCATTTTTTTTTTTTTTAATGGTCCCATCAACTCAAAAGAGGCATGGGACTTTTTTTTTTTTTTTTGCTCTTTTTCTTCCTTTTTTTTTTCTCTTGGTAAGAGGAATATTTTGACTAAAAGCCACTTTTAGTGCCTAGGTGGTCAAACCTGGCTCATATGGGCTAACCCATGGGACCTTAGGCTTTGGAGATGACCTAGATCTCATATGGTGTCATATTTGTAGAGAATATCTAAAAATATCTCTTTTGTGTAAAGAATATCTAAAAATATCCTTACTTGGAGAGAATTTCTCAATTTTTCTTTTTGTGGAAAGATTCTCTCAAAATATCTTTCTTTTTGGGAAAGTAGCTAAATTTTAGCACTTACCTCCTTTCTTTTCTCCTTGTTTCCTCTTTTGGCTTGCTCTTTTCTATAAAAGCAAGAGGGTTGGTTCTTTTGCTCCATTACTTTCTTTTTGCAAGAAATCTTCAAGAGTGCTCTCCAAAATTAGAAGTGCTTTTTCTTCTTTAAGGATCTCCAAGCTTTTCTTCTTTTTCTCCATCAATGGCTTCAAGTAAGTTTTCTTCCTCCACAAGAATCTCCATTGTAGAAGTAGCTTCTTCATTTTATTTTTCTTCTCTTCTTCTTTTTCTTTTTTTTTTCAAGCACGTTTTTCCTTTTTTTTTCGTGCTTCTTCTTCTCTGTTTTTTTTTTCTTTTTTTTTTCTTCCTTTCAAGGTTTTCTTTTTTGTTTTTTTTACTGTGTATTTTTTTTTCACACGCTGACTTTTTTTGTCAGCGATTTTTTGTTTTCACGCTGATTTTTTTTTTAGCGTTTTTTTCTGTTTTTCTCTTTCTGCACGCTGATTTCTTCTTTTTTTTCAGCGTTTTTGCTTCTTTTTTTTTTGGCTTTTTTTTTTTTTGCTGAGATTTTTTTTTCTCTCTTTTTTTTTTCTTTTTCTTTGTTTGCTCACCATGATAATGAGGCTATGCAATTTCAATATGTATGCATTTTTTGTTTTGATGCATCAAGATAGAAGGCTTGAGTCTCTAGGTCAAGCTAACATGATTTTTGACTTGGACAAAGTTTGATTGGTTGCTAATAAAAATCACATTAGGGAGCACTCTACTTTTCTACTACTTCCACTTAAATTGAATCAAAGCAAATTGACACTCCTAATTTGGGGTGAAATTTTCAAAAAACAGTATCCTGCTCAATGTGGGTTCTGATTTTTGCATCATGCCTGGTGTTCAATTGAAAGGATGATTGTCCAAAACATAGCAGAGACAGCAGAGACATCACAGCAGAGACATGCATGGGGCCTTTAATATCATATAAGATTATTCCTCCTCATTTCCAATATCAACTCGTAATGCTTCTGTGAAAACATTTTCATTCATTCTTGTCTCAAACACTAGGGATTTTCAAAAGATTCTTAATTCTACTATGAAAAATGCTATTCCCAAAACAATCTAAGCATAACTGCACAAAACAAAATCAAAACCAGAAGCCCGATTTAGCTTCAAAATTGGTACATTCAGAAAGACACCTACCTCAAGAAAAAGAAAAAGGGAAATGACATACATGTAACCCCAATCACATGAAAAAGATCCCCATCAGGTTAGTACATCACTTACAGTACCCCCATCCACTTTGGCTGACTGTACAAAAATCCTAAAGCTCATTCCCACACCACTTACAAGTACTCAACCCATTCAGAAACAATCTCTATTGTGAAAAAAACTCTCACATCATAGCATAAGACATAACAAGAATCAACTTATTACATTGAAATATGTATGATTTGGGAGACTAGTGATGTTTGCTGCTATGTTAAATTAAGAAGATTAATGCACTGATCAAACAAACATTCCTTTCAATTACTACAATACCAAATGACAGTCAACTTTGTAAATTACACCAACTTGATTTGAAAAGGCTTAACCATGAACACGCTGAAACTTTTTACAATGAATCATGCAATTGGGTGTGATCAGCTCCGATTCCATTGAAAACCACTTCATTCCATTAAGAAAAGACATCAAGTATTAGAAGAATCACTGAAATTTTGCTTAGCTTAGAAAAAAAAAAAAAACAGTTGGTAGCACATGAATCGCTTTATTTCTCAAATGGGCAGTAGATAAGTCACTTTATTTCATATAAAATGCAAAACACTTTAGTCTAGACCCATAAAGAGAAGAAGAAGAACGAGATAAATGGGGTGGGGGGTGGAGTTAGAAAACAAATACTGAATCTGCGAACTCGGGGATTGGGTCTGGAAATACATACTCCGCTGCCTACAAAGCTGCTTTTTGTGTAAAGAGAAAGGAAAGGAAGGCTGCAAACCTGCTGCACCAGCCTGCACACACCCACCCTGCACAGCCCACCTGCTGCACCACCCTGCACACACCCACCCTGCACAACCCACCTGCTGCACCACCCTGCACACCACCCTGCACACACCCACCCTGCACAACCCACCTGCTGCACCACCCTGCACACACCCACCTGTACACCCACTGCCTCCTCCTCTTCCACCACCTGCACACACCCACACTGTACAGTTTGGATTGTTTCAATCCGGTTACAGAACACGATTATGATCATCCAATAAGTGTAACTCTCTGTGGAAGAATAAAAAATTCAGACACCCCACATGATTTTTAAGCAATGATTTAAAGGTTTGAGTTCACAAATAAACCAATCATCATTGTTCTACAGACAAAGTGCCACTTGCATTAAATGAAGGAGAAGTAATTTATAAATCTGACTATTAAATATATATACTTTTTAAGTAGGTTAGCACTTAGCATAGCATGGTACAATTGGTTAGCCAAGCATCTCAGCACCAAGCATTGTAAAGCCTTCTTCACTGAAAATCACTATAAATTTATATACAAGTGTAAATGCAGCCCACACCTTTTCATAAACTAATAAATAATACTAAAGATATTCATAATATAGTGATTAAGAAAAGCTACTTGTCTGCCTTTGTAGACTTATGCATCCATTAATCATAATGATAGAAACCCACTTAAAGGCAATATGATTATTTGATAATTTAATAAAGGAAAAGGTAGGAAATCTTGGATCAGACAAAGGGCCTTTCAAATTCTTTTTGGTTTGCAAAGGTGTTAAAACAAAACCTTAAACTAAGTATGCATGTCAATGAAAGGTTTGGCAAGATTAAAGACAAAGAAAGCAATAAATAAACAAACCCACTAATGTTGTTGGGCACTTCCACTATATTTGGTAAGATGGGCACTTGCACTGTTGGCAAGCATAATACAATAAAAACTCCTTTTTCCCACAGAGAATCGAGAAAAGCCAAGCCTTGAATAAATCTATTTATACTCTGTTTGCTTACATCACCTCTCCAAGGAATGGTAGATGTCAACTGAATTTCCAACTTTTAACTGTTTTCTTCCTACTTTGGTAAATCTTTGGTGGGTTCATGATTGATAGCTCTTTCTTTCCTAGTCCTTTATTTTACTTTTTCTATATGATTTTATACACGCAGAGCATTAGATTAATTATGGTTGTTTTTTCAATTTATGTTGTGAATGTGGGGCTGCATGATCCTTCTACATGAAAATCTGATGAAAACTAGAATCATCAAAGTTGAATACAGATGGAACTGCTCTTGATAAACCCTGTCTATTTGGCACTAGAGCTATGAATTGAAAATGCTAGGGTGAACACTTAATGTTGTGTGTACAGTTATTTAAACCTAGACCACACACTAAACTGTTTTTATGGGCAGTTCAATTAAGCCGGCAGGTCAACCTTGGCTAACTCAACTAACTTATGAAAACAGAAATTGGTTCAAGATCAACAATTTTTAATGGAAGGCATTCTCTGGAAGGTTTCCAAAGCAAGGCTCAATTAATCAAGTTCATATCATGTACCAAAGCAGTAATATCAAACTGTATATAATAACTATGGAAGACAAAAACGAAACATCAAAATGATTTCCAAGAGGAGCTTAACACATGAAGCAGTTGCTATACTTAAGATATCAAATGCATCTATCTAAAGTGTAAACAACCCAAGTTAAAAACCTAAGTATTGTGTCTAGATCTGTAACAACTTGACCATCAAACAAATTCAGTCCAGATATCCTTTCATTGTCATCCCAATCATCAAACGAAGAAACACTTGCCCAATCCTTGAAAAAGAATAGACACAAAAAATCACGGAAACAGAAATTTTGCTATGACCAAATCTCTCAAAATCTTTATCAAAATTCATAAGATCAAGTGAAAGTTCTGTGTCCTACTCACAGCCCGGTAATTGTAGAAAAGCATCAATGAACTCACTAGCCTAGATCTAACCATACATTATCATGATTAAATAAAAATGGAAAAGCACACCTGGTTGAATCAAAGTGTTAAACCTCTGCTATAGAAGTCTGCATACTTAATCATGAACATACCACAATCCCACCTGCAAAGAGAGAAACATCTTTTAGATTTTTGTACATAATACAACTTGGAACCCTTACCACCAGGGAGTGTCAAAATAGAGTTAAATACATTCAAATAACATGGTATTTAACTCCATTCAAATAACATGGTAGAATACCACTCCACTTTAAGAATACCTTCTCTTACCTTGATATATTGACATTACAAAGACTTCCAAGAGAACCCCTTCTTCCTCCTACTTTCTTCGGGCTTGGAACCGGCAATGCAAAGACTTTCTTAAGCTTGCATTGGCGGAGTTAAAAAGGGGTGGTTTGAATAATCTCACAAGCCTGTAAAGCAAACAAGCATACTTATAAAAACAAACAACAATAATAAAAAGATCGTTAGATCACATGTCCAAAATGTTACATATATGCCCAAAAGATTGTTAGATCACATGTACAAAACGTTCAGCAAGTTCGTTACAGCTTCCATATATCCAATATGTCCAAAAAGATTAGCCCATATGTCCAAAAAGATTAGCCCATATGCCCAAAAAGACTAGCAAATTTCAATAAGAAAACTAACCATACTTAAAGCTTTAGTCAACCCATATGTCCAAAAAGATTAGCCCTAATCAACCACTCTTAATCATACTTCAACCGTCCATCAGCCCAAATCAGCCACCCTCCAGCAACAAAACCATGTAGAGTTTTATTTCCATCCTGAGGACCATCATAGACTAGTGCATCACCTTTAAGCACTTCCTCAATATTGATCTTTGTCTCACCTCTAAGCACTCTTCTCCCATGGCAAATGTCTTTGTGCATAGGATCAGTCACTACATATCCCTTGGCTACTTCATTCCCATCCCTGTCCAACAGGGTAACTCTAGGCTTCTTAGACAATTCTACACGAGCACTTGTCGCCTTAAAAGCCAAGTTTTGAGGAGAGACTGGAGAAGAACAATGAGGTGAGGTTGAACCATTATGAGGTGTATTCACCACAGACTGCGCTGGGAAATTTCCAATTGCAATGTGAGCCTATATTAATGGAAAACGCATATAAAGGTAGAATACAAGTTTTAAGTGTAAAAAAATAAGAACACAAGCTTAAAGAGAGTTAATTAAGCATAGTTATATGTAACTAAAGAATTGAAGTTGCGTTACAAACTCACCATCAACAAGTTAGTTAGATTGGCTAGGGAAGCTTTAACCTCAACTAACTCTTTCTCGACATCGGGACTAGATGATGCCAATGCTTTGTCAAGTAAGTATTCACCAATAGCAGCATGTTCAACTTGTGTTGGTGAGATTTGAGAGCCAACAGCACGAGTATGACTTTTTGTGTCTTTCCCAAATACTTCAGCTAGTACATCGCCGTTAAGATCTATGATCTCGCCAACATCATTCTCTCCCCTAATTCTTGCTTCAATAGCTCTCCTTTCTTTAACAGCCTTCACTTGTTCCTTCAATATATACTTAAAGATTCAGCACTAAAACACCAAGCATAACCAAAATAATATATACTCTATGACTAAAAGCATTACAATTTATACTCTATGACTAGGACCTACTCAATACATTAAAATGTAACAAGTAGAAATACTTACATATGCAGCACGAGCACTCTCCAAAACAGATCCATCAGGATGCTCATGAGCTGTTAGCCAATCATCCTCTCGATTGACTTTGGCTTTAGGGTTCTTTTGTTTCTACACAAAAGATTTTCAAGTGTTACCACAATCCACTTCCATTAAAGAGAGTAAGATAGGATGGTACCTTTTTGTAATGCATTTGGGCATATTTTTGCCGCCTAAGAGTATGACCAATAGTGTTCTTCTTCCTATTTGCTGCATTCTTTGCATTCCTTTGTATGACTTCGGGTTGGAATTCACGGGTCACAAACTCGGCCCAGATTGTTGGATTCATACCTTCTGGACAAGTGGCAATAGCAGCTTCCTTGTTGAAAGCTTTCTTTATAAGCTCTTTTCTGTAGTTACTTTTTGCTGTCCTGAATTTAGAAGAGAACTCCTTTTGAAGACTTTTGCAAGCCAAAGCCATAGGCACATCATATTCAAACTCACCCTATCAAGAATTATAATAGTTAGAAAATCATTTTGGTAAAGATTGTTACTGACAAAGCCCATATGTCCAAAAATAGATTGTTACCGACAAAGCCTCCCACACTTCATCCTTAAAGGTCGGCTTCACAAGCCTCCGATCTTTATAACTCAATGGGATGGTTGCTCGAATAAAATGCCCTAACCGTGTTGCCCATTTCGCCGCATTAGGACCAACAGCAGTGCCTTTAGTGGACACTGAGACAAGCAACTTAGCCTTAACCGATGAAGGTGCAGCAAATGATTGAGATGTTACCGGGGGTGTTTCTTGCCTTGGTGGGGGTGCTTCTTGACCTGATGGGAGTGGTCGCAAGGCACTAGGACCTGGATATTGGCCACTTGATGCCATTAAATTGTCCTGCAAACAGTGGGAAATATTATGTATTGCATACAAAAGCATTTAAGTCAAATCACTACACCTCAAAACCTAAAACAAATCGCATTAACTTTGAGGCACAATCATCAAATTATAGTGCACTACATAACAGAAAATAATAACTATTTAACTACGTACCTATTTAACTACTTCAAATCTGAAAATGGTCATGCCAAAACTATCAACAATAGTAAAAATTACGCTACATTTCAAAACTTCAAATTAATGGCATTCAACTTTGAGGCACAACCATCAAATTGGTGCGTACAACCATCAAATTGCACCACGAAATCATATAACTCACAAAATAAAACTAAACACAAATGGAAAAATCAATAGCAAAATTTATATTAACATAATAGACAATAAGTTAACGTCGTCTTTCCAGCAGGGGTCTCAAATTGGGTTAGTCTTCAAGAGTAGATTGAAAGTCAGATGGTACATCTAGCTCATCCACTCGACAACTCAATCGCTTGGGAGAATGTATAACCACCGACCAATCGGGATGTTTCAAATCTTGTGAATAAAACACTTGACCGGCCTCTTTAGCAAGAAAGGCTGGCTCATCCAAAAAATTACTAGAACTTTTTAGTTTGTTGAGGTTGACCATCACCAAGCTTGAGTCTGGACAGAGTTTACAGCCATTAATATCGTCTTCCACCCTCACCCAATCACAATAAAAAACCACCTCTTGAAAGTCGGTATGGTCTACCTCGATTATCTGTTTAATGATCCCATACCACATTGTTGTCGCATCAATAGGATTCTTGTCTTTCCTACTTGCAGTAAAAGAAGTAATTGCCCTCATGAAAACACCACTATCTGGGGTGGTAACAGTATCATCATGAGACTTAGGAGAGAAGACAAAACCATTGACACGATACTTCTTATATGTCTTCGCTTTAGTTGGCCCTTTGACTAACCGCCACAACATAGAATTCGTAGCATCGTCCTCCAACAACTATAACATGATACAAAGAAAACAATTTAAAACATAAGTAGTGAGAGAACTATCTTAGTTTTCCTAAATTACATTATTTTTGTAAGATACCTTCTTGTATAACCAATCAATGAAATTTGTTTGTATTTCTACCTCCCTTTTTGCAATCCCTTTTCCTTTAGCACGTGATTCGGATTGCAACGACTCACGATACTCGCTGCATTTTATTCATCGAGGCTTTAATATATAAGTATATATCTATATAATAACACATGTTACTTGCCTAGATAGTCAAGAATTCAGACCTGTAGAATGTATCGCGTTCTTCGACATCAAGTCGAAAAAGCACCCATCGACGTATCTGTACAAATTGGTGAGGGGATAATAACACATCCTTACCATCTAGCATAGGCCCTTCATCACTATATTCGCCATTTTCATCTAAAAAGGCTTCTTGACTGTATTTGTGATTATCGGCTCGTGGATTGGACATGTACTCCATAGCATACCTAACAAGTTCAACAACAAGATAGGATTCCGCAATAGGGCCTTCAACATATCGTTTGTTGCTAGGAATGTCTTTACACTCTTTCATAGACCTATTAAATATTCCAAACTTATTTATGTAAATGTTAAATTCAAAAACACGTCAAATAAAGTCAAAGACGATAGAAATAAAAAGTTATTTACAGTTCGAAAGGATACATCCACCGATCTTGGGTAGGTCCACAAAGCAACGCCTCATCTGCCAGATGCACCACAAGGTGAATGCTTATATCAAAAAAGGATGGTGGAAAATGTTTCTCTAACACACACAATGCCTCGACAACCATGAACTTGGCTTCTTGAATGTCATTTCTAATCAAGACCTTCGAACACAGTAAATTAAAGAATAAGCTTATCTGGTGAATAGCTTTTCGTAAGTCTCGGTGTTTCGGAAAGGCATGCTGAAGCAATACAGGTAACAAGTACTCCATGATAACATGATAGTCATGCAACTTCATTGTTAGCAAACCAGGTGGATTGAGACTAACAATGTTGCTCAAGTTTGAAGAAAAACCTGAAGGGAGCTTCAAGTACTTCAAAGTTTTCAAGAAATCCATTTTCTCATTCTTATCCAAAACAAAAGAAGCATGTGGCTTAACTGTTTTCCCCGTGTTTGAATCAATTTGCATCCACTGCCCACTGTGTATGCCAAGAAGCCTCATATCCTCTCGTGCATTTCCAGTATCTTTTGTTTTACTCAAGCAAAGGATGGTGTTTAGTAAATGTTCAGCAACATTCTTCTCGGTATGCATCACATCAATAACATGGCGGACTTTGTGGTTTATCTAGTACCCCAGACCAAAAAGGATGGACTTCTTATACCATGCCACAGTAACTTCACTACCATCACCATCAACATTCACTTCGGCTCTTTTTCGCTTGCCATTGTTGTCTTTCCAAGATACAAAGTTGATACGATCTAAATGCTGTAGAAGTTTTTCCCCTCTTAGCGATTCTGGAGGAAGATTATCTTCCACTGTCTTGAGCCCCAAGTATTTCCCATCTCTAAACGGGTGATCACTTTTAAGAAACTGCCGATAATTTGTGTAAACAATTTTCTTGCTGACAGGTAGAAGAAGAGATGGAGTATTGTCACCACATGCTGGACAAGCTTTGTATCCATGGGTTACACAACCGAATAGGTTCCCGAAAGCAGGAAAGTCATGAATTCCCCACATCAACATAGCTCTCAATGAGAAATGTTCCTTCTTATACATGTCATAAGCAGGCACTCCACAATCCCACAATTGTTTCAACTCGTCATATAGTGGCTCAAGAAAGACATCAATGTCTTTGACTCGGTGCCTTCGGCCCAGGAATTAGCAGAGACAACATTTTGAATTCTGCTTTCATACATAATGATGGTGGGAGATTATAAGGCACCGTGATGACAGGCCAACAACTATAACCAGTAGATTGAACTCCACGTGGATTAAATCCATCAGTTGCAATAGCAAGCCAAACATTGCGCTCCTCATTTGCAAATTCTTTATAATTCTCTTTACATACTTTCCATTGGCCAGAATCAGATGGATGCCTCATATAATCCCAAGAAGATTCAGATCTAGCATGCCAAGTCATCTCACGCGCTATCCATGGTATTGTATACAACCTCCGGAGTCTCGGAATTAGAGGAAAGTGTCTCAAAACTTTGTTAGGCTCTTTTGAAACCTTCCCTCCTTTGCCCGCTATGACTTTATATCTAGGTTTGTTACAATGACGACATTCCATCAAATTTTCACCAAGTTTCCAGTATAACATACAATTATTTTCGCACGCATGAATGCAGTTAGCCTTCATCCCTAGGTCTTTCAACATTTGCTTCATTACAGGATATTTCACTGGCAATGTGTTTCCTTTGGGTAACCATCGCCTCAACATGGACAACAATGCTGTCACACTATTTCCTGACCACCCAAACTGTTTCTTCAAATTATGAAGTTCAACAACTGCTGAAAGTGTTGTCTCAGGTCCTCACAAGAAGGGTACAATTTTTCTTTGGCTTTTTTTTTATAGTCAAGATACCTCTTACCCAAGTCTGGTTCAGGAACAAATGGTGGTTCAATATCTCCTATTTCAGTACCATGGCAGCCCATATAAGCATCAACAAAGTCCCCTATTTGAAGCCCTTCTTCTTCAGTGTTTTCTTTATTCATGTTTCCCACCACTGGATGCTCCATCAGAGTCTTCGAGCGTCTTTCACCATGCAAAACCCATACACGGTATGAGAGATCTATACCATTTGCGATCAAATGATCTTCAACCACCTCGTATGTCAAACGGAACCTATTCCTATAGATTTTACATGGGCAAGGACAAGCCGACCCGCCCAACTTTGTTTGGGCAAAAAGAACAAAATGCCTAACCCCATCTTCATAAACTGTGGAACTCCTATTTCTTTCGTCCATCTAGTCTTTCTGTATTTGCTCAGACATTCTGCGATTCAACAAAGCACTTCCAAGCATGTTTATACTTAAGAAATTTAAAACAAAATAAGCAAATAAATTAACCTACCCATGCGGAGGGAGGGGGCTTCTAATTTTTATACCCTCGCGTGTCTAATCCCAAACGAAAAATGAAGATCGTCTTGTTCTTGAAAATATGAAACACTAGTACATCATGCTAATATGTAGTACTTATGTGAAGCGTATACCACACCATATATCACATTTCCAAAAACTTTTAAACATTGTTTCAAAGTAAAGAGTATTAAAGAATCATCTTTTTTTAGGGAACTATTTAACTATTCAAAAAAGATACATAATACCACATGAAAAATAATCCTCATTCAAACACATTCCATGCATGAACTTCAAATGCATTCTATAAATGCTTGTAAATGACAGTTTTGGAAAGTGGGAAAACTAGTGATCATTGTAGTAATCAACTCACTATGATTCAAATTCATCAAGGGCTCTCTAAGAATGTGTGTGTGAGTGCGTGTGTGTGTGTGTGTGTGAGAGAGAGAGAGAGAGAGAGAGAACATACCAAAAAACCGACTGGGAGATGAAGAAGAGGACTCCTACAATCCACTAAGAACATACCAAAAAATTGCCAGCAAAAAAAACAAAAAATGTTGTCTAGTGTCTATTTGTCTCTGGATGGATATTGATATTATCTAGTAATGAAAATGATTTCCTCTGGTGTGAATGAAATAAAATGTTGTATATTGGGGCTTCTGGTAAACCTGATTTTCTCACTACACCATAATAATCAATTAGTAACGGATCCACAGCCGTTACAAAAAAATTTACTAACGGTTTCATATGTAAATAACTTTGGTGAAATTTTATATACATTCAAACTATAGAATGTTTGACATTTTCATGTTCTTTTCGAACATTTTTTTAAACTAGATGTGCTATTTAACCATCTACAATCAAAATCAAATGGAGATAGGCCCATCCATTCAAACATCAGCATGCATGTGGTTGGGGTGAGCTCTATATGTGTCCAGAAGACAATGTACCTTTTCATGACCTTGAAAGTGCAATTACAGAAGTCTCAGCACGCAAAGCGTGGTGGTAAAGACTTGAAACTTAACAGGTTTGTGGTCCTCAGCAATCGCCTTCACCATCATTATTGTCATCAGCCTTATCCCATCAAATTTAATAGGGTTTGACTTTGTGGTCTTCACTCTTCAGCAATATTACCCATGACTCGTATCCTAATTTGGTGTTAATATGTTCCCCATGTTCTTCACTTCAATATCAACTCACGTGTACCACTTTTAAGAAATCAAAGCATACTTAGCTTAAAACATATTAGCATGAGATTTACAAAATGAAAAATGATATATAGACGAAGGAGTTCCAACTGAGCCATACATTGTGGAGCCTTTACATTTAACTTCTTTTGCCTTTTGAGTCTTTAAAGAGAGGAGCCCTCGAATACACACTATAAATAATAAATATTCAAAGGGTTATGCCAAATATGACAAGGCAGTGAGAAACTAGATGAGAACTGAGAACTATTCTAAACCCACTATTGACACATCCACAATTAGTTGCTCAACACCATTATCACATTGCAGAAACACATATTATCAATCTAATATGAGGTCAAGTTCCAAACAAGAATAAAAAAGATGAGAACGAAAAACACAATACCAACAAGCTTCTAGTGATTGAACATTTTCAATATAGTAGATTCTGCTCTAAGCTATCCACCATCACAAGGACACAAAAAAGATCAAAGGGTGTGTGGTCTCAAAACACACAGAGAGTTACAATTTAGAAACTTTTACAATTCAGGACCTGTTAGAAGTTGGGATTAACACAGATAAATAAGCAATCTAACCACCTTTCCAAATTAACATACAAAGACTACCATCAGTAAGCACTATTACTATCCCCACTCAAATCTGAATTGGGCAAAACAACTACAAAGGAAGATAATTCTGCGCAAATGAAGATCGCTGGATCCAATGAAAAAAAAAATGATCATTCAGGATCCAAGATCAAGCAAACATCGTTGCTGATCAGGGTCTATAATAGGTGAGATTTTAAAAAGAAACTACCGAAATCTAGGGTTTGTTAAGGAGAGATTGGGAAATGAAAGAACAAAATCAAACATAATTCATGAGTTGATTAATCAAGGGAAAGATTAATACGTACCTGAAGAAAAAGGGGAAAAGATAGCACAGCAAAGATATGTTCCTATATCATATCTTCATGATAGAGATGAAGACCAAGCCCAAGACGCGCACAGCTCGACGGAAAGCCATAGCTTCAGCCTTCTGCGGAGGGTGATCAAGATGGAGGAGAGGGGGGTTCTGCGCCTTGGAGATGGAGGAGCGCAGGTCACCTAGAGAGATGGAGGAGCGCAGGTCACCTGGGAAATGGAGGAGTGCAGGTCTACTGGGAGATGGAGGAGAGGACTGAGGTCGTGAGGGAAAAGAAAATGGAGGGATGGCGGTGAGAAATGAGGGAGAGATGAGGGATTGAGAAGAGGGAGCGATGAGGGATTGAGCGCAGGTCAGAGAGATGAGGGATTGCTGGGCGAGAAATGGAAATGGTATTGAGAAGAGGGAGCGATAAGGGATTGAGCGCAGGTCAGAGATGAGCGCAGGTCAGAGAGATGAGGGAGAGATGAGGGATTAAGAAGAGGCAGGGCGCTGGAAATGGTATGGAGCGGGCGGGGAAATGAAAAATGGCGCGTGAGGGATTTTTAGGGCTGAAGTGATTTTGGGCCCAGTTTAACTTTCATTCCTACAAAAAGAAAATAATAATGATAATATAATTTTTCCCGGCGCAGTAAAAGTTAAATAAATATTTAAAATTTGGCAAATTGTAATTTGCCGGCGACATAGGTATTTCACCGGTAAAAAATATACCCTTTGCCGGCAACACAAATATTTCGCCGGTAAAACAAAACCTTTACCGGCGAAAAAATAAGTTCGCCGGCCAAAGCTGAACCTTTACCGGCGAAATAATGTCGCCGATAAAAGTATAACCTTTCCCGGCGAATTAAGCTTTTACGCCAGCAAAAGTTAACTTTTCCCGGCATTTATTTATTTCGCCGGTAAAAAACGCAGGCAAAAATGCAAATTCTTGTAGTGCGCCAACAAAAATGGAGAGGGAACACTTCAGTCCTCGCGCTTTTCTATCAATAGCACCCACGATTTAGTGGCATTTTATATTCTGTCTTCTGTTTTAGCGCGAGAACTAAAATAACTCCCGCTTCTGTTTTCATTTTTATTTTGTATTGTGATTTTTTCTCTTGTTATTTTGAAACCATTGTAACGCATTACTAATCATCTTAAAATATCCAAGAAATGTTACAAAATAATTCAAGTATTTGCAAAGATACTTAGTGACGGTTATGAATATTGCTAACGGATAATAAATGTGACAAATTACCTAACGGCCAGATATGCGTTACTAATAAGAAATCTCAAATGTTGCAAAATCACCCAAATGGTGTAGTGATTCTTTGATGCATGATTTTTGTAAATAGACTTGGAAGTATGATGATGCATACCTGAAAATCTTTTACAAGTATTGAGATTTTGAGCTCGCAGCGATCTTGAGCTCTTTCTCGGTCTTGCTGGATTTTGAGGAAGTTTGCAATTTTTGGATTCCGAAGCTCGCAGCAATGTTGAGCTCTTTTCCAGATTTTGCAGAAGTTTGATGAGATTGGATCGTTCTCGCAGCGATGTTGAGTTCAAATCTTTTTTTGAGAATTCTCCACTGACTATGAGCTCGCAGCGATGTTGAGCTCATCTTCAGGCTTCCTGTCTTTTTCGGAGTATTTTCCTTTTCTTCGGAATTGCCCCGGAACCATGTCAAAATTTTGCTAGAATTTTTGTAGCAGAATTCTGTCATTTTGATGTTGTTTGATCTTTTCTCTTCCATCTTTTGCAGGTAGTTCTTCTAGAACGAACAAGGGTAAAGGTCTTGTTACTGACGCACCTCGTCGATCTGCTAAATCTTCCAATGCGGTCGTTCAGCAGGCTTGGGAGAAGGTCCAGTTTGTGGAGAAGAACTTGGAAGAGTGCGATTCCCTCAATCGTGATGAGATGAGACAGCGATTGATCGCTCTCAAAGATGAGGAGTTCTATAGGATCATGGTAAGCAGCCGTCCTTGGATTACGGACGATCAGAGCGTTGTGCTCAAGCTACCTTCTTCTTCGGTGATGCAGTCCCCGACGACTTGACATACCAAAGGAGATGTTTTCAGTTCTTTTATACAGCAGATGGTGAGGAGAGAACTATTTCCACCCGGTCGTCTTTCGATCGGACCATCTCAATCCTGAGCCTTTCTCCCATGTACCCTAAGAGGGAAGATCCTCCGAGCTGGGTGAAGAGGACCAGTGTGATCAAGACCGGGATTTTTGTTGGCGGCCCTTCCGGTTTTGTAGAGAAACCGCCTATCCGTATGGACATCTTGATGCCAGCCAGTGGCTACTATGGTTCTGATCATCCATCGGTCGATTTGAGACCGGTGGGCCTTGGCGTTTTTCGGGGTGACGACAGCAATTGGGTGAGAAGCCTTTTCTACTCCGTGGTCGTTTCAGTGCTGACTCGAGCTGGGAGTCATGGACTAATCACACCCCGAGGATTGGCGAGGCCGTTCTGCGGGAGGCCGAGATTTTTTATGCGGTTCGCGCTTTTCGGCAAACCGTTGTTTTCTCCGATGAGGCTTTCATGGCCATGCTGGAATCATTCCTTCCTCAAACCAACACCTTCATTGTGACGAATGGTGAGATTGGTTTTTCTTTGAAGGAGTAGAGCGCCATCACCGGGTTGCCTGTCCTTGGCAAACTCTATGAGGAGTTTATGCCTATCGACAGCGTCCTTGAGGAGCAGTCTAAGGAGTTTAGGCTTATGTACTTTCAGCTCGTTGCCTTCTATGATTTTTTAAGGAGAAAGAGGGCTCGAAAGTTAGATGCAGCAGTTGGAGAAGTTGCAGCTCTAACTTTTTTGACAGCGGGGATTCTTCTGATGGCATGGCCCAGGATGCTAGGGCTAAAGCATCAAGTTTGAAGAAGATCGCTGCTATGCGAGAAGATTTGAAGAAGTTCTTCGCAAGTACGGATGCCATTTGTCCTGACATTGCGTTGCGGAGAGATCTCGCTGTTTACCTCACTTACTGGCTGGGTGAGGCTGTTTTTGCTGGAGGAGATGGGACGCACATCAGGCCGCACTGTATTTTTCCAGCTTGTCAGATGGCGTTTGGAGAGCGGCTAGCTTTGGTACCTGCTCTTTACTCCTATTTGTGTACCAAACTGCAGGCTGCTGCTTTTCTGGTTCGGCTTGGGCTCCCCATGAACAGGGTATTTTCAGCCCATATCTTCTATTCGTGGTATGTATACCACTGTCCTAACTTCCATCGTTTGGGAGTTGCACAGGATGAAGATCCCTTTATGGTTCGTTTGGCTAGAGGGACAGCCATTCCCGAATCACTTTTGTCTGCCCGTTTGAGGATCCGACGATTTAGGGACGTTGAGATTGGGCAGTCTTCGGTGAAGCTTTCTCCGGGTTTGCGGAAGAAGGCTTTTGACTTTGGTGTCTCCCGTGAATTGACCAGGGTAGGGTCGGGTAGACATTATGCTTTGACAGACGCAGAGAAGAGATGGCTCTTCAACATACGGGTTGGTACAATGGTGTACCGCAGACATCTTTTCATCGATATCCAACCGTATGTCCCTTCGCGTTTTGCATTGCAGCTTGGCTTCTCTCAAGGCGTTGTTGGAGCGCCTTCGAGCATGGTGAAGCGTTTTGGAGATCTGCAGGATGGGAGAAGTGCATGGCTTTTTTAGCGTTGAGGACACTACCGCCATGATTTCCTATCCTGAGCTGCCCACTTTCCGGACTGCTGGCTTCACGAAGTGGTTCGTGGAGAGCTTCTCAGTGTACCGGGGGCTTTCCAAGAAAGAGCTCGATGTCAAGCAATCTCCTGGGAAAGGTCTTGGCAAATCGGATGCTGTCCGTCGGGAGGAAGTTTTGGCCTTCCTTTCTAGAGAGAAGCATAAGATAGGCTTTCTCAACGGGCAGGACATCATCAGATCAGGAGCTGCACAAGGATATCCTGGTGAGGTCTTAAGACAGCTGGAAGAGGAGGAGGCCGAGATCGATGCTATGATACAGGCAGAGCATACGAAGGCTTCCATGGAGTCTACTGAGAAGAGTAGACCATCCAGTGAGGACTCTAATGAGAGGCCTGATGTTGATAGTGGGGCATGATCGTCGAGCAGATTAACCCGCCATAGCAAGAGGAAGAGAGGACAACGCCGTAATATGAAGCGGCATGATAGTCCTTCTGATATGGAAGTTCCTCTCACCATTCTTGAGGAGGCGTCTGAGGATGCTGACGAGCCTCCGGAGAAAAGGAGCAGAGAAGAGGAGACAGCTGGTTTGATCCCCTTTGTTTCTTTTGTTTCTTATTTTTCTCTTGTAAGAGATTTTGTTTTGATCCGCTACTTTTTTTTTTAGCAGAGGATGATGACCTGGTGATGCCCGAGGTTCCGGCCGTTGAGGCGATGACAGATCCAGTAGTAGCATCTGAGGAAGAGCCCAGGGATTCTGGAGTGGTTCCAGAAACTTCACCTGGTATTATTGCTTTGGCTTCTTCTTTTTTTTCTGTTTGTACCGTCATTTGCTAACATGTAGCTTTTGTTTTCTTGTTAGCTGACTTGCCAGAGGATTCCGACGATTTCGAGCCATCTATGGACGCAACTTTTGACGATGCTTCGGATGGGCTCAGAGAGGCAGAGAGTACTCCGCCAGTCGTCGAAGCAGGTATTTTTGCAATAATAATCTTGGTATATTTTTGACAAGATTATATTCATACCTTTTTGTCTTTTTCTTGACAGATTGTAGAGCAGCAGGAGAAGTTCCTCCGTCTTCCTCAGAGCCAGAACAGGGGATACCTGCGGCTGATGCAGGAGTAAGGGCTTATTGCACCTTCAACGAGTCAGCTTCTTCCGTTGGAAAGAGTTTATTGATTACTCTTCCAATGGAGCATGACATGGGCAGTCGGGCGCCAGAGCATGGCGAATCCTCATCTGCGCGACACCTTCAGTATGCAAGGAAGGTGTTGAAGACTGTCTTGAGCTCATGGGTTGAGACTCTCTCTTCAGGTGATTTGGAAGCTGGTTTTGGCATGATCAAGCATGTGCAGGACATCCTTGCTGATAGCAAAGAAGTCGGTCTGGACATCGCAAGCGCCAAGGATTTTGTTGAGGAGATCATCGCCTTGGGGAACAAATGGACTGAGACCAAGAGTTTCCCAGATGGTGACTTCTTTGATGAGATGTTCATAAAGTCATCCAGCAAAGTCAAAGCTGAGCTGACTGAGGTCACGAAGACTCAGAGGCAGATCGCTCGGGAGAAGAACGTTACCGAGTTATCCATCATGGGGCTGAAGCAAGACTTGGACCGCCTTGATAAGGAGGTCGTCGAGGCTAGACAGCGTCTTGAGCTTTTAGAGGAAGAAGCTACTGCCAAATGGACCGCCATTATGGGGGCTCGTGACAAGGAGGGAACTCTCATTCGCCAGGTTGAGGAAGCTGAAGGTAATGTCCGGAGGAAGACTCAGGAGCATGAGCAGTGGCAGGTCCTCTGGGAAGAACTTCCTCGCGCTGCAGATGGGTCGCGGTGCTCGGCCGTATTTTATGGAAACATTCTGAAGAAGCGTGGCCTAAAAACTTTGGAGGTCAAGGCCAAGGGTCTGCTTGAGGAGTTGAATCTTTGGTTGAAAACCATGTCGGATTGAGCTCCTGAGTTGTAACAAACTCTTTTCTTCTTCTTCTTTTTTTCTTTTTTATGGCACCTCCATGTATAAACAATTTTGGTACTATATTTTTTTGTATCCCCTTCTTTTTACTTAAATCATTTTTTGATGGAAACACATTTAAGTAAAAGTTGATGGGAATGTTTGTTTTGATTTTGATCAAAAGGTTGTCATTTTGTGAAAATCTTTTGTCAAAGGGTTGCTTTGGGCATGAAAGCCAATTTTTGTGGCGAAAAGCCGGATTTTTTTATGGCTTGAAAACCGAATTTTGGGTGGTATGAAAGCCTAATTTTGTTTGTGGCATGGGAGCCAAATTTGTTTGTGGCATGAGAGCCAAAGTTTTTTGGATAGCGTGAAAGCCGAATTTTAAGATGGCATGAAAGCCGATTTTTGTTTTGTTTGTTGTTTGTTTTGTTTTGGCATGGAAGCCAGATTTTTGAAAACCAAGATTTTGTTTTGTTGGCATGAAAGCCGATTTTGGCGTTTATAGCCGGATTTTGGCGTTTATAGCCGATTTTTGGCATTTATAGCCGATTTTGGCATTTATAGCCGGATTTTGGCGTTTATAGCCGATTTTTGGCGTTTATAGCCGAGTTTTGGCGTTAATAGCCGTTTTTGGCGTTTATAGCCGAGTTTTTTGAAAGCCAAGTTTTTGTTTTGTTGGCATGAAAGCCGATTTTGGCGTTTATAGCTGAGTTTTGGTGTTTATAGTTGAGTTTTGTCATTTATAGCCGAATTTTTTGCTTTTATAGCCGATTTTGGAGTTTATAGCCGAGTTTGGTTTTCAAAATGCAGGTATCGACTAAATGTCGCCTCCCCGCTGAATGGTCTTTCAAGTATCGATGGAATGTCGCTTCCTTGCTCATTCGGTTTGCGAGTATTGATGGAATGTCACTTCCTCGCGGGCTGGGTTTTGCGAGTATCGATGGAATGTCGCTTCCCCGCGAATTGGGGTGCAAATATCGACTAAGCGTCACCTCCCTGCTTTTCCCAAAACTTTTGGTTTTCATGGGTACTGACTTGGTGTCGTTTCCCCGTGATTTTTAAAATTTGAGGTTTTCTCGAACCATTTGAAATTTGGGTTGTGGATAGCAACTGGGATGTTGCGTCTCTACGATTTTTAAATTTTGAGGTTTTGCAAGTATCAAATGGGGTTCGCTCTTCCTTGCGGTTTTTTTTTTTTTTGCTTTGGAAGTATCGAATGGGGTTCGCGTCCTTCTGGTTTTTGGGTTTTGGAAGTATCGAATGGGGTTCGCATCCTTCCAGTTTTTGGGTTTTGCGAGTATCGACTGAATGTCACTTCCCCGCGGTTTCTAAAAAACCATTTTTTTTTTGTTTAAAGACACGAGGGTCATAACTTTTGACTTAAAACCATTTTGGTTGTAAAAGCCGAGGCGAACTAGGGTGAAAATTCCTGAGTCCTGGTTTTTGTTTCAAACCAAGAATTTTGGGTTCAAGGATCGAAAATTTTGGTCAAGTCTGGGAAGGGGCTCCTAAACTTGGATTTTTGGATTTGATTTTGCTTTTGAACAATGAAACGATGAAAGTAAGCATTGTTTTGAAAGTTTTTTTTTTTTTTTTAGAAACTTCAACATAAAGATGAAAATTTCAAAAGGGGTGGGTTTGACGAGCAAGTACCTGGAAATAGGCTTTGGCCATGTAGATATCGCTCTGACCCGTTTGAGGAAGTCTTCAAGGGTAGTACAGCTTCAAGAACTTGCCATTGATGGGTAGCTTACATCTGTCTCCTTCCATGTTTAGAAGAGCGTATGCACCGTTGGAGAAGACTTTGTCGATGACGAAAGGTCCCTCCCATTTTGGTTCAAATTTACCTTTGGAATTGTGGGCGAAGACTATGGGTCTTTTTACTGTAAGAACCAAGTCACCCTTTTTGTAGACGCGTTGCCTGACCTTTTTGTCGAAAGATCCTGCCATGCGCGCTTGGTACAACTCAATGCTTTGTAGAACTTCGAGTCATCTTCCATCGAGATTATCCAGCTCTTGGAGTCTCAATTTGACATTGCTTTCTTGCGTTATGTTATTTTGCAGAGATACCCTTAAGGAAGGAATTTGTACTTCCAAAGGGACAACAGCTTCGCATCCATAGACCAAGGAGAATGGTGTACTTACCAAGGAGAATGGTGTACTATGGGTTGGTCCTCGAACGGTGGTTGGGTAGGCCCACAAAGCTTCTGGTAGTTTGTCGCCCCAGTCTCTTTTGTGACTAGAGACCATTTTCTTGAGAATTTTGCAGAGTGTCTTGTTGAAGGCTTCTGCTAGTCCGTTCGCTGCTGGATTATATGGAGTTGAAGGACAACTTTGGATTTTGTACTTGTCGTAGAAACTGTAGAATCTGTGATCCCGGAATTGTGGTCCGTTATCATGGACGAATCTTTTAGGTATACCGAAGTGACAAATAATGTTGGTGCGCAAGAATTGAAGGACTGATGAAGTCTTCATTTCGCTGAGCGCAAATGCTTCTGACCACTTGGAGAAATAATCCGTAGCGGCGAAGATGAAGCGATGACCTTTGCTTGATGGGGGAGAAATAGGACCTATGATGTCCATACCCTAGGCTTCGAAAGGTCATGAGATTGCTGTTGGATGTAGCCATTCTGGAGGCATGTGGACATAATCTCCATGAATCTGGTATTTTTGGCAGCGCTTGGCAAATTGCATTGCATCAACTACCATGGTAGGCCAATAATAACCTAGCCTTTTTATCTGGTTGTAGAGCTTAGGGCCAGCCTAATGCGCTCCACAAAGACCAGCATGTACTTCTTTAAGAGTTTCTTCAGCCTCTTGTTGTGACAAGCAGCGTAGGAGTACTCCGTTGAAGGATTTTCTGTAAAGTGCTTTTGAAGGTATATCCAAATGAAAGTTCGGGGCTCGTCTTTGGATGCTTACCCGCTCTTTTGGATCTTCAGGTAGGATTCCGAACATGATGTAATCAATGAACGGATCTCTCCAGTCGCCCATCGGAGGTTTGAGGATGGACATCCGACTTTCAACCACTTGGTGACATTCAGCAACTGCTTGTTGTGTGTTGAGAGGAGGGAGAATCCTTCTTTGACACACTGTGACTTGCATGTTTTCCCCTTCTTGGATTGCCATTGATGCGGCGAATCCAACCAGGGCATCTGCATGGATGTTTTCACCTCTGAGGATGTGGGTGATGTGACAGATGTTGAATTTTTGTCGAAACGACTGTGCCTTGTTGTAGTAAGGCAGTAAATTAGGCTTCCTGACTTCAAATGTCTGATTCATCTGGTTGACGATCAGTTGAGAGTCTCCAAAAGCTTCCAGCATGGTGATGCCGGATTCGAGGGCGATTGAACATTGTTCCAGTAGCGAGAAGGCGTGTGGAATCATGTTTTTGTCGGGGCTGACAAAGAGGATGCCGATTCCCGATATTTGCTTTCATTTTTCATTTGTCCTGGTTGCACCGTCAAAGTACATGTCCCAGGAGGCATTTGATAAGAAAGTTTCCACATTGTAGACAAATTCGTCTGGGAGATCATCCCTGAGTGGAGAATCTTTAGGCAATGGATGCTCTGCGAGGAAGTCAGCTAGAGCCTTGCCTTTGATCGCATTTTGTGGTACATACCTAATATCAAACTGTGATAAAAGGATGGACCATTTTGCCAGTCGGGCATTGAGAGAACTTGCTTTTGTGACAAGGACCTTTAGGAGGTTGATCCTCGAAATCAGGTAGACTGTATTCGACAGCAGATAGTGATGCAGCTTTTTTACAGCGAACATTACTGCAAGGCATTCTTTTTCGACTGGGGAGTAGCGATGCTCTGCACCTACCATCATGCAGCTAAGGTAATATAGAGCAGCTTCTAGAGAAGGGTCTTCTTTTGGAAGATCACTCTCGGGATCATGGGGTTGATCCTTGTCATTTGCTGAAGACGTCTCTTTAGCAGTATTGGCGTCTTCAGTGATTGTGTTGCATGGAGCAATTTCCGGGAACAAGTCCTGAACAGCATCCGACAACCTTTCTTTATTAGTCCAGACATCGCCCGTGAGATCGGGTATCTGGGACCAATTGACTGAGTTTTCATTGAAGAAGATTTCATTGGCAGAAGTTTCTTCAAGATGATCAATCGGGAGAGGTTTGAGCTCTAATGTCACAGCTTCAGGAGACGAGGGCTGAGAGGATGTTATCTCAGTGGAAGTCACCTGAGAGGATGTAGCTCCGGAAGATACGCTACCGGTTGGGGAGACGTGTTTTCGGAAGCTTCAGAGGCACTGTCGTCCTGAGCTATTGCATTGCAGGTTATCCTGACAGGATATGCCCCCAGTGTAGACTGTTGGGAATCGGACTCATCCTCAGATGTAAGAGGATCATCGATCCAACTGTTTTCTCCATTTTCAGGAGTTGAGGGAGAAAGTTTCCGTTGATTTTCAGGGACTTCCAATTCTGGATCATGACGAAGATTGATGCGATCCTGCTCCTGCTCTATGGCAAGATGTTGCAAGATTCTTGCATATTCTTCAAGATCAGGCATGGGAGCCAAATCTTCTTCGTCATTTGCTCCTTGTGGTTCGCCCATGTTGGGTTCCACTGAAGCATTTGTTGGTGCTGGATCAACAGCGTTTTCTTGAACAGCGTCCTGGTCTTCTTCATCATTAGACCAAGATCCTTGTGGTTGCAATGAGTTATACCAAATTACTGGCATAAGATGAGACTCGGGAATCCATTCCTCGTCGGAGAGGTATTCTCCTGTTTCAAGGGATTCTTCCCACTCATCGATATCACTGGCAGTGTCACTGGACTCGTATCCATCCATAGGGAATCCAACTACCGAATTGCAAGAGTATGATGCTCCCTGTGCAATTTCATTTTTGTATTGAGGTGGTGTGAAATCATCAAGGGTGAATTTTCTTACCGCCTTTGAAGTTTTGGGAAGAGATTCTTCCGTCGTCCCAAGTGAAGCAGTGGAAGAAGTTTCTGCTTTTTCAAGGACTTCTTGTTTTGGTTGAAACTTCTGCTGCTGTTTGAGCTTGCAGAGTTGTCTCTTGGCTTGCCTTCACTGATGTGCGGTCGGCTTTATTTTGACGATCTCCCAATTTTCATCATCTAGGAGATCGGGATGCACCCATATAGGTTGTCCATCTGGTGTTGGATAGGGAACCAATTCTTGGGATGCTTGAGCCATTTTAATCACCTTGAATGAAGTAGTGGTCTTCTTCTTCGGTGATTTTGAAACTTGCCCACATGACACCATGTTGACAGAAGTGGAGCCGTAGTTTTTGTCAAAAGTTATGACTCCGTTTATCCACATCTCATTGATCTTCTCTCTCACAACGAAGTATTGATTGAGAGGATGTGAGATCATCTGATGGTATGGACAGTATCGGGGATCATTGGTTTTGCCAACATCTCCCGGTCTTTTGGGCTCTGGCAAGATGAGTTTGCCATTTTCTAGGAGAGCCCCAAAGATTTCTTCAACATCTTTGTCGAACGGATATTTCTTTTCTACACGATCTTTGAAGGTATCAGAGAGTTCAGGCCTTTTACCCGCAGTTTTGTTTTCAGCTTTCTTTGGTTGCTGAGGAGTTGACTTAGTCTGCACGTTGAGAACCTCCTTTTTCTTTGGTTTTGAGGTTGTAACCGCAGTCGGCTCTTTCTTTGATGATTTCTGACTGTTGAGGTCTTTGATCACCATTTCAGCTTCCATGGAAGCTTCGAGGAGTTCTCCAGGTTCTTTGATTTGTTGCCGATGATCATGGAGCGAAATTTTGCTCTCATACTGTTACGGCAGATGTCGACTAGCGACGCTTGTGGCAGTACATCTGAGCATTTGTACGCCATTGCCTTCCACTTGTGAATGAAGTCATAAGTTGACTCATTCTCTCCCTGTTTTAGGCTGCAGAGTTGAGCCATAGTAACAGGATGATCCTCACCTTGGAAGTGGGTCAGGAAGTGTGTCTCCAACATAGCCCAGTTTTGGATGGAGTTCTCCGGCAGAGTGGAGTACTAATCAAAGGCTGTACCTTTTAAGGTACTTGCAAAGAGGTGAATCTTGAGGGCATCTTGATCCGCAATAGCTCCCGTCAGGATCTTGAAGTGGATGAGGTGTTGTCTGGCTGAACCTTTCCCCGTATATGTCTGGAGAGTATGTTGTTTGAATTTTGCAGGGAACGGAACCGAGTCCATCCATAGAGGGTAGGGTGGCTTGATCCCATGTTCCTTCAATGTATCCTCTTTTTTTGCTTTTGCGAGGATATCGTCCACGTCCTTTTTGGTAAAGGCGCGTGACTCATTGTTTTCTGCATTGCCCTCGTCATCTTGATGATTTTGAGGGGTTTCATTGTTAGGTGGTGGACGCTGTAAAGTGAGAATAAGGTTTTCCATTAAAGCCTCAATTCTCTGTTATCCTTGCTCCAACTGCTGGATGCGTGCGGCTACGTCATCAGGCTGTGGAGGCGGCTCAGAACTTGTAACCAAGACGTTCATCCCTCGGGATTCGAACGAAGAAATCGTCTTGGTGACTGAGCTGGGGATCATTCTTCTGGATGAAGAATTTGAGGAGTGGTTACTCCGGTGTCCTTGGCTTGGAGGAGTGGAGGATTCTTGCAGATGTGTTGGTGTCCGAGAGACGCTGCGAGTCACTGGACGCCTAACACTGATTTTGGTTGCTGACTTATGGCTTTTTCTGGTTTTACCAACCATATGGACAGCAACGAAATGGTCGGGTCTTTCTTTTTTGACCCATTTGTTTGAGACATGGAGAGTAGAACGCTGGGTTCTTTGTTTCTCAAGTCTCTTTTGTCGATATGCAGTGTGGCGACACATACGACAAGCAATTTGAGCTTCAGTCAGCTCTCGCTGGGCTCTGGCAATGAAGGATGTAGTCCCTCGTGCGCAGCAGCCGAGTTTGTCTTCTTTGAAGCTGGGCAAGGACAGAATCTGGATGCGGTCCTTTGTCTGTCGCAATGAAGACTTGAATTTTGGGAGCTCAGCCCCTGTTGAGATGAAGGGTCGACTCGCGGGAGTGCAGGCTTCAGCATGTTTTTGCATAGGCCTGACAATGCAGGATTTGATTTTGGGCTTCTAGGAGCAAGCCGGCTCATGATGATTTTGTTTGTTTTTTTGGGCGGAGGGTAGGTTTCTCCTCTTTCATTTAAGAGAGAGGGTAGAACTGATTCTCCTTGAGAGGGGCCAGGTATGCTCGCTTTGCAGATGTTCAGGACCTCAGTTGCTTTGGTGAAGATCTCGGGGACCAAGTTTTGGGATAAACCTGGTTTCTTGTGGGTTAAGGCTTCGTGGGAACGCCACGGGCTTCAGGCTTCTTGATGTTCGCCCTTGGTGCCATTTTAGTGACACGTTGCGGGGCGGTTTTCTGCTTCTTGGCAGGTACAGTGTCTTCTGCGGGAAGTGGGAATGGTCCCAGCGACCCGAAGATGATGGTCCGGGATGTTGAAGTTGACCCGGTGTTTGGAGAGTTGTCGAGGGAGATGACGCTTCGGCAACTGGCAAGGCGCTTATGCTTGTTTTGCTTATCTTGAAGCATAAGCTGGTACTTGTTTTCATCGAAAGTGATGGTCAATGAAGCTGCCATTGTTAGTTTTGGAAAACTTCTGAGACAAGACCAAATCCATTAGTAATCACAAGAATATGGTGATCATAAATGGAGAACCACTATGGTTTTGGCTTTTCAAATCACTTGAGGGGACATGGCCCAGCCCAAGGACGATGAAGAAGGCAAAAAGCCATAGAGGATACAATTGTTCTAGAATGCAAGTATGGTAGGCTCAGAGTGAGCGTTCCAGTGACTGCTAGAAGCAATTGTAGACCCTAATTTAAATTACCGAGAATCAAGGCTCACTCAAGGTAAAATGATATAAGGTTGGAGATACAAATGTGTCGGTCGCGAATACAGTAGACCCGAAAGGGCGTACTAGCACCGCTAGGCACAAATGTTGCAAATCGCATCCTTGGAAAGGACACGAGATGGGATTTTTTGAAAGGTCAAATTTGGATTCATAAAGGAGAGCAAATGGTATTCCAATCCGAACCACAACGCAACATTTCTGCGAGCGTTAAATCCGAAAGGGAAAGGAACCAGCATTTCTCAAATGTGAATCCAGACGTGAAGGAAGTTTTTTTTTTGAAAGGTCAAGATTGAATTCATCAAAGAGAGAAAATGGTATTCCAATCCGAACCACAACTCAACATTTCTACGAGCGTTAAATCCGAAAGGGAAAGGAACCAGAATTTCTCAATTCTAAATTCGAAAGTGACGGAATGTTTTTTTTTTGAAAGGTCAAGATTGAATTCATCAAAGAGAGCAAATGGTATTTCAATCCGAACCACAACTCAACATTTCTGCGAGCGTTAAATCCGAAAGGGAAAGGAACCAGAATTTCTCAATTCTAAATTCAAAAGTGACGAAATGTTTTTTTTTTTTGAAAGGTCAAGATTGAATTCATCAAAGAGAGAAAATGGTGTTCCAATCCGAACCACAACTCAACATTTCTGCGAGCGTTAAATTCGAAAGGGAAAGAACCAAAATTTCTCGATTCTAAATCCAAAAGTGACGGAAGTGTTTTTTTTTTTTTTTTTTTTGAAGGTTTAAAATTGAATTCATCAAAGAGAGCAAATGGTGCTCCAATCCGAACCACAACTCAACATTTCTGCGAGCGTTAAATCCGAAAAGGAAAGAACCAAGATTTCTCAATTCTGAACTCAAAAATTGAAGAATTTTTTTTTTTGAAATGTACCTAGGTTTTCAATTCGATCTTATGAAACCTTAGTAGATAGATCAGCCCCCAGGTAAGGGTAGCATTACTTAATGAACCCGTTTGAAGGACCCTTGCCTCGAACAGTCAAGCTGTCTCCACACTCTGCATAAGGCTTTTCTTAAATCCACTTTAGTCAAAGAGCGCAATTGGTGCAACCTTAGTGTTTTTTTTTTTTTTTTTTTTTTTGAAAGGTTTCTAATGAACTCATCAAAGAGAACAAGTGGTGTTCCAATCTGAACCACAACTCAACATTTCTGCGAGCGTTAAATCCGAAAGGGAAAGAATCAAAGTTTCTTTGTGAATTTGAATTCAAAAGAAGATATTTTTTTTTTGAAATGATATGTTTTTTTTTTTTTTTTGAAATCTCAATTGGACTCATCAAAGAGAAAAGATGGCCCAATCCCTGATATGAACGATGGCTGCAAACATTTCTATGAGCTATCAAGTTCAAAGAGGGAAGGATCAAAGTTTCTCAAAGTTGAATCTAAGAAAAGAAATTAGCTTTTTTTTTTAAGTGAGAAAGAACAATTGAAATCCCATCTCATGTTTTTTTTTTTAGATGCAAGATGCAACATAGGCCACCAAAAAGGTGAGGATCAAAGCATCACGTTCTCAAGTCAACGTGTCCCACCGGGTGTGCCAACTTGATGGACTGTCGGGGTCTTCCGTCCTCTCCTTCCGCACCCCGGGGGCTGACCTGGGTCTCGGCGGAGGAGGGAAAATAGTGACTTTTTTGGTGTCAACAGCTGTGCTTTGGTTTTTTTTTTCCTTGCTTTCTGCTATGCATCTTTCTCTCCCTCTGTGGGCTGCTGCTGTGGGTTGGAGCAGCAACGTTTCGTCAGTGGGCAGAGTTGCTATTCCCAGTTCTTTCTCTGGCTTCCTTTTGGTTATCGTAGTCACTGTAATTAGTTTCTGTAGCTTTGAGCCTGTGGAGGTTCTTTTTTTTCTTTTTCTCAAGTTCTCTGTTTCTCTTCTTTTGGCTTGTTTGCTGCTGTTTTGGTTTTTCTGTTTGCCTCCTTTTGTGGCTCTCTTTGTAATTTGGGGGCCTTTGGCCTTTTCCCTCTCCTTAATTCAATTTGCCTTTTAACAAAAAAATATAGGACCGGCTCTAATAAATCAGTGTTCCCTTTTCATGTATTTTTTTCCCATGGCCTATCTAGATTGTATAGACTGCAAGTCCAGTGCTTTTGTTTTTAACTGTAGGTCCAGTGTTTATTTACAGGTTCTGTTTACATTTTTTATTTTAATTTATTAATTTGTATTTGTAGCAATAAAAAAAATGTGGATTTAATTTTTTTAATTAAAAAACAATTAATTTTTTTTTTAAGAAAAAACAATTAAGGAGCATCTTGCGAGCCGTAAATTGAAACTCGCCAATTCTTTAATGGCCTGCATTTGCAAGTCGTAAAAACGTATACTTAATTACGGCTTGCATTTGGAGTCGTTAATCAGATTGTACACAACCCATTTACAGCCCACAAATGCAAGCTATGTAAAACATTTTTCATTTTAAGTATTCACGGCGTACTACATGTGCCATAAACTTAAGCACACCAATGCTTTAACGGCACTCAGTTTGCGTTGTAAAAGTTTAGTATTTACGGCCTGCGTAGTAGGCCATAAATTTGGTCCAAAAAGTCCTAACAGCATCATTTTCGGCGTGCATTGGTCCTACTTACGGCCTATATATGCAGGCTGTAATTACATCGAACCTTTTACGGCAAGAGCTTTTACGGCACGACCCCGTGAGCCGTAAACTTACATTTATGGCGTGCATGGTGCGCTGTAAAAGCCCTTATCTGTTGTAGTGTTAGAATTGCAACAGCACACAAGATGGATGTTTGAAACAGAGCCTTCACGCGCTTGAGCGCGCACTCCTGCGCTCAAGAGGCTGGGTGGCGGAAATTCTGATTATTTCAATCAGAACTCTATTTCCTAATTTTCCGAGTTTATTTATTTGAGCCCTACTTGCTCTACAAGTATTGAGACACAAATTGAAGCCTATATATTGCCTTCCTCTCTAAATTTTAAGGTACCACTCTTCCATCCAAAAACCTAGAGATCTATTGAGAGATTGATTTTTTCTCCAAAACTTCAAGTTACTGCACTGAAGTTCAAGTCTTTAGAGGTTCTTTCTGCTACTTTTCTGAAGTAGATTCATCTTGAAGAGGCATTCAAGGTGGTTTGTTCAAGCACAGCAAAGCTATATGGGGAGAAGTTGGCAAGATAGCACAGTCCTTAGGTTGAGTCAGCAATTGGGAAAGGGTTGTGAATTCTTTCTTATAACTTTCAATTTATAACTTTCAATTTATTTAATGCTTGGTTGTCTGTTGGCCTAGACAGTAAGGCCCGTGGTCTTTCCTGGATAGGGTTTTCCACGTATAAATTGTGTGTCCGTCTCATTTTGTGGTTTCTTGTTTTTAATCTGAATTAGGGTTAATTACTATATTAATCACTTGTTCTTGAAATCTAATAGAGATCTAGTTATTGGGATCTAAGCTTGTGTTAAGGCCGGTTATTTCAGAATGGAGTCTGAGAGCTGGGTTTCCAACCTTTGGAAATATCTACTTTACTTGGAGTTTGAAAAGTCTAAATGAGTGATAATTATGAAGAACTGTCCTTTGCAATGTAAATGTATAGAAACACAGTAAAAGCAATGTTTGTATTCAGAGATGCAGAGATGGATGGGATGGATGCAGAGATGGATGGGAAGCTCTACGAAGCAGCAATGAATGGGAATGTCTCCCAGTAACTTGGATTGGTACGGGAAGATGCAAAGATTCTTGACAGACTTTTGTTCGGAGGTGTAGTAAGAGAGAACCCTTTGAAAATAACAGCCCAGTATGGCACTCCGGATTTGTGAAGGAAATCTCAAAGTCAAAAACTAGAATTTGCCCGGAAATTATTCTCACACTATAAACTCTTTGCTTCTATGAAGTATTTGGTTTGGTTAAAAGAATAAAAAAAAAATTTTAAAGGGACATACTACTGGCTCCCTTCCAACACTATTGAAGCTATATTTTTGCCCACCCTTCTCCTTCCTTTCCTGCACCTCCCTTCACCTCCGGCGCTGGCTTGGACCAGCGGTAGTGAATCCCTCTCCTCTCTATTCCCACCCTCTCCCTCCCCTACTGTTTTCTCTGTCCCTTCTCCCTTTCTCTCCCTCCCCATCCCCATCTCCGCCTCCGGCCTGGACCAACAGCTGCCATTAGCTCCATCTTAGACCTGCAGCGGCCTCATCCATCTCCTCCCTCTCTCCCTCTCCCTCTCCCTCTTCCTTCCTTTCCCCGAAGAGGGAGAGAGATGGGGAGGGAGAGAAAGGGAGAGGGGGGGGGAGAGAATAGTGGGTGGGAGAGAGAGAGAGAGAGAGAGAGAGAGAGACAAGGGGAGGAGTCCAGGCCGGAGCCAGTGGCCGCTGTAGGTCTAGGTCGGAGATGGAGATGGGGAGGGAAAGAGAGGGAGAAGGGAGAGGGAAAATAGTGGGGGAGGGAGAGGGAGGGAATGGAGGGAAGGGAGGGGAGGGAGAGAGAGAAGGGGATGAGATGGATCCGCTACTGACCCGATTTGGAGTCAGTGTCCGCCGCTGGTCAAGGCCAGCGCCGAAGGTAGAAGGAAGGTGTGGGGAGAGAAAGGAAGAGGGTGGGCAAAAATATAATTTCATATGTTTTTTTTTTTTTTTTAAATTTAAAATCAGTGTGTGGGAAGGGAGATTTCTTGTGTGCCAATATAACGTCCCATAAAAAACTTGGTCCCTTGACCAAATTACCCAAATTAACCAGCTCAACAAGAATCACACTTGGGTAGCGATTCTACAACTCGAGTTGAGTTTGAGTTTGGCACATTTGGGTTTCACTCGGATTGAGTTCAATTTGGGTTAATATAAATACAGCTTGGATAGGGACAGGGTTATGGCTGAGCCAATGCCACAAAGATAATGGAACCCATTTGAGTTGCAGCCATAATGTAAATAATCATAGGAATTAGAGAGAGTCCTATTACGAGAAAATAAGACAATCTCCCTCTTTGCTGTCGTCTCTTTTACAATTACAGTCCAATTATGATTAATCACATCCTTTTACAAACAGTTAGCCCTTTTGAATTAGCACTGATATTAGTTTGACTCTGAACAATAATCTCCACTGGAAATTTTGATTCTAAAATTAGGGGTTAGATCATGATGAATATTGTAGACACTCACATCCTAACCTATCCATTTCCCTGCTTCCTTCACAACCTAGGGACCAAAGGTACTGATCATAGTCCTCTTTGGCGACGGAAACAAATAATTAGGAAAAATTCAAAAAAGTATAAACTTTTGGCTCATTTTAAAAAAAGTATATGAAAATTCGAATATTTCAAAAAAGTATAAAAGTTTTTAATATTTCTTTCAATCAAGTCCTCTCCTTAAAAAGACATTAAAAAATAACAAAAATATCCTTATGACATGTTTTTGTCTTTTATTTTTCCTTCTCTCATTCTCAAAACTTACCCAAAAATCACTTTATGCGTGTCGCTGATCAAATGTTGATCGCAGGGCACCATTTTTATGGTTCAATCACCTGAGAGAGTGTCAGAATTAGTCTTGGAATTTTTTTTTTCCTTGGATTCTCATATGACCCAAGTTTCAATTTATTTTTAGGTACTCAGAAACTTTTAAAAAAATTGTCTTTAATTAGATACCACGACTGGCAGAATCTAATGAATGTGATTCTCTAATCTCACTAGCTTCCAAGGGAATATTGTTTGCTTGTACGAATTTCTGACTGCTGCTGGAAATTTCAGAATGAAAAATCAGTTTTTCTTTACGGTGCTCTTGAAATTAATTTTATTAATGAATTTCTAAAAATCCAGAATTTTGAGAGGTCACTTAAAACCTTTCAAATTGTCTAAATTTCAACATCCGAAATGCTCAGTATACGGGAGGATTTGAGAAACAAGTTGCATAACAAGTTGCATGGCAACATTCCATGGATAATCTCCCCATTAGCAATTCTCCAGATTCTGTAAACAAATGCCCCTATAAACAGTATTGTATCACATGTTATATTTAAAAGGAAGGTGGAGGATAAGGGAGTTTGCTATATTTGAAACAGTACGGATTTAGATAGAACCAAGAGGCTCATTTGTGTATGGTAAATTTGGTTCCACAACTTGATTAACCAATCTTCCGTGGAAAGAATGAGGATTGTGAAAATTAAATTTTGCTCTACAATAAAATTTATGTTTGGGAGTACTTTTGTTTTTATAAAAATTAAAAAACTGGGCTAAATTCTTCATTATTCCTTAAAATATAGATTTTGGTGTGTGTGCACATGAGCAAATTTTGGATAGAACCGAGTTTCCATTGGGTCAAGGTTGTACACAAAGATTACGGCTGGAAACTTGAAGGTTTAGGGGGGGGGGGAGGGGGGGTGTTTCCATAAACGGGTCTTCAGGGTTGGGGTTTCCTGCACATGAGTATTCATAAACGGGTCCGCTCAAACCGAGGGTCCCAACAGTGTTACACATGTGGTCATGAGGACCACTCATGTCTAACAATCTCCCAGTTGGTCTGAATGACCACACATATGTGATCTCCCACTTGGTCATGATAACCACCAATACTCAATCCACCTTTTATTTTTATTTTTATTTTGAAAACTATGTTTTATAAAATGACTCGATTTGGATTCAACAGATTTTAAAATCCCGACGAGTGGCCACTCATTTGTAAAAACAGCCCAATCATTCTTGTTTATACTAATTCTTATATATTGTAACTAAATGAAACCAATAATGCGAGTCATGGCGGTCAAACATCAATTTTGCAACATAATTCCTTCCATGTACCACAACATTAGTGATTACATTTAGTCAAGTCATAAATCGAGTAAAATAACAAGAGTGGACTAAAAATTCCTATTCATTGGTCCAACTGAAATTTATCTTGCTTTTCAATAATGAATTAATTGTGCACACAAAAATTAAGCAAGAGAATATAATCATTATTCATGAAAACTGATCAACAAAAATGTCTAAGTAAATAGCATAATCCTTTCAACCACATACATTAAGGTAACACAATGAGACCCATTGCTTTAACATGATCATTATAGGCCTCTGCCGGTAATGCTTTGGTCAGAGGATCTGCAATCATAAACTTTGTACTGATTTGCTCTATAGACACTAAACCATCTCGAACCTTCTCTTTAACGGCAAGATATTTTATCTGAAAGTGTTTTACAGCGCTAGAACTCTTGTCGTTGTTAGAGAAGCGAACAGATGAGGTGTTATCACAATAACTTTTCAACGGTTTAGAAATGGAGTCCATAATTAGAAGCCCTGAAATAAAATTCCGCAGCCGCTTGATTAGTGGCCTCAAAGCATGCCACGAATTCTACTTGAAATGTGGAAGAAGCAGTTGTAGTCTGTTTAACACTTTTCCACAAAACAGCCGCACCAGTAAGGAGAAAAATGTATCCTGATGTAGATCTCCTTGTGTCGAGACACCCAGCAAAATCTGAGTCTGAATATCCAATCACTTCCAAGTGATCAGATTTTCTATAAGTGAGCATATGTTCTTTAGTCCCTTGTAAATATCCCATGACCTTCTTTGCTGCTTTCCAATGTACCATGCCAGGGTTAGACTGATACCTTCCTAACATGCTAATTGCAAAACTGATATCTAGACGGGTACAAGTATGAGTATATAAAAGACTTTCTACAATAGAAGCAAATGGAATATTTTGCATCTGTTTTCTCTCAATGTCATTTCTTGGACATTGATCTTTGGAGAATAGATCACCTCTTGATATAGGTGCTTTTCCTCCAGAACAATTTTTCATATTGAATCTTTCAAGAACTCTATTGATGTAGGCTTTTTGTGAAAGTCTTAGATGTCATCGAGATTTGTTTCTAATAATCTCGATTCCAAGCACAAATGATGCTTCACCCATATCTTTCATTTCAAAATTCTCTGTGAGGTATTCTTTTGTTGCATGTAGTAAGCCAATATCACTACTAGCAAGTACAATGTCATCTACGTATAGGACTAAAATAATGAACTTGCTCCCACTGATCGTCAGGTATATGCATTGATCAACAATGTTTTCCATAAACTCGAAGGAGGTAATGGTATCGTGGAACTTAACATACCATTGTCTTGAAGCTTGTTTAAGTCCATATATAGATTTTTTTTAATCTACAAACTAGTTTTTCTTTGCCTATTTCCTCAAATCCTTCTGGCTGTTTCATATATACCTCTTTAGATAAATTTTTATTTAAGAATGTTGTTTTCACATCTATTTGATGTAACTCTAAATTAAAATGAGCTACTAATGCCATTATGATTCGAAAAGAGTCCTTCGAAAAAACTGGTGAAAAGGTCTCTTTATAATCAATACTTTGCCTTTGAGTTAATCCCTTAGCTACAAGTCTGGCCTTAAATCGTTCGATTTTGCCCTTTCAGTCTTGCTTGGTCGTAAAAATCCATTTACATTCTATAGTCGCAGATCCTCGAGGCAATTCGACGAGATCCCAGACTTTATTTAATGACATGGATTTTAACTCTTCTTGCATGGCATCAATCAATTTATTCGAATCATCTCCTTTAATGGCTTGTGAAAATGTTACCGGATCTTCTTTAGCACCTATGTCAAAATTAGATTCTTGAAGATAAACAATATAGCATCCGATATAGCAGACCTCTTAGATCTTTAAGATCTTCTTAAAGCCTCTGGTTCTGCTATATTTTGATTTGGATGAATAATATCTTCAATTATATCATTATGAGTGACATTCTCATCTAGTGGTGCATGTAGTATACTATGTTGTATTTTCATCGTATCGTTCTGAACGAAGTTATTTGGAATACCAACTTCAATCGTTTCAATCGGTACTTGAATAGGTATCCGATGTTCTTCAAATACCAAATTTCGTGTTGTATTGCTCCCACTAATGTCATCATTTTCTATAAATCTGGCATTTCCGATTTCAACAATTATAATGGTATGAGTAGGATAGTAAAATCTAAAACCTTTGGACCTTTCAAGATATCCAATAAAATACCCATTGATAGTCTTAGGCTCCAATTTTCTCTTGTGGGTTATAAAGTCTAGCTTCCGCTGGACAACCCCAAATATGCAGATGTCCTAAACTTGGCTTCGTACCTGTCCATAATTCGTAAGAAGTTTTAGGAACAGCCTTAGTGGGTATACGGTTTAGGATATATGCAGTTGTTTTTAGGGCTTTTCCCCACATAAAGTCAGGTAATTTAGAGTTACTTAACATACTCCGTATCATTTTTATAAACGTTCTATTACGTCTTTCAGCCACACCATTTTGATGTGGGGAGCCAGGCAATGTATATTCAGCACGAATATCATGACTTTCCAGGAATTTCGCAATTGGGCCAGGATTTTGACCCCGATTCATCATACCTCCCATAATACTATCCACCTTTATCAGATCTCACAACCTTTATTTTTCTGTCTAACTGTTTTTCAACTTCTGCCTTGCATTAGATTTCAAAGGCTTTTAAAGATTCTCATTTCTCATGTAACAGGTAGACATCCATATCTAGTGAAAGCATCAATAAAGGTGATAAAGTATTTTTGACCAATATAACATGGTGTAGGAAAATAACCACAAATATTTGTGTGGATTAATTCAAGTGGTGTTCTAGATGTCTTGTAGTCTTATGTTTATTGGTGTTTTAGGTCTACTTACCTTTTATACAGTCTATACAAACACTAAAATCAGTAAAATCTAGGCCTCTTAACACCCCGTCGTTTACTAATCGCTTTAATCTCTCTTGAGAAATGTGTCCTAGCCTTTTGTGCCACAAAATTGAGGAGTTTTCATTCAAGATTCCTCTCTTAATACCAACATTCATAATATTATTCTCATGCAAGATAAGTAAGGAACTGGCAAAATATGGATCTAGATTCAATTTATAAAGACCATCACATAAAATACCACCACCAATTAAAACTTGATTCTTATAAATACTCAAGGTACTATGTCCAAAAGAGAAGGTATAACCTTCTAAATCAAGTCTAGATAAAGAAATTAAATTTCTACAAATCGTAGGAACATAAAAAGTGCTATTAAGGTCCAACTGGAATCCAGAATTAAGAATCAATCTGCAAGTCCCCATCGCTTTCACTTCAGCCTCCAGCCAGTTTCCCTTAAAATGTTTCTTTGATCATTGTTTGGACTCCGGCTTAAGTGAAAGCCCTGCATGGAATTTGCCATAGAACAGTGGCGCCAGAATCAATCCACCAAGTATTTGAAGGAACATCTAAAAGATTTGTTTCATAACAAACAAAAGAATGAGTGTCTACAATTTCCATGTACCCCCAGACCACCGAAACACTTCATCTCTTTCATTGCACTTGTTCTTTAAAACGTCTCAGCAACTAAAAGTTTCTCTCTTGGGACATTGGCATTGCTAAAATCGTGGGCTCCACTGATCAAAATCCAAAATCGGACCCCCACAAACAAGGTCACCCAAACCCCCTCTTCAAGATGTAGGGACTTGATCTGCAATCGATGGCCCACTTGGGCCCCACAATCCAAAAAAAAAAGGAAAAAACCCTTTTCTTTCTCAAGGCCGTCAGCCCTCCTTGGGGTTGTTGAATGGTGGACCAAACGGGGCCCAGCTCTCATGGATCCACATATCTAAGGTCACCCCACCATGTCTGGCCCGATGAACGGACCAGATTTGAGATCGGATCATCCATGTGGGTCCCAACCTCGCCTGATGCCCAAGTCTTCTATTTCGTTTTTAATCCAAACCAGTCATCCCAGATTGAAAACCCACGATGGCCAGGTCTGTGATCCGTGTGGCAGTTACGATGGCCTGTGAACAGACCAAACCTCGCTTTTGAATGGATCAAATCTCGCCTGTGAACGAAACAAATGGCCAGGTCTGTGATCCAAACCACCATCACCTATGAACCATAGCAGATCCTGGGATATGAAAAGGGCTTGCAGATCCATGTCTTGATTTATCAGATCCATGTCTCGATTTACCATCAAGTGGGCCAGTCAACCCAAACTAGTTTCTGTGTGCATAAATCACAGCCCAAATTGCTCTGATACCATTGTAAAATCTTATATGGTTTGCAGTATAAATCAAACCTATAGATTTAGATTTATGCATTAAACAATATATATTATCTCAAATAATATAAAGCATACATTGGGCCATGATCTTGATGATGAGCAGATCTCTTTTCTCAAATAGGGTTTTCTCCTATCTCGCTTATTACCCACTCCAATATGCGTGAAGTTGATGGTTACTTTTCAGATCTCGTAGGTTAAGAGAGAGGACCGGAAAACCATATATATATATATATATATATATAGATAAGCCGTAGAGAGATTTCTTCCCATCCACGAAATCTAATAAAAGTAAGTTTCCTTAATTCCCTCAAATTAGCTAATAAGAGTCTTATTTGATTTGGGCTCATTAAAATTGAATCCAAGATAAACTTAGTAAAACTAAAAATCAAAAGGGGAAAGTAACTTAAATTAGTGGACTCAAACTATGGGTCCCAACAGTGTAACACATGTAATCATGAGGACTACTCATGTCTAACATCTTGCACATGAGCATTCATAGGCGGGTCCGCGGTTTGGAACTTAAGTTAGGTTCCGACTGATAAACGAGTACTGACTTGGTAGGAAATTTTTTTGACTTTTTGTATATAATGGAATTTTTTTTTTGTCATTTAGGAGAGAAACGATGTTAATTTTTGACTTTTTTATTCTAAAATAGAAAAAAAAAATTTAAATTTGTGTACTTTGGATATGACCCTCGGCCTTTTCTTATCTCCCTAATGATGGCTTTACTTCAGTTTAAGTTTCCTGGTAAAGTCCCCCCTCGGTGAGGAAGATATTTTCTGAGGCGGCGGCAATAGGAACCAAGAAGACCCTCGGAAAGAAATGTCGTCATGAAAGTGTGCATGTAGGAACGAAACTCACATCATTGAAACAGGAAACCGAAAGAGATTCTTAGAAATATCTACTAATGAGTGAACCAAGAAAACCAGCGAAAAGAAATGTCGTCATGAAAGTGTGCATGTAGGAACGAAACTCACATCACTGAAACAGGAAACCGAAAGAGATTCTTAGAAATATCTACTAATGAGTACAAGCTTGAAAAGTCTAAATGAGTGATGATGAGGAAGAACTGTCCTATGCAATGTCAGTGTCTAGATAACCAAAAACAGCTCTTTTGTATTCTTTTTAAAGAAATTCAGAAGGAGGATGGCCTGTTGGGGAGAAAGTCACATCATTGAAACTGGAGGCCCAAAGCGATTGTTAGAAATATCTACTACATTACATGAGTAGAAGTTTGAAAAGTCTAAATGACTTATAATTGGGTGGAACTGTCCTATGCAATGTAAATGCAAAGATAAGTGAAAACAGCACTTTTGTATTCTGTCTTTTAAGGGGAGGATTTGGGTACAGCCACGATTTATATACGGCGTCTTTCTCCATTCAATGAGAGCCTGTCATGTAATTATGAATGGGTTGAATTCAAGGCAGGCACGTTTCTACGAAAGGAGCCAATTTTCGCAACCCCCCTTTTAATATAAGGGCACCACATTCTGTCTGGTGTCCATTGACAGAATGCGTATGTGATGGGTTGGGAGTTGGGACTTGGAACAATCAAAAGATAGCCCCCAAAAGGGTCGGAACAAATACTGAATAGAATAGGCCCAAGTGGCACATTGCAAGACAGAAACTGAGAAACTCCATCTGCACCAAAGTGATTTACTCGGTAGACTTTGGCGGATGTGTGGCCCATCGTTTCGGTGGTGATTTAGACCACTGACTTGATGGGTCTCTGGCCCAAACACAATCAATTCCCTACCAGAGTTTCCTAACCCAAAGTAGTCATAAATTTCTGCTTCAGGCAATCACTTGTGTCCTCCGAGTTGACTCGGATTTTTCTCCAGTCAACCATAGGCTCCCCCTTTGAACAGTTGAAAGGAAAGAAACTAGGAGGAGGAAAACAAAGGCCATCCATGGTCCGGGCTGAAATTGAATTAGGGTGGTCCGGATTTCCCGGTCTGACCCAAAAACAAAAACAGTTGGGGGGTGTGGGGCCCACCGCATCAGGTCCATATCAATGGAGGTACCTTTGGCAGCTAGCGGTACGTCCATCAAAGATCCGTAAATTCCGGTGGGCCCCACACCACCTGCCGTGGGGGCCAATTTTCGCACCCCCCTTTTCAATCAGGGCACCACATTCTGTCAGGTGTCCATTGACAGAATGCGTGCCCTTATTAAAATTAATGAGAGAGGAAGATAAAAATGTGGGCGTTGATATGATTTGATATAAAGCTGGATTTTCTCCTTCTTAAAAACCAAGCATGATGCGTCAAAATCGATGGTGATGGAGGGACGGATGGACGCATGCATGATGATGGAAACAAACCATTTCTAGTCAATAAAAAAAAAATGAAAATTTAACTAATTTGATGTGGAAGGTGTATATTCAGCTGTACCTTTCTGGATCATGGGTCATACTATGCTCAAGATTCTCATCCTAGCCATTCAATTTTTTTTTCACTCTCTTTCAATTTGAGTGTGCATGACAACTTTTTTTTTCTTATCAGACTGAATATGGGAGGGCCATACTAAGAGTGACCCATTATATCTACATGGTCCACAGTACACTCAGAAGGTGCAGGGCTACAGCTGCAAAAAAAAAAAAAAAAAAGAGTAGCGTAAGCAGGTGCGGAGGCACAATGGTTTTCCCCTTTTCTTCTTTATGGAGCATGATTTAAAATCTCGGTCTCGGTCGCGGTATTGGCAGGGCCGAAAAACCGATATGATATCGGTATCGGTCGCGGATATCGGTCTGTAGCGGTCGTCGCGGTGTAAAATTTTTTTTAATCTAAACAAAATTTGTAAAAATATCAAAAAAATCCAGAATATTAGGAAATGCTGGAAAACAATATTATTTCCATTAGTAACAACAATAAATCTTCCACTATTAATACAAATTATGATTCATCTAATACAATGGTTTCAAAAGGAAATACAGAACGAGTACACTGAATGTATGATGCAAGTTGTTCTGTATACGGTGTAACCCATGCAGCTGTGCAATCGTACTTGTATGTAAACCATTGAATCATAATGGAAGGCATCGGGTAACCCTCTGCCAAGGCAGCTTGGACAAAGTGATTATTATCAACGAACCCGATAGTGATAGTAACATGTTCATGCGACGGTGGAGGCACTGATCGCAGTGGCAAAAATGTCAAACACTGGTCAGAACTAAGAAGATGTAATATGACATTGTAACTTGAAGCAATCAAGTGACCCATGTCAGGCATTGTCATCCAGTTCTGAATCGGTACTGGTCTATCTGATTCCCAAAAGTTTAGTGAGTTGTAAATGGAACATGCTCGATCATAACTGCCAAATAGATCAACATACTCTGCCCAGAATGTTCTCAACTCGTCAATCAAGTTTCGACGGACGTGCATCCATGCATCCTCACCAAAACCAAGTAACCCAGCAATAGCTCGAAAGCCACAATTTCCATCAGATCACATTTCTTTTGTGCCGTTGGATTATGCTCACATTCTTTCGATCATATCATCGACCCCTTAATCCACACATCAAATATTTAGCGGATTAATTATTATACCCCCACTGCACAAGGTAATACCCAAATTACCATTAAATAATATTACAGTGGTTGTCAAGGGTTCATCAAAAAGAAAAACACGTTGGATCTTATCTCAACAAATAAACGTACAATTCCAAGATAAGGCACCTATCCGATATCTCCACACAAGTGGGTACTTCTCGCTGGAGATATCGCTCTTGGCTAGGTCATACAGTGCAAATTTAAATAAGACATATCCAACACATAAATAAAAAGAAAAGTCAAGATACCACTGACCGTGATCGCTGACCAAGAACTTTTCTAACCTTTGGATTGTTAGTCTCTCACTGCTTCTGTATAGATCTCAACGCCAGGAATGCGCAAGCGCAAACGGATCCTCCATCGGAGCTCAGATGACCCAAATATCATGATAAGTCCACAAAACTAGGTCATTAAGTCATCATTTCATTAGCATTTGTGGACTTAATTAGGTTTAATTGCATAGAATTGCATTTAATTTCATGATTACATGAATTTGAGGATATTTTTGGAGAAATGGTCAAAATTGGTCAAAATTCATTGAATTGCATGGCTTTTTGAAGTTAAGTTTTTCTCATCTCAGTTATCACCCCAAAATTAGGCTTTTGGTTTCATCAATGCATATCTTGCTATTTTTGGCACCATGTGCTATTTTTTGAAAGTTGGTCATTTTGGTGCATCACTAGGAATGTTGGGTCCCATACATGGTTCATAATTATTTTCTTACATATGATTAATATTAAAATTGCCTCTTTCAATTTGTTGGAGAAATCAACATGGGACCTACACTGATGAAATTTGAGAAGAAAGAAGTCAAATAAGCAAGCAAAGAGAGAGTCCAAGCATGCTTGGAAGTCCAACATGGGCCCCACACACCCCATTGCATGCCAACATAGAAGCTTCCACTTTTGCATAATTATTTCCGGATTTTTCAAGGGCAGCAACTTGAAATGGCCATAACTCTCAAACCGAGTGTCGGATCGGCGCAATCTAGTCACCGTTGGAAAGCTCTTTTCGAGTAGATATCCGTGGAGCCCAAGATTGCCAAAATCAGAGCCATATTGAGGGAGATATGACTTCGGGAAGTTGTCTGCTACAGTTTTAGGCGGGAATTGCAAGAAATCTCAATATTTGGGAAGTTTATTCCCTTTACATCATCATGCAATTTTTAGAGATATTCTTGGAATTGTATAAGGAAATTGTATGCATCAAGAAACCTAATAAGGCAAGGAGATCTCTCAAATTTAAAAGTCTTTACAAAGAAAGAAGATAGCTTGGAGAACAAGAAAGAATTCCTACAAATAAGGAAAAAAAGAGACCTAAAAGGATGGTACTTCTATACTAAAAGGGGTTTGCAAAAAGCATAAAAGGAGGCATGATGGAGACCCATAACATATTCCATACGTCCAAGGCTCTCCCTCTCTCCTATTCCTTTCTTTTTCTCTTCCTTTCTTCTTTTTCCATTAGTTTATTTTTATTTTTGGTAGCCTTGGGCCATGTCCAAGGATCTATTTTGAATGAGAAAATTTGTGAAGGAGAAGTTGTAAAGATGCAATTTTTAACGATAAATCAATAAGCATTCTTTGCAATGGCGGACTAATTTTCTTGATTAGAGTTATGGATGAAGGTAAGTAATTGTCTTTTTATTTGTTTAGTAATTCTAATTTGTGTTCCATGATTATGTGCTTACTGATTAATAGGCTTGTCTTCGTGCCCTACGCAAATCTCTATTTTTATTTCTAAAATAAAAATTAGTTTTTGACTACTCATGCTTAGGTTTGATAGGCCATGCTTCGGATATAGATCTTTTGATGGTTTATGCTTACTTTTAATGGGTGGTGCTTAAATTATTTTTATGCTTTTATGAGATGAAGGAAGTCTTGATTTTTGAATTTTTATAATTAAAAAGGGATTCTAAAAGTTAGATTTTCCAAATTAAAAACATTGATTTGTCTTTGATTTGAAGTAAAAATTGGAACAAGTTAGGGTTACTTGATAAATAATTTATGGATGCTTATTGGATTCCTATGCTCTAATCATCTTCATTAATTGGTTGATTTCGAATTTCTATATTAGTTGCTTATTTTTTTATCTAAGAACTCAAAACTTTTCTTAATTGTTAGTTTATTAGTTTTCTTAATTTAAAAGTTTCTTTAAGTAGCTCTCTGTGGGTTCGACCCGTTGTTGCCACTGTCTCATCCAGACACCCTGCACTTGCGGTATTTTATGATTGATATTGATCACATCAAGTTTTTGGCGCCGTTGCCGGGGAGCCAATTTGAAAAGAATCTTTTAGTTAGGATTTCTAGCATTATTTGTTTATATCATAGCATACTTTTTAGTTAGTTGCATTCATTACATGCATTTGGTTTAGTTTTTGTGTTTCTTAATGATTGTGGTTGCTATTTTTCAAGTTTTTGTTGCTGTTCTTTAATTAATTTTCAGACTGATTTCAAGTGGTTACATATACAAATTTTAGCACTAATTTTTTGACAGTTTTGACTTGGTTTTTCTCCAAAAGTTCGCACTTTGAAAACCAGTCAAACGGACTCCTTTTGACTTGAAATTTGAATGGATAAGACCTTGGTATATTGACTTTGAACCATAAAAATTTCAGAAAAAAATACATTTTGGAAGTCCAACTTTTAGTGCCGTGAATAGAGCCAATCAGTCAGGCAGATTCTGCAATCAGCAGAAAAACTGGTTCAAGTAGCCAACTTCATTATAGCATAACTTCTTTGTCTTTTATCCTTTTTAGTCTTTGTTTTTTTTTTTTTTTTTTTCTTGCATATTAGGAGATTACATCCCAGTCATTGCTATCAGTTTTTTATTAGTACAAGTGGGTCGTACAGATCTGTAAACTTGGGCCTGTGCAATAGGTCTCAACACTTAGATTTTTTTCAGCACTTGACAGGAAGGTCTCCATTTAACTTAGGACTATATTAGGAGTTTTAGAAGTGCATCTTTCATTCAAATTGCAGTAGTTTAGGGTTGTGAAATTTATATTAGGTTTATTTTTCAATTTAGGAGTTTTATTGACAGTTGTGAAATTTTTCTATTCCAAGCAGAAAACCGCTTCGATTAGGTAGGCCATCAATGGATTCCATCAAATGGAAGGGGAGACACTTTACAGTTATTTGGAACGGTTCAAGGATCTCTTAATCCAGTGCCCCCACCATGGATTTGAAAAAATCCGATTAGTCCAAATTGTGTATGAAGGCATGGATTACCCAACCAAACAAATGGTAGAATCTTTCTGTAGTGGGCAATTTACATAGAAAACAGCAGAAGAAGCATGGACATTTTTGGAAGATACCGCTGAAAACACATTGCAGTGGGCCCCAATTAAGAGGGAGCCCATTAAACCCACCATTCCTGAAAAAGGGGGGATGTTCAAGATTGAACCCAAAATTGAGGCAGATGCCAAATTGGCTACACTGGTGAGGAGAATAGAGGCATTAGAGCTGAACCAAAAGCCCACTCCAAACACTTTGGAGTCATTAAGATATAATCAGGCCATGAATGGAGGGATTGACCCAACAACTTTGGGTCAGACCGAGTCTGTTGAGGAGGTAAATGCACTATATCAAAACTTTCGTTTTGATAATCGTCCGAGGTATGACCCGTACTCTAACACTTACAATCCAGGTTTGAGGGACAACCCGAACTTTTCTTGGACCAAAGGCCCAACTCAAGGTGGCCCATCTCAGTCCGCTCAATTTCAGCCCAATCAATCTCAAGTGAGTGCCCCACCCGGTTTCCAAAAACCCAATTTCAATCACAATCCATTGACCCAGAGGGTAGATTCTTTAGAAGAGGCCATGAAACTCATGTCTCAAACCACGGCCCAATTGACCCAGAGTACTGCTCAATTCCAGCAGACCACTACTCAACTTTTGAATGGCCATACTCAAACCCTTGCAAAATTGGAATATCAGATGGGCCAATTGGCCAACTCCATCAGTGCCAGAGATAAGGGAACCTTCCCTAGTCAACCCGAACCTAATCCCAAGGGCCAGGTTGTTCATGATCCTAAAGGAAAAGGGCCGGAACAAGTCAAATCCATAATCACCCTTAGGTCTGGTACACAAGTTGATAACAAGGTCAAACTACCCAAGGAATTTGAGGACGAATCAGGTGAGAAAGTAGAAACTGGAGAACCAAGTGTGAATGCTGAACCCACATTAGAACCAGAGAACCCAGTCAATACTGGACCATCACCTAGTGAGCCCACTCTTAGGACCTATGTTCCCAAGGCACCATACCCACAGAGGCTAGGCCCAGCAAAATCAACTGTTCAATTGGATAAAATGCTAGAAGTATTCAAACAAGTGAGAATTAATATCCCACTACTTGATGCTATCCAACAGATTTCGGCCTATGCAAAATTTCTGAAGGACCTTTGCACATTCAAAAGGACTACCAATGTGCCCAAGAAGGCTTTTCTAGCCCAACAAGCTAGCTCAATCATTTCCTGTCCAACCCCGATCAAATACAAGGACCCAGGGTGTCCTACCATTTCTTGCCAGATAGAGGACCATCACATAGAGAAAGCTTTACTAGACTTGGATGCAAGTCTGAACCTTCTTCCATACTCTGTTTATAAAGAATTAGGTTTGGTGGAGTTGAAAAAGACCCATGTGACCTTGCAATTAGCTGATGCATCAATTCGATACCCCAAGGGGGTAGTCGAAGACATTCTTATCAAAGTCGGAGACTTTGTGTTTCCAGTCGATTTTATTGTTTTGGATACCAAACAAACATCTGGGGCTGAACCCAAAATTCCAGTTATCTTGGGGAGACCATTCCTAGCCACCTCAAATGCCTTGATCAATTGTAGGAATGGAGTGATGCAAATTTCTTTTGGGACCATGACAGTCCAAGTGAACATTTTTAATGTTAGTAAGCAACCTCCTGATGAGGATGATGGGGTTTTTGAAATTAGTTACATTCATGAATTGGTGGAAAATCACTTACCCCATTTGAAACTTAAAGATCCACTAGAGGCTTGTCTGGCCCACTTTGGAAGTAAATTTGACATAGATGGACATATTGAGAAAGTCAACGCACTATTAGACTCAACCCCATCCATGGATTTCTCCAGGTGGCAACCGAAGCATGAGATTCTGACTCCATCTGCTTCCCCACATGTCCCATCAATTGTAGAGCCCCCTAAGTTAGAACTTAAGCAATTGCCGGATACCTTGAAATATGTATTTTTAGGTCCGCTAGAAACCCTTCCAGTGATTATAGCTTCAGACTTGGACCCTATCCAAGAGGAAAAACTCGTTAAAATTTTAGAAGAGCATAAGGAAGACATAGGGTGGTCCATTGCAGCTATTAAAGGAATTAGCCCATCTGTGGTCCAACATAGAATCCATTTGGAAGAAAATGCAAAAACTTCTCGTGAACTACAAAGGCGACTAAACCCTGCAATGAAGGAAGTGGTCAGGTCGGAAGTCTTAAAATTACTCGATGCAGGAGTGCTTTACCCCATATCTGATAGTGCATGGGTGAGCCCGGTTCAAGTGGTACCAAAGAAATCTGGAATAACAGTGGTTCAAAATGAGGGCAATGAATTGGTACCTACTCGGATACAGACTGGATGGATTGTGTGCATTGATTATAGGAAGTTGAACTCAGCCACTCGAAAAGATCATTTTCCCCTCCCATTCATGGATCAGATGCTTGAAAGGCTAGCCGGTCATGCATATTATTGTTTTCTTGATGGTTATTCTGGTTATAATCAAATCCCAATTGCACCCGAGGACCAGGAAAAGACCACCTTCACCTGTCCGTTTGGCACTTTCGCTTACAGACGCATGCCCTTTGGGTTATGCAATGCATCGGTGTTGAGCATATTTTCTGACATGGTAGAAAGATTCATTGAGGTTTTCATGGATGATTTTTCGGTCTTTGGCAATTCTTTTGAGGAGTGCTTACATCATTTGTCCCTTGTGCTTAAAAGATGCAAAGAAAAGAATCTAGTATTAAATTGGGAGAAATGTCATTTTATAGTAAAAAGGGGTATAGTTCAGGGACACATTATTTTTTATAATGGAATTAAGGTGGACAAAGCAAAAATTGATTTGATCTCCAAATTGCCACCACCAAAATCAGTTAAGCAGATTCGATCATTCCTAGGCCATGCTGGTTTTTATCGTAGATTCATCAAGGATTTTAGTAAAATCGCTAAATCTTTATGCCAATTACTGACAAAAGAGGCTTTGTTTGAATTTGATGAAAAGTGTCTAAAGGCTTTTGAAAAACTGAAAAAGGAACTAACTTCAGCCCCTATAATTCAGCCACCTGACTGGACCATTCCATTTGAGCTAATGTGTGATGCATCTGATACTGCTATTGGAGTTGTTTTGGGTCAACGGGTTGGAAAGCTACCTCATGTGATTTACTATGCTAGTAGGACCATCAATGATGCACAGCTCAATTACACAACCACTGAAAAAGAATTGCTAGCTGTAATTTTTGCCTTAGAGAAATTTCGGTCCTACTTAATAGGGTCCAAAGTCATCATCTACACGGATCATGCAGCCTTGAGATACCTTCTGTCAAAAAAGGATGCGAAAGCCCGATTGATCCGGTGGATCCTTTTGCTACAAGAGTTTGATTTGGAAATAAGAGATAAAAAATGATGTGAAAATGTTGTAGCAGACCATCTTTCGAGGATACCTTTAGAGCCTTCAGATGAGGTCCCACTGAATGAAAATTTTCCTGATGAACAATTGCTCAGTATTTCTCAAATCCCCTGGTTTGCAGATATAATCAATTACCTTGTTACAGGGGAGATGTCCACCCATTGGTCAAAACAATATCTATCAAAATTTCTAGCTGAGGTCAAGTACTTTTTCTGGGATGACTCGTATCTTTTTAAGTATTGCCCGGACCAGATCATCAGGAGATGCATTCCTGATCATGACCATTACTCGGTCATTTCCTTTTGCCATGATCATGCTTGTGGTGGCCACTTTAGTTCGAAAAAGACAACTGCAAAAGTTTTACAGTGTGGATTTTACTGGCCCACTATCTTTAAAGATTGCCACACATTCTGTTTGAACTGTGAAAGGTGTCAAAAGCTTGGCAAGCTCAATCGAAGGAACATGATGCCCTTGAATCCCATACTTGTAATGGAAATTTTTGATGTGTGGGGAATTGATTTCATGGGGCCATTTCCAAATTTCTTTGGAAATCTTTACATTTTACTGGCAGTAGACTATGTTTCCAAGTGGGTAGAAGCCATACTGACAAAGAAGAATGATCACCATGTGGTGATTAAGTTCGTGAGAGATCATATATTTTCTCGCTTTGGTACACCTAGAGCGATCATTAGTGACGGAGGCACTCACTTTTGCAACCGTCCCTTTGAGCATTTGTTAAAAAAATATTCTGTCACCCATAAGGTTGCTATACCTTATCACCCACAAACAAGTAGCCAAACGAAAATTTCAAATAGAAAAATTAAACAAATTCTGGAAAAGACGGTTAATCCTATTCGGAAAGACTGGTCTTTGTGATTGATCGACGCACTGTGGGCCTATCAAACCGCTTACAAGACCCCTATTGGGATGTCCCCATATAGGTTGGTCTATGGTAACGTATGCCACTTGCCTGTTGAATTGGAGCACAGAGCTTATTGGGCCATTAAGAAGTTTAATTTTGACTTACCCACTGCGGGTAATCTGCGCAAATTGCAAATCAATGAGTTGGAAGAACTTCGAAATGATGCCTATGAGAATGCCAAGATCTATAAGGAACGAATGAAGTTGAACCATGATAAGTCAATTTTAAGGAAATCATTTGAACCAGGTATGAAAGTCCTTTTGTATAATTCCCGGTTACACCTGTTTCCCGGGAAGTTACGAACCCGATGGACTGGTCCATTCATTGTCAAGACTGTTTACTTTCATGGTGCGGTGGAAATTGAAAATCCCAAGAATGAGGATATTTTCAAAGTGAATGGTCAACGGTTGAAACCGTTGCTAGAACTAAAGGATTAAAACATTGAGGATATCTTTCTGGAAGACCCAATTTACCAGGACTAATCATTTTTGTCATGTTGGGCTGATGACATTAAACTTAGCGCTGTTTGGGAGGCAACCCAATTTTGGAAGGTAATTGAGCTGGTTGATCACATTCTTTTGCAATCACCCTACATGGTAAGATGTTCTAATTTTCCTTATTGTCCATTTTCACATTACACATGCATTCATAACATTGAGGACAATGTTAGATTGAGGTTTGGGGGTGTGAGTTAGAACTTGGCACGTGATCATTTGTTCAATTTTCATTCTACATTTTCTTTTTCGTTTTTCTTAGTTAAAAAAAAAAACAAAAAAATTATTGTTAGAGGGAAACATCCGAGAGAATTTTTATTGGCTGAAGATATTTATTTTGGGCAAAAGAAAAAAGAAAAAAGAAAAAAAATTTGTGACTAGTTTGGGTTCGTAGCCTTTTTAACCCGAGTCAGTAAGCCCATAGGGGTATTTACATACCTAGTGCCCTTAAGCCATCTGGTTTGGGAGTCATTGGCCTAATGCTTGTTACATGGGTTAATTAGAAAGCTTAAGGGACCTAGGCATTGCACAGTTACATATGTGTGTTAAAAAAAAAAAAAGAGAAAAAAAATGCGCCCTTTGAAAAAACAGTAGTGCGAAAGCCGTCATTATTGCCTGGAGAGGAAGACTGTTTTTTTTTTTTTTTTTTTTTTGCTATGTTTAGGCGGCCCTGAATTTTTAAAAAATATATATATATTTCCACGGAAATTATTGGTGGATCATTTGATGCTTATTTCATATACATGCTCTTCACCATGCACGATCAATTAGCATGATTTCGAGAATTTCTGATCAAAAGATGGGATTTGTGAACCGAATTTAAGATTTGTCATTGAAAATCCTGAGAATCGAGAATAGTCAGTGTCTATAGATTTTCTCTTGGAAGAAGTTTCCCTGGATTTTGATAGGTTTTAACTTTCTTTGCAAAAAAAAAAAAAAAAAAAAGAATTTTGTCGGTATATTCACTGCAAACCCTCACGGGGCACAACTCGTCCACTAGGGGGAACCTAGGAGTTTAAGGGCTTACTGCATACGCTAAATGCAGTCGAGAGTACCAGCGAAAGTGGTGTTTTTCATTTCTTTTTTCTACATTAGTTTGTTTTCTTTAGGATTAGTTTATGTGTTTTATTCCTTGTCGCTTATTTTGCTAAGGGACTAGCAAAAGGCTGGTTGGGGAGTGTGATAAGTCTACAAAACTAGGTCATTAAGTCATCATTTCATTAGCATTTGTGGACTTAATTAGGTTTAATTGCATAGAATTGCATTTAATTTCATGATTACATGCATTTGAGGATATTTTTGGAGAAATGGTCAAAATTCATTGAATTGCATGGCTTTTGAAATTAAGTTTTTCTCATCTCATTTATCACTCCAAAATTAGGCTTTTGGTTTCATCAATGCATATCTTGTTATTTTTGGCACCATGTGCTATTTTTGGAAAGTTGGTCATTTTGGTGCATCACTAGGAATGTAGGGTCCCATACATGGTTCATAATTATTTTCTTACATATGATTAATGTTAAAATTGCCTCTTTCAATTTGTTGGAGAAATCAACATGGGACCTACATTCATGAAATTTGAGAAGAGAGAAGTTAAATAAGCAAGCAAAGAGAGAGTCCAAGCATGCTTGGAAGTCCAACATGGGCCCCACACACCCCATTGCATGCCAACATAGAAGCTTCCACTTTTGCATAATTATTCTCGAATTTTTCAGGGGCAGCAACTTGAAATGGCCATAACTCTTAAACCGAGTGTTGGATCGGTGCAATCTAGTCACCGTTGGAAAGCTCTTTTCGAGTAGATATCCGTGGAGCTCAAGATTGCCAAAATCAGAGCTATATTGAGGGAGATATGACTTCGGGAAGTTGTCTGCTACAGTTTTAGGCGGGAATTGCAAGAAATCTCAATATTTGGGAAGTTTATTCCCTTTACATCATCATGCAATTTTTAGAGATATTCTTGGAATTGTACAAGGAAAGTGTATGCATCAAGAAACCGAATAAGGTAAGGAGATCTCTCAAATTTAAAAGTCTTTCCAAAGAAAGAAGTTAGCTTGGAGAACAAGAAAAAATCCCTACAAATAAGGAAAAAAGAGACCTAAAAGGATGGTACTTCTATACTAAAAGGGGTTTGCAAAAAGCATAAAAGGAGGCATGATGGAGACTCATAACATATTCCATACGTCCAAGGCTCTCCCTCTCTAATATTCCTTTCTTTTTCTCTTCCTTTCTTCTTTTTCCATTAGTTTATTTTTATTTTTGGTAGCCCTGGGCCATGTCCAAGGATCTATTTTGAATGAGAAAATTTGTGAAGGAGAAGTTGTAAAGATGCAATTTTTAACGATAAATCAAGAAGCATTCTTTGCAATGGCGGACTAATTTTCTTGATTAGAGTTATGGATGAAGGTAAGTAATTGTCTTTTTATTTGTTTAGTAATTCTAATTTGTGTTCCATGATTATGTGCTTACTGATTAATAGGCTTGTCTTCGTGCCCTACGCAAATCTCTATTTTTATTTCTAAAATAAAAATTAGTTTTTGACTACTCATGCTTAGGTTTGATAGGCCATGCTTAGGATATAGATCTTTTGATGGTTTATGCTTACTTTTAATGGGTGGTGCTTAAATTATTTTTATGCTTTTATGAGATGAAGGAAGTCTTGAGTTTTGAATTTTTATAATTAAAAAGGGATTCTAAAAGTTAGATTTTCCAAATTAAAAACATTGATTTGTCTTTGATTTGAAGTAAAAATTGGAACAAGTTAGGGTTACTTGATAAATAATTTGTGGATGCTTATTGGATTCCTATGCTCTAATCATCTTCATTAATTAGTTGATTTCGAATTTCTATATTAGTTGCTTATTTTTTTATCTAAGAACTCAAAACTTTTCTTAATTGTTAGTTAATTAGTTTTCTTAATTTAAAAGTTTCTTTAAGGAGCTCCTTGTGGGTTCGACCCGTTGTTGCCACTGTCTCATCCAGACACCCGTGCACTTGCGGTATTTTATGATTGATATTGATCACGCGACAAAATTCAAGCGTCAATGATGACTACATCTGGTCCCGAAATTTTCTGATAATTGAATCTCAAATTTGTCAACTCTACTGGGTAGTGCTTGTTACTACGATTCCGCAGAATCAAACCGCTCGTCGATCGGAGTCCAGATGAGCAAGATATGCAGATCAAATTTCTCCGTTGACTGCGGTCTCGCTGATGTCATCCATGCACAGCCTGTCCTTGTGCTGAAGCAACACTCCGTGCTGGACTTGGATCAGATCTCATCTGTTCAGCCCGACCTCACGTGCTAGAGTCTTGATGTGGCGCGTGTCCCGAGGAGAAAACAGCAAGCCACATGTTGTACTGTCCCAGCACATGAAAGCCAGCCACACTTTTATTTCTCGGTGCGGCTCCCGATGCGGAAAACTCAGCATGTGCATGTGTCTAGAGCAACCCCATCTGTTTCTTTCTTGTATCTTTTGCAAGCACGCAAAACGAAACAACCTCAAGATGGGCTGAAGACTGGTCGGGTTGACATGGCCTGGCCCGGAAGTTGCCCAGCAGCAGAGAGATTTAAACGCGTACCAAGAGCAGCAGTTGCTGCTTGATGCTGGCTCTAGTCTCGAGGCAGATGGGACAAAATGAGAGTGCACTTGCTGGCACGCCAAACGGGCGGAATATTTTTTTTTTTACTCGGAACAGTACCTTGCCATGTCTCTTCTTACATTCATTGTTTTATGCATTGAAAGGACTTCTGCCCTCTTTTCCTTATAATAATGATGCACAATTAAATGTTGTGGTGTAGATATGAGTGCCCTTCTACTACTCCCCCCAACCTGCATACATAAATAAGTTTTTTTTTCCAAGAATACCCTTACCAATTCCTTAACCAAACATTTTGAAAAGACATCATTTACAGCTCTCAACTTATGATATGCAAGGTGGGACCCATTTATTATAATTCCTAAAATATAAGGAGACACTTTAATTTCATTACATTATAATTATTATTATTTTTTTTGAAGATGTTATAATTTTTATTCGGTAGGACCTATATCCACATTTAAAAAGCAGCATGCCTTTTAATTTATATAAGATGTGAGCCATATGTAATTCCAAAAAGATGGATTTCATGTTCTAACTTCTAAATGCGCATCCCTTATTATAATTTTAAAAAATGGTCCAAAATGAAAAATGAACCTCACATATGACTTAATTCCTGTGTGGAGTATTTTACCGAAACCGAGGTTACTCCTGACTTCGGTAACAGTACCAATCAGGAATGGCCTCGACTTCATCTGTCCAGCGCGGCAGTGTGCTAGCTAGCACCGAGATGGGATTGGCCTCGGTAAAAATACCGACCATCCCCTCCGAACTTAGCCTTGTTCGTCTCGACACCTGTGTTCGACCTCAGGCCTGGCCGACCTCAGCGCCTTCTCCTGTTCGGTCCCTCGGCCGAGGTGAACGCTGAGTGTCTAATCCCCATTATGAGATGGGACAGCTACATTGCAGGGAGCCCTGACAGATATGGTGGCCGCCGGCCATCGATAAGGGCTCTTTCCTATCAGCTGATCATATCCACATTTATGTGAGGGATTTGAGGGAAGATCCGATGGGACAGTACCCTCACCTACTCCCACTAAGGGTCCTAGGTATGGGCCGACGGGACAAGTATCCTCACCTACCTCCACTATGGAACCTTCCACTTCCTTCTATATATACCTGCATGGTAAGCCATGAACAGGTACGCAAATACACACTATACACTGTGCCATCTTGCTTGAAGCTTCCTCCCCACTTCACCCTAGTTCAGTGACTGCACTAACTTAGGCGTCGGAGTGCCTTCGGCTGACAGCAACCCGGGGCTTTAACAGTTGTTTCTTCTCCCTTTCAGGTTTCAGGCCATCGGCGACGTTCTTAACCAGTCAAAAAGACATCTTCATAAGCTCCATTACCATCTAAACCAAGTCCGTAATTTTTAGGCACGCATAATTTGGCGCCGTCTGTGGGGAACGATTTGAAAAAACCATATTTTCATCTTAAAAGCCATGCCTCTAAAGAATAGGAAGGGAAAGAGCATTGCTGGACCATCCAGGTCCATACCGCTAGAAACGTTTCTGCCCCTCATGCCGCCTCCACTGGTGACGAACCAGGCAGGAGCAACTAGGTAAGCACCGCCTGACCCTCAGCAAAGGAGGGTTGGCGGAGAACCTAGGATGAGAAGTGTGGGATCGACTGTTACCCAGACGCATTCGTCGTCGAGAGGTGCAACAGCATCTCCTCGTCACGGCCCCATACTGGAACGGGTTAGGCCGACTACCTCTCAGGCGGAGCGTCCACGTCTGGACGTTGTATTCACGGAGCTACCCTGTAAGGACGTTCCTCCTCAGGGACAGTCCCAACGGGGCAAAACTCCAACGCCGTCCGATCCACACCAGCCTCGTCACAAGGACCACATGGAGGAGGACCACGTGCACCTAGACGACGAGGGCGACGACGACATAGTCCTGGAGGAGGACGACGGGGCACACGCCGAAGCAATTAGGGCTCAAAACCACATCATTGAAGAGCAAAGAGCCCAGATCCTCCAGCTCCAACGACAGCTCGAAGGGAAGGAGAAGGCCCCAGCCGGGGCTTCGCTCATGCCTCCTGCACAGCAGCGAGCCCGGAAGGCTCCTAAAGCTCGTATGGACTTGAGGCAAGTCCTAAATAATAAGAGGTGTGACCGAGCACACGAAGAAGGCTTGAGCAGCACTCACGCCACCGCTGACCAGCAGCAGCGCCAGAGACCAAGGCAGGGGGCCGACCCCGACATGGCTGAGTGGATCATCAGCAAATCAAGCTGGCCGTGCAGCAGAATATGGAGTTTGCTGGCCTCACTCGAGGTCGGCTGGCTACCAAAGACAGTGACAATCACGGCATGTCTCCTTTCTCTCGGGAGATCAGAGAGCACGTCCTCCCCGAAAGGTTCAGCGTCCCGAGGTTCAACCTCTATGACGGAACCTCGGACCCCGAAGCACACCTCCGACACTTCACCCAGAAAATGTCGGTGTATGGTGGCGACGGCAACCTGAACAGCAAGGTCTTCTCCTCCAGTCTAGGTGACCTCCCACTTCGGTGGTTCTGTGCGCTCTCCGAGGGATCGATTTTGAGCTGGCAACAGCTCCGAAACTCCTTCGTCGAGAAGTTTCAAGCGCACCGGGTCATCCCAAAGACAGACTCCGACCTGATGGCTATCAGAATGAGGCCAGCCGAAAATATCACTCGGTTCGCCAAGAGATTCTGAACCATTTACAGTCAGATCGAAGGAGCCAACGACGAGATCGCCATCAAGTCCTTCCAACAAGCTCTATTGCCAAGCAACGAGCTCCGGAGGGACCTGGTGCGGTTCCCCGTGGTCTCGGTAAAAGCACTGACGGCCCGGGTGAATCAGTTCGTTGAACAAAAAGAAGACGAGGTCCGGGCTTGGGAGAGTCATAACTTATGGCAGGACCGACCCTCGAAGAAGGACAAGAAATTAGCCAAGACGGAGGCGGACCGAAACAGAGAACCATCTATCTCGGCATCACATCCTATTCCCACTTCGGGAGGCAACGCGAAGCGAAAGTCAAGTAGTGCCTTTTACAAGGCCGTCAATACCATCTTCAAAGAGCCTATTTACAAGCTCTCCGGCAAGATCCAAACGCAACCCTTCTTCAAATGGCCCCAGCCTATGAAAGGTGAACCCTCCTCCCGAGACCAGAACAAGTTCTGCGGCTACCATAAATAGAATGGGCACAGAACCGAGGACTGCCATGCCTTCAAGGCACACCTCGAGAGGCTCGTGAAGGACGGGCATCTGAAGGACCTCGTCAAAGAGGAGGGCAGAGTATATCATTCTCAACAACACCAGCCCGATGAGCGGGACAGCGACACATTTTAAATAAAAAAAAATATGTTACCCATTTTAAATGAATATTAAGCAATTAAATGATAAAAAGAATTACACAATGAAATGGAATGATCAAGCAATTAAATAATAAAAATATGGAATGGTCTCAAGCTTTATTTGGGGTTCAGGTATTTCATAGGCAAACTTACTTAAATGAATGAAATATCAACCATGAGCAAATTTGTTAAACAAAATATTAAAATACAAAAAATAAAAGAAATCTATTTTTATTTTAACACACGATTACAATGTACAACAATTTCTCTCATGATGTGTGAGGTAAAACATCTCCATTATATATGTGGCATAAGTTATTTGACGATTGATTTAGTGGATTTTATTTGATAAACTCTAAATAAATGAGAATCTAAGCAAATGAATAATAGCAACTGTCACGTCCCCCGAACCTGATTAGAGAATTAACCGGATCCGGGGAGTGAAGTTTATGACTAATTAAAATTTTTGTCCTTTAGGCCCAAGGATCGTAGGTCCTTTATGAGGATATAATATTTCAAGCCTCAAGCATAATTAAATTTGCGGAATTCATAAAATCTTAGGCATATGGAATATCGACAATGGAATGATGAATCTCATTAAATGTTAAGTTGTTAGAAGGAATAAATAAAACTACACAAAGTACTAAATTATTACAATGGCCAACCCAATAATCAAGGCCATTAAAACAATAGAAAGATGTCAATAATGTGAAGGTCCAACGAGAACTAATAAAGAATGAATAAAAATCTAAGTGAAGACCCAATGAATCTCTCTCTCATGTTGGAATCGATGACGCTACTCTACGTCATCGGCACGCCACTCTCGTTGCTCCTCAGCTGGTTGAGGATCTCCTCACCTGCCTGCTCCTCATAGTAATCACCTGGGGTGTCTGCACACCAAGGAACATAGTCAACGACATGTTGAGCAATAGATAAGCAAAGTATAATCTGGCATGGCATACATCAAGCATAGAATGATGACAAGTGTAATATCATGTGAATACAAGGAAAATAGAGCTAGGCATAAAGCATGAATAATAATAGTGTGAGACAATGATAGAAATCCTAACATCATCTAGCAATAACCACTATCCAAACAATGCAATGCAAGAAACAAGAGGGAGACTCCGAGGATGTCCAAGCCACCTCCCGGGGTATCAGTAACAATCTAGACCAAACTACTGATACCAAAGTCCGGCTCCAGTGGGATCCTACCTCCTTGTCCTGGGAATAGCAGCATGGTCCTAGCCCGCTCCCAGCTATTCAACGCCATGGACGCCATCTAAAGCCGACTGCCCACCCCGATGTTCGAGTAACCGGCCCATCAATAAACCCCAATCTGCAGATGGCCATGATATGCAATAAAACAAAGTGGTGTTGACGCAAGAATAGACCAAGACAAGTAAGTCTAGCTAGCTCAATGCACGCGACATGATCATATGGATTATCTCATTCAAAAATAATACAAGACAAGTCAAACACATGATAATCCCCTTCCATACTAGCCAGTCCTATTTATCAATACATGACACAAGGTTCCTACGATACACTCTAAGTCACGTCCATATCCTAGTTCTACAAGAATTTATGTTTCATACTTAGTTAAGTGTTTTATGCCAAGAGAGTATACAAGGAATAATATCAACGGATAAAATTCACAAGTCAATGAGGAATTACAATTCAACCTAGGCTAGTGGTGTCATCCCTGTATCCCACATGTTCTAGCTGTGTCCGTGTGGAAATTGAATCAACGATGCTTCTAGGATAATTCCTTGGTGTAAAATCATGTTAAGCATCTAATGGAACAATTCCATACGCATTCGGTTAAACATGTGTAATACACGAATACCTAAACAACCCATCGAAGCACACCAAGCCACGTGCTACGATTTTAACCTCATTAGTGGTCAAGTGAGAGTAGGTTCATGGTTTCCAACATCTAAGGCCCAAACCTAAATTATTAGTCTCATTTCCAATAAAACATGAGTTGAAACAATAATCTAAGTATTTACATAACTTCCTTACCTCCGATCGTGATGAAACTAGAACCATTGGATTCTACTTCTCGAGATCTTTCCAACAATATATTACATGTAGAAATCCAACGGGCGGATTAAAAGTTACGAGTCTCCGAAGTTTCCCTGTGCTGTCAGAAAAATGCCATCCGATCGATCGGATAAAAAGGTCCGATTGATCGGACTGTAATCAGTCACAGTTAGCAACAGTACCTATCGATCGGTCTGCAGGTCCGATCGATCGGCATTGCAACCTGAACCCCGAAAATGGGTGAAAAATGGATTTTCTTGCCCTTTTTCCTCCTGCCAATCCATGGCTAACCTACATAAAATGAGCCACCGTGCTCCCCAATCATCACATTCATCATTTCCATCATCTCCAACAATTTAAAGATAACTTATAATTACCAATTACAATCTTTTATTTAACCCAAAACCCTCAAAAACCCAATCTAGCCTATAATCCCAATCAATAACAAAAGGCTTGGAATTAAGGTAACCTAACAAAAGAACATAACCAATTAATAAAGAAAATACACACATGATCCATTATACAATGCAAATATACTTGCCTCAACCAAGAAGAAGATTAGAAATTGGGGAAAACTTGAAGAGAAACCTTCTACCGCAAAAACCACCAATCTAACCCGCTCAAAAGCAATCTAACATGGAAAGAAGAAGGAAATGAAGGAAAAAGATCAAGAACGACCTAAATCTAACCAAAAGAGAAGGTGATTGAAAAGATGAGGTTAAGAGAAACCTTACCAAACTAAGATTAATGAAAAGAGGAGATTGAGAAGATGAAAGTGAGCGGTCTGAATCTTTGAGATAATCTCTTCTTGAGAAAGTTCTGGGCTTGAGAAGATGAAGAGGAAGAAGATGGGCTGCTGTAGCTTGTTCGTTGCAGAGATGAAAAAAGAACTAGGGTTAATTCCTGCTTAAGAAGAGAGGGAGGGGGAAAAGACTGATTTGCCCTTAAGTGAGTTCGGTGAAGAAATGGACCACTTGAAGGGTTTGCAATCGTCGGATTGTGAAGAGCCAAGAGACAAAAATGATCAGCGCAACGAGACCTTTCCAACGAACCCAAAAGTCACGGCGATTGGAATTTTCGGAAAAACAATCAATTTTCCCTAAATGGCAAATTACCTCCTTACTAGGGTCAAACGCAGTCTGAATCGCACGTAACTTCTCAGACACTAATCTAACATTAAAAGAAACTCGCTCATGATCTAAACCTACTTAAATATCTAAAATACAATTAATTATAATAATAGCTAAATAAATGGGTCAATGGGCCTACTATTGGGCCCAACCGACCCAATAAGGTCGCAGACCTTACAGCAACCATCCAATCCAAGGGTTAAAAAATGGTGGATTATAAAACTTGTTGATAAAATAACTTGTCCTAATAAAAACTCCAACTAGAACATCTCCAAGTGACATGGTTGCAACTATCAAAGAAGAAAACTTTTAACCATAAGAAATTCATATAATGACCTCATCTAATCATCGATCATGCGTGAATGTAACTAAAGCGGGCCTCAAAATGTGGTTTAAAATCACTATAAAAAGGTTGTGCTTGATCATGTCTTCCCATACTTTGTGTTTATTTAAGATTTTCACTATTTCATGAGTAAATTTAATTATTTGATGTAGCATGAAAAAGTGAAATATTTTAGCTTTGACTGTTGATTTATTTACTTTCGAAAGAACGTAAGTACTCCTACTCATATTTTAAAAGAAGAACTATGCAATGAAATGATTCATAAATCCATTGCACATATTATTTTTTTCATTTTAATCATGTTTTAAAAACGTGATCAATCTATTGGTATTGTGGATACTCTAGTTGGAGTTTCTATTGAGACAAGTCTTTTTTTATCAAGGTATTAAGATTTGTACGTTTTTTAACCTTTTGATTGGATGACTCCGATTATCCATTTACTTAGATTTCTCGCTTTCTCTATAGTTCATCAAACAAAATCCTTTAAATCAATAGTTGAATGACTCATGCAAAATATAAAATCGATTTTCCTTAGTTCACACATCATGCAAGAAATCATTGGACAGTGTTATCAAGTGTTAAAAGTGAAAATCAACTCTTCTTATTTTTCTCTTTTTGGTGTTATGTTTGGAAAAACATGCTCAATCTCATGGTCGAGGTACTCCAATTAACATTTTCATTCATATAAGTCAATTTGATTCAAGTCTAGGTCTGAATTCAACGCAGGCTATATATCCTAAATTTAAACTTCTTGGATGAAAAATATGGAGGCCTAAGCTTCCACCTATTGAATACATACCTAAATCCAAATAAAACTTTATCCCATGCCATAGTTCTTATTGTTTAAATGTTTGATCTCTTTTACAATGTGTAATTTTTTTTATCATTTAACCGCTTAATTGCTTCTTTTCAAATGAGTAAGATATATTTTGTTATTTAAGTGCTTCATTATTCTTTTAAGATGTGTAGAATATTATTTAATTATCTAACAACTTAATTATTTTTTCCTTATCATGTGTTATTGAATGATGATTTTGAGTGATTTAGATGTTAAGATGTGCCTATTATTGATATTTATAAATTACATGGGACCTACCTTTAGGAAATAGAATGAGGCCCACCTTGAATCCAAAAATTAAAAGGTATGACCCCCTTTTTAATACGAATCTGGGTCCTAGCGTAAGGAATTATATCATGGATCCACCTTTGAAAATTATAATGTGGTATTATATTTTAGGAATTATAATAAATGTGACCCACCTTTATATCATGAGTTGCAAGTTCATAAAGGGTAGTATTAGAAATGGTCTTAATAAGAAATTAGCAAGGGCATTTCTAGATAGACAAAGTATGCATGCGTTGAGTAAAAGTAGGAAGAAAGCTGCTACCTGCACATTGACTTTTGCTCTATGTACACTGCTACTCTCTAAACTCATCACACTTACTCTCTACACAACTTGGACTTCCCAAAATACCCTCAACTATTCTTCCTCCATTGCTCTCTACACACTCCTCCCCCCTCACTCTCCAATGGCTCTCACCGTCACTCACTCTCGCCCTCATTTTCACTCCTTCACTCTCTTCTTCTTTGCCCCCTCACTCATTCTATTTTTTATTCCTAGCCCTCTTACTGTTTTATCACTCTGTCTCTTTAAAAGGTCATTGTTAAGAGAAATCTCTTTTCCTCATTCTCTCCATGTTCATCTCCCCATATTTAATTCTTTTTTATGTATTCACGGCAGTGGTTGTTTGTTGGCATCAAAACGCTTGAATGGGCTAGAGAGATGCATTATCTCTCCCTCCATTCACACGATTTTTTTCTTTGTTTCTCGGGACAGTTCGGCCTTTTAGGGCCAGATGGATTTTATTTGTTTAGCTGCATTCAGCTGAATAAACTTGTTTTTTTCGGATGCACAGGTCCGAACATAAGCATTTTGCTCAGCCAATTAAGTCTGAACAGTGTGTACATACTAACTTATCAAAATTTTCTCCATATCGAAATAGATGCCCTTAAGATATAATATGATCATTTTGTACAAAAGTTAATCAAATACCAGAGCATCAATTGTCACCTTAATAGTTGGTTCAAGTTTTTTTTTTAATACTGCACATGTTATCTTTACAATTTAAACTTGTAGAGGAAATTTGGAAATGGCCAAAGGTACCTCAACATTTCTAGTGTGTTTCTGCCATTTTGCTCATTAGCTCTTGCGGGGCTTTCAGCAACTAACGTGTTTGGCCCTAAGCGGCCGAACAAATTGAGTTTGTTTGGTGACATAGGGGTGAACAAATCGAGTTTGTTCGGCCATATAGGGTTTAACATCTTTTATTTGTTCGGCCCTGTGTGGCCGAACAAATCTCCGAGCCTTCATCTTCAATGGCGATTTTTTTTAAAATCCGTAGCATTTGCTTCTCCATTTATTTGTCGCTGTTGAAATCGTCGAAAACCACCAATTACTTGACCATATTCTTGTCCACTGCTTAAAAATCACAAATGAATAGTTATGAGAGATGAATAAGGTGAAGGTAAAGATTGAGGTATGAGTGACAAGAAGAACGATAAATGAGTGACAAGAAGAGTGAGAGGAGTGTGGGTAGAATGAGGAGTTGCAACTGAAAGATTGAATGAGAGGAAGGAGGGTTGCATGAATGGGAGGGAAGGAAGATCGCTGTCACGACCCGGGCCCAAGACCGGACTAATCGGGGCCTAACCCCTGGTTGCGAATCCAACATACTTACTCCCGTAAATCCTGAATTAACCGAAGTTAAGACAAGACTCACAAGGGATCTAACACGCGTACCTGTCAAATGTACATTTTTGCGGAAATATATGCATATATTGACAATAATTAACTTTACATCAAAAGTAAAGTCCACGTATACAAAATTACAGTCCAATAAAGTCCACCACTGCACATTCAAAATACAATGCAGGTGGCATCTATTTACAACTCAAAATCCTTTAGTACAAAAGTATTTATCAAAACTATCTCCAAACATTTCCAAAATATTCTATTCGTTCGCCCTCCGATTATATCCATTCCGCTAGACCTCCTGGAGGTATCGGATGGGCCTCCTCTGCTGGCGGGACGGCCTCTGCAAGGCCGGGACGAGCAACTGGGCCTGTAATGTCATCAATAACATTATGAACACGACGGTTCAACAATGTATAAACAAATCTATGATAATTCATGCTAAATCTGTCCATTTTCCATGTAACAATTCAAGACAATTAAATCTAGGACAGTACAATATCCTGTACAGTGTAGCCAATTAATAATCAATGACTAAATTATAAATACAATAGTATTACTATCATTCAATTCAGTTTCTTCCCAAGGAAAGTGTTAGCCAGTTCATTTCATTCATTTTATGTCATTCGGATTACATTGAGCATTTATTAGATGGCTTATGGGATACTTTAGTCCAATTTCATTTTTCATTCACTAAGTAATTTCATTATATGGCTTACATATGGCTTTTCAGTGACTTTTCAGTTTATGTGTGGGATCTACCAGCGTCTTAATCAGAGATCACTGGCATCACCACGGAGCTCCGGAACACCCCATTCATCTACTGCAGTAGGATTAATCATTGTATTGTTACCTTTAGTAACTGCTCATTAGTTCATTGTAATTATTCAATATTGTTCCACACGAGTTAGATTAATTCCAAACGGGTTAGAAAACTTCCTACTCATTTCCGTTTCTACTCAATTCTCTTTCATATCTAAATGACTATTTAGGTGTGAATATTGGTTACCAAATACACATGTTATTCTCGATGGACATCACATTTATATACTTAACGTGTGCGTTTGGTTTCCAAAAATTTTCACTCACAGTTAAGGTTTGGCCAGTATCAAGTTCGCTCGGCGGTTAGCCGAAACTTGGTCGGTGGCTAGCTGAAATGTGGCTGGCGGTTAGCCGAAATTTTGCTGCGGCTAGCTGAAATCTCAATTTCGGCTAACCGCCTTTCTGCAGTCAACTCACGGTCAGCTTTCCAGAAACTGACATTTTTTTACAGGAATTCTGACTCAATTTCGGTTACCTCACGGTTACCTTATTGCTAGCCGAAATTTGAATTCGGCTAACCGAAATTTGGCGGTTATCTTTCCAGAAGCTCACCCATTTTATGGATTTCGACGGTTGGCTTCACGGTTAGCCTTGCGGATGACTGAGTTCCTTGAACTCAAAACTCTTCAATAATTTATTTTATCCAAGAAAACTCATACATTTGGAATGACATTAATCATTTTCACTCAATCCATAACAATCTCTATTCTATAACAAGGAAAGGGTTTGGGAACCCATTTCTTACAATTCAAGAAAACTTGTAAGCTAGCATTCAATCATAGATGATCATTTATACTTGCATCTTGAAGTCTATTAGCAAGAAACCCTCATTTAGCTTGAACTTGAGATGAGAAACCCCCAACTCAAACCTTGTAGCTCCAAGAAGAAGAGTTCTTGTGTTCTTTCTCAAGCTTCAACACTCCGAGGAAGAAGACAAGTTGAAGAAGAAGATGAAGAGGATGAAATTCCTTCAAAACCTACTTGAAACACTCTAATCTTTCTCTCTTGACGAAGAAAAAAGGAAGGAGGAAGAAGAAATGAGTGTCTAGGGCTTCTACTACAATGTAGTCGGTGGAAATGAACTCAAAGGGTTCTTCTTCTATTACATAAGCTCTCTTTTGCATTAAAGTTCACTTCATCAAGATTATTTACATTTTGAGTAAAATGCAGGGTCATTTGACCAGATTCTCGTCAAACGACTTCGAGCCTATTACGAAAGTTGACGTACTCGTCGAGATACACACGTTGGTATCAAGAGTGTCTGTATTCAACGAAATACGAGATAACTCGTATTTACGAAAAAGTCCTTGTTTCCTTTGTTTAAGTCTAACTCTCATTCAATTTGTCTAATCTCTTGATTAAGTTCATTTGTGACTAATCTCATTGAGTTTAATCATTAATTATCACTAGTCTAATTAAACATGATTAACTAGCATTTACTTCAATTAATTAGAGTTAATTTTGATTAACTCGGGACGGAGCCTTACAATCGCCTAGAAGGTGGCCATGTGTAAAGAGCAAGGGGAAATGTAGAGATTTTGAAAATTGTCCTTTTCGTTAATTTCCCATATGGGTGTCTTGGTAAAAAAAACTTCTGAGTACATAGAGCAAAAGTCAATGTGTATTTAGCCGCTCTCAAGTTGGAAAATGCTGTTATTGGAATTCATCTCTTCACATTGATGTGGCACACTTTAATTGGTAGAGGAAGGAGCTGCATAGTAGTAGCACGTAGCGCCACTGCATCCAAGCCCAACCCTCTTTTTAAAGAAATCCATATGCAAGACAATGGCTAGGGACGGATGCAGCTGAGATGGATGGGAAGCTTTACGAGGCAGCAATAACTGGGAATGTTTCCCAGTTACATGAATTGCTACCAGAAGATGCAAATATTCTCGACAGACTTTTGTTTGGTGGTGAAGTAAGAGAGAACCCTTTGCACATAGCAGCGCAGTATGGGCACTACGAATTTGTGAAGGAAATCTCTAGTCGAAAACTAGAATTTGCCCGGAAATTAGACTCACAGGGAAGGTGTCCCCTTCATATTGCTTCCGAAAGAGGGCACTTGGAAGTGGTAAAGGAGCTTTTAAAAAGCGATGCTGATGTTTGTTTTGTGCGTGATGGAGAAGGACGGACCCCTCTCCACATCGCAGCAAGGAGAGGCCGACTCCTGGTCCTCGAGGAGTTGGTGAGGGCCAGACCCACAGCTTCTTGGGTCCTCACAGACCAAGGAGACCCAATCTTGCACCTTTGTGTAAATCATGGCCAATGGGAGGCTCTCAAGATGTTGGTGGAGAGTATAAATGATAAAGAGTTTTTCAAGTTGAAAGACAGAGACGACAATACCATCCTTCATCTCGTTGCAGCCAAGGCAGACTATAAGGTATGGGTATTTCTGCTGTTGTAGTTGTTATAATAGGTTTTTTTTTTCCAGGCTAGGATTTTTAAAGGTAACGTAGAGAACATGACTAGTTGATAATCCCAAAATTGAGGAGAAAATTAGGATTGCGGAATCCTGCTCAAGTTTTTTTATCCCCTTTAAGGTAACTGTATTAAAAAGCAAAAGGAAACACGAGCTAAGAGAACTATCCCCCAAATACAGCAAAACAATAGTTCTCAACAAAGAGAAACACAAAACAGGGGAAAGAAGAGAGATTTCAGCTAAAGGAGAGCTGAATACTTGTGAAGAGATGAGATAATATGTATTCTCTCTGTTTTTAACATCTAAATACTTGTGCAGGACTTTAAGATTTTGTTCGACAGACTAAAAACTGAAAAGGATGTTGTAAACTCTATGAATGTGAATGGATCAACGGCCCTGGATATAGCCAAAGGGATTCGTGCCAGATATGGGCGTTTCAAAATCAGAAGGACCCTCAGAAAGGTTGGTGCTAAAAAAGGCAAGGAATTATCTCGAAACCGGCCTAAAAATAGGACTTCCTCCAAGCCACAACTTGAAGGAAGCAGCAATGATTCTCACTCCCACGACAAGATTCAAGACGCACTAATGGTGGTGGCCATACTAATAGCAACTGTGACATATGGTGGTGTACTGAATCCTCCGGGTGGTGTTTGGCAAGATGACAAAGACGGCCATAACTCTGGGGAGGCAGTCATGTCCTCCAATTTTCCTCTGATATACATCTTATACACGATAAGCAACACAGTAGCCTTTCTTGTCTCCTTAATCTTAATACTCATGCTGGTAAGCAGATCATCGTTTCAAGGAAGAGTTCTCAAAAGGTATTTGACGGTCATGACTTGGATTGCAGTTTCATCATTGCTTGTGACCTATAGTTTGTCATTCTTCACTTTATGTAAAGAAGAACTCAAGTCGACGGTCGTTATAATTGTAGTTCCTCTAATAGTCATTGGCTGGATGCTGATCATAGCCCTGTTACTCTTCGTGTGTATGTTCCACTTTGCCAAGTCACTTATCCGGAAACTTGGAATCACGCGCTTGTTTGATTGGATGCTGTCGCCTCTTTCCAGATCACGCGATTCAGAAGATCAACGCGCCAGTCTTTTGCCTAGCCAACTACAATTGCAGCAGGTTGTGACAAGTTCATGATGATTTCATTCGCCATTCAACCCTCTTGTATCGCGTGTGGGATCCGGATCCCTGTGTGTTATGTCCACCAAGTTTTCTTTGTTTTCTTGTCTTGTATTTACTTATGATAGGGATTTGGGGCTAAGAAAAATTGAGTGCTATTAGACTGTCCCAGATGCTCGACACAAGGACGCCGTACGTTAGGAGTGTTAGCAATATCAGTAGTATCAAATGATTTTAATCCCTTTATTTCAAGTATTTGTAGTTTAACGTCATGCATGTATATTGTATAATGTAAATCAATTATAATAAAGTCCAAGAGCAACTATTAATTGTTTTCTTATGAGGGAGAAGAGTTTTTTTAGATTAAGGGCAGTTTGTTTGCATTAGAATACACAGAAATTTAAAACCTAGGATTTATGTCTTAATGGCTAAAAATGAAAATTAAAGGTGGATTTCCGAGAATAGGCGTCAAAGAACCCTTCCTTCAATGGAAATAAAATGAAAGAAAGATGAGAAATAAATAGGGCTGTTCATGGGCAGGGTTGGGCCAGACTGGGCAATATATAGTCGGGGCCCGATTTTTGAACCATTGGCCCAAGCCCGGCCTTAGCCTGACTCTGGCCATAAGTGCTAGGTCCGAGCCCAGCCCTGATGGATGATGGTTTTTATAGAAAAAAGTCATCTCCAAATTGTCCCAAGTTGTATCTCAGCCAGTTGAGTTGCTTTTGCACGGATGAAATTGAATGTGTTTAAATTTGCTTTAAATTCTCTCTTTCATTTGGGCCGGCCCAAATATTAAACAGGCCTAAGGATTAGGTCAAACCACGGCCTGTGCACAAAAATCATAGGCTAAAACCCGGTCCAAAGAGGGTTGTGCCAGGGATGGCCCAGTCCATGAGCACCCCTATAAATGAATAACTAGAATGCCTGCTCATGACTTGGACTTTTACGGCATGCGTTGTGGTTGAATATTTAAAATTATAAATATAATCAAGCATGTTTAATACTTCACCTAACATAACTACCTCTTCTACTTCATATGATGTTGATCAAATCATATGTTGCATTGGATGAATCATGTGGCCGTCTTAAATTTATTCTTCATCATGCAAATTGAACTAAACTGTAAGGGCCTTTTTGTTTTCATTAAAATATGGCCTGTTTGTTTGCATTAAAATTTAAAGGAATTTTTCTATGTAGTAAAAAATTAAGACTAAGGTATTTATTTTCCATTGTCATTTGCTTTTATTTTTATCAAAGGAAAGGTTATTATTTGATGCTCTTTTTTTAGGTATTCACAATCAATCTTCATTTTTAATTGCTTCAGAGAAATCCAATGAATTGAATTCCAATGTATTGCTTTGGGGCAGGGCTTGGACTCGGCGGCAGAGAGCCCGAAGCATTTTGGGCTTAGGTCTGTGTATTCTTTTCTCCTTTTCTGCTATACTCTGTCAAGAAAAAAAAAAAAAAAAATAGCAGAAAGGAATTCCAATACATTTTAATTCAAACAAATAGGTACCGTTTTGCTTGCTTTCATTCTTTTATTCCCAATTTAAAGGACCTAAACCTAGACTCAAAATAACCAAATGGAGACCCAAATACAGATGTACGTACTAAAGAACATATATATGTTTAATATACAATTGTGGCATCAGGTATTTGGATCCATGTAGTAGACCCAAACCCAGACCTAAGTATAAAATGGGTCTAGTTGGACACATTAGATTTTTTCAATTCGATCGTTCTGACTTTTTGTTTTTTATTTTTTTTAGAGACATGTTATCATCTCTACGTACAGATGTTTGGTTAAAAGAAAATACAATCAAAAGAAAGTCACCTATTTTCATCTCTATCTAACTTCTAGTTTGTCACTACATCTCTCTCAAACTACATGGCTTTTTTCTTATCAAACATTATGCAGCTAGAAAAAAGAAAGAGAAATGGTTTTTAATTTTCTTTTTTAATGAAAAACTATACTTAAAATGAGAATTAGGAAGTAATCCAGGACTCGATTTTATTTTATGTTATTTTAATAATTTATCAATATTTGCTCACATATCACTGAAGCACCATATATGAACTTCTTTTTAATTAATTATGTTATAATGTAAATTTATATTCTAATAAAAATAAAAATTGGCTTATCATGGGCTAAATTAATAATGTATTTTTTATTAATCAATACTTAATTTAAATATTTGATTTTCTTGAGATTTAGCGAGTGGATCGCACGGACTCTAAATGCTATAAATTATCAATAGTCTAAACCTAACAATCATTTTAAGACTATCTATGCCTCTTCAACTATAAGTCTTGTTATTAGATGTATTGAAGCAAAAGTTTGCGAAACCTTCTGAGATGCCCCCCCTTCGCCATCACCCCCCAAATCCGTCAATCGATCTTCTGGAATTCCGGACTCTCACCCTTTTCAAAATGGTGGCCAGCCCCAATCCCTCTTTCCCATTCTCTCCCTCCATCAGGGACCCATCTCGTCCCCCAATCCCCACTTCTACCGGAGCAAAGCTCACTTCTAGCAATCACCCCCTGTAATCCTCCCTTCTTCAACCTATCTCCTCAGTCCTCTCCTCTTTCTCCTCCAACCTCATCAACTACCATCCCCCTTTCTAGCCATAACCCTTCTACATCGGCGGATCCCTCTGTCTCAATCCCATCGGTCATCTCTCACTCTTTCACGATCCTCCCTTCTGTCATCTCTCCTCCTCTTCCTCAATGGCCTCTGCTCTCTACCCAGGTTACAACTTCCAACACCTGCATTCCCTTTTTCAACCCATCTCCTCAACCCTCTCCACTCCCTCCACCCACCTCATCAGCATCCACCTCCCTTTCTAACCCTAACCCAACGGCTGGCCCTCCTCTAGTGTTCCCTTGGCCACGGCCCCCACCAGCTATTTCTCCTTCCCTCACCCTAACCCCTGCTAACTCTCCAACCCCTCCCCCATCAAGCTTAGCCCATAAACCACCATGGAACCCTGATCAACTAACCCTCCTCCAAAACCATCTACCACTCCTTCAACAAAATCATCCTGGCCTCCCCAGCAAGGCTCCCCACCCCCCCAAATCCTTTGCCAGTTGCCTCTCCCCACCTATCTTCTCCCCCCCACCCCTCCCCCAATCCCTCCTCCGGTTTTACTCGATGGAAAACTTTTGATCAAGATTCCACTTCAGATGATCAACTCAAGCAAACAGTCCTTCTCCCACTTTGCAATTGGTGAATTTGTTGGCTGTCGACCTACTTTGGAGGCTCTGGAAAAAGGGGTGGTATCCTCTTGGAAGATGTCCAGACCTTGCTTGATCTCTCTGACTTCACAAGGGAACTTCATCTTCAGGTTTCATTCTAAGGAAGACAGAGATGCGCTGGTAAGCTCCAGCCCCCTTCAAATGGATAGCAAAAAATTCCTTCTCCAACCTTGGACGCCAGGTCAAGATGAAACATCCTGGCCTTCGAAAGCTCTAGTTTGGATCAGGCTCAAAGGTATCCCCTTTCACTGCTGGAGTAGTGACATTATCCTTTCGATAGCGACATCGATCGGGAAGCCAATCCGCCTGGATGAAATCACAGCAAGACAGAGAATGTTCTCCTTTGCCAGAGTGCAGGTTGTCCTGGATGTGGCTAGACCGTCTCCCGGGTCCATCTCAGTAGACCTGGAGGGCGAAGCTCAGGTGGAAGTAGAAGTCCAATACGAATCCATCCCATGCTCAGTATGTTTCTTGGCTGGTCACCATTCTTCCAAATGTCCTTTCCAATTGAAGCTAGGGTTGCTGAAGACTCTAGTTCAGCCACCAATTTTAATTGCACCTATCCTAACCTCTGTAATAGTTCCAGCAACTATAGAAGGCATAGAGGCAGGCATAGAGGTAGGAGAGGACACTGCTGATGGAGAGGTCTCAGGTGGCAAGGTCCCAGAGGCAGTAGAAGGCTCAGCAGCTTCAACTATCCATCTCAACTTCCCAACCACTTCAGCTTCTGCCCATCAGTCTACCCGGGTAACTCTGGAAAATAGCTCATCAGTCATCCCCCCCTCATTACCCACTACTTCTGATCATCCCTCCTTAGTAATACCCCTCCAACCATTTTCGGCCAAAGAGGACCCACCAATTTCCTCCATTGAACCCCTAACATCTGACAACCCTCTCTCTTCCCTCCCAAAGGATGTAGCTTTTGAAATCCTGGAACGAATTCCAGCTCCCATAGTGGACTGTTCCAACCCCTGCTCCATTTTGGAAAATTACTCCTATGCAAAACCTACCCTCTCTTCTGCCAACCTCAAAAGACTGCAAGCTGACCCTCCTAAACTAAAAAGGATCATCCCAGAGCAGGTGTTAGACTCAGTCACTCCCTCCCTTCCTAAACCAGATTCCACCAAAGACAACTTCTTAGTGGTTGATCTATCCTCTTTCAAGATGAAAGCCAAAAGGAAGCCTAAAGCCAAAGCTCTCTCATTCTCAGGTCCTAAACCTCCTGGCCCTCCCACCAAAAAAGTTACTTAATAGTTAAAATTATCTATTAGAACTGCAGACGTATTTGCAACTACCCTACAAAAAACATGGTTTCCCACCTTCTAGTTGTTCATTCTCCTGATGTCATTTTTCTCTCTGAGCCTAAAACTTCTTTAGACTCCCTTTCCTATGGTGCTTCTCCCTTTGGGTTCTCTCCTTCTTTCTCCAATGCAAATAATACCCTGTGGTGCTTCTGTAACCTATTCTCTAATTTAATTTTTTCTTTAATAGACCATTCTTCCCAGCACATATCCATTTCCATTTCTGGAGCTCCCCCTTCCTCCCAAAGTTTCATTACAAGAGTGTATGGATCCATTGATTATAGGCAAAGAAGTCCTCTGGGATTACTTAGTAAGAAACTCCATCTCCACTAAGCCCTGGTGTGTGATTGGAGACTTCAATGCCATCCTTCTTGCCAAAGAAAAGTTCAGCATTCGTCCAACCTCCTCTGTTTCGGTCAAAGATTTTAATGATATGGCCCTGGCAGCTGGTTTAAAAGATATGGGTTACAAAGGAAACAGTTTCACCTGGACTAACAACAGGCGAGGTTTGGCTTTTGTGGCAACCAGGCTAGACAGAGCTTTAGCAAATTCTTCATGGGTAGACTCTTTTGAGGATCCTTTGGTTAATCATCTTCCTAGAATATCCTCATACCACAGCCCCATAATCCTCTCCCACAGGCAAAGTCTTTCCTCAAAAAATAGGCTTTTCAGATTCGAGAAAAAGTGGCTCTCCCATGACTCTTTTGTTAAAGTTGTAGAAGAAAGTTGGGCAGCCCCCTGCCATGGTTCTTCCTAGTTCATATTGGCTTCCAAATTAAAGATTCTCAAGTCCAATCTAAAGACCTGGAGTAAAGAGGTTTATGGCCATTTCAAGAATCATATTGAAGAGGCAGAATCCCAAGTTCTGGCAAAGGAAACCGCTTTCGAAGCTCAACCTAGTGATTCCCTCCTCAGGGAACTTAATCTAGCCAAGGCTAACCTTCATAATTGGCTCAATACGGAATCTACTCATTGGAAACAACAGGCTAAGGTTAAATGGATTCAAGAAGGAGATAGAAATACCAAATTCTTCCACCTGTCTGCGAAGGCCAAAGGTGTTCGGAACCGTATTGATAAAATTTCTGTTGACGGCATCCTCTTCAAAGAAGCTCATCAGATAAAAGAGAAAGCTGTCTATTTCTTCTCCAAGCTGTTCCAAGAAAACTCGGTTATTCTAGAAGATCTCTTCCTTCTGAACGACCCTTCAGTCTCAGAAGCCCAAAACCAGGCTCTAGTCTCTATCCCTTCGTTGGAAGAAATTCGGCAGGCTGTTTTCCTCCTAAAAAAAAGTAGCTCCCCGGGTCCGGATGGATTCTCAGGGGTGTTCTTTACTAGCTGTTGGCAAATAGTGTGCAAAGAAGTATATGAAGTAGTCATCCACTTCTTCAAATCTGGCCGTCTGCTAAGAGAATCCAATGCTTTCTTCATCTCCCTTATCACCAAGGTCTCCTCGCCAGACACATTTGCAGATTTCAGGCCCATCAGTCTCCTAAACTTTACTTACAAAATCTCCTCCAAGATTTTGGCTTCTAGGCTTTCCACCATCCTCCCTTCCCTTATTTCCAACAGTCAATCAGCCTTTGTTAAAGGTCGGACCATCCACCATAATGTGGCCTTAGCTCATGACCTCATCCAAAATCTCAATTCTAAAATCAGTGGTGGCTCAGTGTGCTTGAAGCTAGATATTTCTAAGGCATTTGACAAACTCCAGTGGAACTTCCTTTTCAGAGCCCTCCAATTCTTCAATTTTTCATCCACCTGGATTAACCTAATCAGGGAGATGATCTGTACGAGTAGAGGCTCAGTTCTAATTAACAACAGTCCTAGTGGCTTCTTCTCCTCTTCTTGGGGTCTGCGCCAAGGGGACCCCCTGTTGCCCTATTTATTCATCCTTGCAGAGAAGATCCTTAGCCTTCACATTGATCAGCTAAGGTCTTCAGGGAAAATCTTGCCTATTTCTCCAATGCCTAATACCCCTTGCCACTTGCTCTACGCCGATGATATCCTGATTTTCATGAAAGCTTTTAAGTCCGGGTTAAGAAATATCAAAGAGCTGCTCTTTCAGTACCAGGAATCCTCAGGTTAGAGTTTCAATCTCTTGAAGAGTAATCTCTACATGGGGAAATGTTCAGCTAGAAGAGCCCAAATGATTTCTGAGATCATCCATATCTCCAAAGCTTCTCTCCCGGCAGTTTATCTTGGCGTTCCTTTATTCTTCGGAGCTTCCAGACACTACCATTTTACCCGGATTCTTGACTCTATCCGGATTAAGTTGGACAGATGGAAGGCTAAATGCCTATCCTTTGCAGGAAGGCTGACATTGGTCAAGCACGTCCTCTCCTCCATTCCCAATCATATCTCTATGGCTATTCCCCTGCAAATTAAAACTTGTCAGCAGATAGAAAGGCTCCTGAGGAACTTTCTGTGGTCCTCTAGCCAGGAGATAAAGAAAAGTCATATGGTGAACTGGGCAAAAGTGTGTATGCCTAAGGTAGAAGGTGGTTTGGGTATTAGGAAGGTGCAGGAGTTCAATGAAGCTTGCATGATGAAGCTGGGCTGGTCAGCAGCTACCTCCAACTCCCTCTAGGCTACTTGGTCCCGAGGTCGGTATTTTAGGTCCTCTCCCATCTGGTATGAAGGTAATCCAAAGGCAGGGTTCTGCATCTGGAAGAGGATTAGATCCTTAGCCCCTTTAATTCAGCAAAACAGCCACTGGGTTCTGGGGAATGGCATTTCCATCCAGCTTTGGCTAGACAACTGGATTGACCACGATCCAATTGCTCCTAGATTCCCCCTCTTCCTTTTCTCCGAAAATGACCGGGTGTCGGATATCATTCAAGGGAGTTCTTGGTACATTCCAGCTATCTTGCCAGCAGAAGTACATAGCTTCCTCTTCCATCAGACAGCGCACATCCAGCTACCGGCTTCTCCTATCCCAGATAAGCTTTCTTGGAAAGGCCAAGCTTCAGAGGATCTCTCCCTAAAGTCAGCTTGGAATTCCCTTAGGACCAGAGGGGAGGTAGTAGCTTGGCACAATCTCGTTTGGAACAAATTCATCAACCCAAGGCTTTCCTGCTTTAGCTGGCGTCTCCTTCTCCGGAAAACTCCTACAGACTCTTGGGCTAAGCTAATTGGTTGTTCCATGGCTTCCAGATGCTACTCCTGCCTCTGTGAGGAAGAATCAGACCTTCATCTCTTCTTCACTTGCACCCAAACCAAGCTTCTATGGTATTGGCTTCTCAGCTTCTCTGGCAAACCAATGGTCTATCCTATCTCTGCCTCCTCTATTTGGAAAGCTTTATCAAAGGATGCAGATGGCCATGAAAGTAAATTCATAGCAGCAGTCTTCTTCCAAGTCATGAACACCATTTGGCTCCTCCGGAACGAAGCTAAGTACGCAGCAAACGTCCTTCATTGACTAAGGCCAAGTCGATTATCATTGATAGATGTAGCCATTTCCTCAGCCCCCCAATTAGCAGTCAGCCTATCCCTTCTCATCCCTTCTTGAGAGCAATAGGGAGAGGTGCTTCTTTCGTTTCATTTTCCTAGTGTCTTTGCAGGTTGTCAGGAGTTAGGTGGATCTGCCCTTCTTCCTTGCCCTTCAGTTCTGCTTCGGGTTGGTCCCCCAGAGATTCCAGGGTTAGTAGCTGTGTGGTTTTGTAGCTGCTATTGCTTTTGACCAGGCTCTTTCCAAGTGTAGCTTTGAAGAGCTCTTCTTAGCTGTCGTGGTCTTCAGGCTGCTGGAATTTAGCTCTTTGCTCTGTTAGCTTCCTTCTTCAGTATTGGAGTTTCAGTTTCCTACAGTTCCCTCCTTCTCTGCGCCAGCCAGGAGTTTTCTTCTTTTCAGAGCGCCTAAGAGAGAGGTGTTTGGCTCCTTTGCCCTCAGACCAGTTCAAATAGTGGAGCTTCTTCTAGCAGTTCTCTTGGGCTTTTGGAATCTTGCTATTTTCCAAGTCTGTTGGTTCTCAGTTTTAGCCTCCCATTGCAGCTTCAGAGCTTTGGCCTGAAGAGTCTGCAGAAAGTATCTTTAGTGCTATTTGTCTTGTTGTTAGCGGTGGAGATTCAGTTTCTAGCAGTGGTGTCACGACCCTGGCCTGAGATCGGGAGTAATCCGGATCGTGATGACTTCATACTTACTCCCGTAAATCCTGAATTAACCGAAGTTAAGGCAAGACTCACAAGGGATCTAGCCTGTATACCTGACAAATGTACATTTTTGCGGAAATACATATATACATTGACAACAAGTAACTTTACATTGAAAGTAAAGTTCACATATACAAAATTATAGTCCAATAAAGTCCACCGCTGCATATTCAAAATACAATGCAGGGGACATTTAATTACATCTCAAAATGATTCACAAAAGTATCTATCAAAATAATTCCCAAAACTAAATCCAAAATATTCAAAACCAACGCCATCCAAACTATGCCCACTCCGCTAATCCTCCTGGAGGAATCGGATGGGCCTCCTCCGTAGGCGGTGCGGCCTCTGCAAGGCCGGTACGGGCAACTGGGCCTGTAATGCCATTAATAACACTATGAACACGACGGTTCAGCAATGTATAAATATATTTATGACAATCCATGCTAAATCTGTCCATTTATCAATGCAATAACTCTAGACAATTAATCTAGAACAGTATAAAATCCTATACAATGCAGGTAATCAATAATCAATGACTAATTTCAACTACAATAGTAGTATTATGATCATTCAATTCTGTTTCTTCCCAAGGAAAGTGTTAGCCAGTTCATTTCATTCATTTCGTTCATTTCATTCAATATTCATTAGATGGCTTATGGGACTATTCAGTTCAATGTTATTAGGTGGCTTATCAATTCAGTGACTTTTCAGTCTATGTGTGGGTGGGATCTACCAGTGTCTTGATCAGAGATCACTGGCATCACCACGGAGCTCCGGAACACCCCAATCATCTGCTACAGTAGGATTACTCATTATTTCATTGCATTTATTCATTGTTCAGTGGTTCATTACATTCATTATTTAGTGGTTCATTACATTCGTTATTCAGTGGTTCGTTACATTCATTATTCCACTTGAGTCATTGATAGTTCTACCTGTCTCTATCTCAAATCTAGACAACTAATTAGGTGTGAATATTGGATACCAAATGCACGTGTTATTTTCGATGGAAATCACATTTATATGCTTAATGTGTACGTTTGGTTCCCAAAATTTTCACCTACGATTTCAAAATCCACTTTTTCACTTACAATTAATATTTGGCCAATATCATGTCACTGGCGGTTAGCCGGAACTTGGCCGCGGCTAGCCGAAATCTGGTCGGCGGCTTGCCGGAATGTGGCTGGCGGCTAGCCAAAATCTCAATTTCGGTTAACCGCCATTTCGCGGTTAGCTTACGGTCAACTTTCCAGAAGCTGGCATTTTTGACAGAAATTCTGACTCAATTTCGGTCACCTTACGGTTACCTTGCGGCTAGCCGAAATTTGAATTTCGGCTAATCGAAAATTGGCGGTTACCTTTCCAGAAGCTCGCCCATTTTACAAGTTTCGACGATTGGCTCCACGGTTAGCCTCGCAGCTAGCCAAAATTCGCCCAGAATGACACTTTAGAGCTTCAGAACTTCTGAAGCAAATCCTTAGATCTGAGTTCCTAGAACTCAAACCTCTCTAATACCTTATGAAATTCAAGAAAATATATACATTGGGACAGTCATTGACTCATTTCCATTCAATCCATGACAATCTCCATTCTACAACAAGGAATGGGTTGAGAACCCATTTCCTACAACTCAAGAAAACTTGTAATCTAGCATTTCTATCATAAATAGATATTTATACTTGCCTCTAATGAAGATTGATTGACAAAACTCTTTGTTTGGCTTGGGCTTGAGAAGGAACTTCTTAACTTGAGTGTCTTTCTTCAAGAGCACTCCAAGAAGAAGATGAAGAAGGTGGAGAAGATGAAGCTCTCCCCACTTGAACCACTTCAAATCCCGTTCTCGTGCTTGATGGAGTTGAAACGGAAGAAAGAAGAAGAAAAAGGAAGAATGAGAGGTGTCTAGGGTTTGTCTTCAACGGATTTGGGTGGAAATGAAATCATAGGAGTTCATTTCTTTTATATAAGCCCTCATTTTTCATTTAAACCCTCTTCTTTTCTCATATTCTCAATTCAAGTCAAACGAAGGGTCATTTGACCGGATTCTCGTCAAACGACTTCGAGTCTATTATGAAAGTTGACGTACTCGTCGAGATACACACGTTGGTATCAAGAGTTTTCGTATTCGATAAAATACGTATAAATCCGTATTTACGAAAAAGGTCTTGTCTTCTTAGTTTGAGTTTGAATCCCATTCAATTCATTTAATTTCTTCATTATCACTTCATTAAGTCCATTTGGGACTAATCTCCTTGAGTTTAGTCATTGACCATCATTAGTCAAGTTAAACATGATTAATTAGCATTAATTCCAATTAATTAGCATTAATTCCAATTAATTAGAGTTAATCTTGATTAACTCGGGACGGGGCCTTACAAGTGGTGACGCCAGCTTAGAGATCTTTCTTTTCCACTAGCGGCAGATTTGCTTCGGTCGTCCAGCGTAGAGTTCTTCGATGGCCAACGGGAGAGTTTTTGTTCGTTTCCAAGAGTTTCTTGGCGCTGCATCCTGCAGTTTAGATGAGCTCAGCTATGGCCTTTCAGTCCAGCCCTGTTTCAGGTCTTTCATTTTTAGTCTAGAGCCCCAATTTGTTCTCTACAGTGGCTTGAGGAGCTGTTGCTGTGCTTCTGCGTGGCTGCTTCTGCCCCTTGTCTTGCTCCGTTGCAGTGCAGCTCCAGCTTGCTTCCGTGGTTTGGTGCTCCTTTTTTGAGTAATGATGTTGCTGTAAGTTTGCTCACTATTTTTAGAAAAAGTCTACTTGTCCCGGGATTCAATCCCGGGACAAGTCCCAACTCCACATGGGAGGGGCATTTTGGTCATTTGGCAAATGACCAAAATGCCCCTCCCATGTGGAGTCGGGACAAGTCCCGGGATTGAATCCCGGGACAAGTAGCACGGTTATTATTTTTAAGCTCTCTGTTTTCTTAGGCTGGGAAATTAGTAGATCCTTGTTCAGCCCAAGTTTGCTTTGGATGGATTCGCTGGGTTCTCATAGTTGCAGGTTTTGGCCTCTAGAGCTGCCTTCTCTCCCTCTCTTGTGGTTTTAGCTCTTCTATGTTTGTTTTGGGAGGCCTGGCTGGGCTCTCAAAGTTGCAGGCCTCTTGGGATCAGTTCTAAGGCTTCTAGATCAGGTCCTGAGTCAAATTTTTCTTCTCAGAATTTCAAGGAGTTTTTCAGGTCTTAGGTTGATTTGGGAGTCGTAGCTGCTTATTGCTTTAAGTAAGTTTTGATCAGTGTGGAGTTGCTGGAGGATCCAGTAGTTTGGTATTTGCATGTCTCAGGTTGTTTAAGCTGTGGTTTTCTTTGCTTGGTGGCTTCTTCTTTTCCTTTGGCCTAGGAGAATTTCAGGTTCCTATTTTTTCTTCTTTTTTTTTAGCTGGTTCTAGGTCTCTTTGTTTGAAGGCTAGCCTTTTAGTTTGCTTTCCAATGGTTGTATTTTTTCTTCTCCTTTTCCTGGGGGCTTTGCCCTTTTCTTTCTTTCAATACAAATTTACCAAGGAGCCAAAAAAACTATAAGTCTTGCTAGACTCTCTGCGGCTCCTTAATCTCTTATATATGTTCTCACTCATTAACTCCTAATAAATCCTCATATATACAGACTTGTTAACTAGCTAAAATTAGATAAATCAGATGTATGTATCACTGCTTCCATGCACATTTAAATTCCAGGAACTTATTAAAAACATTCAATGCTCATCACATTCTCAAGCAACTACTCATATAAGATAGGATGCATCCACACTTTATACAACATTGCAAGTTGAATCCCAGAGAGAGAGAGTTCATCTGCCATGACACTTGATTTCCATCAACACGTCCTTAAAACACTGGACAACCTTCAACAACTATCCCAGGGGCAGTGGGGCAATGGGCCAAAGGGCAGTGATCTTCTACGTCTAAGCCCCACCAGGATACTCCCAATATATTCTTGTTTTGAAGAGCAAAATAACTAAGGATAGCCATGAAAGCAACCCCAGCATCTAGCCCAGCTGATAAAACATAGTTGTGCTTGGCCCACCAACCCCTGTACCTCCTATACACCACAAAGTTGAAGAAGATTCCTACTGTCCCCCAACACAGGTAGTTCACTGCCCTTGCCGGGGGCATATTTGCTGTGGCTCCAAACACGATTGGCATGTTGATCAAAGTGATCCACTTGGCCTTGGGAAACATGCGCGACATAGCCCATACAAGTAAAGGCGATAACAAGCCGATGAGAAAGAACCAGTTCATCTTTGTGTATAGACCAAGGCGCCCAAACATGCGAAGTGGGCCAACGACACCCCAAATGATGGATGCATTGTAGAACACATCGTCACCGGGACATGTCCAAGGGCTCCCATCTGGCAATCGATCTGGATGGCAGATGTTTTTGACCGTTGTAAGGAGCCACCATGCAGTTACGAAGTAGACCGATGATGCGACTATTGTGCCCACCAACTGCATCAACCACAAAACCCATGGGACAAGCATTTGAAGATGTATTCATCATATGTGCACGGAGGAATTGGCATGTATCAAGTAGGTAAGAGTCACAACATGATCTTACTTGGCCGTACGTATGAAACATGTAGAGAAAACTAGCCCCCTCTTTGAATAGTATTAAACATTGTTTAGTGCTCCATCATCTCTTGCAACTGATCGTTATTTTCATCCAATCAGGCCAATAGGAATCGGGAGCACTAGTTCAGTCCCTAGAACCCTACTAGTGCAAAAGAGTCCCATTGCACTAAATCAGTCCCGTTAAAAAAATTAAGGACCCATTTGCTTATTCCAAACAAATAACTAGACATGTTTAATTTATGGATGACTTCTATTCAAATCCATCAATAGCTTTTGAAGCTCTAATAAGATTCAGATTGTATAACACTTAAATTGAACGAAATAAACATGATTTTAAGGTGAGCATTTTGGAATCTTTAATGTAGTTGAGGACAGCCATTACCTGAACAAGGAACATGGACTTTGGGGGAATCTTCATGTAGTGGCCAAGCTTGAAATCTTGGAGAAACATAATTGCTTGTGTCATACTGATATAACCATAGGTCTTGAAAGCTACATTGGCTAGGGGCTTGCCGGGGTACAAGTAACCGATGATTAGCTCTGTAATTACGTTTAACCCTACTTGCTGGGAGCAAAGATTAACAAAATCTGTCAAGAAGTTTGTCATCTAATGACAAAATAATATGCTTGAAATATTGGCGCATAAATTATGTCCACTATGATCAAACCGAGGCATTTTCTTTGGATTCAGACTATAGAATAGATTTGCCACAACCCAACTTTACACTCATGACCTAGTGATCCTAACCGTTCACTAGTATTCATTTCTTCAACGCAGTTGCCCCAACATTTCTACTGAAGATAAAGTTGCAGCCCTTGTATTCTTTAGATTATCCGAGTGGTGGGTACTGATCAAAGTGGTTTGGAATAGCTGGAAAATAGCTTACAATTGAATAATTGGGGCGGTTACTGCATCAAGTTTCGGTGATAACATAGATTATATATACTACTCTAAAGAGCTACCTGATTTGTTGTAGCTTGAATTATTCCTACAGGGAGAGTAAAAATAAGAGCAATAGCCCCTGCGAATAAGAGGGCCCAGTAAGGAAGTTGCAGCTGCTTTCCAAAGCCTTCGCAGGTGAAAAGGGCAAGAGCACCCACAACAGCGAGGATTATGTAAAACCACCATTGTGGAACAGCATCGTAGTTTTTCTTCATCAATCTTGTGTGGATATCTTCAGACTTATTTTTGTAGGTTGACATGACCTGATTCCAAATCGTTCTACAACAATGAAACAATGGTATTTTAGATATAGCATGGTGAATAGTTACATGAATTAGAAATTAGTAGAAGTTCAGAAAATTTGTTTTAATAAATCTGCATGAATGTCCTAATACATGCTGTAGAAGTCAAATAAAAAATTCTTTCATGTAGAAGGTTCATTTATATCAAGTAATTCCCATTTATTTAGTCTAACATTTGCATGATTTAAAGTGACGTTTCATATACACTTTCCCCATCTATACTCTTTTTGCCAATCCGTACCAAGACAAGACTGTTTATTTCTCTACTTAGTTAAGGTTCAGGGTGAAAAACCTTCATTTATTTCTAAGTAAATTCAGTTCTTCAACAATAGAGTAAAATAATTAATTTGATTGGCAGTATGATTTGTTATTTCAAAGATAGAGTTGGAAAGATTTTCTAGGAAGACTAAAATGATATTCCTCCAAAATTGCCCTCTTCTCTTATATCTTTGCAATATTGCTCTTTTTCTCTCTCATTGGTGGGCCATCTAGTTAAAAGTCTTAAACTGCCTAATTGAATACACACATTTTATGGAGGGTGAACAAAATGCACTCTATTATTAGTTCACCCCACCATAAAATTAAGATTGTAAAAGAAACAAGAGTAAAACATAAAAGAATTCTTTTGTTTAAAATAAGGGTCCCCTTCTTTGGACATGTGATTTCGGTATAATTAATTTCAATTCAAGGTAATTATAAATCTAATTTTCATTTGAATATAAGCTAAGTAAAAATTATGTTGCAATGTAAGGTTAAGTTGGCCTCACAAATTGAATCACATTCTATCATAAGTAAAAAAATTCACTTTTTTTTTTATTAATTTGAAAAGTGCAAAAGTAGTTTTTTTTCCAAACATTTTATACTTGTGTTTCACAATGCCTTTTAGTCTTTTGAATTTTGGGCCCCATATGACAACACCAAAAAACGAAGATTGTAAAGTACACATGAGTAAAACATAAAAGAATCCATTTGTTTAATATACATCAGGGCCCGCTTCTTAGGACTTGCAAATTTAATATAATCCATTTCAATTCAAAGCATTAAATCAAATTTTCATTTGAATAGAATCTAAGTGAAAACCAAGTTTGAATATAAAGTTAAGTTTGGCCTCACAAATTGAATCACATTTTGTCATACGTAAAAAAATATTTCTACTTCTTTTAATTTGAAGTGTAAAAGTGCATTAAAAAAAATTTGAAGTGTAAAAGTAGCTCTTTTTAGCATTTTATACTTTTGTTTCACAGTGCCCTTTAGTCTTTTAAATTTTAAGCCCCATGATGATATCAACGCTTTGGATTGAAACGAATTTATGAGAAAGTGGGCCTTCATATATTTCAAATGCATGGATTTTTTTAATATTTTATTTACATGTTTTTTCCAAGCTTAAACTCATGGTTGGCCCAACTCATATTAAAGTATTATCTGGCTATATCCCATAAAATAAGGCGAAAGTGAATTTCAACTTTTTACATTCTACCTAAAAAAGAAACTTGCAAAAAATTTACTTTTGAAATTTGGGACTTTTAAATGATGGGCTAGTGCTCAAATATTTCATTCATGAAGTCTTTCTAATCATCAAAAGAGCAAGAAAAAATGAGGAAGCTATGAACTTGAGCAACTTCTAGGCGGACTATTGATTGGATGGTTGAGTTCCGATGGCATTTGTGTCATCAGTTGTGTTTAGAGACTAGGCCAATTGCAATACTAATCCTTACAGGAATTGCAAACACAAAGTATAACAATTACCTCCCATGGAAGATTGCAACATGAGAGATCGTGGCAGCAATCGTAGCAAAGCTTAAACCATATGTAAATGCAAAGAAGATGCTGAGGTTGACCTTACTGTAGGCTTCATACCCATCATAGTTAAAATCAAAGCTCTTGTCGTTCAAGACTTGTGATACATTGTATCCTGTCCCATTAGCATTAAACACATGCGAAGAGAAGATTGGAAATCGCTTCGCTTCATATGAATTAGTCCAGTAAGCAATTGGGATCATTACATAAAGAGTTAGGAAGAAACCGACCATCACATTGATAATAGCTGAACCTGGGGTTGCCAAGGGACTTCCCAAGAATCCAGCTACAGTACCCCAATCGAGGGCGAAGGAACCAATGCCTAGGCCATGGAGAGCTGAGCCTAGTTGTTGGGCTGTCACGGATTTTGGCCAGATCCAGCAAATGAATGAGAGGGAGGTTATGGAAGGAAAGAGGAAGTTGGGTACAATGTAGTAACAGAAGCTTGCGGTGAGGACTAAAATAAAGAACTGGAGTCGTGTGAGTCCTCCCTTTTTCCTTTTCTCTTCTTCATGCAGTGCCCTGCAAGTTTAAAACAAAAGTTAGTAGTTATGACTTGAGTTGAAGTTTGTGTGAATTAGTCTATGTATTCATATAAATGTGTTGAGCTGCATGCATTACTGAATTTGAATCATGAATTATATCCAATGTGAGAAAAGACCAATTCCTGTGATGATTAAGAAGGTGCCACGGGCAACAGGGAGAGGTTGTCGTGGCGTCTTTTTTTGCACTGAATGGTATGACCAATGAAGTTGATGTTTTTTCCTAGATGCCTTATCTATTACCCCTTCTGTCTAATGAAGCCAATGAACTCCACCTACACTCTATGCGTCCCCCTCTTAGTTATTGTTGGAAATTTCCTATGATTCTCACCATAGGAGTTTCCGACTATTAAATGTGTATCTGCCATAGCTAAAAAAGTAAAAACTCCACAAATAAAACCAGGCAAGTTTGTTGACTCAATATACACCAAGTCCAATGAATTTTGTTCATGCTCAACCGAGTTGATTGACATGATTAGAGAGTGACTTTTGTTCTTGTCTTTTTGAAATGCAGAGGATGGTGTGTGTCATTTTGTGTGCACGCGCTAGTGTGTGGTAGAGAGAGAGAGAGAAAAGGAGAGACCTGAAGAGGGAGACTTGAACAAGGTTTGTGGGCCACCACATGAATGGAGAATCAACTAGAAACTTCCTAAAGAGTCCTGCCCAACCATATCCAAGCATCTAACAATCCATGAAACACAAAATTAGATTACATAAAGAAATTTTCATCTAAAACTTCTTTTTGTTTCTTGTGTGATCAATAAAAATTGAAAAGAAGAGGTAGTCCAGCAGTTGAATGGTTCTAACTGATGGGCTAGCATACCATTTGGATGATTCAGAAAAATTTCACACTGTACTGCAGTGTGTCTCTCTATAGTAAAACCTTTTTTGAGTTACTTCCTCTGGAATTAGCTAGCTAGTAATAAATAAGAAATAACCCATGTATTGGCGATAAGATTAAGTCTCTGCTGATCTTATCATCAATACCATGTAAGATTCATGTCATCCTGTTTAATTATCTGACCATCACATCAATGGTTGTATACACAAATTAATTGGACCCCTCCATCAGGTAGGCCTACATTGTATCAATGATGACCCGCAAGATAAACAGTTCAAAATTTATATAGAAATGAACCCAATACTCTGTCGTAGAAAACTATATTTAAAAATGTTAGGATTTTGAAAAATTCTCACCTGGGTTGTTTGAGATAACAACATTGCTGAAAGGGGGTTCAATTTTCTGTAGTAAAAGACCTTCACTATGGTAATGATATTAACAGCATAAACCGAATTGGAGCCTGAATTAGCAAATATGGTGATCAAGACATGCTCTTTCAAGTTGAAAGGCCCTGGGTTAAGTGAAAATGACCATTTTGTCATTGGAATTCGGATGGCTTTTGATGGAAGTGTTGCTGCCATCAGCTTGCCAACTGGAAGAACAATGATCTGGGCAGAGATAGCAGATACATAGAGATAATTTTGGCGGTAGCCAAAAAACTGGTTTGCAAATGCTAAAAGACCGCAACAAGTGATCCCCAAAACCCATGTTCGGAAGGTGAGAACTGGCAATGTCGGATCATCAGTGATTGGAACTGTCAGTCGAACTTCTTCGATAGGAGAATCATTCTGGTCATCTGCGCCAAAAAGGTCTTACAAATAGTGTTTAGAATTTGAAGGCTACCTTTGATATGTCAAAGAATGAATTTTGATAAGAACCAAACAAATGCAAAGTCACCATCATCAAGATCATTCTCTTAATTTCATCTATTTGAGGTCGGCTTAATGGTTTTCACTTGTTAACGCAAACATAAGCTATGGGTGTACTTTATTTTTCAACTTCGGAGATATTTTGTTTGGACAAGAAATTCATTACTACAAGGCATCAAATTCAATAGGCTTTTTTCTTTACCTGTGATGTTCCACCTATGATGCACGGATACTTCAAAATGGGCAACGTATCATGTCGTATCGTATCCAATACTTTGCTTTTTATGTGTAAAATCCGTGTCAATGCCATGTCTATTGCGTATCCTTGCCGTATCCATGGCGTATCTGTGCATCATAGTGTTCCACCATAATTTTACACAGTACTAAATTGAGCGTCTACTGCGAAGTAAAAATGAAAAGTTTGGAAAACATGACACAGACAAGTAAGCCAAAAAAAAAAAAAAAAATCAATGGAATCAGGCGAGAAGGGAACTAAGAAAATAAGGAACTGCCACTGAAGAATAGAAGTCATCTTTTAGACCCCCCCGCTCTCTCTCTCAATTCTAATACTCAATGAAGATTTGCTGTAAATCTCCCACAATTCCATGGATTTCTGAAGATCTTACACATCTCACATGTATTTGGTGCCTAGTGGTATAAATTTATGGAAGATCTTGAAATTTCTTAGCTATGCTCCTTTTCAGACCTGATCAAGGGATATAAGATCACAATAAATACATTTAACAGTAGATAAAAAATTTATCCCTGAGATGTCCTAAAATCTTTTACTTTTCACAGGCTGAGGAAAGAAAAACCAATTGCAAAAATTGGAATGCAATAGATCATCAACTTATCTGAATTTAAAAATAATCTTTGCTGTATTATAATCAAGATTCCAAAAAACAACCGAAGCGTAATCACTTTGCTTGATATGTTAAGATTTTGGTCATGGTCGATATTGATTTTTATACATTCATTCCAAAACAATTTTTTTATTAGAACTCTATCCACACCAGCTTTATGTTATATGTGATTATTTTATCTACATCTGAAACGCTCCAAAAGCAATTAAAAAGGAATGAAACAAACCAAAATATTAGTCACAAACTGATATATATATCCACTGATATACCAATGTTTTTGGCTGATGCAGAATCTAAAACCATGGTCTGAATCCCTGGATACACAACCCAAAGTATACAAGGGTCTAGTGATCCAGAAAGTCCGTCTCAAGTTGGACATCCTGTACAGGCCAGGGCCCAAAATATCAATTATGAAATCATCAAGCTTCATTTGATACTCTAAGGCCCATGATTAGTACTAGTGCAGCAATTATGACAACATTTGCTCTGTTTACTTAGAAGAGAGGTTACGATAACCTGGACTCTAGGGCCCACCTGGTGTCTTCAAACCATTGGATCTCCAACTCCCCATTTGATAGGTAATGTCATGAGACTGAGTATCAGTTTGAGGAAACTGACTTGAACCTATAAACAATTCAACCTGGTAGTGAATATCACTAATCAGATATTTAGACCCACCAAATATCAGTGGAAAAAGTTGTGATCCAACGGTCAGAGTCGACATAAGATGGGCCACTCAACTAGTACTAGTTCATTAACACCTAATAATACAATCGAGAGAAGAATCGGAAGAATTGGTTTCATGAATTAAGTACACTTTTTTTTTTTTTTACTTCTTTGCCCTCGATCCCATGATATCATGGGATTTTAAAAACCCATGATATCATGAGATCTAAATGTTAAAAGTTGAAAAGTTACTTGGATCCCAGGATATCATGGGTTTTTAAAAAGCTACCTGGACCCATTGTATCTTGGGAACCAAGGCAAACTAGTAAAAAAAAAAAGTGTAACAGAGTCAAACGACTCTGGTGATATTTACTAATTTTTAGTCATGAAATTGGGAATTGAGTGTCTAAAGAGGCATTAAAATGTCAAATCCCCATTAAAGAAGAAAAAGAAAGATGCTGTTGTAGCAGAACTGATCAGAAAGAAGTCCACATCAAAGAGATTAATCCGACGATGAATTCACTCTAATCAGACTGATACCCAACCATCAGGGGAGAAGGTTTAGATCCAATCATTTGCCTTCACACAAGATGCACCCCACGGCGAAGAATGCCTCTCTGTTTCTGCTGGGAGGGAAAGTCACCTTTATTCGTTATTGACTGATCCCCCAGATCGAACTGTTCAACCGACTTCTCATCTAGTTTTGACAGCATATCATGGCACCCTTTCACTTTTGATTCCGCCATCTTCTTCTTCGCCTTCGATTAGCAGGAATTCATGGAAGAATCAACAAAGTGTAGAGGGGTATTTATCTTTGCCTTGGAATCCTAGATTCCGATCATAAACTTTTCTTCATTTTCTATTCTCTAGATTCCAATTATAAATTTTTCTTTATTTTCTACTCTCTGCATCTTTGTTTGTTGTCTTTGTATTTCTCTGGTTAGCGGCAATGTACTAAGAGTCCAAGAGGATAGAGTTATTGGTCTCTCTTCTTTATTCCAGAAACATGGCGGGAAGAAACGGTTAACAGTTTTTTAAAAATATAAAGAGAAGATAAAATAATATTCCACGGAGACTACTATAACCCTAATAATTCCCCAACATTTCAGATGTGACGTTTCCACGTAAGGGAGGCCTATTTGAGATCCGCATATCTGTGGGGGGAAAGTGTTCCAAGTTTTTCTTGGATATGTGTAAATTTTGATGTTTGGTGCAAAAACATTTTAAAACTTATCGCGGAAAACTGATGGCCAAAATCCATTATTGTAATGATTTTAAAGTCTCATGGAGCCACCCGTGAAATCCAAATCAAAAGGCATTTGTCCAATGAGAGGATGCCGAGAAAGGGCAAAACCCCTATACACCCGAGTTCGGATCTAATGGGGTAAAATTCCACGGTGATCGTGAGTGGACCAACCACAATCTGCCATGTCACCGTGGGGCAGCCTGCCAGGCACGCGAGTAGCAGCTTGTTCCTTAGGCAGAGCTGTCCCATGGTGACGTGGCAATTGTGGTTGGTCCACCCAAGGTTACTGTGAGTATACCCACTCGGAGGATACACCCCTTTGGGCCAAATATGTAGGGCCAGTATGGGCTTTCACTATGCTAAAACCCAAAACCCAACCTGTCTTATTGTCGGACCATCAACCCAGCACCCAACCCCCAACAGATTTCTATACGCCCCTTTTCGCCCATATACATATTTTGTAATGAAAATTTCATTGCAGATGTAGATGGCCCTGCCTCAAAGTGTCCAGACTTCAAAATGAAATAAACGGGTCAGACTGCGGTTAGAGCTGAATCCGTTTAGAATCAAAAGCTCTGTACCTGAATCCAAGGTGATTCTGTCTTTTTAGGGCCTAAATCCCAACACCCAGTAAGTTTGTATAGACCCAAACCAAAGCCGGAGCTGACCATATGATGGATTTGGGTTCAGGTCAATAAAAAAAAATTGTATATTTTTTTGGAAAAAAACAAAAAAAACCGGCAACCTGGTCTAGATATAACCGAGAATATTAATCAGAGCTACAGCCCATGGATCCAAATCTTCCCCTAACCTAACAAGGTGAAAGGAGATCCATTGAAACCCTAATTCCAATTTGGTAATTTTAGTTTATTTAGTGTTGTTTAGTTGGCCAGAGGTTAGCGCCCATCACTTTGTGGACGGAGAAACAAAGAAAAGAGCTTTCTAACATGACTGGAAAATTACAATCCTAAAGAGTTGTTTTTCACAAAATAAATTGAAAATGAAAGGGACAGTTCTGTATTTGCCCCTGCCCACTTTGTCATTTTCTGGAGGAATTAGTGCTAATCTTATTTTAAAATACGTCAAACTCAGTAACTCTTTTAAGTTTGCACCCATGCAAAATTTCAAGACCTATGCGGATTTTGGCACCAATTTCACTTAATCTGATGGCTATATAAGTTGAATCACTTTTGTTTCAACTAGATCAAACTTGCCAAACAGGCCCTTAAATTAATTTAAATAGATGTTTAAGTGCTTTAAGCCTTTTTGCAAAGTCTTTAAAGTGCTTTCTGCCTCTCTTTCAAACGGTGATAGAAAGATAACATCTTTCAAATAGGCATGGGTGTCTAAAGTAATCAACTTTTGTTTTTCTATTTAAAAGTTTATTTATGACTTTATAATATGACACATTTATTTGTACAATACTTTTAGGGCATGTTTGTGTACACACCCTTTCCGTGGAAAGGGGAAATTGCCACGTAAGCAAAATCCATAAAAATGGAATCCTCAGAAAAGGATTTCCGTAGAATTTAGAAATTCATGTTTGGTGCGATTTTTTTTCCTTGCCGAATTGGTTTTAATGTTGTTTGGTACAAGTATGGATTCCTTGCTAAAAATCAAATTTCCCGGTTTGGTGCAACAATTTTCCGCGGAAAAATAACATAATCTGTTTATAATTAAATTATATATTCAAATTGACACCCTTGATTAGCCATTTGGACTGTACATTCATTGAAGTGGGATGCAACATGACATGGGTTCAAACCCTTGTAAAATCCATATCTGGTGCGGGTATTAGAGCATTTGGAACACCTTTTGCTGGTATGAAAGGTTCAGGAGTGAATGTAGACAAGCTACTGTGCCCAAGGTAAAAGCAAAGTAGCCATGCACCCAAGATGGCTACTGAAATCATCAGAAGTTGTAAGCCTAAATTGAAAAATAAAGCTCTCAAAAAGTAAGTGCGGAATTGTGACGTGCTCACAGCTCACAGCTGCCGGGGTAGCTTAAATCTAATATTTGGCAGAATGGGGATTTCTCCGTTCTTGGCTACCATAAGTACGACATTCTTTGTTGACTCCATCTTAAACAATATTGGTACGTAGGATGTTGTTTGTTAACACCATCCTAAGCAATATAATTGGTGATCCAAACTGATAATGTTATTGGGTGAAACAACCTGAGAGACCGAAAGCACATCATCCCTCCGTGTATCTTCATGCTGAGAAACAACGGATAGCCATCACTTATGCTTTAACATTGAGACCACTCACAATTGGGTACATTCACAGTCACCCTAAGTCAAATCCACTTAATATGTATGTGGCCTTCAAGCTAAATTTAAGCAATGAGAACATTTTTTTTTTTTTGGCTGGAAAGGGTAATTTATATTAAGAAAAGGAAAGGAGAAAAACAAGGGGATTAAGACCCCAAAAGAAAACAGAGAAATAGAAAGAAAACCAAAGAGGAAAGGAGAAATAGAGATCTGCTGCAGATGAGGCCATAGACTGAAGAAGAGATCCGAAGCAAGTCACGGCAAAGCTTGATCCAAAACCAAAGGAGAACCCACTTCATGAGATTGGAGTAGAGTGCTTAGAGGCAGAGAGGACGATGAGAAGAGAGCAGACGAAGGGGGTTCAGGTTTGTTCCAAGGGAAGACCCACTTCATGAGGTACAGGCGAATTGCAAGGAGGTAGATAGGGCGCTGAGTTATGAGCTGACAAAGGGCTTCTTGATCTGCTTCAAGGAGAAAGATATGGCTTCATGAAGGTGATCTTTGATGGAGAGGAAGGAGGGTCTACTGTCTTCAAAGGTAGCCTTGTTTCTGGCCTTCCATATGTGGTAGAGGACGGTGATGAGGATGGCTGCCATGAATTTAAGGCCATGGGTGTCGTTGCCTGTGGAGAGGAGCGACCAAATTGTAGTTGCAGATAAATTTGGGGGAATCTGGACTCCCGCTGCATGCAAGAACCATCGCCAGATCGAAATTGCTAGATCACAGGAGAAGAATAGGTGGCCCACTGAGTCTTCTGCTGCATGGCATATAGTGCATCTTGAAGCGAGAAAGAAACCCATGCGCTTGAGTCTCAATTATGTAGGAGTTTTATTATGCATGAGACGCCAACTGAAGCAGCTAATTTTGTGGGGACAGATGGTGTTCCAAATTAGTTTCTGCCATGGGAGAGGAGCGGCTCTGTGCCTGACTAGCTGCCAAGCAGAGTGGCTCTAGAGCCCCGCTGCATGCAAGAACCATCGCCAGATCGAAATTTGTCACATTTCCAGTTAACAAGGAACCATATTTATGAGTATTTAAAAAAAACTAATAAATAGGCTTCATCAATGATTTCCTAGGGCTGGGCCTCACATGATGCAAATTTACTATCTAGAATCCACAGTGGACCACCTTTTCAATGGATCAAATACCAAAATGCAATGAGAACATATCATTCAGCTATTCACTGGAAAGTATATCTAAGCCCTAATCATAAAATATAAAGATTCTTGTGGCTGATCAAAAGCTTTTATCACTCTAATCTTAAAGTTTCTATTCTAGCTCAACTGGAAGCAAACTCCACACCAGTCTAGTTAACTACAGAGCTGCATAACAGAACAGGAGAAGAATAAAAACAAAGGAAGCTACTTCATTGTCTGTTTTTATAATAAATCAAGGCATAAAAGGGGGAAAGCATACCATCGTTTTTGTAATAAATCAAGGCAAGTGCCATCATGCCCACAACAGAATATTACAATTCATGTGTAAAGCTCACCAATACTTGTATATAATCCAACATCCACATGTGTAAAATCTCACAACACCACAAAAAAAGTATATCATTTTCCAGACATATAAATAGTCTTAACATCCTATCATTCTACAGTCCATGAAAACACATCCAACATAAAACCATTGGCAAATACATATATTGTTCCATACTCCAAACTCAGCTATAATACCAGAAAAAGTGCATAAACTTCATGAAAAAAGAAAAAACTGATTAAAGATCAATAATCATCTCACATTTGTTGAGCAATTGAATCTCGAAGTGCACATGCAAATCGGGTGTTCGCATCACTTGGCACGGATCCAACTTCCGTATCTTCCTCGACATTTATGTTTTCATCAATGTCCATCTCTAGCACCGAACCTTCTTCCAACTCATCATTATAATTCCACTGTTTGATATAGTTGTGCATGACACAACAAGCGACTACGATTTTCGTTTGTGTGTTAAGAGGATATCGTGGTGTTGTTTTTAAGATTGGAAAGCGTTGCTTCAATACGGCAAAAGTGCGCTCCACTATATTGCGTGCTTTCGAATGTCATAGATTGAAAAGTTCATGAGGTGTTTGTGGTGCTTGCGTCGTTGACTATTCTTTCAGATGATAGCGAATGCCCCGGCAGGGTGCAACAAATCCACGGGTGTTCGCATAACCCCCATCCACCAAGTAGAATTTGCCTATAAAACAAATTTTCAAATTTAAATGGAAATTTGAGAATATTAGTTAAATATAATATATAAGGTTTCACATTTACCCGTTGGAACTTGAAGACTATTATATGGTCTTGACAACGCATCTTGCAAAACTTTTGAGTCAGACGCCGAGCCTTCCCAACCAGCGAATACATATTGAAATTTCATGTCAAAGGAGACAACAACCATTACGTTTTGTGATAGGAACCCCTTCCTGTTTCGGTAACGCACCTGGTCTTCTAAACGAACCTATGCTAGTATATGTGTGCCGTCAGTTGCTCCGATACAATCCTAATGGTAAACAAGTTCTATTAAGTTTATTATAACATCTCCAACAAAGTTTAATGAACAAAGTTATATAAATGATAATAAAGGTTACCTTCAAGTAAGGGTACAATGTAGGATTCGTATCAATTTCCAGTGGAGTCTCACTTCCTACGGGCTTAATATAATGAGGAGAAAGGTGCAAAATTGCACTCAAAACTCTGTTGAAGTACCTGCTAATAGTCTCACCGGAGTGTTGGAATCTATTCTGCATCACTCGATTGCGCTCATTATGAGCTATGGTGAACAAAAATATCGCAACTTGTTCCTCCACCGTAACATTTCGTGAGTCTGCTAGTAAACCCCTTTCTCTTAACTCATTGGATAGATTTATATAACATCATTTGCTCACCCGTAACAAATCAAAGCAACTACGTTCATGTCCAATTAGTAATTCATTAACAAAAGATTCACCACTTAGGATAGAGTCGTGGACCCTATCCCTATAACCATATGAATAGTAGTATCCAAGGATGCAAATAAGAGCTATAGACTAGGCATACAAATAAAAGAATTCCATATCCTCATCCATTTTAAAACAAAGTAAGGATCTGCAACACCATAATTAAGTGAAATGATATAAAATTATGCGTATGAACAAAATATAAGCAACGACAACATCTCAAATGGAAAAGATTGCCAAATAATTAAAACGACTATGACATATCAAAGTTAAACATTGTCATATTCATATAGCAACAATTACATTTCAATTTCAAAACATTCTTTAAGGTCCATAAGTCAACTATGACAATTCCAAAAGTAAAGCTATTGTCAATTCCATATGTCAACTATAACTATTCAAAATTAGAGCTATTGACAATTCCAAAAGTCAAGCTATTGACAATTCAAAATTAGAGCTATTGACAATTCTATATGTCAACTATGACAGTTAGAGCTTGTATCAAAATAACTCAGACTACTCTGAATTCCAAAATATCTTCAAACCATTAGAAGTGTCCTTCAATACTCAAATCCACGCTGATCCATTACCCAACCTTCACGATCCATTGGAGGCAACGCCACAAAAAATTCAGCCTTTCTTTCGTTCTCCAAAAGACGGAGTGCTTTGTAATATAAACCACTTGGGAGTCCAAGTTCAGCTAGGTTGCTGATGCACTTATCGACAGATGGACATTCTTTAGAACGTTTGTTAGCATATTCAGAAAATCCATTTGCGATAGTCTCAACTGCACCAATTATAACCTGACCTATATTGGCATGATTTTTTACCGTATGACAAGAGGTCGATACAGAACTAAACTGTCGTTTCCTTGCATTGCCTATCGATACATTACTATCTTCTAGTCCATTTTCAAATATATTATCCATTTCATCAGCTTGTGTCAACCATATGTCATCATCCGCTTCTACTTCCACTGGCTCAGGATCATTGCTTGCAAACCCATCCCGACCATCTGCAAATCTATCCCCAAAGATGATGGCCAAGGATGCCCAGTCTGGCAAGCTCTTACCCTTATATTGAATGGCTTTAGGGTGTACCTGCAAATAATTATAAATCATTTATATTTTTAAAAAGTTTTTGTAACACTATGTTAATATGCCAAATATTGTTTTCAGACTTCAAGTTCAGCAGTGAACATTTTTCTAGTATCATCCCATCCGAATCCGCTAAGATCCAACATGGCTTTCATGTTTGCATATGTTTTCTTCAAAGTCTTAAATCTATTCTTAAGATTATCCTTAGTAAATGATTTACCAAATTCACATTTCATGTTCCGTGTCAATAGGTTCCATCCTTCCCATGTAAAACCCCCCTTAATACCACGACCCTCCCTGCATTGATCTACCGTGACTTCGATGAGCTTCTCATCATGGGGCGGGGTCCATTTCAAATTCTTTGCTAAGACACCGGAATTATCATTTAAGTTTTGATCTCCGATTCCTACAAATTAGACGGACAATACGTATTAGAATATATCCGTTAAATGGATATAGAGTTGCATTCATTGAATAACATTAAAAAATGATTCAATATGATCCACACATAATAATGGATTCAATTCCCAGAAACTGCAATTCAATTGGACTCATGGATTAACATCATCCCATTTAAAACCCATAAAAAATTAATTAACATCATCCCATTTGAAACCCATAAAAAAATTAATTTACTCAAATTAGGATCCAAATCAATATAGAACATCATATCTAATGGCTCCAAAATAAAGCAACACAAGTCATTTTACTAATATGAGACATTGTGGTCCAGATTTGTGACAATGCCCAGCAAACATCATCATCTTCTTTTGGGCAGTTCATTGGTGAGGCACTTCTCTTCAGTCCATTCCCAAAATTCTTGTAGTAGACCCTAATATATTTGGGACAATGTGATGATGATAATGATGTTGATCACCAAACTAAAAATCCATTTGCCAAAACCCATCCAAATATTTAGACATAGAAATTCTATGAGAAATGAAGAAACTAGGATTAACACAGCCCCATTAAAAACTCATCAACAAAATTAATTCACTCAAATAGGGTTCCAAATCAATATAGAACATGAGATCTAATGCATACAAAATATAGCAACTTGGTTCATGCTTCATTGACATTCAAATTGTGGAAAGCACATTTTAATTGAAACTAATCTAATCATATAGCATCACCAAACAAAAACCCATCTTCCAAAACTCATCCAAGCAAAAATTTTAATTCAAGGAAAGTCATTTAGAGAATAAACCTGAACTGGTTTTACAAGCCTTCTATCCTAGTGTTTTATGAGTAGCAATAGTAATCTCTAATCAACAATTGAAATTAAATCAACCACCCCTGAGAGGCACCCCTGTTTCTTCCAAAACCCATTTCCAAATTAGTAGAGGGCAGAAGAAAGAAACTCTGGTGAACAAAGATGGAATTTACAACACAAGAACAAGTGTTATAATTCAATGGATGTGTCAAAAATCAATGACATGACCTCCAAGCGTGGAACTCAACACCACGCACTGTAAAATAAAGCTTACTAGTTACTAGTCTAAGAGTAAAGCCATCAATCGGTCTGTTGTCCCAAGTTGAAATAATCCGAGCCAGTTTTTCTACTATAGCCAATTCAAATTTAGATTTCCTCATGTCCAAACTCATCTCATTTACAGCCCTAGTAAAGAGTTGTGGTCCCCTACCAAATCCAGCAGCAAGATTTGACACCAAAAGCCCCTAGCAAGACAATAACTTCAAGGAGGAGATGATCGTTCAACAAAAGAAAATAAAATGATTTACAGGAAAGCGGTGGGGTTTGGGGGGTTTCAAGGATGGGAGGGGCGGGGTGGCTGATTTGGGTGGGGTGGTAGCTCGCAGCAGGGGAGGTGAGAGAGAGAGACAGGGAGAGAGAGGGGCGGAGAGGGAGAGAGAAGAGCATACCTGGTGCAGATCGGCAACTCCAGACGGGTTTCTTGTGGATGATGAAGATCGATCTGGTCCAGAGAGCGAAGAACGAATGTAGGGTTTTGGTTGGGGTAGAAAAAAGAGTGTGGAAATGATCTTAAATAGTTGTGATGAGTTTCATGAGGAAAAGAAATTCCTATACCCCCCCCCCCCCCCCCCATGGGAAATTCATTTCCTCACTTTTCAAAGAAAATGTTGACTAGGATGGAATCTGTTTCCATGGAATTTCTCTAAACCAAACATAGGAAAATTGGATTTTCCGCGGAAAACCACACACTTTTCCAAGGAAAAGTGTTACACAAACATGCCCTTACTCTCTTTTCTTTTCCTTTTTTCCTTTTTGGTACAGCCTAGAGGCTGGGACTCAAGGGAGCTCATACAAGTAGGAAAAGGAAACCCACATCATGGGAAGGATAACATACCGAAGGATCGAATCATGGGCAACCAAGTGAGATGCAGGGTTGCCAACCAATTAACAACCCTTGTCTACCCTTACTTATTAAATAGTCTATTTATAAGAGGGCCAAATTGAAGCATCTCTTTTCAAACAGATCTATTGAATCAGGTTTATTTCAAACAGATCAAAGTAGCTGAATAGACCCTACTAGTGAAACAACTTTGATGCCAGGTAGTACCTCTCATGTCCTACAAAAAAAAAAGTACCTCTCATAAACCATGGTTCTAATATTTTATATATGGCTAAGGTCCTAGGAACAGCTTTCAAATTCACAACTTTGTTAGGTCTCTTCACTTTGTAAGAAAATATTCACCTGTGCACTTGTGCACTATGCTTTGCACATCTGGATTGCACGTCATGAGAATTCAAAGGTGGATCCCACATCTGGGATGGTTGGGATACACAGCGCAAGGTGGACGAGTGAATGTTTTCCCACTTTGTGATGTTTAAAATCTTTCATGTCGGTGGATCATTGTGGAGTTGTTCAGCTTACATTGTCTTTAATGGATTTTGGATTTAGTAAAATCTCCTTCATGCCTCTGATCTAGGGCACCGATTATGTTTGTAAACTACTTTACATCAATTTATCATGTATACATCTGTGCCAACAGCTTGGAAGGAAGTCGCTGATCTTTCAGTCCATCTTACCATCACTTGTTACTGGCTGCCTGAACTTAGTGGAGGTGATCTTCCCATTTATGGAAAAGATAATGAACATTGGCTTAGAGTAAGTTTGGGTTCTCCACTTGATATGATCCTATGTCTTTCCTTAGATTTGGGTGGGGACTGAAAGTCACTAGAACGGAATGAAAAAGCCAGTCCAAATACCATTGCACAGCGGAACTAATCAACCAAATAAGATAGAACTAGCAAATATATCTACCAAGTAATCACCACAAAAAGGCAGGTACATAATATAACGTGGAAACCCTATCCAGAGAGAAAAACCACAATCAGAGAAATCAACCACTATTTAACGGTTATAAGATATACTCACGGCTTCCTTATCCCAGCCAGTTCATCGACTTAAGGACTATATTTTTTATTGTACAACTCCTCCTTGTCACGACTACTCGCCGCGCACCGTTTCTTGTTCTTAATCCTCCAATAATCACCTTGAGAAATAAGATGAACCAAATCTTCTACAAGGAAGTAGAAGCTTCAAACCTTCTAGAGCAGCTCTTCAAAACAATCTCTCTATGATAGCTATAGAGAAGAATTCTCTCTTAGATCTCTCTTTCTCAGAATAATGAGAGGTGGTGATTATCTTTGGGTTGAGAGAAACACCCAATATATAGCCCAAAACTCATGCAAGAGTTTGAACCCCAATAGGACTCAAATTGGGAAACACCTGTCTCAAAAGGAAACGAACCTGCACCCCACTTTGAGAAATCTCCCGCCATCCGATTGATCAAACAGAGGATCCAATCGATCGGGTCAAGCCTCTATCTCTGAAGTTTTTCTCTATCAGTACTGTTAACTGGGACATGACAAACATGCTTTTGATCCGGCCACTGTCCAATCGATCAAGCCTCGTGGGTTCACCCGGACTTCTTCTGATTTCTTCTCTTTCTTCACTTCTACTCTTCCGGCGACACAACCACTGTCCATTCTAAAAATAAATAGAAAAACAACTCAATGAACCCAGAGTCTTGTCCAACCCATGAATCAACCAACATATAAAATATTAATAGTCTCCCCCTTAGGCGATTCATGGACAAAACTCTCTCAGACAGACAATACAATGTGATCTAAAAAAAAAAAAGCATCGAATTTTCGATGTAATAAAAAAAAATTTCATAACTTGTAGATCTTGACTTGAATTACTCCCCCTAGCTCCATACTTCTCCCCCTTTTTGTACATAATTGACAAATAAATATCTTCATGCAGCTTTTGCTAATCTAGATGCAGTACCCACCCCCCCCCCCCCCCCCCCCCCTCAATTTTGACTCTCCCTAATTGTAATCTTCTTTTCAGCACTAAGGTGTAGGCTTGATCTTTCTTATCAGGGGTGACGAGGCTTTGGTATGCACACTTACAAATTGAAACAGTTCAACAAAGTGTGTACGAACAAAGAAGAAAGGTCTTATTTCTTGACCCAGACAACTTCGGTTTTAATAGGTGACTCTTCCTTCTACATCTTCCGTTGCTTTTGATTCAAAGAAGTTTGCAGCTTATTGCAATGGGGTCGTATGTGTCCTTTGGTTCCAGAGTGATGACAAGTGGGAATTCGTTAAGAATATGACACATTCTTTTTATTAGTAGTTGTAGAAGCAACATCAACGGCATGATTAGTAACAACTGAATTTTTAACAAAATAGTTTTTACCTTTGGCAGTAGATGTGGATGCTCCGTTAGTATAGCCAATGTCATTCTTGTTAGTGTTTGGCTTTTGATTGCACACAATGTCATATAGCTTTCTCGATCTAGTGTTCATCATGCTCAATGAAGCCTTAGCAGTATCTTTGGTAGATACATCTTGAGTCTTCCATTCATATCAACATTCTCTACTTTCAGAGTCTTCATATCAAAATTAAGCAAGTCACACTTTTGTGATTCTGCAGTCAGCTTGATAGCCATTTTGTTGCTCTCATCTTCTAATTGTTGTACCTTTGCAAGAGTTTCAGCAGGTTCAGCTTTAAGGGAGGAATTTTTCTATTCAAATGCTTTCCAATTAATAGCCACTTTCTAATTCATCTTAACCATCTCCATGGTCTCTTTGAAAAGTGTCTCATATTTAGTTTTCCAATCCAGTTCCTCCTGTGACTGATTATCCCCATGATCAGTCTCATCATCAAAAGAAACATGTGGAGTAGCAGAACCAGTAGATACCATAAATGCAATGAATTTTTCTTTGCCAGTGTAAGGTGTCTTAGAATCAGGAATTTCACCGTTATCATCTAAGTTTCTTCTTCCCAAGTCGTATCCAAAGCCTTCTTCTTAGATTTTCTATTTTCGCGGTCACTAGCAACGTGTCTATATCCTTGACACTCATAGCACAAAATCCTTTTAAAAGATTTCTTCTTACCAACAGTTTTAGGTATTGTCACATTAGTTTTCTTCTCTTTCATAAAAAGCATGAATTGCTTCATTAACTGCACAACAACTAGGGGATCAATTTCCTCAGAATTAGAATTTGAATCACTTTCTATTTTCTTGACTGATTCCTAGGAAGCTTTCAAACCAACACTTTTGGATTTTGACTTTCCATTATACCTAAGTTTGCTTCAAAAGTTTGTAGGTTGCCAACTAACTCTTCTACATTTTGGGTATTCAAATTTCTATTTTCTTCAATGGCAACAACCTTTGGATCAAATCTTTCTAGAAGAGACCTCAAGATTTTTTTAACAATCGTATGTTCAGGACTTGGACCGCGCAAAGTAAAAGCATCATTAACAATAGCATTCAGCTTTGCATTGAATTCATCAAAGGTCTCATCTTCTTCCATCTTAACATTTTCAAAGGCCGTATATAAGTTCTGAAATTTTTACTGTTAGTACCCTCATGCACGGTCTGCATAATATCCCATTCTTCTTTTGACATAGAACAAGTAGAAATTCTTTGAAACTTAGACATAGTCACTCTACTATAAATAGCATTAAGCGCCCTATAACTGCATGTAGAAGCCAGTTACTCTTCCTTAGTCCATTGTTCCTCATATTTGGATACAGTTACCCCATTAATAGTAACAGTGGGCAAGGAGTAGCCATTCATGGCAGATTTTCAGACTTTAATATCAATGTCTTTTAAAAAGACAATCAACCTAGCTTTCTAATAAACATAATTAGTGCCATCCAATAAAGGAAGCTTATTGGTTGAAGTGCCTTCTCGGTAGATATACATTCTAGCAAAATATAAGATCTGCACAATAGAATAGTGCAGCCCGCTCGGATACCAATTGAAATTTTCTAAAATGAAATGAGTAACCTAGTCCAAATACCAAAGCACAACGAAAGTAATTAACCAGATAAGATAGAACTAGCAAATATATCTACCAAGCGATCACCACAAGAAGGCAAACACAGAATATAACATGGAGACCCAATCCAGGGAGAAGAACTACGATTAGAGAAACCAACTACTATTGAAGAACCACAATTAGAGAAACTAACCACTATTGAACGGTTACAAGATATACTCACAGCTCTCTTATCCCAATCAGTACGTCGACCTAAGGACAGTAGTTGTTATTGCACAACTCCTCGCCGCCACGACTACTTACCGCGCACCGTTCCCCTTGCTTGATCCTCCAATAATCACCTTGAGAAACAAGATGAACCAAATTTTCTACAATGAAGAAAAAGCTTCAAACCTTCTAGAGCATCTCGTCGAAACAATCTCTCTATGATAACTATAGAGAAAAATTCTCTCTCTTAAATCTCTCTTCCTCAGAATAATGAAAGAGGTGGTGTTTATCCTTGGGTTGAGAGAAACACCCAATATATAGCCTAAACTAGTGCAAGAGTTTGAATCCCAATAGAACTCAAATTAGGAAACATCAGTCGAAAATTTCCCTCCATCTGATTGATTGGATCCAGGTCAAGCCTTTGTCTCTGAAAATTTTCTCTATTAGTACTGTTAACTGGGACCTGACAAACATCCCATTAATCCGACCACTGTCTGATCGATCGGGGCTCGTGGGTTCACCCGGACTTCCTTTGATCTCCTCTTTCTTCACTTCAGCTCTTCCGGCGACACAACCACAGTCCATTCTAAAAATAAATAGAAAAATACAACTCAATGGACCCAGAGTTTTGTCCAACCCATGAATTGCCAAAACACATAAAATACTTCTAGGAACCCATACCGGAGAAAGTTTCTGTTACAAATACATTGAAGTTTTATACGCAAACATGTATTAGTACCTATTAGAGGAGGAAGCAATGTTGTGTCTGTGATGACAAAATTATTACGTTTTACTTTTACGGGCCTATTTCATTGCATAGAATACTTTGGAATTCATTGTCAAATGACCATCACCAAAGAATTATCAAAGAGGTGAGGGGCGAAGTATATGATGTGAAGGCTGAAGGATATAAGGTAGTGATATAAGTGCAACATGAACCCTCATTTTCCTAGGATTTTATTCATTAGGATGGTGGATGGGTATTCAATTTCCCACCACCCATTGCTTCATTTTTTTTATTTGAGGGGAGATAATTTTGTAGTCATATTCAAAAACTCAGATTTGTTTCTTCAATTTTAACTATTTCTAGAATACATATGAAATGAATACATAGGGCTTCGTGCCCTAAATGGTTAAAAATATCAAGAAATGACCATCAAATAACCTTTTATATTATGGAAATTGAATTAAAAGAAGATGGAAGATGAATATCCGGTCATCACCCTTGTAATTCAAATTCTAGGAAAGTCATGGTTGGATCTACATTGCTACAACATGTCCTTTTTTTTTCTTTTTTCTTTTTTTTTTTTTCGTTTAAATGTAAATGGTGTATATTAAGAGTGAACTTAAGGATCTGACCAGTGAATGGCTTCACAATATTACTCAAAGGAAAATAGATCATGTAAAAATATATTCTAAATCCACTGTGAAGAAATGCTCTGAGACCGCTTTTTAGAAACATAAAGGTGTGGAATGTATGTGGGGTTGTTTGGCCAAAGGGCCGTACAGAGCCCCCTGCTCTTAATTAAATGAACAAAACATTTGTATATAACTCAAACCTCATGATAACAAGAGATTTCCCTACAGCAACACGTGGATAATCTCCTAGACCTTCAGCACACACACTCTTGGTTCACACACTTTCTGATGCAGTAGCGCCGATAGTCCCCACATTCGCGAGCCACATGTGGGATCGATTGAAGCCTAAGAGAAGTTCTTATTTTAAATTATTTCTAATGTTAGTGAGGAGTGTAATTAGAATTACGCTTCTAATTTAGTAGGTTTTTTTATCATGTTTCCTACTTTAATTAGTTTTCTTAGGGCTTAAGTATATATCATTTATTATAAAATATGGCATTGTATAAAAAATATGGATCGGTGATCAGAGCCTATCCTTCCACCTTTGATTTTTCCTATACCCGTCCCATCACCCGTCTATCCCTCATCGATCCAATCCATCCTCTTTCACCATCCTTTCGTGTCGAACCCAAATCTCATCTCCATTCCATAAAACCTAGAACCTTTCGACCACCTCTCCACTACCGGAGATCCTTACCCGTAAAAAAAAAAACCCTGCCGATACCGTAATCCACATCAAAATCCTAGACTCTGTCACCACCCAAATATTTGCAACCATCCTGCTTCCCCACCCCCAAACCACCAAAAACAACAAACCCACCCAATCCCACCACCGTCCAACTGCCAAAAACCCAGCCATCACTCCATAACCTTTCTCCACTGTGAGAAACCGACTGCCAAGAAGCCTGCTCCCCCCCACCTACCAAAACCCATTGTCCCCAGAAAACCCAACCCATGGAAAAAAATCAGAAGAGGAAATAGGGAAGAAGAAGAAAAGTTAGGAGAGAAGAGTATCTGTCACCAGCAGCATTCATCGTCATTGCCAGGCCTTTGGAGATTTTGAGAAGTAGACGACTCTGGAGTCTCCATTGTCATCATCGTTTCATCCTCCCCATCGTCTTCTGCCATAGTCATTGTCCAGGCACTTCCAAAAACAACAAAAGGTTATTAAACCCTTCTTTCTTCCTCCCTTCTGTGACACGTGGCAGACTTAAGGGCCAAACTTAAGTTTCTATGGGCCTAAATCTGTTGGGCCTGGTTTTTTAGTTCGGGTCAGATCCGATAAAAAAAAGAGCTGACATCATCACCGCATCACTAGAATATGATCAACATCAAATATGAGCCGATCAACAATTAAATCTTCTCTGCGCGATATCGAGTTCATCTACTGTCAAATCTCAAATCCGTTTTCCCTAGCGTGATCATAAAGAGAAAATCTACACGTCCGATTAGTAAAAAAAAATTCATAAAAAGGGAAATGCCTCCCAAGAAGCATATAGAAGTGGAGTCTTCCTCCACAAACAATGAGGTCTTGAGGAGAACCTTTGTAGAATTATCGGTAAATGTTGATTAATTAACTGCAACGATAGTTCAAATCCAAGAGACTCTCGCCAGAATGAAAACCTATTTAGCCAATTTGGAAAACAATCGGCGTGGGGATAATTATCGAGATGATGGAGGACATTATCGGAATCAACGAGATCCACATACTGTAAATGTTGATCGAGATTGAGTATTAAACTTCTGATTCCCGAATATGATGGAAAATTGAAAATGGATGAATTCATGGATTGGGCGTGTTGAAAATACCTTTTGTACATAAGCCAATGATGAATGATCATAAAGTCAACCAAGTGGCAACTTGATTTTGCAATTCTGCTGCGATATGGTGGGCCGATTTACAAAAGAATAGAAGAAATCAAAACATTGATCTCGTTGACACATGGACCGAGATGAAAAAATTGTTAAAGCAGAAATTTCTTCCAATCAATTATGCAAGAGATCTGAGTTCAAGTTTTCAAGATTTGAAACAAAAATCTAAGACAGTTATTGAGTATTCTAAGGAGTTCATGACCATGCAAGCTCTTTGTGGCTTGAATAAGGATGACGATGTGTTGGTGGATAGATAGTTTCATGGGTTGTGAGTAGACATCCAACATATTCTCACATTCTAACATTTTGATAATGTTGATTAGATCATCTAATATGCTATCAAGGCCGAGGATATTACAAATTATCAGGCCAGGAAGTTTAATGCATCTAAATGGGTTGTGCAAAAGAATTCATCTCTACAAGATTCTAAACCAAATGGTTCATTGGAGAAAGTTTTTAGCAAGCCTGAAGGTCAAAATCAGATCACATTCTTTAATTGTAAATAACAAGGGCATCATGCAATGGAATGTCCCAAGCGCATCCACCTCATTGAGAATGAAAGTGATGTGAGAGATACTCCAGATGTTCCTAAAGAGAATGAAACAGATGATGTGGATGACATTGGGCCTGAAGAGGGTCTTGAGTCTCTCATGGTTATCAAATAGATTATATTAGCTACTGAGACGAAATGATTGAGAGATAATATTTCTCGCTCAAAAGGGACAGTCAATGATCAAGAATGCATGGTTGTCATTGATGAAGGAAGTTGTCTAAACATTATATTTTAAGCTCTTGTGGATCGATTATAGCTGAAAGTTCGAAAGCATCATCGTCCCTATTTTGCTAGGTGGTTAATGACCGGTGATGAAGTGCAAGTACGGTATGCAAGTTCCGTTACTTTTTCTATTGGTGAAGATTATACAAATACAGTTTGGTGTAATGTGGTACCCATGGTTAGTGATGATATCCTGTTCGGTAGCCATTGGATGTATGAAAATAATGGCAACAATGGCATGCGCGACGACACATATACATTCATGCATGGTGAAAGGCAAGTCACACTCTGTGCTATGGAGCCAGCACCACCAAAGAAGGGGTAAAGTTCTTGTATCATCAAGGAAGCAATTCAAGTACACAAGGTCTACAAAATCAACATCAAGAAGAGGAGCCGAGTTAGAGGTTGAACTCTGTAAGGTCCTTGACCTTATTGGGTCAGTTGAGCCAATAGTAGGCTTGTTGACCCGTTTATTTTGTAATTATTATAATTAATTATATTGTTAGATATTTATGTGGGTTTAGATCATGAACAAGTTTCTTTTAGCATTTGAATAGTGTCTGCGAAGTTTCGTGCTATTCCGAGTTCATTTGACCCTACCAGGGGGTAGTTTGCAATTTAGGAAAAATTGAGTGTTTTTCTAAAAAATTTCAAACGCCTTAACTTTTGGATTTGTTGGAAAGATCTCATCGTGCTGATCATTTTTGTCTCCTGGCTCGTCGCAATTTGACGATCAGAAACCTTTCCAGTGGCCCATTCCTTCACCGGACCCACTTAAGGGTAATTTAGTCATTTTCTCCTCTCTTCTTCTTAAACAGGGATGAACCCTAATCATTTCATTTTCTAATCTCTACAACGAGGCTTCAGCAACCCCCTTCTTCTTCTTCTTCATCTTCTCAAGCCTAGAACTCCCTCCGGAAGAGATCATCTCGAAAATCCGAACCACAAATCTTTATCCTCTCGGTCTCCTATTTCCATTGATCCTAGTTTGGTAAGGTTTCTCTTATCCTCATCTTTTCAATCATATTCTCTTTTTTTTAGATTTGGCCTGATCTTGATCTTTTTCCTTCCTTTCTTCTTCTTGGTGTTCTAGATTGCATTTGAGTGGGTTAGATTGATGATTTCGTGGTATTAGAGCTTCTCCTCAATTTTTCCCCAATTATCTTCTTCTTCTAGGTTAAGGCAAGTAGATATACAATTTATTATTCAATATGAATGTGTGATTTTATTGATTGTTAATGATCATATGCTAGATTCCTTAAATTCCAAGCTTGTCATGGTTAATTTGATTTATATGCTAAATTGGGTATCATGAGGTGAATGGACCTTAATTGATGGTTAATTGATGATGAAGGTATGACTTAATGGATGGAATGGATTGTGGTTTGGAGGAGAGCATGGTGGATCAATTTGTGCAGGTTTCAATCATTGGAAGGGTTTAGAACAGAGTGGAAGTGGTTTGGAACAAATAGAACTCAAAAATTCAGCAAACAGCGAAATCTACACATGAGAGTTCGAACTCTTTTCCTGAGAGTTCAAACTCTTGACGTCTCGGGCGAATGGCATGGGACGAACGTTCGAACTCTCCTCTAGAACGTTTGAACTCTTGACCTCTCGGGTGATTGGACCAAGACAAGAGATCAAACTCTTCTCCTGAAAGTTCGAACTCTTGGCTAAAAGTTCAAACTCTTGGCTAAAAGTTCAAACTCTCCCTCTAAGAGTTCGAACTCTTGGCACTTAACCGATTTTAGGTAGATTTCCAACGGCCATAACTTTTGATTCGTTCATCGGAATTTCACTAGCTTATACCGTTGGAAAGGTCTTGGAACGTAGAATCCAATGGTACTAGTTTCGTTATGATCAGAAATCGGGAAGTAAGGTAAATACTCAGATCAGTGATCCAGTCCATGTTTCATTGAAAATGAGACTGTTAACCTAGGTTTGGGCCTTAGGTGTTGGAACCCATGAATTGACTCTCACTTAACTATTAATAGGAATTCAAATTGAAGCATGGAGCTTGGTGTGCTTCGATGGGTTGTCTAGGTATTCGTGTATTACGCGTGGTGTAACCTAGGCATGTCAAACGGGCCGGGCCGGGCAGGTACTGCCCGCCAAAGAAAAACCCTGGCACGGCTCGTTCATTTCTTTTTTCGATTTTTTATATTAATAGGAGTTTAATTGGGATTGCATCCCACTGACTAAATGGATGGGCCAGGCTCAGACCTGTCTAGTGATGTGATCCCATTGGTATGTGTTTGGTACTTCATATCAACTGGCCACCACTTGTGTAGTTTGGGGACATGGATCAAAACCACTCATCCAAAGGATCACCTTCAGTGTAGGTTTTTTTTTTTTTTTTTTTTTGATAAAAGGATAATTTCATTTGACATAAAGATCAAACAAATACACCAGAGAGCAAACAACTACATGACTTCCTCTTTTCCCAATCAACACAAGTTCTAGGAAACTATGACATTTTAGCAAAATTGTCAGATACCCAACTATGTTGGAGTGTCAATTCCAAAGAGGTCTCTTTAAGGCTCCTAATTATCTCTCATTTGTCAATTCCTATTCCTTTACTTCAATTTACCATACATCCAAATACACACGTCATATTTGACTTACACCTTTCAGTGCAGTTGATGAGCAATTTTGAACCATCATCCCATTGGACAATTGCCTTTTACACATGCAACTAAGCATAAAGCTTATTTAAAAGTCTTTATTAGATAAATATTTACCAATTAAGTTAATTTTTGTCTGATAGGTAATTCATTGTCAAAAAGCATCATTTTTTTATGAGATATTGAGAAAAGTCCGAGTTACCAAGATTGTTATATACTAGTCAGATAACCACAATGATCAATATCAAACAAATTCTATGATTCTATTTCTCAAAACCTAGATCTGCTTGAATTATTATCCAAATTTACATAATCAAATATCTAGATCACTAAGAAGTTAAGGTGGGAATATGGAAATCAGATTGAGGGCTTGAAATATTTGAGGGTTAGAGTGTTATAAATAATACTAATAAATTTAGAAAAAGAATAGGAGGGTTACAGTATTATAGACTTTGTAAAATTGAAAATGACACAAAATACCCCTTATATGACCGTTTTATGGCTGTTTGGAGGGGGTAAAATGGACAATTTAAAAAAACAGCCACTTTTGGGTGGGCCAGGCGGCCGTGCCTAGCGGGCCAGGTCTGGCGTGCCTGGCTAGCCGCGGAAGGCAGCCCATGGGCCCAGGCCACCTCGGCCCACGGGACGTGCCCCTGTTGACTGGTTCGGCACGGCCCAACCCATTTGACATCTCTAGTGTAACCGAATGCATATGGAACTGAATTGATCGATGCTTAACATGATTGTACACCAAGGAATTCTCTAGAAGCATCATTGATCCAATTTTCACACGTACTCCATTAGAATATGTGGGGTACAAGGATGACACCACTTGCCTAGGTTTGGATTGTAATTCCTCCTTGACTTGTTACTCGTATCCGTTGGTATTGTTCCTTATACACTCTCTTGGCACAAAACACTTAACTAATTATGAAATGTAAATCCTTGTAGAACTAGGATATGGACCTGACTTAGAGTGTATCTTAGAAACCTTCTGTCATGTATTTGATAAACATGCTGGCTAGCACATAAGGGATTATCACGTGGATAACTTGTCTTGTATTGTCTTGGTGAGATAATCCCTATTAGCATGTCTTGTGTGTTAACTAGCCAGACTTGCTTGTCTTGGTTTTTCCTCATGTCAACACCACTTCATTATTATTAGCATGTCATGGCCATCTGCAGTTTGGGGTTTTATTAATTGGCCGGATACTCGAACATCGGGGTGGGCAGTCGGCGTAGGACGGTGTCCATGGCGTTGAATAGCTGGGAGCTGGCTAGGACCGTGCTTCTACTCCCATGACAGGGAGCTAGGATCCTCCTAGAGCCGGACTTTGGTATCAGTAGTCTGGTTTGGATTATTACTGATACCTCGTGAGATGGCTAGGACATCCTCAGAGTCTCCCTCTTGATTCTTGAATTGCATTGCATGTATAGTGATTATTGCTAGATGATGGTAGGATTCCCATTCTTGCTTCTGATGACTTTTATTCATGCTTTATTCCTAGTTTGCTTTCCTTGTATTCCTATGATTATATACTTGTCATTATTCTATACTTGATGCATGTCATGTCATTTATACTTTATTTATCTATTGCTCAACATGTCGTTAACTATGTTCCTTAGTGTGCAGACACCACAAGTGACTACTACTACTATAAGGAGCAGGTCGATGAGGAGATTCTAAAGGATCTCCAACTAGCCGAGGAGAAACAAGATTGGTGTGCCGATGACATAGAGTAGCGTCATCATACCTGGCACTAGAGAGCCTCATTAGGACTTCATTTAGATTATGTTTATTCATTTGTTTTATCTTGTTGAACCTTTCATTATTGACATCATTATTTCTTTTAAATGACCTTGGATTTTGGGATGGCCATTGTAATAAATTAACTTCCTTGTTTAGTTCTGTTTATTCCTTTTTGCAATTTTAAGTAAATGAGGTTTATTATTCATTGTTTGATATTCCATATGCCTGGAGTTGTATGAATTCTGCAATTATTGTATGACTTGAGGCTTGAAATATAATATCGTCACAGCAGCCTTACGATCCTTGGGCCTATTGGACAAAAATTTTAATTAGTCATAAATCTCACTCTCCGGATCCGGTTTATACTTTAATCGGGTTCAGGGGATGTGACCAACTCTTTTCCAACCTGGGAGAATGATGCAGTAGCAACAATAGTTCCCACAATCGTGGGCCACATGTGGGACTGATTGAAGCCTAAGAGAAGCTCTTATTTTTAATTATTTCTAATGTTAGTGAGGACTGTAGTTAGAATTAGGTTTCTAATTTTAGTAGGTTTTTTTATCTTGTTTCCTAGTTTAATTAGTTTTCTCAGAGCTTAAGTATCTTTTATTATAAATATGGCATTGTAGAGATGTCACGACCCGGGCCCCAGATCGGACTAATCGGGGCCTAACCCGGATCGCGATGTCATCATACTTACTCCCATAAATCTCGACTTAACCGAAGTTAAGACAAGACTCACAAGGGATCTAACCTGCATACTTGTCAAATGTACATTTTGCGGAAATATATACATACATTGACAATGATTGACTTTACCTTACAAGTAAAGTTCACATATACAAAATACAGTCCAATGAAGTTCACCACTGCATATTCAAATTACAATGCAGGGGACATCTAATTACATCTCAAAATGATTTACACAAAAATATTTATCCAAAACAATTCCCAAAATAATCCAAAGTATCCAAAACCATCGCCCTCCAAACTATGCCCACTCCGCTAAACCTCCTGGAGGTAATGGACGGGCCTCCTCCGCAAGCGGCGCGGCCTCTGCAAGACCGGGATGGGCAACTGGGCCTGTAATGCCATCAATAACACTATGAATACGACGGTTCAACAAGATATAAACACATTTATGATAACTCATGCTAATCTTGTCCATTGTCAATATAAGGACTCTAGACAATTAAATCTAGGTTAATGCAATATTTTGAACAGTGTAGTCAATTGATAATCAATGACTAGATTACAAGTACAATAATATTATCGTCATTCAGTTCATTGTCTTCCAAAGGAAGCATTAGTCAATTCATTTCATTCATTTCATATCATTCGGATTACATTGAGCATTTATTAGATGGCTTTTGGGACCCTTTAGTCCAATATCATTTTTCATTCAATACGTATTTCATTACATGCCTTGTACATGGCTTTTCATTGACTTTTCAGTCTATATGTGGGATCTACCAGTGTCTTGATCAGAGATCACTGGCATCACCACGGAGCTCCGGAACACCCCCATCATTTGCTGCAGCAGGATTATTCATATTCATTACATTTGTTCATTATTCAATGGTTCATTGCATTTATTCAATGTTCAGTGGTTCATTGTATGCAGTCATTATAGACTCAAGGGGATTAGAGGAATCATTAGTCATTCACGGTCCTACTTGTCTCTATTCCAAATCTAGACAATTTCTAGGTGTAATCATTAGTTACTAAATGCACGTGTTATTTTCAATAGACATCACATTTACATTTAATATGTGCATTTAGTCCCCAAAAATTTCCACCCACAATATCAAAATCCACTCAGTCCGATCGATTGGCCAAATTTTCAATCACAATAATTATTTGGCCAGTATCAGGTTCGCTCGAGCGGATCCAAGTTCGCTCGAGCGGACCCAAACAGAACCTAGTTCACTCGAGCGGACTTCCAGTTCGCTCGAGCGGACATTTACAAACGATGTTCGTATCAGACAAAACTTTCATCGCTCGTGCGCACATAATGTTCGCTCGAGCGGACCCTTTTCGCATCAGACAGTAACTGGTTCGCTCGAGCGAACTATCCAGAACTCCATTTCTGGAACTCCGAACATTCACTCTTCTTCTTCCATTTCCAACCACCATCTGCCCACACATTTAAGGACATCATGTCCTCTCCTCATTTATCATTTAAACACAAAAACCACACTTATACTTCATCATTTAAAGCATCAAAAATCCATAGAACTAAACCAAATCCAACACAATCTCCATTTCTAACAATAGGGTTGAGAACCCATCTTTATAACTCAAAGAAACTTATAAACTAGCATTTTGAATCATAAATGAGCATTCATACTTGCCTCTTAAAGTCTATTAGCAAGAAATCCTTTGATAGCTTGACTTTGAGATGAGAAGTCCCCAAATCCAAACCCTATTTCCCTAAAAATATGAAAGATACAATCCTATGAGCTATTTGTGCTAGTATCCATGTCTAACTACCCATTACAACTTGAGAAACTCACAAAAATGAGTAACTACTTACTTGTAGTTCTAAGAAAAGGGATTCTTGAGCTCTTCTTCAAGTTCCAAGCACTCCAAATGGGGAAATAAGATGAGGAAGATGATGAAGAAGATGTTTCTCCAAAACCCACTTGAAATAATCCCAAACTCACTCTCTTTTGATGAAGAAGAATGAAAGAAGGAAAGGGGAAAATGGTGCCTAGGGTTTCCTTTACAATGGATTTGAGATGAATGAACCCAAGGGTTTCATTCCTTATATATAAACCTCCTTTTTGCATTTAAGTCCACTCCATTAATGCTATTTACATCTTAAGTCAAATGGAGGGTCATTTGACCAAATCCTCGTCAAACGACTTCGAGTCTATTATGAAAGTTAATGTACTCGTCGAGATACACGTGTTGGTATCAAGAGTTTCCATATTTGACAAAATACGTATAAATACGTATTTACGCAAAAGGATTCGTTTTCTTAGTTTAGACTCAAAACTCATTCAATTCACTTAATCTCATCATTATCACTTCATTAAGTTCATTTGAGACTAATCTCATTGAGTTGGGTCATTAACCATCATTAGTCTAATTAGACTTGATTAATTAGCATGACTTGCAATTAATTAGAGTTAATCTTGATTAACTCGGGGCGGGGTCTTACAAGAGATCCATGATCTCGGATTTGGAGATTAATAGAATTCTCTGTGGGTTTATCGTTGGAGAGTGTTCTCTATGTGTGATTGTGCCCATGGGAACCCTAATTGTTAATCGGCACTTGCGATCCTAACCCTAGGATTGCATCGAGGGAAATGCCATATTTATAATAAATGATACTTAAGCCCTAAGAAAACTAATTAAACTATAAAACAAGATGAGAAAAACCTACTAAAATTAGAAACCTAATTCTAATTACACTCCTCACTAACATTAGAAATAATTAAAAATAAGAACTTCTCTTAGGCTTCAATGGGTCCAACATGTGGTCCATGAATGTGGGGACTATCGGTGCTACTGCATCACTTTCTTCACACACACACACACAACACAACACAACCTTAAATAGACTACCAAAGGACACCTCCAAAAGACATGACTTTACATATATCAAGATAACAATAAAAACCCATGACCTTTAGCTTTCCTATATGACCCTTGACCTTTACACTTTCCAACATGACTTTTGGTTTCTTTAGGAGATTTCTTGATTTTCTCATTCAATAGATCTGGTGCTTGAAAAGTACGAGAGATTTCAATAGGGATGGAGTTGAGTATCTAAAAATCACTTCATTCCTAGATCTCCAGAGGAGTAGATTGCTATAAAGATGACCAACGCAATGAATTTCCTAGCATAAGAATCACAATCAAAAGAAATGGCCAACTATATAGAAAAGCAGTGCAAATAAAAGTCAGTCACTCACTCGCTCCTGCCAATTCTAGAATCCATTTCCACATAAACTTGTGAAAGTGCACCCATGAAAAAAATGAAAGTCTTGGCTGCATTAAGGTCCCCAAACCAGGGGACCCAATTCTTCATTGATGACCTTGAGCGAACCAAATCCTAAGCTGGAACAGAGAAGGTTGTCTCTTGCTGGAGCTTCAGGTAATTGAATTGTGTAGGCTTGAGAAATATTGCATAAAACGACTTCTGGCAAATTTTCAGGGAAGGACTAGGAATTGTCGAGGATGGTGAAGAAGAGCATTGTATTCCGGGAAAAAGATGTGCTTTTGAAGTAACTGTTATTGAACTAGGTGGACTTGAGGGAAGAGGAAATCATTGACAGCCAACCTATTTTGATCAGCGAAATTCAGTTTCTTTTGATTGGGAGAGGACATGATGACCAAATGAATTTTTTTATGAGATTTACAATTTCCACACAGCGGCTAGAAGGGAGAGCAAGAACCACTACTCTGCCTCCAAAAGGAAAGGAGGCTGTTCTTCCAGCCAGTAAGACAATGCAAAATTCTTTCAAGCGAAGGAGAACAAAATGATTTTTTAGCATCTTCTTCGACTTTCGTTGTCTAACAAAGGTGCATTCCCTTATCGAACTTTAGAATTCAAAGACAAGTTGAAGGCGTGTATGGAAATTTCTTATGATTCCATTTGCCCTAGTTGGCATTGACGAGAAAGAGATTAACTGCACAATCCATCTGCCCTAGTATTCATGGTTACATGGTGACTAGGGATTCTCCCCCCTCTCCAGATAACTATGATCCATCTGCCCTCCGTTCTCAATTGGCTACAATGACCAAGTACGTCGGCGGTGATCGAGAGTCAATTCTTTTTGTGCTCGCGATGGCTTTGCGCAAAGGACAAGAGTCTTCCTTTCCTACTGATATTACATCGAACATGATGGTTGCTGCTAGGTTGCGTCTCAAGCATAGAGATAAATACACGTTGAATTTTGGCCAGAACTTTTTCCAATCCCCAAATACGTCCTCTGGTTCTTTGGATAAGCACAAGGCTCCTAAGATGGACGTATTTGTCAAGGATCCACTCATTCAAACACGTGAGCTTACAAGTTCAGATTTGGCACTTGGTATTGCTATTGACAAGGTGTAAAAGGCTATTGTAAATCCGCTTCTTCAATCAAGTTTGGATAATCGTTCTTTTCATGCGCATATGCAATCACATAATGCTGAGTTGCAAAAGACTTCATCATCTTCTGAGATAGTTTCTTACAAGGACTGTCCTCCAATAAGTCATGTAGATAAACGTACCAAGATGGACTTCCATATTCAAACAGACAGATGACACAATCAGATCTCTTTTTTTCTTTGAAACTCCTATCCCAGGATGATGTTAAAGACTCAGTATCCCAATGGAAGAATCCGTTGGTGGGTTACTTTGTAGGGAAGCAGCCTCATGTGGCTACTGTTAAATTTTCCCTTTCAGAGGCGTGGCGAACACAGGATTTTCAGGTCTTTCCTATGGAAGATGGATTTTTTCTCTTTAAAGTCTCTACATATGCTCCTAGCCAGAAGATCGTAGAAGACGGGCCTCGGTTTGTAAATGGGCACCCTCTGGTGCTAAAAAGATGGGGAGTGGACATAACTATGCAAAGGAGTGATTTCAAATCCAACCCTTTTAGGTTGAAATTCCCAAATCTTAATTTTTGTTTTAGATCAAAATCAGCATTGAGCAAAATTTTAGGTTTGATAAGCATTCCCCTTTACATGGATCATTCCACAGCTACTGGATACGAATTGCCTTTGCACGCGTTTTTATTGAGGTAAATGTTGACTCACCATTACCAGATGAAGTTTTCATCACCTATAATGACAAAACCATAGTACAGACGGTGGAATATGCATGGAGGCCATCTCCATGTACAACGTGCAGCACATTTAGTCACATCGACGAGACCTGTCCTCTCAAGCTAAAGATTAAACATGTCTTGGAGAAAAGTCTAATTGCCCTCTCACTTCCCCTACAAAGACAATAGCTGCAAAAGTTGATCCTTCTTCTAAAATCAATGAAGTAGTGCTGGTGATCACAATGATGGATTCCAACAAAAGAAAACGACTCGTCAATATCTACTAGTCCCACAGAAAAAAAATATAGGAAGTTCACCAAAAGCTCCAATACCAAATAGATTTTCATACTTATCAAATCTAGATGGCAATTTATTAGCCTCGCAAGGAGAAATTGAGCGAGCTACACAAATCGTTCTTGCAGCCGTGAGTGACAGGAGGGAAACTTGCATCTACTTGTTCATTCTTTCGGCATGGTGGAGACAAAAGGGAAGAAACACCTTTCAAGAAAGGATTTCTTAGATAAATTCATCTAATAGAATTTCATTCGTAATTGTGTGGGTATCCACCCCCACTTCGGTCTCGATCTCGGCACCTGATACAAGAAGCCATGACATTGGCCTCACCGAACTCATGAGTAAGACTAGGAAAGGCCGTTTAGTGGAAAAAGGAATAAAGAAAAGAAAGCACAAGTACATGTTGACTTTTTGCACCAGACTTGCCACTTGATGGCCTCAGGGAATACATCCCAGCTCGGCACCTCAGTACATATATGAAACCCTGCATTCTCAACAGTTCGGTCTCGCATCTCAGCAGGCCGGTCTTGGCACCTCGGTCGTACTGAGCCTTGCCTTCAAGAATGCTCTGAGCGTGTACCAACTCCGTGAATCACGTCATAGCAAGTGTCAGAAAGACAAAAGGCATTTATGTCTCCACAACCTTATCCCTGACAGAGCACCACCGCCCATGCATCAGGTATGGCCCGATGGGACAGAGTGGGCTGTGAGGGAACATAAAGTAAGGACACGTGGGCTATGATAGCATCACTGGTACAGACAGCTGGACTAGGAGGGGACCGTCACTCAAGTACTTGCTCAAAAGTCCACTCTCCTCCTCTATAAATACAGAAGCCTTCAACAGGTAATGGATGGCTATCCACATGCTGGTATGCCATCTCCTCTCAAACTCCATCTCTTACCTCTGCTTAGTCCTGCAACTGCAACTAACAAAGGCATCGGAGAGCCCTACGCTGCCCAAGCCAGGGTCCGCTGACCTTCTTCTTTTTCCCATTTTAGGCTCAAGGCTCAAGGCAGCGGTTCTTCTATCATCATCAAGGAGCTGCAATCTCCGTCCTCCTCCAGTGAGTCTCAAAATCACTCCCCTCGGGTCTGTGAACTTTTGTGCACTTACATCTACTATAGAGAAAAGCCTGAAACTACTAGTTGTTATCTGTTCATGATCAGCTAAAAAACATGAAACTCAAAAAATAATAAAGCAAAAGGGTCTGTTTGGAACTGTGCAGCCAACATCTTTTTACCTTAGAGCTACTCCATCGAGAGAGACCAAAATTAAACAACATGTCATGAAATTAAATAAGAGGTTGCCCCATCTCTTCTTATACTAGAAATATTGAAACAATTCCACCTAATAAATGGCCTCCTAAATCTAGATATTATATAGGAAAGTGCTCCTATGAGAAACACTCTCACCAACTTTATGAGAGAGGGGTGGGGGCCTTCACATTTAAGTTGGGGGTCCTTGCATTTAAGTTGGTGAGAGTGGATATGGAAGTGAGCATTTAAGTTGGGGGTCCTTGCATTTAAGTTGGTGAGAGTTGATATGAAAGTGAGGGCCCTCACCCATCTCTCATAAATTTGGTGAGAGTGTCTCTCACAAGAGCACTTCCCATATATATATATTAGTTATCAAGCATTACTATTTTCCAATAAACGAATAATTTCCAACTTGAAAAAAAAAAGGGCATCAAATATAATTAAGTAAATAATAAGTCTATATAAATGCTCTATTATTTTAATTAAATAACACAAACAACAGTGAGAGACCACACACACTAATCTCACTGCTATGATCTAATATATGATCATGTCCTTAAAACACTGGACAACCTTTCACAACTATCCCAGGGGCAGTGGGGCAATGGGCCAGAGGGCAGTGATCATCTAACTCTAAACCCCACCAGGTTACCCCAAATACATTTTTAATTTGGAGACTAAAATAGGTAAGGACTGCCATGAAAGCAATGCCAGCATCTAGACCAGCTGATAGAATATAGTTGTGTCTGGCCCACCAATGCTTGAACTTCCTGTACACAACAAAGTTGAAGATGAAGCCTACTGCACCCCAACACAAGTAGTTTACTGCTCTAGCAGGGGGCATCGGTCCTGTAGACCCTAATATGATGGGAAAATTGATCAGCGTGATCCACCTTGCCTTTGGGAACATGCGCGAGAGACCCCACACCAGCACAGGCGATAGCAAGCCAATGAGGAAGAACCAGTTCATCTTCGAGTACAGACCCAGGTCTGCGAACATCCGAAGGGGACCTACAACACCCCAAATGATTGACGCATTGTAGAACACATCATCACCGGGACATGTCCAGGGACTCCCTACTGGCAATTTGTCGGGTTCGCAGATGTTCTCAACTGTCGTCAGGAGCCACCATGCAGTACCAAAGTAGATTGATGTAGAGACAAATGTGCCTGACAACTGAATCAAACAAGGAAAACGCCAAGGGACAAGTATTTGAGATATATCAAACAAGTAAGAATATATAGAGAGATCTCATGAGATTAGAATGTATAGAGAGATGTCATGATCAAACTAGTAAGAGTGTGCCATACACTTACTCAAAATAGGTAGAGCTTGCATTCCATAGTGGAAAAGGTTTGCATTACCTGAACAAAGAACATGGACCTCGGAGGAATCTTCATGTAGTGCCCAAGCTTGAAATCTGAGAGGAAGCTCATTGCCTGTGACATACTGATATAACCATAGGTCTTGAAAGCTACATTGGCAAGCGGCTTGCCAGGGTACAAGTAACCAATGATTAATTCTGTAATTACATTTAGCCCCGGTTGCTGCAAGGAAAGATTAGCAAAATTAGTATAGGAAAAAATTGTGTCTGAAAATACACAAAAAAAGGGGGCTTGTGCCAGGGTTTTATTAGTTACAGCTGCGAAGGATCATACCAACACATTTGCTCGTCAATTTAGACTAGCAAATAGATTGGACACAGATGAAACTCAGGAATATCTAGTGTTCCCGAGGGGTTTTTTCTGGTTTCCATAGGATACATATGAATTCATGGTTACAAAAGCTCCACCAAAAGATTATTAAAAAGGTGAAGAGTGAATGATAAAAGGAGAAGATGTAGACAGGACTTTGAATTTGCTAGGGTTTGAATAATTAGGTGATGACCGAGTATTCATTTCCCATCTTCCATGGACTCAATTTCTTATTAAAAAGGAGGTTATTTTACGATCATGCATCTTTGATTCTTCATTTTTAACCCCTATAAAATAATTAAAGTGTCAAGATTCTTGAAATTCATTGCATGAAACAAACAGGCCCTAGTGTAATATAGTTTGATATATAATTTTTCCAACATTTCTATTAAATATAGAATTTTATTTTATATTCCTTAGCGTCTCTAAGAGTTTAATTGGTCATTGATCAGATTGTTTGGTTCAATAAGAAAATACTATCAATTGAACAATTGCATGACATCTATCATACTGTTGTCAAGAGCTACCTGGTTTGTTGTAGCTTGAATGATTCCAATTGGGAGAGTGAAGAGAAGAGCTATAGCCGCTGCGAGAAAGAGACCCCAATAAGGCAGTTGCACCTGCTTTCCAAAGCCTTCACAAGTTAAAAGCGCAAGACCAGTGACAACAGCTAGGATTATGTAAAACCACCACTGGGGAACAATAGGATAGTTTTTTTTCATCATTCTGGTGTGGATGTCTTCATACTTTCGTTTGTAGGTCGACATGGTTTGTGTCCAAATTGTCCTGCAAGAACAAAATAGATGGTATTTTAGACATTGTATTTATTTATTTATTTTGTTAAGTTGGGCTACTGGTGAATAGTGATACTTGCAAGTGGAAGACTCTATGATATATCGGTCAACAGATATGTGTGTGATACCAAAGGTGCCAACACCATTTAACAATGAGCGTGTTGGGTTCTGAACATAGTATTTTAAGATAGTAACTTGATATAGAAATTAGAAGACAGTTAAAAAACCTTTTTCTAAATAAATAACCTAAAAAGTTGATAAATATCCTAGTAAATTTATAGGAATGAAATTTAAATATAGAAAAGGAAATTTAATGATATAAATTTCCATAGTACTCGCTCATTTGATGCATTCTTTAAAGAGATAATGCCCAAACAGTTCATTTAGGAAGTCCTTTTAATAAATTATCAAAGAGAAGCAGGAAGCTAAAACTACCAGCTAGGACCTTTTTTTAGGAGTGGCTTCTGAGTTGTGATAGAGGTGGACAATTAATTAGATGAAGTTTCAGTTGCATTTGCACCATCCATGGTTATCATAGAAAATGCCATTTACTGCATTAACCAAAGCAACAAATGAGAAAAAAGAGAAAGAAATAACAATTACCTTCCATGGAAGATTGCAACATGAGTAATTGTGGCAGCAAGCGTCGCAAAGGACAACCCATATGTGAATACAAAAAAGATACTAAGGTTGATCTTACTATAAGCATCATATGCCTCTTTATTAAAATCGAAGGTCGCTGGGTTCATTATCCGTGAAATATTGTAATCCCTCCCGTTACCATCGAACACGTGCGAAGAAAAGATCGGAAATCGCTTTGCTTGGTATGAATTAGTCCAGTAAGCAATAGGAACCAATATGTAAAGAATAATGAAGAAACCAGCCATCACATTCAAAATAGCATGGAATGGGGTTGCCAAAGGACTTCCTAAGAAGCCAGCTACAGTATTCCAGTCAAGGCCAAAAGAACCGATGCCTAGGCCATAGATACCAGAGCCAATTTGTTGGGCTGTAACGGAATTTGGCCAAATCCAACAAATGAATGAGAGGGCAGTTATGGAAGGGAAGAGATAATTGGGGACAATATAGTAACAGAAGCTTGTGATCAGGACTATCAGAAAGAACTGGAGTCTTGTCAGTCCTCCCTTTGGCCTCCTCTCTGTATCATGCAATGCCCTGCAAATTTACAAGAAATGTTGGTAGTTACATTTTCAAGAGTAATTTGAGATCATGCTTGTGTTTGTGTGTGTTGTGTGTGTTTTCTCCTTATTTATCCTATAACTTAATGTAAGCTATTTAATGAGTATGATGTATCCTGTGTCTGAGAGAGAGACCTGAATAAGGAGACCTGAACAAGGTTGGCCGGCCACCACATATAGGGAGAATCAACAAGGAACTTTCTGAAGAGTCCAGCCCAACCATATCCAAGCATCTAACATTCAACATAGTACCATTTCAGTTATTGTAAAATAGAATAGTACCATTTCAGTTATTGTAAAATAGAAGACTATTAAAGTAGTGGCAGGGGTATTGTGAAAGAGTCACCTGGGTTGTAAGTGATAGCAAGAATGCTGCGGCAGGATGGAACCTTTTGTGGTAAAAGGCCTTCACTATAGTAATGATATTCACAGCATAAACCGAATTGGAGCCTGAACTAGCAAATATGGTAATCAAGACATGCTCTTTGATGTTGAAAGGCCCAGGGTTAAGTGAAAACGACCATTTTGTCATCGGAATCCGGATGGATTTTGTCGGGAGAGTCGACGCCATCAATTTTCCGATTGGAAGAACAATAATCTGAGCAGAGACAGATGATATGGAGAGTGAATTTTGACGATAGCCAAAGAATTGATTCAAGAAGGCCAACAGACCGCAACTAGCCAAACCCAGAACCCATGTTCTGAACGTTAAAGCCGGCAATGTCGGATCATCAGTGATTGGAACAGTCAGTCGAACTTGTTCGATCGGACAATCGTTCTCGTCTGGAAAAGGAATGAAAAAGAAGAAGCAGGTTATGGATATGATTTTGTACCATTATTCATAAAATCATGGCTAAATATGCTTTTTTCAAACCACAACAAAATTTATGATGTCATGCATAAATATGATTTGTCAAACAAGAAGTTTATGACTCCTCTAATATAATATAAACTTCGTTATAAAAATCAGTTTAATTCAATGTAAGATCAATTAAGTTAATTCAACCATGCTTCTAGCATAATGGTAATATTGTTAAAACCTAGTAAACTAAATTTTTCATCCATGTTTGGGATTTGAAAATTTAAATAGACTCAGTGCATTGGATCAACTTAATAAAGAGTAGGTGGAAACAAAGCAAATCTTGAGCTGGACAGTAAGGTTGAAATCTAACTAACTCTTTTTAAGAAACTTTCAATCTTCACAGTGAAGAAAATCTAGAGAACATGATTATTCATGCCAAATACTTTTGATATATGAACATTAATCCATTCAAAAGAATGAGAATTTACGCATAGTAGATTAAAACATGGTTACAAAGACTCGAGTGCCTTTTGACAAGTCTACTTTTATGTCAATTTAACTTAAAACTGATTCAAATGAACTTTTTATTAGTTTTCTATCTACTTTCTTCTTTTTCACAGGATTTAATAAAACATAGGAAAGAAGAACGCTCTGTGAAAAGTAAAATAAATTCAAAATCTAGTCAACGTCCAACTTCCGGTGGTACAATGTGATCATAGTTGGATCATGAAATCAGTGAACCACATGTGATGGTGCTCAAGAGTAGCACTAGTGTCTTAACACTTTCTAATTTTACGAGTTTTCATAACAATTATAGTGTTTGGATTCATTTCTTTGTGAAAGGTTCAGATTTAGCACCCTACATTTAGAAGTCCTTCCCAAAATCTGAAATTTGAACTCTTGGACACATATTGAATGTCATCAAACAGTTGGATCTCAACCTCCTCATTTTATAGGGAAAGGCCTGAATAACACTTTGATCAAAGTGATTTCAGCTCTAAATAATTCAATCCAGAATGGGATATCCTATGTCCTAACTCTCAGAAAAACAGGGAAGAAGGGTGTGATCCAACAGATTGTTTGCACATAAAGTAGGTCAACTGATTAGTTCTAGTCTCAGCAACATCTAACCAATACCAATTGCAGAAAGAATCATAAAAGATTGTTCCAGGACTTGAGGAGAAAGGCTCATGTGTATCATCACTTCGAATAAAGACACATTCATCAAGAAGTGATTCTGGCAGACAGTCTCTTTAATATTCTGATTGATACAAAGACCCACCACCTAAATTTTATTTGTGTCAACTCAGTAGACCTGGATGCATGCCTTGCTATGTCATTGGTCAGGTACAAGTCAGAACCATAGTGGAGATAGACCTGGACTCCAATGGACCTGATTTGACCCATACTCGACTTACGGTAAGTGGGTAATGGAAGGTCCACTAATAACCTACATGTACACAGTTTTTCCGGTCAGATTCATTGGGAAGGGTCTTTTTCTATATTTTTCTTTCTTTGTTTTTGTTTTCTCAGGTACAATTCACACATTCTACCCAAGTCTGTAACCATCAGCACCATGGCCATGGATAAAACCATGCTGATTTCTGTGGACAGAGAAGTGATCCGCGAGCTAAAAACATTTTAGCGATCCCTTTTTCCTTTGTAGGTGGGCGTTAGTTTGGAGGTTGGAGGTCCGTCCAATGTTAATTTATTTTCAACTGGTCAGGCTGTGTCAGATTGGGCCTACATACATGACCAGTTTTATTAAGCCCTAACGTAATGATTCAAGGGCCACACAGTATGGCCTATGAGGGATTAAGAACTATAATTTACAATCTCAAAGCCGCAAAGCTTTTCCATTCAAGGTTAACAGCTACCTCTCAATTTTGACTCTCATCAACTACACCAACTTTATATATATATATATAGGAGGTGCTCCTATGAGAGATACTCTCACCAAGTTTATGAGAGATGGGTGGGGGCCCTCACTTCCATATTTGGGGTCCTTGCATTTAAGTTGGTGAGAATGGATATAGAAGTGAGGGCCCCCACCCATCTCTCATAAACTTGGTGAGAGTGTCTCTCATAGGAGCACCTCCCATATATATATATATATATATATATATATATATATATATTCAAGTGCATCCATCCCTCACCATTTGTGGTGAGGGACACCCCTTTTGGGGAATTTTCAAGTACAAAAGAGAGGTGTACTTCTCTTGTACCCATTACCATTCACCGTTTCCTGTTTTATAGTCCACTCCGATGGATCAAAATGTGGGGCTCACCATGTGTTTATGAGCACCAGCGCTCAGCTGAGGGGTTCCCATATGTGTATATTATATACATATAACTGAAAGGCTTCAACTCATATTTAAAACCTACCTTTCAATGTTAACTCTCACAGGACTCAACATCAACTTATTATTATATATTATAGCAGTAGATTTTCAACTCAACTTTGTTGGCTATTTTAATCTTGATTCTAAATGGACCCCACACCAACCATTTAGTATGTGTGGGACCCACTATTTCTTTTTATCTTACTTGGACAATTAATTAGGCTCCTGTCTTTATTCTTGTTTTGTTCAATTTGGAGTGCACAGGCAGATTTATTTTCCTTTCTTATTTAGTTTTGTTTTTGTCAGATTTTAGCTTTTCCATTATTAATGTGACATTTTACAGCTTTTACCTTCTCTTCATAATTTCAAGTTATTTCTTCAAATTTAAAAATAATTATATTTCTTTTCTTTTCTTTTTTTCATTTAATTTGAGATGTAACATAATCTAACAATCACATAAACAAGGCATAAGCCAATAATGAGACTAATAGATGAACTTAATTAGCTAGCTGCCGTATGTGTATGTATACGCGCATGCGTGTGCATGTGTGTTTACCCGGTGATCACCGCTTTTTATGGGCAAACTCCATTGGGCCCACCTTGTCTAACAGATCGGTAATAATAGAGATATAGGCCCAAAGGGGGAGTTAGTGGTGATTAAATCTACTTGTGTTTTGTTGTGTCCATGTCTGTGATCAGTTTAAATAATACTAGGTAAAAGCATGGTTTAAAAGCGTGGTATCGGTCGCGGTATCGGCCGGGACAAAAATCAATATGATATCGGTATCCGCTGCGGTTATCGGTATGTCGCGATGTGAATTGTTTTTTAATTTAAAGAAATTCGCATAAGTATCCAAAAAATCTAGAATATTAGAAAATACGGGAAAACAATGTTTTTTTTTCCATTAATAGTAACAATAAATCAAAATATTGGTCACCTTAAGTTTTGAGTCTTGTCTTTGTTGCAATTCGCTCACTGTTTTCTCCAGTATTTCATATAATGCAACTAGTATTTTTGGTTCATGGTCAATTTATTAGTGTAAAATATAAGAAAATAAAGATGACATAACAATTATCTATACACTATTAATAAGCTATTAGTATTTACCATTTAGTATCATAAATACTCCAACAATTCTTTTTAAAAAGTAGAAGATTTGAAAGAAAAAAAAAAGCCATTTTTCTACACCTAAAATCATGTTTATAAGTATCTGGCATAAAAGTGTGTAGGTCTAACTGAAGAACACAGCACAAACGACATGCTAATGATCTTTTCGACCATTTCTATGCTTTACCTAAAAATAAAAAATACATAATAGTAGAATTAAGGGAGTTAAGTTGATTTTCTCTTACTAAATAAAATGATTTCTTCAAGAAATATTGTTGGAATTTGGAAATATGTAAGACAATGAGCTATGAAGACATGGTTGCTCTAAGGAGACGGGGGGAGAGGAGAAGAAGATAAGGAAAATAGGGAAAAAGTTATAAAAATTAGGGTTTTTTACCAGTACTATACTTCGGCTAATATTTTCAAAATATCAGTTGAGATATCGGTAATATCGGCCGAGATATCGGTTAAGCCGATATTTTGACCATATCGGCCAAGATTGACCGATATTTTGGGGATATTTTACCTAACTCGGTATCGTGGCAAAATATCGTCGCGGTATGGACCGATACCGATTCATATCGGCTGATATGAACCAGTACGGACAAGATTTTAAATCATGGGTAAAAGATAAGATTCATCAGGTTGAACTCCTGATTTGAACATAGATGACCTAACCTGACATCCTTTGTCAGCTCTTTGATGTCTTCCTAGTGATTCCTTTTTGAAAGGTGAGGTGATCTTGATGTCTTATGTGCAAAAACAGGGACTCTAATTTGGCAAACCGGGCAAAGTGGATGGTCCATTTTTTTGTGCCAAAACTATTTCACCAACCTTTCTCCAATAAGAATGATTTAATTTAAGAGTTAAAACTTGATGGTCACTTGTTCATCTCTATCCTCTAGTTACCGCTGTCACTCCACAGCAAAGCATTATTCTCATGAAACTTCAAGGAAAAGAGTCCCAACATGCTATTAGAACAGATTACAACATTTGATGAAAGAACCCAAAATTTAAATCCTTAGCTAATTTTAACTATCTATTGCTCTAATGGTTTAGATGCCTTTTAAAAAAAGATGTTGGTAACTTGTCAACACTCACCATTCCATCTTCTTTAAAAAAACAGAGAGAAGACAAATATCTAGATATAACGATCCAATGGAACTGAGGGTCCTCTTATTGTAAAATATGTGAATTTCAAGCATTCATCGAATTAGAAACTATGGATTGACAAGCACATATTTGAGGTAAAATTATGATGCTATACAAGAAAACGTGTATGAGAGCATATACGTACATGTCGTCATACATCTTATAAAACGGTTGCTCAATACTCTAAACTTTAGGCATTGTATTTAAAAATATGATATGCTATTCATTACACACAAGAAAACAAAATCACATAAATTCCTATATGAACTCACATATAATATTGGTAATTTGTATTTTTTTACCAAGAATTTGACCAAAACTTTTCAAAGAAAACCTTATTACACCCCCAACATGTTCATATACAATTTGGCGTTTTCGTCTTTATAGCCAAATTTTAAAATGTGTTTATAGTCTTTGATAGCTCCGGACCTACATTCAGGCCTAGGGTGGCCATGGCCACACTTAAGTTTTTAAAATTTTATTTTTTACCACTAATTTTGTGTAATTTTTTATTAAATTGTTAAAATTTTAATTTGGCCCCCCCTAGTTCCATTTTTTGAGTCTGCCCTCTTGATCTATATTCTACTCATCAATCCCATCTCATATCATAGTTTTCTTTCCAGAACTAGGAATTAGAGTTGGATGGAAAAGTTAAAAATCAAATAACCACCCCAAGTTACACAGAAATTCATTCAAAAACTCAGAATTCTAACAACTGTATTACCTATTACAAACCAGATGACAGCCCTGTAGTAGATTTTTGTGTTTGCATGACTCATAAAGATTCCCAAAGTAGCCTTTCAAACGAGAGAATTTAAAAAAAAAAAAGCACATTGAATTTACCAACATGAAATTCAGGATCATTCAAAAGAACCAAACACAGGAGTCCAAAAACCTTCAAAATGTAATCTTCAAAACAAGAGTTATGATAAAAACACAAAGATAGAGGGAAATAAAACCAACCTCCAGATAATATGCCTCTGTCATCAGCTATCATCTTTGGCTCAACCTCTGCTGGCTCCATGGTTTCCTGCAGCCTCTTGTGGAAAAGATGCTGAAGGAAGAGAGGAAGGAAGATGGTCCTAAAAATTACACAATACGAGGTCCCAAGAGCACTCTTGATGATATAGAAAGATCGTCGAATGAATCGTTTCACACCATACTCAATATAGCAAGCCGTGTCAACAGGCTGGCATCTATGATGTAAATTGCCATATTAAGAGAACAGCCGGCATCTATGATGTAAATTGCCATATTAAGAGAAAAGCTTTCAAAAATGAGTATAGATGCGTTTGAAAATCGCAAATGAGATCTTTGGGCTTCAATTAGCTTGTCTGTGCTTAAATACGGGTGAGACTTTTTCCGTGGGGGTTAAGAGTTTGACCCAAAAACAAGAATCTTCCTAGTTTTGAGGAGTTTAATGCAAAAGCTGGCACTGATGGTTTATGGTACGTACTACGTAGGAGGAGAGGTCGTGGGATGGGAGCTCATATCATCAATCTAGCTAGTTAATTACTTGTCGTAGATCAAACTAAGGGCTGATTTTCATGGCCCACTAGTATAATAGCTCCAGTGAAGGAAAGGATAGGTCCTCGGAAACTCACGAACCTACACTCTTGAACCCACCTGTTAAAAATCTAAAGCGCTTCTAAGATGATAGGGTTCCCCTCAAATTCTCACAAAAAAAGAAAAAATATGTTCCTTAATGTGATCAATCTCATGATTTTCTTTTACATAGGGGGGTGGGGGGGTTGTGGGACATTTAAATGTAAATTTACCGAAAATTTGTTGAGGCTATATGGTGGAGCTTGCATATTAGAACTCTTGCTCAAAATAAATGCCTTCTGTTTAATAGGCCTTCACTAATTTTCACTTCAATCAGAGATGGTCCCATTGTAAGATTGATCATGTATAAAACGTATGAATATGTTATAATAGGGAGATGCTCCTATGAGAGATATCTCTCACTTTATATGAGAGATAGGGGTGGGGCCCCTCACATTTAAGCTGTTGGCATTAGATATGGAAGTGATGGCCCCCACTCAATCTCTCATTTAAAGTGAGAAATATCTCTCACTTTATATAAGAGATAGGGGTGGGGGCCCTTTCATTTAAGTTATTGGCATTAGATATGGAAGTGATGGCCCCCACTCAATCTCTCATTTAAGGTGAGAAATATCTCTCACTTTATATAAGAGATAGGGGTGGGGGCCCTTTCATTTAAGTTGTTGGCATTGGATATAGAAGTGAGGGCCCCCATTCAATCTCTCATTTAAGGTGAGAGATATCTCTCACAAGAGCATCTCCCTTAATGGGAAGGGCCAATTTGGATGTTTATAGAATAAAATAATTACAGGCTTCTATGTTGTAAGAAATAAAATAGTACAAAATAGAAAAGTATAATATTTGAATATTATAATATTTTTATTGTTTGGAACTTTTTGAAGACTAATATATTTTAAACCGAATTGTTTGCCAAGTGTTACAATTTATAATAGTTGTTAGGTAAAGTGTGGTAAAGAAAAGTCAATATAAAGGAACCCACTTTACCACCTTTTTTCTCTCCCTCTCTCACCCTACTTTACTTCGGCACATACTTTATATCACTTTACATTACCTCACCTTTTATCATAATATGACATTTACTTTTACTTTACCTTACCAAATATGTAAATAAACATGCCTTGACCAAAATGTAACCCACTCTTTCTTTACCAAGTTCAGATGAGAAAGTGGTATCATAAATTCAAGACTAGCTGCCACTTTTTTACCGCAAGCTTTATCGGAAGCCATTTTTTCTTTACCAAATGCACATTTACTTTACCTCACATTTATTTTACCTCATCTTTACCGTGATATGAGATATACCTTTACTTTATTACAAATGCAAATAAATACATCACAGTCAATTTGTTGAAGTAAAGACTTTACTTTACCATTTTGTAAACCGCATGGTTTTTATTTTGTAGATTATTTTTTTTTTTTTTTTTTTTTTGGTGTGGGGGGGGGGGGGGGGGGGGGGGTGTTCTTTAAAAATGAAAGATTAAATTCTCGAAAATATAATATTTATATGTTTTCTTATACATCTAGACATGCCTTAGCTAAATATTAAGTCGGCCATATTTAGGAACCTCCTGAATTTCTTTGGGAGTCCCAATCAAGAATATCTGGAAGTAGGGCGAAAAGTTTACTATAACATTTTATTTTATTTTATTGAACACCTAACTTGATCAGTACATTGATATAGCAAAATTCTCATGTAAGGGAATATCCTAACCAAACTGTCAAATAGGTGTGCAGTCAGGGAAACCCTTGAATTAAAGGCATTGATTATCACGACTGCAATTGGAGAAATTACCGCATTGATATATACCTATCAGTAGGGTACATTTAAACTATGAACCATTAAAAAACACTTTTTTTTCACTATTTTACATCACCTTAAAAAAAATTCAATCTATTTGTATTTACTGGTAGTGCGAGATAATCATATTCAAAACACGTTTAACAAAAAAAAAAAAAAAGAAGTACTATCTTTTATCAAGAATGAGCACAAATAACTTTGATTAGAGTGAGATTTTCTACGGTGATACAACACGAGGTACAAAAATGAACGGTTTTGGTATCAAACAAGGCCTCATTAATAATAGGAATAGTGATGGAGCTAGCGTTCTACTATGTATACACAGTGAATTTTTAAAATGTTTAGAATGGACTCTCTATTCTCTGCTCATACCGAAGAGCTGATGAATAAGCAAAATGCAAAACTCAGAAGCCACAAACACCACAAGGTTGGTGGAATGAGGAAGTAGGAGGAGAAGAAAAATGGGAAAGTGTAGAGAAGACGGATCCTTTGTTTTGCATTAAAAGCTCTAAGGGGCCAATATCTATGTTTTAAAGAACTTATGGGACAGAAGTCACAGTTGGGAGAACTTTTTGGCCGGTTGATCTTACTTTGAAAACTTTGTGGAAACTGTAGGCCCTGATTTGAAAATTTTGGATTTTCATGTCATTTTAAAAATAAGTCTAAACCTTGAGGACGTGTTCGAAAATTCCCCAATTTTTCAAGTGGTTAAAATGAACTTCCTCTTGTTACGTGCAGTGGGGGCGATTCAAACGCAAAAATGCGAGTCCGTCCTCCATCTACTCTCCTTTTGTGCCCTTTATTCTCTCCTCTCTCATTCATTCATTTTTATCTTTCATTTTTTGGTTTCTTTCTAAAGCTGGCTGATCAAATGCAACATTTTCGTCAATCAAGTTCTACTCCTTATTTCATTCTTTCTTCCACCCTTTCCATTTCCATCTGTTCTGTTTCTCTCTTTTTTTTGGAGTTGTTTTTTTTATATACCCCTTGAGGCTTCTAAATTCTAACATATGTAAACAGAAGCTTGTCGTTTCAATATTTGTAAGTAAGTTGTTGCTTTGGCACTTTAGTATCTTTTATGTCCCAAAATATGTTAAGTTGGCTGTGATGGGCAACTATAGTGTGTTGAAGGATGGATTTTTACAAGAATTACAAGTTTGACCTTATATTAGGGGGCCAGACTTGGGTCTTGGATTCTAGTAGATGGATTTTTTTTATTTAGCCCGTTTAATAGATGGATAGGGCTCCAATTCAGTGTTAGAGAGCTCAAAGCCTGGCCCAATCCAAAGTTAAAAGCAATTATAGTGAAGAGGTCAAGATCATGAGACCAATTGAGCTATAGCCTAGGACATAGCACGAAATCATTTTCTTTATTATATAAATTTAACTCGGGCCAAGCTCGGCTTAATCATTCCCAATCAGGCTGGGCTTGTACCAGCCACTTTTGGCCCGGCTCTGGCTTAGGCTTATAGTTTAGAAGCCGAGCTGGGCCAGAACATTCCTAAGTCCAGCCCAACCTTGCCCATGAACACCCCTACCTTATATCCATTAAGTACTTGTCATTATTTATTTATTTATTTATTTATTTTTTTGGTACCTTCCTAAGGTTTCTAATATATGTACATAGGCCCCTGAGGTTTCTAATATCTAGGTGCATATGGCTTAACCCAAATTGCAATTTACAATTAAGGTCAAGTTCAGATCAGCTCTGTTTTTAAGTTTTACCTACATGCAATTTGAGCAAACCCTAAGTTGAGACAATGGCCAACTCCACTTGCCCATTACACAACTATTAAATACTTTTAACTCGAGGAGAGTATCAATTAATATATTGAAGATTTTACTTTTAATTTGACCAAGGAAACAAAGAGAGAGAGAGAGAAGAAGAACAGGACCTTGTTCTCTTACTTGGAACTGCCTGAGGATTACATCATTCTAAATGTTAGCTAGGGTTATACTTCTATATCTCATATGACGGAGGCCGTTTTTTTACCAGGGCCTTCTTCATTCTTGTTCATACGATTTTTCCAAATCTTCATGGGCCCACTAGTAGGAAGATTTAAATTTTTTTCTTCATATGAGCATTCACCAACCAAGGAACAAATAGGCTTCGGAATTTGGAGGCTTACATTCAATAATATTATCCTTCGCATCTTACTCAAGTGTCTTCACCAGGTTTGAAGCTTGGCAAAGAAATAAAACGTCTTGACTTGGTGCCAGCTCAATGCATGGCAGCAGAATTAGATAGCTCTGGAAATTGTTAACTTGTGTCCATGTTGTGGGCTTTGGGTTGGTTTTTGGTTTTGCTTTGCCCAGACAGTGGGCTTCTAGTGTTTTATTTCGCCCATGTTGGGGTGTCGATCGGGGGAGGTTTCCTCTAGGTCTATTTGCTATTTTTAGTTAACTGGTGCGTTGCAGTATGCCACATACTCACATTGGATGCTTGAGCCAGTCAGATGTCATGTTTTTTTTTTTTTTTTTTTTCATTATTAATAGAGTCACCTCTTTATCTTTCCACCCAGGTGGGGGATTAAAGGGACTTATTACCCACTAGCTCTAAACTTACACAGCCTTTAGAGCTGCTGATAGTAAATCGGCCTTTGGCTTTGCCCGTCTTTGTGCTCAATTTTCTATGGGAGTTGGCAAAGGCAGGCTTTGCTCCCTCAAAGAAAAGCTGAAGCATTAGCAATCTTGCGTGTTAACATGCGTGGTGGAGAAATCTGTTAGGAATTTCATTGTGTTGGCAAAGCTGCTTGATGATATTTATTTTCCAATTATGGACAAAAAAGGGGAGAAGAATGGACCTAGGGGGAGAAATTCAAGGCAGTGCAAGATCTACAAATTATTCAAAAAAAAAAATCTGGTCAAGATTTTCAATGAGTTTTGTGATTTTTTTGGATAGATCAAATTGTATTATCCTAAAGAGTTTTGTCCATGAATTGACAAAGGGGGATATTGGTTTCATTATGTTGGCTAACTCATGGGCTGGACAAAACTCTTGGTCCATTGACTTGTATTTTTCTATATCTTTTAGAATGGACTGTGGTTAGTCACCAAAAAATCTAAAACGAAGATTATAGTGTTTTGGAGCAAGAAAGCCAATTTCCATAACACAGTCTCACTATAGCGTGGATTGTGCTCACTAGAGCAAATGCGCATGGAGCATCCGGGACAGAACCTAGGCTCGCTACAGCGAACCAAGGTAAATTACCCAGTTTGATCCAAACTCCTAATTAGAGTTTGAGTTTACTTAATTCTTATTGGATCAAGATTAGAAAACTCTTGCACAAGTTTTGGACTATATAAAGGGTGTTTCTCTCAACCCTAAGTATGGAATCAAGTTATTCTCTCATTGTTAAATTACCCAGTTTGATCCAAACTCCTAATTAGAGTTTGAGTTTACTTACTATTCTCATTGGATCAAGATTAGAAAACTCTTGCACAAGTTTTGGACTATATAAAGGGTGTTTCTCTCAATCCTAAGTATGGAATCAAGTTATTCTCTCATTGTTATTAGGTGAGAAAATTCAGAAAGAGATTCATTCTTCTTTAGAGCCATCATTGAGAGGTTGTGCTAAAGATTTGCTCCAAAAGGTTTGATGCTTCTACTTTCTTGTAGAAGATTTAAACATCATGGTTCTCAAGGTGTTGTTGGAGGATCGAGCACGGGGAGCGGTGCACGGCGAGTAGTCTTGGCAGCAAGGAGTTGTGCAAGAACAACTACAGTCCTTCCGTTTATATACTGACTGGGAAACGGAGCCGCGAGTATATCTTTTAGCCGTTCAATAGTGATTGGTTTTTCTGATAATAGCTTTTCTCTCTGGATAGGGTTTCCATGTTAAAGTTGTATCTGCCTTCTTGTGGTGTGTTAGGTTTTTGTTTATTGGCTAATTCATGTGTTGGACAAAAGTATTAGTGTCCATTGAATTGTATTCTTTATTTAGAAAAGGACTCTAAAGATAGAAGACGAAAAGGACAAGGTGGCAAAGGCCTATGAAAATTAGAAACATCTTTATAATTATCCTGAAACTGTTTGTTTTAATCCTAATCAAGTTAGGAAACCTTAAGCATGACCTAAGGGCCATTTAAGGACTCAAGAGCTATTTTAAAGTCACACCTAACCTCTCAAAGTCCTGAGTTAGAGATTTAATTGAGAGAATTTTTCTCTAGAGATTCATTAAGAAGTTGTGCTGCCAATTTATCTAGAGAGCCAGTCTCTTCTACATCCTTTGTAGAAGAACATCTTCTTGTGTAGAAGATTTGAAGAGTCAAGCGCAAGACTGAGTTTGTTGCAATCAGCGGTTTGAAGTCGTTGAAGCATGAAGCGACACAAGGTAACTTCAATCCTTAGGTAAGGGATATTTGGTGAGGAAATCTGAGTTTCTTGTAATTGCGAGATTCATAGTGCTTGATTATTGATTCAGTTTGGATCCGTGGCTTTTCACCTGGTTAGGTTTTTCCACCCTAAATCTGGTGTCCTTGTGGCGTGTGCATGTGATTTTATTTCCCCTGCATTATTATTTATTTTTGCACACTATTGGGTTGATTTCTTGAGTAGACCAATCTAGAGATCTCGTACCCTAAACTTTCATAGTGTGTGATTGGTATATTTTATTTGCTAGTTCTCCTTGATTTGGTTTATTACTTCAGTCGTGCATTAGTTTTTGGACTAGCACTCCATTCTAGTAAGAGCAACTTTCAAAATTTCAATGGGCATCCCCTCATGAGGTGTAAGTGTATATGGATGACCAAAGGTCAAAGGATGACATCCGGGGTTGTAAGCAATGGCGGACCCAAGATTTTCTTTTGGGTGGTGTGGTAAATAGTCAAGTGAAAAGATTAAATAATAAAATTGTATTTTTAAGATCTTATCAAAGGCATTTCTTGAAACACTTGGGCTCACCCCTGGGTGTAGGTTCTGATGAAACTAGCCATCTACTCAGCGAGGCTGATCTTGTGGCAAGTATGGGCAATGACATGTTCAAGTATGATACTGGGAAATTGTTTGATGCTGAGGATAAGCCCCGTAAATCGGCAAGTGAGGTGGGGAGTCTGAAGCTTGCTTCAAGTGTAATTGTTGATGCCTTGGTTGCAGCAATAGAGGAAGCATCTCTTGATCTAGTATTAGGCAAAAGAGTAACACCATTGGGGCAGAGGAAGATAGAGTTTTCCGAGGTTGGAGGTAAGCTTGGTGGTGTTTGATCTTTCTGTGTTTTTTAAGTTTTTTGTTGCTCCTTATGTATGATAATTTTTAGTCTAAACGTAAGGGGGTTGGTAGGCTTGAGAAAAGGCTTACCATTAAGAAGATGGTTATAAAGAATAAAATGGGTTGTTTGATTTTGAAGGAGACTAAGGTGGATTCTAACATCCATTGAATTATTTGAAGGTTTTGGGTTAATCGTAGGTATGCTAGGAACTAGTTTCACTCAAAAGGAGCTTTAGGTGGGCTAAATTCTATTTAGAATGAGATAATTTGTGTTGGAAGAAGGCTCTGATACCACTTTGTCGGAAGATAGCTCCGATACCACTTTATTGGACAATGGGAGATACAAACTAGCTACAGCTTATACAACTTATACAAATACAAATTAGAACAAGAACCCACTTTAGAAATTTTACACAAAGACACTATTACTGATAAGTCCTTAAAAATGCACATTTTTGTGACTATTTTTGGAAAGTTTAAGGACTTATCAAGCCAAGAGAGCCTCATTTAGTATCATATCATGATTTTATTCATTTTTGATCCATTGTAGTGCATTCATGCATAATTTGCTTAAAAACCAGCATTTTTGCATCAAATCATGAAACCTACCATTTTCTTAATTTTATTTTTCAAATGTGTTTTCTATCATGTTTTCATGAGAGATGGGCCCACAGTCATGCATTCATGAGCTAAATTTGTCTTTTCACATAAAATTCATATTTTTTTGGCATGCAGGAAATGAGGAAAAGGGTCCCACACATGCACATGTGTAGGTCACACATGTGGGGCGTCCAAGAGGGGGGTCCACTTTCTTTACACAAAATCCCAAGTTCATTTTTTGAAGATAATTCAAGATAATCAAAGAAAATCCATGAACGGCCAAATAAAGAAAGAAGATTTCCAAAGAGACAAAAGTTGAAAGAATCTACACATATTGGGTATTCAATTTTCTCGATCTTGATTCCAACTTAGAGTTTGCCACCTCATGTATCTCTCATAAATGTCAAGTCAAAGGAAGATTTTCTAAAGAAGGGAATATGACAAGTGCATGAAGATAGAATGGAGAAAAGAATGGAAAAAACTTACCAAGTGAAGAAGATTCTTGCAACGAAGTAGGCACTAGGGAGAAAGAATAGCGCAGCCCATACCCTATTTAAAGAAGCCTTGGACGTCCACTCCCTCTCATGAAGGAAAAAAAAACCCCACACTAGTGCAATTCCTCCACCATTCTACCCATGCATCTACTTTCTCTACCTTTACTCATCTCTCTTCAAAAAGGCTTATCCCAACTTGAAGCTTCAACTAGAGAGGTTCCTTTCATCCTAGTATGTAGTTCTTCTTTTTTTTTTTTTTTGGAATTTTATTTCTACATCTTTTATGTAAAAACATTGCATATTAGTAAAAGTGTGATTTTTTTATTATTCTTTTTCTTAGGTGATTAATGCTTGAATTATGTTTTCCTTATTGTTGTTCTTGGATTGACAGCCAAAAATCCTAAGGGCATGAATTAAGTAATTATGAACCCGATTTGAGAATAAAAAAAAAAAGAGCACACTTATCACACATTTATTTATTGCAATTCCCACACATTTTCTTTTATTTGAAAAATCCATACATTTAATTTCTTGTTAATGCCACACATTTAATTTTATGCAATCCACACATTTAGTTTTTTTTACACTACACATTTAAATTCAAGCACTTGTTGTTTTCTTTTCTTCTTATGCTTCTTATATGCTTATGTGAATTTTTATGCATAGTTTATGGTTGGAACTAATTAGCATTGCATGCATATTCACATTGGTGGAGTTTAGACATGTTTAAGTTGCTGGAATCAGAGTTTTAAATTGAATAAGCAAGAAAAATCAGATATTTTAGTCAATAATCTCGGCCAAATAATTTTTGGAAATTCGGATCCCAATATGAAGTGCATAATTTAGTACATTGTTGCAGGAATTTCAGGACAGATTTTGTGTAAAAAGTTTGCGCTTAGAAACCTGATCAAACACATTATTTTTCGATGAAACTTGGCGAAATTAAAGTTTGATCAGTGTCTTTTTAAACCCAGAATTTCAAGAAAAAATAATTTTGGAAAGATGGTGATCCAGTGGCTCAAACATAGTTTGTCAAACCCACATGTGTGCAGAATTTTTGCACAGTTTTTTTAGGTCATGTTCATACACTCATATCTCCTTCATTTTAAATCGTTTTCCACTTCCGTTTTTTTCATTTGATTCATGCATCATTGTAGTTCAAAATCCAGCCATTAAACTCCGTTTTAGTTGCATTAGATTAGGAAAAATCATGCATAAAAATAGCCCTGTATACTAGTTTTCTAGATTTAAAATTTTCTAACATCTCATGGCATACATTGCATTACTAACTTTCTAACTTTAGGATTAGTTTCTAATTTTGTGTTTTAGATTATTTAGATAATTTCAAGAAATAAAAGATCTTTCAAATTTTTTTTAATTGAAGATTTTAACTTAGGAAGTTTCTTAAGATTTGGAAATTCTAACTTAAGGTATGATTGACTTAGTGCTTTCTAAATTTGTTATGATTTGAAAATCTTTATTTATTTGGAAAGTGCTCAACTTTAGGGAGTTGATTAACTCAATTTACTAACTTAGGAAATATATCAACCCTAATTGACTAACCTAGTTTCTAATTTAGGAAACTAATTTAGTAAGGTTTTCATGCTAAATTTAGAAAGTATGTTGTTTTCTTTTTGAGTGATTTGATTTGTTACTAATCTTTGTTGAGCGTGATTTGATTGATTTGGTTTCTAACTTAGGTTTATATATATATATATATATATTTTTTCTAAGTTAGCTTCTTAGTTTTATTTTTGGTAAGTTTTATTTGTGGATTTTTTTTAATTTGATGTTCTAATTTGTGTGTTCTTTTGTAGCAACTTGTGATTCATTTTAGATTAGGTTTTTATATTTAGGAATTTTTTTTTTGTAAATGTATTTAATTTTTATTTAAAGTAAGAATAATGAATGTACTTTTCTAGATTTTAGGCTAAAATTAGATTTTATTTAGGGCATGTGACAAAGTTGGAAAGCCTTATTTCTAAAGCTCCCTGTGGATTGACCTAGTTTTACCAGTTATTACTACAATTGAAGCTCTGCACTTGAAGCCGCGATCAAGTTTTTGGCGCCGTTGCCCGGGAGCGCCATTTAAGGTAACTTTTCTGACTTTCCTTGTTTGCATTGCTTTATGGGTGTGCTATTTTTGGCATCTTTCTAGATGAAGAGGTGTATGCATGGAATGTTAAACCGTCCTAAATTTGATTAGGAAAGTGCATAAATTGCAAATTAGAAAATGCACATCATTGAATTTTTAGAAACTTTCTAAGAATTGGCAAAGTTACTTTATTCCCAACTTGTTTTAAGTCCTTCTGGAAGAAAGTAAACTGAAAGTCACCAAGTCGCTGTCCTTGATCATCTCGATGCAGAAGCAAAGCCTTGTCCAGAGTGTTAAGACAGCTAAACTGTTCTAGGCAAGGTTCCTTCAAACGGGTCCATTCGTGATCCTACCCTTACCTAGGGGCTGAACTGGCCGGGTTGGTTTCATAGGGCCGGGTTGGTGAACTTAGGGAAACTTTTCAAGCTTAGGATATTAACTCAATTGTTTCTTGTGTAGGCTAGGTCTTTCTCATTTATTTTGTCAAAAATAAAAAAAAACCAAAAAAAATCCAAAAAGAAAGTACAAGCCCTCACCAACTTGCTCACACCATTTGTGCTTGAGCAAGAAGTCCAGTTAACAAAGAGACTCAGCGCCTCGGTTACAAAGAAGAGAGTCCCCAATCAAAGAACTTATAAGAATCTACGACTCTCCTCAATATCTGAGTCTATCGAGATTGTCGAACATGTCGAGTGGGTCCGGTAGAGTTGACACCAAAAAAGTCACTATGTCTCCTCAACATCAAGAAGCCACATAAAGCTGAATCCTACTACAAAACAGGCAAAGCTACTTCTAGCATCAGATCTTGTCAGAATCAAACAAAAACTGCAAGATCCTTCAAGACAGCCAAAAGAGGGGTACACTTGAAGTTTCGGGTCATTCCGACATCGTTTGGCCTAACTTCACTTCTCCGACAGCTAAATAGGCGCTCACGGCGGCGACACTGATGGAACGCGCTCCTGCCGAGGGTGCTACCGGGGTCGGCGGACGTGGGAGTCCGTCGGGTCCGGCCCTTTCGCGCCCGGGGGGCTGAAGCGTGCATCAACATTTCTTTGTGTGGGTGTGCCAGATTTTCTATTTTACTTGGAATTGCAAGTGGTAATCCGGAGATCAACCTTTGCAAGTAAAAAGAAAATCAACTTCTTTCAAGTTTTCCATTGCACAAATATTTAAGAAAAGAGACATTTTCTTGGTTTGCCGTGAAAGGCGATTTTGTTTGGCATTTATAGCCGATTTTGGCGTTTATAGCCGATTTACAATTCTCATCAATAATGAAAGACAAGAGTTGTGATTTTTGTCTCTTTTAGAAAAATACAAACTACAATGAAAAGCAAGAAAAGGAGGATCTAACTTTTCAGGAGATTGTGGGGGACTTGTTCAGATTGACGATCGCAAGCCATGTATGGGCTTCGCTATCATCCATGCAGATGAGAACAGATGGTGCTTTTGATTCGCTTGGCTTGGCTATAACCTCAGGTTTTTAGAGGACAAAGACCAAAAGAAGGTCCTATGTCCAATAAAAAGCTAAGTAGACGCGCTGAAAAGCCACGTCTAAGCCATTGGAGGCAGCGGAAGAAGGCAAGGACCTTGGGGGGGAGTACCCCCCAAGGGACTTTTTGTCACCTTGTAGTGGTGCTTGATGTAGAATTTCTGCAGAATTTTCTCTCTTTCTCTAGACTCTGTTTGTCTGGAATTCGGGATTCTCTGCACCTTTTGATTTTCGATCTTCGGTTTTCCGTTCGTCCTTTTCCGATCGATCCCTTTCTTCTTGGAAAGCTCTCCTATTTATAGGCTCTTGGTAGCCATTAGGAGAGTTTATGGGCTTTAATGGCTTTAATGGGAGGAGTTACAAGATTTATTTCTTGATTTTGTAACTCCTTTTTCCTTGAATCTGATTGGCCGATGGAGATTAAGGGCTTTTAATCACCTTAATTACCATAATGGGAGGAGTTTCATGGCTTGAATGCCATGACTTAATTGATTTGTAACTCCTGGATGCTTGCTTCTGATTGGGCCGTCCAAAGAAATGAATTAATGACCGCAATAAAGCTAGTCAATTAACTGCATTAAATGGTCGCCGAGCAGTTGAAGAGTCGCGGGCCGCGCCGCGTCTTTTGAGATTCTTTTGGAGATGATCACCGATGGATCTTCATGCTGATCGACATCGGATGAACATGTAACTTCAGACATTGATAGCTAAGAGCGGGCCAGTGACATCTGTCCTGTCGATTTTTCGATCGATCGGGCGGAAAGCACACTTTTTTGGTCGACCGGTTGGCGATCAATGTTGATTTTGATACTTTTGGAGGTTGACCCGTGATTTTGACGGATGTCAGAGGATTTGGCGCCTCAAAAGTATGAATTTTGGAAAGTCCCAGGGGTTGGAAGCTTCGAATCGCGAAAAACGACGGAAAACGGAGCTCCCGTGGCGAAACCGGAGATTCCGGGCTTCCAGGGTCGCAGGGGCCTGCGACCCTGGCCCAGGGTCGCAGGGGCCTGCGACTTGGGCCAGGGTCGCGGGGGTCTGCGACCCTGGGGGAATTTTCCCCTTCGGAGCCCGTTTTGCGGTCGTTTTGAGGTCTTTTTCCTTCGTTTTTTCTTCTGTATTTTTCTTTGACATTTTTGCTCATTTGTTGGCCTTATTCCCTTGTAGAAAAATTGATGAGAATCCTTGCAATTTGGGTTGCAAAGTTTCCAATTTTCCAGGAAAGCCGAAGACTTTGTCGCGCAGGGTTACCGATTTTCCGTCAGAAGCTGAAACTTGGTCAAACGATGTCGGAATGACCTGAAATTTGAGGTGAAGCCTCCTGAACAATAAATAAGACCAACCATAGGCTTTTGTTTGAGTTTTGAAGCCGTTTGGGTTCCCGTCGTCAGTAGACTTGATTTTGCCGTGAGGGAGATGCCGCGCGTTGATGTGCGGTCAAACGATGTCCGATTGACCTGAAATTTGACAGGGAACCTATTGGAGTCATTTTGAGATGATCCACAGGCTCTGTCTTGGAAACCATGGTCCCGGGGAGCTCCGCCGCCGGTAGGCTTGATTTTCTTTCGGAGCGTCGAAACCTGGTCAAACGTTGTCGGAATGACCTGAAATTCGACGTGCAGCCTTTTGGAAGCAATGTGAAGCCACTCATGTATTTTGTTTGATGAGTGATGGCTTCGGTGGTTTCCGCCGCCGGGAGGCTTGATTTTCCTGCTCGAGCATTGATGAAGGGTCAAACGTTGTCGGTTTGACTTGAAATTTGGCATGGAGCCCTTTGGAGACATTCTGGAGTCATCCGTAGGCTTTGATCAAAGTTTTGATGTCTTTGATGATGTCGTCGCCGGGAGCGCTTGTTTAGCTGTCGGAGCGGTGAAGTTGGGCCAAACGATGTCGGAATGACCCGAAACCTCAAGTGTACCCCTCTCTTAGCTGTCTTGAAGGATCTCTCAGTTTCTGTCTGATTCTGACAAAATCTGATGCTTGAAGTAGCCTTGCCTATTTTTAGCAGGATGCAGCTTCAGGAGGCTTCTCGATGTTGAGGAGATATATTGACTTTTTTGGTGTCAACAAATGCCCCCTCGAGGTACAGCGACGAGTAACTTTTTTGGAGTCGATGTGCCTCGAAGAGAAACTTGGAGGAAAGATTCCAACTTGACCAAGAGTCTTGAGCATTTTTTTCTTTTTTTTTTTTTTTTTTTTTTTTTTTTTTTTGGATAGCCTTCTGAGTTTCCGGGGGAATTTTATGGTAGTGAGAGGGATCACGTACCATCTCAAGGCAAAGTTTTGAAAATGACATGGGGTATTTGGGTTTTGGGTTTTGGATTTTGGTTTTTGACCATGTGACCTAACAAGCTGTATGTGGCAGGTTAGGGGGTCAGGGTTTGATTTTGATTTTGACCTTGTGACCCAACAAGCTGTATGTGGCAGGTTGGGGGGTCAGATTTGGTTTGTAGGTTTTGGATTTTGATTTTGGTTTTGGTCTTGTGACCTAACAAGCTGTATGTGGTGAGCTAGGGGACCGGATTTTGGTTTTGTGAAATGTCAATTTCAAGATTTTGGCTCAATTTGGTTCATGAGGTTGGATGGTTTGGTTTTTGGAAACTCATGGGACTTTCTTTTTTCTTTTTTTTTTTTTTCTTTTTTTTTTGAATGGTCCCATCAACTCAAAAGAGGCATGGGACCCTTTTTTTTTTTTTTTTGCTCTTTTCTCTTTTTTTTTGCTCTTGGTAAGAGGAATATTTTGACTTAAAGCCAATTTTAGTGCCTAGGTGGTCAAACCTGGCTCATATGGGCTAACCCATGGGACCTTAGGCTTTGGAGATGGCCTAGATCTCATATGGTGTCATATTTGTAAAGAATATCTAAAAATATCTCTTTTGTGTAGAGAATATCTAAAAATATCTTTACTTGGAGAGAATTTCTCAAGTTTTCTTTTTGTGGAAAGATTCTCTCAAAATATCTTTCTTTTTGGGAAAGTAGCTGAATTTTAGGACTTACCTCCTTTCTTTTCTCCTTGTTTCCTCTTTTGGCTTGCTCTCTTCTATAAAAGCAAGAGGGTTGCTTTTTTTGCTCCATTGCTTTCTTTGTTTGCAAGGGTTCTTCAAGAGTGCTCCCCAAGGCAAGAAGTGCTTTCTCTTCTTCAAGGATCTCCAAGCTTTTCTTCTTCTTCTCCATCAATGGCTTCAAGTAAGTTTTCTTCCTCAAGAATCTCCATTGTAGAAGTAGCTTCTTCTTTTTTTCTTCTTCTTTTCTTTCTTCTTTTCTTTCTTCTTCTCTTTTTTTTTTTTGTGCACGTTTTCCTTCTCTTTTTTTTTCGTGCTTCTCTTTTTTTTTTCTTTTTTTTTCTTCTCTTTTTTTCTTTTTCACGGTTTTCTCTCTTCCCTTTTTTTTTTTTCCGTGAACCCTCTTTGTTTTTTTTCTTTCTGTTTTTTTTTTTTTTTTTTTGCTGTACGGACAGGTCCGTACGAACCTGACCGTACTGCCACGTGGCAGTGGGCCACGGCCTATGGGCCAAAATTTTTTTTTTTCGCTGAGATGTTTTTTCTCTCTCTTTCTTTTTCTTTTTCCTTGTTTGCTCACTATGATAATGAGGCTATGCAATTTCAATATGTATGCACATTTTTTTTTGTTTGATGCATCAAGATAGAAGGCTAGAGTCTCTACGTCAAGCCAACATGATTTTTGACTTGGACAAAGTTTGATTGGTTTTGACCAAATTGGGTTGGAATTGGTCAAACTTTGGTCAAGGTTTTCCTAGCATTTAATGCATGATGATATATTTTTGATGCATGAGTTTTGGTAAATAGATTTGGAAGTATGATGATGCATACCTGAAAATCTTTTGCAAGTGTTGGGATTTTGAGCTCGCAGCGATGTTGAGCTCTTTCTCGGTCTTGCTGGATTTTGAGGAAGTTTTGCAATTTTTGGATTCTGAAGCTCGCAGCAATGTTGAGCTCTTTTCCAGATTTTGCGGAAGTTTGATGAGATTGGCTCGTTCTCGCAGCGATGTTGAGTTCAAGCCTTCTTTGAGAATTCTCCACCGACTATGAGCTCGCAGCGATGTTGAGCTCATCTTCGGGCTTCCTGTCTTTTTCAGAGTATGTTCCTTTTCTTTGGAATTGCCCCGGAATCATGTCAAAATTTTGCTAGAATTTTTTGTAGCAGAATTCTGTCATTTTGATGTTAATTGATCTTTTCTCTTCCATCTTTTGTAGGTAGTTCTTCTAGAACGAACAAAGGTAAAGGTCATGTTACTGACGCACCTCGTCGGTCTGCTAGATCTTCCAATGCTGCCGTTCAGCAGGCTTGGGAGAAGGAGGGAACTCTCATTCGCCAGGTTGAGGAAGCTGAAGGTAATGTCCGGAGGAAGACTCAGGAGCATGACCAGTGGCAGGTCCTCTGGGAAGAACTTCCTCGTGCTGCAGATGGGTCACGGCATTCGGCCGCGTTTTATGGGGACATTTTGAAGGAGCGTGGCCTAAAAACTTTGGAAGTTAAGGCCAAGGGTCTGCTTGAGGAGTTGAACCTTTGGTTGAAGACCATGTAGGATTGAGCTCCTGAGTTGTAACAAACTCTTTTTCCTTTTTTCTTTTTTTTTTTTGGTACCTCCATGTATAAACGATTTTGGTACTATATTTTGTATCCCCTTCCTTTCACTTAAATCATTTTTTGACGAAAACAATTTTGAGCAAAAGTTTGATGGGAATGTTTGTTTAAGGATTTGATCAAAAGGTTGTCATTTTGTGAAAATCTTTTGTCAAAGGGTTGTTTTGGGCATGAAAGCCAATTTTGTGGCGGAAAGCCTTGTTTTTTGATGGTTTGAAAACCAAAATTTGGATGGCGAGAAAGCCTAATTTTGTGGCGTAAGAGCCAAAATTTGTTTTGCGGCATGGGAGCCAAAATTTTTGGATGGCATGAAAGCCGAATTTTAGAATGGCATAGAAGCCGAATTTTGCTTTGTTTGTCTTGGCGTTTATAGCCGAATTTTGGCATTTATAGCCAGATTTTTGTTTTGGCATTTATAGCCGAATTTTGAGATGGCATGAAAGCCGATTTTGAGATGGCATGGAAGCCGAAATTTTATGGCGTAAAAGCCAAAATTTGGGTTGGCATGGAAGCCGGTGTTTGTTTTGTGGCATCTATAGCCGGTTTGGGTGGCATTGATAACCAATTTTGGTGGCATTGATAGCCGATTTTTTTTTGAAAGCCAAGTTTTGGTTTGTTGGCATGAAAGCCAGGGTTTTTGTTTTGTGGCATCTATAGCCTGTTTGTGGCATTTATAGCCGGTTTGGTGGCATTTATAGCCGGTTTTGGTTTTCAAAAATGCAAGTATCGACTAAAAAGTCGCCTCCCTGCTGAATGGTCTTGCAAGTATCGATGGAATGTAGCATCCTTGCTCATTTGGTTGTGAGTATCGATGGAATGTCGCTTCCTCGCGGGTCTGGGTGCAAGTATCGACTAAGCGTCGCTTCCTTGTTTTTTTCAAAATTTGGTTTTGCGGGTACTGACTTGATGTCGTTTCCCCACGATTTTTTTTGAAATTTGTGGTTTTCTCGAACCTTTGAAATTTGGGTTGTGGATATCAACTGAAATGTTGCGTTTCCACGATTTTAGGTTTTCTCGAACCTTTGAAATTTGGGTTGTGGATATCAACTGAAATGTTGTGTCTCCACGATTTTAGGTTTTCTCGAACCTTTGAAATTTGGGTTGTGGATATCAACTGAAATGTTGTGTCTCCACGATTTTAGGTTTTCTCGAACCTTTGAAATTTGGGTTGTGGATATCAACTGAAATGTTGTGTCTCCACGATTTTAGAGGTTTTGGAAGTATCGAATGGGGCTCGCATCCTTCCGATTTTTTGAGTTTTGCGAGTATCGACTAAGTGTCACTTCCCCGTGGCTTTTGAAAAACCATTTTTTTTTTGTTTAAAGACACGAGGGTCGTAAATTTTGACCTAAAACCATTTGGCGGTAAAAGGTAAGGTGGACTAGGGTGGAAATCCCTGAATCCGGATTTTTGTTTCAAACCATGAATTTTAGTTCAAGGATCGAAAGTTTTGGTCAAGTCAGGGAGAGGCTCCTAAACTTGGATTTTTTTGTTTTTGAACAATGAAACGATAAAAGTAAGCATTGTTTTTGAATCTCTAAAAATTTTGACATTTGATATGAAAATTCTAAAGAGAGTGGGTTTGACGAGCGAGTACCTGAGAACAGGTTTTGGCCATACAGGCATTGCTCTTACCCAGTTGGGTAAGTCTTCAAGGGTAGTACCTCTTCAAGAACTTGCCGTTAATAGGCAGCATACATCTGTCGCCTTCCATGTTTAGGAGGGCATATGCGCCGTTGGAGAAGACCTTGTCGATGACGTAGGGTCCCTCCCATTTTGGTTCAAATTTGCCTTTGGATTTGTGTGCGAAGACCATTGGTCTTTTTACCGCAAGAACCAAGTCACCCCTTTTGTAGGCTCGTTGCCGGACCCTTTTGTCAAAAGATCCTGCCATGCGTGCTTGGTAAAGTTCAATGCTTTGTCGAGCTTCGAGCCGTCTCTCATCGAGATTGTCCAACTCATGAAGTCGTAATTTCGCATTGCTTTCTTGAGTCATGTCATTTTGTAGAGATACCCTCAGAGAAGGAATTTGGACTTCTAATGGCACGACAGCTTCGCATCCATAAACCAAGGAGAATGGTGTGCTATGGATTGGTCCTCGAACGATGGTTCGATAGGCCCACAAAGCTTCAGACAGTTTGTCGCTCCAGTCTCTTTTGTGACTAGAGACCATTTTCTTGAGGATTTTACAGAGTGTCTTGTTGAAGGCTTCTGCTAATCCATTTGCTGCCGGATTGTATGGAGTCGAAGGACAGCTTTGGATTTTGTATTTGTCGTAAAACATGTAGAATCGATGATCCCGGAATTGTGGTCCGTTATCATGGACGAATCTTTTGGGTATGCCGAAACGACAAATGATGTTGGTGCGCGGGAACTAAAGAACTGATGAGGTCTTCATTTCGTTGAACGCAAATGCTTCTGACCACTTGGAGAAATAATCCATATCGGCGAAGATGAAGCGATGACCTTTGCTTGAAGGGGGAGAGATAGGACCTATGATGTCCATGCCCCATGCTTCAAAAGGCGATGAGATTGCTGTAGGATACAGCCATTCTGGAGGCATGTGAATGTAGTCTCCATGAACTTGGCATTGTTGGCAGCGCTTAGCAAATTGCATTGCGTCGGGTACCATGGTAGGCCAGTAGTAACCCAACCTTTTGATTTGGTCGTAGAGCTTGGGACCAGCCTGATGAGCTCCACAAAGACCAGCGTGAACTTTTTTGAGTGTTTCTTCAGCTTCTTGTTGTGACAAGCAGCGTAGGAGTACTCCATTGAAGGATTTCCTGTAAAGGATCTTTGAAGGGATATCCAAATGAAAGTTTGGGGCTCGCCTTTGGATGCTTACCCGTTCTTTTGGATCTTCAGGTAGGATTCCGAACATAGTGTAATCAATGAACGGATCCCTCCAGTCGCCGATTGAAGTTTGAAGGATAGAGATCCGACTTCCAACCACTCGGTGGCATTCAGCAACTGCTTGGTGTGTGTTAAGAGGAGGGAGGATCCTTCTCTCACACACTGTAATTTGCATGTTTTCCCCTTCTTGAATTGCCATAGATGCAGCAAGTCCAGCCAGGGCATCTGCACGGATGTTTTCACCTCTACGAATGTGGGTGATGTTGCAGATGTCAAACTTTTGCAGAAGCGATTGTGCCTTGTTGTAGTAAGGCAGCAGATCAGGCTTCCTGACTTCATATTTCTGATTCATCTGGTTGACGATCAGTTGAGAGTCTCCAAAGACTTCCAGCATGGTGATACCGGATTCAATGGTGAGTTCCAATCCTAGGATCAGAGCTTGGTATTCAGCTGCATTGTTTGTGCATGGTTCCAATAGCGAGAAAGCATGTGGAATCATGTATCTGTTAGGGCTAACAAAGAGGATGCCAACTCCCGAGATCAGCTGTCTTTTTTCATTTGTCCTGGTTGCACCGTCAAAGTACATGTCCCAGGAGGCATTTGGCGAGAAGGTCTCCACGTTGTAGACGGGTTCGTCTGGGAGATCATCTCTGAGTGGTGAATCTTTAGGCAATGGATGCTCTGCGAGGAAATCTGCTAGAGCTTGGCCTTTGATTGCTTTTTGTGGCACATACCTAATATCAAATTGTGATAGAAGGATGGACCATTTTGCCAGTCGTGCATTGAGAGTACCTGCTTTTGTAACAAGGACCTTCAAGAGGTTGATCCTTGAGACGAGGTAGACTGTGTTGGAAAGCAAGTAGTGACGTAGCTTTTGTACGGCGAACATCACTGCAAGGCATTCTTTTTCGACTGGAGAGTAACGATGCTCTGCACCTACTAGCATGCGGCTGAGGTAATATAGAGCAGCTTCCTTTCCCTCGCCATTCTCTTGGGCAAGCAGAGCGCCTACAGAATGATCAAGAGCTCTTATATACAAGAGGAATGGTTTTCCAGTGGCAGGGGCAGCTAACACTGAAGGTTTGGTCAGGTATGACTTGATATCTTGAAATGCGGCTTCATAGTCGGCATCCCAGACAAAGTCTACACCCTTTTTCATCAATCGAGAGAATGGACGGCATTTCCCCGAAAGATTGGAGATGAACCGTCTGATGTAGGCCAATCTCCCTTGGAGCCCTTTTAATTCTCTCAAGGTTCTTGGAGAGGGCATTTCTAGAATAGCCTTGACTTTTATGGGGTCAAGTTCTATTCTAGCTTTCCGAACAAGGAATCCGAGAAACTTGCCCGACAAGACGCCGAAGAAGCATTTTAGAGGATTCATCCGCAGTTTGTGTTTGCGGAGTGGGAGGAAGACTTCCCGAAGATCTTTGAGATGGTCTTCTTTTCTTCTGCTTTTGACGGCGAGGTCATCAACGTAACATTCGACCGTCTTGTGCTGCATATCTTGGAATATTTTCATCATAGCCCTCTGATATGTGGCACCAGCATTTTTCAGACCAAATGGCATGGCAGTGTAGCAATACACGCCAAATGGAGTCCGAAATGAAGTGTGTTTTTCATCTTCAGGATGCATCTTTATCTGATTGTAGCCAGAGAAGCCATCCATGAATGTCATTCGCTCGAATCCACAGGTATTGTCAATCATTACCTTTGGTATGGGGAGCGGGAATTCATCTTTAGGGCAAGCGCCATTCAAGTCTCTATAGTCAATACAGAGTCTGATCTGCCCATTTTTCTTTGTCACGGGGACAATGTTGGCCAACCATTCAGGATGTTGTTCCTCACGGATGAAGCCAACGCTTTTGAGTTTTTGAACTTCTTGTTCAATTTTATCCATCACATCCGGACGGAATCTTCTTTGGCCTTGCTTGACAGGCTTGATGTCTTCTTGAAGATTGAGTTTGTGGACTGCTACTTTGGGGTCTAAACCAGGCATTTCAGCGTAAGACCAAGCAAAACAATCAACGAACTCACGAAGAAAAGAGATATACTCGGGTAACTCATCATCCTTTATATTCTTGCTTATGAATACAGGACGTGAGTTATAGGTGTTCCCAAGTTTATCTTTTGAACAGGATCTTCTGTCGGAAGGTTCGAAGGTGGTTCCTCCACAATATTTTCGGAGGCTTCCAACTCAACGAAACCTTCTGGAGTTTCAACTGCATACCAGACCAAGGCTCTGTTCCTTTCCATGGATTTTCTTGATTGGTGATCTCGTCAAGGCTTGCTATGAGATAGTCCCAATCGCCTATTGAGTCTGGTATTTCTTTTGGAGACGAGGGTTCTTCTGGGTCAGGATGCCACCCGTCTGTGTCATCGGGCGATTCCTCTTCATCATCAGAGAAATCGTACCAATTGGAGGAGCTTCCTGGATCTTTGTCAAACGACTCTTCAAAGAGATATCCAGGGAGATCGATGTCTTTATGGGCTTGAGATGTTGAGGCTAGGTCGGTAAATCGACTTTTAAGCCTTTGTGTCAACTGTCTCAGGGGGGTATCAGGATCATACCCTAACCCATGTGAAGACTTTTCTACATATCCGTAGAGTCTCCAATCTTCCAGCTGGCTTTTGGTCAAGGCGGGCCCCAATGGCGTGAGAATACTGCGGCCTTCTCCCAAACCGACTGGGTTCTGAGCGTCAAAGCCCATTTTCTTCATGATAGCTTGTGCCACAGGACTATATAGAGATAGTTGAGGCATACCTTCGTTTTGGAAAGGTTCAAGCAAGGAACTTGATGAAGAAGCATCCGATCTATGAAAGAAGATCGGTCTTTGCTTTGGTGATGTTGCCGGAACAACAAAGGTAGCAGACGTAGGATCTTCTACATCAGCAGGTGTCTCCATCGGAGTGAGAGCAGGCTGAACTTACTGAGTGTCAGCTTGGCTTGACGATGCATCGTCTTCTGGCTCTGAGTCCGAGTCTGTGTCTTGCATGATAGACATGAGAGAAACAACAAATTTGCTCCCAGACTTTTGTTTCGCCTTCTTCACTTTAGTCGTGATGACCAAAGGTTTTGAATTCTTGAGGGAGATGACGAAGGGAGATTGACTACTCTCTTCTAATTTGCCGGAGGGTTTGTTTTCTTCCGGTGATTTTTGAGGAGCCTTGCCTTTATCTTTCTGGAGATTTTCAGCAGGGGGTGCTATTTCCCCTTCTTCTTTTTCTCCTTCATACATCTGGGAGTCTGCGAAGTGGACTTCTTTACCTTTGAAGGGTTTTCTGTCCGCAAAGACATGATGTACCATGCCGTCGTCACCGACGAACTTGATGCATTGATGTAGAGTTGAAGGGACAACACCGTTCTCGTGTATCCAAGGACGTTCGAGAAGGATGTTGTAGCATGAGGGGGTTTTTATTGCATACACAGTGACCTCAGAGATAAGATCACCGATTTGAAATTTGAACCTGATTTTGCCGATAGGCCTTTGAGTACTCCCATCGTATCCAAAGATAGATACGGATGTGTGGCTCAGCTTGTTGGGTGGGATGCCCAACTCTTCAAGAGCCGAAGTGGAGATAAGGTTGAGTGCAGAACCTGGGTCGATCTGAACTCTATGTATCGGCATTTCTTTGATATACCCTGTGAAGTACAGGGGTCGGTTGTGCCTTGCTTCGCCAAGTAGGAGGTCTTCCTTAGTGAAGGCGATGGTTGCACTGGCTGCCTTTTGAACCGAGAGGCATTGGATGCATGATCCCTCGCTTTTCTCTTTTTCTCCTTTTAAGGAGGTTTCTGAGTTTTTTGACCCAGTAGTCCATTTCAATTTGGAGGACTTGTGGGCATGTTTGTCGACATCCTCATTCAGTTTTTGTAATTCTGAGATAAGATTATCACGAGTGCGTGGAGACATTCGCAATAAGTCTAGGATGTGAAGACGTGCAGGTATGTGTTTGAAGTGCTCAACCAAGTCATACTTGAAAGCCTCCTTGGGGCCTGCATGTTCATTGTTTTTGCCACTGGGGGCGCTTACAACATCTTTTCCCGAAGGATTTACATAAGTAAAGGAAGATTGGTTGTAATTCTTGTGGTAGTCCGGGCCAGAGCGGGTGCCTCTACCAACTTCGAGAGCTTCTTGAGAAGGATCTTCGTTTGGAAGATTGTCTTCAGGATCAAGAGGCTGTCATTTTCATCTACTGGGGATGTATCTGCAGCAGAGCTGCCATCCTCAGTAATTGTGTTGCACGGAGCATTTTCCGGGAGCAAGTCCTGTACAGCATCCATCAGCTTTTCTTCTGTGTTGATTATTTCATCATCCCAAGCATCATTATCTGGGTTTTCTTCATGATGATCAGTCGGGAAGAATGTGTATCCTGAAGTCACAGTCTTAGGAGAAGAAACCTGAAAGGGTGTCATCTCTATGAAAGTCACGTGAGACGAGGTAGCTCCAGAGGATACATTGCTAGGCGTCGTCGGAGTATAGGTAATCTCATCAGACGACGCTTCAGAAGAGCTATAGTCCTGATATATTAAATTACAGGAAGCTCTGATAGGAGATGTTGCCTGCTCGGAGTCAGACTCATCCTCGGATGTAAGAGGTTCGTCTATCCAGCAATGTTCTCCATTTTCAGGAGTTAAGGGTGGATGTACCTGATTATCTTCAGGGACTTCAGGCTCTGGGTTACGAGGAGGCTCGTTAACGTGATCTTGCTCTTGTTCTAGAGCGAGACGCTGCAAGATCCTTGCATATTCTTCAAGATCAGGCATGGGAGCCAGATCCTCTTCTTCGTCTTCTCCGTGTGGCTCAACATAGTTGATTTCCACTGGAGCAATGACAGGTGCTGGGTTAACAGCATCTTCTTGTGCAGCCACTTGATCTTCTTCATCATCAGACCAGGATCCTTGTGGTTGCAAAGGGTTATACCAGATTACTGGCATAAGGTGAGTTTCAGGAACCCATTCTTCATCGGAGAGATATTCTCCTGTTTCAAGGGATTCCTCCCACTCATCGGTGTAGCCGAACTCGAATCCATCATCGGTGTCACTGGATTCGTATCCCTCCATGGAGAATCCGACTACTAAATTGCAAGAGTATGATGCCCCTTGCGTGGCTTCTTCTCTGAATTGAGGTGGCATGAAATCACTGAGAGTGAGTTTTCTTACCCCCTTTGAAGTCTCTGGAAGGGACGTTTTTGTTGCCCCCTGTGAAGCGGTAAAGGAAGACTCTGCTTTTTCATGGACTTCTTGTTTTGGCTGGGTCTTCTCTTGCCGTTTGAGCTTGAGGAGATGTTTCCTAGCCAGCCTTCGCTGTAGAGCGGTCGGCTTTGTTTTCACGATCTCCCAAATTTCATCTTCTAGGAGATCGGGATGTACCCATATAGGTTGTCCGTCTGGTGACGGGAAAGGAACCAGCTCCTCGGACGCTTGAATTTTGTTTATCACCATGAAGGAAGTAGTGATCTTCTTCTTCGGTGATTTTGGTGTTTGTCCACATGACACCATGTTGACGGAGGCAGTCCCATAGTTTTTGTCAAAGGTGATGACTCCGTTTTTCCACATCTCATTGATCTTCTCTCTCACAACAAAGCATTGATTGAGAGGATGTGAGATCATCTGATGGTATGGACAGTATCGGGGATCATTGGTTTTGCCAACATCTCCCGGTCTTTTGGGCTCTGGCAAAATAAGTTTGCCATTTGCTAGGAGAGCCTCAAAGATTTCTTCAACATCTTCATCGAACGGATATTTCTTTTCTACACGTTCTTTGAAGGCATCAGAGAGTTCAGGCCTTTTACCTGCAGTTTTGTTTTCAGGTTTCTTTGGCTGCTGAGGAGCTGACTTAGTCTGCACATTGAGAACCTCTTTTTTCTTTGGTTTTGAGGTTGTAACAGCAGTCGGCTCTTTCTTTGATGATTTCTGACTGTTGAGGTCTTTGATCACCATTTCAGCTTCCATGGAAGCTTCGAGGAGTTCCCCCAGGTTCTTTGATTTGTTGCCGATGATCATGGAGCGGATTTTTGCTCTCATATTGTTACGGCAGATGTCGACTAGCGACGCTTGTGGCAGTACATTTGAGCAATTGTACGCCATTGCCTTCCATTTGTGAATGAAGTTGTATGTTGACTCATTCTCTCCCTGTTTTAGGCTGCAGAGTTGAGCCATAGTAACAGGATGATCCTCACCTTGGAAGTGGGTCAGGAAGCGTGTCTCTAGCATTGCCCAGTTCTTGATAGAGTTCTCCGGCAGAGTGGAGTACCAATCAAAGGCTGTACCTTTTAGGGTACTTGCGAAGAGGCGAATCTTGAGGGCATCTTGATCCGCGATAGCTCCCGTCAGGATCTTGAAATGGATGACATGCTGTCTGGCTGATCCTTTCCCCGTATATGTTTGGAGAGTAGGATGTTTGAATTTTGTTGGGAATGGGACTGAGTCCATCCATAACGGATATGGTGGCTTGATCCCATGCTCTTTGAGTATATCCTCTTCTTTAGCTTTGGCGAGGATACTGTCTACGTCCTTTTTGGTAAGGGCGCGTGACTCATTTTCTTCACAATTTTCCTCGTTATCGCGATGATTCGGAGGAGGCTCGCTGTTCACCTGATTTTGGACAACAAGGAGAAGGTTTTCCATCAGAGTTTCAATCCTCTGCTGGCCTTGTTCCAACTGCTGGATGTGTGTGAGCGCATCATCTTAAGGTGGATTCTGAGGTGGTAGCTCAGAATTTGTAACCAGGACGTTCATTCCTCGAGATTCAAACGAAGAAACCGTCCTGGTGACTGAGCGGGGGCTCACTCTTTTTGATGAAGAGCTTGATGAAGGATTACTCTCCCGTCCTTGGCTTGAAGGGGCAGGAGATTCTTCGGGATGTCTTCGTGTCCTGGTGACGCTACGGGTCACCGGACGTCGGACATGGATTTTTTATGCTGACGTTTGGCGTCTTCTAGTTTTTCCAACCATATGGATGGCAGCAACTTGGTCGGGTCTTTCTTTTTCGACCCATTTGTGGGAGACTTGAAGTGTAGGAGGCTGGGTTCGTTGCTTCTCTAGTCTCTTTTGTCGATATGACGCACGGTGGCGTGCTCGACGAGCGATTTGAGCTTCAGTCAACTCTGGCTGGGCTTTAACAATGAAGGATGTACTCCCTCGGGCGCAGCAGCCGAGCTTGTCTTCTTTGTAATTGGGCAAGGACAAGATGTGGACCCGGTCCTTTGCCTGTTGCAGTGAAGCTTTGAACCTTTCGAGTTCGGCCCCTGTAGAGATGAAGGGTCGAACTGAAGGAGTGTAGGCCTTGGCAGGTGCTTGTAGAGGCCTAGTGATGCATGATCTGATTTTGGGTTTGTGGGAGCAATCCGGTTCATGCTGGGTTGACTTGGGAGTCAAGTTGGAGATGGTCTCTCCTCTTTCATGTAGGCAAGAGGGTAGAACTGGTTCTCTTTGAGTGGGGCCAGGTATGTTGGCTTGGTGGAGGTTTGAGACCTTCTTTGTTTTGGGGAAGGTCTTGGAGACCAAGTCTTAGGGTAGACCTGGTTGGTTGTTGGTTGAGGTTTCGCGGGGATGCCGCGGGTTTTAGTATTCTTGGGGTTCGCCCTTGGTGTCACAGAAGTGACACGTTGAGGGGCGATCTTCTGCTTCTCGGCAGTTACCTTTGGTGTCACAGTAGTGACACGTTGCGAGGTGACCTTCTGCCTTTTGGCAGGAGCAGTTTCTTCTTCGGGAAGTGGGAATGGTCCCAGTGTCCCGAAGACGATGGTCCGGGGAGTCGAGGTCGACCCGGAGTTCAGAGAGTTGCTGAGGGAGTTGGTGCTTCGGCAGCTAGCAGGGCGCTTGTAAGTGCGCTTGGTTTGCTTCTGTTGAAGCATGAGCCGGTGCTTGTTTTCATCGAAGGTGATGATCAGTGAAGCTGCCATTGTTAGTTTCAAAATTTCTGAAACAAGACCACATCCATTAGTAATCACAAGAATATGATGATCATAAATGGGGAATTCTATGATTTTGTCTTTTCAAATCGCTCAAGGGACATGACCCAAGCAATATGAAGAAGGCAAAAAGCCATAGAGGGTACAATTGTTCTGGTTGCAAGCATGGTAGGCTCAAAATGAGCGTTCCAATGACTGCTAGAAGCAATTGTATACCTAAATTCGACTTATCGAGAAGCGGAGCTTGCTCGAGATAAGAAGAATATAAGGTAGGAGTTACAAATGTGCCGGTCACAGATACAGTAGACCCTGAAAGGGCGTACTAGTACCACTATGCACAAATGTTGGAGATCCCATCCATGAGATGGGATTCTCTGTTTTGAAAGGTCAGAAATGGATTCGTCAAAGAGAGCAGGTGGCATTCCGATTCAAATACGGGCTCAACGATTTCCGCGAGCGCCAGTACTCAGAAGGAAAGAGACCACAATTTCTCGAATCTGAATCCAAAAGTGACGAGTTTTTTTTTTTTTTTTTTTTTTTTGAAATGTCAAGATTGGTTCCATCAAGGAGAGCAAATGGTATTCCAATCTGAACACGGTTGAGGATGATCTTGAGGAGTGCATTAACTCCCATGTTGCACTACTTTTGACTGGAGAGGACATGTGCTATCTTGAGGACTTTCAAGATAACACTGTTGAGGATGCCCATGCAGTATGGAAACCCCATTTTGAGGAGCTTGTACCATTGGTACGCCAACTCTTCTATATCAGGTGAATCCACCCAAGCCTGAACTGAAGCGCCTCCCATCGAACTTGCGATATGCTTACCTTGAGGATGAAGAAGCATATCCTGTGGTTATTTCTTCATTTCTTACTGAGGACCAAGAGGGGCAACTGTTGAAAATACTCAAACAGCATAAAAGTGCAATTGCATGGAATGTGGTGGATATTAAGGGAATTGACCCTTTAGTGTGTACGCATTGCATCTACCTTGAAGAAGATGCTAAACCATGTAGACAGATGCAACTCTGGCTCAATCCTACCATTTAGGAAATGGTAAGGACTAAGGTGCTTAAACTCCTAGACGTGGGTATTATTTATCCAATCTCGGATAGTCAATGGGTCGGCCCCACTCAGGTCGTATCGAGAAAAGCCAGTGTTACTGTAGTCAAGAACGCTCAAGATTAACTTGTCCCCACCTAAGTACCCATAAGGTGGAGGGTTTGCATAGACTACAAAAGGTTAAATGTGGTCACACGTAAGGATCACTTCCCTCTACCCTTCATGGATCATATTTTGGAAAGGATAGCTGGCCACCATTATTATTGTTTTCTAGATGGGTATTCCTGGTATAACCAAATTGAAATCGCCCTAGAAAACCACGAGAATACCATATTTACATTTCCTTTTGGTACTTTCGCCTACCGACGAATGCCTTTCGGGTTATGTAATGCTCTTACAACATTTCAGAGATGTATGCTAAGTATTTTTGGCAATATGGTTGAGCGAATTCTGGAGGTCTTCATAGACGATTTCTCTGTGCTTGGTAATTCATTTGAGGACTGTTTAAGCAACTTAGAAAAGGTCTTCACTAGATGCGAAGAAAAGAACCTTGTGCTGAATTGGGAAAAGTGTCATTTCATGGTTCGCAGGGAATTGTCCTTGGTCACATTGTGTCGGAAAGAGGATTGGAAGTTGACAAGTCCAAAATAGATTTGATTCCCAACTTGCCCACTCCCAAAACCGTACGATATGTTAGATCATTTTTAGATGTTAGATCATTTTTAGGGCATGCAGGCTTTTACAGGAGGTTTATCAAAAACGTCAGTTCCATATCCAAACCTCTCTGTAACCTACTTTTCAAATAGGCAGAATTTACTGGGCTGAGACATGCAAATAAGCATTTGAAAAGTTGAAAAGCATGCTGATGTCCGCATCGATTATGCAGCTTCCAGATTGGACTTTGCCCTTTGACATTATGTGTGATGCCAGCGATTATGCGGTTAGGGCTGTGTTGGGGCAACGTAAGGACAAGAAACCTTTCGTGATTTCTTATGCAAGTAGGAGTTTGAATAGTGCACAGATCAACTATTCAACCACTGAGAAAGAATTGCTGACAGTGGTCTTTGCACTTGACAAGTTTCGGTCCGACTTGATTGGATCCAAGATTATTGTCTTCACTGATCACTCTGCGCTAAAGTACCTTCTCTCAAAGAAGGATGCTAAGTTCAGACTCATTAGATGGATCCTCTTACTCCAAGAATTTAACTTAGAAATTAAGGACAAGAAGGGAGTAGAAAATGTCGTGGCTGATCAGCTATCTAGGCTGGTCCTTTCCGACACCATTGAACCGACACCAATCCGGGACAGTTTCTCGGATGAACATCCTTTTGCGGTACATCAATCCTTTTTGTACGCTAGTATCGCAAACTATCTTGCTACGGGAAACACTCCTGACCATTGGACCAAGCAAGATAGGAATTCTTTCTTTTCTCAGGTTCGATATTTTTTTGGGACGATCCATATTTGTTTAAATACTGCCCAGAACAAATAATTAGGAGATGTGTGCCGGATAATGAGATACACAGTTCATCTCCTTTTCTTATACATGGGCATGTGGGGGCCACTTTTCAAGTAAAAAGACAATTCATAAAATTCTTCAAAGTGGTTTCTATTGGCCCACATTGAATAAGGATGTTTATAATTTTTGCAAAGCCTATGATCGCTACCAGAAGTTAGGCACAATTTCCAAAAGAAACATGATGCCACTAAATCCCATTCTGGTAGTTGAGCTTAAATCCCATTCTGGTAGTTGAGCTTTTTTATGTATGGGGCATTGATTTCATGGGTCCATTTCCTCCAAGTTTTGGTTATATCTATATCTTAGTGGCTGTGGACTATGTGTCTAAGTGGATAAAGGCTATTCCCTGCCGAGATAATGATTCTAAAACAGTCCAGAAATTTTTGAAAGAAAATATATTTTCTCATTTTGGTACTCCACGAGCCATCATTAGTGATGGGGGTTTGCACTTTTGCAACTGGGCATTTGAAGCCCTGATGAAATAGTATGGGATCACCCATAAAGTGTCTACCCCCTATCACCTAAAGACCAGTGGGCAAGTGGAAGTGTAAAATCGAGAAATTAAAAGAATATTGGAGACTACAGTAAGCCCTAACAGAAAAGATTGGTCAATGAGATTGAATGTTGCTTTATGGGCTTACCGGACTGCTTTTAAAACTCCAATCGGAATGTCTCCTTACCAGCTCATCTATGGGAAAGCATGCCACCTCCCAATGGAACTGAAGCACAAACCTTACTGGGCCATTAAGTAGTTTAACTTTGATATGGATAAAGCTGGGAATAAGAGGAAATTGCAATTAAATGAATTGGATGAGTTGTGCAAGGAAGCCTGTGAATTTATAAAGAGAGGACCAAGATCTTTCATGATGAAAACATTCTACGAAAATCCTTTCACCCTAAGCAGAAGATCCTCCTTTACAATTCTAGGCTTCATTTATTTCCTGGCAAACTTAGCTCCTGTTGGACTGGACCATTCATTGGAAAAGAAGTGTTTCCATACGGTGCTGTTACAATTTATGATCCCAAGGATGGCCAAACGTTCAAAGTCAAAGGTCAAAGATTGAAGCCATTCTTGGAAATTGCACAAGTCGATGAGGAAGAAATTCCTCTTGATGATCCTGTCTTCTAGGATTAGTCGGCCCTGGATCTGACAATGGCTCATTGCTGTATATTATGTCTACTTAGGACTTTAGGTTTTATCCCATTATTTTTGTCGTTTTGTCTAACTTTGGATAGGTAACAGCTCGAACATATCCTAGGTGCTTTCTATACTTTACCCTTCATTACTTTTTATGTTCCTCATGCTACATATGCTCATTGCGTCTCATTCCTTCACACGTTGAGGACAATGTTCATGCTGGGTTCGGGGGTGGGAACAAGCACACTTGTTCATCTTTAGACAAAAGTTTTACATTCTTTTTGGTTTTTTATTTGAAAAAAAAGGAAAAAGAATTGCTATTTCTATTGTTTTTAGGGTTTTGGAAAAAAAATAAGGGAATTTCGAGAGAAATTTTATGAAACAAAGATAACTTGAACCTTGGAATTTTTGGTGCTTTGGGCAAAGATAGAATTGTTTTGTTTAAGGAAAGAGTTTTTGGAAAAATGTTGAATTTTGATCCCTCTCTTTTACACAGTCTGTATACGTTTTCAAGGTTTTTGAATATCGAGCTATGATTTATGTTTTCTTTCACGATTGGATTGAAAATATGATGGAAAACCAACCCTTAGAGGACGTTTGTTTGTGCCCATTTACATATATAATTAAATCACATGCGTTTCCGCTACGCATATATCACGTTTGTTTTGTGTGAATTTGATTCACATTTGTAAAACTCATGTGTAAATGGTATGAAAAACAACTCATTTGGTGCCTTGGATTTTCACACCTCAAGAGGTGTGAAAATCTTTCACATGTCACTGTTACAAGGCTGACTGCTATAGTGTCATTATGAGCAGTCCGCCTTTTAGTTTTTTTAAATTTTTCTGGGCCCCACTTGTAACATCCGGACCGTTCATTTTCTTAAGAATCTCAAACACGGCCATGTATCCAATTTTCAACCGCTGATGATGCATGGAGGTTGAGATATCATCAACATAATTACAACCGTTTGATTAATTTATTGTTACTAACATAAGCAGTCCGCCTTTTAAGATTTTTTTTATTGTTCTGGGCCCCACCTGTAAAATCAGGACCGTTCATATTCTTCAGAAGCTCAGACACGGCCATGTGTCCAATTTTCAACTGTTGATGATGCATGGAGGTTGAGATATCATCAAACAATATACAACCTATTGTTACTAACATACCCAGTCCGCTTTTTATGATTTTTTTTAATGTTCTGGGCCCCACCTGTAAAATCAAGATCGTTCATATTCTTCAGAAGCTCAAACACGGTCATGTGTCCAATTTTCAACCATTGATATTGCTTGGATGTTGAGGTATCATCAAACAATATACAACATATTCATAGATTCACATGTGAAATGTTATGCTAGTAACAAACAGTGGAATCTAATGCACATGTGAGTCATTTACATATGCAAATGACTCACATGTGGGTCATTTACACATGTGAATCACTTTCACAGGAAACAAACGACCCCTTAGTTTCACAGTTTCCTGGTTCATCTGAGTGGTTTGATCAATCACAAACCATTGAATTAATTCGGGCACATGGAAATGGCTACCTATTATTGGGGACCATAAAAAAAGTGTTTAGTTATAAGTCTTGCCAAGAAATAAAAAGTTGTGTGGCTAGTTTGGGGTCGTAGCCTTTTTTACCCGAGCTAGTAAGCCCGTAAGGGTATTTACATACCTAGACGTGCCCTAAAGACATCTGGTTTAGAAGTCATTGGCCTAAAGCTCGTTACATGGGTTAATTAAAAAGCTTAAGGGACCTAGGCATTGCACAGTTACATGTGTGTGTGTTAAAAAAATTAAAGAAAAAAAAGAAAAAAAAAATAGCGGCATTTGAAAAAAAACAGTAGTGCGAAAGCCGTCATGGTCGCCTTGAGAGGAAGGCTGTTTTTCTTTGCTAAGGTTAGGTGGCCCAGAATTTTGGATAAAAAATCTTTTTCACGGAAATTTTTGGTGGATCATTTGATACCTATGTTTTTTTCATATACGCACTTATCACCTGCACTTATCACAACCATGCCTTTGAAAAATTCCAAGAATCGAGAATATCCATTGTTTGTAAATTTTTGTTGGGAAAAGTTCTCATGGTTTTGTTAGGTTTCTACTTTGATTAAAAAAAAAACAAAAGAATTTTGTGGGTACATTCACAGAAAACCCTCATGAGGCACAAGTCGTCCACTACGGGGAACCTAAGGGTTTAAGGGCTTACTGCATATGCTAAATGCAATCGAGAGTGCCAGCGAAAGTGGCGTTGCGTTCATTTTCATGTGGATTCCTCTTTTTATACACAGTTTTTGCTAGGGACTAGCAAAACGCTAGTTTGGGGGGGGGGGGGGGGGGGGGGGTGTGATAAGTCCTTAAAAGGCACATTTTTGTTACTCACTACTAGGAAAAGGACTTTTAGCGGCCGCCAAAAGCCGTCGCTAAAAGTCCAAAGGCGGTCGCTAATAGTCTTTAGCGACAGCCAAGGAGGGGCCGCGGAAACTTCGTCGCTAATAGTATTAGCGTCCGCCACGTGGCGGTCGCTAATCAGTCAGAAAAACTTTTTTTTTTATTTTTTTAATTTTTTAAAGGTATTAGCGACCGCCATTAGCGGTCGCTAAATCCTCATTAGCGACCGCCAATGGAGGTCTCTAATAGTTTAATTTTTTTTTTTAAATTCACCACTGGCGGTCGCTAATAGTCAAATTTTTTTAATCATTTTTTTTTTTTTGCTAATTTTTCCTGCTTTTTATACCTATACGTGAATATATTATATCAAACTACGAAAATAAATTAAAAATACTAATACCAAAACAAAGTCTTATATTAATGATATTCAAAACATTACAAAAGGTCCAATAAATTCCAACAATTACAAAAGTTTCCACAAATTATATTCAATACAAAAATAAACAAATTGTCTGAGGAGGCTGACGAGATCGATCCGATGCTCTCAAACCTGAAGAGAAAAAGGAAAATAAATATTAATAGTCAATTATAAAAATTGGCAATATAAAGTAAAAATGAAAAAATGAAAAATTAAAATGAAAATTTTAAAAGTTAAACCTACGTTTCAACTCTACGAGCAATCCGGGAGTCGGAATCCCGAGCCGTCAGTTCCAGCAAGTCATGAATGACTATAGGCTCGCGCCCGTCCAGTTTCATGGGCACCGGAGCCCATTTGCCCATTTTGGGCGCTCGGAGGTCGATTTACTAAGTTTTAACTTAACGTTTTAACTTAAAACATACGTTTCGACACTATGGGCAATTCGGGAGTCGGAATCCCGAGCCGTCAGTTCCAGCAGGTCATGAATGACTATGGGCCCGTGCCCATCCAGGTTCACGGGAACCGGAGCCTGTTTGCCCAGTTTGGGCGCTTGGAAGCCAATTTAGTAAGTTTTAACTTAACGTTTTAACTTAAACCTACATTTCGACACTACGGGCAATCCGGGAGTCGGAATCCCGAGCCATCAGTTCCAGCAGGTCATGAATGACTATGGGCCCATGCCCGTCAAGTTTCATGGGCACCGAAGGCCGTTTGCCCGGTTTGGGCGCTTGGAAGCCAATTTACTAAGTTTTAACTTAACGTTTTAACTTAAACCTACATTTCGACACTACGGGCAATCCGGGAGTCGGAATCCCGAGCCGTCAGTTTTAACAGGTCATGAATGACTATGGGCCCGTGCCCGTCCAGTTTCTCGGGCACTGGAGCCCGTTTGCCCGTTTTGGGCGCTCGGAGGCCCATTTACTAAGTTTTAACTTAACTTTTGAACTTGAACCTACGTTTCGACACTACGGTTAATCCGGGAGTCGGAATCCCGATCCGTCAGCTCCAGCAGGTCATGAATGACTATGGGCCCGTGTCCGTCCAGTTTCACGAGCACCGGAACCCGTTTGCCCGGTTTGAGCGCTCGGAGGCCGATTTACTAAGTTTTAACTTAACTTTTGAACTTGAACCTACGTTTCGACACTACGGGCATCTCGGGAGTCGGAATCCCGAACCGTCAGTTCCAGCAGGTCATGAATGACTATGGACCCGTATCCATCCAATTTAACGGGCACGGGAGCCCGTTTACCCGGTTTGGGCGCTCGGAGGCCGATTTACTAAGTTTTAACTTAAACCTACGTTTCGACACTACGGGCAATCCGGGAGTCAGAATCCCGAGCCGTCAGTTCCAACGAGTCATGAATGACTATGGGCCCATGCCCGTCCAATTTCACAGGCACCGGAGCCCGTTTGCCCGGTTTGGGCGCTCGGAGGCCAATGTATTATGTTTTAACTTAAACCTACGCTTCGACACTACGGTCAATCCAGGAGTCGGAATCCCGAGCCTTCAGTTCCAGCAGGTCATGAACGACTATGGGCCAGTGCCCGTCCAGTTTCACAGGTACCGGAGCCCGTTTGGCCGGTTTGGGAGCTCGGAGGCCCATTTACTAAGTTTTAACTTAACTTTTGAACTTGAACCTACGTTTCGACACTACGGGCATCTCGGGAGTCGGAATCCCGAGCTGTCAGTTCCAGCAGGTCATGAATGACTATGGACCCGTGCCCGTCCAGTTTCATAGGTATCGGAGCCCGTTTGCCCGGTTTGGGCGCTCGGAAGCCAATTTACTAAGTTTCAACTTAACGTTTTAACTTAAACCTACGTTTTTACACTACGGGCAATCCGGGAGTCGGAATCCCGAGCCGTCAGTTTCAGCAGGTCATGAATGACTGTGGGCCCGTGCCCGTCCAGTTTCACCGGTACTAGAGCCCGTTTGGCCGGTTTGGGCGCTCGGAGGCCCATTTACTAAGTTTTAACTTAACTTTTGAACTTGAACCTCCGTTTCGACACTACGGGCATCTCGGGAGTCGAAATCCCAAGCCATCAATTCCAGCAGGTCATGAATCACTATGGGCCCGTGCCCGTCCAGTTTCACGGGCACCGGAGCCCGTTTGCCAGGTTTGGGAGCTCGGAGGCCTATGTACTAAGTTTTAACTTAAACCTACGTTTCGACACTACGGTCAATCCGGGAGTCGGAATCCCAAGCCGTCAACTCCAGCAGGTCATGAATGACTATGGGCCCGTGTCCGTCCAGTTTCACGAGCACCGGAGCCCGTTTGGCCGGTTTGGGCGCTCGGAGGCCCATTTACTAAGTTTTAACTTAACTTTTGAACTTGAACCTACGTTTCGACACTACGGGCATCTCGGGAGTCGGAATCCCAAGCCGTCAGTTCCAGCAGGTCATGAATGACTATGGGCCCGTACCCATCCAGTTTCACTGGTACCGGAGCCCGTTTGACCATTTTGGGCGCTCGGAGGCTCATTTACTAAGTTTTAACTTAACTTTTGAACTTGAACCTACGTTTCGACACTACGGGCATCTCGAGAGTCAGAATCCCGAGCCGTCAATTCCAGTAAGTCATGAATGACTATGGGCCCGTACCCGTCCAGTTTCACGGGCACCGGAGCCCGTTTGCCCGGTTTGGGCGCTCGGAGACCCATTTACTAAGTTTTAACTTAACTTTTGAACTTGAACCTACGTTTCGACACTACGGGCATCTCGGGAGTCGGAATCCCGAGCCGTCAGTTCCAGCAGGTCATGAATGACTATGGGCCTGTGTCCGTCCAGTTTCACGGGTACCGGAGCCCGTTTGCCCAGTTTGGGCGCTCGGAGGCCGATTTACTAAGTTTTAACTTAACGTTTTAACTTAAAACATACGTTTCGACACTACGGGCAATCCGGGAGTCGAAATCCAGAGCCGTCAGTTCCGTAAGTACTTTCTAAGTTTCTACATTTATAATTTTCCAGCTTTTTAAGTTTCAAAATCTATAAGTTTCTAAAACAAATTAAACGATTTCTATACAAGTTGAAATCTGGAATTAAAAAAATAATTATACCTGGTCAGGATCAGTCGAGGATGCTGGATCATGACTGCCCTCTCCAGCCGAGTCATGTCTCGCCCTGTGGCCTCTGCCAGCGTCTGGTCCCTATAATTATTTATTATACAGCAAAAAACCATTAAAAAATATAAATATTGACACATCAATGACATAATTAACAATTTAAACATACAAAATTTTTTCTTACTAACCTGAGTAGTGGGTAGCGGGTCTGATGCGATCGGGCCGCGACTCTGTAATAGACGAGCCTCCAGCTCTGCTATAACAGATCTCCACTCGGCCCTCATCTCTGCCCTGATCCGCCCCTCCATGGACTGCAGCAATTGCTGGACCTCCTCATCTGTATGGAGGCGTCGGCCCTGGGAGGAGCTAGCACCGGATGACTCCGCTCGCGCGATGTACGAGCGTGGAATGCCCGTCCCATATGTGAGCGTGTATCCGTGCCCGTCCCGGCCAATGACATCGTGGAATATCTCATCCCTCCGAGATGGCAAACTGCGCTCCTCCTCGGGCAAGTCCTCCAGACGTGACTGAAACAGGGCATGCGTAATTGATTCATTTAATATACTATCATGTATAACAAGACATAGTAATAGACAGATAATATAAGCGGTTCAATATAAAAACTTACGATGATAGCTGCAACCTCCGGGTGGCGAGGATCTCGAGAACGCATCCAGACAGACATCCTGTCGACCGGACCGCCCTCGGTCTGCAACTGTTTGGTGGAACACCTATTATTAGTATAATATCATACAAAATGACAAAAATATAAATTACAGGTACGGTCTAACTTTTTACCTCGTGGCGGACCTGCGTGATGTGTCGAGTCCCCAACCTGTGTGCGGGACCCTGCATTGCGCGGTTCCGCGCATTGGTATCGGCCTCTCTCTGTTTCAACATTTATCAATGAAGTTTTATTAGTTACGTTAGTCATTAGTAAATTGTTAAAATTAAATTAAAAAAAATTATAAGTTTCTCACCCTAGCCTCCTCGCTCGTCCAGTACCGGACGAGCTGAGTCCACTGATCAGAAAGAACACCCCTCGGAACTCGCGATAGTATGTCTGGGGCATCCTGGTGTGGCTTCCAGTGCTGCATCTTTATTTTATTTTTATGATCTTTCCACATTTTTCTGCACTTAGACATGCACACTGGCCGGAACAGCTCGGGACATGCCCTCACATTGTCCTGAAAAGGACAAATAATTTTTCATTAGGTTATGATTTAAATTGACACATCCTGTTGAGAAATGTTAACTTATTACCTTAACCTGCTGCCAAACACGGTCTAGGGTATCCACCGGGAATGCCTCCCAGTCAAGTGTAGTCAAAGGGAATGCATATGGATCCCGGACCATATGTCCCAACTGACTGATGAGCTGCCTAGCATGCGAACCCACCGGATGCCAGCTCTCATCAAACTCCACATCAATGGGATTACCGGAATTCCACGTCCGGATCCCTCTGGCAACGCCTCTCCCCCTGCTGGAAGATGGGCCTGTGCTCATAGAATCTATTCAAATTAGAGATAATCTAATTGAATTGAAATAAATTAATTTGCTAGAATTAAAATCTCTAACTATATAAACGTGTACCTGTCTGTGAAGCTGAGGTCTCACTAGGCTGGGAGGTCGATGGCCTACTCGATGGGGCCATCTCACTAGGTTGGGAGGTCGATGGCCTAGAGGGTGGGGCCATCTCACTAGGCTGGGAGGTCGATGGCCTAGAGGGTGGGGCCATCTCACTAGGTTGGGCGACACCCTGTGTAGGAGTAGGGTCCCCAGATGGCCCACTGGTCTGGGCCTGATGCAACAACTCCTCGATCATCCGCGGACGATCTCTCCTCTTTCGTCCTGACATATCTGTTCAAATGTTTGTAACATAAATTAATTTAACGAGATAATTGATATTAACATTTAAAAAAAATTACACTGAATGATAACATTGGTGAATTAGTGGCCCAACCGTTTACTGGACGTGTAAGTCAACTGTATCTCCTTCAATAGTTTCTCGAGCCCAATTAATATCTTCATCACGTTGAACAAGTGCAGTCTGATCAAGAACTTGTTGGGCGAATGCATCAATATCTGGCTCATCACATTCAATCTGATACACTCCCCTCCTTGTCATTTTAACTGCAACCTGCCAGTTAGGATCTTTCGGATCTCTGACATAGTAAACTTGCTCCGCCATTGAGGACAGTATGTAGGGTTCAGCACTTATTCGATCATCCTGGTGTAACAAATTGTTAAAATTTACCAATGTAAACTGGTAATTATCTGTTTTCACCCCTCGGATGGGATCCACCCAGTCACACTTAAACAATGGAAATTTTAACCCACGGCTGTATACAACTTCAACAATATCCTTCAACCGGCCGTAGTAGTAATCAGCATCAACAGACGGACAACCGAGCCCACTATTTTGCATGGCTCATTTCTCATCTACATCCTTGATGCGAAATCGAAAACCATTGACGTCACAAGTCGTGTAACGTCGGGCCGTTCTGAAGGGACCATCAGCTAACTGATTCATTTCATCGGTCAAATTAAGATCGCTGGTTCTTCGTAAATTACACACCTACGCAATGCATGTAATCACTAAATATCACTACATGAAAGTAATGTGACAAGAACAAGTTAAATTTGTCCTAATGATTGAATACGTACGTGATTCTTGAACCATTCGTGAAATGACCGATAATGGGACTGATGAATTTCAGGAGCTGAAGCACGAGGCATGTCCTGTTTGAGCTCATCGATATGTGTCCTGCGATGCATAACACGTGTTAATGACAACTTCGATAATTTAGGTAAGAAATTGACAAGTTACAGTTATGAATGAGTGATAATTTACTGAGTCAAAGCCACAACAGATGGGGTGTTGAACAACACCCACCGGTGAGCTTGAATCCACTCAATATCGTTGAGCTCAAATGGCGTGCCCTCCCCAACTAGACCATCATTAATCCGCGAGGGCCTGGTTAACTTTGTTTCAATATTATCATTGAGATATGTTGCGCAGAAATTTGTGCACTCATCCATCAAATACCCCTTAGCTATGGATGCCTCTGGACGAGCTCTATTACAAACATACCTCTTCAATGTGTTCATGTACCTCTCGATCAGATACATCCATCTGAATTGGACGAGGCCGCCAAGCAGGGCTTCACTGGTTAAGTGTATGGTCAAGTGAACCATGACATCAAAAAATGCAGGTGGAAAGATTTTTTCTAGATGACACAATGTCACAGCAATCCTCTCTTGCAGACCATTCAACTCATCAATTCGGTGAACTCTAGAACAGAGTTGTCTGAAGAAGTTGCTAACTTCAATCAACGGCACTACAACATTCTTAGGCAAACAGTTCCGTATGGAGATAGGCAGCAACTGTTGAATGAGAATATGATTGTCATGACTCTTTAGACCCTGTAATGTTCTTTCTTTCATGTTCACACGCTTAGCGATATTCGAACAATACCCGTCAGGAACCTTGACATCCTTCAGAACAGAGAGGAAGACATCTTTCTCATCTTTACTCATCGTGTACTGCGGAGGAGGCATGTACGCCTTGTTGGACTCTCTCATCTGCAAGTGCAACGGTTTTCTCAAGCCCATTTCTTCCAAGTCACGACGTGCATTGACACCATCCTTCGACTTCCCTTGAACACCGAGAATGGTCCACAATATATTATCACATACGTTCTTCTTGATGTGCATAACATCTAAGTTGTGCCTCAGTAAGTTATCTTTCCAGTATGGTAGATCGTAGAAAATACTTTTTTTCTTCCAATTATGACTTCGCCTTCTATTTGCATTGGTAATCGAAGGAAGCGGGAGGGCCAGTAAATCTTGAAAATCATACACGGTACGTACTTGCTCCTGCTCCAGCTGTGACAACAAATCAACTCCCGTCATTTTTCGAGGTGCTGGACAATATTCTCGAGTGCTGTCAAATGACACTCTGTCCTTCCTGAACCTGTGCAATGGAGGTAGAAAACGTCTATGGCCCGTGTATGCCCATTTTCTGCCGTGCTTCAACCAAGTTGACTTCTTCTCCTGATTGCAGCAAGGACATGCAAACTTTCCCTTTGTGCTCCAGCCCGACAAGTTAGCGTAAGCAGGGAAGTCGTTGATTGTCCACAATAATGCGGCGCGGAGTTTAAACATTTTATTGCCTTCGGCATCAAATGTCATCAGACCATCAACCCATAATTCCTTCAATTCATCAATCAAAGGTTGCATATATACATCAATCTTGTCCCCTGGTCCTCGTGGTCCATCTATAAGTGTGGATAGGATCAGAAAAGGTTGCTTCATGGACATCCATGGCGGGAGATTATAAGGCACCAAAACAACTGGCCACGTACTGTGATTTGCCCCAGTTATGGATCAGAATGGACTAAAACCATCTGCAGCCAAACCAAGCCGCACATTGCGACAATCCAAGGCAAAGTCTGGGTTCCTCCGATCGAAGTCTTTCCACGCTGGGGAATCTGCTGGATGGATTAACTTACCATCGTCCCTGCTGTTCTCGGCATGCCATCTCATCAGTTTAGAACTCTTTGATGACATAAAAAGCCGCTTCAGCCTGGGCTTAAGTGGGAAATATCTCACTTGCTTTGCTGCCACATGTTTGCCACGATTGATAACACTTGTAGAACAATTCTGACGATTGTGACCAACCCCGTCCTCTTTCCATCTCGATGACTGACAGACAATGCACGTATCAAGATGGGCATTCTCATTCCTAAAAAACATACAATTGTTTGGACATGCATCAAAAGTCCCATACATGAAGCCTAAATTTTCAGTTAACTTGCGGGCCTGATAGTAGGACTCAGCAAGTTTTACACCGGACGGGAGCGCTCGATGCAACAACTGGAGGAGCATATCAAAGGACGTGTCAGACCACTGATTCAATGCCTTCAAATGTAACAACTCAACAATAAAGGATAATTTACTAAAGTTCTTGCATTCGGGATACAATTGGGTCTGTGCATCGTCTAGAATTTCAAAATATCTCATGGCTTCTTCATCGGCACCGGAGCGAGGATTACTCCCACCCGCACCGTCAGTCTCACAGCTTGTGTATTCAGGTGCCAACTCGCATGCGATATCATTTAGCATTGCGATCATCGGATCAGTCTCTGACATATCATCCACCTCAACTTCATCTCTAGCTCATTTGCGACATGAAACATACTCTTCTTCATGTTTTATCCAATTCTTGTACTGCTTCAAGAATTCGTTCAGAATCAGATGCTCTCGGACAAGCTCTCTTCTGTAATAATAATGATTCGCACATTTTCTACATGGACAACTGATGAACTCATTGTCAAACCCATTGGTAAATTCCATGAACTAGTTAATCCCCTCCATGTATTCCCTGGACATCCTATTCGGTAAATCAATCCAGCTCTTGTCCATCTCGGTAACTATTTATGTGGAAATCTAAAATTATTACAGTACAATTAGCCCAAGGTACCGTGCATCATGCAAATCACCTATCCATAAACTGCAAACTCCTTACTACAGGGTGGTTGGTCCTATCCCATTCGAGAATGCACGATCCAACTTGCACTCAACAACTCGAATACTTCGTCCCCTAGTCAGACAAAATTTCGACAGCATGTCCACGTGGTTCTCCAAATACACGACACAGATACAACATCAGTCATACCTGTGTATGCACTCAGAGAACAATGGGACGTCAACCGAAACTCTATCTAACATCGGACTTGCATGAGCCATTGAGTATAAGATGGATAATTGCATTCCCAAACTGTCCGAACTGGACAATTCAATATAATCGCATACGACAAAGTTCGAATGTACATCACAAGAACAACGAATCTAGTCAAAGACCCAATCCGTCGCGTCAAGGATTACCGAACAGATATCATACACAATTCTCGAACGGGTTCTAAGTTTCACTAATGCATGCAAATGAATAAAAATTGCAGTGGAAGGTTCACAACCAATGAAATCTTCAATATACTTATCAAATAATCCACAGAAACAATACATCTAAAAAATACAGTCTTTTCAAAAGCTGATCCATATTTCAATAAAATTTAAAACTAAGTGGGGTTCAGCCATGATTTTAAATATCGGCCAATAGGTATCGTAATAGCTTGCCCAAGGTAAGATGGTACGTGTTGATCCATACAAACAGGTTTTGATGTTTTTGAGAAACAATCCTATGCTTCTCATGGAATTTTCTGTTGAAAGTAAAGTAATTATTCTAAATAGTTTTAACAATGATTATTTTAGTGGTTATCCTAAATATTAAACGAATTCGGCAAGTTTAATTAAATAAGAAAATTAGGTAAATGTATGAGATTGGGGACTTATAAAGGTTACTACTTATTTTCTGTAACCCTTATGTTTGCAGACTTGCTCAATGATATTAAGATTTTGAATTGAATTAACTTCATATGTATATCCTTTGAATTTTCAAAAATGTTTGTGTTTTGTGTTATTTTTTTCTATTCCAATGTGTGAGTCTTGGACTGGTGCAAACTTCAGTAAGTATTTGAAAAATAGACTGCGAGTGAATTAAGTTATTATAAGGTTCTTATCATATAAAGAGCAATCACGGTTTATTGCACCAGGTGCTTTTGATAGTGACATGTAGTAGAAGAAGAAATTTTAAGAGCGCGTTGTTTAATTAAATGGTTTAGACTTCCATAAATCCATTAGTTTAAAGTAACTTGGATATTCTTAGGCTTTCTAATATATATGACCCAGTTAACCAACCTACCCATGACTAGTTTGTGATAAGATGAATAGAACCTAACATCTTATTAGAATAAAATGCTATTGACTTTCTCCTTCATATGACCCCGATGCATAGTACATAGGTGGCCTCGTGCAATAGTGAAACTCAAAAGCACATTTAGTCTTTTTACGCTAGCTAGAATTTGTTTTGGGTGTTAAGTAGGGTGGGTTTTTGAATGAGACATGTTTGGAATATAGATTTCAAACCGTTTTATTAAAGATTGAGAGGTATGAAATTTGATGAAGATATGCATTTCTCTTTCCCATAAAGACCCTTCTCGGGTTGTTTTCATTGGCAAAGGACTAGTCTTATGATAAACATGAAAAGGTATTTATATCATTTTCACATGCATCTTCTACAGACTACTGACATGGGTTGATTTCCTTAGGGTTTTAACCAAACATGGGCAGTTTGGCTGTTACCAAAGGAGAATGATATGAAAATAAAATAGTGGGTGTTAAGGCACCCCATCATGGCTCACTAACATGCACTTGCTTTTGCTTTTGGTTTCTTTAAAGTGATAAAGAAAGCTTGTATTGACATGAGTTGATGTGGTGGGTCTGAGTCAAAGAGAGTGGAGGACCTATGCTACTCAACAGCCCTACCCTATTTAAGATGTCTAATGGAAGATTTGGAATTTGGCTCTAGGAAGGGTGCAAGAGAGCATCTTTGGGCCAGAAATTACTTTTTTTAAGGGTGACAACATTCTAAGAAAGTGAGGAAACTAAAAAGCAAGTGGATGGAATAAAGGGATGTGAAGAAAAGATGGCCATATCTTTAAACACTGCCCAACTGAAGTAGTATAAAAGAAAGAAAAAGATTAAACATGAACTCCAACATTGTGGGGTTGGATGGTCATGGCCATTTGATGAATTATTGGTTAACCCGGTGGTCTAAATGAATATAATATAAAAAAGTTCCAGTCATAATTAATCAATTTGGACTGTATATGATGGGTCCTCACTTTTATTGCCCACCTCTATTATAGGAAATATAAAATGAAATGAAAACCTGGAAATAGAGGATGGTAGTGACTGCAAAAGCAAGTTACATAATATATTTGAATCAAACTTCATTACTTTATAAAGTTCTCTTCAAAGGGCTTTTGGGATGGACAAAAAGAATAAAACCCAGGGACCCGTCATATTTCTTTCCCTTTGCTTCTTGTGTGCATTCCCCTTCTTGAAAGCCAAAAGAAGTCAATTATAATGATTTGCATTCTTAAAAGTTTTGGCAGGTTAAGTAAAATACATGTCATTTACTTTTACAGTTACTGGAAAGAGACACTAGATTCTTTAACTTTTTCTTTCTGGGTAGTTTTGAGCTTGAAACAGTAAATAAAATCCTAGTGACCCCTCTTTCCATTCATGTTCCCTTTGCCTACTTTCATATCCTCTTCTTGTAAGCAAAAAGAGTCCTTTTGTATTCATCCACAGTTCACAGTTCTTGATAAATGTAACTGAAAACTTCTAATTAAACTATATATTTACCTTTCCCATCTATTTGTTCTTTTCCAACTCAAATTCTGTATGTAACGCGCGCATCATCGAACAAAATATGTTAATAATCCTCATTTGATTTCTGTTTTTCTTGTTAATGACCAAGTAGGTCCATATCTAATTCCAACTCACCAACACCACCCTTAAAAAGATTATGTTGACTGCCAAAGATTAGCATAAATCACACAATCTCTCTTCATTAGCTATGGTCAAACTAATGTAATAAGTGTTAATTTCTTAATTTATAGCTGGATCATATCATCCAGTACAAGCCCAAGTGACTTCTTTCAATTCAAAATCACTTAAAGATTGCATGACCTTCATGTTTCAACGCACCTGCCTTGAAATGATATGATAAAAGAGGGATCCAATTTACATTAAACTGGATGTACCACATATGATAAATGTCAAAATATTAATTAAATCACATGTAACACACAGAAATGATCCACCATTCGTTAGAAGTATCTAAGCTCATGTCTCCACATTTTATAACTACATTGTATTATTAAGCATACTACAATCTCTTCTTTCAATTGAATATAATTAAGCACATATGCTACTTTGATATTAACAGTTTTCATATGGTAAAGTAAATCTTGAGGGGATGTTTGTCATTCTCCTATAGGTAGCATTAGAAATGGGAGAAATGATGTAATACATTTTATGGAGAGGAATCTGATGGATGATGAGACTCACAATGGATAGAGGAGGAATGTGTACTCCTCCTGGTCGAGGACTTTCAACATTTTCAATGAGCCAAGCCAAGCCAAGCTGAGGTTGGCTTGCACTTGAAGCTTGGCTTGATGCACTTAGTTGAACTCGAGTCCAGCCCAGCTTAAATTTTCTCAAAATCGACTAATTTCAAATAATAATTACCTTATTTGGAGCATAGGTCAGGGTAAAACTTGAAATTTAGGATGATAAATTATGAATGATGAAAATCTCTGTTTTTTTTTTTTTTTCTTTTGGCCTTTTTTTTAGGACCATATAGAACAAGTCAATCTCAAGCCCATTGGCAAACCTATGTGCAAGCATGAACCACCCCAATGGCCATTCAAACATTTAATGGTCCATCTGAGTAGGCCCACTTATCCTTGTTTTTACAATGCAGCCACAATATGAAATCTAGGCCATGCCGGAATCCAAGTTACACATAAAATAAGTAAGAATACAGCTTCCATGACAACACAAGAAATTTAAATGAAGTCGACTTCTTCCCCCTTGAAAGGCATTGGGCAACTAGTCTCATAGAAGACTTTGGCATTTCATGACTCAGTCGAAACACACAAACATGTCTCAGAGATCTTCTTCCAACCCTTTAAAAACTCCCAACACACAAACATCTAAGGGCTGAAGAGCGAAGCATCAATGATAAATATGTGCAAGTAGCAAGACAACACAGGTAAATAGATTTTCGTCCTCTCCATAAAATGTATTACATCATTTCTCTCATTTCTCCCATCAATGTAAATATGTGCAAGTAGCAAGACAACACAGGTAAATCAGTTTCCATAAAATGTGACATGCATCAAATGTATTACATAAATCAAATGAAAAAAAAAAATCAAATGAGTATAGAAGAAAAATCAAATGAAAAAAAAATACATACCAGCAGCTACGGTTTCAGCAGTGGTGGATCCGGCGCGTGGGAGGGCACAGTGCAGATCGAGAACAGAGGGAGGGAAGGGGAGAGGGAGAGAGAAATAGAGAGGGAGAGGGAGAGAGAGAGAACCTGGCGGCTCCGGCACAGGGAGGGAGAGATTGCAGAGCGAGAGGGAGAGGGAGGGAGGGATGGAGAGAGAGAAATAGAGAGAGAGGGAATCCGGGAGAGAGAGAACCGCAGGATTGATTCGTCGTAGGGGAGAGAGAGAGAGAGAGAGAGAGAGAGAGAGGGAGGGAGGGAGGGATGGAGGGAGAGAGAAATAGAGAGAGGGAGAGAGAGGACCGGTGGCTGGCTGCTCCGGCGGAATGGTACGGCGGGAGCTCGAGCGCGGGAGAGGAAATGGCGAAAAAAAAAAGGTGGGAAGAAAAGGTAAACTGGAAAAGAGGGGAGGGAAGGGGGGGTTATAAGGAAGGGTTTTAGCGACCGCCTGTGGAGGCCGCAATGGCGGTCGCCCGCGTTTTTGTTCCGCGAAAACTCATTTTCCTAGTAGTGACTATTTTTGGTAATTTTTAGGACTTATCAAGCCAAGAGAGCCTCATTTAGTATCATATCATGATTTTATCCATTTTTTATCCATTGTAGTGCATTCATGCATAATTTGCTTAAAAACTAGCATTTTTGCATCAAATCATGAAACTTGCCTTTTCGTAATTTTATTTTTCAAATGTGTTTTCATTCATCTTTTTATGAGAGATGGGCCAACAGTCATGCATTCATGAATTAAGGGTAAATTTGTCTTTTCACATAAAATTCATATTTTTTTTGGCTTGTAGGAAATGAGAAAAAGAGTCCCACACATGCACATGTGTAGGTCACACATGTTGGGCGTCCAAGAGGGGCGTCCACTTTCTTTACACAAAATCCCAAGTTCATTTTTTGAAGATGATTCAAGATAATTAAAGAAACTCCATGAAGGGCCAAATCAAGAAAGAAGATTTCCAAAGAGACAAAAGTGGAAAGAATCTACACATATTGGGCATTCAATTTTCTCTTGATTCCAACTTAGAGTTTGCCACCTCATGTATCTCTCAGAAATGTCAAGTCAAAGGAAGATTGCTAAAGAAGGGAATATGACAAGTGCATGAAGATAGAATGGAGAAAAGAAAGGAAAAAACTTAACAAGTGAAGAAGATTCTTGCAACGAAGTAGGGACTAGGGAGAAAGAATCGGGCATCCCATGCCCTATTTAAAGAAGCCTTGGACGTCCACTCCCTTTCATGAAGGAAAAAAACCACACACTAGTGCAATTCCTCCACCATTCTACCTATCTCATTTCTCTACCATAGCTCATCACTCTTCAAGAAGGCTTATCCTAGTATGTAGTTGTTTTTTTGGAATTTTATTTGTCCATCCTTTATGTAAAAACATTGCATATTAGTGAAAGTATGATTTTTTTTTATTTTTCTTTTTCTTAGGTGATTAATGCTTGAATTGTGTTTTCTTTATTGTTGTTCTTGGATTGACAACCCAAGAACCTAAGGGCATGAAATAAGTGATTATGAACCCGATTTGAGAATAAAAAAAAAAAAGAGCACACTTATCACACATTTATTTATTGCAATTCCCACACGTTTTCTTTTGTTTGAAAAATCCATACATTTAATTTCTTGTTAATGCCACACATTTAATTTTATGCAATCCACACATTTATTTTCTTTTACACTACACATTTAAATTCAAGCACTCGTTGTTTTCTTTTCTTCTTATGCTTCTTATATACTTATGTGAATTTTTATGCATAGTTTATGGTTGGAACTAATTAGCATTGCATGCATATTCAAATTGGTGGAGTTTAGACATGTTTAAGTTGCTGAAATTAGAGTTTTAAATTGAATAAGCAAGAAAAATCAGATATTTTAGTCAATAATCTCGGCCAAATAATTTTTGGAAATTCTAATCCCAATATAAAGTGCACACATTTAGCACATTGTTGCAGGAATTTCAGGACAAATTTTGTGTAAAAAGTTTGCGCTTAGAAACCTGATCAAAACACGTTATTTTTCGATAAAACTTGGGGAAATTAAAGTTTGATCAGTGTCTTTCCAAACCCCATAATTTAAAGAAAAAATAATTTTGGAAAGATGGCGAACCAGTGGCTCAAACATAGCTGGTCGGACCCACCTGTGTGCAAAATTTCTGCACAGTTTTTTTTTTAGGTCATGTTCATACACTCATATCTCCTTCGTTTTAAACCGTTTTCCACTTCCGTGTCTTTCATTTGATTCATGCATCATTGTAGTTCAAAACCCAGCCATTAAACTCAGTTTTAGGTTGCATTAGATTAGGAAAAATCATGCATAAAAATAGCCCTGCATACTAGTTTTCTAGACTTAAAATTTTCTGACATCTCATTGCATTACTAACTTTCTAACTTTAGGATTAGTTTCTAATTTTGTGTTTTAAATTATTTAGATAATTTCAAGAAATAAAAGATCTTTCTAATTTTTGTTAATTGAAGATTTTAACTTAGGAAGTTTCTTAAGATTTGGAAATTCTAACTTAAGGTATGATTGATTTAGTGCTTTCTAAATTTGTTATAATTTGAAAATCTTTATTTATTTGGAAAGTCCTTAACTTTAGGGAATTGATTAACTCAATTCACTAACTTATGAAATATATCAACCCTAATTGACTAACCTAGTTTCTAATTTAGGAAACTAATTTAGTAAGGATTTCATGCTAATTTTAGAAAGTATGTTGTTTTCTTTTTGAGTGATTTGATTTGTTACTAATCTTTGTTGAGAATTTTTTGATTGATTTGGTTTCTAACTTAGGTTTATATATATATATATATATATTCTAATTTAGCTTCTTAGTTTTATTTTTGGTAAGTTTTATTTGTGGATTTTTTCTAATTTGATGATCTAATTTGTGTGTTCTTTTGTAGCAACTTGTGATTCATTTTAGATTAGGTTTTTATATTTAAGAATTTTTATTTTTGGAAATGTATTTAATTTTAATTTAAAGTAGGAATGATGAATGTAATTTTCTAGATTTTAGGCTAAAATTAGATTTTATTTAGGGCAGGTGACAAAGTTGGAAAGCCTTATTTCTAAAGCTCCATGAGGATCGACCTGGTCTTACCAGTTATTAATACAATCGAAGCTCTGCACTTGGAGCCGTGATCAATTACAATGCTTATAAGCTACACTCACAAATACTCTGCTACAAGGCTTTCAAGCCACACTCAACTTACAAAGACACCTATATCTTAACTCTCTCTAAGTCTGCACTCTTACAGGAGGAGACTCACTATACAAACTGAAGGCACTAAAGCACTCCACACTCACTTAGCACTCGATGCACTCACTCACTTCAAAAGGAGCTCATACTCACTAACACTTCACTTCACACTACTCTCACTTCACTTGCATATTCAAATGACCCTAGCGCTCCTCTATTTATACCTATGTATGGTCGATGGGGGCTTTCTCATGTGGATGAGGGTCCCCATGGCCCATCCATCATCACATATTGAGGTCAGTTTCTAGATGACTCTCAATGAGGTCGGTGGGGGAGAATCCTAGATAAGTGAAGGCACTAGAAGAATCAAGAGTCTTGGAGAGATAAACCAGTCAGTGTTTGACCGACAGTACTCCCCCTAAAACACTGACATTCTTAATTTTTTAAATTGAAACTGCTATCATGCCAAGCTTTGTCCTTAATCTTGTGAATGCATCGTTGGTAAAGCCTTGGTGAAAATGTCTATCACTTGCTCTTCAGTGAGTTCGATCCACATACCCGGCGGTGACAATCTCCAATAGATCATGCGATCTAAATAGCGCATTAATCTGGATACTCCTACTCTAGTAGTTCTCATTAGTCAGCTTCGGAATCTAGGGTTGAAGTAAGCCTAAAATCATCTCTACTCGTAGGAGGAACCTGGCTCTGATACTATTATTTTGGAAGATGGATCTGATACTACTTTGTTGAAAGATAGCTCTTGATCAGAGGCGGCTCGACCATTGCGCAAGAAAAGCTCTTGCTTTAGGCCCCCAAAAAATAAGGCCCCATAAAAATCATCTTTTTAAATTTTAAAAATAGCATTTAAGCAATTCAAGCAACTGTCATAGTTTTTTTTTTTTTTTCTCCCAAAGCCCCATAATAGTAATTAGTATCACATCTCATTAAAGCCATCTTTTCACATTTAAAGAAAGCATTAAAGCAAGTGTCATCCTTCTTCTTCTCGACACAGTGTCTTTTTAAATCCCAACAAATCTTAACCCAATCTCCTTGCCATCTCATCATTTTTCAAAGGAATGTTTCTCCACCAACGCTTTTCCATCTCACGTACTCTTTACTATCTCACCATATGTCTCTCTCATAGATTGCTTTTCTCTATAATTACTTTTTTTTATTTCTAAAGCAATCTACTATAAAGATTTATTAATCTAGTTTTGTCTTCTTTTTAATAATATATGTGGATATATTCTAATAATATATGTGAGTCTTTCTTATAATATATACATATTTGTGTGTGTGTGTTAATCAGAACCCACTAACTCAAATATAATCCATTTTGTTTCATAATGAAAAAGCTAGATCAATTTCAAAATTCATCTACATCTACAATCTTTATGGATAATAATGATAAATCACAAATCAGGTTCTATTGTTTTATGATTTTAAGATTTTTTTAATTCCATGCTCGTATTGTATGTTTATTATAGTTATTGTTCGATTTATTTATAAGTATTATTAGTTATAATTTATAAATGATAAATGTAGCTATTATTAGAAAATACGAATCTAGATGCTCAAAACTTAAAAAGAGAGAGAAAAAAGAATAGATAATTTGATGCCTCATTTAGGATTGTCGCTTTAAGCCTCAAATTGTCTCAAGCCAGCCCTGGCTCTTATACCACTTTATTGGACAATGGGAGATACACACTAGCTATGGTATGTATATACAAATTACAATAAAAACCCACTTTAAAGATTTTACACAAAGACACTGTTACAATGCTTATAAAATACACTCACAAATACACTGCAACAAGGCTTTCAAGCCACACTCAACTTACAAAGACACATATATCTTAACTCTCTTTAAGCCTAGACTCTTACAAGAGGAGACTCACTGCACAATCACTCAAGGCACTAAAGCACTCCACACTCACTGAGCACTCAATGCACTCACTCACTTCAAAAGGAGCTCTCACTCACTAACACTTCATCTGACACTACGCTCACTTCACTTCACTTGTGTGTTCAAATGACCCAAGGGCTCCTCTATTTATACCCACGTATGGTTGGTTGGGGCTTTCTCATGTGGATGGGAGAAGGTCCACGTCACCCATCTATCATCACACATTGAGGTCAGTTTCTGGATGGCTCTCAATGAGGTCGGTGGGGGAGCATTCTGGATAAGCGAAGGCACTAAAAGACTCAGAGTCTTGGAGACAAACCAGTCAATGCTTGATTGACAATTTGTGGTAGAGGATGTTCTTCAAGCCCGAAAGGTGTTGTCTGTCAAAGTACACCTGGTCAGTTATGGTTTTGTTTGGTCTAGTGCTAACGTTTATGGGCCAAATGATTATTAGAGCAGGAAAGCTTTTCTATAGTTGTTATCTAATTTCAAATCACGATGGCTAGTCCCTTCGGTTTTTAGGGTTGACCTCAATATGGTTAGGGACCCGTATGAGAAGAAGGGGAGATCTTCCATTTCTCGGTCTATGGGTTTATTCTTTGACTTATCAATGATAATGATCTGATTGATTTACCGCTCTATGGGAGGAGGTTTGCCTGGTCCAACAATAAGGAACGAGCGCCAATGAGTAGGATTGACATATTTTTGCATTCTAAGAACTGGGACAAGTATTTCTTTCGATGTCATTCAAGTAGTGTTTTCAAGATTAATTTGGACCATTGTCCTATAAAGATGTGTTCTGACACTTTTGATTGGGTCGAAAGCCTTTTCGTTTTGAAAATTGTTTGTTTGAAGACAATGATTTTTTGGATTCGGCTCATGTTTGTTGTCTCGTGTGGAGGTTATAGGAAATGCATGTTACAAATTATGTTAGAAGTTGTTCAATCTTAAAGAGAACATTAAAAAGTGTAATATACAGGTGTTTGGTTGAATGGACCAATCCAGAGATACTTTGTCGAGTCCTGTGGATGTTTAAGATAAAAGAGAGTGAGTGTCGGAATTTGAGGCCAGAGCATGTTCTTATCGGGCAAGATTCTTTCAGGAGGATTTGGGACTACAATCGTCAAGAGATAAAATCTTGGAGGCAGAAATACAAAGTGAGTTCGGTCAAGGAGGTTGATAAAACATATTAAATTCTTCCATCGAATTGCTAATACGAGGGAAAAATCAATTATATAGGTCGGATAAGACGAAGTGCAAGATCGCTTGAGAGACCGTGGAAGATAAGGAGGAGGTGGGTCATTTCATTGAAAATATTTACAAAGGAGATTTTGAGGCTAAGCCAAAGCTTGAGGGCCACTCCCTACTCTTCCTGTGGATGTTCAAAGATGATTCGAAAGAAAGTTTGAGGAGGAGTAGGTGAGTACAGCTCTAGATCGAAGAATGTGGTGAGGATAAGGGCCCAGGACCTAACGGCTTTAATATCTCTTTCATTAAAGCCGGGTGGGGGTTCTTAAAGAAGATTTCAATTATATGCTTTCTGAATTTCATAATGGGGGTAGAATCAGTAGAGAGATGAATGTAAATTTTTTAACTCTTATTCCTAAAGTACCTAACTCGGTGGATCTAGGTGATTACAAGCATTATTAGTGTTATGGGGTGCTTTTATAAGTTGGTAAATATTTTGGCGAATTAGTTGAAGCAAGTCCATCTCATTATCAGTCTTTTTCAAGTGGCTTTCATGGCAAGAAGGCAAATCCTTGATAGGGTGTAATATGGTAATGAGCTCATCCATTCTAAAAAGTTGTCAAAAGGGGAGATACTTTGTGTTGGGTTGGGCGGGAGATATACTGAGTTATCAAAAAAAAAAAAAAAAAGATCAAAATAGGAGGGGATCATTTTTAAAATTGAATTGGAGAAAGTTTAAGACTATGTAGATTGGGATTTTGTTGACTACATGTTGCTCCAATTTGGTTTTGTGGAAACTTGGCATGGGTGGATTCGTGAACGCATTTCTACTACATCTTTCTCTACTTTAGTTAATGGTTCTCCCTCTAGATTGTTTAAAGCTTCTGCAGGTATTTGGCAAAGAGACCCCCTTTCCCCTTTCTTATTTACGAATGTGGTGGAGGTCTCAAGCTTACTTTTAGTGAGAGCCAGGGAGTTGGGGGTGATTAGTGGCTTTAGGGCAATTCAAGTTGGGGAGACTATTACTCACTTGCAGTTTGCAGCAGATACCATTCTCTAGTTCATCTAAAAGGGAAGAAGTAATGGCTCTTAAGAAGATATTGAGATGTTTCTAGTTGGTTTCAAGCCTGTAGGTTAGCTTATCCAAGAGTGTGTTGGTGGGGATAGGGTGTTCGGAGGAGACTATTCATTCTTTGGCTTATACTATTCATTGTAAATCAAGGAGGCTCCCTTTGGTTTATCTTGGCCTTTCTATCGGAGCAAAGTTGAGGTTTAATTCATCGTGTGGCCCTATTATTCATAATTTTGAGAGGAAACTAGCTTCTTGGAAGAAACATTACTTATCAGTGGGTGGTAGGATCTCTTGGATTAGAGTCTGCTTATCGAATCTTCTTGTATACTACATGTCACTGTTCAACATGCCAAAGGCCATGGTTGATAAGTTGGACCGTATTCGGAGAAATTTTTTATGGGAAGGTCAAAGTGATAAGGAAAGGTTACATTTGATGAAGTGGAGTGATGTGATCACGCCAAAGCAAAGTGGGGGTTTGGGTCTTGGCAATGTCCAAATAAAAAATGGGGCTTTACTAGATAAATGGTGGTAGAGATTTGGAGAGGAGATGGAGGCGTTATGAAGAAGAGTTATTGCTTCTAAGTATGGTGAGGATAAGTGGTGGTGGTGAGCTCTTCTAAGCCCTAGGTACCATAGGCCAGGGTTGTTGGGGGATCTTGCTTGTTTTTTTTTTTTTTTTTTTGGGGGGGGTGGGGTTCAATACATTAGTTTCTAACAAAGTGTACATGGTGAGTGATTCTTATGAGGAAAGGGATGGTTATACTTTGTGGGGAGGTGTCCTTTAGGAGAAGTTAGCCGTAGGGGGGGGGGGGGGGGGGGGGGTCCAATATGGGGATTTGTTGAGTCTTTTTTCTAATAATTTCTTCTGTAGGGATTCTAAGGATTTTCGGATTTGGAAACCATCTATATCCAGGAAATTCTCAACGAAATCTTTTTTACTTAGCCTTGGAGGGAAGCCATCTTTCTAGAGCTTATTCCTCTCTTATTTGGTTGGGATTGGATCCTCCATGGGTTGAGATTTTCTGCTGGTTAGTTGTAGTTGCACAGGTGTCTACGGTGGATAATCTCTTAGAAAAAGAGGTTTATTGGAAGGCAAACACTTGGAAATTCCTATTGTACGGTGTTTTTCAAGATTCTTCCATGGAAAATCTCTTGCTGAAAGTGGTTCTTATAATGTCATTGCTTGGGTGTCTAATTGGAAGGCAACCACTTGGAAATTGGTATTCTACTTTAATGAAATTCATGTTTTTATCTTCTAGATTGGGCATTGTTTTCTGACACAAACTAAGATCGGCCAACTCTTTTTCAGATGCTTTGGCACTGGGGGCGAGGGTTGAGGGTACATTTCTCTTACACCTTTTTGTTTTTGCCCTCTCTTGTTTTTCCTTTGTTTTTTTTAATGAAAGTCTTTGTTCCCAATGAATAAAAAGTATTTTGCATATACCCCGCTAAGGTTTCTAGGATTTGTAAATAAGCCCCCATGGTTTTAGTATTTGTAAATAGGCATGTGACATTTAATTTTAATACCTTCCATGTTCCAAAAAACCAATTACCCTAACGAGAATGAACAACCACCATGAAGTTTGTGTTGAATTTTTATTAAAATGACGACTTTGCCCTTACATCCTGTAAACAAAAATGACAATATTATTTTACAAAAATAATATTATTTTATCTCGATTCCCAACACATGTACACACACTCTCTCTCTCAATAACTCTCTCATACACAGGAAGCCCCATCATTTCAATAACTCTCTCATACACAAGAAGCCTCATCATTATTTCAAAATTTTCATCAATCCAATGGTGGGTCCTAGATGGATTAGATCAATTATAACCAGTTTTAAATATATCATTTTACAAGAATAATTTTATTGTATGTCAATTCTCAATGGCCACTCACTTATTAACTCTCTTATGTACACGATGAAGCCTAATCGTTATTTTCAAACTTTCATCAATCCAATGGTGGGTTGAGGATGGATTAGATCAGTTATACCAATTATAAATATATCATTTTACAAGAATAATTTTATTGAATGTCAATTCTCAATGGCCACTCACTTATTAACTCTCTTATGCACATGAAGCCTAATCGTTATTTTCAAACTTTCATCAATCCAACGGTGGGTTGAGGATGGATTAGATCAGTTATAACCAATTATAACTACAAGTGTTGATTGTCTTTATTACCAATTTGGATTTAATGAAATAAGCCTTGTATTAATAAAAGTGTAATTAAAGCAAGGTTATTCTCTCCCACAAAATATACTATAGTAACTATGAGTTTTACAAGCTATAGAGAAAACTAAGTCCAACCTTTTGAAAATATACATATAGGGATAATAGAAAGAAGGGCAAATGCATCATTTCACTCTAGAAACTTATGATGGTTTGAAGGCTACTAGTTTTGGGGACACAATAGGTATTATAATGAACTAGGGGCCTATTTACAAATAAAAAAACTATAAGGGCCTATTTGCAAATTACAGAAATCTTAGGGGGGTTCTATACAAAATACTCATAAATAAAAGAGAAATTTACCGGAAAAATCCCCTTAGACTTGTTGAAGATCAAAATGGCCTTCAAATTTTAATATAGACCATATAGCTCATCCAGCCACCTTTTCATCCTTTTTTTTCACATTTTCGTTGAGCAACGATATCCTCGTTAATTTATACACAAGAGGGGATACCACTTTTTTGTTCTTTTTTCACTTATTCGATGAGCAAGGATGTCACAAGTAGGTGGGGATAACCCCGCTCATTAGAATTAAAACATCTGCCGAACTAAGTGTTTTGACTAGGCTGGGCGGGGATATCCCTACTTAACTAATGCGTTGGGCGGAGAATATCAGCTGGGGTATTTCTTTTCTTTTTCCATCTTAAATCTTATCAGTGCCTTGTCTCTCATACGGTTTATAAGGGTTTGAAAAGTATTAAGTAATAGGAAACTAGTGTCCCACTTAAATGAGGTTTTCAACGTCCACACAAGGCAAATTGAACCGTGGAATTGTAAGAGGCAAGAAGAATATGCTACACAAATGACCTGCATGCTTGGTGATCTCAAAGATGTATATGAAGTGCTTTTGGTGGCTATTATTTATAGAAAAAATGCCCTTACAAGTGAAGGACAACTACAAGGATCAATTGGGGTGGCCATGGTTGAGGGATAAAGAGGGAATAGAAAGAGGCAAAGAGGGGAGAAGGGGAAAGATGGAGGGAAGAGAAGTAACTTGGGGTCACCTTATGGTGGTCGGTGCTCGCCATTGATGAAGGAGAGCAAATGTGCAAATGTTTAGGATGAAAGAAGGAAGAAGAAGAGGGAGAGGAAAACAAAAACTTGTGGGGGAGAAGAGATGAGGGAGAAGAAGAAAAGAGAGAAGCTCGTGGAGAGAAAGTGGAGGAGGAAGGGAAAAGCTTAGGGAGGAGAATAGTGGAGGAGGAAGGAAAAAGCTCATAGAGGAGAAGAGATTTGGGTGGATTTTAAAGAACACGAGAGAACAGGGATATCCCACTTAAGGAATTTAAAAATAAATAAAAACAAAATAGGGCCCCTAAGACTATTATATATATGGTAGATCATTATACTTCTGCTTCTTCTTTTACCTCCACTCAATCAATGAGGGTTTTTCCGGTACAATCATCTAAATAAATATGAAAGGTTTGCTCATTGTTAAAAGGAGAATATTCAAGTGCATCCATCTCTCACCATTGTGGTGAGGGACACCCCCTTTTTGGAAAGTTCCAAGTACAAAAGAAAAGTATACTTCTCTTTTGTACTTCTCTTTTATACTTGAAACTTCCCAAAAAGGGGGTGTCCCTCACCACAATGGTGAGAGATGGATGCACTTGAATATCCCCCTTGTTAAAATTCCCTTTTTGGTACAATATGCATTTGCCAACTGTACAAAATCCCATCCTTGATGTTTGTTCATTCTTGAGAGGGTGCATTAGCTGTACAAAATGCCTTCCTTGATTATTTTTTTTTCATTCTTGAGAGGGTGCATTAGCTGGCATAAGATTTTGCACAAGTGACCAATGCATATTGGACGAAACAATATTTCTCTGCTTTGTAGAAAATAGGTATCCGAATCCAGAGTCGTTTTTAAAAGGCAACTTGAATTTTCTAGGAATTAGAGGTTTTTTTTTTTTTTTTTAAATGGTGATAGGAAAATGATGAGATGGGGATTCGAACAGCAACACTTTCTCAAAGTGGTCAAGAAGAAAACACTTAAGCTACGCTAAAACATAAAAGGAAGTAAACGCTCGTTTTAAATTATATATTAATCACAAGGACTCGTGCTCATATATTTCCAAGCGGGCCAAGCTTGGGCCAACACCCTACCGCCCGATTCAGGTATGGGCCGGGCTTGGACATACAAATTAGAAGCCAAGCCGGGCCTGGATATTCCTCAACCCAGCGCAGCTCAGCCCATAAACACCGCTAAGGCCAACATCACTGACATCTTGTAATTTTGCATTTCCTTTCTTAGTTTCTTTTACCAAAAAGAAAAAAAACATTGCTTTTACACTAAGCGCATAATTGCTTTAAGTTAGTCTAATTTTATACTGTTTTAGACATTAGGCATCTCTAAATGTTTGCTACTACATTATTTTGCAGAGTGTATGCTCATTAAAATTCAAGGATCCGAAACCAAAGGCATGGATCATTTTGTCCACCTGATATCTCATGTTCTCCGAATCCAAATCCGAACCTGGCTCCTTTGATTGCGATGCATCCAGGTGGGGCCGAGGAGAGGCGATCATTTTACAAGTAAAACCAACCAGCACTGTAGAGTATTGCGCAATGTAGTTATGGTCATGGCCATCTAGAATATGAATCCAAGCCCTGAACCATCCAGTCAGAATAGAATGTCAGATTCAAGATGGGTTGGCTGTGGAATTGCCACCTCTTGTTCTGGCAACTAAAACTTGCAGGACTTGGATGAGATTTTACCTGGTCCATGCACAGAATATGCAAAATGAGTGTTGCTTCCTCAAATAACTTATCATACCAGTAAGAAATTCTGAAGCAATTGGGAGCTTTTTCTAATCTCTAACTGGAGTGGGTACAATCTAAAAGAGTTGCACTAAACTGAATCTTGGACTAATGATCTCAAGCTATCTGGACTGGGATGGGGTGACGATGGGTTGCTTAAAAAAATAGAACCCACAGATAACATAACTTTGAACAATTGGCTAATATTTATATGATGCAGGCAATATGGATTTAGAAAGAGAATGTCTCTTTCTATTTGTTGGGAATTCCTTGAATCTTTAACTAAATCACCTGCAAATCCAAAACAATCTCGATTACAAAACTGAAAAACCACAGCACGCAAACAGCGTGGATGTAAAGAAAAGAGTTTTTTACTAACTACACAGCATCTTGCATCTCCTTGACCAGAGTAACCTTTAGAATTTATACTCTAAGTGTATGATTCCTTTGTTCTTTCTTTTCTTTTAACCCTTTTTTTTATTTGTTGGGAAATAACACTACACTAAACTGGCCCCTCAGGTACTCAATCCTTGGACCTCACCATTTACAGATTCTGTTTTTTGTGCTCCACTCGATTCTGATTTAGCTGCAACGTAGACTTTGTTGATCCACTTTATAGAGAAAATATATGGACCATGGTTTGGTGATATAATGGGATCCACAATTGATAATGCCACAAAACATCGAACTCACAAACTTAACAGACAAATCTCTTATGATAGCTACTATCATAAAATTTCTTCCATGGTCCAGATAGAAATCACTTTCCAGGTACAAGGGGCAGTGAGATATACCATTGTGGTCAGCAAATGGCAGATTCGCAATATCTCATCCAGAAATGAGAGATTGAGAGGCAATGAAATTGCGGCTAATTTACAATGCCTCACTATTCTCTAATACAGAAGAAACTTTGGCTGGATATTTTGTGTAGTGTGAATGTCAGTACAATAATTTATCATCAAAAGTCTCTTCGATTATTGGGCCCCATGTTAGCTTGAAGACCACACTCATCATACTACCGTCATCATCAAAGCCTTGTCTCAACTATGTTGGCTAGAAGACCACACTTTTTTCTTTTTCTTTTTTTTATAACCCTGGGTATATCCCGCCCAACCCAGCCTAAGAGCCTTTGGCCTTGAGCCCGAGGGACACGTGACCCTCATTAACTACTCCCCTCCCAAAAACAAAACAAAAATGAAGAAAGAAAGAATTGGAAATCACCCCAATTTCACACTCAAAACTGATACAAGTCACACTAGAAGATTTGATATGGAACCTAAACAGACATATTATTTAATGCAATTTATGAGTTAACTTTCCAGTCAAATTGAGGTTACAAGGTGGTTTGACACAATTTGGATGTGTCTACAAGTCTTAAGTTCTAAAATGAAATAATCAATTTGCAAGCCATGATAGTGTCTGGTCATGGCAGGTGTTGCAGCTCATCTTTATTTTACTTTTGAACTTCTTTTACCACCAATTAAAAAATAATGGCACAGATACTAGGCCTAGGAATGGGTGATGATGAATTCAAAATTTGCTTCTGTCAGAGGCGTCCATGTGATGACTCAGAAGAAACAAAGACATAATCACTACATACCTCTAATTGCCAATGATCTATTCCTCATCTGCTTTCCTGACTATATCTTTCAAAACAGCTGAATAGTTCTCATAAAACTGCAAGTAATAAAAAGGGAGATAAATTTCTTCATTAACTGAACAATCAAATCTAAAGAAAGTGGAGTTTCACTTCTCCATATTTCAGTCTGAAATTGTGATTTACCAAGGACAATCTGAATGTACCCTTGTTGGCAAGCAGTTTAAATCAAAGTTTTAAAACTCCACCTACTCATGTCATTACTTAGCAATCCAATACAACTTGACCAATTTGAGTGATACAATTCTGTGAACGAAACCAACTTTTATAACCATGGTTATTTATTCAGCAAAAGGACTTCAAATGTTTAAACAGAGCAGAAGGTTATCCGTACTGTTACGAACTTAGTTGCATGAAAATATAACCACATCAGAAAGGGAGCCTTTAAACTGTTTTGGCCACATATCATTATTGGGGCCAATACATCAAAATGAACCAAATTTTGCCAGTTTAGAATCAACAGATTCTAGAAAGGGATCAGATCATTCACTGGTAGCAAAACATGATAATGATGCAACTGTGGTACTTTTGGTGGAGCTACTTCATTTAATTATGCTAGGTCCACGTATCAGCTGTTCCGCATTTTTTTTAGAAAATCTACTCTGCAACTGATCAAGCATATGTTTGAAACAAATATATTGGCATTACCCGGTCAAACTGGAGTGTATCACCTCCTGCTTTCTTCATTTCAACCACGGACAGCAATGGGGAGACTTCAAAAACCTGGAAATGGGTTTCTCAGCATAACTATGAAAAGCAACCAAAAAGCACGAGTATAGAAAGGAAGAAGTATGCATCCTCCTTACTAAATTCATCAAAAGATTCTGAAATTCATTAATTGAAACAAAGTGATTCAACAGTTTGAAGAGCACCCATAGACACAAAAAAAAAATTAATAATTTCAGCATGCAATACAAATTTGAAATATATTGTTCAGCATTTCAACTTTAAGTCCATGTTTTCTGTTACAAATTTTTCTTATCTTTAAGAGAAAAAATTCCACTGGATGCAAAATATTAAAAAAATAAAAAACTCTAGTAGAGGAGGGGGGGTGTTTTATACTCTGTTTTGATAAGGTATGTCGGGATGGAAGAATGCCCCATGCAGGTTATATTATATACTGTCAAATTTTAGCATCATTTCACTATGAGTTGCATATAAATTGGGACTGGGTTTACAAAGCCCAAAGCGTAATATTAAGAGATCATGATAACTTTTAAACTTGATGTGTTAGTAAGTAGGTGTTAAATCATGGACAAATGCCAAGCATTTATATCAAAATGCGGTAGTAATAATTAAGAAATATCCATTACTAAGAAGCAAAAGATGTCAAGACAGGACTGGACAGGACATGTTCCTGAGAATTCTATTTAAGAGAAACATAATGCAGTAGTAATAATTAAGAATACCCATTACTCAAAAGCAAAAGAAGTCAAGACAGGACTGGACAGGGCATGTTACTCAGAATTCTATTTGAGAGAAATGAAGGATTTATTTTATTTATGAAGATTATCTATGACATGCATACATTATAGGGTCATTTGTATAACTATGAGCTTTAAATAGGGTTTTGATCATTTTCTTAGGAGGAAGGATAAAGTAAGATCCTACACTACCTCTGTAGAGATGGCAAGACCCTTCCGATCCAAGTCATTTCCCTCTAGCCTCATCTACAACTCATCGAGAAAAGCACATCAGACAAGTTATGACATAAATTCAAAGACAAGCATCAAATATTCATATTTATCATAACTAAGCATACATATTTCCAAGTTAGAATAAGTTACTTCAGTTTTTCAATAATACAATTATAAACAGGTGGAATAAAGGGAGTTATCACGCTTATAAAAGGAACTACCCGCTGCTTAGAGAACTGAGAAGCAGCGGCAGCAGGCAGTAACAGCCCTACTGCTTCTCTGGCTGATTTGCTGCCGATACTGCTAGTAGCAGCAGTAGAAGCAGCAGATCTATATCATTGAATTGTTTGGATGCATTATGGATCGGGTAGGACCCAAAGCTTTCTCCATGGGACTATCCAGTGCCTCCATCAGTGGAAGTCTCTCCAATAAATGGAATCACTTAAAAGTTAAGCTACAACAGAGTCCACATTCAGCAGATAATTTTCATCATGACCACCATCAATCCAAACATAGAGGGGTTAGATTGGACCATCCAAGCAGAAAGACTTTCTACGCATCCCCAATCAACGATAACCTATAAGATCAATGCTCTGGATTTCTAAGGTTTGGTTCAACATTCAAAAATGTAGGGCCCAAGGACACCATATTTATCCTCAAACCGAGGATCAAAAATTCCTTATGAAATTAATTAGTTATATATTAAGATATGTATGCAGTGTGACCAAGTACTCCTAGCCAACCAATTATCCAAACAGAATTCCGAAACCAATACTTCTTTTTTTCGTTCTCCTATGTTTTTTACCTATTGTTTTACAAGAGATTTGAACGCACAGGCCCACATGGCCACACACACTACATGTCCCTAACCAGCTGAGCAACAGCTGGGACCATTTTCCTATGCTATTTATACTAAGGTCGTTCTAGTTACTTTAGTAAAGGCTCCACTCCTAACCTGTGGCAAGTGCACATCATCTGGGCCAGAATCCAACAGCCTAAAAACCACTACAATCAGAAAAGTTAACTAAAGATATTTTGAGGTAGTAACATGGATTAACAAAAAGTTGAAGTCCCATTGACCCTCTTTTCTTTACCCCAGAAAGATTTCCATTGGAAGATCTAGAATGTCAGATCAATATGATTTTTTGCTGTGGCTTTCCATAGTACAACTTACTGGAAAAAAGGATCAGATAGCATACATGTGTAGTTTAACTTTAAACTAAAGTAAAAGAGCTTTAACAGAAAAAAAATCTGAAGAGAGTAATAATTTCTGCAAGCTTCTTTTAGACAAATAGCGATTCACTATTCTTACCACTTACCCTTAGCAAAGATGGGAGCATAGAGTAAAATGAAAGGAGGAGGTCCATATCCAACAAATAGTAACAGCCGTTTGAAAAATATCAATATCTTTTTGAGAAAATTGTGTGAGGAAATAACTTCAAATCATCTCAAATTTTTTAGAAATATATATTACCTCAAAATTTTAAAAACATCATAATAATAAGAACACAATATGTTTCCATATGATTTTTGTGATTTCTCCTTTTTTTCAAAATTTTAGCTAGAATATCTATATTTTAAAACATATATTTCAACAGTTTCTTGATCATCTCCATCGTAATCCTAGCCTATAGATCTTATCTTTCTAAAATTGGTGTAGGAGAGCATGTCAACATGTGTGCTCCTGTGTAAATAAGTGTGAAAAGCAAGAACTGATGCTAAAAAAGATTGATTTCTAAAAAGCTCTTTCATGTTCTTAATTTATTACTATATTTTTATCACTAATTTCTATATGCTAATGAGATTCCATCAATTGCAGAACAAAAGAACTTCAAACTTTTAATTTCATTATTTTTTTTTTTCTTAAACGGCCAAAAGAACTTCAAACTTCCTAGACAAGAAAGTGCCGGGAAAGAGATTATCATGAAGAATAGAAGATTTGCCAACAAGTAAAAAAAAAAGACAATGAATAGCACCTTGAAAATGGGTAAAGCCGATTTTCAAAGGAAAAGAGCTGCATTTGCACTGTTGATGACTAAGTGATAAACCCATTTTCAGGTTGGACAATGGGCTGGCAGACAGCCCCAAAGTGAAAAACATTGGGCCAAATACTATTTAGCAACTACTAGCTAATGATAAGCAAGTACTAGCAAAAATAATCACCTTGTTATTTCGCCTCTTAACACTAAAACCCAGCAGCTTTGCACTTTCTTCCATCTGTATCAGTATTTCAGATGCTGAGCATCTCAAAGTGAACTTCATCTCTCTCCTCACTCCCTAAAACAAAGATTAAAACAAATGTCAACATAGGATAATTGGTTAAACCAATACAAGAGCTTGAGTCATTTTTACACAGAAATAGTAGAAATGGTGCAGGAACAACTGCAGGAAGTATGGCAACATGCAAGTTTTTAATAGTAATTATCAAACAAATGCAAATGATTCAAGATGAGAAGCAAAAAAAAACACAAGAAAATTCATGAACATGTCCATGATGACCTGACGATCATGTTATAAAGAAACACATAACATGTTGAATTATGAATCTGCCAAACATCAGCCAAATCAGACGTTTAAGACTTCCAATTTATTTTATGCCTGACTTCCATTCACTGATTGTCATTCTAACCCCTCACCTTAGATGGATGGGTAACCATGATCATTAAGGCTAATTATACTATCTTAAAGCCAAGGGTTGTGCTTTAATTTTGACTATCGGTTATGATTTGGAAAGTAACTTATTCTTTTTTCAAATTTGTTCAGTTCTCTCCCCATTTTTCTCATGCAAACTACCTACTTTATCTCTTTATCGAAACCACACACGTCTACTCCCCAATTTTCAAAGTTCTTACAATACCTTCCTTTCTACCCAAGCTCGACCATTCCCTTTCTTCTCCAATTATTCTCTTTCCTTTCTATGTCATTAGATCTTAGATTAAATAAACAGGTACACTCATAACCTTTTCATCTTTTGCGTTCTTTCTAAAATTTATGGGTATTTTTCTTTAATGCATGAATATTTAAGTTGCAGCGTTGGCCATACCTGTGATGAGCACGGGTTATTATGCTAGTTTTATATATATATATATATATATATATATATATATATATCCTTGTTTCTCTCTCGTTTATTTGGTGAGCCCACTGTTAAATTACTTTAAAGGTCTATCCCCATGAAGTGGAGCACTATTTTGATTAGATGGGTTCTGTTTCACATGAGAAGCAAATAAATTGTTAGGCCTGTACGTTGACATTGTTCTGCACATGTTAGCATTTGGCATCCATGGGGTCAACTTTCAGTGATGTACCCCATTTCTATTCCTTCAAATGCACGCATGCGCGCGCAGGTACACACACACAGAGAGAGAGAGAGAGAGAGAGCTTCTCTCTCCACACAAAGGAAATAAGGAGTGGTTTTTGTGCATGCGAGAAGGTCATCCTAAGAGGAAAAAAAAAACAGAAGAAATTCAGACAGAGATGGAAAGCAACATAAACAAGTTCCAGTGTAGTCGATTTTGTTGGCTGCTCAATGGATTTTCCCGATATGCCTGAAAGGGTTTCTGCGCAGACATGTGCATGGATATCTTTCTCTTTTTCTTTTTTTTTTTTAATGGCGTGCACGGATATCTCTCCACTCTTTTAATGTCTTCCTTTAATTAGTTGTTGAACTTCAATTCTTCCTTTGATTACTAGTGTTTGTCGGTGGCTACTGGAAGTGCATATTTTTGTGGCCTGTAGTAGTAGTAACAAAGTGTGATGACAAGACACTAAGAACTTGTACTGGCAGAAAGAAAGTGAAAACTGTACCTGTTCCTTCTCAAAAAGTCCCGACAAATTTAGCCCTTCAGAAAGTGAAATGATATCGAATGCAGTCAATACAGATGGCCTACAATCCTTCCCTTCCTTGTGCTCTGATGCTATGCAATCCTGACAAGAAAAATAGGTAGAAAGCCCTCAGGCTCCTTTCTATGGCTCTAGCCAGCCAAACCTTCTTAGGGCCAGGTTCTGGACGAGTAAATAGGCTTGCAGGGTCAGACAAAGGCCTAAATATTGGAAGGACTGACTAGCTGGGATGGGCCCACGCCTGCCCTCTACAAGCCCAAGAACCTGTTCCAGCTTGTTTAGTCATATACACAAAATATTCATATATACTAGATAAAGGTATACTTTTTACATGGTTGTATCACTTGCAAGGATGGGGCAGCCTACTCAAAACTTTCAAATTTTCTATCCCAGGGTTAAGACCGTTAGTCAGGCCCCAATCATGCTTTACACCAAATTATGTTAAACAGGAAGAGACAAACCTTAAATTGAAAGATTGGGTAGGATATAGTCAGCAAGTTAGGGCCTCTGTCAGGGCCGTGCTCAATTCAGGCCTACATGTAACTAGTTGGGCTAGGTTTGGAAAGGGCCTTGGACTGGCATGGCCCAGCCCATACTACGTACAGACCTACTGAAATATTAGACAGCTACACTCACATTTGAATTGCTAAACAGAGAATCAATATCACTTGAGTCGACATTCTTCAGCTCTTTGAACTTGGCAGGCTTGTACCCTTTCTTGAACCACGAGTTGTCCATAATATGTGGTATGGTTATCCTCTTCAGGAAGAAAGAGATGTATTATTGCCATATTTTAAAGGAAAATAGATAATAATTGGAAGATAAATGCAAAAGGACTATCATATTTGAAAAGAAAAGAGACAATAATTTGAAGAAAAATGCAAAAGGCTGACTTGTGAAGATGATGTGAGGAGAATGTCATTGGCATGTCTCTGAGATCTATGCAATTCATGCAGTAAAACCCACAATGAAAATCCAATAGACTAGAAATATGGCACGTCCATTCATCATGTGACTGTAAGGAAAAAGTGGATGACCAATAAACGTTACTAAATACACAAATCTAAAGTACAAATGTGGCCTACCTGGTGAGTGAAACCATTTCAACGGTCCGGACACAATAGGGTACCAGGCAGCAGATGGCCTCTAGATCTAACATGCATGCTGTGTTGGGACATATTTTGTGGTGATTTTATGATCTTTTCATGTCAATTTCCTAGCAAAGTGTAAGTTAGAAGGCCAACTGATTGGATGATGATCAAGCAGAAAGGAAAGAAAGAAAACATTAAACATACACTATTTGGATTTGGCTCGAGTATTCTAATAATTAATCTTCGAGCAGCTGATGAGAACCAATCAGGACAAGTGAAATCTGCTTTGTATATCTGCAAATAGTGATCATTAATAGAAAGTCAACAAGGTATCCCACAAACAGTCTATAACAAGACAAAAGGGATCAATATTAAGTATGAAAGGTTTCATACAAAGGTATATAACCTAGGCACCATTAATGATCTAAATTGTGATGTGTTAACAAGTAGGCCCAAAGGCTGTTTCCCTCCGTCAGGGGGGATACCAACCGTTTCTCCTTGATCTAAATCACTGATGCTCGGGTCCAAATGGAACAGGAAGTTTATGAAGGGATCCTAATTTAATACATGTGAAGCCCAAAATTGGTTCAGTGGTCCAGATCATCTATCCAACAAGTCCTTATCAAGTATGGGGAGTGCCCTAGACCAGAAGACCCTAGCCTGCATTTATTGACCTTTCGCGGTCCACTGATTTGGTCTGCACTAAACTGTCTGGTTGTAGACCATTAATCATAGGATTTGAGCCTTCCCAATACTGGGTATTTATGTGGCACCTCTCATCCATCTTGGGGCCCATCAGATCAATACCTAGCAGTCAGTAGATCGTGTACCTCAGAAACTATACATTTGATGGAGAGGAATACGGAGGTATAGATTATACTGCCTCGTATATGAAAAGAGGACATAATCTTAATCAATGTTCAAAATCGTTAGCTTATGTGTGCGCTCTATAACTAGCACTACATGCTTCTAGATCTGTAAATATAAAATAAAGAGAGACAAGCTCAAGTACATGAGGCTACAGCAATAGACACGTTTTTTTTTTTTTTTTTCGAAATATGGAGTTCATAGCCACCTTTCATGGTGGGAAATCTTGTCATCTGAACATCCTACCTTGACAGGTGATCTGCCCAAATATTTTCAAATCACTTTATCAGAGTGTTTATATATATATATAAAATTATCGGCAATGCAACTTGCACCCACAACCTCGAGGTTTCAACTAGCAATATCAGGCACCTTCCATTGTGCCAAGGGCTATTTTCATTGTTCACCATTGTATTAATTCATGTCATAAATAACACCACCTAGCATTGCTGGCTCTAATGGTATAATCCCTTCAACAAAAGTGATGTAACGACCTATCACTGACCAATGGAAGGGGGGGGGGGGGGCCTGAGACCAAATGGTCTGGCACTATGAAAGTTGAAGCCCCAAATGCACATTCAGGAGCATTTTCATTCAGCCACTTTTTTTAGCCAGGTTCACTTGATCATTTCTTGAAGAGAAATTACCTTCTTGTACAGGTTCATAATATTGGGCTCATCAAAAGGCAAGTAGCCAGCCATGAGAACAAAAAGCACTACCCCACATGACCACAAATCAGCCTTTGCTCCATCATACCCCTTGTCAATAATTACCTGTTTAATAACAAATCAACATAAGAAAATGTTATCAATTTTATGCTACCTGATGCAATTTCAGTAAGTTCTTAATTATGGTTTGCAAAACCTTCTTTTAGCAAGGTAAAATCAGAATTTCCAAATATTGCCAGAGGTAGAACTGGTACATGGGGTTATGCTTATAGATGTAAATTAGAATCGGATTGAATTTTATTGAAGAATAAATGGTATCTTGGTACAGTACAGAAATCAAAAACCACATCTGATGGGTACTCTTTCTTGTGAAGTTCATGCCCTAACCCACATGGATTTGCATGGGAAAAGATTTGAGGTGGGGAAAGCAATAGTATGAAAACCTATTTAATTATTTATGCCACATTTCGTGCAATGTGATGATTCGCTCCAATCTTCCACCATTTGATGCAATAGAGAAAAGGGACATGAATGCTTTTAAGTAAGATGGCAGATAGACTGGTAAGTTGAGTTTTATGACAGGCACATCGAGTTTTATGTCAGTCGTCTGGGCCCCGGCCAATTATCTGACCAATATCCAAAGGGGTTCTGCCTAAGCCCATCTCCAAATTGATACCCACCCAGCTCAACATGGAGCAACGGACATAATACTTATCAAGTGGGCTAGGATCAGGCCTGAATAAAAAATAAAAATAAAAAAAAGTGCCCAAATATTGGGCCCACTAGTTAAATTTGATCGGTTGGACAAGCCACGGCCCGGACTGGCCCAAGAACCATTATAATATATTAAGCTAGGAGGTTTTGGATCCAATTTTGACCGACGGTTATGATTTTGACTGGAAGTTACATCAACTACATTATTTTTCTCTTTATCATAACCAATCAATAACCACTCATAACTGCTCTCCACTTTTATTTAATTTTATTTCTCATTATAATATATTAAGCTAGGAGCTTTTGGATCCAATTTTGACCGACGGTTATAATTTTGACCGGAAGTTACATCAACTACATTATTTTTCTCTTTATCATAACCAATCAATAACCACTCATAACTGCTCTCCACTTTTATTTAATTTTATTTCTCATAGACTTTGTTTCAATCCAAATTCTATCATTCTCCTTATATTCTAATTCTCATTTTTTCATTCTATGATACCAATTCTTCAATTATATAAATACATACTTATAATTTTCTTCTTTTGCTTTCTTTCTAAAAAATTTATGAATTTTTTATACATGAATATTCAAATTACAATGTTTGCCATATCCGTGCTAAGCACGGGTAATTTCGCTAGTTATAATATATTAAGCTAGGAGCTTTTACATCCAATTTTGACTGTCGGTTATGATTTTGACCGGAAGTTATCTCAATTAATTTTTTTTTTTTATCTTTTTATCATAACCACTCACAACTGCTCTCCACTTTTCTTTTATTCTATTTTATTTCTCAAAGTCTTTTTTTCAATCCAAACTCTATCATTCCCATTCTACTCTAATTCTGATTTTTCCATTCTATGATATACCAATTCTCCGATTATATTTATACATACTCAGAGATTTTTTACTTCTTTTGCTTTCTTTTTGAAAAAACATTATGAATTTTTTATACATAAATGTTTAAATTACAATGTTTGCCATATCCGTGCTCAGCACGGGTAATTTTGCTAGTTCTACTTATACTAAGATGGAAAGTTTTAAGACATTAGGTGCCTGCCTAATTTATTGACAGTATTCTTAAATCTCAAAAAACAGAATAGGCTGCTGCAGGCTTCATCCAAAATAGTGAAGGTAGAATATGAATTAGGATGCCTGATAACTTTTTAAATCCAAAAAGTTAGTATTTGTTTGTGATTAGAAATTGGTATGGATCCTTGAACATCAACATGTTGTTCCACAGCAGCTCGTAATAGGGTTCATCTGACCAAGAATGTTTGAGGTCTCTTTTTATTCTTACTTTTCTTGTCAGTCTTTTTATTCTTTTTGTTATGGTTGTCATACTCATAAAGCCACCCTGCTCTTTCAACCAAAAGAAGAATAAAATCTTGTATCCACTTCATGGAAATTCTATGCTAAAAACATATATCCATGTCGCTGATGCAAACCAACATCAGGCCCAACCAGCCAGCCCCATAATTGGGCCAAGATTTATCCATCAAGTGTGCCAGGGCTTGTGGGTCATTCTCAATGTCTGGAAATAGGTTCAGCCCATCCAACAGCCAACAAAGGGCTGCCAATCAGCAAGTTTCCCCATATTTTATTTTTCTTTTCTCTTCTTTTTTTCAATAGGATTCTTACAGTCTTTGAGTTTCTATCTTCTATGGATATCAGCAGGGAAATATTGCTTGTTATTGTAGATTTGGATTTGATTTGATAAAGAAATTACACAACATATTCAAGGAGAACGGACTTTCAGCCCTAACTTGTAAAATTGTAAAAATTTTCAACAGATTAACAGTAAGATCTTTTTTAATTTTCTTTATTCGTATATTATTACAATGATTTTCTAGTTTTTGTTGGTTTTCTTCTTTGGAGTTTTGTAAATCCCTACATAGTTACTGGATTTCTAATTGCAGCCCTTTGTTTCAAGAGAAATGCCATGTTGCCGAATTTTCTGCACAGTCGATGAATTTCAGCAGAGTGGAGAAAGACCCAGTTAATTTCTGCCAGAACTGAAAACAGTCCACCTTTTGAACGATTAGGACTGCATCACAGTATGAATAGTAAAAGCCCGGATGTGCCATTCAGTTCAAACAGGGCCCATGATCTGTAAATGCCAATGATTGGTCTTTTCAGTCCATTCGTTGGTGAGGGGTGTGCCCATAAATCCTCAGATATCTTAGCTGTCTAATTTGTAGTTGGCTAAGACTAAAGATACTGCAACAGTAGAGGAAAAACTGACCAGATATTAGACAACCACAATCTTCTTCTGTCAAAAAGATTTTTCATGGCTTGCCCATAACAGTTCCCGTGATATCAGAGGTCTAGATCTTCAGACAAACGGTCCCACTTACACAAAATGGACACATAGAGGTCCAGTAGACATCTTGAATTCTTGATATATTAGGACCCCACAATTCCTCTTCATCTTCATATGCATTGGAAATGGGCTGTGCCAATCTTCCATACACATGGAGTCTCTACATGCACATGTTCTTTATAACAGTTCATTTGCTGCATATATTGTAACCCAACCCATAGGTACCTGTTCGGCTCAGATGTGAGCATATACATCACAATGGAAAAGTGTGGCAAGTGATTTTAGAGAAAAACTACTATATAACTCTTTCTAGTTTCTAGCTGAAAAGCAGAGTTTCCCCTTCCTTTTTCTATGGATTTGCAGAATCTTTTAAGGGCCCATTAGGTTACAATTTTAGGATTGGAACACAGATGCTTTCTGTAGATCTGATTCAAGAGAATTATCAATTCTTGACACATGCAACTTTCCCTTTTTATGTTGAAAGAAGAAAATAGAAAAGACCAAGAAGAAGAAGGAGATAATGATGCAACATATCATACAAATCAGAATTCAAAGATACCTCTGGAGCCACATAATTTGGTGTCCCACATGTCGTATGCAATAGCCCATCTTCCTGTAATGTTAATAGCCACATCAAGAAACTTCTGAGAGCTCCATTTTCAATCATAAAATAATGATATCTGTCTATCAGGAACAGTAAATATCACATGATTGGCATTAAAAAATTGTCTAAATGATGTAAGGCCAAGGGATAGCCTGTCATTTATTAGGTTGTTGTTGATAACACTATCATGATACACATGACCAAATGCACCAAATACCAACCAGTCATTCCAAGGACCCACCATGGACATGGTAAAGTCCAAATGTCACAATCATCAAACAACCCTAATCCCGCCGCAGGAGAATGTTTTGAGAAAAATGGACAGTTCCTGTGCAATAGGTGTAGAGCTTTAACAGACCCATCCTTTGATCAAAAGTCTTTTTATCAAATTGTTAGGGTTGCATGGCTGGTATATTTTTTGAGCATGCCAAACATAAAAAGGTCTCCTGGATGAGTCTATGAGAAGCACATATGTAGCTCATTTCCATTTAAATGTTTAAAAAGACTGGACTCACTTATGATCAATCAATCCTACCAACCCCATGTCCTTAATAGGCTGGGCCAGCCTGAGTACAACCTGAGCCCAGACCATATTGGAGAGCTTTTAGGCCGTCTTTCTTAGCTCGTAGGCCCGACTCGGAACTATTTTGGCCCATAGTTAAACAAGCAGAGCCGCGCAGTCCAACAAGTGAACACAGAGGTTTATATATTTAAGAACAGATTAGGCCTGACTTTCTGGACCACGGGCTGGATCACGGCCTGAATATTAGGCCCAACAACTAAACGAGTCGGGCATGGACAAGCTTTGGCCTGGACTGACTCGGGCTATGAACATCCATGTCTCACACTGATACACCAATTTTGACACTCGTCCAAGTGTCTAAAATTGTCAAACTTTGCTGCTCTAAAGTGAAAGGCTAGGATGATTAGATGCAATGAAATTTGGTCCAGCCCTACTACTCATCATGTGTTTTTAACATCCCCTACTACCTAATGACAGGAGAGAAATAGCAGGCCCGGGTCACCCTCGCATCTACAGGCATCTAACATTATAATCAAATCAATGGACATCATTTTCCACCAAGAACAAAGATAAAATAAAAATAAATAATAAAAAAATCAATGAACATCACTAGCAATGTGTAAGATTGCATACCCTCACTTGCTGTGACAGAGCACTGAGACCAAAATCAGAGATCTTGAGATTGCCATCTTCATCCAGTAGAAGATTCTCTAACTGCATGAATTGAATTAAATCTGGATGAGTGATTTTTCTGAACAATCTTACTGGGTAAATGAAATTCAAATATAATAAAAGGATACCTTCAAATCCCTATGGTAAACCCCTTTATTGTGGCAATAATCAACTGCATTTATTAGCTGTTGAAAGTACCTCCTTGCCTCTTCTTCTCTCAGCCTCCCCTGCTTTGCCTGCAACTCCCCATAAATTACACATATCATAAAATTTAAATAAATTTATCTAAACTCTTTGATGCAGAGACCAACTATTTATATTTTATAATGAAATCATCAGTGCTTTAAAGTTGATCCTAAACCAGTAACCCCAGATAATTATTAAAATTTCTATAATGATAAAATTCAACATTTTGATTCTCAGTTGCATATAAAAATAAAATCAATTAAAAACTAAAGAGAAGGTATAAATGTTTCCACTCTTTAAATTGTTAGCATCAATCTCCATAGGAGTGATTCCCTTCCAGGAGTTGGAGATATCAATCTTAACGAGTGGAAGAGCCCATGGCACAGTGGAATGTGGTCACGGTTGCAACCATGATGTTGTGGGTTCAAGTCATGTTACCAATCAAATAATAATAATAAAATTCAACCCAATCAGAAAGCCCAAGCAGCAAATATAATTAATATAAATTAGCCAGAACAACTGCTCAAGATAAAAGCTAAAAACATCTAAAATAGCCACTTGAGAAACCCCACAAATTCACCCCAAAAGTACATGCATCTTAATAGCATATGCCACAGAGGGCATGTGCATAAAAAAGCAAAGGCCGTTTCAGTAACTTTGTGACCAATCAAAGGCTACCTAGATCCTCCGTAAATAAAATTCCTATCCTCAATTAATAAACAAACAGAATCACAAAAAATAAACTAATGATTAAGTAATTTTTGAAAAAAAATCATATATTAGTTAATACAATTAGCTAAAAAATAGCTCTTAAAATCTCTTTTCATTGTGTCACAGACTTACAATTTTGCTGAAGAGCTCTCCTCCTGTCACATACTCCAACACAAAATATATCTTGCTCTTGCTTGCCATCACCTTTAGAACAGAAAAGTCAATAATATTTAATCCAAATAAAAATAAAAAAATTAAATAACTTAAAATAAAAAAATAAATATATAAAAAAAAATGATTTTTAATCAGAAACCCACCTCAAAAAGATGAACAACATTTGGATGCTTAACCAATTTCATAGTGGAAATCTCCCTCTTAATCTGAAAAATCAATTAAAAACCACAAAAAAAAAAAAAAAATGAACTACCCATCAAGAAAGATTCTCTGTTTTCTTTTCTCAAAAAACCAAATCCGCCCAATTCCCAACCGCACCCAAAGGCGCACGTTAGCAAACACAAGGCGACAGCAAGCTAACCTGCTCCGTCATCTTATCCTTCACCACCCGGTCCTTGCTAATCACCTTGATTGCCCTCTTCTCTCCAGTCTCCACATCCCTCGCCAAATGAACCCTCCCAAAAGTCCCCTCCCCAAGAACCCTCCCGAACTCGTACTTCCCCACCCGATTCCTGAAATTCCGACACTGTCGACTCATCTCCCACCAATCCCACAAAACCCCAGATCACAAAACCTCACCCCCTTTATCTCTATACTCAATCTCTGGAGTCAGGTGGGTCGAAAAACCGCCATTCGTGCAAAGCCACCTTGCAACAGCGAGCTGCAGAGTCCATGAAACCGAAAAAAGGAAGACACCCAGCACCAAAATCCCTGTTTTGAAGCCCCAGATGGCGGTTTCCAAAAGAAAGCTTTGAATTCGATCGAAACCCGTAGGTGGTTTTATGGACGGATTTGAAAAGCGGTTTTTATGAGAATGAGCGGTTTTTTCTCGTTGTTGCTTGGTTTTGTATAATGCAAAGATGGCTGAAGATTTTCACTCTTCAGTGAAAGAAGGGGGTTTTAAAGAGGAGGGACACGGTCGGTATTTGCTGGTTTCTGGCATCGTGGGGCCCACTTTAAATGAAAGGCCATGCAGTGCTCCGTGTGATCACCGATTGAAACTGTGATTCACAAACAGTGGAAGGGGAGTGTGATGACAGTCGGGGCACAGCATGCACTGGTTCTCTTCTCATTTTGTTAAATATCTTCTCTTTGGCTTATTAAAGAAAGATTAGTAGAAAGTGCCATGGGGACACTTGTTAATTTTACATGACAGATGTGAAAGAAAAATGTTATCTTTGTTGATAGGAAGAGAACGATTATTTGAGGGACCACCAATTGAGGTCGTACTCTTGTCTTTTGCAGCATATCTCATGGTACATGGAGCCACCCTTCCAAATCTCATTGATAATTTTTGGACATTCACCTTTGCTCTTTCTTTTTTTAATTATTCTAAAGAATACAAATTAAGTCATATATTTGGCATATTTGGCAACAGGTAAGGAATCTGTAAATTTGAGGATTTCTCATTGCCTTGGAATAGGGATTCCTTATTGATGATTTATATGTTGAGGAATTCACATTGACATTGGTGGTATATAGAGCTAAGAGAAAAGGGCATTGGTGCATAAATATATAAAAATATAGGATTTTCAAATCTTGTGGAGGGGGGCGAACCTAAAAGTCCTAATACATGAAGATTCTCACTAGCCCAAAACTTTAAAAATTTACAACTGCCAAACGTAAACTTTTCACAACTTTATGGATAGCGTTGCGGATTTGATTGTCCAACATGACTTAATAAAGGGTTAATTCATTTATACAGTGAAGTAAAGTGAATCCTCACTTCCACCTAGTCCTACACAGTACGGATTGCCGATATGGCTCATATTTGTCCCAGTGTACCGGCCACTACATTAGTCAGTATCTGCAGGTATCAACTTGCATGTGGAAGACTATTTGGTATACCAGTGATGCAGGTGACACATTGTTCATAAAATGATTGACAAAATTATAAAAGCAAAGACAATGTGATCAAGTCCGTGCAAAGAGACAATTTCTTGGCCATCCATATTTGTTCATATGATGGGGCCTGCCTTGTCCCCACGTTTTGTGGACCTTAATTTTTAAATTTCCACACTTAATGTGGTATTTTTTCCAATACACTTAATTTGGTCCTTTTTTCCATTTTGATCTCTAAATTTAGATGTAATGAATAATCGATGCACCATTTTTGTGTGTGTTTTGAGTTGCACATGACTCACATGATCAACTACACGCAGTACTTAACAGTAGATCTAACAGTAGCGCTTTTTTTTTTTTTTTTGGTCTAACTAACAATAGCATTTTGTGTTGAAAGAAAAGGAACACCTTTAAGTAAAATGGGCTCTTAGGTAGCTTATCAAACCAACCTTATAGAGCACATTTTCTTTTGTTTGGTGGGCCTTTAACCTAAGATTAGAACTGAGGTCATTTCCTGATTTCTAAAGAAAGGAAGAGGCCTAGTTTTATTTTTTATCATGTTTTGTACAAAAGGGGATACACCAACAAGGAGGACAATTTCAATTTCAATTTCAATATGGGTAATCTCAAATAAAAATTCTCGTTAATGGGCCACGATTAATGGAATCTCATTAATGAGATTTTCAAATAAATTCTAAAAAAACACAAATAAGTTTCAAAATAACGCAAATAAATTTCAAAAAACGCAAATAAATTTCAAAAAACGTAATAAATTTATAAAAAGAAATAAATTTCAAAAGAAAGCAGATAAATTTAAAAAGACACAAATAAATTTCAAAAAATATAAATAAATTTCAAAAGATGAAAATCAATTTCAAAAGATCCAAATGAATTTCAAAAAAATATAAATAAATTTCAAAAGACTCAAATAAATCTCAAAAGACATAAATAAAATAAAAAAATGCAAATAAATTTTAAAAAATGCAAATACATTTGCCAAACTAAGATAAACCTAATTTTCCAAATTAGCGAACAATGTAGCAAAAAACTCAAGTCTTTTTGTCTCAGTTAAATCTATTTCAAAGAATACAAATAAATTTCAAAAGACACAAATAAAATTCAAAAACACAAATAAATCTAAGAAAATACAAATAAATTTGCCAAAACACAGAAAGATTCGTTCAAAAACTTAGTTAAATTTTTTTTTAAATGGAGATAAATTTGTCAGAAACTAACCTATATTTTTTAAAAACTCAAATAAATCTGCCAAAAACTCAGATAGATTTGTTTATAACTAAGATAGATTTGTTCCAGAACTCAGATAAATAGCCTAAAACTGAGATAGATTTGTCCAGAACTCAGATAAAATTATCCAGAACTCAGATAAATTTGTTCCAAAAGTCAGATAAATAACCATAAACTAAGATAGATTTGTCCAGAACTCAGATAAATTTGTGTAGAACTCAGATAAATGTGTTCCAGAAGTCAGATAAATAGTCAAAAACTCAAATAGATTTTGTCCAAAACACAAATAAATTTGACAAAAAATACAAACTCAGATAAATTTAACTTTGACTGGAAAGTCTTTTGAAACAAGTCGGTCGAACCTGACCTAGAACCAACCCAGAACTGCTGCAGAGACTAGGCCCACTTTCTTCTTATTCTTCGTTCTGGAATAAAAAACACAAAAGCCATCTTCCTTTCGCCTTCTTCCTCGATTCCGACGATGGCATGGCGCGGCGTCTGGTGGCGATCCCCCTTCTCCAGCGACACGTAGAAATGACGGTGGCGCAGGAAATTCGGCGATGGCGCAAAAAGTCGTCTTCTTCTTCGTTTCGTGTTCTGTAAGTTTCTTCTTCTTCGTTGCAAGGTTCTTCTTCTTATTCTTTGCCGGGGTCTTCTTCTTCTTATTCTTTGCCGGGGTTTTCTTCTTCGTTGCAGAGATCTTCTTCTTCTTCTTCTTCTTTGTTACAGGAGTCTTCTTCTTCCTCTCCGGCAACGGCGTGTGGGCTAAGGAAGCAACAGCGTTTAGCAATGCTACTTCTCTAAAAAACCCCAATCTCATTCTCTGAAAAAAATAAAAAAAAGAGATCAATCTCAGCTGTTGAGATCCAATCTGTCAATGTCCATATCCGGTTTGAAGAAAAAGAAGAGGGAGAATGGAAGATTTAAAATTTCAAAATTTAGAATTTTATGCCTAATCAGTTAAAAGGGAAAATCAGTCATAAAAATGTATGAGGTGGCGTGTCTAGGGACCTCTTTCCATGAACTGACGTGTCTAGGGACCTCTCACCGAAATATGTCCAAGCTGCATGGACTACGCGCCTTAGAGAAAAAGTTAATGGACTGGAGGCCTTACAAGTCCTATATGAGAGACCTTTCTCTAATTATCTCAAAAAAGTTTTCTCACAAGGTAAGATTTAAAAATGGTGTGAGAAAGAGGAGCACAATTATACTAATAGAAATAATGGTGCTATGAAAAGAAGTTAACTACAATAACAAGGAAATTAATGGAGAGAATTGGGGAGAAAAACTATAGATGCAATTGTATGAGGATAAAAAGTGAAAGAGAAAGTGAGAAGAGAGAGAGAAAGAGCATATTTAATGCACATAACTACATTGACCAAGAAACTAATTGAGAGAATTGTGGAGAAAAAGTAGAGGTGTGATTGTTTAAGCATAAAATGTGGATAGAGAGATATAAAGAGAGAGGAGGAGGATTGTTGGAGGGGCCAAACTGTAAATTCGCTAAAAGACCCTCACATTGGTCTGGTAAAGCCTCCAGTCCAACAACTTTTTCTCTAAGGCTTGTAGTCCATACAATTGGACATATTTTGGTGAGAGATCCCTGAATACGCTACATCAAACATTTTCATTACTAATTTGCCTTTTTACCTGTTTAGGCCTAAAATTTTGAATTTTAAAAATTTCAGGTCTTCTATTCTCACTCGTAAGTCCTCTCGATCTCCGCTACCCAAAAGAACCACTTCTCCTTCTTCTCCTTCCCGCATCAAACCCTCACTCGATCGCAACAACAGCTTGTATGAGAAGAAGAAATCCACACTAGAGAAGAAACCGAAGATCGACGAGACGACCTTGGAAAACATAGATCTCAAGCCTTTTGCTGCAGATTGTGCGAGACACGATTGCGTCGGGGAAGATCACGAACAAGGCTATGAATTTTGAGATCCGGGCTATGCGTTGGATTTAGTGATCTGGATGTCGAAGTTGTTTGATAGGTGCATGTGGGAGGGGGAGTCGAGCTTGGAGCTGGCAATGAGCCATCACGTGGTGGCAGCGATCTACTATAGCTTGCGGAGGTTTAAGGAAGCAGTGTTGGTGCTGGAGCGGGCGATCGGGGTTTCAGGCGATCAGGCTACAGTCGCAAAGAACATAATCGGGTTGTTGCGGATCTGTTGATTGTTGATGAACAGGGATCGATCCCCTGATTTGCAAAGAACAGATCTCGATCTTGGTTGTCTCGAAATGGGCCATGATTTTGCGTGATCTGAAGATAGAGGTGAAAAAAAGTCTCGCCAGAGTTGCAGAAGAAATCAAAGCATTCACAGCAGTAGTATCGCAGTCACCGCTGTGCCCACTGCCGAGCTCGTCATAGTGAAGAAGAAGATTAGCAGAGGCGCTGATTTTACGGTCCTATTTCAGAGGGTCTCCAGAGAAGGCTACCGGTCTTGTTGTTGTCGCTCTGCAATTTTCGATCGTCGCCGACAACAATTGACGATGCTGCGCCATCGTTGGAGAAAAGCGACAAAGCTCTGCTGCGTCCAAGGTTCTGAAGCAGAACCCAAATCGAAGAAATTTATCTGAGTTTTGCCAAATTTATCTAAGTTTTTAACAAATTCGTCTAAGTTTTTGTCAAATTTATTTGAGTTTTTGTCAAATTTATCTAAATTTTTGATAAATTTAACTGAGTTTTTGGAAAATCTATCTGAGTTCCTGACAAATTTATCTCTATTTTGGGAAATTTAGCTGACTTTTTGAACAAATCTTTCTGTGTTTTGGTAAATTTGTCTAAGTTATTTGAAAATTTTATCTAAGTTTTTGGAAAATCTACCTGAGTTTTTTAGAAAATTTATTTGTGTTTTTTGAAATCTATTTGTGTTTTTAAATTTTATTTGTGTCTTATCAAATTTATTTAGGTCTTTTCAAATTTATTTATGTTTTTTCAAATAAATTTAATTGAGTTTTGGAAAAAAAATCTTGAATTTTGAAAATTATTTTATCTTAGTTTTGGCAAATGTATTTGCGCCTATTGAAATTTATTTTCATTTTTTAATTTTATTTACGTCTTTTGGAATTTATTTGCATATTTTGAAATTTATTTACATTTTTTGAAATTTATAAGAATCTTTTGAAATTTATTTGCATCTTTTTATATTTTTTGGCATTTTTTAGAAATTTATTTGTGTCTTTTGAAATTTATTTGCATTTTTTGAAATTTATTTGCGTTCTTTTGAAATTTATTTTTTTTTTTATAATTTATTTGAAAATCTTATTAATGGAATTTTAATTAATTATGGCCAATTAAATGGTAGTTGACCATTATTAATTCCATATCCCACTAATCATGGGGTATGATTTATCTTTAAATAAATAAGTACATTTAAAGAAAGGGCAACTTGGACATTCTAGGTCTTCAAATTTGAAAAAAATGACTTATCACACTATGAAAAAAGATTGTAGATCTAAGGCTAGAAAGTGAAATGTTGAGAGACTTGCCGAATGCCCCAACATATTTACTAGATACTAAATATGCTCCAAATGTTAGATGGTCCATTGCCCCTGCAAGCCCCTCCCTCATTCCGCCCATGAGTGGAGGGGGACCCTCATATTTAGGCTGTTTATATAAACTAAAGAGCATTTTGTATATACTCCCATAAGATTTGTAGGATTTGTAAATAAGCCCCTAAGATTTTAGTATTTGTAAATAGGCCCTCCCTTTTCTTTTTAATACTTTTCATGTTCCCAAAATCAATATTCCTAACAAGAATGGCAGCCATCATGAGATTTGTCTTCCAATTTTACATAAATGACATCTCTGCCCTTACATCTATTAAGCAAAGTGAGTATGTTATTATTTATAAAAATATCCTTATTTTATCTCAAGTCCCAATTATTGCTCTCAATAACTCTCTCTTGCACATGACCAAGATTGGACCTAGGTACAAAGGCCTGGGGACTGAAGCCCCCACTCATATATGAGAAAAGTGTAAAATCCCTCCTCCCACCTCAAATTCTAAAAATTAATATATATTTTTAACATTTGCCTCTCCCCCAATATTTATTTTAGTTAGAGCCAAACACCACCCCCTTTGCAAAATCTGAAAATTATTTTTTTTACATCTGCCCATTCCCCCAATATTTCTTTTACCCCCTACACAGGAAGCAAAATCATTATTATTAAAACTTTCATCAATTCAATGGTGGGTCATGTATGGATTGGATAAATCGTAACCGATTATAAGTATATGTGTTGATTGTTGTCATACTCAATTTGGAATTAAAAAAATGAGCCCTGTAATGATAAAAAAATGAATTTATGTAGGGTTGTTTTCTCCGCCCACTAAGTGTAATTGTTAATGTTACATGCTTTATAAAAAAGAATTGAGTCCAAACTTTTGAAATTATGCATATAAGGATAAAAGGGATGGACAAAAGTGTCATTTCGCACTAAAGACCTAAGGTGGTTGGAAGACTATTGGCTTTTGGGACGCAAAAGGTATTAAAATAAAAATATAGGGGCCTATTTGCGAATACTAAAACCTCAGGGGTCTATTTGCAAATCCTACAAACTTAGGGGGGGTAATACAAAAAGCTCTAAATTGAATGGAGATATAAGTGCTTGCTAAGTACATGGAGAAAATCATATTGTCCCCAAACTAACATATGCTCAGGTTCATATTGGATGTCGTCAAAGGATTTAGGACAGTGGCAGTACCAGAGGGGGCCAAGGAGCCATGGATAGTGTTGACACAGAGAAGCGACAAGGTGCTTGATTTTTCGGAGCCTTACTCAATATCTTGTTTGGTTCAACTTATAATTGGCAAAGATTTCCTTACTTTTAAGCATTTCTTTTTATGTGTGATGAGGGAATTTTGGCATCACATCTATCATATCGGACTAGTCTTACCGCATTCCCTCTTCTGTGTACGCTGCACAAACAATTCATTAATGTGCATTTTTGTGTGACCAGAAGATTCCAAGATAGGGAGGGAATCATTCTAATATTCTGTGCATCCCACTATTCTATCGTTTGGTGCAATAAATTTTCATTGTAGAAAAGGAAGCGGTTTCATAGGAGCGGGGTAGGAAAGAAGCATTCCCCTCTCCAGTTGAAAAAATATTTGTTAAGAGCGGAATCCTCTTGTTGCATGAAAAGTATTTATTAAAGTTAAGTTCTTGAAAATATTAAACTTTTAACATTTAGTACCCTCCATGAATTTCTTTTACATAGTGTCCCCTCAAGGAGAATTTCCTGAATCTACCATTGGCTTAGGATATGTTACACACCACAGGGCAAGTAAGGTCAGTCTAGTGCAAGTTATCTTATACTTCTTTTTATTTAAAACCACTATGAAACATTAAAAAATATTAGACAACATTTATATTAGTCCTAAACTAAATAAAATAAGTCCGGCGGCCAAAATCTAAATGATTATAAATTCGAGCCCTTTATGATCAAATTCATATAGATCTTGTACTGATATGCTATTTTTATTTTTATTTTTTATACTTTGTTATTTTATTCACATTTAGAACACTCTAAAAGTCATTAAAATGAAATTTCACAAAACTTTACGTCTTCTGATTAAAAGATAAGTCAAGCATAGACAGAGACGGCAAAATAAAGTGTCGAAGACCATGTTTATAAATCATGATGACAACATCTCTGCAAATATATTGTTAATAAATCATCATCTTGGGAAAATGTAGAAATATGTAAAACTAAGGATTTTCACAGGTCATTATTAGAGAATGTCACAAAAATAATTTATTTTTTAAATAAAAAAAATAACGAATAGAAAAAATAAGTACTAAGAAGCATTTTTTAGTTTTAATATTTAAAACTATAACAATATTAACAACTTCTGTTGAATATTATAAGAATATGATCATCATATTTTCATTGTATGACCGATGTTTTAAATAGTTTGACACTATTTTCTAATATAGTGTGAGAAACTATGTTCCAAAACCAGGACAAAAGCATTGCTACAAGTATTATTTCTGAAAAATTATCATCTAATAAAAATGTAATACTATAAAGAATTTTTCTCATAATATTATACAGTTAGTTAGGACCACAGCTCCAAAGCCGAAGGTTGTGGTTTCGACTTTCACTCTCTATCACTTGCTTAGGTAAAAGCCTAATTACTTGGTGCGTGGAGGAGATTTAATCAATTTTTCAAAGAGGCTAGGGACGGTTATATATATATAAAAAGGAAGGAAACAATGACATAAGTGAAAACGACTTAAAATAATTTATGAAGATTTTTGTGCTTGTACATGTCAAAACTTTCTTTGATACTTGGGGCATTGGATGCCAAACCGAAAAAACATTATTGTGAATGAAGGACAGTTTGAGAGACTGAGAGAATCTGCGCTCAGAATTCGCTTAGAGGTGGGCCCACTTCTCTGTTGAATAATTTCAATCACGAGCTGGTGATTCCAGCTGGAGCTGAACGTGACGTGGACAATTTGCCTACGTTTCTGTGTCGGTTGTCAACTTCCAAGGATTGGCCACTCCATTTCAATTGTCCAATTCCAAGTTGGGACCCACTAGATGGATCATCATGTTGTTGACATTGGGCCCCACTTGTGGAAAATGCTGGTTGAGATCGTTCAAATCAGGGTCTCCTGTGGGCCACCATGTGGGCCTCTCTAACACTAAAAATTCATGGACCCTCACATAAGAGAGATTTCTTCCTATGGCCATCCATCAAACTCTCGTAGAAAAAACTTAGCACGTTACTTACTAAAACGAATAGAAATCACAACTCTGATTTCTTTGGGCATGTCCATTGCATATAATTAAATACTCAAGTATTTTAAGGCTTGTATTTTCAGAAGCAAGAAGTCCTGGTTCTTATTGGGAGGTCTTGGCTCCGAACCCCACCTCCTTCCTCTTTGAATTCACTAAAATAATAACAATAATAATAGTAACAACAACAAAGCTAAACATCTAAAAGTAATCATAAAATAATATCCCCTTTAATAAAAAAATGAAGGCAAGGGAATTGAGCCCAAGAAAGTCATTCTTTTAAAGTCAATCGCGTATCGATGAACAACTACATCATAGGATAGGTCCGTATCCCACCTGCTTGCAAGATCACGAAATTAGATAAATTACATTTGATTAAAATTCACAACTAATTATACACACAAATTAGGAACGATTAATATATAATATATAAGTAAAAAATAAATTTAAATTCTCATCTCCTCATTTTTCTTAATAAACTCTCTCTCCTCCTACCTCTCAACTCGGTAAATCTTGATGTGTTATTCACTTGTCACATGTTTCTTCATTCCATTATTATTGTTTATTACCTCCTTCAGTCTTTCTTATCCTTGCATTGTGAGTAAATAGGACTTTGTGCTGCACTGTAAGTGTAAAGGGTAAAAGGTATTCCGTTTCTTTATGCACAAAACGCTACTCTTAGATCTAAAAGTTATTTTTCTTCAATGATGTGGACTACTTATTCTGGCTCATTGAAAACAATTATTTACTCTTAGTGTGTTCACTTTTCTCATATGATGGTGAATGTTGCTCGGATGAAAGGAAAAGTTGGTTAAAGCTATGGGTCTAAATCTTTAAAAGATGGCCCCACATGCATATAGGTTTAACTTGAACCACTTGATCATGTCGATACTGTAAACCTTGCCCCACATGCACTGCTCTCTTGGTCCGTAGCCGAGAGGGGGTATATAGTTCGTTCAATTCTGATTTCAAATGGTTCCAAATACCATGAGAGCAGTGCAGGAGTACTGCATCCTACATTGATGGTCCCTCACTCAATCATCCTTCTCCATCCAATAGAAATGGCAGTTTTCTTGCACAACTGTCATGCAAGATTAAAGTGTGTTTTCTTACCCCCTTCATCTTGTCTTGTTTTATCAGAAGATGAGGTGAAGGATGGTGCATGTTTTGTCCCAACTGGTTCTCCACTGTAGATCATTATTTTTTGTGTTTTTGCTGAGTTGGCCTAGCTGTCAAGAAAGTGGAAGCAACCCTTCCGATGAGTTGGCCCGGTGGTCAACAAAGTGGAAGCAGCCCTCCCAGGATCGATCCGTAGAGGGCGCTGTCGGAGCGAGGGTGCTATCCACAGCGACATCCTATAATTTATACATCACTAATTTCCTGATAACTTTTTATATGGGTTTCATATTGTGATGAATTTATAATTTTAAAACTCAGCCGAAACCTCATATAGAAAGGGTTTGGCCATGACAATAATAGAATTTTATATAAGCAAGCGCCCGGGTGTTTGTATGAAATTGAGTTTCTAGATAGAAATACTCCTATGAGATCAACTCTTACACTACTACGAGAGTAAGGGAGGAACCCTTGGGCATGTTTGGCTGTGTGGTGAAGTGAGGTGAGGTGAGGTAAAGCCTCCATTATTCAGATAAGAAAAGACAATGGGTCATATCAAAAGTACATAATTTCAAAATTTCCTCCATCTTTTTCAAAAAAAATCAAGAAAGCAACATCCTTTCTCCACTAAAAGACAAAAAAACTCCATTTTTCTATACAAAAAATAAAAAAGATTCCTTACCAAACAACTAAAAATAAAATACCATTATAATACCTTATATTTTATTCTCTCTTGATTTGATGATTCACCTCACCATACTTCAATTCACCATGCATCCAAACAGGCCCTTATATTTAGGCTGTTGGCATTGGATATGGGTCTCTCCTTACTCTCATAGTAGTGTGAGAGTTTTACTCTTGAGCATTGCCCCACACACACATACCCGGGTGTTTTTGTATGAAAAATGCCCCTATTTCCAACGAATTTAGGAAGAGATAGGCTGCTAAGGTGGACTTATGGTTATCCTAATCATATTTATTTCCTACATTTTCTCCATCTTTAAATGAGTTGGCACCATCTCATTGGACAAGTTACGAGGGGCAAAAACTCCCCTTTTCTAAATGGGGAGTTTTTTAGAATTCCTCTATATTACAGTAGATGTTTTTAATTCAATTGTTATTAGTGATATATTGAGTACCTTGCGTACAAATCTTTCCTAGTGATTGTGTTCGTTCTTACATATATCACGTTATTTTGACTCAATTTTATAATTAATTATATAATATTAAATGTATTTATTTGTTCAAATATAGTGGGTGAACATGTCCATACTCACCACAGATTATTGTGCTGGTAGAAGATTAAATGCCCAACATTCTTCATAGACTTGAATCTTGGGAGTTCTTCGTGATATTATACATTGCAAGTAAGGAATATTAAAAAGAGGTGATAGGCGAACATTATAAGGTAGAGGGTAGCATAAAGCTCAAGCAATGGATGGGTTAAGCTCTCATGAGAATTGAATAATAAATTAGAATTAATATCAAAACTAAGTATTATTTAATAAAAAATAGATGATTTGATTGAATGAGAAGCCCATGTTTAATCCCTAAAATATAAATTTATATTATCACAAAATCATTTATAAAGAAATCTATATATTTCACTTCAACAATGTGAGTAAATATTGATCTATAAACTAATTTGAGATTCTTCCAGCTAAAACTACTTGTATATTTAGGGAATGTTTTACATATTTAAATATATTTAACTAATTGTTCAGTTCAATCTGCTTATATGAGAAAATGACTAAGGAATTACCAAAATATCCTTTTACTAACAACCAAATCAAATCTTAAAGTGGGTCAACCTCAGTAACATAATAATTGTAAGATCACACAAACAGTATAATGGTAATGGGCCCATTTGATAGTTTTTAGATCCAATTAATCTATCCACATATGAGACCCATTACAGTTAAGTATGTGAACAGTAGGTTCTATTGGGTGCATGGTTGGGTTAGACGCGATCGGTCATGTATACGAAGACAAAGGATAAATTTGATAGGTGAGTTTCGTAAGATGGATCCGGCCCGTTAGGTGAATGTAAGATGTGCATGATAACCATTTTGCAAGTCCCATCACTTATGTTGAGTTTTTCGATAATAAGTCTTTAAAGTTAATATAGCTTTAAGGAAAAGAGAGAATCTGCCTTTTTTCCATCCAACAAATATCGCTTTAAGGTATAATAATGTAGATAATAAGACCTCATCTTCTTATAATTTGATTATTTATGGCTATTTCTGAATTTTTCTAATAAATAAGAGATTATTTGATGGTTATTTGTAAATCTTAATCTTTGTTTCTTCTATTTTTGCTGTTTCAATAGAAATAGATTTTGTGATAATAACGTGTCTACCAAGAATCCTCTCTCTTCCTTCCACAGTGAACAATAATATGGTATATTCTCTGTTAGTCATATAATGTTATTGTGCTGATCATCTCCATATTAAAGTCTCAATAAAATAACAAAAATAGTCATATTAAGCTATTTTCAAGTCAATCCCATCATTTTCAAAAAATAGAAAAGTAAAGAAAACTAATTGAATTTTTTTATTAAATTATACTCTTATGAAATTTGTAGATTGGTCAGATTTTTTTTTTTAATGGAAAAAAAAAATCACTTGCAATCATTGTCCCCAGCTTTAACTGGAGTGAAACCAGACCACCAGCCAAAATAGGTTATGTTAGATGTATGGCCCTTAATTCCATGTGTGGGGGCATGCATGATCTTTCTTTAAAGATAGAGTTCAGGTAGATTCAACTCGACAAAATCATGGTGTTAAAGAGTCTCATTCCTAGTTGGCTAGCAATAATTTGACATCATTGTGCAATTAAACAAGAAGACTACATCTAAATCTGTATCAATAAATTTAGAACCCTACTATGATTTTCTAGAATCCATGCACTATGGCTCATATGGGAGGTCATGATTTTAAACGATTCAGATTTCAGATGTGGGCCATACTGACATGGACTGTGGGCTAGCCTGCCATCAAGATTCCATGACCAAGATCCCCAATTGGGAGGTTGCCTAGCCAGTACACGACTATAGTCCACTGTTTGCCACATCATTCCCACGTCCTAAGCTTCTGATAAAGTGAATGTTTCTAGACCCACAACCACTTTAGATGATAAAAAAGATGGGAAAAGTTAAGAACAATTAAAGGAGAGTGATTCATCAACTCAGAAATCTGCAAAGAAGGACAAAACTGCCAAACAATCCTTTCCTCATACACGTAACCTAATAAGAACATATTTAAAATAAGGTAGAACTTAAAGCTTTAAGATGACTGGTTGAAAAAATTGCCCATTTTAAATCTGCACCATAGATAAGGATGTCAATGGTACCCACCATGGTTTTGCAACTGGGCCAAAATCGAATTACATTTGAGTTCATCTAATAAATTTAGGTATGAGCCTCTGTCATGTCTTGTCTTGTCTTGGATTTGATTGACAAAGAGGATTGCAGTATGTCCCCAATTGTGGACTTGTTGGCTTGGGTACTAACATGTTGGGATGGTTAGCTTAGTAGTTTAGACCAAAAAGATGAATCATAGATAGTAATGATCCCATTTTCTTGACTCCCTGATGGATCCAATTCACAAATATTGAGTATGTGCCCTGTTTTTTTTTTTTTTTTTTTTGGCCTGATTGGTAATTGAGTTTGGTTCTACAGTTAACGAAACGGGTGGCAATCGGTTGGCCACTGGGTGTAAGTTGGATGCATTCAGGTTGGTCCATGACTTGTGAATGAATAGGCATCTGATGACAAGCACAGCCACCGTTGGATTGGACACTTGAAAACACATGATTAGGCAAATTAGAGTCTTTTTTTATAGAAAGGAAATATCATTAAAAGAGTAAAAGCAGACAACTAAGAAGACACCAACAAAAAGACTAAAAAGGACTTTGGGCCTGTTTGGCAAATTTCATTGATTTGAGACGGATCTACATAAGAAAGATCTATTTCAAATGTGCCATCCATTTGGGACAGATCTTGGAACAGAGCGTTTGGTAACACAAACTAATAGATTGAAATATATTTTTTTAAATTCAATATAAATGATTTTTCTTAAATTTCTCTATATCCAAATGGAATTAGAGGCTGATGTTTTAACCCATGGATTGCCTAAGTATTATTAAGAGAGAGGACAGTTCGGATCTTAAAATAGGGACCTACAAATTTCAGAAAATTATATCAAATAGGTCATGCTTTTTTTTTTTTTTTTTGCAAATTTCTCAATATCTGTGATAGATCAACGTTTCAGATTTAATCACATATTAGTTTTTACAATACTACAACTATCCAACGGTTTGGATGATTTTTTAGTGGGCCGGAATTAATGGAAAAAGTAAAAAAATGAACTGTGCAATATCCATTTAATCTAGTGTGATGTTGTCACATTTGAAATCCAACAGTCGTAAGATGTTTCTTCAATTTTGGTAGCTATAGACCAAATCTAAGGCTAAGATTTTTATGCATAGCCATTTTCAGTATTTCAAAGAAGATAGATGATCTGGACTGTGATTTTGGGGCCCACAAAAATCCAGAAAAATAGATGTGTGGTTATTCGGTTTTGTACACATCTTGAGATCCGAGCCAGATCAACTGGTGAAATTTCAAATGTGGGCAGTGTTTTCCCTTATTAATGTTTCGGATGGGTTGGATCATGTTTCATTGTCCTGCTTTTGAAAAAAAAAAAAGAAAAGATAACAATGTTGATGAAAAAAGTACCATCTAAGGTACCGTAGCACCATACATCTGCCCGCTTGAGACGCCTCCCTCTATTTCGATTCTTCCCGGTTTTCCTCCTTTTTGAAACATAAACAATTCCTCTTTTTCCGGATTGAACTGGAGTTACCAAAATCTGCACCATACATCTGCCCACTTGAGACGCCTCCCTCTATTTCGATTCTTCCCGGTTTTCCTCTTTTTTGAAACAGAAACAATTCCTCTTTTTCCGGATTGAACTGGAGTTACCAAAATCTTTACCAAACGCTCTAAATGCGTTTTGAAAAAGTTTTAAGCTAATAAGAGGTAAAATAAGACTTTCCAAAGAGAACCTTAACATCTAGCGAAAAAGATGCTAGCAGCTAAATCCCAATCTACATCCTGCCCAGAAGAGTAACTAAATTTGGCTAGCCTATGCGTCAAGCCATTTAAAGTTCTAGGAATATAGTCAAAATCTACAAAACAAAAACAAGTAGCAAAGGTGATTGATTAATGGACTTTTTCATTATTTCCCTTTAACGCTAGCACCACTTCATGCCAGAGGCGGATCCAGTGAACTTTCACTGGGGGGCTGGGCCCCCAGTGAATTTTTGGAAAAAAAAGAATTATATATACTTAGTTAGACCCAATGTAACTAGGCCCCCAATGACATGTAACCAGGCCCCCAGTAAAAAATATTAGGCCCATTCTTTGTTTTATTGCTTGAAACTATTACATTATATTCGTCCCATATAAATAACCCAAAAAAAAAAAAATTTCCGGGGGCGTTGTCCCGGACCCCCACTACTTAATCGTGCCCCCAGTGAGTTTGAATCTTGGATCCACCACTGCTTCATGCGCATCCAAAATAACATGAAGCCTAACAAAGTCATTCTTTCTTGCATTCTCCAACGCATTTAAGATCTCTATCGCTTCGGCTTCCTTTGAAAAAGCAACTTCGTGCCATTGTGCAGCATCTACATCCACAATAACACCATTTAACATCGTTACAAAGCCAAAGGAAGCATAACCCTTCCCCATACTTGTAGGCTGCATTTGAGAATATTATGAAATCTTCCTTATTAGGAATCACTGTAGGGACTATGGAGACCTTAGAAATATTTCCATTTGTTTTTAAGAAAATGCCCCTATCAAAACCAATGGATTCTCAAGAATCTTTTGGGCTAAAGTAATGATTTTGGAAGGATTTAAAATTTGAGCTCTGTGAATGAAGTCATTTCTGGCTTTCCAAATAGTCTACCACATTGAGAAAATCACCATCTTAAAGTGGGCATCCCCAAGAAGAGGATTCGGTTGGCCATGCTCACTTCAGTTCGTCCACCATTTAATTAAATTTGTTGAACGAATAGAATTAGACAAAAAGCCCCACTGCGAGTCAAACTAACTTACTCTCGCGAAATCACAACGCATAAGAGCATGTCTAATTGAGTCTTGATGATGTGAATTCGATTAAATATTACTACAGCCAAAGCAGTGTACAGGTGCTTACCAATTCATCATAGGTCATTCAATTAAGCGCGCGATTCACCAATGGTGGGTCTCAAGTTGATCTCAATTGGCAACATTGAAGTGTTACTTGATTCTCTTTCTTTCCACAAAAACACGCACAATGAAACCTTTTTTTATTTTTTTATTTTTTTTATAGCAAAACTGATTACATTTCACAATTCTAAGCGTTTGGTTTCCTTCTGGGTAGCCAAAGTTTGGACCCATTTTGGAGGTAAAGGGGCATAGCTAGTACTGATATAAAGGAGTTTTTTTTTTTTTTTTTTTTTTTTTTTTTGTGCTATCAGAGGGTTCCCAACCTTTTGGGCTAGACTAATCCCTCTGGGCCAGAGGAAAGCCGAAACTCCCTTGTAGCCCCAGTGTGGTAGTGGTAGTTTACATTCAACTAAGTATAGTTTGGGATTGAGAACGGCCACTTACTTCACTGGTAAGTGGCAGCAGTTGTCACCTGATTGCTCAGGGTTTGAATCTTGGGTACGCCACATTTTTTCACTTGTGTGGGCTTGCTTTCCACTTGTGTGGCCCTTCTTCCTGCTTGTGCGGGTTGTGTTCGCGTGTGTTTGCGGGTCTAAGAAATTAAAATAAAAATAAAGTATAGTTTCGGATTATAAAATTAGAAGATACATAGTAAGGGTAGAAATCCTTGAAGTTAAGCGCATTTATTGAACCATGTAAATTTTGGGGTGTTACCTTTTTGGTTTTGGGGTACATTGGGACTCAAAATTACAGGTCGTCACACACACTGATGTCCCTAACCACCTAAGTACAGCTAGGGAAAATTCTGTTTGGTTATTCTGTGTTAGTTTGTTTATTTGATCAATGGAAGGGAACTTTTTCTGATTATGAAATTTCTTCAGATTTTGTCAAGATGCAAACAATAATGGGATGTCCAATAGCACTCGTTATTTGCAAATAAGTGCGTTTGTACAAGGGGTGGTAAATCTGAACCGACCCAAACCTGAACCGTATTTGACCCGTAGACCTGACCTGCATTAATATTTGTAGATCGGGTACAGGTTGGAAGTACTTGCCACGCAATAAAATGGGTCAGATTAGGGTCAACTTGATAAACCTGTATAGTCCCACCAAACCCATTTAATTGGGTTGGTTTAAGGCCAATGCTTGTACATAACCCATTTAAATAATTTAGGGGCGTAATATTTGGGCATGTAGAATATTTTATTTTATGTAAAAAGAGACGAGCTTGTGTTGGCCCTTTTGTGGTATGCAATTTAACTCAAATATAGGCTTAATATTGTAATTGGATGTAGTTTGGGGTCATGCTTCTATAGGTTAGGTTATGACAGCCCCCGCCCAACTTAGCATGATATTGTCCGCTTTGTCTAAATTCTCGGCTCTAATACCAATTGTCACAACTACACCAAACTCACCATCATACTGCCCGCTTTAGATCACATGCGCGCGAAAGGACTTTCCAGGTGGGCGGTCACCCATTCGGGTACTGCTTCCACCCGAGAGCACTAACTCCGGAGTTCTTGTGGGATCCGGGGCCACATGGCTTTAAAATACGTCATGTTGAGTTAATACGAGATTTGACTTGCAAGCCCATGGGTAGGACTTTGATATTTCCGATCAAAGAATAGCAGACTTACCGTTGGGAGCTCGTGGTTGACATGTTACGCTCCAAGATTACAGGTGCCGCCTGAACCAAGTTCTCACATAAGTTATGCTTAATAGGTTGACTCACATTAAATGCAAGTAATGCGGATTGAAGTTCCTTGTCTCATTTTAGAAACAGATTGGACTTCTACACTAGATATACATTGTCAACTAGATCTGTCTTGTGTGAAATCCCTATTTGGTAAATACTCAAACACACATAAGTATGTTAGGGATTGATCTTTGGTGATTGGTGTTTTATGTATCCCTGGTTGTTTAAGTGAAAGGGAGGTGCCCTATCTAGTTTGAACCATATCGCATGAACTTTTGAAAATCGTATTATAAAACAATACAAAGTGGGCTATTTTCCAATTTTTAGCCTCGCCTATCTTGCACAAAGATCTTACAACATCAAAAGATATTTGACCTTTATAATAAAGATTTATTTCTTTTAAAAGAGAGAAAAAAACATATATTTTTTTCCTTTTGTTTAAATATGGACTCTAACATTTCTTTGAAGAAAAAAGAGAGGATTTAAAAATCCAAAACCGAAATTCTCTCGGTTTTTTTTTTTTACTGAAATGAATGTTGCCCACAAGTAGAGGTGTAAAATGGGCACGGCTCGTTAAATGGCCGGCTCAGCTGTTCTTGGGACAAGCCGTGCCATGCACAAAATGGCAGGGCTTCAGCCCATCACGACCAACAGGCACGGCCATGCTCGTGTTGTGCTCGGCGGTGCCTTGGTGAGCCAGCCCACGAGCGTTCTCTTTTTTAAAATTTCTTAATTTTTTACATTGTCATTGAAACTTACATCAGGCCATAATATCAGATTAAAGCTTGTAATTGACCTAAGTATTACTCATTGACACTTGTATGAGCCATCAATAAATAGCACTTGTGGAAATTAGCATTGCTTAATTTTTAAATCCTCATGCCATAGATAAGCATTTTAAATGCATCCACTATCCCATCAACATCCATAAGTCTACTCACCAACCACCAAACTCCCCTATTCCCAAAGATTTGATTCAGATTTTATTGGGCTACGGGCCATGCCTTCATGGGCAATGGGCTATGCCGTGCTTGGGCTGTGCCATGGGCCCATGCACCGCACAGCCAATGCTTTGGAAGGACTGAGCCGTGTCAGGTCGGTCCCTGGCCCAGCCCATTTTACACCCTTACCCACAACACACCATTAGTGTCTGTAAATGACATTGATGCACAAGCATAAATACATCAGCCCATTATAAAAAGGGAGTCTAATTAGAACAAGAACTCAAATGAACAAAGCCAAAACTTTTCTATCCCAATAGCTAGAGATGGTTCTCAATTGCATGGTTGCTTGTGTGTCATCCACTTGTTCTATTTTCTAGTTTCTCTTTTGTGGCTAGAATCATATGTCCATCACTGGAGAAAAGACAAACTACATGGTTTTCATGTCACCCATCCCCACATGCATTCAACATAGAAACCACTTTTCTCATAAAAATGCTTCATAAAAGGGAGTCGGTTTTTTCAAGGAACTATCTAACATCTTTTGACAATTACAAATAACTTGGTCTAACTTGGTCAGGTTAAAAAAGAAAAAACCAAAACAAAAAACTGGTCTAGGTCAGGTTAAATCTAAGGCATATATCAAAATATCATTGAAAGTGAGTTAATAACCAAGTTTAATGCTCTAGTTTTAGGCCAAATCAGGTCTGATCCAAGAATGCTCAGGTCTGATCCAAGAATGCTTACATTAATCTGGAAAAATGCATCCGGTTTCAGGTTTGATCGATCAGTTGCAAAGCTGTCTGTGATCACTAGTTAAATTGTTTGACTGATATTGTCATATTAGTTGAAGTACTTACTTGTTGTAAACATAAAATAAGTAAGTGTTGTTAATAATTGTTAAAAATTAGTGGTGGTCATCCATTGAAACTTGCTTAAAAATCTTGTAAGCTACAACTTTGAGGTAAAAAGAAAATAAAAGAGAGCCATTAATGCTTGAGCAATTACTGAAATGAAATCTTGCCTCACATCAATACAAAGAAATTTTGTGATTGTGAGCTATTAAAATCGAGTAAGTTGGCTCTATATTAACTTCTTGAATGCCCAATTATTTTTGGCGAAAGACATCACTTTCAAGCATAAAAAATAATTATCATCATCATCATCAAATCCTTGTCCCAACTACGTTGGAGTCGGCTAAATGAATTTTGTTTCTCTATTCCGATCTATTTTGAGCTAAATTCTCAGATAAGTTACACATTCTCATATCCATTTTTATCACTTCCATCCACGTCTTCTTTCGCCTACCCCTTTCCCTTGGTGGGCCATTTACCTCAATGGCCAAACTTTTCCTAACCGGCGCCATTACCGGCCTACGTTGGACATGTCCAAACCATTTTAAACAGGTTTCTCTAATTTATCTCCTATTGTTGTTATCCTTAAATGCTATCGAAGGAGCTTATTTCTAATTTTATCCTTCCTACTTTTACCACACATCCACCTCAACATTTTCATCTCCGCTACATCCATTTTATGCATGTGTTGCTTTTTGATTGGCCAACATTTTGCTCTATAGGTCATAGCTGGTCAAATCGTTGTCCAATAAATTTTTTCTAAATCTTTTGGCATTCGTCGGCCACAAAGCATTACAAAAGCAAATCTCCACCTCGACCATCCCGTTTTTATCCTATATTTGACATCTTTATCAATCTCCCTATCATTACAAAATAAATATATAAATACAAGTATTTATGTGAGAGCCCCCACCGCCACCCCCAAGAATTCCCACAAGCCTAAACTTGACATTCATCCAACTATTACTTACTCTTGAATGGAAATCCAAGAAACGATGCTTCTAAAACCATTGCTTGAAGTTTTTCATTGTATTAACAAATAGGAGAATATGTGATTTACCACATTTTTTAAAAACTTCGTCCAAGTTCAACAGTGTTTATGGCAAGAAATTGGCGACTTAAATTAGTAGACATGGGTGACCCTATATATATATATACACTTTTTTTTAATAATACCATATATATATATATATAGTGATAATTCAAACAAGAACCATCTACCCATATGGTATGTAGGGCCTACCTGGTGCCACACCAAGCATGGGAGAGGGGAGACGGAATGATCTGATCAAGGGGAGTGTTTGTATGGCTCTGGCCCATTGACAGACCCAGTGACCAATTCCCATTGAAAGAAAGGTAAAAAGTCTGCTGTCTCTTTCATGGATAATCTGTATTTGAACTTAAATAGGATAAAGACAGATTTATATATCACTCTCAAATCAAATAAACCAAAGCTGTCTGGACAAAGAAGAAAGATGAAAAAACAAAAATCATGTAGTTTTCGGAATGGCCTGTTTGCATGAAGACAACACTGTAATAAACACTGCACAGAGAGCTAGTGGATCATATCATCACTCTAGTAAGTAACATTTCAAGCAGCGATAAAAGATGCCTTACTTATCAGAGAAGTGGGGCCCAACGATGAGATCACGAGTGAAAGGACAAGGTTGGATTAGATTGCAGTCTCATTAACTCTTAGAGAAATGGGGTTAGATTTTTTTTTTTTTGGCGAAGCCCTTTACAGAGGTGGAATTGGGATGGGCCTACCATGGATATATTTCTAATAAAAGATTTTGAACTCTTTGGCCACGGCAGACTTTTAAGGCACCTCATATTCAATTTGATGAGAAAATTTTTGGCGGGCTACAAGCTAGTGTTACGACTGTGGCATGAGATCAAGCTTCTAGAGTTAAATTAGTTTTTTCAGATTGTAAAGGAGAATCTTTCTAACAACATGCAGGGAAAAATGAGATTTTGCAAAGCTTGTTATGGATCTGAAGGTTTAAAATTGGATTAGAAGTTAGGCCTATTGGTTGAATTTTGTGGTGGGGCCCATTGCTTATAATTATGTGGGCTCAGTCGCAGAGGGGAGCCCATAGGTGTGTTCATGGTCCAGGTCCAATTATAGCCGAGGCATATCCAAGCCTAGCCCACCTTTATAAATACAGGCCTAGATCTGACCCCAGCTCAACACAGGCTTTACGAGCCAGACCGAGCTCAGCATGCTTAAATCATGTTAGGCTCGAGCTCACACTTTTGGTAATCATGCTGGACTGAAGATTATGCTTGAAAGCATGCGGATTCTATTGTCCCAATTAAGAACTCAAATTTAGCTAGCGTTCCACAAATACATCGTTGGAATTGAGACTTCCTGACCTTTTATTGTTCAATTCTTTTTGTGTATATAGGTTAATATGTGCTCAAAATAGATCTGAATGGAGAAAGAGAATTTATGTAGCATTTGACCGTAGCCTAACCTGCAAGTGGGGCCCTTTCTAGGAGTTACTTGGACCACGTTCCAGGCCCTTGTTTAAAGTCAGCACCTCTTTCTTATTCTTATTATTTTTTATCTTTTATTTTTTGTTATAGTAGTCCCATTTGTTTGAGAAGGCAAAATCATACTCTCAACTCTTTTAAATTCATTCTACCAAAAAACAAGAAAAAAAGGCTCAATTCTTTCAAATTCATTCTACCAAAAATAAAAAGAACTCTTTTAAATTCAATCTCTGACCTCGAACTTTCCTCTCTCTCTGCACAAGCAAACATTGAGTGCATAGGCCTCTTCCCTCTCGTGTATTTGCGTCTGCCAATCTCGTCTCTTTCGGATTCTTGATGATTTTGATAGTAGTTTCTTTTTTTCTTTTGTTTGTTTTTTTTTTTTTTTTTTTTTTGACATAGTACAAGTACGAAATTGAATTCAGATTAAGATTTGATGGCATCAAAGAAGAGAACCAACACTACATTAATATCATGGTTTTAATAATGGGCCAAATCACCAGACACATACTGGTTTAGGCCATGATCGAGAATGATATGTAATCTTTTTTTTTTTTGCTACATAGAGGACTCAACTCTGGCACCCTTCACACTCACCGATATCCCTAATCTTTTATATGTTTGGACTGAAGGCTATAATGTATTGAAACTGTGTCACCTCCACCTTTTTGGCCTACTTCTGTTATTCTATTTACATATGAATTAAACACTGAAAGGAAGTTTGTCAAATTACCATGAAAGATGTGAAGATTTAAGGGCCTAACAATTTATTTCCAAATTGGAGATAATTCAATAGGGTGACTGGTGAATAATATTCATTATTAAAGGGGAGATCATTCTATTGCTTTTTGCTAATCTCTCTTCAAAATTCTAATCTACTTAAACTAAAAAACATCAGGCCTTCAATGTTTTCTCTTGAATGGGAATCATTTTTGAAAATCTAATTCCTTCAAGAATGGCTCTCTTGTATGATCCCCCATCACATTTCACCCTAGTAGGAGCTTGGGCCATCATACATTTATCATTATTAAACGGTTGAATGTTTTTGTACTTAAATCTCGACAATAGGTCCTGTTAGGTTTATGTGTTGTATTCCGGTTTGACCGGATTGGTTCAGTGGATTGGCCAATGATTAGGTTTAGAGTCATGAGCCAGTAAATCTTTTTGTTGTGTGATTGCTTGTGTGTTATGTCCTAATTAAGCCCCAACAGTTGGTATTAGAGAGATGTAGAAATCTCGGGGTTTTAGAGTGACGTTGAAGATCCTTGGATTTTGAACGAGTCCCTTGGATTTCGCTCGAGAGAGCCCAGGGCCTAGGGCAGTGCATGGTGAATGGAGTGATGTGATCAATTTCAATCATAAAATACCGTAAGTGCACAAGTGTCTAGATGAGATAGTGGCAAGAACGGATCGAACCTGCAGGGAGCTAATTAAAGAAAAATTTTAGATTAAGAAAACTAATTAACTAACAATTAAGGAAAGTTTTGAGTATTTAGAAATAAAAGAAAGCAACCAAGTTAGAAATATTAAATCTAACACTTAATGAAAGTGATTAGAGCATAGGAATCCAATAAGCATCCACCAATTATTTATCAAGTAACTCTAATTTGTTCCAATTTTTATTTCAAAACAAAGACAAATCAATGTTTTTGACGTGAAGAATCTAACTTTAAAAACCCCCTTTTAATCATAAAAATTCAAAACTCAAGACTTCCTTCATCTCATAAAAGAATAAAAATAAGTTAAGCACTACCCATCAAAAGTAAGCATAAACAATCAAAAGATCTAAGTTCTAAGCATGGCCCATCAAACCTAAGCATGGATAGTCAAAAATCAATTTTTATTTTTAGAAATTAAGAATGGAAATTTTCCTAGGGCACGAAGACAAGCCCATTAATCATTAAGCACATAATCATGAAACTAAGTTAGAATTACAAAAAAAAAAAATGGTAATCACTTATCTTCATCCATAGCCCTTATCAAGAACTTAGGCCGTCATTGCAAAGAATACTTCTTGATTTGTCATTAAAAATTGTATCTTTACAACTTCTCCTTCATGTACTTGTTTGGACAAGGCTCAAAGCTACCCACAATAAAAACTATGGAGAACTAGAAGAAAAGGTAATAAGAAGAGAGAGAGAGAGAGAGAGAGAGAGAGAGAATGGATTGGCCACGTTTTGAAGGAGAATAGGCTTTTCATGTCCTACACTAGTAGCCTACTTTTATTAAAGTTTTGCACACCTCCTTTTGTTAAGAGTTGTTTCCTTTTTTAGATGATTTTTGGGTTAGCTTTCAAGCAAAGCTTCTCACTTATACAACAATTTTAATTGGAGAGGATTTGTTACTAAGTGTGGTCTCTTGGGCTTCAAGTCTTGCCAAATTGAATTCCTCAAAGATCTCTCATGTTGCCAATGTTCAAATCTTTTTGCAATTCCCGCATAGAATTATAATAGCCAACTTCCTGATGTCATATCTCCCTCAATATAGCTCCAATTTATGAAATCTTGAGCTCCACGGATATCTACTTGAAAAGAGTTTTCCAACGGTGGGTAGATTACAATAATCCGACATTCGGGTTGAAAGTTATGACCATTTTAATTTGCTGCGCCTGAAAAATCCGAGAATAATCGTGCAATTAAGGGGACTTCTGTGTTTGGCATGTAATGGGGTGTGTGAGACCCATGTTGGATGTCCAAGGCATGTTTGAACTCTCTCTTTGCTTGCTTATTTGATTCCCTTTCCATATTTGGCATGCTTCCTCATTTGCAACTTTGACTAGTCAACTCCCCTTGCAAAGTTTAATTTTCTCTTTCTTTCTTGATTTTGATTTCCAAATTTATCAAGTCAACACCATCTTTCCAAATCTGAGTTTCTTCTTTCCTCTTTGAAGATTTCCAATCTTTCCAGCTCCACCAAGAAGTTAAGATATGTGGGCCCACATTGAAGGGTGTCCCACCTTTGATCTCTCTTTGAATTTCACCAATGTGGGTCCTACTCTTGATTTCTCCTGCACAAATAAAATTAAATAGTCTCAATAATAATAAAGTGCGGGGAATTTGGATAGACTATGCATGAGACCCTATGTGCCTACTTAATGTACAAAAAATACCCAAATTTTCAAATATAGCACATGATGTCAAAATTAGCAGGTATGTATTAGTGAAGCTAAAAAAAACTAATTTTTGGTGTTGAATGAGATGAGAACCCTAATTTCACAAAAGTCATGCAATGTAATAAATTTTGACCAAGATTGCAACTTTGATGCTCAAATGTATGAAATCAAGAAATCAAGTGTAATTCTATGCAATTAACCTGATTAATTTCACAAATACATATAAAATGATGAATGAAAGTTACAGTTTTGTGGTCTTATCAAGGAGATTCGTCGGAATGAATCTCAGAAGGGCCTTGGCCTATTTTGTTGTTTGCCTATTACAGAGATTTCAGATTCGAATCGCAGAAATCAGATACGGGCCACCACAAGCACCAACCATCACCGATCGCTGTAGCAGAAAATAAAGTGAGTTTGGATTTCGGGGTTCTGCAAACTTGAGAGGAAGAAGACACAGAAGGGCGGATCAGATCGCAGTGGGCCATTGCAGGAGGATCTGTTGCAGAAAGAAAGTTCTACCACACTGTCATCGCAAAGAACAGACTGTCTCATATCAAAGGATTAGGAAGATTGTTGCTTCCTGTAACAGATTCCATCCATTATCGGAGCAGAGAAGGGTGCAGGTGCTGTGCGTACGAAGAGCATAGTGTAACATTCTGGGATTCCAAGGTTATAATTAGTTTAGTTAATTGTGCTTTTAGATAATTAAGCTTGTTTATAAGCCAAACAAGTTCAATTGATCATTAGGATCGCAAGTGTGAAGTTGGGTTGAGATTTGAGCCCATTTGAGTATAATAGGGGTGTGTATTGCTATTTTCAAAAAGTTCCATCAGGTAGATTACCTAATTTCCCGGACTTTGTCCTTCTATCGCATCCTGACCTGGACCCTCGAACCCGACCTAAAATCTGAACTGACCTGAACATACCCAAGGCCCCAACCTAATCCACGTGAGCCCTCCCCCTCTCATTCCATCTCCCTTGTCTTTCCCCCTTTCACTCCACAGCAGCTCCCTCATCTCACTTCACTCACGGCCTCACCATCACCGTTCTCCGAGCACGCCGCCGCCACCATCCTCTCCGTCATCTCCCTTTTTTCTCCACTCTCTCATCTCCTCACTCATCTCCCTCTTCCTAGCCACCTCACTGCCCCACCACCCCGACGCCACCATCATTACCACCGGCCACCATCATCTCCTGTGAAACCCCCCAACCCATCTCTTTGTTTTCCCCCATTTTTTCCTTCTCTGTTTCTCTCATTCTTTCCCTATTTCCCCTCCTTGCTACCAACATGGACTAACCCCACCCATGTCACCTTTTCTTTTCACTATTTCCTTCTTTCTCTCTCTCTCTTCACTCACTGCCCACATGAGTAACCCCGCCACCCATCTCTCCATCTCATTCTTGCTTCTTTCTATCGTCACCCTTTCCCTTGCCTAGTGGACCATGAGCACCATCACCACTAATCAAGTGGGCCACCAATCAAGTGGGCCCCACAACCTCCCCACCTCAATTTCAGTCCCATCTCTCAATCTCTCTCACCCACCTTCCTAGAAATGGACTGCAAAGGCAGCCCCCACCTCCGATCATCACCATCATCTCTGCGTGGACCCCGCGAGCTTCTCATCTCCAATTTGCAAGCCACCACTCCATCCACCCATCTATTTGGTAAGATCTTCTTCCCTTTAGGTTTGGGTTAATATACTTTGGGTGTGGAGTTGTGTTAGGTAGCTTGGAGCCTTCCTTTCTTTGATTTATATTTTAATTTAGTTTTATTTTGCTATTTCCCTTAGGTTTGGATTTTGGGCACTATGGAGCTAGGATTTATGGATTTGAGCAATTTCAACCAAAGGTAAGTAGATATTTATATATATACTTGGATATGTTTGTCTCTCTTTTGATTTGATGATTGATGATGATTTAGATGACCACATGCTCATTGATACCTTAGATGTTTGAAAACATGATAATTAGGCTTTATGCTTTGAATAGAATGTATTATATGAGGTTTGAATGGACTTTGAGAGGGGGATGCATGTTGTATATGAAGAGGGCAAGGCCCTATTGTTTGTCTACAGGTGTGGATAAAGGGGGAATGGATTTTCCCTAAAACCTGAACTAAAATAGAATTTGGATCAGAACTTTAAAGCTTCACGGCGAGCCGTGGATTGCTATATGGCTAGCCATGAATGCCACTACGGCTACCCGTGAAGGCTAGCCATAGAAGGCTGGGATGCCTGCGCATTTTGGGATTTATTTTACAGCTCTATTCTACGGCGACCTCACGGCGAGCCCACGGCTAACCGTGAATCCATGGGTTACGTTCTGTCTGGGATCTGACTGACGGACACCTGGGGGGATTTTACAACCCAATGTCCCTACGGCGATCTCACGGTTAAAAGACTCCACGACTAGCCGTAAGTTAGCCGTAGGGTAAGTCTGACTCCTTTTGAAAATGGATTTCTTTCCCTAGTTTGCTGACCTAGGTGGGACCCTTGGTAACATATGATGCCATACTTTAGACTTGATACGAGGAATGTTTGAGCCGACGATTTCTGGTAGTTATTCCGGTTTTCTCGGGTTTTAACTTATCTCAATTTTGAACAGTAAGGGACAATGCGATACCCTCCTTTATATCTATGCATGAAGATGACTCATAAAGGTATCGCAAACCTTATTCCGTTCGTTAACTGAGTAGGGTTGTACGAGACTTCGGGAATAACATTGTACCTAGGTTTGGATTGTTTATCGTTTCTGATTCCTAATTGTACCGTATGTACCTTCTACATGCAATGTCCATGTTCATTCGCTTCATTTACATTGCTTTGTTGGGATCATGTGAGGAACCTAGATGATGAACTTATGATCCCTTTGATGTTCCGTTTGTTCTGAAGATTGATGGAAGTGTTGAGGCTAGGCGGCTTTGATTGTAAAGCTTGATGAAAACTACTTATGGTAATGATGTTTTGAAGAAGTTAGATGGTTTTGGCTTTTGATTTGAAAATGGAAATGTAGTTTCTCTTTTAGTTAATGAATCTTGTTCATGCAAGAAAGCCTAGTCCCTCACTGAGGGTTGTATAGGATTCTTTGTATCATATATGCACCGCTCAGTTGTTAACATCCAACACAGCTAGGGCACCACTTGTGTGAGGGCTTTGGAATGAACGTCTACAGTTCTACTTTTTTACATTTTAGATGGATGTACACCATCAGATACATCTTTGAAAAGAAGTACTGAAGTTTGGTTTTGATTGGTATTCATTTTGATTGCTTGTTGGGTTTTTATCCCGTGCCTATTACTTAACTCTACCACAGCTCACATGTAGAGCCCGGAGGGCGATGTTGAACTATCCCATGGTAATTAGCATGTGTGGATTGCCTATTTTTTAGATGTTCATGTTAGTTTGTTTATGATTCGAATGCTATACATTTCCTATGATCTTGTCTATTCATTTACTTTGTTTCGTACTGCATATCTATTGATGTTATATATATATATATATATATATATATATGCCTACCAATCGCCGTGTCTGATACTGTACTTGGTGCATAGGTACTGGGTACTTCTACCTTTGGGAAAGCGGAGGAGTTGCTTCAGGCAATTTAGCCAGATGGTGAGTACGAGTTATGTGTCAACGGTATTGTCATCGTGACCAGCACACGAGTGCCTTCATACTTTGGTTAGTTCATATTTATTCTCTTTTGGCTTAGGTCTTGATAGAATCCATTAATTAATATACTTTTGTTATTTTTTGCTAAACTTAAACTATAGAAAAGAAAGATGCGTATACTCTGAAATGTTATATTGTACCATTTGTTTATTATGATGTTCTGCTGTATTTTCTGGTTATTGAGGAAATATTTATACCTCACTGCGGACTTCGATTCTATGGGACATGAACGGGGCCAGGTTGCGTTTGATTAATGTTGGAAAAAATTTTAATTGGCCATGCATAACCTCGGTTTCACTTTTAGAGGCGTGACACATAGAGCAGACGGTCGGAGTGCAGGCAAAGAAAACTCAAAATGGGCCGCAGGTGAATCTAAGAACAGCAGGGGATTTGGGCTCTCTGCAAGTCAAATAAAGGGGTGCAGTCGCTGCCCAGTCACCGTCGCTAGACGAAGTCATCTCCCGGTCGCTGCAGAAATCGGAAGCAGAGCAGAGGAATAGAGACTGCCGTAGAGGAAGGATCGTTTGGAAAACGCAGTTGGAGAGCCGGAATAAGAAGAAGGAGATCGAAATAGAAATTCGGTTGCTTGGGCTTGCCAGAGTTGAAGAAGCACCACGTTCTACTGTTGCAAACACTGCTGGAGAAGAGTGCGAAACCCAGTTGCATGTTAGCAAAGCTGCTGATTGCTAATTCTGCTGCAGGGCCAGCGTTCCGCATATTTGTTACATGGGACAAATCAAAAAGGAAGAAGAAAGACCCAGCGTTGGGTCGATTCTCAGTCAGGCCAGGTCAACCCAACTTCGGGTTCGGTTCAATCCGACCCAATCTAGAAGCCCAGAAGTCTAGAAGCCTAAGCCGGAAGGGCTGACGTCAGCACTACGGTAAAATGATTTGACCGGGATCAGACAACATAAAACTATTTTCACGATATCTGAAGTATCTATAGTCCGATTGGAGATCCGTTTGACCTACGGACTCATTGCTAGTAGATCTATATAGTTGTAGAAAGGGATTGGGCAATTCAAAGGTAAATAGAAAAGTCTGACTGATCGGAGTTGAAAAAGTTATTTCTGCGATCTCGGAGCCATTCGTAGTTGGATTTTAGATACCTTATTTTAGCATGTTCGTGGTAACAAGATCTACAGTGTGATGGAGAAATAAAGGTTAAAATCGGGTCAACTTGACTCGACAAAAGAAAAAAGGCCAGTTAGCAGGAGTCACTAACATCATCAAGGCAAAGTCAATGGGGTCAAGTTTGACCTGATTGGGGGGGGGGGGGGGGGGGGGGGGGCGCTGCAGTTCCAGTGAACCTAAGATATTCTTTTGAGAGACATATGTTACTAGATCACATGTGATGCCATTCATCCTGCCAACCCTCAGTTAGCGAAGAAGGAGCAAGCATGAGTTGATGTCATGCATACATCAACAGTGGTCAAACAGAGGTTGTTACAGATCGGAGACAGGGATTTAGACTAGGTCAAATAGGGGATTTGATCATTCGGAGGTAGAAGTCATTATGCAATTGTGGAGACATTAGGACTCGAATCCCCAATCAGTTTTTCGCTTGCAAGTTTTGGATCTTTGTAGTGGTGGTGTAGTCAAGACAACTTGAAGGTTGGATAGTGAGTGATTCAGACATTGATATTGATGAGTGTTAAATATTGCATATTTTACTCCTCATTAGTCCGAATTTTATCAGCGTCTCATATGCATATCATTTTCTTTACACGGAGATTTTATCCTTCTATCACATTAACAAATTATCGGATTTTCATGCAAAAATTCAATTATTTATAGCACATTTCTCTTGTGCAGGTGGACCCCGCGACTACCCCAATCTTCCGGCTAGTGTCACAAGACATCAAGAAGAGGTTTCAATAAAAAAGTTACATGAAGAAATCTTGGTGAAGAAATCTTAAGAAGAGTTGAAGAATTCTAAACTAAGAAGAGAAGACTTTGAGAATAAAAGAAGCCAATTTGTAGTACAAAGGAGTGGTTGGTGTATTGGTTAGAGCTTGGGTGTGTATAAACAGGTTATGGGTTCAAACCCCATCAATTGAAAAAATATTTTACATAGAAATACCAAAAAGCACATATGCTTAGCTTTTGGAAGGACCAATCAAATTGAAGCAATCTAGTGAAAGCGAAAGAGCCAATGAAAAGCCTCCAAATCCAATTGAAACAATCATTGTGAAAGGAAATGAGCCAATCAAATGTCTTCAATGATTTTATATATTAGAATGATTTTGTAGAGAGGAAATAATATTTTGGCAAGTTAGTCTTTTAGCAATTTTATTTTACCTTTTCTATACTTTTGCATTGTAATTAGGAGCTTAAGTGTAACTAATTTATAGAAAGAAAGTGCGTAATTGAAGATCATTAATGAAGATTTGGAACTCTTTCTTGATGTTTAGTGGCTAAAGCTTTGAAATTAGGCTCCCCTTTTGAAGCTAAGTAATGTGATTAGTTCAATTACATGCATGTTTTAGTTTAAATTCCCTACTTGCGCCTTAATTGATTAGTAGATTTTAGATCTAATTATGTTAATCTCTCTCATTTCTCATGCTCTATCTCTACACTTGATGTTTGGATAATCTCAATTGTTGCTTTGTCGTTTGACTAAGTTCTCTCACATAGCCTGCTATAGAGCCCTTATTTTTTATCTTTTGTAACTTGACTTTGATGAATTATTGTTAGGGTAGATAGATGATGATCTAGGATCTTGGCTTTTGATTTTCTTTACTGTAATATTCATTGCTATATCATCAAGTCCAATTAGGCAAGAGATTGCTAATTGGATTATAGATTTGAGAGTTGAATTAGAACATCCATTGATTGGATTAATTACATACTTAGTGGATATCGAATTGCCTAATCTCTTATTTTGATTGTTGTTAATTTTAATCTTTATTTGATTTGTTATTTACACTTCTAGATTGTTAAATCTACATTTCACACCACTTATTTTAAAATCCTATACATTTCACACCATATCTTCACCTTAAATCTTCCATTTCCGCCACCATTCATCCACTAATTTAGTGTAGCTTGTTAGATTAGCTTAGATCTAATTAATTTCATATCTTTGATTGTTAATTAATTATTTACATTGCATAGTTTAATAGTTTTAATTGCTCACTTCAATTGTCTTTACTAGCTATATTTTAGTTTAACTCTCATTTAATTGGATTCATCGCTTGTTCCATCCTCTCTCTGTAGGATTGATAATCAGGACTCTTTAGTCCTTTACTACTTGACGACATCGTAGTTTTGCAGTTAAGCGTTGCACATCTAAGCGTCGTTGCCAGGGAGAGGCATCAGAAAGCTTTGAATTCTATAGGGTTAAACTCATTTTTAGCTTAGTGTGTTTTTTATCTTTCATTTAGTTTCCTTGCGGATTCTACACATTATTTGCGTTTGTTTTGTAGAGAACTCCGCACGTGGTGCAAAAGGAAAATGGAAAAGTGCATTGGAGAACTTAAAGATTTTACTTACTTCCTAATTTAGGATTACTTTAGATATTTACTTGCTTTCTAAGTTGGTTGTATTAGGCATTTGTTATCAAAGTTGTAATCATTTGAGTGATTGTGAGGCTTATTATTCATTAAAGGCGTTGTAATAATTTTGGTCGCAGACTGGCCCGTGACCCATTTACTTTCTTTAAGTAGTTAGTTGTTTAGTAGAATTATAATAAATTGCTTGTAGGGAAGAAGGACAGCTGGACTATACCGTCGCGGCCCTCACATTCGTACACGGAAATTGGTGTTCGTAGTGTGAGTTGATGACAACCGATTCGTCTCCTTAAATAAATCGAGAGGTTTGCATTTCATAACCCCCGTGAATCCCTTGCAAGAGGGATTACTTTGTTGGTTGTTCCTTGCTTTATGGTATAATTGTTTCAAATACACTTGTAATTTGGTGCACTACTAGTAAAGGCAAAATTACCCAAACATGATAAGGATTCAGATTTCATCATCGTTTCCTTGCCCTTGGGATTTTGTAAGACTCCGACCCGAGTGACTCGATTAGTATTAATTAAGTTACGTGTTAGTGCTAAGCTTGGTGATTAGAATTTGACTAGCTTGGATTAGAATAGCTATTTTATAGCTTTTTGGGAGTTCTAAGTGTCTTGTGCTTAGTGGGACCCTTTGGGGGTTCCCTTTTGTTAGTCTTGGATTTACTTTGGGGAGTATTCAAGATTCTTGTGATTTTGTTCGTATCATGTTTTACTCGTCTCGTCAATCCCTACAACTCTCATGTTGATCCCGTGCCCGTTCGGAACCCCGAAACTCGACTTTCCTAGCTTTGAGGGCAAAACAGTCTTTTTACATGAAATCTGTATGCAAAATTTGATGTCCCCGAAACCCGCGAAATATATACTTTTTGGAAACTAGAAATTTTGTTGATCAACTTTGCCTTCTTCGTCGAATCCATTTGAGGTCCCGAAATGCATGTTTTTAGCCCGACTAGTACTTTAAGTTGTGGGACCCACTTCACCTTTGATATATAAAGAGAACCCTTCTTCTCTTCTCTTCTTCCTTGCCCTAATTAATGTTCTAAGAGATGAATCCCAGCAGCCATGAGTTTCCTCCATTTCTTTCTTGCTTTCTCCATCTCATAGCACCACTAAACCATTGCTAAACCAAGATTGGACCTTACCATCTTCATCCTCTTCACAAGAGCTCTCCATTGATACAACTTTTGAAGGGAGACCTCCATTCTAAGATCTTCTTTGAACTAGTCTTGCTCATTTGAGGAGTTTCCTAGTAAGTTTTCCCTCCTAATCTCTTAGATTTGTACTCTCCTAGTCATAGAGGAGCTCCATTTTTATTATTGTGAGTTTCTTCTTCTTGTTTCTTGGTTTGACCCATTTTAGGGTTTGTTTTAGGGGTTTTGCTTGTAGCTTGGATCTTGGCTTGGAAAATTGGTTTAGAGCTTGGATTTGCTTGTTAGAAGACCTAAGGCAAGTGGATGATTTGATATTTACATGTTTTATGAGAAATGTGGTTTTCCTATTTCATACATTGATGTTTCACATTATCACTATTCATGTTTCTTTATTATTCACATTGATTTGGAAATGCATAATGTTAGTCCATTCCTTTCTTATTCATATTGAAAATGTCATAGCCCTTTGATTGAAATTTTAATTTATGATTGGAATGGATTTCTTTTGGTTGAATGTGAATGGAATGGAGGGATTTGATGGAAGAATGGATGAGGTGGGATGTGGATGGGAAGGAGAGGATTGGGGTGTTGTATTGGTAGATTAAATGGGCTTGAATGAGGTTTTGAAACCCTCAAAGTGTACAAAGAAGGGTGCCCATGTTGTATGTGAATAAGGGAAGAAAGACAGTAGAAAATCTGACTTGAAACGGAACTGACTGTGCAGCGTCGGTTTGTTGTCGGTCAGCTGTCGGCCGACCGACATCCCATGTCGGTCGACCGAAAGCCAGCCGACAACTTGTCGGCTCAAATAACAGCGAGCTGCATTCAGTCAGAAGTTCTGCAGGTCTGCTGTCAGTTGACCGACAGCAACCGACAGAACCGTCGGCTCCACTTCTAGAGAGCTGCATTTTCTGCAGTTTCTGATGCCCAGGTGTCGGTCAACCGATACCCAACCGACACCTCGACCGACACTCGACCGACATCCTCTCGGTCCCAATTCCAAAGAGCTGTTTTCTCCCCATTTCTGAACTCGGCTAGCCGTCGGTCAGCTTGTCGGTCGACCGACATGACCTTGTCGGTTAACCGAAAAGCCAACCGAGGGTTGACCGAAATTACAATTATGAAAGACTTCTTTTAAAGAAAGTGTGGAACTATATTGAAGAAGAAACCCCTTTATCATGTTGTTGTTTAGGTCTTATAGACTTGTCAATGTATATAAGGTCCCGGCATGTTATCAATTCTTAAAGAGTACCAAATGCATATCAAATTCGACATACGGAACCCTATTTACATTGATTCAAATCTTGGATTTTCAACACCTGGCCCGGAGAATATGAGAAATCCATTCATGCTTTAATTCGAACCAAATTTCTCTTGTACATTTTAAATCTCGTGTTTTATGACTAGACTTGCCCGACAGTGTTGAAATTCATATTTTTAGCATTGTTGCTAGCCCGTACATGCCTGACTGATACAGTTATGCTTTTGTACTTATGAGCACCCGTCTCGTTATATGTATTTGTCTTGTTTTCCCGCTTGTGACCCATGAGTCGGCACCACTAAGCTTGGATAACCTTGTCAGTCTGATCCACTGACTTGGAGATTCCCCCTCCCGTCCCGCCAGCTGTAGTTTGGATCCCGATACCCGGCTCGCTCCCGTGGTTCCCGATACCGGTTTGCTACCGTGGTCCCGTCTCGTATTATTACTTATGTATATGTAAATATTGTTGCACCTCCTCACTTCGGTGACTGAGACCAACACCCCGTTAGACTCTTGTCACTTCGGTGATAGAGGATTTAGCTTCTTGTGGATGCCATCTTGTTGTTCCTGTTTCCTTGGTACCTTTACTTGTTTTTTAGTACATGCATGTTTTTGATTAAATGAATTATCTTTTCATGAAGATTGTCATGTATACAGATTTAAATGCGTTCAAAGGTAATTTCATTTATTATCGTATCTTTTCACCCGCCTGCCAAACCATCGTGTTTGACCCACTTTTGGTACTCAGGTCCCGATGTTGACTTTCCCGAGGAGGAGCATGAGGAGGCGGTCGGAGAACCGCAGTAGTTAGTGGAGTGGCGTGCCGATGATGTTGTTTAAACATCCGGCCGTCTCGAGAGATGCGAAACATTTTGGGGGTGTCTTTTATTGATACTTTGGTGGACATTGTTTTGTTTATATTGGCCTTTGTTGGCCTCTAATTTTGGGAAATGTAACTAAGAGATATTTGTTTAAACTTTAACAGTACTTTTGGGTTAAGCTTTAGAACATTGCTCATTCTGATACTTGATACTTAAATGCATTCAGTCTTATGTTTTATGGAAATGATTTATATGCATGATTTGCCATACGCTTCCGCAATTATAAAATGTTTAATGTTGTTGTGAAATCCTCACCGCGGACTCCTGTGGGAAATCACGTGCACGAGTAATGTATGTTCTGTATTAACCTGTGTACGTCGTGACACCAAACATACTCTTATCACCATTGTTATTACTCAATTAGTCCCGATCCCGGATTGGACCGTTAGGACCCGGTCCGGGGTCGTGACAGACTGGTATCAGAGCGAGACGTGTTTCAGGCAATTAAAAGAAACTAGAAATCCTAAGGACGTGGCGAGGATTCGTTAGATCTTTCATTAGCTAGAATCGCGTGAGCAACGTGTGACCCTATTCTTGATTATTATGTGCTAACAACTTGTTTTGCAGCATCATGCCACCTAGTAAGCGACCGGTAAATGGGAATCCCACTGCAAGTAACAGTGCTTATGCTGAGCCTATTGAGGAGGATAGAGTTGAGAATATGGGAGTTGACAATGCCATGCCAAATCAATTCCAACATATGATGCAAGCTATGCTTGACCAGCAGCGTCAGGCAAATGAGAATCAGACTAGACTCCAAGAACAGATGCTTAAGAAAGATGAAGATCATGCCAGAGAGTTGGCAGAGATGCAGAGGCAATTGTTAGAGGTGTACAGAGAAGGCCAGAACCGGTTCAACCTCAACCTGCAATAGTCATCAACCAAAGGGAACATGACCCTAATGCATTGTTTGAGAAATTTAGAAAGAAAGCTCCAAAGGATTTTGTGGGGACCGAAGATCCATTGACTGCAAATGACTGGCTAGAACATAGGGAGAATATCTTCGAAATTTTCAGATGTACCGGAGGTAAAAGGGTACAACTTGCAGCATCACTCTTCACCAGCTTAGCAGATAATTGGTGGAAGACTGTGAGGGAGGAGTACAGAACTATCGCAGACGCAGTAGCTTGGGCAAACTTCAAGAGGCAATTCAGAGACAAATATGTGCCTGCCCATGTCGAGAGACAGAAGGCAGCAGAGTTCCAGCGGCTTGTCCAAGGGAGTATGACCGTGTTAGAGTACCTCACCAAATTCGAGAGGTTGTCCAGATATGCTCCGGAATTGGTAGACACGGTGGAAAAGAAGATTGCCAAGTTCCTAGAAGGACTTCACCCTATCATTGAGAGGGATGCCACCGGTGTAGTACCACCTCTTACCTTTGAGGAAGCTGTCAAGAGAGCCTACAAGTTTGAGAACTTTCATCACAAGATCCTCAAGGTTCAAGGCAAGGGACAAGGGCAACCACAACAGCAGCATAACCAGCACAGGAACCAGCAGAACAAGAGACAGAGGCAAGACCAGAACGTTCGGTTAGTCTGTATCCACTGTGGAAAGAACCATGAGAGCACCCGGTGTCGTACCATCACAGGGTATCCTAGGCAGCAATACCAGCAATCTGCTCAAACTAATCATTCCATGGTTCCTCATCCTCAGCAGCCCACACAACATAATCAATTTCACCAACAACATCAGTTTCAACCATAGAACCAGTGTAGGGCACTAGTCCCAGATCAGATGCTTAACTACTCTACACTAGTACAAACCTCTCAGCAATCCTCTCATCTTGAGAACCTCTTGACCAAATTCATTCAAACCCAAGAGTAGACTAACTAGGCCCAGAACCAGTCCATTGCAAAACTAGAGGCCTAATTAGGTCAGCTCACCTTACAATTGTCCGATAGAGAAAAAGGCCAATTCCTGAGCCAAACCATTGTTAATCCAAAAGGACAACCTAGAGGCCAGTGTTCGGTAGAGAGTAATAAGCATGTGCATGCAATCCATACAATGAGATTAGGAAAGACCATTGACAATAGAGTTGAAATGCTTGAAGAGAATCAAAGAGAGTTCGAGGAAAGTTGTCGAACCTGAGAAAGAGAATTTGCAGAAAAATTTAAAAGAGAATGTAGAAAGAGAAAAAGAGAATGAGAGAGAAGAACCCATACCAAGAGGAAAGCCACAGAGAGAGCAGATTCAGAAGCCCATTGTAGTTGAACTATCATCTTCATAAGTGGCACCGAGAGCACTATTCCCACACCGATTGAAGGAGACTAGAAAGAAGGATCACTTTGAGGGAATTCTAGAAGTTTTCAAGAATGTCTAGATAAACATACCCCTCCTTGATGCCATAAAATAAATCCATTCCTACTCCAATTTTTTGAAAGACCAGACCACTGTCAAGCGGAAAACGTCAGTACCCAGAACCACTGTGATAGCAGCCCAAGCATCAGGGTTGATCCATCAAACATTGCACCCAAATACAAAGACCCTGGCTGCCCTACCATTACCATTTAGATAAGAGACTTCGTCACGGAGAGATGTCTCGATCTTGGGGCGAGCGTGAATTTACTGTCGTACTCCATGTACACGCAGTTGGGTCTGGGAAGACTGAAGAAGACTGATATTACCCTTTGTCTTGTTGATAGGTCAATCAAGTATCCAAAAGGTGTGGTTGAAGATGTGATTGTAAAAGTTAATGATTTTTGTTTTCTAGTTGATTTTGTGGTTCTAGATACCGAACCAGTGACAGCCCCCGACCAACATATTCCTGTCATTCTTGGTCGATCGTTCCTTGTAACATCAGATGTAGTGATTAGATGCAAGAATGGGGTTGTGACACTTAGTTTTGGAAACATGAAGTTGGAGTTGAATGTTTTTCGTAACGGACTCCAGACATCAGACCTAGATGATGACGAGGAAGTGAACATGACAGAAACATTAGTTGACCAAACAGTACAATCATCATATTTCACAGATCTGCTGGAGGAATGTCTGGCTCACTTCAATGCCGACATAAACATTAACGGGTCCATATGCAAAGTTAATGCATTATTGGATTTAGCCCAGCCGATGGATGTTGGCCAATGGAAGCAGAAAATTGAACCTATATTTACATCCACCTTTGAATCTAAGATTGAAGAAGAATCAGTTATTGTTGAGCCATCAAAGTTAGAATTGAAACCATTACTCGAGAATTTGAAGTATGCCTACTTGGGCCCTCTGCTAGCAACCCAATAATTATTGCCTCAGACATTGAGGAATAGCATGAAAAGAAATTACTGGATGTGCTGAAAGACCATCAAAGTGCCCTAGGTTGGACCATCTCGGACATTAAAGGAATTAGTCCCTCTATAGTTATGCACCAGATTCATCTGGAAGAAGGTGTCAAACCATCTCATGAACCTTTAGTCCATTCCCATGGTATAGTTGAACTTTTGAATCCTAGAGATGGTAGCACCTTTCAAGTGAACTGACACAGATTAAAAAAGCATCTTGAGTTCGTAGATCCTGAGAATGTTGTTGCAGAGGTCCTACTTGTGGACCCTGGATAAACTGGCCTTATACCATGATAGTTGTGTCTGGTTGAAGACGTTAAACTTAGCACTTGTTGGGAGGCAACCCAAAAGACCAGTGTGTTGGCACCCTATGGTGAGAAATTTCAATTTATTTTCCTTGTCCTTTTTTATTTATGTTCTGCATAAACATTGGGGACAATGTTTAGAATAGGTTTGAATTATTATTTTTTTTTAGATTGTAAAGGAGAATTTGGCTAACAACATGCAGGGAAAATGAGATTTTGCAAAGATTGTTGTGGTATCCTCCGTGATGCATGCCAATCAGAAGGGGAACCTGGATCTGAAGGTTTTTAATTGGATTAGAAGTTAGGCCTATTGGTTGAAATCTGTGGAGGGACACATTGCTTATAATTATGTGGGCTCAGTCACAGAGGGGAGCCCATAGCTGTGTTCATGGTCTAGGTTGAATTGGCTGAGGCATATCCAAGCCTGGTCCAACTTTATAAATACAGGCCCAGATCCGACCCAAGCTCAACACAAGCTTTAAGACCCAGACCGAGCTTAGCCTGCTTAAATCATGTTAGGCTCAAGCCCACCCTTTTTAAAATCATTCTGGACTGAACAATAAGCTTGCAGAAAGCATGTGGATTCTATTGTCCCAATTAAGAACTCAAGTTTAGCTGGTGATCCACAAATACATGGTTGGAATTAAGATTTCCTGACCTTTTATTGCTCAATTCTTTTTCTGTATGAGAGAGTATGTAACAATAGGCTGATATAAGCAGGGCTATGCATCCCTTGGAAGTTTTCCTTCATATTTTAAATCTGGAAAAGTTGTTTCTTTTATTCACTAAGAATTTCTGTTCAGTGTTTCTGCCTTGTTCATGCAGTTTTGATGCTGTAATTATGTTTACATTGACATTATGTCCAGCATGTGGATTTAATGTTATTTATTGGGCATTTGACCATGGCCACCTACATAACCTCACAAGATGGATGGTTCTAATGGTTGCAAGTGGGGCCCCTTTCGAGGAGTTTCTTGGACCACATTCCAGGCCGTTGTTTAGAGTTAGTTCAGTTCCTCTTTTTTATTCTTATCTGTTTTTTTTTTTTTTTTTTTTTTTTTTTCTGTTATAGTCCCATTTATTTGAGGAGGCAAAATCATACTCTCAAACCTTTTAATTTCAAACTCTTAACGGGAACACCTCTCTCTTTTTCTCTCTTGTATTTGCTTCTTTTTATCTCGGCTCTTTCGGATTCTTGATGGTTTTGATAGTTTGGTAGTAGTCTTTTTTTTTTTTTTTGACAGACAAGTATGAAATTGAATCCAGATTAAGATTTCATGGTATCAAAGAAGAGAACCTACACTAGATTAATATCATGGTTTTAAGACTGAACTGTGTCACCTCCAGGTGATTGGTGCATTTATTATTTTAAGGGAAGATCATTCTATTGCTCTTGCTGATCTCTCTTAAAAATTATAATCTACTGAAACTAAAAAACATAAGTCCTTCGAAGTTTTCTCTTCAATGGGAATCATTTTTGAAATCTATTTTCTTTCAAAGTGAACTAGCGGAAAGCCACCGTTCTAAGCATGGGCAGCATGATTCATAATATTAAATATTAAAAAAATATTATAAAACTTAAATTATATCGTGGTGCAGTAAACTCATTCTTAAAACATATATTGTCAATATTAAATATATTCTGAATTATATAGGAGTACCACAAGAGCCTATAACACAAAATTATAGATTTTCTACTTTAAACAAGCAATTGATTTCGCAAGAATAATACAACTGATGAAGATACATGCGTAGGTAAGTAAGTGCTCTTTATCAACTAAAATTACTTTATAAAACAATAAAGTCCAATCAATGAAAAACATCTAATATTTTTTAAAGTAACATTATCTTTGATCATCCCTCACAAGAGTAAAATAATAAGGCCATTTATTTAAGTTAATCACAGATAATGATAAATCATTAGGGAAGAAAATAATTTCAATATATAATAAAAGAAAAAAGAAAAAAGAAAAAAAAGAAAGCTCAATTCAGAAGTTACTAGACGATAGATATACATTAGATATGAAACATGCATGAGATAAATTGAGCATGACATATTCTTAGCATCCTAATTGAAATATATAGTACTATCAACACAATAAATAATAAATTAAATCAGAATAGAGGCATATGGAAAGATGAGATCAAAACTTATATTTACACATGGATGGCAATTGTATCAACAAACCATTAAAAAATTGGCATTTGTTATATTACTATGGTCAACAGAGTCATATCTTTGTGATTATAATTTCAACTTATAAAAAAATATTCTCAATCTTGATATGCTACCTAGCATGTTAAAGTTTGTTTGTAACTTGCAATTTCTGCCAAGTGGGAGGCATGTTAATATGTTTAGAGATCAGTGTGAAATTCAAAATCTCGACAAATTCACAAGCATCTATATTTCAACTTGGATTGCCCTAACACATATGGGTTACAAGGCAGTACAATCGGGTACTTGAGTTACAATGTGCAGGATGGATCTTTTTCCCGTAAAAGAGATGGTAGAATCACTTAAACGTACTGTTTAATATGAGGTGAAAAGGTGAAATTTGGAAGCCAATGTGGTGATGCAGTTTCCACATCATAATCTGTGGACCTATTTCATTTGCAATTTAATTTATTTTAGTTACTCCCAAGTGATTGGGTTGACATTCTGAAAAACCAAGCCAATGTGCCTCTTATCAATTTAAATATATCTGGTTATGACAAAGAACAAACCAACATGATTGACTTGTAGATACCTCAGATTCTGCAATGCAGAACTCTCATTTGCGTTTTTACACAGATCGTTGTTTTTTTATAACAGTAAATTTTATTGCTTAAAAAAATAGACTATAGAAAAGCTTAGTCCAGCCAAAAAAGGCACAAATAAAAGATTATCTATTTTAGAGAGATTGTATTGAGAACACGAAAGAAGACAATAATATTATCAAATAAAAATGGTTTTTTTTAATTCCCAATAAGAACATAGAACAATTCGCAAAACATCCATGTCGTTTGTTCCTTTTAATTTCCTTCATTATCTTATCTATAGCAATTAATTATGTGCCAACAAAATCATAAACTAAAAGCAATAGTCAAAATCCGTGATTTCCATAATGCAAGCAATAACATTTTTAGTGGTAGAAGATTCTCTGTCACAATAAATAAATAAATAAATATATTGAACATGAAATAAGTGTACAATATCATTCCATAATTCTGAAAATGCTTTCAACTTCACCAATGAAATCAATTTATCACCCTAAAAGACAACCACTTGCAATATGTTTCCAACATCCATTACAGAAAATAATAACCAATAACAACCATTATCAATAGCCAACATGTATATGTTTAATAGATAAAATCCAAATTATAATGAGCAATAAAGAATATTTTCAAAAGAATTCCAGACAGTAGAAAGGATCTCCAAGCAAGCACATAACATGTAAGTGTAACCCATTAATTCATACTATAGAGCCTTTAAACAATGCTTTGGCTCTATTATATGATTGTCAATGAACCTCGATATCATGTACACATTCTTTGAGATTCTAGTTAATGATTCTACAGTTGCAAAGACATCTATATCACATAAATTGAAAACACAAAACTCCAATGCATTGATAGAGAATTTGCGATTGATATCCACAACTCCACAGCCAAATTATAATAGACTAAAAGCTTCCAAACGTTAGTTCTTATAGTAGATCAATGGATCACACTGAATGTACCACTAAGCTTGCTACAATGCCATGAGGCACAAATAGATGATATCCATAAAGAAATGATAAATGAACACCACAGAAACAATATAATATATAGTACGCATCTATGATATAAAATTGCAAGGTCAAACTAATATAATAGAATCAATCCCATTATGGCGAAGTCATAAAAGGAAATTATGCTATTTTTAAGTTCAATTCAAATATTGACATGGCCCTAATCATTACTACTACAAGTCTTCAGCACATGAACCAGTACAGATAACAACCACATAGATATACCATTCCAAGTGAGATTTCTTTTTGGCTTTGCATGGAGTTATTTATTAATGAGTAGTTATTTACATTTATAAAGCCATATCATATTTTAATTTACTTATTTTAGCCGATGGGCCGTGTGGGAGGTTTTACATGCATGAATATGGATTGCAACCAAGCTTTCCAAATGTGTCACTTACGTTAGGTTAATTTGTTATGGATTTTTTGGTTGTATCGATCATTGAATAAAATGTGGACTGAAAACTGGGTTGGATGGTGAGTTGTCTTCATGTGCTAAATTTATATGCTTTTTAATACTATGTATCTAATAGAAACGGTTACGAGACTTTTGTCTTCTGAGCAGAGTCTCATTTATCAAGCAATATTGGTTCATTGCCCTCAATATTAATTACTGTAACTGAGATGATTGTTGGCCAAGATCCTGTTGAGTGGCAGATCCGTGTAGCATATGGAGAACCACTTCCCTTGACACAGTCAGAGGTCCCTTTGTCAGGTAGTTTCTATTTGCGGAGTGCCATCTCAAATAGGATGTATGTTACACAAAGTACGTTGCAGAGCATGTTGTGACTGACATTTCTAGCAAAAGAGCTTAACTCAATCTCAAGTGTTTTAACTACAATAGTAATTGCAAAAAAATAGTCAGTGCAGAGTTTTCCTACAAATCTCGTGTTGTAGATTTACATGACAGCGGCGCCTAAATTTAATTAATTAATATGTACTACTATGCTGATATAATAGCACTAAAGAGTATCATCTATGAACAATGAACAACATACTGTTTGCAGCAAGGTTCCACAGAAATCTCACTCTTTAACCATTTCAAAAAGGAAACCTAACTCTTTTTTTTTATCTGTAAAGAAACGTAATTCTTCAACTTGCCATTTAGGGTGTAGAAGTCATTACAGTAACATCATATGCATGGTCAATGCCAGAAAGGGAGTTATAACAGTCATGTGTTAAAGACTTCAAATACATTGTATGTTTCTTTTCTTTTAGCAATCAAAGGATTGATTTGTATTTTAGTAGACATCAAGCCGTTTGCTATAAACTCAACAAAATAGAATTTTTTTAAATAAAAAAGAAATTAATTTAAATATAAAGTTCATGCTTAGTCACAATTGTGACACTGCAGTTTTCCCTTTCTTTCTTCCTGGAATTCTACTACCATGTACCAGAGGACGGACTTTTCATACAAGCCATGCGGGATGAGTGCCTTCAAGTCAGGAGGCCCCACTTTTGTGGACGGTTGGAATTGAAAACACGCATCGTCTACATGCGGGACATCCCGCAGTTGAATATTTTCCTGATAAAAGGTTTAGGAAATACTCAAACATCATGAGATAAACTCTACAACCTTGTTGTGCATGTCCTTGAGTTTGAAATAATCTGAAAGCCACTAGAATAGGAAGTTAGCCACGAGAATAGGAAGTTTCTAGGTCTAACAAGGCAGTTGTCAATCAATTATATTAAGAGAGACACTAATAGTTAATAGTCACACTATAGTTCAAAGTATTGCTCAAAAAAAAAAAAAAAAAAGGAAAAGGAAAAAAGAAAAAAGAAAAAAAAATGTTCCCCCACTTCTCCTGGGGGATCTTGCCAATCCGTAGGGACAAGAGCATGATGCATTGAATTTTCTTTGATGATCCCTTACAGCTAAGGTGTAAAATGATGACCACTTACAACTAAGGTGCGGCCATTTCATTTCTCAGTTGCCAAGTTTGACAATTTTCTTAATAAAATGTGGACTGAAAAATGGGTTGGATGGTGAGTCTTGTTATATGGTTATCTTACTCAATAACATCATAGAGTTTACAAAGAGTTTTTGAGCACAGCCTTATTACTATTAGGTTCAAATCATGTGAGAGAAAGACCCACACACACCTACAGAAGATGTTTCTCATAGTGACATTCTGTCAAACAACATTTGCACATATAACCAACAAAAAGAATCCAATAAATACAAGAATGCTATGTCCTTTTGGGGACTATGTAGCATGTTTGCAAATCTCAATTGGTTTGTGATTCATAATTTAAGAGAAAAATTCGAATGAGGATTCATTAGTTTCATGATGTTTGTAATGATTATAAGAAGTGTTACAAAGAGATGATGAAAATAATCGAGCTATTTGTTTTGATTTCATTGTGACCTTCTGTCAAACATCATTCGCACATAGAACTGACCCCGAAAACCAACATACAACTGAAAAAAAAAAAAAAAAATAGCAACATACAACTGGAAAGAAAATGGGAGAAGAATAATAAAAAATTAAATGTGGTAGATAATAAAAAAGGATGCAACACCTCTGACTTAGGTCTGGTGGACGTGTTAGATGGTTGGGAAGTGCCCAGAAGCGATTGAGGCAGCGGTGTAGTCCGGCTATAGATCGATGAAAAAGCCAATGAAGATGATGGAGTCCGGCCACAGATCGATGCAGAGAGTTATTGAGAAAGCTATGATAACGTATGCATCTTATCTATGATTCCCATCTGTTACAAATATATGATATACATGGTTATTGCAAGTTAGATTAACGATTCGGTTTCAATGACGTCATCTCTACAGATTTAGAGGAGAAACGCCAGTGGTGCAAAAAGAAAATCTGTCGATACATAAAACAGATAAAATCTGAGGATTTTTAACTGAACCAAAGGTAAACCATTTGGTCAACGGATCGATGACGGATTTCACCTTCAATCCGCGGATTTAATGTGATCGATTCGATCCGTTGACATTAAATATAAATAAAAAAAACTTAGGAGGTCTAAATATAATTTAAGAGGTCTAAACTTAAGGCGTCTAAATATATTTGTAATTTGTATTTTTTGTGGATTGTTAGCCTGTATGCCGCAACTCTTTACAACATGTTTGATCTCTTTCTTTAATATTAAATTCAATGGATTGAACAGATTAAATCGATACAATGGAGGACCGCATTGGATCGGATTGGTTTTTAACAGCCGCGGATTAGTAAAAGATTCCAGATCCATCAATCTGTAGGTAACGGATTGGTGACGGATTTGGTATATTCCGCACTAATCCGATCCGTGTACACCCCTAAGAATCCAGTTCTTATTAATAGGGACTAGCATGAAGGCCCTATGCGATGCGCAGGTTAAATTTCGTGCGACCTGAATAATATATTAACATAAATATCCCTTTCATATAAATCCATTTATAACAAAATAATTTAAAAAATCCAAATGAATAAAAAAATTATGAAAATGGAACCTTTCTTCACTTAATCCACGCCAGTGTACATGTTTCATCTTAAAAACAAAGGATTTGTATGCATTTCTGCTCATTTATAATACTATATAAAAACTTTGAAAATAACCTTAATTTATAAAGTTGGAAGGCATCCCTTTAAATTGGGTCACGTCCACACAAATGGGCCCAAGAGACACATTTTATTAAAAAGGCACATATGTATATTTAAAAGGACACATTCACGAAGGGGCACATTTTATTGAAAAGACACGTATGTTTTTTGGAAAGACACATTCACAAATGGACCCCAAGAAGTTGACGTGGCTTCTCCCAAGGCAATAATTGAAAAATTTTCTCAACCACTATTCAGTTTCAAAGAGAAAGATTGTTAGTAGGGCATTATTGGTAGAAGTTGAGGGAGGAAGTGAGAAGGGAAGAGAGAGCAATCGTTTGAGAAGTTAATTTTGGGCGTGTTGTTAGGGGGAAGTCAAAATGCTATATCCGTGATTTGAAATTTGCCACTGATTCCTCAATTGGAATCAGTAGGCTTCATATATTATAATATAATGGCTCTCTCGTATGATCCCTAATCACATTTCGCCATAGTAGGAGCTTGGCCCATCGTACATTTATCATCACTAGACACTTGAATATTTTTGTAAATAAATATTGACAGTAGGTCCAACTTTCACTGGAGTGAGATTTGGAAATGACCTAATTTAAATTTTCGTAATTAGACTCCACTAATGAGATTCCGGAACCTTCCTAATGCGGTGCTACGTGATTTCAATTTCCGATGTAAACGTGAACCTCTAGCAAAGTGGGTTTCTTGGTCATTGAAGAGTCCTAATCGTTCGAGGCTCATACTCGTAAGAAATTCATTGGATGATTTGGTACGATGTAGTTATCAATAATCTGTGGTCATGAAAGTAAATTCCTCCTACAAATTCACTCCATTCACACAAAATTTCACAATCAGATTGATCACATGCAAAAATGTGAAATCTCATAGCGTCTTATTCAAATCCTTTATAAGTTTATTATTCTCACAATGGGCCCAGCTCCCAATGGAGAGAAATTTCTCTGGGCTATATGGGAGTAGCATTTAGCATCCATGTTTAACTTGTGGGCTCCACCTTCACAAATTTCTCACTGGGGGAGGGTTATGAGGATCAGCCGATCAGGTCATAGTTAGGTAACAAGGGGAATAGCACTATCTAATAATGGAAATTTCGCACCCTCATGAACAAAACAAACCAGAAAGAACGGAAAATACAAACGGCTTTAAGAGAGTTCAGCTCCTCAGCAGATAAAAACTCAACTGTCCAACGAAGAAGAAGATAAAAAGCGTACTAAAAGAGGCAGAAACACAAAATGTAAATAAATGCTTTACATTTAGTGCACGTACATTTTATCTCGCAACTTCTTGAATGAGGAGGGCGTATAGAGCCAAGAGAAATACAAAGCGCCATACACAAGCAGTGGGACACTGCATCCAACGCATATTACTGCAAAAGCCAACCACAAGCTTTCATCCGACAGCACCACGTACAAAGCTGATGCGAATGCAACCACTGTTCCACTGACCGCAACCCATAACAAGACTATGCTCACACCCAAAGCAGTCACCAAGAAGGCTTGGTCACCCGCCAAGGTATAGACCATAAGGAATGCCACAGTCAGAGAGCTGCAGAAGGCCACAGTATCTGACAGCACAAAGGCCTTTAGTGCGGCTCTTCTAATAAAGACAGGGAGGCCTTCTCCAGGGTCATTGTTTTTGTACCCACCTGGAAATGTGAAAGCGGCAGCAAAAGTGACCGTCGCAATCAGTGCCGCAACAACTGATTCTGTATTGGCCAATGATCTCAAGTCTGAGCTGCTGAGATATGTTATCCCTCTCCGACCAATACCCATCTTCTTCACCCATACTAATGGACTGTATACAGCTCCAAAACAATAAAGTCTCCTTCTGATTAAGCACTGCATGCCATGCAAAATTTTTAATTTTATCAATAATCAATAACTAAAATCATAATGAAGTCGACAAACTCATGCCGGAAAGTCGAAGAAAAAACTTCCAAAAGAAGTTTACCGTCCATGACAAATACAAAATATCATCAACATCACACCCTCGTCTTCTACAGCTAAAAGCAAAATACTTACCTACATAATATGAACACATGTACTACTATATATTTTAAAAAGTACTACTATATATTTTGAAAACTACATGTATTTTTATGTGGGCCCAAACAAATTTCTTTCTACATAGCGCCCTCACGCCCCCAACACATACCAAAGGAAGAATAAATGGTTTTGCCCTGTTTTCAGATATAGAATAAAATATATTATTTGGTATTTTATCCAAACGCGTAAAGCAAACAGGCAATGTTGGCTCTTTTTTTTATTTTTTTTAATAGCTAAACTAGTTTTGACGGTATGAGACGTGGGTCGGAAGGCCAAAACTTGAACTTGCCCCAAATTCAACTCGCTCAAGCTCAATAAACTTTTGTCTTGCAGACATTGACCAAACTTGTATCCAACCCTCACCTAATAAGGGAGGGATGGACCGGGTCGAATCCTCATATAAACCAACCCATTCCCATCCCTTTCCAAAGAGGCAGAAATAAGTTCCCTCTTTACGGACAATGGACTACCCAATTACCCATTGACAATACAGATAGATTTGAGCCAGTGCACAAAATAATACCCGTTTCAAACGAGATCCCTCGACCAAATCATTAACATCCAGAGGTGTGAGGCCCTGCTTGTTGGTGATTCTCCCGCTAGCTCCGTTTGTTAGTAAAACCGTAACCATGCGAAAGTAATGGATCTTAACTGCAAGATGTAAGGGTGTGTTTCCATCACTGTCAGGTTCATTTACCAGCAACTTGAGCTCAGGCAATTCCAGTAAGAGCTTTAGCATGGGCAGGTTGCCATTCATCACCGCAACATGAAGTGCGTTTCGGCCCTTCCGGTTCAAAATCTCTGCTGCGCATGCGTTAGAGCTAAGTATATCTTTCACCATTGGAAACTGGCGGCCATCTTTTACAATAATATGCAGAGGTAAATTGCCGTCGTTATCAGCAACACAAACAAGTGAAGGGTTCGCTGATACAAGTGAGACAAGGTTTGTACGGTGGCCAAGAGCTGCGGCATAGTGTAAAGCTGTCTTTCCAAAACGGTCCACTCGTTCGATGTCTCTGCGTGTAAAATGCCTCAGCAGAATCTCCACAATCTCTGACATTAGAGAAAAAAGAAACCGGGAGAGAAAAAAAGTTACTAATCCATGTCACTAATGCATAAATGGAACATAACTAGGACACCAATTAAAGCTCTGTAATGATCTAGTGCACACAGTGGACACGGAGTTTACAGTGTGCACACCACCTGGAGAGATCCTCGATCGATCTGAGCTTATTAGTTTCTTTTAGTTTTTTTCATTTTTTATTTTGGTGGAACTGCTAGGATCTCACGTTTGCAAGTAGAAGACTACTTCGCTAGCAAAAAGTCTCTTTCAGATAGTTTATCCCAATCCAAACTTTGTTAATGGTTATGCTTTAAATGATCATTGGTGTTTATAACAACTTAGTTCGATGTGGCCCCGTATAGGTTGGCCATACAATTCTTAACAACAAGATCTTTAACATTATCAGAGTGATTAACCATGCAAGGGCGCCACATGTGGCAGATGAGTTACACGAATGATATTTTTTCACCTCTAGGTTGTGGTCTAATTTGGTGAAAAACCTCCAAAACATTAGGGTAACAATGAGCATATTTTCCCATTCAAACATTGAGAGCTTGATATCCCTGGCCATTTAGTAATAATTAGGTTTTTTCCGGATCCTTTTTTTCATTAAAGAAAAAAAATTAAATCTAATCGGAGTATTAAAAAATTATAAATTACAAATCTTCATATATATATATATATATATATATAATTCTTTCTCTTTAAAATCTTCATATATATATATATATATATAATTCTTTCTCTTTAAAGTTGGATAACAGTTGTAAAAAGGAGGCTTGATTTTGGCCTAGTTCTCAAATCCATAGGCGACGTCAGCAAACCATAACAAACAGTAACACATCTCTTTTTTTTTGGTAGAATAAAACAACTTTTTTTTGGTAGAACTAACACCTCTTAGGACAATGTCTAAAGGAAAAGGTTCATTCTCAATCCTTAAAACACATCCATTCACATCTCTTGGGACACATTTCTCGAACGCATCTCTAAAATTAAGTGCCCCTTTTAAATGATTAAAACACATCCACTGCTCCTCTCATTTAATCCATACGCATCCAATGGTGTTTCATATGTGTTCGTATCTTGTCTAGAAATCCAAGTATGGAGATCTTGATGTCATTGAAACTTACGTCTTCTGGAGCCTTCATGAATCATGAATCTGTTTGACATCGGTAATCTTCTCTCTTTCAAAATTTATTTCCATCTTCCCAAAAAAAAAAACTCTAATCATCCAAAATGAATAGGCAGACATTACTTGGCATAATAGATATAAATTCAGTTCTCACATCATCATGATTATGCGTGTTAAAAAATAGAACATAGTATGGAGATCATGTGAGATCATTCATCCTGTCCATGCATCTATATTAACGCTAACTTAATCCAGATATTACTTTAAACTTATAAAACAAATTACGCAGGATTTAACTGTGCGTTGCACGGGGCTTTTAGCTAGTGTGTGTATATATATATATTGCTTTTAGGTCTACTTTAGATAAAATAAAATGAAAAATACGATATAAATGGTAATAAAAATGGAATTCTAACTGATTTTAGGCAAATCATAGAAAATCAGCAATTATGGGACTAGAAAACATAGAAAATCAGTACATATCATAGCACAAACCCACTCCTAAACACTCCCCCGTTATAGGTGGAACTTGAAGGGTGCTCATTTCGCTTACACATTTTTTTTCACTACAGAGTCATTTTTCTTAGGATTAAATTTTCTTAGCTAAATATTCCTAAAAAAAAACACATCGGGCTGTTCGTTGAGGGGGTATAAAATCTTTCTCTTTAAAGTTGAGTTGGAATAAAACAGTCTCATTCTCAATCCTCCACAGGCCACACCAGCAATGCATATACGTCAGCCTTCTGCTCACAAGCAGTTCTCTTGGTGGAACGACCTTTCATATGCTTCTCCCTCACAGAAGGAAGGAAAAAGAAAAATAAATAAATAAAAAAGAAAAAAAAAAAAAAAAACCTAAGTCTTTTCATCCTCAGAAGCCAGATTATTGCGCAGAAGCTCCCTGAGCAACGCAAGCTAAAGCAATCAATCGCTCTGCAAATGTCTCAGACCCATCTATCCATTTGAGGGCCCACTCTGCTATTCTTGCGACGCAGGGGATGGTCTCAACTGCGTGAAAAAGGCGGTCTTTTTCTGCAGGGTCTTTGATGTAGGATCCAAGGAGAAGGCTACACATTTCGGAATGGATGTTTTCTATGGCGATTTGGAAGCTGTAGAAGGCCCGAGCCTCTGCTACCTGGACTTCTTTCATGAACCGGGATGCAAGGTTCTCAAGGATAATGCCATCAGAGGCGACAAAGAAGGCGAGGGTAGCCCAGTGCTGCGGGTCCTGTTAGAGGTCGACTTCTTCGGCCGTGAAGGAGGCTTCGGCCTTCTTGTACATTTCCCAAATCTAGGGGCCGCGGATTGGGAACATGCAGAAGCGGTCTGGATTTGAGGCGAGGAGGGGTTCTTCCGGAATGGAAGGCATTGTGGATTAAAGTAAGGGAAGAATTGGGGCAATGGGTATTTTTGTTTTGGTGGTCTTTGAGATGGGTTCTTGTATTGGAGATTAAAGACAGCGTGGATGAAGAGAAAGCAGAGAAATTAGAGAAATGGGTCTTCTGATTTGAAGGGTTTTGGAGATGGGTTCGTGTTGGAGATTAAAGAGGGCGTGGAGTGTGGACGAAGATAAACCGTTTCTCTTTTAATTTATTTTATCATTCAATGTAATTTTTAATACTCGGTGGGGGTGGAACCAACTCAACATCTGCTAGAGTTTTAAAATAAGGGGTGAAACGAAGTCACTAGCATGAGGGACCATTTGGCGGGTTTTTTTTTTTTTTTTTCCTTCTTTTTTTCCAATTTTTTATTTATTATAGATAACACCATGGGAGGGAGAAAGGAAAAGACGTACCTAAGCCCCGTTTGGAGCGACCATTGATGACTGCACTGTGCAAGGGAGTTTGGCCGTCCGGCCCTTCAATGCTATAATCTCGTCTCTCAAGCAGCTTCAACACAACAAGTTTCAAGCTAGCTGCAACAGCCAAATATAGCGGATTCTCTTTCGCATAGTTCACAATACGCCCCAGTTCTTGCTCTTCAACGAGATCTAACAGAAACAGAGCCATTTCTTCGTGTCCCATCTTCAGAGCCTCATGCAGGGGGGTATTGCCTTCCAAGTTCGTCTTCTTCAACATCTCGCCAGGCACGCGTTGTGAAATCCTTTCCTCCAAGTCTCCTGTAGACCCCGCTTCCCTTGTGAGAAGTCTTGCGAGGTGGAGATGGCCGGCCTTTGCTGCAATGTGAAGTGGGATATCCCATTTCGAGTTGCGCTCATAGAGAAGAGGCGGGCACAACTCAATTATCTTTGTCGCCAAGTCTTCCTTATTGAAACTTACTGCGATGTGCAGGGCCGTGTTCTGCTGTGGGGTTAGAGTGAGCCTCAGGTCGGGCTGTTCCGGTTTGTCGAGCCACTCTAGAGCATTTCCCTCATGCTTCTTGTCATTTCCTGCAGCTCTGTGGATAAGCTCATTCATGAAACTCAACCTCCGCTCTCTCTCTATATCCGTCATCTCTCTCTCAGGCAGAGCGAGTGCCGATCTCGTCAAAGGCAACGTAGACAGAATTTTCTAATGGCCGTTGTTAAGGTAGGAAGGAGATTCACAAGAAACGAGGAACGATGTATAAATAGAAGACTGGCATGAAGCCCGGTTAAGTCCCGTGCTACCTGAATAATATATTAATACTAATATTCCATTCACATAAATTTATTTATAATAAAATAATTAAAAAATTCAAATCAACTAAAAGATTATGAAAACCAAACCTTCCTTTAATCCATGTCAGCATATATTTTTCATCTTAAAAATAAAAGATTCGTATGCTTTTCTGCTCATTTTGAATACTATATAAGAACTTTGAAAATAACCTTAATATATAGGGCATCCCTTTGAATTGGGTCACATCCACACAAATGTGCACAAGAGATACATATTATTGAAAAGGCACATATGTATTTTTAAAAAGCCCAAGAAGTGGTACATTTTATTGAAAAGGCATATATGTGTTTTTAGAAAGACACATTCAAGAGACACATTCACAAATGGCCTTAAGAAGTGGATGTGGCTTCTCCTAAGACCATAATTGAGGGTTTTTTTTTTTTAACTGCTATACAGCTTTAAAGAGAAAGAATGTCCCATCCACTAATGGCCGTTTTTATGCTTTTGTCACCTTACCTTATCCCTTCGTAACCAATGGCCATTGCTAAGCTTTTCCTACCCTGCCTTTTATCTTTGTACAGTCAAGTCAACCATAAGCAATATAGAGTCTGAGGATTTTAGGAAAAAAGTCCTCGAATTTCCTTAATCCTCACAAAGCGTCTCTGAAAATTGTGTAGCATAAATGGGGTTTGTCAGGACCTCTTTTGGTTTTTTTTTCTTTAAATGCCGAGTGGAGAGAACTCTCTTTATTTCTTCTTTCTCTTATTTTTTTTCCTCTTCTCTCACCTATTTCTATCTCTTCCACTCCATTTTCTTTCGATAATCTTGGAAAAACAGTATTATAGGCTTTCTAAAAAGATTACTACTAACTGACATACTATTTCTTTCTTTCTTCTTTTCATATTCTCAAGATTTATATTGAAAAGTGAAAAAGACGGGAAAGAAAAAAAAAATGTCGAACATAACATGGAAGAAAGGTTCCAATAATAATCTTATGCTCGTATATTATCATGTAGAGCTTACCCTCTGCCCATGAACCCATCCATGAGAAAATGAAAGAGAGGAATGCACCTGTATTTGCAGGTTTAAAAACTTGTATTCGCAACTTTTCCACCCATTTGTAAAGTAGAAAACTTGTATTGAAAATTTTTTATTTGCAACTTTTCCAACCATATGAACTAGCTTTTCCACCCATATAAACATTGAAAACTTGTATTGAAATTTTTTTATTTGCAACTTTTCCACCCATATGAACAGGGGTAAATTTATATTCGCAGTTTTTCCGCCCATATGAACAGTGAAAAACTTGTATTTGCAACTTTTCCACCAACGTGAACACTGGAAAACCCTGTATTTGATACAGAGAAATAGAAAGGAGACGAGGAAGAAGAAGACATGAGGAGAAACGCACCCAAATTTTTATGGACAACGCCATCGTCGCTCAGAAAAAAGTATAAAAAATAAAAATAAATGACGGGAAGACCGAGTTTGTACAACACAATCTGCAAGGGCCCTTTAGGAGGAATGGCCAAGTTATGGGATTTTCCCCATAAAATTCTCATAGAGTTACTAGAAAAGGAAAAGCAAAATGAGACCATATTGTATCACTCTCTTTCTTTTATATTCATGCTTGAGATTATTATTTAAGGGAACACATTTAAGCCTTAATACAGGCTAAGGTCCCAAATCAGTTTCTCTTTTAAATTTCAAATCCAATTAATTAATCTATAATTAATTTAGCTATATCTCGAAAAAAAAGAAATTATTATAAGCAATCAAAATTAGTCAAAACCATTAATCTTGCATGAATTTATGGAGTTGGTATTTTTCATCACCCCTGGGTCCCACTAATTAGACTCTAAGCACTGTGCCCCTATTGTAAGAACCCGATTTTTTATTTATTGCGATTAACACTAATTAAATATGTTTAGTGGCTAATGACGCCTGATTAGAGGTTAATCTTGGGATTAGAGCTAAGTTGTGATTAGTTATGGAGAGTTTCGAGGAGTTTCGTGAGAATTCGACTTTTTCCGGGTTAAGTTAGAATTCTAAGGTTTTCAAGGGTATCTTGGGAATTTCATAAAAATCGTACGTTGAGCTCAAAAGGTAGGTCTTGGCCTACTCAATGATTTCATGTTCGGTCCAAAATCATCCGATGCCCAGAAGGCCTAATTTGAACCCTGTCACACTTTTTGAGGTATTTACCGTAGTTTGAAAAATTACGGCTTCTGCTATCGATCTCTGAAAATTCTGAGTTTGGCATGTTGGAAAGCTCTTCTTATGAGTCACAATTCTTCTTCCCTGACCCTGTCCGAGGCCCAGAAGACATCCTTTTCCTCACTCAAAGTTCGGTCATGTTGTGGCAAACTCACAAAGTAAATATTTTCAAACAAAATATCCCACCTACCCCACCTACACCAACTAATGGAGACAAATCGGGCTCTTGCCAGCCCGTCCATGAACAAGCCATGGGCCTATTCCATCGATGGGAGGAAGATAGCAATTTCCAATATTTATCCTCTTAATAAAAGGTTAAATGTTAGACTTATCACTTATATGTGTGAAGTGAGAAAAAATCTAAAAAAAATCCTTTCTTCTGCCACCCTCTTTTTTTTTTTTTTTTTTTTTTTTCAACCCAGCCCATCTATTAAACGGGCCTAAATACAATGTTTGAGCCCTGCCCGAGTACAAAAACGTATGGACCAAGCCTGGCGCAAAGAGGGATGGGACCGGATGGAGCTTTGCCCGGGCCTGTCCATTAACAACGCTAGGGGGTATTACATCGATGGGACAAAGAGAGCAATTTCCAATATTTCGATCTCCTCTTAGAAAGATGGTTAAATGTTAAGACCTCTGTGTTGTGAGAAAAATTCCAAAAAGCATTTCTTCCTGTCCCCCTGTTTTTTTCTTTTTTGCTCAAGTTCAGTCCCTCTTTTTATTTTGCTGCGGGCCAACGTATGATCCATCCAACCCTTCATGCAGCACCTCCCCCTGTATGTCATAGGATATATCCACCCCTTTTACACCATCTGAATGAAGTTGACTATTGGGGATTGAAATCTACAAAAATGATGCCTTATACGAGGCACTGTTATGAGGCCATAAATATTACTAATTGACTATTGAAGCTTGTTTGGCGATAGGTACTAATTTTCATATTGACACTTGATGATGCCATAAATACCACATTGAAACTTGTATAAAGCAATAAACACCACCCATGGAAATTAGTATTCCTCAATTTTCAAACATTCTAGATAAATAAGCTTATTAAATGCATCCAATATCCCATTAACATAGTTAAGTGTGCTTACCCACCCACAAAATTCCCTATTCCAAAATATTTGAGCCATGTCTTACTAGGCCACGGGTCTCGTTCCTTCCTGGGCCATGGGTTGTGCCGTGTCTGGACTGTTGCATGGGCCCAGGCACCTGGCCCAGCACAGCCTGTGCTTGGGAAAGGCTCGGCCATGCCAGGCCAGTCTCCAGCCCAGCCCATTTTACACCCTTACCCACAACACATCATTAATGTCTGTAAATGAAACTAAGGCACAAACATAAATACATGAGCCCATTATAAAAGGGAGTCTAATCACAACAAGAACTCAAATCAACAAAGTCAAACCTTTTCTATTACAAATCTCAAAGCTAGTGATGGTTTTCAATCGGATGGTTTAATCAGTTTGCCTTCCTCTGTCGAATTAATGGTTGCTTGTGTGTGATCCACTCGTTCTAATTTCTTGTTTCTCTTTTGTGGTTAGAATCATCTGTCACCGGCGACAAGACAAACTACATGGTTTTTCATGTCACCCATCCCGACATGCATTCAACATAGAAACCACTTTTCTCAGAAAAAAATTTGCTTCAGAAAAGGGAGTTGTTTTTTCAAATAAATATCTAATATCTTTTGACAATTACAATTAACTTGATCTAACCTGGCGAGGTAAAAAAAAAAAAAGTCCTTATCTAACCAGGTCAGGTTAAATCAAAGGGCATATATCAAAATATCATTGAAAGCGAGTAAAAAACCAAGTTTAATGTGATGGGTTTATGCCAAATCAGGTCGGATTTATGGATCAGTTGAAATATTTTGGAAAAATGCATCACGTTTCATCGATCAGTTGAAAAGTTGTTTGTGATCACTAGTTAAAGTGGTTGACTGAAATTGTCATATTAATTGAAGTACTAGTAAAAATAGAATAAATAGGTGTTGACGATAATTGTTACAAATTATGGGGGTCATCTGTTAAAACTTGTTAAAAATCCAAGTGAGTTACAACTTTGACGTAAAAAAAAAAAAAAAAAACCGGCAATCTTTGAAGCCTGGATGTACTCAATTGGAATGTGGTCCCAACTTTGAGTGAAATGAAATCTGGTCTCACACCAAAACAAATAAATTCTGTGATTTTGAGCTATTAAAATTGAGTAAGTTGCCTCTATTTTAACTTGTAGGACGTCCATTACCTTTGGTGAAGGACATCACTCTCAAGCATACAAATAAATACACACAAATATTTACGTGACAATTGTCAACATGACCTAAAAAAAAATTCCCCCTCCCCCACTCCCCGCTCCCCGCTCCCATGACCCCCACCCAAAGAATTCCCGCAAGACTAAACTTGACTTCATGCAACTACTACTTACTCTTCAATGGAGATCCAAGAAATGATGCTCTTAAAACCTTTGCCCGATTATCTTATTTTTATTTTGGACCAAAGGGCGGGAACACCCTCCGTTATATATATATATATATAAAAGAATATCTTCATTTTATTAGCAAAGACCACAATATGTGATTTACCATATGTTTTGAAACTTTGCCCAAATTAGTAAACATGGGTGACCTTATATATATATATATATATATACGTAGTGATAATTCAAGCAAGAAGCAGCCACCTACATGACATGCAGGGCCTACCTGGGGCCACATCAAGCATAGGAAATGGAGAAGGAATGATCTCAAGGAGACAATGCATGGTTCTGGTCCATTGAAAGACCCAGTCACCGAACTCCCATTAAAAAAAAAAGGTTAAAAAGTCTAGAGGATTTTACGAGACAAATCGTGGAATTTGGCCATTCATCGCGAAGGGTCTCCGAAGATTGTGCAGCACAAATTCGGTATTCTCGCCATTTTTTAAAATTTTTTTATACTTTTTTCTAGGCGACGACAGCGTCACCTAGAAAAATTTAAGGGGACGGTAGCGTCACTCCTCACGGATTGGTGGAAAAGCTGCGAATACAAGTTTTCTGCACTTCATATCGGACAAGTTTTCTACAGTTCATATCAATGGAAAAGCTGCGAATACAAGTTTTCCGCCGTTCATATTGGTGGGAAAGCCGCGAAAAGTTTTCCCCTATTCACTCATGGATGGATTCATGGGTTAAGGGTAAGCTCTACATAATAATGTACCAGTATAAGATTGTTATTGGAACCATTGTACCATGTTATGTCTGCCATTTTTTTTTTCCTTTCCCCATTTGTTTCACTTTTGGAAATAAATCTTGAAAATATGAAAAAAGAAAGAAAAAAATAGTATGTCGGTCAATAATAATCTTTTTATAAAGCATGTGATACTAGTTTCCTAAGATTATTGGGAGAACATGGAGTGGGGGAGATAGAGAAATAGGTGGGAGAAGAGGAAGAAGAGTGTGTTGTGAAAACCGCGTAGAGCGACGCTAGCATTGGTCCTATCAGACACGAGCCAACGCTAGGAGCGACGCTCATTAATTAAAAAACGGAAGAGGTCGTGACGGACCCGTTTATGCTATGCAATAGTTGGGGACCCTTTGAAAGAAATGGCCAAATTTCAAGACTTTTCCCGTAAAATCCTCAAAAGTCTACTTTATACTTCATAATCATGGATAATCCATATTTGAGCTTAAATAGGATAAAGACAGATCTATCACTCTCACATCAAATAAATCAAACTGTCTCGAGAAAGAAGAAAGATGTTTCTTTTTTTTCTTTTTCTTTTTTTTTTTTTTTTTGAGATTTTTCCCTTTGACGACTTTTCCATCCACTTTTCCAAAGTTTGAATATCTTTCCCTAACTATAATTACACCATTTAAGGACTAAAATACCCATAGTGTGGACTATAACATAAGAAAAATGCATTCTTGTAAATAGGTTGGGGTTTTGTCAATGAAAACACTCAAACTTGTATTATTGCATTTGTGGGTTGAAAATGCAATGGTGTAAATGCATTTGGACGAAACTATATAGTATTATTATATAATTGAAAAGTAGTGATCTAATATTCATTTTCTTATATTCTTTTAGATCTTACGGAATGTTTGGATAGATATGTATAGAAGAAAATTTTCTATATTTAAATACTAGAAAAATAAAATATTACTTAAACAAAAGAAAAGAGGTTCAAAAATGAAGAACCAAATACCGGTAAACAAAAGAAAGAGGTTCAAAAATAAAGAAACGATTGCTCAAGGCAAATTTGATTTTGATTAATTTTGTGGATGAGGCTGTTGACAAGTTGTCGATTGGGTTTACAGTTTTCAAACCAAATGAGTTAAGACTGTAAGCTCTTAGTTGACCTGACGATCAAGGATGCTCCTCATACACCTCAAGAATCAAATGGAGTTAATGGGGTTTTAAGGGGGCTCAAAGACTCCTTAAATCCAAATCCTCACATCATCGAGCTAATTGTAGCTGAAGATTGAAAACAGAGTTTTTATAAATCAACAAGCTTAGTGCTCTGGTATCACTATAGAATTTCGAATCTGCTAAAAATGAGAAACTGAAGAGACACTTACCCGCTTTTGGGTTAGTTCGTAGCATCTGGAGCCAATTAAAACCAAATGTGACACCTAGGCCTGTCCCTTGCCTTAAGGTGCCTGGGGCTATTTTTTTTATTTTTATTGCTGGTGCCAAATCCCAAACCATGCCCTAAAAGGGTTTATGGTACCTGGGGCTAATTTTAGTTCCCATGGAATATATGCTGCTAGTCCGCAGTGGGCACTTGGGCCCAGTTTTGGCCCCTAGGGGCCGTTTTTTGCCCTTTATGGCACCTGGGGTCCATTTCATCCTCTAGCACCAGGGTCAGAAATGGCCCTTCACCGTGCATAGGACCATTTTGGACCCTTTATGGCGCTTGAGGCCTTTTGGTTTTTCGTATTTTGAGCTATTTTCCCCCCTTATATTATTGTCTGATCTGGTTGTCAGTTACTTTATGTTTTTCCTGTTAGGTTGATCTATTAGAAGTGTGATACTTTATACACAGAGGCACACAGGAATCAATTCTTAGACATATGTGAGTTACTTAGTACGCTGACCCCGCTCAACCATGACCGTGTTGGTTGCCATTTATATGTTTATACTTTGGTTCTCATGAGCAAAATCCTCTATGGCCCCTAATTATTTACACTTTTAAAAGTCTAGCCACATGCAAGCTCAGCCCTATTCACCACAAATGTCCATTCGGTTTCGGTGGGCCATCAGTAGGGCCTACGAGTAGACATTGCTATATATAGTTGAATATAGATTTCATAAAAGAACTAAAGAAGGTCTCCAAAGACTAAAAGTCTAGCCACATGCAAGCTCAGCCCTATTCCCCACAAATTTCGATTCGGTGCGCCATCATTCTAATATGCTTGCAGGGCCAAGGAGGAGACGTTGCTATAGTTGAAACGAGAATAGAGGGGTTGTCATCGTGACAATTGTTTGATGTTATCTCACTCTTTCCATATGTTATTTATTTATTTATTTATTTATTTATTTTGCTAACATAGGGTTTATAATCCTTTGGGCTAGACTATTCGCTCCAGACCCAGAGAGAAGCCGTGTAAGACCCCTGTGGCCCCTAGGTGGTAGTACACGTAAACTCAACCTTCGGTTCCTGAACAAGGGGGAATCGGGGGTCGATATCAAGGCCTTTAGCTCCGGAAGAGGGAGGAACCGTGGTCCTGGCCACTCGACCAACCCTTTGGGGTTACTTTTTCCACATGTTACTAATCGTCGGTGGACTCATGATTTTGATGGTTAATTAATAGTTTAAAGTATCTTTTGTTTTTTATTTTTTCTACTGAATGAACTCAAAAGGCACACGCTGAATAGAGTCGCTTCAGGGGTGATAATATTTTGTAATGGAATCATATCAAATAGTGTTTTGAAAGGAAAATGCTCTTTATAAATATCTTCTTTTACTAAACCTATTAATTTAGCTTTTTTGGATCCTTGTCCGTGGGGCTGTACTGGATACATCTTATAGATGGAAAGTGAATTTGAATGGTTCGGATTTGAAAGGTGGTCCGTAAAGATAGACTTGATGTGATAAACTACGCACACATAAAGTGTTTATTACTAAAGGTCACGTTTGGCAACCATATCTTTATGGAAAAGATCTTTTGTTTCCCTAAAGTTGTGGTAAATCCATATTTGGCAATTGTAAATCTCTAAGGATTTGAACAATGAAAATCTTCATTTGTTAGGATTTTCAAATTCGACCTCCCCTCAAAAGATTTGAAAATCCTCACTTAAGTGGTTCTGCATACCGAACCCTATTCTTCTCAACTATATGCAACGATACACACCAATATTAATGTAAAACTCTTAGTGCCTGTTTGGATGTACAAGAAAACACAAGAAAATAATATTTTATATATTATAATCTTTCATTTTCTAAAAAAGAAAATCTTGTGCGTTTGGTAACCCAAGAAAATTTTGAAGAAAAGATTCTTTTCTTTCAAAAAGTTCAATATTTTCTCTTACAACTCTCCCTTGTAGAAAACTTTCTACGAGATAAGAATCTTCAAAATGATAATTACAAAGCGGTAGAGTAAAGTAAAAACGTTGGTTCACCAAATCCATCATGATGTGTTTGTTTACATGTATGGTAAAGTAAAATAAAAATTAATGTCATGGGGCGGTAAAGGTGGGGTAAAGTATATCGTGAAGTAAAGTGGGAAGGATATGGTAGATTAAAATATTTAATAAAAAAATATTCTAATAATTTAATTTACTTTAATCATAGCACCTTCCAAACATTTCAATTTAAAATCTATAATATATTTCAAATATTCTTCAAAAATTGCCAAATAGTAAATATATTATACTATTATAATATTACATTATTGTAATCCATGCTATTTTATTCTTGCAATATTTAATTCTCTAAATATTTTATTCTGCAAACATCCAAACTGCCGGGCCCTTAACATTGCTAGCGAGGAATCCTTGTTCCAGTGGTAGTAAAGAATCATCAGACCTATGGATTCCTTGCCTGTTACCAAACATGCTCTATATGATTAATCTAATATCAAGAGCTTTTGTTATTGTTATTTTGAAATTATTTTTCAGTATATATTTTAATTATCGTTATTTGCCACAACTTTGTTTAAACTCTGTTGCATTTTTTAAGATTTTCTACACATCAAATAGTATATTATTTTATTTTTACATTATTCTACTCTAAGTTATTTTACTCTATTAGTATTTAGACCTATAAATATATATTTTGTTTTACACATACCCAAATGGTCCCTTTGACATGGTTTTGACTACAGGGAATCTTCCTTTAAAGGATCCATGATTTAAAATTGAAAGTAGAGATTTAACTGTGATGTAGTAGATGAAAATAAAATTTTTAAATGGTGAATACCATTGGAAGTTTGTTAGGTCATTATTAATTCAATCTAGATCTTTCACCAATTTAGGCAAAAGGAGCCATTTTTTAGCACTAGAAGGATTAGGCTAGACCAATTTCACTCACAATGTGGTTATGTGTTTGAGCCGTTTGGTCTGATCTCTTAAAAAATAAATAAAATATTTAATGAAGAAAACATGATTTTCTTGGAAATATATTGTTGACACCAAAAATGTCACTTTGCCTCTTCAACATCAAGAAAGCCGCATGAAGTCGCAACCTGCCATAAATAGGCAATGCAACTTCTCCAAAAAATCAAATCTTGTCAGAATCAAACAAAAACTGTAAGATCCTTCAAGATAGCCAAGAGAAGAGTACACATGAAGTTTCGGGCCATTTCGACAACATTTGGCCTAACTTCACTTCTCCGACAGCTAAACGGGAGCTCCCGGCGGCGACATCATCGGAGACGTCAAAACTTCGATCAGAGCCTACAGATGACTCCAGCATGTCCCAAAAGGGCTCCATGCCAAATTTCAAGTCAAACCGACAACGTTTGACCCTCCATCAATGCTCGAGCAGCAAAATCAAGCCTCCCGGCGGCGGGAACCACCGAAGCCTTCGCTCATCAAACCAAGTGCATGAGTGGCTTCAACATGCTTCCAAAAGGCTGCACGTCGAATTTCAGGTCATTCCGACAACGTTTGACCAGGTTTCGATGCTCCGAGAGAAAATCAAGCCTACCGGCGGCGGAGCAACCCGGGACCATGACATCCAAGACAGAGCCCATGGAACGTCTCAAAATGACTCCAATAGGCTCCCCGTCAAATTTCAGGTCAATCGGACATCGTTTGGCCACATATCAAAGCTCGGCATTTTCCCCGCAGCAAAATCAAGTGAAGCATCGACGGGACCCCAAACGGCTTCAAAACTCAAACAAAAGCCTATGGTTGGTCTTATTTATTGCTCAGGAGGCTTCACCTCAAATTTCAGGTCATTCCGACATCGTTTGACCAAGTTTCAGCTTCTGGCGGAAAATCAGCAGCTTTACGCGACAAAGTCTTCGGCTTTCCCGGAAAATTGGAAACTTTGCACTCTAAAAATGCAAGGATTCTCATCAAGTTTTCTACAGGGAAATCAAGCCAATAAATGAGAAGAAATGTCAAGAAAAATACAGAAGAAAACGGCGACGAAAAAGATCTCAAAACGACCGCAAAACGGGCTCCGAAGGGGAAAAATCCCCCAGGGTCGCAGGCCCCTACGACCATGGCCCATGGTCGCCGGTCCATGGTCGCCGGCGACCATGGCCCATGGTCGCCGGCGACCATGGAGGTCCGGGTCACCGGATTTTCCGCCGGTGACCCGTTTTTCCGTCTTTTTTCGCGTTTCGCGCACTTTGGCCCCTGTGGTTTCCTGAAAATGTGATTTTTAGTGCTTGAAATTGACTCATATCCTCCGACATCCGTCAAAATCACGGGTCAACCTCCAAAAGCATAAAATCATCATTGATCGCTCCAAGATCGCCAACCGGTCGACCAAGAAAGTGCACTTTCTGTCCGACCGATCGTGAAATCGACAAGACAGATGTCACCGGCCCACTCTTAGCTATCAATGTCTGAAGTTACATGTTCATCCGATGTCGATCAGCATGTAGATCCATCGATGATCATCGCCAGAAGAATTCCAGAAGACACGGCATGGCCCGCGACTCTTCGACTGCTCGGCGACCAATTAATGTGGTTAATTGACTAGCTTTATTGCAGTCATTAATTCATTTCTTTGGACGGCCCAATCAGAAGCAAGCATTTGGGAGTTACAAGTCAATTGATTCATGGCATTTAAACCATGAAACTCCTCCCATTATGGTAATTAAGGTGATTAAAAGCCCTTAATCTCCATCGGCCAATCAGATTCAAGGAAAAAGGAGTTACAAAATCAAGAAATAAATCTTGTAACTCCTCCCATTAAAGCCATTAAGGCTCATAAACCCTCCTAAATGGCTACCAAAAGCCTATAAATAGGAGAGCATTCCATTGAAATGGGGATCGGAAAAAAAAAGGAGAAAATCAGGATCAGAGAAAAGATCAGAAAAAAAGATCAGAAAGAGATCTGAGAGAAAGAAAAAGAGAGAAAAACTCTGCTGAAGTTCTGCACCGGCCACCACTACAAGGTGACAAAAGTCCCTTGGGGGGCACCCCCCCCAAGGTCCTTGCCTTCTCCTGCTGCCTCCAATGGCTTAGACGTGGCTTTTCAGCCCGTCTACTTAGCTTTTTATTGGACATAGGACCTTCTCTTGGTCTTTGTCCTCTAAAAACCTGAGGTTATAGCCAAGCCAAGCGAATCAAGAGCATCTTCTGTTCTCATCTGCATGGATGATGGCGAAGCCCATACATGGCTTGCGACCGTCAATCTGAACGAGTCCCCCACAACCTCCTGAAAAGTTAGATCTTCCTTTTCTTGCTTTTCATTGTAGTTTGTATTTTTCTAAAGAGACAAAAATCACAACTCTTGTCTTTCATTATTGATAAGAATTGTAAATCGGCTATAAACGCCAAAATCGGCTATAAATGCCAAACAAAATCGCCTTTCACGGCAAACCAAGAAAATGTCTCTTTCTTAAATATTTGTGCAATGGAAAACTTGAAAGAAGTTGATTTCCTTTTTACTTGCGAAGGTTGATCTCCGGATTACCACTTGCAATTCCAAGTAAAATAGAAAATCTGGCACACCCATAAAAGAAATGTTGATGCACGCTTCAGGGCCCGCCAGGGCGCGAAAGGGCCGGACCCGACGGACTCCCACGTTCCGCCGACCCCGGTAGCCGCCCCACGGCACCTCGGGGCGCGTTCCATCAAGCTGGCACACCCGGTGGGACCCGTTCATTTGAGAACACGGTGCTTGGAAATGAAATATTTGCATATCATACTTTTTGCTCTATGCTTATACTTCTTTTCCGGATTCCTTGGCTACTTTCTAGCTGGTAGCCTATGTTGGATTTTGCATCCTAAAAAAAAAACATGAGATGGGATTTTTTGGAAATTTCTATTTCTTTGAGTTTGTTTCCATTCTTTCTCTTTTCAAAAAAAAAAAATCAGTTTTCTTAGTTTGAATTCAAAATTGAGAAACTTTGATCCTATCCTATCGTTCTTTGGTGCTTGCAGAAATGTTGAGCCCGTTCGACTATGGTTTTGGGCCATCGTTTCTCTTCGATGAGTTCATTAGAGATTTCAAAAAAAAAATAAAAAAAAAAATCAGTTTTCTTAGTTTGGATTCAAAATTGAGAAACCTTGATCCTATCCTATCGTTCTTTGGTGCTTGCAGAAATGTTGAGCCCGTTCGACTAAGGTTTTGGACCATCGTTTCTCTTCGATGAGTTCATTAGAGATTTCAAAAAAAAAAAATATTAAAAAAAAATAAAATGAAAAAAAATTAGTTTTCTTAGTTTGGATTCAAAATTGAGAAACTTTGTTCCTATCCTATCGTTCTTTGGTGCTTGCAGAAATGTTGAGCCCGTTCGACTAAGGTTTTGGGCCATCGTTTCTCTTCGATGAGTCTATTTGGGATTTTTATAAAAAAAGGGACATAGACCACTAAGGTTAAACCAATTGCGTTCTTTGATCACGATTGATTCAAGAAAAGCCTTGTCCAGAGTGTGGAGACAGCTTGACTGTTCTAGGCAAGGGTCCTCCAAACGGGTTCATTAAGTAATCCTACCCTTACCTGGGGGCAATTCTATCAATTGAGGTTTCATAAGACCGGGTTAGGAGGCCTATGTGTACTCTCTCGTCTTTAAATCTTAAAAAATTAAAAAAAAAAATAAAAATAATAAAAAAAAGATTTTCAAAAAAAAAAATCTTAAAAAAAAAAAAAAACAAAAATTTTCAAAAAAAAAAATAAAATAAAAAAATAAATAAAAAAAAATATTTTAAAAAAAAATAAAAAATAAAAAAAAATAAAATAAAAATATAAAAAAAATCATTTCAAAAAAAAAAAAAAAATCTCCAAAAACTCGTCACTTTTTGGATTCAGATTCGAGAAATTGTGGTCTCTTCCCTTCTGAGTACTGGCGCTCGCGGAAATCGTTGAGCCCGTATTTGAATCGGAATGCCACCTGCTCTCTTTGACGAATCCATTTCTGACATTTCAAAACAAAGAATCCCATCTCATGGATGCGATCTCCAACATTTGTGCATAGCAGTACTGGTACGCCCTTTCAGGGTCTACTGTATCTGTGACCGGCACATTTGTAACTCCTACCTTATATTCTTCTTATCTCGAGCAAGCTCCGCTTCTCGATAAGTCGAATTTAGGTTTACAATTGCTTCTAGCAGCCACTGGAACGCTCATTCTGGGCTCACCATACTTGCTGTCAGAACAATTGTACCATCTATGGCTTTTTGCCTTCTTCATGTCGCTTGGGTCATATCCCTTGAGCGATTTGAAAAGACAACCATAGAAATTCCCATTTATGATCATTATATTCTTGTGATTACTAATGGATGTGGTCTTGTTTCATAACTTTTTCGAAACTAACAATGGCAGCCTTAACCATTATCTTCGATGAGAACAAGCACCAACTCATGCTTCAACAGAAGCAAACCGAGCGCACTTACAAGCGCCCTGCCAGCTGCCGAAGCGTCAACTCCCTCGGCAACTCTCTGAACTCCGGGTCGACCTCGACTCCCCGGACCATCGTCTTCGGGACACTGGGACCATTCCCACTTCCCGAAGAACAAGCTGCTCCTGCCAAAAAGCAGAAGATCGCCTCTCAACGTGTCACTCTCGTGACACCAAAGGCGAAAGCCCAAAAGCCCGAAACCCGCGGCACCCCCGCGAAGCCTCGACCCACAAACAACCAGGTCTATCCCAAGACTTGGTCTCCAAGACCTTCCCCAAAACAAAGAAGGTCTCAAACCTCCACCAAGCCAGCATACCTGGCCCCACTCAAAGAGAACCAGTTCTACCCTCTTGCCTACATGAAAGAGGAGAGACCCATCTCCAACCTGACTCCCAAGTCAACCCAGCATGAGCCGGCTTGTTCCTACAGGCCCAGAATCAGATCACGCATCACCAGGCCTCTCCAAGCACCTGCAAGGGCCTACACCCCTTCAGTTCGACCCTTTATCTCTACAGGGGCCGAACTCGAAAGGTTTAAAGCCTCGCTGCAACAGGCAAAGGACCGGGTCCGCATCCTGTCCTTGCCCAACCACAAAGAAGACAAGCTCGGCTGCTGCGCCCGAGGGAGCACATCCTTCATCGTCAGAGCCCAGCCAGAGCTGACCAAAGCTCAAATCGCTCGTCGAGCACGCCGCCGTGCTTCATATCGACAAAAGAGACTAGAGAAGCAACGGACCCAGCCTCCTACACTTCAAGTCTCCCACAAATGGGTCGAAAAAGAAAGACCCGACCAAGTTGCTGCCGTCCATCTGGTTGGAAAAACCAGACGACGCCAAAGGTCAGCATCAAAAATCCATGTCCGACGTCCGGTGACCCGTAGCATCACCAGGATACAAAGACATCCCGAAGAATCTCCTGCCCCTTCCGGCCAAGGACGGGAGAGTAATCCTTCATCAAGCTCTTCATCAAAAAGAATGAGCCCCAGTTCGGTCACCAGGACGATTTCTTCGTTCGAATCCCGAGGGATGAACGTCTTGGCTACAAGTTCTGAGCCGCCACCTCAGAATCCACCTCGAGATGATGCGCTCACACGCATTCAGCAGTTGGAACAAGGCCAGCAGAGGATTGAAACTCTGATGGAAAACCTTCTCCTTGTCGTCCAAAATCAGGTGAACAATGAGCCTCCTCCGAATCATGGCAATAACGAGGAAAATGGAGAAGAAAATGAGTCACGCGCCCTTACCAAAAAGGACGTAGACAGTATCCTCGCCAAAGCAAAAGAAGAGGATATACTCAAAGAGCATGGGATCAAGCCACCATATCCTTTATGGATGGATTCGGTCCCGTTCCCCACAAAATTCAAACATCCTACTCTCCAAACATATACGGGGAAAGGATCGGCCAGACAGCACGTCATCCACTTCAAGATCTTGACGGGAGCTATCGCGGATCAAGATGCACTCAAGATTCGCCTCTTTGCAAGTACCCTAAAAGGTACGGCCTTCGATTGGTACTCCACTCTTCCGGAGAACTCCATTCAGAACTGGGCTATGCTGGAGACACGCTTCCTGACCCACTTCCAAGGTGAGGATCATCCTGTTACTATGGCTCAGCTCTGCAGCCTAAAACAGGGAGAGAATGAGTCAACTTATGACTTCATTCACAAGTGGAAAGCAATGGCGTACAAATGCTCAGATGTACTGCCACAAGCGTCGCTAGTCGACATCTGCCGAAACAACATGAGAGCTAAAATCCGCTCCATGATCATCGGCAATAAATCAAAGAACCTGGGGGAACTCCTGGAAGCTTCGATGGAAGCTGAAACGGTGATCAAAGACCTCAACAGTCAGAAATCATCAAAGAAAGAGCCGACTGCTGTTGCAACCTCTAAACCAAAGAAGAAGGAGGTTCTCAATGTGCAGACTAAGTCAGCTCCTCAGCAACCAAAGAAAGCTGAAAATAGAGCTGCAGGTAAGAGACCTGAACTCTCTGATGCCTTCAAAGAGCGAGTAGAAAAGAAATATCCGTTCGATGAAGACGTCGAAGAAATCTTTGAGGCTCTCCTAGCAAATGGCAAACTCATTTTGCCAGAGCCCAAAAGACCTGGAGACGTTGGCAAAACCAATGATCCTCGGTACTGTCCATACCACCAGATGGTCTCGCATCCTCTCAATCAATGCTTTGTTGTGAGAGAGAAGATAAACGAGATGTGGAAAAACGGAGTCATCACCTTTGACAAAAACTATGGGACTGCCTCCGTCAACAGGGTGTCATGTGGACAAACACCAAAATCACCGAAGAAGAAGATCACTACTTCCTTCAAGGTGATAAATAGAATTCAAACGTCCGAAGTGTTGGTTCCTTGCCCGACACCAGACGGACAACCCATATGGGTACATCCCGATCTCCTGGAAGATGAAAATTGGGAGATCGTCAAAACAAAGCCGACCGCTCAGCAGCGAAGGCAAGCCAAGAAACATCTCCTCGGGCTCAAACGGCAAGAGAAGACCCAGCCAAAACAAGAAGTCCATGAAAAGGCAGAGGCCTCCTCTACCACTTCACTCGGGGCAACAGAAACGTCCCCTCCAGAGACTTCAAAGGCGGTAAGAAACTTCACTCTCAGTGATTTCATGCCACCTCAATTCAAAAAAGAAGCCATGCAGGGGGCATCATACTCTTGCAACTCGGTAGTTGGATTCTCCATTGATGGATACGAGTCCAGCGACACCGACGATGGATTCGAGCCCAACTACACCGATGAGTGGGAGGAATCTCTTGAAACATGAGAATATCTCTCCGATGAAGAATGGGTTCCTGAAACTCACCTTATGCCAGTAATCTGGTATAACCCCTTGCAACCACAAGGATCCTGGTCTGATGATGAAGAAGACCAAGAGGCTGCACAAGAAGATGCTGTTAACCCAGCACCTGTCATTGCTCCAGTGGAAATCAACTATGTTGAGCCACACGGAGAAGACGAAGAAGAAGATCTGGCTCCCATGCCTGATCTTGAAGAATATGCAAGGATCTTGCAGCGTCTCGCTCTAGAACAAGAGCAAGACCGCGTCAACGAGATTCCTCACAATCCAGAGCCGGAAGTCCCTGAAGCCCATCAGGTACCTCCTCCCTCAACTCCTGAAAATGGAGAACATTGCTGGATAGATGATCCTCTTACATCCGAGGATGAGTCTGACTCCGAGCAGGCAACATCTCCTATCAGAGCTTCCTGTAATGTAATATATCAGGACTATAGCTCTTCTGAAGCGTCGTCTGATGAGATTACCTACACTCCGACAACGCCTAGCAATGTATCCTCTGGAGCTACCTCGTCTCACGTGACTTTCACAGAGATGACACCCTCTCAGGTTTCTTCTCCTGAGACTGTGACTTCAGGATACACATTCTTCCCGACTGATCATCATGAAGAAAACCCAGATAATGATGCTTGGGATGATGAAATAGTCAACACAGAAGAAAAGCTGCTGGATGCTGTTCAGGACTTGCTCCCGGAAAATGCTCCGTGCAACACAATCACTGAGGATGGCAACTCTGCTGCAGATACATCCCCAGTAGATGAAAAACGACAGCCTCTTGATCCTGAAGACAATCTTCCAAACGAAGATCCTTCTCAAGAAGCTCTCGAAGTTGGTAGAGGCACCCGCTCTGGCCGGGACTACCACAAGAATTACAACCAATCTTCCTTTACTTATGTAAATCCTTCGGGAAAAGATGTTGTAAGCGCCCCCAGTGGCAACAATGATGAACATGCAGGCCCTAAGGAGGCTTTCAAGTATGACTTGGTTGAGCACTTCAAACACATACCTGCACGTCTTCACATCCTGGATTTATTACGAATGTCTCCACGCACTCGTGATAATCTCATCTCAGAATTACAAAAACTGAATGAGGATGTCGACAAACATGCCCCGCAAGTCCTCCAAATTGAAATGGACTACCGGGTCAAAAACTCTGAAACTTCCTCAAAGGGAGAAAAGAAAACTGAGGGATCATGCATCCAATGCCTCTCGGTTCAAAAGGCAGCCAGTGCAACCATCGCCTTCACTAAGGAAGACCTCCTACTTGGCGAAGCAAGGCACAACCGACCCCTGTACTTCACAGGGTACATCAAAGAAATGCCGATACATAGAGTTCAGATCGACCCAGGTTCTGCACTCAACCTTATCTCCACTTCGGCTCTTGAAGAGTTGGGCATCCCACCCAGCAAGCTAAGCCACACATCTGTATCTATCTTTGGATACGATGGGAGCGCTCAAAGGCCTATCGGCAAAATCAGGTTCAAATTGCAAATCGGTGATCTTATCTCTGAGGTCACTGTGTATGCAATAAAAACCCCCTCATGCTACAACATCCTTCTCGGACGTCCTTGGATACACGAGAACGGTGTTGTCCCTTCAACTCTACATCAATGCATCAAGTTCGTCGGCGACGACGGCATGGTACATCGTGTCTTTGCGGACAGAAAACCCTTCAAAGGTAAAGAAGTCCACTTCGCAGACTCCCAGATGTATGAAGGAGAAAAAGAAGAAGAGGAAATAGCACCCCCTGCTGAAAATCTCCAGAAAGATAAAGGCAAGGCTCCTCAAAAATCACCGGAAGAAAACAACCCCTCCGGCAAATTAGAAGAGAGTAGTCAATCTCCCTTCGTCATCTCCCTCAAATCTTCAAAACCTTTGGTCATCACGACTAAAGTGAAGAAGGCGAAACAAAAGTCTGGGGGAAAAATTTGTTGTTTCTCTCGTGTCTATTATGCAAGACACAGACTCGGACTCAGAGCCAGAAGACGATGCATCGTCAAGCCAAGCTGACACTCAGCAAGTTCAGCCTGCTCTCACTCCGATGGAGACACCTGCTGATGTAGAAGATCCTACGTCAGCTACCTTTGTTGTTCCGGCAACATCACCAAAGCAAAGGCCGATCTTCTTCCATAGATCGGACGCTTCTTCATCAAACTCCATGCTGGAACCTTTTCAAAATGAAGGTATGCCTCAGCTATCTCTATATAGTCCTGTGGCACAAGCAATTATGAAGAAAATGGGCTTTGACGCTCAAAACCCAGTCGGTTTGGGAGAAAGACGCGGTATTCTCACGCCATTGGAGCCCGCCTTGACCAAAAGCCAGCTGGAAGATTGGAGACTCTACGGTCATGTAGAAAAGTCTTCATATGGGTTAGGGTATGATCCCGACACTCCTCTGAGACAGTTGACACAAAAGCTTAAAAGTCGTTTTACCGACCAAGCCTCAACATCTCAAGTCCATGAAGACATCGATCTCCCTGGATATCTCTTTAAAGAGTTACCTGACAAAGATCCAGGAAGCTCATCCAATTGGTATGATTTCTCTGATGATAAAGAGGAATCGTCCGATAATACAGACTTGTGGCATCCTGACCCAGAAGAACCCTCGTCTCCAAAAGAAATACCAGACTCAACAGGCGATTGGGACTATCTCATAGCAAGCCTTGAGGAGATCACCAATCAAGAAAATCCATGGAAAGGAACAGAGCCTTGGTCTGGTAATGCAGTTGAAACTCCAGAAGGTTTCGTTGAGTTGGAAGCCTCCGAAAATATTGTGGAGGAACCACTTTCGAACCTTCCGACAGAAGATCCTGTTCAAAAGATAAACTTGGGAACACCTGATAACCCACGTCCTGTATTCATAAGCAAGAATATAAAGGATGATGAGTTACCCGAGTATATCGCTTTTCTTCGTGAGTTCGTTGATTGCTTTGCATGGTCCTATGCTGAAATGCCTGGTTTAGACCCCAAAGTAGCAGTCCACAAACTCAATCTTCAAGAAGAAATCAAGCCTGTCAAACAAGGCCAAAGAAGATTCCGTCCAGATGTGATGGATAAAATTGAACAAGAAGTTCAAAAGCTCAAAAGCGTCGGCTTCATCCGTGAGGAACAACATCCAGAATGGTTGGCCAACATTGTCCCCGTGACAAAGAAAAATGGGCAGATCAGAGTCTGTATTGACTATAGAGACCTGAATGGCGCTTGCCCTAAAGATGAATTCCTGCTCCCCATACCGGAGGTGATGATTGACAATACCTGCGGATTCGAGCGAATGACATTCATGGATGGCTTCTCTGGTTACAATCAGATAAAGATGCATCCCGAGGATGAAAAACACACTTCATTTCGGACTCCATTTCGCGTGTATTGCTACACTGTCATGCCATTTGGTCTGAAAAATGCTGGTGCCACATATCAGAGGGCTATGATGAAAATATTCCAAGATATGCAGCACAAGACGGTCGAATGTTACGTTGATGACCTCGCCGTCAAAAGCAGAAGAAAAGAAGACCATCTCAAAGATCTTCGGGAAGTCTTCCTCCGACTTCGCAAACGCAAACTGCGGATGAATCCTCTAAAATGCTTCTTCGGCGTCTCGTCGGGTAAGTTTCTCGGATTCCTTGTTCGGAAAGCTAGAATAGAACTTGACCCCATAAAAGTCAAGGCTATTCTAGAAATGCCCTCTCCAAGAACCTTGAGAGAACTAAAAGGGCTCCAAGGGAGATTGGCCTACATCAGACGGTTCATCTCCAATCTTTCGGGGAAATGCCGTCCATTCTCTCGATTGATGAAAAAAGGTGTAGACTTTGTCTGGGATGCCGACTGCGAAGCCGCATTTCAAGATATCAAGTCATACCTGACCAAACCTCCAGTGTTAGCCGCCCCTGCCACTGGAAAACCATTCATCTTGTACACAAGAGCTCTTGATCATTCTGTAGGCGCTCTGCTGGCACAAGAGAATGGTGAGGGAAAAGAAGCTGCTCTATACTACCTCAGCCGCATGCTAGTAGGTGCAGAGCATCGCTACTCTCCAGTCGAAAAAGAATGCCTTGCAGTGATGTTCGCCGTACAAAAGCTACGTCACTACTTGCTTTCCAACACAGTCTACCTGGTCTCGAGGATCAACCTCTTGAAGGTCCTTGTCACGAAGGCCGGTTCTCTCAATGCCCGACTGGCAAAATGGTCCATCCTCTTGTCACAATTTGATATTAGGTATGTGCCACAAAAAGCAATCAAAGGCCAAGCTCTAGCAGATTTCCTCGCAGAGCATCCATTGCCTAAAGATTCACCACTCAGAGATGATCTCCCAGACGAACCTGTCTACAACGTGGAGACTTCCTCACCAAATGCCTCCTGGGACATGTACTTTGACGGTGCAACCAGGACAAATGAAAACAGAAAGCTGATCTCGGGAGTTGGCATCCTCTTTGTTAGCCCCGACAAATGCATGATTCCACACGCTTTCTCGCTACTGGAACCATGCACAAACAATGCAGCTGAATACCAAGCTCTGATCCTAGGATTGGAACTCGCCATCGAATCCGGTATCACTATGCTGGAAGTCTTTGGAGACTCTCAACTGATCGTCAACCAGATGAATCAGAAATATGAAGTCAGGAAGCCCGATCTGCTGCCTTATTACAACAAGGCACAATCGCTTCTGCAAAAGTTTGACATCTGCAACATCACCCACATTCGTAGAGGTGAAAACATCCGTGCAGATGCCCTGGCCGGACTTGCCGCATCAATGGCGATCCAGGAAGGGGAAAACATGCAAATTACAGTGTGAGAGAAAAGGATCCTCCCTCCTCTTAACACACACCAAGCAGTTGCCGAATGCCACCGAGTGGTTGGAAGTCGGATCTCTATCCTTCAACCTTCAATCGTCGACTGGAGGGATCCGTTCATTGATTATACTATGTTCGGAATCCTACCTGAAGATCCAAAAGAACGGGTAAGCATACAAAGGCGAGCCCCAAACTTTCATTTGGATATTCCTTCAAAAATCCTCTACAGGAAATCCTTCAACGGAGTACTTCTACGCTGCTTGTCACAACAAGAGGCCGAAGAAACACTTAAAGAAGTTCATGCTGGTCTTTGTGGAGCCCATCAGACAGGTCCTAAGCTCTATGATCAGATAAAAAAGTTAGGTTACTATTGGCGTACCATGGTTGCTGATGCAATGCAATTTGCCAAACGCTGCCAGCTATGCCAAGTTCACGGAGATTACATTCACATGCCTCCGGAATGGCTGCATCCTACAGCAATCTCATGGCCTTTTGAAGCATGGGGCATGGACATCATAGGTCCTATCTCTCCCCCTTCAAGCAAAGGTCATCGCTTCATCTTCGCCGCAACGGATTATTTCTCCAAGTGGTCAGAAGCATTTGCGTTCAACGAAATGAAGACCTCATCAGTTCTTCAATTCCTACGCACCAACATCATTTGTCGTTTCGGCATACCCAAGAGATTCGTCCATGATAACGGACCACAATTCCGAGATCATCGATTCTACAGGTTTTGCGACAAATACAAAATCCAAAGCTGTCCTTCGACTCCATACAATCCGGCAGCAAACGGATTAGCAGAAGCCTTCAACAAGACACTCTGCAAAATCCTCAAGAAAATGGTCTCTAGTCACAAAAGAGACTGGAGCGATAAACTGTCTGAAGCTTTGTGGGCCTATCGAACCACCGTTCGAGGACCAACCCATAGCACACCATTCTCCTTGGTCTATGGATGCGAAGCTGTCGTGCCCCTAGAGGTACAAATTCCTTCTCTGAGGGTATCTCTACAAAATGACATGACTCAAGAAAGCAATGTCAAATTGCGACTCCATGAGCTGGACAATCTCGACGAGAGACGGCTCGAAGCTCGACAAAGCATTGAACTTTACCAAGCACGCATGGCAGGATCTTTTGACAAAAGGGTCCGGCAACGCGCCTACAAAAAGGGTGACTTGGTTCTTGCGGTAAAAAGACCAATGGTCTTCGCACATAAATCCAAAGGCAAATTTGAACCAAAATGGGAGGGACCCTACGTCATCGACAAAGTCTTCTCCAACGGCGCATATGCCCTCCTAAACATGGAAGGCGACAGATGTATGCTGCCTATCAACGGCAAGTTCTTGAAGCGGTACTACCCTTGAAGACTTACCCAACTGGGTAAGAGCAATGCCTGTATGGCCAAAACCTGTTCTCAGGTACTCGCTCGTCAAACCCACTCTCTTTAGAATTTTCATATCAAATGTCAAAATTTCTAGAGATTCAAAAACAATGCTTACTTTCATCGTTTCATTGTTCAAAAACAAAAAAAATCCAAGTTTAGGAGCCTCTCCCTGACTTGACCAAAGCTTTCGATCCTTGAACCAAAATTCATGGTTTGAAACAAAAATCCGGATTCAGGGATTTCCACCCTAGTCCACCTTACCTTTTACCGCCAAATGGTTCTAGGTCAAAATTTACGACCCTCGTGTCTTTAAACAAAAAAAAATGGTTTTTCAAAAATCGTGGGGAAACGACATCAAAGTCAGTACCCGCAAAACAAAGATTTTGAAAAAAAAAGCAAGGATGCGACATTCCATCGATACTTGCACCCAAAATCGCAGGGAAGCGACATTTCGTCGATACTTGCAAAATCCAAAAACCGTGGAGAAGCAACAAACCAGTTGATATCCACAACCCAATTTCAAAAATCGTGGAGATGCAACATACCAGTTGCTATCCACAACCAAAATTACAAATGGTTCGAGAAAACCTCAAATTTCAAAAATCGCGGAGAAACGACATCAAGTCAGTACCCGCAAACCAAAAGTCTTGGGAAAAGTAGGGAAGCGACGCTTAGTCGATATTTGCACCCCAATTCGCGAGGAAGCGACATTCCATCGATACTTGCAAAACCTAACCCGCGAGGAAGTGACATTCCATCAATACTCGCAAAACCGAATGAGCAAGGAAGCGACATTCCATCGATACTTGTAAGACCATTCAGCGGGGAGGCGACATTTAGTCGATACCTGCATTTTGAAAACCAAAACTCGGCTATAAATGCCAAAATCCGGCTATAAATGCCAAAACAAAAAATTTCCGGCTATAAACGCCAAAATCAGCTTTCATGCCAATAAAACAAAACTTGGTTTTCAAAAAACTCGGCTACAAATGCCACACAAAAAAAACCTGACTCTCATGTCAAAACCGGCTATAAATGCCACAAATTGGCTATCAATGCCACCAAACCGGCTATAAATGCCACAAATTGGCTATCAATGCCACCAAACCGGCTATAAATGCCACCAATTGGCTATCAATGCCACCAAACTGGCTGTAAATGCCACAAAAATCCGGCTATAAATGCCACAAACCGGCTATCAATGCCACGAAAAATTGGCTTTCACGCCGACAAACCAAAACTTGGCTTTCAAAAAATGGCTATCAATGCCACAAAATCGGCTATAAATGCCACAAATTGGCTATCAATGCCACCAAACTGGCTGTAAATGCCACAAAATTTCGGCTTCCATGCCAACCCAAATTTTGGCTTTTACGCCATAAAATTTCGGCTTCCATGCCATCTCAAAATCGGCTTTCACGCCACAACCAAAATCAGGCTCCCATGCCAAAACAATTATTTGACAAAAGATTTTCACAAAATGACAAAGCTTTTGATCAAATCCCATTTAGCAATTGCTTTCATCACAAAAAGATTTGAGTGAGCGTAGGGAACAACAAAAAAAAAAAGGGTACCAAAAAATACATGTGGTACCAAAGCAAAAAAAAAAAAAAATAGAAAGTGTTCACAAGCACTACAAAAAAAAAAGAAAAAAAAGGTACCAAAAAATACATGTGGTACCAAAGCAAAAAAAAAAAAGAAAGTGTTCACAAGCACTAAAAAAAAAAGAGTACCAAAAAAATACATGTGGTACCAAAAAAAAAGAAGAATGGTTTCTGCTATAAAAAATCAGGAGCTCAGCCAAAAATGGTCTCCAGCCAAAGCTTCAGCTCCTCAAGCAAACTTTTGGCCTCAGCCGTCAGAGTTTCCAAGGCACGCTTCTTCAGGAACTTGCCATGAGATGCTAGCGAATGCCGTAACCCTTCTTTTACACCGGGAAGCTCTTCCCCAGCAGTTTGCCATCGTTCGTTTTCTAGAGTCCTCCTCTCGAGAACTTGACCGGCATCTGCAACCCTGCGAATCAGAGTACTTTCCCTGTCACGAGCCTCTATTATAGCAGCCCACTTCGCATCGACTTGTGCCTTCAAATGCTCAAGACGTTTCCTGGCCTCCTCAACTTCCCTATCAAGGACGTTAAGGTCATGCCTCAATCCGATGATGGCTAGCTCTTCCTTGTTCTTCTCCCGAACTAGCTGCTTCTTGCTTTGTGTAGCCTCATTCAGGTCAGACTTAGCCTTATCAACAGGGTCCAAGAACATCTCCTTGAAGAATTGGTCGTCAGGGAAACCCATGGTCTCAAACCACTTGTCACCCAGTGCAATGATCCTATCAACGATCGCCCTGGCACCTGTGACATCCAGACCAACCTCTTCGGTATCAGTGAGAATCTCATGTACATGTGGGATCATGCCAAATCCGGCATCCAGGTGTCCAGAAAAGAGAGTCTCGATCCAAGAACTCAAAACTCGAGCCAGCACCTTCTTCGCAAATTGAAGAGACGAACTGGATGAAGATTCACCCTTCTCCGTTGATCGGCTGCTCATGTCATGACCCATTGGAAGAGTAACAAAAGAACTCTTTCCACTTGGAGCCACTGGAGAGGGAATCTCAACACGAGGCATCTCCTCAATCATGTCAGAACTGGTCTCTACCTCCGGATCGACCTCTGGCATCCCTTGCTCTGGTTCTGAAGAAAGCGATGGACTCTCTTCTGTCACTTCAAAACCTGCAAATGAAACACAAAAAGGTATGAATATGATCCTGTTAAAAAAAAATCATCAGGGTCATCACTACAAAGTACCTTCTTCGACGAATGGCGGAACACTCTCTTCCTCCACGAACTCATCGGAAGCATCATCAACATTTGCGTCCATTGATGGTTCAAAGTCATCGGAATCCTGTGGCAAGTCAGCTGACGAGAGAAATGTTAGCAAATCAAGTCGCAGGCAAAAAAAAAAAAAAAAAGAGAAAGCGAAAGAAGTTATACCAATTGGATATTCTGGAATCATTCCAGAGTCCCTCGGTTCTTCTTCAGATGCCATAACCGGCTCCATCACCGCCTCATCGGTCGGAACCTCAGGCATCGGCAAGTCTTCATCCTCTGCTAAAAAAAAAAAAAAAGAAGCAGCAGCAGGGTGAGAAAACAAATCAGAACATGGAAAGCCCCATGAAAGAAGCAGAAAGAAAAAAAAAAGGAAGAATCATACCTTCACCGATGGTCCCTTCTTCCCGAATCCTCTTCTTCGAAGGTTCGTCAGCTTCCCAAGGTCACCTCCTTCTCCTAGGCCTGCTGAACGGCCACATTAGAAGATCTGGCGGATCGACGAGGTACGCTTGTAGCAGGCTCTTTACCCTTGTTCGTTCTGGAGGAACCACCTGCAAAGGTTGGAAAAGAAAAAGATCGTCATCAAAATGACAGAATTTCGCTAAAAAAAGGGGTCACTTAGTCCCACCAAAAATCTGGCGAAATTTTGACATGACTCCGGGGTAATTCCGAAGAAAAAGGGAAATACCCCGAAAGAAACAGAAAGTTTTGAAGATGGGCTCAACATCGCTGCGAGCTCCGAAACTCCAAACTTTCGAAACCTCAAAATCTCCGCAAAATCAAGAAGGGCTCAACATCGCTGCGAGCTCCAAATTCCCAAATTTGCAAAGATTTTCAGGTATGCTATCATGCTCAATCTACAAAAAGTACATGCATGAACTTCTAGATTTGCATAAAAAACGCATTATCATGACGAGCACAAAAAAAAAAAAGGAAACTTTCTCAAAAAAAAAAAAAAGGAGAAAGAAAAGAAAAAAAAAGAAACTTTCTCAAAAAAAAAAAAGGGGGAGAAAGAAAAGAACAAAAAAAGAGAAAGAAACTTTCTAGAAAAAAAAAAAAAAAAAAAAAAAAAAGAAAAAAATCAGGGGCTGGCCCATCAGGCCGTGGCCCACAGGCCACGTGGCCTTACGGACCAGATCCGTACGGATCTGTCCGTACGGCCCACAAAAAAAAAAGAAGAAAAAAACGTGTGGAAAAAAAAAGAAAAAAAAAACAAAAGAAGAAATCACGTGGAAAAGAGAAAAAAAAAAGAAGAAGAATAGAAAGAAAAGAAAGAAAGAAAAAAAAGAAGAAAGAAAAAAAAAGAAGAGAAACTTTCTTTTTTTACCATCCTATTCTCTACATAGAGTTTTCTTGAAAGAAAAAAGAGAGAAAACTTACTTGAAGCCATTGATGGAGAAGAAAAAGGAAAAAGCTTGAAGATCCTTGAAGAAGAAAAACTCTTGGCCTTGGAGCTCTCTTGAGATTGTTGCAAAAGAAAGCAATAAGGGCAAGAGATCCTACCTTCCTTTGCTTTTATAGGAGAGAGCAAATCAAAGAAGGAAACAAAGAAGAAAGGTAAGTGTTACTAATTAGTAACCTTACCAAAAGAGAAGGAATTAGAAAGATTCTTTCCCAAAAAGAAAGATGTCTTTGAGAGATTTCCTCCCAAAATCAATCAAATGAGAGATTCTCTCCAACAAAAAAGGATATTGGAGATTTCTTCCCAAAAAGAAAGATACCTTGAGATATTCTCTCCCAAATTAAGGGAATATGAGAGATTCTCTCCCATAAAGATATTTTTAGATATTCTCTATCCAAATGAGATATCTTTAGATATTCTTTACAAAAATGACCCCACATGAGATCTAAGCCATCCTAAAAAGCTTAAGGTCCCATGGGCTAGCCCATATGAGCCAGGTTTGACCACCTAGGCACTAAAAAAAAAATGGGCTTTTAGTCAAAAAAAAAATCCCTCTTACCCAAGAGCATACAAAAATGGTTCCATGCCTCTTTTGAGTTGATTGAACCATACAAAAAATTCCAAGCCCCATGAGCTTCCAAAAATCAAACCATCCAGCCTCATATACCAAGTTGAGCCAAAATCTTGAAATTGACATTCCACAAAAATCCAAACCACTCCAATGGACCCACACAGTCCCAAAGAGTGACCAAAAACCAAATCCTGGTCCCCTAACTTGCCACATACAGCTTGTTAGGTCACAAGACCAAAAACCAAAAACCAAATCCTGGTCCCCTAACTTGCCACATACAGCTTGTTAGGTCACAAGACCAAAACCAAAAACCAAATCATGATCCCCCAACTTGCCACATACAGCTTGTTGGGTCACAAGGTCAAAACCAAAACCCGATCCCCTAACCTGCCATATATAGCTGGTTAGGTCACAAGATCAAAAACAGAAACCCAAATCCACATCCCTGATGTCATCTTCAAAACTTTGCCTCGAGATGGTATTTGATTCCTTTCACTACCATAAAATTCCCCTGGAAGCTCAAAGGCTACTCTACCAAAGGAAAGATTGCTCAAAGACTCTTGGTCAAGACACAAGCTCTCCTTCAAAAATCTCTTCGAGGCACATCGACTACAAAAGTCAAGCAACTCGTCGCTGTACCTCGAGGGGACATTTGTTGACACCAAAAATGTCACTTTGCCTCTTCAACTTCAAGAAAGCCGCATGAAGTCGCAACCTGCCATAAATAGGCAATGCAACTTCTCCAAAAAATCAAATCTTGTCAGAATCAAACAAAAACTGTAAGATCCTTCAAGATAGCCAAGAGAAGAGTACACATGAAGTTTCGGGCCATTTCGACAACATTTGGCCTAACTTCACTTCTCCGACAGCTAAACGGGAGCTCCCGGCGGCGACATCATCGGAGACGTCAAAACTTCGATCAGAGCCTACAGATGACTCCAGCATGTCCCAAAAGGGCTCCATGCCAAATTTCAAGTCAAACCGACAACGTTTGACCCTCCATCAATGCTCGAGCAGCAAAATCAAGCCTCCCGGCGGCGGGAACCACCGAAGCCTTCGCTCATCAAACTAAGTGCATGAGTGGCTTCAACATGCTTCCAAAAGGCTGCACGTCGAATTTCAGGTCATTCCGACAACGTTTGACCAGGTTTCGATGCTCCGAGAGAAAATCAAGCCTACCGGCGGCGGAGCAACCCGGGACCATGACATCCAAGACAGAGCCCATGGAACGTCTCAAAATGACTCCAATAGGCTCCCCGTCAAATTTCAGGTCAATCGGACATCGTTTGGCCACATATCAAAGCTCGGCATTTTCCCCGCAGCAAAATCAAGTGAAGCATCGACGGGACCCCAAACGGCTTCAAAACTCAAACAAAAGCCTATGGTTGGTCTTATTTATTGCTCAGGAGGCTTCACCCCAAATTTCAGGTCATTCCGACATCGTTTGACCAAGTTTCAGCTTCTGGCGGAAAATCAGCAGCTTTACGCGACAAAGTCTTCGGCTTTCCCGGAAAGTTGGAAACTTTGCACTCTAAAAATGCAAGGATTCTCATCAAGTTTTCTACAGGGAATCAAGCCAATAAATGAGAAGAAATGTCAAGAAAAATACAGAAGAAAACGGCGACGAAAAAGACCTCAAAACGACCGCAAAACGGGCTCCGAATGGGAAAAATCCCCCAGGGTCGCAGACCCCTGCGACCATGGCCCATGGTCGCAGGCCCCTGCGACCATGGCCCATGGTCGCCGGTCCATGGTCGCGGGCGACCATGGAGGTCCGGGTCACCGGATTTTCCGCCGGTGACCCGTTTTTCCGTCTTTTTTCGCGTTTCGCGCACTTTGGCCCCTGTGGTTTCCTGAAAATGTGATTTTTAGTGCTTGAAATTGACTCATATCCTCCGACATCCGTCAAAATCACGGGTCAACCTCCAAAAGCATAAAATCATCATTGATCGCTCCAAGATCGCCAACCGGTCGACCAAGAAAGTGCACTTTCTGTCCGACCGATCGTGAAATCGACAAGACAGATGTCACCGGCCCACTCTTAGCTATCAATGTCTGAAGTTACATGTTCATCCGATGTCGATCAGCATGTAGATCCATCGATGATCATCGCCAGAAGAATTCCAGAAGACACGGCATGGCCCGCGACTCTTCGACTGCTCGGCGACCAATTAATGTGGTTAATTGACTAGCTTTATTGCAGTCATTAATTCATTTCTTTGGACGGCCCAATCAGAAGCAAGCATTTGGGAGTTACAAGTCAATTGATTCATGGCATTTAAACCATGAAACTCCTCCCATTATGGTAATTAAGGTGATTAAAAGCCCTTAATCTCCATCGGCCAATCAGATTCAAGGAAAAAGGAGTTACAAAATCAAGAAATAAATCTTGTAACTCCTCCCATTAAAGCCATTAAGGCTCATAAACCCTCCTAAATGGCTACCAAAAGCCTATAAATAGGAGAGCATTCCATTGAAATAGGGATCGGAAAAAAAAAGGAGAAAATCAGGATCAGAGAAAAGATCAGAAAAAAAGATCAGAAAGAGATCTGAGAGAAAGAAAAAGAGAGAAAAACTCTGCTGAAGTTCTGCACCAGCCACCACTATAAGGTGACAAAAGTCCCTTAGGGGGCACCCCCCCCCCCCCCCCCCCCCCAAGGTCCTTGCCTTCTCCTGCTGCCTCCAATGGCTTAGACGTGGCTTTTCAGCCCGTCTACTTAGCTTTTTATTGGACATAGGACCTTCTCTTGGTCTTTGTCCTCTAAAAACCTGAGGTTATAGCCAAGCCAAGCGAATCAAGAGCATCTTCTGTTCTCATCTGCATGGATGATGGCGAAGCCCATACATGGCTTGCGACCGTCAATCTGAACGAGTCCCCCACAACCTCCTGAAAAGTTAGATCTTCCTTTTCTTGCTTTTCATTGTAGTTTGTATTTTTCTAAAGAGACAAAAATTACAACTCTTGTCTTTCATTATTGATAAGAATTGTAAATCGGCTATAAATGCCAAACAAAATCGCCTTTCACGGCAAACCAAGAAAATGTCTCTTTCTTAAATATTTGTGCAATGGAAAACTTGAAAGAAGTTGATTTCCTTTTTACTTGCGAAGGTTGATTTCCGGATTACCACTTGCAATTCCAAGTAAAATAGAAAATCTGGCACACCCATAAAAGAAATGTTGATGCACGCTTCAGGGCCCGCCAGGGCGCGAAAGGGCCGGACCCGACGGACTCCCACGTTCCGCCGACCCCGGTAGCCGCCCCACGGCGCCTCGGGGCGCGTTCCATCATATATTTTTTTATATTAAATCTAAATCTCTTTAGCGTTCTTTCTTTCTACCTTAATTGATAACTATAAATTATATTAAAATTTAGAAAGTAACAACAAAGAAGCTCCACATGAGAGTATAAAGTTCATTTGTCTAGTGCCCATATAAAACCGGTTCCGCACACACTTTTGCTTTTCCTGCAGAAAAAAGCCCCTAATTGGAAATGCTTTTTTGTTTAAGCCATGGGAAATTAAGCCTTTTTTTGTGCTTGTCCTCATGGAAAAATAGTCATATCAAATTATGAGAAAATCTCATCATGAAAAGTCATCCTCCTTTTGGTTACCATTTTCATGAAAAATAGTTATACAAATGTGCCCTTAAGCATTCACGTCTACCATGGAAATAGAAACCTACATCATCAAAATAGTCATTTTACTTGATGCCACAATAAAAAGCACTTGTACAGATGTGGGAAAAAAAATGAGAGTATGATATTGTTAGTTGGAAATGATTGACCTCCTTTTTGAGAATAAATAGGTGCTTTGGCTTTTATTTTTTTAGCCAAAAAAAGGGGATTGGAACCTTAGACAACCTACACAAGTAGAAGGGGAAGCCTACAAAGTGGGAAGAGTGGCGTACCCAGTGATTGATCCGTGGGTAGCCGGGCGACATGGGAGTTCTTAACCAATTGAACAACCCCTATTGTCCGTAGTCTTTTTGTCAATAATCTTTTTGCATCAAAAGATGTGATGAGTGACAACTCGTCCTATGAGAAAAGAGGTGTTTTCCTCTTTGATTTACACGGTATCTTTGAGAACAAGGAAAAGACTTAAAAATTCCATGTAGACTTTGAAGTTTCAAAGGAAAGACTTAGAAGTCTTTACTTGATTCGGAAAATATCTTTTCTTATCTTCTAAAGACTCATCTAGTCTCACCGCATGGTGGTCCGCCCCTAGCACGCATTTATGCATCATGCAATCTCGTGGAAGTGGGGTGGAAAAGTTTGGTTTTCTCCATAGAAAAAAGAACTTTTGTTTGGTGCCACATTTGTCGACAAAAGAAAAGAGAGAAAAAGACTTTTTTGGTGCCGGTGAGATTTTTCTATATGGACAATATATTTCATTGACCACATACTTTCACCCAAAAATAAAAAAAACCAAGCCACATACAATGCAAGCTTGGCCCTATTCACAATAAATGTCCAAGCACCACAAAGTTCAAATACCCTTTTTTGGCTCTCTAGCATTCTCAAAATTCCAATAAAATCCAACCACATAAACCCTAGAACTATAATCAGGAATTCATAAACAACATCTCGGTTCCTCTGACAATAGGGGCAGTTGAGAACATCTCCTTAACTGAGTAGTAAGGAGCGGCAATTCTCACCTGACTGCCTAAGTTTCAAACCCCAGGTACGCCGCCTCTTCCCGCTTGTGTGGACTCCCTTCCCACTTATGTGGGCTTTTTTCTAGTGTGTGCGGGCTCCTTTCCCACGTGAGTGGGGCTGTCTTCCCCTGTGTACAAGGTATCTCTTGGGTCAAAATAATAATAATAATAATAATAATAATAATAATATGGGCAGTCTTACAAGAAAAAATAATAATATGGGCAATTTTGTCATTTTTCTTAGTATGAAGAAGGTCTAGGGAAAATTAGACTTTTTGAGTAGGGCATGAGGATCCCTGTCTCTATAGGTATGCTCGAAGTCGAAATCTCCCTTTTTTTTTAGAGGGGGACGGTTGCAATGGATGAACCCACTTGTATCAAATGTCATGTCAAAAGCCCAAGCTTGAGAAAGAAGGACCCATTTCATAAGTCATCACCATAAATGTGGGGGGACCAATCCACGCATTAGAGAAGAATCTTTTTGTAAATGTATGGGACCAACTGGGCTACTTGTAAACGCATGCTCAAAGGTTGTTGAAAATTAAGGGGATGGCATCCCAAAGGCTTATAAACTTCCTTCACTTATAGCTTCTTGTTTGAAAATCTTATATTTGATTGGTAGCAACTATTCATCTTAAGACGCATTTGGATTATGAGAAAATGACAAAGGGAAGAAAATCAAATGGTGGTAGGGTCCATCCATGAATAACAGTTGAAGACTGATTTAGAATAAGAACGGACATTTTTATATTTCCTCAAGACATGTTTGGCAACCAAAAAAGAATTTTCCTCATTTTGTAGAACACCCATGTTTGAAAATGGTAAATCATTGATTATTTGGACCAAATTAAATTCTTATTTTTGATATGGTAAATCATATGGTAGTTAGTAGGGCCTAGGAGTAGACATTGCTATAGTTGAAACGTGAATAGAGGGGTTCATCGAGACAGTTGTTTGATTTTATCTCACTCTTTCCGCACGTTATTAATCGTGGGGCCCATCATCTGTGGACTCATGATTTTGATGGTCAAGTAGTAGTTTAAAGTATCCTTTGCTTTTTATTTTTTATACCGACTGAACTCAAAAGGCACACACTCAATATATATAGTCGAGAAAGCTTTTAGAGATGAACGGAGTTATATACATCCAAATTCAAAAGAATTTTTATCTTTATCAATGTTTAATGATTAACCCATGTAAACACAAATAAACATACTTTTTGAGACTGAAGTCCTTTTTTTTTTTAAAAAAAAAAATTTTCCCATTTCTGGAATTTTACTTTTTTTTTTTTTTTTTTAACTTTCCTTCTTAAATTTAGCCATTTTGATAAAAGTATATTTATAAGCTTGGGAATTCAATTTCTTGCAAATGGTAATTATTCTCTGTAGTGTGAAATATGGGAGACTCAAGAAAAGAATAAGACATGAAAGGTTGTGTTTGTTAAATTCAGAACCTTGTAGGGTATTATTGCTAATATTATGTTAAGTGTCATGATTGGAATAATTGAGAGATAATCTCTCATTATTATGATTAGGTTAGATTGACATTATTTTTTAAATTTATCTCGTTGTCTATACCCTTATACTAAAAGGCAACATAATGTCGTGCCTGCTTGTTTAGACTAATTTCTTTCCACACCTGTGGTGCCCATTTAATGCTAGTTGTTTTGTTAAGGGCTCAACTCAAGGCCATCAAAACTACATGCTCCTCTCTGGGTGCTACCTGCTTCTGTGGCTCGCTTAGATGAATGGAATGATGAGAGCGAAGATGTGTCCTCCTTGCTTTCACATGCTTACTGTGCGTGCCTAATTATTACGGACTTGGTTTAGCTGATGATGAGGGTTTATAGAGAGGCTGTTTAGCTGAACAAGAGCGTCTCTGCCGATCTGAAACCTAGAATCTGAAAGGGAAGAGAAAACAGCGGTCAGGGCCCGAGGCTGCTGTCAGTCAAAGGCACTCCGACGCCTGAGTTAGTGCAGTCACTGAACTAGGGTGAAGTGGGGAAGAATAGATGTTTAGCAGAATAACAGTGCAGGCTGTATCTTGCATGTACCTGTTCATGACTCTTCATGCAGGCATATATAGAGGAGAGTGGAAGGTTCCACAGTGGAGGTAGGTGAGGATACTTGTCCCATCAGCCCACACCTGGGATCTTTAGTGGGGGTAGGTGAGGATACTTGTCCCATCAAATCTCCCCTCAAATCCCTCACATAAATGTGGATGTGATCTGTTGATAGGAACGAGCCCTTATCCTTGGCCGGTGGCCGCCCTACCTGACAGGGACTCCCTACAAAGTACCCGTCCCATCTCATAATGGGAACTGGAAGCCCGGTGTTCACCTCGGCAGAGGGGCCGAACTGGAGAAGACGCCGGGGTCAGCTATACCCGAGATCGGACTGGGATGCCAGCGTGAGGCCGAGTTCGGTAGGACATGGTCGGTACTTCTACCGGGACCAGTCCCACCTCGACAAAGGCTGAGACGCTGCTATGCCGGAGAGAAGGGGGTTAAGGCCTTTTCTGATAGGCGCTGTTACCGAGGAGGGTGTAACATCGGTTTCGGTAGAAGCAGTCCACACAATTGCCCCCTGCTCCTGACTTCGGGGGGTCAAGGAGACCACGGGGTTAGGAGTGATAGGATGGACTTTTCCGAAACCGATCCTGTAGTTTACAAAAAGGCGTGGGGTGCCGCTTCGCTTTCCGAGGCGCTTTTAATAGCGCCTGGCTGTCTGGAGGCGGTTTTAATAACCCAACCATATCATCATGAGGGCGCTGTGACGCCGCCATGTGTCAGGTCCCTGATGGCCATTGCGTCTTATCGAGGAGACGGGTGGCGTGCTCGAGGCGGTGTCTGCACATGCCTTTCGGGATACGAAGAGATCTCCATCCCTGTATAAAAACCCCGGTCCTCGAAGGAGGACCACTTTTGCTGTCACTGTGCTTGGAGCTTTCGCCTGAGAGTTGCCTGAAGCCTCGTCGTCCGAGAAGCCCCTCTGTTCGCCTCCTGAAGTTTAGAGTTTTCCGTTGTCCCTACACTCCTTCCGGCCCTGTGTCTTAGTGAGTTCCCTTCTGACTCTGACATTTCTCCTTCTCTGGGTTCCTTTTCTTTTTTGGGGGTGTCTACTGTCTTTCTTCTCCGTCGCCGTCACCTGTATTCCGGTCTAGGCTAGGGAAGATGGGGGTTTTTAGACATTGGATAGACACAGAGCTTGCCCTAGCCGAGCTTAGGAAACAATACCAGATACCAGAGAACGTCCAGATTAGGGCGGATGGGCCTGGTGACCGAAGCCTACCTCGGGTTCTTGTAGAGGGATGGATGCCCTTCCCTCTAGTAGCCATAATCGAGGGCGGGGTGAGATTCCCAGTCCATCCCCTCCTGAGAGCTTGTCTCAGGAGGTGGAACCTTACCCCTTGCCAATTAATGCCCAATGGTTACAAGATAATCATGGGCATAGCCGAACTCAATAGGATATTGGGAACCGACCTTGGCGTGGAGGACATTGAGGATGTGTATTGATGGAACGCGCTCCGAGGCGCCGTGGGGCGGCTACCGGGGTCGGCGGAACGTGGGAGTCCGTCGGGTCCGGCCCTTTCGCGCCCTGGCGGGCCCTGAAGCGTGCATCAACATTTTTTTTATGTGGGTGTGCCAGATTTTCTATTTTACTTGGAATTGCAAGTGGTAATCCGGAGATCAACCTTCGCAAGTAAAAAGGAAATCAACTTCTTTCAAGTTTTCCATTGCACAAATATTTAAGAAAAGAGACATTTTCTTGGTTTGCCGTGAAAGGCGATTTTGTTTGGCATTTATAGCCGATTTTGGCGTTTATAGCCGATTTACAATTCTCATCAATAATGAAAAAGACAAGAGTTGTGATTTTTGTCTCTTTTAGAAAAATACAAACTACAATGAAAAGCAAGAAAAGGAAGATCTAACTTTTCAGGAGATTGTGGGGGACTCGTTCAGATTGACGGTCGCAAGCCATGTATGGGCTTCGCCATCATCCATGCAGATGAGAACAGAAGATGCTCTTGATTCGCTTGGCTTGGCTATAACCTCAGATTTTTAGAGGACAAAGACCAAGAGAAGGTCCTATGTCCAATAAAAAGCTAAGTAGACGGGCTGAAAAGCCACGTCTAAGCCATTGGAGGCAGCAGGAGAAGGCAAGGACCTTGGGGGGGGGGGTGCCCCCCAAGGGACTTTTGTCACCTTGTAGTGGTGGCCGGTGCAGAACTTCAGCAGAGTTTTTCTCTCTTTTTCTTTCTCTCAGATCTCTTTCTGATCTTTGTTTTTCTGATCCTCTGATTTTCTCCTCTTTTTTCTGATCTTTTTCCGATCTCCTCTTTTCAATCGAATGCTCTCCTATTTATAGGCTTTTGGTAGCCATTTAGGAGGGTTTATGAGCCTTAATGGCTTTAATGGGAGGAGTTACAAGATTTATTTCTTGATTTTGTAACTCCTTTTTCCTTGAATCTGATTGGCCGATGAAGATTAAGGGCTTTTAATCACCTTAATTACCATAATGGGAGGAGTTTCATGGGTTAAATGCCATGAATCAATTGACTTGTAACTCCCAAATGCTTGCTTCTGATTGGGCCGTCCAAAGAAATGAATTAATGACTGCAATAAAGCTAGTCAATTAACCACATTAATTGGTCGCCGAGCAGTCGAAGAGTCGCGGGCCATGCCGTGTCTTCTGGAATTCTTCTGGCGATGATCATCGATGGATCTACATGCTGATCGACATCGGATGAACATGTAACTTCAGACATTGATAGCTAAGAGCGGGCCGGTGACATCTGTCTTGTCGATTTCACGATCGGTTGGACAGAAAGTGCACTTTCTTGGTCAGCCGGTTGGCGATCTTGGAGCGATCACTGATGATTTTACGCTTTTGGAGGTTGACCCGTGATTTTGACGGATGTCGTCGGATATGAGTCAATTTCAAGCACTAAAAATCACATTTTCAGGAAACCACAGGGGCCAAAGTGCGCGAAACGCGAAAAAAGACGGAAAAACGGGTCACCGGCGGAAAATCCGGTGACCCGGACCTCCATGGTCGCCGGCGACCATGGGCCATGGTCGCCGGCGACCATGGACCGGCGACCATGGCCCATGGTCGCAGGGGCCTGCGACCATGGGCCATGGTCGCAGGGGTCTGCGACCCTGGGGGATTTTTCCCCTTCGGAGCCCGTTTTGCGGTCGTTTTGAAGTCTTTTTCGTCGCCGTTTTCTTCTGTATTTTTCTTGACATTTCTTCTCATTTATTGGCTTGATTTCCCTGTAGAAAACTTGATGAGAATCCTTGCATTTTAAGAGTGCAAAGTTTCTAATTTTCCGGGAAAGCCGAAGACTTTGTCGCGTAGAGCTGCTGATTTTCCGCCAGAAGTCGAAACTTGGTCAAACGATGTCGGAATGACCTGAAATTTGAGGTGAAGCCTCCTGAGCAATAAATAAGACCAACCATAGGCTTTTTTTTGAGTTTTGAAGCCGTTTGGGGTCCCGTCGATGCTTCACTTGATTTTGCTGCGGGGAAAATGCCGAGCTTTGATGTGCGGTCAAACGATGTCCGATTGACCTGAAATTTGACGGGGAGCCTATTGGAGTCATTTTGAGACGTTCCATGGGCTCCGTTTTGGATGTCATGGTCCCGGGTTGCTCTGCCGCCGGTAGGCTTGATTTTCTCTCGGAGCATCGAAACCTGGTCAAACGTTTTCGGAATGACCTGAAATTTGACGTGCAGCCTTTTGGAAGCATGTTGAAGCCACTCATGCACTTGGTTTGATGAGCGAAGGCTTCGGTGGTTCCCGCCGCCGAGAGGCTTGATTTTGCTGCTCGAGCATTGATGGAGGGTCAAACGTTGTCGGTTTGACTTGAAATTTGGCATGGAGCCCTTTTGAGACATGCTGGAGTCATCTGTAGGCTCTGATCGAAGTTTTGACGTCTCCGATGATGTCGCCGCCGGGAACACCCGTTTAGCTGTCGGAGAAGTGAAGTTAGGCCAAATGTTGTCGAAATGGCCCGAAACTTCATGTGTACTCTTCTCTTGGCTATCTTGAAGGATGTTGCAGTTTTTATTTGATTCTGACAAGATTTAATTTTTTGGAGAAATTGCATTGCCTATTTATGGCAGGTTGCGACTTCATGCAGCTCTCTTGATGTTGAAGTGGCAAAGTGACATTTTTGGTGTCAACATGTATAACCTCTGTCGATCTCCAAAGGACGACGCATACTACCTGCGAGTTCGGTCAAAGGAGATTCCCATAATCAACGAGCTCGAAGACAACACAAAATACGCCGGGAACGACTGCCTTTACGTCACCGGGAACTGGGAGTATGCCCCCGGAGAGCCCAGGGTGAACCACGTACCTGGTCGTCTCGGAGAACCACCGAGTAAATATCTCAATTTCTAAACTTCTGATGTAGTTTCGTTCTGCCGAACTGATGCATATTTGCTTGTCGTGCAGGTCACACGGAGAGGAAACGGCAGAGGAAGAACTCCGGGTGGCGACGAAACGTCGCCTGGTTGAAAAGGATTTATAACTACAAGGGTCACCGGACCCGATCTGCCTCAGCACTTCTTGGATACGAACCCGTGTACCGATCTTTTATAAGAAGACGGCACGAGAACCTCAGGGGGGAGCAAGTCTTAACTCTTGCCGAAGCCGAGGAGCAAACAGCTCCAGCCGCAGGGCCTGCGCAAGTGCCCCCCGAGACCATACCTTCTGGAGCTTCAGCCGAAGCCGGTCCTTCGCACGTCCAGACCGCTGCAGAGACCGACTCCGAGGAGGAAAGTCGGTCGGAGGGCGAGTCCGAGGGGGTTCCGCAAGAGCAGCTTGTGATTCTCCCATCTTCTGAATCGGACGAAGAGGCCGAGATGGGGCGACGTCGTGCGGCCCTTGTCAGTCTTGATGAAGTCATCTTCGGAGACTCGCCCACCTCCTTGGGGACCGCTCCCCCTCCGAACTTGGAGGATAGAGTAGTCTCTCCCCCAGTTCAATCTCCTCTTCAGCCTTCAGCAGCGACCGAGCGTTCCACCAAATCTCGTAGGGATTCGGTTCGGCTGGGAAAAAGGCCCAGGGTTGCGGACCCAGTCGGGGATGAGCCCAACCCTGCTTCTCAGCACTCGCCGCTGCTCGGCCCTCCGATCTGGAACCCTAGTTTCCTGCTGGAGGATGGCCAGTCGCCGTCGTCGGACGGCCGGCTGAATGATGGCACCTCTGTTGTCAGTGCCCTCGCGCATGCCTGCGCTCTGCCTGGAGACACGGCAGAACACATGAAGATGAGCGAGGTGGAGCTGGATGTGGCTCAAATGGCCGACGCCCTCAGGGTAATTCTCTCCTTTGAGCTTTGCATTTCTTCTTTGATTCCTGTACTTCTGATATTGACCCCCACGTAACACTTGTTTCCTCAGATCCTGCAAAGGGGGCTGGTGTTGGCGGAGAAAGCCCAACAGAGCACCGCTCGGGCAGAGAGGGCTGAGAAGAGGGAACTGGAACTCGAGGCCGAGCTCAGCCTGATAAAACAGAAGGCAGCCGAGCAGGAAACGTGCGTCATGGGCCTCAGGGACGAGCTTGATAAGGTCAGGGCGGAACTGCTTGAAAAAAGGTGGGAGGCGGCAGAGGCTGAACTCCGAGCTGATGCCGACAAACTACAAGCTGACGTCGACAAGGCTTTCGACGAAGGGGTGGCAGAGGCCACAGAACAGTATATTGCCCAAGTCAAGAAAGTCAGCCTGAAGGCCTGGAGGCTGGGATGGACAAGCTCGTTGAGAGCAGCAGGGGTCCCCGAGGACAACCCTGTGTATAGAGAGATCCCCCAGTTTCCTCCTCCTCAGCCCGCACCGAACCAAGCTCCTGAGGTCCCAGTCAGAGAAACCGAAGACCCTGCCCCCGGACTTGACGCGGACGTCGACGCCGGACAAGTGGCTGTCGAAGTCGTGGAAGATGCTGCTGCTGATGGCGCCGTGGCTTGAAAAAGATGTAATTTTGTTTTTATTTTTTCTGCACTGGGGGAAAATTTTGTATTTCTTTTTGTTGGAAAAAATTGTAACCTTTCTCATTTATGAAAATGGAATTGGCTTTGCTTCCAACTTCGAACATTTGTGGCGAATTTTTCTTCTTTTTTCCTTTCTCTATGCATTTGGCTTAACAACCAAAATAAATAATAGGAAAAAAGACAAAGTAAATGAGTTCGGTAGAAACCGAATTTGTAGTGCAGTTGTAACCCGAGGTGCTGTATTGATTTTGCAACCATAACGAGCATCGATCTCGGTAAAACTGAGGGCGCTTGGTCCTATGACCAAAGCTAAGTCCGGTTTTATAATCAGAACTTGACTGGTCCATTGACCAGGCCAAAGTAGCTAACTAAGGTAACCGAACAAAGAATACAAGTCGATTCTGTAACCGAGCTGTAGGTATATGCCGAGTTCCATAACTTGGCCATTTCTTCTAGAATAGGGGACAACTTGGAGAGTAAACGTATTCTATAAAAAGAAATAGTTTATTAACTTCCCGAATCCGATTACATCTCAAAAATAGAATTTCTTGAGGTGGGTGGCATTCCATGGGCGTGGCAGCTCTCTGCCCTCCATGTCCTCAAGCCTATATGCAGACTGCCCAGCAACCGAAGTCACCTTAAATGGCCCATGCCAGTTCGGTGCAAACTTTCCTTCGCTGGGATTCCTGTCTGCTGGAAGAGTCTTTTTCAAGACCAATTCTCTAGGGGAGAACTTTCGCTCTCTGACCCTTTGATTGTACCCTCTGGCCAACTGTCGCTGGTAGGAAGCGAGACGGATGGCCACGGCATCCCTTCGCTCCTCAGCCAAGTCGAGCTCCGTGGCGAGGTTCGCATCATTTTGGCCTCGGTCGAACAGTTCCGACCTGAGGGTGGGGAGGCCGACCTCAAGTGGAATTACAGCTTCCATTCCGTAGGCTAGGGAGAAGGGAGTTGCCGAGGTCGAGCGCCTTGGGGTAGTCCTGTATGCCCATAGGACACTTGGAAGTTCCTCTACCCATCTCCCTTTGGCTCGATCTAGTCTCTTTTTGAGTCCGTCAAGCACCACTTTGTTTGAAATTTCAGCCTGCCCATTGCTCTGGGGGTAGGCCGGGGTAGAATAGTAGTTCCTGATGCCAAGGTCTTGACAGAAGCTTCTGAAGAAATTGGAGTCGAACTGGGTCCCGTTGTCCGTGACCAAGGTTCGAGGCACTCCGAATCTAGTTACAATGCTTCTCCACACGAAGTTTTTGGTATCCTTCTCAGTGATGGAGGAGAGTGCTTCGGCTTCTATCCACTTGGTGAAGTAGTCAGTTGCTACGATCAACCATCTTTTGTTCCCTGGAGCTCGGTGGAGTGGTCCCACGAGGTCCAGTCCCCATTGGGCGAAGGGCCAGGGGCTGGAAAGAGGGCTCAGGTCGTGTGCTGGCTGATGGAGAGAGTGCGAGAACTTCTGGCACTTCTCACATTTCCTGGCGTAGACCTGTGCATCCTTCTGCATATAGGGCCACCAGTACCCCTGGCTGATAGCTCGGTAAGCGAGTGACCGACCTCCGATATGGCTGCCGCAGATCCCTTCATGGATTTCATAAAGGAAGTCCTCGACTTTGCTTGGATGAACGCACTGGAGGTAAGGGCCATTGTAGGACTTTTTGTAGAGTTTATCGTCCGGAGAGAGCCAAAATCGGGCTGCCTTCAGCCGGATTTTGTGGGCTTGGTTCTTGTCCTCGGGTAGCTGGTCATTCTTGAGGTAGGAGATAAGTTCATCCATCCAGCTAGGACCGAGGTCAATGCACATAATCTGTCGAGGCGGTTGAAGTTGTGTGCTAGGTCTGTCCAGTGCTTCCACTTCGACGGTTCTTTTTCTTCCTGCCTCGACGGCAGAGGCCAGATTTGCAAGAGCGTCGGTGTGAGAGTTGGAGTCTCTGCCTATCTGCCTGACTTCAGCCTTTTGGAACTGAGATAGGAGTTGCTTGGTGTGGGCCAGGTAGGCTGCCATCCTGTCATCTCGGGCCTGGTAATCTCCATTGAGTTGGCTTGTGACCAGCTGTGAGTCGCTAAAGATCACCAGTTGTTGTGCCCCCAGGGTTTTTGCGCTGCCCAGCCCTGCAATTAATGCTTCGTACTCAGCTTCATTGTTAGAAGCTTTGAAGTCAAGAGTCAGGGCTTGCTCAATAACGAGGCCCTCCGGAGATTGAAGGACTACGCCAGCGCCAGCCCTTTTGGAGGTGGAGGACCCGTCGACGAAGACTTTCCAAGATGAGTCGAGGAACTGTTTCCAGGACCGATCCTGTTCGGTCTCTGCCGAAGTCCTTGCCTCCTTGCCCCCCAGTTCGGTGTCGAGATGGCTCGGTGCCGAACTAGGAGAAGTGAATTCCACAATAAAGTCGGCCAGCACTTGGGCTTTGATGGCCGTTCTGGGCTGATACTGGATATCGTATTGCCCGAGTTCGACAGCCCATTTAGACACTCTTCCTGAGAAGTCTGCTCTCCTGAAGAGGGACTTGAGTGGGTGTTCGGTCACAACCACTATAGAATATGTCAGGAAGTAGTGGGAGAGCTTACGCGAAGCACTAACGAGTGCTAATGCAAGCTTTTCCAGTGGCAGATATCTGGTCTCGGCATCCAGCAGGATTTTGCTTGTGTAATAGATGGGTCTTTGCTGCCTGTCATCTTCTCTCACGAGTACAGAGCTTACTGCATGGTCCGAAACTGCCAGATATAGGTATAAGACTCACCCCGTACCGGGGTGGAAAGCAGAGGAGGGGAGGAAAGGTACATTTTGAGCTCCTGGAGAGCGCTCTCGCATTCCGGGGTCCATTTGAACCCGGAGCTCTTCTTCAAGAGCTGGAAGAAGGGATGGCATTTATCCGAAGCTCGGCTGATGAAGCGGTTCAGTGCTGCCGCCATCCCGGTAAGTCTCTGAACCTGTTTTATCGAGTTCGGACTCTGCAGGGCTCTGAGTGCCGAGATCTGATCGGGATTGGCCTCGATTCCTCGCCTCGTAACCAGGCTGCCAAGGAACTTGCCCGAGCCGACGCCAAATGCACACTTGGAAGCGTTCAGCTTGAGCTTGTATTTCTTGAGGATGGAGAAGGTTTGATGTAAGTCAGTCAAGTGGTCCTGTGACCGTTTAGACTTAACGACCATATCATCAATATAGACCTCGATCGTCCTGCCGAGCTGGTCCTGAAACATCTTGGTCACCAGCCTCTGGTAAGTGGCACCGGCGTTTTTTAACCCGAAGGGCATTACTTTGTAGCAGTAAGTGCCCCTGGGTGTTATAAACGCGGTTTTTTCTTGATCAGGCTCATGCATTGGAATTTGATGGTAGCCTCGGTAGGCATCGAGGAAACTCATTCTCTCATGGCCGGCAGTGGCGTCGATCAGCTGGTCTATCTTCGGTAGAGGGAAGCTGTCTTTGGGACTGGCTTTGTTGAGGTCGGTGAAGTCTACACAGACCCTCCAGCTCCCATCCTTCTTTTTTACCACAACCGTGTTGGCCAACCACACAGGGTAGTGGACTTCGCGGATAGCCTCAGCGTCCAGTAATTTGTTGACCTCCTTGGTCACAGCCTCTGCCTGTTGGGTGCCCGACCTGCGAATCTTTTGGACAACAGGTTTATGCTGGGGATCTACATTCAGCTTATGGCTTATGACCTCGGGGCTGATGCCGGACATTTCATATGGGGTCCAGGCGAAGACCTCCCTGTTTTGTAACAGGAAGTCGAGCATTCTGGCCCTCTCCTCGTCAGCGAGTTGGCTACCGAGCAGGAAGAACCTTTCTGGATCGCTGGGATCGATCCCGACCTGGGTGAGGTCCTCAATGCTCTTCTGTTCGGGAGTTCGGCCCATAGCGTCGAGCTCAGCTTCCAGCTCTGTCATGTGGACTTGCTGTGGCTGTGTATCTCCGGGGACCACGGCCAAGAGGCATTCTTTGGCCATGTCTTGGTCGCCGCGGACTATGATAACTTCGAAGCTCCCATCCTTGTTCTGTAAAGGAAACTTGAGCTTCTGGTGATGGGTCGAGGGAACGGCCTCTAGGTTATGGAGCCAGGTTCTCCCCATGATGGCATTGTATGGAGATTGTGCATCCACCACCAGGAAGTCTGCCGTTGTGGAGGCTCCTCCGACCTCGACCTTGAGGGAAATTTTCCCTTTGGGATATACCGTCTTGGAGCTGAAACCCACCAGCGGGGTGCGGGCTTCTTGCAGGTCCTCCTCTTTCAGGCCCATCCTCCTGAAGCAATCCAAATAGAGGATTTCTGAGGAGCTCTCGGGGTCCACTAGGATCCTTTTGACATTGAAGTTGTGTAACCTCATTGTCAGAAGGAGAGGATCATTGTGGGGTAGCTGGACCCCGGCCAAGTCTTTATCAGAGAACCATATTTTTGGCCTCTCCACACGTGCTTTCTTTGCCGAGGGACCGAGCTCGGCCGTCATCACATGCTTGCTGTGCTGGGCTTTCCTGGCCTCAGCACGGGCTCGGTCACTGCCCCTGGGGGCAGGAGCCAGGTGAATGACGTCGATGGTCCCTACAGGCTCACCGCTGCCTTGGTCGTCGGGGAGGCGTTGCTGAGCATTGTTCACTCTGCCTTCTTCCCTGACATGGTCTCTGAGATGCCCATCTTTTACGAGCTTTTCAAGGTGCGCCTTGAAGCCATAGCAGTCTTCGGTTCTGTGTCCTCTATCTTTGTGGTAGGCACAGAACTTACTCTGATCTCGGGAGGAGGAGTCACTTTTCATAGGCTGGGGCCATTTAAAGAAGGGCTGGGCCTGGATTTTGACGAGAAGCTTGTAGATAGGCTCCTTGAAGATGGTATTGACGGCTCTATAAGAGGCGCCACTTGGTTTCGGCCTCGTGCTGCCTCCCGAGGTAGGAGCAGGACGTGCTGCCGAGCTGGATGGCTCTCTATTCCGATCCGCCTCTTTCTTAGCTAGCCTCCTCGCTCTTCTCGTGGGACGGCCCTCCGGTCGGCTCTCTTGCCAGAAATTATGGCTCTCTCGAGCTCGGACGTCGTCCTCTTCTTGCTCGACATACTGGTTCACCCGGACCATCAGAGCCTTCACCGAAGGCGCAGGACGACGTACCAATTTCTTCCGAAGCTCATTGCCCGGCAGCAAAGCTTGTTGGAAGGCAGTAACGGCTACGTCGTCGTTGGAATTTTCAATCACGCTATAGATGGTCCAGAATCGTTTGGCGAACTGAGTAAGAGTCTCGGTCGGCCTCATCTTGATTGAGATCAGGTCGGCGTCAGTTTTTGGGATGACCCGGTGGGCTTGAAACTTTTCGACGAAGGAGTTTCGGAGCTGTGGCCAGCTCGAAATCGATCCCTCGGGAAGTGCACAGAACCACCGAAGCGGGAGGTCACCCAAGCTGGAGGAGAAAACCTTGCAATCAAGGTCGCCGTCGCCGCTGAATACCGTCATCTTCTGGGTGAAGTGCCGGAGATGAGCCTCGGGGTCCGACGTCCCGTCATAGAGATTGAAACGTGGGACGCTGAACTTATCAGGAAGGGGATGATCTCTGATTTCCCGAGAAAATGGAGACGTGCCATGGATGTCACCGTGTTTGGTAGTTAACCGACCTCGAGCGAGGCCGGCCTGCTCCAGGCTCTGCTGCACGGCCAGCTTAATCTGCTGATCAATGTAGTCAGCCATCTCGGGGTCGGCCCTGGTCTCCCGCCTTTGTTTATGGCGCTGCTGCTGGTCGGCACTGGCGTGAGTGTTACTCGAGCCCTCTTCGCGAGCTCGGGCGCGCCTTTCATTCAGCTGATCCCTTAGGTCTGGTCGACCCCGAAGACCTAGACGAGCTCGTTGCTTAGGTGGAGGCGTGTGAGAGGCTTCGGGCGGGACTTGGCTCTTTGTCTCAAGCTGCCGCTGAAGCTGGAGGATCTGCTCTTTCTGTTCTTCGATGATGAGGTTTTGAGCCTTGATGGCTTCGGCTTGGGCCTCAACATCGTCCTCTAGGACCATGTCGTCATCACCTTCATCACCGAGGTGGACGTGATCCTCTTCCATGTGGTCCTCGTGAGAAGACCGACGAGGAGGAGACTGCACAGGAGCCCCATTTCGTAAGGGCCGTTCCTGAGAAGGAACGTCCTTACGAGGTGGCGCGTTGAGAACAACTTCCAGGCGCGGATGCTCCGCCTGAGAGGTATTCGTCCGAGCCCACTCTATTACAGGATCGCGCCGAGAAGACGCTGCTGCACCTCTTGACGACGAGTGTGTCACCGTGACGGGTGAACCTACACTCCGCATACCAGGTTCTCCTCCCACTACTTTCGGAGGAGGGTTGGGTGGTGCTTGCCTGGTATCTCTTCGCGAGCTCGTTACCAACGCTCCTGCCTGGTCTGTCACCAGTGGAGGTGGCATGAGAGGCAGAAATGTTTCTGGTTGCTTAGACCCAGACGGTCTAGCAACACTCTTTCCCTTCTGAGCCTTAGGAGGCATAGCTGTTAGGATGAAAATATGGAATTTTCAGATCGCTTCCCACAGACGGCGCCAAATTGTGCGTGCCTAATTATTACGGACTTGGTTTAGCTGATGATGAGGGTTTATAGAGAGGCTGTTTAGCTGAACAAGAGCGTCTCTGCCGATCTGAAACCTAGAATCTGAAAGGGAAGAGAAAACAGCGGTCAGGGCCCGAGGCTGCTGTCAGCCAAAGGCACTCCGACGCCTGAGTTAGTGCAGTCACTGAACTAGGGTGAAATGGGGAAGAATAGATGTTTAGCAGAATAACAGTGCAGGCTGTATCTTGCATGTACCTGTTCATGACTCTTCATGCAGGCATATATAGAGGAGAGTGGAAGGTTCCACAGTGGAGGTAGGTGAGGATACTTGTCCCATCAGCCCACACCTGGGATCTTTAGTGGGGGTAGGTGAGGATACTTGTCCCATCAAACCTCCCCTCAAATCCCTCACATAAATGTGGATGTGATCTGTTGATAGGAACGAGCCCTTATCCTTGGCCGGTGGCCGCCCTACCTGACAGGGACTCCCTACAAAGTACCCGTCCCATCTCATAATGGGAACTGGAAGCCCGGTGTTCACCTCGGCAGAGGGGCCGAACTGGAGAAGACGCCGGGGTCAGCTATACCCGAGATCGGACTGGGATGCCAGCGTGAGGCCGAGTTCGGTAGGACATGGTCGGTACTTCTACCGGGACCAGTCCCACCTCGACAAAGGCTGAGACGCTGCTATGCCGGAGAGAAGGGGGTTAAGGCCTTTTCTGATAGGCGCTGTTACCGAGGAGGGTGTAACATCGGTTTCGGTAGAAGCAGTCCACACACTTACTAAATTCGCTACACACCTTATAGGGCCTACCAATTTTCTTCAAATTCTCTCCCTTAAATAAATTCAAACAGCCGTTCTAGTACATGTCTACACGCCACAGAGTCACACAATGAATGCTTTTGGAAAAATCACAATAGATCTGATCTATTGGGTGATACTAGCAACTTAAAAGAAATAAGTTGCAACAGTGATGGACTTTGCAAACAGATGGTGATCACCAGTGCGCTCTATCATCTATTTTTAGAGATCAAACAATTTTTTATTTTTATTAATAGTCACAAATTCTTTCAATACAAAGATCATGTGATTGCTAAAGAGTGTTAGAGAATACTACAGCAATGGTCAGAGAATTATGTGAGTGCATGGGATAACGCTTAGTTTCAGTTTTTTATTTATTGCGATTTGTGAGTATGAATTAATTGAGAGGAACCCCCTCTCTTGAAAGTGGCTTTTAATTTACGAAATGAAGATTTTCTTTTATAAGTAATCATTAATAAGTCTAACCGATCAACACACCCTCATGCAGGAAAAGACTAAAGTTCAGTAAAAGATAAGCTTAAAAATCTCAGGTAATAACCATTTAAGTACATAACTCAGTTTAGGTTCCTGGAAAATGATAATTGTGCCTTTAGAACTGCCAATTCCATTGCCATCCGCGGAATAAAAGCTTTGTTGGGTCCTTGTGTGACTAAGGGATCCACATTTCCTCAATAAATAAGTCCGTCCTCTAGTGCTGCGTTGTCACTCCTTTCAAGTACCTGAAGGTGAAAGTAAAGAATTTCAAATAAATAATATTATTGCATAAATCCACCGTGACATTTAATTGACGGTGATTATTGCAAATGATAGGACCATCCCGGTTTTGATCGTAAGATCAAATCCTGACTCTTATTCCATAAAGAATTCTAAATAAATAAAATCATTGCACAAATCGACAGTGACGTTCAATTGAGAACTGATCTCAATTTATATAATGAAAACAAGTCTAATCAACAATTATTCAAAATTCAGACTAAATGATCTCAATTTATACAATAAAAGCAAGTCTAATCAACAATTATTTAAAATTCAAACTATCTAAGATTTCTAACCAAATGAATCTTTATCTAAGATACTAATCTCAAATAGAAAGGACCACTTACCAGAATGTTCTGATCTTCACACTCGTCCAAATACGTCAGTTTTACCTATCAAATTAGAGATCTTATTGATTAATCCCGAGGTAGAGATGAAAGAATATATATAGGCTATATTTGCAAGAGGTATCTCACACATATTTGCTTAAGGTTGGAACACCAGTGACTCAAACTTGACTCATCCAACACTTAGAAAAAAAAAAAAAAAACCCGAAAAAGACTCGAATAGAATTAATGCGAAGACTCAGAACAATCATTTTTAAATAATTAGAAAATATTAAAAAATGAATACATAATATGTTAGTCCTAATATATATCAAGTGTAAAAGTGATCAAACGTAAGTTTCAAATTACATTCCGGTAATCATTTTTAAGTTGTTGACTCTAAACCTCGAGCATAATTAGTTATAGTTAAATTTTAATTTTTTAAAATTAGATCTGAATGTTAATTGGTTTAAAATATAAATAACTTATTAAAATGAAATGACACGGAGGAGTCAAAGCTATATTTGACTCTTCCATTCGTCCAAACGAGATGAATCGAGAAAGTTAAAGTCAACTCAGAGAGTTTTCCAACCATGCTTCAGAGGTAACATTTTTATAATCATGTGTAGAGGTGAAGATTGAGGTGGGCTGCCTAGGCTCGGCAGGGCCTGACACACATTTAACCAGGCAACGGCCCATGGCCCAGCCTAGCTAGGCCCACTTTTCATCTGAGAATATGTAGTTTTCTAATTCCTCTCACCATACGCCTCACTATGCATGATTGCTGTGCTCACCTATGTTGTTAAAACAATTGGTCACCAAAATGTCTGGAACCGTAGTGGCGACTTAGAAAGTGAAAATTGAAAGTAGTGAAGATGAGATAACCCAACCTAAAAATCTCTTAAATCATGGAACCAGTACTATTTTGAAACATCCTAAAGCCATGGAAACAATATTTTAAATATCCTAAAATCATGGAATGTGCCCATTACCATGTTATATATCCAAGCACCGATTCAATTCCTTGATACGTGCAAAGAAATCAGTTAAAAAAACTGGAAGGCCTTTGGGCCAGCCTGGCATGGTGACCACGGCACGACTGGAGGCCATTCAGTAGGGCCGTGCTGGGCTGGCAGCCAGACCCCAACCAACCTACGCCTCACACGGCGCGGCCGGCCCGGGCACAGCTAGATTAGGCAAAAAGCAGGCGGTGCCTAGTTTTCACTCTAATCATGTGAGACACCCCATTATAAATCTGACACCCTCACACTTACTATCTCCCATAAATTGGTATCCACCCTAATTTCATATTAATCTGAATTATACTTACGATTGGATTCAATTTCATAAAAAAACTATAACTTAAGATTAGTGTAAGGCATCCAATCTAATTCTGATTTTAATTCAAATTAGTGTCAAATTAGCATGGGTACTGATTCATTAGAGATAGTGCGTGAGAGAATGTATTATTTATCACTGGGTATATGATGCGTGGTAAAAAGGTTTCCACTCACCCAAATCCTTGAGAGGTACTTTTTTAGAGAATATTTACCTGCATCGAGAGGGAGAGGGGAAAAAAAAAGAGGAAGGGATAAAGAGGGGGAGACGTGTATTCACTTACAAACATATTTGTCGCACCTGGAGCTAAATTGGTCTGATAAAAACCAATTTTTGAATGCCAGTCCTCGACCTCAGTTCTTGGGGAACCTCCCTTAAATTTTCACAGTCTTCAATCGTCAGATGTGTAAGACCCGGCATTGCCCCTTCTTCAACTATCAGCTCTTCTATCTCCGTTACCAAATTGAGTGTGAGGACTTGGAGTCGTTGAAACCCTCCTGTAGTAATAATCATTTCCTTTTCAACGTATGATCCTTTGTCTAGGTAGAGAACACGAAGGTTTGGAAGCATCTCCAACTTGGCCATTGAGTCTTGCAGCAGGCAGGAATGCCGCAAGTTTAGCTTAGTAAGAACGGCTGGGAATTGGTGAGGGCCGGTCAAGTCCTCCAAGGGCCCATCCAAATACATGGCATACAGATGTGAATTATTTGAAAAGGCTGACAGAGATGGAATAGGACATCCATCTTCTGTGGAAAGCTTCAGTGATCTGAGACAGGGCAATTTGAATGTAGAGAACAGGGGGTCGTATTCCTCTGTAACCCCATCTATTGCCAGTTTCCTAACGTTAACTAATCCGGCCATCCCTGTCTTCATCCAATCTCCAGCTCTTACACCTGTTAGGGTCTGGAGTTTAACAAAATGGCTAAATTCAACATGATTTGGTATCAAGATCCTTCCACCCCATCCGTGCCTAGGATGAATACTGTTTTCTGTACGCACATGTCTCAGTTGTTCAAACTTCCAAATACCGTCGGGAAGTTGAAAGTTGATGTTATTCCTCACATCTAACGTTTGCAAATGGTGGAGGTTGCTTATGGTGGATGGTCTGAAGACTGTGCGAGTGCCCATTAATCCCAAATACTTGAGAAGGATTAGACTTTCAATTCCATCGAGAAAATTTGGGCTGAAACTCACGGAGTCAAGATGCAATACTCTGAGAAGCTTGAAGCCACAGATGAGTTTCCATACATCCTTTTCAATTCTGACGTTTGAGAATGACAATAAAGAACGGAAATGGGTAGGCATGATATTGGGGCATATACCTGAGCCATCATGTTGTTTAACAAGGCGTCGCGCCTTGATGGGAGACATGGACTCTACAGTATCACCGTAAACCTGAAAAAAACTTTCTTCCTTGGCTTTTGAAATGGTGAGGTCCAATAGGAGAGGATGGATGCGACATGTTTCAACTCCTCCATAACAGTTCAGTTTCAGCACCTGAACCAGGTTTCTTCTGACAAGTAAGTTTAGGCAGTCTTCTGCAGAATCCTCAATGGGTTCCTCTCCTCTTTGCTTTATGTAGCCTTCGGCGATCCACAACTTAATCAATGTGCTTCCTTTGATGCTAGAGTCTTTGGGAAAAGCTGCAAAATAGAGGAAGCAAGATTTTAAGGAATAGGGTAAATCGTGATAGCTCAATTCAAGACTCCTTGAGATTTGATATTCTCCTTCTCTCAATTCCCAATTGACCATCTTCGACACCTTTGCCCACTCGCTCGGGAGATTTCCTTTGGTTGATAAAAGCTTCCCTAATGCCAAAATAGCTAGAGGAAGGCCATGGCATTTTTCTACTATCTCCAACACAGGCTCTTGTAACTCAGGGCATATATGAAAGTGTTCTGTTCGTGGGAAAGCTTTCTTACAGAACAAATCCAAGCTATCCTCCTCTCCTAGAAGTCTTTGCTTGTGTATAAATCCTCCTGCATGCAAAGCTACATCCTCGAAGCGAGTAGTGAGGACTACTCCGCTTCTACTCCCGTCGAGAGGAAAAGCAGCTGCTAAACTATCCCATGCTTCTTTGCGCCACACATCATCAAGTACAATCAAGTACAACCATGTCCTCCCCTCGAGGTGTCTATGCAGCATCTGCCTGAGATCAGTCTCATTCATTTTCCCCATGACATCTTCCCTCACGGGGGAACAAATGCATCTGGCAAGACCTTCTAAGATATCTCTTACATGGCACTGTCGAGACACCCGAACCCATGCCAAGTGCATAAAATTATTCACGATAGCAGGATGATTGTAGACCATCTTGGCAAGAGTAGTTTTTCCTAAACCCGCCATACCCACGATCGAAACGAGACAGCGTCCTTCTGCTCCCCCTTGCATAAGCTTTTCCACGAGCAACGAAGCATCATAATCCATGCCGACTACATCCCCTTCCACTGCAACGACACAAGTAACTTGTACTTGTTCTTCTTCGTCTACTTCACGAGAAGTTGAAGCATTGCTCCCTCCCACAGGTAAGTTTTCTATGCCAAAGAGTGATCTGTTGATGATGGTTTCGTTCATTGCTTTTATAATTTTATCAATCTTCCTTGCCACTCGACGGCGGGGGTCCCTGACCAATTTTAATATACTCCACCTCCTGCTTTGCGCTGCCACGCAAGTGAAGCTGTCTATGGCGTCCTCTGCATCATGAGCAATATCTACAATTTGGCGAACCCACAACTTGGCCCTTTCGCTGCTTTCGCAGTAGCTGATTTTATGGGCATCCTGGAGGAAGGCATGCATCCATTCGAGTTTCTCTTTGATAGACTGAACCTTTTCATTTACATCATAGGCATTCAGTAGCTCTGTTCCAAGCCACTCACTGCACCTAATCAGCAGATGAGATACTGCTTGATATGCCATTTTCTCTCTTCTTCTTCTTCTTCTTCTTCTTCTTCTTCTTGAGTCTCTCCTCTGCTTCAGCTTACAGACTCACAAGAGGGAAAAAAGAAAATCGATTGTCAGTCACTGCTGCCTCTTTTGCTTTAGTTGCAGTTTTGAATTAGGAATGTTGGTATTTTATTGTGTTGACGAGACACCAATTCGATCCATTTCTTTTTCAGTTTTAGCTCGTCTTTTAAGAATTTTCATTTTACTTTTAATGGAGCTTCTGCGCAATGCTTTAATAAAAAATAAAATAAAATAAAAATAAAAATGTGTCTGCAATGCTGTTAAAAAAAAGCACATTTTGCACGAAAGTGCCCGAAAGAGCCATCACCAGGCGATCAGGAATCCAACTTCGCTTCTGCCGACAAGAAAATAAAATAAAAAAAACACCAGAAAATTAGTGTGCCGTGTGGATCCCATTGTGAATATTTTTTCTATCTCTACTTTTGAAGACCTGCTGGGTCTCCACGCGTGCTCTCCTTTTATTTTTCTTCATTTCCTCGAAAACTACGCTATGCTTTTGAAAAGCAGTTTAAATGAGAGTCCTTTTATCATCAATCTAAATGAGAGTACGAGACACACACAACCACTCCTCCTGGTGAATACTATTTACCAGACGGTCCCTAAATGTCACGCTTTTTACACCCACCAAAACGAGACTAGACTGTTAAATTAAAATTGAAAAAAAAAAAAGTTTACTCTAAAACTATTAAACTCAGGGTCCACAGATCAAACGGTTGGGATATGATCCGATGGATTTGTAATTTTGCACAAATGTGGGTCACATGAATATCTTTCAATCTGTATCTTCCATGAATTGAGGTGCCCTATCCCCTCAAGACTGACACAATTGCATTGATGAGCATGTGACTCCCCTTGAAGTTTTCTGGGTCCCACTCCGACAACGACACCAATTTGAAGGAGAGCAAAGCACCCCAGGAAATCTCCCCTTGAATTTCTATGGGCGCTACTGCGACAATGACACTGATTTGAAGGAGAGCAAAGCAGAGAGTAAAATCTTCATATTTATAATCTGGTGAGAACTGTTTTCGCGGGTAAGGGTGAAAATCTGGGCACGCCGGCACTCAAAGAAGGGCTCGGCCCGTGCACGGCCCATGTAATTATGCGGGCCGTGCCGTGCCTGGCCCAAGGGCTCTGGGGTCAGCCCAGCACGGCCCAGGACATGACTCTAGTTGTGCCGTGTTGGGCCGGGCCCTAGTCGGGCTTGGGCCGTGCAACCCGTGGGCGGCCCACATATCCCCCTCCCCTTTTTTTTAAAATTTTTTTTTAGGTTCTTTATGTATTAGAGACTTAGTCAGTTAGACTCTTCACTCTCACCTGGTTATTATTTCTTTATAAGAACCTGCTTTGCAATGACTTTCTAAAAGTTCAATTACAAGCAAACAAAACAGGCCGTATATAAGCTTTTGCTCCCCTTTCAAAAACAGGTCTTTGGAGAGCCTTTTATCATGGTTGAATTTAAGAAGATCCTGCTCTAGTAGCTGATTGTGGCCAATCTCCTCTGTTTCTTCCCTGTTTTTGCATTGGTGTTTTGGTGGCTGCTGTTTATGCCTTCTACAATGCATTGCCTTACTTCCGGGGGGCTGAGTTTCTTTAGCTCTGTACTATTTCCTCATCTTTCAATACATTTTGCATTTCAGCTAAAAATAAGGGGCCTTTATGAAAAATAAATAGAAAAGAGGCAAAACAAGCACATACAGCAGTTCAAGACTAATATACTGGCGGTTGCATAAAGGTTTCAGCATTGACATTGGGTGTTTTTCTGATATTCTTCTCCCCTGTTGGGAAGGCATCAGCAATCTAGTTTGCCAATAATGGTCTGGTTGCCAACAATTGTAAACAACTCAGGCGGGCGCACGTTCTTCTTAGGTGATAACTGTTGAATGATTAGTTTATAGATAAATTACACACAAAAGCAGAAAACATATTAAAGCTCTTAATTCAGAGCAAAGAGGATTAGTTGATGAGAAAAGCTTTGCGCAAGTGACCATAAAATCTTCTCATTACAAAGAACACTGCCTATATCGGTATGCTGGCTGACCAGCTATAGTTCACTGATATTTCAAAACATGTAACATATCTGTGCCATGTTTGCATTCGACACTTCATTTTTATGCATAAAATCCAAGCCCTTCCATATCTATTGCATGACCCCTGCTGTTGTTCAAATCAGTATCCTTGCATCATTGCTCACAGGACCATCTAAGTTCTACAGGTCCGGAAGGTGACCATCTCAGCATTGGCCCAAGCCCATTTTGAAAGAGAGAAGAAATTGGCTATTCCTAGCTGCTAAAACAATTATTAACTAGGGGTGTGCGCGGGTCGGATTGGACGGGTAAAGGCCAATATTTTTATCCAATCCGCCACTAGCGGGTTGGGAAAATTTCAATCCGCCACCAACACACCAAAGTCTAAATCCGGCAGATTGGTTACAAATTTTGGAGGTTTCAACTCAGCGGGTTAGGCGGGTTGGCATTAACAATGTTTTTTTTTTTTTTTAATTATCACAAACTACAATTTGTTATTGATAATCTCAAAATATAACTAATGCACACAAAAAACTAAAGGTAGATTTCATTGAATAATCTCAATTCCAACACAAACATAGAGTCAATGAAAAAGAGATATATCATCTCTAACAAAAGTGGACTCTGCCTTACAACTTAGGAAATTAAAAAATAGTAGAATTAAATCAACAAACTCAAAGTCTTAACATTCCCAAAGTCACATCAAGGATTCAAAATAATAACATACCAACATAACAAATAAACTTTAAAATGGTATGCATGGTCTCAAAAGCCATAATGTAATCAAATTAAACCCACTGAAAATAAACTCAATTCTAACAAAAGTTCTTCACAAAATAGACTTCATCAATCAACTTCAAGCTTGGTACCACTCCAAAAATTAAGTTGAACTCCTCCAAAGCAAGTAGCAACCTAATCAATCATCCACAACATAAGATAAAATTAGGAATGTTACTGTTATCTATATAAGATAATGAAAATTGCACATAATCCTAAGTTGCTTTAAGTACAACAATGCCAAATATAATGATGCAATGGTAAATCCCATATATGAGCTACACTGGCAACAAGCATTTGAACACTTGATTGCATAAAAGAATAAGGTAAGGCTGAATTGTGAAAAATTGTATGAAAACTTGGATCCGTGACTGCCAAGCCAAATCCCAACGACCAGGCTTCGACCATGTTTGCACTAAGGGCTGGTATGAGGCTCTCATTTTCTCTTTTTTTTTTTTTTTTAACAACAACACCCAGCTTGAATTACACACACACAAGAGGCCCAAATAATGTTTAAGCAAATGAAGATAGAGAATGGATGTTACCTGCCTAAGCCAAGTTCCTCAAAATCAACTAAATCAATTCTCCACATCTTTTATATTTAAAGCAGCAAATTTTGAAATAAAAATATTACATATAATAAACATGTTACTGCAATTAATCAAAATTAACTAAATTAAAGTATGATAAGTATCCATGAACCAACTTCAACAAATAATTAAAAAAAAATGTTACCTGACTCAATTTCTTCATATTTTTCTATGTCATCCATAGCCTCTCGAAGGTTGATTGGAATTGGTGAAGACCGCAACCAATTCTGTCCACAAATAAGAGCCTCCACCATCTTTGGAGTTAGAGAACTTCGAAATGGATCAAGTACACGTCCACCAGTACTAAAAGCTGACTCAGAGGCCACTGTGGAGACTGGAACAGCCAAGACATCTCGTGCTATTTGAGAGAGAATTTGATACTTGTGGCTATTAAGCTTCCACCATTCCAAAATATCAAATTCAGCATTGCCTAGACCCTCACAATTTTCTGTCAGAAACCTACTTCAGATTTATTCTCCAAACTTTCTGCCTCCTCCAAGTGTTTCTTATATTGAAAGGCAAATGACTTGCTATCATCTTCCTCCTTATCATCAACATCCATCTCTTCAAAAGTTTGACTTACACTAGGTTTTGCAACATTAGCACTAGTATCCTTTTGAAGATAGTGCTCATATAATTTTTTTAATTTTGCCTCCACCATTGCTGTTAGTTCTTCTGCCTTGGATTTCTCATAAACTTGTTTAAAGGAAAACATGATATATCTCAATTTATAACGAGGGTCTAGCACAACAACAACATACAACAAAAAATTGATATTTTTAATATTCTCCCAATATTTGTCATGTTTCTTTCTCATGCTAGCAGCCATATTCTTTAACATATTATCCTCACTTCTACTTAAAGTCAACAATTTAGATTGCACTGACACAAGTTCATGGAAAAATGCATTAGATGTGACATATAAAGAACCTGAAAATCGCAAAGTCACCTTATAAAAAAGTTTTAGAAATTGCACAAAGATTCTAGCCTTTCCCCAATCAAGCACATTAGGAGGCCCAATATTCTTTCTCCCCCTCCCTTTTCCTCTCCCATTATCATCCTCAGCCCCAACCTCATTCTCATCATTATCATCATCATTGAAATATGAGTCAAATTGTGAGTCTTCCTCTTGTAGCCGCTCAAAAGCATTTTGGAACTTCACAGCTGCCTCCAACATCATATAGGTTGAATTCCACCTAGTTGGAAGATCTAGGCATACTAGACTTTTACTAGGAATTTTTTCACGCTCTACACAATTCTTGAAAGTTTGAAGCCTAGATGGAGAAGACCTAACATATCTCACTGCATTTCTAATCTTAACAACTGATTCATTTTCATCTTTTAAGCCCTCACACACAATAAGATTAACAATATGTGCACAACACCTCATATGCAAAAACTCATTATCCAAAATGGTGGTCTTCCAATCCTTAGTTTTTCTTTTCAGATATTGTATGGCAGTATTATTTGAACTTGCATTATCAAGTGTGATTGTAAATATCCTATCTATCCCCCACTCTTGCAAGCACTTCTCAATATGCTTACCAATTGTGACACCCTTGTGATTAGGAACAATACAAAAATTTAAGATTCTTTTATGCAAGTTCCAATCATTATCAATCCAATGAGCAGTAAGACACATATAATTAAGATTTTGAATTGATGTCCAAGTGTCAGTGGTTAGGCATACTCGTTGCTTTTGAAATGCTTTTTTCAATTTTTTCTTCTCTTCATAATAAAGATTCATACAATCACGAGCAACAGTGGTGCGACAAGGGATAGTGAACCTAGGTTCCAAAACCTCAACAAAAAACTTAAAGCCTTCCTTCTCTACATGCCTAAAAGGTAACTCATCAACAATTATCATCTTTGCTAGCGCATTCCTAGCAATTTTTTCACTAAACGCCACTGCTTTAAGAGTAGATTGCCCTTCTTCTTTTTTAAGAAAACAAAGTGTCTTTTGTTTTTTGTCTACGACCTTAAGAGGGGACGTGGGGCATTGATTATAAAGATGATTCCAAAAATTACTAGTCCCATCCCTTTTCCCACGACATCCATAGTCTTTACCACAGTAATTACATGCCGCTCTAGGGTTATTAGGATCACAATCACCCATCATTGAAAAGTGATCCCAAACTTCAGATTTTTTCTTTTTAGGACGCTTAGGAGGAAGTGCATTGGTATTACCTGTGGTTGGAGACTCGGTTTTGTCATTGGGTTTTTCATTGTGGGCACTAGCTGTTTCACCCTCCATCACCTATTAAAAAAATTAGACAAAGACAAAGAATAAGATGAACCGTAAGAATATGTAATATATAACAATATAACATATTAACTTGAATATACAATGAACAATAGATGCTTGAATATACAATGAATTACCTCTGCCAGAAATAGAATGGCTTTACATCTAATATATTAACACTTTTTATATTATATAAATTAATCAAATGATGGAAACTCTTTTGATTTTTCTGCTTTTCAGATTTCTTCGTCACATGGTCTCCATCATGGGTTCAATCAACCACGTTTAAGAGGCCATCCCTAATTTAAGGATTTATCTTTTGGATCGGTAGCGTAGGTATGGGTTTCAAAAAGGTTAAAGACAAGAAAGCAAATATAAGATTCAGCAGAAAAAAAAAAGAAAAAGAAAGCAAATACAAGACAATTACCTTTGTGCTGTCGGTGAAGAATTGGAAGGATATAATATAGGTTTCAAAAAGGTTAAAGAAGAAGAAGGGGAAAACAGCGGTTGAAGAAAAAGAGAATAAAAAGTGAATAAACAGGGCTGAACTGAAGGTGTAGCGTGTAGGCAGTGAGAAGAAAAAGTGAGACTTAGAGCGTATAAATACAAATAGTATAAATGTAATGTATATAGTTTATACGGCTGAAGTAAATGGGGTGGGTGGTAGGTAAGAGTGTTTAGGGTTTTAATATTGACTTTCTAGATTTTGTTTAGGGAATTGATGATTGATTAGCTGTAAAGATTTATTAGGTGAATTGATTAACTTTAAATACTTAACAATTTCAACTAATATATATTTTTTTATGTATGTAAAATTATTAATTAAGCGGGCGGGTCGGGTTGTAGCGGGTTGGCAATTTTTCAATCCGTAACCCAATCCAATCCGCAATTTTGGGGGTCTAACCCGCCCAACCCAAACCGCATAACTTAATGACCCGCACATTGCGGGCGGGTCGGACGGGTCGGCGGGTTAAGCGGATATTTTGCACACCCCTATTATTAACCAAGAATAGCCATGTGCACAAAATTACAAGCAAACAAAACAAGCCCATCTCGTGCCGGGCCGGGTCGCCCGCAGGCTTTGGAGAACTGGCCCAGCACGGAACTGATTTTAACCATGCTGTGCCGGGCCGTGCCTCGGGCCTGGCAACCCTGGCCCAGCACGGCCCAGTGGGGCTGCCAGGCAGGGCCGGGCGGTCAACGGGCCCAGGCACAGTTTTTTTGTGCTGGGCCCGTGCTAGGCTTGGGCCGCCTGCCCAGATTTTCACCCCTAGCCGTGACCATGAGAAGCATCGGTGGGCCCACTTATCACCTAATCCAAACCTTGCAATGGCCCTTTGATAGTCACATGTCCTGGGGTTTGGCACCAATGCGAATGAACTGGACCGTTGGATCGACTATATACCTATTGGCTTGTCGGCCATGGATGAAGGAGTTAGAAGCATGGAATTGGGGCCAAACTTGATATTCAGGGTGATTCCATATAGATCTTTCAATGCCCACCGGTCTCATTCCAAAATGGGGCCCCGGTGGGGCCGACAAAAAAGTTTTCACAGTGACTATGTGAGGAGCCCTGCTACTTGTCCCAGGACTCTTGTCCCGGGACTGGCCCGACTCCACATGGGAGGGCAGTCTGGTCATTTGGAATCCCGGGACAAGAGTCCCGGGTCAAGTAGACTTTTTCTTTCCCCTATCTACCGGCTCTCTCATTTCTCTTCCCTGAAAGCTCTCTTCATCCCTCATCTACATCAGTCGCACAGAAGGAAGCTCAGGCATCATCCTTGTCTTCCTGAGATCAAATTAGTCTTCTCTCTCCCTGCCCTTTTTTGTCATCTCCCCTTGCCCCTTTAGATCCATTCCTCTCTCCCTCTCTGCGAACCTGACAGTCATTTTTGGATTAGTTAAATGAAGATGTTTCCCTCTATGTCTCTCTCGATCTCTCCCACCATCTCCACTACAATAATAGTCGCCGAGCTCGAAACGCTGATTATTGCCTATTATCTCGAAGCTCTTGCAATCCCTCGCCTTGGCTCCATCCAGGTCAGTTACTTCTTCTTCTCTTGCTCTTCCCCATTATCCTTTTCCTGTATTTGGGCTTATGTGTTTGGGCAAAAGAGGGATGGCCATGGCGCTGTGATTGACAATTACGTCTATGGGACAGGAATTTCCATTATAACCACAAAATCCCCAAATCATTAGATCCCTACAGCCCTAAATCGCCACACCCTAAACCTTCAAATTTCAAAATCACAGTCCAGATCCAGATTGGGTATAGTTATTTTTTCTTCTGTGTTTGATTGTTCGATCCAGATTGTGTGATTGGAATGCCCCACCTATAAACATGCCTATGATAGGTGGTTTCTACTGTTCATAAATCACAGCATTATGTGTGGTTTCACAGCATTATATGCTCAGTGTGCCAAACATCGAATCAATATCACATGATTCATAGGCAAAGAGTAAGTGTTCCCAAGTAGAGTTTTTTTTTTTTTTTTTTGAATTCTATTGCCTGTTTTTATCATGATTTTACTATATTATTTCATATTATTTGCATCTGCAACTGGGATTGATTTAGGGTTGATTCTTACATGTGCTTTTCCTACCCTGTATTTTGTAGTGATTCACTGCATAGGGATAGAGTGGTGGTACGTAGTTGGGTTTGAAGAAAAGAATTTGAAGCATGTTCCAAAACATGAAATTACAGTGGGTCTATAGCATGTTGAGATGAATAGATGTTTTATAGTTGCAATGGAGCCGTAGCTTGTTCTGAAACATGGAATGAAATTGGGTTTTGAATCCTTTTTTGGAAGTAAAATCTGAATTTTTTGATCAGCAATGATGGGTGGTTTGTGTTTGTAGAAATTGGTGGAGACATTGTAGAAAAAGGTTTGTTTCTATTTGTAGAAATGGGCGGTTTGTATTTGTAGAAATAGATGGTTTGATTACTCCAATGGATTTGAAAATTGTATTTTACTGCATGGTTGTTTCGTACAATGGAATAGAAAAAAAAAAAGTTGTCAGTGTTACGTACTCGTATTCTTGTCAAAATAGAATGGTTTGTTGGAATCTCGATTTGTTGAAATTGAATGTATTTGTTGCGCAGATAGGTTTGAATTGCCTGTTTGTTATTAATTTGAAGTCCAAAGGGCATATATATGACCAGACTTTTTGTGGACCCTAAGCTATATTAGGGAACAAAAACTATGTTTTAGCCCTTACTCAAGGTTGGAAAATTCGTAACTCGGACTCGACTCGATAGAGTTAATGTGGAGACCGAGGAGAGACAGGTCTCTTTTAAATGGCCTTGATGTGTTTGGGTCCCAGGTTCCCACTTAGATTATCGGAAACACCTAATGAATTACAGGTTATCAGGTAATTAGATTTTAAGGTGAACTAAGTTCCGAAGATCCAGAAAGGACTTGGGCATTTGTCATATGTTTCTCAAATATTAAATCAAACAAATGGAGCATGCCACGGTGAAGTTCTTAGAAATTGTCAACATATGCAATAAGACCATATGTGGCCCTCATAGAATGAGTCAACATATTCTCAGTTTATCACCTGGAGACCCACTAAAATAATCTTCTGATTGGAGTGCGGTTTCTGTTATAGATATACACCAGCATGGTGAAAAAATAGAAAAAGTCTAAATGTCCAAAACAGTGTCCCGATTTAGGGACCGAATGGACAAGTGTCATGATGTGATGATGTATGAGAAAGATGTTTTTGGAGGAGCTGGAGAGAGAGTCCCAATTTCGGGACCGAATTCGGAACATGTAGTATTACTTGAAAAAATATGTAGATGTTGAAAATTTACTGATAAATATCATAGTACCCCAGTTATCATTACCCTTCTCTGCTACACTCTACAAAGAAGAGAATGCTACATGGAGCTAGATAGCTTGCGTCAAATCAATATTACTTGAGCTAGATAGCTTGCGTCAAATCAATATCACTTCAACCGGTGGCTACAGTACCAAAATTATTGTGCCACAATCAACTTCTACATTAGATGACCCAAATCTGAAAAACGCTTGGCATAGAATTGGATATGCACCATCTCAATTTGAACCGTATATTCAAAACTTGGATATTCAAAACCTCTATATGATTCAAACTGCACTAACTATATCATGGACTTTATCATTCAAACCTGTGATTACAAAACCTCTATATGATTCAAACTTCATGAACTCTATCATTCAAACCTGTGATAAATTTATAGAAAATTCCAAACATAACAAATTCGTTAAGAAAAACATCCAAGCATCATACAAGATCAACACCTATATCATTGAAACCTTTTTAACCACAAGTTTCAATTACAAAGGGATTATTTGAACATCCAACACCATAAAATCCGAATAACATTCCCATACCAACATTCCAACATGTCTTTACATGATGTTCACTCGCATTACATTCCAACACTTTCAAATATACACTAAAATACAACATGATCAATAAAACCTAAATACATTCAATTACAGCCAATAAGCATTACAACTGCATGGTATTTTACATGATGTTCCCTTATTTATTTTATTTTTTGGTTATAGTTGTAAAGATTTTTAGTTGGCTAATTCATAGGTTTATGGACAAAACCAGGGTTTCCTAAAATTATATTTCAATTAGAAAAGGACTGCTAATAATCTCTTTCAAAAAGAAAAAGAAATTTCGGATTCTGCATGTTGACAGAGGTCGCTCAAGCGAACCCTTCATAGAGGTGTCTTTGCTTGACCCATCCATCTGTCCGCTGGAGCCATCATATTTCTGCGCTGATTGTTTGGGGACAGAGAGCAGTTCTCTCGAGCGAACTCCATGACCGCTCTAGCGAACCCCTTACAGAATGTTGATCGCTCGATCGCCCTTCTGTCCACTTGACCCAAGAAGATTCTGCGCTGAACTTCCGCAAACAGTGAGCAGTTCGTTCGAGCGAACTCCCCTGTCTGCTTAAGCGAACACGGGAATTCTAATTTTAGCCGGATTTCACTTGCTATATTCTCTTAAGGCAACTTTCCATCCCTTAAGCCTTTGAGAAACGAATTAAAGGTTATAAAAAGCCATTATCTCTCTTTTTTACAATACCACCGATCAAGATTACTTTCCTGGAAAGATTTTGAGAGATCCATCTGGTTCACCCCAACGCTCTCAAGTTCTGCTGCGCTGAAGATCAAGTTTTGGGATTAATTACATACTGCTTTCTTGAAGGCGGTTTTGCTCAAGCATGGTGAAGATTAACGACGGGTTATCGACATGATCAAAAGTAGTCTTTAGGTTGAGTCAACAACTGGGAAGTGGTTGTAAGTAGTCTTGTAATCTTCGTTTTTCATATAGTGCTTGGTTGTCTGTTGGCCTAGACGGTAAGGCTTGTGGTTTTTTCCTGAGTAATGTTTTCCACGTAAAAATCGTTTGTCCTTCTCTCTCTGTGTGGCTTGACTGATTTCTAATTGGAATTAGGGTTAATTATTAGTTTGAACATGTGTGATTGATATTTAATAGAGATCTGGTAATTGGGACATCTGCCTGTGTTAAGTTAGGAATATTTTCAATTGGTATCAGAGCAAGTTGTACTAATTTTTGTGTGATCTATTTACTGATCTCTAATGGATATCAATAGAGAAGGAACATTTACCAACAAGCCCCTTCTTCTAGATGGAACCAATTATGCTTACTGGAGAGTAAGAACGATTGCTTTTCTAAGGGCTATTGATGACCAAGTCTGGGATATTGTGGTGGAAGGATATATGAACCCACCATGGTTGTTGATGGGCAAACAAAACCAAAACCCAAAGCCCAATGGACTGCTGATGAGAGGACCAAGTCAAATTGCAATAATAAGGCCATTAATGCTATTTATAATGGAATTACTGCAACTGAGTTTCATAGGGTTTCTGCTTGCCCTACTGCAAAGGCTGCCTGGGATCTTCTTCAAACTGTTCATGAAGGAACAAATATACTCTAACAAACAAAATTCCAAAACTTGACAACTGCCTTTGAGACGACTCGCATGAAAGATTCTGAAACCTTTGATGAATTCAATGCAAAACTGTCCAAGATTGTGAATTCATGTTTCAACCTGGGAGAACCCATTCCTCAGCACAAAATCGTTAAGAAAATTTTGACGTCTCTCCCAGAACGCTTTCGTCTAAAAGTAGTTGCCATCAAGGAGCATCGAGATCTCAATTCCATAACAGTTGAAGAACTTGTTGGAAATTTGCAAACTTTTGAATCAAATCATTATCAACAGAAAAAGGGAAAGGACATTGCCCTAGTGTCTTCAAATTCAGTGGATGATCCTGAAATTAGTGATGCTGGCAGTGATTCAGATGATGAAAAATTTGAAGCATATCTTACAAGAAAGCTTAAAAAGATTTGAAAGAATAGAAAGGGTTTCACCAAGAAGGACTCATCAAATCCTAAGGCACATTCGAAAGGAAAATTTGTACCTAAATTTGAACAGAGTCGATCAAAGGGTACAACAAAGCCTATCAAATGTTTTGAATGTCAAGGATAGGGACACACTGCTTCTAAATGTGCAAATCGCAGATAAAAGAACAAAGGCAAGGCCTTAAATGTTGCTTGGGATGACGAGTCTGATAAGGATATGTTTGAACCTGATTCACCTTCGAGTGAGTCTTGAAAATATGTTGCTTTCATGGCTTTGTCTAACATCTCTTCTGTGCAAGATTCTAAGTCTGAAGATGATTTTGATGTTAATGAAATTTCTGATGAAGAATATGAGGGAGATGAAGACTATCAAAAGTTGCTTCATGAATCTATCAGAATATCAAAAATTAGTGAGAAAAGAGCCTTGAAATTGAAGGCAATAGAGGAAAAGAATACATCTTTGTAAGCAACATTGATAGACTCCCAATCTAAGGTAAAACAGTTAGAAGATCAACGAGCAATTTGTCTAACAAGTTTCAAAAGGCTAAATCTGGATTGGTGAACTTGCGAAACGAGCTAAATTCATGCAAATCTGAAAAGGAAAATCTTACTGGAAAATTGAAGATGGCCCTTGCTGAGTTGGAATCTGCAAAAGCTTCAATTAACCGTATGAATACTGGATCGGTAAAGCTGAATGAAATATTGGGAAACCAACTACCTCCCATCTTCGAAAACTGGACTTGGATATGTTCAAGGAGCTTCCACATCAAAGGACAAAGGTAAGACTACTTTTGTTCAAGTACCTATAATGACAGCATTGCCCCCTGTCTATCTAAATGCTACATATCCAAAAAGTCATTATCCGAGCTATGTGTCAAAACCAAAATTTGTTCCCATATGTCACTTCTGTGGGATTACTGGACATGTACGACCACATTGTAAGAAATTGCAAAATTATCACAGAAATCAGCGTAGGAAGCAAAATGTCTCTCCTCAACAGGTTAGGACCAAACCCATCTGGGTTTGTAAATTTGATCTACATTGTAATATGGTCCTTACAGCACTCAGTGCTACGGATTTGGATGTGTTATACTTGGATAGTGGCTGCTCTAGACACATGATAGGAAACAAGCCTTGTTTACCTCCTTTGAAGACTATAATGGTGGAAGTGTTCGTTTCAGAGATGGAGGTAAGGCAAAAGTCAATGGAAAAGGTACTGTGTCCATTCCAGGTATGTCTCAGCTAAAAATTGTTTATTTGGTTGATGGGTTTAGACAAATCTTTTAAGCATAAGCCAGTTGTGTGATAACAAACATGAAGTTCATTTTTCTGCAAAAGAATGCATCATTGTGGATAAAAAGGGAAAAACAGTGCTCCATGGAAAAAGAAATCCCGACAATTGCTATGTAGTCTCAACATAAAATGAAATGACTTGTAATTCCACAATGATGAGTGATATTGAACTATGGCATCAAAGGTTAGGTCATGTTAATTACAAAGACTTGGAAAAATTGTCAAATCTTGAATTGGTTCGTGGGCTTTCCAAACTCAAAAGAGCCCCGAATAGTGTTTGTGGACCATGTCAAGTTGGGAAACATATTAAAGCTCCGCAAAAAAAGGTTGATTCTCTTACCACTAAGAGACCTTTAGAGCTATTGCATATGGATCTCACGGGACCCACTAAGCTTAAAAGCATTGGGGGTAAAAAATACATATTTTTAACCGTTGATGATTTTTCTAGATTAACTTGGGTGGGTTTTTTGCGTGATAAATCTGAAACTTTTATTATTTTTAATGACTTGTGGTCTTTGCTCATTGCAGATAAAGGACAAGAATTCAAAGGTGTTTTCAAAATATGTTCCGATCATAGATCCGAATTTCAAAATTCTGATTTCTCCAATTTTTGCACCAAACATGAATTTTCTGCACCTAAAACACCACAACAAAATGGGGTAGTAGAAAGGAAGAATCGTGTGGTTCAAGAGATGGCACGGGTTATGTTACATAGTAAGAACATTCCTCAATGGGTTTGGGCCGAAGCTATAAACACAACTGTCTATGTTATCAACCGAATCTATCTTCGTCTTGGAACAAAAACCACCCCATATGAAATATGGACCGGAGTCAAGCCCAACATTAAATATTTCAGAACTTTTGGCAGCGAGTGTTACATTCTTCGGGATAGAGAACACTTGTCTAAATTCGACTCCAGGAGTGACGAAGGAATCTTCCTCGGTTACTCATTGACGAGTAAAGCTTATCGGGTGTTTTACCTTAAAAACTCTGTTGTCATGGAGTCCATAAATATGATTGTGGGTGATGCAGGAACTTCTGACTATTTTTCTGATGATGATGAGGGACTGATGTTTTCTCCATCTTCTGAACAGGTTGTTGATAAAGAAGCTAAAAGTCAGGCTGAACCTGATTCCGAAATTGAAAAGAAAAAGGAAATGATTGCAACTGCTGAACCTATCAGTCCAAAGAAACTTTCTTCTAAATCCAATGTGCCTGATATCATCTGTCACTTTGAAGAGAAAAGTGCATCTCCTTTAGCTGTTCACCCTCGATCTCAAAGAGGAAAAGTAATCATAGACCATCCTCTGGACACTGTTATTGGTGAGATTTCTGCTCCTTTGAAAACCTGGAAACAGGTACGTGATGAAGTAAGTCATGTATGTTATGTTTCCACTTTAAAACCGAAGAATGTTAAAGATGCTCTTGTTGATGATTGTTGAATAAATGTTATGCATGAGGAACTAGCTCAATTTTAAAGGAATCGTGTTTGGAAGCTTGTTCCTAGACCCTTTCACAAAAATGTCATCGGTACAAAATGAATTTTTAAAAATAAAACCGATGAGTCGGGTCTAGTGATTAGGAACAATGTTTGTCTAGTTGCTCAGGGATATACCCAAATTGAAGGTATTGATTTTGATGAAACTTTTGCCCTTGTTGCTAGACTTGAATAGGTGTGTTTGTTACTTGTTGCTTATTTTCTACATATAAAATTTTTTCAAATGGATATGAAAAGTGCTTTTCTGAATGGCTTTTTAAATGATGAAGTACATGTTGAGCAACCAAAAAGGTTTGAAGATCCCCATCTTCTGGATCATGTTTACAAACTTAGAAAATCTCTTTATGGCTTGAAACAATCACCAAGAGCTTGGTATGAAAGACTGACAGTATTTCTGATTGAGCATGGTTTTGAAAGGGGAAATGTCAACAAGACCTTGTTCATCAAGCGAGAAAAGAACAACATTGTTATTGCACAGGTCTATGTCGATGTTATCATCTTCGGTTCGATATCTGAATTTTTATTTGATAAATTTACTAAAAGAATGTCGAGTGAATTTGAAATGAGTATGGTTGGTGAACTTTCTTTCTTCCTGGGATTACAAATCAAGTAGATTCCCTCTGGTATTTTCAACTCTCAGCCAAAATACGCCAGAGAATTATTGAAAAAGTTTGGAATGCAATCTTCAAAACATGCCAGGACTTCGATGAGCACTATTCCCAAAATTAGTCTTGATGTTGATAGACTGGACACTGATGAGAGAATCTATAGGAGTATGATAAGTAGTCTTCTCTACCTTACTGCAAGTCGTCCTGATATTGCCTACAGTGTTGGAGTTTGTGCAAGATATCAGTCCAAACCGAAATTGTCTCATGTTCAAGTTGTTATAAGAATTTTGAAATACATTTGTGGAATTGTTGAATATGGGATATGGATGTCTAAAGATACCAACACAACCATTGTTGGTTTTTTTTATGCTGATTGGGCTGGATGTGTTGATGATCGAAAAAGTACTTCTGGTGGCTGCTTCTTTGTTGGAAACAATCTTGTTGCTTGGCATAGTAAAAAGCAGACTTCAACATCTTTGTTGACTGCTGAGGCTGAATATATTGCTGCTGGAAGTTGTTGTATACAACTTCTTTGGATGAAACAGATGTTGTAGGATTATGGAATTGAGCAAGAAAAAATGAATGTCTTTTGTGACAAACAGAGTGTTATTGATATTTCCAAAAATCCAGTCCAACACTCTCGAACCAAACATATAGACATTAAGCATCTTCACAAAACCATTGGATGCAACGCGGTTTGAATCTCTACGAAAATCTTTAGGGATTTCTCTTATTCCCTACACTTCATAAATTTTTGTTTATTTAAGTGTACGTTCACATTTTCACATGACCATTTTTTTATTTTTGCACAGCACGGATCGTTTTCGATTCTCTCATAGCTATCTCCGTCTTTATTTGTTGAGAGATATCGTGGCAATAAGGTTAAACCGGAGGAAGAGGGCTACCATAAATGTGTGTGAAAGCTTCCACTTGATTGGTAATTTTCATTTAGAGAAGGCTACCATGTTTATTAGTGTGAAAGTCACCCATGATGGTTTAACCCGTCCTCAATTTGATTAAAAAAAAAAAAGGTACTCGAAAGAGTCCAATTCAAAAAAATAAAAAATAAAATAAAATAAAATAAAATTGGAGGAAACTATTTTGCTCAACTTTTTGTTGATGGATGTGCTCCCCATATAATATTTATGTTCATCTCGAGAAGATTCAGGGGGAGTGGATTACAATTTTTTTATTTTATTTTCCTTGGTCATACTTTTCACCTTCTTCACTGTGTGCTTAATTAAATCTATGAAAATCTCTACAGTATCACTGTTCATGGAGAGATTTGACCAAACAATAGCCGTTAGAGAATTTTTGCCGCGCCGCATTCAAAGTTTTGAAACCCTTGGCACCCCAATGCATTAAAACCCGTGCGAACTCCTTTCTTTTTCTTCCGTTCCTCTTCTCTCTCCTTTCGTCTTCTTCACTGCGAAACCCTAACCCCCTTTCATCTTGCCTTCTCGCGGCTGTGCGACGTCCCTCAATCTTCTACAACGGTATTTTCTCTCTTCTAATCCTCTTTCTTGATAATCGTTTTCTCCTTGATCATATCATTTTTTTTTTTTGGAATGCTTAGGTTGCATAGTTCATGCCCATTTTCCTCTTCTTTCTTTTTCTTTGTTAAATATTCATTTCTCATCTTTCTTCTATTCCTCTTTTGTGCATTCTACTTCTTGCATTTAGATTTTTTTTTATTCATCTTCATGACATTTTTTTTATTCCATAACCCATCTATCCTTGCATTTCATATTTCATTCATCTCGTACATTTTTGTGAGTCTTGGATGGATTGGAAATTGATATATGCCATTTGCTATAGTTTGGACTGTTTTCCTCATTCATATGTCATATAAACAATTGTAAATTGCTCTTAACTTGATCATGTAAATTATCTGTTTGGCTGTGTTTGATGGGATATGATTGATGGAAATAATTTGTGAACTTGTGACTGGCCTCTGAAAATTTCCGTAGGGTTTATGGCTGGATGCGAATTGGAGATGTGTGGAGATGTGAAATTTCTATAGAGATTATGGCTGATTGCGTAGTGGAATTGAGTGGATGTGAAATTATTTTTGGAAATTTACTGTGGATGTGAATGAGTATTGGAGATGGGTGGTTATACCCAATTTTTTTTTTTTGCAAGGATTGGTTGGATGGGAATGGTGTTTGATATAGACACTGACTTGGACATTGTCTTAAATGGTCCATTGTAGATTTTTCTCATGGCTCCCAAGAAATGACAGCATGTGGAATCCTCTCCTTCTTCAAGTTATGACCATACCAGATTTCCATCATTGAGTAAATCAACTCAGTTTTATGAACAATTTGCATCCAGAAACATTGAATTTGATAGAGAAGTCGCTGAAGAATTTCATAATAAACGTGTTTGCAGAAGCCTTGCTAATAGAAATTGGTTCTCCTTGATGAAGTTCAATTCAAACTCAATTCACGTTGACTGGGTGCGTGAATTTTACTGTAACATGGAAGTCTTGGAATCTGGATCAATAATGACATTTGTGAGAGGCAAATGACTCACAATTTCAATGGATGATATTGCGGAATTTATCAATATTCCAGTGGTGGAAAATCCGGATTAATTACCCTATTCCGGATGAACTTCCAGGCCCAATTAACTATGATATTGTGGCCACCACCATCTATGGTGCTGAGACTCGATGTTCAGGAGGGATCTTACTGCATGGAAACTTGACAGATGAGTACCGGTTTCTCAATCGGTTTGTGTGCCACAATCTTGAACCCAGGGGACATACATCTGATGTGGCTCAAAGGAACATTTATTTGCTTTATTGTATTGGGACTGGGAAGAGAGTAAACATCCCTCAAGTCATCAAGGCTCTGACAGCCAAGAAGAACTCTCTTCTACTGTTCGGTGTTCTGATCACTGATTTTCTCACGTTTAAGGAGATTCCCAAGAGGACGAATGAGCTTACTCAAAAGATCAAGAATCCGATCAATGCTCGTACATTGTCTCAATCAACAGCTCACATTCCTCTTGGTCCCCACGGTGAAGATGTTCAAGCTGAAGAAGAAGATGTCCCGGTTGCACAAGGTTAGGGGGAGCAACAACGGCATATAGACAGAATCGATCAACTTGCTGCACAAGTTTAGGATTTGACTGCCAGGGTTGATTCAGGTTTTCATCAAGTGAATGTTGCTCTTGCTAAGATCCTTGCCAGGCTGAGACAAGGACATCCCTGAAGGACTTTTTGGCTGCTTTGAATTCATTCTCTTTGGAATTCATTTCACTGAATTCTGGACTGTTTATGGGCTTCTCTTTTAGATGTTTATGATACTTACTACTTTGATGATGATTTCACTAATAATTTTACCTGTTCTGACTTTTTTTCCTTCTACTGTTTTTACTCTTCTTTATGGTTCACTTTGCCAATTTATGAACAAAAAGGGGGGAGTAAACTTTTGTGGCTGAATTGATAGCTGAATTGATCTTTGTTTCTTATGCTGTGTGATATTCTTTTCTATGATTCTACACTTGATCTTTAATGAAAGAATTTGCGGGTATTCAAAGAATCAAAACATTTTGGAAGAATTTTAGTCCGGCTGAGTTTTGGTGTTAGATGGGTAGATTTTTTCTTGTAATAGGTGTTTTGTCCATGAATTGCCAAAGGGGGAGATTGTAAAGATTTTTAGTTGGCTAATTCATTGGTTTATGAACAAAACCGGGGTTTCCTAAAATTGTATTTCAATTAGAAAAGGACTACTAATGATCTCTTTAAAAAAGAGAAAGAAATTCCGGATTCTGTATGTTGACAGAGGTCGCTCGAGCGAACCCTTCACAAAGGTGTCTTCACTCGACCCATCCATCTGTCTGCTCCAGCCATCATATTTTTGCGCTGATTGTCTGGAGACAGAGAGCAGTTCGCTCGAGCGAACTCCACGACCGCTCGAGCGAACCCCTCACAGAATGTTGATCGCTCGACCGCCTTTCTGTCTGCTCGACCCAAGAAGATTCTGCGCTGAACGTCCGCAAATAGTGAGCAGTTCGCTCGAGCGAACTCCCCTATCTGTTTGAGCGAACCTGAGAATTCTAAATTTAGTCGGATTTCACTTGCTATATTCTCTCAAAGCAACTTTCCATACCTTAAGCCTTTGAGACACGAATTAAGGGTTATAAAAACCCATTATCTCTGTATTCTACAATACCACTGATCAAAATTACATCCCTGGAAAGAGTTTGAGAGATCTATCTAGTTCACCCCAAGGCTTCAAGTTCTGTTGCGCTGAAGATCAAGTTTTGGAATTAATTTCATACTGCTTTCTTGAAGGTGGTTCTGCTCAAGCACGGTGAAGATTAACGACGGGTTGTCAACAGGATCAAAAGCAGTCCTTAGGTTGAGTCAACAACTGGGAAATGGTTGTAAGGAGTCTTGTAATCTTCGTTTTTCATATAGTGCTTGATTGTCTGTTGGCCTAGACGGTAAGGCCCGTTGGTTTTTCCCGAGTAGGGTTTTCCCCGTAAAAATCATTTGTCATTCTCTCTGTGTGTGGTTTAATTGATTTCTAATTGGAATTAGGGTTAATTATTAGTTTAAACAAGTGTGATTGATATTTAATAGAGATCTGGTAATTGGGACATTTGCCTGTGTTAAGATAGGGATATTTTCAATAGTCCCATTTGTTTGAGAAGGCAAAATCATACTCTCAGCTCTTTTAAATTCAAACTCTTCAACTGGAACTTTCCTCTCTCTCTCTCTCTCTCTCTCTCTCTGCACAAGCAACGTTGAGTGCATAGGCCTCTGCACTCTCGTGTATTTACTTCTGCCAATCTCAGCTCTTTCGGATTCTCGATGGTTTGATAGTAGTTTTTATTTTACATACAAGTATGAAATTGAATCCAGATTAAGATTTGATGGTATCAAAGAAGAAAATCTACACTACATTAATATCATGGTTTTTAGACTGGTCCAACTCACCAGACACATACTGGTTTAGGCCATGATCGATTATAATGATGTCGATCTTTTTATTTCCTACAGAGGAGTCCAACTCTGGCACCCTTCACACTCCGCGATGTCTCTAATCAGGTAGGTTACTGATGTGATTTTTAAATCCAATCTTTTAATATTACAAGTGCACAGTCGTCTTTTTGAGACAATGGCAAGTACAGGCCGAATCCCACAATGAGCACTACTAAGTTAAAATTTAAAATCTGATTTTTTTTATCAATGATAATGACAAAGAGAGAAAGAAAAGAAAAACAATAATAAGATTGAGAAAATGCTAGATCTAGAGTGCAGCAACAAAATATGAGAAAATGCAGATCAGAATATCATTAATCCATTAAGTAGTCCCATCATCATTCTATGCAATAGGTAAAATAAATTTGTCCAAAAAATTCTTCAAATCAGAAACAAATCAATGTTTCTGATTTGGATAGTTTGTCTATCAAAGAGCACAATTTTACACAATTTATTTAAGGCAAAAATCTCCTTCACCTAATAAAATTATGAACTTAACTAAATATCACATATTAATCAAAGATAGATTATCAAAGAATTTCAATCTAAGAATAATCTATTAAGAAAACATAATGATTAAAGCATTGTTCAAATAAAAAAATTGAATAACATAGGTTGTCAATGACAGAAGGCGGATTTATTATTATAATCAATACACAAGAGACGAAAATATCACATAAATTAACGATGGGAAATACTTAACTTCATCTGACACTCGTATCCAGGGATCCACTCCTCCATTGCAAAAGATGTGATTTTCATTAAGAACTTCATAGCAATTACAAATTTCTCTCACACCCTTCTAACCTAGTTCTGGAACAGGGCTCTAGAGTACCCACAGATTGTTCTTTTCTTTTCTTTTCTTTTAGAGAGAAAAGGTAGAGAGAGAAGAGAAGTGGGGAAGAAGAGAGAGAGTATTAGGGACGTCCAAGGGAGGAGTTCCTTTTTCTCGTATGCTATATCATGGTTCCTTTTATTTCTCCGGTTATCTATCATATGCATTGAATCTGGACACCTTCTCTGCAGATTTGATTTTTCTTCATTGATAAGGTATATCTCTTATCCTCTTTGAATTTGAATGAGGTGGAAGCTTCTGGAAACCTCTGGGTGGCTTGGCTAATCTTCAGATGGGGTCCCATAAGGGATGTGTAGCAATTGATTATCAACGGTATGGATTTAATTGCAATCTCGTCTAAAAATGAACATGGCAATCTCCGAGCCCATAACTTTGTCAATATAGCTCTGATTTGCACGTTCTTGGGCTCCACGGATATCTACTCTGAATAAGCTTTCCAACGGTAGGTAAATTTCATCGATCCGAAGGTCGGATTGAAAGGTATGGCCATTTGAAGATAAGTTATCCTGAGAAAAACGGGATTAACTTTTAAATTTTGATTTGCATTGGATTCTATCTCTGCACAACTTTCATTTTTAAAAGGACATTAGATGTGGATGATTCAAATTCTTCTTCTTTTGTTCCAATCAGAATTGTACTCTTTGAATTATCCATTAATAATTTCAAATTTGCAACTACTGTGGACCCTGCCATGTGGGACACACCATCTGCTTGGACAGTGGGCCCTATGAGAAGTCTTCTACTGTAGTTAGGACTCTTCACTGACATGATGAGTGGACCCCTCCTTTGTTTAATTTGCATATGGCTTGTGTGTGGGGTCCACATGGTGAATTCTTCAATTTACTTCAATTCAGCAATGTCGGGCCCAGGATGACAATGTGTGCTTGAAAGTGGGTTCCGTGACAGAGGCCTGTAATTCTTATTTTCTGCACATTCTAATTTAACACATCAAATACTGAAGAGCCCATATTGAGGCGGGACCCATCCTAACAGAGTTCTACTCCAACTGGGACTCTTCGGAAAAAAATTGCAAAACATTCTAAGTTAATGCAGAAAATGTTTGAAAAGTATGAAAATTCACGTTTCTAGGTGAAAATGCATGAAATGATCAAAATTATATGAATAATGATACAATTCACCTAATTAAATCCATAATTCATCCTAAAATGATACGTAAATGTGCCAAATTCCTGAACTCAACACACCCCCCAACCAGCATTTTGCTAGTCTCTTAGCAAAAGTTGCGAGCAGAAAGGTTTGAAGTTCTTTGACCTAATATGTAACGCCCCGTCCCTTAATCTCCTATTAATATTAATTAATTGTGTGATTAGTTAGTAAGTGTGTTTAGAGTCTTAGCGAGTCGGGTTTGACGTGTGGCTCATGCGTGCGAAGTCTCGCGCGAGTCCGAGTTTGTTTGGATACCCTTTTGTTGCAACCCAATCCGGACCCGACCCAAGAACCTGACCCGAACCCAACCCAATGCCCAAAGGGGCTGTTTGGTAATTCTCACCCCCATTCTTTATTTAGGTCATGTTGAGCAACCCCCTTTCCCCATCTTCACAACAGTAGCAGCCCCTTCCTCTCATCTTCTCTCTTTCTCTCTCTTTCTCTCGTTCTCACTCTCACTGCCGCCGCCGAACGACGCCCCATCACTGTCGCCGGCCAGCACCACCACCAAGTTCCCCATTCTCTTCTCCATACTCTCTCATCTCTCCCTATTCCCAGCAGCAGCAACCCCCATCTCTCCTTCTTTTTCCTCTTTTCTCTTCTCCCTCATCTCACTTACTGCCTATTGTTCCGGGGCTTCACCGTCGCCGTCGTCGTTGCCGGACCCACCTGCACCACTACCCACCACCACCGAACCCACCTCTCTATATTTCCATTTCTTTCTCTGTTTTCCCCACTTTCCTTTCTTCATTTCTTTCCCCTGTTTCTTTCTTTCATTCCCTGTTTCCTTTCTTTTCTCTCATTACTCTCTCCACCCTCTTGCTGCCAACGTGGATCAGCACCCATCCCTTATTTCTCTATCTTTTCATTTCTTTCTTTTCTCTCTTCTTCACTCACCTCTTGCTGCCAACGAAATAACCCAACACCCCACTTCATTTTCTCATTTTCTCTCATCTCATACCATTTTCTCTCATCTCATTTATACTCATATCACCTCATCTCTCCCTCACCTCACTCCACTCACTGTCAACACACGTTGACTTATTTCTCACCACCCATTTCACCATTTGCATTTTCTATTTCTTTATTTATCTCTTTCTCCATTCTTTCTTTCATTCTATCTTTTCACTCCTCCTTGACAATGGACCACCAAAGAGCCACATCACCACTAATTTAGTGGGCCACCAAATCAAGTGGGCCCCACAACCTCCAATCATCACTATCATCTCCGCGTGGACCCCGCAAGCTCAACAATCTCCAATTTGCAAGCCACCACTCCATCCACCCACCTTTTTGGTAAGCTCTTCTCCCCCTTAGGTTGGATTAATTACTTTGGGTATAGTAGTGTGATAAGGTAGCTTAGAGCCTTACTTTCTTTTGGTTTATGTTTTAATTTAGTTTTTATATTGCTAATATTTTCTTAGGTTTGGTTGTTGGGCATTGGGCTAGGATTGTGGATTTTCAACCAAAGGCAAGTAGATATTTATATAATGGCTTTGATATGTTTGTTTCTCTTTTGATTCGATGATTTAATGATGATTTAGATAACCACATGCTCATTGATATCTTTGATTTTAGAAAACATGATAACTATGTTTAATTGTTTAATGAAATGATATCTTAATTGGATGGCTAAATTAGTTGATGAACTTGATGAGAGGGGGTATGGATGTATGTGGAGAGGGCTAGGCCCTAGTCTTGTATTTGTCTGCAGGTGTGGATGAAAAGGGAGTTTCTTCCCAACTCAATTCGGTTACAGAAGCTTCATTCTGTTTTCTGAAACCACGCGGTTGACCGAGGATGAACCGGGGTTCTTTCTTAAGGGCCTCTTTGACTTAGAATTGGATGGACTTAGGTGGAACCTTGGCTCATTTGACTTTGTACGAGGAGCGTTTTGAGCAGATGATTCCTCGTAGTTATTTCCGTTTTCTTAGGTTTCAATTCATCTCAATCTTGAACGGAATGGGACAACGGGATACCATTTTTATATCTATGCACGAAGAGATTCCGTTCGGGTATCGCGAACCCTAATTCCTTTCGTTGACTGAGTAGGGTTGTACGAGACTCCGGGAATAACAATTGACTTAGGATTGGATTGTCTGTCGCTTTTGATTCTACATTGTACCGTCTGGTACTATCTACATGTAATGAACATGTTCAATAGATCTGTTTGCTTTACTTTGTTTGTGGATCACACTGAGAACTTAGATGATGAACTTAGGATCCCTTTTGATGTTCCGTTTGTTTCGAGGTTTGGTTGAAGTGTTGAGGCTAGGAAGCTTTGATTGTAAGGCTTGAAGAGAACTACTATTTAAGTTTGTTTGAAGTTTGATTTGATTTGGAATAAAGTGGTTTCTCTAATATTGTTGAATCTTGTTCGCGCAAGAAAGCCTAGCCCCTCACTGATGTTTATTTAGGATTCCTTGTTTCAGGCACCACTCAGCTGTTAACGTTCAACACAGCTGGCGCACCACCTGTGTGAGGACTTGATCTAGAACCTTGAGGCAAGATTGGGCCAGAGCCCACGGGGCCCGAGCCGCATGAGCCCAAGAAGACCGTCTGCAGTTTGGATTTGGTGTAATGGACACCAAGGTGTAATGGACACCACTTTGAACACTTTGATTGAAGGGTTATGATCCCAAACTATTTATATCTCCACCACGACTCAATGTGAGTAAGGGAGGGCAATGACACTATCCCGTGGTAATTAGCATATGTGGACCGCCTACTTTGATAGTCTGTTTATGATTCAAATGCAATGCGTTTCGTATAATCAGACCGCTATGCATTTCATATGATCTTGTTTATCGTTTACTCTCTTTAGTACTGCATATCTTTAGTGATTTATATATCTATCTGCCTGCCGACCGTTGTGTTTGATGATGCTACTCTTGGTGCATAGGTACCGAGCCTTTCTACCCCGAGGAGGAGGAGGCGACGGAGGAGGTTCAGGCGGATCAGCCTGATGACTCCCTAGAGTACAGTACGGACGGCATAGTATAGCCGTATCGACCCCGTACACGAGAGCCTTCATGTTATATCTGATTAGTTCTTCTTTTGGTTTATTATCTTTTGATTAGGCCTAGTTTTAGTGTGGCCTTCTTATTATTATTAATATTTTGTTAACAGTCTCAAACTTGAACTCTAGATATGATATTCAGTATTTGCTCTTAAACTATACATCTTTAAGATACCAATTGCATTTATGAAGCTTCCGCTAGTTGTTATATGTATATTTGAGGAAATGTTTACACCTCACAGCGATCTTCGATCCGGATGGGACATGATTAGGGCCAGGTTGCATTTGATTAATGTTAGAAAATTTTTAATTGGCCCTAATTTCACGCATAACCCCGGTTTCACTTTTGGGGGCGTGACAAGTTGGTATCAGAGCATTACTGGTTTCTAGAATAAAAACAAGTAGAAACCTAAGACGTGTGAGGATTGGTTTTCTTTGGGTATCTTAGCTTTTGTAGATTGTATAGTTTGCATGCTAGATTGAGTCCTATAGGACTAACGTTTCTTATGTTTCAGAATGGCTGGAGGACATACTCGCTCTAACCAAAACAACGACAATGCCAGTTCTAGTGCTAATGATTCTGTAGAAGCCAGATTCAATAAGCTAATGCAAGCATTCGTGACTTCCCAAGAGGCAAATCTACAGAGCCAAACCCAGCAAAGGGAAGATCAGAACAAACAGCGAGAAGACCAGGCTACCTTTCAGAATCAGATGCTACAATTCTTACAAAGGCCAGCTCCGGTAGCTCAGGTCATCATGCCAGCTCGGGTGACAGATTTGAATGACATATATGACAAGTTTAAGAAGAGGAACCCGCCGGTGTTCTTTGGGAATGAGGACCCCCTTGATGCTGACGAGTGGGTAGTTCAGATGGAGAAGATCTTTCAGGTCTTCCAGTGCTCAGGGAAGGAACAGGTTCAGTTAGTAGCTTATATGTTCCGAGGAGTGGCAGAGATGTGGTGGAAATCTGTCAAGACACCTTTCGACACGATAGAGGAGGACATTGCTTGGACTTCATTTCAGACACTATTTCGTACCAAGTACATTCCACCCCACATCCAGGCCCAGAAGCTTGCTGAGTTTGAGACTTTGGTTCAGGGAGAGGACACCATTCAGGTGTATGAGCAGAATTTCACCAACCTATCTAGGTTTGCACCGACTCTGGTTCGTCTCGAGGCAGATAAGGTGATGCGGTTCATTCGGGGACTGAGACCCGATATTCAGATGGAGGTGACATCTGTCACCCTAATTACATATGAGGAGAACCTTAAGCGTGCATATTGGGCTGAGGAGTCAATTCGGAAGAAGACCTTATATGCACAGCAGCTTCAGCAAGTACAGGTGCAAGCTAGGAATCCAGGTTTAGGACAGTTTCAACAGCGTCCACAGCAGCAGTACCAGCAGCAGAGCAAGAAGCCTAGGTTTGACTAGGCACATAGGGCTCATTGTGTACATTGTGGTAAGAATTCGCATGCGTCTGCGAACTGCAGATGGAAGTCAGGGGCTTGCTTTGAGTGTGGTTTGACGGGTCACCAGATAAGAGATTGCCCTCAGGCACAAGGGCAGGGTGTGAGGAATGCACCTCCTCGACCACCAGTGGCAGCACAGCCTTTGAGGCAGGCACCTCAGCAGCAGCCTCGGGCACCGCAGCAACCACAGCAGCTTAGACTTCTAGCACCCCCACATAATAGAGGGCAACAGAGGCCCCAGGGACAGCAGAGGCCACAGGGCCAACAGTATGGACAGCACAGACCTCAAGGGCAACAACAGTATGGACAGCAGTGGCAGCAACAAAGGCCTCAACAGTATGGAAAGCTTTATGCCTTAGATCAGCAGGAGGGCGAGGAAGCAGGAGGAGTGGTGGAAGGTACACTTTCTATCTCAGATGTACCTGCTAGAGTCCTATTTGATTCTGGCTCTACGTATTCTTTTGTGTCTACTATATTTGCTGCATGTTTAGTGGGAGACATAGCTCCATTGCATTGCATTTTGCTTGTTAGTACTCCCTTAGGGAAGACAGTGCCGTGTGAGTCCTATTATCCAGCGTGCAAAGTGCAGGTGGGAAGTTTTGTCCTATCTGCTGATTTGATCATCCTTGGGATGAAAGATTTTGATGTGATACTGGGAATGGATTGGTTATCCACCTATAGAGCAGTTATGGATTGCTGCAACAAGACAATCAGATTGCAAGTATTAGCAGACAGTGTTGAGATTGTTGGAGAAAGGAGACCCATGTCCACTAGAGTCATTTCAGCCTTGAGGGCAGACAGATTGATTAGGAGTGGATGTGAAGGCTATGTGGCATTTATCACGGAGGATAAATTATCCAAAGCGGTGGAGGATATTCCAGTAGTTTGTGAGTTCCCGGATGTCTTTCCGGAGGAGATACCTGGATTACCACCGATTCGAGAGATTGATTTCACGATTGAGCTTGTGCCAGGAACGACACCGATATCGAAAGCACCTTACCGCATGGCTCCAGCAGAACTAAGAGAGTTGAAAGTTCAGTTGCAGGATCTCTTGGATAGAGGATTTATGAGACCGAGTGTATCACCTTGGGGTGCACCAGTTTTGTTCGTGAAGAAGAAGGATGGATCGATGCGTATGTGCATAGACTACAGGCAGCTGAATCAGGTTACGATCAAGAACAAGTACCCGTTACCCAGGATAGATGAGTTGTTTGATCAGTTGCAGGGAGCACAGCATTTCTCTAAGATAGATTTGAGATCAGGGTACCATCAGATACGAGTCAGGGATCAAGATGTGCAAAAGACAGCCTTCAGGACCAGATATGGACATTATGAGTTCTTGGTTATGCCATTTGGGTTGACCAATGCACTAGGAGTATTTATGGCTTTGATGAACAGAGTCTTTGCACCATGCTTAGATAAGTTCACAGTTGTATTCATAGACGATGTTCTAGTCTATTCGAAGTCCAGAGATGAACATGCAGAGCATTTGAGAAGTTCATTGCAGATTCTGAGAGAGAACCAGCTCTATGCCAAGCTTAGTAAATGTGAATTTTGGCTTGAACAAGTGTCTTTTCTTGGACACATCATCTCGAAGGAAGGTTTATCAGTAGATCCAGCGAAGATTGAGGCAGTAGTCAATTGGCAGAGCCCGAAGTCAGTGTCAGAGATCAGGAGTTTTCTCGGTTTGGCAGGTTATTATAGAAGATTTGTGAAGGGATTCTCCAGTATAGCAGCCCCATTGACCAAATTAACAAAGAAGGATGTTCCTTTTGTGTGGACAGAGCAGTGTGAGACTTATTTTCAGGAGCTGAAAACCAGATTGACCACAGCCCCTATTCTTACGTTACCTACAGGGAATGGAGGGTTTGTGATTTTTACAGACGCTTCAGGCATTGGATTGGGATGTGTACTCATGCATGAAGGAAAAGTAGTGGCCTACGGGTCCAGACAATTGAAAGAACATGAAAAGAGATACGCTACCCATGACTTGGAGCTTGCAGCAGTGGTTATGGCACTGAAAATGTGGAGACATTATCTGTACGGAGAGAAATTCGAGGTTCACTCGGATCACAGGAGTCTTCAGTATCTGTTTGGTCAGAAGGATTTGAACATGAGGCAGACCAGATGGATGGAATACATCAAGGACTACGATTTTCCGATAAAGTATCATCCAGGGAAAGCAAATGTGGTTGCAGATGCATTGAGCAGAAAGACAGCGAATACCGGATGCTTACAAACAGAGTGGTCTTTGACAGAGTTATTCAGATATTTGGCCATAGAGTTCTAGCCTCAAAGTGAGAAAGTCATGATTGCCAACATGCTTACTTGGGAACCAGAGATTCTTAGAAAAATCAAGGACAGTCAGAGAGAGGATCCAGAGTTAGTCAGACTGATAGACAGCATAGCAGACAGGCCAGAGTTCAGACTTATAGATGGAGTGTTGTATTGCCAGGACAGATTATGTGTACCGGGTGTACATGATTTGAGGAACGAGATTATGGTTGAGGCACACCATTCTCGTTATGCTATTCACCCAGGGAGCACCAAAATGTACCAGAACTTGAAGAGTTTTTACTGGTGGAACAACATGAAGAAGGACATTGCAGGATTTGTCTCGAGATGCCTAGTGTGTCAGCAAGTGAAGGTTGAGCATCAGAAACCTCCAGGGTTACTCCAACCCTTGAAGATACCGGAATGGAAGTGGGAGCACATCACCATGGATTTCGTTGCAGGATTGCCACCCACGAGGGACAATGATAGTATTTGGGTGATTGTTGACAGACTCACCAAGTCAGCACACTTTATTCCGATGAAGATGAAAGGATCCATGGATATCTTGGCACATAAGTACATCGACAACATCGTCAAATTGCATGGAATTCCAAAGTCCATTGTTTCAGACAGAGATATGAGGTTTGTGGGCAGATTTTGGGTCAGTTTGCAAGCAGATTTAGGTACTACATTGAGTTTCAGCACTGCGTATCACCCTCAGACAGATGGACAGACGGAGAGGACCAACCAGACTATGGAGGATATGTTGCGGGCATGTGTTCTAGATTTCGGAAAGGACTGGGAAAAGAGTCTTCCTTTGTGCGAGTTTGCCTACAACAACAGTTACCACTCCAGTATTGGGATGGCACCGTTCGAGGCATTGTATGGACGAAAGTGCAAGACCCCGATTTGTTGGGAAGAGATTGGTGTTCGGAGTTTTCACGGACCTTCAATCATCAGTGATACTAGTGAGAAGGTGAAGCAAATCGTCGACAGGCTGAAGATTGCAAGAGACCGTCAAAAGAGCTACGCAGATCCCAAGAGGAGGGATTTGGAGTTTCAGGTTGGAGACAAGGTGTTTCTCAAAGTCTCACCGACTAGAGGAACTATGAGATTCGGTCAGAAAGGAAAATTGGCTAGAAGGTACATTGGACCGTTTGAGATTGATATGCGTGTGGGCGAAGTGGCTTATAGATTGATACTACCAGCAGAGTTAGCGGGAGTTCACAGAGTTTTTCACATTTCCTTGCTGAGGAAGTACATACCAGACCCTTCACATGTGCTACATCACGAGTCTTTGGATGTTCAGCCAGATGTTACATTTGTGGAGAGACCGAAGAAGGTCATTGATACTAAGGAGCAAGTGTTGAGGACAAGGACCATTCATTAGGTCAAAGTACAGTGGGAGCATCACAGTCCAAGGGAAGCAACTTGGGAACTCAGAGATCAAGTCAAGGAGAAGTATCCCGAGTTATTGCTAGAGGTGTGTAGGGATTTGGAGGACCAAATATCCTAAGGAGGGGAGGATGTAACGCCCCGTCCCTTAATCTCCTATTAATATTAATTAATTGTGTGATTAGTTAGTAAGTGTGTTTAGAGTCTTAGCGAGTCGGGTTTGACGTGTGGCTCATGCGTGCGAAGTCTCGCGCGAGTCCGAGTTTGTTTGGATACCCTTTTGTTGCAACCCAATCCGGACCCGACCCAAGAACCTGACCCGAACCCAACCCAAGGCCCAAAGGGGCTGTTTGGTAATTCTCACCCCCATTCTTTATTTAGGTCACGTTGAGCAACCCCCTTTCCCCATCTTCACAACAGTAGCAGCCCCTTCCTCTCATCTTCTCTCTTTCTCTCTCTTTCTCTCGTTCTCACTCTCGCTGCCGCCGCCGAACGACGCCCCATCACTGTCGCCGGCCAGCACCACCACCAAGTTCCCCATTCTCTTCTCCATACTCTCTCATCTCTCCCTATTCCCAGCAGCAGAAACCCCCATCTCTCCTTCTTTTTCCTCTTTTCTCTTCTCCCTCATCTCACTTACTGCCTACTGTTCCGGGGCTTCACCGTCGCCGTCGTCGTTGCCGGACCCACCTGCACCACTACCCACCACCACCGAACCCACCTCTCTATATTTTCATTTCTTTCTCTGTTTTCCCCACTTTCCTTTCTTCATTTCTTTCCCCTGTTTCTTTCTTTCATTCCCTGTTTCCTTTCTTTTCTCTCATTACTCTCTCCACCCTCTTGCTGCCAACGTGGATCAGCACCCATTCCTTATTTCTCTATCTTTTCATTTCTTTCTTTTCTCTCTTCTTCACTCACCTCTTGCTGCCAACGAAATAACCCAACACCCCACTTCATTTTCTCATTTTCTCTCATCTCATACCATTTTCTCTCATCTCATTTATACTCATATCACCTCATCTCTCCCTCACCTCACTCCACTCACTGTCAACACACGTTGACTTATTTCTCACCACCCATTTCACCATTTGCATTTTCTATTTCTTTATTTATCTCTTTCTCCATTCTTTCTTTCATTCTATCTTTTCACTCCTCCTTGACAATGGACCACCAAAGAGCCACATCACCACTAATTTAGTGGGCCACCAAATCAAGTGGGCCCCACAACCTCCAATCATCACTATCATCTCCGCGTGGACCCCGCAAGCTCAACAATCTCCAATTTGCAAGCCACCACTCCATCCACCCACCTTTTTGGTAAGCTCTTCTCCCCCTTAGGTTGGATTAATTACTTTGGGTATAGTAGTGTGATAAGGTAGCTTAGAGCCTTACTTTCTTTTGGTTTATGTTTTAATTTAGTTTTTATATTGCTAATATTTTCTTAGGTTTGGTTGTTGGGCATTGGGCTAGGATTGTGGATTTTCAACCAAAGGCAAGTAGATATTTATATAATGGCTTTGATATGTTTGTCTCTCTTTTGATTCGATGATTTAATGATGATTTAGATAACCACATGCTCATTGATATCTTTGATTTTAGAAAACATGATAACTATGTTTAATTGTTTAATGAAATGATATCTTAATTGGATGGCTAAATTAGTTGATGAACTTGATGAGAGGGGGTATGGATGTATGTGGAGAGGGCTAGGCCCTAGTCTTGTATTTGTCTGCAGGTGTGGATGAAAAGGGAGTTTCTCCCCAACTCAATTCGGTTACAGAAGCTTCATTCTGTTTTCTGAAACCACGCGGTTGACCGAGGATGAACCGGGGTTCTTTCTTAAGGGCCTCTTTGACTTAGAATTGGATGGACTTAGGTGGAACCTTGGCTCATTTGACTTTGTACGAGGAGCGTTTTGAGCAGATGATTCCTCGTAGTTATTTCCGTTTTCTTAGGTTTCAATTCATCTCAATCTTGAACGGAATGGGACAATGGGATACCATTTTTATATCTATGCACGAAGAGATTCCGTTCGGGTATCGCGAACCCTAATTCCTTTCGTTGACTGAGTAGGGTTGTACGAGACTCCGGGAATAACAATTGACTTAGGATTGGATTGTCTGTCGCTTTTGATTCTACATTGTACCGTCTGGTACTATCTACATGTAATGAACATGTTCAATAGATCTGTTTGCTTTACTTTGTTTGTGGATCACACTGAGAACTTAGATGATGAACTTAGGATCCCTTTTGATGTTCCGTTTGTTTCGAGGTTTGGTTGAAGTGTTGAGGCTAGGAAGCTTTGATTGTAAGGCTTGAAGAGAACTACTATTTAAGTTTGTTTGAAGTTTGATTTGATTTGGAATAAAGTAGTTTCTCTAATATTGTTGAATCTTGTTCGCGCAAGAAAGCCTAGCCCCTCACTGATGTTTATTTAGGATTCCTTGTGTCAGGCACCACTCAGCTATTAACGTTCAACACAGCTGGGGCACCACCTGTGTGAGGACTTGATCTAGAACCTTGAGGCAAGATTGGGCCAGAGCCCACGGGGCCCGAGCCGCATGAGCCCAAGAAGACCGTCTGCAGTTCGGATTTGGTGTAATGGACACCAAGGTGTAATGGACACCACTTTGAACACTTTGATTGAAGGGTTATGATCCCAAACTATTCATATCTCCACCACGACTCAATGTGAGTAAGGGAGGGCAATGACACTATCCCGTGGTAATTAGCATATGTGGACCGCCTACTTTGATAGTCTGTTTATGATTCAAATGCAATGCGTTTCGTATAATCAGACCGCTATGCATTTCATATGATCTTGTTTATCGTTTACTCTCTTTAGTACTGCATATCTTTAGTGATTTATATATCTATCTGCCTGCCGACCGTTGTGTTTGATGATGCTACTCTTGGTGTATAGGTACCGAGCCTTTCTACCCCGAGGAGGAGGAGGCGACGGAGGAGGTTCAGGCGGATCAGCCTGATGACTCCCTAGAGTACAGTACGGACGGCATAGTATAGCCGTATCGACCCCGTACACGAGAGCCTTCATGTTATATCTGATTAGTTCTTCTTTTGGTTTATTATCTTTTGATTAGGCCTAGTTTTAGTGTGGCCTTCTTATTATTATTAATATTTTGTTAACAGTCTCAAACTTGAACTCTAGATATGATATTCAGTATTTGCTCTTAAACTATACATCTTTAAGATACCAATTGCATTTATGAAGCTTCCGCTAATTGTTATATGTATATTTGAGGAAATGTTTACACCTCACAGCGATCTTCGATCCGGATGGGACATGATTAGGGCCAGGTTGCATTTGATTAATGTTAGAAAATTTTTAATTGGCCCTAATTTCACGCATAACCCCGGTTTCACTTTTGGGAGCGTGACATAATATAAGAAAAGAAAGTAAATATGAAAACAAAACCACTTTCGATGGTATTCTCGGTTGCATTTAGCGTATGCAACAAGCCCTTAAACCCCTAGATTCCTCCTAGTGGACGAGTTGTGCATCGTGAGGGCTTGCAGTGAATATACCTACAAAATTTTTTTTTTTTTTTTTGCAAAAGAAAAACGAAAATCATAGCTTCACATTCAAAACCTTAAAAACGTATACAATCTGTGTAAAAGTGAGGGATCAAAATTTAGCACTTTTTCAAAAAACTCTTTCCGTAAATAAAATAGTGAACCATTGTTTTCTTTTGCCCAAAATAAATATCTTCAGCCAATAAAAATTCTCTTGAAAGTTTCCCTCTAAAAAATTAAAATTTTTTTTACTCCTGAAAAACGAAAAAGAAAATGTAGAATGAAAATTGAACAAATGATCACATGTCAAGTTTTAACTCACACCCCCAAACCTAAATTCAACATTGTCCTCAATGTTATGAATGCATGTGTAACGTGACAATAAACAGTAAGGAAAATTGGAACAGTTTACCATGCGGGGTGATTGCAAAAGAATGTGATTAACCAGCTCAATTACCTTCCAAAATTGGGTTGCCTCCCAAACAGTGCTAAGTTTAATGTCGTCAGCCCGACATGACAAAAATAATTAGTCCTGGTAAATTGGGTCTTCTAAAATGATATCCTCAATATTTTTATCCTTCAGTTCCAGAAACGGTTTCAACCGTTGACCGGTCACTTTGAAAATATCCCCATTCTTGGGATTTTCAATTTCCACCGCACCATGAAAGTAAATAGTCCTGACTATGAATGGACCAGTCCACCGGGTTCGTAACTTCCCTGGAAACAAGTGTAACCGGGAATTATATAAAAGGACTTTCATACCTAGTTCAAATGATTTTCTTAAAATTGACTTATCATGGTTCAACTTCATTCGTTCCTTATAGATCTTGGCATTCTCATAGGCATCATTTCGAAGTTCTTCCAACTCATTGAATTGCAATTTGCGCAGAGTACCCGCAGTGGGTAAGTCAAAATTAAATTTCTTAATGGCCCAATAAACTCTGTGCTCCAATTCAACAGGCAAGTGGCATGCCTTACCATAGACCAACCTATATGGAGACATCCCAATAGGGGTCTTGTAAGTTGTTCGATAGGCTCACAGTGCATCGATCAATCGTAAAGACCAGTCTTTTCGAGTGGGATTGACCGTCTTTTTCAGAATTTGTTTAATTTGCCTATTTGAAATTTCCGCTTGGCCACTTGTTTGTGGGTGATAAGGTGTAGCAACCTTATGGGTGACAGAATATTTTTTCAACAAATGCTCCAAGGGATGATTACAAAAGTGAGTGCCTCCGTCATTAATAATCGCTCTAGGGGTACCAAAGCGAGAAAAGATATGATCTCTCACGAACTTAATCACCACATGATGGTCATTCTTCTTTGTCGGTATGGCTTCTACCCACTTGGAAACATAGTCTACTGCCAGTAAAATGTAAAGATTTCCAAAGGAATTTGGAAATGGCCCCATGAAATCAATTCCCCACACATCAAAAATTTCCACTATAAGTATGGGATTCAAGGGCATCGTGTTTCTTCGATTGAGCTTACCAAGCTTTTGACATCTTTCACAATTCAAACAGAATGTGTTGCAATCTTTAAAAATGGTGGGCCGGTAAAATCCACATTGTAAAACTTTTGTAGCTGTCTTTTTCGAACTAAAGTGGCCCCCACAAGCATGATCATGGCAGAAGGAAATGACCGAGTAATGGTCATGATTAGGAATGCATCTCCTGATGATCTGGTCCGGGCAGTACTTAAAAAGATACGGGTCATCCCAGAAAAAGTTCTTGACCTCAGCTAGAAATTTTGATCGATCTTGTTTTGACCAATGGGTGGGCATCTCCCCTGTAACAAGGTAATTGATTATATCTGCAAACCAGGGGATTTGAAAAATACTGAGCAATTGTTCATTCAGTGGGACCTCATCTGAAGGCTCTAAAGGTATCTTCGAAAGATGGTTTGCTACAACATTCTCACATCCTTTTTTATCTCGTATTTCCAAATCCAATTCTTGTAGCAGAAGGATCCACCGGATCAATCGGGCTTTCGCATCCTTTTTTGATAGAAGGTATCTCAAGGCTGCATGATCCGTGTAGATAATGACTTTAGACCCTATTAAGTAGGACCGAAATTTCTCCAAGGCAAAAATTACAGCTAGCAATTCTTTTTCAGTGGTTGTGTAATTGAGCTGTGCATCATTGAGGGTCCTACTAGCATAGTAAATCACATAAGATAGCTTTCCAACCCGTTGACCCAAAACAGCTCCAATAGCAATATCGGATGCATCACACATTAGCTCCAATGGAATGGCCCAGTTAGGTCGGTGAATTATAGGGGCTGAAGTTGGTTCCTTTTTTAGTTTTTCGAAAGCCTTTAGACACTTCTCATCAAATTCAAACCGGGACTCTTTTGTCAGTAATTGGCATAAAGGTTTAGCGATTTTACTGAAGTCCTTGATGAATCGACGATAAAAACCAGCATGGCCCAGGAATGATCGAATCTGATTAACTGATTTTGGTGGTGGCAATTTGGAGATCAAATCAATTTTTGCTTTGTCTACCTCAATTCCATTATCAGAAATAATGTGTCCCAGAACTATACCCCTTTTTACCATAAAATGACATTTCTCCCAATTTAATACTAGATTTTTTTCTTTACATCTTTCAAGTACTAGGGACAAATGATGTAAGAACTCATCAAAAGAATTGCCAAAGATCGAAAAATCATCCATGAAAACCTCAATGAATCTTTCTACCATGTCAGAAAATATGCTCAACATGCACCTTTGAAAGGTGACCGGTGCATTGCATAACCCAAAGGGCATGCGTCTGTAAGCGAAAGTGTCAAACGGACAGGTGAAGGTGGTCTTTTCCTGTCCTCGGGTGCAATTGGGATTTGATTATAGCCAGAATAACCATCAAGAAAACAATAATATGTATGACCGGCTAGCCTTTCGAGCATCTGATCCATGAATGGGAGGGGAAAATGATCTTTCCGAGTAACTGAGTTCAACTTCCTATAATCAATGCATACCCTCCATCCAGTCTGTATTCGAGTGGGTATCAATTCATTGCCTTCATTTTGAACCACTGTTATTCCAGATTTCTTTGGTACCACTTGAATTGGGCTCACCCATGCACTATCAGATATCGGGTAAAGCACTCCTGCATCGAGTAATTTTAAGACTTCCGACCTAACCACTTCCTTCATTGCAGGGTTTAGTCGCCTTTGTGGTTCACGAGAAGTTTTTGCATTTTCTTCCGAATGGATTCAATGTTGGACCACAGATGGGCTAATTCCTTTAATATCTGCAATGGACCACCCTATAGCTTCCTTATGCTCTTCCAAAATTTTAACGAGTTTTTCCTCTTGGACATGGTCCAAGTCTAAAGCTATAATCACTGGAAGGGTTTCTAGCGGGCCTAAAAATACATATTTGAAGGTATTCGGCAATTGTTTGAGTTCTAACGTAGGGGGCTCTACAATTGATGGGACAGGTGGGGAAGCAGATGGAGTCAGAATCTCATTCTTCGGTTGCCACTTGGAGCAATCCATGGATGGAGTTGAGTCTGACAATGCATTAACTTTCTCAATATGTTCATCTACATCAAAATCACTTCCAAAGTGGGTCAGACAAGCCTCTAATGGATCTTCAAGTTTCAAATGGGGTAAGTGATTTTCCACCAATTCATGAATGTAACTAACTTCAAAAACCCCATCATCCTCATCATGAGGTTGCTTACTGACATTAAAAATGTTCGCTTGGACTGTCATGGTCCCAAAAGAAATTTGTATCACTCAATTCCTACAATTGATCAAGGCATTTGAGGTGGCTAGGAATGGTCTTCCCAAGATTATTGGAATTTTAGTTTCAGTCCCAGATGTGTGTTTAGTATCCAAAACAATAAAATCGACAGGGAACACAAAGTCTCCGATTTTTATAAAAACGTCTTCGACTACCCCCTTGTGGTATCGAATGGATGCAACAACTAATTGCAAGGTCACATGGGTCTTTTTCAACTCCCCCAAACCTAATTCTTCATAAACAGAGTATGGAAGAAGGTTCACACTTGCACCCAAGTCTAGCAAAGCTTTCTCTATGTGATGGTCCCTTATCTGGCAAGAAATGGTAGGACACCCTGGGTCCTTATATTTGATCGGGGTTGGACAGGAAATGATTGAGCTAGCTTGTTGGGCTAAAAAAGCCTTCTTGGGCACATTGGTAGTCCTTTTGAAGGTGCAAAGATCCTTCAGAAATTTTGCATAGGCCGGAATCTATTAAATAACATCAAGTAGTGGGATATTAATTCTCACTTGTTTGAATACTTCTAGCATTTTATCCAATTGAACAGTTGATTTTGCTGGGCCTAGCCTCTGTGGGTATGGTGCCTTAGGAACATAGGTCCTAAGAGTGGGCTCACTAGGTGATGGTTTAGCATTGACTGGGTTCTCTGGTTCAAATATAGGTTCAGCATTCACACTTGGTTCCCCATTTTCTACTTTCTTACTTGATTCATCCTCAGGTTCCTTCAGTAGTTTGACCTTGTTATCAACCTATGTACCAGGCCTAATGGTGATTATGTATTTCACTTGTTCCGGGCCTTTTCCTTTAGGATCATAAACAACCTGGTCCTTGGGATTAGGTTCGGGTTGACTAGGGAAGGTTCCCTTGTCTCTGGCACTGATGGAGTTGGCGGTTGGACCATCTGATATTCTAATTTTGCAAGGGTTTGAGTATGGCCATTCAAAAGTTGAGTAGTGGGCTGCTGGAATTGAGCAGTACCCAGGGTCAATTGGGCCGTGGTTTGAGACATGAGTTTCATGGCCTCATCTAAAGAATCTACCCTCTGGGTCAATGGATTGGAATTGAAATTGGGTTTTTGGAAACCGGGTGGGGCACTCACTTGAGATTGATTGGGTTGAAATTGAGTGGACCGAGATGGGCCACCTTGAGTTGGGCCTTTGGTCCAAGAAAAGTTCGGGTTGTCCCTCCAACCTGGATTGTAAGTGTTAGAGTAGGGGTCATACCTCTGACGATTATCAAAACGAGTGTTTTGATATAGTGCATTCACCTCCTCAACAGATTCGGTCTGACCCAAAATTGTTGGGACAATCCCTCCATTCATGGCCTGATTATATCGTAATGACTCCAAAGTGTTTGAAGTGGGCTTTTGGTTCAGTTCTAAGGCCTCTATTCTTCTCACCAGTGTGGCCAATTTGGCCTTTGCCTCAATTTTGGGTTCAATCTTGAACATCCCCCCTTTTTCAGGAATGGTGGGTTTGATGGGCTCCCTCTTAATTGGGGCCTACTGCAATCTGTTTTCAGCGGTATCTTCCAAAAATGTCCATGCTTCTTCTGCTGTTTTCTGTGTAAATTGCCCACTACAGAAATATTCTACTATTTGTTTGGTTGGGTAATCCATGCCTTCATACACAATTTGGACTAATCGGATTTTTTCAAATCCATGGTGGGGACATTGGATTAAGAGGTCCTTGAACCGTTTCAAATAACTGTAAAGTGTCTCCCCTTCCATTTGATGGAGTCCATTGATGGCCTGCCTAATTGAAGCGGTTTTCTGCTTAGAGTAGAATTTTTTGTAAAATTCTTCGACTAACTTGGCCCATGTAGTGATGGACCTGGCCTGTAAGGCATAAAGCCAAGCTTTAGCCTTTTCTTTTAGGGAGAAAGGAAATAATCTAAGTTTAAGGGCCTCCTCAGTCATGTGATTGATTCTCATGGTCCAACAGATGTCCTCAAATTCCCTAACATGTTCGTATGGGTTTTCATGGTCTAGCCTAAGGAATACTGGGAGCATCTGGATCATGCCGGATTTCAGCTCAAATGTGGCATTGGTCTGAGGCAGGGTGATGCAGGACGGTTGAGTTGTCCTGGTGGGGTACATGTATTCCTTTAAAATCATGGGTGGGTCCATTTGATTAGCCATTCTAATAATTTCTTCAAAAATTGAGGACTTTCCGATAATGGTTAAGGCTAATTCGGACTCTATCCTGACTAACCTTTTACCCTTGCGTACTCACAGTTTACCTCTCTCAGGTTTAGAACGCATGCATCGGTTTTAACATTAAAGAAATGCAAGCCTAATCTATATGCGGGGCCCTAATGGTCCTACTAAATGATGCGCAAGCAGTCAAGCACAAAGATTGAGTACAAGAAATTATCCTGGGTTTAGCCTAACTCACTAGATAGCTCCTAACTGGTTTTAAGAGTGCACTAAGGCCTCCAATCCGGTCTTATGAAGCCAAATCGACCAGGTAAGTCCCCAGGATGAGTGGTGGGGTCACAATGCACTTGGCAAGGGTCCCGCTTAATAACCAAACTACTAGAACAGAGACTGCCACCCTTTGGAGGGACATGACTTACCTAGACATCGACTTGATCAAAGAGTGCAATTGGTGCAACCTTTTGTGGTCTTCGTCCTAATGAGCTCGAGTCCTATGGTCTCGTTTCTACTTTATTTTAATTAATGTTTAGGTTACTATATGAGAGGTGATTAAATCTAATTGGGCAAGGATCTGGTGATGAAATCTAGTCCTTATCTTATTGGGGTCAATTGCCCTTCACTAAGTGTGTGGGGTCCAATTTACTTGGTGTGTCAATCACACAATCATACTTGCTGAAATTTAAATCACCCAAGCCCCACTTGCAAGTAAAAGATTCGTGGGGTAAAGTTTAGAAACTCTTAAAGTGGGCCCATGCTTCTCTCTGTTTTTTTTTCTTTTTATGGGAAATTTTAGCAATTCTGAGAGCAACTTGTTTGCTTAGAGCAAACCCACGCAGTTTCCTTCTTTTGTGCAACTCTTCTCTTACCAAGGTGACCTATTCAAAAGAAACTCTTGTTAGTAAATTCTATGTTAACAAATCAACTTAAAATTCTATCTTATCCTAATTAAAAAGAAATAAGAAAATTCAAAAGATACAAAGTTAATAAAAACTCTATCAAAGTGGATTCTAAGTTATTGAAACAAATCAAAAATTCTATCTAAAAAAATATATATCAGAAATTCTAAATTATCCGAACAAGTGTCTAGATATGGTTAGAGTTTTCAAAAAGTTTTCAATTATAAGAAATCCAATTTCATCCAATTCAAATTTTAGATTTTAAAACTCTAACTAATCTAAATAACTTAAGAGATGGAATTTTAAAATTTTCAACTACCTAATTTCAGAATTCAAAGGTTAGCATATTAACCAAAACAACTAGTCCTAAAGATTTTAATCTCTATCTTACCAATCCTAATCTAATCAAGATACTAGTTAGACCAATCTAATTTTTTTTTTGTTTTTATTTACTGAAATTCGGAATTAAAAGAAATCCTTAAATTTTTTTTTTGGTTTTTTATTAATTAATTAATTATTCCGAAAATTCAATTAATTATGAAAAAAAATCAGAAAAATCAGAAAAGTTTGAAAAATTAGCAAAGTGAAATACTAACTAATACTAATTGCAAAGAACACTACTAAAGCAAATTAGATGACTAAACAACCAATGCAACCTAACTATGAGCATGCATATGAATCTAATAAAAAAAATCAAATTTTTTATAAAAACTAAGATTTGGCTCCCCGGCAACGGCGCCAAAAACTTGATGTGATTTTTAAATCCAATCTTTTAATACTACAAGTGTACAGTTGTCTTTTTGAGACAATGACAAGTACAGGTCGAATCCCACAAGGAGCACTACTAAGTTAAAATTTAAAATCTGATTTTTTTTTTATCAATGACAACGACAAGAGAGATAAAGAAAAGAAAAACAATAATAAGATTGAGAAAATTCTAGATCTAGAGTGCATCAATAAAATATGAGAAAATGCAGATTAGAATATTATGAATCCATTAAGTAGTCCCATCATCATTCTATGCAATAGATAAAATAAATTTGTCCAAAAAATTCTTCAAATCAGAAACAAATCAATGTTTCTGATTTGGATAGTTTGTCTATCAAAGAGCACAATTTTACACAATTTATTTTAGGCAAAAATCTCCAAAAATCTCCTTCACCTAATAAAATTATGAACTTAATTAAATATCACATATTAATCAAAGATAGATTATCAAAGAATTTCAATCTAAGAATAATCTATTAAGAAAACATAATGATTAAAGCATTGTTCAAATAAAAAAATTGAATAACATAGGTTGTCAATGACAGAAGGCGGATTTATTATTATAATCAATACACAAGTGACGAAAATATCACATAAGTTAACGATGGGAAATACTTAACTTCATCTGACACTTGTATCCAGGGATCCACTCCTCCATTGCAAAAGATGTGATTTTCATTAAGAACTTCATAGCAATTACAAATTTCTCTCACACCCTTCTAACCTAGTTCTAGAACAGGGCTCTGGAGTACCCACAGATTGTTCTTTTCTTTTCTTTTCTTTTAGAGAGAAAGGTAGAGAGAGAAGAGAAGTGGGGAAGAAGAGAGAGAGTATTAGGGACGTCCAAGGGAGGAGTTCCTTTTTCTCGTATGCTATATCTTGGTTCCTTTTATTTCTCCGGTTATCTATCAGATGCATTGATTCTGGACACATTCTCTGCATATTTGATTTTTCTTCATTGATAAGGTATATGATCGAACCCCAAGTATAGGGTGCAATTGTAGTAATAATCTGGTGAGTCCAGGTCGATTTACAGGGAGCAATGCTTTTTAAGAAACTTTCCAACCTTAACCTGTCCTAATTTAGAAACTAAATCTAACCTAATAAAGAAACTAATCAAATTACAAGAAAATTCCTAAAAACTGAAAATTAACAATTACAACTTTCCAAATAAAAAAATAAACCTAAACTAAGTAAAGAAACCTAGTTTACTCAACCCTATTCTAACTGTAACCTGCAAAAATAACAAACTCATCAAAACAACCAATTTAATATAAAATAAATCAAAACAAAAATTCCTAAATTAGATCATAATTACCAAAATGACTTTTTTATGAAAATATGAATGATCTATAACGCCCTAAATATTAACAATGCAAGTTTATGCAAGTTTCTAAAAATTTGATGCATGCTGTAAAAAATTCAAAAGTATGGAAACTCTTGCACAGGCCCAATTTTTCTGAACTGTACGACAGGCCTAAGTTGATATGAACCTAAATCTAATGGCTGGAATCAATACTCTAATGATTCATGAACACAACAAAGAAAGAATAATGGAAAAAGGATTTAAAACGAAAACGTTATGGTCACCTAAAGATGCCTACTTGAACTGTTTCGCTGCTGAAATTTGAACGCAGGCTTCCCAACTACCCCTTTTTGAGCCTTTGGTTGACACGGTTCCCGAGGTTATTTTTAGCTGAAATTCTGGGGTTTCAAATTCCTATTACCATACTTTAAATCTGCTATTTTTAGGACCAAAACATTCATGTTTACGTGGTTTTTAAATCGCGCACTTTTGCAACTCAGTTGGGCCAATTCTGCTGAAATTGTGCAGGATTTTTCACTATTATCATACCAGGTCTGAATTTAGTCTTTCTAATCATTTAATAATCTTATGATTTCAGCAACAAAACTTTTTCTAATGCAATTTCTAAATGTGATGCATGCACAAAAACACTTTCCAACCATATACTATGCAGGTAGCAAAAATAGTAAGTTTCAACTAATCATGGAAAGATGCAAGTTGGGTTTTTAAATCTAGAATTTGTAAATAAATAAAAAAATCTAAATATTAATTTTAATAAAAAAAAGGGGTGGAAAATAAAAAGCGGAAAAGTGGTACCAAAGATCTAGAAGCAAGACAATCCTACAAGTATTGACAATGCGATAATATGCAATCCTCTCTTCTCAGATTAGGAAAAAAAATAATGCAAGTGGTTACTTGTTGTCTCTCGACTTTTAATCATTTTTATTTTATTTTCAGACCCTAGATCTAATCATGTGAAATATTGTCTCCAATCAAAACACATAAAAGAACTAGAATGAGAAAAATTAACACACTTACATAAAGAATTCGCAGAATCAATCCAAGCAGTGTCTTTATTCCTTGATCTTGAAGTACATAAAATTAAGATTATTCTCTCTTCATCATTCTCTCAACATGATCTCTCAATCTATGTCTAAATAATTAGAATGGAGAAGAAGAAGAAGGGGATTAGAGAGAAAGGGTGGATGGGAGTGGAAAGGGAGAAAACTTCCAAACTTTTCTTAACTCAAGGCATTGAACGTCCATCCCTTTGTTGGCTTGGTTTTTATAATTTTTTTAATATTCCTTGTTTGGTAAGACTCCTCTTCCATCTTGGCTTGAACTCCAAGCAATCCTTCTCTTGGCAACTTTTCTTGATAATGATAAAGTCTTGTGGTCCCAATCTTTCCATCTTTGGCCTCCTCAAAAGGTCTTTAAGATTGCACATGAGAAGGATTCTTAAAAAATCAGATTTTGTGCTTTTTTTCTTGTGCAACCCATATGTGGAACGTCCAACACATCTTGGGTTTCTCTACTTGTTTCTTGGTTTACTTTCCATCTTTGGTTGGATTCCTTCTTGGATTAGATTTCTTTTTTTTTTTTTTTTTGCAAGTTTGACTCCTTTAAGCTTCTTTAAATCTCTTTCCATTCTTGAACAAATCTCTCTCTTCATCATGTGGGCCCATAAAAATATGAATTCTCATGCTAACAAAGTGGGGCTCCTCTTACTCAATTTACTTCAATTCAGCAATGTCGGGCCCAGGATGACAATGTGTGCTTGAAAGTGGGTTCCGTGACAGAGGCCTGTAATTCTTATTTTCTGCACATTCTAATTCAACACATCAAATACTGAAGAGCCCATATTGAGGCGGGACTCATCCGGACAGAGTTCTACTCCAACTGGGACTCTTCGGAAAAAATTTGCAAAACATTCTAAGTTAATGCAGAAAATGTATGAAAAGTATGAAAATTCACGTTTCTAGGTGAAAATGCATGAAATGATCAAAATTATATGAATAATGATGCAATTCACTTAATTAAATCCATAATTCATCCAAAATGATACGTAAATGTGCCAAATTCATGAATTCAACAGCTATATTATACACAAAGAGGCTTTCCTGGACCTCTCCACCTCTTCTATCTCCCTTGACAGTAGCCCTGGGAAGGACACCCCGTATTGGCATGCCAGCTCCTCCGGGGATCTCTCTATCAGGGAAGCTTGGAATCTGCTGCGAACTAGAGACATGGAGTTGCCCTGGTTCGGGCTCATTTGGAACAAGCTTATCAACCCCAGATTGGCCTGTTTCAGTTGGAGGCTTATGCATGGGAAAACCCCCACAGAACAATGGGCTAAGCTTAAGGGCTGGTCGCTGGCGTCTAGATGCCCTAGCTGCTGTTCTGAAGAGGAATCGGATGTGCACCTGTTCTTCTCTTGCAATCTGGCCTCTAAGCTGTGGAATTGGATCATTCTTTCTTCTGGTGCTCAGCCCCCCCTTACATCTTTGCCTCTGCCATCTGGAACCTCCTCTCCCGAGGGAAAGATATCACTGGTAGAAAGAAAGCGGCAGCCATTGTCTTCCAAGTTAGCTCCACTCTCTGGGTCTTACAATGAAGCGAAATTCAACTCCAAAAATCCTTCTATTTTGAAAGCTAAGTCTAGGATCAGGGACAGCTTGCCTGGAGAGAGCCTTTCATTGGGTGATCTAGTCCTACTTTGTCCTCAGCTCTTGTCTCCGAGAGTTTTTCCAGGTGGTGTAGTGGAGCTTGCTTCTTCCTGTTTTCCGCTGTTTGGAAGTCTTACCTTGCCAGTAGTTGCTCCCTCTTCTGCTGTTGCAGTCTCTTTGTTCAGGTGGAGCAGTGGAGCTATCAGAGGTGCTCTCAGAGTTAGCAGCTGACTCCCTGTAATTCTTCTCAGCGTGGGTTCTGCCTGGTAGTGGTGGGAATTTTTCTCTTCGCATGGTGTTTTTCCTGTACCCTGTAGCGTGTTCTTGCTGCTTGAAGTGTCTCAGCTGGGAGGAGTTCTCTTTGTTTGGTTTTCTGCAGTTGTTTTTCTCTTCCTTTCCAAAGTGGTTGCTGTGGTAGTTGGTTTTGTGCAGTTCTGTTGTGGGTCGTGCTGCCTTTCGCCTTGTTGCCACGAGGTCTGGGAGAATTGGCAGTTTGCTGCTCAGTTTTGGTGGAATCAGTTTCAGTTTAGTGCTAAGTGAGTAAGTGTGTTGTAAGTGCTGGTTCGTTCTCAGTTGCTGGTATCTGTTTCCCCTTGCCCTTCGGTTTTGCTTTCTTTTCCTTGGTTCTGTTTTGAGCAGTAGCAGAGGAAGAGGTTCTAGGGTGTTCGGGTTCTGGGTTGTGTTTGCTTTTCAGCTTTTCTTCTGCTGCTTCATCTCTACCTCCTTCTGAGTTCAGGTGCTGTGATGGTGGATCAGTGCCTTTCAGCTGTGGGGTGTTTGGTTGTCTGCCCTGTGGTGCTACTGTCAAGGAGAGGCTAGGTAGTGTGCAGTCCTTCTTCCCTGGAGCTATCAGTTTCTGTATTGAATAGCCCTCTCTTCTCTCCCCTTCTTTGCGTTTTCTTCTTTGGTTTGTTTAGCTGCTGTTTTTGTTTTTGTTTGCCCCTTTGGTGGTTGTCTCCTTGTATTTTGGGGGCCTTTGGCCTTTTCCCTCCTCTTCAATTCAATTTTCCATTAAGCAAAAAAAATATTTATATGTTTGGACCGAAGGCTATAATGTATTGTAACTGTACCACCTCCACCGGACCACCATTTTGGCCTACTTCTGTTACTCTATTTACATGTGAATTAAACACTGAAGGGGAAATTTGTCAAATTACCATGAAAGATGCGAAGATTTAAGGGCCTAATAATTTATTTCCGAAGAGGAGATAACTCAATAGGGTGACTGGTGGATAATATTTATTATTAAAGGTGAGATCATTCTATTGCTCTTTGCTGATCTCTCTTAAAAATCCTAATATACTGAAGCTAAAAAACATAAGTCCTTCGATGGTTTCTCTTGAATGGAAATCATTTTTGAAAATCTAATTCCGTCAAAGTGAACGATTGTCTCTTGTATGATCCCCGATCACATTTCACCCTAGTAGGAGCTTGGCCCATTGTATATTTATCATTATTAAAAACATGAATGCTTTTGTAAATAAATATTGACAGTAGGTCCAACTTTTATTAGAGTGAGATTTGGAAAAGACCCATGGTAGGGGGGAGGGGGAATTTATTTTGACCAATTTAGATTTTCTTAATTAGATTCCACTAATGAGACTCAGGAATTTTCTAATGTGATGCTAAGAAGATCTCAATTGCCTTTGTAAAGGTGACCCTCGAGCAAAGTCGGTTTCTAGGTCATTGGCGAGTCCTAAGCGTTAAGAGCCTCATACTCACTAGAAACTCATTGGATTTTTGAGCCAAGTGGGTTTCTAGGTCATCGGCGAGTCCTAATTAATCGTCAGAGGCTCATACTCACTAGAAATTCATTGGATTATTTGGTACATCCTAGTTATCAATAATCTGAACACATGAAAGTAAACCCCTCCTGCAACGGTATCCGACAAATTCACCCCAATCACACTAAGTTTCACCAACAGATTGATCACAAACATTAGAACAAGTGAAATTTCATAGCATTTTATTAAAATGGTTTATAAGCTTGTTATTCTCAGAATGGCCCCAGCACCCTATGGAGTGAAATTTCTCCAGGGCGTATATGGGAGTGCCGTTTAGCTTGAAAGGCATCCATGTTTAACCTGTGGGCTCCACTTACACGAATTTAGGATCAGCCGATCAGGTCTAGGTAGGTGACAATATGCATGGCACTATCTAATAATGGAAATTCGGCAACCAAGATAAACCAGAAAGGAGGGAAATTCAAACGGCTTTAATAGAGTTCGGCTCGATCCTCAACAGAAAGGCTCCACTATATATATATCTAAGTTCGCAAGGAAGAAAAAAATACAAAGCGTACTTAAAAAGGCAGAAATACAAAACTGTAACTAAATGTTTTACATTTAGTGCACCTAGACTTCATCTCCCAACTCCTTGAATGAGGAGGTTGTATGGTACCTAGACAAATTCACAGCCAAATACGCCAGCAGTGGAACACTGCATGCAACGCATATTACTGCAATAGCCAACCACAAGCTTTCATTCGACAGCACCACGTACAACGCTGATGCGAGTGCAACCACTGTTCCACTGCCCGCAAGGCATAATAAGACGATGCTCATACGCAGAGCACTCACGAAGAAGGCTCGGTCACCGAACAAGTTATAGAGCATAAGGAATGCCACGGTCAGGGAGCTACAGAAGGCCACAATATCTGACAGCACAAAGGCCTTTAGTGCAGCTCTTTTTATAAAGACAGGGAAGCCTTCTGCAGGCCCAGTGTTCGTGTACCCGCCTGGAAATGTGAAAGCAGCAGCAAAAGTGACTGTGGCAATCAGTGCCGCAACAACTGATATTGTATTGGCCACTGATCTCAAGTCTGAGCTGCTAAGACATGGTGTCCCTCTCCGACCAAGACTTATCTTCTTCACCCGGGCTAACGGGCTGTTTACAGCTCCAAAAATAGTAAATGACCATCTCAGTAATTCCTGCCATGCAAAATTTCTGATTTTATCAATAACTAAGTGAAAAATCATAATGAAGTCAATAAACTCATGCTGGAGAGCCAAAGAAAAAACTTCCAAAAGAAGTATACCGTTCATGACAAACACAAAATATCAACATCATCACACCCTCATCTTCTACGGCTAAAAAAAATATATATAATTTTACTTTCCTATACAATAAAAACAGCGTATCAACTTCATCATTGGGATATCTATCTAAAATTTGACTTATTTGGCAACTCAACCAATATAGTCCAGTTAGGTAAGGTCCCCATTTCTAAAAAAAAAGGTCCCCTAAAAAGCACTTTAACTCAAATTTTCCGTCACATTTTAAAAAAAAAAAGTTAAAAAAGTAACCTCCTTTTTCGACTAAAAGACAAAAAAAAGAAAAAAAAAAAAACCTCCACAATCAATACAAAAAAGTAAAAAAGATTCCATAATAAATAACTAAAAACAAAATACCATCATAAAACACTTATATTTTATTCTTTTTAAAATAATCTTTACTTCACTCTACTCTTTTATTCTTCTGCTTGAACCTATTCAACGTCATGTACACAAACCTATACAAGTCACATGCATATTTTCCTGATTTGCTGCACGACAAGTATAGGCCTCATCCCATTAAATTCTTTTTCCAGACACTGGCGAAACCTGCAGGGTGGGGCCGGGGGTGCCGTTTACTTTAGGGAAATGTATTATTATTTTTTATGTATGGACCCCCAAATTCTCAAAAAGAAAAAAAAATTATATATATATATATATATATATATATAACTACATGCATTTTTTATACGTGGGCTGTCTAAGAATTTTTTTCTACATAGTTCCCGCAAAGGAAAAATTCCTAGATCCGCCCTTATTTTCAGATATATATATAATAAAATATATTCTTTATTTTTATTTTCTTTTTGGAAATGCCTAGATCTGCAAACTCCGTGAAGTTGGCTCTCGTCAGTTTTTTCAAAATTTCTGTAGTAGATGGTATGAGACAATGGTTGGGATGGCCAAAACTTGAACCTGCCATTCAACTTGGTCAAGCTTGTAAAGTAACTTTATTCTTGCCGAAACTCGACCAAACATCTATCAAACCCATGCCCTATAAGGGAGGGTTGGGCCAGGTCGAATCCTCGTCCTAAACCAACCCATTGCCATCCCTGTTCAAAGAGGCAAAAATAAGTGCACTCTTTATGGATAACGGAATACCCAATTACCCATTGACAATACTGATAGATTTGAGCCAGTGCACGAAATAATACCTGTTCCAAGGGAGATTCCTCGTCAAAATCATTAATGTCTCGAGGTGTGAGGCCCTGCTTGTTTGTGATTCTGCCGTTGGCTCCGTTTGCGAGTAAAATTTTCACAATGCGATCGTAATGGATCTTAGCTGCAAGATGTAAAGGTGTGTTTCCATCACCGTCAGGTTCATTTATCAGCACCTTAAGCTCGGGCAATTCCACTAAGAACTTTAGCATGGGTAGGTTTCCATTCATCACAGCAACGTGAAGTGCGTTTCGGCCTTTTCGGTCCAAAATCTCTGCTGCGCATGGGTTAGAACTAAGTACGTCTTTAACCATTGGAAACTGGTGGCCATCTTTTACAAGAATATGCAGAGGTAAATTGCCGTCGTTATCAGCAACATAAACAAGTGAAGGGTTCGCCGATACAAGTGCGACAAGGGTTGTACGATAACCAAGAGCTGCGGCATAGTGTAAAGCTGTCTTTCCAAAACGGTCCACTCGTTGGATTTCTCTGTGTGTAAAATGCTTCAGCAGAATTTCCACCATATCTGACATTAGAGAAATAAGAATACGAGAGTCACAAATCACCCATCCGAATGGACTACCAAGTTGATCGATGGGTCAATTTTTTTTTATATATATGTGAAATTTGTTGGACATTGCATAGGTAGGCCTGAACCAAATAAAGAGATCCCCTCACTCCTTTTCCCAAGTGGGCCTCAGGTGGGCCCCACAACGATTGGCTTATCCAGTGCACTCGGTGGGAATTGAAGCTTCTATGTGCGCCTCGCTATGGGGCCCACACAAGGATGATACTGGGGATGGCAAGATGTCGGTGGGCCCTACCGGTGTATGGTGACGAGGGTCACATGATCATCTTAACCCCTTGACTAACAATATATAGATTTTAACTACTAAAAATGAATGGATAGTTAATCCAAACCATCCAGTTCATTCGCAAGGGCATGTTTGTGTAATTCAATTAAGTGAATGTTCAAACTAAGGGACGTGAAAAGTTTAATACTCCTCTTTCCCATCTTGTGCAAACTGCGAAAGGCAAAACATTTTTAGACAACCCCATTTTCAAGGTGGGGCAATTTGGAGAACTCATTATTTCAGACCATCTATGGAAAAAAATTCCAATCCATTCAAAATTTATGGCCTCATCTTTTATCGGCCCTCACGAAATCTCACTCCAATAGGAGGTCTTGAACCCACCATTAGATTAAGCACCATTAGAACCTTGAAAGTTTTATAATTTTACAGTGGGCCTAACTATTTCATCCAATTAGATTTTGAGGCTACCATTTGTGATAGGATGTCACTTTTGAAGCTTCCTATGTACGTTACCTATTCTTAAAGGGGCTTGTTATATTCACATCTCTCCTTACTCCTTGCACAAGCGACCATGGGACATTTCCAAAATACCCCCGTCCCCTCCTTCTCCCTGCTCTATGCACAACCCCGGTCTCCCACCTCTGCCTGCCCGCTCCCTCCCTCTCTTTCTCCCTATCTCTCTCCCTCTCTCGCCGCCCAACTCCGCCTGGTGCCCACCACTGCTCGCTCCATCTCCCTCCTTCTCCCTCCCTCTCCTCCCTGGTCATAGAACCTCTCACGTTTGGCCACGCAGGGCCGAGCAAATGAATATATTGTTCGACCATGGGTTGCCAAATAGGACGATCTTGTTTTAAAAGATTATTATTTTTTAAACAGATCTTGGATTATGTACTCGAATTTTAGATTACCATCTTAATGATCAAGATCTGATCCCAAGAGCAAATCTACAAAAGGGTCTTTGTAAACCTCTTAACGATAACTCTCCACAAAAGAGATTTGCAAAAATATTACGGAGATTTAGTTTAATGAACATGGTAGTTGGTTTGAGTATAGTATAGCAAAAGATGTTGCATATTGCTTATATTGATATCTTTTTAGACCACAAATTAGAAAGGAAGGGGGTGGTGAGTCCTTTGTAATCGAAGGATTTACAAATTGGGAAAAGACCGAAAATTTACAAATTCATGTTAGAGGGCCTAACAGTTGTCACAATCAAGCCTACAGGAAATGTCCAGATTTATTAAATAAATAAAAGAAGCACATTCAAACATCTTTTTTGACTCAATCAGACCAAACAAGAGTTGAATACAAAGCGCACCTAAATGCATCCATTGATTGCTTTCGGTTTCTTTCCACTCACAAATTAGCTTTTCGTGGTCATATGAATCTACTCGAAAAATCAGGGAAACTTTTTTGAATTGAGCTTTTTCTGGAAATTGTAATTGAGCGTTTTCTAGAAATTGTACATGTTAACGAAACAATGGCAATATTACTTTGGGCAGCGATCGAAGCATTATTTTACAACCATAGAATGAGTGTAGCAAGATTAGGTGGAGAAGGTTATGATGAGGCTAGTAATATGCAGGGTAAATTCAATGGCCTAAAAGAGCTCATTATGAAAAAAAAAAAAGAACAAAAAAAAAAAAAAAAAAAACAAATATGTATTCTACGTTCATTGTTTTCCACATCAACTTCAATTGGCACTTTTCGCCGTTGAAAAAAAAATCAAACCCAAATTGCCTTACTCTTTAACTTAGTTCCTAATGTATTAAATATTGTTAGAGCCTCATGAAAACGTCAGGACACTCTTTGAGAGAAACAAGTTGCTAAAGTTACTGTAGGGCTTAATAGTGGTAAACTTTCAAGTAGACAGGGCGCCTAAATCAAGTGACTAACCTCAAACGGTCTAGCGATACACGTTGGGGCTCACATTATGGTACACTTATTAGCTTAATTGTAATGTTTGCCTCTATGATTGAAGTGCTTGAGATTGTTGTGAAAAATGCTCAAACTTAGAATAAAGAGCTAAAGCATGTGCACTATTGGATTCAATGAGAACATCTCATTTTGCATTTAACTTGCATTTGATGAAAAATATATTATGAATCACTAATGAACTATGAAAGGCATTGCAGCACAAAGAACATGATATTGTGAATGCCATGACCTTGGTTAAACTATCAAAGCGACGGCTATTATTAGGATTTTTATTGGAAATTCTTGGATTTTGGACAAAACTCAAGTCCAAGTAGAGTTGTAATTTTCTATTTCTTAGTTTTGGACTTTAGTGTTGATCAACATGTTGATTGGAGAAAGAAAATTAAAGAATTTCAAGCTAGAAAGTCAAGTAGAGAAGAATGGGATAGAACCTCTATTCGGTCAACCCAACCCAAGCTTGGGTCGGGCGAGAAGGCCTGCTGTCACAGTTATTTCGAGAGAGAACTCTAGTTTGGTCGACCCAACTGAAATTAGAGTCGACCCAACTTCGTGACAGTTTGTCATTTGATCTGAAAAACCTAACTACTTTTTCTCTCTTGTCTATTTGAATTCTAATTGATCTTGGAAACCTCCTGCACGAATCAAAGGCTATAAAAAGGCTTCTTGTGCAGCCCTTTAGACCACCTCTCCTCCATCCTAAACTTAGATCATCTATAGGACATTTCTTGAGAGTTCAACTACTTTACAGAGCTGCTTGTTCAAAAAGACTTTTTTCTACTTTTGGCTTGTTGATTGAAGCACCTTTAGAGGCATCAAGGTGAGTTGCTGATTCAAGCATGGGCGAACGGTGAATGACAATTCGTCAACAAGAAGAACTACAGTCCTTAGGTTGTGTTTAAATGAGAGAAAGGTCTCGTGATGCTTGGTGTTGTTTTAAATGTTTGAAGCACCTTTAGACCTTTTGTGTTGCCGAGTTGCTGATTCTATAAAGGAATGCCTGGCGTTCCCCTCAGCTCTGCCTAAAGTGGGTCGAGTGCCCTTTTCCTTTATATTTCATGCATAGAGAAAGTGTGTGCATGCACGCCTACTATGCACACATAGAAGATTCAAACTTCTTGACGATTATTTCTTCTTCCTTGTTTTATCTAAACTTCAATTGCATAAAAATAAGATTATCAGGTCAAATCTTTTCTTCCATCTTCTCAGAGGGATTTGGGTCTTGCCTACCAACGTTGGTTGGAATCTAGTTCCCTATGAGGAAGGCTTTCAGCTCCGAGCAGTTACTTCTCAAATCTTTTCTTTCATCTCCTTCAACTCTCTTTCTATTAGGTTGGTGTGACCAATGAAAGAAGCCAAGGTGTTAGACCCCGACCCCCCTTTCGTAGGTTTAGTGCCAATTTAACCTTGATTAGGTACTTAATGAATGTTTTGGATGACCTTTGTGATGGATTAGGTAGATTAGTGGGGTTTGACCAAAGTTAGATATAGTTATGACCTTTTAATAGTTTTATTTGTGTGTGTATTTCTAGTATGAGTGGGTCTTCATGTGCATTTCATCAAGCCTTTTCCTAACATCATTTCCATGTTTGGACCTAGACCAACTGGACCTAACCCAACTCATATTCAAGCCCATTTCCATCAAAAGGCGTTTTCCCAAATTTCGCTTAAGACCTTGGACTTGCATGCAAAAGGAGAAAAACTTGCCCTTTATAACCCAACCATCCCAACGATTTCCACCTCCTTTCTTTCATTTCATTGTGACTGAACAAGAGAGCTTCTCTCTACTGCTCCTCTTCTTTTTCTTTCTTCTTCATTTTCATTCTTCAAGAAGCTTACAGCTGGGGGGTTGTGCTTGTGGGATTGGAGTTGCAACTTCATCGTCTTCCTCATATATCATTTTCTCCACAAGCTCTTCTCCATCTCTTTCATCTCCCCACACATTTCTTGGTTGAGCTATGCCTCTCCATATCTTTCCCTTGTTGTGGAGACCGATCTGAAACTATTGGGGGGCTGTGCATGTTGGATTAGATGAGTTGGGAAGGATCACTGTTAGGATTTTAGTTGTTGGCTAATTCATAGAGTCCGGACAAAATAGGGTTTCTAAACTTGTATTTTGTTTAGAGTTCGGACTGTCAAGGATCCTCTTCCAAAAAGACTGATGTTTCCAAGATTACTGAAGATTTCTAATTCTGAAAGATACTATGGTTCGCTCGAGCGAACCCACATTCGCTCGAGCGAACCCATCACAGAGCATAGATCGCACGACCGAACTTAGTGTGCGCTCGACCCTTCAAGGTTCTGTCTTGGAGATGTTTGTGACAGAAAGCAGTCCGCTCGAGCGAACTCCATCCATCGTTCGAGCGAACAGAGAAGTTTCTATTCCTGAAGAACTGAGGATTCCTATTTCATTCAAGATGCTAATTGCTAATCCTAGAGCCTCTCAAGCACGAATTGAAGACTATTTATAGGCTGCATCTCTCAACCTAAAGAGAAACTGATTAAGGGATTTATTCCTGAGATTGAAAGGTTGAGAAATCCATCTTCTTCCCCCAAGACTTCAAGCTGTTGCTGTGCTGAAGATCTAGAGTCTTGGTTCTAGTTTCCATCCCCTTCCCGAAGGCGGTTTTGCGCAAGCACGGTGAAGATTAGTGACGTGACGTCAACAAGATCTGAGGCAGTCCTTAGGTTGAGTCAACAACTGGGAAAAAGGGTTGTAAGTGTCTTGTAATCTTCTAAGTTTACATAGTGCTTGGTTGTCTGTTGGCCTAGACGATAAGGCCCGTGGTTTTTCTCCCTTTTAGAGTTTTCCACGTATAACTCTCGTGTCTTTCCCTAGTTGTGGTCTGATTGTTTTATTATATTGGAATTAGGATTAAATACTAGTTTAATCACAGTAGTAGGACATCCAATCGAGATCTGGTAATCGGGACTTCTGCCTGTGTTAAGGTAGAACCTACTTTCAATTGGTATCAGAGCCTGGTAGGTCAGGTGTTCGAATCACGGGATACGCGTTTTGCGAGTTTGCAGCAGGAGTCGCGGCGGGTATGCCGTTGAGGGAGGGATTGTTGAGGTCAACATCCACCCTCGCTCCTGAGCGGTCATAATTGTGGTCGAACCCTCGCCCTCACTATAAAACCATTGTTGTGCCGTTTCCTATCACCAATTGGTTTTGGGATAAGTGGTAGTTCAATGGGGTGTAAGATCCTACAATCACCCATCTCCAAAATCTTCATCTTCTCCATAAGCATTCTCTAGGTGAGCTTCTCCATAAGCATTCTCTAGGTGAGTTATACCTTCATACTCTTCCACCTTACTTTCTAATGGTGATTTCTAATTATGCAGACTTGCATGCACCTTCATTTGTCTCATTACTTGCATTTCACCATTGTAGGAAATTGTGATTGAGTTAGCATTTAGGGGTTTGCTTGCATTTGAGCTTAGAGATTGGGGATTTTGCTTGATTTGAGCCAAAAGAGGAAATTAGAGTGAAATGTACCAAAAAGAGGCAAGTATTGATCAATTCAAATTTATGAATGTGATTGATTCCTCGGTTGAGTAATCTTACTCCATTTAATACTAATTCAGCCTGTTTCTTTGAATTGAATTGTTAATGAGAATGGGTTGCCTATGAATGGATTAATGAAGAATGAATGGGTATATTAGAATGCATGAAATGTTGATGAGAACATAAGGGGCTCAAATCATGTTTTAAATAGTCCTTGGTAAGACTTGGAATGAGTAGGAAAGGTGGGAAAGAAGGAAGTTAAGAAACAATGCAAAACAGAACCATTACAGATTCTATCCACAACTTTCTGCCAACCGAATTCTGACAAATAGTTGACTGAATTTATGTAGAAAGTTGGAGATCGAGTTTGGTTAACCGAATTCTTGACCGAACCCTGATTGAAATTAGGCAATAACCAGTTTTCATACACAATCCGAATGAAACTTGAACCCAGTTAGCCGACAAGCAACTGAGAGATGACCAAAACCTCTTCAGGTTACTTTCTAACCATAAAATTAGGTCTTAATTACCGAGATTTACATATATATATATATATATATATATATAAGCGTTTTAGTTGACCCTGAGGTTAACTATGATGTGTACATTGAACCAATAGGTTCTTAGGGTGAGAAAAGACGGACCTTGTAGATCCCTAGACATGGAACCATAACCGATTATCATAGTCCGACGGGAATTGTAACAAATGAGAAATCTTTGGCTGAGATCATCTCATGTGCCTATCCGTTCGTCTAGCAATTCACCGTAGGTGTTGGATTAGGGACTTCGGTATACTATGCACACACACAAAGTGACGCCAAGAAAAAGTAGCACATGCAACGAATTACCTAAAATTACATTGAAATGGACGGTTAGAGATGACGGATAATTAGATTAGGATTGGATAGTAAATATTCTTGATTCTATTAATTGAATTGCATTTGCATATTGTTATTATGCCCTTAAATGTCTCAAGAATTGCTTATATGCATTATTCGTATTACTTCTCAAGTATTATTGTAATTGTCCTACAAATGTATCGTACATTGATGTGAAAAGCGGACTGAGTAAGTATGCATTTAGATTGATTACAAATGATTCGAATGAATTGAAATGAATAGAATGGAATCGCATAAATTCGAAATGAATTGAGTGTGAAAGTCTTACTCAAGTCCTATTGATTGAATTGAATGAGTTGGCGCTACTTGGCCTCGACCGGACGATACACGACAGGGTTGAATCTTGGTTTAGAATTGTTAATGCAGCTGCATAGTAGCTAGTTTGGAGCATCGAAACTCCAGAATCGGGTAGCTAGGAGAACCTTTAGCTGGGTCACTGGTGACATCCCAACATGAGTGCTCTTTATTAAGGGAGGATTTAGCAAAGGTAGTAGCCAACTAGAATGTAAGCATTTGATTTGTGATTTGATAAAGCATGATTTATTCTTAATGCACAATGTGCCTAGTCTCCGATTATTTAACATATTTTAATATTCTGTCAACAATTCGAGTTTCATATAATCTGTGTTAAATCTTAATTGCTCATACATTGTTGAATCGTTGTATTCATGGTGCAACACTTGATGTCACAGGGATCCAGGTTACCGAAGATGATAACCATTAACCATTTAGATTAGAGATTTGATCAGTAAGCACAATCGTTAGCTATGATCGCCAGAGTATGTACAAGAGTGGTAATCTTGAGCTTAAGACTAGATATTTCCTCTTACAGTTAGCTTAAGTATGGTTATAAAGGTTTAAATTATTAGCTTTGCTAAAGTTAAATTGTAGTGTAATGGATTGGTTAATGGACTGCTAATGGCTTTGATATTGATATTGTACATGCTTCCGCAAATAAATGTTCATTGAGAGGTGTCAGTGAGTAATCCTTACACGTGCAAAGTGGAATTTCCTCCTTCGTGAATTCGGACTTTGTCCGAAACAAGTGCGAGTTCACGGCAGTACGCGTGTCATACCTTAGGAACCACCCTAATCGAGGAATTCTCGGGTCCGAGATGTGACACAAGGGTCAAGTCCTTCTCTAGGACCTGGCCAAGTGTTTCACCCTTGCATAGAGCCCACAGATCTCCTGCATGGCAAGAAAGCCCTCTACAACTAAAGGTGAGACAAATGATTGGAAAATAGTGGTTGGTATGGTTCATTAAACACGATCATCTAGATTCAAGCCCCACAAGCTAGTAACTTCTGCATGGTAAGTGCACCCCGAAAGAGGAGGCTTAATATGATCGATGTTCGCCTAACTGTTAGGACAATTGACATAGCTTTGCATGGCCAAACATCTCGACTCTACCCAATGGTAAATTTTCATTTACCTTTCAAACTCAAGAAGAGATTCATCTCATTTGGAAAAAGTTTCATTGGGTCTTCAATGGTGTTATAATGAAACTCTCTCAGGTGAACCCAAGACAAGCTTATCACGAGAACAAGTTGGAGATCATATCCTTGTGGATTCAAAGTCATGATCTTCCTCTAGTTTACTTTAGAGAGGATATTGTGAGGGACATCTACAGGAAGGTGGGTAAAGTGTACGGAAATAGATTCAGTGTTGAAGGATGTATTCCTTATCAAGATATTGTTAGAGTGAGAATCATCATGGACCTCAAGACTCTCTTTCACCTAACCATTCATCTGACGAATGTGGATAAGGATAGATGTATTTAACTAAAGTATGCAAAGACGAACTACATATGCAAGTTTCGTGGGAGGTGGACAACTTTAAAACTCCCTGACATGTGGGAGGGAGAAGTTCATTACCCATTCAGAGAATGAATGGGTTGTGGCTGATATAGAAGAGAGATGGAAAGAGAATGGAAGGTTGGCATTGACGAATAGGAAGCAGCGAACAACCCACCCAAAACTCGGTTGAGCGAACTCAGTCATCCATCAAACGAATGGAACTCAATCTAATGGTAGGGAGGGTTGTTGGACTCTAGGAAAGGAAGAAATACATGAGAATTATTGAGTCTTGCACATGGGATGCGATAGCAAGAGGCCTAGACAAACAAGGGACCAGATCTTTAGAGTTAAGTCAAGGACCCTCTGAAATCAACCTAAGTTCTTAGTAACAGATTGGCCAACAAAGGAAAGAAAATACCGATGGGCTACCATCAGGGTTTGAATTAAGAAATTGCCACTTGGGTCTGGGTTGGTTGCGGAGTGGGCCAGGGATTGGACAACAGATTTCCAACCTAGGAATGGGCATTGGCAGGATGGGAGGCATAACAATAGCCATTAATTGGTGATGGGATAATTAATGATGGGCCTGCAAATCATACATGCGTTGATCCAATGACTCGAATCCATGCTCCAATCGTGGCTCTTTAACCCAAATGGCATAGTTAATACTAGATTAATGCTCTCCTCCATGATCCTTGTGTAGATGAAGAAATGCTTGGGACAAGCAAAAAAGACACCTATAAGGAAGTAGACGAAGGGGGCTAATCCAATTAAGGGGGGTAAGGGCCAAGGACGTTTAGAGTCTTTGACTGTTGATAGTGTAGGAGATCATTCTCAGAGGGCATTGCAAATAACCTCCGCCAAACCTATTGGGGAAAATGGAAGGAGAGAGAAGTTGGATGCTTTCCAAAATCCAAGTTCTTTGCAAGAATTTCACCTCAGATGTGACTCTCACTCTAAGGGGAGGAGTGAGGAAAAAAAAAAAAAAAAACAAACAAAAAGAATGTCTTAACATAATCGAAATGAAGCACACCTACAACTAAGTAGTGAGACATCGAGCAGGCTGAGGTCGGAAATAGCAACAACCATAAGATGGCCCACCCTTAACAAAAAGGTGTAACCCTTTCTTCCTCTTCCCCTCCTCCTTATTTTAGTTTTATTTACTGTATCACCCCGACCCCACCTCAATTGTGTTAAGTGTCTAATTAATTTTAATGGGACGCCTAATGTGGTTTTGTTTGTATTTGGGCTTGAATAGGTAGAATCAGTTGGGTTAGACCATTGACTTGTAGATTATGGCTTTGGGAGTGTTTTGGATTTTATTTGTGTCTTTAGATTTTGTGGGTTTCGGGTGCATTGCATAAAGCATAGCATGGGCTTTGATTTTCATGTTTTGACTGAAGCAATTCAGACCCAAACTGACCCATATCTAGCCCATTCCCTGCATAAAGCCTCTTTTCTGTAAATTCAGTAAACTACTTGGGTTTGCATGCTAAACCCAGTAAAGTCCCCATTTAAACTCATCATTGCAACGATCCTATTCTCTTATTTCTTCATTTCTAGCTGAGACGCCATTTCCACTTCATCTCTTCCAAAATTTCTCAAGATAGGATTGTTAGGGACCTTGCATGTGAGATTGGAGACCTCTATCTTCCTCTTCATCATTAGCTACATCTTCTTCTACAAGATTACAGTCTCCTCCGAGCTTCTTTTTCTTTAATCTTTTACACTAGTAAATATTTCTTATCTTTTTCCTTTTCTCTTGCTTCAAATCAGTGGAAGGAGATTACAATTCATGCATGCATGTTGACTACAATCATTCCTTGCATCTCACCATTGTAGGTTGCTTCTTGAGCTTGCATTTTTGGGGGATTTTAGTTTGGAGATCTTGGCTTGGCTAGGAGGGATTGGTTCGTATAGGATTTGAGTTGCAAGCACCCAAGGCAAGTTAAACCCATATAAATGTATGCGTGCATGCTCATTGATTCCTTGGATATGTTCCTTCATGATAGACTACGCATTTATATAACTCAATTGGATTTTTGGTTTAGATGTACGTAAGGAATGGGTTTGTGTTTCTTGTTGTTAAACCCATATCAAATGGCGTTTGAAAGACTGGGAGAGGAAATAGATGGCCTTGGAATGGAGTACTAGAGAAGTTCTAGATTTTGGATGCAGATTTCTGGATTTCCCGCTCGAGCGCATGATTCCCCGTTCGAGCGCAGATGCTCTCTGGATGATGCTGGCTAGAGCGCATGATTCCCTGCTCGAGCACACCAGCTCTTTGGATGTTACCCGCTCGAGCGCGTCTAACACAAGTCATGGGCTAGGTCAACTTCCAACGACCATAACTTTTGATTCGTACGTCCGATTTTGAAGGTCTATTTATCGTTGGAAAGCTCTTGAAGTGTAGAATTCAATGGTCCATACATATTATTGATCAAAGATTGGGGGAAAATGTGGGATGTTTGGATTTAAACTCTTGGCAACCTGACTCTATCGTGAGCCCAAGTGAAGAAACGTAGTATGATTAGATGGTTTGGCCCAATAGCTGGACCTTAAAGATGGATCCCTTGAACTCTAAAATGATGCCTAGTGGACTTGCAATTTATGTGGGTGCAGCGTGAGCTACCGTACACCCACAAAGGGTATTGTGTTCTTTGTATTTTGGATCCGAACCAAATGTGTTATATTAAGGGATTCAACATCTAAATTAATTAACGCCAAGGGTTCCTTTGTAGAACAATAACGCCAGGATCCTTAGTACTACAGCTAGTTGGACAGTGAAGACCACGAGTGTTCCCGAAACCATAGGCTTGGCTTAATTCATATCTTGATTTCGTATATGATCTATATGCATGCATTTGCATTCCATTTCTAGTATTCTCGTATGACTTGATCATACTTCTTTTTAGTTCATGTGTATCTTTTTGTGCACCGGTTTATGTATATATCCACTTTTGTTTTTGCTCAGTTATACTTATGATGAGTTTTGATTATGTATCAAATGATATGGTCTGTTTCTGTACTATGTTCATTTACCTTTCAAACTCAAGAAGAGATTGATCTCATTTGGAAGAAGGGTCCCTAGGTCTTCAATGGCTTTATAATGAAACTCTCCCAGGTGAACCCAAGACAAGCTTATCACGAGAACAAGTTGGAGTTCATATCCTTTTGGATTCAGCTCCATGATCTTCCTCTAGTTTACTTTAGAGAGGATATTGTGAGGGACATTTACATGAAGGTGGGTAAAGTGTAGGAAATTAGATTCAGTGTTGAAGAATGGATTCATTATGAAGATCTTGTTAGAGTGAGAATCACCATGGACCTCAAGACTCTTTTTCACCCAACCATTCATCTGACAAATGTGGATGAGGATTGATGGCTTTATCTTAAGTATGAAAAGAAGAAACTGCATATGCAAGTTTTGTGGTCTCATTAACATTAATGAAGATGAAAGCCCAATACCCTACCCTCTGTAAAAAAAAAAAAAAAAAACCCAACCTTAGGGATGTGGACGTCTTTAAAACTCCCTGACATGTGGGAGGGAGAAGTTCATTACCCATTCAGAGAATGAATTGGTTGTGGCTGATATAGAAGAGAGATGGAAAGAGAATGGAAGGTTGGAATTGACGAACAGGAAGCAGCAAACAACCCATCCAAAACGCGGTTAAGCGAACTCAATCATCCATCAAACAGTTGGAACTCACTCTAATGCTAGGGAGGGCTGTTGGACTCTGGGAATTGAAGAAATACATGAGAATTAGGGAGTCTTGCACATGGGATAAGATAGCAAGAGATCTGGATAAACAGGGAACCTGATCTTTAGAGATTTGAAAGCCAAGGAGAAAAGGATGGATTATTGGTGTGCATATCTCCCTTGTGAAGAGCAACTAATGCATAGAGTCAACTTTCCTTAATGAGATAAATCAAGGACCCTCTCAAATCAACTTGAGTTCTTAGAAACAGATTCGCCAACTGAAGAAAGAAAATACCGATAGGCCACCATTGGGGTTTGAATTCAAAAACTGCCACTTGGGTCTGGCTAGTTACAGAGTGGGCCAAGGATTGGACAATAGGTCTCCAGCCCAGGAATGAGCACTGGCAGGATGGGAGGCAACAATAGCCATTAATTGGTGATGGGATAATTAATGAAGGGCCTGCAAATCATAAATGCATTGAACCAATGACTCGAATCCATGCTCCAATCGTGGCTCGTTAACCCAAATGGCATAGTTAAGACTGGATTAATGCTCTGCTCCATGAACCCTGTATAGATGAAGAAATACTTGGGACAGGCAAAAAAGACACCTATACGGAGGTAGACGGAGGGGGCATCAATCCAATTAAGGGGGTGGGGGCCAAGGACGGTCAGACTGTTGGTCGTGTAGGAGATCATTTTCAGAGGGCATTGCAAATTACCTTCGCCAAATCTATCGGGAAAATGGAAGGAGAGAGAGAGAGAGAAGGTTGGATGTTTTCCAAAATCCAACCTCTTCGCAGGAATTTCACCTTAGATGTGACTCTCACACTGAGGGGAGGAGCAGGCAAAAAAAAAAAAAAAAAAGAAACAAAGTCTCAACATAATGGAAATGAAGCATACCTACAACTAAGTAGTGAGACATCGAGCAAGCTGCGGTCGGCAATAGCAACAACCAGGAGATGGCCCATCCGCAACAAAAGGGAGTAACCCTTTCTTCCTCTTCCCCTCCTCCTACTTATTTTAGTTTTTCTTAATTCCAAATCAAAATTCACTGGGTAACACGCAAAATCTCAAAATGGGGCCTAAGTTTCTTGGAGATTTTAAATGAGGACAAAATAAAAAGCACATTTCGTAAGTCTTCCCATTCTCTTTCCAAACAGGACAACTGGCGAGATCCAAGACCATCCAGTGTTTTTTCCCTCCATTTTTTTTTTCAAAAATGACGAAAATGCCTTGGTCTTCTTCCACCATCATCCTCAAGTTCTCATCTACATGCTCCTTCTCTAATCCAAAAACATTAACACACCAACCCACTGTACTTCACCATCAAGAGACCGAACTCCAACATAACCCAAACGAACATTTCTATACCCATCACTAGCGTCAACACCAACAACCCATTCATCTTCACCTACAAACTCCCAGCCCAACCTATACTACCTAAAACCAAACACCACCCCATTTTTCGTTTCATCCCACCTCTCTCCATCTCACAGAACCCACTTTTCTAAAACAACTCAACCATCATCTCTTCATCGCCACGATCCAGTGTCCCAAACCCATCCTCTGCTCATCTCTCTTTCTTCTCCACAACACCCACTCAGAACCCATTCTCATCATCCCACCACCTCAACTTCACCACTACATCAACACCTCTCTATCCATCCAATCAAGGAAAAAAAAAAAAAAAAATTCCAGCACAAACCAAAACCATAATTATCATTTGTTAATCATCTTCACCTATCAACTGACTTCATCATCTCTTTCACCCTCACTGCATCTTCTTTCCTCTCACCCATGAACCCACTTACTCATCAAAAACCATTCCGAAACCAACCCACTTGAAGTGTATGCCAGCCTCCAAACTCACAAACAAAGCACACCGCCTTTCATCTGAACCCAATTCATCTCTCTGCCGTCAACTCACTACCAACCACCCTCACAGACAAACACGATCCATCTCCATCCATCCATCCATCACCACTCCTAACAACAATAAGAACACCATTTCCATCAATCCATATTCTCGCACCCACCATATCTTACCCGTGCCCAGAGCAATTTTCCTCATTCGTTGAAACACAGCTCAGGGCATTTTCGACATTTTGGAATAAAAACAGGGAAAGATGTCGGACAGTCTTGGATATTACCGCTTGTCCTGTTTTGGAAGAAAACTGAAAAACTTAAGGCCCATGTTGAAATGGTCCTTTCATTTTATCCTGATGCGAAATGTCCTAGAAACTTAGACTCCATTTTGAAAATCCCCCCGCTAATAATAACCATACTAAATCTAAGAAAGGAATTGTTACACTCCGACCCGAACTAATCCTGATTAGTATTAATTAATTGTGTTTAGCTGTTAAGTTTGATGGTTAGTGTTTATTAACCCTCTTCGACTGAGTTGGATGAGTTTTGCACCTTGTATAAGTGAGTGAGAACCGAATTGACTCAATTGAGTTGAGTCGGGAACTTTTTCGTAAATATAGGTTTTCGTGTTTTTCATGATTTGCGCATCATTTGACATCATCGCGTATATTTTGATGAGTACATCGATTTTCATCATAGGCATTGCTTCATTTGACCAACCGCTGTACCAATGGACCCTCATTTAACTCGAAATGGAAATAAATCAGTTGAATGGACTTTCCTGCAACTCCCATTCTATATAAAGTTTGACCCAGCCCTTTCTCTCTTTCCTTTTCATTCTCCATCTCTCTCTGCACTTCTCCTTTTCTTCCTTTCTCAACTAGCAAGAAGGAATCGTGCATGTGCATTGGAGGCTTAGGAAGTTTGAGAAGGACTCTTCTACATCTTCATCATCTTCTTCACTTCCTCCTCTTCACTAGTTGGCTAGAGACTATCTCCACCCTCCTTCAATCCTTCCAAATTCGAAATACTTAGAAGAGGTAGGCTTCAAGAAACTTTTGGTGGGATTTTAGAGTTGCATTTGAGTAAAAAAGACTCTTGGTTGAGCAACATGCATGTTCATGTAGTTTTTATGTGTTTATTGTTGTTAGGGTTTGCTCATTTGGGGCTCTTGAGATTTTCTTTGAACCAAGTGTATGAGAAGTTTGGAGAACTCTTCTTTGAGGCAAGTATAAGCATGATTTGGGTTACATTTTGTGCATTTTCCATTTGATTCAAGTATTTCTCTTTCTCTCTCAAAAATTTTGGGTTTTTATGTTGATAGATGATAAATGAGTTGGATTCCTTCATGTGGGTTTGTTTTGGAATGTATGGAAGTCTTGTGCATGTGTTATGGGGAGCAAGGAGGCTCATTTTGCAAGGATTAAAGAAGGAAAACTGAACTTCGTAAGTTCTACCGGAAGTACTACCGGTAGAAGTGGCTCGAAAATTGACAGAGAGCTAAGAAATTGAGAACCCTTAGTTCTACCGGAAGTTCTACCGGTAGAAACAGTAAAAAATGTGGTAGAGAGCCTGGAAAGGGTGATTCAGTTGCTTAAACCGGAAGTACTACCGGTAGAGATGTTTCTATCGGAAGTACTACCGGTAGAGACGCTTCTACCGGAAGTACTACTGGTAGACGGACCTGACCCGTTTCTTAGACTTTTTTGGCTCAAATAATGGTGTGTTGACCCTTCTGGGGTATTTCCACCCTCCTTAATCATTCATTTAGTGGGTTTTGGAGTACACCCTCACTTCCGTAGGAACTTAGGGAATTTTTGAATCTTATGACCATAGAATGGGAACTTTAACCACATAATTGGGCCGATGGATATTCCTAGTCTAAGGCTATGCCATGAAAATTCGTTAGGAAATGGAACGTATTCCCTGTAAGTGGTGACACCAAATAAATGTAGTAATTCGTTGATTTTCCCAACCTATTTTGAAATGGACGGTAGAGGACTAGAAATATAAAAATCTAGAGTTAAATTGTAAAACAAAATAGCTTGATTTCTAATTCATTGCATTTCATATTGGTGTATGAATTCCCTTCGAACCTCAGAATCCCACTTAATAGATTGATAAATTCTTAGTAATCCCGTATATCTTATCTTTTATATTCAATTGTAATTCCATTTGAATATTTCCAAATTGATGTTTGGTAGAAATGGAGATTGAATAAGAAATTGAAAAGATGTGATTATCATTTGATTTGATTACGAATAATGAATATGAGTTTACTCAATTCTACTTTTATTCCTAATATTATTGATTCTATCGAGTCGGCACTACTTAGCTTCGACCCAGTGATGCCCGACGGGGTTACACTCGGTTTATAAATTGAGACTACTGCAGTAAGTCATATGAAGCTCCGGAACTCCAGACCGGGTAGCCAGCTAGCCTTTGGCCGGGCCGCTGGTGACATCCCAACTAGATTTGCTCTCTTTGAGAGGATGAGCTTAAGGTAGTAGCCAAGTTGCGCGTTTCCCTTTTTACTTGATCCATCATGCATAAATTATACATTTGAGCATAAAATTTCCAGTTGGTATCTATTGTTGATTTCTATCAATTTAACTATTTTAAATTCAATTGAACCTTATGTACTTCCTTATTTTACTTATGCTTGCTTAATCGTCGTCTTAATGATACTACATTTGGTGTCACGGTCTCAGGTGCAGCCTCCGGTCCCACAGAGACCGAGGAAAGTGAGAAGGCTACCCATGAGGTACCTTCGGGTTTAGTGGAGTGGCCCGGGCCTGAGGCCCATTGAGCTTATCTCCCGGGGAGAGTGTGAACTTTTTGGAGACTCTTTTGTGGTGTGGCTAGCCCCTTTTTGTGTGGGCCACACTTAGACTATAGAACTTCTTTGTGATTATATTTTTGGTATTGATGTATAGGGTCCTTTGGCTACCCTCCTCTGTATAACAATGTAATTAATTGTAAAATTCTTTTGTATTAAAACTTGAACTGTTATATAGACTGAAGGAATTTGATACCTCACATAAATGAAATACAGCTTCCGATATGTTTAATTGTTTTTAATATATTCAGTGAGTTTAATCTCACGCATGTGGACAGTTGCTTTTTCTCTCTTTCGTGTGTTGAACTTGGCTCGAGACAGGATAGCACACGGGAGTACTTGTGGCACACCTCGGGGATTACCCTAGGCCAGGGTGATTCGGGACCGGGATGTGACATACGTAAGTATGGTATCTGAGCCCTGCAAGTCTTTCTAAAAGACTTAGAAACCTTATTAGAGACGTTGTGAGGCTACGTTATAATGGGTTGTAAGTATAGATTAGATGAGGCTAGTTAGTTCTTATTGTGAGATTGTTATTAGTCTTGTATTCTAGCTAGCTTTGTGTGATAATAGTTAGGAAATAGTCTTGATTCTCCAATTGTTTTGCAGGGCAATGGCATCTGGTTCCGGAAACGAGCACAACAGTGGAAATAATGAATTCCAAAATGATGGCTTGTTCGTTGACTTGAACAATGAACCACCCCCTATGGATGATAGGATAATGGCAATGATGGAACAAATGACAAAGACTAATGAATATTTAGCAGCGCTGATGGCCGGACAAGATCCAGTCCAGCCAAATCCAGGACCGCCAGTGGTGATTCAACCTAGGGAGAATGACCTAAATGCTCTGTACGATAAATTTAGAAAAAGAGGAGCTACCGAATTTCAAGGAAAGGAAGATGCCATTCAGGCTGGCGAATGGTTAGAGCATATCAACGATGTATTTGAGACGGTGATCTGTGATAACAGACAGCGTGTAACTCTCACAACCTCTATGTTTCGAGGAGTTGCTAAGGATTGGTGGAAGAACGTTCGAGATCCCTATAGAGCTATGCCTAATGTTATCATATGGGAGACCTTCCAAGAACAATTCCGCCGCAAATTCATACCACCTCATGTACATCGGAAGAAAGAAGAAGAATTCATCACCCTTAAGCAGAACAATATGTCAGTGGTGACCTATGTGCATACCTTCACTTAGTTATCAAAATTTGCCAAGGACCTAGTTGATATGGAAGAGAAGAAGGTGAAGAGATTCGTCGGTGGACTCCATCCGGCGTATGAAGAGCAAGTGACAATGTACCGAAGACCTGAAACTTTTCAGGAGGCAGTGGACAGAGCCTATGTGGCAGAAGAGATGGCTACGAAGAAGAGAAATGTTGATCCAAAACGGAGCATGTACCAAGGGAAGAATTTTCAGTCAAAGAAGCAGAAGAGTGCGATGAGTGGTGCTAATACACCCAAGTGCAAGACGTGTGGCAAGGGGCACCCTACCGAGAGATGTCGGAGGAACACCGGTGCTTGTATTTTATGTGGATCTATGGAGCACCGAGCAGCTACTTGTCCCAGGAACCGGGGCAATTATGGAGCACCGCAACAACCCTTTCAGCAGCCAGCTAAACCAGCACTTCCAGCTCCACCCCAGCAGTTGGCACTCCCAGCACCACCTCAGAGGCCTCAACAACAGCAGCAAAGGCAACAACCAGGGAGGCCTAGACAGCAGCAGCAGACCCACCAAGTACCACAACAAGCAGGGAGATTGTTTGCCACAAACCTAGAGCAGGCAGAGGCGTCGGGCAATGTGGTGGAAGGTACTGTTCTAATATGTGTAACAGATGCTAGGACATTATTTGATTCGGGGTCCACACATTCGTTTGTGGCACCTCATTTTGCCAATGGTTTTCAGCAACCACCTGAGTTGCTTCCGTTTGTATTAGTGGTGTCTACCCCAGTGGGTAAGAGAGTAGTCTGCGATTACTACTACCCCGAATGCAGCGTGCAGATCGGAGATTTGCCGATGCCAGTAGATTTGATTATCTTGATGATGCAAGACTTTGACGTCATCCTTGGAATGGATTGGCTCGCGAAATATAGAGCTTGAGTAGATTGTTTTCATAAGATCATCACGTTTAAAGTGGGAGAGCCTAAATCGAATGTGATGTTCGAAGGTGTACGGAGAGAGAGGCCTAAGTCCGGATTCGTGTCAGCCTTGGACGCTGTCAAGCTTTTAGAGAATGGTTGTGAAGGTTACTTCGCTTTTGTCTCCGAGAAGAAACCGCGTGCAAAACTAGAAGACATCCCAGTGGTGTGCGAATTCCCAGATGTGTTTCCAGACGAAGTTCTAGGACTACCTCCGTCTCGAGAGGTGGACTTCTCCATAGATTTGATACCGGGCACGGCTCCGATTTCAAAAGCACCGTACAGAATGGCCCCAGCAGAACTTAGATAATTGAAGGAGCAATTACAAGATTTGCTAGATAAAGGACTCATACATCCTAGTGTTTCGCCTTGGGGAGCTCCAGTATTGTTTGTGAGGAAGAAAGACGGTTCTCTCCGGATGTGTATTGACTACAGGCAGATCAATCAGGTGACTATGAAGAATAAATATCCGTTGCCTCGCATTGACGAATTGTTCGATCAACTCCAAGGAACAGCTTACTTCTCGAAGATCGACCTCAGATCGGGATACCATCAGTTAAGAGTTCGAGGACAGGACGTAGAGAAGACAGCTTTCCGGACGAGATACGGCCATTATGAATTTCTCGTGATGCCTTTCGGCTTGACGAATGCGTCAGTGGTGTTTATGGCATTGATGAATAGGATCTTCGCCCCTTATCTCGATCAATTTATCGTGGTGTTCATTGATGACATCTTAGTCTACTCGAAGTCGATGGAAGAACATGCAGACCACCTCAGAACTTCACTTCAGCTTTTGAGAATTCATCAATTATATGCTAAACTTGAGAAGTGTGATTTTTGGCTTGATCAAGTGGCCTTTTTGGGGCATATCATTTCGAGAGAAGGCCTAAGAGTAGATCCAGCGAAGGTTGAGGCTGTTATAAATTGGCAGAGTCCGAAATCAGTAGCAGAAATCCGAAGTTTTCTAGGCATTGCAGGATATTACCATAGATTTGTTAAAGATTTTGCTAAGACCTCAGCCCCGTTGACGAAGTTGATTAGGAAGGATGTACCGTTCTTGTGGAATGAAGAATGTGAGACTGGTTTCCAGACCCTAAAGGAGAGATTGACGACCGCCCCAGTTTTGTCGCTACCAGAAGGCTCAGGCGGATTTGTGATATATTCAGATGCATCCAGAGTTGGTTTGGGGTGTGTCCTGATGCAGAATGGAAAAGTCATAGCCTATGGGTCGCGACAGTTGAAAAACCATGAGAAGAATGATGCCACCCACGATCTAGAGTTGGCCGCCATTGTGTTTGCACTAAAACTTTGGAGACACTACCTGTTTGAAGTACACTCAGATCATCGTAGTCTGCAATATCTTTTCTCCCAACAAGATCTCAACATGAGACAGAGACGGTGGCTAGAATTTATTAAGGATTATGATTTTCCGATCAAATACATTCCAGGGAAAGGAAATGTCGTCGCTGATGCATTGAGTAGGAAATCTTTTTTAGTTGCAGCTACAGACACGTAAGAGAGCAAGTTTGATATTTTCGAAGAACTGGACGTTAAGGTCCTATGACTTGGTGACTCGGTGTTGTTAGCAGCGATGTCGGTGTATGAACCAGAGTTGATGACTCGGATTAAGAATGAGCAGTTTGAAGACCCAAATTTAGCAAAAATCAAAGAACATATTGCGGAGAAACCTGATTTCCAGTTGGTGGACGGAGTTTTATATTTTCGGGGTTGACTGTGTATACCGAAGATTGAGCAGCTGATAGACCCAATTCTGACGGAGGCACATCATACCTGATATGCAATGCACCCTGGAAGTACGAAGATATACAGAGACCTCAAAAGGCGATTTTGGTGGAATAATATGAAGAGGGAAATCGCAGAATTTGTATCAAAATGTTACACCTATCAAAGAGTGGAGTTTGAACACAGAAAACCTCCAGGCTTGTTACATCCTTTACCGATTCCTCAGTGGAAATGGGAGTATATATCAATGGATTTTGTTTTAGGTTTACCGTTGACTAGACGGAAGAACAACGTGATTTGGGTGATTGTTGATCGATTAACGAAATCCGCTCATTTTCTTCCATTCAAGAAAGGCATGAAGTTTAATGAGATGGCAAGGCTTTTTGTCGACGAGATAATTCATTTGCACGACACCCCAGCCTCAGTAGTTTCCGACAGAGATACGAGGTTCGTTTCCTTGTTTTGGAAATCCTTTCAGCAGTCCATGGGTACCAAACTCAGTTTCAGCACTGCTTATCACCCACAGACAGATGGGCAGTCCGAGCGCACCATACAAACCTTAGAAGATATGCTTCAAGCCAGTGTTCTGGATTTTGGTGGCGAGTGGGACAAGCATTTAGCCTTGTGCGAATTTGCGTATAATAATAGTTTCCAATCAACTATTGGGATGCCGCCTTTTGAAGCCCTTTACGGACGGAGTTGTAGGACTCCAGTTTGTTGGGAAGAGGTCGGCACAAGGAGTTTTCATGGGCCAACTATCATCGCAGATACGGCTGAGAAGGTTCTTCAGATCATAGAAAGATTGAAGACAGCGCAATCTCGACAGAAGAGCTATGCAGATAATAGAAGAAGGAAGCTAGAATTCCAAGTTGGAGAATGGGTGTTTTTGAAGACATCCCCAATGAAAGGCACGATTCGGTTTGGATAGAAGGACAAACTCTCACCAAGATATGTAGGACCATTTGAGATCAAGAGCCGAATAGGTGATGTAGCCTACAGATTGAAGCTTCCTCCCGAATTTGCAGGAGTACATGACGTATTCCATGTTTCTATGCTACGCAAGTACGTCCGAGATCCGTCTCATGTCATTCAATATGAAGAAATTCAGATCAAGCCAAACTCCACATACGTTGAACGTCCACTTCGTATTATCGATGAGAAAGAGCAAGTGTTGCGGACGAGGACGATACGATGGGTAAAACTTCTTTGGGATCAACATGGACCCAAGGAAGCCACGTGGGAACTCGAAGAACAAGTTGCACGGCATTATCCAGAACTCTTCGCCCAGGTATGATCATTCGGAGGACCGAATGAGTCCTAGTGGGGGAGAAATGTTACACCTCGACCCGAAATAATCATGATTAGTATTAATTAATTGTGTTTAGCTGTTAAGTTTGGTGGTTAGTGTTTATTAACCCTCTTCGACTGAGTTGGATGAGTTTTGCACCTGGTATAGGTGAGTGAGAACCGAATTGACTCAATTGAGTTGAGTCAGGAACTTTTTCGTAAATATAGGTTTTCGTGTTTTTCATGATTTGCGCATCATTTGACATCATCGCATATATTTTGATGAGTACATCGATTTTCATCATAGGCATTGCTTCATTTTGACCAACCGTTGTACCAATGGACCCTCATTTGACTCGAAATGGAAATAAATCAGTTGAATGGACTTTCCTGCAATTCCCATTCTATATAAAGTTTGACCCAGCCCTTTCTCTCTTTCCTTTTCACTCTCCATCTCTCTCTGCACTTCTCCTTTTCTTCCTTTCTCAACTAGCAAGAAGGAATCGTGCATGTGCATTGGAGGCTTAGGAAGTTTGAGAAGGACTCTTCTACATCTTCATCATCTTCTTCACTTCCTCTTCTTCACTAATTGGCTAGAGACTATCTCCACCCTCCTTCAATCCTTCCAAATTCGAAATACTTAGAAGAGGTAGGCTTCAAGAAACTTTTGGTGGGATTTTAGAGTTGCATTTGAGTAAAAAAGACTCTTGGTTGAGCAACATGCATGTTCATGTAGTTTTTATATGTTTATTGTTGTGAGGGTTTGCTCATTTGGGGCTTTTGAGATTTTCTTTGAACCAAGTGTGTGAGAAGTTTGGAGAACTCTTCTTTGAGGCAAGTATAAGCATGATTTGGGTTACATTTTGTGCATTTTCCATTTGATTCAAGTATTTCTCTTTCTCTCTCAAAAATTTTGGGTTTTTATGTTGATAGATGATAAATGAGTTGGATTCCTTCATGTGGGTTTGTTTTGGAATGTATGGAAGTCTTGTGCATGTGTTATGGGGAGCAAGGAGGCTCATTTTGTAAGGATTAAAGAAGGAAAACTGAACTTCGTAAGTTCTACCGGAAGTACTACCGGTAGAAGTGGCTCGAAAATTGACAGAGAACTAAGAAATTGAGAACCCTTAGTTCTACCGGAAGTTCTACCGGTAGAAACAGTAAAAAATGTGGCAGAGAGCCTGGAAAGGGTGATTCAGTTGCTTAAACCAGAAGTACTACCGGTAGAGATGTTTCTACCGGAAGTACTACCGGTAGAGACGCTTCTACCGGAAGTACTACCGGTAGACGGACCTGACCCGTTTCTTACACTTTTTTGGCTCAAATAATGGTGTGTTGACCCTTCTGGGGTATTTCCACCCTCCTTGATCACTCATTTAGTGGGTTTTGGAGTACACCCTCACTTCCGTAGGAACTTAGGGAATTTTTGAATCTTATGACCATAGAATGGGAACTTTAACCACATAATTGGGCCGATGGATATTCCTTGTCTAAGGCTATGCCATGAAAATTCGTTAGGAAATTCAACGTATTCCCTGTAACTGGTGACACCAAATAAATGTAGTAATTCGTTGATTTTCCCAACCTATTTTGAAATGGACGGTAGAGGACTAGAAATATAAAAATCGAGAGTTAAATTGTAAAACAAAATAGTTTGATTTCTAATTCATTGCATTTCATATTGGTGTATGAATTCCTTTCGAACCTCAGAATCCTACTTCATAGATTGATAAATTCTTAGTAATCCCTTATATCTTATCTTTTATATTCAATTGTAATTCCATTTGAATATTTCCAAATTGATGTTTGGTAGAAATGAAGATTCAGTAAGAAATTGAAAAGATGTGATTATCATTTGATTTGATTACGAATAATGAATATGAGTTTACTCAATTCTACTTTTATTCCGAATATTATTGATTCTATCGAGTCGGCACTACTTAACTTCGACCCAGTGATGCCCGACGGGGTTACACTCGGTTTATAAATTGAGACTACTACAGTACGTCATATGGAGCTCCGGAACTCCAGACCGGGTAGCCAGCTAGCCTTTGGCCGGGCCGCTGGTGACATCCCAACTAGATTTGCTCTCTTTGAGAGGATGAGCTTAAGGTAGTAGCCAAGTTGCGCGTTTCCCTTTTTACTTGATCCATCATGCATAAATTATACATTTGAGCATAAAATTTCCAGTTGGTATCTATTGTTGATTTCTATCAATTTAACTGTTTTAAATTCAATTGAACCTTATGTACTTCCTTACTTTGCTTATGCTTGCTTATTCGTCGTATTAATGATACTACATTTGGTGTCACAGTCTCAGGTGCAGCCTCCGGTCCCACAGAGACCGAGGAGAGTGAGAAGGCTATCCATTAGGTACCTTCGGGTTTAGTGGAGTGGCCCGAGCCTGAGGCCCATTGAGCTTATCTCCCGGGGAGAGCGTCAACTTTTTGGAGACTCTTTTGTGGTGTGGCTAGCCCCTTTTTGTGTGGGCCACACTTAGACTATAGAACTTCTTTGTGATTATATTTTTAGTATTGATGTATAGGGTCCTTTGGCTACCCTCCTTTGCATAACAATGTATATACATAAATAGGTGGTTTAGTCATTGATGCATCAATAATAATAATAATAATAATAATAATAGGTATGCTACCTTTATCCAATGAAGCCCATACTTGTCAGAATAACACAAGTTTTGGAATAATTTGAAAGAAATTAGTGTTGAAATTATAGGGGACCTTGGACTTTAACGAGATTTTGGATGTCCATGAAAAATGGGGAGGAAAGAAATTTAACCCTCAAAGAGCGAAGGCAGCTCTAGAATTTATGGAAAATATGTATATTGGATCTAGGCTCAACTGGCCCTGCTTTTACCTGATCCAATAAGAGGAAAGGCCTTGCCCATGTGAAGGAAAGGCTTGATAAAGCTGTAGGTAATATAGAATGGATAAGAAACATATTTGCAGATGCAATTTTTTTGTGCATACTGCCGGACAGTTTGATCATGCTCTAATTCTCTTTCTTGGCAATCCAATATCTCCTAAACTCCACAGACCTTTCAGATTCTACCCGATGTGGTGGAGGGGCAAAAAGTGCGAAGATTATCCTTAATAGATGATCTAAACCCATTAGGGTCAATGGGGAAAATATTGATCACACACAACACCTCTTGGGTAAAGACTTTACTCAATGGAATAAATCTAGTTTCAGGAAAGTTGAAGTAGTCATTAGTAAAACTATAGAAGAACTAGAAAGGATCGAAAAAAGCGGCTGACCCCACCTCTATAGAAATTGAAATCGAATTAACTAGAAAACTTGATGAGTATTTAACCAGGGAAGAAGAGTTTTTGAAGCAAAAATCTAGAGAACTATGGCTAAGAGAAGGAGAACTTTGGCTAAGAGAAAGGGATAGGAACGCAAAGTTGTTTCACTATAGTATGATTAACAGAAGGAAGAATAATAAGGCCGTGAAGATAAAAAACAATGATGGAACTTGGCTTGAAAGCAGGGATGAAATAGGAAAAGTATTTTGCAACAATCTCAAACATATTTTGACCTCTTGTGGCCCTAGAAACCTCAATGAGTTTATTCTTTGAATAGGCCCATGGTCTCCCTAGAGGAGAATGTGGAACTCATAGGTATCCCTTCAAACGAGGAGATGAATAAAGTAGTGTTTCAACTTGGGTCCCTTAAAACCGCAAGTCTGGATGGTAATCCGAATAAACTTTACCAACATTTGTGGGACTCAATTGGACTAGACTTCTTTGAAGACAAATACTCTCTTAGGAAAATCAACAAAACCTATATAGTTTATATCCCAAAGAAGAGTAACCCCCAAGCTTTGAATGATTTTGGGCCCATTAGCATATGTAATGCTATTTACAAAATTATTGCTAAGGTGGCTGCCAACAAACTTTAAAAAGCGATCAATAAATTTATTGGACCCTACCAAAGTGCCTTTATGGAGGAAATATCAAATACGGATAATTATATTGTAGCCCATAAAGTGATCCATTATTTCAAAAGTAAGAGAAACGAGAAATATATGGGCCTAAAATTAGACATGGGGAACATGTATGATCATATGGAACGTGATTTTCTAAGTACAACACTAGAGGCTTTTGGTTTCCATGATGCGTTAATCAAAATTTTTCTAGAGTGTATATTATTAGTCTCCTTCTTGATTCTGCTTAATGAATCTCCATTTGAGTTGGCCAACCCTTTTGAGAGGATTAAGCTAAGGGGACCCCCTCTCCCGGCCTTACCTATTCATCTTAATTGCTGAGGTCCCCTCTTGAATGTCGCTAAGAGCGGAATAGATCACGGAATATCCATGAATGGTAAAGTCTCTAGATCTGAGCCTAGAATTTCTCACTTATTTTTATTGCTAATGATAAACTCCTTTTTTGTAAAGCTAACTTTAGTGAAATCAGAGTTATAAAGATACCCTTCCCTTTTCATTTGGACAACTTGTTAATTTTGATAAATTTACTCTTTAGTAAAAGAACATATGACATTAGGAATAGAGAGAGTGTAAGATCCTAGGTGTGAGGCTCGTGACGAACAATAAGAGGTAACTAGGAAACCCACCTATTATGAACGGAAATATAAATTCTAGATTCTTGTCCCTCATTGCAAAGATCAAAGTTTTGGAAACCCTCATTCTCTCACAAGCAAGAAGAAGCACCCTATTAAAATCAAGCTTGCATCTATGGCCCGGCAACCACTTTTCAATACAATTATGACATTACCCACGATCATGCCGCTCCTTCATTTATGACTGTGTGAGTCGTTTTATCGGCAAGGTGGGTTTCGTATCATTGCTGGGACCGTTAGAATTGAATGGATGAGACCCATTCGTTCGGGTTTTGTAAGGATTTTGTATGTTGGCTAATTCATGGGTTGGACAAAACTCTGGAACCATTGAGTTTGTATTTTTATTTTTAGAAAATGACTGTGTTTCTGCTATGAAGATAGAAGCTTGGAAGGATTAGGAGTTAGGAGACTGCATCAATTAGAAATTAGAAGACTGGAAGGATTAAAAGAAGAAAGTCTTGCAGAATTAGAAACGGGAGATTAGACAGAATTAGAAGTATGCTAAAGGGAGACAGAAGGATGATAGAATTGGAAGATGAAAGTTTGGAAGGAAATAGTATGCTGAATTTTCGAATCATCCAGAATGAGGTCCGCTCGAGCGACTATCTTCTTCCGCTCGAGCGGATATGGTCAGAAAGAGTCAAACGCCCGATTGAGCCTTTTTGCACTGAGATAGAACCTCATGCGCTCGAGCGAACGTTCCATGCGCTTGAGGCGGCAGAGCCCTGCGTAAATTAAAAGTCCTATTTCTAATTGTGTCCAAGCTACTTGTTTTAGTCCTAATCATCTTAGGCAACCTTAAGCACATCCTAAAGGTTATTTAAAGGACTCAAGGGCTATTCTAAAGTTAGACCTCACCTCTCAAAGTTCTGAGTTAAAGATCAAATTGAGAGAATTCTTCTCTAGAAATTCAATTAAAAATTTATGCTGAAGAGTATTTCTAGAGAGGAACTTCTTCTACTTTCCTAACAGAAGATTATCTTCTGACATAGAAAATTTGAGGAGTCAAGCGTAGGATTGAATTTGTTAAAATCAACGGTGTTAATTCATTGAAGTGTGAAATGACACAAGAGGTAATTGCAATCCTTAGGTAGGGGATATCTGGGGAGGAATCTGTGAGTTCTTGTAATAATGCTTGCTTGTTGATCCAGCTTAGGTCCGTGGTTTTTCACCTGCTTATGGTTCTCCACGTTATATTTAGCATCCTTGTGATGTGTACTTTTTGAGTTTATTTTCTGCTGCATGCTTTTGCACACTATTGTGCTGTTTTTTTGAGTTGACCAATCTAGAGATCTTATACGCAAACTTTCAGCTTTTTTTACACATTTTTCCTTCAATAGCCCTTCCCTTTCAATTAACCTTTTCCTCAAAGTTAGGAAACTGCTCTTTCTACTTCTTGTAATCTACCCAAGTTGCGTTGACGCCATTTGATTTAGACCTCTGTGATTGCCTGGTTTTGCATTTTAACCATTCGATTTTGGAGCATGGCTTCTAGCTCTGGGTGAAGAATGCTCTTTGGTCACTGGCGGAGTGTAGGCTTGGCTGATGTATTCGTTCCCAACTTTTTTTTTAGGCACGAACATGAAGGGCATGATGTATGCGAGCCTCTAGTGGAAGGGCAAGCTTATATGCAACTGATCCTACACATTGTAGAATTTGGTACTGTTCAAAGAATTGAGGAGAGAGCTTGAGCATTCTTCATACAACAACTGAATGTTGTCGGTAATGTTGCAGGCGCCAGTGAACCCAATCCCCTACTTTAAACTCTCATTCAGTCTGGTGGATATCCGCAAATTCCTTTGTGCGACTTTGGGCCGCTTGAAGGTTTTCCTTAGCAATTTGAGGATTACTTCTCTACTCTTCAGCTCGTCTTCAACGGCTTGCACTCGTGTAGTGTCGGGTGTGAATGATAAGAGTTGTGGCTGTGGAACTCCGTAAATGGCTTCATAAGAAGTTAATTTAGTGGAAGAATGGGTGCCAGTGTTATGCCACCATTCAGCTAATGCCAACCATTTAAAGCAGTCCTTATGCCTTGCTACTGTAAAGCAGAAGAGTCTCAAGATACCTATGCATATTATAGACCTAACCAATACGCCAAAAGCCCCAAGACAAGACTAATGGTACACGTCAAATCAAGTCCTATAGGAATTTAAGATGGTAACATTGTTGTGATCATGTGTGCGGAAGCATGCGATCAACAAGCAATCAAATCAAGTCACACAAAAGAAAACACAGATTTACGTGGTTCGGTGATTTCACACCTACGTCCGCGGACAAAGCTCGTCTTCTTCTTCTCCACTAATCAAAGTTTTTTCCCATGATAGGGTTACAACCAAGAGAAATAATATATAGATTTAACAAGACCAAATTACCCCTCAACCCTAATACAAATGATTGGGTCTATAAAATGAGCCAAAACCCATAAGCCCAACAAATCTCCACCTTGGTGAGATTTGCAGGTCACAAACATTTTCCACCTTGGCATGCAATCACACGCCTCCAAATGTGCCTGTAGGCACCATACACCCGAAGGTGCTCAAACTCGCAGGATGTTGATCAAGTCGAAGCAATGCTTAAACTTGACCCCAGTCACCACCTTAGTGAACATATTTGCGAGATTATCAGCAGTCGCAATCTTCTGCAGAAATATATCTCCCTCGTCAACAATCTCCCGCACAAAATGATACCGTACGTCAATGTGTTTCGTACGTGAATGATGAACTGATACTTTGCCAAACAAATGGCACTCTGACTATCACAATGGACTTTCATGTGCTCCTGAAAGATCCCCATGTCATCAAGCAAACCTTAAAGCCAAATGGCCTTTGTCACCGCCATGTACTCTACCTCAGTAGTCGACAAAGCAACTGTAGACTGTAACGTTGACCTCCAACTCACCGGTCCCCTTGCAAGTGTGAACACATAACCTGTAGTATACCGACGCTTATCCAAATCACCAGCGTAATCAGAATCTACATATCCAACCACATGCTGACCAATACTATTATCCCGCTGAAACACCAAACCAACATCCACGGCACCTTGAATATATCGTAAGATCCATTTCACCGCTTGCCAGTGCCATTTTCCTGGATAATGCATATATCTGCTTACTATACTGACAGCTTGTGAAATGTCGGGTCTCGTACACACCATCGCATACATCAAACTACCAACAGCACTCTGATAAGGAACCTGAGCCATGCACCGACGCTCATCATCTGTGCTAGGAGACATAGCAGCACTAATCTTGAAGTGGGAGGCAAGAGGTGTACTAACTGGTTTTGTTTTTGCATCCATATCAAAACGCTGTAGTATCTTTTTCAAATATTGTTTCTGCGACAAACAAACCTTGCCTTGCACCCTATCTCTCTGAATTTCCATACCAAGTATCTTCTTGGCTTCCCCCAAATCCTTCATTTCAAATTCAATACTCATTTGAGTCTTTAATTTTTCAATCTCCACCTTGCTCTTAGAAGCTCTAAATGAAGGTTCCATTCCATAGTTCGCGATAGTAGACACAATGATCAAAAGAGCTCTGGGTGTACTTTTGCCCAACCATAAACTTGTCAAATCGTTTGTATCACTATCTCGGAGATTGTTTCAAAGCATACAACGATTTTTTCAGTTTACACGCCAAATGGTCTTTACCAGCAACCTTATACCCATCTGGTTGGGTCATGTAGATCTCCTCATTCAAGTCACCATGCAAAAATGCAGTTTTAACATCAAGTTGGACTAACTCAAGATCAAACTGTGCAACCAAGGCTAATAAAATACGAATAGAAGAATGCTTCACATCTGGAGAAAATACCTCATTGTAGTCAATGCCTTCCTTCTGTGCGTAGCCTTTAGCCACCAATCTATCCTTGTACCTGACACTATCCTTTCCTGGCGATCCTTCTTTCATAGTGTAGACCCATTTGCACCCAATTGCTTTCTTCCCCTTAGGTAGTTGTACCAGCTCCCAAGTGTCATTCTTATGAAGAGATTTCATTTCCTCATCCATTGCATTCTGCCACTCTACACTTTCTGAATGCTTCTTTGCTTCTTTGTAGCTGGTAGGAATAGATTCTTCAACCACTGGAAATGCAAATGCCACCATGTCAGTGAGCCGTTTAGGTTTTCGAATATTCCTTGTTGGTCTACTGGCTACAATAGAATCTGCTTGCTCTTGTGGAGGCTCTTGGGCTGGAGTCTCCTCCTCGTCTGTATCATCATCCTCTAATTCAATTGGGATGACATCAAACTCCACCTGCTTCGATTTACCACTGTCTTTGATCTCCTCCTGAGAGCCATTTTGCTTGTTCTGTTTCCACATGGCAGCTTCATCAAAAGTCACATCTCTACTCAAATCAAGTTTCTTTGAAGTTGGACACCATAACCGGTATCCTTTCACACCACTGCTGAAACCCAAGAATATAGCTTTCTTGGCCCTTGGATCCAACTTATTCTCTGTGACATGAAAATAAGCAGGACAACCAAATATATGCAATTTATCATAATCAGTAGCGGGTTTTCTAGACCATACCTCAATGGGTGTTTTTCCATCAATCGCAGTAGAAGGTAACCTGTTGATGAGATGACATGCATAAGCAACTGCCTCACCCCAAAACGCTTTGCCTAATCCAGAGTTAGACAACATACACCGAACTTTCTCCAATATAGTGCGGTTCATGCGTTCTGCCACCCCATTCTGTTCCGGTGTCCCACTAACTGTAAAATGCCTCACAATCCCTCCATCCTGACATACTTGCAAGAACGGATCAGACTTGTACTCATCCCCATTATCTGACCTGAGCCTTTTTATCTTTCTACCGGTTTGTGTTTCAATTATTTTCTTCCACTTCAAGAACACATTCAAGACTTCATCCTTGTGCTTCATGATGTACACCCATACTCTTCTGGAGAAGTCATCAACGAATGTAACAAAGTAATGCATACCTCCCAAAGATGCCACTTTGGTAGGACCCTATACATTCGAATGAACATAGTCTAGTGTGCCTTGAGTGCGATGGATCGCAGTGCCAAACTTCACTTTTGTCTGCTTGCCAAAAATACAATGTTCACAAAATCCCAACTTGCAGGTCTTTACACCTTGCAACAAGCCTTGCTTAACCAAACCTTGCAATGCTCTCTCCCTAGCATGCCCTAGACGCATGTGCCACAATCTGGTAGTGTCTGTAACCGTCTCATTTGAGCTATCAGATACTGTTGCTGCTCCACCTACAACTGTACTCCCTTGTAAGAAATACAAATTACCTCTTCGGACACCCTTCATCAACACAAGTGCACCATAAACAACTTTTAGAACTCCACCTTCCATGGTAGTCTTGAAATCTTTGGAGTCTAAAGCACCCAATGAGATGAGATTCTTTTTCAAATCTGGTACATACCGAACGTCTGTCAAAACTCTAACTGCTCCATCATGCATTTTCAAACTGATTTTTCCTATCCCTTTTGTTTTGCAGGCACAATTATTGCCCATTAAAACTATTCCACCATCCAACTCTTGAAAGTTGGAAAACCATTCCCTGTTGGGACACATATGAGAGGTACAACCCGAGTCTAAAATCCACTCATCAGAATGGCATATCAATGAAGAAATAGTCAAATTAAATTCAGAATCATCATCCCCATTGTGTCCAATGTTTGCATCAGATTTATCTTTGTCCTTGTTTTTCAACTTCGGACAATCCTTCTTCCAATGACCCTTTTTGTGCCAAAAAGCACATTCATCTTTTGCAGGTGGCTTTGATTTTCCTCTCGATTTAGAACGAGAGTTATTACCAGATGTACTATCATCTGATCTGCCTTTTTCTGTCAATTCATCAGATGATGAATCCCTATGAGCCTGTTTGTCCTTCTTCCGACATTCATTATTCATCAAAGCAGCAGACACAACATCATATTTAACGTCAGTCTTCCCATTGATTAAAGTGTGAGTAAAATGATCATAACTATCGGGAAGCGAATTCAGAAGAAGTAATGCCTTATCCTCATCATCAACTTTCACATCAATGTTCATCAAATCGACAATAATTTTATTAAAATCATCGAGATGTTTAGTCATAGAAATACCTTGACGATACTCGAAGCGGAAAAGTTTCTTCTTCAAATAGATCCGATTCTCTAAGCTCTTGGTCATATACTTTTCCTCCAATTTCTGCCACAACTCTTTTGCATAGGTTTCTCTCATCACTGAGTATTTTTGATCCTTCGCGAGACATAATCTGATGGTGCTACATGCCTGACGATTGATCTTCTGCCATTCCTTATCTTCCATATCTGAGGGTTTATCCTCCAGTGCAATTTCAAACTCTTGTTGGATTAGAACATCTCTAACCTCACATTGCCACATACCAAAGTTATTGTTACCATCAAATTTCTCGACTTCAAATTTTGCACTCGAGATAGTTGTCTTAGTCGATGATGAGCTCGCCATTATTTTCTATTTGCCAAACTATCAATCCACTTCGTTCAGATCGTAGATCTCGTCGATACGAATCCAACAAAAAAAAAAAAACGGAGCTCAATTCTAAGTCTTGATGACTCCGGAAATCACAAATCAATTCTGGCTGTCCAATTGGTCAAATCTGTCTTGACTGTACGGGTGACGTCAGCGGCTGCTGGTGGCTGATCTCTGCTGAACTGGGCTTCTAGGCTGGGCGGGTCAGGCCTGACCTGGAATCGACCCAAAAACTGAACTTGAGATCTGTTGCTGCTGGGCTTCCAAGCTGGATGGGTCAGAACTGGAATCGACCCGAAACTGAACCAAACTGACCTAAACAGATCTTTTCCTTCTTTCGGTTCTGGGTTCTGAAACCAGAACCAGATGGAGACTCTTTCGTCTCTCTTCCTCAACGACAACGAAGCACTGCCAACGATGGCAGCGATGGGCAGTGGCCGTCAGTCCTCCTTCTCCGGTCAAGTTCCGGCGAAGACGGTGACGGGCGACTGCGACTTCCCGAGTCCAGCAATGGAGCAGTGGCAGCGGAAAGGAGAACCTGGCGGTGGTGAGGGGCGGGCAGTAGTGGTCCTCTTCTCAGGCGAAGATCTGCGCAGCGGCCTTGTCTTCTCAGTTTTCGAATCTGTTCTGCACCTTGGAATAAAAAAAACAAGCACTGCTCCTCTAATGGCACTAAAGACAAAACGAGTTGTCTTTTGTACCCATAGTAGTCAAAGAAGAAACTTTGTTTCCTGGTTCCTTTCTTCAACGAGAACGAAGCGAGTCCAAATGGAGAAACTTTGTTCTCCTCTGCGCAGCGACAGCCGAGCCACAATAATCTGTGTCCCACCTTGATCTTGTTGATCGCGTACCACAACAACGCTCTGATACCAATTTGTTGTGATCGTATGTGCGGAAGCGTGCGATCAACAAGCAATCAAATCAAGTCACACAAAAGAAAATACAGATTTACGTGGTTTGGTGATTTCACACCTACGTCCATGGACAAAGCTCGTCTTCTTCTTCTCCACTAATCAGAGTTTTTTCCCATGATAGGGTTACAACCAAGAGAGATAATATATGGATTTAACAAGACCAAATTACCCCTCAACCCTAATACAAATGATTGGGCCAATAAAACGAGCCAAAACCCATAAGCCCAACAAACATGTCTCCATTGTCTTCTTTAAGCACCAAGCCCATCTTCCATCGTAGCGGAAAAAGGAAAAGGGCAAAGGTACCAACATCGTCGGGTTATATATCACCTTCTATGTTTTTTTTTTTTAACAAAATAGCTGGATAGAAAGTTGAAGATATTCATAGTTCTCTGCCACTCAAAAAAGAGTAGGCAAAACAACCATGGTCAAAGTTTGCACTATTTACAGTTATACAATGCAACTTTTTGTAAATCCGAGCAAAGTTTGCATTAGCTATTTTGATACCATATTAACAGGGCAGAAGGGCGCACCATTCATGACCCAAAACGCCCGTTATGCTCCAAAACGCGTCTTACTAACCTCACGGGCGTGAACATATATAAGCCTAGTCTCTGCGCAGTCTCTTGGCGACGGGGGACGTTACAAGACCTCTCTCTGAACCTGGCAAAAGTCAATATATTTGCAACATTGCCATCAAGGAAAAAAAGAGAGGGACTCGGTACACCTAATCACTACTCACTTTAGTGCCAATAGACCACAAACTTCGGTGGTCCCTCATATTTATCAAATATTAAGGCGATCAATGGAATGTTTGACAGACAATTTAAAGCAGCAGTTAATGCCATGATGATCAAAAGCTATTGATGCATTAATCGAGATGATGGCAGTAATGCGGACATCGATCAAGATGATGGCCATAATGCAAATATCAATCCTGAACTTGAGGAATGACACTACAAATATAAACCTACACCTATCCACACCCTTGGTCATAGCACATAGTAGGAAAAATGCAGTCACAACAACAGGCATGCCAACATTCAAACATTATTTAATGAAACTGATTCAACTCCAACAAAACATCGATACTTCGAGAACATCAAGCTGGATTTGATTGTATATTTGGCAGAATCACTGATATTCCACGAGATAAAGTGGTGAATGCATTTGTTGAAAGCCAACCATGAAATCTCTTTGATGCCATACCTTCAGCCATATTTTTTGACAATAATTATTTAAGGCAGTTTATGAAAATGTTCATGAATCTCAAGTTCACGATCCAGTGAAGCAGTTGTTAATGTCATTGTTAATGAAGTTGATTCTCAACCAAAATTTGACCTTTTGACTTTAGAATATACAGCTGAGTGCCATGAACATTGATTGTTTTTTACTAAAGGCAACTTGACAAAGGATGAGAAGGAAGAATCAAGCTACTCTTTTATATTGAAAGCCCAACTTCCAACATATTTAATTCGAAGTGAGTGCACACTTCTTGCTATGATTGCAATTGCTAATATCTTGCCAAGCTTCATAGAATTTGATCAGCCTAAGATGGGTGATAAGCACTAATGGACTACTAAGAAACTTATTATAAATAATTTGGTGTTTGATCCTGGAGGCATTGCTTGGTCACTGCTCGTTGCTCACAGATCTAAGGGTATTCTATAGTTTCTCAACCTTGAGGACAAGGTCACATTCAAGCAGGCTGGATTGTAATGATCCTATAATATCTACACTTTCTAGATTTTCTTGTTGTAATTGGGTTATGACTTATCTGGTGTTTCTAAATCTAGTAGGATTAAGAATCCTCTTACTACCTTTTGCAACTGTAAACGTATTAAAAGGGTATTAGGGACTGTGCTCTGCATTCCAAAAATTATCAAAAAAGCTAGTATTTGGAGGTTTTGATTCCACGAAGATCTGAAAGAGGTGTCGGGTTCCCTCGAATGAAATGAGCTTATTAGTTTCTTTTATTTTTTCCATTGAACTGTTACGATGTCATGCTTGTAACTAGAATACCACTTCCCTAGAAACTCCACGACACTTGGGAGGTAAAGAAAAGCCCAATGACTGTTTCTGATAGTTTATCCCAATCCAAATTCTGTTTAAGGGTTATGCTTTAAGTTAAATGATTATTGGTGTTTACTAACAACTTAGTTCGATATGGCCCCGTGATAGGTGGGCCACAAAATTCTTAACAATAAGATCTTGAACATTATCAGATTGATTATAACCCTGTAAGTGTGCCACACGTGGCAGATGAGCTACACAAACTCGAACATTTTATCACCTCTAGTTTTTGGTATGGTGAAAAACCTCCAAACACTATGGTGACAATGAATATATTTTCCCATTTAAACATTGAGACCTTGATATCTCTGGCCATCTGTTACTAATAATTAGGTTTGTTTCAGATCTTTTGTTTTCATTCAAGAAAGAATTCTGAAATCTAATCGGGGTATAAAAAAAGTATAAATAATAAATCTTCACACACACACATATGCGCAAGGCTCTTCTAAGCTTGAGTTTAGAATAAAATTTCGCAAGTGCAAGCTTGTGGGGCCCACCTCTGGTCCATCCAAATGGACCGAACACATGACCCCTCTAAATTGCACAAGTCTACAAACTTTGGATCGACTATGTATCGATCCAAATGAACTATTGACCTTTAAACTTTTGGGCCCATATGGAGATGATAGAAATCATGGTTGTGACTTATTTTTTTGTAGAGAGGAGGAGCTTAGGAAGCCGTAGAAATCCCCCATCCCCATCCCCCTGTGGTTCCCCAGGTGGGCTCCACCACACACATAAGCTTACCTTATTCTAACCTTGAACTTAGGAGAAATATATATATATATATATATATTGCTTTTAGGTCTACTTTTAGATTAAACAAAATGAAATATAGGATATAAACAGTAATAGAACAGGAATTCTAAATGATTTTAGGTATGAGACTAAATATATAGAAAATAAGTAAATATCATAAGAGAAACTCAATTATCAACACTCCCTCTTGGGTGGAATTTGGTTCACAACACGCATATTATGTTAGTATAGTGTCATTTCTCCTTAGATTTGAAAGTTTCTGCACATGTTAAGTTTTTTTTAGCTAACCAAGGTACCAAAACCTCGAGTCCTTCCTAGAGGGGGCATAAATACTTTTTAATCTTTGATTGGAGTGGAACCCGCTCAACATGTGGTTGAGTTTATCTCCCTGTTTTCGTAACAGGGATCCGGATTGTTTAAAATCACGGGGGATACGAAGTCACTAGAACAAGGGACATGTGACGTCTGTCTGTCTGTCTGTCTTTTTCCTTTTTCGTTTTTTTTTTCTTCTTCGTTTTCTCCAAGTTTGTATGTATTAGATATGACATCATGGGAGGGAGAGAGGAAAAGAGAGGTACCTAAGCCCCGTTTGGAGCGACCATCGATGATTGCAATATGCAAGGGAGTTTGATTGTCCGGCCCTTCAATGCTACAATTTCGTCTGTCAAGCAGCTCCACCACAACATGTTTCAAGCTAGCTGCAACAGCCAAATATAGTGGACTCTCTTTCGCATAGTTCACAATGCCCCCCAGCTCTTCCTCATTATCATGAACTAACAGACACAACGCCATTTTATCATGTCCCATCTTCAGCGCCTCATGCAGGGGGGTATTGCCTTCCCAGTTCGTCATCCTCAACATCTCGCCAGGCACACGCTGTGTTGTCCCTTCCTCCAAGTCTCCTGGAGCCCCTGCTTCAGTTGCGAGAAGTCTTGCCAGGTCGAGATGGCCGGCCTTTGCTGCAATGTGAAGTGGGATGTCCCCTTTCGAGTTTCGCTCATAGAGAAGAGCCGGACACAACTCAATTATCTTTGTCGCCAAGTCTTCTTGATTGAATCTTACTGCGATGTGCAGGACCGTGTTCTGCTGTGGGGTTAGAGTGAGCCTCAGATCGGGCCGGTCCGGTTGGTCGAGCCACTCTAGAGCTTTTCCCTCATCCTTCTTCTCATTTCCTGCAGCTCTGTGGATAAGGCCATTCATGAAACGCAACCTCAGCTCTCTCTCTCTATCCGTCATCTCTCCCTCTCTCTCTCTCAGGCGGAGCGAGTGCCGATCTCGTCAAAGGCAAGATAGACAGAATTTCCTAACGGAGAGAAGGTAGGAAGAGGAAAGAGGAACAAAAGAGAGATTAATTGGAATCCAATGTCCCATCCACCATCGTTAAGCTTTTGCCAGCCTACCTTATCTGAACGAGTGCCGATCTCGTCAAAGGCAAGATAGACAGAATTTCCTAACGGAGAGAAGGTAGGAAGAGGAAAGAGGAACAAAAGAGAGATTAATTGGAATCCAATGTCCCATCCACCATCGTTAAGCTTTTGCCAGCCTACCTTATCTCTTCGTTGTAGCGTAAAGTAACCAAAAGTAAAATAAGAGTTTCCACCGGAAAGAAAAAAAAAATAGAATAAGGCCGTATCATATCACCCACTTGTTATTATATTCGTGCATGTGATTTGGCTTTATACGACGATATCTTGGAGACTTGCTATCTACCGTAATTATGATTTGACTTTTGAAACGTAAGGTGTGGCTCGGTTGGCTCCCACGCCCCCGCAAGTTGAGCCGCCAATCAGGGACGCATAGCTTGTTATGTAACAATTGTAACCTTACGAGTTTAGCCCTTTAGAAAAAATTATTTGCCAATTAACATGACTAAACAAAGCCAACTTGCATGTTTCCGAATAGAAATTATTTCTTAATAAAGTGATATTCAACATCGATGTAGTTGGTAGGAATATGAAAAATTGGATTAGACATAATTTCAACGACAGTAAGATTATGGGAGGAACTTTAAGATAGATGTCTAGATCATTTATCAATAAGAGGACCCAAAATAGCTCTGTAGCAATGAGTGCTAGAGATTTATATTTAGATTTTTTGCTTGATCTAGATACTTTGGCTGCTTCTTCGTACTCTATAAGACCTCGACTCAGTTACTCGTAATTAGTCTTAATTAATTGTATAGTTAGTTTATTAAGTGGGTTAGATGTTTTTGAACTAGGTTTGAGCATTAAAATATCTTTTGTCTAGCTTTGGGAAGTTTTGAGTGCCTCTTAACCGAGTTTGAGAACTTAAGAGGACCCCTTTCGCAATTTCGAGAAACCTAGGGGGTTATTCGAAATTTTTGAAAAAAATTGATCTTTTGCTCATTAAATTGGGACACTGTCTTGAAAAACTTTTGTAACACCCCGACCCGCCTTAATTTCGCTTTAGATTAGTAGCTTAATGGATGTTTTGTATGTAATTGGACTTGATTAGGTAGAATTAGTTGGGTTTGACAATGGACTAGGTAGAATATGACTTTTGGAGTGTTTTTTGTCTATGGGTTTTTAGTGCATTGCATAAATCATAGCATGGGCTTTGATTTTCATGATTTGATCCATTGAATATGGATCCATCTTGACCCATTTCTAGCCGATTTTTCCAGCCCAAGCCCCATTCTGAAAATCCTGCAACTTAGTGGGACTTGCATGAAACTGTAGGGAAAACTTTCAAATAAAACACGCAACCCAGCCATTTTAATCTTCTTCCTTCATTACCAACAACTGAAATTCCATCTCCCTCTTCACTTCTTCTCCAAATTTTCTCAAGATAAGACTCTTGGGACCTTGCATGTGTGCTTAGGAGTTCTACCTTCCCCTTCATCATCAACTACATCTTCTTCTACAAGATTTATAGACTCCTCCAAGCTTCTTTCTCTTTCTCCTTAATCTTCTCCATTGGTTAGTAGTCATCATCCTTTTCCTTCCTTTTGCTTCAAATCAATGAGATGATGTTACAATTTGTGCATGCATCTTCTTCTCCCTCATTCCATTTCATTTCATCATTTTAGGTTGCTTCTTGATTTTACATTTTGGGGGTTTTTACTTTGGAGAGCTTGGCTTGGCTAAGAGAGGCGTGAGGTATAAGATTTGAGTGTGCTAACACCCAAGACAAGTTAAACTCATATAATTGTTATCATGTATCGTCATTTGATTCCATATGTATGCTATTCGTGTTAGATTACCCACTTCATTGCTCAAATTTAATTTTTGTTCATATTTTGTGTAACAAATGGATTAGTTTTATTGTTGTTTAATTTTGGTTTATTGGGGATGTTATGAGCATGTTTGGAGGCTCATTTTATGCATCAAATGTTGATTGAAGCCTGGGAGGAAGTATATAATTCGGATCAGAATCCTGCACTGCCTGCTCGAGCACGTAATTTCCCGCTCGAGCGCGCCTGATCTTTGTTGAGCCTGCGCTGGTGCATGCTCTAGCATGCATCTTTCTGCTCTAGTGCAAAGGACCTCTGGTTGGGTCCACTCGAGCGCACGTTTGTCCGCTCGAGCGCACTTGATGTATGACAGTACTATGTTAACTTCCAACGGCCATATCTTTTTAATCGTACGTCCATTTTTGGAGGTTTGCATACCGTTGGAAAGCTCTTGAAGCGTAGAATCCAATGGTCTCTACATAGATTTGATTTGAAATTCGAGGAATGAGTGGATATTGGATTTTATATAAACTATGGCAACTGGATGGTACCGCGAGCCAAATGTTGAACCGTAGCATGTTTAGATTAATTGGCCTGATAATAGGACCTTAAGGATGGATACCTTGAACCTTTTACTATGACCAATGGACTTGTATATTATGTGGATGCGGTTTGAGCAATGGTACACCTACAAGCATGTTCTTCGAAATTGAGAATCGAACCAAATGTGCTATACTAAGGGATTTGTGCCCAAATTAAGTAACGCCAAGGGTTCTTTTGTAGGCCACTAACACCGAAACCCTTAGTACTACACCGAGTTGGACGGTGAAGACCCCAAGCGTTTCCAAGACCGTAGGATTGGCTTGCTTCATATCTTGATTTCGTCTATGATTTATGTACATGCATGCATTGCATTTCGTTCCAGTACTCTCATATGATTTGATCATACTTCTATCTAGTTATGTATATCTTGCTTATGTACCTATTTCTATTATATCCATTTCCGCTTCTGATCTGTTACATCTTGATTAGTTCTGAATTATGTACCATGATTTGATCTATTCTGTATATATTCTGTTAATTTGTATTTATATTCCGCGAGTCAGTACCACTTGGCTTCAACACCTTCTCTCTCGTTTGGTGCCATTTTTGTGGGATTTCACTGTGGGTAGCCCTTACTTTGACTCCCATTTCTATTTTCAGCCATCCATAGGTAAGGAATCCCTCTTTACCTTCCATAGTTTAATTCTACATCCTTGGGAAATGCCAAATCTGAACATGCTAATGGTTTCATTAACCCTTTCTTGATTTCCCATTTTTGAGTGATTTTAAGGTCGATTTTTGGGGCCTTTTATTTTAGGCTTTCCCAACCCTTTTGGAGACTGTGAGTAGCATTTTCGAGAGCTTTTAGACCAAAAGGTGGGTGTTTAATTTGAGTAATTATGCATGCAAGTCCATCCTTGTGAAAAATCACTTCCATGAATGTTAATGAGTTCATGCTTATTTTCCCCTCCCTTTCTTAGTGTTTAATCTCACTTTTAATCTTTGTTTTAGAGGTTGTTTTGATGCCTTTTTATATATATGGTCAAATGATGGCAGAGAGAAACCCCAAAGACTCCTTGATTAATCCCCTCATGCTAGAAAAATTCCCCATGTAGAAAACCCATCGGCCATACAGAGTGCCCCAAACCCCACCCCCTCTCTTCGCTGCTCGTCACCGACCATTAAGGTTGGCTGTGCTGGCCAGCAGTAGCTAGCGGCCACTAGATAGCAGCACAGCATGCATTAGGCGCCGTCTGTTGTGCAGTAGTGCACTGACCCCAGTGCCCTTGGGATCCAATTTTGATTGGGGGCCCACTTTGGTTGATTTCACCCCAATTTGATAGGATTTTTTGCCCCTTTGGATCTTGTGACCCCACTTGAACCTCTTTTGATTCACTTGAATTTCTTTTGACCGCCGGAGTACTCTCTAACTCAATTCTTCACCCCGGTAGGTTTTCCGGAGACATGTAGGAGTACCAGAGACTTGGGGATGCATACTATTAGAGTTTTGGGTGCCAGTCACATCACCACGGCACTGTTAAGTCAAATTATCGGCAACCGGGCCCTAAGTATGCGCAATGCCGAATTTTCACTACCCCAATAATTAATAATGGCTCATTGATCGCAAACTAAATTATCTCGTCCAAACTATGAGTTCAACTGCTACTCCCCAGACTGTCACTTCCCCCAAACCCAATTAGAGATTAAACTGGTTCTAGGGAGTGAAATTTAGGGTGAGTTAAATCTTTTTGCCATTTTATCCCAAGGATCGTAAGTCCGCTATGAGGATATTGCATTTGGAACCTCATTAAATATAAGAATTGCGGAACCTATCATAAATCAAGTCATATTAATACCAAAGCAAAGGAAAACTCGTTCCTATTAATAATTAAAGTTGCATCAAAGACCAAATAAAACTATACAAAGACAATTAGATCATTAACAAATGACCATCCCAATATCCTAGACCATTTCAAGAACCATAAAGTCAATAATGAGAAAGATCCAACGAGGAATAACAAATGAAAAAAGACAAATCTAAAGGAAGTCCCATGAAGCTCTCTAGTGCAAAGTAAGATGACGCTATTCTACGTCATCGGCACGCCACTCTAGCTCCTCCTCTGCCGATTGGAGATCCTCTGGGATCACCTTACCTGCCTGCTCCTCGTAGTACACTCACCTGGGGGGTCTGTTCACCAAGGAATAGAGTCAACAACATTTGAACAATAGATAAGTAGGGTATAAATAAATATGATATGCCTCAAGTATTAGAATAAAGACAAGTGTATAATCACGTGAATGCAAGGAAATGAAGCTAGGCGAAAAAGCATGAATAATAATGATCGGGATCAATGATGGGAAATCCTAGCATCAACTAGCAATAACCACCATCCACGCAATGCAAATGCAAGAATCAAGAGGGAGACTCCAAGGGTGCCCAAGCCACCTCCAGGGGTACCAATTGTTAGATTCTATGGTCTCAATCCAAATGGATGATGTAATAAATTGATTTATTTCAATATAATCATGTTTACTTTTCATGAGATGAATGTTTTTGTTTCCTACTTGCATATAAACAATACGAATGATATGATGGTCCATGAGATCAAATGGAGTCTGCAAGTATTTTAGATGTAATACATGTGTATGGATGAAATCCATGTATGAGAGACATGTGTCACAAATCTTATACTTAAATAGCTTCACAACCAGTAATGAGATTAGGTATCTTATCTCCCAATCTCATCAGACAAAGTTGCAGCATTATGATGACTATGAGATAGTTTGATTTGTCTTTATCATCAGAGTGTAAGATTCTAAATCATCATGCTGGTACATTGAATGTATTGAAGGACCATGAGAAACACCTTATGAAACACTGTCTTTACTTTAAGGCCTGCTCTCATAATTCCCTAGCAATAGGCTTTTAATCCTGAGACATTTATGAACTCAAGTTTCTATCCGTTCATTTGCTTTGAGTCACCAATGAGTGAGGCCAACCGTAGGTCAACACCTCGATGTCTTGGGTACAGTGTAGTAGGACTGTGAGAACATTCAATGGTCAAGATGAAATCTATCATCTTTATCCCCTTGTTCTGATTATTGGATTTATCATGGTAAGTGTGCACCCATCTCAATTAAGAGTTAATTGGATGGTATTGATGATCACTATAATTAATTGGGTCTCAAGGATAATAAGATATGGACCTAATTTGGATGGGCATTTTTAATCCAATTGATTCATGGATATAGATGGAGGGGCTTACTTGTGATGATAGGGAAGTTTAGGGTCTTTATGTAGTTTATTCCTAAGACTGGAGTTCAGTTGTTTTATATAGTGGAGTTATTTGCAATTAACTGTTGGCCCGAATTGCACATGAGATGTGGGGTCAGGGTGTCCCAATTGGAGCCAGCTTTCTATGGAATCTCTAGTGGTTCCTACGCTAGCCCAATAATTAGATAGTTACTAATTCAACTTGAACTCAGAAGGCAAGGAAATAGAAAGTTATAAATTCTATTGGAAGTGAGACTTCTAATTGTGGTAAAAGAAAGAAGAGAAAGTTACTAATTATTATGGAAGTTGGACTTCTGATTTTAATTAGTAAGTGGAGGTTGCTTGGAGCTATAAATAAGGGAGACAGGATGTTGGACGTCCAATGCATAATTCCTTATTGGTATTCAAGCCCAAGTCCTCCCTCTTCTAGTTCTCTTATAGTTTCTCTTCTGCCTTTGAGGTTCTAGTTGATCTCTTTTGGAGATCCCACCCTTCTCCTTGAGAATAGAAGTTTGATACTTGTCATAGTGTGGAAGACTACTAGGTCTTGGAGATTCTTATTTGTTAGAAAGAAAGAGTTCTTTATCAAATAAGTTGCGAACATCTCCATTAGAGCACTACCAAGCTCCTAAGGTAAGATCTACTCCTTGTATGTTATAGATTTATTGTGAATGCGTGGTGATGCTATTCTCTATCCTAGAGATAGTTTTCTTATTGGTCATGGTTGATGATATTGAGGTCTTGGATCCTGTATAAGCTCCCAAGGTAAGATCTACTCCTTGTATGTTATAGATTTATTGTGAATGCATGGTGATGCTATTCTCTATCCTAGAGATAGTTTTCTTATTGGTCATGGTTGATGATATTGAGGTCTTGGATCCTGTATTGGGTTTGTAGCCTTATGAATAATTGATCCCTGCATCAAGTGGGTCAAATTTTTTTAAAACCTATCTTTGAGGCCCACCTACTTCCAACACCAGTAACAATCCTATCTAGACCACCGATACCAAAGTTCGACTCCAGGAGGGATCCAAGCTCCCAGTCCTAGGAATAGCAGTACGGCCCAAACCCGCTCCTAACTATTCTACACCATGGACGTTGTCCAAGCCGACTGCCCATCCCGATGTTCGAGTAATCGGCCCATCTATAAACCCCCAAACTGCAGCTGGTCATGACATGCAAATCTTCTCATAGTGGATACCACTGTGGTCCGGTAAAAGTAGTGAAATGGTGTTTGACACGAGAGTCAAGACAACCACATCTAGCTAGTTTAATATACAAGACCGTACTCATAGGGATTATCTCATTTGAGACAAATACAAGACAAGTCCAATATACATGATAATCCTTTACATTCTAGCCACACATATTTATCAGTATACGACGCATGGTTCCAGGGTACACTCTAAGTCTGGTCGAAGTCTTAATTCTACAATGATTTATGTTTCACAATTGATAAAGTATTTTATACCAAGTGAGTGTAAAAGAATATGATATTAGTGGATATAATCAGAAGTCAAGGAGAAAGTTACCATTCAAGCCTAGGCAAGTGGTGTTATTCCTATACTACACATGTTCTAACAGAATGCGTGTGGAAATTGAGTAATGATGCTTCTAGGAAAAATCATTGGTGTACGATCATGTTAGGCATCAATCTAAATGCATTCGGTTAAACCAAGCGTAATACCCGAATATCTAGACAACCATCGAAGCACACTAAGCCACATGTTTTGATTTTATTCCCATCAATGGTCATGTGAGAGTAGGTTCAAGGGATCCAACATCTGAGGCCCAAACCTAGGTTAACAATCTCTTTTTCAAAAAGACATGGTCTGAATCATTAATCCAAGTATCTGCCTTATTTATCTCATCTCTAATTGTTTTGAAACTAAGCCATTGGATTTTATGTCTCGAGGGCTTTCCAACGATATATTGAACATAAAAATTTAACGGTCGGATTAAAAGTTACAAGTATCCAAAGTTGTCAAATTCCGCCACAATACACCATCCGATTGATCGGACAAGGGTCATCCGATATATCCCATAAAAGGTCTGATTGATCGGATCTCAAATGACTCCTAGTTAACTACAGTTGTCCTCTGTCCGATCGATCGCATAGAGGGTTCGAACAATCGAGCAGCGGACAACTCTCGGTTAAGGGATATTGTTCCCTATCCGATCGATTGCAGAGAAGGTCCGATCGATCGAGAAGCGAATAATAACCCCGATTCGTTTTTCTTCCCCCTGCTTCCTCTAGCCATTCCAATGGGTAAACCTACACAATTGAGCCTCGATGTTCCCCCAACAACCACATTCATTCACAGTAACATGTTATCTAACAAGTAAAGCAATTAGGCCTACCAATTAAAACTTAGACCAAACCAACCAAATCATAATCTAACGTCTTCATACCAAATCAATACCATAAACAAGCTTGAAATTTGGGTATTCTAGCATACAATCATCATCAATCAAAATTGAATATGCATAATTAATTATACAATACATATCTACTTGCCTCAACCAAGATGAAGATGAAATTTGGGAAGAATTGAGGAGAATAACCTTATACGTAGAATGCTACCAATCTAACAAAAAAGCTTCCCAAAGAAACCTATAATAAGAAGGAAAAGAAAGAGCAAGGGAAAAATCATGTACAAGTCCAAATCTAAGCAGAATGAAGAAAGATTGGAAATATGATGGTAGGAAAAGCTTACCAAAATTAGATAAATGGAGAGAGACGATCGAAAGGAAGAAGATGGGCGGTATGGATCGTTGAGTTGGGCTCCCTTTGACTGGTATCTTGGGTTGAGAAAATGAAGAAGCAAGAAGAGAAGGTTGTTGGCTTCTTTTGGTTGCAAAGAAAGAAAGTACGAAGAAATTAGGGTAATCATAGGTTAACGAAGATGGGAAAGGGGAAATGGGAAATGATAGGTTTGCCCTTAGTAAGTGGGCCCCGAGAAAAAAATAGATTATTTGATAGAGTTTCTTGTCATCGGATCATGATGAGCCAAGAGACAAAAATGATCAACACGATGAGACATTTCCAACGAGCCCAAAATAACTCAACCCCTGGTACAAGCACTCCAGTCTCCGGCTCAAACTCCTGATCGGTTAGTCCCCACCCATACTCATCCGCTACGGGCACCTTAAGAGCGCCTCACCCTCGAGGTCGGGGATAATACCTAAGCACCAAATGATGGGTCAGATCCAAGGATTTGGCAAGGCATAATATACAAGTAGCATAGGATGTATCCATCAAAAGAGAATAGAGACGATGATAATATCATTAGAGTGACAAAGGCACAGTACTAGGCAATCATGGAAACTATAGCATATGGAACCTATATGAAAGTAAAACATCTAATATCACCATCTATCAATATGGCACATTCACACGAGTTGGCCACTACAAGATATTATGCCACAGCCCTCCCATACTGTAAACTAGTCGCAGCAGGGAAAATAAAGTGCAATGTAAGAGATGACAAGCCCCGCCAATAATAATAATACTATTACAACCCTAAGAATTATATAAACCGTTACCGGAGTCCACCGGCCATCTAACCATATCTCATCATGATAGTCACATCTAGAGTAAATAGCTCCCACCAAGGATAATCAGTCCAAGGCTAAGCTTATAACAACCAAGTGAATCTTTAATGCTGACTCAAGGAAACAAGTAAAGGTTTGTGTCTGTCTAGGCTATCCTTGTGTGAGCAAGGTCATAACATATCCATACAACGTTCGGTATCCAAGTCCAATCCATAGTTCAAGTCCATCATCAAATCCACAGCCACGACCCACCATGTCATGGTCTTAGTCCAACACATTCCAACTACATCATCAATATCCAAGTCCAACATTATTCATTTCATTTCCCCTTCATAAACGGGTTTACAAGTAATAATAAAAGTCCTTTTCTCTAAGGCAATCGTATCCATCCATCCATAGGCCATATGATGGCCAGCTTAGCCACAGACACGGGTCAAATGATCACCATCATAAATCCGGGTTACCACTAGGAAATCCTAAGTTCAGATCTTCCAATTTCCATTTAATTAACATGTATAAGCAATAGATAAATAGAAGAGTGAACAGCAACGAATAAAGTCTAACATACCCCTCAATCCATGCCAATCAATGGAAGAATAACAAAGGTCCAATCCTAGGTCATGGCCCCCCTTTAAGGTCCAGGTCCATGTCAGTCAATTCAAAGTCTCAGATGCCAAAGGAAGTGTATTTGGTGCTATCCAGAAGTTACAGGCATCTTCGACGACGTTTAAGAGTTGAATCAAAACCCAATTAATACATTAGACCCTACTTTAGTGGTCCCCATGAGTCAAGATCAAGCCCAACCATTGACTCATGTTGGCACACCAATGGAAGTCCAGTTGGAAGGTCAATGGGCCCACAACAAATCACTACATCGAATTATACAAATCTGGAACTTCACTATCTACAATGTATTCGGTAGACATCCTCCAAGGGTGGTCGATTGGGTACACTGGAAAAGACAGGATTTTGACTTCCAGATCGAGATCCTACCTAGTGTATACGGTCGACATCATAGGCCTGGTCGACCACATAAGAATGGACGTATGGACATAAATTTGATAGGCAAATTTCAAATCCGAGATTTTTTCAGTGTGTCCGATCAACATCCTTCATGGGTGGTCAACCAGATACACATGAGTAGCACGAACTTGACTTGTCTCTCAGGGAATCCTGCAGAGTGTACTCGGTCGACATCTTGGCTAGGGTGGCCGACCGGAAACACTAATTATCTGAGACTGAGAGGCATTTCGGTCAGTTATTTTTCTGAGTTCCTTGTGTATCTGGTCGACGTCCACCAAGGGTGGTCAACCGGGTACACACAAAATTATGTAACTTCTCAATATCAATCCAATTTCCATCAAAACCAACTCACATCATCTCCAATCATCATAAAACCATCCACAATCAACAAAACCACTCCAACCATCACAAATCCATCATTAATTGGGCCACTGATCTTCCAAATGGGAAAACCCATCCACCAATGGCCAAAATCCAAGAAAGCAAGGCTTAAGGAGATAGATCTAACAATCAAACACCCATATGAATTGAAATTACAGAATCAAATAAAGAAAATATGTATTATATGCTAAATAGGTATATTTTACTTGCCTTAAATCCAAATTTCAAGGTATTAAGCTAGAAATATAGAAATCCAAGCACCAAATAATAAATCCAATCTCTAATGGCTTCCGATATTTCAAACAACCCCAAAACTCAAATCTAAGAAGATCTATAGCTCCTAAACCCAAATCCACAAGAGAATTGCATAAAGAAAGGGAAATTCTAAAGAGAGAAAGAGAATTCCATGGAAATTGAGCTAAGGAAAGGAAATTACCTGAGAGAAGAGATCTAGGAGATGAGAGAGATAACAACAGTAGCTGTAGTAGCTCATTCTTGTAGTGGAAACACTTGATTTAGGATTTTTGAGAGAGAGAAATGGAAGAAAAACTTGGAGGGAAATGAGGGAATTGGAGGGGAAATGAGAGAGAATAGAGAAAGAGAGAAGATAGATCGTTTGATATGGGAGGGAAACTTGTATATATAGATTTGTGTTGAAAGGAAAGGTCCAAAGTGCCCACCCTTGGCTAGTTATAAATTTGGATAAGTACATGGGCATTTAAGGAATTTTAGGTGTATACCCTATGGAACCTATAAAATACAAAAGGGGCTAATTGCTATAAAATAAGCTAAAATCCTAGGAAAATACCAATCTACCCTTACTAACCCATATTAATTAGCATAGTTAGATGGCATATACTATAATTTACACAAATTAAATATAAGTGAGGGTCCACAAGGGTGGGGCCTTATTTTCCAAGCATCTAATGCAAGCTCTCAAATTAATGAAGTCTTAACATGTTTCCGGGTTGGACTCCCACATTTGTGCATCCTTTTGTTCCATCTAAATATCAATGGGTGGGGTTAGGGATCGAAAGAAACCATCTCTCATAATCATAAGCCGTTCCAAAGTGTCAAAGGTGGGGTTGTGCCAGTGAACATGCTTAAGCGAGCAAGGTTCTACCCCTGCTCGACTAGGTTGGGTTCGCGGTTCAAATTTCTTCTTGCTTTTCCTGTTTTTCTCTCCCATTCTCTTTGGCCCTTTCCAAGAAAATCCCTACATAAAATAAGGCCTAAATTGCCCCTCCAAATAATTTCTCTTCCACCAAATCCAACACACATTCCACATTCCCATCTTATTAGTAATTTCAGGAAGATGAAATCTATCAAACTTCATCCCATCAACCGTTAGGGAAATAGAAACTAAAGAAAACTAAGCAAGATCTTACATTCATGATAGAAAGCCAAAACCAACAAGAATTTGAAAGAATAATTTGTAAATCCATCATGAAATTAAGAAGAGCTCAAACATGAAATCATTCAAAACATAGGAAAAGATGGAAAATATAAAAGCTATTGGCATGCTCAAAACAAACCCATTGCAGCTACTTGCCTTGGTTTCCAATTGCACTCAAACAGTTCTCCAAGCACCACCAAATGGCTAGAATCTCCAAGCTAGAAAACCCCTAAAACTCTTTCACAAAATGCCCTAAAAGTCACAAATCAAGCAATACTAGGAATCTTGGCTTGCATGTTGGAACAAGGGGATAACATGGGCTTCTACGCAACATACTAGGAGATGGGAAAGAGGGCTGACCTGTAGTACGTCCTATTGAGAAGGTCTTGGTGAAGAGAGGGGTTGCCCTAGCTTGGATTTGCTTCAAAGAGGGGTCCATGAGAAGCGTAGAACGTGAGGAGGAAGATGACATTCTCCATTCTTCCATTTGGTAAGAGGTTGGTGGGGATTTGGAGTGGAGAAAGCGAGAAGAAGGGAAGAAGAGAAAAACCCTAAAATGACTGGAGCTCTACCTCTCTTTTGATGGAAATGGTTAAGGAAGGAGATGAATAAAGAAAGCAGTTCCTCTTTTTTTTTATTATAATAAGTGGGGTTTGGGCCCCACTAGTGCTAAAATTTAAATGGATTAAAACTTGGGTTTCTGGTTCTCAGATACAGTCAATAAAGAAGAGAGAAATGATCCTCCTAAAATCCAGTTTTCGTAAAGTACAAATTTAACGTAGTTTGGGGATACCAAATTTCTGGCTCATATTTCAATGTGAAAAGACTATTTTGCCCCTCAGGTTGGACAATTGGTTTTCGAAGCTTTGAATGGAAATGAGATGAACACAAAAGTAGTAGGTAATGATGTGATCAGTCAAACAAAACCAAAATGAGAATTTTTCAAAATTACGAATGACCTCTCGACACTGACCATGAATAACACATAGGACCCTACGGGTATCAAGCTATGTAATGACTCTCAAACTCCCGAAAGATATGGGAAATTTATTCTAACTCATAAAGTTAGCCAAACAACCTCTAATCCCACTTAGAGAGCTAACTCACAACTTAGTTAGCACTAATCAAGAAATTTGGAGGTTGGGGTCTTACAGGATTTCCTAAAATGGAAAAATTGGTTTGAAAGTAGAGGTACAAATTTATCTCTAGCATGTCATGAAACCAATTTAACTCATGTTCCACCAATTTCTTGGTGGGTTGACTCTTGCGCAACCATTCATGTAACTGGTTGTGTGCAGGGATTCCTTTCAAGATGGAAACCAAATGATGGAGAAAAGACTATTACTATGGGGAACCGGAAGGAATCAAGAGCCAAAATAGTAGGCACTTGTATGGCAGTGTTGGACACCGGATTTATTTTGGACCTCCTCCATAATATTTTTCTTATTAATAAGATTTCTAGAAACTTAATTTCTATTTCAAACTTGGTTCATGATGAGTTTGAATTTACTTTTGGACAAAACTTTATGAAAATTTCTAGAAATGAACGTTTAATTGGGAATAGTTATTTATGTGGTGGATTGTATAGATTAAAGTTAAATTCTTTAAAGTTAAATTCTTTGGATGAGCAATCATTGCACATACCACACATTATTTATGAATTGAGCATTGGCATTAAAAGAGGGGCAATTAAACAGAACTCCTCTATATTGTGGCATAAAAGGTTACGGCATATCTTAAAAAAGATGATTCTCAGATTGATGAAAGATTGATTATTACCTAATCTTGATTTCAATAATTATGGTGTTTTTATAGACTGTATAAAGGGAAAATAGACAAATACAAAAAAGGTGCCAGAGAAGTTCAGAACTTCTGAAGACAATCCATACAAATATATGTGGTAAAATGGATGTACAATGTTTTACAGGTGAACAATACTTTATCACCATTATTAATGATTTTTCATGCTATAGTTAGGTTTGCTTGATTAAAGAGAAATCGGATGCTTTAGATGTCATTAAGATACTTAAGTAGAAATAGAAAACCAATTAGATAGAAAAATCAAAGTGGTGAGATCTAATAAAGGTGGTCAGTATTACGAAAGGTACGCCAAATCGGGTCGTAACCCGGGCCCATTTGCTAAATTTCTAGAAAAGAAGGGTATTGTGGCCCAAAATACAATGCCTGGGACACCTCACCAAAATGGTGTTTCTAAGAGAAGAAATATGACACTTATGGATATGGTTAGGAGTGTGGTAAGTAACACCACTTTACCCAAATCAATGTGGATTGAGGCACTTAAGATGGAAATATACATATTGAATCATGTCCCTGGTAAAGCGGTGCAAAAAACACCATTCGAGTTTTGAACTGAAAGGAAACCCAACTTAAACCATTTTTGACTCTGGGGTTGCCCATCTGAAGTGATAATTTATTACCCACATGAAAAAAATTAGTTAGCCTAATGCCCGTTTGGTAATTTACTAGGTTAGTAAAAGCAATATAAAGCCTCAATTTTTCAGACAAGTGATCACATCAAAAGTACACATCTTCAAAATCCCCTCCTTTTTCAAAAAATAAAAAAAAAAGTAAAAAAGCAACCTCCTTTCTTCACTAAATCAGAAAAAGAAGACCCACTTTTTACACAAAAGGTAAAAAAGATTCCATACCAATCCACTAAAGGAAAAATGCCATCATACGCCCTTTATATTCTATTCTCTTGATTTGATGTTTTACCTCACTTTTACTTTAATAGTAAATTGCCAAACAAGCCCTAAAACTATTAGTGGATATTTTATTGGTTACCCTGAAAGGTATAAAGGATATAGGTTTTACTGACCTTATCATACAACTAAGATTATAGAATCGGGAAATGAAAATTTTCTAGAAGATCTTGAGAATAGTGGGAGTGCTCAAGAAAGAGATACGGTCTATAAAGAAATCACGGAAAATATTGAGTTGCTTGATACACAAAATGGGTTTGCACCACTTGATATTACTAATGGTCATCAAGAGATACAACAACCACAAAATGATCAACTTGAATAGAATATTGGTGAGCCAATCAACGACCCACTCATAAAACATCATGATGATCCACTTCATAATACACAACCTGATCCAAAATCAAGGTGGTCGGCCCAAATAAGAAGACCTGCCATTTCGGATCATTATGTTGTATATTTGGAGGAAGCCGATATTGGGATAAAAGATGATCCTAAAACGTTCAGATAAGCTAAAGCAAGTGTGAATTCTGAAAAATGGCCGGATGCTATGAAATAAGAGTGGGAATCAATTGCCACCAAGGCGGTTTGGGATATTATCGAACTCAAGGGTTCCAAGGTCGTAAGCTATAGGTGGGTTTTCAAGACCAAAAAAGGACTCGAAAGAAAAGGAAGAACGATTTAAGGCTCGACTCATGGCCAAAGGCTTTATTCAAAGAGAAGGAGTTGACTATAATGAGACTTACTCTCCAGTATCTAATAAGAATTCATTTAGGATAATTATGGCTCTTGTAGATCATTTCAATTTAAAGCTACAACAAATGGATGTCGAGACAGCATTCCTAAATGAAAATTTAGAAGAAGAAGTATACATAAAAGAACCGGAAGGATTCATAACACAGAATGGCAATACATTAGTTTTCAAATTAAAGAAATCGATAAATGGTTTGAAACAAGGTTCCAAGCAATGATATCTTAAGTTTAACTGCATTATCAAATCATTCAGTTTTACCAAAAATAGTAGACCATTGCATCTATCTCAAGGTTAGTGGGAGCAAATTTATAATTTTGATACCATATGTCGGTGACATTTTGCTGGCTAGTAATGACCTCGGTATAATTCATGAAACCAAGTAATACCTTAAGATTACTTTTGGCATGAAAGATGTGGGAGAAACAACTTTCGTAATAGGAATTGAGATATATCAGGATGGATCTCGAGGATTACTTGGGTTATCGCATGAATCTTATATCAAAACTATTCTTAAAAGATTCTGTATGGAAGCATGTAGGCCTCAAGATTCACCAATAATTAAGAGTGAAAAATTTAGTAAAGAGCAAAGTCCAAGAAATTCAATCGAAAGACGTCAAATGGACCAATGTCCCCATGTTGCTATAGTAGGGAGTCTGATGTATGCACAAACATGTACTAGACCTGATATCAACTCTGTAATTGGCATGTTTAATAGATTTCAAAGTGACCCAAGAATGCCCCATTGGGTAAGAGTTAAGAAAGTTTTCTGATATCTTATTGGCACTAGGAAATCACTCTCATACAGAATGTCCGATCAATTAAATGTGATCAGATATTCAGACTCAGATTTCGCTGGATGCCTCGATACAAGAAAGTCGACTTCAAGATATATTTTCTTGTTACTTGGTTGGGGCAGTATCATGGAGAAATGCAAAATAAACCCTAGTGACCACATCTACATTTGATGCTGGATAAGAGGTCATGCTTTATGGATGCGAGATTTTATCACAGGTTTATGAATTATGAACACAATTTTTAAACCTCTTGAAATATTTTGTGATAATGATGAAGCAAGAAAATTTGCTCAAAATGACAAATTTTCCAGTAAATCAAAGTTTTGAAAGTTAAGTACTTTGTATTAAAGGAAAAGGTACAAGATTGATTGGTGCCTATTGTTGGGGCTCCAACGAGGCATTGGCGCCAAAGGCTTATAGAGAGCATGTGATGGCATGCCCAAGTCACGTAAGAGTCAAAGAGCTAAGCGTCCTAATCCACGATACATGAAGTTGGAAACTGATAAGGATGAGGATGCGGTAGCAACTGATAAGGTTGTTGAGCCAATCATGGTGCCAAGTAGTTAGAAGAGCTGAGATGTGATCAATAGCTACCCATTTGAATAAGTAGTTTCTCATTTGAATAAGTAGTTTTTTTATTATGTTCCGATTCTCATGTGTGTTAGTTGGGTAATATTTACTTTAAATAGTAGAATCGGGAGTCATGCGTGGCTCAAGGATTTGCTAGCTAAACTATTGTTTTGTGGCCTAACGCCCACCCAAAGCGGAGTCCATTTTAATCAAATGCTATTGTTCTTCATCATTTGGTATCAGAGCATTCATTGAGCACCAACAAAGATCGGATTGAGCGACTTGAATAAGAGTTATAGGAATTGAAGGTGAGTGTTCAAAACATGGCTAGTATGGAGGCTTCTATCAGTGAGATCAAGGACATGTTGTCCAAGTCTGACGAGAAGACTTCATCTTTTGGCTCAAAGGATGAGAATGAGAATGTTGCATTTTCTGGTGGCGGTCCTAGTTCCTCACTACCCCATCCCACAAAATTGGATTTCACTTGTTACTCGGGTAATGATCATACATTGTGGCTGGATCGCGTAGCATAATACTTTGACTATTAGTGCATTCCAGCAGATAAACATGCTAGATTGTATGGACTCAATTCATCAGATGATATGATAAATTGATTAATTTCTTTGTTTATCAATAACATTATGCTTTACTTTCATGAGATGAATGTTATTTTATTACTTCATGCACATAACCAATACAATTGACATAATGGTTCATGAGTTGAACCAGATCCCATTAGTATATTAGATGTGATATATATGAATGGATGAGATCTATACATAGGAGACATATATCACAAATCTTATACTTAAATAGCTTCACAGCCAGTGATGAGACTAGGCGTCTCATTTGATAAGGTTGCGGCACTTTGATCACTATGAGATAGTGTGATTTGTCTTGATCATCAGAATGGAAGATTCTGGATCATGGTGCTGATACATTGGATGTATTGAAGGACCATGAGAAGTATCTTATGGAATTACGTCTCAATAATAAGGTCTGCTCTCATAATTCCCTAGCAATAGGCTTTCAATCCTGAGACATTGATGAACTCGAGTTTCTATCTATTCATTTGCTTTGAGTCACCAATGAGTGAGGCCAACTGTAGGTCAACACCTTGGTGTCTTGGGTATGTGGTAGTAGGACTGTGGGAACATTGAATGATCAAGATGGAATCTATCTCTATTATCCCCTTGTGCTAATTAATGGATTTATCATTAGTAAGTGCTCCCCCATCTCGATTAAGAGTTAATTGGATGGTACTGATGATCACTGTGATTAATTGGGGCTCAAGGATAATAATATATGGAACTAAAATTGGAAGAGACAGATTTATTCCAATTGATCCATCGATATTGATAGAGGGGCCTACTTGTGGTAATCGGGAAGTTTAGGGTCTTCTATGTAATTTATTCTTAAGACTCGAGTGCAATTACATTTATATAGTGGTGTTATTTGCAATAAACTGTGGGCCCGGATTGCACATGAGATGTGGGGTCGCGGTGTCCCAGTTGGAGCTAGTTTTTTAAGAAATCCCTAGTGGTCCCCACGCTAGCCCAAGTTATTAGAAAGATACTAATTATAGTGGAACTCTAAAAGGAAATAGAAAGTTACTATTTCTATTAGAAGTGAGACTTCTAATAGTGGCAATAGTAAGTTACTAATTATAATGGAAGTGAGACTTCTATTTTAATTAGAAAGAAGAGAGTTACTAATTATTAGAGAAGTAAGACTTTTCTTTCAATTAGATAACAAAGAAGAGGAACTTGCTTTTAGCAATAAATAGAGGAGATAAGAGTGCTTGGATGCCATTGGAGATCCTCACCTAGGGATTCACGCCCATGCCCTTTTGTGCAAGAGTTGCACATGTTCATTCTCCTCTCTCCCCTCTTCTAGTTCTCTTCTAGTTTTCTTGAGAGTTTTCTCTTGGAGATCCCACCCATCTTCTTGAGAAAAGAGAATCTGATACGGGTCATAGCGTGGAAGATCAAAAGGTCTTGGAGATTACTATTTGATAAGTAAAAGAGTTTCATCATCAAATAAAGACGCAACTTCTCCATTAGAGCACAACCGAGATCCAAAGGTATAATCTACTTCATTGCATGTTGTAAATTTTTTTTTTATGGATGCTAGTTGGCTGCTTGTTTATATCTTTTAGATAGAGTTATTACTGTACATGATCATGAGATTGAGGGTTATGCATCCTGGATATGGTTTATGGCCTTATGGGTACTTGATCCCTGAGTCAAGTGGGTCAAAAGTTTTGAAAATCTATCCACGAGGTACACCTACTTCCAACAAAATGGGTCTCTTTGGCTGCCTTTCACCTTGGAGGGGAGGCTAACCAATGGTGGCAATGGATGAAGAAGGTGCATTGCGAGGAGAATGTGGTTATTACATGGGAGATATTTGAAAAGGAGTTGCTGGTCCGTTTCGGAACAACCGAGATCAAAGATTACGATGAAGCTTTATCACGAATCCATCAAAGGGGCACCTTACGTGAGTATCAGCGTGACTTCGAGAGATTGGCCAATCGAGTTGTGGGCTGGCCACAGAAAGCTCTCGAGGGGACATTCATTGGGGGTATAAAGGATGATTGCAGGGAGTTCGCACGTTCAAGCCTCGTACCCTACGGAATGCCATTGAACTTGCTCGGATGCGTGATGATTCTTTAGCTCGACAGCGCCAACCCGTTTATCCTTCCAAGTTCACCCAAAAAACCAGTAACACATCATACTTACCCATGTCTACTACTCTACCTCCACCAAACGCTCCTGCTAAACGATTGTCATGGATAAAATGCAAAAAAAGGTGAGAGAAAGGGTTGTGCTTTTGCTGTAACAAGAAATTCGTTCTGGGCCATCGCTGCCAAACCGCACAAGTTTTTCTTATTGATGTTTTGCCGTAGGGACTCAGTGATACATATGGGTTTGACGAGGAGGAGTTGGGTGGTTCCGGTGATGGTCATTCCGAGGAGAGCCCACTGATTTCCCTCCATGCACTTGCCAGTCGTTCGGGCCCAAGAGCTATGAGGGTGAAAGCTGTAATTGGAAAGAGGGCACTGGTCGTTCTGATCGACAGTGGGTCTACCCACAACTTTGTCAACCAAAAGCTTACCCACGACCTCCATATGGCTGTCACGCCCATTGATGCTTTTACGGTGAAGGTTGTAAATGGTGAAAGGCTCATATGCCGGGAAAGGTATGATAATGTGACCATTACTATTCAACAATTTACATTTGCTGCTACTCTCTTTGATATACCATTGAAGGGATTGGACCTAGTTCTTGGTATACAGTGGCTTGAGAAGTTGGGACCGGTGATTTGTGATTGGAAACAGATGTCCTTGGAGTTTAAATGGGGTTTAGTGACACGTGATTTCTGCCCATTTGGTGGAACCCACTCATGAAGAGGCCGTGCACTTAAAAAAGAGTTATCTGGTGGGGGAGAACTTTTTATTGTAATGCCAAAATTGGACCAACCCATTGATAAATCAGGGATACTGAAAAAGTGCAGGGGTCACCGGGATTTCTAGATTGGTCTACTCAAACAATCAACCTAAAAGTGTGCAAATATAAACAATACGCAGTGGAAAATAAATCAACAAGCACACACCACAAGGACACCAAAAATTTAAGGTGGAAAACCCTAACCGGGTGAAAAACCACCGATCCGAACTGGATCAGATTAAAATCAAGCACTATGAATCTCGCAATTACAAGAAACTCAGATCTCCTCCCTTGGTATCCCCTACCCAAGGACTGAAGTTACCTTGTGTCGCTTCACGCTTCAACGACTTCACACCGTTGATTGCAACAGATCCAAACCAGCACTTGACTCCTCAAATCTTCTCGCAGGAAGATAATCTTCTACAAAGGATGCAGAAGAAGTGACTCTAGAGAACTTGGCAGCACAACTTCATAAAAACTCTAGAGAAGAAAATCTCTCAATGATAATCTCTAACTCAGCACTATGAGAGGTGAGGACTATCTTTGCAATAGCCTTTGAACCCTTTAAAAAGCCCTTGGTTCGTGCTTAAAGTTTCCTAACTTGATTAGGATGGAAATCAGCAGTTTGAACACAATCAGAATATCAAGTTCCCAATTTTATCTCACTGTCCGCGCCAGGTTCGCTCGAGCGATCTCCAGGTTCGCTTGAGCGAACTACCCTCTGTTTCAGAACTGGGCAAGACAGAACACTGTTCGCTCGAGCCAATGTAATGGTCGCTCGAGCGAACTCCCCTCTGGACTTGATCCGGAAATTCAGCTCTCTTTCTCCAGCAGACTTCTTCTAATTCCTTCAGGCTTTCTTCTTCTGAGTCCTTCCAATCTTCTATCTTCAAAGTCCTTTTCTAAATAAAAAATACAACTCAAAGACCCAGAGTTTTGTCCAACCCATGAATTTAGCCAACACACAAAAACCTAACAGATACCAAGAGCCGTTCAAAATTTGCTTCATGAGTTTCAACACCTCCTCGTAGAACCTAAGGTGCTTCCTCCCTCTAGGGAATTTGATCATTGTATTCCCTTAAAGGAAGGTACAGGCCCCATTAATGTCAAACCCCATAGATATGCTCACTTTCAAAAGAACGAAATTGAATGTCAAGTGGCGGAGATGCTGGCAACATGACTCATACGACCAAGTACGAGTCCATCTTCTTCACCAATTCTTTTGGTTAAGAAAAAAGACGGGTCAAGGAGATTTTGTACAGATTATCGTGCTCTCAACGAGGTAGAAATTAAAGATCGTTTCCCCATTCCTACAGTCGATGACATGTTGGACGAATTTCATGGTGCAACCTACTTCACCAAGCTCGATCTACGAGCTGGGCACCATCAAATTCGGGTCCATCCCGATGAGATACATAAAACGTTTTTCACACTCATGGTGGCCATTACGAGTATCTTGTGATGCCATTTGGGCTTTGTAATGCTCCTTCAACTTTTCAAGCTGCAATGAATTCTATTTTTCATGAGCCCTATCTGCGGAAATTTTTATTGGTGTTCTTTGAGGATATATTAATTTATAGTAAGGTGTGGGACAAACATGTTGGCCATATTAAGAAGGTTTTCGAGATTTTGTCTACCCATCAGTTTTTTGTTAAACCCTCAAACTATGTTTTTGGGGCAAGGGAAGTTGACTATATGGGCCATATAATTTCTTTGGAGGGGGTTCGTGTTGATATTCAAAAGATTGAGGCGATGCAAAGTTGGCCTAAACCAAAGAATATTACAGAGTTAAGGGGATTTTTGGGCCTCACGGGCTATTACCGCAAGTTTGTGCCGAATTATGGACTTATAGCGGCCCCTTTAACCAATCTCTTAAAAAAGGGAACTTTTTTTTGGACCCTTTTGGCAGATCACTCATTTGATGAATTGAAGCACGCTATGGTGACAACACCAGTTTTAGCTCTTCCAAATTTTTCCGAACAATTTGTGGTGGAAATAGATGCATCAGACCGCAGTATTGGTGCAGTGTTGGGTCAGAATGGCCAACCCATTGCCTTTCTGAGTAACGCCCTTGGACCCTCCAAACGGGCTTGGTCAGTTTATGCCAAGGAAATGTTAACAATTTTGGAGGCAATTAAATTGTGGCGGCCTTATTTGTTGGGTTAAAATTTTCAGATTTTGACAGATCAAAAGAGCCTAAGTTCCTCTTAGAGCAACGGATTGTAACCCCGGACCAGCAAAAATGGGTCTCCAAATTATTGGGCTTTGAGTATAAAATAGCTTATAGACCTGGCTGAGCAAATGCAGAGACTGATTCACTTTCTCGAAGGCCTAACAGCCCAGCCCTTCAGGCCATATGTGAGACTTCTATGTTAGGAGTCACAGGCCCACAGTTTAGCATTTGGAATGAACTAAAACATGCTAACAAATCTGACCCATATCTGTTGGGACTTCATGATAGTTTGGAAACTAATCCCAATCTTATGCAACACTACCAAGTTCATGAAGGGATCTTATTCTTCAAAAATAGGGCGGTCATCCCTCCATCATCTAATCTGGAATCCATACTTCTCAAAGAATTTCATGATACCAAAATTGCTGGAAATTCGGGTGCCCTCCGCACACTCAAACGATTATCCTAAAATTTCTATTCGTTAGCCATGAAACGTGATGTCCAGGAACATGTGGCGGCTTGTGATATTTGCCAAAGGAACAAGAGCGATTCTCGTTCTCCAACTGCAGCCATTACCAGTTCCAACGAAGGTATGGGAAGATATATCTTTAGATTTCATTGATGGGTTGCCCATTTCTGTAGGAAAGGATTCAAATCTAGTGGTGGTTGATCGCTTAACAAAATATGCGCATTTCATTGCATTGTGCCATCCCTACTCAACCAAGGAGATTGCAGCAGTTTTTGTCACTGAGATCATGCGGTTGCATGGTGCTTCTCGGTCAATTGTCATTGATCGTGACTCAATCTTCATGAGCACTTTCTAGAGTGAGTTCTTCAAACTTCAAGGGACAGAATTGAGGACCAACTCGGCGTATCACCCACAGACGGATGTGCAGACGGAGGTCATCAATTGCTGCTTAGAACAGTACCTCCGGTGTTCCACTAGCCAACACCTGAAGCACTGGGAGCAATTCTTGGCTTGGGCTGAGTATTGTACAATACGACGTATCATCAATCCATGGGTACTACCCCTTTTGAAGCACTATATGGTTGCCTTCCTCCCTTGTTGATTAATTACTTTTCAGCCAATTCCCCAGTCAGTGAGGTAGACAAAACCTTACGTAACAAAGATGAGGTTCTGTAAGCGCTCAAACAAAATATGCAAGGCCTATAACCGCATGAAACAATATGCAGATGCCCATCGTCGTGAAAAACACTTTCAGGCGGGAGACTGGGTTTACTTAAAGCTCCCACCCTATCATCAGAGTAGTGTGTTTCGAAGGGCTCATCTGAAACTTGCTAATCGTTATTTTGGACCATTTCAAATCATCACAGCAGTGGTTGGTGGCTTACAAACTCAACCTGCCAGATCACTCTAGGGTCCACTCGGTGTTCCACGTGTCACTACTAAAACAAAAGATTGGTGACATGAGCAAGGTTTCTCATACTGATGCAGCGGAAGCGTCTACGAAAAAGATCCACACGGAAGATTGGAAAGCAACCTTCTATTAGCCTATTTATTCGATTAGGAATACCAGGTAATAGGCATCAAAGTTCGTTGATTTAATAGAATACCAAAAATTGGAAGAAACAAGGGGAAAAACTCCTCTGCAATTTTCATTCAAGATCATTTTTGACGGCCTTGAGGCTTACAAGGGGTATAAATATAACCCTAAAACGAAAAAGTAACATAATAACACGAAAATGCTTAAAATATTCAATTTTTCCAAAAAAAGGAAAAAATTGAGATAATGACACCACTTAAAATTATTAATCACAACTAATTCAATGCAAAAAACGGCAACTTATTCTGACCTTCCTACTAGAAGTTATTACCGAAACAAATATTACCAAAAATAGAAAAAACGCATTTTTTTGGGCCTAAACAATGGAATTTGCCCGAAAAAGGCCGTGCGTCAGCGGCAAATACCTCTGAGTTGTGTTTATTGGCCCGTCCCCACCCAAAATACCGTGTAATTTCACCAAAAACGGTTACTTCGAAAACTTGCCTCAAAACCAGCAATTTACCTTATTTCACCTTACGTCGGTCCTGCCTTTCCATGAAATCAAAACCTTTCTGCATTGCATCATTCTCCCCAGGGTGGAGAAAATTCGCCCTTGAATTACCGGTAGCATCGTCTTACGAAGAATCTCCAAAATAAGGAGTCAAATCTTCACGTTGAACACATCAGCAGTCCAAATATGATTAGGCAATTTCAAACTATATGCATTGAGATTAATCTTCTCAATGATCTCAACAGGCCCAATTTTCTTAGCAGAAAGATTTTTGTAGTCGCCCACAAAAAATCGATCCTTAGTTAGGACCACCCAAACAAAGTCACCCACCTCAAACTCCACATGGCGATGCTTCTTATTAGCAAGCATCTTATATGTAGCGGCTGCCTGAACTAAATTATCATGAACCTTTTTATGAATTACCTGTAAACCATCAACAAACTCCGCAGCCTTGCCATGAACTCTAATCTTGCTAGGGAATGGAATCAAATCAAGAGGACCACGGGGAATCATAGAGTAGACTACCTAGAAAGGACTGAATCCAGAACTCCAGTTAACTGCATGATTATGAGCAAACTCCGCTTGACAAAGCTTTTGATCCCAAGATTTAACATGGTCACCTGTCAAGAACCTCAACAAATAACCAAGAGAACGATTCACTACCTCTGTTTTCCCGTCAGTTTGGGGATGATAGGCACTATTGAAATCGAGTTTGGTGTTAACCATCTTTCAAAGACTTCACCGGAAATGGCTAAGGAAGCATGTGTCTCTATCAGAAATAATAGAAGAAGGCAAACCATGGAGACGATAAATTTCTCAAAAGAACAGCTGAGCAACGTGTACTATGTCAGTGGTCTTCTTGTAAGGGATAAAGTGCACCATCTTTGAAAACCGATCAACCACCACATAAATAGAATCATTTCCCCGCTACGTTCTTGGCAAACCCAACACAAAATCCATACTCACATCAGTCCAAGGTTGAATAGGAATAGCAAAGGCATATACAACCCTGCATTAGTGGCTTTTCCCTTGGACACTTGACAAGTTCTACACCTCTCCACAAAACGCTCTACCTCTTTGCGAATAGTAGGCCAAAAGTAAAACTCTCGTACTAGTTGCAAAGTGCGATCCCGACCCACATGACCTTCACCATGAAGCTTCTTAATAATCTGCAGGCGCAAACTGCAATCGGGAACACATAATTGATTTCCTTTAAAAAGAAACCCATCATGCAAAAGAAAAATTTTCCGCTCACCTGCCCGCACAGCAGCCATAATAACAGAGAAGTAGGGGTCTGTGTCTAACAAATCACAAAAAGAATCAAACCTAGGTACTGCTACTCTCATAGTGGTCAGAAAACTGCTTCGTCAGCTAAGAGTATCTGCAACTCGATTGGAAGTCCTGGCCTTGTGCTTTAAAACGAATGTAAACTGCTGTAAATAGGCAGACCAAGAAGCATGTCGGGATGAAACTTTATCCTGACTATGGAGATGCTTTAAAGCATCATGGTCAGTATAGAGAATGAACTCCCGATGGAAAAGATAGTGCCGCCAATGTCGAACTGCCTGGACCACCGCATAAAATTCAACATCATAGGTACTGTAACGCGCTCTAGAACCCGAAAGCTTCTCGCTGAAATAGGCCACTAGTCTACGATGCTTACTCAAGATTGCTCAAATGCCAACTTTTGAAGCATCACAGTGTAACTCAAAAGGTTGGGAAAAATCAGGTAACACCAAAATAAGCACAGTAGTTAGGCATTTTTTGATCAGCTGAAATGCCTCTTCTGCTTCTTTTGTCCAGTGAAATCTACCCCCTTTCATACAATCAGTCACGGGTGCCATAATACTACTGAAGTGTGGTATGAAACGCCGATAAAAGGCTACGAGCCCATGAAAACTTCGAACCTCAGTAATGTTGCGCGGTTGGGGCTAGTGTTTTATGGCCTCAATTTTAGACTCATCCACTTGCAACCCGTCACCAGAAATCACGTAACCAAGGAAAAATACCTTGGACGTCATGAAAACATACTTCCTCAATGCTGCATAAAACTTGTCCTTACGAAGTATGCTTAACACCTCGCGAATATGCTGTATATGCAACTCAATATTGGCACTGTAGATCAAAATATCATCAAAGTATACTACTACAAACTTACCAATAAAAGGGCGCAAAGCCTGATTCATCACACTCATAAATGTACTTGGTGCATTAGACAAGCCGAATGGCATAACCATCCACTCATAAAGCCCTTCTCGTGTCTTAAATGCTGTCTTCCACTCGTCCCCCGGCTGTACCTGAATCTAGTGGTAACCACTCTTCAAGTCCAGCTTTGTGAAAATTGTTGCACCACTAAGCTGGTCTAGTAAGTCATCAAATGGGGAATAAGAAATCTGTAATAGACTGTGATCTTATTAATTGCTCGACTATCCACACACATACGCCAAGACCCATCTTTCTTGAGCGTCAACAGTGCATGTACTGCACACGGACTAAGGCTCTCCCGTATATGCCCTTTATTAAGCAGCTCCTCCACCTGTCGCTGTAACTCTTCATGCTCACTGGGACTCATCCTGTAGTGAGGCCTATTTAGAAGCACCGCTCCTGGTTCCAAATCAATTTGGTGCTGGATGTCACGTAAAGGGGACAATCCATCTGGTAAGTCATCTGGGAACACACATCACAAAGCTCCTCAACTAAGGATACCATTGCTTCAAGGACTGCATTCTCTTCTCCAGCGTCCTTACCAATCAGCACGTATACAGTACCAGTATCTCGTATCTCCTCTTCAAACCTCACCACGGAGAAGAGATTGGTACTGTTTCCCGTAGGTTTGGATGTGTGCGGATCCTTACTAGGTAGTAGCACAATCTTGGTGTTGTTGAAGGAGAAACTATAACTACTGGTGAACCCATCATGAGTCACTCTACGATCATACTGCCACGGCCTTCCCAAAAGTAAATGGCAAGCATCCATTGCCACCACATTACACAATACTTGATCCTTATATCTACAACCAGTAGAAAAAGAAATCAAAGCTCGCTGTGAAATTGTTACCTCTCCGCCTTTTTTCAACCACGCAAGCTTATATGGTTTGGGATGCGACTCAGTCTTCTCCCCCAATTTCTGTACTGCCTCTGCTGACACAATATTCTCACAACTGCCATCATCTATGATGAAGCGACAAACCTTTCCTAGAATAGTGCACGTGGACTGGAAAATATTATTTCGGAGCCATTCATCCCACTGATTCTAGGCGTTAAACACATTCGTCGCACAACTAACAAAGGACCCGTGTCACCCTCTAAAATCTCCTCATCTGAAGTGTCATAAAAAACTGGCTCTTCACCCACGTAAGCATTATCCTCTTTGCAATCATCAGTGTCTGCGAATAATTCCTTCTTGCCTGCCTTCTTGCATTCAAATTGTCTGTGGCCAATCTCACCACACCCAAAGCACTTAATTCCACTATTGGTTTTGTTCGTCTGTGTTGGGTTGGAGGGAGCCCGCTGTCCAAGATTACTGCTGCTACAAGAAGAATTAACTCCTCCTGAACTGCTGCCACCGGGATTGCTTGCTACACCACTATTAGATCTGCGCGTCAACTGCTTCTCCACCTGTAGTGCCCTCTGGTGAGCCGCTGAAACTAAAACTCGATCAAGCAGATTCACAGTATCCTGAATCTGCACTCGTAACCCACCAATATATCGTGCCACTAACTGATCTTCCAACTCTTGAATCTCATTCTGCGCAAGGAGTTGATAGAATTCTTTCGTATAATCCTCCACAGTTCGTGTTCCTTGCCTCAAATTCTGCAAACGCTGATACAGAGTACGTTGATAATTATAAGGTAACAACGTTGAGCGCAGATGTTTCTTCATCTTCTCCCATGTAGCAATTTTTGACTTCCCTAATCTGGCCCTAGAAAGCTTAAATTGCTACCACCATGCCGCTGCCCTTCCTCGAAGCCTCGTTGCCACCAATGGAAACTTCATATTGTTAGGAACTCCTTTAAAATCCAGGACCTCCTCAGTGGTATAGATCCAATCAAGAAATTCCTCTGGTTCAAGGCTACCATGAAACTCAGGGACTTCTGTACGCATCCCTGCCTCCCACCGTCTCCTATCTTCAATAGGAGGAGCAGGATCTCTGCGTCACCACCTAGGCGCCTCCTCTAACAGCGCCAACCACGCCATGCGATCACATTCATAGACCTCTTCTAATGGAATCTCATTGGCGTGGGGTCTCCTTAGAGGCATCTCCTCAAGAACGAACGTAGCTCTGATACCAACTGATGTAGCGAAAGCGTCTACGAGAAAGATCCACACGGAAGATTGGAAAGCAACCTTCTATTAGCCTGTTTCGATTAGGAATGCCAAGTAATAATAGGCATCAAAGTTTGTTGTTTCAATAGAATATCGAAAATTGGAAGAAACAAGGGGGAAAACTCCTCTGCAATTTTCATTCAAGATCTGTTCTGACGGCCATGAGGCTTACAAGGGGTATAAATATAACCCTAAAACGAAAAAGTAACAAAATAACACGAAAATGCTTAAAATATTCAATTTTTCCAGAAAGGAGAAAATTGAGATAATGACACTACTGGAAAGTATTAATTACAACTAATTCAACGCAAAAAAAGGCAACTTATTTTGACCTTCCTACTAAAAGTTATTATCGAAACAAATATTACCAAAAATAGAAAAAAAAAGCATTTTTTGGGGCCTAAACAATGGAATTTGCCCGAAAAAGGCTGTGTGTCAGCGGCAAATGTCGCTGAGTTGTGTTCATTGGCCTATCTCCACCCAAAATACCATGTAATCTCACCAAAAATGAACACTTAGAAAACTTGCCCCAAAACCGCCAATTTACCCTATTTGACCTTACGTTGGTCCCACCTTTCCATGAAATCAAAACATTTCTGCACTGCATCACATACCCTACCACCTTTCTCTGAGGAACAAACTCCAGTAATTGAGCCAATGCATATTCTTGAGTTCAGATGGGTCAAAAAGGGGGGAAATGCTTGTTGCAGAGGCCTTGGTGCAATGGACTAACTTGCAGTCTGAGGATGCCACTTGGGAGGAAGTTGCGCAGCTACAACAGCAATATCTGCATGTCAACCTTGACGACAAGGTTACTCTTTCAAGGGGGACAAATGATGGCATGCCCAGGTCACGTAAGAGTCAAAGAGCTAAGCGTCCTAATCCATGATACATGAAGTTGGAAACAACAGATAAGGATGAGGTAGTAGCTAATAAGGTTGTTGAGCCAATCATGGTGCCAAGTAGTTAGAAGAGCTGAGATGTGATCAATAGTAACTCATTTGAATAAGTAGTTTCTCAATTAAAAAAGTAGTTTGTTTATTATGTTCCGATTCTCATGTGTGTTAATTGGGTAATATTTACTTTAAATAGTAGAGTCAGGAGTCATGAGTGGCTCAAGGATTTGCTAGCTAAACTATTGTTTTGTGGGCTAACTCTCGCCCAAAGCGAAGTCCGTTTAAATCAAATGCTATTGTTCTTCATCAGCATGTTAGAATATGAGACTTATCGCTTTTCTTTATTATTGAGGACATCATTATAGTAATAATTTTGTAATTCTTATTTTATCAAAATTACATGTATCCAGGAGAATGAAATAAGAATATTAAAGAGAAAGACATTATCGTACAAAATAAATATGACAGTCATTGAAAATGTTCTATTTTACCCTTATGAAGGACTGGGTTAGGTTAGGATGCTAGCAGAGTGATTTTGGAAGGAAGCTTGTCACTAAAGTAATGTAACCACCATGGTTCACATTGGTAAACCAATTTAGTCACATTATAAGGCTCAGCATAGGAGACAGGTTGACAATTATTTTTTAAAGTTAGTATGCATCGGTTGAGGTCATTTTATCATTTTTTTTTTCAAAGTACTATTTGAAAATGAATTTCCTTAAACTAAAAGTGGGAGAATGTTGGATTAAATGGTGTGTCCCTGATGACCACAAACCCATTAAGTATTTTAACCATGTCCACTTGTCTACCCTTTTAAGAGTCTCACTTACTTTTCTTAAAAGGAACTCATTTGCCAACAAACTAATAATGGACTGAGATTAAAAGGGTTTGGTGGTAGTTGGGGGTTAATGAATATTTCTTGATGGTAGGAATTTCATATAAAAGGACCCCATGGGTAACTCATTTGGTTTGATAGTTTTCTTTGCCTTCATCACTAAGCAAGAAAGAATAGTACAAGGCAAAGGAGTTGTCAATCCCTCACGTGCGTTCCAAGCCTTTGCTACTTCAAGGAGCTTATGTCACTTCAAGAAGAGAGCAATAAAGTCAGGTAAGCTCCCACACATTTTCAGATTACTTTTGTTTATTTTATTGTGTCACTTGGATTAGATCCAAGGAGATACTCATGTGGATTGATGGTTATTATGCTTATAGGAAGAAAAAAAATTTGATCGATTATCAGACACTTCTTCTGCTTTAGTTGCAGTTTTGAATTAGAAACGTTGGTATTTTATTGTGTTGACGAGACACCAATTCTAATAATTTCTTTTTTCAAATTTACCTCCTCTTTTAGAGTTTTTATTTTACTTTTATTGGTGCTTCTACACAACGCATTTTACTAGAAGAAAACGTAAAAAAAAGAAAAAAAGAAAAAAAGAAAAAAAAAACAATTTCTGCAGTGCTGTGGAAAAAACATTTTCCACGCAAGTGCCCAAAAGGAGTCATCACCAAGCGATCCGCAATCCAACTTCCGCTTCTGCCGACAAGAAAACCAAAGCAAAATAATAATTAAAAAAAAAAATTAGTGTGCCGTGTGGATCACAGTGTATATGTCTTTTCTATCTTTAGTTTTGAAGACTTATGTTTCCATGCGTCCTCTCATTTCTTCCGTTTTCTTCGTTTCCTCAAAAACGACGATATGCGTCGAGACAGAAAGTGTCATGTAGCCACCCATAGAATGGCTCGAAAGTAAACTGTAATAGATTCGAAACAAGATGGAGTGTGTCCTGCTAAAAATAAAAAAATAAAACAGATGGAGTGTCTGACGGTTACCTGAGCTTTTGCCTTCGGCAGAGTTGCCACATACATATAAGAATATGGGAATTAAAAAAAAAATCTATTATATTACATGAATATTCGGATCCATTTCTTTTTACACCGACCTATATGAGACTAAAATGCTGAATTAAAATAAATAAAGTCTATTCTAAAACCATTAAACATAGGGTTCACGGATCAAACGTTTGAAATGATCTCATGCATTTGAAATTTTGCACATGTGGGTCACATGAAAATCTTTCAATCTCTTATCTTCCATAAATTAAGGTGGCCCTGGCAACTCAAGCCTGACACAAATTGCATAGATAAGCATGTGACTCTCCTTGAACTTATCTCGGTCCCACTGTGCCAGCACACCGATTTTAAGGTAAGCAACGCACAGCAGAAAATCTCCCTTTGAATTTCTGAGGGTCCCACTGCAACAATGACACTGATTTGAAGGAGAGCAAAGCACAGGAAAATATCTCTCTCTCTCTCTCTCTATATATATATATATATATATATATATATATATATATATATATATAGGGGGATATTCATATGCATCCATCCCTCACCATTTTTGGTGAGGGACACCCCTTTTGGGGGTGTTTCAAGTACAAGAGGGAGGTACAAAGTACCCCTCTTGTACTTCTTTTGTACTTGAAACATACCCAAAATGGGTGTCCCTCACCAAAAATGGTGAGGGATGGATGCACATGAAGACCCCCCATATATATATATATATATATATATGGAACACTTTACAGCGCTGGGCAGTTTTAAAACCAAAACGGCCCTGTTCGCGAATGAAATTGAAATGGCTTCATCTGACTTGCATTTGCATATCCAAATCTTCTGTTGCACATAATTATTCTCTCTTTCTTCTCTCCACCCAAGTCTGAAAGTCCAGCTTTAACATAGGCCGAGGTCCCTATAACCAGATCTCTATTAAATATTAATACACACGTGATTAAACTAGTAATTAGTCCTAAATCCGATTAAAAGCAATCAAACCATACAAAGAAAAGGACAAACGATTTGTACATGGAAAACCCTACTCAGGAAAAAACCACAGGCCTTACCATCTATGCCAACAAACAACCAAGCACTATTTGAAACAAAAGTTACAAGAGGACTAATTACCCTTTCCCAGTTGGTGACTCAACCTAAGGACTACTTTGATATTGTCAACAACCCGCTGTTAACCTTCAATTGTGCTTGAGCAAACCACCTTGAATTCGTCTTTAAGGTGTCTCTACTTCAAGAGAGCAGAACGGAATTAATCCTGACGCTTGATCTTCAGCACACGAACTTGAAGCTTTGGGGGGAATGAATGGATCTCTCAAAATCTTCTACGGGGATTTAATCCTTATCAGAAATACCTTTGGAAGAGAGACAGAGAATGGCTATAAATATGCCTAAACTCGTGTCTCAAGACTTGTGATGCAACTAGGATAAGAGAAGTGTCTTGAGAGAAATTAGGAAGGAGTTTCCGGATGTAATACAACTTTCCCAGGTTCACTCGAGCGGACATGGACTTCGTTCGAGCAAACTCTTCTCTGTCTTCAGACAATCAGTGCAGAAGTATGATCGCTCGAGCAGAGAGATAAGGTGGGTCGAGCGAAGAGGTCTCTGTGAGTGGTCCGCTCGAGCGAACTATGTCAGTTCCCTGACCAACTAATCTTCTTTGCAAGTTGATCTTAAGCAGTCCTATTCTAAATAAAATTTACTACTTTAAGAGACCCAGTTTTGTCCATAAGCCAATGAATTAGCCAACTAAAATTCTTACCAAGTCTTCTTTCTCTCTCATCTTTCCCTGCTCCTTTCTTCTCTCTCCACCAAAGTCCTCCTTCTCTTTCTTGTCTTTCCTCTGCCTTTCATGTCCAAACCACCCCTCCTCTTTCCCTCTCAGCAGAAATCCACTCTCTCACAACAAAAAACCACTCTCTCACCCTCTCTCTCCTGTTGTAGCATCAAAACATCCATGTAAATGTTATCAATTCTAACTAACTTCCTGTACACTTTAAATTACAAAAGGACTGGAGGAAAAGGATAAAAACAATGCTCTGTAAGTTTTGGCCATGTATGGGCAGACCATTGATCCCTTTGCATAGCATTCAAACATCTCACATTCAGCCTAACATAGTTTGCATGTTCAACAAGCTACTGACATTCAACGGTTATCACATCAAGCCCAATACTATGCATAAAGCTTCTTTTTCTTCATTGTTTATAATTATCCATATGTTGGAATGAATTTTAGGCAATGAGACTTAAAAGAAATGCTACTACTGTTTTATAAATGGAGAAACAATGCTCACTGTTTCAGGCCACATAAGGTTCATGAAGCATAAATAATGAAGAAGAATGCTTGTAAGAAAGGGATTGTGTGGTTGTTTGGCTTCCTGGAAGAGAGAAGGGTTGGGAAGAAGAAGAAATATGATGCTGGGACTTCGGAAGAAGGCGTGAAGAGTAACTTTATGGCTAATCCCATGACTCTAACCCCTTCATCCGTGGCCCACAATTTTAACTACTTTAAATTAAAGAAACAAATTTGACCTTTGCTCCAACGCTCCAATGCATTTGGATATGTGAAAACTTGATGGATCTAGTGTACTTAAGGAGGCCCCATGTATTTTGACCCTCACCATAATATGGTGAGGGATGGATGCGTAATAATATTTCCATATATATATATATATATATATATATATATAGACACACACAAACACACACAACTATCCCTCACCATATTACGGTTAAGCCAGCATAGTGGGGCTGATTTTATAGTCTATCCAAACTATCCACACACATGAGACCCCGTAAATTACGTTGGATCCATCAAGTTTTCACTAATCTGAATGGACTAAAGTACTGTTGGATGGAGGGTCAATTTGTTTCTTTAATATAAAGTCGTTAAGTTTTCCAGTCAGTGATGAAGGGGTTAGGGGCATGAGATTCACCGTAAACTTGATATATGGGCCTACCCGAGATGTCTCTTTCCACCCCCCAGTCCCATGATCGGTGTGGCCCTACACGGCATACTAATTCTTTAGTGAGAGACGGATGCACATAAATGTCTCTCTCGGATTTAGTTCATTCGCATTGGTGCCAAAACCTGGGGTATGTGACTATCAAGGGGGTCCCTATCCATTGCAAGATCCGGCTTAGGTGATACGTGGGCTCTACCCATAGTTCTCATTGTTTGAATGGTGAGAACGGGTCTCACCTGATTATTTAATTTCTCCATATATATATGTATAATATGTGATCTTATAAGCTCCATGTGCACCTCACTGTGGCGCCCAGCCGCGGATGGGACCGGAGGGAACTTTAAGTTTTGGGACAATCCTATCGGTGTATGGTCACGGGGCCTCACATGATCATCGTAACACCTTCATCAATGGCCCACAATTTTTCACTATTTAAAATAGCTGCATAGTCAATCTGACAATTTAGTCTATTCGAATGGGTGCAAACTCAAGGTTCAAAGACTACTAGGGGGTTTCCTATGTGTGGTACATTCGAAAGGGAAATCAAGTGGGCCCCGCTATGAGGTGCACATAAGTGTGCATGGAAAAAAGGTGTACGCAATCGCCATATAGTCACATTCCTATGGATTTGCATGGATCCACATGGTTTGGACCGTTAGATTAAGGGTCGAATTTTATGTTTTATATAAAGTCATTAAATTTATGGACTACGGATGCATGGGTTAGAGGTATTCAGTAGAAGGCTTATCTAGTGCTCAGGTTGTGCATATGGAAGCGTCCATGAACACCTCCCAAGGGGGCCCACCTGGGGTCCCACTTGGGGATATGGGACTTGGGGGATCTTTTAATCTGGTTGCGGACCACTTGTGTACAAAATATGGGCCCAATTTGATCATCCTAGCCCCTTCATCAATGGCCAACAAGGTTCATCCCTTAAAATTCACCTATCGATCAACGGTGCAATCAATTCAGATGGGTGTAAGAAAAGGAATCATTGTAATTCAAGGGTTTCCATGTGTGTTGTCCATTTAGATGGTCGTCAAGTGGGGGACCCACTACAAAAAAAAGGCATGCATTGGATGATATATATATATAGAGAGAGAGTAATGGTCTCCCTCACTAGTGCAGTGAAATGAGTACGTGCGCTCGACCGTCCTATTGGACAACAACCAATTCAACTTGAATTAAAAGGGTGGCCCTAGGATAGCAATTACTCTCGTCAAAATACACCCCATCTCTCTCTCTCTCTCCCTCCCCGAGTCGCAGTGCTGCCTCTTCCTCTCCTTCACTACCAGTTGGGCTTCTTCTTCTCTTTCCTTACCATCTCTATTTTTCTCATTCCATTGCTCTCTCTCCTTAATCTCTCAGCCCAATTTTTCGTTTCTCTCTCTTTCTCTACTAAGCCCAAATAAATCTCCTCTTAGTCTCTCTTTCTATCTCCTCTTCTTTTTCAATAAACACAAACTTCCATTTTCTCTATCTTCTCTCTTCATCGTTTTCTCCTTTTATCTCTCCATCCACTCTTCATCTCTTAGCTCATTCTCTCTCCCTCTCTCTCTCTGCTCTATAAAGAGTCTTCTATATAGACCCAATGACCTCTCTCAAACTTGGGAGGGAAAGAGAAAGGTTTAGGGAGGAAGACAGTGACAAGGGGACGATAGAGAGATGAGAAAGAGGAGATTGCCATTGGATTTCATTCCAATCTGATTTTTTGAGCTTCTTAACTTTTGTGGATTTCATTTTTGCAATCATGTACCTAAATGTTCTATTTTCTTAAATTAATTGAGTGTTGTGTAATATTAACACTTTTCAAAATGTGTTATTTTCTTGGATTAACTGAGTGTTGTGTAATATAAACACTTTTTAAAATAGCCACACTATTTCTTTTGTCCTTCACAATGTGTAATAATGACTTTTCCAAATAACTACGGATTCCTTTTGTCCTCTCTGCTTTAGTGGTAATTGTCGATTTGAAGTTATTTGCTGCAAACTATTTTTTTTCCTTTTCTAATATTGAGTGCAATGAACACATACCTTATCTAAATTCTATCTTTGGTGATTTGAGTGATGCTTTGTATTTATCACTGTTTGACAACAGAGACATGCAACTAGCACAGAGAGTAGATGAATCTTTGGGATTCATGGTAGCATTTGGACTCACTAGTGAACACCGCAGTATCAGTTTTATTCGGTTGCTCACACAAGGTGGTCGACAAGTGGATATGGATTTTGTTATAGATGTTGAGAGGGAGAGAAAAATTGTTCAAGCAAAAAATAGAAGACAAAAAGAAAGAATAAATAAAATTATAAACAAATGAAAGTCAAAAGAGAGAGAAGGAGGATCGGAAACGCGGAGATAAAGAAAGGAGGGAGAGCTGAGGTTTATTTTGAGAGAGAGAGAATGGGTGTTGTTGACACCAAAAATGTCACTTTGTCTCTTCAACATCAAGAAAGCTGCATGAAGTCGCAACCTGCCATAAATAGGCAATGTAACTTCTCCAAAAAATCAAATCTTGTCAGAATCAAACAAAAACTGCAAGATCCTTCAAGACAGCCAAGGGAGGAGTACACAAGGAGTTTCGGGCCATTTCAGAATCATTTGGCCTAACTTCGCTTCTCCGACAGCTAAATTGGCTCTCCCGGCGGCGACATCATCGAAGACTTCAAAACTTCGATCAGAGCCTACGGATGACTCCAGCATGTCTCAAAAGGGCTCCATGCCAAATTTCAAGTCAAACGACAACGTTTGACCCTCCATCAATGCTCGAGCAGCAAAATCAAGCCTCCCGGCGGCGGTAATCACCGAAGCCTTCGCTCATCAAACCAAGTGCATGAGTGGCTTCAACATGCTTCCAAAAGGCTGCACGTCGAATTTCAGGTCATTCCGACAACATTTGACCAGGTTTCGACGCTCCGAAAGAAAATCAAGCCTACCGGCGGCGGAGCTCCCCGGGACCATGGTTTCCAAGACAGAGCCTGTGGATCATCTCAAAATGACTCCAATAGATTCCCTGTCAAATTTCAGGTCAATCGGACATCGTTTGACCGCACATCAACGCGCGGCATCTCCCTCACGGTAAAATCAAGGCTACTGGCGACGGGACCCCAAACGGCTTCAAAACTCAAACAAAAGCCTATGGTGGTCTTATTTATTGCTCAGGAGGCTTCACCTCAAATTTCAGGTCATTCCGACATCGTTTGACCAAGTTTCAGCTTTTGACGGAAAATCGGCAACCCTGCGTGACAAAGTCTTCGGCTTTCCTGGAAAATTGGAAACTTTGCAACCCAAATTGCAAGGATTCTCATCAATTTTTCTACAAGGGAATAAGGCCAACAAATGAGAAAAAATGTCAAAGAAAAATACAGAAGAAAAAACGAAGGAAAAAGACCTCAAAACGACCGCAAAACAGGCTCCGAAGGGGAAAATTCCCCCAGGGTCGCAGGCCCCCGCGACCCTGGCCCAGGGTCGCCTGCGACCCTGGAAGCCCGGAATCCCCGGTTTCGCCCCGGGAGCTTCGTTTTCCGTCATTTTTCGCGATTCGAAGCTTCCAACCCCTGGGACTTTCCAAAATTCATACTTTTGAGGCGCCAAATCCTCCGACATCCGTCAAAATCACGGGTCAACCTCCAAAAGTATCAAAATCAACATTGATCGCCAACCGGTCGACCAAAAAAGTGTGCTTTCCGCCCGATCGATCGAAAAATCGACAGGAGAGATGTCACCGGCCCGCTCTTAGCTATCAATGTCTGAAGTTACATGTCCATCCGATGTCGATCAGCATGAAGATCCATCGATGATCATCGCCAGAAGAATTCCAGAAGACACGGCACGGCCCGCGACTCTTCAACTGCTCGGCGACCATTTAATGCAGTTAATTGACTAGCTTTATTGCAGTCATTAATTCATTTCTTTGGACGGCCCAATCAGAAGCAAGCATCCAGGAGTTACAAATCAATTAAGTCATGGCATTCAAGCCATGAAACTCCTCCCATTATGGTAATTAAGGTGATTAAAAGCCCTTAATCTCCATCGGCCAATCAGATTCAAGGAAAAAGGAGTTACAAAATCAAGAAATAAATCTTGTAACTCCTCCCATTAAAGCCATTAAAGCCCATAAACTCTCCTAATGGCTACCAAGAGCCTATAAATAGGAGAGCTTTCCAAGAAGAAATGGATCGATCGGAAAAAGGACGAACGGAAAACCGAAGATCGAAAATCAAAAGGTGCAGAGAATCCCGAATTCCAGACAGACAGAGTCTAGAGAAAGAGAGAAAATTCTGCAGAAATTCTACATCAAGCACCACTACAAGGTGACAAAAAGTCCCTTGGGGGGGTACTCCCCCCCAAGGTCCTTGCCTTCTCCCGCTGCCTCCAATGGCTTAGACGTGGCTTTTCAGCCCGTCTACTTAGCTTTTTATTGGACATAGGACCTTCTCTTGGTCTTTGTCTTCTAAAAACCTGAGGTTATAGCCAAGCCAAGCGAATCAAGAGCATCCTCTGTTCTCATCTGCATGGATGATGGCGAAGCCCATACATGGCTTGCGACCGTCAATCTGAACGAGTCCCCCACAATCTCCTGAAAAGTTAGATACTCCTTTTCTTGCTTTTCATTGTAGTTTGTATTTTTCTAAAAGAGACAAAAATCACAACTCTTGTCTTTCATTATTGATGAGAATTGTAAATCGGCTATAAACGCCAAAATCGGCTATAAATGCCAAACAAAATCGCCTTTCACGGCAAACCAAGAAAATATCTCTTTTCTTAAATATTTGTGCAATGGAAAACTTGAAAGAAGTTGATTTCCTTTTTACTTGCGAAGGTTGATCTCCGGATTACCACTTGCAATTCCAAGTAAAATAGAAAATCTGGCACACCCACACAAAGAAATGTTGATGCACGCTTCAGCCCCCCGGGCGTGAAAGGGCCGGACCCGACGGACTCCCACGTTCGCCGACCCCGGTAGCACCCTCGGCAGGAGCGCGTTCCATCAAGCTGGCACACCCGGTGGGACCCGTTCATTTGAGAACACGGTGCTCGGAAATGAAATATTTGCATATCATACTTTTTGCTCTATGCTTATACTTCTTTTCCGGATTCCTTGGCTACTTTATAGCTGGTAGCCTATGTTAGATTTTGCATCCTAAAAAAAATGAGATGAGATTTTTTGGAAATTTCTATTTCTTTGAGTTTGTTTCCACTCTTTCTCTTTTCAAATAAAAAAATCAAAAAAATCAGTTTTCTTAGTTTGAATTCAAAATTGAGAAACTTTGATCCTATCCTATCGTTCTTTGGTGCTTGCAGAAATGTTGAGCCCGTTCGACTAAGGTTTTGGGCCATCGTTTCTCTTCGATGAGTTCATTAGAGATTTCAAAAAAAAAAAAAAGAAAATCAGTTTTCTCGTTTTGGATTCAAAATTGAGAAACTTTGATCCTCTCCTATGGTTCGTGTGCTCGCGGAAATCGTTGAGCCTGTTCGAAATGGGATTTGGGCCATCGTTTCTCTTCGATGAATCTGTCAGGGATAAATAAAAAATAAAAAAAATCAAATTTCTCGTTTTGGATTCAAAATTGAGAAACTTTGATCCTTTCTCTTCTGGGCATGTGTGCTCGCGGAAATCGTTGAGCCCGTGTTCGGATCGGGGATTGGGCCATCGTTTCTCTTCGATGAGTCTGTCAGGGATCTAAAAAAAAAAAATTAAATAAATAAATAAAAAGACATAGACCACTAAGGTTAAACCAATTGCGTTCTTTGATCACAATTGATTCAAGAAAAGCCTTGTCCAGAGTGTGGAGACAGCTTGACTGTTCTAGGCAAGGGTCCTCCAAACGGGTTCATTAAGTAATCCTACCATTACCTGCGGGCAATTCTATCAATTGAGGTTTCATAAGACCGGGTTAGGAGGCCTATGTGTACTCTCTCGTCTTTAAATCTTAAAAAATTAAAAAAAAATCAAAATAAAAAAAAATAAAAAAAGATTTTCAAAAAAAAAAATCTTAAACAAAAAAAAATCAAAATCAAAATAAAAAATAAAAAAAAATAAAAAAAAAGATTTTCAAACAAAAAATCTTAAAGAAAAAAAATATAATAAAATAAGAAAAAAATCATTTCAAAAAAAATCTTCAAAAACTCGTCACTTTTGATTTCAGATCTGAGAAATTTTGGTTTCTTCTTTTCTGAGCACTGGCGCTCGCGGAAATCGCCGAGACCGTGTTCAGATTGGAATACCATTTGCTCTCCTTGATGGAACCAATCTTGACATTTCAAAAAAAAAAAAAAAAACTCGTCACTTTTGGATTCAGATTCGAGAAATTGTGGTCTCTTTCCTTCTGAGTACTGGCGCTCGCGGAAATCGTTGAGCCCGTATTTGAATCGGAATGCCACCTGCTCTCTTTGACGAATCCATTTCCGACCTTTCAAAACAGAGAATCCCATCTCATGGATGTGATCTCCAACATTTGTGCATAGCGGTACTAGTACGCCCTTTCAGGGTCTACTGTATCTGTGACCGGCACATTTGTAACTCCTACCTTATATTCTTCTTATCTCGAGCAAGCTCTGCTGCTCGATAAGTCGAATTTAGGTATACAATTGCTTCTAGCAGTCATTGGAACGCTCATTTCGAGCCTGCCATGCTTGCAACCAGAACAATTGTACCCTCTATGGCTTTTTGCCTTCTTCATATTGCTTGGGTCATGTCCCTTGAGTGATTTGAAAAGACAAAATTATAGAATTCCCCATTTATGATCATCATATTCTTGTGATTACTAATGGATGTGGTCTTGTACAAGAAATTTTGAAACTAACAATGGCAGCTTCACTGATCATCACCTTCGATGAAAACAAGCACCAGCTCATGCTTCAACAGAAGCAAACCGAGCGCACTTACAAGCGCCCTGCTAGCTGCCGAAGCACCAACTCCCTCAGCAACTCTCTGAACTCCGGGTCGACCTCGACTCCCCGGACCATCGTCTTCGGGACACTGGGACCATTCCCACTTCCCGAAGAAGAAACTGCTCCTGCCAAAAGGCAGAAGGTCGCCTCGCAACGTGTCACTACTGTGACACCAAAGGCAACTGCCGAGAAGCAGAAGATCGCCCCTCAACGTGTCACTTCTGTGACAACAAGGGCGAACCCCAAGAATACTAAAACCCGCGGCATCCCCGCGAAACCTCAACCAACAACCAACCAGGTCTACCCTAAGACTTGGTCTCCAAGACCTTCCCCAAAACAAAGAAGGTCTCAAACCTCCACCAAGCCAGCATACCTGGCCCCACTCAAAGAGAACCAGTTCTACCCTCTTGCCTACATGAAAGAGGAGAGACCTATCTCCAACTTGACTCCCAAGTCAACCCAGCATGAACTGGCTTGCTCCCACAAGCCCAAAATCAGGTCATGCATCACTAGGCCTCTACAAGCACCTGTCAAGGCCTACACTCCTTCAGTTCGACCCTTCATCTCTACAGGGGCCGAACTCGAAAGGTTCAAAGCTTCACTGCAACAGGCAAAGGACCGGGTCCGCATCCTGTCTTTGCCCAATTACAAAGAAGACAAGCTCGGCTGCTGCGCCCGAGGGAGTACATCCTTCATTGTCAGAGTCCAGCTAGAGCTGACTGAAGCTCAAATCGCTCGTCGAGCACGCCGCCGTGCGTCATATCGACAAAAGAGACTAGAGAAGCAACGGACCCAGCTTCTTACACTTCAAGTCTCCCACAAATGGGTCGAAAAAGAAAGACCCGACCAAGTTGCTGCCGTCCATATGGTTGAAAAAACCAGAAGACGCCAAAAGTCAGCATAAAAAATCCATGTCCGACGTCCGGTGACCCGTAGCGTCACCAGGACACGAAGACATCCCGAAGAATCTCCTGCCTCTTCAAGCCAAGGACGGGAGAGTAATCCTTCATCAAGCTCTTCATAAAAAAGAATGAGCCCCAGCTCAGTCACCAGGACGGTTTCTTCGTTTGAATCCCGAGGAATGAACGTCCTGGTTACAAATTCTGAGCCACCACCTCAGAATCCACTTCAAGATGATGCGCTCACACGTATCCAGCAGTTGGAACAAGGCCAGCAGAGGATTGAACTCTGATGGAAAACCTTCTCCTTGTTGTCCAAAATCAGGTGAATAATGAGCCTCCTCCGAATCATCGCAATAACGAGGAAAATTGTGAAGAAAATGAGTCACGCGCCCTTACCAAAAAGGACGTAGACAGTATCCTCGCCAAAGCTAAAGAAGAGGATATACTCAAAGAGCATGGGATCAAGCCACCATATCCCTTATGGATGGACTCAGTCCCATTCCCAACAAAATTCAAACATCCTACTCTCCAAACATATACGGGGAAAGGATCAGCCAGACAGCATGTCATCCATTTCAAGATCCTGACGGGAGCTATCGCGGATCAAGATGCCCTCAAGATTCGCCTCTTCGCAAGTACCCTAAAAGGTACAGCCTTTGATTGGTACTCCACTCTGCCGGAGAACTCTATCCAGAACTGGGCAATGCTAGAGACATGCTTCCTGACCCACTTCCAAGGTGAGGATCATCCTGTTACTATGGCTCAACTCTACAGCCTAAAACAGGGAGAGAATGAGTCAACATACAACTTCATTCACAAATGGAAGGCAATGGCGTACAAATGCTCAGATGTACTGCCACAAGCGTCGCTAGTCGACATCTGCCGTAACAATATGAGAGCAAAAATCTGCGCCATGATCATCGGCAACAAATCAAAGAACCTGGGGGAACTCCTCGAAGCTTCCATGGAAGCTGAAATGGCGATCAAAGACCTCAACAGTCAGAAATCATCAAAGAAAGAGCCGATTGCTGTTACAACCTCAAAACCAAAGAAAAAAGAGGTTCTCAATGTGCAGACTAAGTTAGCTCCTCAGCAGCCAAAGAAACCTGAAAACAAAACTGCAGGTAAAAGGCCTGAACTCTCTGATGCCTTCAAAGAACGTGTAGAAAAGAAATATCCATTCGATGAAGATGTTGAAGAAATCTTTGAGGCTCTCCTAGCAAGTGACAAACTTATTTTGCCAGAGCCCAAACGACCGGGAGATGTTGGCAAAACCAATGATCCCCGATACTGTCCATACCATCAGATGATCTCACATCCTCTCAATCAATGCTTCGTTGTGAGAGAGAAGATCAATGAGATGTGGAAAAACGGAGTCATCACCTTTGACAAAAACTATGGGACTGCCTCCGTCAACATGGTGTCATGTGGACAAACACCAAAATCACCGAAGAAGAAGATCACTACTTCCTTCATGGTGATAAACAAAATTCAAGCGTCCGAGGAGTTGGTTCCTTTCCCGTCACCAGACGGACAACCTATATGGGTACATCCCGATCTCCTACAAGATGAAAATTGGGAGATCGTGAAAACAAAGCCGACCGCTCTACAGCGAAGGCTGGCTAGGAAACATCTCCTCAAGCTCAAACGGCAAGAGAAGACCCAGCCAAAACAAGAAGTCCATGAAAAAGCAGAGTCTTCCTCTACTGCTTCACAGGGGGCAACAAAAACGTCCCTTCCAGAGACTTCAAAGGGGGTAAGAAAACTCACTCTCAGTGATTTCATGCCACCTCAATTCAGAGAAGAAGCCACGCAGGGGGCATCATACTCTTGCAATTTAGTAGTCGGATTCTCCATGGAGGGATACGAATCCAGTGACACCGATGATGGATTCGAGTCCGGCTACACCGATGAGTGGGAGGAATCCCTTGAAACAGGAGAATATCTCTCCGATGAAGAATGGGTTCCTGAAACTCACCTTATGCCAGTAATCTGGTATAACCCTTTGCAACCACAAGGATCCTGGTCTGATGATGAAGAAGATCAAGTGGCTGCACAAGAAGATGCTGTTAACCCTGCACCTGTCATTGTTCCAGTGGAAATCAACTATGTTGAGACACACGGAGAAGACGAAGAAGAGGATCTGGCTCCCATGCCTGATCTTGAAGAATATGCAAGGATCTTGCAGCGTCTCGCTCTAGAACAAGAGCAAGATCGCGTTAACGAGCCTCCTCGCAACCCAGAGCCTGAAGTCCATGAAAATAATCAGGTACATCCACCCTTAACTCCTGAAAATGGAGAACATTGCTGGATAAACGATCCTCTTACATCCGAGGATGAGTCTGACTCCGAGCAGGCAACATCTCCTATCAGAGCTTCCTGTAATGTAATATATCAGGACTATAGCTCTTCTGAAGCGTCGTCTGATGAGATTACCTATACTCCGACGACGCCTAGCAATGTATCCTCTGGAGCTACCTCGTCTCACGTGACTTTCACAGAGATGACACCCTCTCAGGTTTCTTCTCCTGAGACTGTGACTTCAGGATACACATTCTTCCCGACTGATCATCATGAAGAAAACCCAGATAATGATGCTTGGGATGATGAAATAGTCAACACAGAAGAAAAGCTGCTGGATGTTGTTCAGGACTTGCGCCCGGAAAATGGTCCGTGCAACACAATCAATGAGGATGGCAACTCTGCTGCAGATACATCCCCAGTAGATGAAAAACGACAGCCTCTTGATCCTGAAGACAATCTTCCAAACGAAGATCCTTCTCAAGAAGCTCTCGAAGTTGGTAGAGGCACCCGCTCTGGCCCGGACTACCACAAGAATTACAACCAATCTTCCTTTACTTATGTAAATCCTTCGGGAAAAGATGTTGTAAGCGCCCCCAGTGGCAAAAACAATGAACAAGCAGGCCCCAAAGAGGCTTTCAAGTATGACTTGGTTGAGCACTTCAAACACATACCTACACGTCTTCACATCCTAGACTTATTGCGAATGTCTCCACGCACTCGTGATAATCTCATCTCAGAATTACAAAAACTGAATGAGGATGTCGACAAACATGCCCCACAAGTCCTCCAAATTGAAATGGACTACCGGGTCAAAAACTCAGAAACCTCCTTAAAAGGAGAAAAAGAGAAAAGCGAGGGATCATGCATCCAATGCCTCTCGGTTCAAAAGGCAGCCAGTGCAACCATCGCCTTCACTAAGGAAGACCTTCTACTTGGCGAAGCAAGGCACAACCGACCCCTGTACTTCACAGGGTACATCAAAGAAATGCCGATACATAGAGTTCAGATCGACCCAGGTTCTGCACTCAACCTTATCTCCACTTCGGCTCTTGAAGAGTTGGGCATCCCACCCAACAAGCTGAGCCACACATCCGTATCTATCTTTGGATACGATGGGAGTACTCAAAGGCCTATCGGCAAAATCAGGTTCAAATTGCAAATCGGTGATCTTATCTCTGAGGTCACTGTGTATGCAATAAAAACCCCCTCATGCTACAACATCCTTCTCGGACGTCCTTGGATACACGAGAACGGTGTTGTCCCTTCAACTCTACATCAATGCATCAAGTTCATCGGCGACGACGGCATGGTACATCGTGTCTTTGCGGACAGAAAACCCTTCAAAGGTAAAGAAGTCCACTTCGCAGACTCCCAGATGTATGAAGGAGAAAAAGAAGAAGAGGAAATAGCACCCCCTGCTGAAAATCTCCAGAAAGATAAAGGCAAGGCTCCTCAAAAATCACCGGAAGAAAACAAACCCTCCGGTAAATTAGAAGAGAGTAGTCAATCTCCCTTCGTCATCTCCCTCAAGAATTCAAAACCTTTGGTCATCACGACTAAAGTGAAGAAGGCGAAACAAAAGTCTGGGGGCAAATTTGTTGTTTCTCTCGTGTCTATCATGCAAGACACAGACTCCGACTCAGAGCCAGAAGACGATGCATCGTCAAGCCAAGCTGACACTCAGCAAGTTCAGCCTGCTCTCACTCCGATGGAGACACCTGCTGATGTAGAAGATCCTACGTCTGCTACCTTTGTTGTTCCGGCAACATCACCAAAGTAAAGACCGATCTTCTTTCATAGATCGGATGCTTCTTCATCAAGTTCCTTGCTTGAACCTTTCCAAAACAAAGGTATGATGGAACGCGCTCCGAAATGCCGAGGGTGCTACCGGGGTCGGCGGACGTGGGAGTCCGTCGGGTCCGGCCCTTTCGCGCCCGGGGGGCATGAAGCGTGCATCAACATTTCTTTTGTGTGGGTGTGCCAGATTTTCTATTTTATAATTGCAAGTGGTAATCCGGAGATCAACCTTCGCAAGTAAAAAGGAAATCAACTTCTTTCAAGTTTTCCATTGCACAAATATTTAAGAAAAGAGACATTTTCTTGGTTTGCCGTGAAAGGCGATTTTGTTTGACATTTATAGCCGATTTTGGCGTTTATAGCCGATTTTGGCATTTATAGCCGATTTTGGCGTTTATAGCCAATTTACAATTCTTATCAATAATGAAAGACAAGAGTTATGATTTTTTTGTCTCTTTAGAAAAATACAAGCTACAATGAAAAGCAAGAAAAGGAGGATCTAGCTTCTCAGGAGATTGTGGGGGACTCGTTCAGATTGACGGTCGCAAGCCATGTATGGGCTTCGCCATCATCCATGCAGATGAGAACAGAGGATGGTCTTGATTCGCTTGGCTTGGCTATATAACCTCAGATTTTTAGAGGACAAAGACCAAGAGAAGGTCCTATGTCCAATAAAAAGCTAAGTAGACGGGCTGAAAAGCCACGTCTAAGCCATTGGAGGTAGCGAGAGAAGGCAAGGACCTTGGGGGGGGTGCCCCCCAAGGGACTTTTGTCACCTTGTAGTGGTGGCCGATGCAGAACTTCAACAGAGTTTTTCTCTCTTTTTCTTTCTCTGGATTCTTTCCGCTCTGTTCAGATCCGATCTCTTTTTTTCTGATCGATTTCAATGGAATGCTCTCCTATTTATAGGCTTTTGGTAGCCATTTAGGAGAGCTTTTATGGGCTTTAATGGCTTTAATGGGAGGAGTTACAAGATTTATTTCTTGGTTTTGTAACTCCTTTTTCCTTGAATCTGATTGGCCGATGGAGATTAAGGGCTTTTAATCACCTTAATTACCATAATGGGAGGAGTTTCATGGCTTGAATGCCATGACTTAATTGATTTGTAACTCCTGGATGCTTGCTTCTGATTGATGGAACGCGCTCCGAGGCGCCGTGGGGCGGCTACCGGGGTCGGCGGAACGTGGGAGTCCGTCGGGTCCGACCCTTTCGCGCCCTGGCGGGCCTGAAGCGTGCATCAACATTTTTTTTGTGTGGGTGTGCCAGATTTTCTATTTTACTTGGAATTGCAAGTGGTAATCCGGAGATCAACCTTCGCAAGTAAAAAGGAAATCAACTTCTTTCAAGTTTTCCATTGCACAAATATTTAAGAAAAGAGACATTTTCTTGATTTGCCGTGAAAGGCGATTTTGTTTGGCATTTATAGCCGATTTTGGCGTTTATAGCCGATTTACAATTCTTATTAATAATGAAAGACAAGAGTTGTGATTTTTGTCTCTTTAGAAAAATACAAACTACAATGAAAAGCAAGAAAATGAAGATCTAACTTTTCAGGAGATTGTGGGGGACTCGTTCAGATTGACGGTCGCAAGCCATGTATGGGCTTCGCCATCATCCATGCAGATGAGAACAGAGGATGCTCTTGATTCGCTTGGCTTGGCTATAACCTCAGATTTTTAGAGGACAAAGACCAAGAGAAGGTCCTATGTCCAATAAAAAGCTAAGTAGACGGGCTGAAAAGCCACGTCTAAGCCATTGGAGGCAGCAGGAGAAGGCAAGGACCTTGGGGGGGGGGGGGGGGGGGGTAGCCCCCAAGGGACTTTTGTCACCTTGTAGTGGTGGCCGGTGCAGAACTTGAGCAGAGTTTTTCTCTCTTTTTCTTTCTCTCAGATCTCTTTCAGAACTTGAGCGAGTACCTGAGAACAGGTTTTGGCCATACAAGCATTGCTCTTACCCAGTTTGGTAAGTCTTCAAGGGAAGTACCGCTTCAAGAACTTGCCGTTGATAGGCAGCATACATCTGTCGCCTTCCATGTTTAGGAGGGCATATGCGCCGTTGGAGAAGACCTTGTCGATGACGTAGGGTCCCTCCCATTTTGGTTCAAACTTGCCTTTGGACTTGTGAGCGAAGACCATTGGTCTTTTTACCGCAAGAACCAAGTCATCCTTTTTGTAGGCGCGTTGCCTGACCTTTTTGTCAAAAGATCATGCCATGCGTGCTTGGTAAAGTTCAATGCTTTGTCGAGCTTCGAGCCGTCTCTCGTTGAGATTGTTCAGCTCATGGAGTCGCAATTTGACATTGCTTTCTTGAGTCATGTCATTTTGTAGAGATACCCTCAGAGAAGGAATTTGTACCTCTAGGGGCACGACAGCTTCGCATCCATAGACCAAGGAGAATGGTGTGCTATGGGTTGGTCCTCGAACGGTGGTTCGATAGGCCCACAAAGCTTCAGACAGTTTATCGCTCCAGTCTCTTTTGTGACTAGAGACCATTTTCTTGAGGATTTTGCAGAGTGTCTTGTTGAAGGCTTCTGCTAATCCGTTTGCTGCCGGATTGTATGGAGTCGAAGGACAGCTTTGAATTTTGTATTTGTCGCAAAACCTGTAGAATCGATGATCCCGGAATTGTGGTCCGTTATCATGGACGAATCTTTTGGGTATGCCGAAACGACAAATGATGTTGGTGCGCAGGAACTGAAGAACTGATAAGGTCTTCATTTCGTTGAACGCAAATGCTTCTGACCACTTGGAGAAATAATCCGTAGTGGCGAAGATGAAGCGATGACCTTTGCTTGAAGGGGGAGAGATAGGACCTATGATGTCCATGCCCCATGCTTCAAAAGGCCACGAGATTGCTGTAGGGTGTAGCTATTCCGGAGGCAAGTGAATGTAATCTCCGTGAACTTGGCATAGCTGGCAGCGTTTGGCAAATTGCATTGCATCAGCAACCATGGTAGGCCAATAATAACCTAACCTTTTTATCTGATCATAGAGCTTAGGACCTGCCTGATGGGCTCCACAAAGACCAGCATGAACTTCTTTAAGTGTTTCTTCAACCTCTTGTTGTGACAAGCAGCGTAGAAGTACTCCGTTGAATGATTTCCTGTAGAGGATTTTTGAAGGAATATCCAAATGAAAGTTTGGGGCTCGCCTTTGTATGCTTACCCGTTCTTTTGGATCTTCAGGTAGGATTCTGAACATAGTGTAATCAATGAACGGATCCCTCCAGTCGCCGATTGAAGGTTGAAGGATAGAGATCCGACTTCCAACCACTCGGTGGCATTCAGCAACTGCTTGGTGTGTGTTAAGAGGAGGGAGAATCCTTCTCTCGCACACTGTGATTTGCATGTTTTCCCCTACCTGAATTGCCATAGATGCAGCAAGTCCAGCCAGGGCATCTGCACGGATGTTTTCACCTCTACGAATGTGGGTGATGTTGCAGATGTCAAATTTTTGCAGAAGCGATTGTGCCTTGTTGTAGTAAGGCAGCAGATCAGGCTTCCTGACTTCATATTTCTGATTCATCTGGTTGACGATCAGTTGAGAGACTCCAAAGACTTCCAGCATGGTGATACCGGATTCAATGGCGAGTTCCAATCCTAGGATCAGAGCTTGGTATTCAGCTGCATTGTTTGTGCATGGTTCCAATTGATGGAACGCGCTCCGAGGCGCCGTGGGGCGGCTACCGGGGTCGGCGGAACGTGGGAGTCCGTCGGGTCCGGCCCTTTCGCGCCCTGGCGGGCCCTGAAGCGTGCATCAACATTTCTTTTGTGTGGGTGTGCCAGATTTTCTATTTTACTTGGAATTGCAAGTGGTAATCCGGAGATCAACCTTCGCAAGTAAAAAGGAAATCAACTTCTTTCAAGTTTTCCATTGCACAAATATTTAAGAAAAGAGACATTTTCTTGATTTGCCGTGAAAGGCGATTTTGTTTGGCATTTATAGCCGATTTTGGCGTTTATAGCCGATTTACAATTCTCATCAATAATGAAAGACAAGAGTTGTGATTTTTGTCTCTTTAGAAAAATACAAACTACAATGAAAAGCAAGAAAAGGAAGATCTAACTTTTCAGGAGATTGTGGGGGACTCGTTCAGATTGACGGTCGCAAGCCATGTATGGGCTTCGCCATCATCCATGCAGATGAGAACAGAAGATGCTCTTGATTCGTTTGGCTTGGCTATAACCTCAGGTTTTTAGAGGACAAAGACCAAGAGAAGGTCCTATGTCCAATAAAAAGCTAAGTAGACGGGCTGAAAAGCCACGTCTATGCCATTGGAGGCAGCGGGAGAAGGCAAGGACCTTGGGGGGGGGGGTGCCCCCCAAGGGACTTTTGTCACCTTGTAGTGGTGGCCGGTGCAGAACTTCAGCAGAGTTTTTCTCTCTTTTTCTTTCTCTCAGATCTCTTTCTGATCTTTTTTTCTGATTTTCTCTCTGATTTTCTCCTCTTTTTTCTCTGATCCGAATTTCAATGGAATGCTCTCCTATTTATAGGCTTTTGGTAGCCATTTAGGAGGGTTTATGAGCCTTAATGGCTTTAATGGGAGGAGTTACAAGATTTATTTCTTGATTTTGTAACTCCTTTTTCCTTGAATCTGATTGGCCGATGGAGATTAAGGGCTTTTAATCACCTTAATTACCATAATGGGAGGAGTTTCATGGTTTAAATGCCATGAATCAATTGACTTGTAACTCCCAAATGCTTGCTTCTGATTGGGCCGTCCAAAGAAATGAATTAATGACTGCAATAAAGCTAGTCAATTAACCACATTAATTGGTCGCCGAGCAGTCGAAGAGTCGCGGGCCATGCCGTGTCTTCTGGAATTCTTCTGGCGATGATCATCGATGGATCTACATGCTGATCGACATCGGATGAACATGTAACTTCAGACATTGATAGCTAAGAGTGGGCCGGTGACATCTGTCTTGTCGATTTCAAGATCGGTCGGACAGAAAGTGCACTTTCTTGGTCGACCGGTTGGCGATCTTGGAGCGATCAATGATGATTTTATGCTTTTGACGGCGGATCCGAGATGTCGTCGGATATGAGTCAATTTAAAGCACTAAAAATCACATTTTCAGGAAACCACAGGGGCCAAAGTGCGCGAAACGCGAAAAAAGACGGAAAAACGGGTCACCGGCGGAAAATCCGGTGACCCGGACCTCCATGGTCGCCGGCGACCATGGGCCATGGTCGCAGGGGCTTACGACCATGGGCCATGGTCGCAGGGGTCTGCGACCCTGGGGGATTTTTCCCCTTCGGAGCCCGTTTTGCGGTCGTTTTGAGGTCTTTTTCGTCGCCGTTTTCTTCTGTATTTTCTTGACATTTCTTCTCATTTATTGGCTTGATTTCCCTGTAGAAAACCTGATGAGAATCCTTGCATTTTTAGAGTGCAAAGTTTCCAATTTTCCGGGAAAGCCGAAGACTTTGTCGCGTAGAGCTGCTGATTTTCCGCCAGAAGCTGAAACTTGGTCAAACGATGTCGGAATGACCTGAAATTTGAGGTGAAGCCTCCTGAGCAATAAATAAGACCAACCATAGGCTTTTGTTTGAGTTTTGAAGCCGTTTGGGGTCCCGTCGATGCTTCACTTGATTTTGCTGCGGGGAAAATGCCGAGCTTTGATATGTGGCCAAACGATGTCCGATTGACCTGAAATTTGACGGGGAGCCTATTGGAGTCATTTTGAGACGTTCCATGGGCTCCGTTTTGGATGTCATGGTCCCGGGTTGCTCCGCCGCCGGTAGGCTTGATTTTCTCTCGGAGCATCGAAACCTGGTCAAACGTTGTCGGAATGACCTGAAATTCGACGTGCAGCCTTTTGGAAGCATGTTGAAGTCACTCATGCACTTGGTTTGATGAGCGAAGGCTTCGGTGGTTCCCGCCGCCGGGAGGCTTGATTTTGCTGCTCGAGCATTGATGGAGGGTCAAACGTTGTCGGTTTGACTTGAAATTTGGCATACAGCCCTTTTGAGACATGCTGGAGTCATCTGTAGGTTTTGATCGAAGTTTTGACGTCTCCGATGATGTCTCCGCCGGGAGCTCCCGTTTAGCTGTCGGAGCAGTGAAGTTAGGCCAAATGTTGTCGAAATGGCCCGAAACTTCATGTGTACTCTTCTCTTGGCTATCTTGAAGGATCTTGCAGTTTTTGTTTGATTCTGACAAGATTTGAATTTTTGGAGAAATTGCATTGCCTATTTATGGCAGGTTGCGACTTCATGCAGCTTTCTTGATGTTGAAGAGGCAAAGTGACATTTTTGGTGTCAACAAATGCCCCCTCGAGGTACAGCGACGAGTTGCTTGACTTTTGTAGTCGATGTGCCTCGAAGAGAGTTTTGAAGGAGAGCTTGTGTCTCGACCAAGAGTCTTTGAGCAATCCTTCCTTTGGTAGAGTAGCCTTTGAGCTTCCAGGGGAATTTTATGGTAGTGAAAGGAATCACACACCATCTCGAGGCAAAGTTTTGAAGATGACATCAGGGATGTGAATTTGGGCTTTTGTTTTTGACCTTGTGACCTAACAAGCTGTATGTGGCAGGTTAGGGGGTCGGGTTTTGGTTTTGACCTTGTGACCCAACAAGCTGTATGTGGCAAGTTGGGGATCATGATTTGGTTTTTGGTTTTGGTCTTGTGACCTAACAAGCTGTATGTGGCAAGTTAGGGGACCAGGATTTGGTTTTTGGTCACTCTTTGGGACTGTGTGGGTCCATTGGAGTGGTTTGGATTTTTGTGGAATGTCAATTTCAAGATTTTGGTTCAATTTGGTATATGAGGCTGGATGGTTTGATTTTTGGAAGCTCATGGGGCTTGGGATTTTTTTGTATGGTTCAATCAACTCAAAAGAGGCATGGAACCATTATTGTATGCTCTTGGTAAGAGGATTTTTTCCTGACTAAAAGCCCAATTTTTTATTTTTTATTTTTTTTTTATAGTGCCTAGGTGGTCAAACCTGGCTCATATGGGCTAACCCATGGGACCTTAAGCTTTTTAGGATGGCTTAGATCTCATGTGGGGTCATTTTTGTAAAGAATATCTAAAGATATCTCATTTGGATAGAGAATATCTAAAAATATCTTTATGGGAGAGAATCTCTCATATTCCCTTAATTTGGGAGAGAATATCTCAAGGTATCTTTCTTTTTGGGAAAGAATCTTCAATATCCTATTTTGTTGGAGAGAATCTTTCATTGATTGATTTTGGGAGGAAATCTCTCAAAGACATCTTTCTTTTTGGGAAATAATCTTTCTAATTCCTTCTCTTTTGGTAAGGTTACTAATTAGTAACACTTACCTTTCTTCTTTGTTTCCTTCTTTGATTTGCTCTCTCCTATAAAAGCAAAGGAAGGTAGGATCTCTTGCTCTTATTGCTTTCTTTTGCAACAATCTCAAGAGAGCTCCAAGGCCAAGAGTTTTTCTTCTTCAAGGATCTTCAAGCTTTCTTCTTCTCCATCAATGGCTTCAAGTAAGTTTTCTTTCAAGAAAACTCTATGTAGAGAATAGGATGGTAAAAGAAAGTTTCTCTTCTCTTTTCTTTTTCTTTCTTCTTCTTCTTTTTTTTCTTTCTTTCTATTCTTCTTCTCTTTTTTTTCTCTTTTTTTTTTTTTTTTTTTTTTTTTTTTTTTTTTTGTGGGCCGTACGGACAGATCCGTACGGATCTGGTCCGTACGGCCACGTGGCCTATTTTTTTTTTTTTTTTTTCCTTTTTTTTTTGTGAGAAAGTTTCTTTTTTTTTTTTCTCTTTTCTTTCTCCCTCTTTTTTTTTTGAGAAAGTTTCTTCTTTTTTTTTTTTTTTTTTTTTTTTTTTTTTTGCTCATCATGATAATGCGTTTTTATGCAGATTTAGATGTTCATGCATGTACTTTTTGTAAATTGAATTGAGTAGCATGATGTGATAGCATACCTGAAAATCTTTGCAAATTTGGGAATTTGGAGCTCGCAGCGATGTTGAGCCCTTCTTGATTTTGCGGAGATTTTGAGGTTTCGAAAGTTTGGAGTTTCGGAGCCCGCAGTAATGTTGAGCCCATCTTCAAACTTTCTATTTCCGTCGGGGTATTTCCTTTTTCTTTGGAATTGCCCCGGAGTCATGCCAAAATTTCGCCAGATTTTTGGTGGGACAAAGTGACCCCTTTTTTTTTTTTTTTTTTTTTTTAGCGAAATCCTGTCATTTTGATGACGATCTTTTTCTTTTCCAACCTTTGCAGGTGGTTCCTCCAGAGCGAACAAGGGTAAAGAGCCTGCTACAAGCGTACCTCGTCGATTTGCTAGATCTTCCAATGTGGCCGTTCAGCAAGCCTGGGAGAAGGTATGATTCTTCCTTTTTCTTTTTCTGCTTCTTTCATGGGGCTTTCCATGTTCTGATTTGTTTTCTCACCCTGCTGCTGCTTCTTTTTTTTTAGCAGAGAATGAAGACTTGCCGATGCCTGAGGTTCCAACCGATGAGGCGGTGATGGAGCCGGTTATGGCATCTGAAGAAGAACCGAGGGACTCTGGAATGACTCCGGAATCTCCAATTGGTATAACTTCTTTCGCTTTCTCTTTTTTTTTTTTTGCCTGCGACTTGATTTGCTAACATTTTTTTTGTCAGCTGACTCGCCACAAGATTCCGATGACTTTGAACCATCAATGGACGCAAATGTTGATGATGCTTCCGATGAGTTCATGGAGGAAGAGAGTGTTCCGCCAGTCGTCGAAGAAGGTACTTTGTAGTGATGACCCTGATGGTTATTTTTTTTTAACAGGATCATATTCATACCTTTTTGTGTTTCATTTGCAGGTTTTGAAGTGACAGAAGAGAGTCCATCGCTTTCTTCAGAACCAGAGCAAGGGATGCCAGAGGTCGATCCGGAGGTAGAGACCAGTTCTGACATGATTGAGGAGATGCCTCGTGTTGAGATTCCCTCTCCAGTGGCTCCAAGTGAAAAGAGTTCTTTTGTTACCCTTCCAATGGGACATGACATGAGCAGCCGATCAGCGGAGAAGGGTGAATCTTCATCCAGTTCGTCTCTTCAATTTGCGAAGAAGGTGCTGGCTCGGGTTTTGAGTTCTTGGGTCAAGACTCTCCTTTCTGGACACTTGGAGGCAGGATTTGGCATGATCCCACATGTACAGGAGATTCTGACCGACACCGAAGAGGTTGGTCTGGATGTCACAGGTGCCAGGGCGATCGTTGATAGGATCATTGCACTGGGTGACAAGTGGTTTGAGACCATGGGTTTCCCTGACGACCAATTCTTCAAGGAGATGTTCTTGGACCCTGCTGATAAGGCTAAGTCTGACCTGAATGAGGCTACACAAAGCAAGAAGCAGCTAGTTCGGGAGAAGAACAAGGAAGAGCTAGCCATCATCGGATTGAGGCATGACCTTAACGTCCTTGATAGGGAAGTTGAGGAGGCCAGGAAACGTCTTGAGCATTTGAAGGCACAAGTCGATGCGAAGTGGGCTGCTATAACAGAGGCTCGTGACAGGGAGAGTACTCTGATCCGCAGGGTTGCAGATGCCGGTCAAGTTCTCGAGAGGAGGACTCTAGAAAACGAACGATGGCAAACTGCTGGGGAAGAGCTTCCCGGTGTAAAAGAAGGATTACGGCATTCGCCAGCATCTCATGGCAAGTTCCTGAAGAAGCGTGCCGTGGAAACTCTGACGGCTGAGGCCAAAAGTTTGCTTGAGGAGCTGAAGCTTTGGCTGGAGACCATTTTTGGCTGAGCTCCTGATTTTTTATAGCAGAAAGCATTCTTCTTTTTTTGGTACCACATGTATTTTTTTGGTACTCTTTTTTTTTTTTTAGTGCTTGTGAACACTTTCTATTTTTTTGGTACCACATGTATTATTTTTGGTACTTTTCTTTTTTTTTTTTGTAGTGCTTGTGAACACTTTCTATTTTTTTTTTTGCTTTGGTACCACATGTATTTTTTTGGTACCTTTTTTTTTGTTGTTCCCTACGCTCACTCAAATCTTTTTGTGATGAAAGCAATTGCTAAATGGGATTTGATCAAAAGCTCTGTCATTTTGTGAAAATCTTTTGTCAAATGGTTGTTTTGGTAGGGGAAACGAATTTGGCATGAAAGCCGGATTTTTGTGGCATTTACAGCCAGTTTGGTGGCATTGATAGCCAATTGGTGGCATTTATAGCCGGTTTGGTGGCATTGATAGCCAATTTGTGGCATTTATAGCCGGTTTTGACATGAGAGTCAGGTTTTTTTTTTGTGTGGCATTTGTAGCCGAGTTTTTTGAAAACCAAGTTTTGTTTTATTGGCATGAAAGCCGATTTTGGCGTTTATAGCCGGAAATTTTTGTTTTGGCATTTATAGCCGGATTTTGGCACTTATAGCCGAGTTTTGGTTTTCAAAATGCAGGTATCGACTAAATGTCGCCTCCCCGCTGAATGGTCTTGCAAGTATCGATGGAATGTCGCTTCCTTGCTCATTCGGTTTTGCGAGTATTGATGGAATGTCACTTCCTCGCGGGTTAGGTTTTGCAAGTATCGATGGAATGTCGCTTCCTCGCGAATTGGGGTGCAAATATCGACTAAGCGTCGCTTCCCTGCTTTTCCCAAGACTTTTGGTTTTGCGGGTACTGACTTGATGTCGTTTCTCCGCGATTTTTGAAATTTGAGGTTTTCTCGAACCATTTGTAATTTCGGGTTGTGGATAGCAACTGGTATGTTGCATCTCCACGATTTTTGAAATTGGGTTGTGGATATCAACTGGTTTGTTGCTTCTCCACGATTTTAGGTTTTCTCAAACCTTTGAAATTTGGGTTGTGGATATCAACTGAAATGTTGTGTCTCCACGATTTTTGAAATTGGGTTGTGGATATCAACTGGTTTGTTGCTTCTCCACGATTTTTGAAATTTGGGTTGTGGATATCAACTGAAATGTTGCGTCTCCACGATTTTTAGAGGTTTTGGAAGTATCGAATGGGGTTCGCATCCTTCTGATTTTTGAGTTTTGCGAGTATCGACTAAGTGTCACTTCCCCGCGGTTTTTTTGAAAACCCATTTTTTTGTTTAAAGACACGAGGGTCGTAAATTTTGACCTAAAACCATTTGGCGGTAAAAGGTAAGGTGGACTAGGGTGGAAATCCCTGAATCCGGATTTTTGTTTCAAACCATGAATTTTGGTTCAAGGATCGAAAGTTTTGGTCAAGTCAGGGAGAGGCTCCTAAACATGGATTTTTTTTTTGTTTTTGAACAATGAAACGATAAAAGTAAGCATTGTTTTTTACTCTCTAGAAATTTTGACATTTGATATGAAAATTCTAAAGAGAGTGGGTTTGACGAGCGAGTACCTGAGAACAGGTTTTGGCCATACAGGCATTGCTCTTACCCAGTTGGGTAAGTCTTCAAGGGTAGTACCGCTTCAAGAACTTGCCGTTGATAGGCAGCATACATCTGTCGCCTTCCATGTTTAGGAGGGCATATGCGCCGTTGGAGAAGACTTTGTCGATGACGTAGGGTCCTTCCCATTTTGGTTCAAATTTGCCTTTGGACTTGTGAGCGAAGACCATTGGTCTTTTTACCGCAAGAACCAAGTCACCCTTTTTGTAGGCGCGTTGCCTGACCTTTTTGTCAAAAGATCCTGCCATGCGTGCTTGGGAAAGTTCAATGCTTTGTCGAGCTTCGAGCCGTCTCTCGTCGAGATTGTCCAGCTCATGGAGTCGCAATTTGACATTGCTTTCTTGAGTCATGTCATTTTGTAGAGATACCCTCAGAGAAGGAATTTGTACCTCTAGGGGCACGACAGCTTCGCATCCATAGACCAAGGAGAATGGTGTGCTATGGGTTGGTCCTCGAACGGTGGTTCGATAGGCCCACAAAGCTTCAGACAGTTTATCGCTCCAGTCTCTTTTGTGACTAGAGACCATTTTCCTGAGGATTTTGCAGAGTGTCTTGTTGAAGGCTTCTGCTAATCCGTTTGCTGCCGGATTCTATGGAGTCGAAGGACAGCTTTGAATTTTGTATTTGTCGCAGAACCTGTAGAATCGATGATCCCGGAATTGTGGTCCGTTATCATGGACGAATCTCTTGGGTATGCCGAAACGACAAATGATGTTGGTGCGCAGGAACTGAAGAACTGATGAGGTCTTCATTTCGTTGAACGCAAATGCTTCTGACCACTTGGAGAAATAATCCGTAGCGGCGAAGATGAAGCGATGACCTTTGCTTGAAGGGGGAGAGATAGGACCTATGATGTCCATGCCCCATGCTTCAAAAGGCGATGAGATTGCTGTAGGATGCAGCCATTCCGGAGGCATGTGAATGTAATCTCCGTGAACTTGGCATAGCTGGCAGCGTTTGGCAAATTGCATTGCATCAGCAACCATGGTAGGCCAATAGTAACCTAACCTTTTTATCTGATCATAGAGCTTAGGACCTGCCTGATGGGCTCCACAAAGACCAGCATGAACTTCTTTAAGTGTTTCTTCGGCCTCTTGTTGTGACAAGCAGCGTAGAAGTACTCCGTTGAAGGATTTCCTGTAAAGGATCTTTGAAGGGATATCCAAATGAAAGTTTGGGGCTCGCCTTTGAATGCTTACCCGTTCTTTTGGATCTTTAGGTAGGATTCCGAACATAGTGTAATCAATGAACGGATCCCTCCAGTCGCCGATTGAAGGTTGAAGGATAGAGATCCGACTTCCAACCACTCGGTGGCATTCAGCAACTGCTTGGTGTGTGTTAAGAGGAGGGAGGATCCTTCTTTCACTCACTGTAATTTGCATGTTTTTTCCTTCCTGGATCGCCATTGATGCGGCAAGTCCAGCCAGGGCATCTGCACGGATGTTTTCACCTCTACGAATGTGGGTGATGTTGCAGATGTCAAACTTTTGCAGAAGCGATTGTGCCTTGTTGTAATAAGGCAGCAGATCAGGCTTCCTGACTTCATATTTCTGATTCATCTGGTTGACGATCAGTTGAGAGTCTCCAAAGACTTCCAACATGGTGATACCGGATTCGATGGCGAGTTCCAATCCTAGGATCAGAGCTTGGTATTCAGCTGCATTGTTTGTGCATGGTTCCAGTAGCGAGAAAGCGTGTGGAATCATGCATTTGTCGGGGCTAACAAAGAGGATGCCAACTCCCGAGATCAGCTTTCTGTTTTCATTTGTCCTGGTTGCACCGTCAAAGTACATGTCCCAGGAGGCATTTGGTAAGGAAGTCTCCACGTTGTAGATAGGTTCGTCTGGGAGATCATCTCTGAGTGGTGAATCTTTAGGCAATGGATGCTCTGCGAGGAAATCTGCTAGAGCTTGGCCTTTGATTGCTTTTTGTGGTACATACCTAATATCAAATTGTGACAAGAGGATGGACCATTTTGCCAGTCGGGCATTGAGAGAACCGGCCTTCGTGACAAGGACCTTCAAGAGGTTGATCCTTGAGACGAGGTAGACTGTGTTGGAAAGCAAGTAGTGACGTAGATTTTGTACAGCGAACATCACTGCAAGGCATTCTTTTTCGACTGGAGAGTAGCGATGCTCTGCACCTACTAGCATGCGGCTGAGGTAGTATAGAGCAGCTTCTTTTCTTTCATCATTTTCTTGTGCAAGCAGAGCACCCAGAGAGTGATCAAGGGCTCTTGTGTACAAGATGAATGGTTTTCCAGTGGCAGGGGCAGCTAACACTGGAGGTTTGGTCAGGTATGACTTGATATCTTGAAATACGGCTTCACAGTCGGCATTCCAGACAAAGTCTACACCCTTTTTCATCAATCGAGAGAATGGACGGCATTTCCCCGAAAGATTGGAGATGAACCGTCTGATGTAGGCCAATCTCCCTTGAAGCCCTTTTAGTTCCCTTAAGGTTCTTGGAGAGGGCATTTCTAGAATAGCCTTGACTTTTATGGGGTCAAGTTCTATTCCAGCTTTCCGAACAAGGAATCCGAGAAACTTACCCGACGAGACGCCGAAGAAGCATTTTAGAGGATTCATCTGCAGTTTGTGTTTGCGGAGTCGGAGGAAGACTTCCCGAAGATCTTTGAGATGGTCTTCTTTTCTTCTGCTTTTGACGGCGAGATCATCAACGTAACATTCGACCGTCTTGTGCTGCATATCTTAGAATATTTTCATCATAGCCCTCTGATATGTGGCACCAGCATTTTTCAGACCAAATGGCATGACAGTGTAGCAATACACGCCAAATGGAGTCCGAAATGAAGTGTGTTTTTCATCCTCGGGATGCATCTTTATCTGATTGTAACCAGAGAAGCCATCCATGAATGTCATTCGCTCGAATCCGCAGGTATTGTCAATCATCACCTCCGGTATGGGGAGCGGGAATTCATCTTTAGGGCAAGCGCTATTCAAGTCTCTATAGTCAATACAGACTCTGATCTGCCCAGTTTTCTTTGTCACGGGGATAATATTGGGCAACCACTCTGGATGTTATTCCTCACGGATGAAGCCAACGCTTTTGAGCTTTTGAACTTCTTGTTCAATTTTATCCATCACATCTGGACGGAATCTTCTTTGGCCTTGTTTGACAGGCTTGACGTCTTCTTGAAGATTGAGTTTGTGGACTGCTACTTTGGGGTCTAAACCAGGCATTTCAGCATAGGACCATGCAAAGCAATCAACGAACTCACGAAGAAAAGCGATATACTCGGGTAACTCATCATCCTTTATATTCTTGCTTATGGATACAGGACGTGGGTTATCAGGTGTTCCCAAGTTTATCTTTTGAACAGGATCTTCTGTCGGAAGGTTCGAAGGTGGTTCCTCCACAATATTTTCGGAGGCTTCCAACTCAACGAAACCTTCTGGAGTTTCAACTGTATTACCAGACCAAGGCTGTGTTCCTTTCCATGGATTTTCTTGATTGGTGATCTTCTCAAGGCTTGCTATGAGATAGTCCCAATCGCCTGTTGAGTCTGGTATTTCTTTTGGAGACGAGGGTTCTTCTGGGTCAGAATAGCACAAGTCTGTATTATCGGACGATTCCTCTTTATCATCAGAGAAATCGTACCAATTGGATGAGCTTCCTGGATCTTTGTTAGGTAACTCTTTAAAGAGATTTCCAGGGAGATCGATGTCTTCGTGGACTTTAGATGTTGAGGCTTGGTCGGTAAAACGACTTTTAAGCTTTTGTGTCAACTGTCTCAGAGGAGTGTCGGGATCATACCCTAACCCATATGAAGACTTTTCTACATGACCGTAGATTCTCCAATCTTCCAGCTGGCTTTTGGTCAAGGCGGGCTCCAATGGCGTGAGAATACCGCGTCTTTCTCCCAAACCGACTGGGTTTTGAGTGTCATAGCCCATTTTCTTCATAATTACTTGTGCCACAGGACTATATAGAGATAGCTGAGGCATACCTTCATTTTGGAAAGGTTCCAGCATGGAATTTGATAAAGAAGCGTCCGATCTATGGAAGAAGATCGGCCTTTGCTTTGGTGATGTTGCCGGAACAACAAAGGTAGCAGACGTAGGATCTTCTACATCAGCAGGTGTCTCCATCGGAGTGAGAGCAGGCTGAACTTGCTGAGTGTCAGCTTGGCTTGACGATGCATCGTCTTCTGGCTTTGAGTCCGAGTCTGTGTCTTGCATGATAGACACGAGAGAAACAACAAATTTGCCCCCAGACTTTTGTTTCGCCTTCTTCACTTTAGTCGTGATGACCAAAGGTTTTGAAGATTTGAGGGAGATGACGAAGGGAGATTGACTACTCTCTTCTAATTTGCCGGAGGGTTTGTTTTCTTCCGGTGATTTTTGAGGAGCCTTGCCTTTATCTTTCTGGAGATTTTCAGCAGGGGGTGCTATTTCCTCTTCTTCTTTTTCTCCTTCATACATCTGGGAGTCTGCGAAGTGGACTTCTTTACCTTTGAAGGGTTTTCTGTCCGCAAAGACTCGATGTACCATGCCGTCGTCGCCGACAAACTTGATGCATTGATGTAGAGTTGAAGGGACAACATCGTTCTCGTGTATCCAGGGGCGTCCGAGAAGGATGTTGTAGCATGAAGGGGTTTTTATTGCATACACAGTGACTTCAGAGATAAGATCACCGATCTGCAATTTGAACCTGATTTTGCCGATAGGCCTTTGAGTGCTCCCATCGTATCCACAGATAGATACAGATGTGTGGCTTAGCTTGCTGGGTGGGATGCCCAACTCTTCAAGAGCCGAAGTGGAGATAAGGTTGAGTGCAGAACCTGGGTCGATCTGAACTCTATGTATCGGCATTTCTTTGATGTACCCTGTGAAGTACAGGGGTCGGTTGTGCCTTGCTTCGCCAAGTTGGAGGTCTTCCTTAGTGAAGGCGATGGTTGCACTGGCTGCCTTTTGAACCGAGAGGCATTGGATGCATGATCCCTCGCTTTTCTCTTTTTCTCCTTTTAAGGAGGTTTCTGAGTTTTTGACCCAGTAGTCCATTTCAATTTGGAGGACTTGCGGGGCATGTTTGTCGACATCCTCATTCAGTTTTTGTAATTCTGAGATGAGATTATCACGAGTGCGTGGAGACATTCGTAATAAATCCAGGATGTGCAGTCGTGCAGGTATGTGTTTGAATTGCTCGATCAAATCATACTTGAAAGCCTCCTTAGGGCCTGCATGTTCATCATTGTTGCCACTGGGGGCGCTTACAACATCTTTTCCCGAAGGATTTACATAAGTAAAGGAAGATTGGTTGTAATTTTTGTGGTAGTCCCGGCCCGAGCGGGTGCCTCTACCAACTTCGAGAGCTTCTTGAGAAGGGTCTTTGCTTGGAAGATTGTCCTCAGGATCAAGAGGCTGTCGTTTCTCATTTACTGAGGATGCGTCTGCAGCAGAATTGCCATCCTCAGTGATTGTGTTGCATGGAGCATTTTCCGGGAGCGAGTCCTGAACAGCATCCAGCAGCTTTTCTTCTTCGTTGACCCATCCATCATCCCAAGTTGGGTTTTCTTCATGATGATCAGTCGGGAAGAATGTGTATCCTGAAGTCACAGTCTTAGGAGAAGAAACCTGAGAGGGTGTCATCTTTGTGAAAGTCACGTGAGACGAGGTAGCTCCAGAGGATACATTGATAGGCGTCGTCGGAGTATAGGTAATCTCATCAGACGACGCTTCAGAAGAGCTATAGTCCTGATATATTACATTACAGGAAGCTCTGATAGGAGATGTTGCCTACTCGGAGTCAGACTCATCCTCGGATGTAAGAGGATCGTCTATCCAGCAATTTTCTCCATTTTCAAGAGTTGAGGGAGGATGTACCTGATTATCTTCAGGGACTTCAGGCTCTGGGTTGCGAGGAGGCTCGTTAACGCAATCTTGCTCTTGTTCTAGAGCGAGACGCTGCAAGATCCTTGCATATTCTTCAAGATCAGGCATGGGAGCCAGATCCTCTTCTTCGTCTTCTCCGTGTGGCTCAACATAGTTGATTTCCACTGGAGCAATGACAGGTGCTGGGTTAAAAGTATCTTCTTGTGCAGCCACTTGATCTTCTTCATCATCAGACCAGGATCCTTGTGGTTGCAAAGGGTTATACCAGATTACTAGCATAAGGTGAGTTTCAGGAACCCATTCTTCATCGGAGAGATATTCTCCTGTTTCAAGGGATTCCTCCCACTCATCGGTGTAGCCGGACTCGAATCCATCATCGGTGTCGCTGGACTCGTATCCATCAATGGAGAATCCAACTACCGAGTTGCAAGAGTATGATGCCCCCTGCATAGCTTCTTTTTTGAATCGAGGTGGCATGAAATCACTGAGAGTGAAGTTTCTTACCACCTTTGAAGTCTCTGGAAGGGACGTTTCTGTTGCCCTTAGTGAAGTGGTAGAGGAGGCATCTGCCTTTTCATGGACTTCTTGTTTTGGCTGGGTCTTCTCTTGCCGTTTGAGCCTGAGGAGATGTTTCCTAGCCTCCCTTCGCTATTGAGCTATTGGCTTTGTTTTGACGATCTCCCAGTTTTCATCTTCCAGGAGATCGGGATGTACCCATATAGGTTGTCCATCTGGTGTTGGATAGGGAACCAGCTCCTCGGACGCTTGAATTTTGTTTATCACCATGAAGGAAGTAGTGATCTTCTTCTTCGGTGATTTTGGTGTTTGTCCACATGACACCATGTTGACGGAGGCAGTCCCATAGTTTTTGTCAAAGGTGATGACTCCGTTTTTCCACATCTCGTTTATCTTCTCTCTCACAACAAAGCATTGATTGAGAGGATGCGAGACCATCTGGTGGTATGGACAGTACCGAGGATCGTTGGTTTTGCCAACATCGCCCGGTCTTTTGGGTTCAGGCAAGGTGAGCTTGCCGTTTGCCACGAGAGCCGCGAAGATTTCGTCAACATCTTCATCGAACGGGTATTTCTTTTCTACTCGCTCTTTGAAGGCATCAGAGAGTTCAGGTCTCTTACCTGCAGCTCTGTTTTCAGCTTTCTTTGGTTGTTGAGGAGCTGACTTGGTTTGCACATTGAGGACCTCTTTTTTCTTTGGTTTAGAGGTTACAATGGTGGTTGGCTCTTTTCTTGATGACTTCTGACTGTTGAGTTCTTTAATCACCGTTTCAGCTTCCATAGAAGCTTCTAGGAGTTCTCCCAGGTTTTTTGATTTGTTGCCGATGATCATGGAGCGTATTCTGGCTCTCATGTTGTTACGGCAGATGTCGACTAGCAACGCTTGTGGCAGTACATCTGAGCATTTGTACGCCATTGCTTTCCACTTGTGAATGAAGTCATAAGTCGACTCATTCTCTCCCTATCTTAGGCTGCAGAGCTGTGCCATGGTAACAGGATGATCCTCACCTTTGAAGTGGGTCAGGAAGCGTGTCTCTAGCATGGCCCAGTTCTGGATGGAGTCCTCCGGAAGAGTGGAGTACCAATCGAAGGCCATACCTTTTAGGGTACTTGCAAAGAGGCGGATCTTGAGTGCATCTTGATCCGCGATAGCTCCAGTCAAAATCTTGAAGTGGATGACGTGCTGTCTGGCTGATCCTTTCCCCGTATATGTTTGGAGAGTAGGATGTTTGAATTTTGTGGGGAACGGGACCGAGTCCATCCATAAAGGATATGGTGGCTTGATCCCATGCTCCTTGAGTATATCCTCTTCTTTTGCTTTGGCGAGGATACTGTCTACGTCCTTTTTGGTAAGGGCGCGTGACTCATTTTCTTCACGATTTTCCTCGTCATTGCGATGATTCGGAGGAGGCTCATTGTTCACCTGATTTTGGACAACAAGGAGAAGATTTTCCATCAGAGTTTCAATCCTCTGCTGGCCTTGTTCCAACTGCTGGATGCGTGTGAGCGCATCATCTTGAGGTGGATTCTGAGGTGGTGGCTCAGAATTTGTAACCAGGACGTTCATTCCTCGGGATTCAAACGAAGAAACCGTCCTGGTGACTGAGCTGGGGCTCATTCTTTTTGATGACGAGCTTGATGAAGGATTATTCTCCCGTCCTAGGCTTGAAAGGGCAGGAGATTCTTCGGGATGTCTTCGTGTCCTGGTGACGCTACGGGTCACCGGACGTCGGACATAGATTTTTGATGCTGACTTTTGGTGTCTTCTGGTTTTTCCAACCATATGGACAGCAGCAACTTGGTCGGGTCTTTCTTTTTCGGCCCATTTTTGAGAGACTTGAAGTGTAGGAGGCTGGGTCCGTTGCTTCTCTAGTCTCTTTTGTCGATATGACGCACGGCGGCGTACTCGACGAGCAGCTTGAGCTTCGGTCAGCTCTGGCTGGGCTCTGACGATGAAGGATGTGCTCCCTCGGGCACAGCAGCCGAGCCTGTCTTCTTTGTAGCTAAGCAAGGACAGGATCCGGACCCGGTCCTTTACCTGTTGCAGTGAAGCTTTGAATTTTTCAAGTTCGGCCCCTGTAGAGATAAAGGGTCGAACCGAAGGAGTGTAGGCCTTAGCAGGTGCTTGTAGAGGCCTGGTGATGCATGATCTGATTTTGGGCCTGTAGGAACAAGCTAGTTCATGTTGGGTTGACTTGGGAGTCAAGTTGGAGATGGGTCTCTCCTCTTTCATTTAGGCAAGAGGGTAGAACTGGTTCTCCTTGAGTGGGGCCAGGTATGCTGGCTTGGTGGATGTTTGAGACCTTCTTTGTTTTGGGGAAGGTCTTGGAGACCAAGTCTTAGGGTAGATCTGGTTGTTTGTGGGTTGAGGTTTCGCGGGGATGCCGCGGGTTTTAGTATTCTTGGGGTTCGCCCTTGGTGTCACAGAAGTGACACGTTGAGGGGCGATCTTCTGCTTCTCGGCAGTTGCCTTTGGTGTCACAGTAGTGACACGTTGCGAGGCGACCTTCTGCCTTTTGGCAGGAGCAATTTCTTCTTCGGGAAGTGGGAATGGTCCCAGTGTCCCGAAGATGATGGTCCGGGGAGTCGAGGTCGACCCTGAGTTCAGAGAGTTGCCGAGGGAGTTGACGCTTCGGCAGCTGGCAGGGCGCTTGTAAGTGCGCTCGGTTTGCTTCTGTTGAAGCATGAGTTGGTGCTTGTTCGCATCGAAGATAATGGTTAAGGCTGCCATTGTTAGTTTCGAAAAAGTTCTGAAACAAGACCACATCCATTAGTAATCACAAGAATATAATGATCATAAATGGGAATTTCTATGGTTGTCTTTTCAAATCGCTCAAGGGATATGACCCAAGCGACATGAAGAAGGCAAAAAGCCATAGATGGTACAATTGTTCTGACAGCAAGTATGGTGAGCCCAGAATGAGCGTTCCAGTGACTGCTAGAAGCAATTGTAAACCTAAATTCGACTTATCGAGAAGCAGGGCTTGCTCGAGATAAGAAGAATACAAGGTAGGAGTTACAAATGTGCCGGTCACAGATACAGTAGACCCTGAAAGGGCGTACCAGTATTGCTAGGCACAAATGTTGGAGATCGCATCCATGAGATGGGATTCTTTGTTTTGAAATGTCAGAAATGGATTCGTCAAAGAAAGCAGGTGGCATTCCGATTCAAATACGGGCTCAACGATTTCCGCGAGCGCCAGTACTCAGAAGGGAAGAGACCACAATTTCTCGAATCTGAATCCAAAAGTGACGAGTTTTTTTTTTTTTGAAATGTCAAGATTGGTTCCATCAAGGAGAGCAAATGGCATTCTGACCTGAACACGGTCTCGGCGATTTCCGCTAGCGCCAGTGCTCAGAAAAGAAGAAACCAAAATTTCTCAGATCTGAAATCAAAAGTGACGAGTTTTTGGAGATTTTTTTTTTGAAATGATTTTTTTTATTTTATTTTATTTTATTTTATTTTATTTTATTTTTAAAAAAATATTTTTTATTTATTTTTTTTATTTTTTTTTGAAAATTTTTTTTTTTTTTTTTTTTTAAGATTTTTTTTTGAAAATCTTTTTTTTTATTTTTTTTTATTTTGATTTTAATTTTTTTTTAAGATTTAAAGACGAGAGAGTACACATAGGCCTCCTAACCCGGTCTTATGAAACCTCAATTGATAGAATTGCCCCCAGGTAAGGGTAGGATTACTTAATGAACCCGTTTGGAGGACCCTTGCCTAGAACAGTCAAGCTGTCTCCACACTCTGGACAAGGCTTTTCTTGAATCAATCGTGATCAAAGAACGCAATTGGTTTAACCTTAGTGGTCTATGTCCTTCTTTATAAAAAATCCCAAATAGACTCATCGAAGAGAAACGATGGCCCAAAACCTTAGTCGAACGGGCTCAACATTTCTGCAAGCACCAAAGAACGATAGGATAGGATCAAAGCTTCTCAATTTTGAATCAGAACTAAGAAAACTGATTTTTTGATTTTTTTTGAAATCTCTAATGAACTCATCGAAGAGAAACGATGGCCCAAAACCTTAGTCGAACGGGCTCAACATTTCTGCAAGCACCAAAGAACGATAGGATAGGATCAAAGTTTCTCAATTTTGAATTCAAACTAAGAAAACTGATTTTTTTTTTTTTTTTTGAAATCTCTAATGAACTCATCGAAGAGAAACGATGGTCCAAAACCTTAGTCGAACGGGCTCAACATTTCTGCAAGCACCAAAGAACGATAGGATAGGATCAAAGTTTCTCAATTTTGAATCAGAACTAAGAAAACTGATTTTTTTTTATTTTTATTTTTTTTTAATATTTTTTTTTTTTGAAATCTCTAATGAACTCATCGAAGAGAAACGATGGTCCAAAACCTTAGTCAAACGGGCTCAACATTTCTGCAAACACCAAAGAACGATAGGATAGGATCAAAGTTTCTCAATTTTGAATTCAAACTAAGAAAACTGATTTTTTTTTTTTTGAAAAGAGAAAGAATGGAAACAAACTCAAAGAAATAGAAATTTCCAAAAAATCCCATCTCATGTTTTTTTAGGATGCAAAATCCAACATAGGCTACCAGCTAGAAAGTAGCCAAGGAATCCGGAAAAGAAGTATAAGCATAGAGCAAAAAGTATGATATGCAAATATTTCATTTCCAAGCACCGTGTTCTCAAATGAACGAGTCCCACCGGGTGTGCCAGCTTGATGGAACGCGCTCCGAGGCGCCGTGGGGCGGCTACCGGGGTCGGCGGAACGTGGGAGTCCGTCGGGTCCGACCCTTTCGCGCCCTGGCGGGCCTGAAGCGTGCATCAACATTTTTTTTGTGTGGGTGTGCCAGATTTTCTATTTTACTTGGAATTGCAAGTGGTAATCCGGAGATCAACCTTCGCAAGTAAAAAGGAAATCAACTTCTTTCAAGTTTTCCATTGCACAAATATTTATGAAAAGAGACATTTTCTTAATTTGCCGTGAAAGGCGATTTTGTTTGGCATTTATAGCCGATTTTGGCGTTTATAGCCGATTTACAATTCTTATCAATAATGAAAGACAAGAGTTGTGATTTTTGTCTCTTTAGAAAAATACAAACTACAATGAAAAGCAAGAAAAGGAAGATCTAACTTTTCAGGAGATTGTGGGGGACTCGTTCAGATTGACGGTCGCAAGCCATGTATGGGCTTCGCCATCATCCATGCAGATGAGAACAGAGGATGCTCTTGATTCGCTTGGCTTGGCTATAACCTCAGATTTTTAGAGGACAAAGACTAAGAGAAGGTCCTATGTCCAATAAAAAGCTAAGTAGACGGGCTGAAAAGCCACGTCTAAGCCATTGGAGGCAGCAGGAGAAGGCAAGGACCTTGGGGGGCGGGGGGGGGGGGGGGGGGGGGTACCCCCCAAGGGACTTTTGTCACCTTGTAGTGGTGGCCGGTGCAGAACTTCAGCAGAGTTTTTCTCTCTTTTTCTTTCTCTCAGATCTCTTTCTGATCTTTTTTTCTGATTTTTTCTGATCTCGATTTTTTTTCTCTCATTTCAATGGAATGCTCTCCTATTTATAGACCTTTGGTAGCCATTTAGGAGGGTTTATGAGCCTTAATGGCTTTAATGGGAGGAGTTACAAGATTTATTTCTTGATTTTGTAACTCCTTTTTCCTTGAATCTGATTGGCCGATGGAGATTAAGGGCTTTTAATCACCTTAATTACCATAATGGGAGGTGTTTCATGGCTTGAATGCCATGACTTAATTGACTTGTAACTCCCAAATGCTTGCTTCTGATTGGGCCGTCCAAAGAAATGAATTAATGACTGCAATAAAGCTAGTCAATTAACCACATTAATTGGTCGCCGAGCAGTCGAAGAGTCGCGGGCCATGTCGTGTCTTCTGGAATTCTTCTGGCGATGATCATCGATGGATCTACATGCTGATCGACATCGGATGAACATGTAATTTCAGACATTGATAGCTAAGAGTGGGCCGGTGATATCTGTCTTGTCGATTTCACGATCGGTCGGACAGAAAGTGCACTTTCTTGGTCAGCCGGTTGGCGATCTTGGAGCGATCAATGATGATTTTAGGCTTTTGGAGGTTGACCCGTGATTTTGACGGATGTCGGAGGATATGAGTCAATTTCAAGCACTAAAAATCACATTTTCAGGAAACCACAGGGGCCAAAGTGCGCGAAACGGGAAAAAAGACGGAAAAACGGATCACCGGCGGAAAATCCGGTGACCCGGACTTCCATGGTCGCCGGCGACCATGGGCCGGCGACCATGGGCCATGGTCGCAGGGGCCTGCGACCCTGGGGGAATTTTCCCCTTCGGAGCCTGTTTTGCGGTCGTTTTGAGGTCTTTTTCGTCGCCGTTTTCTTCTGTATTTTTCCTGACATTTCTTCTCATTTATGGGCTTGATTTCCCTGTAGAAAACCTGATGAGAATCCTTGCATTTTTAGAGTGCAAAGTTTCCAATTTTCCGGGAAAGCCGAAGACTTTGTCGCGTAAAGCTGCTGATTTTCCGCCAGAAGCTGAAACTTGGTCAAACGATGTCGGAATGACCTGAAATTTGAGGTGAAGCCTCCTGAGCAATAAATAAGACCAACCATAGGCTTTTGTTTGAGTTTTGAAGCCGTTTGGGGTCCCGTCGATGCTTCACTTGATTTTGCTGCGGGGAAAATGCCGAGCTTTGATATGTGGCCAAACGATGTCCGATTGACCTGAAATTTGACGGGGAGCCTATTGGAGTCATTTTGAGACGTTCCATGGGCTCCGTTTTGGATGTCATGGTCCCAGGTTGCTCTGCCGCCGGTAGGCTTGATTTTCTCTCGGAGCATCAAAACCTGGTCAAACGTTGTCGGAATGACCTGAAATTTGAGGTGCAGCCTTTTGGAAGCATGTTGAAGTCACTCATGCACTTGGTTTGATGAGCGAAGGCTTCGGTGGTTCCCGCCGCCGGGAGGCTTGATTTTGCTGCTCGAGCATTGATGGAGGGTCAAACGTTGTCGGTTTGACTTGAAATTTGGCATGGAGCCCTTTTGAGACATGCTGGAGTCATCTGTAGGCTCTGATCGAAGTTTTGACGTCTCCGATGATGTCGCCGCCGGGAGCTCCCGTTTAGCTGTCGGAGAAGTGAAGTTAGGCCAAATGTTGTCGAAATGGCCCGAAACTTCATGTGTACTCTTCTCTTGGCTATCTTGAAGGATCTTGCAGTTTTTGTTTGATTCTGACAAGATTTGATTTTTTGGAGAAATTGCATTGCCTATTTATGGCAGGTTGCGACTTCATGCAGCTTTCTTGATGTTGAAGAGGCAAAGTGACATTTTTGGTGTCAACACTGATTGGGCCGTCCAAAGAAATGAATTAATGACTGCAATAAAGCTAGTCAATTAACTGCATTAAATGGTCGCCGAGCAGTCGAAGAGTCGCGGGCCGTGCCGTGTCTTCGGGAATTCTTTTGGCGATGATCATCGATGGATCTTCATGCTGATTGACATCGGATGAACATGTAACTTCAGACATTGATAGCTAGCAGCGGGCTGGTGACATCTGTCTTGTTGATTTCACGATCGGTCGGACAGAAAGTGCACTTTCTTGGTCAGCCGGTTGGCGATCTTGGAGCGATCAATGATGATTTTATGCTTTTGACGGCGGATCCGAGATGTCGTCGGATATGAGTCAATTTAAAGCACTAAAAATCACAATTTCAGAGAACCACAGGGGCCAAAATGCGTAAAACGCGAAAAGGGACGGAAAACCGGGTCACCGGCGAAAAATCCGGTGACCCGGACTTCCATGGTCGCCGGCGACCATGGGCCGGCGACCCTGGGCCAGGGTCGCGGGCTGCGACCCTGGGGGTTTTTCCCCCTTTTTTGGTCCGTTTTGCGGTCTTTTTCGTCGCCGTTTTCTTCTGTATTTTTCTTGACATTTCTTCTCATTTATTGGCTTGATTTCCCTGTAGAAAACCTGATGAGAATCCTTGCATTTTTAAAGTGCAAAGTTTCCAATTTTCCGGGAAAGCCGAAGACTTTGTCGCGTAGAGCTGCTGATTTTCCGCCAGAAGCTGAAACTTGGTCAAACGATGTCGGAATGACCTGAAATTTGAGGTGGAACCTCCTGAGCAATAAATAAGACCAACCATAGGCTTTTGTTTGAGTTTTGAAGCCGTTTGGGGTCCCGTCGATGCTTCACTTGATTTTGCTGCGGGGAAAATGCCGAGCTTTGATATGTGGCCAAACGATGTCCGATTGACCTGAAATTTGACGGGGAGCCTATTGGAGTCATTTTGAGACGTTCCATGGGCTCCGTTTTGGATGTCATGGTCCCGGGTTGCTCCGCCGCCGGTAGGCTTGATTTTTTCTTGGAGCATCGAAACCTGGTCAAACGTTGTTGGAATGACCTGAAATTCGACGTGCAGCCTTTTGGAAGCATGTTGAAGCCACTCATGCACTTGGTTTGATGAGCGAAGGCTTCGGTGGTTCCCGCCGCCGGGAGGCTTGATTTTGCTGCTCGAGCATTAATGGAGGGTCAAACGTTGTCGGTTTGACTTGAAATTTGGCATGGAGCCCTTTTGAGACATGCCGGAGTCATCCGTAGGCTCTGATCGAAGTTTTTACGTCTCCGATGATGTCGCCGCCGGGAGCGCCATTTTAGCTGTCGGAGAAGCGAAGTTAGGCCAAATGATTCTGAAATGGCCCGAAACTTCATTTGTACTCTTCTCTTGGCTATCTTGAAGGATCTTGCAGTTTTTGTTTGATTCTGACAAGATTTGATTTTTTGGAGAAATTGCATTGCCTATTTATGGCAGGTTGCGACTTCATGCAGCTTTCTTGATGTTGAAGAGGCAAAGTGACATTTTTGGTGTCAACAAATGCCCCCTCGAGGTACAGCGACGAGTTGCTTGACTTCTGTAGTCGATGTGCCTCGAAGAGATTTTTTGAAGGAGAGCTTGAGTCTTGACCAAGAGTCTTTGAGAATCTTTCCTTTGGTAGAGTAGCCTATGAGCTTCCAAGGGAATTTTATGGTAATAAAAGAAATCAAGTACCATCTCGAGGCAAAGTTTTGAAGATGACATCAGGGATGTGGATTTGGGTTTTTGTTTTTGACCTTGTGACCTAACAAGCTGTATGTGGCAGGTTAGGGGGTCGGGTTTTGGTTTTGACCTTGTGACCCAACAAGCTGTATGTGGCAAGTTGGGGGATCATGATTTGGTTTTTGGTTTTGGTCTTGTGACCTAACAAGCTGTATGTGGGAAGTTAGGGGACCAGGATTTGGTTTTTGGTCACTCTTTTGGACTGTGTGGGTCCATTGGAGTGGTTTGGATTTTTGTGGAATGTCAATTTCAAGACTTTGGCTCAATTTGGTATATGAGGCTGGATGGTTTGATTTTTGGAAGCTCATGGGGCTTGGAATTTTTTTTTTGTATGGTTCAATCAACTCAAAAGAGGCATGGAACCATTTTTGTATGCTCTTGGTAAGAGGGATTTTTTTTTTCCTGACTAAAAGCCCATTTTTTTTTTTTTTTAGTGCCTAGGTGGTCAAACCTGGCTCATATGGGCTAACCCATGGGACCTTAAGCTTTTTAGGATGGCTTAGATCTCATGTGGGGCCATTTTTGTAAAGAATATCTAAAGATATCTCATTTGGATAGAGAATATCTAAAAATATCTTTATGGGAGAGAATCTCTCATATTCCCTTAATTTGGGAGAGAATATCTCAAGGTATCTTTCTTTTTGGGAAAGAATCTCCAATCTCCTATTTTGTTGGAGAGAATCTCTCATTGATTGATTTTGGGAGAAAATCTCTCAAAGACATCTTTCTTTTTGGGAAATAATCTTTCTAATTCCTTCTCTTTTGGTAAGGTTACTAATTAGTAGCACTTACCTTTCTTTTTTTTGTTTCCTTCTTTGATTTGCTCTCTTCTATAAAAGCAAGGAGGAGGCTAGATCTCTTGCCCTTATTGCTTTCTTTTGCAACAATCTCAAGAGAGCTCCAAGACCAAGAGTTCTTCTTCTTCAAGGATCTTCAAGCTTTTTCCTTCTTCTTCTCCATCAATGGCTTCAAGTAAGTTTTTCTCTCTTTTTCTTTCAAGAAAACTCCATGTAGAGAATAGGATGGTAAAAGAAAAAAAGTTTCTCTTTGTTTTTTTTTTTTCTTTTCTTTTTTTTTCCTTTTCTTTTCTTTCTATTCTTCTTCTCTTTTTTTCTTTTTCCACGTGATTTCTGTTTTTTTTTTCTTTTTTTTTTCATGCTTCTTTCTTTCTCTTTTTCTTTTTGCATGTTTTCTTTCTTCTTTTTTTTTTCTTTCTCCTCCTTTTTTTTTTTTAGAAAGTTTCTTTTTTTTTTTTTTTTTTTTGCTCATCATGATAATGCGTTTTTATGCAAATCTAGATGTTCATGCATGTACTTTTTGTAGATTGAATTTGTGAGCATGATAGCATACCTGAAAATCTTTGCAAATTTGGGAATTTGGAGCTCGCAGCGATGTTGAGCCCTTCTTGATTTTGCGGAGATTTTGAGGTTTCGAAAGTTTGGAGTTTCGGAGCTCGCAGCGATGTTGAGCCCATCTTCAAACTTTCTATTTCTTTCGGGGTATTTCCCTTTTCTTCGGAATTTCCCCGGAACCATGCCAAAATTTCGCCAGATTTTCTTTTAGCGAAATACTGTCATTTTGATGATGATCTTGTTTTTCTTTTCCAACCTTTACAGGTGGTTCCTCCAGAACGAACAAGGGTAAAGAGCCTGCTACAAGCGTACCTCGTCGATCCGCCAGATCTTCTAATGTGGCCGTTCAGCAGGCCTGGGAGAAGGTATGATTCTTCCTTTTTCTTTTTCTGCTTCTTTCATGGGGCTTTCCATGTTCTGATTTGTTTTCTCACCCTGCTGCTGCCTCTTTTTTTTTTTAGCAGAGGATGAAGACTTGGCGATGCCTGAGGTTCCGACCGATGAGGCGGTGATGGAGCCGGTTATGGCATCTGAAGAAGAACCGAGGGACTCTGGAATGATTCCAGAATCTCCAATTGGTATAACTTCTTTCGCTTTCTCTTTTTTTTTTTTGCCTGCGACTTGATTTGCTAACATTTTTCTTGTCAGCTGACCTGCCACAGGATTCCGATGACTTTGAACCATCAATGGACGCAAATGTTGATGATGCTTCCGATGAGTTCATGGAGGAAGAGAGTGTTCCGCCAGTCGTCGAAGAAGGTACTTTGTAGTGATGACCCTGATGATTTTTTTTAACAGGATCATATTCATACCTTTTTGTGTTTCATTTGCAGGTTTTGAAGTGACAGAAGAGAGTCCATCGCTTTCTTCAGAACCAGAGCAAGGGATGCCAGAGGTCGATCCGGAGGTAGAGACTCCTACAACCAGTCCTGACGCGATAGAGGAGATGCCTTGTGCTGAGATTCCTTCTCCAGTGGCTCCAAGTGGAAAGAGTTCCTTTGTTACTCTTCCAATGGGACATGACATGAGCAGCCGATCAGCGGAGAAGGGTGAATCTTCATCCAGTTCGTCTCTTCAATTTACGAAGAAGGTGCTGGCTCGGGTTTTGAGTTCTTGGATCAAAACTCTCCTTTCTGGACACTTGGAGGCAGGATTTGGCATGATCCCACATGTACAGGAGATTCTCACTGATACCGAAGAGGTTGGTCTGGATGTCACAGGCGCCAGGGCGATCGTTGATAGGATCATTGCACTGGGTGACAAGTGGTTTGAGACCATGGATTTCCCTGACGACCAATTCTTCAAGGAGATGTTCTTGGACCCTGCTGATAAGGCTAAGTCTGACTTGAATGAGGCTACACTGAGCAAGAAGCAGCTAGTTCGGGAGAAGATCTTGGAAGAGCTAGCCATCATCGGATTGAGGCATGACCTTAACGTCCTTGATAGGGAAGTTGAGGAGGCCAGGAAACATCTTGAGCATTTGAAGGCACAAGTTGATGCTAAGTGGACTGCTATAACAGAGGCTCGTGACAGGGAGAGTACTCTGATTCGCAAGGTTGTAGATGCCGGTCAAGTTCTCGAGAGGACTCTAGAAAATGAACAATGGCAAACTGCTGGGGAAAAGCTTCCCGGTGTAAAAGAAGGGTTACGGCATTTGCCAGCATCTCATGGCAAGTTCCTGAAGAAGCGTGCCTTGGAAACTCTGACGGCTGAGGCCAAAAGTTTGCTTGAGGAGCTAAAGCTTTGGCTGGAGACCAGTTTTGGCTGAGCTCCTGATTTTTTGTAGCAGAAACTATTCTTCTTTTTTTTTTTGTACCACATGTATTTTTTTTTGGTACTTTTTTTTTGTAGTGCTTGTGAACACTTTTCTCTTTTTTTTGGTACCACATGTATTTTTTTGGTACTTTCCTTTTTTTTTTTTTTTTTTGTTTTCCCTACGCTCACTCAAATCTTTTTGTGATGAAAGCAATTGCTAAATGGGATTTGATCAAATGCTTTGTCATTTTGTGAAAATCTTTTGTCAAATAATTGTTTTGGCATGGGAGCCTGATTTTGGTTGTGACGTGAAAGCCGCTTTTGAGATGGCATGGAAGTCGAAATTTTATGGCGTAAAAGCCAAAATTTGGGTTGCCATGGAAGCCGAAATTTTATGGCGTAAAAGCCAAAATTTGGGTTGGCACGGAAGCCGGTGTTTGTTTTATGGCATCTATAGCCGGTTTGGTGGCATTGATAGCCAATTTGTGGCATTGATAGCCGGTTTGGTGGCATTGATAGCCGGGTTTTTTTGAATGCCAAGTTTTGGTTTGTCGGCGTGAAAGCCAATTTTTGTGGCATTGATAGCCGGTTTGTGGCATTTATAGCCGGTTTTGACATGAGAGTTAGGGTTTTTTTTTGTGTGGCATTTATAGCCGATTTGGTGGCATTGATAGCCGGTTTTGGCAAAAGAGCCAGGTTTTTTTTTTTTGTGGCATTTATAGCCGATTTGGTGGCATTGATAGCCGGTTTTGGCAAAAGAGCCAGGTTTTTGGTTTTCAAAAATGCAAGTATCGACTAAGAGTCGCCTCCCTGCTGAATGGTCTTGCAAGTATCGATGGAATGTCGCATCCTTGCTCATTCGGTTGCGAGTATCGAAGGAATTTCGCCTCCTCGCGGATTTGGGTGCAAGTATCGATGGAATGTCACATCCTCGCTTTTTTCAAAATTTGGTTTTTCGGGTACTGACTTGACGTCGTTTCCCCACGATTTTTGAAATTTGTGGTTTTCTCGAACCTTTTGAAATTTGGGTTGTGGATAGCAACTAGTATGTTACATCTCCACGATTTTTGAAATTGGGTTGTGGATATCAACTGGTTTGTTGCTGCTCCACGATTTTTGGATTTTGCAAGTATCGACGAAATGTCGCTTCCCTGCGGTTTTTGAAAAACCATTTTTTTTGTTTAAAGACACGAGGGTCGTAAATTTTGACCTAAAGCCATTTGGCGGTAAAAGGTAAGGTGGACTAGAGTGGAAATCCCTGAATCCAGATTTTTGTTTTAAACTATGAATTTTGGTTCAAGGATCGAAAGTTTTGGTCAAGTCAGGGAGAGGCTCCTAAACCTGGATTTTTTTTTTTTTTTGTTTTTGAACAATGAAACGATAAAAGTAAGCATTGTTTTTGAATCTCTAGAAATTTTGACATTTGATATGAAAATTCTAAAGAGAGTGGGTTTGACGAGCGAGTACCTGAGAACAGGTTTTGGTCATACAGGCATTGCTCTTACCCAGTTGGGTAAGTCTTCAAGGGAAGTACCGCTTCAAGAACTTGCCGTTGATAGGCAGCATACATCTGTCGCCTTCCATGTTTAGGAGGGCATATGCGCCGTTGGAGAAGACCTTGTCGATGACGTAGGGTCCCTCCCATTTTGGTTCAAACTTGCCTTTGGACTTGTGAGCGAAGACCATTGGTCTTTTTACCGCAAGAACCAAGTCACCCTTTTTGTAGGCGCGTTGCCTGACCTTTTTGTCAAAAGATCCTCTAGGGGCACGACAGCTTCGCATCCATAGACCAAGGAGAATGGTGTGCTATGGGTTGGTCCTCGAACGGTGGTTCGATAGGCCCACAAAGCTTCAGACAGTTTATCGCTCCAGTCTCTTTTGTGACTAGAGACCATTTTCTTGAGGATTTTGCAGAGTGTCTTGTTGAAGGCTTCTGCTAATCCGTTTGCTGCCGGATTGTATGGAGTCGAAGGACAGCTTTGAATTTTGTATTTGTCGCAAAACCTGTAGAATCGATGATCCCGGAATTGTGGTCCGTTATCATGGACGAATCTTTTGGGTATGCCGAAACGACAAATGATGTTGGTGCGCAGGAACTGAAGAACTGATAAGGTCTTCATTTCGTTGAACGCAAATGCTTCTGACCACTTGGAGAAATAATCCGTAGCGGCGAAGATGAAGCGATGACCTTTGCTTGAAGGGGGAGAGATAGGACCTATGATGTCCATGCCCCATGCTTCGAAAGGCCACGAGATTGCTGTAGGGTGTAGCCATTCCGGAGGCAAGTGAATGTAATCTCCGTGAACTTGGCATAGCTGGCAGCGTTTGGCAAATTGCATTGCATCAGCAACCATGGTAGGCCAATAATAACCTAACCTTTTTATCTGATCATAGAGCTTAGGACCTGTCTGATGGGCTCCACAAAGACCAGCATGAACTTCTTTAAGTGTTTCTTCGGCCTCTTGTTGTGACAAGCAGCGTAGAAGTACTCCGTTGAATGATTTCCTGTAGAGGATTTTTGAAGGAATATCCAAATGAAAGTTTGGGGCTCGCCTTTGTATGCTTACCCGTTCTTTTGGATCTTCAGGTAGGATTCTGAACATAGTGTAATCAATGAACGGATCCCTCCAGTCGCCGATTGAAGGTTGAAGGATAGAGATCCGACTTCCAACCACTCGGTGGTATTCAGCAACTGCTTGGTCTGTGTTAAGAGGAGGGAGAATCCTTCTCTCGCACACTGTGATTTGCATGTTTTCCCCTTCCTGAATTGCCATAGATGCAGCAAGTCCAGCCAGGGCATCTGCACGGATGTTTTCACCTCTACGAATGTGGGTGATGTTGCAGATGTCAAATTTTTGCAGAAGCGATTGTGCCTTGTTGTAGTAAGGCAGCAGATCAGGCTTCCTGACTTCATATTTCTGATTCATCTGGTTGACGATCAGTTGAGAGACTCCAAAGACTTCCAGCATGGTGATACCGGATTCAATGGCGAGTTCCAATCCTAGGATCAGAGCTTGGTATTCAGCTGCATTGTTTGTGCATGGTTCCAATTGATGGAACGCGTTCCGAGGCACCGTGGGGCGGCTACCGGGGTCGGCGGAACGTGGGAGTCCGTCGGGTCCGGCCCTTTCGCGCCCTGGCGGGCCCTGAAGCGTGCATCAACATTTCTTTTGTGTGGGTGTGCCAGATTTTCTATTTTACTTGGAATTGCAAGTGGTAATCCGGAGATCAACCTTCGCAAGTAAAAAGGAAATCAACTTCTTTCAAGTTTTCCATTGCACAAATATTTAAGAAAAGAGACATTTTCTTGATTTGCCGTGAAAGGCGATTTTGTTTGGCATTTATAGCCGATTTTGGCGTTTATAGCCGATTTACAATTCTCATCAATAATGAAAGACAAGAGTTGTGATTTTTGTCTCTTTAGAAAAATACAAACTACAATGAAAAGCAAGAAAAGGAAGATCTAACTTTTCAGGAGATTGTGGGGGACTCGTTCAGATTGACGGTCGCAAGCCATGTATGGGCTTCGCCATCATCCATGCAGATGAGAACAGAAGATGCTCTTGATTCGCTTGGCTTGGCTATAACCTCAGGTTTTTAGAGGACAAAGACCAAGAGAAGGTCCTATGTCCAATAAAAAGCTAAGTAGACGGGCTGAAAAGCCACGTCTATGCCATTGGAGGCAGCGGGAGAAGGCAAGGACCTTGGGGGGGGGGGGGGGTGCCCCCCAAGGGACTTTTGTCACCTTGTAGTGGTGGCCGGTGCAGAACTTCAGCAGAGTTTTTCTCTCTTTTTCTTTCTCTCAGATCTCTTTCTGATCTTTTTTTCTGATTTTCTCTCTGATTTTCTCCTCTTTTTTCTCTGATCCGAATTTCAATGGAATGCTCTCCTATTTATAGGCTTTTGGTAGCCATTTAGGAGGGTTTATGAGCCTTAATGGCTTTAATGGGAGGAGTTACAAGATTTATTTCTTGATTTTGTAACTCCTTTTTCCTTGAATCTGATTGGCCGATGGAGATTAAGGGCTTTTAATCACCTTAATTACCATAATGGGAGGAGTTTCATGGTTTAAATGCCATGAATCAATTGACTTGTAACTCCCAAATGCTTGCTTCTGATTGGGCCGTCCAAAGAAATGAATTAATGACTGCAATAAAGCTAGTCAATTAACCACATTAATTGGTCGCCGAGCAGTCGAAGAGTCGCGGGCCATGCCGTGTCTTCTGGAATTCTTCTGGCGATGATCATCGATGGATCTACATGCTGATCGACATCGGATGAACATGTAACTTCAGACATTGATAGCTAAGAGTGGGCCGGTGACATCTGTCTTGTCGATTTCACGATCGGTCGGACAGAAAGTGCACTTTCTTGGTCGACCGGTTGGCGATCTTGGAGCGATCAATGATGATTTTATGCTTTTGACGGCGGATCCGAGATGTCGTCGGATATGAGTCAATTTAAAGCACTAAAAATCACATTTTCAGGAAACCACAGGGGCCAAAGTGCGCGAAACGCGAAAAAAGACGGAAAAATGGGTCACCGGCGGAAAATCCGGTGACCCGGACCTCCATGGTCGCCGGCGACCATGGGCCATGGTCGCAGGGGCCTGCGACCATGGGCCATGGTCGCAGGGGTCTGCGACCCTGGGGGATTTTTCCCCTTCGGAGCCCGTTTTGCGGTCGTTTTGAGGTCTTTTTCGTCGCCGTTTTCTTTTGTATTTTTCTTGACATTTCTTCTCATTTATTGGCTTGATTTCCCTGTAGAAAACCTGATGAGAATCCTTGCATTTTTAGAGTGCAAAGTTTCCAATTTTCCGGGAAAGCCGAAGACTTTGTCGCGTAGAGCTGCTGATTTTCCGCCAGAAGCTGAAACTTGGTCAAACGATGTCGGAATGACCTTAAATTTGAGGTGAAGCCTCCTGAGCAATAAATAAGACCAACCATAGGCTTTTGTTTGAGTTTTGAAGCCGTTTGGGGTCCCGTCGATGCTTCACTTGATTTTGCTGCGGGGAAAATGCCGAGCTTTGATATGTGGCCAAACGATGTCCGATTGACCTGAAATTTGACGGGGAGCCTATTGGAGTCATTTTGAGACGTTCCATGGGCTCCGTTTTGGATGTCATGGTCCCGGGTTGCTCCGCCGCCGGTAGGCTTGATTTTCTCTCGGAGCATCGAAACCTGGTCAAACGTTGTCGGAATGACCTGAAATTCGACGTGCAGCCTTTTGGAAGCATGTTGAAGCCACTCATGCACTTGGTTTGATGAGCGAAGGCTTCGGTGGTTCCCGCCGCCGGGAGGCTTGATTTTGCTGCTCGAGCATTGATGGAGGGTCAAACGTTGTCGGTTTGACTTGAAATTTGGCATAGAGCCCTTTTGAGACATGCTGGAGTCATCTGTAGGTTTTGATCGAAGTTTTGACGTCTCCGATGATGTCGCCGCCGGGAGCTCCCGTTTAGCTGTCGGAGCAGTGAAGTTAGGCCAAATGTTGTCGAAATGGCCCGAAACTTCATGTGTACTCTTCTCTTGGCTATCTTGAAGGATCTTGCAGTTTTTGTTTGATTCTGACAAGATTTGAATTTTTGGAGAAATTGCATTGCCTATTTATGGCAGGTTGCGACTTCATGCAGCTTTCTTGATGTTGAAGAGGCAAAGTGACATTTTTGGTGTCAACAAATGCCCTCTCGAGGTACAGCGACGAGTTGCTTGACTTTTGTAGTCGATGTGCCTCGAAGAGAGTTTTGAAGGAGAGCTTGTGTCTCGACCAAGAGTCTTTGAGCAATCCTTCCTTTGGTAGAGTAGCCTTTGAGCTTCCAGGGGAATTTTATGGTAGTGAAAGGAATCACACACCATCTCGAGGCAAAGTTTTGAAGATGACTTCAGGGATGTGGATTTGGGCTTTTGTTTTTGACCTTGTGACCTAACAAGCTGTATGTCGCAGGTTAGGGGGTCGGGTTTTGGTTTTGACCTTGTGACCCAACAAGCTGTATGTGGCAAGTTGGGGATCATGATTTGGATTTTGGTTTTGGTCTTGTGACCTAACAAGCTGTATGTGGCAAGTTAGGGGACCAGGATTTGGTTTTTGGTCACTCTTTGGGACTGTGTGGGTCCATTGGAGTGGTTTGGATTTTTGTGGAATGTCAATTTCAAGATTTTGGTTCAATTTGGTATATGAGGCTGGATGGTTTGATTTTTGGAAGCTCATGGGGCTTGGGATTTTTTTGTATGGTTCAATCAACTCAAAAGAGGCATGGAACCATTATTGTATGCTCTTGGTAAGAGGATTTTTTCCTGACTAAAAGCCCAATTTTTTATTTTTTATTTTTTATTTTTTTATAGTGCCTAGGTGGTCAAACCTGGCTCATATGGGCTAACCCATGGGACCTTAAGCTTTTTAGGATGGCTTAGATCTCATGTGGGGTCATTTTTGTAAAGAATATCTAAAGATATCTCATTTGGATAGAGAATATCTAAAAATATCTTTATGGGAGAGAATCTCTCATATTCCCTTAATTTGGGAGAGAATATCTCAAGGTATCTTTCTTTTTGGGAAAGAATCTTCAATATCCTATTTTGTTGGAGAGAATCTTTCATTGATTGATTTTGGGAGGAAATCTCTCAAAGACATCTTTCTTTTTGGGAAAGAATCTTTCTAATTCCTTCTCTTTTGGTAAGGTTACTAATTAGTAACACTTACCTTTCTTCTTTGTTTCCTTCTTTGATTTGCTCTCTCCTATAAAAGCAAAGGAAGGTAGGATCTCTTGCTCTTATTGCTTTCTTTTGCAACAATCTCAAGAGAGCTCCAAGGCCAAGAGTTTTTCTTCTTCAAGGATCTTCAAGCTTTTTCCTTCTTCTTCTCCATCAATGGCTTCAAGTAAGTTTTCTCTATTTTTCTTTCAAGAAAACTCCATGTAGAGAATAGGATGGAAAAAAAGTGTCTTCTCTTTTTTTTTTCTTTCTTCTTTTTTTTTTCTATTCTTCTTCTCTTTTTTTTTTTTTTTTTTTTTTTCACGTGTGTCTCTTTTCTCTTTTTTTTTTCTCTATTTTTTTTTTTTTTTTTTTGTGGGCCGTACGGACAGATCCGTACGGATCTGGTCCGTACGGCCACGTGGCCTGATTTTTTCTTTTTTTTTTATTTTTTTTTTTGCCTGCGACTTGATTTGCTAACATTTTTCTTGTCAGCTGACTTGCCACAGGATTCCGATGACTTTGAACTATCAATGGACGCAAATGTTGATGATGCTTCTGATGAGTTCATGGAGGAAGAGAGTGTTCCGCCAGTCGTCGAAGAAGGTACTTTGTAGTGATGACCCTGATGATTGTTTTTTTTTTTTTTTGAACAGGATCATATTCATACCTTTTTGTGTTTCATTTGCAGGTTTTGAAGTGACAGAAGAGAGTCCATCGCTTTCTTCAGAACCAGAGCAAGGGATGCCAGAGGTCGATCCGGAGGTAGAGACCAGTTCTGACATGATTGAGGAGATGCCTCGTGTTGAGATTCCCTCTCCAGTGGCTCCAAGTGAAAAGAGTTCTTTTGTTACTCTTCCAATGGGACATGACATGAGCAGCCGATCAGCGGAGAAGGGTGAATCTTCATCCAGTTCGTCTCTTCAATTTGCGAAGAAGGTGCTGGCTCGGGTTTTGAGTTCTTGGGTCAAGACTCTCCTTTCTGGACACTTGGAGGCAGGATTTGGCATGATCCCACATGTACAGGAGATTCTGACCGACACCGAAGAGGTTGGTCTGGATGTCACAGGTGCCAGGGCGATCGTTGATAGGATCATTGCACTGGGTGACAAGTGGTTTGAGACCATGGGTTTCCCTGACGACCAATTCTTCAAGGAGATGTTCTTGGACCCTGCTGATAAGGCTAAGTCTGACCTGAATGAGGCTACACAAAGCAAGAAGCAGCTAGTTCGGGAGAAGAACAAGGAAGAGCTAGCCATCATCGGATTGAGGCATGACCTTAACGTCCTTGATAGGGAAGTTGAGGAGGCCAGGAAACGTCTTGAGCATTTGAAGGCACAAGTCGATACGAAGTGGGCTGCTATAACAGAGGCTCGTGACAGGGAGAGTACTCTGATCCGCAGGGTTACAGATGCCGGTCAAGTTCTCGAGAGGAGGACTCTAGAAAACGAACGATGGCAAACTGCTGGGGAAGAGCTTCCCGGTGTAAAAGAAGGGTTACGGCATTCGCCAGCATCTCATGGCAAGTTCCTGAAGAAGCGTGCCTTGGAAACTCTGACGGCTGAGGCCAAAAGTTTGCTTGAGGAGCTGAAGCTTTGGCTGGAGACAATTTTTGGCTCAGCTCCTGATTTTTTATAGCAGAAACCATTCTTCTTTTTTTGGTACCACATGTATTTTTTGGTACTCTTTTTTTTTGTAGTGCTTGTGAACACTTTCTTTTTTTTGGTACCACATGTATTTTTTTTGGTACTTTTCTTTTCTTTTTTTTTGTAGTGCTTGTGAACACTTTCTATATTTTTTTTTTTTGCTTTGGTACCACATGTATTTTTTTTGTACCTTTTTTTTTGTTGTTCCCTACGCTCACTCAAATCTTTTTGTGATGAAAGCAATTGCTAAATGAGATTTGATCAAAAGCTTTATCATTTTGTGAAAATCTTTTGTCAAATGGTTGTTTTGGTAGGGGAAACGAATTTGGCATGAAAGCTGGATTTTTGTGGCATTTACAGCCAGTTTTGACATGAGAGTCAGGTTTTTTTTGTGTGGCATTTATAGCCGATTTTGAGATGGCATGGAAGCCGAAATTTTATGGCGTAAATGCCAAAATTTGGGTTGGCATGGAAGCCGGTGTTTTTGTGGCATTTACAGCCAGTTTGGTGGCATTGATAGCCAATTGGTGGCATTTATAGCCGGTTTGGTGGCATTGATAGCCAATTTGTGGCATTTATAGCCGGTTTTGACATGAGAGTCAGGTTTTTTTGTGTGGCATTTGTAGCCGAGTTTTTTTTGAAAACCAAGTTTTGTTTTATTGGCATGAAAGCCGGTTTTGGCGTTTATAGCCGGAAATTTTTGTTTTGGCATTTATAGCCGGATTTTAGCATTTATAGCCGAGTTTTGGTTTTCAAAATGCAGGTATCGACTAAATGTCGCCTCCCCGCTGAATGGTCTTGCAAGTATCGATGGAATGTCGCTTCCTTGCTCATTCGGTTTTGCGAGTATTGATGGAATGTCACTTCCTCGCGGGTTAGGTTTTGCAAGTATCGATGGAATGTCGCTTCCTCGCGAATTGGGGTGCAAATATCGACTAAGCGTCGCTTCCCTGCTTTTCCCAAGACTTTTGGTTTTGCGGGTACTGACTTGATGTCGTTTCTCCGCGATTTTTGAAATTTGAGGTTTTCTCGAACCATTTGTAATTTTGGTTGTGGATAGCAACTGGTATGTTGCATCTCCGCGATTTTTGAAATTGGGTTGTGGATATCAACTGGTTTGTTGCTTCTCCACGATTTTAGGTTTTCTCGAACCTTTGAAATTTGGGTTGTGGATATCAACTGGTTTGTTGCTTCTCCACGATTTTTGAAATTGGGTTGTGGATATCAACTGGTTTGTTGCTTCTCCACGGTTTTTGGATTTTGCAAGTATCGACGAAATGTCGCTTCCCTGCGATTTTGGGTGCAAGTATCGATGGAATGTCGCATCCTTGCTTTTTTTCAAAATTTTTGTTTTGCGGGTACTGACTTTGATGTCATTTCCCCACGATTTTTGAAAAACCATTTTTTTTTGTTTAAAGACACGAGGGTCGTAAATTTTGACCTAGAACCATTTGGCGGTAAAAGGTAAGGTGGACTAGGGTGGAAATCCCTGAATCCGGATTTTTGTTTCAAACCATGAATTTTGGTTCAAGGATCGAAAGTTTTGGTCAAGTCAGGGAGAGGCTCCTAAACTTGGATTTTTTTTTTTTTGTTTTTGAACAATGAAATAATGAAAGTAAGCATTGTTTTTGAATCTCTAGAAATTTTGACATTTGATATGAAAATTCTAAAGAGAGTGGGTTTGACGAGCGAGTACCTGAGAACAGGTTTTGGCCATACAGGCATTGCTCTTACCCAGTTGGGTAAGTCTTCAAGGGTAGTACCGCTTCAAGAACTTGCCGTTGATAGGCAGCATACATCTGTCGCCTTCCATGTTTAGGAGGGCATATGCGCCGTTGGAGAAGACTTTGTCGATGACGTAGGGTCCCTCCCATTTTGGTTCAAATTTGCCTTTGGATTTGTGTGCGAAGACCATTGGTCTTTTTACCGCAAGAACCAAGTCACCCTTTTTGTAGGCGCGTTGCCGGACCCTTTTGTCAAAAGATCCTGCCATGCGTGCTTGGTAAAGTTCAATGCTTTGTCGAGCTTCGAGCCGTCTCTCGTCGAGATTGTCCAGCTCATGGAGTCGCAATTTGACATTGCTTTCTTGAGTCATGTCATTTTGTAGAGATACCCTCAGAGAAGGAATTTGTACCTCTAGGGGCACGACAGCTTCGCATCCATAGACCAAGGATAATGGTGTGCTATGGGTTGGTCCTCGAACGGTGGTTCGATAGGCCCACAAAGCTTCAGACAGTTTATCGCTCCAGTCTCTTTTGTGACTAGAGACCATTTTCTTGAGGATTTTGCAGAGTGTCTTGTTGAAGGCTTCTGCTAATCCGTTTGCTGCCGGATTGTATGGAGTCGAAGGACAGCTTTGGATTTTGTATTTGTCGCAAAACCTGTAGAATCGATGATCCCGGAATTGTGGTCCGTTATCATGGACGAATCTCTTGGGTATGCCGAAACGACAAATGATGTTGGTGCGTAGGAATTGAAGAACTGATGAGGTCTTCATTTCGTTGAACGCAAATGCTTCTGACCACTTGGAGAAATAATCCGTAGCGGCGAAGATGAAGCGATGACCTTTGCTTGAAGGGGGAGAGATAGGACCTATGATGTCCATGCCCCATGCTTCAAAAGTCCATGAGATTGCTGTAGGATGCAGCCATTCCGGAGGCATGTGAATGTAATCTCCGTGAACTTGGCATAGCTGGCAGCGTTTGGCAAATTGCATTGCATCAGCAACCATGGTAGGCCAATAGTAACCTAACCTTTTTATCTGATCATAGAGCTTAGGACCTGCCTGATGGGCTCCACAAAGACCAGCATGAACTTCTTTAAGTGTTTCTTCGGCCTCTTGTTGTGACAAGCAGCGTAGAAGTACTCCGTTGAAGGATTTCCTATAAAGGATCTTTGAAGGGATATCCAAATGAAAGTTTGGGGCTCGCCTTTGAATGCTTACCCGTTCTTTTGGATCTTCAGGTAGGATTCCGAACATAGTGTAATCAATGAACGGATCCCTCCAGTCGCCGATTGAAGTTTGAAGGATAGAGATCCGACTTCCAACCACTCGGTGGCATTCAGCAACTGCTTGGTGTGTGTTAAGAGGAGGGAGGATCCTTCTCTCACTCACTGTAATTTGCATGTTTTTTCCTTCCTGGATCGCCATTGATGCGGCAAGTCCAGCCAGGGCATCTGCACGGATGTTTTCACCTCTACGAATGTGGGTGATGTTGCAGATGTCAAACTTTTGCAGAAGCGATTGTGCCTTGTTGTAATAAGGCAGCAGATCGGGCTTCCTGACTTCATATTTCTGATTCATCTGGTTGACGATCAGTTGAGAGTCTCCAAAGACTTCCAGCATGGTGATACCGGATTCAATGGCGAGTTCCAATCCTAGGATCAGAGCTTGGTATTCAGCTGCATTGTTTGTGCATGGTTCCAGTAGCGAGAAAGCGTGTGGAATCATGCATTTGTCGGGGCTAACAAAGAGGATGCCAACTCCCGAGATCAGCTTTCTGTTTTCATTTGTCCTGGTTGCACCGTCAAAGTACATGTCCCAGGAGGCATTTGGTGAGGAAGTCTCCACGTTGTAGACAGGTTCGTCTGGGAGATCATCTCTGAGTGGTGAATCTTTAGGCAATGGATGCTCTGCAAGGAAATCTGCTAGAGCTTGGCCTTTGATTGCTTTTTGTGGAACATACCTAATATCAAATTGTGACAAGAGGATGGACCATTTTGCCAGTCGGGCATTGAGAGAACCGGCCTTCGTGACAAGGACCTTCAAGAGGTTGATCCTCGAGACCAGGTAGACTGTGTTGGAAAGCAAGTAGTGACGTAGCTTTTGTACGGCGAACATCACTGCAAGGCATTCTTTTTCGACTGGAGAGTAGCGATGCTCTGCACCTACTAGCATGCGACTGAGGTAGTATAGAGCAGCTTCTTTTCCCTCACCATTCTCTTGTGCAAGCAGAGCGCCTACAGAATGATCAAGAGCTCTTGTGTACAAGATGAATGGTTTTCCAGTGGCAGGGGCAGCTAACACTGGAGGTTTGGTCAGGTATGACTTGATATCTTGAAATGCGGTTTCGCAGTCGGCATCCCAGACAAAGTCTACACCGTTTTTCATTAATCGAGAGAATGGACGGCATTTCCCCGAAAGATTGGAGATGAACCGTCTGATGTAGGCCAATCTCCCTTGGAGCCCTTTTAGTTCTCTCAAGGTTCTTGGAGAGGGCATTTCTAGAATAGCCTTGACTTTTATGGGGTCAAGTTCTATTCCAGCTTTCCGAACAAGGAATCCGAGAAACTTACCCGACGAAACGCCGAAGAAGCATTTTAGAGGATTCATCCGCAGTTTGTGTTTGCGGAGTCGGAGGAAGACTTCCCGAAGATCTTTGAGATGGTCTTCTTTTCTTCTGCTTTTGACGGCGAAGTCATCAACGTAACATTCGACCGTCTTGTGCTGCATATCTTGGAATATTTTCATCATAGCCCTCTGATATGTGGCACCAGCATTTTTCAGACCAAATGGCATGACAGTGTAGCAATACACGCCAAATGGAGTCCGAAATGAAGTGTGTTTTTCATCCTCGGGATGCATCTTTATCTGATTGTAACCAGAGAAGCCATCCATGAATGTCATTCGCTCGAATCCGCAGGTATTGTCAATCATCACCTCCGGTATGGGGAGCGGGAATTCATCTTTAGGGCAAGCGCCATTCAAGTCTCTATAGTCAATACAGACTCTGATCTGCCCAGTTTTCTTTGTCACGGGGACAATATTGGCCAACCACTCTGGATGTTGTTCCTCACGGATGAAGCCAACGCTTTTGAGTTTTTGAACTTCTTGTTCAATTTTATCCATCACATCTGGACGGAATCTTCTTTGGCCTTGTTTGACAGGCTTGATGTCTTCTTGAAGATTGAGTTTGTGGACTGCTACTTTGGGGTCTAAACCAGGCATTTCAGCATAGGACCATGCAAAGCAATCAACGAACTCACGAAGAAAAGCGATATACTCGGGTAACTCATCATCCTTTATATTCTTGCTTATGAATACAGGACGTGGGTTATCTGGTGTTCCCAAGTCTATCTTTTCAACAGGATCTTCTGTCGGAAGGTTCGAAGGTGGTTCCTCCACAATATTTTCGGAGGCTTCCAACTCAACGAAACCTTCTGGAGTTTCAACTGCATTACCAGACCAAGGCTCTGTTCCTTTCCATGGATTTTCTTGATTGGTGATCTCCTCAAGGCTTGCTATGAGATAGTCCCAATCGCCTGTTGAGTCTGGTATTTCTTTTGGAGACGAGGGTTCTTCTGGGTCAGGATGCCACAAGTCTGTATTATCGGACAATTCCTCTTTATCATCAGAGAAATCATACCAATTGGATGAGCTTCCTGGATCTTTGTCAGGTAACTCTTTAAACAGATTTCCAGGGAGATCGATGTCTTCGTGGACTTAAGATGTTGAGGCTTGGTCCGTAAAACGACTTTTAAGCCTTTGTGTCAACTGTCTCAGAGGAGTGTCGGGATCATACCCTAACCCATATGAAGACTTTTCTACATGACCGTAGAGTCTCCAATCTTCCAGCTGGCTTTTGGTCAAGGCGGGCTCCAATGGCGTGAGAATACCGCGTCTTTCTCCCAAACCAACTGGGTTTTGAGCGTCATAGCCCATTTTCTTCATAATTGCTTGTGCCACAGGACTATATAGAGATAGCTGAGGCATACCTTCATTTTGGAAAGGTTCCAGGATGGAATTTGATGAAGAAGCGTCCGATCTATGGAAGAACTTCGGCCTTTGCTTTGGTGATGTTGCCGGAACAACAAAGGTAGCAAACGTAGGATCTTCTACATCAGCAGGTGTCTCCATCGGAGTGAGAGCAGGCTGAACTTGCTGAGTGTCAGCTTGGCTTGACGATGCATCGTCTTCTGGCTCTGAGTCCGAGTCTGTGTCTTGCATGATAGACACGAGAGAGACAACAAATTTGCCCCCAGGCTTTTGTTTCGCCTTCTTCACTTTAGTCGTGATGACCAAAGGTTTTGAATTCTTGAGGGAGATAACGAAGGGAGATTGACTACTCTCTTCTAATTTGCCGGAGGGTTTGTTTTCTTCCGGTGATTTTTGAGGAGCCTTGCCTTTATCTTTCTGGAGATTTTCAGCAGGGGGTGCTATTTCCTCTTCTTCTTTTTCTCCTTCATACATCTGGGAGTCTGCGAAGTGGACTTCTTTACCTTTGAAGGGTTTTCTGTCCGCAAAGACACGATGTACCATGCCGTCGTCGCCGACGAACTTGATGCATTGATGTAGAGTTGAAGGGACAACACCGTTCTCGTGTATCCAAGGACGTCCGAGAAGGATGTTGTAGCATGAGGGGGTTTTTATTGCATACACAGTGACCTCAGAGATAAGATCACCGATTTGCAATTTGAACCTGATTTTGCCGATAGGCCTTTGAGTACTCCCATCGTATCCAAAGATAGATACAGATGTGTGGCTTAGCTTGCTGGGTGGGATGCCCAACTCTTCGAGAGCCGAAGTGGAGATGAGGTTGAGTGCAGAACCTGGGTCGACCTGAACTCTGTGTATAGGCATTTCTTTGATGTACCCTGTGAAGTACAGGGGTCGGTTGTGCCTTGCTTCGCCAAGTAGGAGGTCTTCCTTAGTGAAGGCGATGGTTGCATTGGCTGCCTTTTGAACCGAGAGGCATTGGATGCATGATCCCTCAGTTTTCTTTTCTCCCTTTGAGGAAGTTTCAGAGTTTTTGACCCGGTAGTCCATTTCAATTTGGAGGACTTGCGGGGCATGTTTGTCGACATCCTCATTCAGTTTTTGTAATTCTGAGATGAGATTATCACGAGTGCGTGGAGACATTCGTAATAAATCCAGGATGTGAAGTCGTGCAGGTATGTGTTTGAAGTGCTCGATCAAATCATACTTGAAAGCCTCCTTAGGGCCTGCATGTTCATCATTGTTACCACTGGGGGCACTTACAACATCTTTTCCCGAAGGATTTACATAAGTAAAGGAAGATTGGTTGTAATTTTTGTGGTAGTCCCGGCCCGAACGGGTGCCTCTACCAACTTCGAGAGCTTCTTGAGAAGAATCTTCATTTGGAAGATTGTCTTCAGGATCAAGAGGCTGTCGTTTTTCATCTACTGGGGATGTATCTGCAGCAGAGTTGCCATCCTCAGTGATTGTGTTGCACGGAGCATTTTCCGGGAGCAAGTCCTGAACAGCATCCAGCAGTTTTTCTTCTTCGTTGACCCATCCATCACCCCAAGTTGGGTTTTCTTCATGATGATGAGTCGGGAAGAATGTGTATCCTGAAGTCACAGTCTCAGGAGAAGAAACCTGAGAGGGTGTCATCTCTGTGAAAGTCACGTGAGACGAGGTAGCTCCAGAGGATACATTGCTAGGCGTCGTCGGAGTGTAGGTAATCTCATCAGACGACGCTTCAGAAGAGCTATAGTCCTGATATATTACATTACAGGAAGCTCTGATAGGAGATGTTGCCTGCTCGGAGTCAGACTCATCCTCGGATGTAAGAGGATCATCTATCCAGCAATGTTCTCCATTTTCAGGAGTTGAGGGAGGAGGTACCTGATGGGCTTCAGGGACTTCCGGCTCTGGATTGTGAGGAATCTCGTTGACGCGGTCTTGCTCTTGTTCTAGAGCGAGACGCTGCAAGATCCTTGCATATTCTTCAAGATCAGGCATGGGAGCCAGATCCTCTTCTTCGTCTTCTCCGTGTGGCTCAACATAGTTGATTTCCACTGGAGCAATGACAGATGCTGGGTTAACAGCATCTTCTTGTGTAGCCTCTTGGTCTTCTTCATCATCAGACCAGGATCCTTGTGGTTGCAAGGGGTTATACCAGATTACTGGCATAAGGTGAGTTTCAGGAACCCATTCTTCATCGGAGAGATATTCTCCTGTTTCAAGAGATTCCTCCCACTCATCGGTGTAGTTGGGCTCGAATCCATCGTCGGTGTCGCTAGACTCGTATCCATCAATGGAGAATCCAACTACCGAGTTGCAAGAGTATAATGCCCCCTGCATGGCTTCTTTTTTGAATTGAGGTGGCATGAAATCACTGAGAGTGAAGTTTCTTACCGCCTTTGAAGTCTCTGGAAGGGACGTTTTTATTGCCCCGAGTGAAGTGGTAGAGGAGGCCTCTGCCTTTTCATGGACTTCTTGTTTTGGCTGGGTCTTCTCTTGCCGTTTGAGCCTGAGGAGATGTTTCCTAGCCTGCCTTCGCTGTTGAGCTGTCGGCTTTGTTTTTACGATCTCCCAGTTTTCATCTTCCAAGAGATCGGGATGTACCCATATGGGTTGTCCGTCTGGTGTCGGGTAAGGAACCAACACTTCGGACGTTTGAATTCTTTTTATCACCTTGAAGGAAGTAGGGATCTTCTTCTTCGGTGATTTTGGTGTTTGTCCACATGACACCATGTTGACGGAGGCAGTCCCATAGTTTTTGTCAAAGGTGATGACTCCGTTTTTCCACATCTCGTTTATCTTCTCTCTCACAACAAAGCATTGATTGAGAGGATGCGAGACCATCTGGTGGTATGGACAGTACCGAGGATCATTGGTTTTGCCAACGTCTCCAGGTCTTTTGGGCTCTGGCAAAATGAGTTTGCCATTTGCTAGGAGAGCCTCAAAGATTTCTTCGACGTCCTTATCGAACGGATATTTCTTTTCTACTCGCTCTTTGAAAGCATCAGAGAGTTCAGGTCTCTTACCTGCAGCTCTATTTTCAGCTTTCTTTGGCTGCTGAGGAGCTGACTTAGTCTGCACATTGAGAACCTCCTTCTTCTTTGGTTTAGAGGTTGCAACAGCAGTCGGCTCTTTCTTTGATGATTTCTGACTGTTGAGGTCTTTGATCACCGTTTCAGCTTCCATGGAAGCTTCCAGGAGTTCCCCCAGGTTCTTTGATTTATTGCCGATGATCATGGAGCGGATTTTAGCTCTCATGTTGTTTCGGCAGATGTCGACTAGTGACGCTTGTGGCAGTACATCTGAGCATTTGTACGCCATTGCTTTCCACTTGTGAATGAAGTCATAAGTTGACTCATTCTCTCCCTGTTTTAGGCTGCAGAGCTGAGCCATAGTAACAGGATGATCCTCACCTTGGAAGTGGGTCAGGAAGCGTGTCTCCAGCATAGCCCAATTCTGAATGGAGTTCTCCGGCAGAGTGGAGTACCAATCGAAGGCCGTACCTTTTAGGGTACTTGCAAAGAGGCGGATCTTGAGTGCATCTTGATCCGCGATAGCTCCCGTCAAGATCTTGAAGTGGATGACGTGCTGTCTGGCCGATCCTTTCCCCGTATATGTTTGGAGAGTAGGATGCTTGAATTTTGTGGGGAACGGGACCGAGTCCATCCATAAAGGATATGGTGGCTTGATCCCATGCTCTTTGAGTATATCCTCTTCTTTAGCTTTGGCGAGGATACTGTCTACGTCCTTTTTGGTAAGGGCACGTGACTCATTTTCTTCTCCATTTTCCTCGTTATTGCCATGATTCGGAGGAGGCTCATTGTTCACCTGATTTTGGACAACGAGGAGAAGGTTTTCCATCAGAGTTTCAATCCTCTGCTGGCCTTGTTCCAACTGCTGGATGCGTGTGAGCGCATCATCTCGAGGTGGATTCTGAGGTGGCGGCTCAGAACTTGTAGCCAAGACGTTCATCCATCGGGATTCGAACGAAGAAATCGTCCTGGTGACCGAACTGGGGCTCATTCTTTTTGACGAAGAGCTTGATGAAGGATTACTCTCCCGTCCTTGGCTGGAAGGGGCAGGAGATTCTTCAGAATGTCTTTGTGTCCTGGTAACGCTACGGGTCACCGGACGTCGGACATGGATTTTTGATGCTGACCTTTGGCGTCTTCTGATTTTTCCAACCATATGGACGGCAGCAACTTGGTCGGGTCTTTCTTTTTCGACCCATTTGTGGGAGACTTGAAGTGTAGGAGGCTGGGTCCGTTGCTTCTCTAGTCTCTTTTGTCGATATGACGCACGGCGGCGTGCTCGACGAGCGATTTGAGCTTCAGTCAGCTCTGGATGAAGGATGTGCTCCCTCGGGCGCAGCAGCCGAGCTTGTCTTCTTTGTGGTTGGGCAAGGACAGAATGCGGACCCGGTCCTTTGCCTGTTGCAGCGAAGCTTTAAACCTTTCGAGTTCGGCCCCTGTAGAGATAAAGGGTCGAACTGAAGGGGTGTAGGCCCTGGCAGGTGCTTGTAGAGGCCTAGTGATGCGTGATCTGATCCTGGGCTTGTGGGAGCAAGCCGGTTCATGCTGGGTTGACTTGGGAGTCAGGTTGGAGATGGGTCTCTCCTCTTTCATGTAGGCAAGAGTGTAGAACTGGTTCTCCTTGAGTGGGGCCAGGTATGCTGGCTTGGTGGAGGTTTGAGACCTCCTTTGTTTTGGGGAAGGTCTTGGAGACCAAGTCTTGGGATAGATCTGGTTGTTTGTGGGTCGAGGCTTCGCGGGGGTGCCGCGGGCTTCGGGTTTTTGGGCGCTCGCCTTTGGTGTCACGGGAGTGACACGTTGAGAGGCGATCTTCTGCCTTTTGGCAGGCGCAGTTTGTTCTTCGAGAAGTGGGAATGGTCCCAGTGTCCCGAAGACGATGGTCCGGGGAGTCGAGGTCGACCCGGAGTTCAGAGAGTTGCCGAGGGAGTTAACGCTTCGGCAGCTGACAGGGCGCTTATGAGTGCGCGCGCTTTGCTTCTGTTGAAGCATGAGTTGGTGCTTGTTCTCATCGAAAATAATGGTTATGGCTGCCATTGTTAGTTTCAAAATTTCTGAAACAATACCACATCCATTAGTAATCACAAGAATATAATGATCATAAATGGGAATTTCTATGGTTGTCTTTTCAAATCGCTCAAGGGATATGACCCAAGCGACATGAAGAAGGCAAAAAGCCATAGATGGTACAATTGTTCTGACAGCAAGCATGGTAGGCTCGAAATGAGCGTTCCAATGACTGCTAGAAGCAATTGTATACCTAAATTCGACTTATCGAGAAGCGGAGCTTGCTCGAGATAAGAAGAATATAAGGTAGCAGTTACAAATGTGCCGGTCACAGATACAGTAGACCCTGAAAGGGCGTACTAGTACCGCTATGCACAAATGTTGGAGATCGCATCCATGAGATGGGATTCTTTGTTTTGAAATGTCAGAAATGGATTCGTCAAAGAGAGCAGGTGGCATTCCGATTCAAATACGGGCTCAACGATTTCCGCGAGCGCCAGTACTCAGAAGGGAAGAGACCACAATTTCTCGAATCTGAATCCAAAAGTGACGAGTTTTTGGAGATTTTTTTTTTGAAATGATTTTTTTTATTTTTTTTTTATTTTGATTTTTTTTTAAGATTTTTTTTTTGAAAATCTTTTTTTTTTATTATTTTTTTTTTAATTTTTTAAGATTTAAAGACGAGAGAGTACACATAGGCCTCCTAACCCGGTCTTATGAAACCTCAATTGATAGAATTGCCCCCAGGTAAGGGTAGGATTACTTAATGAACCCGTTTGGAGGACCCTTGCCTAGAACAGTCAAGCTGTCTCCACACTCTGGACAAGGCTTTTCTTGAATCAATCGTGATCAAAGAACGCAATTGGTTTAACCTTAGTGGTCCATGTCTTTTTTATAAAAAATACCAAATAGACTCATCGAAGAGAAACGATGGCCCAAAACCTTAGTCGAACGGGCTCAACATTTCTGCAAGCACCAAAGAACGATAGGATAGGATCAAAGCTTCTCAATTTTGAATCAGAACTAAGAAAACTGATTTTTTGATTTTTTTTGAAATCTCTAATGAACTCATCGGAGAAACGATGGCCCAAAACCTTAGTCGAACGGGCTCAACATTTCTGCAAGCACCAAAGAACGATAGGATAGGATCAAAGTTTCTCAATTTTGAATTCAAACTAAGAAAACTGATTTTTTTTTCTAAAATCTCTAATGAACTCATCGAAGAGAAACGATGGTCCAAAACCTTAGTCGAACGGGCTCAACATTTCTGCAAGCACCAAAGAACGATAGGATAGGATCAAAGTTTCTCAATTTTGAATTCAAACTAAGAAAACTGATTTTTTGATTTTTTTTTGAAATCTCTAATGAACTCATCGAAGAGAAACGATGGCCCAAAACCTTAGTCGAACGGGCTCAACATTTCTGCAAGCACCAAAGAACGATAGGATAGCATCAAAGTTTCTCAATTTTGAATTCAAACTAAGAAAACTTAATTTTTTTTTTCGAAAAGAGAAAGAATGGAAACAAACTCAAAGAAATAGAAATTTCCAAAAAATCCCATCTCATGTTTTTTAGGATGCAAAATCCAACATAGGCTACCAGCTAGAAAGTAGCCAAGGAATCCGGAAAAGAAGTATAAGCATAGAGCAAAAAGTATGATATGCGAATATTTCATTTCCAAGCACCGTGTTCTCAAATGAACGAGTCCCACCGGGTGTGCCAGCTTGATGGAACGCGCTCCGAGGCGCCGTGGGGCGGCTACCGGGGTCGGCGGAACGTGGGAGTCCGTCGGGTCCGGCCCTTTCGCGCCCTGGCGGGCCCTGAAGCGTGCATCAACATTTCTTTTGTGTGGGTGTGCCAGATTTTCTATTTTACTTGGAATTGCAAGTGGTAATCCGGAGATCAACCTTCGCAAGTAAAAAGGAAATCAACTTCTTTCAAGTTTTCCATTGCACAAATATTTAAGAAAAGAGACATTTTCTTGATTTGCCGTGAAAGGCGATTTTGTTTGGCATTTATAGCCGATTTTGGCGTTTATAGCCGATTTACAATTCTCATCAATAATGAAAGACAAGAGTTGTGATTTTTGTCTCTTTAGAAAAATACAAACTACAATGAAAAGTAAGAAAAGGAAGATCTAACTTTTCAGGAGATTGTGGGGGACTCGTTCAGATTGACGGTCGCAAGCCATGTATGGGCTTCGCCATCACCCATGCAGATGAGAACAGAAGATGCTCTTGATTCGCTTGGCTTGGCTATAACCTCAGGTTTTTAGAGGACAAAGACCAAGAGAAGGTCCTATGCCCAATAAAAAGCTAAGTAGACGGGCTGAAAAGCCACGTCTATGCCATTGGAGGCAGCGGGAGAAGGCAAGGACCTTGGGGGGGGTGCCCCCCAAGGGACTTTTGTCACCTTGTAGTGGTGGCCGGTGCAGAACTTCAGCAGAGTTTTTCTCTCTTTTTCTTTCTCTCAGATCTCTTTCTGATCTTTTTTTCTGATTTTCTCTCTGATTCTCTCCTCTTTTTTCTCTGATCCGAATTTCAATGGAATGCTCTCCTATTTATAGGCTTTTGGTAGCCATTTAGGAGGGTTTATGAGCCTTAATGGCTTTAATGGGAGGAGTTACAAGATTTATTTCTTGATTTTGTAACTCCTTTTTCCTTGAATCTGATTGGCCGATGGAGATTAAGGGCTTTTAATCACCTTAATTACCATAATGGGAGGAGTTTCATGGTTTAAATGCCATGAATCAATTGACTTGTAACTCCCAAACGCTTGCTTCTGATTGGGCCGTCCAAAGAAATGAATTAATGACTGCAATAAAGCTAGTCAATTAACCACATTAATTGGTCGCCGAGCAGTCGAAGAGTCGCGGGCCATGCCGTGTCTTCTGGAATTCTTCTGGCGATGATCATCGATGGATCTACATGCTGATCGACATCGGATGAACATGTAACTTCAGACATTGATAGCTAAGAGTGGGCCGGTGACATCTGTCTTGTCGATTTCACGATCGGTCGGACAGAAAGTGCACTTTCTTGGTCGACCGGTTGGCGATCTTGGAGCGATCAATGATGATTTTATTCTTTTGACGGCGGATCCGAGATGTCGTCGGATATGAGTCAATTTGAAGCACTAAAAATCACATTTTCAGGAAACCACAGGGGCCAAAGTGCGCGAAACGCGAAAAAAGACGGAAAAACGGGTCACTGGCGGAAAATCCGGTGACCCGGACCTCCATGGTCGCCGGCGACCATGGACCGGCGACCATGGGCCATGGTCGCAGGGGCCTGCGACCCTGGGGGATTTTTCCCCTTCGGAGCCCGTTTTGCGGTCGTTTTGAGGTCTTTTTCGTCGCCGTTTTCTTCTGTATTTTTCTTGACATTTCTTCTCATTTATTGGCTTGATCTCCCTGTAGAAAACCTGATGAGAATCCTTGCATTTTTAGAGTGCAAAGTTTCTAATTTTCCGGGAAAGCCGAAGACTTTGTCGCGTAGAGCTGCTGATTTTCCGCCAGAAGCTGAAACTTGGTCAAACGATGTCGGAATGACCTGAAATTTGAGGTGAAGCCTCCTGAGCAATAAATAAGACCAACCATAGGCTTTTGTTTGAGTTTTGAAACCGTTTGGGGTCCCGTCGATGCTTCACTTGATTTTGCTGCGGGGAAAATGCCGAGCTTTGATATGTGGCCAAACGATGTCCGATTGACCTGAAATTTGACGGGGAGCCTATTGGAGTCATTTTGAGACGTTCCATGGGCTCTGTTTTGGATGTCATGGTCCCGGGTTGCTCCGCCGCCGGTAGACTTGATTTTCTCTCGGAGCATCGAAACCTGGTCAAACGTTGTCGGAATGACCTGAAATTCGACGTGCAGCCTTTTGGAAGCATGTTGAAGCCACTCATGCACTTGGTTTGATGAGCGAAGGCTTCGGTGGTTCCCGCCGCCGGGAGGCTTGATTTTGCTGCTCGAGCATTGATGGAGGGTCAAACGTTGTCGGTTTGACTTGAAATTTGGCATAGAGCCCTTTTGAGACATGCTGGAGTCATCTGTAGGTTTTGATCGAAGTTTTGACGTCTCCGATGATGTCGCCGCCGGGAGCTCCCGTTTAGCTGTCGGAGCAGTGAAGTTAGGCCAAATGTTGTCGAAATGGCCCGAAACTTCATGTGTACTCTTCTCTTGGCTATCTTGAAGGATCTTGCAGTTTTTGTTTGATTCTGACAAGATTTGAATTTTTGGAGAAATTGCATTGCCTATTTATGGCAGGTTGCGACTTCATGCAGCTTTCTTGATGTTGAAGAGGCAAAGTGACATTTTTGGTGTCAACACCAATAGCGAGAAAGCATGTGGAATCATGTATCTGTTAGGGCTAACAAAGAGGATGCCAACTCCCGAGATCAGCTGTCTTTTTTCATTTGTCCTGGTTGCACCGTCAAAGTACATGTCCTAGGAGGCATTTGGCGAGAAGGTCTCCACGTTGTAGACGGGTTCGTCTGGGAGATCGTCTCTGAGTGGTGAATCTTTAGGCAATGGATGCTCTGCGAGGAAATCTGCTAGAGCTTGGCCTTTGATTGCTTTTTGTGGCACATACCTAATATCAAATTGTGATAGAAGGATGGACCATTTTGCCAGTCGTGCATTGAGAGAACCTGCGTTTGTAACAAGGACCTTCAAGAGGTTGATCCTTGAGACGAGGTAGACCGTGTTGGAAAGCAAGTAGTGACGTAGCTTTTGTACGGCGAACATCACTGCAAGGCATTCTTTTTCGAATGGAGAGTAACGATGCTCTGCACCTACTAGCATGCGGCTGAGGTAATATAGAGCAGCTTCCTTTCCCTCACCATTCTCTTGTGCAAGCAGAGCGCCTACAGAATGATCAAGAGCTCTTGTGTACAAGATGAATGGTTTTCCAGTGGCAGGGGCAGCTAACACTGGAGGTTTGGTCAGGTACGACTTGATATCTTGAAATGCGGCTTCACAGTCGGCATCCCAGACAAAGTCTACACCCTTTTTCATCAATCAAGAGAATGGACGGCATTTCCCCGAAAGATTGGAGATGAACCGTCTGATGTAGGCCAATCTCCCTTGAAGCCCTTTTAATTCTCTCAAGGTTCTTGGAGAGGGCATTTCTAGAATAGCCTTGACTTTTATGGGGTCAAGTTCTATTCCAGCTTTCCGAACAAGGAATCCGAGAAACTTACCCGACGAGACGCCGAAGAAGCATTTTAGAGGATTCATCCGCAGTTTGTGTTTGCGAAGTCGGAGGAAGACTTCCCGAAGATCTTTGAGATGGTCTTCTTTTCTTCTGCTTTTGACGGCGAGGTCATCAACGTAACATTCGACCGTCTTGTGCTGCATATCTTGGAATATTTTCATCATAGCCCTCTGATATGTGGCACCAGCATTTTTCAGACCAAATGGCATGACAGTGTAGCAATACACGCCAAATGGAGTCCGAAATGAAGTGTGTTTTTCATCCTCGGGATGCATCTTTATCTGATTGTAACCAGAGAAGCCATCCATGAATGTCATTCGCTCGAATCCGCAGGTATTGTCAATCATCACCTCCGGTATGGGGAGCGGGAATACATCTTTAGGGCAAGCGCCATTCAAGTCTCTATAGTCAATACAGACTCTGATCTGCCCATTTTTCTTTGTCACGGGGACAATGTTGGCCAACCATTCTGGATGTTGTTCCTCACGGATGAAGCCGACGCTTTTGAGCTTTTGAACTTCTTGTTCAATTTTATCCATCACATCTGGACGGAATCTTCTTTGGCCTTGTTTGACAGGCTTGACTTCTTCTTGAAGATTGAGTTTGTGGACTGCTACTTTGGGGTCTAAACCAGGCATTTCAGCGTAGGACCGTGCAAAGCAATCAACGAACTCACGAAGAAAAGCGATATACTCGGGTAACTCATCATCCTTTATATTCTTGCTTATGAATACAGGACGTGGGTTATCTGGTGTTCCCAAGTCTATCTTTTCAACAGGATCTTCTGTTAGAAGGTTCGAAGGTGGTTCCTCCACAATATTTTCGGAGGCTTCCAGCTCAACGAAACCTTCTGGGATTCCAAGGGCATTTGTAGACCGAGGGTTTGTTCCTTTCCACGGGTCTTCTTGATTGGTGATCTTCTCAAGGCTTGCTATGAGATGGTCCCAATTGCCTGTTGAAACTGGGTCGAAGTAAGGTACTTCTTTTGGAGACGAGGGCTCTTCTGGGTCAGAGTAGCACAAGTCTATATTATCGGACGATTCCTCTTTATCATCAGAGAAATCGTACCAATTGGATGAGCTTCCTGGATCTTTGTCAGGTAACTCTTTAAAGAGATATCCAGGGAGATCGATGTCTTCATGGACTTGAGATGTTGAGGCTTGGTCGGTAAAACGACTTTTAAGCTTTTGTGTCAACTGTCTCAGAGGAGTGTCGGGATCATACCCTAACCCATATGAAGACTTTTCTACATGACCGTAGAGTCTCCAATCTTCCAGCTGGCTTTTGGTCAAGGCGGGCCCCAATGGCGTGAGAATACCGCGTCTTTCTCCCAAACCGACTGGGTTTTGAGCGTCATAGCCCATTTTCTTCATAATTGCTTGTGCCACAGGACTATATAGAGATAGCTGAGGCATACCTTCATTTTGGAAAGGTTCCAGCATGGAGTTTGATGAAAAAGCGTCCGATCTATGGAAGAAGATCGGCCTTTGCTTTGGTGATGTTGTCGGAACAACAAAGGTAGCAGACGTAGGATCTTCTACATCAGCAGGTGTCTTCATCGGAGTGAGTCGGAACAACAAAGGTAGCAGACGTAGGATCTTCTACATCAGCAGGTGTCTTCATCGGAGTGAGAGCAGGCTGAACATGCTGAGTGTCAGCTTGGCTTGACGAGGTGTCGTCTTCTGGCTCTGAGTCCGAATCCGTGTCTTACTTGATAGACACGAAAGAGACAACAAATTTGCCCCCAGGCTTTTGCTTTGCCTTCTTCACCCTGGTTGTGATGACCAAAGGTTTTGAAGATTTGAGGGAGATGACGAAGGGAGATTGACTACTCTCTTCTAATTTGCCGGAGGGTTTGTTTTCTTCCGGTGATTTTCGAGGAGCCTTGCCTTTATCTTTCTGGAGATTTTCAGCAGGGGGTGCTATTTCCTCTTCTTCTTTTTCTCCTTCATACATCTGGGAATCTGCGAAGTGGACTTCTTTACCTTTGAAAGGTTTTCTGTCCGCAAAGACTCGATGTACCATGCCGTCGTCGCCGACGAACTTGATGCATTGATGTAGAGTTGAAGGGACAACACCATTCTCGTGTATCCAAGGACGTCCGAGAAGGATGTTGTAGCATGAAGGGGTTTTTATTGCATACACAGTGACTTCAGAGATAAGATCACCGATCTGCAATTTGAACCTGATTTTGCCGATAGGCCTTTGAGTACTCCCATCGTATCCAAAGATAGATACAGATGTGTGGCTTAGCTTGCTGGGTGGGATGCCCAACTCTTCGAGAGCCGAAGTGGAGATGAGGTTGAGTGCAGAACCTGGGTCGACCTGAACTCTGTGTATAGGCATTTCCTTGATGTACCCTGTGAAGTACAGGGGTCGGTTGTGCCTTGCTTCGCCAAGTAAGAGGTCGTCCTTTGTGAAGGCGATGGTTGCACTGGCTGCTTTTTGAACCGAGAGGCATTGGATGCATGATCCCTCGCTTTTCTCTTTTTCTCCTTTTAAGGAGGTTTCTGAGTTTTTGACCCGGTAGTCCATTTCAATTTGGAGGACTTGCGGGGCATGTTTGTCGACATCCTCATTCAGTTTTTGTAATTCTGAGATGAGATTATCACGAGTGCGTGGAGACATTCGCAATAAGTCTAGGATGTGAAGACGTGCAGGTATGTGTTTGAAGTGCTCAACCAAGTCATACTTGAAAGCCTCGCTGGGGCCTGCATGTTCATTGTTTTTGCCACTGGGGGCGCTTACAACATCTTTTCCCGAAGGATTTACATAAGTAAAAGAAGATTGGTTGTAATTTTTGTGGTAGTCCCGGCCCGAGCGGGTGCCTCTACCAACTTCGAGAGCTTCTTGAGAAGGATCTTCGTTTGGAAGATTGTCCTCAGGATCAAGAGGCTGTCGTTTCTCATTTACTGAGGATGCGTCTGCAGCAGAATTGCCATCCTCAGTGATTGTGCTGCATGGAGCATTTTCCGGGAGAGAGTCCTGAACAGCATCCAGCAGCTTTTATTCTTCGTTGACCCATCCATCATCCCAAGTTGGGTTTTCTTCATGATGATGAGTCGGGAAGAGCGTGAGTTCTGAAGTCACAGTCTTAGGGGACGAAGCCTGAGAGGGTGTCATCTCTGTGAAAGTCACGCGAGACGAGGTAGCCCCAGAAGATATGGTGCTAGGTGTCGCCGGTGTGTAAGTGATCTCATCAGATGATGCATCGGAAGAGCTATAATCCCGAATTATCACATTACAGGCAGCTCTTAAAGGAGACGTTGTCTGCTCGGAGTCAGACTCATCCTCAGATGTAAGAGGATTGTCTACCCAGCAATTTTCTCCATTTTCAGGAGTTGAGGGAGGAGGTACCTGGTGGGCTTCGGGGACTTCCGGCTCTGGATTGTGAGGAATCTTGTTGACGCGGTCTTGCTCTTGTTCTAGAGCGAGATGCTACAAGATCCTCGCATATTCTTCAAGATCAGGCATGGGAGCCAAATCTTCTTCTTCGTCTGCTCTTTGTGGCTCAACATGGTTGATTTCCACTGGAGCAACGACGGGTGCTGGTTCAACAGCATTTTCTTGTACAGCCTCTTGGTCTTCCTCATCATCAGACCAGGGTCCTTGTGGCTGTAAGGGGTTATACCAGATTACTGGCATAAGGTGAGTTTCAGGAACCCATTCTTCGTCGGAGAGATACTCTCCTGTTTCAAGAGATTCCTCCCACTCGCCGGTGTAGTTGGGCTCGAATCCATTTTCGGTGTCGCTGGACTCGTATCCATCAATGGAGAATCCAACTACCGAGTTGCAAGAGTATGATGCCCCCTGCATGGCTTCTTTTTTGAATCGAGGTGGCATGAAATCACTGAGAGTGAAGTTTCTTACCGCCTTTGAAGTCTCTGGAAGGGACGTTTCTGTTGCCCCGAGTGAAGTGGTAGAGGAGGCCTCTGCCTTTTCATGGACTTCTTGTTTTGGCTGGGTCTTCTCTTGCCGTTTGAGCCTGAGGAGATGTTTCCTAGCCTGCCTTCGCTGTTGAGCTGTTGGCTTTGTTTTGACGGTCTCCCAGTTTTCATCTTCCAGGAGATCGGGATGTACCCATATAGGTTGTCCATCTGGTGTTGGATAGGGAACCAGTTCCTCGGACGCTTGAATTTTGTTTATCACCATGAAGGAAGTAGTGATCTTCTTCTTCGGTGATTTTGGTGTTTGTCCACATGACACCATGTTGACGGAGGCAGTCCCATAGTTTTTGTCAAAGGTGATGACTCCGTTTTTCCACATCTTATTGATCTTCTCTCTCACAACGAAGCATTGATTGAGAGGATGTGAGATCATCTGATGGTATGGACAGTATCGGGGATCATTGGTTTTGCCAACATCGCCCGGTCTTTTGGGTTCAGGCAAGGTGAGCTTGCCGTTTGCCACGAGAGCCTCGAAGATTTCGTCAACATCTTCATCGAACGGGTATTTCTTTTCTACTCGCTCTTTGAAGGCATCAGAGAGTTCAGGTCTCTTACCTGCAGCTCTGTTTTCAGCTTTCTTTGGTTGCTGAGGAGCTGACTTGGTTTGCACATTGAGGACCTCTTTCTTCTTTGGTTTAGAGGTTGCAATGGCAGTTGGCTCTTTTCTTGATGACTTCTGACTGTTGAGGTCTTTAATCACCGTTTCAGCTTCCATAGAAGCTTCCAGGAGTTCTCCCAGGTTTTTTGATTTGTTGCCGATGATCATGGAGCGGATTCTAGCTCTCATGCTGTTTCGGCAGATGTTGACTAGCGACGCCTGTGGCAATACATCTGAACATTTGTATGCCATTGCTTTCCACTTGTGAATGAAGTCATAAGTTGACTCATTCTCTCCCTGTTTTAGGCTGCAAAGCTGAGCCATAGTAACAGGATGATCCTCACCTTGGAAGTGGGTCAGGAAGCGTGTCTCTAGCATAGCCCAGTTCTGGATAGAGTTCTCCGGCAGAGTGGAGTACCAATCGAAGGCCGTACCTTTTAGGGTACTTGCAAAGAGGCGAATCTTGAGTGCATCTTGATCCGCGATAGCTCCCGTCAAAATCTTGAAGTGGATGACGTGCTGTCTGGCTGATCCTTTCCCCGTATATGTTTGGAGAGTGGGATGTTTGAATTTTGTGGGGAACGGGACCGAGTCCATCCATAAGGGATATGGTGGCTTGATCCCATGCTCTTTGAGTATATCCTCTTCTTTAGCTTTGGCGAGGATACTGTCTACGTCCTTTTTGGTAAGGGCGCGTGACTCATTTTCTTCACAATTTTCCTCGTTATTGCGATGATTCGGAGGAGGCTCATTGTTCACCTGATTTTGGACAACAAGGAGGAGGTTTTCCATCAGAGTTTCAATCCTCTGCTGGCCTTGTTCCAACTGCTGGATGCGTGTGAGCGCATCATCTTGAGGTGGATTCTGAGGTAGTGGCTCAAAACTTGTAGCCAAGACGTTCATCCCTCGGGATTCGAACGAAGAAACCGTCCTGGTGACTGAGCCGAGGCTCATTCTTTTTGATGAAGAGCTTGATGAAGGATTACTCTCCCGTCCTTGGCTGGAAGGGGCAGGAGATTCTTCGGGATGTCTTTGTGTCCTGGTGACGCTACGGGTCACCGGACGTCGGACATGGATTTTTGATGCTGACCTTTGGCGTCTTCTGGTTTTTCCAACCATATGGACGGCAGCAACTTGGTCGGGTCTTTCTTTTTCGACCCATTTGCGGGAGACTTGAAGTGTAGGAGGCTGGGTCCTTTGCTTCTCTAGTCTCTTTTGTTGATATGAAGCACGGCGGCGTGCTCGACGAGCGATTTGAGCTTTGGTCAGCTCTGGCTGGGCTCTGACGATGAAGGATGTGCTCCCTCGGGCACAGCAGCCGAGCCTATCTTCTTTGTAGCTAGGCAAGGACAGGATCCGGACCCGGTCCTTTGCCTGCTGCAGCGAAGCTTTGAACCTTTCGAGTTCGGCCCCTGTAGAGATGAAGGGTCGAACTGAAGGAGTGTAGGCCTTGGCAGGTGCTTGTAGAGGCCTGGTGATGCGTGATCTGATTCTGGGCTTGTGGGAGCAAGCCGGTTCATGCTGGGTTGACTTGGGAGTCAAGTTGGAGATGGGTCTCTCCTCTTTCACGTAGGCAAGAGGGTAGAACTGGTTCTCCTTGAGTGGGGCCAGGTATGCTGGCTTGGTGGAGGTTTGAGACCTTCTTTGTTTTGGGGAAGGTCTTGGAGACCAGGTCTTAGGGTAGACCTGGTTGTTTGTGGGTCGAGGCTATGCGGGGGTGCCGCGGGCTTCGGGCTTTTGGGCGCTCGCCTTTGGTGTCACGGGAGTGACACGTTGAGAGGCGATCTTCTGCCTTTTGGCAGGCGCAGTTTGTTCTTCGAGAAGTGGGAATGGTCCCAGTGTCCCGAAGACGATGGTCCGGGGAGTCGAGGTCGACCCGGAGTTCAGAGAGTTGCCGAGGGAGTTAACGCTTCGGCAGCTGACAGGGCGCTTATGAGTGCGCGCGCTTTGCTTCTGTTGCAGCATGAGCTGGTGCTTGTTTTCATCGAAGATAATGGTTAAGGCTGCCATTGTTAGTTTCGAAAAAGTTCTGAAACAAGACCACATCCATTAGTAATCACAAGAATATAATGATCATAAATGGGAATTTCTATGGTTGTCTTTTCAAATCGCTCAAGGGATATGACCCAAGCGACACGAAGAAGGCAAAAAGCCATAGATGGTACAATTGTTCTGACAGCAAGTATGGTGAGCCCAGAATGAGCTTTCCAGTGACTGCTAGAAGCAATTGTAAACCTAAATTCGACTTATCGAGAAGCAGGGCTTGCTCGAGATAAGAAGAATATAAGGTAGGAGTTACAAATGTGCCGGTCACAGATACAGTAGACCCTGAAAGGGCGTACCAGTATTGCTAGGCACAAATGTTGGAGATCGCATCCATGAGATGGGATTCTTTGTTTTGAAATGTCAGAAATGGATTCGTCAAAGAGAGCAGGTGGCATTCCGATTCAAATACGGGCTCAACGATTTCTGCGAGCGCCAGTACTCAGAAGGGAAGAGACCACAATTTCTCGAATCTGAATCCAAAAGTGACGAGTTTTTTTTTTTTTTTTTGAAATGTCAAGATTGGTTCCATCAAGGAGAGCAAATGGTATTCCAATCTGAACACGGTCTCGGCGATTTCCGCGAGCGCCAGTGCTCAGAAAAGAAGAAACCAAAATTTCTCAGATCTGAAATCAAAAGTGACGAGTTTTTGAAGATTTTTTTTTTGAAATGATTTTTTTTATTATTATTATTTTTTATTATTTATTTTTATTTTTTTGAAGATTTTTTTTTATTTTAAGATTTTTTTTTTGAAAATCTTTTATTTATTTATTTTTTTTTTAATTTTGATTTTTTTTGTTTAAGATTTTTTTTTGAAAATCTTTTTTTTTATTTATTTATTTTTTTTTTATTTTTTTTTTATTTTTTTAAGATTTAAAGACGAGAGAGTACACATAGGCCTCCTAACCCGGTCTTATGAAACCTCAATTGATAGAATTGCCGCCAGGTAAGGGTAGGATTACTTAATGAACCCGTTTGGAGGACCCTTGCCTAGAACAGTCAAGCTGTCTCCACACTCTGGACAAGGCTTTTCTTGAATCAATCGTGATCAAAGAACGCAATTGGTTTAACCTTAGTGATCTATGTCTTTTTTTTTTCAAATCCTAAATAGACTCATCGAAGAGAAACGATGGCCCAAAACCTTAGTCGAACGGGCTCAACATTTCTACAAGCACCAAAGAACGATAGGATAGGATCAAAGTTTCTCAATTTTGAATCTGAACTAAGAAAACTGATTTTTTTTTATTAATTTCTTTTTTGAAATCTCTAATGAACTCATAGAAGAGAAACGATGGTCCAAAACCTTAGTCGAACGGGCTCAACATTTCTGCAAGCACCAAAGAACGATAGGATAGGATCAAAGTTTCTCAATTTTGAATTCAAACTAAGAAAACTGATTTTTTTTTTTTTGAAAAGAGAAAGAATGGAAACAAACTCAAAGAAATAGAAATTTCCAAAAAATCCCATCTCATTTTTTTTAGGATGCAAAATCCAACATAGGCTACCAGCTAGAAAGTAGCCAAGGAATCCGGAAAAGAAGTATAAGCATAGAGCAAAAAGTATGATATGCAAATATTTCATTTCCGAGCACCGTGTTCTCAAATGAACGAGTCCCACCGGGTGTGCCAGCTTGATGGAACGCGCTCCGAAATGCCGAGGGTGCTACCGGGGTCGGCGGACCTGGGAGTCCGTCGGGTCCGGCCCTTTCGCGCCCGGGGGGCATGAAGCGTGCATCAACATTTCTTTTGTGTGGGTGTGCCAGATTTTCTATTTTACTTGAAATTGCAAGTGGTAATCCGGAGATCAACCTTCGCAAGTAAAAAGGAAATCAACTTCTTTCAAGTTTTCCATTGCACAAATATTTAAGAAAAGAGACATTTTCTTGGTTTGCCGTGAAAGGCGATTTTGTTTGGCATTTATAGCCGATTTTGGCGTTTATAGCCGATTTTGGCATTTATAGCCGATTTTGGCGTTTATAGCCGATTTACAATTCTTATCAATAATGAAAGACAAGAGTTGTGATTTTTTTCTCTCTTTAGAAAAATACAAGCTACAATGAAAAGCAAGAAAAGGAGGATCTAACTTCTCAGGAGATTGTAGGGGACTCGTTCAGATTGACGGTCGCAAGCCATGTATGGGCTTCGCCATCATCCATGCAGATGAGAACAGAGGATGCTCTTGATTCGCTTGGCTTGGCTATAACCTCAGATTTTTAGAGGACAAAGACCAGGAGAAGGTCCTATGTCCAATAAAAAGCTAAGTAGACGGGCTGAAAAGCCACGTCTAAGCCATTGGAGGCAGCGGGAGAAGGCAAGGACCTTGGGGGGGTGCCCCCCAAGGAACTTTTGTCACCTTGTAGTGGTGGCCGGTGCAGAACTTCAGCAGAGTTTTTCTTTCTTTTTCTTTCTCTGGATTCTTTTCGCTCTCTTCAGATCCGATCTCTTTTTTTCTGATCGATTTCAATGGAATGCTCTCCTATTTATAGGCTTTTGGTAGCCATTTAGGAGAGCTTTTATGGGCTTTAATGGCTTTAATGGGAGGAGTTACAAGATTTATTTCTTGGTTTTGTAACTCCTTTTTCCTTGAATCTGATTGGCCGATGGAGATTAAGGGCTTTTAATCACCTTAATTACCATAATGGGAGGAGTTTCATGGCTTGAATGCCATGACTTAATTGATTTGTAACTCCTGGATGCTTGCTTCTGATTGGGCCGTCCAAAGAGATGAATTAATGACTGCAATAAAGCTAGTCAATTAACTGCATTAAATGGTCGCCGAGCAGTCGAAGAGTCGCGGGCCGTGCCGTGTCTTCTGGAATTCTTTTGGCGATGATCATCGATGGATCTTCATGCTGATCGACATCGGATGAACATGTAACTTCAGACATTGATAGCTAGCAGCGGGCTGGTGACATCTGTCTTGTTGATTTCACGATCGGTCGGACAGAAAGTGCACTTTCTTGGTCAGCCGGTTGGCGATCTTGGAGCGATCAATGATGATTTTATGCTTTTGACGGCGGATCCGAGATGTCGTCGGATATGAGTCAATTTAAAGCACTAAAAATCACAATTTCAGAGAACCACAGGGGCCAAAACGCGTAAAACGCGAAAAGGGACGGAAAAACGGGTCACCGGCGAAAAATCCGGTGACCCGGACTTCCATGGTCGCCGGCGACCCTGGGCCAGGGTCGCGGGCTGCGACCCTGGGGGTTTTTCCCCCTTTTTTGGTCCATTTTGCGGTCTTTTTCGTCGCCGTTTTCTTCTGTATTTTTCTTGACATTTCTTCTCATTTATTGGCTTGATTTCCCTGTAGAAAACCTGATGAGAATCCTTGCATTTTTAAAGTGCAAAGTTTCCAATTTTCCGGGAAAGCCGAAGACTTTGTCGCGTAGAGCTGCTGATTTTCCGCCAGAAGCTGAAACTTGGTCAAACGATGTCGGAATGACCTGAAATTTGAGGTGGAGCCTCCTGAGCAATAAATAAGACAAACCATAGGCTTTTGTTTGAGTTGTGAAGCCGTTTGGGGTCCCGTCGATGCTTCACTTGATTTTGCTGCGAGGAAAATGCCGAGCTTTGATATGTGGCCAAACGATGTCCGATTGACCTGAAATTTGACGGGGAGCCTATTGGAGTCATTTTGAGACGTTCCATGGGCTCCGTTTTGGATGTCATGGTCCCGGGTTGCTCCGCCGCCGGTAGGCTTGATTTTCTCTCGGAGCATCGAAACATGGTCAAACGTTGTTGGAATGACCTGAAATTCGACGTGCAGCCTTTTGGAAGCATGTTGAAGCCACTCATACACTTGGTTTGATGAGCGAAGGCTTTGGTGGTTCCCGCCGCCGGGAGGCTTGATTTTGCTGCTCGAGCATTAATGGAGGGTCAAATGTTGTCGGTTTGACTTGAAATTTGGCATGGAGCCCTTTTGAGACATGCTGGAGTCATCCGTAGGCTCTGATCGAAGTTTTGACGTCTCCGATGATGTCGCCGCCGGGAGCGCCATTTTAGCTGTCGGAGAAGCGAAGTTAGGCCAAATGATTCTGAAATGGCCCGAAACTTCATGTGTACTCTTCTCTTGGCTATCTTGAAGGATTTTGCAGTTTTTGTTTGATTCTGACAAGATTTGATTTTTTGGAGAAATTGCATTGCCTATTTATGGCAGGTTGCGACTTCATGCAGCTTTCTTGATGTTGAAGAGGCAAAGTGACATTTTTGGTGTCAATAAGGTATGCCTGAACTATCTCTATATAGTCCTGTGGCACAAGCTATCATGAAGAAAATGGGCTTTGACGCTCAGAACCCAGTCGGTTTGGGGGAAGGCCGCGGTATTCTCACGCCATTGGGGCCCGCCTTGACCAAAAGCCAGCTGGAAGATTGGAGACTCTACGGATATGTAGAAAAGTCTTCACATGGGTTAGGGTATGATCCTGATACCCCCCTGAGACAGTTGACACAAAGGCTTAAAAGTCGATTTACCGACCAAGCCTCAACATCTCATGTCCATAAAGACATCGATCTCCCTGGATATCTCTTTGAAGAGTCGTTTGACAAAGATCCAGGAAGCTCCTCCAATTGGTACGATTTCTCTGATGATGAAGAGGAATCGCCCGATGACACAGACGGGTGGCATCCTGACCCAGAAGAACCCTCGTCTCCAAAAGAAATACCAGACTCAATAGGCGATTGGGACTATCTCATAGCAGGCCTTGAGGAGATCACCAATCAAGAAAATCCATGGAAAGGAACAGAGCCTTGGTCTGGTAATGCAGTTGAAACTCCAGAAGGTTTCGTTGAGTTGGAAGCCTCCGAAAATATTGTAGAGGAACCACCTTCGAACCTTCCGACAGAAGATCCTGTTCAAAAGATAAACTTGGGAACACCTGATAACCCACGTCCTGTATTCATAAGCAAGAATATAAAGGATGATGAGTTACCCGAGTATATCTCTTTCGTGAGTTCGTTGATTGTTTTGCTTGGTCTTACGCTGAAATGCCTGGTTTAGACCCCAAAGTAGCAGTCCACAAACTCAATCTTCAAGAAAACATCAAGCCTGTCAAGCAAGGCCAAAGAAGATTCCGTGAGGCTTCATCCGTGAGGAACAACATCCTGAATGGTTGGCCAACATTGTCCCCGTGACAAAGAAAAATGGGCAGATCGGAGTCTGTATTGACTATAGAGACTTGAATTGTGCTTGCCCTAAAGATGAATTCCCGCTCCCCATACCAGAGGTAATGATTGACAATACCTGTGGATTCGAGCGAATGACATTCATGGATGGCTTCTCTGGCTACAATCAGATAAAGATGCATCCTGAAGATGAAAATCATACTTCATTTCGGACTCCATTTGGCGTGTATTGCTACACTGTCATGCCATTTAGTCTGAAAAATGCTGGTGCCACATATCAGAGGGCTATGATGAAAATATTCCAAGATATGCAGCACAAGACGGTCGAATGTTACGTTGATGACCTCGCCGTCAAAAGCAGAAGAAAAGAAGACCATCTCAAAGATCTTCGGGAAGTCTTCCTCCGACTCCGCAAACACAAACTGCGGATGAATCCTCTAAAATGCTTCTTTGGCGTCTCATCGGGTAAGTTTTTCGGATTCCTTGTTCGGAAAGCTGGAATAGAACTTGACCCCATAAAAGTCAAGGCTATTCTAGAAATGCCCTCTCCAAGAACCTTGAGAGAATTAAAAGGGCTCCAAGGGAGATTGGCCTACATCAGACGGTTCATCTCCAATCTTTCGGGGAAATGCCGTCCATTCTCTCGATTGATGAAAAAGGGTGTAGACTTTGTCTGGGATGCCGACTGTGAAGCCGCATTTCAAGATATCAAGTCATACCTGACCAAACCTCTAGTGTTAGCTGCCCCTGCCACTGGAAAACCATTCATCTTGTACACAAGAGCTCTTGATCATTCTGCAGGCGCTCTGCTTGCACAAGAGAATGGTGAGGGAAAGGAAGCTGCTCTATATTACCTCAGCCGCATGCTAGTAGGTGCAGAGCATCGTTACTCTCCAGTCGAAAAAAAATGCCTTGCAGTGATGTTCGCCGTACAAAAGCTACGTCACTACTTGCTTTCCAACACAGTCTACCTCGTCTCAAGGATCAACCTCTTGAAGGTCTTTGTTACAAAAGCAGGTACTCTCAATGCACGACTGGCAAAATGGTCCATCCTTCTATCACAATTTGATATTAGGTATGTGCCACAAAAAGCAATCAAAGGCCAAGCTCTAGCAGATTTCCTCGCAGAGCATCCATTGCCTAAAGATTCACCACTCAGAGATGATCTCCCAGACGAACCCGTCTACAACGTAGAGATCTTCTCGCCAAATGCCTCCTGGGACATGTACTTTTACGGTGCAACCAGGACAAATGAAAAAAGACAGCTGATCTCGGGAGTTGGCATCCTCTTTGTTCGCCCTAACAGATACATAATTCCACATGCTTTCTCGCTATTGGAACCATGCACAAACAATGCAGCTGAATACCAAGCTCTGATCCTAGGATTGGAACTCGCCATTGAATCCGGTATCACCATGCTGGAAGTCTTTGGAGACTCTCAACTGATCGTCAACCAGATGAATCAGAAATATGAAGTCAGGAAGCTGATCTGCTGCCTTACTACAACAAGGCACAATCGCTTCTGGAAAAGTTTGACATCTGCAACATCACCCACATTCGTAGAGGTGAAAACATCCGTGCAGATGCCCTGGCTGGACTTGCTGCATCTATGGCAATTCAAGAAGGGGAAAACATGCAAATTACAATGTGTGAGAGAAGGATCCTCCCTCCTCTTAACACACACCAAGCAGTTGCTGAATGCCACCGAGTGGTTGGAAGTCGGATCTCTATCCTTCAAACTTCAATCGGCGACTGGAGGGATCCGTTCATTGATTACACTATGTTCGGAATCCTACCTGAAGATCCAAAAGAACGGGTAAGCATCCAAAGGCGAGCCCTAAACTTTCATTTGGATATCCCTTCAAAGATCCTTTACAGGAAATCCTTCAATGGAGTACTCCTACGCTGCTTGTCACAACAAGAAGCTGAAGAAACACTCAAAGAAGTTCACGCTGGTCTTTGTGGAGCTCATCAGGCTGGTCCCAAGCTCTACGACCAAATCAAAAGGTTGGGTTACTACTGGCCTACCATGGTACCCGACGCAATGCAATTTGCTAAGCGCTGCCAACAATGCCAAGTTCATGGAGACTACATTCACATGCCTCCAGAATGGCTGCATCCTACAGCAATCTCATGGCCTTTTGAAGCATGGGGCATGGACATCATAGGTCCTATCTTTCCCCCTTCAAGCAAAGGTCATCGCTTCATCTTCGCAGCTACGGATTATTTCTCCAAGTGGTCAGAAGCATTTGCGTTCAACGAAATGAAGACCTCATCAGTTCTTCAGTTCCTGCGCACCAACATCATTTGTCGTTTCGGCATACCCAAAAAATTCGTCCATGATAACGGACCACAATTCCGGGATCATCGATTCTACACGTTTTGCGACAAATATAAAATCCAAAGCTGTCCTTCGACTCCATACAATCCGGCAGCAAACGGATTAGCAGAAGCCTTCATCAAGACACTCTGCAAAATCCTCAAGAAAATGGTCTCTAGTCACAAAAGAGACTGGAGCGACAAACTGTCTGAAGCTTTGTGGACCTATCGAACCACCGTTCAAGGACCAACCCATAGCACATCATTCTCCTTGGTCTATGGATGCGAAGCTGTCGTGCCATTAGAAATCCAAATTCCTTCTCTAAGGGTATCTCTACAAAATGACATGACTCAAGAAAGCAATGCGAAATTATGACTTCATGAGCTGGACAATCTCGATGAGAGACGGCTCGAAGCTTGACAAAGCATTGAACTTTACCAAGCACGCATGGTAGGATCTTTTGACAAAAGGGTCCGGCAACGAGCCTACAAAAGGGGTGACTTGGTTCTTGCGGTAAAAAGACCAATGGTCTTCGCACACAAATCCAAAGGCAAATTTTAACCAAAATGGGAGGGACCCTACGTCATCGACAAGGTCTTCTCCAACGGCGCATATGCCCTCCTAAACATGGAAGGCGACAGATGTATGCTGCCTATCAACGGCAAGTTCTTGAAGCGGTACTACCCTTGAAGACTTACCCAACTAGGTAAGAGCAATGCCTGTATGGCCAAAACCTGTTCTCAGGTACTCGCTCGTCAAACCCACTCTCTTTAGAATTTTCATATCAAATGTCAAAATTTCTAGAGATTCAAAAACAATGCTTACTTTTATCGTTTCATTGTTCAAAAACAAAAAAATCCAAGTTTAGGAGCTTCTCCCTGACTTGACCAAAACTTTCGATCCTTGAACTAAAATTCATGGTTTGAAACAAAAATCCGGATTCAGGGATTTCCACCCTAGTCCACCTTACCTTTTACCGCCAAATGGTTTTAGGTCAAAATTTACGACCCTCGTGTCTTTAAACAAAAAAAAAATGGTTTTTCAAAAACCGCGGGGCAGTGACACTTAGTCGATACTCGCAAAACTCAAAAAATCGGAAGGATGCGAACCCCATTCGATACTTCCAAAACCTCTAAAATCGTGGAGACACAACATTTCAGTTGATATCCACAACCCAAATTTCAAAGGTTCGAGAAAACCTAAAATCGTGGAGACACAACATTTCGGTTGATATCCACAACCCAAATTTCAAAGGTTCGAGAAAACCTAAAATCGTGGAGACACAACATTTCAGTTGATATCCACAACCCAAATTTCAAAGGTTCGAGAAAACCTAAAATCGTGGAAACGCAACATTTCAGTTGATATCCACAACCCAAATTTCAAAGGTTCGAGAAAACCACAAATTTCAAAAAAATCGTGGGGAAACGACATCAAGTCAGTACCCGCAAAACCAAATTTTGAAAAAAACAAGGAAGCGACGCTTAGTCGATACTTGCACCCAGACCCGCGAGGAAGCGACATTCCATCGATACTCGCAACCAAATGAGCAAGGATGCTACATTCCATCGATACTTGCAAGACCATTCAGCAGGGAGGCGACTTTTTAGTCGATACTTGCATTTTTGAAAACCAAAACCGGCTATAAATGCCACCAAACCGGCTATAAATGCCACAAACCGGCTATAGATGCCACAAAACAAAAACCCTGGCTTTCATGCCAACAAACCAAAACTTGGCTTTCAAAAAAAAAAATCGGCTATCAATGCCACCCAAACCGGCTATAGATGCCACAAAACAAACACCGGCTTCCATGCCAACCCAAATTTTGGCTTTTACGCCATAAAATTTCGGCTTCCATGCCATCTCAAAATCGGCTTTCACGCCACAACCAAAATCAGGCTCCCATGCCAAAACAATTATTTGACAAAAGATTTTCACAAAAAGACAACCTTTTGATCAAATTTTCAAACAAACACCCCATTTAGCAATTGCTTTCATCACAAAAAGATTTGAGTGAGCGTAAAAAAAAAAAAAAAAAAGTACCAAAAAAAAATACATGTGGTACCAAAAAAAAAAAAAAAAGGGAAAGTGTTCACAAGCACTACAAAAAAAAAGTACCAAAAAAATACATGTGGTACCAAAAAAAAAAGGGGAGATAAGAGAGAGAGATGATAGTTTCTGATACTAAAATCAGGAGCTCAGCCAAAAATGGCCTCCAGCCAAAGTCTTAGCTCCTCGAGCAAACTCTTAGACTCGGCTATCAGTGTTTCCAAGGCGCGTTTCTTCAGAAACTTGCCATGAGACGCTGGAGTAAGGTTCAATCCTTCTTTCAAGTGTTGACACCAAAAAGGAGTACATGCTGGTCTTTGTGGAGCCCATCAGGCTGGCCCTAAGCTCTACAACCAGATAAAAAGGCTAGGTTACTATTGGCCTACCATAGTAGCTGATGCGATGCAATTTGCCAAGCGCTGCCAGAAATGCCAGATTCACGGAGATTATGTCCACATGCCTCCAGAATGGCTACATCCAACAGCAATCTAATGGCCTTTCGAAGCCTGGGGTATGGACATCATAGGTCCTATTTCTCCCCCATCAAGCAAAGGTCATCGCTTCATCTTCGCCGCTACGGATTATTTCTCCAAGTGGTCAGAAGCATTTGCGCTCAGCGAAATGAAGACTTCATCAGTCCTTCAGTTCTTGCGCTCCAACATTATTTGTCGCTTCGGCATACCTAAAAGATTCGTCCATGATAACGGACCACAATTCCGGGATCACAGATTCTATAGGTTCTGCGACAAGTACAAAATCCAAAGTTGTCCTTCGACTCCATATAATCCAGCAGCGAACGGACTAGCAGAAGCCTTCAACAAGACACTCTACAAAATTCTCAAGAAAATGGTCTCTAGTGACAAAAGAGACTGGGGCGACAAACTATTAGAAGCTTTGTGGGCTTATCGAACCACCGTTCGAGGACCAACCCATAGCACACCATTCTCTTTGGTCTATGGATGCGAAGCTGTTGTCCCTTTGGAAGTACAAATTCCTTCCTTAAGGGTATCTTTGCAAAATGACATGACGCAAGAAAGCAATGTCAAATTGAGACTCCAAGAGCTGGATAATCTCGATGAAAGACGACTCGAAGCTCTACAAAGCATTGAGTTGTACCAAGCACGCATGGCAGGATCTTTCGACAAAAAGGTCAGACAACGTGCCTACAAAAAGGGTGACTTGATTCTTGCAGTAAAAAGACCCATAGTCTTTGCCCACAAATCCAAAAGCAAATTCGAACCAAAATGGGAAGGACCCTTCGTCATCGACAAAGTCTTCTCCAACGGTGCATACGCTCTTCTAAACATGGAAGGAGACAGATGTATGCTACCCATCAACGGCAAGTTCTTGAAGCGGTACTACCCTTGAAGACTTCCTCAAACGGGTCAGAGCAATATCTACACGGCTAAAGCCTATTTCCAAGGTACTTGCTCGTCAAACCCACCTCTTTTGAAATTTTCATCCTTATGTTGAAGTTTCCAAAAAAACAAACTCTCAAGACAATGCTTACTTTCATCGTTTCATTGTTCAAAAGAAAAATCAAATCCAAAATCCAAGTTTAGGAGCCTCTTTCCATACTTGACCAAAATTTTCGATCCTTGAACCCAAAATTCATGGTTTGAAACAAAAATCGGGACTTAGGAATTTTCACCCTAGACCGCCTCGGCTTTTACAACCAAAATGGTTTTAAGTCAAAATTTATGACCCTCGTGTCTTTAAACAAAAATAGTTTTTTAGAAACCGCGGGGAAGCAACATTCAGTCGATACTCGCAAAACCCAAAAGAACTGGAAGGATGCGAACAAAATTCGATACTTCCAAAACCCAAAAATCGGAAGGATGCGAACCCCATTCAATACTTCCAAAACCTCTAAAATCGTGGAGACACAACATTTCATTTGATATCCACAACCCAAATTTCAAAGGTTCGAGAAAACCTAAAATCGTGGAAACGCAACATTTCAGTTGATATCCACAACCCAAATTTCAAAGGTTCGAGAAAACCTAAAATCGTGGAAACGCAACATTTCAGTTGATATCCACAACCCAAATTTCAAATGGTTCGAGAAAACCTCAAATTTAAAAAATCACGGAGAAACGACATCAAAGTCAATACCCGCAAAACCAAAAGTTTTGGGAAACACAGGGAAGCGACGCTTAGTCGATATTTGCACCCAAATTCGCGAGGAAGCGACATTCCATCGATACTCGCAAAACCCAACCCGCGAGGAAGTGACATTCCATCAATACTCGCAAAACCGAATGAGCAAGGAAGCGACATTCCATCGATACTTGCAAGACCATTCAGCGGGGAGGCGACATCTAGTCGATACCTGCATTTTGAAAACCAAAACTTGGCTATAAACGCCAAAATCCGGCTATAAATGCCAAAATTCGGCTATAAATGCCAAAAACAAATTTTTTTCGGCTATAAACGCCAAAATCGGCTTTCATGCCAATAAAACAAAAACTTGGTTTTCAAAAATCTGGCTCTTATGCCAAAACAAAGCAAAACAAAAACTCGGTTATAAACGCCAAAATCTGGCTATAAACGCCAAAACTCGGCTATAAACACCAAATCCGGCTATAAATGCCAAAATTCGGCTATAAATGCCAAAAACAAAATTTTTCGGCTATAAACGCCAAAATCGGCTTTCATACCATCTCAAATCGGCTCTCATGCCACAAACAAAATTTTTGGCTCTCATGCGATCTCAAAATTCGGCTATAAATGCCAAAACAAAACAAAAAAGAAATCGGCTACAAATGCCAAAATTCGGCTATAAATGTCAAGACAAACAAAACAAAATTCGGCTTCTATGCCATTTCAAAAATTCGGCTTTCACGCCATCCAAAAATTTTGGCTCCCATGCCGCAAAACAAATTTGGCTCTTACGCCACAAAATTAGGCTTTCATGCCATCCAAAATTTCGGTTTTCAAACCATCAAAAAATCAGGCTTTTCGCCACAAAATTGGCTTTCATGCCCAAAACAACTCTTTGACAAAAGATTTTCACAAAATGACAACCTTTTGATCAAATTCTTAAACAAACATTCCCATCAAACTTTTGCTCAAAATTGTTTTCGTCAAAAAATGATTTAAGTGAAAGGAAGGGGATACAAAATATAGTACCAAAATTGTTTATACATGGAGGTACCAAAAAAAAGAGAAGGAAAAAGAGTTTGTTACAACTCAGGAGCTCAAATCCTACATGGTCTTCAACCAAAGGTTCAACTCCTCAAGCAGACCCTTGGCCTTAACTTCCAAAGTTTTTAGGCCACGCTCCTTCAAAATGTCCCCATAAAACGCGGCCGAATGCCGTGACCCATCTGCAGCACGAGGAAGTTCTTCCCAGAGGACCTGTCACTGCTCATACTCCTGAGTCTTCCTCCGGACATTACCTTCAGCTTCCTCAACATGGCGAATGAGAGTTCCCTCCTTCTCCCAAGCCTGCTGAACGGCAGCAACGGCAGCATTGGAAGATCTAGCAGACCGACGAGGTGCGTCAGTAACAAGACCTTTACCTTTGTTCGTTCTGGAAGAACTGCCTGCAAAAGATGGAAGAGAAAAGATCAATCAACATCAAAATGACAGAATTCTGCTACAAAAAATTCTAGCAAAATTTTGACATGGTTCCGGGGCAATTCCAAAGAAAAGGAAAATACTCCGAAAAAAGACAGGAAGTCTGAAGATGAGCTCAACATCGCTGCGAGCTCATAGTCAGTGGAGAATTCTCAAAGAGGGCTCGAACTCAACATCGCTGCGAGAACAAGCTGATCTCATCAAACTTCCGCAAAATCTGGAAAAGAGCTCAACATTGCTGCGAGCTTCAGAATCCAAAAATTGCAAAACTTCCTCAAAATCCAGCAAGACCGAGAAAAAGCTCAACATCGCTGCAAGCTCAAAATCCCAACACTTGCAAAAGATTTTCAGGTATGCATCATCATACTTCCAAATCTATTTACCAAAACTCATGCATCACAAATATATCATCATGCATTAGATGCTAGGAAAACCTTGACCAAAGTTTGACCAATTCCAACCCAATTCGGTCAAAACCAATCAAACTTTGTCCAAGTCAAAAATCATGTTGGCTTGACCTAGAGACTCTAGCCTTCTATCTTGATGCATCAAACAAAAAAAAATGCATACATATTGAAATTGCATAGCCTCATTATCATAGTGAGCAAACAAGGGAAAAGAAAAAGATAGAGAAAAAAAATGACAGCAAAAAAAAAAAAAAAAAAAAGATTTCACAAAAAAAAAAAAAAAAAGAGAAAACCGTGAAAAGAAAAAAAAAGAGAAAAAAAAAAGATGAAAGAAAAAAAACGAAGCACAAAAAAAAAAAAAAAAAAAAAAAAAAAAGAGAAAAACGTGCATGAAAAGAAAAGGAAAGAAAAGAATAGAAAAAAAGAAAAAAGAAAAGAAGAAAGAAAAGAAGAAGAAAAGAAAAAGAAGAAAAATGAAGAAGCTACTTCTACAATGGAGATTCTTGAGGAAGAAAACTTACTTGAAGCCATTGATGGAGAAGAAGAAGAAAAGCTTAGAGATCCTTGAAGAAGAGAAAGCACTTCTTGCCTTGGGGAGCACTCTTGAAGATTTCTTGCAAAAGAAAGCAATGGAGCAAAAGTATCAACCCTCTTGCTTTTATAGAAGAGAGTAAGCCAAAAGAGGAAACAAAGAGAAAGAAAGGAGGTAAGTACTAAAATTTAGCAACTTTCCCAAAGAGAAAGATATTTTGAGAGAATCTTTCCACAAAAAAGAAAACTTGAGAAATTCTCTCCAAGTAAAGATATTTTTAGATATTCTCTACACAAAAGAGATATTTTTAGATATTCTTTACAAATATGACACCACATGAGATCTAAGCCATCCTAAAAAGCTTAAAGTCCCATGGGTTAGCCCATATGAGCCAGGTTTGACCACCTAGGCACTAAAAAAAAAAAATGGGCTTTTAGTCAGGAAAAAAATCCCTCTTACCAAGAGCATACAAAAATGGTTCCATGCCTCTTTTGAGTTGATTGAATCATACAAAAAAAAAATTCCAAGCCCCATGAGCTTCCAAAGAATCAAACCATCCAGCCTCATATACCAAATTAAGCCAAAATCTTGAAATTGACATTCCACAAAAATCCAAACCACTCCAATGGACCCACACAGTGGCCAAAACCCAAATCCTGATCCCCTAACTTGCCACATACAACCTGTTAGGTCTACAAGATCAAAACCAAACCGATCCCCTAACCTGCCATATATAGCTGGTTAGGTCACAAGATCAAAAACAGAAACCCAAATCCACATCCCTGATGTCATCTTCAAAACTTTGCCTCGAGATGGTACTTGATTCCTTTCATTACCATAAAATTCCCCTGGAAGCTCAAAGGCTACTCTACCAAAGGAAAGATTGCTCAAAGACTCTTGGTCAAGACACAAGCTCTCCTTCAAAAATCTCTTCAGGGCACATCGACTACAAAAGTCAAGCAACTCGTCACTGTACCTCGAGGGGGCATTTGTTGACACCAAAAATGTCACTTTGCCTCTTCAACATCAAGAAAGCTGCATGAAGTCGCAACCTGCCATAAATAGGCAATGCAACTTCTCCAAAAAATCAAATCTTGTCAGAATCAAACAAAAACTGCAAGATCCTTCAAGACAACCAAGGGAGGAGTACACAAGGAGTTTCGGGCCATTTCAGAATCATTTGGCCTAACTTCGCTTCTCCGACAGCTAAATTGGCGCTCCCGGCGGCGACATCATCGAAGACGTCAAAACTTCGATCAGAGCCTACGGATGACTCCAGCATGTCTCAAAAGGGCTCCATGCCAAATTTCAAGTCAAACCGACAACGTTTGACCCTCCATCAATGCTCGAGCAGCAAAATCAAGCCTCCCGGTGGCGGGAACCACCGAAGCCTTCGCTCATCAAACCAAGTGCATGAGTGGCTTCAACATGCTTCCAAAAGGCTGCACGTCGAATTTCAGGTCATTCCGACAACGTTTGACTAGGTTTCGACGCTCCGAAAGAAAATCAAGCCTACCGGCGACGGAGCTCCCCGGGACCATGGTTTCCAAGACAGAGCCTGTGGATCATCTCAAAATGACTCCAATAGGTTCCCTGTCAAATTTCAGGTCAATCGGACATCGTTTGACCGCACATCAACGCGCGGCATCTCCCTCACGGCAAAATCAAGTCTACCGGCGACGGGACCCCAAACGGCTTCAAAACTCAAACAAAAGCCTATGGTTGGTCTTATTTATTGCCCAAAGAGAAAGATATTTTGAGAGAATCTTTCCACAAAAAAGAAAACTTGAGAAATTCTCTCCAAGTAAAGATATTTTTAGATATTCTCTACACAAAAGAGATATTTTTAGATATTCTTTACAAATATGACACCACATGAGATCTAAGCCATCCTAAAAAGCTTAAAGTCCCATGGGTTAGCCCATATGAGCCAGGTTTGACCACCTAGGCACTAAAAAAAAGAAATGGGCTTTTAGTCAGGAAAAAAATCCCTCTTACCAAGAGCATACAAAAATGGTTCCATGCCTCTTTTGAGTTGATTGAATCATACAAAAAAAAAATTCCAAGCCCCATGAGCTTCCAAAGAATCAAACCATCCAGCCTCATATACCAAATTAAGCCAAAATCTTGAAATTGACATTCCACAAAAATCCAAACCACTCCAATGGACCCACACAGTGGCCAAAACCCAAATCCTGATCCCCTAACTTGCCACATACAACCTGTTAGGTCTACAAGATCAAAACCAAACCGATCCCCTAACCTGCCATATATAGCTGGTTAGGTCACAAGATCAAAAACAGAAACCCAAATCCACATCCCTGATGTCATCTTCAAAACTTTGCCTCGAGATGGTACTTGATTCCTTTCATTACCATAAAATTCCCCTGGAAGCTCAAAGGCTACTCTACCAAAGGAAAGATTGCTCAAAGACTCTTGGTCAAGACACAAGCTCTCCTTCAAAAATCTCTTCAGGGCACATCGACTACAAAAGTCAAGCAACTCGTCACTGTACCTCGAGGGGGCATTTGTTGACACCAAAAATGTCACTTTGCCTCTTCAACATCAAGAAAGCTGCATGAAGTCGCAACCTGCCATAAATAGGCAATGCAACTTCTCCAAAAAATCAAATCTTGTCAGAATCAAACAAAAACTGCAAGATCCTTCAAGACAACCAAGGGAGGAGTACACAAGGAGTTTCGGGCCATTTCAGAATCATTTGGCCTAACTTCGCTTCTCCGACAGCTAAATTGGCGCTCCCGGCGGCGACATCATCGAAGACGTCAAAACTTCGATCAGAGCCTACGGATGACTCCAGCATGTCTCAAAAGGGCTCCATGCCAAATTTCAAGTCAAACCGACAACGTTTGACCCTCCATCAATGCTCGAGCAGCAAAATCAAGCCTCCCGGTGGCGGGAACCACCGAAGCCTTCGCTCATCAAACCAAGTGCATGAGTGGCTTCAACATGCTTCCAAAAGGCTGCACGTCGAATTTCAGGTCATTCCGACAACGTTTGACTAGGTTTCGACGCTCCGAAAGAAAATCAAGCCTACCGGCGACGGAGCTCCCCGGGACCATGGTTTCCAAGACAGAGCCTGTGGATCATCTCAAAATGACTCCAATAGGTTCCCTGTCAAATTTCAGGTCAATCGGACATCGTTTGACCGCACATCAACGCGCGGCATCTCCCTCACGGCAAAATCAAGTCTACCGGCGACGGGACCCCAAACGGCTTCAAAACTCAAACAAAAGCCTATGGTTGGTCTTATTTATTGCTCAGGAGGCTTCACCTCAAATTTCAGGTCATTCCGACATCGTTTGACCAAGTTTCAGCTTCTGACGGAAAATCAGCAACCCTACGCGACAAAGTCTTCGGCTTTCCTGGAAAATTGGAAACTTTGCAACCCAAATTGCAAGGATTCTCATCAATTTTTCTACAAGGGAATAAGGCCAACAAATGAGCAAAAATGTCAAAGAAAAATACAGAAGAAAAAACGAAGGAAAAAGACCTCAAAACGACCGCAAAACGGGCTCCGAAGGGGAAAATTCCCCCAGGGTCGCAGACCCCCGCGACCCTGGCCCAGGGTCGCAGGCCCCTGCGACCCTGGAAGCCCGGAATCCCCGGTTTCGCCCCGGGAGCTCCGTTTTCCGTCGTTTTTCGCGATTCGAAGCTTCCAACCCCTGGGACTTTCCAAAATTCATACTTTTGAGGCGCCAAATCCTCCGACATCCGTCAAAATCACTGGTCAACCTCCAAAAGTATCAAAATCAACATTGATCGCCAACCGGTCGACCAAAAAAGTGTGCTTTCCGCCCGATCGATCGAAAAATTGACAGGACAGATGTCACCGGCCCGCTCTTAGCTATCAATGTCTGAAGTTACATGTTCATCCGATGTCGATCAGCATGAAGATCCATCGATGATCATCGCCAGAAGAATTCCAGAAGACACGGCACGGCCCACGACTCTTCAACTGCTTGGCGACCATTTAATGCAGTTAATTGACTAGCTTTATTGCAGTCATTAATTCATTTCTTTGGACGGCCCAATCAGAAGCAAGCATCCAGGAGTTACAAATCAATTAAGTCATGGCATTCAAGCCATGAAACTCCTCCCATTATGGTAATTAAGGTGATTAAAAGCCCTTAATCCCCATCGGCCAATCAGATTCAAGGAAAAAGGAGTTACAAAATCAAGAAATAAATCTTGTAACTCCTCCCATTAAAGCCATTAAAGCCCATAAACTCTCCTAATGGCTACCAAGAGCCTATAAATAGGAGAGCTTTCCAAGAAGAAATGGATCGATCGGAAAAAGGACGAACGGAAAACCGAAGATCGAAAATCAAAAGGTGCAGAGAATCCCGAATTCCAGACAGACAGAGTCTAGAGAAAGAGAGAAAATTCTGCAGAAATTCTACATCAAGCACCACTACAAGGTGACAAAAAGTCCCTTGGGGGCGTACTCCCCCCCAAGGTCCTTGCCTTCTCCCGCTGCCTCTAATGGCTTAGACGTGGCTTTTCAGCCCATCTACTTAGCTTTTTATTGGACATAGGACCTTCTCTTGGTCTTTGTCCTCTAAAAATCTGAGGTTATAGCCAAGCCAAGCGAATCAAGAGCATCCTCTGTTCTCATCTGCATGGATGATGGCGAAGCCCATACATGGCTTGCGACCGTCAATCTGAACGAGTCCCCCACAATCTCCTGAAAAGTTAGATCCTCCTTTTCTTGCTTTTCATTGTAGTTTGTATTTTTCTAAAAGAGACAAAAATCACAACTCTTGTCTTTCATTATTGATGAGAATTGTAAATCGGCTATAAACGCCAAAATCGGCTATAAATGCCAAACAAAATCGCCTTTCACGGCAAACCAAGAAAATGTCTCTTTTCTTAAATATTTGTGCAATGGAAAACTTGAAAGAAGTTGATTTCCTTTTTACTTGCGAAGGTTGATCTCCGGATTACCACTTGCAATTCCAAGTAAAATAGAAAATCTTGCACACCCACACAAAGAAATGTTGATGCACGCTTCAGCCCCCCGGGCGCGAAAGGGCCGGACCCGACAGACTTCCACGTCCGCCGACCCCGGTAGCACCCTCGGCAGGAGCGCGTTCCATCAGGTGTAAGGTTTTATGAGTCTTTGCTAATTCATTGAGTGATGGACAAAATCGGGGTTTATATTGTATGAGCTTTCTATAATTTGAAGGACAAAAGCGACAAAAAATCCCCAAAAAATCAAAAGTTCACAGTGGGCGCTCGAGCGAATGCTCAACCCCCACATGAGCAAACCCACATAGGATGTCAAGAGCTCAAGCTCATCCTTTTTGCGCTCGACCCTGTTATACAAGGAGAAAGTCTTCTGGAGATTCTATCTAGGATTTCTAGAGACAACACCTCATCCACTCGAGCGGGCTCCATCTTCCACTCAAGCAGACCCTGCTCAAATTTAGAAAACTGATCTGGAAACCACTTCCTATTTTCTCTCAAGATACTAAATTGAGTCCTACTTGCTCTACAAGACTTGAGGCATGAATCCTTGCTTATATAAAGCATTTCTCTCTCAATTCTAAACGATTGCTCTCCCATCCAAAACCCTAGAGAAGATTATTGAGAGATCCATCATCGTCCAAAGCCCAATTTCTGCAGTGCTGAAGATCAGGCTTTGGAGTTCTCATCTATCTACCCTCCCGCAGTAGATCCCGTTATATTGTATAGACTCAATCCATCAGATGATTTAATAAATTGATTAATTTATTTATTTATCATTAAAAACATACTTTCCTCTCATGGGATGAATGGTGTTTTATTACTTAATGCACATAACCAATACATACGACATGATGGTTCATGAGATGAACAGGGTCCCATTAGTATATTAGATGTGATATATGTATATGGATGAGATCCACATACGGGAGACATGTATCACAAATCTTATACTTAAATATCTTCACAACCAGTGATGAGACTGGGCATCTCATCTGATAAGGTTGCAGCACTTTGATCACTATGAGATAGTGTGATTTGTCTTGATCATCAGAATGTAAGATTTTAGATCATGGTGCTGGTACATTGGATATATTGAAGGACCATGAGAAGGACCTTATGGAATACTGTATTAATTTCAAGGTCTGCTCTCATAATTCCCTAGCAATAAGCTTTCAATCCTGAGACATTGATAAACTCAAGTTTCTATCTATTCATTTGCTTTGAGTCACCAATGAGTGAGGCCAACTGTAAGTCAACACCTCGGTGTCTTGGGTACGTGGTAGTAGGACTGTGGGAACACATTGAATGGTTAAGATGAAATATATCTATATTATCCCCTTGTGCCAATTAATAGAATTATCATTAGTAAGTGCTCACACATCTCGATTAAGAATTAATTGGATGGTACTGATGATCACTGTGATTAATTGGGGCTCAAGGATAATAAGATGTGGATCTAAGATTGGAAGGGACAGGTTTTATCCAATCGATCCATGGATATTGATAGAGGGGTCTACTTGTGGTAATTGGGAAGTTTAGGGTCTTCTTTGTAATTTATTCCTAATACTAGAGTGCAATTGCATTTATATAGTGGTATTATTTGCAATTAACTATGGGCCCGGATTGCACATGAGATATGGGGTCGCGATGTCCCAGTTGGAGCCAGCTTTCTAAAGAATCCCTAGTGGTCCCCATGCTAGCCCAAGTTATTAGAAATATACTAATCTTACTTGAACTCTGAAATGAAGGAATCAGAAAGTTACTAATTCTTAATGGAAGTAGGACTTCTATTTTAATTAGTAAAAGAAGGTGACTTAGTGTTATAAAAAGGGGAACAAACCCCTTGGATGTCTAATATATAGGAATACATGCCCAAGCCCCTAAGTGCAAGTGTTGCACGGATTTCTCCTTCCCTCTTCTAGTTCCTTTAGAGCTTTTAGTTGGTTTTCTCTTGGAGTTCCCACCAATCTTTTTGAGAAAAGAGATCTAATACAGGTCATAGTGTGAAAGACTAAGAGGTCTTAGAGATCCTAAATTTCTTACAAAGAAAGAGTTTCTTCATCAAACAAATCTTCTTCTCCATTAGAGCACTACCAGGCTCCAAAGGTATAATCTATTTCATTGGATGTTGTGGATTTTTTATTGCTTGTTTGTTGCTGATTTTTATCTTCTAGATAGAGTTTATTGCTGTACATGGTTGATGAGATTGAGGGATTGCATCCTGCATGTGGTTTTGGCCTTATGGGTATTTGATCCCTGAGTCAAGTGGATTAAAAGTTTTGAAAACCTATCCACGAGGCCCACCTACTCCCAACAATTGGCATCAGAGCCATACCTCATCTCTAATCATATTAGATCAGTAGTCTAGATATAGTCTTTGCATGAGATGTAAAGAGGATAGACCTAGGGCTTTATAAGGATCAGATTTGATGTTTGTATGCATATTGTATTTGGTATGAATGCAATAGAAGGAACTGGTTCAGACAAGAAAAGGTTTTTTCTGCAGGTTTTCGAGTAGGTCGCTCGAGCGGACCTCCATCCGTTTGAGCGGACTAGGTTCTGGAACAGTTTGCTCGAGCGGATCCCAGTCCGCTCAAGTGAACTTAGTGCAAAATTCTTCTTTTTGGCAGTCCAGGATTTTCATCATAAGATGATAAATATTATCTTTTAGATCTAATTCCTACTATGTTCTTGATACTAACTTTGCAGCTTCATGTCCTCTCCATATGGCCCACAAGTCTTTTACTTTCCTTTTATGGTTGTTGGTTTATTTGAGGCTAAGTGTAAAGGGCATCATGGTTTCCTTGGTTTTCCGTGAAAGGGCAAGGCAGGGTGAATTTCACTATAGCCCTTTTATTTCCATGTTTAGATTACCATGTAAGTCTCATCATCGATGCATAGGAATTTATGTAATTTTTCTGAATTTGTAACTTCTGGTGATGTCCGAGACGAAGAAGGAAAGTGAAGTTGGACTCCTAATCAAAGATTTTGAAGATTACCAAAAGCATTTTAAAGATGCCCAAAGAGTTTGAGGAATCCCAAAGTTTTGGAAAGCCTAGAAGTCCAAGAAGCCTATTCCGCTTGGGTCATGTGGAGGAGAGGACTAGTTTCTATTTTTGCACTTTCTATTTGTGGATGGTTGCTTTTATAAAATGTTTCCAAATCTGATCCGAACATAGAAATTTCTAAAAATCAAATTAATTTTTGGAAAAAGTTCTAAGTAGTGTTGGTGGACCCATGAGATGGATCCATTTGTAACACTAGTCTTAGAAACTGGACTTTCCTTAAAATAACTTGACTTGGAAACAATCATTGGTCATATCATGAGATGATTTGATGTCTATATATGCGGGCCCATATACCTATTTGGAAATCCTCAATTCTAAAATATTAAGTGGGAGCGGGGAATTTATATTTAAAAATCCCCATGGTTTTCCACCATAGGTCCATTGTAAGAAAAGTATTAGCCTCGCGCCATCTTGAGAATGGCCGTTCCCTACGGAGGGCTTCTATTTGTCTGGTTACTAGATATGAATCTCCTATGGATAGTGTTGGTGAGACGGGGCGGGAGCCCACTTCCCAAGGAGGAGATGCTCGCAACGGTTGTCATTCAATGTTAGTTGGTGGGTCAAACTTAACTAAAATAATGATGTAGTATCCCCAAGGATTTGGAAACCAAAGTTAATCGGGAGTCATACATTATTTAGTATGAGATACCTAGATAATAATGAATGATGGGGATCATGGACAGTTATCTTAATCCTAATTTTGACCAACTTTGATCCGCACCAATTTAGGTGGTATTCGCACTCCCCAAGGAGGCATACCTAAAAGGATTGGAATTCTGATGTATTCTGAATTTAGTGGTTATGAGGATTCCCACATAAATTTGGTAGAATACTAAACCCTAACTACAACAAACTGTACCTTTCCCGACACTATTTGCCGACGCAGTGAAAATTTGCGTTGGCAAAAGTCTTATTTCCAATGCATATTTGGACTGCATTGGCAAATAGTGTCGAGAAATGCTACTTTTACTGACGCAAGTAAGACTGCGTTGGTAAAAGCTATGGAAACCACATTGGCGCCAACAAAAAAAACGCCCCAAAAGAGAGGAAAAGTTTTGCCAACGCATTTTTTCTAAGGCGACGCAATAATGCGTTGGCAATTATCTTGCATACTAGCGACGCACAGGTGTGCGTTGGGAAAGGTCTGAGTTTTTATTCGTACCATTGCCAACGTATGAGTTGCGTCCCCAAAGTCCCATTTATGACAAACTTACCTTTTCCGACGCAGTGAAAAGTTGCGTTGGCAAAAGTCACGGAGAATTTCTGCTTTTACCAACCCAAGTAAGGCCGCGTTAGCAAAAGCCGTGGAAAAACTTTCTCGACACTATTTGCCGAAGTAGTGAGAATTGACATTGGCAAAAGTCTTATTTCCGATGCATATTTGGACTGCATTGGCAAAAGTCACAGAGAATTGTTACTTTACCAACACAAGTAAGACCACGTTGGCAAAAGTTGTGGAAAACATACAATTATTTTGCCTACTGGCGATGCACAGGTCTGCGTCCACAAAGCCCCATTTAGTAAAATTCTTTTTTGCCAAAATAATATGAGCATGCACTCCATTTTAATCGCTTTGATTTAATCCCAACTTTTGGTGGGCCATAGGATCTCCCGCTAAAAGTTCCAGCATTATAAAAGACTCACGCCTGTGTATTCTCCTTCTGTATCTAAACCCTTCTTCCGAATTTCTTCTTCTTACAACTACAGCAAGCCAAAACCTTATTCCAAATCTTGTTCTTCTTGCAACTGCAGCAAGCCAAACCCTCCTTCGGAATTGTCTTCTTCTTGCAACTACAGCAATCCAAACCAATCTTCGAAATCGTCTTCTTCTTGCAACTGCAGTAAGCCAAACCTTTCTTCCGAATCGTCTTTTTCTTACAACTGCAGCAAGCCAATGTATGATCTCTCTCTCCATCTCTCTTTATGCCGGCCAGTCCTCCCTCTTCCCCCACCGCCCCTGCCTCCACCCGCTCAGACCCTCTACCCTCCAGTAACCCTCCTACACAACAGCCCTCTGGTTGATTTCTTTGTTTGGTATTGTATTGGTCAACAGAAGAAGGAAAAGGGGCCTTCATGCTAAGGAAATCTAGAATGTCTCATATGGATCTGATATATGACTAAAAATTGCAAGAAGAAATTGCTTCAGATATATGAGTAATATGATATTTCATTTACTTTGCAAGCAGGGAGCCACACATATGCACAAATATGCATACATATAGGGAACGGCTATATGGATTTGTAGGATTTGGATGTGCGCAGTACAAACTACAACATGTTCTTCATTGTTACTAATTTTATTCTTGTGTGTTACATACTTAGTTTACAAAAATAATGAACTAGTTTGTAGTCTTTCCAGCATGCAAATTCCATACATTAGTCATGTTTGTAGGATATCTAGCAATGATGTTTTTTTTTTTTTTTTTTTGCTAAAGAAGGGAATTCAAGAAATAGCAATGACTCAAATGATTCGTGTCTTCTATGACAAGAAATATGATAAATATTTTCAGATTAAAAGATTAATAACTAAGGTTAACAGGATCCTCTTAAAATACACCTTGTATAAAAGTAGACCAGTATCATATCATGCTGTATCTGACATAGTACTATGAGCAATTTCCTTTCCATCTGCTAGTATACCCTGAAACATTTTCAAGTAATATTGCTTATGAGAAGCCTACTTAATTTTGACAATTTTTATTCAATTACTGTGCCTACTTATGATCATTACCTTATAAACAGCTCCAAATCCACCTTCTCCAAGCTTGTTTTCAGAAGAGAAATTGTTTGTAGCATGTAGAATAGTATCTAAACTAATCAGAGGCAACTCCTGAGTTTCCATTTGACTTCCTCCAGATATATTTGTATTTAGAAGGTGAATGCATGTTGGAGGAACCAAATTATGTAACAAAGCATCCTCGCTTTGTTGCTGCTTCCTCTCTGGAAGAAAGAAAATTCATTTAAATATGTTTTTAGCTCCTCTAACTGCAATAACTAGGTATTTACCTTTCTTTGGTTTTTTTCTCCCACGCAGAAGGTAGAAGATGCAGCATCCCAAAAGAACAAACCCAAGAAATGGTATAGTAATACCAATGGCCAAAACCCGAGAATTCTTCGCTTTCTTGCCTTCTTTGGAGTCATTTCCAGGCACAACTCTTGGTTACAATGGAAAAATCTTGTCATTGAAGATGAATAAATGCTTCGAACCACATAATCCATTTAGAAGTTTACCCAAAAGTAGTATTGTTAATAAATAGAAGTGCAAGAGAAACTCCACTTAATTTGAACACATAAACACTAGAATATATCTTTCATTGAGGAACTGCAATTGTATTAAAATACAGGGTGGAAATTTTTTCTCACAATTTAGAAGTGAAGTCTACTCAAATTTATGTGCTAGACTTGTAAGTGATCTAGAAAGTCAGATTGAACATGCAATCCCAGCCAATCATCAAACAATATTTTTGGTACAAAGCAGTATAACATTCATTTTTGGACGTACATAGTTCTATGATTCTATCAAATGACTTTATTATAACTTCAGTTTAACTTTTCCCGCAATGCCAATGCAATCTAGACAACCATTTTAGATCATGAACAATTTTTCTTCCATTTTCAGTCAGAGATTATAAGATGTTCTTTTGTCTTTAAAACAACTGATTAATGAGTTTTTCAATGCCAAGTCATATCTTACAATTCTCATGAGTGACTGAATGTAAGCAAAAATCTCAAAACAACAGAGGATCCTCTGTTTTACTGCATCATAGAAAGAACTGCAGTCTACATAAGAAGAAATGAAAATTCTATCGCAGATTCAGAGGATTATAATTTTTTCATTTGTATCTGGTAATGAATAAATTACATAACAAAAGGTAACTTGCAATTCTAATGGGTGCTTCGATTATAGATAACAAGTAAGAAAAGGGGCATCCTTTGTTTTGAGGAATCCAACAAAAAAAACACTGAGGGATGATAATTCTAACACATACAGGAGGAACAGGACCACTGATTTACATTTGTAATAAGGAGTTGAGAGGAGATACCAAAAGATATCCTTGAATTGGAATGAGAAATTGAATATAGATAACAACTAAAAAGGGGCATTCTCTGTTTTGACACATCTATCCAAATACTAGAATGTAAAAGGAATGAAGATTCTAACAACAAATAAGATCAGCGTTTCAATTGGTTATTAGAAATTAAGAATGGACATAACTTTAGGTGTGATAGGCGAAGTTGCCGGGATCAATTGGGGCGACGGGTTTGGCTAAGCTACAGGGGCCACCACTTTATTGGTGTTCAAGAATGTATAAGCCTCATACCTCATATTGCAACTGGCAGCAAGATAGTTCCACCCTTTCTTGTTAATGCAACATTTCATGACCTCTTGTATCAGTTCCTTCAAGCAGTCATGGCATGTACTGCTATTAAGATCTCTGGTACACTCAGCATAATAGTATCTTTTCTCATATTCATTAAACCGAAATTCATCTGATGCAAACATCAACTTTTCTTCTGAAGCTGTTTTCACCAGCCTATAAATTACCTCTAGTGAGTGTGTCTGATTTCCAATATTGTCAACAACATCGTTGGCAATGTAAATTCCTTCTGTATCTGCAGTTCCAAAGAAGCTTTCATTCGAGTAGCGCAACTTGCACCTTCGGTACCACAAAAAGCTTGTGTCTTGTTAGGACAGGCCATGGTCCTAAATGAGCATGAGCCAAATCAGTTTCACCATATGCAAGTATCATGTAAATGTATCCATTGTCCTTGATCCTGCCATCTTTGATGGTCATGGTGCCATTCATGACATCGTCCAGCATAGTTTTATCTGTCACCCACAGAGACAGGATGGTAATCAGTAAATCATAAAACAGACTATAAAGTATAATCATAACTCATCACATCAACCATCAAAATGGTAGAGATTTGCAAAATGACCAGAAAGGAGAAAAACAATTTTCATCTTTTAGCTGTTTAGATGCGAAAACTATTTTAATATTGCCTTCTTCTTTTTAAAGAAATAAACTTATAGTTTTCCAGCATTAAAAAATAAACAACAGATTAAGTCCTAACAAGCATATATGTCCAATGTGCAAGAGTGGTTTTGATCAAAGTCAAACCACCAATACCACCAATATCCACAATAAATGCAGTAAATGAAATGTAAATCAATATGAAAAATACTGATATTAAACTAAAAAAAAAAAAAAAACCAAACACCATAATTTGAATTAATGTTGGTACCTCATAGTCAATGAGTTGAATAATATTTCTCTCTCCCTTTAACTTGTTTAGATATTTCATCTCCTAACAGAACCCATAAGCAGTATTATAATCACGACCCTTAAGCTTGATACTTTTAAGGGCATAGATGGTGCAATCTGATGCTATGACTTTATGAACCTCACTACTTCCTCCACTGCCTATCTTGCCAAACTTCTGATAGAGCTTCCCATTAACTTTTAAAAATACATCAGGATCATAGTTCTTTTTACGAGTTGCAGACATTCCTCTTCCACTACTAGTCTTTTCTGGTTTGCTTGATTGAGAAGGCTCTGTATTAACATTCAAGTTTTTCCTCGGGGGATCATAAGGTTGTAAATCACTGCCATCACCTGAAATCCCTTTTTCCCTGGCCATTTTTTCATCAAAATGAGCATCCTTTTTGTAACCCACAAGTCTATCAGGTGAACCATCACTTTCCTTTTTGACAGATCCCCTTACCTTAAATAGGCTATGATATGGAACCTCAATTGAGGTATCTGGGGCAGATGAAGATACTTGGGTTGATACAGCTGTCTGCCTTCCTGATGCTGTGTGAATGCCTTGAAATGAAAGGATTAATGTTGGAGCTGCATATCCTTGAATTATAGGTTGTGGGTTCAAACTGAAATCATTCAAAGGTCTTGTATCCAAATGGGAATGACTATCTTGATGTGAACATTGATTGTATGTTGTGGAATTCAGCATAGGTGCAGCTAAAGAATGAACAGATGTTGTACTCATGCATGAGGAGCCTGCAACCAGAGATTTAGTTGTGGGATGGACTACATCCTTACTGAAGAAGTCCAGAAAGTCATGATCATGCACAGTTGCACTTGCTTTTGCTGACAAACAGGTCACACTGGACTTCATAGTGATATCAGACACCCCTGTGTGCTGATAATTCAGCTGCTTTAGACCTTGATCATTTACAGTTGATGGTCCTACTCAATCACTCATACTGTATCCATTCTCTTTCAATGCAAGATAATTCATATGAGAAGAGAGGTCATCCATTCTAGTGACGGTGGCCATCGGGTCACTAGCCCCTGCATAAATAGAATGATAAATATACTGATTGATTTGTAAAACAAGATCAGCTGATCAACAACACTGACAGTGAGCTCAGGTGTACCAAAATTTCAATCAACTATTTGTAGAAACCAGATGGTAATCCATTATGAATGTCATGCAAGACAGCCTGAGCATGTGTTTAGAAGATTAAAATCAGCAAGTTTTTCAGGTACTAGTAACAATGAGAAGGGGAGATTGATAAGGACTTTAAAAAAAATGTAGCTAGAAGTGACATGTTAGATTTGGGAGTGACTAGGAAAGGGAGGAAAGTAGTAGAATTAAGCAATGCAACCCTAGATAGATGAGATAAGCCTTCAAGTTATAATGATGACAATATGTAGGTTATTAATTACAAACCACATTGGCATCCATACTGTTTTGATGCATGGTCTTTATATCTTTTCTATGATTTATCTTTCATCAATGTTAAATGTAAACATCTATTTTAACTGATGCTTAGTATGTTGATTTACATCAGTATCTCCCCTTTTGCTTATATTTATGTTAATGCCATGTGATAGGCTAATGTGTATTCAGTATTCACAATCTAGTAGTCTTTGATTCAAGCGAATGTACCTCACCAGTAAAAATGGATGTTCCTCTAAAGTGTTTTGACTATTTCATGTGAATTCTGTCCATTGAATTCCTCTTAAGTATTCACAATTGGGTTGAAAACATATTACTAGAAAGAAAAGTCTAAAAGAGAAAAAATGTATTATTTATCTAAAAGAGAAAAAATGATTTAATGGCAATGAAGAGTGTGAAATGAGAAACTGCCTGTGGTGACTAAGAAAGTGCATACTTACAGGTCGTACTTCATTAGAAGCTCAAGTTCATATTGTGCCATAGAAACCCAAGTTGCTTACATAAAGAATACAGGGTTTGTTTGTCCTTGAGTTTCTCATGAAAAGAGTGGACTAATAGATACATTTTTCTTTGTTTCTTGGCATTCTCTATATCTATTCTCATTGTAAGATTTTGAACATCAAGTTGGGTGCATGAATCTATATCTTTGCCTATCTTTCTACACTCGATCCAAACAAACCATCTTCCTTTGTTCCTCTGTTTCTCTTGTACACTTTCTTTTTTTTTTTTTTATAGGATTTCTCTTGTACACTTTTCTAGAGATTCAGTACAATTGTATTCAACTAAACATATTATTATGAGCCCAGTGAAATGCATCATAAATTAGCATATGGCTTCAAATGGGACTCATCTTGTGATGAATGAATAAAAATCACTCCTTTAAGTGTATGACTACCAGTCATCAATTAGTGCAGTCCTAAATCGAATTGTCAATGGGTTGCCAGAACCCATTCCTAATGTGCTTCCCATTCCTTTTTTTATTTCTTTTTATGATGAAACTTGGATGTAGGTTCCGAACTAGATGCTTGCAAAACATATGATCATGGGTAGTGGAACATATTATCATAGTCATCATCTGATTGACTGTATTCCAACTCAAAGTGTTCAAGGTCATCATGTGATTGATTGTATTCATGATCATATGCACATGTTTTTTTGTGTGTTCTCTTTTGAGTAATGTGATTATCTTATTGATTATTCATTTTTAAGATATGGACAAGACTTGGATGACACTGGATAGTCAAGATCGCATGGTGAGAATGGGTCGGGAGTATAGTGACGGGGTGAAGTCATTTATTGAATTTGCAAAGGCGAATGCTAGGGATGCTACTGAGATTTGGTGCCCGTGTAAGGTTTGCAAGAACAGTCGCTGGTATGATTGCGACAATGTGAACTTTCATATTTACCGTTGGGGTATGCAAGCATCCTACAAGACTTGAATTTACCATGGAGAGATAACACCTCCTGTGGATGACGTTGTCGAATTGGAACATGGAGGTGATAGTGATTATGAGGATCGGGATGAATATTAAGAAATGATGGAAGACCATTACATGGGAACTTACACCAACGCTGAGGCCATCCATAGTAACGCAATGCGTAACTTTGAAAGAATGTTGGATGCTTCTCAGCGCCCCCTGTACCCAGGTTGTTCTCTAGACAACAAAAGTATGACTTTGGCGACTGGAAGACCGATGCATGTGTGGCAAATGCAGTTGGGAAACTAGCGATGCATATTTGTAAGGAGTTTAGGGCAGAGCTACACAAAGCATATAAGAAGTTGTTGGAAAATGGCCACGATCGGAAGCAGTGCCCATATGATACGCAGAGGGTGACCCAGTGGATCTGGCTGATAGAAAACAAATGGGAGACACCAGAGTGGAAGGTAGCTAAATTATATTTCTTGATTTGCTTTCGGTACATGGTTTAAATTAGTCTCTACAGTCTACACTATATATTGTTGTTGTTTTAACTATTGTTGTTGTTTTAGCTAAATTAATGATTTGGCCCTTCTATCCTTGTGTGTGAAATCCATGGACTCCATCCTATTTTTTTGGGGAAAAAAAGCAGAAATAAGTATCTGGGCATTTGAGGACCCGTTCTTTAGGCTCTGGGTAGAAATACATCTATGCAAAAATCCTTGTTGTTTGTGCAATAGGTTCAATCTCACGGTGAATATCATTAGTGAGGAATACTATATTTTATGAGTGCATTGCTATATTTTATTGCTGTCCTTCGTGAGGAATGCTCACTCTCTCCATGTTGGATTTATTATCATTTTGCTTTTTGTGGGTGTATTTCTGGTTTCTTTTGTGAGCTTTTTTTTTAGTGTTTGAATGTGAATTGTTTCTTTGTATTATTTTCGGGCACTTGGGCCATTCATGTTTGGAACTTTGATATAGTTGAATACTGTTGACACCAAAAAAGTCACTTTGCCTCCTCAACATCAAAAAGCCACAAGAAGTTGCATCCTATACAAACAGGCAATGCCACTTCAAGCATCAGATCTTGTCAAAATTAAACAAAAACTGCAAGATCCTTCAAAACAGCCAAAAGAGGGGTGTACATGAAGTTTTGGGCCATTTCAACTTCATTTGGCCTAACTTCACTCCTCCAACAGCTGAGCAGGCGTTCCCAGTGGCAGTGAAGCCAGAGACCCTTGACACACAAAATAGAGCACACAGCTGGCCTCAAAATGCCACTAGGAGGCTCTACATCAAGTTTCAGGCCATTCCGACATCATTTGGCCTAACTTCACTCCTCCAGCAGCTAAACAGGCGCACCCAGCGGTGACAGTGTCGAAGACATCAAAATTTCGATCAGAGCCCACGGACGGTTCCAAAATACCTCCAAAAGGCTCCATGTCAAATTTCAAGTCAAACCGACAACGTTTGACCCTCCATCAACCCTCGAGCAGTAAAATCAAACCTCTCGGCGGCGAGAACCACTGAGGTTATCACTCATCAAATAGAGCACATGGGTGGCTTTAACATGCTTCCAAAGAGCTGCACGTCAAATTTCAGGTCATTCCGACGACGTTTGACCCGACTTTGACGCTCCAAAACAAAATCAAGCCTCCCGACGGCGAAGCCTCCTAGGACCATGACATCCAAATCGGAGCTAATGGATTGTCTCAAAATGACTCCAATAGGCTACCTATCAAATTTCAGGTCAATCGGACATCGGTTGACCACACATCAAAGCGCGGCATCTCCCTCGCGGCAAAATCAAGCCTACTGGCGACGGCACCCCACATGGCTTCAAAGTTCAAATAAAAGTGGATGGTTGGTCCTATCTACTACTCAGAAGGCTTCACCTCAAATTTCAGGTCATTCCGACATCGTTTGACCTGGTCTCGCTTCTGACGGTAAATCAGCAGCTCTGTGCGACAAAGTCTGCGGTTTTCCCGGAAAATCAGAAACTTTGCTCTCCGATATGCAAGGCTTCTCATCAAGTTTCCTACAGGGAAATCAGGCCAAAATATGTACAAGAATGTCAGAAAAAATATCGAAGAAGAAACGAATCGAAAAGTAGGAGAAACGGCAGAAAGACGGCGACCAAAAAGGGAAAATACCCCATGGTCGCTGGCGACCATAGCCCATGGTCGCCTACGACCTTGCTCCATGGTCACCGGCGACCCAGGGTGATGGACCTGGCCTTTCGTCCTCTCCTTCCGCCCTGGGGGCTGCTGGGGTCCGGCGGAGGAGAAAAAGCGGGTATCAACATTTTTTGCACGGGTATGCCAGATTTTCTATTCTACTCGGAATTTGGAGTGGTGATGATCCGGAGATTCACCTTCACAAGTAGAAAGGAAATTGATCCTTTTTCCTAACTTTTCAAATTGCATAAATATTTAAGAAAAGAGACAAGTTTTTTTCTTTGAATGCCGTAGGAGTCGATTTTTTGTTTGTTTGCCGTGAAAGGCGATTTGATGCCGTGAAAGGCGATTTACAAATCTCATAAAAAATGAAAGACGAGAATTGTGATTTTTTTTGTCTATTTAAAAAATACAAATTACAATAGAAAAGAAAGAAAAGGGATCTAACTTCTTAGGAGATTGTGGGGACACGTTCAGATCGACGATCGCAAGTCATGTATGGACTTTGTCACGACCCCAAACCCGGGGTCCGTGAATTGAGAGTTATGTTTCTCCCAAGATCCGCGTGTGTGAGGATTACAAATTCATTCCAACACACCCTGAATATTTAGCGGAAGCTTTTATGGTGTTGCGACTCGGAGTCCGTGGCCATTGGATTCCGCACCGCACTTAACCCAAGCATATACTCATCTTATCAATGATCCATCTCAGACTGGAATAAACTATCACAATAAAAGTACAGAGCTAACAGTAACAGGATATTACATTCCCATATATGTTCAAGTTACAAATAACAATGTGTATTAATTACAATCCCAAGCAAAAAGGCTAATAAAAACCATACAAGAAAACAAGCTAATGATCACTACCCATATGTGACGTAATCCGATGTCAAGCTCAATGTCTACATGACATAGCCGACAAACAACCTGAAAACTCGTGGCTCCACAGCCAACACGTGCACTCGTCTCGGGTGAAGAAGTCTGGACCTGAGTACCAAAGTAGTGGGTCAGACACGACGGTCTGGCAGGCGGGTGAAAAGATATAACAACATACTGAATGATAAAACATGAAATAAATCATACTGTCGGATCAAAATTGTACATAATAAAAATGTATCGGAAATCATGAGTATCTGACGAAATCATGTATTCATATAAAACGGGTATGAAACACGGATATTAGGCAACGCATGTATTCCTTTAAAGCATGTATAAAACATGAACATTTCACAAATCGGGAACTCATTTAAAACATGTATAAACAATAAACAACTTTCAAATCGGGTACTCATTTAAAGCGTGTACGAACAATATACATCTTACAAATCGGGGACTCATTTAAAGCGTGTATAAACAATATACATTTTACAAATCGGGTACTCATTTAAAGCATGTACAAACAATATACATTTTACAAATCGGGTACTCATTTAAAGCATGTATAAACAGTAAACATTTATTAAGAAAACACGTGGTCAATATAAAGTAGGACGGGTATCAAGGATCAGGAACTATCAAGATGGCAACCACACAAAGCTAAATCCTCTATCACCGAAGTGATAGAGCAAGCAAGTCAAGGCGTTGACCTCAGTCACCGAAGTGAGGAGGTACAACGAAATACATATACTATATACTATATACTAGACATGACCACGGTAGCGAGCCGGGCATCAGGAACCACAGTAGCAATCTGCGGTATCGGGGCATGACCACGGTTAATTAAACCGGGCATCAGGATCCAAACTGCAGTTGGCAAGACAAGAGGGGGATCACCTAGTCAGTGGATCAGACTAACAAGGTATCCAAGCTTAGTGGTGCCGACTCATAGGTTATATGCAAGTAAACAAAACAAGTACATGTATGCATGTTCTCTTTTTGGCTCATGGCTCGCACTACAAAGCTCTGGCCCCATATTGCCTCAAGGTTTTATTCTCAAAATAATAATCGTTTTGGTTCATGGGCTCGCACTACAAGGCTCTGGCCCCATCTTACCTCAAGGTTTTACTCTCACGGGTCATATACAAGAAATCAAATCAAATAAATACATATGACGAGACGGGGTGCTCATAAGCACAAAAGCATATCCATATCGGTCGGGCATGTACGGGCTAGCAACAATGCTAAAAACATAACTTTCAATACTGTCGGGCAAGTCTAGTCATAAAACACGAGATTTTAAGTGTACAAGTGAAATTCGGTCAAAATAAAGCATGAATGGATTTCTCATATTCTCCGGGCCAAGTGTTGAAAGTCCAAGATTTGAATCAATGTAACTAGGGTCCCGTATGTTACGTTTGACATACATTTGGTACTCTTTAAGAATTGAAAACATTCCGGGGCCTTATATACATTAACAAATCTAAAAGACCTAAACAACACAGTCATGGTGATGGAATTTCTTCTTCTATACAGTTCCTCACTCTCCTCCAATATAGTTCCCTATGGTTCTTCAGGAAGAAAACAATACAATTGCTGTCGGTCAGCCCCTCGGTTGTCCGTCGGTCAGCCGAACTGGGATGTCGGCTAGCCGACGGCTGACCGACGCTGACTGTCAGCTCTACACACACCAGGAAGTTTTTGCTCTCTGGAAAATGAACCGAAGGATCTGTCGGTTGGATCTCGGTCGACCGAACTAGGGAGTTCGGTCAGCCGACAGCTAACCGACAGATTTCCTGATGGAAATCTGCTCTCTGGAATTGGAACCGAGAGGGTTTCGGTCCACCTCGGTTGGCTGTCGGTTAACCGACGGGCTGACCGACAGCTGACCGACGTTACTGCGGACACATAATTCTGAAGCTGTTTTCAGTCCCTTCTTTCTCCAAACACTCCTCATTTTCAAGGGTCAGATCCCTGTAATAAAGTGAGCTAAAAGATCCTCCATTTCAAGCAATCAAAACTTCATTCTCAACACTTCAAATTCCCCATTCAACTACATCCATTCTTCCATCAAATCATCCATTCCATTCACATTCAACCCAAAAGAAATCCATCACATGAAACAAGTCAAAACTCAATACAATCAAGATACCATTTTCAAGAATACAATATACTAGAAAGATACACTAAAGAGTGTATTTCAAATCTCAATAAAAGCATGTCATGAAGTAAAGCATAAGTAATGAAAATCATTAATGAAAGCTACACATTTGTATAAAACATGATCAATGAAAATAAATCATTTCATCCACTTGCCTTGGGTCCAATGCTAATCAAATCAACCACCAATCACTTCTCCAAGCTATAAATCACCAATCTAAACAAAACCCCCAAAAGAAACCCATCTTAGAACCCTAAAATGGCAAAACCAAATCAAAACAAAAGGAAAGCCTCCAATAATCAAAACAGAGCTTCTTAAAGGCTAGGAAAACACAAATCCAAAAGATTACAAGGATTCCTTACTTGGAAGTTCTTCAAAAAGCAAGAGATTGCTCAAAAGAAATCTTGAAAAGCTTGGTTTTCTTCAAAAATAACATCAATGGATAGCTCTTGAGATGAGGATGAAGATGGTGGAGTCTAATCTTGGTTTGGCATTGTTTGGTGGTGCTATGAGATGGAGAAAGCAAGAAAAGAATGGAGGAAGCCATGGCTGCTGGGCTGCTCCTCTCTTAGAAATTAGGTCAAGGAAGAAGAGAAGAGAAGAGGTGGGTTCCTCTTATAGCAAAGGGGAGATGGGTCCCACAACTTAAAACATTTGCCGGGCTAAAAACATGCATTTCGGGACCTCAAATCGATTCGACGAAGAAGACAAAGTTGTTCGTTGAAATAACTACTTTCCAAAAAGTATATTTTCCCCAATTTCTGGGATTTTCGAAATTTATGGACAGATTTAGTGAAAATTGTCATTTTTGCCCCTTTTTCTCGAAAAACGCAATTTCTGAGTATTTATTCAAGATGGTCAAAACATGAAAGTTGTTTGTAACAACAAAATGGGTCAAAAGGAATAAAATTTGGAATTTTTAGAAACCAAGGATAAATTCTCACAAAAATACAATTTACAAGGGTCGGGTCAAAACAAAGTCAACGTCTTTTAAAACTCTCCAAAGTTATGAAAAATCTATTCAAACTCAAAAACTCAACCAAACAATCACTAAACCCAAAGAGAAAACCAAGTCACGATTAAAACCACACTAAACCAAGAAATTAGGGGTCGGGTTCTCACATCCTCCCCCCCTTAGAACATTTGGTCCTCCAAATGAACTAAACAAAACCAAAACAAGTGGGGATATTAATCCGCACTTCGAAAACAAAATCACAAATCAAAACTCCAAAACGGTCCTCTCGAAACATCTGAACTCGCTGGGTCATCTTTGTTGTAGAACTCCTTGGTCAACTGTCAACGGTCGTCAAACATTCTTCCACTGGCTCAAATCCGTCACTGTCCTGTCAATCTGACTGCTCAAGGAATTCGCCAACTTTGACTCCTTCTAAGTTCAACCAAGTCTCTTGTTTCTAAACACCTTGATACTGAAAATCCTTGGAACCATTTTGTCGGCTTCATCGCAACTATCGAAGCTAGGGTCTCACATCCCCTGCACACTCTTCAAGGTTAACTCTTGCTAGCTTTAATTCTTTCTGCTCGTTGCTCTTGATCCTCAGTACAATATTTGGTCTCTGACACTAACATGTTTGTCCCTTCACTATTCTTTAGTATTTGGAGCTCCGTGTTCACTCTTGCAGCTGCCCTGCCAAGTTTACCTTTCCTAATAAAATCCAAAATAACTGATTTCCTGCTCCGTATATATGTACATTGAAATCCGATGCTCCTCGTGTCGATAAAATCTGCAAAGATCTTCGTTGTCGGGCGATCAAGTAGAGATTCTTCCTGCAGTCAACTCCTTCATTAGTTACTGAAATCCAACTCCAAAAGCTTCTAACCACACAATGACACATCCTGCTGGGTCTACTCCTCCATATGGCTGCACTTGTTGAAAATCCTAAAATAATTCTCCGACAAACCTCATCAAATTCTAGGAATCTCTAATTCTGGACATCTCCTTGGAGCTCTACTAATTGAAAACTTGTCTCTAAACATCTGTACTGTTCCTGTACAACTGCCAATGTCGGTCCAAGAGGATGAAGATTCTGACTCACTCCGATGTACCGTAACTCTATCTCTGTCGGAGAACACTGCACCTAGTGTCATTCTTCTCCAGGTCTTCTAACCGGACTTGTCTGTAGGCTATGATTCTCCCGTTGTATCTGTACTCTACCCAAACTGATATTCCAAAAGTCCGTAAAGTTTGCAAGATCTCCTCTATCATAAAACCAGGAAACAATCCATTCTGTACACAGGTCTCTACACCATAGCTGAAAGTTTTCTTCCTATCATTTAACCACACACTGATGCATCCTGCTGAGTCAACTTCACCATCATTCTGGAATTATTAAAAATCTTCTAGCACTTCTCCGCCAAGAGTTCATCAAATTCGAGAAATTTCTTGCTTTTGGTAACCACTTGAATCTCTATCAACTGAAAATCATCTCAAACTTCCTGAAATCCACCATTTGTCTAGTTTCTGTAGCCTTTTGGTTTAGGAAAATATTCCAGATTTATCCAAAATCCACACTTACTTGCCTGGCGCACCATCTGACGGTACACGATCAACTGAAATTGGGTCTCAATATGCTGTTCACATTCCTTGTTGACTAACAACTGCTCACAAACTCCTTTGCTAGCTCCATCTGTAACATCGAAAAGCTGGGAATTCTGCCAAAGTCCTCCGAGATCCACATGCTAAAACCACCAAACTCTAACTCTCTGGCGCGAAAACAAGAAAAAAGCACTGAATGTGGGTGTGGAGACATTAAATCCTCCCCCACTAGAAAAGAATTTGGTCCCCCAAATTCCCTAGCAAGAACAAAAAGGAAGAGACAAGAAGGGTCTCCCCCACTAGAAAGAAAACAAATCCGAACCAAAACAGAATGGCATCTAGCCAAAACAAGACAAAAAATCTAACGGTTTCCTCACCACACGTCTTAAAGTTCCTAGAGTGTTTTATTTCCTAGAAACTTGCCCGCTCTGATACCAGTCTGTCACGACCCCAAACCCGGGGTCCGTGAATTGAGAGTTATGTTTCTCCCAAGATCCGCGTGTGTGAGGATTACAAATTCATTCCAACACACCCTGAATATTTAGCGGAAGCTTTTATGGTGTTGCGACTCGGAGTCCGTGGCCATTGGATTCCGCACCGCACTTAACCCAAGCATATACTCATCTTATCAATGATCCATCTCAGACTGGAATAAACTATCACAATAAAAGTACAGAGCTAACAGTAACAGGATATTACATTCCCATATATGTTCAAGTTACAAATAACAATGTGTATTAATTACAATCCCAAGCAAAAAGGCTAATAAAAACCATACAAGAAAACAAGCTAATGATCACTACCCATATGTGACGTAATCCGATGTCAAGCTCAATGTCTACATGACATAGCCGACAAACAACCTGAAAACTCGTGGCTCCACAGCCAACACGTGCACTCGTCTCGGGTGAAGAAGTCTGGACCTGAGTACCAAAGTAGTGGGTCAGACACGACGGTCTGGCAGGCGGGTGAAAAGATATAACAACATACTGAATGATAAAACATGAAATAAATCATACTGTCTGATCAAAATTGTACATAATAAAAATGTATCGGAAATCATGAGTATCTGACGAAATCATGTATTCATATAAAACGGGTATGAAACACGGATATTAGGCAACGCATGTATTCCTTTAAAGCATGTATAAAACATGAACATTTCACAAATCGGGAACTCATTTAAAACATGTATAAACAATAAACAACTTTCAAATCGGGTACTCATTTAAAGCGTGTACGAACAATATACATCTTACAAATCGGGGACTCATTTAAAGCGTGTATAAACAATATACATTTTACAAATCGGGTACTCATTTAAAGCATGTACAAACAATATACATTTTACAAATCGGGTACTCATTTAAAGCATGTATAAACAATAAACATTTATTAAGAAAACACGTGGTCAATATAAAGTAGGACGGGTATCAAGGATCAGGAACTATCAAGATGGCAACCACACAAAGCTAAATCCTCTATCACCGAAGTGATAGAGCAAGCAAGTCAAGGCGTTGACCTCAGTCACCGAAGTGAGGAGGTACAACGAAATACATATACTATATACTATATACTAGACATGACCACGGTAGCGAGCCGGGCATCAGGAACCACAGTAGCAATCTGCGGTATCGGGGCATGACCACGGTTAATTAAACCGGGCATCAGGATCCAAACTGCAGTTGGCAAGACAAGAGGGGGATCACCTAGTCAGTGGATCAGACTAACAAGGTATCCAAGCTTAGTGGTGCCGACTCATAGGTTATATGCAAGTAAACAAAACAAGTACATGTATGCATGTTCTCTTTTTGGCTCATGGCTCGCACTACAAAGCTCTGGCCCCATATTGCCTCAAGGTTTTATTCTCAAAATAATAATCCTTTTGGTTCATGGGCTCGCACTACAAGGCTCTGGCCCCATCTTACCTCAAGGTTTTACTCTCACGGGTCATATACAAGAAATCAAATCAAATAAATACATATGACGAGACGGGGTGCTCATAAGCACAAAAGCATATCCATATCGGTCGGGCATGTACGGGCTAGCAACAATGCTAAAAACATAACTTTCAATACTGTCGGGCAAGTCTAGTCATAAAACACGAGATTTTAAGTGTACAAGTGAAATTCGGTCAAAATAAAGCATGAATAGATTTCTCATATTCTCCGGGCCAAGTGTTGAAAGTCCAAGATTTGAATCAATGTAACTAGGGTCCCGTATGTTACGTTTGACATACATTTGGTACTCTTTAAGAATTGAAAACATTCCGGGGCCTTATATACATTAACAAATCTAAAAGACCTAAACAACACAGTCATGGTGATGGAATTTCTTCTTCTATACAGTTCCTCACTCTCCTCCAATATAGTTCCCTATGGTTCTTCAGGAAGAAAACAATACAATTGCTGTCGGTCAGCCCCTCGGTTGTCCGTCGGTCAGCCGAACTGGGATGTCGGCTAGCCGACGGCTGACCGACGCTGACTGTCAGCTCTACACACACCAGGAAGTTTTTGCTCTCTGGAAAATGAACCGAAGGATCTGTCGGTTGGATCTCGGTCGACCGAACTAGGGAGTTCGGTCAGCCGACAGCTAACCGACAGATTTCCTGATGGAAATCTGCTCTCTGGAATTGGAACCGAGAGGGTTTCGGTCCACCTCGGTTGGCTGTCGGTTAACCGACGGGCTGACCGACAGCTGACCGACGTTACTGCGGACACATAATTCTGAAGCTGTTTTCAGTCCCTTCTTTCTCCAAACACTCCTCATTTTCAAGGGTCAGATCCCTGTAATAAAGTGAGCTAAAAGATCCTCCATTTCAAGCAATCAAAACTTCATTCTCAACACTTCAAATTCCCCATTCAACTACATCCATTCTTCCATCAAATCATCCATTCCATTCACATTCAACCCAAAAGAAATCCATCACATGAAACAAGTCAAAACTCAATACAATCAAGATACCATTTTCAAGAATACAATATACTAGAAAGATACACTAAAGAGTGTATTTCAAATCTCAATAAAAGCATGTCATGAAGTAAAGCATAAGTAATGAAAATCATTAATGAAAGCTACACATTTGTATAAAACATGATCAATGAAAATAAATCATTTCATCCACTTGCCTTGGGTCCAATGCTAATCAAATCAACCACCAATCACTTCTCCAAGCTATAAATCACCAATCTAAACAAAACCCCCAAAAGAAACCCATCTTAGAACCCTAAAATGGCAAAACCAAATCAAAACAAAAGGAAAGCCTCCAATAATCAAAACAGAGCTTCTTAAAGGCTAGGAAAACACAAATCCAAAAGATTACAAGGATTCCTTACTTGGAAGTTCTTCAAAAAGCAAGAGATTGCTCAAAAGAAATCTTGAAAAGCTTGGTTTTCTTCAAAAATAACATCAATGGATAGCTCTTGAGATGAGGATGAAGATGGTGGAGTCTAATCTTGGTTTGGCATTGTTTGGTGGTGCTATGAGATGGAGAAAGCAAGAAAAGAATGGAGGAAGTCATGGCTGCTGGGCTGCTCCTCTCTTAGAAATTAGGTCAAGGAAGAAGAGAAGAGAAGAGGTGGGTTCCTCTTATAGCAAAGGGGAGATGGGTCCCACAACTTAAAACATTTGCCGGGCTAAAAACATGCATTTCGGGACCTCAAATCGATTCGACGAAGAAGACAAAGTTGTTCGTTGAAATAACTACTTTCCAAAAAGTATATTTTCCCCAATTTCTGGGATTTTCGAAATTTATGGACAGATTTAGTGAAAATTGTCATTTTTGCCCCTTTTTCTCGAAAAACGCAATTTCTGAGTATTTATTCAAGATGGTCAAAACATGAAAGTTGTTTGTAACAACAAAATGGGTCAAAAGGAATAAAATTTGGAATTTTTAGAAACCAAGGATAAATTCTCACAAAAATACAATTTACAAGGGTCGGGTCAAAACAAAGTCAACGTCTTTTAAAACTCTCCAAAGTTATGAAAAATCTATTCAAACTCAAAAACTCAACCAAACAATCACTAAACCCAAAGAGAAAACCAAGTCACGATTAAAACCACACTAAACCAAGAAATTAGGGGTCGGGTTCTCACAGACTTCGCCATCGTCCTTCAAATGAGAACATTTGATGCTTTGATTCTTCGGCTTGGCTCCGACCTCAGTTTTTTAGAGGATAAAGACCAAGGGGAGGTCCTATATCCAATAAAAAAACCAAGTAAACGGGCTGAAAAGCCGCGTTTAGGCCATGTTGGATAGAAGAAGAGGACCTTGGAGGGGTGGCCCCCCAAGGGACTTTGATCACCTTATGGTGTCTCTTGCAGCAGAGTAGCAGGACTACGTCTGAATCTCTCTGGGATTTTCCAGACTCCGGATGTGTGTCTTGGTGTCGGTCGGTAGGTCGGTCTCTTTGGAACGGACCTCCTTTTATAGGCTCTTGGTAGCCATGAGGTGGTTTATGGGCATTGATGGCCATGATGAGAGGTTTGATGGCATTGATGCTCCATGATGGGAGGAGTTACATGTTTTTATTTCTTGATTTTGTAACTCCTTTTTCTTGGGTTGTGATTGGCCGATGGAGAATGATGGGCATTTAATTGCCTTTAATCTCCATGATGAGGGGAGTTTCATGATTTTAATGCCATGATTACTTGGACTATAACTCCTTTTTCCTTAAATCTGATTGGCCCTCCAAAATAATGAGTTAATGACCGCATTAAGTTGTCATAAAACGGGTCAATTAACAACATTAAGTGGTCGCCGGGGCATTTGAAAAGTCGCGGGCCGCGCCGCTTGTTTTGGGATTCTTCTTGTGATGATCGCCAATGGATCCACACGTTGTTTGATGTCGGATTGCGATGCAACTTTAGACATTGATTGATGTCGGTAGGCTGGTGACATCTGTCTTGTCGATTTCTCTATCGGTAGGACAGAAAGTGTACTTTCTTGGTCAGCCGGTTGGCGATCTTGGAGCGATCAGTGATGATTTCATGCTCTTGACGGCGGATCCAAGATGTTGGCGAAGATCAATCGTTTCCAAGCATCGAGAATTCAATTTTCGGAAAATCACAGAGGCAGGAACTCCCGAGACGCGAAAAGGATCGAAAAACGGGCCATCCGTCGAAAAATCCGGCAACCAGGATTTCTAGGGTCGCCGGCAACCATGCACCCAGGGTCGCCGGCAACCATGGGGGTTTTGTCCCTTTTGGTCGCCGCTTCTTTTTCGGCCATTTCTTCTTTTTTCTCGTTCCTTTTTTCTTCTGTATTTTTCTTGAAATATTTCCTCAATTATTGACTTGATTTTCTTGGAGAAAACTTGACGAGAAGTCGCACAAAACCGGAGCACAAAGTTTCCCATTTTTTGGAAAAGCCAAAGACTTTGTAGCCGATTTTCCGTCAAGAGTTGAAACTAGGCCAAACGATGTCGGAATGACCTGAGGCTTGAGGTGAAGCCTCTTGAGCAGTGGATAGGACCAACCATGGGCTTTTATTTGAGTTTTGAAGCCGTTTGAGGTCCTATCGATGCTAGACTTGATTTTGCTGCGAGGAAGATGTCGAGCTTTGATATACGGTCAACTGATGTCCAATTGACCTGAAATTTGACAGGGAGTCTGTTGGAGTCATTTTGAGACAATCCTTTAGCTCCGATTTGGATGTCATGGTCCCGGGAGGCTCTACAGCCGGTAGACTTGATTTTCTTTTGGAGCGTCGAACTCTGGTCAAACGTTGTCGGAATGACCTGAAATTCGACGTGCAGCCCTTTGGAAGCATGTTGAAGCTACTCGTATACTTTTTTTGATGAGTGATGGCTTCGGTGGTTCTCGCGGCCGAGAGGCTTGATTTTGCTGCTCGAGCGTTGATGGAGGGTCAAACGTTGTCGATTTGACTTGAAATTTGGCAAGGAGCCTTTTGGAGGTATTTTGGAACCATCCGTAGGCTCTGATCGAAGTTTTGATGTATTCGACACTGTCGCCGTCGGGAGCGCCTGTTTAGCTGTCGAAGGAGTGAGGTTAGGCCAAACGATATCGGAATGGCCCGAAACTTCATGTGTGCCCCTCTTTTGGCTGTCTTGAAGGATCTTGCAGTTTTTGTTTGATTCTGACAAGATCTGATGCTTGAAGTAACTTTGCCTGTTTGTAGTAGGATGCAACTTCATGTGGCTTCTTGATGTTGAGGAGGCAAAGTGACTTTTTTGGTGTCAACACTGGGTGCATGGTCTCTTGCGACCCTGGAAATCCGGGTCGCTGGATTTCCGCCAAAAGGCCCGTTTTCCGACCCTTTTCACGTTTCGGGAATTCCAGCTCCTGTGGTTTTTCGAAAATCTGATTCTTGATGCTTGAAATCGACTGATCTTCATCAACTTTTCGGATCCGCTGTCAAGAGCATGAAATCATCATTGATCACTCCAAGATCCCAACCGGCTGACCAAGAAAGTACACTTTCTGTCCGACCGATCGAGAAATCGACAAGACAGATGTTAACGGCCCACTTACACCAATCAATGTGTGAAGTTGCATCGCCATCCGACATCAAACAACATGTGGATCCATCGGCGATCATTGCAAGAAGAATTCCAAAAGACGCGGTACGGCCCACGACTCTTCAAATGCCCTGGCGACTACTTAATGCTGTTAATTGACCCGTTTTATGATAACTTAATGCGGTCATTAACCCATTATTTTAGACGGCCCAATCAGAATCAAGCAAATGGGAATTACAAATCAAATCAATCATGGCATTAAAACCGTAAAACTCCTCTTATCATGAGATTAAAGGCAATTAAATGCCCATCATTCTCTATTGGCCAATCACAAGCCAAGAAAAAGGAGTTACAAAATAAAGGAATTAAAACTTGTAACTCCTCCCATCATGCAGCATCAATGCCATCAATTCTCTCATCATGGATCATAAATGCCATCAATGACTCATAAACCACCCCATTGCTACCAGAAGCCTATAAAAAGGGGGTCATTCCAAGAGAAACACATAGAAGGAGGCGGAATCTAAGAGCCACACACATAGAGAGAGAGAGAGAGAGAGAAAATCCGGAAGAAACTCTGCTACTTTGAAGAGGCTCTGCTGCAGCAAACACCACAAGGTGATCGAAGTTCCTTGAGGGGCCACCCCCCAAGGCAAGGCCCTCTCTTCTTCTACCAAACATGGTCTAGACGTGGCTTTTCAGCCCGTCTACTTGGTTTTTTATCGGATATAGGACCTCCTCTTGGTCTTTATCCTCTAAAAAACTGAAGTCTAAGCCAAGCCAAAAGAAATCAAAGCATCATATATTCTCATCTAAAGGACAATGACGAAGTCCATACATGACTTGCGACCATCGATCTGAACGGGTCCCCACAATCTCCTGAGAAGTCAGATTCCTTTTCTTACTTTTCTATTGTATTTTGTATTCTTTGTAAAGAGACAAAAAAATCACAAATTTTGTCTTTCATTATTGATGAGATTTGTAAATCGCCTTTCACGGCAAAAAAAATCGTCCTTCACGGCAAAAATCGCCTTTCACGGCAAACAAAAAAAAATCGCCTCCTACGGCATTCAAAAAAAAATCTTGTATCCTTTCTTAAATATATGTGTAATGGAAAGTTAGAGAAAAGATTGATTTCCTTTCTACTTGTGAAGGTGGATCTCCGGATCACCATTTCTAAATTTCAAGTCGAATAGAAAATCTGGCATACCCATACAGGACGGAGGCGAGGGTGGAAAGCACAAAAAGTCGGGTCCATCAATTGGCATACCCGGTGGGACACCGTTCATTTGAGAACATGATGCTTTGATTCTTTGGCTCCTTTCTGGTTGGTGGCCTATGTTGGATCTTTTATCTAAAAAAAAACACATGAGATGGGATATTTTTTGGAAATCTCTATCTTTGAGTTTATTTCCACTCTTTCTCATTTAAAAACAAATTGATTTCTCGCTCCTGGATTCATTTTTGAGAAACTTTGATCCTTTCCTCTCCGAACTGGGTAGCTATTGTTCGTATTTGGGAATGGGTCATTCTTTTTCTCTCTGATGAGTCTGATAGGGATTTTCAAAAAAAAAAAAAAAGTCAGCTTTCTCTCTTTTAGGTTCAAATTAGAGAAACTTTGGTTCTTTCCCTTTGGGACAGTGGCTCTCGAAAATCGTTTGTAGCCAACGTTTGATTTGGAGAGGCCATTCGCTCTTTTTGATGTATCCATTAGAGATCCTCCCAGAAAAGCGTTCAAAAGCCACTAAGGTTTCACAGATTGCGTTCTTTGACCAAAGTCGAACTAAGAAAAGCCTTGTCCAGAGTGTGGAGACAGCTAGACTGTTCAAGGCAAGGGTCCTCCAAATGGGTTTATTAAATAATCCTACCTTTAGCTGGGGGTTGATCTATCTACTAAAGTTTCATAAGGCTGAATTGGAAACCTATGTGTGCTCTTTAAACAAAAAAAAACTTCTGTCATCTTTGGGTTCAAATTTGAGGAATCTTGGTTCTTTCCCTTTCAGATAGTGGCTCGCGAAAATCGTTTGTAGCTTATGTTCGGATTGGAGCACCATTTGCCCTCTTTTATGAATTCAATTTTGACCTTCTTGTGAGAACTCGACCCCTACTTTCCTGGTTTAGTGTGGTTTTAATCGTGATTTGGTTTTCTCAATGGGTTTAGTGGTTGTTTGGTTGAGTTTTTGAGTTAGAATGACTTTTCATTAGCTTTGGGAAGTTTGAGAGCCAGTGAACCTAGACAGTGACCGTAGGGTCCTATTTGTTTTGCGTGGTCAGCGTGGGGAGATTCGTGGTGATTCCCAAAAATTCCCATTTCAGCTTCGCTGGACTAATCTCGCCATTCCCTACAACTTTCGTATTCACTCCGTGCCCATTCGAAGTTTTAACCCTTGAAATCCCAAATTTTCCATTCTTTTAACCCCTTTGACCAAACAGTTGACTTTTTATGTGGACCCTAGAAGTATGTCAATATTAACCTTGTTAGAAAGATAATATTATGCCGGACACTTTTCATGTCTTAAGTTTCTTGATCCGAGGTCTAGAAAGCCCTGTAATCTCAATTACAAGTTCTATTTAAGTGTGGACCCCACACCCACCCATTATAAAAATGACAACTTTCCTCTCTTTCTCCCTCATTTCCACTCCATCGACTGCAACTCCCCTGCTACAGTGCCGGCAGCCATCCTTCTCCCTTTTCTTCCATTTCTCTTGCTCAAATGGAGCCTCCAAGCCACCAATCCGATGATGGAACTCCGGCAACTTCTTCCCCTTCATCTCCTCTCTCTTTTGACACCATTTTCGTGGGAAACAAAGGTGGGCAGCCCCTTTTCCATGCTTCTTCTTGTTGATTGATGGCCTAGGGGTAAGGACTCCTTCCCATTTTCCTTATATGTACAATGGCACCCCCTTAGATCTCATTTCCCTAACTTTGTTTACCTCATTCCTTGTCTTTCTTGATTTACCATTTTAGGGTTCTAAGATGGGTTTGTTTTGGGGGTTTTCTTTGCTTTGCTTGTAGGTTGATCTTGATAGTGTTTTGATCTTGGATTTGCTTAGCTTGGACCTAAGGCAAGTGGAATGAATTGATGTTTGAGTTTGGAATGGTTTTCATGACAAGTATGATTGATTTTGTATTGCCATTAACGTTTTGGTTTTACTTTTATTCAATGTGAAATAAATGCTCTTGAAAAGGTTGGTTAGTTCATTTATTCTCTTAAAATGTGGTTTGAAGCCCTTGTTTATCTCTTGTTTAAGACTTAAATGGATCACTGTGGTTGTGGTTATTCTCCTTCTATTTGGTTGGAATGTGGAGAGGAAGGAAGTGATTAGAGAGTGGTTTGTAGAAGCTTTGATATGGGAGAAGTGTTGAAGGTTGAATTGGAGGAGCTTTTTAGCTCATGTTATTGCAGGAAAGTGAATGGAGAATGAGATAAATTGATTTGGAGAAGGGAAGACCTGAATCTGAACCAAGTGAGGAGTTCCCGTGACTGGCGGTCAGCCAGCGGTCACCCAGCGGCTAGCCGTCTGGTGACCGGCGGCTAATCGAAGCAGTTTCGGTTACTTTTCCAGAGAGCTGCAATCTCGCGGTCAGCTAACGGCTAACCGCCGATTCCATCGGCGGCTAACCGTCAAACAACCGAATTGAGGCTGTCACAATTACAGAGAGCTGCAATCCTGCGGTCAGCCTTACGGTCAGCCAGCAGTTAACCGCCAGATCCACTGGCAGCTAACCGCCATCTGACCGCTAGGTAACCGAATTTCCCTGAATTCTATGAATAAAGGGGGATGAAGGGAGTTTCCATCCCATTTGCTTGTGAACCTTTCTGAGAGCAATGGGCACCGCTCACTTGGGAATGTGTTCGAAGCAGAGATGAAATGTTTGTTGGAAGCCCGTTTGAGAGAGAAACCACATCACAAAGATTCGTTTAAGCATTGAGGCTACTAAGGTGCGTAAGGAGCCCGGAATGTCTCCAAACTCAAGGAGTACCAAGTTTACATTGAAATCGACTTACGGGACCCCTATTCACCTTGAGTCACCTCGAACCCCGATACTTGTCCCGACATTTCAAAAATTTATTTCACCCCATTATGAAGATTCGTCAAGGATCCTTAGACTCGTCAATGTGCATAGGGATCCGAGATGTCCTTAATTCTCATGGAGTACCGAGTATATGTCAAATTAGACATACGGGACCCTATTCACATCGATTTAAATCTAGGACCTTCAACATTTGGCCCGGAAAAAGTATAGAAATCCATTATGTCATATTTAAACTCGAATTTCACTTGTACACTTTAAATCTCATATTTTATGACTAGACTTGTCCCGAAGGTATTGAAATTCATGTTTTTTTTAGCATGTTGCTAACCCGTTTATGCCCGACCCGATACAGATATGTCTCTGTGCCTATGGGTATCCCGTCCCGTTATATTCGTACTAGTTGATTTCTTGTATATGACCCATGAACCAAAACCTTGAGGTAAGATGGGGCCAGAGCTTTGTAGTGCGAGCCCATGAACCAAAAGGGTTATTATTTCGAAACCAAAACCTTGAGGTAAGATGGGGCCAGAGCTTTGTAGTGCGAGCCCATGAACCAAAAGGGTTATTATTTCGAAACCAAAACCTTAAGGTAAGATGGGGCCAGAGCTTTGTAGTGCGAGCCCATGAACCAAAATGATTATTAATTCGAAACCAAAACCTTGAGGTAAGATGGGGCCAGAGCTTTGTAGTGCGAGCCCATGAACCAAAATGATTATTATTTCTAAACCAAAACCTTGAGGTAAGATGGGGCCAGAGCTTTGTAGTGCAAGCCCATGAACCAAAAGGATTATTATTTTGAGAATAAAACCTTGAGGCAATATGGGGCTAGAGCTTTGTAGTGCGAGCCCGTGAGCCAAAAAGAGAACATGCGTACATGTATTTGTTTTGTTTACTTGCATATAACCTATGAATCGGCACCACTAAGCTTTGATGTACCTTGTCAGTCTGATCCACCGGCTTGGAGATCCCCTTCTTGTCCCGCCAGCTGCAGTTGGATCCTGTCCTATTACCCGGTTCCGCGGCCGTGGTCTTGTCTAGCTATATGTATATATATCGTTGACTCTCCTCACCTCGTGTGACTGAGGTCAACGCCCGATAGCTCTCATCACTTTAATGAGAGAGGATTTAGCTTTGTGTGGTTGCCATCTTGATAGTTCCTGATCCTTGATACCCTTATTGCTTTATATTGATCATATTTTTTCTTAATAAATGATGCATTATTTATACATGCTTTAAATGAGTTCCCGATTTGTGAAATGTTCACGTTTTATATATGCTCTAAAGGAATACATGTTTTGTCAAATATTCATGTTTCATACCCGTTTTATATGAATACAGGATTTTGTCAGATATTCATAATTTCCTATACATTTTTAATTATGTACAATTTTGATCAGACAACATGATTTATTACATGTCTTATCGTTCAGTATATTGTTTATATCTTTTTCACCCACATGCCAGACCGTCGTGTCTGACCCACTACTTTGGTACTCAGGTTCAGACTTCTTCACCCGAGATGAGTGCATGTGTGGGCTGTGGAGCCATGAGCTTACAAGTTGTTTGTCGGCTATGACATGTAGACATTGAGCTTGACATCGGAATTACGTCACATATGGGGTAGTGATCATTACCTTGTTTTTGTTTGGCTTCTATTAGCCTTTTGCTTGGGATTTGTAGTTAATACACATTGTTATTTGTAACTTGAACATATATGGGAATGTAATACCCTGTTACTGTTAGCTCTGTACTTTTATTGTGATGGTTTATTCCAGTCTGAGATGGATCATTGATAAGATGACTATATGCTTTGGTTGAGTGCGGTGCGGGATCCAATGGCCACGGACTCCGAGTCACAACTCTACAATGAGACTTACATGGTAATCTAAATATGGAAATAAAAGGGCTATAGGGAAATTCACCATGCCTTGCCCTTTCAGGGGAAACCAAGGAAACCATGATGCCCTTTACACTTAGCCACAAATGAACCATTCAACCATAAAGAAAGTAAATGTCATGTGGGCCATATGGAGAGGACATTATCACCTGCAAATTAGTATCTCCTACAACAAAGCATCTCACAAAACCAGGTTGCCAAACAACAATCGAAAAACAAGATGCCAAAGATTTGCCACTACTACCCAAGATGCCCTACACAGAGGGGGTCCAAGGGGCAGTGCCCCTGGTGGGGGTCGAGCTGCCCAGTCAGCTCGAGGGGGTCCAGGGGGCTCGGGGGCAGCGCCCCCGAAACAAAAATAAAAAATCAGATAAAAAAAAAGTGATTTTTCCTGAGTTCGGCCAGTCGAACTGGTCCTTACGGCTAGCCGACCAGACCTCTACGGGTAGTGATCCATGCAGCTAGCCGACCTGATGAACCCAGAAATATGGGTTTTTCAGATTCGACTCCTGCTGTTCCCTGATCACTTCTAATGATCTCAGTAGGCTTCTAATGGCTTCTTACCATTCTTCCATCATGATTAAAACCTTTTGTGACATTCCAAACATGGATCTACTACAGAAGTAAGTAAACCCAATAAACACTGATCCTTACATAGCTCTCGCTCTCGCTCTATCCTCTTCGCATCTCATGCAAAGATTAGAACAATGCTACTGATCTAACATGATTAGAGATGAGGTATGGCTCTGATACCAATTGTTGGAAGTAGGTGGGCCTCGTGGATAGATTTTCAAAACTTTTGACCCACTTGACTTAGGGATCAAGTATCCATAAGGCCAAAAAACCAATTCAGGATGCATAACCCTCAATCTCATGATCATGTACAGTAAGTAAAACTATCTAAAAGATAGAACAGAAGCGAACAAGCATCCATAAAAATTTACAACATACAAGGAAGTAGATTATACCTTTGGAGCTCGGTTGTGCTCTAATGGAGAAGTTGATGACTTTCGCTGATGTAGAACTTTTCTGCAAACTAAGATCAAAATCTCCAACACCTCTTAGCCTTCCACGCTATGACCCGAATTAGATCTCTTTTCTCAAGAAGACTGGTGGAATCTTCAAGAGAAAACCCAACTCGAAATTCTAAGGAACTAGAAGAGGAAGAGAGGAGAAAGCAGTGCAACAATTGCACAAAAGAGGCTAGACGATTTTAACTCCAATTAGATGGACGTCCAGGAGGGGTGGATTCCCTTTTATAATCTCCCAGGTCTCCTCTTTTCTTAATTGAAATAGAAGTCCTACTTCCACAACAATTAGTAAGTATACTATTACTGTTAGTGCCACATTCCAATGTGCACACTTGTTTTGTATTGTCAATTCCGTGTCAAAGAGTCCAAGACATTGCCTCTCAAGTTTCACAAGGAAGATCAAGTTTGAAGGCAGAAGTTCTAGTCTTGGAAGGCCTGGATTTATCAAGGAAGAATTCCTTGTGTGCTAACCAACCCTCTCTCAGGTATTTCAAACCCGGACCATCCTGTAGATCCCTTGGAAAATACCTTGTATCTAATCAGTTAAATCTTATCCTGAAATTTAGAGGGTTCGGTGACCTTCTGGTCACCTGGCGGCTAGCCTCTTTGCACATTACGGCTAGCCGCCATTTTTAGAGGCTAACCGTAAAATGTATCCGTTGGGATTTTTCTATAAAGCTGTAGCTTGTTTCACTGTGCATTTTAAGGACTTTAGGGTATAGCCTTGCTTCCCACCTTCTTCTCATCCATTGTAGGCTCCCAAATCACTTCCAAAACACTTATGTGCTTGATTTAGGTAAATCTAGAGCTCTATTAGCTCTATGATAAGTGTCTTGTTAGGGAGTGCATCCTCTAGGGTAGTTTACACCATGAGAGACTCATTTGTGTAACCCTAGAAACCAAATCCTCTTAACCCTGGTTGTGCAACACATTGGAGGCATTCTTCTTAACACCAGGAGGTCAACAAGAGGTGCAAGCTCCGACTGAGGTCAGAGCTCCAGAGAACACTTCAACCATCATCAAGGCAAGTGTTCACCCTTCTTCAAATTTCAACAACATGTGTATATTGTGGGAGTTGTTTAGATCTGTGTGATTAAACTCATCACATTGCTGTAAGGAGGAGTAGATCTGTGTGATTGAACCTCTGTTACAAAAATGAAGTAGAATCAGAACTTGTGTAGTTTGATTCATGATAGTGGAACCAAGGGTCTGTGTGACCCTTGAGAGTGGATGTAGGTCTGTGTGACCGAACCACTATAAATCTCTGTGTCCATTTCTCTATGGCTTGATCTACAATTTCTGTTTTCGTTATATTCATGCTATGCTTGTCTTGCTCTTTATTCTGGTTTGAGTAAAATCAAGGTTAGAAATTTAAAAATGGAAATTGTTTACCCTTAGTCCTATTCACCCCCCCCCTCTAGGACTTAGTCATTGGCCCTAGCCTGCACTTTCTGTTGGTATCAGAGAGGGTTACTCCCTAAAGGCTTAACAACCTGGAGTAGATCTTTTTTATTTAATAGTGCTAATGTCTAATCCAGAAGGTAGTGCAGTAAACAGACCTCCTTTGTTTGATGGTACAAACTATGCGTTTTGGAAAGCCCGGATGACCATATTCCTCAGATCCCTTGGTTCAACTGTTTGGGATGCTGTTGAGGATGGATGGACTCATCCTACAACTACAGCTGATGATGGCACTGTTCAGCCTCTTGCAAAGGCTAGATGGTCAACTGATCAAAGAGCATTGAAAGATATTGATGCGAAGGCTTTGAATGCCATATCGTGTGCCATGACAGCTGAAAAATACAAAAAGATTATGACTTGTGTCACAGCTAAACAAGCTTGGGATCTTTTAGAAACAAACTATGAAGGAACAACCATTGTTAAAAGAGCCAAGCTTCAAATGTTGACTTCCCAATTCGAATCTCTAAGAATGAGGGAAGATGAAGTGTTCGATGAGTTTCGAACAAAGTTAATGGTCATTGTTAATGAAATGTGGTCACTTGGTGAAAACATTCCTGAAGACAAAGTGTGTAGCAAAATCCTGAGGTCTCTACCCGAAAGATTTCACCCCAAAGTGACTTCTATAGAAGAATATAATGACCCTGAAACTATGAAAGTAGAGGAATTATCTGGCAATATTAGAACATTTGAAATGAAATTGAATAATTCTTCCAATAAATCCAAAGACAAGAAATCTATTGCATTAAAGACTTCTCAATCATCCCCCTCTAAAGAAGAATCTGATAATGAGAAGGAAAGTGATAATGAAGATGTTGCTTTACTTGCTAAGAGGTTTCTAAAACATTTTAAGAAGAAGAATTCCAATTTCAAATCTTTTGATAAAAGTAAAAACAAAGTCAGCTCTTCCTCTAAGAGTCAACATAGAAAGGTAAAATGTTATAATTGTCAAAAGTATGGTCATATCTCATCTGAGTGTCAAATGGAAAGAAAGAAAAAGACACTTGTGGCAACATGGGATGATGACTCATCTGAATCTGAATCGGAATCAGATGAATCACACCAAAATGAAACAGGAAACTACAATGTCTTGATGGCAAGAAGTGTTTGTGATCCGTCAGTTGAGATGAATGAAAATTCTGAAAGATCTGATATTGATAAATCTGAGGATGAAACTGAATCTGAAGAAGACAGCCCAGAAAATGACATTGATGAGGAAGATCTTCAAGAAACCTATGATCAACTCTATGAGGAGAGCTGTAAAATAATTAGAACTATGAGCAAACAAGGAATCAAGATCAAAATGTTAAAAGACAAAATTGAAACTTTGAATAATGAAAATAATATTTTGACCAATGATCTTCATGAAATTAATTCCAAATTTCAAATTGCTAGTGACTACATAAGAAAGCTAACAAGAGAGAAAGATGAGACTGAAAATCTAAAAGAATTGATTTCTCGTTTGAAGAATGAAGTCACCAAATTGAATTGGTACAAAGAAAAGTATGAGTATTCCTTCACTCATGGAGAAGAAAAGTTCGAAAGATTATTTGGGATGGGCAAATATCAAAGAGACAAAACTGGGCTTGGATACAACAAAGAGGCCAAATGTAACCCTAATGTCTCTACAAAGTTTGTAAAAGAAGAAGCCTCCTCAAGTAATCTAAACATCTCCGAAGTTATATGTCATTCTTGTGGAAGAAAAGGACATGTCAAATATGAGTGTAAAATGAAACAAGTCAAAAGACAGTCTTATAAGAATGAACTAAGCAAAACCGGGTATCATAAGAATCTCACTATTCCACAAAAATTGAATGAACTTATGAAACGGATTGATCAACTTAGAATTCAATTCAATGATCATACTAAAAGAAATTCTAAGAAACCCTTTCATCAACATGATTCGGATAAGTCAAAATCTCATAAGTACAAATGGGTGCCCAAAAGCTTATTAGTCTACACAGCCCTTAAAGCTGGAGATCAATCTTTGTGGTATTTGGATAGTGGATGTTCTAGACACATGACTGGAGATAAAACACTCTTCTCTAAATTAAATGAATATGATGGTGGAATTGTTACTTTTGGTGATGGCAATGTAGCGAAAGTTATTGGAAAAGGCACTCTAAATGTTCCAAACTTGTCTCACTTAGAAGATGTTTTATGTGTTGATGACTTGAAGCATAACTTACTCAGCATTTCTCAAATTTGTGATAAAAATCATGCTGTCATCTTTACTAGTCATGGTTGTGAGATTTCTAAAAATGGAAAAGTTATTCTAAGAGGTTTTAGAAATCAAGAAAACTGCTATGTTGTTGGTGACCAAAAAGAATCTTTCAGCTCATCATGTTATATTGCTCATCTCGATGAAGCTCAACTGTGGCATCAAAGACTTGGACATGTAAACCATAGAGATTTGTCCAAGCTGAACAATCATGTAAAGGGTCTTCCAAAAACCAGCAGGAAGTCAAAAACTATTTGTGGAGAATGCCAAAAAGGAAAGCAAATCAGAGCATCTCACAAAAAGACCAAGTCTCTGAAGACGTGTAGACCCTTAGAGCTTCTTCACATGGACCTAGTTGGTCCAACTAAGAAAGAGAGTAGGGGTGGCAGAAAATATTTTCTTATTATTGTAGATGATTATTCCAGATTCACTTGGGTTGCCTTTTTTAGAGAGAAATCAGATGCATATGCTGAAGTCAAAAAGATTGTGAAAAGAATCCAAGTTGAAAAAGGAAGAGCAATTGCTAGAATAAGAAGTGATCATGGTGGAGAATTTGAAAATTCCAAATTTGAAAAATATTGTGATAAGTATGAAATTCACCATGAATTTTCTACCCCTAAAACTCCTCAACAAAATGGAGTTGCTGAAAGAAAGAATAGAGTTTTACAAGAGATGGCCACAGTTATGCTTCATGGGAAGAATGTTCCTAGAGATCTATGAGCTGAAGCAGTAAATACAGCTTGTTACATCATAAACAGGGTTTATTTGAGAACTAGATTGGATAAAACTGCCTATGAACTATGGCATGAGAAGAAGCCAAACATTAGCTACTTTAAAATTTTTGGTAGCAAATGTTATATTCTCAAGGATAGAGAACACTTGAGCAAGTTTGATTCCAAAAGTGATGAAGGCATCTTTATTGGCTATTCTCAAAACAGTCATGCTTATAGAGTTTTAAACACCAACACTGGAACCATACAAGAATCTGTAAATGTTGTCATTGATGACAAACTAAAGGATTCCTGTAATCAAGAAGACCCTGATAATGATGAAATAAATGTTTCTACTGCAAACCTGGATAAGTCTCAAACCTCTAAGGATTTGGTCAATGTGAAGAATCATCCTATGGATCAAATTCTGGGAGATCCCTTGCTTGGTGTCAAGACTAGAAGACAACTTGAAAACATTGTTAGCTTTCTTTGCTTTACCTCTACCATTGAACCAAAATCTGTTGATGAAGCTTTCTCTGATGATTGTTGGATAAATGCTATGCAAGAAGACCTAAATCAGTTTGTTAGGAATGAAGTTTGGGAATTAGCTCCTAGGCCTGATAACAAAAACATCATAGGTACCAAATGGATTTACAAAAATAAACATGATGAAAATGGTACTATAGTTAGAAACAAGGTCAGATTAGTTGCCCAAGGTTACTCTCAAATTGAAGGAATAGACTTTGAAGAAACATTTGCTCCTGTTGCTAGGCTTGAATCCATTGAAATCTTGTTTGCCATTGCTTGTTCCTTGAAATTTAAATTATATCAAATGGATGTCAAAAGTGCCTTTTTTAATGGAGTTTTAGAAGAAGAAGTATATGTTGAGCAACCCAAAGGGTTTGAAGACCTCAAGTAGCCTAATCATGTGTACTATCTTAAAAAGACTCTCTATGGTCTCAAACAAGCCCCTAGAGCTTGGTATGAAAGGCTCACTCAATTTTTGATTAATCATAATTTTGAAATGGGTAGTGTTGATAAAACTCTGTTTATTCAAAGAACAAATGACACCATATTGATTGCTCAAATCTATGTAGATGATATTGTTTTTGGTTCTACTCATGATGTGTTAACCGAAAAGTTTGCAGATCTTATGAAATCTGAATTTGAAATGAGCATGGTTGGTGAACTTAACTTCTTTCTAGGATTACAAGTAAAACAATTGTCTGATGGAATGTTTATATCCCAAACCAAGTATGCAAAAGAATTGTTCAAAAGGTTTGGATTAGAGTCAGCCAAACACATGAACACTCCCATGAGTACAACACTCAAATTATCTAAAGAATCAAGTGGAAAGAGTGTTGATCCTAGTATGTATAGAAGCATGATAGGCAGCCTATTATATCTTACAGCTAGCAGACCAGACATTGCTTTTAGTGTAGGAGCTTGTGCTAGATATCAATCTGATCCCAAAGAAGCTCATTTGAAAGCTGTTAAGAGAATCATTAGGTATGTGTCAGGGACTTCAGGATATGGGCTATGGTATCCATATGATTCTCCTATTTGCATTGCTGGATACTCAGATGCCGATTGGGCTGGAAATGTGGATGATAGAAAGTCTACTAGTGGTGGGTGTTTCTACCTAGGAAATTGTCTAGTTGCTTGGCACAGCAGGAAACAATCCTCTATTTCCTTATCTACTGCTGAGGCAGAGTATATTGCAGCTGGTAGTGGTTGTACTCAAATGCTATGGATGAAACAAATGCTTAAAGACTATGGTATTGATCAAAGCAGTATGAATTTGTATTGTGACAACACTAGTGCTATCAATATCTCAAAAAATCATGTTCAACACTCTAGAACTAAGCATATAGACATCAGACATCACTTCATTAGAGAATTAGTTGAAGAGGAAATCATAATTTTAGAGCATATCCCAACAGAAAATCAACTTGCTGACATTTTGACAAAACCTTTGGATGTCTCTAAATTTGAAAAGATGAGAAAATCTCTTGGTGTGTGCACCATTAGATAATCACTCTTTCTTGGTATGAGTGATTTGGTTTTATATACAACAAAAAAAAAAAAAAAATGTTACGGCTAGCCGTAAGACCTCTTAGCGGCTAACCGGATTTCTCGGGCTGCAACTTAAAACCTCGCAGCCCTTCGTTTCTTTTTCTTCTTTTGTTCTGCTTCTACCCTCGTCTCTTCCTCTTCTCCTCTCTGTCTGGCCCTCTCTCTCTCGTTTGCAAGGTAATCTCCATCCTCGTTTCTTTTTCATTTCTATTTCGTTAATGTTTTCTTTTGTGCTTTCTATTTGTTGTTAACATTGTGTTTTTCTTCTGTCTTCGTCTGGTTTCTTTCGGTGTGTTTCATTTAGGGCGTTTTCACCCTCCGTTTCTCATCTGTTCTCCATTCCCTTTTCCTTCGTTTCGTTTTCCTCCAAAACCTGTGTTTTGGTCTTGTGTTCTTCTTCACCTCTTTCTCCTTGTGCATTCTTCCTGTGTGTCACAATGCCTCCTCGTATGAAGACTGCAGTTAACCGTCCTTCAAAACGAGGACGATCAACCCCTGGCACCTCCTCTTCTCGTCCTAGGTCTCCTTCTCCTCCACCATCTCCCTCACTATCCACCTCTCCAGACCTTTCCCGGTCTTCATCTCCATCTCCTCCTCCGCAGCAGGTCCCTGCCCTATTGAAACCAAATGCCAAACTGTTGGCATCTATAAAATCAAGATCCATCATGGTTGAAAGGCACACACTGCGCACTGTCGTTGCCCCCCATCAGACTGCTGCCATTCTTGCCCAAGTAGGATGGGAAAACTTATTGGATTGGGGCGATAAGGCCTATCCCTCCCTCGTCTACGGGATGCTTGCATCTATCACATCTGCAGAATCCTCTATTGACTCTTGCAAGTTTACTGTTGCTCTTAAAAACAGAGACGCTGTTTCAATTGACCTTGAATACATCTCTTCAATCATCAATATTCCCTTGAATGCAAATGGTCTCTCTTTTATTGCTGACACACTCTCAGAGGCTGAGAAAGCTGATGCTACCACCATTCTGTGTGGTCATCCAGCGGTCTGGGATCGGAAAAATTTTCTTCCTTTGAACTCCTTGATTCCCAAGTACAGGCTGTTACACCATCTTTTCACTTTCAACGTATATCCTCGAAAAGGAAATCGAACTGAACTCACTACCTACATGGTAAATCTGCTGTCCAAAGTCGTTTCTGGTGTGCAAATTTTCCTTCCTTCTCTCATTTGTCGGGCTGTTGTTCGTTTTCACTTGTCTACTGCTACGAAGACTGCTATTCCTTTCGGTTTTCTCATGTCCGAATTGGCCCGCTTCGTTGGTGTCATTCGTCCTTCAGAGACCCCCATCTTTCATACTCCTTTCGGAAATGCAAATCTTATTCAGATGAACCTTTCTCCGAATGTAGAAGCCGGGCAAGCCCCACCTCATGCAGGGGTCGACCCTCCTCAGCAACTTGGTCCTATAGGTCATCAGCAGCATGCTTCAGCGCCACCCTCTTCTTCTCACCAGGCTCCTCCCTCTCCTGTTCCCCGGACTATTGCTGAGCGGATGGATGCATTCGAGCGTAATCAGCATAAGATCGAGAAGCTGCTTCTCAGTGGAATTTTTAAAGCGTGTCGCTCAAATGACCTGGCTGCTCTGCCTCCGTCTCCGTCTCCTCCTTCAGACTAGCTTCTTTACACTTTCTTCTGGAGGCCACTTGTGTTTTTATTGGTTATTGATATTTTTGGTGGTGTCTTTGTTATTGTGGCTCTCTTCCCTTCTTATGGTTATTTTCTTATACTTTTGGATGGCTACTGAACTTGGCTGATTCTCTATTTCAATGGATGGCTTAATCTGTTTAGTATATTTTCTTCTTGGTCTTTGCTGCTTCACCTGTCATATCTATCTTGCTCTATGTTTCAGTACTGATGGTTTCTTCTCTGAATTGGAATAAATCTGTCTCTTCCAATCTTAGTTCCACATCTTATTATCCTTGAGCCCCAATTAATCACTATGATCATCAGTACCATCCAATTAACTCTTAATCGAGATGGGTGCGCATTTACTAATGATAAATCCATTAATTGGCACAAGGGGATAATAGAGATAGTTTCCTATCTTAATCATTCAATGTTCCCACAGTCCTACTACCACATACCCAAGACACCGAGGTGTTGACCTACAGTTGGCCTCACTCATTGGTGACTCAAAGCAAATGAATGGATAGAAACTTGAGTTCTTCAATGTCTCAGGATTGAGAGCCTATTGCTAGGGAATTATGAGAGCATACCTTATTATTGAGACGGAATTATATAAGGTGCTTTTCATGGTCCTTCAATACATCCAATGTACCAGCACCATGATCCAGAATCTTACATTCTAATGATTGAGACAAATCACACTATCTCATAGTGATCAAAGTGCTGCAACCTTATCAGATGAGATGCCCAGTCTCATCACTGGTTGTGAAGATATTTTAAGTATAAGATTTGTGACATATATCTCCCGTGTGGATCTCATCCATACACATATATCACATCCAATATACTAATGGGACCCGATTCAACTCATGAACCATTATGTCATATGTATTGGTCATGTGCATAAAGTAATAAAATAACATTCATCTCATCAAAGTAAAGCATGATTTTATTGATAAATAAAGAAATTAATCAATTTATCACATCAACTGATGGATTGAGTCCATACAATCTAACAAAAATGACTAAGCTAGGGGTCCTTGTTTAGTTAATTGAAACAAGAGATAAGCATTAGGGTAGTTTATGTTGTTGGAAGTAGGTGGGCCTCGTAAATCAAGTACCCATAAGGTCATAAACCACATCCGTGATGCAATCCCTCAATTCCATCAACCATATACAGCAATAAACTCTATCTAAAAGATAGAAACCAGTAACAATCAAATAACCAAAACAATCCACAACATATGGAGAAGTAGATAATACCTTTGGAGACCAGTAGGGCTCTAATGGAGAAGAAGAGTTACTAGATGAATAAACTCTTTCTTTGTAGCAAGTTTAGGATCTCCAAGACTTCTTAGCCTTCCACGCTATGTCCCGTATCAGATCTCTTTTCTCAAGAAGAATGATGGGATCTTCAAGAGAAAACCAACTAGAAGCTCTTAAGGAACTAGAAGAGAGAGAGAGGAGATGTGTAACTCTTGCACTAGAGGGGGCTAGGCGTGAATTCCAAGGTGGACGTCTAGCCCCCTTTACTCCCCCTATTTATGGTTTTTCAATCCTCTTCCTTACTAATTAAAATAGAAGTCCTACTTCCATTAAGAATTAATAACTTTCTCCTTTCTAATTATCATAGAAGTCTCACTTCCATAACAATTAGTAACCTCCTATTACCACTATTAGAATTCTCACTTCAAATAGAAATAGTAACTTTCTAATTCCTTTATTTTAGAGTCCAAGTAGAATTAGTAACTATCTAATAACTTGGGCTAGCATGTGGACCACTAGGGATTCCATAGAAAGATGGCTCCAACTGGGACACTGCGACCCCACATATCATGTGCAATCCGGGCCAATAGTTAATTGCAAATAACTCCACTGTATAAATGCAATTACACTCCAGTTTAGGAATAAAATACAAAGAATACCCTAAACTTCTCTATGACCACAAGTAGGCCCCTCTATCAATATACATGGATCAATTGGATTAAATCCGTCCCTTCCAATCTTAGATCCACATCTTATGATCCTTGAGACCCAATTAATCGCAGTGATCATCAGTACCATCCAATTAACTCTTAATCGATATGGTGCGCACTTACTAATTATAAATCCATTAATTGGCACAAGGGGATAATATAGATAGATTCCATCTTGACTATTGAAGGTTCCCACAGTTCTACTACCATGTACCTAAGACATCGAGGTATTGACCTATAGTTAGCCTCACTCATTGGTGACTCAAAGCAAATGAATAGATAGAAACTTGAGTTCATCAATGTCTCAGGATTGAGAGCATATTGCTAGGGAATTATGAGAGCAGACCTTAAAATAAAGACAGTATATTATAAGGTGCTTTTCATGGTCTTTTAATACATCCAATGTACCAGCACCATGATCCAGAATCTCACATCTAATATACTAATGGGACCCAATTCCTCTCATGAACCATCATATCATATGTATTGGTTATGTGTATAAAGTAATAAAACACTATTCATCTCATGAAGAGAAAGCATGATTTTATTTGATAAATAAAGAAATTAATCAATTTATTACATCATCTGATGGATTGAGACCATACAAACTAATAATCTCCCACTTGGGCTTAATGCTAGTCAGGGTTGCATCTCATGCCCATCCCGTCTACATGTTGTTCAAAGACTTTGGTGGTTACAGGCTTAGTAAAGGGGTCTGTCAGATTGTCCACAGAGGCTATCTTAGTTATAGCAATATCACCTTTATGCACAATATCTCTGACCAAGTGATACTTCCTCTGTACATACTTTTGGCTCTTATGGCTCATGGGTTCCTTGGACTGAGCGACTGCCCCGCTGGTATCACAATAAATTGTGAGCGGTTGTCGTGCCAAAGGTACCACTCCAAGTTCCATAAGGAATCTCTTGATCCATATTGCTTCCTTAGTTGCTTCACATTCCGCTACATATTCAGCCTCCGAGGTGGAATCGGTGGTACATTCATGTTTAATATTCCTCCAGCCAATAACTTTGCCACCAAGCATAAACACATAACCAGATGTGGATTTCCTGGAATCCTTATCTGACATGAAGTACGATCTGTGTATCCAACTGGAATTAGCTCATCACTACCGTAAATCAACATGTACTCTCTAGTCCTTCTCAAGTATTTGATAATACACTTTACAGCAGGCTAGGCCCACTGCATGATAGATATTCGGTCTAGTACATAGCGTAGCATACATGAGGCTACCAACAGCCAAAGCGTATGGTATCGACCTTATCTGCTCCTTTTCTTCAGGTGTCTTAGGACACTGATCCTTGGAAAGGTACACTCCACGCTTGAAAGGTTTAATACCCTTCTTGGAATCTTGCATAGCAAACCGTACTAGTACCTTATCTATGTACGCAGCTTGGGATAAGCCAATCATCCTATTTTTCCGTTCTCGATGGAGTTTGATCCCTAGGATGTAGCTGGCTTCTCCCAAGTCCTTCATATCAAAAGTCTTAGCCAACCAAACTTTCACTGTTGACAACATTCATATGTCTCTCCCGAGGAGAAAGATGTCGTCAACATATAATACCATAAATACTACCCTGCATCATTCACTTTTCACGTACACACATGACACATCTGGATTTTGACTAAAACCAAATGACTTGATTGCCTAGTCAAAACGGATGTTCCAGCTTCAGGATGCCTGCTTCACTCCATAAATAGACTTCTGCAGCTTGCAAACTTTTTGCTTTTGGTTTTTATCTACAAAACCATCTGGCTGCATCATATAGATGTCTTTCTCAAAATGGCCATTGAGAAACGCCGTCTTGATATCCATTTTCTAAATTTCATAATCGAGATGAGCCACAATGGATAAGAGTATCCGGATGGACTTGAGCATGGCTACCAGTGAGAAGGTTTCCTCATAATCGATACCCTCTTTCTGAGTATATCCTTTCACAAAAGCCTGGCCTTAAAGGTCTCCACTCTTCCATCTGGTCCTCTTTTTCTCTTGTAGACCCACTTGCACCCAATAGGTTTAATATTGACAGGCAAGTCCACAAGTGTTCAGACCTGATTGGAGTATATAGACTCCATCTCAGCTTTCATAGTCTTGCCAACGTCCCGAATCTATGTCATTGATTGCTTCATCATAGTTACAATGATCTTGTTTCGGTTCTTGCAGGACTGCCTCGTAAGACTCTACCATGAACGAGAACCTGTCAAGGGGTCTGACAATCCTCCCATTATGACGAGGCACTGGTGTAACTACTTGGTTTGGTAAGGGCGGTTATTCCTCATGTTCGGTCACACTTGGATTTGAAATTGATTGCTCTTGAATCTCTTCCAAGATCACCTTTTATAAAGATTTCTAGTTTACCATGTAATCTTCTTCCAGAAAAACCGCATTGGTGCTGACAAGCACTTTCTGCTCTCTAGGATTATAGAATAACCAACCTTTAGTTCCTTTACGATATCCTACAAACGTGCATACTTCTAACTTCGATTACAGCTTATCTATCTTAACCTTCAACACGTGTACCGGACAACCCCAAATGTGTAAATGTTGTAGACTAGGCTTTCGCCCGGACCACAACTTTCGGGGAGTTTTAGGTACAGACTTAGATGATACGAGGTTTAGTATGTACATCGCAGTATCCAAGGCATATCCCCAAAAGGATATAGGTAATCCTGAGAAACTCAACATAGACATGATCTTATCTAAAAGAGTTTGATTCCTTTTTTCTGCTACTCCATTCTGTTGAAGCAATCCAGGAGCAGACAACTGGGATATAATCACATTCTCTGATAAGTATTCCATAAAATTAGCAGAGAGATATTCTCCTCCTCGATTTAATCGAAGAGTCTTAATCCTCTTACCTAATTGCTTTTCCGCTTCCGCTCGAAAATCTTTGAACTTTTCAAAAACCTCGGATTTGTGGTGCATAAGGTATATGTATTCATATCTTGAGTAATCATCTGTGAAAGTGATGAAGTACCCATATCCTCCTCTGGTTCTGACATTTATGGGTCCACACATCAGCATGCAATAATTCCAATAAATCTTGGGCCCTATTGCCCTTAAATAAAAATGGTCTTTCGATCATTTTGCCTTTCAGACAGGATTCGCAGATATGCATTGGTTCTACCACCAATGAAGGCAAGATACAATCTTTCACTAGCCTATCAATCATGTTTAGGTTTATATGACCTAACCTTAGGTGCCAAAGTTTTGTTAATTAGATGAATGTGACTTTCTCTTTAATGATGGCCTATTAATTGTTTCGGTACCATGTATCTCATACATTGTGAGAGTTAACAAATAAAGTCCATTGGTTACTTTGCCAGAATATATAAAAGTACCGTTCATCTTTATGACAACTTTAGTACCAAAAGTAATAGAATAACTTATATTCACCAAACTAGAAAGTGAAATTAAATTCCGTCTTAAAGACGGTACATATCAAGTGTTTGAAAAAACCAATTTATTATCTGAAAAACATAAAGTAATAACTCCCACTGAAGACACTTCTGCCTTAGCATCAAATCCTAGGTTGACAATGATTTCTCCGTCATTATGCCTCCTGGTTTTCCTGAACCCCTGCAATGTCTTACAGATGTGATTAGTTGCACCGGAGTCAACACACCAGGATTCTGAAGTACAAGTTGCAAAACTAACTTTAGAAATAAGTGACTCATTACCTGAGTTCTTCTTAGACACATAATATAGACAATTCCTTTTCCGATGTCTTGTCATACCACAATGGAAATACTTTCCTTTTGTTCCCGAACCCTTAGCTTTGGCCACACCACCATTAGGACCATTCTCCACCTTAGGACCCTTCGGAACTGATTTCTTCTTGCCTTTCAACCTTTTGCCTTTTGGCTTGGACTTGGCTACTGACTTTTCTGTCATCGGAGCAGTTAGCTTCTTCTTCATAATACCCTAAGTCGCTACCAGCTGGCTAGACAGCTCAGCTAAAGTCAGATTCATCTTATTCTTATTATAATTGACCTTGAAACTGTTGAATGAATCTGGCAGCGACTCATGGATATTACATCAACATCCGTACCATGCCAGCTGGTCCGCCAGTTTGGACTGGGTCTTGGTTGGGTAGGGTTGGGTCAAGCCTGACCCAACTTGTTGTGCAAATGAATCCCGTGTCTCCCTCCTCTTGATGCACGCTGCCCGAGGCAAAGGGCACAGCGACAGGTATGGTACGACTAGGTGGGTCGGTTTTGCGGGGCTTCCGGCTCGGCTGAGCCGATCCCTGCCTGGCAACTCGGGCCGAGGCTGGACCTACTTTTGCAAAAGACTCCCCACTGGCGGAGGTGGGAAGGCCACATAATGCCTTTAAAAATATGACCAATTCAGCGAGACACATGTTTTACTCCCTTACCACATAATGCTTTAAAAATATGACCAATTCAGCAAGACACATGTTTTACTCCCTGACCGTGGAAAGTCCAGAAAATTTATGTATCTTACTAATAAGGGCAATTGTTATAAAAAAAAATCAAATCTAAAATAAGTGATCATTGTCATCCCAACATAAGGAGGTTAAAAGGACATGACAACCAATTGTCCATATTAAGGAAAAAAAAAAAAAAAAACAACCAGATGGCTGGGATTTTCTCATTTCACATAGTTTCCCTTTCTACCCATTTTTTGAAGCCTAGGATTGAGTAGTTCTATAGCATTACCATCAAAAATAAATTCTTGAATCCTTGTCCTGGATATCAGACCTTCCGAAATCTCCATCAACCTTATACAGTGACGAATTGCCAGATGTGTAAGACCTGGCATTGCTCCTTCTTCAACCGTCAGCTTTTCAATCTCATCTATAGAATCAAGTTTCAGGACTTGGAGTCGTTGAAACCCCTGTGAAATGATAATCATTTTCTTTCCAACATATGATCCTGTATGTAATACGAGAGTACGAAGGTTTGGAAGCATCTCCAACGTTGCCAGTGAGTCTTGCTCCATATTGGAATTCCATAAGTATAGCTTCGTAAGGAGTGGCGGGAATTGGTGAGGCTGAATCAACTTCTCCAAAGCTCCATCCAAGTACATGGCATACAGATGTGGATTATCTGAAAAAGATGACAATGATGGAAAAGAACATCCATCTTTAGTGGAAAGCTTCAATGACCTGAGGCAGGACAATTTGTACATCGAAAATATGGGGCTGTATTCCTCTGTAACTCCTTCTATTGCCAGTTTCCTCACGTTAACTAATCCGGCCATGCCAGTGTTCATCCAATCACCAGCTCTCACACCAGTTAGGGTCTGGAGTTTAAGAAGGTGGCTAAATTCCACATTATTTGGTAGCAAGATGCCTCCACTAAATTGGCGCATAACAAGATGATAGTATTCAGCAGGCACATGTTTTAGGTTCGCTGTGTCCGCACGCACATGTCTCAGTTGTTTAAATTTCCAAATATCACCTGGAAGGTCAATGTTGGAGTTATTTCTCACATCTAAGGTCTGCAAATTGTGGAGTTTGCTTATGGTAGATGGTATGCGTGCCCTGTGACTCTGCATTAATCCCAGATACTTGAGAAGGATTAGATTTTCAATTCCATCAAGGGAACCGTGGCTGATGCTCAGGGAGTGAAGATGCAATATTCTGAGAAACTTGAAGCCGCAGATGAATTTGCATACATCCTTTTCAATGATGGTATGCGTTTGGCAGAAGGAAAATAAAGAACGGAAGTGCATAGGGACGCTTTTAATTAGGTATATGTACTTACCTGAGCCATCAGGTTTTACAACCAGTCGACGAGCCTTGGTGGGAGACATGGGCTCGACATGATCACCAAAAACATCAAGGAATTTTTCTTCCTTGGCTTTCGAAATGGTCAGTGCCCATAAGAGTGGATGCATGCGACATTTTTTGACCCCTCCATGACAATTCAGCTCAACCACCTCAACCATGTTTCTTCTAACAAGTTTGTTTAAGCAATCTTCTGCGGAATCCTCGATGGGTTCTTCTCCTCTTTGCCTTATGAAGCCCTCGGCGATCCATAACTTGGGCCAATGTGCTTTTTTTGATGCTATAGTGTTCAGGGAAAGCGGCAAAATAGAGGAAGCAAGGTTTAACGTAATAGGGCAAATCGTGATAGCTCAATTCCAGTCTCCTTGAGATTTGATATTCTCCTTCTTGTAATTCCCAATTGACTATCCTCGACACTTTTGCCCACTCGCTTGGGAGATTTCCTTTGGTTGATAACAGCCTTCCTAATGCTACAATAGCTAGAGGAAGGCCGCGACATTTTTTCAAGATCTCTCTCCCAAACCCTTCTAATTCAGAAGGGCACTTGTGAAAGTCATCGTCCCTCCGGAAAGCTTTCTTACAGAACAAACTCCACCCATCATCTTCTTCTAGAAGTCCTCGTTTGAAGATAAAGCCTCCTGCATGCAAAGCTACATCTTCGAGTCGAGTGGTGAGGAGTACTCTGCTTCTAGTCCCCTGCACAGGAAAAGCAGGTGCTAAACTATCCCATGCTTCTTTGCGCCACACATCATCAAGTACCACCATGTATATCTTCTCCTCAAGGTGCTGGTGCAGCCTCTGCCTGAGGTCGTTCTCATTCATTTTCTCCATCAACTCAAGATCTTCCCTGCCTCGAGAAGAAATGCATTTGACAAGACCTTCTAAGATCTCTCTTGCTTGGCACTGTCGAGACACACGAACCCATGCACGGCATTCAAAATTACTCATGATCTCAGGATGATTGTAGACCGCCTTTGCCAGAGTAGTTTTACCTATACCGGCCATACCCACGATCGAAACAAGATGGCGTCTCTCTGCCGTCTCTTGTATCAACACCTCCGCTAGCAGGGAAGCATCATCGTCCATGCCGACCACATCTTCTTCCTCCGAGACGACACAAGTAACTTGCATTTGTTCTTGTTCTTCTTCTACTACGCCGCGAGAAGTTGAAGCAATGCCTCCTCCCACCGGCAAGTTTTCGATACCAAAAAGTGATCTGTTGACGATTGTTTCATTCATTGCTTTTACAATTTTATCGATGTTCTTTGCCACTCGACGGCGAGGGTCCCTAACTATTTTTGAGGCATTCCACGTCTTGCATTGCTCTGCTATGTAAGTAAAGTTGTCTACGGCGTCCTCTGCTTCGTGAGCTCTGTCTACAATTTGGCGAACCCATAGCTTAGCCCCTTCGCTGCTTTGGCAGTAGTTGATTTTATCAGCATCCACGAGGAAGGCATGCACCCACTCGAGTGTTTGTTTGAGAGACCGGACCTTGTCATCTACATCGTAAGCTTGCAGCAGCTCTATTCCAAGCCATTCGCTACACCTAATCAGCAGATGAGACACTACCTCATTCGCCATTTTCTTTTTCTTCTTCTTATCGATCATGAGCACTTCTGCTTTGTCTTTAGTTGCAGTTTGCAGTTAGGAAAGTGGTGCTTCTACGCAATTTCCCCTGTCCATTTAGTGGAACCAATTGCTCCCTCTGGTGGTACTCTAAAATCCAGGTGTGAACGAAGAGAGTAAAAAATGACTTCCGATGGTGGAAAATTTAGACTCAATGAATTTAGTGGGACCAATTGTTCCCTCTGGTCGTACTCTAAAATCCAGGTGTGATCGATGACAGGAAAAAATGAATCTTCCGACGGTGGAAAATTTATAGTCAATGAATTTAGTGGGACCTATTGCTCCCTCTGGTCGTACTCTAAAAAAAATTCAGGTGTGAACGAAGATAGGAAAAAATGATTCTTCCGATAGTAGAAAATTTAGACTTAATGAATATATATATATATATATATATATTTTGCTAAAAAGACTCAATGAATTTAGTGGAACCTATTGCTCCCTCTGGTCGTACGTAGAACAAAAGAAAGTCAAAGTGGCCTTGCATTTTGGTCCATTTAGGTGGGCTAGACATTTAGTTGGGATTTGGGGTGTTATAGTCGAAAACTTGGTCAACGCCTTATCACAAATTGAGACGTTTGGAATAGACATGTTTGAAAATTTTGGTCAACGTCTTGGAAACCACGCTACTCTTTTGAAAAGCAGTTTCATGGAAACTTCAGAGGAGTGTTAGCATGTTTTAGGTACCAATACCGTGGAGGAGATGGGAGTCTTTTTTTTTTTTTTTTTTCCTCTCTTGTTTTTGGTAATAAGTAAGAAGATGGAGTCCTTTACTTTATGAGAAATTCTATATATATGCAACCACGTATTTTGTTGAGCACACACACCCACATTCCTTCCTCAACCTTGATTTTTTTTTTAAGGGTGGGTGCACTCAGCAAAATAGAAGGTGCATATAGAATTTTCCTTACTTTATAGCTTTTGCCCACGGTACGGATTGAGACGTCGCACCATGTGGGGCCACCCGATTGACATCTCTTTTTCCAGACTCACATGTCAACCGTAGTCTGGAGATAAGTTCGGATAGGGAAAATTTCAATAGCGCTTTAAATTCTTATTTTATTTCAAAAAAGGGCATATGCTTTAAAACTTTACAAACTGGGCCCTGAGTTTTTTAGGTAGTTTTCAATTAAGGAAATTGGTCTATTTAAAATTATTTTTCGTAAATTTCTTTCTCAATTTCTTAAATACTCAAATTACCATTTATTAAAATAAACCCCCCCCCCCCCCCCCCCCCCCAAAAAAAAAAAAAAATACTTCCTCTCTATTCTCTTCATTTCCTTCACTAGAATCCTCACTATTATCAGGGACAAATAGTGTCCCCACAGCGACCGGTTGCTCGTAGTTATGTATGAAAACTGGGTTGAGCTGGCACAATGGGCGGGCCTAGCCATTCCTTGGCCGTGCCGTGCTGGCCCATGAAATTTCATAAGCTGGGTCGTGCCATGCCATGTCGTGCCCAAGCAATTGGGGCTCCGCCCAGCACGACCCAAGGCACAAATTTATTCGTGTCATGTTTGGTCATGCTACCCATGGGCTAGCCCACATGCCTCTTCAAATTCTCTTATGTAAATTGAAAGAGAATTTATGGACTTTTAGGGGTTCTTAACTTAAAATAAAGTTGAAACTATTAAAATAAATGCACAAACATTGATCTAATTTATAAGTGAATAATTAATCTTTAATTATTTTAACTTGTATATTTTATTTTATAAAACAAAAGTATATAATTGACCAAGTCAACGGCCCATGCTCAGCCCAGGCACGGTTTTTCATGCCTCTAGCACGTGAGCCAAAGTGGTTTTTCCTAGGAAGTCCTCACATGCATACGTGGGAAAAAGCGGACAATTTCATGTTGAGTTGTGTGGGTTTGTGACAGTTGCCAAATGATAGGGTATTGGCTAGGGGGAGCAATCTCCTCAGTAAGAAACCATGGAACCTCATGTTAGGAGGTCTATTAAAGAGCATCAACCATCAACGAGATAATCTGCAGCTGATTATATTTTGCTTACTGATGGGGGGGAGAGCAGGAGCTACCAAGAAACAAAGACTCATGAAAATAAAGATGAGTTTATGAAGGCTATGCAGGATGGGATGAGTTCTTTGAAAAAGAGCAATACTAATGAGCTCTTGGAACTTTCGAAAGGTATGAATGTTTTGAAGAACAAATGGGTGTTCAAGATGAAGAGAGATGACAGTGGAAAACGGCTGAAGCATAAAGCATGTTAGTGGTTAAAGGCTTTGCGCAGACAAAGGGTATTGACTTCGATGAGATTGTTTATCTAGTTGTGAAGATGACCCCTGTCAGAGTTTTCATTGGTTTAGCCGCCGGCATGGACCTTGAGCTTGAATAGATGGATGTAAAGACTACATTTCTTTCTTGTGATTTGAATGAAGAGATTTACGTGACTCGGCCGAAAGGGTCTGAGGTAGAAGGAAAAGAACAGTTAGTTTGAGGTCGAACAAGAGTCTTAATTATGGGTTCAAATAAGTGCCGAGATAGTGGTCCGAGAAGTTTGATTCATTCATGGTGAGTCACGAGTATTGGAGGACAGCTGCAGATCACTTTGTTTATGTTCGTAAATTTGGTTATGACAGATTTATCATCATCATTTTATATGTAGATGATATGTTGATCGTTGGACAGAATAGAAAGATAATTGGCAGGTTGAAAAAGGAGATATCAAGCACTTTTGACATGAAGGACTTAGGTCCCGCACAATAGATATTAGGTATACAAATGTGTCATGACAGGAATGTCAAGAAGCTTTGATTGTCACAAGAGAAATATGTTGAACAAGTGATAGCGAGATTCAAAATAAAAAATACTAAGCCAATTTGCATGCCTCTAGCCAGTCACTTCAAGCTCAGTAAGGGATAATGTCCTACCATAGATGAAGAAAATGAACAGATGGTGCATGTTCTATACTCCTCAACAGTTCCGAGTCTTATATATGCTATGATGTGTTCACGGCCAGACATTGCTCATGCAGTGAGTTTAGTGAATAGATTTCTTTCTAACCTTGGGAAAGAACATTCGGAAGTAGTTAAGTGATCTTCAAATATTTGAGAGGTATATCAGAGTTGTGCTTGTATTTCGATCGCTCAAAACTAACACTTGAAGTCCTTGCAGATGCTGATTTTGCAGGCGATCTTGATTGTCGATTGTTAACTTCTAGGTATTTATTTACTTTTGCAGAGGTAGCTATTTCCTATCAGTCTAAGTTGTAGAAGTCAACAACATTATCTATGACTGAAGCGGAATACATAGCTGCTAATGAAGCAAATAAGCAGATGATTTAGTTGAAGAATTTTCTTTGAGAACTACATTTGGAGAAAGGAGAGTATGTAGTCTACCGTGATAGTCAAAGTGCTATGGATCTTAGCAAGAATGCTATAAACCATGCCTGCACAAAGCACGTTGATATGAAATACCATTGGATTTGTGAGGTCATTGACAAGAATCTCATGAAGTTAGAGAAGATTCACACTGGCAAGAATCCCTCGGACATAATGATGTTAGTCATGTTTAAGGGAAAGCTGGACCTGTGTTCAGAGTTGGCAGTGCTGAATTCCTAGTAAGGAGGTTCAAAGGCATTTTCTCCATTGTCTAGAGGGGGAGGTTTTTGGCCTAGTGGGTAAAGACTAAGTGGGCTCGGGGTCATGGGTATTTTGGTAATTGTAGCGAGACTTTCTTATTGAAGAGAGAGCTTTTTGGGTATAAGAAAGAGAGTATTATATATATGATGTAATATGTAACTCATGAGAGGTGCTACACATGATACAAAGTAAAGAACCCAAAAGTAAGTCATGTTTTTTTCCCGTGCACTACACCATTTGGGTGATTTTGCAACATTTGAGATTTCTTATTAATAACGCATATCTGGCCGTTAGTAAATTAATAACAGATAAAGTTCCGTTACAAAATTACTTAACCGTTACTAAATTACCCGAATTATTTTGTGACGTTTATCAAGATTTTCACTAACGGATAGTCAACCGTGACTGATGTTAAAATGTAAATCGAAAAATTATTGAATTGAGACGAATTCATTACTCAACGAATCACCCGCCGAAAGCCCTTTTTCCTTCGGTTTTCCCTTCCCCCCTTTTTTTTCCCCTGCTCCCGCGGTCTGCCCTCCATCTCCCTCTTCCTCTATGTAAACCCACTACTACCAAAAGGACATTTTATATCGGTTGCAAAAACTGCCCTATATCGGTTTTTAATATAACCGATATAATATCTTCAGTCAAGGTTTTTTATACTGGTTAATGTTTTTTTATATCGGTCAACTTTTTTTTATATCGGTTACCATGTATATAATATCGGTTAGCTATATTTTATATCGGTTATTATCAAAACCGATATTATATAGTTTCCCAAAACCGATATGTGACATCTATCTTTTTATATCGGTTCTTCTTAAATCACATTTTTTTTTTATAATAACGGTTTTGGCCCGCTAAAACTAGCGAAAATTTCGATAGTTTTCCCTTCCCCCTTTTTTCCCCTGCTCCCGACCTGCTTGTTCGATAGCGTTCCCTCCACTTGTTCGCGCACATTTCTTCTCTCCCTCCATTCTCTTTCTCAAAAACCCCACTACACCAAATTTAATGATTAGGAACGTTGATTTGAAACGGTTTTGGGCCGTGCAAAATTTGAAATGGTTTCAACCCATTCCAATCTAAAAATCCGTTCCAAATCTAAAAAAGCAGCCCTTCAACAGTATTAAAGTCCTTTTGGTCCGTCCGCCAAAAACATAAAATGTCCCTCCCTTATTTTCAACGAGTCTCATGCCTTTCCTTCCCTTCCATTCTCCCCCTATTTTCAACAAGCCCATCTCATTCCCATCGGACAGGAGAGATGGCTCGAAGACGATCTTTGCCAGAACTTCCTCTACCTGGGCTAGCTCGACCACCAATGAAGATGATCCGCACCACCATTACTAACAAACAGGGACGCTGCTCCGATCAAACCCTCCTCTCTGTTTCTCTCGACTTCCAACCACCTTTTGTGCTGCGATTGGATTGCCTCCATCCTCTCTCTCGGAAACGACAAGGGACAGTGTTGGAGTTCAACAACTTTGCCCTCTTTCCGTTCAACCCATTCACAAAGCACAGGTTAGGGTTTCTTTTTTCCTTTTTTCCTTTTTTTATCCATCTTGCTGTTTTTTTCTTTGTGGAAATGAAGATTTGTAGTTTATGAAAAAATCCCTGGATCTCATTTGTGTTTGTCCTCCATCAGTTGTGATGCCTTGAGTTGGATGTTGTGTTTAAGGTGGACTGTAGGGGGTTTGATGGCAAGGGTCTCTACCGTGAATCATGAAACCGGTGGATAAAGGTTCAAATGTGTCTTGGTTTTAGAAATATACAAGTTTGGGGTCCTATTAGGAATACTGTTTCAATGGACGACAACAAACCCCATTGGGTTCTTTTCTTTCACCCCTTGGAGACATGTGATGTATTTTATAATTAATGCTTGGATCTTCTACATACAATTTTTTTATTTATAATCTTTGAGTGCTTATTGGTGATTTTAGTATGGATTTGCCCATTGGAACCTAATCTAACTAAGACTGCACCATTGATTGTTGGTCCCTATTCAATGTTCATTTTGCTCTAATCTTTAAAATTTACCATTTTTATCATCAGTACATATGTTTGGATCATACAAATCAATGGTATTGGTCTTGTACTCATAACTAGGTAAGAGGATTTTAGATAAAAACACAAGCTGTTTGTCTTTAATTTCTTTTCCTTACAAGAGAGGTCCTTGGGAATGAAGTCATAGAGATGCCTGAACCATTTGTTTTTAGCAAAGTTGGATTTAAGCAAAAGAATATGAGTATCTACATAGACCTAAAAATTATTTCCTAAAAAGATTCAGATGGTTCCAATGCCGCCTCAGCTATGTATAAAAATAAAAGATTCTTGAAACAAACATTGGTTTGTTCTCAGGAGTGACAAAATACTGCCTAAAAAATATGAAATGGAACCATATAAGGTGAAGTGATGGGGGAGAGTCAAAATCTTTCTTCTGTGAAATCAGGAAAACTCCTTAAACTAATCGTTCTCCTAAAGCAGGGCATATTTTTATATGACGTGAACCCTGCTTGAATGTTCATGTCAGGCCCTGAAGCATTAGAAATTTGTTAAAGACTGAGGGTGATTCTCATGGTAAGAAATACCCTTTTGGGGTTCTCTGAAACCCCATGATTAATCAAATGCACATTGTATGTTGTGCATTGGAAATTTGGAAAGCACTGAGGATGATTCTCATGACAAGAAATTACCATGTAGGGTTCTCTAAAATACACATGATTAATCAGATGAAAATTGTGTATTGGGTATTGGAAATTTTTAAAGGAGTGATCGAGGATGATTTTCATGACAAGAAATACCAATTTGGGGTTCTCTAAAATAGACATGATTAATCAAATACACATTCTATGTTGGGCATTGGAAATTTGTTTATAGGGTATGCCTTCCTAGCAACCCCTCTCCTTAATTTAGGGTTTGTTGCTGGTTGATATTTATATATATGACTTCTTGAAGGTTTAATGCTCATTGTAAAATGTAGATGTCTGAACTCACTAGCCCACAAGCTGTAAATGGTTCTAACATAAGAAACATGATGTGGACGGATGCATTTGATGATGTGCTCCTCCGCATCATGCTTGAGATGCGCAAAGAAGGAAAAGTAATTTCCGGAGGGTTTACCTCGGAGGGATGGGGTTTGATTACAAAAGAAATGCAAACAAAACTTGGGCCCCAATTTAGTAAAGACAAGTTTAAAATCAAAGTAGCTGAATGACCTATCTTATGATATCTATGTAATTTTGGTTCTCAACTATTCTATTTGTTAGCCTTTGATCATTTTACCATTTACATTAGCATTGAATACATCTGTTTTGTGGTAGTAAAAGGTTTATACTTCTTACATTTAAAGCATATCTTCTTTACAAGTACAGTTGAACATGTTCTCTATTTATTTGAGGTTGTGGTCTTATCTTGATTGGCTATTCCTAATTTTTATGTATATGTTTTGATCAATGAACCTTCCTATTTGAGGTTGTTTAGGCAAATGTGAAGCTTGAACTCCAGAGGAAGCTTTTGCGCTGAAGCTTTTATCTCAAATGGCAAATATGAAGCTTTTGTGCTTTATTTAATTCTCATCTCCAATGGCAGGTTCAGCTGGATGCACCAATGTTTTGCATGTACTTTACTGTCAGTATAGGGTCCCTCTTTTGGTTGGTCTACCTTTTTGTGATGGCAAATTTTTGCAAGATTCCCCTATATGTTTTCTTCTTGTCTTTTGGGGGCTTTTACCCAGTTCCCTTTCTTTCTTTAATACAAAGTAACCACACAGCAAAAAAAAAAAAAAAAAAGCATCGTGTTGTTGGGCGTGTTAATGTATTTAGCAGCCACTTACATTTAACATTTTGAGTGTATGCTTTCAATGACTGTTTCTCTATTTTGTGGTGAAACTAGGAATTTCCAACTCTACTGTGGGGGAAGGATCAGGTGTGATTGTAGCAGTAAATTGTGATAAACAGGTACATATGGTACAATTGCAGGCAGTGTAATCTTGATTTTATTTTACTTTGGTTGTAGAGAAAATTCTGCATGTTACTTCCAATATAGCTTGTTCTTAATTTTTTGCAACATTCTTGTCGATAGCCATTGTTCTAACATTGATAAGTTTAAAATAAGTCATGCTATCCTAATGATGTGATTTGATTATTGCCATAAAATAGGTTAAATACAGGGAACTTGACATGTAGTTGTGGGCCTTGTGGCGACCCAGTGGGCCCACGAAATAAAAGTGTTGGGTAATTTGCTATGTAAAAAAACTCAACCTTTTCTGAACTTTGCTGTTTGTAATTTTAGTATTGTAAAACCCCAGCCGCAAAAACTAAATCTTACACCCTTGCTATCAGCTATCAGTAACAGATCAATGGGTCTAGTTTATTGTCATCTAGTTGTTTATTCTCTGATCACACCTAAATCTTACACCCTTACACCCTTGCCATCATCCATTAGAAAGCTCGAAGCCTAGCTTCTCTTCATGGGCGATTCAGATGGGTGCTTTCATGTGTTTAAATAAACCAATTCCATTTTATAGTGGATTCTCTTTGTGATTGATAGTCCTTGAAAAATAATTTATCTCTGTGCCTTTTTTCTTCTTCCTTTGTTGCAGGTGGGGACATTGAAGAAGGGATTGAATCATATTTCTATACAAAAATTGAAATTCCATTCTGTATATGTTTTAACTGCTTTAAAAGCTGGGATATTTACAGGCACCCTAGCTTTGGCGGTAAGAACACTATGATCCCTGAATGACACATGCAGAATTGTAAAGGAAAACTTCCTTTGGGTTGCAAATTGTTCCTTTTTTTAAAAAATTCTCTGTGTGTTATGCAAATGAATGCTGATCAAGACGATTTTCTGCTCAAATAGCAAGCTATATTTGGTGGATTTCTGGTTTTCCTAGTTGATCTATGGGGGTGGATTTGTGTTTTGTTGATTAATGAGTCAATCTAGATGGATGGGTACTGGAATTTGCTCTTTTAGGTGATTGGGTACTGGAATTTGCTCTTTTATTATCTTCTTTTTTTGAATTGAAGGCATTTCCAAAATAAAGAAATGTGGGTGCCTTTTGTTGCTGGTTTCCAAGTTATATACCCAAGTTATCTTGATTAGCACAATGTGTTACTTCTTTTTCCTTGAGCAGCTTCTGGTATGTGAGACATGCGCTTACCGATTATGCATATCATTTCACTTTTCCTCTTATTCACAAGGAGTTTGCTTATGCTTTCTATTCGTTTTGTAGGTCGATGACCTGAATTCTCAAGCAATTAATATTGCAGCACCACTTTCTTTCAGCCTGGGCCTTTTGTCATCAATCTCTGCAATTTTCCTAGGTACAACTGATCCTTCAGAGAAACTGCAATAATTCTTAGGACTCTCCTGTTTTACTCAAACATTTTCTCATTTTTGTGCAGCAAGCAAGGATTATGTTTGGTCATATTCAGCATTTCAGTTTGTACTTGTGGCATTGTTTCTCCATCTCTTTTATTCTGTGGTGAGCAACTTTTACAAGAAAATTTCAATAATATCCCACACACAAAAAAAAAAAAAAAATTAATGATATATGATTTCATTTGATTTGTTCATTCCATTTGATGTCTTCATTGTTAGAGTGACATGTTTACCCTCCAATCATAGTAGAGTTTACTGTATTGATATACAGATTTGTGTTGAGTAAATAATTGTGCATATATTTGTAGTCACCCAATTAAGGGGAGACCTTACTGTACATGCTATATTTAGATGAAAGGATATTATATATTCAGAGGATCTATCGCAAGGATGATCACTCAATTTTGATTGGGAAAAACATATTCTTAGGACTCGTGCTGGTAATGACCAGCAACTCCTGTTCCAGTTCAACACCATGCCAATCTTGTGCTGGTCGAGTTGGGGCTTATTAAGCTTTTTGGTCCCAAAGTTGAACTTGTATCGATCGGCATCGGCATCGTCACTTGAGTCGATTCGGTGCTAGATGAAATCTCAAAATGTGCTAAACGACTTTTATGCCATCCTCTTATCTTAAATGTGAAAAATAAAAAAGATTAATTAAAAAAACTGATATTTTGACAAAATAATTAAATGTCAGAGTTAATGCAATTGAGCAAGTGTGAATTTTTCTTTTCTTAGTTGATGGTGTGATGTGTACCTTAAATGTGCCAATTCTTTTCTTTATTTTTTCTATTGTTATAGATGGTTGTGTGCTTGATCTCTTCTCCAATCTTCGGGTCCCCCTATTGCTATCAGATGGGTGCTTCTTATTGTGGGTGTCTTGTGCATCACAATTGACAAGTCTGACAATGAAACAATGTAATAAGTTATTGGCTATTTCTCTGCTCTGCTTGCACTTGGAAACAGAAGAGTCAGGTTCAAAGGTCTTTTGCTATCACATTTTCTGTTTAATGCTGGACATATACATTGGATGTCTATCAAAATTGCACTTGGTTTGATGCATACAGAATTGATGCTTATCCATCCATTCTGCTCCATTAATGCATAGAACAGAAGAAGGTAAGATGCTTTTTTGTTCAATGCTTTTGCATCAGATCAACTATGGTGATTACATTGATAATAGTTTGAGGTTGACAGGCAGAAGACCTTGTATCCTGAACTATTAGAGACTAGCTTTGAATGATTGGGTTGTCTTACCATCCATTTGGGTGTAGAGAAAATGTCAGTGAAGAAAATTTTCCTGGTTCCATTTTTTTTGGGCGAACAAGTTTATCCACATGTTTTCTTCACATTTAAATGGGCCCTTATGCTATTCTAATGGATTTCGCTGGCTTGATCTGTGTTCTTTGTTTTATTTTTTTTCAATTGGTACACTAGAAATCCCTTGTATATCAAGTCACTTCAGATTGTTTTGCAATGTACTTTCTTCTCTTTCTTTTAATGAGAAATCACTGGTCTCAACTAGAAAACTTTTATTGAACTGTAAGATTATAGCAGCAGCAGCTGAGGTGGGACCAGGAAACCTCCAATTTATTTTGCAATTGTTCAAATATTTTCTAGTAAAAATCAATCTTATGTATCCTTTTTTCTCTCAGACCCATCTTGTTTTACACACCAAATGAAACTGGAGCATAACAGTGTTCAAAACAGTTTTTATGTTACACTCCTACATTTTGAAAACAGAGATGTCACAGTGATAAATATGCATTCATACATTTCAGCTTTTCAGAGACTGTTCTTATTTGGCGCAGATTTTTTCCTAAGATTTTGTTGAATGACTGAATTGCTCATAAACTTATGCTTAACAGACAGTAGTGACAAAGCTGTGGAATTCTCTTTCAATTAACCCCATACAGAAGACAAGAAAATTTAAGATAGCAGGAACAGGCATTTTAGGAACCCATTACAGATGAGAGAGTATCTATGTAGTCAGAAGTACTGTAGGTGGCCTGTCAGAAATGGATCAGGAAATTTCATTATTTTTTTTTAAAAACAACAAATACTTAGTAACGGATATAAACCGTTACAAATAGAATACTTAGTAACGGACATCAACCGTTACAAATAGAATTATATGCGTCAGAAAGTGGGAATTACCAACAGTTTTATCCGTTGGGAACAAACTATGAACAAAATTAATAACCGTTACTAATAAATTGTAACGATTGATCATGTGTTGCTGAAATTAATTTCAGTCACATTTGATAACCGTTAGTAATATTTCTAACGGTTATTAAGTGTTACTAACTTCGGTTACTTTTCATTTGTAACGCAATTGTGTCAACGTAAAATAACCGTTACTAAATTTTTTTGTAACGGCTGTGGATCCGTTACTAATAGATTATTATGGTGTAGTGCGTGGATATAGGCAAGTTTGCTAGACCACTTAAAATCTTTGTACGTGATTTTCTCTTTCTTGTGTGATTGATTGTTCGTTCGATCGTGGTGATTCACGCTTCCGCATACACACGCACAACGTTTCGCTCACTATTTGTGATGATTAACACAAATCTACAATAGTGCAAAGCACAAACGCCATAGAAAATCCACCCTCTCGAGTCTACTTACATTTTACTTGATCATTATTTATGGCTAAGGGAGGTGATCCGGTCATGTATGGTCAAAATGAGTCATCGCATTGTTCTCTCTAGATTGAATTTCAACCCATATAGGTCAAGTGACCTCAACCCATATTCTATGTTGGTCAGGCCAACCCGACCAATGTAATCTACATCCAACATGGGTCAATTGAACCCAACACGAGCTACTCAAGATGAAAGATTTTCGGTCCATACCTAATCCATATATTAAGTATTATGGTTATATCTGAGTTTAGTTGTGGTAAAAAAAGTTAAAAAAAAAAAGGGAGAAGGCCCAATACAAAAATATTAAACCACCATAACATTAAAATCAGTTTATATATGCAATCTGACCCTTGCTCGATGATGGAACGCGCTCCGAGGCGCCGTGGGGCGGCTACCGGGGTCGGCGGAACGTGGGAGTCCATCGGGTCCGACCCTTTCGCGCCCTGGCGGGCCTGAAGCGTGCATCAACATTTCTTTTATGTGGGTGTGCCAGATTTTCTATTTTACTTGGAATTGCAAGTGGTAATCCGGAGATCAACCTTCGCAAGTAAAAAGGAAATCAACTTCTTTCAAGTTTTCCATTGCACAAATATTTAAGAAAAGAGACATTTTCTTAATTTGCCGTGAAAGGCGATTTTGTTTGGCATTTATAGCCGATTTTGGCGTTTATAGCCGATTTACAATTCTCATCAATAATGAAAAAGACAAGAGTTGTGATTTTTGTCTCTTTTAGAAAAATACAAACTACAATGAAAAGCAAGAAAAGGAAGATCTAACTTTTCAGGAGATTGTGGGGGACTCGTTCAGATTGACGGTCGCAAGCCATGTGTGGGCTTCGCCGTCATCCATGCAGATGAGAACAGAGGATGCTCTTGATTCGCTTGGCTTGGCTATAACCTAGGTTTTTAGAGGACAAAGACCAAGAGAAGGTCCTATGTCCAATAAAAAGCTAAGTAGACGGGCTGAAAAGCCATGTCTAAGCCATTGGAGGCAGCAGGAGAAGGCAAGGACCTTGGGGGGGGGGGGGGTGCCCCCCAAGGGACTTTTGTCACCTTGTAGTGGTGGCCGGTGCAGAACTTCAGCAGAGTTTTTCTCTCTTTTTTTCTTTCTCTGGATACGAGCTCTGGATTCTTTCCGATCGATCGATCTCGATTTTCTGATTTCGATTTTTTTCCTTTTTTAAATGGAATGCTCTCCTATTTATAGGCCTTTGGTAGCCATTTAGGAGGGTTTATGAGCCTTAATGGCTTTAATGGGAGGAGTTACAAGATTTATTTCTTGATTTTGTAACTCCTTTTTCCTTGAATCTGATTGGCCGATGGAGATTAAGGGCTTTTAATCACCTTAATTACCATAATGGGAGGAGTTTCATGGTTTAAATGCCATGAATCAATTGACTTGTAACTCCCAAATGCTTGCTTCTGATTGGGCCGTCCAAAGAAATGAATTAATGACTATAATAAAGCTAGTCAATTAACCACATTAATTGGTCGCCGAGCAGTCGAAGAGTCGCGGGCCGTGCCGTGTCTTCTGGAATTCTTCTGGCGATGATCATCGATGGATCTTCATGCTGATCGACATCGGATGAACATGTAACTTCAGACATTGATAGCTAAGAGCGGGCCGGTGACATCTGTCTTGTCGATTTCTCGATCGGTCGGACAGAAAGAGCACTTTTTTTTTGTCGACCGGTTGGCGATCTTGGAGCGATCAATGATGATTTTGTGCTTTTGGAGGTTGACCCGTGATTTTGACGGATGTCGGAGGATATGAGTCAATTTCAAGCACTAAAAATCACATTTTCAGGAAACCACAGGGGCCAAAGTGCGCGAAACGCGAAAAAAGACGAAAAAACGGGTCACCGGCGGAAAATCCGGTGACCCGGACTTCCATGGTCGCAGGGGCCTGCGACCCTGGGGGAATTTTCCCCTTCGGAGCCCGTTTTGCGGTCGTTTTGAGGTCTTTTTCGTCGCCGTTTTCTTCTGTATTTTTCCTGACATTTCTTCTCATTTATTGGCTTGATTTCCCTGTAGAAAACCTGATGAGAATCCTTGCATTTTTAGAGTGCAAAGTTTCCAATTTTCCGGGAAAGCCGAAGACTTTGTCGTGTAAAGCTGCTGATTTTCCGCCAGAAGCTGAAACTTGGTCAAACGATGTCGGAATGACCTGAAATTTGAGGTGAAGCCTCCTGAGCAATAAATAAGACCAACCATAGGCTTTTGTTTGAGTTTTGAAGCCGTTTGGGGTCCCGTCGATGCTTCACTTGATTTTGCTGCGGGGAAAAATGCCGAGCTTTGATATGTGGCCAAACGATGTCCGATTGACCTGAAATTTGACGGGGAGCCTATTGGAGTCATTTTGAGACGTTCCATGGGCTCCGTTTTGGATGTCATGGTCCCGGGTTGCTCCGCCGCCGGTAGGCTTGATTTTCTCTCGGAGCATCGAAACCTGGTCAAACGTTGTCGGAATGACCTGAAATTCGACGTGCAGCCTTTTGGAAGCATGTTGAAGCCACTCATGCACTTGGTTTGATGAGCGAAGGCTTCGGTGGTTCCCGCCGCCGGGAGGCTTGATTTTGCTGCTCGAGCATTGATGGAGGGTCAAACGTTGTCGGTTTGACTTGAAATTTGGCATGGAGTCCTTTTGAGACATGCTGGAGTCATCTGTAGGCTCTGATCGAAGTTTTGACGTCTCCGATGATGTCGCCGCCGGGAGCTCCCGTTTAGCTGTCGGAGAAGTGAAGTTAGGCCAAATGTTGTCGAAATGGCCCGAAACTTCATGTGTACTCTTCTCTTGGCTATCTTGAAGGATCTTGCAGTTTTTGTTTGATTCTGACAAGATTTGATTTTTTTGGAGAAATTGCATTGCCTATTTATGGCAGGTTGCGACTTCATGCAGCTTTCTTGATTTGAAGAGGCAAAGTGACATTTTTGGTGTCAACAAATGCCCCCTCGAGGTACAGCGACGAGTTGCTTGACTTTTGTAGTCGATGTGCCTCGAAGAGATTTTTGAAGGAGAGCTTGTGTCTTGACCAAGAGTCTTTGAGCAATCCTTCCTTTGGTAGAGTAGCCTTTGAGCTTCCAGGGGAATTTTATGGTAGTGAAAGGAATCACACACCATCTCGAGGCAAAGTTTTGAAGATGACATCAGGGATGTGGATTTGGGTTTCTGTTTTTGATCTTGTGACCTAACCAGCTATATATGGCAGGTTAGGGGATCGGGTTTTGGTTTTGACCTTGTGACCCAACAAGCTGTATGTGGCAAGTTGGGGGATCATGATTTGGTTTTTGGTTTTGGTCTTGTGACCTAACAAGCTGTATGTGGCAAGTTAGGGGACCAGGATTTGGTTTTTGGTCACTCTTTGGGACTGTGTGGGTCCATTGGAGTGGTTTGGATTTTTGTGGAATGTCAATTTCAAGATTTTGGCTCAATTTGGTATATGAGGCTGGATGGTTTGATTTTTGGAAGCTCATGGGGCTTGGGATTTTTTTGTATGGTTCAATCAACTCAAAAGAGGCATGGAACCATTATTGTATGCTCTTGGTAAGAGGATTTTTTTTTCCTGACTAAAAGCCCAAATTTTTTTTTTTTTTTTTTTATAGTGCCTAGGTGGTCAAACCTGGCTCATATGGGCTAACCCATGGGACCTTAAGCTTTTTAGGATGGCTTAGATCTCATGTGGGGTCATTTTTGTAAAGAATATCTAAAGATATCTCATTTGGATAGAGAATATCTAAAAATATCTTTATGAGAGAGAATCTCTCATATTCCCTTAATTTGGGAGAGAATATCTCAAGGTATCTTTCTTTTTGGGAAAGAATCTCCAATCTCCTATTTTGTTGGAGAGAATCTTTCATTGATTGATTTTGGGAGAAAATCTCTCAAAGACATCTTTCTTTTTGGGAAAGAATCTTTCTAATTCCTTCTCTTTTGGTAAGGTTACTAATTAGTAACACTTACCTTTCTTCTTTGTTTCCTTCTTTGATTTGCTCTCTCCTATAAAAGCAAAGGAAGGTAGGATCTCTTGCTCTTATTGCTTTCTTTTGCAACAATCTCAAGAGAGCTCCAAGGCCAAGAGTTTTTCTTCTTCAAGGATCTTCAAGCTTTTTCCTTCTTCTTCTCCATCAATGGCTTCAAGTAAGTTTTCTTTCTTTTTCTTTCAAGAAAACTCTATGTAGAGAATAGGATGGTAAAAAAAGAAAGTTTCTCTTCTCTTTTCTTTTTCTTTCTTCTTCTTTTTTTTTTTCTTTCTTTCGATTCTTCTTCTCTTTTTTTTTTTTTTTTCCACGTGATTTCTGTTTTTTTTTTTTCACGTGTGTCTCTTCTCTCTTTTTTTTTTTTTAGAGAGTTTCTTTTTTTTCTTTTCTTTCTCCCTTTTTTTTTTTGAGAAAGTTTCTTTTTTTTTTCTTTTCTTTCTCCTTTTTTTTTTGAGAAAGTTTTTTTTTTTTTTTTTTTTTTTGCTCATCATGATAATGCGTTTTTTATGCAAATCTAGATGTTCATGCATGTACTTTTAGTAGATTGAGCATGATAGCATACCTGAAAATCTTTGCAAATTTGGGAATTTGGAGCTCGCAGCGATGTTGAGCCCTTCTTGATTTTGCGGAGATTTTGAGGTTTCGAAAGTTTGGAGTTTCGGAGCCCGCAGCAATGTTGAGCCCATCTTCAAACTTTCTATTTCCGTCGGGGTATTTCCTTTTTCTTTGGAATTGCCCCGGAGTCATGCCAAAATTTCGCCAGATTTTTTGTGGGACAAAGTGACCCCCTTTTTTTTTTTTTTTTTTTTAGCGAAATCCTGTCATTTTGATGACGATCTTTTTCTTTTCCAAACTTTGCAGGTGGTTCCTCCAGAGCGAACAAGGGTAAAGAGCCTGCTACAAGCGTACCTCGTCGATCTGCTAGATCTTCCAATGTGGCCGTTCAGCAAGCCTGGGAGAAGGTCCAGTTTGTTGAGAAGAACTTGGAAGAGTGCGATTCCCTCAATCGCGATGAGATGAGACAGCGATTGATCGCTCTCAAGGATGAGGAGTTCTATAAGATCATGGTAAGCAACCGTCCTTGGGTTATGGACGATCTGAGGGTTTTACCCAAGCCTACCTTCTTCTTTGGAGATGCAGTCCCTGACGACTTGACATACCAAAGGAGATGTTTTCAGTTCTCTTACACAGCAAATGGTGAGGAGAGAATTATTTCTACCCGGTCGTCTTTTGATCGGACCATCTCGATCCTGAGCCTTTCTCCCACGTGCCCTAAAAGAGGGAAGATCCTCCGAGCTGGGTGAAGAGGACCAGTGTGATCAAGACCGGGGTTTTTGTTGGTGGACCCTCCGGATATGCGGAGAAGCCACCTGTCCGTATGGACATGTTGATGCCAGCCAGCGGCTACCAGGGCTCTGATTATCCGTCGGTCGATTTGAGACCGGTGGGCCTTGGCGTTTTCAGCGGTGACGGCAGTACTTGGGTGAAGCCTTTTCGACTTCGTGGCTGTTTCAATGTTGACTCCGATTGGAAGTCATGGACTGACCACACCTTGCTGATTGGGGGCGCCGTTTTGAAGGAAGCCGGGATTTTTGACGCGGTCCGCGCTTTTAGGGAGACCGTGACTTTTTCCGATGATGCCTTCATGGCTATGTTGGAGTCTTTCCTCCCTCAGACCAATACCTTCGTTGTCACGAATGGTGAGGTTGGTTTTTCTCTGAAGGAGTTGAGTGCTATTACTGGATTGCCCATCCTTGGCAAACTCTACGAGGAGTTCATGCCGATTGACAGCGTCCTTGAGGAGCAGTCAGAGGAGTTCAGGCTCCTATACTTTCAGCTCGTCGCCTTCTATGATTTTTTGAAGGAGGGTTCGAAAGTGAGATCCAGCAGTTGGAAGAGTTATGGCTCTTCATTCTTCAACTTCTTTGACAGCAAAGAGTCTTCTGATAGCATGACCCGGGAAGACAGGAAGAAGACTTCGGTCATGCAGGAAGAGTTGAAGGGTTTCTTCGCGAGCACAGATGCCATTTGTTCTGACATTGCATTGCGGAGAGATCTTGCTTTTTACCTCACTTTTTGGCTAGGTGAGGCTATTTTTGCTGGTGGAGATGGGACGCACATCAAGCCGCATTGTATTTTTCCGGCTTGTCAGATGGCGTTTGGAGAGCGGCTTGCTTTGGTGCCCGCTCTTTACTCCTACCTGTGTACCGAACTGCAGGCTGCTGCTTTCTTGGTTCGGCTTGGGCTCCCTATGAATAGGGTATTTTCAGCCCATATCTTTTATTCGTGGTTTGTATACCACTATCCTGGCTTCCACCAGCTGGGTGCTGCACAGGATGATGATCCTCTGATGATTCGATTGGCTAAGGGAAAAGCCGTATCCGAATCACTTTTGTTTGCCCGCATGAGGATCCGACGTCAGGGACGTCGAGATGGGGCAGTCTTCAGTTAAGCTTTCTCCGGAGTTGCGGAAGAAGGCTTTTGATTTTGGTGCCTCCCAAGACTCTACCAGAGCAGGGTCGGGAAGGCATTACTCTTTGACCAATGCATAGAAGGAGTGGCTTTTCAGCATACGAGTCGGCACGATGGTGTACCGTAGACATCTTTTCGTCGACATCCAGCCGTATGTACCTTCTCGCTTTGCGCTTCAGTTGGGCTTCTCTCAAGGCGTTGTTGGAGCGCCTTCGAGTATGGTGAAGAGTTTTGGGGGTTTGCAGGATGGCAGAAATGCATGGGCTTTCTATAGTGCTGATGACACTACTGCCACGATTTCTTATCCTGAGCTGTCGACTTTCCGAACTGCCGGCTTCACGAAGTGGTTCGCGGAGAGCTTTTTGGCATATCGGGGGCTTTCCAAGAAGGAGCTTGATGTAAAGCTGTCTTCTGGAAAAGGCATTGGGAAGTCGGATGGCGTCCGGCGAGAGGAAGTTTGGGCCTTCCTTTCTGGAGAGAAGCACAAGATAGGCTTTCTCGGTGACCAGGGCATCATTGGTTCTGAAGCTGTTCGGGAAGTACCTGATGAGGCTTTGGAGCAGCTAGAACAGGAGGAAGCTGAGCTCGACGCTTGGATGCAAGCGGCACAGAGACGAGCTTCCGTGGAGTCCACTGGCGAGAGCAGACCATCCAGTGAGGAGTCAAGTGAGAAACCTGACTCTGATAGTGGGGCGGGTTCTTCTAGGAAGCGAACCCGTAGAGGTAAGAAGAGGAGGAGGAGTCAGCGTCACATGGGGCGGGACGAAGACTCTCCTAATGTGGAAGTCCCTCTCACTGTCAATGAGGAGGTGCCAGGGGAAGCTGACGAACCTCCGGAGAAGAGGATTCGGGAAGAAGAGACCATCGGTGAAGGTATGATTCCTCCTTTTCCTTTTCTACTTCTTTCATGGGGCTTTCCATGTTCTGATTTGTTTTCTCACCCTGCTGCTGCTTTTCTTTTAGCAGAGGATGAAGACTTGCCGATGCCTGAGGTTCCAACCGATGAGGCGGTGATGGAGCCGGTTATGGCATCTGAAGAAGAACCGAGGGACTCTGGAATGACTCCGGAATCTCCAATTGGTATAACTTCTTTCGCTTTCTCTTTTTTTTTTTTGCCTGCGACTTGATTTGCTAACATTTTTTTCTTGTCAGCTGACTTGCCACAGGATTCCGATGACTTTGAACCATCAATGGACGCAAATGTCGATGATGCTTCTGATGAGTTCATGGAGGAAGAGAGTGTTCCGCCAGTCATCGAAGAAGGTACTTTGTAGTGATGACCCTGATGATTTTTTTTTTGAACAGGATCATATTCATACCTTTTTGTGTTTCATTTGCAGGTTTTGAAGTGACAGAAGAGAGTCCATCGCTTTCTTCAGAACCAGAGCAAGGGTTGCCAGAGGTCGATCCTGAGGTAGAGACCAGTTCTGACATGATTGAGGAGATGCCTCGTGTTGAGATTCCCTCTCCAGTGGCTCCAAGTGAAAAGAGTTCTTTTGTTACTCTTCCAATGGGACATGACATGAGCAGCCGATCAGCGGAGAAGGGTGAATCTTCATCCAGTTCGTCTCTTCAATTTGCGAAGAAGGTGCTGGCTCGGGTTTTGAGTTCTTGGGTCAAGACTCTCCTTTCTGGACACTTGGAGGCAGGATTTGGCATGATCCCACATGTACAGGAGATTCTGACCGACACCGAAGAGGTTGGTCTGGATGTCACAGGTGCCAGGGCGATCGTTGATAGGATCATTGCACTGGGTGACAAGTGGTTTGAGACCATGGGTTTCCCTGACGACCAATTCTTCAAGGAGATGTTCTTGGACCCTGCTGATAAGGCTAAGTCTGACCTAAATGAGGCTACACAAAGCAAGAAGCAGCTAGTTCGGGAGAAGAACAAGGAAGAGCTAGCCATCATCGGATTGAGGCATGACCTTAACGTCCTTGATAGGGAAGTTGAGGAGGCCAGGAAACGTCTTGAGCATTTGAAGGCACAAGTCGATGCGAAGTGGGCTGCTATAACAGAGGCTCGTGACAGGGAGAGTACTCTGATTCGCAGGGTTGCAGATGCCGGTCAAGTTCTCGAGAGGAGGACTCTAGAAAACGAACGATGGCAAACTACTGGGGAAGAGCTTCCCGGTGTAAAAGAAGGGTTACGGCATTCGCCAGCATCTCATGGCAAGTTCCTGAAGAAGCGTGCCTTGGAAACTCTGACGGCTGAGGCCAAAAGTTTACTTGAGGAGCTGAAGCTTTGGCTGGAGACCATTTTTGGCTGAGCTCCTGATTTTTTATAGCAGAAACCATTCTTCTTTTTTTTTGGTACCACATGTATTTTTTGGTACTCTTTTTTTTTGTAGTGCTTGTGAACACTTTCTATTTTTTTTTTTTGCTTTGGTACCACATGTATTTTTTTGGTACCTTTTTTTTTTGTTCCCTACGCTCACTCAAATCTTTTTGTGATGAAAGCAATTGCTAAATGGGATTTGATCAAAAGCTTTGTCATTTTGTGAAAATCTTTTGTCAAATGGTTGTTTTGGTAGGGGAAACGAATTTGGCATGAAAGCCGGATTTTTGTGGCATTTACAGCCAATTTGGTGGCATTGATAGCCAATTGGTGGCATTTATAGCCGGTTTGGTGGCATTGATAGCCAATTTGTGGCATTTATAGCCGGTTTTGACATGAGAGTCAGGTTTTTTTTTTTTTGTGTGGCATTTGTAGCCGAGTTTTTTGAAAACCGAGTTTTGTTTTATTGGCATGAAAGCCGATTTTGGCGTTTATAGCCGGAAATTTTTGTTTTGGCATTCATAGCCGGATTTTGGCATTTATAGCCGAGTTTTGGTTTTCAAAATGCAGGTATCGACTAAATGTCGCCTCCCCGCTGAATGGTCTTGCAAGTATCGATGGAATGTCGCTTCCTTGCTCATTCGGTTTTGCGAGTATTGATGGAATGTCACTTCCTCGCGGGTTAGGTTTTGCAAGTATCGATGGAATGTCGCTTCCTCGCGAATTGGGGTGCAAATATCGACTAAGCGTCGCTTCCCTGCTTTTCCCAAGACTTTTGGTTTTGCGGGTACTGACTTGATGTCGTTTCTCCGCGATTTTTGAAATTTGAGGTTTTCTCGAACCATTTGTAATTTTGGGTTGTGGATAGTAACTGGTATGTTGCATCTCCACGATTTTTGAAATTGGGTTGTGGATATCAACTGGTTTGTTGCTTCTCCACGATTTTAGGTTTTCTCGAACCTTTGAAATTTGGGTTGTGGATATCAACTGGTTTGTTGCTTCTCCACGATTTTTGAAATTGGGTTGTGGATATCAACTGGTTTGTTGCTTCTCCATGGTTTTTGGATTTTGCAAGTATCGACGAAATGTCGCTTCCATGCGATTTTGGGTGCAAGTATCGATGGAATGTCGCATCCTTGCTTTTTTTCAAAATTTTTTGTTTTGCGGGTACTGACTTTGATGTCGTTTCCCCACGATTTTTGAAAAACCATTTTTTTTTGTTTAAAGACACGAGGGTCGTAAAATTTGACCTAGAACCATTTGGCGGTAAAAGGTAAGGTGGACTAGGGTGGAAATCCCTGAATCCGGATTTTTGTTTCAAACCATGAATTTTGGTTCAAGGATCGAAAGTTTTGGTCAAGTCAGGGAGAGGCTCCTAAACTTGGATTTTTTTTGTTTTTGAACAATGAAACAATGAAAGTAAGCATTGTTTTTGAATCTCTAGAAATTTTGACATTTGATATGAAAATTCTAAAGAGAGTGGGTTTGACGAGCGAGTACCTGAGAACAGGTTTTGGCCATACAGGCATTGCTCTTACCCAGTTGGGTAAGTCTTCAAGGGTAGTACCGCTTCAAGAACTTGCCGTTGATAGGCAGCATACATCTGTCGCCTTCCATGTTTAGGAGGGCATATGCGCCATTGGAGAAGACTTTGTCGATGACGTAGGGTCCCTCCCATTTTGGTTCAAATTTGCCTTTGGATTTGTGTGCGAAGACCATTGGTCTTTTTACCGCAAGAACCAAGTCACCCTTTTTGTAGGCGCGTTGCCGGACCCTTTTATCAAAAGATCCTGCCATGCGTGCTTGGTAAAGTTCAATGCTTTGTCGAGCTTCGAGCCGTCTCTCGTCGAGATTGTCCAGCTCATGGAGTCGCAATTTCTCATTGCTTTCTTGAGTCATGTCATTTTGTAGAGATACCCTCAGAGAAGGAATTTGTACCTCTAGGGGCACGACAGCTTCGCATCCATAGACCAAGGAGAATGGTGTGCTATGGGTTGGTCCTCGAACGGTGGTTCGATAGGCCCACAAAGCTTCAGACAGTTTGTCGCTCCAGTCTCTTTTGTGACTAGAGACCATTTTCTTGAGGATTTTGCAGAGTGTCTTGTTGAAGGCTTCTGCTAATCCGTTTGCTGCCGGATTGTATGGAGTCGAAGGACAGCTTTGAATTTTGTATTTGTTGCAAAACCTGTAGAATCGATGATCCCGGAATTGTGGTCCGTTATCATGGACGAATCTCTTGGGTATGCCGAAACGACAAATGATGTTGGTGCGCAGGAACTGAAGAACTGATGAGGTCTTCATTTCGTTGAACGCAAATGCTTCTGACCACTTGGAGAAATAATCCGTAGCGGCGAAGATGAAGCGATGACCTTTGCTTGAAGGGGGAGAGATAGGACCTATGATGTCCATGCCCCATGATTCAAAAGGCCATGAGATTGCTGTAGGATGCAGCCATTCCGGAGGCATATGAATGTAATCTCCGTGAACTTGGCATAGCTGGCAGCGTTTGGCAAATTGCATTGCATCAGCAACCATGGTAGGCCAATAGTAACCTAACCTTTTTATCTGATCATAGAGCTTAGGACCTGCCTGATGGGCTCCACAAAGACCAGCATGAACTTCTTTAAGTGTTTCTTCGGCCTCTTGTTGTGACAAGCAGCGTAGAAGTACTCCGTTGAAGGATTTCCTGTAAAGGATCTTTGAAGGGATATCCAAATGAAAGTTTGGGGCTCGCCTTTGAATGCTTACCCGTTCTTTTGGATCTTCAGGTAGGATTCCGAACATAGTGTAATCAATGAACGGATCCCTCCAGTCGCCGATTGAAGGTTGAAGGATAGAGATCCGACTTCCAACCACTCGGTGGCATTCAGCAACTGCTTGGTGTGTGTTAAGAGGAGGGAGGATCCTTCTCTCGCACACTGTAATTTGCATGTTTTCCCCTTCCTGGATCGCCATTGATGCGGCAAGTCCGGCCAGGGCATCTGCACGGATATTTTCACCTCTACGAATGTGGGTGATGTTGCAGATGTCAAACTTTTGCAGAAGCGATTGTGCCTTGTTGTAATAAGGCAGCAGATCGGGCTTCCTGACTTCATATTTCTGATTCATCTGGTTGACGATCAGTTGAGAGTCTCCAAAGACTTCCAGCATAGTGATACCGGATTCGATGGCGAGTTCCAATCCTAGGATCAGAGCTTGGTATTCAGCTGCATTGTTTGTGCATGGTTCCAGTAGCGAGAAAGCGTGTGGAATCATGCATTTGTCGGGGCTAACAAAGAGGATGCCAACTCCCGAGATCAGCTTTCTGTTTTCATTTGTCCTGGTTGCACCGTCAAAGTACATGTCCCAGGAGGCATTTGGTGAGGAAGTCTCCACGTTGTAGACAGGTTCATCTGGGAGATCATCTCTGAGTGGTGAATCTTTAGGCAATGGATGCTCTGCAAGGAAATCTGCTAGAGCTTGGCCTTTGATTGCTTTTTGTGGAACATACCTAATATCAAATTGTGACAAGAGGATGGACCATTTTGCCAGTCGGGCATTGAGAGAACCGGCCTTCGTGACAAGGACCTTCAAGAGGTTGATCCTCGAGACCAGGTAGACTGTGTTGGAAAGCAAGTAGTGACGTAGCTTTTGTACGGCGAACATCACTGCAAGGCATTCTTTTTCGACTGGAGAGTAGCGATGCTCTGCACCTACTAGCATGCGACTGAGGTAGTATAGAGCAGCTTCTTTTCCCTCACCATTCTCTTGTGCAAGCAGAGCGCCTACAGAATGATCAAGAGCTCTTGTGTACAAGATGAATGGTTTTCCAGTGGCAGGAGCAGCTAACACTGGAGGTTTGGTCAGGTATGACTTGATATCTTGAAATGCGGCTTCACAGTCGGCATCCCAGACAAAGTCTACACCCTTTTTCATCAATCGAGAGAATGGACGGCATTTCCCCGAAAGATTGGAGATGAACCGTCTGATGTAGGCCAATCTCCCTTGGAGCCCTTTTAGTTCTCTCAAGGTTCTTGGAGAGGGCATTTCTAGAATAGCCTTGACTTTTATGGGGTCAAGTTCTATTCCAGCTTTCCGAACAAGGAATCCGAGAAACTTACCCGACGAGACGCCGAAGAAGCATTTTAGAGGATTCATCCGCAGTTTGTGTTTGCGGAGTCGGAGGAAGACTTCCCGAAGATCTTTGAGATGGTCTTCTTTTCTTCTGCTTTTGACGGCGAGGTCATCAACGTAACATTCGACCGTCTTGTGCTGCATATCTTGGAATATTTTCATCATAGCCCTCTGATATGTGGCACCAGCATTTTTCAGACCAAATGGCATGACAGTATAGCAATACACGCCAAATGGAGTCCGAAATGAAGTGTGTTTTTCATCCTCGGGATGCATCTTTATCTGATTGTAACCAGAGAAGCCATCCATGAATGTCATTCGCTCGAATCCGCAGGTATTGTCAATCATCACCTCCGGTATGGGGAGCGGGAATTCATCTTTAGGGCAAGCGCCATTCAAGTCTCTATAGTCAATACAGACTCTGATCTGCCCAGTTTTCTTTGTCACGGGGACAATATTGGCCAACCACTCTGGATGTTGTTCCTCACGGATGAAGCCGACACTTTTGAGCTTTTGAACTTCTTGTTCAATTTTATCCATCACATCTGGACGGAATCTTCTTTGGCCTTGTTTGACAGGCTTGATGTCTTCTTGAAGATTGAGTTTGTGGACTGCTACTTTGGGGTCTAAACCAGGCATTTCAGCATAGGACCATGCAAAGCAATCAACGAACTCACGAAGAAAAGCGATATACTCGGGTAACTCATCATCCTTTATATTCTTGCTTATGAATACAGGACGTGGGTTATCAGGTGTTCCCAAGTTTATCTTTTGAACAGGATCTTCCGTCGGAAGGTTCGAAGGTGGTTCCTCCACAATATTTTCGGAGGCTTCCAACTCAACGAAACCTTCTGGAGTTTCAACTGCATTACCAGACCAAGGCTCTGTTCCTTTCCATGGATTTTCTTGATTGGTGATCTCCTCAAGGCTTGCTATGAGATAGTCCCAATCGCCTGTTGAGTCTGGTATTTCTTTTGGAGACGAGGGTTCTTCTGGGTCAGGATGCCACAAGTCTGTATTATCGGACGATTCCTCTTTATCATCAGAGAAATCATACCAATTGGATGAGCTTCCTGGATCTTTGTCAGGTAACTCTTTAAAGAGATATCCAGGGAGATCGATGTCTTCATGGACTTGAGATGTTGAGGCTTGGTCGGTAAAACGACTTTTAAGCTTTTGTGTCAACTGTCTCAGAGGAGTATCAGGATCATATCCTAACCCATATGAAGACTTTTCTACATGACCGTAGAGTCTCCAATCTTCCAGCTGGCTTTTGGTCAAGACGGGCCCCAATGGCGTGAGAATACCGCGGCCTTCTCCCAAACCGACTGGGTTCTGAGCGTCAAAGCCCATTTTCTTCATGATAGCTTGTGCCACAGGACTATATAGAGATAGCTGAGGCATACCTTCATTTTGGAAAGGTTCCAGCATGGAGTTTGATGAAGAAGCGTCCGATCTATGGAAGAAGATCTGCCTTTGCTTTGGTGATGTTGCCGGAACAACAAAGGTAGCAGACGTAGGATCTTCTACATCAGCAGGTGTCTCCATCGGAGTGAGAGCAGGCTGAACTTGCTGAGTGTCAGCTTGGCTTGACGATGTATCGTCTTCTGGCTCTGAGTCAGAGTCTGTGTCTTGCATGATAGACACGAGAGAAACAACAAATTTGCCCCCAGACTTTTGTTTCGCCTTCTTCACTTTAGTCGTGATGACCAAAGGTTTTGAAGATTTGAGGGAGATGACGAAGGGAGATTGACTACTCTCTTCTAATTTGCCGGAGGGGTTGTTTTCTTCCGGTGATTTTTGAGGAGCCTTGCCTTTATCTTTCTGGAGATTTTCAGTAGGGGGTGCTATTTCCTCTTCTTCTTTTTCTCCTTCATACATCTGGGAGTCTGCGAAGTGGACTTCTTTACCTTTGAAGGGTTTCCTGTCCGCAAAGACTCGATGTACCATGCCGTCGTCGCCGACGAACTTGATGCATTGATGTAGAGTTGAAGGGACAACACCGTTCTCGTGTATCCAAGGACGTCCGAGAAGGATGTTGTAGCATGAGGGGGTTTTTATTGCATACACAGTGACCTCAGAGATAAGTTCACCGATTTGCAATTTGAACCTGATTTTGCCGATAGGCCTTTGAGCGCTCCCATCGTATCCAAAGATAGATACAGATGTGTGGCTTAGCTTGCTGGGTGGGATGCCCAACTCTTCAAGAGCCGAAGTGGAGATAAGGTTGAGTGCAGAACCTGGGTCGATCTGAACTCTATGTATCGGCATTTCTTTGATGTACCCTGTGAAGTACAGGGGTCGGTTGTGCCTTGCTTCGCCAAGTAGGAGGTCTTCCTTAGTGAAGGCGATGGTTGCACTGGCTGCCTTTTGAACCGAGAGGCATTGGATGCATGATCCCTCGCTTTTCTCTTTTTCTCCTTTTAAGGAGGTTTCTGAGTTTTTGACCCAGTAGTCCATTTCAATTTGGAGGACTTGCGGGGCATGTTTGTCGACATCCTCATTCAGTTTTTGTAATTCTGAGATGAGATTATCACGAGTGCGTGGAGACATTCGTAATAAATCCAGGATGTGAAGACGTGCAGGTATGTGTTTGAAGTGCTCAACCAAGTCATACTTGAAAGCCTCCTTGGGGCCTGCATGTTCATTGTTTTTGCCACTGGGGGCGCTTACAACATCTTTTCTCGAAGGATTTACATAAGTAAAGGAAGATTGGTTGTAATTTTTGTGGTAGTCCCGGCCCGAACCGGTGCCTCTACCAACTTCGAGAGCTTCTTGAGAAGGGTCTTCGCTTGGAAGATTGTCCTCAGGATCAAGAGGCTGTCGTTTTTCATCTACTGGGGATGTATCTGCAGCAGAGTTGCCATCCTCAGTGATTGTGTTGCACGGAGCATTTTCCGGGAGCAAGTCCTGAACAGTATCCAGCAGCTTTTCTTCTTCGTTGACCCATCCATCACCCCAAGTTGGGTTTTCTTCATGATGATGAGTCGGGAAGAATGTGTATCCTGAAGTCACAGTCTCAGGAGAAGAAACCTGAGAGGGTGTCATCTCTGTGAAAGTCACGTGAGACGAGGTAGCTCCAGAGGATACATTGCTAGGCGTCGTCGGAGTGTAGGTAATCTCATCAGACGACGCTTCAGAAGAGCTATAGTCCTGATATATTACATTACAGGAAGCTCTGATAGGAGATGTTGCCTGCTCGGAGTCAGACTCATCCTCGGATGTAAGAGGATCGTCAATCCAGCAATGTTCTCCATTTTCAGGAGTTGAGGGAGGAGGTACCTGATGGGCTTCAGGGACTTCCGGCTCTGGATTGTGAGGAATCTCGTTGACGCGGTCTTGCTCTTGTTCTAGAGCGAGACGCTGCAAGATCCTTGCATATTCTTCAAGATCAGGCATGGGAGCCAGATCCTCTTCTTCGTCTTCTCCGTGTGGCTCAACATAGTTGATTTCCACTGGAGCAATGACAGGTGCTGGGTTAACAGCATCTTCTTGTGCAGCCTCTTGGTCTTCTTCATCATCAGACCAGGATCCTTGTGGTTGCAAGGGGTTATACCAGATTACTGGCATAAGGTGAGTTTCAGGAACCCATTCTTCATCGGAGAGATATTCTCCTGTTTCAAGAGATTCCTCCCACTCATCGGTGTAGTTGGGCTCGAATCCATCGTCGGTGTCGCTGGACTCGTATCCATTAATGGAGAATCCAACTACCGAGTTGCAAGAGTATGATACCCCCTGCATGGCTTCTTTTTTGAATTGAGGTGGCATGAAATCACTGAGAGTGAAGTTTCTTACCGCCTTTGAAGTCTCTGGAAGGGACGTTTTTGTTGCCCCGAGTGAAGTGGTAGAGAAGGCCTCTGCCTTTTCATGGACTTCTTGTTTTGGCTGGGTCTTCTCTTGCCGTTTGAGCCTGAGGAGATGTTTCCTAGCCTGCCTTCGCTGTTGAGCTGTCGGCTTTGTTTTTACGATCTCCCAGTTTTCATCTTCCAAGAGATCGGGATGTACCCATATGGGTTGTCCGTCTGGTGTCGGGTAAGGAACCAACACTTCGGACGTTTGAATTCTTTTTATCACCTTGAAGGAAGTAGTGATCTTCTTCTTCGGTGATTTTTGTGTTTGTCCACATGACACCATGTTGACGGAGGCAGGGCCATAATTTTTGTCAAAGGTGATGACTCTGTTTTTCCACATCTCGTTTATCTTCTCTCTCACAACAAAGCTTGATTGAGAGGATGCGAGACCATCTGGTGGTATGGACAGTACCGAGGATCATTGGTTTTGCCAACGTCTCCAGGTCTTTTGGGCTCTGGCAAAATGATTTTGCCATTTGCTAGGAGAGCCTCAAAGATTTCTTCGACGTCTTCATCGAACAGATATTTCTTTTCTACTCGCTCTTTGAAGGCATCAGAGAGTTCAGGTCTCTTACCTGCAGCTCTATTTTCAGCTTTCTTTGGTTGCTGAGGAGCTAACTTGGTTTGCACATTAAGGACCTCTTTCTTCTTTGGTTTAGAGGTTGCAATGGCGGTTGGCTCTTTTCTTGATGACTTCTGACTGTTGAGGTCTTTGATCACAAATTTCAGCTTCCATGGAAGCTTCGAGGAGTTCCCCCAGGTTCTTTGATTTATTGCCGATGATCATGGAGCGGATTTTAGCTCTCATGTTGTTTCGGCAGATGTCGACTAGCGACGCTTGTGGCAGTACATCTGAGCATTTGTACGCCATTGCTTTCCCCTTGTGAATGAAGTCATAAGTTGACTCATTCTCTCCCTGTTTTAGGCTGCAGAGCTGAGCCATAGTAACAGGATGATCCTCACATTGGAAGTGGGTCAGGAAGCGTGTCTCCAGCATAGCCCAGTTCTGAATGGAGTTCTCCGGAAGAGTGGAGTACCAATCGAAGGCCGTACCTTTTAGGGTGCTTGCAAAGAGGCGAATCTTGAGTGCATCTTGATCCGCGATAGCTCCCGTCAAGATCTTGAAGTGGATGACGTGCTGTCTGGCTGATCCTTTCCCCGTATATGTTTGGAGAGTAGGATGCTTGAATTTTGTGGGGAACGGGACCGAGTCCATCCATAAAGGATATGGTGGCTTGATCCCATGCTCTTTGAGTATATCCTCTTCTTTAGCTTTGGCGAGGATACTGTCTACGTCCTTTTTGGTGAGGGCGCGTGACTCATTTTCTTCCCCATTTCCCTCGTTATTGCTATGATTTGGAGGAGGCTCATTGTTCACCTGATTTTGGACGACAAGGAGAAGGTTTTCCATCAGAGTTTCAATCCTCTGCTGGCCTTGTTCCAACTGCTGGATGCGTGTGAGCGCATCATCTCGAGGTGGATTCTGAGGTGGCGGCTCAGAACTTGTAGCCAAGACATTCATCCCTCGGGATTCGAACGAAGAAATCGTCCTGGTGACCGAGTTGGGGCTCATTCTTTTTGATGAAGAGCTTGATGAAGGATTACTCTCCCGTCCTTGGCTGGAAGGGGCAGGAGATTCTTCGGGATGTCTTTGTGTCCTGGTGACGCTACGGGTCACCGGACGTCGGACATGGATTTTTGATGCTGACCTTTGGCGTCTTCTGGTTTTTCCAACCATATGGACGGCAGCAACTTGGTCGGGTCTTTCTTTTTCGACCCATTTGTGGGAGACTTGAAGTGTAGGAGGCTGGGTCCGTTGCTTCTCTAGTCTCTTTTGTCGATATGAAGCACGGCGGCGTGCTCAACGAGCGATTTGAGCTTCAGTCAGCTCTGGCTGGGCTCTGACGATGAAGGATGTGCTCCGTCGGGCGCAGCAGCCGAGCCTGTCTTCTTTGTAGCTAGGCAAGGACAGGATCCGGACCCGGTCCTTTGCCTGTTGCAGCGAAGCTTTAAACCTTTCGAGTTCGGCCCCTGTAGAGATGAAGGGTCGAACTGAAGGAGTGTAGGCCTTGGCAGGTGCTTGTAGAGGCCTGGTGATGCATGATCTGATTTTGGGCCTGTAGGAACAAGCCGGCTCATGCTGGGTTGACTTGGGAGTCAGGTTGGAGATGGGTCTCTCCTCTTTCATGTAGGCAAGAGGGTAGAACTGGTTCTCCTTGAGTGGGGCCAGGTATGCTGGCTTGGTGGAGGTTTGAGACCTCCTTTGTTTTGGGGAAGGTCTTGGAGACCAAGTCTTGGGATAGACCTGGTTGTTTGTGGGTCGAGGCTTCGCGGGGGTGCCGCGGGCTTCGGGCTTTTGGGCGCTCGCCTTTGGTGTCACGGGAGTGACACGTTGAGAGGCGATCTTCTGCTTTTTAGCAGGCGCAGCTTGTTCTTCGGGAAGTGGGAATGGTCCCAGTGTCCCGAAGACGATGGTCCGGGGAGTCGAGGTCGACCCTGAGTTCAGAGAGTTGCCGAGGGAGTTGACGCTTCGGCAGCTGGCGGGGCGCTTGTAAGTGCGCTCGGTTTGCTTCTGTTGAAGCATGAGTTGGTGCTTGTTCTCATCGAAAATAATGGTTAAGGCTGCCATTGTTAGTTTCAAAATTTCTGAAACAAGACCACATCCATTAGTAATCACAAGAATATAATGATCATAAATGGGAATTTCTATGGTTGTCTTTTCAAATCGCTCAAGGGATATGACCCAAGCGACATGAAGAAGGCAAAACGCCATAGATGGTACAATTGTTCTGACAGCGAGCATGGTAGGCTCGAAATGAGCGTTCCAATGACTGCTAGAAGCAATTGTATACCTAAATTCGACTTATCGAGAAGCGGAGCTTGCTCGAGATAAGAAGAATATAAGGTAGGAGTTACAAATGTGCCGGTCACAGATACAGTAGACCCTGAAAGGGCGTACCAGTATTGCTAGGCACAAATGTTGGAGATCGCATCCATGAGATGGGATTCTTTGTTTTGAAATGTCAGAAATGGATTCGTCAAAGAGAGCAGGTGGCATTCCGATTCAAATACGGGCTCAACGATTTTCGCGAGCGCCAGTACTCAGAAGGGAAGAGACCACAATTTCTCGAATCTGAATCCAAAAGTGACGAGTTTTTGGAGATTTTTTTTTTGAAATGATTTTTTTTTATTTTATTTTTTTTATTTTTTTTTAAAAATATTTTTTTATTTATTTTTTTATTTTATTTTTTTTTGAAAATTTTTGTTTTTTTTTTTTTTTTTTTTAGATTTTTTTTTGAAAATCTTTTTTTTTATTTTTTTTTATTTTGATTTTAATTTTTTTAAGATTTAAAGACGAGAGAGTACACATAGGCCTCCTAACCCGGTCTTATGAAACCTCAATTGATAGAATTGCCCCCAGGTAAGGGTAGGATTACTTAATGAACCCGTTTGGAGGACCCTTGCCTAGAACAGTCAAGCTGTCTCCACACTCTGGACAAGGCTTTTCTTGAATCAATCGTGATCAAAGAACGCAATTGGTTTAACCTTAGTGGTCTATGTCCTTCTTTATAAAAAATCCCAAATAGACTCATCGAAGAGAAACGATGGCCCAAAACCTTAGTCGAACGGGCTCAACATTTCTGCAAGCACCAAAGAACGATAGGATAGGATCAAAGTTTCTCAATTTTGAATCCAAACTAAGAAAACTGATTTTTTTTATTTTTATTTTTTTTTAATATTTTTTTTTTGAAATCTCTAATGAACTCATCGAAGAGAAACGATGGTCCAAAACCTTAGTCGAACGGGCTCAACATTTCTGCAAGCACCAAAGAACGATAGGATAGGATCAAAGTTTCTCAATTTTGAATCCAAACTAAGAAAACTGATTTTTTTTTTTTTTGAAATCTCTAATGAACTCATCGAAGAGAAACGATGGTCCAAAACCTTAGTCGAACGGGCTCAACATTTCTACAAGCACCAAAGAACGATAGGATAGGATCAAAGTTTCTCAATTTTGAATTCAAACTAAGAAAACTGATTTTTTTTTTTGAAAAGAGAAAGAATGGAAACAAACTCAAAGAAATAGAAATTTCCAAAAAATCCCATCTCATGTTTTTTAGGATGCAAAATCCAACATAGGCTACCAGCTAGAAAGTAGCCAAGGAATCCGGAAAAGAAGTATAAGCATAGAGCAAAAAGTATGATATGCAAATATTTCATTTCCAAGCACCGTGTTCTCAAATGAACGAGTCCCACCGGGTGTGCCAGCTTGATGGAACGCGCTCCGAGGCGCCGTGGGGCGGCTACCGGGGTCGGCGGAACGTGGGAGTCCGTCGGGTCCGACCCTTTCGCGCCCTGGCGGGCCTGAAGCGTGCATCAACATTTCTTTTATGTGGGTGTGCCAGATTTTCTATTTTACTTGGAATTGCAAGTGGTAATCCGGAGATCAACCTTCGCAAGTAAAAAGGAAATCAACTTCTTTCAAGTTTTCCATTGCACAAATATTTAAGAAAAGAGACATTTTCTTAATTTGCCGTGAAAGGCGATTTTGTTTGGCATTTATAGCCGATTTTGGCGTTTATAGCCGATTTACAATTCTCATCAATAATGAAAAAGACAAGGGTTGTGATTTTTGTCTCTTTTAGAAAAATACAAACTACAATGAAAAGCAAGAAAAGGAAGATCTAACTTTTCAGGAGATTGTGGGGGACTCGTTCAGATTGACGGTCGCAAGCCATGTGTGGGCTTCGCCGTCATCCATGCAGATGAGAACAGAGGATGCTCTTGATTCGCTTGGCTTGGCTATAACCTTAGGTTTTTAGAGGACAAAGACCAAGAGAAGGTCCTATGTCCAATAAAAAGCTAAGTAGACGGGCTGAAAAGCCATGTCTAAGCCATTGGAGGCAGCAGGAGAAGGCAAGGACCTTGGGGGGGGGGGGGGGGGCGGGGGGTGCCCCCCAAGGGACTTTTGTCACCTTGTAGTGGTGGCCGATGCAGAACTTCAACAGAGTTTTTCTCTCTTTTTTTCTTTCTCTGGATACGAGCTCTGGATTCTTTCCGATCGATCGATCTCGATTTTCTGATTTCGATTTTTTTCCTTTTTTCAATGGAATGCTCTCCTATTTATAGGCCTTTGGTAGCCATTTAGGAGGGTTTATGAGCCTTAATGGCTTTAATGGGAGGAGTTACAAGATTTATTTCTTGATTTTGTAACTCCTTTTTCCTTGAATCTGATTGGCCGATGGAGATTAAGGGCTTTTAATCACCTTAATTACCATAATGGGAGGAGTTTCATGGTTTAAATGCCATGAATCAATTGACTTGTAACTCCCAAATGCTTGCTTCTGATTGGGCCGTCCAAAGAAATGAATTAATGACTATAATAAAGCTAGTCAATTAACCACATTAATTGGTCGCCGAGCAGTCGAAGAGTCGCGGGCCGTGCCGTGTCTTCTGGAATTCTTCTGGCGATGATCATCGATGGATCTTCATGCTGATCGACATCGGATGAACATGTAACTTCAGACATTGATAGCTAAGAGCGGGCCGGTGACATCTGTCTTGTCGATTTCTCGATCGGTCGGACAGAAAGAGCACTTTTTTTTGGTCGACCGGTTGGCGATCTTGGAGCAATCAATGATGATTTTGTGCTTTTGGAGGTTGACCCGTGATTTTGACGGATGTCGGAGGATATGAGTCAATTTGAAGCACTGAAAATCACATTTTCAGGAAACCACAGGGGCCAAAGTGCGCGAAACGCGAAAAAAGACGGAAAAACGGGTCACCGGCGGAAAATCCGGTGACCCGGACTTCCATGGTCGCCGGCGACCATGGGCCATGGTCACCGGCGACCATGGGCCATGGTCGCAGGGGCCTGCGACCCTGGGGGAATTTTCCCCTTCGGAGCCCGTTTTGCGGTCGTTTTGAGGTCTTTTTCGTCGCCGTTTTCTTCTGTATTTTTCCTGACATTTCTTCTCATTTATTGGCTTGATTTCCCTGTAGAAAACCTGATGAGAATCCTTGCATTTTTAGAGTGCAAAGTTTCCAATTTTCCGGGAAAGCCGAAGACTTTGTCGCGTAAAGCTGCTGATTTTCCGCCAGAAGCTGAAACTTGGTCAAACGATGTCGGAATGACCTGAAATTTGAGGTGAAGCCTCCTGAGCAATAAATAAGACCAACCATAGGCTTTTGTTTGAGTTTTGAAGCCGTTTGGGGTCCCGTCGATACTTCACTTGATTTTGCTGCAGGGAAAAATGCCGAGCTTTGATTTGTGGCCAAACGATGTCCGATTGACCTGAAATTTGACGGGGAGCCTATTGGAGTCATTTTGAGACGTTCCATGGGTTCCGTTTTGGAGGTCATGGTCCCGGGTTGCTCAGCCGCCGGTAGGCTTGATTTTCTCTCGGAGCATCGAAACCTGGTCAAACGTTGTCGGAATGACCTGAAATTCGACGTGCAGCCTTTTGGAAGCATGTTGAAGCCACTCATGCACTTGGTTTGATGAGCGAAGGCTTCGGTGGTTCCCGCCGCCGGGAGGCTTGATTTTGCTGCTCGAGCATTGATGGAGGGTCAAACGTTGTCGGTTTGACTTGAAATTTGGCATGGAGCCCTTTTGAGACATGCTGGAGTCATCTGTAGGCTCTGATCGAAGTTTTGACGTCAAAGATGATGTCGCCGCCGGGAGCTCCTGTTTAGCTGTCGGAGAAGTGAAGTTAGGCCAAATGTTGTCGAAATGGCCCGAAACTTCATGTGTACTCTTCTCTTGGCTATCTTGAAGGATCTTGCAGTTTTTGTTTGATTCCGACAAGATTTGATTTTTTTGGAGAAATTGCATTGCCTATTTATGGCAGGTTGCGACTTCATCCAGCTTTCTTGATTTGAAGAGGCAAAGTGACATTTTTGGTGTCAACACTCGACCTATTTAAATGGCTTATGTGGTTCAACACCAACCTATTTTACTGCACGTTAGAATTATATGACCCATGGAGGATGCGGGTTAGGTTATCCATGTATAATGAAGGTTAGTTGTGGATTAGATTAACTAGTCAGGTCAGATAATTCTACTGATAGGTCATGCGAATGCAACGTTCATATTTTCTTTGGGATCTACCCTATGGTTCAAAGACATACTTTGTTGAAATACATGAGACATTAGAATGAGATGAGTAAAGACTAAGGGTATCATCAAGAATATAATATGATCGAAACAGATGTTTAGTTTGATTAAAAAGGAATCAATTTGTGTAGAAGCACAAATAGGTGCAATTTATTTTTTCTAGGGTTTCACATAGAATGCTTAACTCATGGTGGACCTTGAGCTCAATTCAAAGTGCCAACAAAAGGTATCGTTGGTCATGCATGAGTTTGAGGTATTTCTCAATTCCTACAACAGTAAAATCTAAGAACCTTCAAAAAATAAAAAAGACTCAACATTAAGTTTTATTACCCTTAAAATAATTTCTTTTATTAATTATTGCATTTTGGATGAGTGATCAAAACTTGATTTAGAAATCATTGGCTTATAGACCATGGTCTTGTTTGGATCCATGGGCTTGGTTGCCTCACAATCAATTCACCAATAAATATCTTTGCTCTCTTTTTACTTATCAACGGTTATTGCAAGAATAGAAAAAAAAAGCTATTCCTTGCATTTAACATAGTAATTGTGTGGGGTGTTTTCTTAATACCGAGGTTACCCCTGACTTAGGTAAAAGTACCAATCAGGGACCGCCTCAATCTCATTTATCCAGCTCGGCAATGTGTCAGCTGGCACCAAGTTAGAGTTTGTATCGGTAAGAGTACCGACCATGCTCCTCTGGGCTTGGCCTCGTGCGTCTCGACAACAGTGCTCGACCTCGAGCGCACCTAGCCTCAGCACCTTCTCCAATTCTGTCCAGTTGACTGAGGTAAGCGCTGAGCGTCTAATCCTCATTATGTGACGAGACAGCTACATTGCAGAATGTACCAGCAGATAGGGTGGTCGCCGGATTCCGGCAAGGGGTTATCCCTACCTGTCAATCACGTCCGCATTAATGGAAAGGATTGGGGAAGATCTGATGGGACAAGTGCTCTCACCTACCCCCACTCAGGAACCTTCCACACTCGTCTATATCTATGCATGGTAAGATCTATGAAAAGGTACGCACTACACAATACAGAGGACTCTTCTCTCATTGCCTGAACCTCTTCTTCTCCACTCACTTCATCCTTTGTTCAGTGATAGCACTAACTCAGGCATCGGAGTGCCTTCGGCTGACAACAGCCAAGGGCTCTGACCTTTGCTCCTCTTCTCCTTTTCAGGTTCAGGACTTCCAGTACACTCAAACCAGCTAAACAGCACCATCAAAAGCTTCATAATTATCTAAATCTAGTCTGTAATTTTTAGGCACTTACAGTATTAGAAATACTTGAATGTATATATTTAGGAAAGTACAAAATTATTAAATAGTAGAAGTCAGAGACAAGGCACAATAATAAAAATCAAATAAACTAAGAAAGTTTAAGATATTTCACTACCCATTTGAGGATAACCCAATCCTAGAAGCAATCCAAGGAAAGGACTAAGCTTAGCAAGAAAACGAGCACTTGAGAATCTTATTAATAAGATTTGATAAAGGAGAATCATGTAGATAACATTCTAATGCTGAAAATGATTGGTCTAACTGATCAACCTTCATTCCCATTAATATCTTCAATAACCTCCAACACATAAGAAAAAACACAAGCTTTAGGGAAGCCACATCCACTTACAAAATCAAAGAAACTAAAAAAGTTTAAGATATTTCCCTGCTTGTTCAGGGATAACACTATCCTAGAAGCAATCCAAGGGAAGAACTAAGCTTAGCAAGAAAATGGGCACTTGAGAATCTTTGGAATAAGATAAACGTTGATGCAGGAGGAAAATTTAGATAACATTCTAATGTCCAAAATGATTGGTCTAATTGATCGGCCTTCATTCCCATTAATGTCTTCAATCACCTCCAACACATAAAAAAACACGAGCTTTTTAGCCTCTTCAAAGTAAGGAGGGTTGTGGCTGCTTCTGTTTCTTTGGAGTAAGAGAGTTTTGGGCCATAAGAAGAACCTACAAAAAAAAATAGAGACAAATAATGGGTACATCGCAATGAAATAGTTGATTTTTATAAGGCTATAGAAATTGGTTACTGAGTCAGGTTGAACTTATTAATGATTTATAATTAAATGAAAATAAATATCGACATAAATTGAAAGGTGACCTTTTTCAGCTCTTCTATATGGATTTCAAGTTGTTCAGTATATGCCTGAGACATTGAAAAAGGTCAATGAAACTTTATATTTGAACTCCTATAAATTGGATGCTTGGCCTACTATACTCTGCTGTCCATATAAATAATCTCACCATGAGAGCATGCCATATAGTGTAATAATAAGGATATTGAATCATACCTTTTTTCTTTCTCTATATCTTGTAGCATATTCCCTATTTTTCATCTTCCTTCTGAGCTTTTTCTGTGCATCATTCAGAAGTTCCCTCCTGTTCTTATTCCCTTTTCTTTGATTAGCTCTCTTTCCTGATGTACCTTCTCCAACAATGGGTACTGAGGCAACTGCTTCTATAGTTGGTTGATTCCTTGGTACTGTGGAGCTACAAATTGGATTATTACTATTAAGTATTTGGTTTTGGTTTTGGGACTGTAGATGTTCAAAGAGGGTGTTGTACAGTGGTGGTGGGTTTGTGCCAGCTTTACAATATGGAAATGTAGGATACATGGTTTATCGTTTTGATGGGATAGGTTTGGAATTGATTTTTAGAAGCTTTGAAAGTTAAAGATGGTCTGTATCTACTATGAGAATAAGGAAATGAGTAAGAATGATGGAATTCAGTCCATATATTAAGATTGATGGAATTCAGTCCATATATTTCTTCATGCAACGATCTACATCAGAGAAAAATTAATAAATCTTAGTTTAGATCTATCAAATATTTTGGTCATGAATAGTGAAAAGGATGAAAAATATACTATTTATCTTCAACAGGCAAACATCAAATTAAATCTCATAGGCCTTAGTTGTACATGATAGCTTTTAATAACATGCAATTATCTATCCAACTATTGTTGTTTCTTACCACTAAAAAAGATGCAATATTTCATGAGTTTGGTGTGATTTTAGAAAAAAAGATTTAAAATCTAAACCATTTGTGTGAAAACCTTAATTATTAGAATTGAAGAGGAAATCAAGGAAAGTAAAATAAAAGATTAATTTCTCAAAACATCCAAGCATTTTACTAAGTTTTCTAGCTTTAAATGTTTCTAAATTAGAAAAGAGAAATAACATTATATGATGTAACACATTCAATCTTGAAAAGGATGACCCATTAAAATTGTTAAATTAGATTTCACCCAAAAAAACATAAATCGATTGAAGGAAATGGCGAGAAGTTTAAGTTTGTTATTAAAAAAAAAAAAATAATAATAATAATAATAACAGCAACGAGATAAGAAAGGGACTACACTTTTCCATTTGTATTCCCTCCATCTTCCAACCTATTCTGTTTTAATGTGGAGCCAATGTTCAATGATCAAGACTGTTTTTTCTTTCTTTTTCTTTTTTCTTTTTTATTTTTTTTTTTATTTTTTGCTTATAGGCAATATTGAAGAGGGAGAAAGAACAGGGCAGGGGGCCCTCATTCACAGGAAGAAGCCAAAACAAAGAAATTTTAATGATCAAGACTGTTGAAATCATGATCCAAATGTAGTATTTCTAACCAAGAAATTTCCCAAATTGAAAGATTCTACCTCTTAATCATCACTTTATTTCCTTTCAATCAGATTATCTGATGTTGAATATCTTAATTAAAAGTTTTGTATATCATTGAGTCATAGCTTGAGTCTGGGTCTAAAAGTCAAATCTGGGTTTCGATGTCTTATAAAAATTAATTAATTCATTGATATATGTTGGCTATATCGGTTAATAGTTATAAAATCCAGTACCAGAACTATTTTTATGTATTTGTCTCTTGGAAACTAGTTATATCAACAGACCAGATCCATGCTAGTGCTAATTCTCAAAAATAAAATAATAATAATAAATAAAATCAAAATAATAATAATAAAAATAAAATAAAATCATGTGACCTTGAATACAAACATATAAACCATGGTCGCATGGATCTCAAGAACAAACATGGATCTGCAAATATTATGCAAACGGAAAGAAAATGGCAGGTTTAGCTCAGGGAATGAAAATCTATGCTACAAACATGATTAGAGCCTCTTTAGATCTATAGAAATCTAGTAACAGACAACAATGACAAAATAGAATAAAAGATTCATACCAGAGCGCACATTAGATTCACTCTTTCTGCAAGGGGGAAGGGTAATTATTCAAGAAGGACCCTAGCTCTCTCATTCCATGGAACTCTTGTAAATCTTGTGTGTTCCTATACATGGAGCAAGCCCTATATGGGGTATTTATAACAAATCTCATTTAACGCTTTTTCGTTGATTTACATTTTAGCCCAAAATTTATGCCTAGTGGCACAGTACCATTCATGGTTGTTCTTGGGGATAAGGTTTTTCTCTTCTTCTTCTTAGTAATCTTCACATTGCAAGTTGATCAATGCTTCTAGCATTCGCGATTCTCCAAGTACGCTAGCAATGTATCGCCTTTGAAACCTCAGAAAAAAAAAAAGCAAAAAACTCGAAGCACAAGAAAGCCAATCCAAGAGCATTGAGGATTGGGAAGGAGTAGCCGAGCGCACCATTTTATTATTATTAATAATTTAATTAGAAAAATGAAATTTGAAGAAAGTCATTTCCTTTTCCAATGTTGTTCGGTTTATTTGGGCCATGTCCAAATGAAATTTTTTTTTTTAAAGTTGATCCAAGTTTACGACAAGACGTACAAGACAGGTTTTATGGCAGTTCTACTTTCCTATTTATAGCACGAATTCTAAAACGTAAAAAAGCGTTGCAAATAAAATCCAAATAAATTCAGCTAAGCATATTTTTGGCGAACATCATTCACACATTGCAATTTTAGAGGCCTCATGTAATATTTATATATATATATATTTATAATATCAGTTTTTGTATATAAAATCTCGAGAGGATTTATATTATCCACATGAGTTCACAAAAGCTTGATTCTCCCTGGTGACATCGATGTTTTATGTACTACAACGTTCGGCTGGGTCAGTTTTCAATTTCCATATTGTCAATCTCATCCTATTTAGTAAGCAGACATAATATTTAGACCAAGTTCCATTCCACTGATAGGTATCTTAGCACATTTGAGCTAAATATGTCAGGGCAAGCTGAGCCTTTATTAATATAATTTACCAATCCAAAATCATTTTACTTGTACTGGGCTAGAAAATGAGACAAATCCAGCCATGCTCTATAGAGTGATAGGGCCAAATTAAATAGACAACAATAATAGATGATTAACGCACATTGAAAAATAGATTCCTACAAATAAGAAGGTCTAGCTGTTCAAGATTCAACCTCATTTTTTCTACTGAATGTATTTTGGATTGAGCTGATAGATCCAACATATATAAATAGAAAACACTGACCCATGAATGAACCTCAAAACAATAGTAACCAGAATATAGCATACATGAGAAGGTCCAACCATTCAAGATTTGGCATTATCTTTACAAATGAATTTGGACAAGCTGATAATTAATATTGTAAGATCTTGTTGGTCTAGGCATTCAAGATTTGGCTTGGGCCAAATTAAATAGACAACAGTAATAGATGATTAATGCATATTGGAAAATAGTTTCCTACAAATAAGAAGGTCCGGCCATTCAAGATTCGGCCTTATCTTTTTTAATGAATGTATATATTAGATTGAGCTGATAGATCCAACCTAAATAGAAACTACTAACCCATGAATGAATCTCGAAACAATAGTCTCCAAAATTTGCATACGTGAGAAGGTCCAACCATTCAAGATTCGGCATATCTTTACAAATGAATGTGGACAAACTGTTAATATGTTGTTGGTCTAGGCATTTAAGATTTCGCTTGGGCCAAATTAAATAGACAACGGTAATAGATGATTATGCACATTGAAAAATAGTTTCCTACAAATAAGGTCTAGCCGTCCAAGATTTAGCCTAATCTTTTCTAATGAATGTATATTGGATTGAGCTGATAGATCCAACATATATAAATAGGAATGAACCTCGAAACAATAGTCTCCAAAATATAACATGCATGAGAAGGTTCAACCATTCAGAATCTTGCCTTATCTTTACAAATAAATGTGGACATGTTAGCATAAGATCTTGTGGGTCTAGGCATTCAAGATTTGGCTTGGGCCAAATTAAATAGAAAACACTAATAGATGATTAATGCACATTAAAAAATAGTTTCATACAAATAAGAAGATCTAGCCGTTCAAGATTCTGATAGATACAACATAACTAGATACTGCTAACCCATGACCTCGAAACAGTAGCCTTTAAAATATATCAGACGTGAGAAGGTCCAACCATTAATCAAGATTTGGCCTTATCTTTACAAATGAATGTGGACAAGTTGTTAATGTAATATTTTGTTGGTCTTGGCATTCAAGATTTGTCTTTACCCTATTCTAATTAGTGCATACTATCTTTAGTTGATAGACCTAACTTAAATAGACAATATAGCAATGGATGAAAATCTACCTTGAAATATTAGATTCCTAAATATGTCATAGGTGAGAAGGTCAAGTTGTTCATGTGCAATATGTCGAACCCATCATCTGATTATTTCACACAAAGAATCAAAGCTTTAATTGGCCACCTATTTACCCAAAGATTCAAATCTTTAATTCAGCTAGGTCGCCGTTAATGTAATCTTATAGAAAAGGTAATCTGATTATTTACTAGAGACGGGGACTGCTTAGTTGGTTAGCTAGCTCATTTCTCGCCCGGCTCCCTAGCTATTAATCCATGATGGGTATATTGCTCTCTTTTTTCCGTGTGTGTGGACGACCTCTTCCCACATATGTGAGCTCTATTGGGTCTCAACCCCCATGACTAGGGTACCAAAAAAATTACTACAAGAAACTCCAACTACAAATTGAACTATAGGGAAAAAATTACGTCCAACACTGACCTCAAGACTACCCAAAACTAGCTGAAACTGAGTTATGGCTCCCTAAACTAGACTTGAGTTAATTCATCAGGGCCAACTTAATTTGGTGACTTTTACTCCTTGGGAATGTATACAATATGGGATTCTAATATGATTTCTTTGAAGTTCAAGCATGTAGAAAGTCTCGTCTAATTACTTTTTATCTCAACATTATTTGCAGCCTCATTTTGGTTATTAGGTTGATGATCTACCCTCTAGGTCAAAGGAATGCAATGTCCCTAAATTCGTTGGGATCGCTTGGCTGAAAGTCACAACGCATCATAAATAGATCAGTAAGAATTGGGTAAAGAATTGAATCAAGCTAGTTGCATGAAAGAGATGTTCAGTCTAGCTGAACACGAATTAATACAAGTGAATAGAAAAATAAAGATGTGCAATTTGGTCTTATCAAATCTAGTGGACCACTTGAAAGAGCGATATATATATATATATATATATATATATAGGGAGATGCTCTTATAATAGATATCCCCAATGCCAACAATTTAAATGTTAGAGCTCCCACCCATATCTCTCATATAAAGTAAGAGATATCTCTCATAGAAGCATCTCCCACATATGCATATATATATATATATATATATATATATCTGTGTATGTATGTATGTATGTACATTCTGATGGATTTTTATCTTTAGATAATGTTAATTGGTTAATCATCAAATCTATGAATTAAGGAATAGTAATTTTCTAGATTCTACGTTCTAGGTCCCTCTCCCACTTCAGATCCTCAAGTGATGATCAACACAATTTGAAGAAAATTAGGAGTCTCACAGAAACGCACCCGGTACAGAATCGATCCTCGCTCGAGAAAGCATTTAGGTCATTCGAGTGAGACTGGGAATTCACCAGACAGAATCAAAGTTCGCTCCAGCGAATGAGTCAGTTATCTTGTGCGAACTTAATATGCATTTCCCGATTTTGAGCCTAATTGCCATTCTTAATCCCATCCAAACTGCCTCTATTTCACACGACTTTTGGCCTATATATTCTTGCCCCAAGCAACCCAAAAGTTAACTCTCTCCAACTCTAACTTGAGAGATCCATCATCCTCTCCGGAGCCATCAGTTTGAAGTGTTGACGGTTCAAGCTTTGGAGTTCTTTCCATCTACTCTCTCGTAGTAGATCAACCTTGAAGAAGCGTTCAAGGTGTTGGTTTCAAGAACGGTGAAGGTTTACGACAAGGCATCGGTAAATCAAGGAGTTCTTAAGTTTAGTTGCAACTAGGAAGGGTACTGTAAGTTTTGTAACTTTCTTTCTTATGGTGTTTGGTTGTCTGTTGGCCTAGACGATAAGAACCGTGGTTTTTTTTCCAAGTAAGGTTATCCACGTATAAGTCCCGCTTCTCCTTTTTTTTTGTGTGTTTGATTGATTTTTAATTGGATTTAGGTTAATTGGCTAGTTTAATAATTGGTATTGAAATTTAATAGAGATACTGGTTAAAAGGACCCTAGCCCATGTTAAGGCTTAATCGAATTTCAGGATCAATTATGGAGATTGAGATAAGATTGAACTAATAAACGTTAGCAACCCATCCACTGCCAAATACCATAGATATATTTAAAGGACCTTCGACACAAGTAATAAATAATCATAGAAAGGAAAATATGGCTTAGAGTATTCAACTCCTTTGGGACTCTAAGATCACAAGGTTTAAAATGCTAGGAAAGACGTTCTCTTGGCATGATTTGAAGGTGTTGCTCAAGTGTTGCGGTAGAAAAATCTAGGAACCTACAAGAAATTTAAAAAAATAAAATTTTGAATAAACAACAAATTATTAATTTTTGAACGATTCAAGATTTCATTTTAGATGATTGATTAAAGCTTGGCCCCTGTTTGAATCTAGAGCTCCGTTGCATTGCATTCAAATTAGCTATAATTCTAAGTGTAATTTCAATTGGTTGTATAGCAAGAGCAAAATAACTATCGGTCATCTCATTCCGAGATCTCTACCTAATTAGGTCTACTGTGATATTGATAGTATCCTAAAGAGTTTCTCGCTTTCCAACGAAAAGGATGCTCTGCTTTGGACAAGAACAAATTCTACTTCTTTTCCTGTTGATGTTGCTTTGGATTCTATTAGAAGTTAGAACAAGAAGTTCCTCAAAAATCTGGTCGAAATTTGCTGGGAGCCGCTTCTTTTTAGGGCCATAGTAGCTTTCTTTCCCTGGAAATTGTTCCACTTCAAACTACGAACCAGTGACTAGCCCCACACAATTGATGTGTTGTTGGCTTCCCGTTGTCAAGACAACAACATTGAGTTAACCAAAGCCATTTGTTGGGTTTATGGGTTTGATTCTTGGCTCGTTTTATACGCTCAACTCATTTGTATTAGAGTTGAAGGGTAATTTGGTATTTATTCAAAATTACATATTATTTCATTTGGTTGTAACTAAAATGTGGGGAAAAACTCTTTGGTGGAAAAGAAGAAGACGAGTTTTCTGTGTGGACATCAGTGTGAAATCATGGAACCACGTAAATTTGTATTTCCTTTTGTGTGGCTTGATTTGTTTGCTCATTGATCGCACGCTTCTGCACATATGATCACAACAAATTGGTATCAGAGCATTGTTGTGGTACGCGATCGACGGCAAGGTCGGTGAGATTAAGGTGGGCCACGATTGTTGATCGGAGAAGAAGTCGTCAGTTCAATCTTAAGCGCTACAGAACGCTGCTGCAGAAGGAGATCAGTTTGGATCTAGCGTTTGGTTTCCCGGTTCTGATTGAGGAAAGATAAGAAGCCGGATTGGGAACACTTCGTCTGGCCGATTCAATCAGAGGATTCTGATTTGATCGAGGTGGGCCACACGCTCTGTTGCAGATCGTCGGAGACTCCGGAACGAGTAGTTGCAGGGAACAGGGAGGATCTAGACATCGAATAGAGTTTTGATCATCTGTTGTTGAGGCCTTCACATCGCCTGAAGTGAAGGAGAAGAAGGGTTCTGTACCATGTTGTAGTTGTCGAAGAAGAAATGGGTGGTGTCACGCCCGGTGTTTGCTGCTGTACTAGAGAAAAAGTTCCGTCGGGCGTCGCCTGTGCTGCACATCGCCAGAGGAGCATCCCCGCGCCGTGTGATCCTCAGAAGAGGAGGCAGTAGGCTGCATCCACGGTTCTGTAGCAGAACCCAATCGAAGGAGAAGACCTGTAGCAGTCCAGGTCAGGTCCAATTTGGGCCAGTTTAGCCTGACTAGTGAAACAGGAAGCCCATTCCAGCAGTGCAGCTGACGTCAGCAGTACGGTCAGCGAAATCATTGACTAGATTTACGGTCAGAATTTTTTTGCACTCTTCGGGGCCATTCGGACGCTGATTTGCACTCTGTTTTCTTCCTATGGACTCGTATTGATGAGATCTAGGATTTGAACGACGTGGATTGATATTTTGACGGACAGAAAAAAATGGCACGCTCATCATTGGCAAAGACAACATTTCGAATGCAACATTTGAAGTTCTGAAATCTGATGGTACCAATAACTTTGGTACGTGGCAATGTGAGGTTAGAGATGTTCTAAGCTAACAAGAGTTGGAAATTGTTCTGAAGGATAAACCTTCAGATATGGAAGATAAGGAATGGTAAAAGATTAATCGTCAGACATGTAGCACCATCAGATTATTTCTCGCGATGGATCAGAAAAACTCAGTGATGAGAGGAACTTCTGCAAAAGAGTTGTGGCAGAAATTGGAGGAAAAGCATATGACAGAGCTTGGAGAATCGGATCTACTTGAAGAGTAAACTTTTCCGCTTTGAGTATCGTTAAGGTATTTCTATAACTGAACATCTTGATGATTTTTTTAAAATTATTGCTGATTTGATGAATATTGATGTGAAAATCAATGATGAGGATAAGGCATTACTTCTTATGAATTTACTTCCCGATAGTTATGATCATGTTGCTCACACTTTGATTAACAGAAAGACTAAGGTTAAATATGATGTTGTGTCTGCTGCTTTGATGAATAATGAATATCGGAAAAAGGACAATCAGGCCCACATGGATTCATCGTTTGATGCATTGACAATAAAAGGCAAATCAGATGATAGGACATCTGATAGTAAATCTCGTTCTAAATTGAGAGGAAAATCTAAACCACCTGCAAAAGATGAACGTGCCTTTTGTCACAAAAAGGGGAATTGGTAAAATGATCGTCCAAAGTTGAAAAACAGGAACAAAGTTAAATTTGATGGAAACATTGGCTACAGTGGGGATCATGATTTTGAATTTAATTTGACTATTTCTTCATTGGTATGCCATTCTGATGAGTAGACTTTAGACTCGGGTTTTACCTATCATATGTGTCCCAATAGAAAATGGTTTTCTAACTTTCAAGAGTTGGATGGTGGAACGTTTTTGATAGGCAATGATAGTGCCCGCAAAACAAAAGGGATAGGGAAAATTCGTTTGAAGATGCATGATGGAGCAATTAGAGTTTTGATAGATGTTCGGTATGTACCGGATTCGAAGAAGAACCTCATCTCATTGGGTGCTTTAGACTCCAATGACTTCAAGATTACCATGGAAGGTGGAGTTCTAAAAGTTGTTTCTGGTGCACTTGTGTTGATGAAAGGTGTCCGAAGAGGTAATTTGTATTTCTTGCAAGGGAGTACAGTTATAGGTGGAGCAGCAACAATATCTGATAGTTCCAATGAAACTATTATGGACACTACCAGATTGTGGCACATGCGTCTAGGGCATGCTGGAGAGAGAGCATTGCATGGTTTGGTTAAGCAAGGCTTGTTGCAAGGTGGAAAGACTTGCAAGTTGGGATTTTGTGAACATTGTGTTTTTGGCAAGCAAACAAAAGTGAAGTTTGGCACCGCGATCCATTAGACTCAAGGCACACTAGACTATGTTCATCCAGATGTATGGGGTCCTACCAAGGTGGCATCATTAGGAGGTATGCATTACTTTGTTATATTCATTGATGACTTCTCCAAAAGAGTATGGGTGTACATCATGAAGCACAAGGATGAAATCTTAAATGTGTTCTTGAAGTAGAAGAAAATGATTGAAACACAAACCGGCAGAAAGATCAAAAGGCTCATGTCGCGACCTCGGACCGAGACCAGGGCCCGCGGCACATGATTTTTATGGTTACGGTTTCCCACAGGTTCCCGCGGTGAGGATCCCTAAAATGGGGACTAACTCACACGATCATGTTTGTCGAAGCGTGTAGCAAATCATATTAAGACAAAGCATGAATATTTCAATTGCAAGATTAAGCACATCAATATCAAGACATAATATCATAAAGAGGAAATATAACATGGCATTCCCATCATAGTTAAAGTTTCACAACTAACCCAAAGGTAAGTTAAGTTTGTTACATCCCAAATAAGAGGCCAACAAAGGCCAAAACATCCAAAAGTTTAAATAGAACACCCATAACAAAATGACACGATTATCACGATCCCGCCCTACTTCTAGTTGACGTCGTCGGGCTACCACTCTCAAGCTTGGGTGGCTCAATAGCCTCCTCATGACGCTCCTCCTCAAAGGCAGAGTCGCCTGCACCTGAGCACCAAAAAAACAAGTATCAAACACAACGGTTTGGCATGTAATCAATTAGAATTTGAATAAACAATGCTAAAACAGTTCATGAATGATATATATTTCAATTTCACAAAACTAGCATGAATACATATAATATCATGAATAGTTAGTCCACAATGAGCCATCCTTTCTCCATCATACTTGATGATAAGAGTAAGCACGCACGCAAGCACGACATGCAAAACACGATCCCATGCCACACGAGGTAGATGAGGAGCCAGCAGAACCGGAGCACGACACGGTGTATATTATAATACACGACTAATATGCAGACGGTCTACATGTTTAAGGACCCCTGAACAGTAGATCAAACTAAAGGGGCAGTCTAAGCTCAGTGGTGTTCACTTGAATTCATGAATGCACAAAAACATGGCGATACACATTCTAGACAGATTGAAATTAAGGGAAAAATCACTTGTCAAAATGAGGCAAGACACGGCTAGCAAAATAGCATAAGTAATATGCCTATCGAACTTAGGAAGTGATCCCCTTTTTCATTCTTGAAATAGATCTTCAAATGAGCTTAATCTTGAAATTCAAAACACGTACACGACGATATTTATTGTATCAAAACTGAAGTTCGAACACGAAGTCTATCAAGCATATGTTAAGACCTTTCATTGACTCTTGTGTAATTGAAGCCCAAATGTCGGTAGAATAAAACGAATTGGTGTCCCCGAAGATAGAATACATTTCAGATTTCCAATTACACAGTGTCAAGCTAAAGCCCTTAACATAGTCTAGTTTCATTCCTCAATAAGCCTTTGAAAGAAAACAAGACAAAACAATCTTGAATCAGCTTAGGTCTAATCGAGCAGGTGCCCATCCACTCGAGTGGACTACCCAAGAGACCTGTCCGCTTGAGCGGGTAGAGTCATTGCCTGCAGTCTCGCCAAACAGAGGCATGCTCGTTTGAGTGGGCTAGCGTGTGCTCGAGCGGGCATGGCTTCTGGCTTGCTCTGCACCAGGCAGTGGCTTGGTCAGCTCGAGTGGCCTCCTGCGCGCTCAAACGAATAGGCTGCTGCATATGCTCGTTGAGTGCAGAAATGCACTCCCTTTTGCACATTTTTCTGATCTTTTCCTCCATTCTTCTCACTTCTAAACCACCTACAATCCCCTGAGCCTCCATGCTTTCCAAGGGATCAATTCAAACATTTAAACCATTCAATTACTATTCCATTCAGCAAACAACTCCATTTGCTAAACAAGTCTTATGCTTACAATTCTAAAAATAGAAATTCCGAAGTTTGGAAAACCATTAACAACAATACATGTAAAGGCAAGGAAAACCAACTATGAAGCATCTAAAGATGACACGAATTGAAAATTTAGTACAAGAATGATGCAATTTCAAGGTAAAAGTGCATTCAAATCACACATGCAACATCACTCCCATAAAGATTACTTGCCTTAGCCCAAATGAAATACAAATCCTTTTCAAGCAATCCTACCCAAGAGCTGAGCCAAAATCTACAAAAAGTCCCAAGAAAAACCATTCTAAATACCACAAATTTCAAAAACAAAAACTCATTTCAACAATGGGTTTACATTTATGAAAAATAAGTCCCTTAGGAGTTCAAAGGACTCTATTGAGAAAGGGGGCTGGAGCTCTTACCTAGAGGTGTCCAAACAAGGAAGACACAGATGGGAGGAAGATAAAAATCTGCAGGATTTCTACGCAAGTGATATCCAGTTGAAGCCTTAAGGAAGAGGAAGAAGAAGATGGTCTCAGATTTCGATTTGGAGTCCTCTAGCTATGGCATGCAAGATGGAGTAATGGAGAAGAAGAGCTTTCTTCTTCTAAGCTCTAGTCTCCAAAGAGTTGCATAAATGGACGAGAGTGAGGGAGGAGGTGAGTTTTAGTGAAATGAAAGTGGGCCCCAACAGGTTTGGATCTTGTGTTTGCTAAAACATAGTCTTGCGGGCCCCGAATGAAATCGGCGAAGAAGGATAAAATAATCCTCGAAAAATCTAGTTTCCAAAAAGTATAACTTTAGCATGATTTTGAGATTTCGAAATTCGTGTCCAGATTTGAGTGTGAAATGTCAATTTTACCCTTTGGCCCCAAAACTTTGTTTTTGGGCTTCAAACGAAGACGGGTTAAACACAAAAGTTGTAGAAAATAATAAAATCATTCAAATTAAATCAAAACTACAGTTAAGAATCGAATAACCAGAATTAACCTCCCATACTTGCATGTGCACTCAGGGCCTCCTTGAGCGTGTTTGACTAAAACTAAACGCTCTCAAAATTTCCAAAGCTATGTCCAAGCTAAAACCAAATCTTGTTCTAACCCAGCGATCACTAAACCCATTTAAGACAAAACACTCACTTAATTAGAGCTAATCGAGCTAATCTGGGTCGGGGTCTAACATCCTCCATCCCTTAAGGTATTTGGTCCACCAAATAAAATAATTTTACCTCTGGTAACAAATGTGGATACTTTCTCTGAACTTGATCTCTTAATTCTCATGTGGCTTCTTCTGACTCGTGATTTTCCCAAAGTACCTTGACCTAATGAGTAGTCCGATTTCTCAATTCTTGCTCCTTGGTATCAATGATTCTGATCGGCTTTTCCACATACGAGGCATCTTCTCGAATCTCTTATGGCTCGTGTTATAATATATGAGAAGGACTAGGAACATCTTTCTTAAGATGGAGACGTGAAATATGTTGTGTGCCCCAAAGAGCTCCGGCGGTAACGCAAGTCTATAAGCAAGGTCTCCAATCTTGCTCAAAATCTCATACGGACTAATAAACCTTCTTGACAATTTGCCCTTCTGTCTGAACCTCAGAATTCCTCTAACCGGTAAAACCTTCAAAAATACCGTCACCCACTTGAAACTACAATTCTCTTCGGCAAGTGTCCGCATAGCTTTTTTGTCTGCTTCTGGTGACCTTTAAACAGTCCTGAATCAATTTTATATTGTCACTTGTCTTCCCAACCATCGTCGGTCCACGAAAGCTACGCACACCAACTTCTTCCCAGCAAACCGGAGTTCTGCATCTTCTGCCATTGAGTGCTTCAAAAGGTGCCATACTGATTATAGAGTGGTAACTGATGTTATAAGCGAACTCACAAAGCGGTAAGTACTCATCCCACTGAGCCTTGAAATTTAGCACACAGGCACGTAGCATGTCTTTAAGAGTCTCTATTGTTCATTCTGATTGGCCGTCTGTTTGAGGGTGATATGCTATTCTGAATTGTAGTTTGGTACACAGGACTCGAGAAGAGTTCTCCAAAATCTTGAAACAAATATGCTATCTTTGTTTGAAGTGATGGAGACGGGCTGACCATGCTTACTGACGTTCTCATCGATAAACAATTTTGCAAGTGGTGCCATATGCATCATATTCCTTGTCTTCATCGGAATGAAATGAGTAGACTTTGTAAGGCGGTCTACAATAACCCATATTGCATTATTCCCCTTCTTGGTATCTGGCAATCCAAAGACGAAATCCATGGTGATGTGCTCTCATTTCCATTCCGGGATCTCCAACGGTTGTAGCAAACCTGGAGGCTTCTGATGTTCTGCTTTAATCAACCGACAAGTTAGATAACGAGACACAAAAGCTGCTATCTCTCTCTTCATGTTGTTCCACTAGAATCTATTCCTCAAATTATAGTACATCTTCGTACTACCCAGATGTGTTGAGTATCTTGTGCTGTGGGCTTCAGTCATTATCTCATTCTTTAGATCATCCAGATTAGGCACACACAACCAATCACAGAAATATAATATTCCATCCGAAATCCGGAAATCTGGACGCTCGGCAATATGCTCCACAGTCTTTGCCAAGTCTGGGTCTTGCAACAGACTGTCTTTGATCTTCTAGATGAAGGTAGGTTCAGACACGGTCATATTTGCTAACATCACACCCTTCTTTGGTGGCTTCACTTCCACTCCAAGCTCTTCAAACTGTTGAAAACACTAACTCCTCTCAAACTGGCTATGGTCACTGATTTTCTGCTCAACGCATCAGCCACTACGTTCACTTTGCCCGGGTGATACTTAATTGGAAAATCATAATCTTTGATGTATTCCATCCACCGTCTCTATCTCATATTCAAGTCCTTCTGCAAGAACAAGTATTGCAAACTTTGGTGGTCTGAATGGACTTTGAATTTCTCTCCGTAGAGGTAGTGTCTCCACATCCTCAAATTATAGTACATCTTCGTACTACCCAGATGCATTGAGTATCTTGTGTTGTAGGCTTCAGTCATTATCTCATTCTTTAGATCATCCACATTAGGCACACACAACCGATCACAGAAATATAATATTCCTTCCGAAATCTGGAAATCTGGATGCTCGGCAATGTGCTCCACAATCTTTGCTAAGTCTGGGTCTTGCAATTGACTGTCTTTGATCTTCTGGATGAAGGTAGGTTCAATCACGGTCATATTTGCTAACATCACACCCTTCCTTAGTGGCTTCACTTCCACTCCAAGCTCTTCAAACTGTTGAAAACATTAACTCCTCTCAAACTTGCTATGGTCACTGATTTTCTGCTCAATGCATTAGCCACTACATTCACTTTACCCGGGTGATACTTAATTAGAAAATCATAATCTTTGATGTATTCCGTCCACCGTCTCTATCTCATATTCAAGTCCTTCTGCGAGAAGAAGTATTGCAAACTTTGGTGGTCTGAATGGACTTTGAGTTTCTCTTCGTAGAGGTAGTGTCTCCACATCTTCAAGGCAAATACAATTGTTGCCAATTCCAAGCCATTAGTTGCATAGTTCCTCTTATGATCCTTCTGTCTTGAGCCATAAGCAATCACTTTACCATCCTACATCAATACACAACACAGTCCCATATTCGAAGCATCTGTATACGCAATAAATCCACTGCTGCCTGATGGTAATATGAGAATTGGAGCTATGGTTAATCTTCTTTTTAGCTCTTGGAAACTTACTTTACATTGCTCAGTCCAAACAAATGGAATAGTCTTTCGGGTCAATTTTGTCAAAGGTGCTGCAATGGATGAAAAACCTTGGGCAAATCTTCGATAGTAACCTACTAACCCCAAGAAGCTTCTGATTTCAGTCACACTGCTAGGTCTCTTCTAATTGACAACTACTTCAATCTTGGATGGATCAACTGCTAAACCTTCTCTTGAGATGATGTGGCCTAGAAAAGCTGCTTGTTCTAACCAAAATTCACACTTGCTAAATTTTGCATATAGCTGGTTGTCCCTCAAAAGCTGCAACGCTATCCTCAAGTGCTCTTCATGATCCTCCTTACTCTTAGAATTCATGAGAACTTCGTCAATAAACACCACCATGGAGTGATCCAAGTACCATGCAAAGACTTTGTTCATGAGAGCCATAAATACAGTGGGTGCATTTATCAAACCAAAGGGCATCACTAAGAACTCGTAATGCCCATATCTTGTTCGGAACGTTATTTTTGGCACGTTTGACTCTCTAACCCTCAACTAATGATACCTTGATCTCAAGTCTATCTTGAAAAAATTAAGCTGCTCATTGCAATTGGTCAAACAATTCGTCTAAACTTGGCAATGGATACTTGTTCTTGACGGTCAAATGGTTCAATCTTCTATAGTCAATGTACATCTCCAAGCTTCCATCTTCCTTCTTCACAAAAAGAACTGAGGCTTCCCAAGGTGAAACACTTGGCCTAATGAAGCCTTTGCCCAACAATTCTTACAACTGACATTTCAATTCACCTAATTTGGCTGAAGCCATTTTATAAGGTGCAATAAAGATGGTGTTGTCCCCGGTAGGAGCTCAATTGTGAACTCGACTTCTCATCAATAGGTTGCCTTCTGCTGCGATCGAGGATAAAACACCCATTGAGGTATGGTCTGGAAAACCCGCTACTGATTATGATAAATTGTATATATTTGGTTGTCCTGCTTATTTCCATGTCATAGAGACTAAGTTGGATTCAAGGGCCAAGAAAGCTAGCTTCTTGGGTTTCAGTAGTGGTGTGAAAGGATACCAGCTATGGTGCCCAAATTCAAAGAAACTTGTTCTGAGCAGGGTTGTGACTTTTGATGAAGCTATATGTGTAAACAGAACACCCAAAATGGCTCTCAGGAGGGGAGCAAGGTCGATGGTAAATCGAAGCAGGTGGAGTTTGAAATCATCGCAGTTGAGTCAGATGGTGATGATACATATCAGGAGAAGACTCCATCTCAAGAGCCTCAATAAGAGCAAGAAGAAAAAGATTCTATCGCAGCCAATAGACCAAAAATGAATATTCGAAAACCTCAACAGTTCACTGATATGGTGGCATATGCACTTCCAATGGTTGAAGAATGTGTTTCTACTACCTACAAAGAAGTAAATAGGCATTCAGAAAGTGTATAGTGGCAGAATGCAATGGATGAGGAAATGAAATCTCTTCAAAAGAATGACACTTGGGAGTTGGTACAGTTACCTAAGGGGAAGAAAGCAACTGGGTGCAAATGGGTTTACACCATGAAAGAAGGATCTTCAGGAAAGGATAGTGTCAGGTGCAAGGTTAGATTGGTGGCTAAAGGCTATGCACAAAAGGAAGGTGAAAGTTCCGGATTCTTACCCTAGAGGGGGGGGGGGGGGGGGGGGGTGAATAGGGTAAGCTACAAATTGATTGCCAATTTTAATTTTCTTCAAATTAAACTCCAACTAGTGATGATTACAAGAAAAGGTGCGGAAGATAAACAAATCAATCACCACAAGTCATTCACCATTGCACAAAGATTTATAGTGGTTCGGCCTCGATGCCTACATCCACTACCGGCTTGTGATCATACACCCCACCGGATTTCCACTATTTATGCTTTTACAAAAGGCTAAGCAATAACCCTTACAATGATGTTTTTAAGGCTAAACAACAACCTATCATGTGCTTTTCTAGGATAAGCAATAACCTTTACAATTTGCTTTTCTTTGGCTTAGCAATAACCTTTCATACAAATAGATTTTCTTTCTCAAGAAAGTGTCTAAACACTATGAGAGAAATACATTAAGCACGATATAATTTGCCTCTAAAATAGGCGAATGAGAAAGTGAAAATCAACTCTCACAACACACTATAAAATGCAAAGATGAATGCTCATGATGTGTGTGTGTGAAAACTTCAATCAAGTTGAAAATGAAAGCTCAATCAGTTTATGCTTGAAGCAATTAAAAGTTTAATGCACATAACATGATTTGATTGAAGTGATATGCAAATCACATGAACAAAGTACAAGCTTAATGATGATATGAAAATCCAAGGCTTGTAGGTTGTATGAAATTAATTATATCTAAACATGTGATGCAAGTGATATGTTGTTTTCAAAATCAAAGTATTTTGACTAAAGCTTTAAAGATTGAAAACAACAAGGAAGATTCATACAAGTTAGTGAAACATGTTATAACATAAATTGAAGATTTTGATAACCATGTTTAAGAAGTTTTCTACCACAAACTTGATTTGAATCAAGGTGAAGAAACCAATAACTTAAATCAAAGATTAAGAGAAGAATGGATTCAACACATCATAGTTATTATGCTAAAAATCATTTACCAATACTTTAGACAATGCATAAAAACATATGATTAGGAAAAGTCAAAGCTTACTTGGTGATTGAACTTCTTTAATCCAAGTTTAGCTTTACTTAATGATCCTTTGGCCTCTTTAATTCATTTCCTTTGATTTGCCTTAGTATACCACAGAAATGGCTTCAAGAATTATTTTTTTTTTGGCCTTGGAAAGAACTTCCTTTTATAGGAAAAATGGCCCAACGGCTATATGTCGGTTAGCCGACATCCAGGGGTCGGTTAACCGACACTCCCAACGGTCAAAGCCAACGGTCATAATTTCGAAATTTTGCTGACCAAAAAGCATGGTTCGGTTAACCGACAGGTTCGGTTAACCGAGGCCTGACCGACAACCTAGCCGACAATGAAAACAGGGTCAGAAAACACCTCTCTGGAATTCTAACCGAGAGAGCTTCGGTCAGGATCAAAAGCAACGTCGGTTAACCGAGCCTTGACCGACATGCTGACCGATGTGTAAAATATATGATAATGCAGCTCTCTGGAAATCTGACCGACAAGGTGTTCGGTTAGTCCATTTTCTATGGTCGGTTAACCGACACATAACCGACACACTGACCGACATCAGAGACACCCTTCAGAAATGCTAACCGAGTGAGTTCGGTTAGGCTTCGGTTCAAGGTCGGTTAGCCGACACCTGACCGACAGGCAGACCGACAGTACTGTCAGACTGTTTTCTGAAGATCTGAGTTTACAAATAAAGATCTAACTTTTGAAAGCTTTTGAAACACAGAGTGTAAAGGTGTTTGAGACAAGGTTTAATCAAGAAAAAACTTTTCAAAATAAGACTAAAATCAGCCAAAAGGTTTGAAACATAGTTTGAGCAAGTTGACTTAAATCCTGTGAATTTCAAGATAAACCTGTGAGAAATGATATGAGATGATCATGATGCAAATGTTGGACATCAAATTGCAAACACAACTTAGGGTCTAACAGAAGGCATTGACTGCAATGAGGTATTCTCTCCCGTTGTGAAGCATTCTTCTATTTGTATATTTGTTAGAGTTGGTTGCTCGTTTGATCTTGAGTTAGTGCAACTCGATGTTAAAACTGCATTTTTGCATAGATTTGAACGAGGAGATCTACATGACCTAAGCAAATGGGTATAAGGTTGCTGGTAAAGAACATTTGGCTTGTAAACTGAAAAGAACGTTGTATGGATTGAAACAATCTCCAAGACAGTGGTACAAACGATTTGACAAGTTTATGATTGGGCAGAGGTATACGTGGAGTTCTATCATTGTGCCTACTATCGTGAACTACGAAATGGAACCTTCATTTATTTTCTCTTATATGTCAATGATATGCTTATAGCCTCTACGAGCAATGTGGAGATTGAGACATTGAAATCTCAGATGAGTAATAAATTTGAAATGAAGGATCTGGGGAAAACCAAGAAGATACTTGGTATAGAAATTCAGAGAGACAGGGTGCAAGGCAAGGTTTGTTTGTCACAGAAACAGTATTTGAAGAAGATACTACATCGTTTTGGTATGGACGCAAAAACAAAACCTGTAAGTACACCCCTTGTTTCTCACTTCAAGCTTAGCGCTGCTATGTCTCCTAGCACAGATGATGAGCGTCGTTACATGGCTCACATTCCTTATCATAGTGTTGTCGCTAGTTTAATGTATGCAATGGTGTGTACTAGGCCTGGCATTTCACAGGCTGTTAGTATAGTAAGCAGAAATATGCATGATCTAGGAAAAGGGCATTGGAAAGTGGTGAAATGAATCGTATGGTATATTCTTGGTACCGTGGATGTTGGTTTGCTGTTTCAGTGGGATGATAGTATTGGCCAACATGTGGCTGGATATGTGGATTCCGAATACACTGGTGATTTGGACAAGCATCGGTCTACCACAGGTTATGTGTTCACACTTGTCACGACCCCGGACCGGGTCCCAACGGTCCAATCCGGGATCGGGACTAATTGAGTAATGACAATAATGGTGATAAGAGTATGTTGGTGTCACAACGTACACGGGTTAATAAAGAACACACATTACCCGTGCACGTCATTTCCCACAGGAGTCCGCGGTGAGGATTTCACAACAACATTAAACATTTTGTATAATTGCGGAAGCGTATAGTAAATCATGCATATAATTCATCTCCATAAAACATAAGACTAATTACATTTAAGTATCAAGTATCAGAATGAGCAATGTTCTAAAGCTTAACCCAAAAGTACTGTTAAAGTTCTAAACAAATATCTCTTAGTTACATTTCCCAAAATTAAAGGCCAACAAAGGCCAATATAAACAAAACAATGTCCCCCAAAAGTATCAATAAAAGACACCCCCAAAACGTTTCGCATCTCTCAAGACGACCGGATGTTTAAACAACATCATCGGCACGCCACTCCACTAACTGTTGCGGTTCTCCGACCGCCTCCTCATGCTCCTCCTCGAGAAAATCAACATCGGGACCTGAGTACCAAAAGTGAGTCAAACACGACGGTTTGGCAGGCGGGTGAAAAGATACGATAATAAATGAAATTACCTTCGAAAGCATTGAAATCTGTATACATGATGATCTTCATGAAAAGATAATTCATTTAATCAAAAACATGCATGTACTATAAAACAAGTAAAGGTACCAAGGAAATAGGAACAACAAGATGGCATCACCAAGAAACTAAATCCTCTATCACCGAAGTGACAAGAGTCTATCGGGGTGTTGATCTCAGTCACCGAAGTGAGGAGGTGCAACAATATTTACATATATATAAGTAATAATACGGGATAGGACCACGGTAGCAAACCGGTATCGGGAATCACGGGAGCGAGCCGGGTATCGGGATGGGACCACGGTTAATAAACCGGGTATCGGGATCCAAACTGCAGCTGACGGGACGGGAGGGGGAATCTCCAAGTCAGTGGATCAAACTGACAAGGTTATCCAAGCTTAGAGGTGCCGACGCATGAGTCACAAGTGGGAAAACAAAACAAATACATATAACGAGACGGGGTACTCATAAGTACAAAAGTATATCTGTATCGGTGGGGCATGTACGGGTTAGCAACAATGCTAAAAACATGAATTTCAATACTGTCGGGCAAGTCTAGTCTTAAAACACGAGATTTAAAATGTACAAGTGAAATTCGGTTCGCATTAAAGTATGAATGGATTTCTCATATTCTTCGAGCTAAGTGTTGAAAGTCCAAGATTTGAATCAATGTAAATAGGGTCCCGTATGTTAGGTTGATATACATTTGGTACTCTTAAGAATTGAAAACATTTCGGGGCCTTATATATATTAACAAATCTAAAAGACCTAACCAACAAAGTCATGATGATGGAATTTCTCCTTCTATACAGTTCCTCACTCTTCTCCAATACAATTCCTTAGGGTTCTTCAAGAAGACAACAATACAATTGCTGTCGGTCAGCTCCTCGGTTGGCTGTCGGTCAGCCGAACTGGGGTGTCGGCTGGCCGACAGCTGATCGACGCTGACTGTCAGATCTACACACATCAGGAAGTTTGTTGCTCTTAGGAAAATGAGCCGAAAGATCTGTCTGTTGTCTCTCGGTCGACCAAACTAGGGAGTTCGGTCAGCCGACAACTGATCGACAGATTTCCTGATGGAAATCTGTTCTCTGGAATTGGGATCGAGAGGCTGTCGGTTCACATGTCGGCTGGGTGTCGTTAGGCGTCTGTTGACCGACACTTCCGCATCAGAAGTTGCAGAAAAATGCAGCTCACTATTATTTGAGCCGACAGGTTATCGGTTGGCTTTCGGCCAACCGACATGCAATGTCGGTCGGCCGACAGATGACCGACAACAAACCGACGCTGCACAGTCAGTTCCGTTTCAAGTCAGATTCTCTGCTATCTTTCTTCCCTTATTCACACACAACTTGGGCACCCTTCTTTGTACACTTTGAGGGTTTCAAAACCTCATTCAAGCCCATTTAATCTACCACTATAATCACCCCAATCAACTCCTTTCCATCCACATGTAATCTTATCCATTCTTCCATCAAAACCTTCCATTCCGTTCCCATTCAACCAAAAGAAATCCATTCCAATCATAACTTAAAATTTCAATCAAAAGGGCTATGGCATTTTCAATATGAATAAGAAAGGAATAGACTAACATTATGCATTTCCAAATCAATGTGAATAATAAAGAAACACACATAGTGATAATGTGAAACATCAATGTATGAAATAGGAAAACCACATTTCTCATAAAACATGTAAATATCAAATCATCCACTTGCCTTAGGTCTTCTAACAAGCAAATCCAAGCTCTAAACCAAATTTCCAAGCCAAGATCCAAGCTACAAGTAAAACCCCCAAAACAAGCCCTAAAATGGCAAAACCAAACCAAAACACAAAGGAAACCTCCAATAATCAAAACAAAGCTTCTCAAATGGAAGGAGAATACAAATCCAAAAGACTACAAGGATCCCTTACTTGGAAGTTCTTCAAAAAGCAAGAGGTTGTTCAAAGGAAATCTTGAAAAGCTTGGTTATCTTCAAAAATGGCATCAATGGGTAGCTATTGTGAAGAGGATGAAGGTGGTAAGGTCCAATCTCGGTTTAGCAATGGTTTAGTGGTGCTATGAGATGGAGAAAGCAAGAAAGAAATGGAGGAAACTCATGGCTGCTGGGATTCATCTCTTAGGACATTAATTAGGGCAAGGAAGAAGAGAAGAGAAGAGAAGAAGGGTTCTCTTTATATATCAAAGGCGAAGTGAGTCCCATAACTTAAAGTACTAGTCGGGCTAAAAACATGCATTTCGGTGCCTCAAATGGATTCGATGAAGAAGGCAAAGTTGATCAAAAAAATTTCTAGTTTCTAAAAAGTATATATTTCGCGGGTTTCGGGGACATCAAATTTTGGGTACAGATTTCATGTAAAAAAAATACTGTTTTGCCCTCAATGCTAAGGAAAATCGGGATTCGGGTTTCCGAACGGGCACGTGATCAACATGAAAGTTGTAGGGATTGACGAGACGAGTAAAACTTGATACGAACAAAATCACAAGAATCTCGAATAATCCCCAACGTAAATTCAAGACTAATAAAAAGGAACCCCCAAAGGGTCCCACTAAGCACAAGACACTTAGAACTCCCAAAAAGCTATAAAATAGCTATTCTAATCCAAGGTAGTCAAATTCTAATCACCACGCTTAGCACTAACACGCAACTTAATTAGTACTAATCTAGTCACTCGGGTCGGGGTCTTACATCCTCCACCCCTTAGGGCATTTGGTCCTCCAAATGAAATATAAAACTCACCTCGGGTAGGAGACGCGGATACTTCTTCTGCACTTGATCTCGCAATTCCCACGTTGCCTCTTCCAGCCCATGATTCTCCCAAAGTACCTTCACCCACTGAATAGTCCGTGTCCTCAACTCTTGTTCCTTTGTGTCTATGACCTAAATGGGTTTCTCCACATAGGTGGCATCTTTTCTGATTTCCAATGGTTCATGCTGGAGTACATGTGAAGGGTCGGGGACGTACTTCTTCAATATCGACACATGGAAGACATTTTGTACACCGGATAGCTCAGGTGGTAAGGCTAATCTATAAGCCACATCACCGATCTTGCTCATTATATAATACGGTCCAATGTATCTCCGTGATAACTTGCCTTTCTGCCCAAACCTCAATGTTCCTCTGGTCGGTGACACCTTCAAGAAAACCTTATCTCCGTCCTTGAACTGTAGATCCCTTCTGTGGAGTCTGCATAGCTTTTCTGTCTACTCTGGGCTACTTTCAAACATTCTTGGATCTGTCTCACTTTGTCACTAGTCTCACTTACTATAGTCGGTCCATGGAAATTGTGGGTGCCAACTTCTTTCCAACAAACAGGTGTCCTACACCTTCTGCCGTACAAAGCTTCAAAAGGCGCCATTCCGATGCTCGAGTGGTAGCTGTTGTTGTAAGCGAACTCACACAATGGTAGAGTCTCATCCCATTGAGTCTTGAAATCTAACACATAAGCACGGAGCATATCCTCAAGAGTTTGAATTGTCCTTTCTGACTGGCCATCTGTCTGAGGGTGATAAGCCATGCTGAACTGTAGCTTCGTACCCATAGACTCATGTAGGGTCTTCCAAAACCTCGCGACGAATCTGCTGTCTCTGTCGGATGTGATAAAAACCGGCTGTCCATGTCTTCTGACGATCTCATGAACGAATAATTCTGCCTGGGGTAACATATGCATCTTCTTTCCTGTCCTCATGGGGATAAAATGAGCTGACTTGGTGAGTCTATCCACTATAACCCATATCGCATAATTGCCTCTGCTAGTTCTCGGTAGTCCCGAAATAAAGTCCATGGTAATATGCTCCCATTTCCATTCCAGGATCTCTAATGGCTGCAACAACCCTGGAGGCTTCTAATGTTCCGCCTTTATCAATTGACAGGTCATACAGCGAGATACAAACGCTGCAACATCTCTCTTCATATTGTTCCACCAAAATCTGCCCTTCAAGTTCTGATACATCTTCGTGCTACCCGGGTGCATGCAGTACTTCGTACTGTGAGCTTCTGCCATGATGTCATTCCTGACATCTTCTACGTTAGGCACATACAGACGATCCCGATAATAAAGAACTCCGTCAACGATACGAAAATCAGGACGTTCTGCTATATGTTCTGTAATCTTGGCCAACTCTGGATCTTGCAACTGACTGTCCTTAATCTTCTGGATGAACGAAGGCTCTGACACTGACATATTGGCCATTATAACACCCTTCCTCAGTGGCTGTAAATCTATCCTCAACTCCTCGAATTGATCGAAAATACAAGTGCCACTTAGATTCGCCATGCCCACTGATTTTCTACTCAAAGCATCAGCAACTACATTCGCTTTCCCAGGGTGATACTTGATTGGAAAGTCATAGTCCTTAATATATTCCATCCATCTCCTCTGTCTCATATTCAACTCCTTCTGAGAAAACAGATATTGTAGGCTGTGGTGATCAGAATGGACCTCAAATTTCTCTCCGTAGAGGTAATGTCTCTACATTTTCAATGCAAAGACGACCGCTGCCAAATCAAGGTCATGGGTTGCATAATTCTTCTCATGATCTTTCAACTGTCGGGACCCATATGCTACAACCCTTCATTCTTGCATCAATACACAACCAAGTCCAATGTTCGAAGCATCGGTGAAAATGGTAAAACCGCCGCTTTCGGATGGCAAAGTAAGGACTGGTGCGGTGGTTAACCTCTTCTTCAGCTCTTGGAAACTGACTTCACACTGATCTGTCCACACATAGGGTACATTCTTCCTCGTTAACTTCGTCAACGGTGCTGCAATCGACGAAAATCCTTGTACGAACCTCCTGTAATACCCTGCCAAGCCAAGAAAACTCCTAATTTCTGACACATTCTTCGGTCTTTCCCACTGCACTACTGCTTCAATTTTAGACAGGTCTACTGACAAACCTTCCTTGGAGATTATGTGTCCTAAAAATGCAACTTGCTCCAACCAAAATTCACACTTGTTGAGCTTCGTATACAACTGATTCTCCCTCAAAAGCTGCAATGCTAACCTCAGATGCTCTTCATGCTCTTCTTTGGTCTTGGAGTACACTAAAATATTATCAATGAACACCACTACAAATTGATCTAGGTTCTGTGCATATATCTAGTTCATCAATGCCATGAACACTGCCGGTGCATTTGTCAGTCCAAATGGCATCACTAGAAACTCATAGTGGCCGTATCTTGTTCGGAAAGCTGTTTTCAACACATCTGATTTCCTAACTCTCAGCTGATGGTAACCGGATCTCAAATCAATCTTCGAGAAATACGAAGAACCTTGTAACTGATCAAACAGTTCATCTATCCTTGGCAATGGATATTTGTTCTTAATGGTCACTTGATTCAGCCTTCGGTAATTAATACACATCCTCATCGAACCATCCTTCTTCTTGACAAACAAAACCGGAGCTCCCCACGGTGAAATACTCGGTCTCACAAAACCTTTATCTAACAACTCTTGCAATTATATTTTCAACTCTCCCAATTCTGCCGGAGCCATTCTCTAAGGTGCTATCGAAATCGGAGCAGCCCCTGGTAACAACTCAATGGTAAAATCAGTTTCTCTCATGGGTGGTAATCCTGGAATCTCCTCCGGAAATACATCCGGGAACTCCCAAACAATAAGGATTTCCTCCACCCCTTGGGACCGTTTATCCTCCGTGATAAACGCCAAATAGGCTTCACATCCACTTCTCAAAAGTCTATCAGCTTTCAACGCTGAAACAAACCCTGCACGAGGATTCCTCCTCTCTCCCTGGAATAACACCCCTACTGGTGTCTCATCCAACTTGAACGTGAGGGTCTTATGGAAACAATCCATTGTGGCATGGTACCCTGCCAGCCAATCCATCCCTAGGATGACATCAAAATCCTTCATCTCCAACAAAATAGGATCTGCGGGTAACACGACTTCTCCTATCCAGACTGTACAACTAAGGTAATAGCTAGTACACACAACTTGTTTTCCTACTGAGGTAGCCACAGTCAAAATGTATTCGAGTTCTCTACCGTGCACATCAATCAATCTAGAAAATGCATGGGATATAAAAGAGTGTGTGGAGCCAGGGTCAAACAGTATCTTAGCTTCTATCCCACTAACAAGAAGTGTACCTTCCACCACATTGGCCGCTGCCTCTGCATCAGCTCTGTTAACTGCATAAACTTGTCCTCGCTGCCGTGGCCTGATAGGAGCTTGTTGCTGCCTCCCTTGAGGGACATTTCTGTTCTATTGCGGGGGACGCTGATTCTGCTGCTGTCCTTGTTGACGGGCTAGCTGTTGCTATTGCTGAGGTCTATACTGTTGCTGTGGTGCCTGTTGCTGAAGTGGCCTTGGCTGATTCTGCACAACCATCGCATTCTGTGGCAGTGCTGGACGCGGTGCTCCATGCTGTTGCTGATTCTGCCTATCAGGTTTGGGGCAATTCCTCATTTGGTGGTCCATGGAGCCACACGTGAAGCACGCCCCTGTGATGGTACGACGCCGGGTGCTCTCATGGTTCTTTCCACAGTGAATACAGACTAACCAAACATTCTGGTCTTGCCTCTGTCTCTTGTTCTGCTGGTGTCTCTGCTGGTTGTGCTACTGTTGTGGTTGCCCCTGTCCCTTGCCTTGAACCTTGAGGATCTTGTGATGAAAGTTCTCAAACTTGTAGGCTCTCTTGACAGCTTCCTCAAAGGTAAGAGGTGGTACTACATCGGTGGCATCCCTCTCAATGATAGGGTGAAGTCCTTCTAAGAACTTGGCAATCTTCTTTTCCACCGTGTCCACCAACTCCGGAGCATATCGTGACAACCTCTCAAACTTGGTGAGGTACTCTAGCATTGTCATACTGCCTTGGACAAGCTGCTGGAACTCTACTACTTTCTGCCTTTTGACATGGGAGGGCACATATTTGTCTCTAAACTGCCTCTTGAAGTTTGCCCAAGCTACTGCGTCTGCCATAGTTCTATACTCCTCCCTCACTGTCTTCCACCAATTGTCTGCTAAGCTGGTGAAGAGTGATGCTGCAAGTTGTACCCTTTCACCTTCGATACATCTGAAAATCTCAAATATATTCTCCATATGCTCTTGCCAGTCATCTGCAGTCAATGGATCTTCGGTCCCCACAAAATCCTTTAGAGCTCTCTTTCTAAACTTCTCAAACAATGCATTAGGGTCATGTTCCCTTTGGTTGATGACTATTGCAAGTTGAGGTTGAACTGGTTCTGGCCTTCTCTGTAACACCTCTAACAATTGCCTCTGCATCTCTGCCAACTCTCTGGCATGATCTTCATCTTTCTTAAGCATCTGTTCTTGGAGTCTAGTCTGATTCTCATTTGCCTGACGCTGCTGGTCAAGCATAGCTTGCATCATCTGTTGGAATTGATTTGGCATTGCATTGTCAACTCCCGTATTCTCAACTCTATCCTCCTCAATAGGCTCAGCATAAGCACTGTTGCTTGCAGTGGGATTTCCATTTACCGGTCGCTTACGAGGTGGCATGATGCTGCAAAACAAGTTGTTAGCACATAATAATCAAGAATAGGGTCACACATTGCTCACGCGATGCTAGCTAACGAAAGATCTAACGAACCCTCGCCACGTCCTTAGGATTTCTAGTTTCTTTTAATTGCCTGAAACATGTCTCGCTCTGATACCAGTTGTCACAACCCCGGACCGGGTCCCAACGGTCCAATCCGGGATCGGGACTAATTGAGTAATGACAATAATGGTGACAAGAGTATGTTGGTGTCAAAACGTACACGGGTTAATAAAGAACACACATTACCCGTGCATGTGATTTCCCATAGGAGTCCGCGGTGAGGATTTCACAACAACATTAAACATTTTGTATAATTCCGGAAGCGTATGGCAAATCATGCATATAATTCATCTCCATAAAACATAAGACTAATTACATTTAAGTATCAAGTATCAGAATGAGCAATGTTCTAAAGCTTAACCCAAAAGTACTGTTAAAGTTTTAAACAAATATCTCTTAGTTACATTTCCCAAAATTAGAGGCCAACAAAGGTCAATATAAACAAAACCATGTCCCCCAAAAGTATCAATAAAAGACACCCCCAAAATGTCTCGCATCTCCCGAGACGACCGGATGTTTAAATAACATCATCGGCACGCCACTCCACTCACTGCTGCGGTTCTCCGACCGCCTCCTCATGCTCCTCTTTGGGAAAGTCAACATCGGGACCTGAGTACCAAAAGTGGGTCAAACACGACGGTTTGGCTGGCGGGTGAAAAGATACGATAATAAATGAAATTACCTTTGAAAGCATTGAAATCTGTATACATGATGATCTTCATGAAAAGATAATTCATTTAATCAAAAACATGCATGTACTATAAAACAAGTAAAGGTACCAAGGAAATAGGAACAACAAGATGGCATCCACAAGAAGCTAAATCCTCTATCACCGAAGTGACAAGAGTCTATCGGGGTGTTGATCTCAGTCACCGAAGTAAGGAGGTGCAACAATATTTACATATACATAAGTAATAATACGGGACGGGACCACGGTAGCAAACTGGTATCGGGAACCACAGGAGCGAACCGGGTATCAGGACAGGACCACGGTTAATAAACCTGGTATCGGGATCCAAACTGCATCTGGCGGGACGGGAGGGGGAATCTCCAAGTCAGTGGATCAGACTGACAAGGTTATCCAAGCTTAGTGGTGTCGACGCATGGGTCACAAGCGGGAAAACAAAACAAATACATATAACGAGACGGGGTGCTCATAAGTACAAAAGTATATCTGTATCGGTCGGGCAAGTACGGGCTAGCAACAATGCTAAAAACATGAATTTCAATACTGTCGGGCAAGTCTAGTCTTAAAACACGAGATTTAAATTGTACAAGTGAAATTCGGTTCGCATTAAAGTATGAATGGATTTCTCATATTCTTCGGGCTAAGTGTTGAAAGACCAAGATTTGAATCAATGTAAATAGGGTCCCGTATGTTAGGTTGATATACATTTGGTACTCTTAAGAATTGAAAACATTCCGGGGCCTTATATACATTAACAAATCTAAAACACCTAACCAACAAAGTCATGACTATGGAATTTCTCCTTCTGTACAGTTCCTCACTCTTCTCTAATATAGTTCCCAAGGGTTCTTCAAGAAGACAACAATACAATTGCTATCGGTCAGCTCCTCGGTTGGCTGTCGGTCAGTCGAACTGGGGTGTCAGCTGGCCGACAGCTGACCGACGCTGACTGTCAGATCTACACACATCAGGAAGTTTGTTGCTCTCAGGAAAATGAGCCGAAAGATCTGTCGGTTGTCTCTCGGTCAACCGAACTAGGGAGTTCGGTCAGCCGACAGCTGACCGACAGATTTCCTGATGGAAATCTGTTCTCTGGAATTGGGACCAAGAGGCTGTCGGTTCACATGTCGGCTGGGTGTCGGTTAGGCGTCGGTTGACAGACACTTCTGCATCAGAAGTTGCAAAAAAATGCAGCTCACTGTTATTTGAGCCGACAGGTTATCGGTTGGCTTTCGGCCAACCGACATGCGACGTCGGTCGACCAACAGATGACCGACAACAAACCAACGCTGCACAGTCAGTTCCGTTTCAAGTCAAATTATCTGCTGTCTTTCTTCCCTTATTCACATACATCCTGGGCACCCTTCTTTGTACACTTTGAGGGTTTCAAAACCTCATTCAAGCCCATTTAATCTACCAATATAATCGCCCCAATCAACTCCTTTCCATCCACATGCAATCTCATCCATTCTTCCATCAAAACCTTCCATTCCGTTCCCATTCAACCAAAAGAAATCCATTCCAATCATAACTTAAAATTTCAATCAAAAGGGCTATGGCATTTTCAATATGAATAAGAAAGGAATAGACTAACATTATGCATTTTCAAATCAATGTGAATAATAAAGAAACATGCATAGTGATAATGTGAAACATCAATGTATGAAATAGGAAAACCACATTTCTCATAAAACATGTAAATATCAAATCATCCACTTGCCTTAGGTCTTCTAACAAGCAAATCCAAGCTCTAAACCAAATTTCCAAGCCAAGATCCAAGCTACAAGTAAAACCCCCAAAACAAGCCCTAAAATGGCAAAACCAAACCAAAACACAAAGGAAACCTCCAATAATCAAAACAAAGCTTCTCAAAGGCAAGGAGAATGCAAATCCAAAAGACTACAAGGATCCCTTACTTGGAAGTTCTTCAAAAAGCAAGATATTGTTCAAAGGAAATCTTGAAAAGCTTGGTTTTCTTCAAAAATTGCATCAATGGGTAGCTATTGTGAAGAGGATGAAGGTGGTAAGGTCCAATCTCGGTTTAGCAATGGTTTAGTGGTGCTATGAGATGAAAAAGCAAGAAAGAAATGGAGGAAACTCATGGCTGCTGGGATTCATCTCTTAGGACATTAATTAGGGCAAGGAAGAAGAGAAGAGAAGAGAAGAAGGGTTCTCTTTATATATCAAAGGTGAAGTGGGTCCCACAACTTAAAGTACTAGTCGGGCTAAAAACATGCATTTCAGGGCCTCAAATGGATTCGACGAAGAAGGCAAAGTTGATCAAAAAAATTTCTAGTTTCTAAAAAATATATATTTCGCGGGTTTCAGGGACATCAAATTTTGAGTACAAATTTCATGTAAAAAAAATATTGTTTTGCCCTCAATGCTAGGGAAAATCGGGATTCAGGTTTCCAAACGGGCACGGGATCAACATGAAAGTTGTAGGGATTGACAAGACGAGTAAAACATGATACGAACAAAATCACAAGAATCTCGAATAATCCCCAACGTAAATTCAAGACTAATAAAAAGGAACCCCCAAAGGGTCCCACTAAGCACAAGACACTTAGAACTCCCAAAAAGCTATAAAATAGCTATTCTAATCCAAGCTAGTCAAATTCTAATCACCACGCTTAGCAATAACACGCAACTTAATTAGTACTAATATAGTCACTCGGGTCGGGGTCTTACAACACTTGCAAGGGGACCTGTGAGTTGTAGGTCAATGTTACAGTCTATAGTTGCTTTGTCAACTAGTGAGGTAGAGTACATGGCGATGACAGAGGCCATTAAGAAGGGCATTTGGCTTCAAGGTTTTCTTGATGGCATGGCGATCTTTCAGGAGCACATGGATGTCCATTGTGATAGTTAGAGTGGAATTTGTTTAGCAAAGGATCAGGTTCATCATTCACATACGAAACACATCGACGTACGATATGATTTCGTGCAGAAGATTGTTGATGAGGGAGATATACTTCTTCAGAAGATCGTGACTGTTGATAACCTCGCAGATATGTTGACTAAGGTTTTGATTGGGGTAAAGTTTAAGCATTGCTTGGACTTGATCAACATCCTACGATTTTAAGCACCTTTGGGTGCATGGCGCCTACGGGCGCATTTGGAGGCATGTGATTGCATGCCAAGGTGGAAAATGTTGTGACTTGCAAATCTCGCCAAGTTGGAGATTTGTTGGGTTTATGGGTTTGGGTTTTGTCTCGTTTTATAGGCACAACTCATTTGTATTAGGGTTGAGGGGTAATTTGGTATTTGTCCAAAACTACATATTATCTCTTTTGGTTGTAACCCAAAATGTGGGGAAAAACTCTGCTCAGTGGAGAAGAAGAAAATGAGTTTTGTCTGTGAACGTTGGTGTGAAATCACTGAACCATGTAAATCCGTGTTCCCTTTTGTGTGGCTTCATTTGTTTGCTTGTTGATCGCATGCTTCCGCACACACGATCACAACACCATTAAGTCTGCCAACCCAACCCAACTCAATAGACCCAACTAACGAAGACAAGGGTCGTTTCTGTGTGCAACTATATTGACCAAGACATTCTTTTATTATAGATCCTAATTACTCAATTAGGTTATTCATTGATTCTTTTCCTTTGTCAAAGCGATGTAATCTTGGACACATTGGACTATTTAACGAAACATAGAATGCGAACAAGTCATTGATCCTTTTTTTGGAAATCACTTTCGCTTATGAAAGTAATATGGTGTTGGAGTCACTCAAGGTCACGAATTTGAACCCAGTGAGGAGGTAATGTTCTTGCAAGCATTCTCGATATGCCCTTGTTTGTACAAATCATCTCTCTCCATCTTATTAGCCCTTTATTGCAACCATTCATTCTTTAACATAACCTCAATCCTATAAAGAGAATGGCAGTAGGTTAAAGTAGTTAAGATTCTGGCCCTTCAAAAGAATTAGACTTGAATTGGTTCCACCTCGTTAGAAAGCATGCTATTGGTTTTAAGTGAATTTTAAAGATAAAATCCAAATCTGATGGCCCTATTAATCACTATAACGATCATTTTGTTATGAACGGATATAATTAGGAATATGGTATTGATCATGAAGAAGTATTTGCTTTTGTTGCTAAAACGACAATGGTTGATACCTTTATTAGTGTAACGGTTGTTCAACTATGCCTTATTCACCAACTTGATATCAAGAACGCTTTCCTCGATGGCTATCTTACTGAAGAAGTCTATATGCATCCACCCTTGGAGTTGATGTGCAATCTGAAATGGTTAGAAACTGTTCCTAATGAATTTAGAAACAGACTTACGCCATTTTAAGAAAAGGCATTTTTGTTTAATTGGAATGGTTCATAGCAATTCGAGAAATATTAATCTAACTTCCAAATCCATTTATTTGCTACGGTTTGAGACCCTTCCAAATTCATTATGTTGGTATATTTTGGCTAACTGTTTGTAACATTTCTTTTAATTATTTGGAATATTTTTAAACTGTTCTTGAGTTTTTTTTCATTCAATCGTTCCTGATTGTTTTGATTTTATATTTGCTAATTTGAACAATTCCTAATACCTTGGAAACGTTCCAAAAGAACCTTATAAGAACCGTTATGCCTTGTTTATATTTAACAAAATCATTTAGAAGGAGACGTTTAATGAGCCATACACATTAATACACATTCATATGACGTTTAATGAGCCATACACATTAATACACATTCATATTAAACAATCTCATCAATGGTAAATTTTATTTATCATACTCTTTAGTATATGTCAAAAGTGATAGATAATACATTTTTATTAAATGAAAGAATATTCATTGCAAAACAACCCAACCCTACAGAAATACAAATATAAAGAAACACTCTTTTCCGTATTTGAGTGCGTCTAAAGGTATTTGAATGCTTCTGGAGCCAATGATTCAATCATAGATGGGATCACTTGGTGCTAATGAAGTTGTTTCTTAATACAACAATGATGATTGTGGTAGTAAATATCATTTTATGTATAAGGAAAACTATGTTGGTATCTGTTGTTACTAAATTAACCATATAGCCATCTGCGTGTAGCACACCTGTAGTTTCTCCTATTGGAGAATCCCTGGATGATGGTTAACTGCCAGGAAAAAAGGAAAAAAAAGATATAGATTGATGTGAGAGAATGGAATGAGAAAATGATTAATAGAACTGCGAAGTGAGTCATGAGGAAAAAGACATTTTAAAATCTGCACACATTGTCTATATAGGAGAACTATTGAGCACTGTTCAATAGCCAAAAGAAATGAAATCTTAGAAATTCAAATACCATTCTAATCACATTGTAGATTTTTTTTGCTCCAAAGCAGAAAAGATTTTAGACTTTTCATTAGCCAACTTATTTAAGATGCATGGTTCTTAGACTTTTCCTTTATGATGTCTCATAACCTTACATGGCCTGTTCAACGTGCGCTACGGGCCGCTATTGTCCCCTTGTCACGGAGATTTTAGGGCTAGAGCAGAGCTTCTCACTTTTTCAACCGAGCATCTTATCTTTGGGCTGGAGATTGCTGTTCAGCTGTTCCTCGGTTTTGAAGCTCGCCTCAAACTCTAGCTGCCGTATGAACCTCTTCTTGGTGAATGGTTTAATTATTTCTGTTATATCATTGCATAGTTATATGGATTTATTATTTTGTTTAAGGTATGGATTATGTAACTGAGGACAGTCTCTGTTTGGTAGATAGTGCCACAATACACACCATTCTGAAAAATCAGAAATTTTTCTCAGAACTGATGTTCATTCCACGAATAGTATCCAACATAGCTGGACTTGTGCAAATAATTGAAAGCTCCAGAAGAGCCCATATAATGTTACCTAATGGTACCCACCTATTCATTAAAGATGCTTTGTTCTCAAAAAGTTTCCGAAGAAACTTGATTAGTTTCAAAGACATCAGAATGAATGGGTACCACATTGAGACTGTAAGTGAAGGTAACAATGAATACTTATGCATTATTACTAGTATTGAAAGCCAGAAGTAAATACTAGAAAAACTAAGTGCACTTTCCTCAGGGCTATATTACATGACAATCTCCAATGTTGAATCTGTTAGTGCCACATTTTCGTGAGCACTGTGTTTATGTTGTCAATATCCTGCCAATATGACCAAGAAGATCCTTGTTCTCAAAGTGCCTCAAGGAAGATCAAATTCGAAGGGTTTGTCAAAGCTTTTGGATGGACCGGGGTCATCAAAGAATGTCTCCACATGTATTTGCCAACCTACTCAGGTATTTTAGACTCAGACCAGCCTTTAGATTCTTTGGAAAAATCATGTTTTTACTCAGCTAAAACTAACTTGAAAATCAGAGGGTTCGGTGACCTTTTGGTCACCTGGCGGCTAGCCCCTTTGGAAATTGCTTCTAACCGTCAGGTAATCGAAACCCTGCGATTACATTTCCAGAATGTTGTTTCTCCTGTCATGGAGTTCGGCTAGCTCAACGGTCACCTCACGGCTAACCGCAGAGAGCCATTGAGGCTAACTGCAAGTAACCGAAATCTTGCGGTTACTTTTCCAGAAAGCTATCTCATCGCCCGTCAGGAAGTTCAGTTACCCCTACGATCACCTCACAGCTGACCGCCAAGAATATAGCGGCTAACCGCAAGCAACCGAAAATCTCACGATTAGTTTTCCCGAGAGCTATTTGTTTCTGACCTTCTCTCGGTCACCTCAGCGGTCACCTCACGGCTAGCTACCAATGCCACCGACGGCTAACCGTGAGCTGACCGAATTAGAAATTATATCCGTTGTCTCAGGGAATTTGAAAAGGGGGCTATCCGCCATGTTAAAAGGCTAACTGCCAAATATAGCCGTTGGGTTTTTTTTCTATAAAGTGGTAGCCTATTTTGCTTTGCAAAAAAAAAAGGACGTTAGTGAGGAGCTTTCTTGCTACCTTCTTCCCATCTAATGTAGGCTTTCAAATCCCCTTCCAAACACTTATGTGCTAGATTTAGGAAAACCTAAGAGCTTCATTAGCTCCAAGATGAGTGTATTGTGAGGGAGTGCATCCTCTAGGATATCTTACTCTATGAGAGCCTTATCTGTGTAATCCTAGAAGTCTAATCTTCTAAACCCTGGTTGTGCAACACGTTGGAAATGTTGGAAGCATCCTTCTCAACACCAAGAGGTCATCAAGAGGTGAAAGTTTCGACTACGGTCAGAGCTCCTTAGAACACTTCAATCATCATCAAAGGCAAGTGTTCACCCTTCTTCAAACTTCTACAATATATGTATAATGTGGTAGTTGTTTAGATCTGTGTGACTAAATTATTCTACAATTATGTGAGGAGGAGTAGATCTGTGTGGTTGAACCTCTGTAACAAAATTGAGGTAGAATCAGAACTTGTGTAGTTTGATCCCTCTTAGTGGAACCGAGGATCTGTGTGACCCTTGAGAGTGGATGTAGGTCTATGTGACCGAACCACTATAAATCTCCTGTGTCTATTTCTCTACTGCATGATCTACATTTTTCGCATAAGTTATACTCTTTTTGTGTTTGTTTTGTTCTTTGTTCTGGTTGGATTAAAATCAGGCTTAGAAAATTAAAATTGGCAATTGTATACCTTAGTCCTATTCAACACCCCCCCCCCCCCCCCCCCTCTAGGACTTATTCATTGGCCCTAGCCTACACTTTCAGTATCACATTCGGTTTTGAGCAAAACAACAAAGTCAAGCTCGAAGCTTAGTGATCCTAAGACTTTACAACTTTGGCATTATAGGTTAGGTCACCCTGGGGCTACTATGTTGAGAAAAATTGTAGATAACTCTTTTGAGCATTCTTTAGAGAACCATCAATTGACCATATCTAGTGGGTACTTATGTACCCAGTGTTTATAAGGAAAATTGATCACCCGACCTTCTTTTGCTAAGATTGCATACGAATCCCCATCTTTTTACAAAGGATACAAGGTGACATTTGTGGACCTATAAATCCCCCTAGTAGACCTTTTAGGTATTTTATGGTTTTGATTGATGCCTCCACCCGTTAGTCGGATGGTTGCCTCCTTTCAACTAGGAACATAGTCTTTGCCCGTCTATTAACCCAAATAATCAAACTAAGGGCTCATTTCCCTAATTATCCCATTAAGTCTATAAGACTTGACAATGCAGGTGAATTTACATCATAGGTTTTTGATGATTTTTGTTCATCTCTAGGAATTGTTGTTGAACATCCTATCCCTCATGTCCACACCCAGAATGGCTTAGCTGAATCCATGATTAAGCGCATCCAACTCATTTCTAGGACTCTGCTGATGTAATCCAAATTGTCAGTTAGTGCCTAGGCACATGTTGTGTTGCATGCATCAATGTTAATTCGACTTCAACTCACGGCCTATCATCAATATTCTCCTGCACAACTTACATCAGGACATCAACCCAATATTTCTCACTTGCGCAAGTTTGGTTGTGCAGTTCAAGTCCCAATACCACCTCCTAAGCATACTAAGATGGGACCACAACGTAGATTGAGAATCTATGTAGGTTATGACTCTCCCTTGATTATTCGATATCTAAAACCTATGACAAGAGATGTCTGCACTGCTCGTTTTTCCGATTGTCAATTCGATGAGACAATATTATCACCGTCAGGGGGAGATAAGATAGTTCCGAAAGAACGTATTGTTCCTGTAGAACAACCCGTTCCTGAAGAACGGCGAGAATTAACATGGAATACTTCCACTATGTCTCATCTGGATCTACGAACTTCACAATGTGAAAATGAAGTACGAAGAATTGTGCACTTCCAAGAAATTACAAACAGATTACCTGATGTGTTTAACGATACAACAAAGGTGACAAAGTCACATGTACCAGATATGAATGCACCTGCCAGGATTAATGTCCCTATAGGACAAAGTCAAAATACAACAGCAAAAGAATCTACAATATGCCAGAATCATCAAAAGAATCTACAATATGCCAGAATCATGGCAGACCTATAAGTTCAAAGGACTCAGTTCCATGGAAAACGAGAAATGAGCAATCATCATCATATCCTCACAAAGAGGCACGTAACACTCCTGAAGAGGTTCCTCCCGAAGAGGCACGTAACGCTCCTGAAGTGGTTATGGTAAAATCCATTTTCTCTACAATAATGGAAGTCCTGGTGGGACTTTGGAAGCCCTTGAAGAGGCACTGGTACCGGATAATGAAGAGATCTCTATACTCTATAATTATTTAAGAGAGAGATGGAATAGAAATGATATTGTCATCGATGATGCATTTGCATATGCGGTAGCTATACAAATATCAAAGGAAAATGATAATGATGATTGGGACACAGAACTACGTTCTATAAATGGATGTCGACAAAGAAAGGATTGGCCACAATGGGAAAGTGCCATCAAAGCTGAGTTAAAGTCTCTTAATAAAAGTGGTGTGTTCGAACCTATAGGATAAACCCCAAAAGATGTTAACCATGTAGGTTACAAGTGGGTGTTTGTAAGAAAAATGAATGAAATGAATGAAATTACTAGATATAAGGCACGATTAGTGGCACAAGGTTTCCTGCAGAAACCTGTGATTGATTATGAGGAAACATATTCCCCTGTCATAGATTCAACAACTTTTAGATATCTGATAAGTTTAGTAATTTCTCAAAATCTAGAAATGAGACTCATGGATGTTGTAACTACTTACTTGTATGGGGGACTTAGACACAGAAATTCACATCAAAATCCTAAAAGGATTTGCTTTGCTTGAAGCAAAGCCAAGGAGTATGTGTCACGTCCCCCGAACCCGATTAAGAATAAACCGGATCCGGAGAGTGAATTTTAGGACTGATTAAAATTTTTGTCCTTTGGGCCCACGGATCGTAAGTCCGCTGTGAGGATATTACATTTCAGACCTCATATAAGTCTAGGCATATGGAATATCAGCCAATGAATAATAATTTCTTATTAAATTAAAAGTTGCAAGAATGAATAATTAAAACTACTGAAGGAGTTAAAGTAATTTATTACATTGGCCCATCCCAATAAACAAGGCCAATAAAAAAATAAAACCAAGTCAATGAAAGAAAGATCCAACGAGAAAAATAAATAAAGGAATATATCTAATGAAGTCCATGTGAATCTCTCTCGTGCCGGGAGTGATGACGCTACTCTACGTCATCGGCACGCCACTCGCGTTCCTCCTCAACTGGTTGGAGATCCTCTGGGATCTCCTCATCGGCATGCTCCTCATAGTAGTAGTAACCACCTGAGGTGTCTGCATACCAAGGAATAGAGTCAACGACATGTTGAGCAATAGATAAGCATAGCGTAATAAACATGACATACACCAAATATAGAGTAATGACAAGTACACATCATATGAACACAAGGAAAATGAATCTAGGCATAAAGCAAGAAGAGTGATCGATAGAAATAATAATAGGAATCCTAATAACCATCTAACAATAATCACTATCATGCAATGCAAGACAAGAACAAGAGGGAGACTCCGAGGATGTCCAATGCCACCTCCCGGAGTACCAATAACAATCCCAATCTGGACTACTGATACTAAAGTCCGGCTCCAGTAGGATCCTAGCTCCCGGTCTTGGGAATAGCAGCACGGTCCAAGCCCGCTCCCAGCTATTCAACGCCATGGACGCCGTCCAAAGCCGACTGCCCATCCCGACAACCGAGTAACCGGTTCGTCAATAAACCCCAAACTGCAGATTGCCATGATATGCAAACAATAATAAAGTGGTTTTGACACAAGGACAAACAAGACAAGCAAGTCTGGCTAGTTCAATGTACAAGACACGATAATAGGGATTATCTCATTCAAGACAATACCAGACAAGCAAACCATGTAATAATCCCTTTCATTGCTAGCCAGTCATGTTCATCAATACAAGACAAGGTTCCTACGGTACACTCTAAGTCAGGTCCAAGCCTAAATTCTATAAGAATTTATGTTTCATAATTAATTATGTATTTTATGTCAAGAGAGTGTACAAGGAATACAAACGACAGATACAAGTCACAGGTCAAAGGAATATTACAATCCAGTCCAAGGTAAATGGTGTCATCCCTGCACCTCACATGTTCTAACGGAGTACATGTGGAAATGGATCAACGATGCTTCTAGGGAAATCCCTTGGTGTACAATCATGTTAAGCATCTATTGGTTCAGTTCCATACGCATTCGTTTACAACTTGGGTGATACACGAATACCTAGACAATCCATCGAAGAACACCAAGCCACGTACTTCGATTTCAATCCCCATTAATGGTCAAGTGAGTAAGTTTATGGTTTCCAACCTCTAAGGCCCAAACCTAGGTTAAACAGTCTCATTTCCAAGTAAACAAGAGTTTGATCATTAATCCGAGTAATTACATCACTTCCCGATCTCCGATCGTGGTGGACCCAGAATCATTGGATTATACGTCTCAAGGGCTTTCCAATGATATATTATACGTAGAATTTCAACGGGCGGATTAAAAGTTACAAGTCTTTGAAGTTTCCAGGTTCAGTGACCCTGCACCCTCCGATCGATCGGACTGTGTGGCTGATCGATCGGCATTGAACACCTCTCAGTTAGTGCACAGTCCGATCGATCGGACTGTGTGGCCGATCGATCGGACTGTGATCGCCCACAGTTATTGATGGAACGCGCTCTTGCCGAGGGTGCTACCGGGGTCGGTGGACGTGGGAGTCCGTCGGGTCCGGCCTTTTCGCGCCCGAGGGGCTGAAGCGTGCATCAACATTTCTTTGTGTGGGTGTGCCAGATTTTCTATTTTACTTGGAATTGCAAGTGGTAATCCGGAGATCAACCTTCGCAAGTAAAAAGGAAATCAACTTCTTTCAAGTTTTCCATTGCACAAATATTTAAGAAAAGAGACATTTTCTTGGTTTGCCGTGAAAGGCGATTTTGTTTTACATTTATAGCCGATTTTGGCGTTTATAGCCGATTTACAATTCTCATCAATAATGAAAGACAAGAGTTGTGATTTTTGTCTCTTTTAGAAAAATACAAACTACAATGAAAAGCAAGAAAAGGAGGATCTAACTTTTCAGGAGATTGTGGGGGACTCGTTCAGATTGACGGTTGCAAGCCATGTATGGGCTTCGCCATCATCCATGCAGATGAGAACAGTGGATGCTCTTGATTCGCTTGGCTTGGCTATAACCTCAGATTTTTAGAGGACAAAGACCAAGAGGAGGTCCTCTGTCCAATAAAAAGCTAAGTAGACGGGCTGAAAAGCCACGTCTAAGCCATTGGAGGCAGCGGGAGAAGGCAAGGACCTTGGGGGGGAGTACCCCCCAAGGGACTTTTTGTCACCTTGTAGTGGTGCTTGATGTAGAATTTCTGCAGAATTTTCTCTCTTTCTCTAGACTCTGTCTGTCTGGAATTCGGGATTCTCTGCACCTTTCGATCTTCGGTTTTCCGTTCGTCTTTTTCCGATCCCGATTTCAATAGAATGCTCTCCTATTTATAGGCTTTTGGTAGCCATTTAGGAGAGCTTTTATGGGCTTTAATGGCTTTAATAGGAGGAGTTACAAGATTTATTTCTTGATTTTGTTTCTCCTTTTTCCTTGAATCTGATTGGCCGATGGAGATTAAGGGCTTTTAATCACCTTAGTTACCATAATGGGAGGAGTTTCATGGCTTGAATGCCATGACTTAATTGATTTGTAACTCCTGGATGCTTGCTTCTGATTGGGCCGTCCAAAGAAATGAATTAATGACTGCAATAAAGCTAGTCAATTAACTGCATTAAATGGTCGCCGAGCAGTTGAAGAGTCGCGGGCCGCGCCGCGTCTTTTGGAATTTTTCTGGCGATGATCATCGATGGATCTTCATGCTGATCGACATCGGATGAACATGTAACTTCAGACATTGATAGCTAGCAGCGGGCTGGTGACATCTGTCTTGTCGATTTCTCGATCGGTCGGATAGAAAGAGCACTTTTTAGGTCAATCGGTCGGCGATCTTGGAGCGATCAATGATGATTTTATGCTTTTGACGGCGGATCTGAGACATCGTCGGATATGAGTCAATTTCAAGCACTAAAAATCACATTTTTAGGAAACCACAGGGGCCAAAGTGCGCGAAACGCGAAAAGGGACGGAAAAACGGGTCACCGGCGAAAAATCCGGTGACTCGGACTTCCATGGTCGCCGGCGACCATGGGCTGGCGACCCTGGGCCGGCGACCATGGGCCGGCGACCCTGGGGTTTTTCTCCCCTTTTTGGTCCGTTTTGCGATCTTTTTCGTCGCCGTTTTCTTCTGTATTTTTCCTGACATTTCCTCTCATTTATTGGCTTGATTTCCCTGTAGAAAACCTGATGAGAATCCTTGCATTTTTAGAGTGCAAAGTTTCCAATTTTCCAGGAAAGCCGAAGACTTTGTCGCATAGAGCTGCTGATTTTCCGCCAAAAGCTGAAACTTGGTCAAACAATGTCGGAATGACCTGAAATCTGAGGTGGAGCCTCCTGAGCAATAAATAAGACCAACCATAGGATTTTGTTTGAGTTTTGAAGCCGGTTGGGGTCCCGTTGATTCTTCACTTGATTTTGCTGCGGGGAAAATGCCGAGCTTTGATATGTGGCCAAACGATGTCCGATTGACCTGAAATTTGACAGGGAGCCTATTGGAGTCATTTTGAGACGTTCCATGGGCTTCGTTTTGAATGTCATGGTCCCGGGTTGCTCCGCCGCCGGTAGGCTTGATTTTCTCTCGGAGCATCGAAACCTGGTCAAACGTCGTCAGAATGACCTGAAATTTGACGTGCAGCCTTTTGGAAGCATGTTGAAGCCACTCATGCACTTGGTTTGATGAGCGAAGGCTTCGGTGGTTCCCGCCGCCGGGAAGCTTGATTTTGCTGCTCGAGTATTGATGGAGGGTCAAACGTTGTCGGTTTGACTTGAAATTTGGCATGGAGCCCTTTTGAGACATGCTGGAGCCATCCGTAGGCTCTGATCGAAGTTTTGACGTCTCCGATGATGTCGCCGCCGGGAGCGCCATTTTAGCTGTCGGAGAAGCGAAGTTAGGCCAAATGATTCTGAAATGGCCCGAAACTTCATGTGTACTCTTCTCTTGGCTATCTTGAAGGATCTTGCAGTTTTTGTTTGATTCTGACAAGATTTGATTTTTTTGGAGAAATTGCATTGCCTATTTATGGCAGGTTGCGACTTCATGCAGCTTTTTTGATGTTGAAGAGGCAAAGTGACATTTTTGGTGTCAACAAATGCCCCCTCGAGGTACAGTGACAAGTTGCTTGACTTTTGTAGTCGATATGCCTCGAAGAGATTTTTTGAAGGAGAGCTTGAGTCTTGACCAAGAGTCTTTGAGCAATCTTTCCTTTGGTAGAGTAGCCTTTGAGCTTCCAAGGGAATTTTATGGTAATGAAAGAAATCAAGTACCATTTCGAGGCAATGTTTTGAAGATGACATCAGGGATGTGGATTTGGGTTTTTGTTTTTGACCTTCTGACCTAACAAGCTGTATGTGGCAGGTTAGGGGGTCAGGTTTTGGTTTTGACCTTGTGACCCAACAAGCTGTATGTGGCAAGTTAGGGGATCATGATTTGGTTTTTGGTTTTGGTCTTGTGGCCTAACAAGCTGTATGTGGCAAGTTAGGGGACCAGGATTTGGTTTTTGGTCACTTTTTGGGACTGTGTGGGTCCATTGGAGTGGTTTGGATTTTTGTGGAATGTCAGTTTCAAGATTTTGGCTCAATTTGGTATATGAGGCTGGATGGTTTGATTTTTGGAAGCTCATGGGGCTTGGAATTTTTTTTGTATGGTTCAATCAACTCAAAAGAGGCATGGAACCATTTTTGTGTGCTCTTGGTAAGAGGGATTTTTTTTCCTGACTAAAAGCCCATTTTTTTTTTTTTTTAGTGCCTAGGTGGTCAAACCTGGCTCATATGGGCTAACCCATGGGACCTTAAGCTTTTTAGGATGGCTTAGAAGATCTCATGTGGGGCCATTTTTGTAAAGAATATTTAAAGATATCTCATTTGGATAGAGAATATCTAAAAATATCTTTATGGGAGAGAATCTCTCATATTCCCTTAATTTGGGAGAGAATATCTCAAGCTATCTTTCTTTTTGGGAAAGAATCTCCCATCTCCTATTTTGTTGGAGAGAATCTCTCATTGATTGATTTTGGGAGAAAATCTCTCAAAGACATCTTTCTTTTTGGGAAAGAATCTTTCTAATTCCTTCTCTTTTGGTAAGGTTACTAATTAGTAGCACTTACCTTTCTTTTTTTTGTTTCCTTCTTTGATTTGCTCTCTTCTATAAAAGCAAGGAGGAGGCTAGATCTCTTGCCCTTATTGCTTTCTTTTGTAACAATCTCAAGAGAGCTCCAAGACCAAGAGTTCTTCTTCTTCAAGGATCTTCAAGCTTTTTCCTTCTTCTTCTCCATCAATGGCTTCAAATAAGTTATCTCTCTTTTTCTTTCAAGAAAACTCCATGTAGAGAATAGGATGGTTAAAAAAGAAAGTTTCTCTCTTTTTTTTTTCTTTTCTTTTTTTTTTCTTTTCTTTTCTTTCTATTCTTCTTCTCTTTTTTTCTTTTTCCACGTGATTTCTGTTTTTTTTTTCTTTTTTTCGTGCTTCTTTCTTTCTCTTTTTCTTTTTGCACGTTTTCTTTCTTCTTTTTTTTTTAGAAAGTTTCTTTTTTTTTTTTTTTTGGTTATCAATAATGCGGTTTTATGCAAATCTAGATGTTCATGCATGTACTTTTTGTAGATTGAATTTGAGAGCATGATAGCATACCTGAAAATCTTTGCAAATTTGGGGATTTGGAGCTCGCAGCGATGTTGAGCCCTTCTTGATTTTGCGGAGATTTTGAGGTTTCGAAAGTTTGGAGTTTCGGAGCTCGCAGCCATGTAGAGCCCATCTTCAAACTTTCTATTTCTTTCGGAGTATTTCCCTTTTCTTCGGAATTGCCCCGGAACCATGCCAAAATTTCGCCAGATTTTCTTTTAGCGAAATCCTGTCATTTTGATGATGATCTTTTTTTTTTCTTTTCCAACCTTTGCAGGTGGTTCCTCCAGAACGAACAAGGGTAAAGAGCCTGCTAGAAGCGTACCTCGTCGATCCGCCAGATCTTCTAATGTGGCCGTTCAGCAGGCCTGGGAGAAGGTCCAGTATGTTGAGAGAAACTTGGAAGAGTGCGACTCTCTCAACAGAGATGAGATGAGGCAGCGATTGATCGCTCTCAAGGATGAGGAGTATTATAAGATCATGGTAAGCAACCATCCTTGGGTTATGGACGATCTGAGGGTTTTGCCCAAGCCTACCTTCTTCTTTGGAGATGCAGTCCCTGACGACTTGACATACCAAAGGAGATATTTTCTGTTCTCTTACACAGCAGATGGTGAGGAGAGAACTATTTCCACCCGGTCGTCTTTTGATCGGACCATCTCGATCCTGAGCCTTTCTCCCACGTGCTCTAAGAGGGAAGATCCTCCAAGCTGGGTGAAAAAGACCAACGTGATCAAGACCGGGGTTTTTGTTGGCGGTCCCTTCGGATATGCATAGAAGTCGCCTGCCCAAATGGACATGTTGATGCCAGCCAGCGGCTATCAGGGCTCTGATTATCCGTCGGTCGATTTGGGACCGGTGGGCCTTGCCGTTTTCAGCGGTGACGGCAGCAATTGGGTGAAGCCTTTTCGACTTCGTGGTTGTTTCAGTGTTGACTCCGATTGGAAGCCGTGGACTGATCGCGTCCTGCTGATTGGTGGCACCATTTTGAAGGAAGCCGGGATTTTTGACGCGGTCTGTGCCTTCAGAGATACCGTGGCTTTTTCCGACGAGGCCTTCATGGCCATGTTGGAATCATTTCTCCCACAAACCAATACCTTCGTTGTAACGAATGGTGAGATTGGTTTTTCCTTGAAGGAGTTGAGCGCCATTACTGGATTGCCCATCCTTTGCAAACTCTACGAGGAGGTCATGCCGATTGACAGCGTCCTTGAGGAGCAGTCAGAGGAGTTCAGGCTCCTATACTTTCAGCTCGTCACCTTCTATGATTTTTTGAAGGAGAAGGAGGGCTCGAAAGCCAGGTCCAGCAGTTGGAAGAGTTATGGCTCTTCATTCTTCAACTTCTTTGACAGCAAAGAGTCTTCTGACAGCATGACCCTGGAGGACCGGAAGAAGGCTTCCGCCATGCAAGAAGAGTTGAAAGACTTCTTCGCAGGTACAGATGTAATTTGTTATGACATTGCACTGCAGAGAGAAATTGCAGCTTACCTCACTTATTGGCTAGGTGAGGCTATTTTTGCTGGAGTAGATGGAACACACATCAGGCCGCATTGTATTTTTCCGGCTTGTCAGATGGCGTTTGGAGAGCGGCTTGCATTGGTGCTTGCTCTTTACTCCTACTTGTGTACCGAACTGCAGGCTGCTGCTTTCTTGGTTCGGCTTGGGCTCCCTATGAATAGGGTATTTTCAGCCCATATCTTTTATTCATGGTTTGTATACCACTGTCCTGGCTTCCACCAGCTGGGTGCTGCACAGGATGATGATCCTCTGATGATTCGATTGGCTAAGGGAAAAGCCGTATCCGAATCACTTTTGTTTGCCCGCATGAGGATCCGACGGTTCAGGGACGTCAAGATGGGGCAGTCTTCAGTGAAGCTTTCTCCGGAGTTGCGGAAGAAGGCTTTTGATTTTGGTGCCTCCCGAGACTCTACCAGAGTAGGGTCGGGAAGGCATTACTCTTTGACCAATGCAGAGAAGGAGTGGCTTTTCAGCATACGAGTCGGCACAATGGTGTACCGTAGACATCTTTTCGTCGACATCCAGCCGTATGTACCTTCTCGCTTTGCACTTCAGTTGGGCTTCTCTCAAGGCGTTGTTGGGGCGCCTTCGAGTATGGTGAAGCGTTTTGGAGGTTTGCAGGATGGCAGAAATGCATGGGCTTTTTATAGTGCTGAAGACACCACTGCCACGATTTCTTATCCTGAGCTGTCGACTTTCCAAACTGCCGGCTTCACGAAGTGGTTCGCGGAGAGCTTTTTGGCATATCAGGGGCTTTCCAAGAAGGAGCTTGATGTAAAGCTGTCTTCGAGGAAAGGTACTGGAAAGTCGGATGGCGTCCGGCGAGAGGAAGTTTGGGCCTTCCTTTCTGGAGAGAAGCACAAGATAGGCTTTCTCGGTGACCAGGGCGTCATTGGTTCTAAAGCTGTTCGGGAAGTACCTGATGAGGCTTTGGAGCAGCTAGAACAGGAGGAAGCTGAGCTCGACGCTTGGATGCAAGCGGCACAGAGGCGAGCTTCCGTGGAGTCTACTGGCAAGAGCAGACCATCCAGTGAGGAGCCAAGTGGGAGACCTGACTCTGACAGTGGGGCAGGATCTTCTAAGAAGCGAGCCCACAAAAGTAAGAGGAAGAGGAGTCAGCGTCACACGGGGCGGGACGAAGACTCTCCTGATGTGGAAGTCCCTCTCACTGTCAATGAGGAGGTGCCAGGGGAAGCTGACGAACCTCCAGAGAAGAGGATTCGGGAAGAAGAGACCATCGGTGAAGGTATGATTCTTCCTTTTTCTTTTTCTGCTTCTTTCATGGGGCTTTCCATGTTCTGATTTGTTTTCTCACCCTGCTGCTGCTTTCTTTTTTTTAGCGGAGGATGAAGACTTGGCGATGCCTGAGGTTCCGACCGATGAGGCGGTGATGGAGCCGGTTATGGCATCTGAAGAAGAACCGAGGGACTCTGGAATGATTCCAGAATCTCCAATTGGTATAACTTCTTTCGCTTTCTCTTTTTTTTTCTTTTTTGCCTGCGACTTGATTTGCTAACATTTTCTTGTCAGCTGACTGGCCACAGGATTCCGATGACTTTGAACCATCAATGGACGCAAATGTTGATGATGCTTCCGATGAGTTCATGGAGGAAGAGAGTGTTCCGCCAGTCGTCGAAGAAGGTACTTTGTAGTGATGACCCTGATGATTTTTTTTTTAACAGGATCATATTCATACCTTTTTGTGTTTCATTTGCAGGTTTTGAAGTGACAGAAGAGAGTCCATCGCTTTCTTCAGAACCAGAGCAAGGGATGCCAGAGGTTGATCCGGAGGTAGAGACTCCTACAACCAGTCCTGACGCGATAGAGGAGATACCTTGTGCTGAGGTTCCTTCTCCAGTGGCTCCAAGTGGAGAGAGTTCTTTTGTTACTCTTCCAATGGGACCTGACATGAGCAGCCGATCAACGGAGAAGGGTGAATCTTCATCCAGTTCGTTTCTTCAATTTGCGAAGAAGGTGCTGGCTCGGGTTTTGAGTTCTTGGATCGAGACTCTCTTTTCTGGACACCTGGATGCCGGATTTGGCATGATCCCACATGTACAGGAGATTCTCACTGATACCGAAGAGGTTGGTCTGGATGTCACAGGTGCCAGGGCGATCGTTGATAGGATCATTGCACTGGGTGACAAGTGGTTTGAGACCATGGATTTCCATGACGACCAATTCTTCGAGGAGATGTTCTTGGACCCTGCTGATAAGGCTAAGTCTAACCTGAATGAGGCTACACAAAGTAAGAAGCAGCTAGTTCGGGAGAAGAACTTGGAAGAGCTAGCCATCATCGGATTGAGGCATGACCTTAACGTCCTTGATAGGGAAGTTGAGGAGGCCAGGAAACGTCTTGAGCATTTGAAGGCGCAAGTCGCTGCCAAGTGGACTGCTATAACAGAGGCTCGTGACAGGGAGAGTGCTCTGATTCGCAGAGTTGCAGATGCACGTCAAGTTCTCGAGAGGAGGACTCAAGAAAACGAGCAATGGCAAACTGCTGGGGAAAAGCTTCCCGGTGTAAAAGAAGGGTTACGGCATTCGCCAGCATCTCATGGCAAGGTCCTGAAGAAGCGTGCCTTGGAAACTCTGACGGCTGAGGCCAAAAGTTTGCTTGAGGAGCTGAAGCTTTGGCTGGAGACCATTTTTGGCTGAGCTCCTGATTTTTTGTAGCAGAAACTATTCTTCTTGTTTTTTGGCACCACATGTATATTTTTTGGTACTCTTTTTTGTAGTGCTTGTGAACACTTTTTTTTTTTTTTTGGTACCACATGTATTTTTTTTGGTACTTTTCTTTTTTTTTTTTTTTTGTTTTCCCTACGCTCACTCAAATCTTTTTGTGATGAAAGCAATTGCTAAATGGGGTGTTTGTTTGAAAATTTGATCAAAAGGTTGTCTTTTTGTGAAAATCTTTTGTCAAATAATTGTTTTGGCATGGGAGCCTGATTTTGGTTGTGGCGTGAAAGCCGATTTTGAGATGGCATGGAAGCCGAAATTTTATGGCGTAAAAGCCAAAATTTGGGTTGGCATGGAAGCCGGATTTTTGTGGCATTTACAGCCAGTTTGGTGGCATTGATAGCCAATTTGTGGCATTGATAGCCGGGTTTTTTTGAAAGCCAAGTTTTGGTTTGTCGGCGTGAAAGCCAATTTTTTGTGGCATTGATAGAATTTTTTGTGGCATTGATAGCCGGTTTGTGGCATTTATAGCCGGTTTTGACATGAGAGTCAGGTTTTTTTTTTGTGGCATTTATAGCCGATTTGGTGGCATTGATAGCCAGTTTTGGCAAAAGAGCCAGGTTTTTGGTTTTCAAAAATGCAAGTATCGACTAAGAGTCACCTCCCTGCTGAATGGTCTTGCAAGTATCGATAGAATGTCGCATCCTTGCTCATTCGGTTGCGAGTATCGATGGAATTTCGCCTCCTCGCGGATTTGGGTGCAAGTATCGATGGAATGTCGCATCCTTGCTTTTTTCAAAATTTGGTTTTGCGGGTACTGACTTGATATCGTTTCCCCACGATTTTTGAAATTTGTGGTTTTCTCGAACCTTTGGGTTGTGGATATCAAAACATGGCATCTCCACGATTTTTAGGTTTTTTCGAACCTTTTTTGAAATTTGGGTTGTGGATATCAACTGATATGTTGCGTCTCCATGGTTTTTGGATTTTGCAAGTATTGACGAAATGTCGCTTCCCTGCGATTTTGGGTGCAAGTATCGATGGAATGTCGCATCCTTGCTTTTTTTCAAAAATTTTGTTTTGCAGGTACTGACTTTGATGTCGTTTCCCCACAATTTTAGAGGTTTTGGAAGTATCGAATGGGGTTCGCATCCTTCCGATTTTTTGAGTTTTGCGAGTATCGACTAAGTGTCACTTCCCTGCGGTTTTTTGAAAAACCATTTTTTTTGTTTAAAGACACAATGGTCGTAAATTTTGACCTAAAACCATTTGGCGGTAAAAGGTAAGGTGGACTAGGGTGGAAATCCCTGAATCCGGATTTTTGTTTCAAACCATGAATTTTGGTTCAAGGATCGAAAGTATTGGTCAAGTCAGGGAGAGGCTCCTAAACTTGGATTTTTTTTTTTTGAACAATGAAATGATGAAAGTAAGCATTGTTTTTGCGTTTCTTTAGAAATTTCGACATTTGATATGAAAATTCTAAAGAGAGTGGGTTTGACGAGCGAGTACCTGAGAACAGGTTTTGGCCATACAGGCATTGCTCTTACCCAGTTGGGTAAGTCTTCAAGGGTAGTACCGCTTTAAGAACTTGCCATTGATGGGCAGCATACACCTGTCGCCTTCCATGTTTAGGAGGGCATATGCGCCGTTGGAGAAGACCTTGTCGATGACGTAGGGTCCCTCCCATTTTGGCTCAAACTTGCCTTTGGACTTGTGAGCGAAGACCATTGGTCTTTTTACCGCAAGAACCAAGTCACCCTTTTTGTAGGTGCGTTGCCTGACCTTTTTGTCAAAAGATCCTGCCATGTGTGCTTGGTAAAGTTCAATGCTTTGTCGAGCTTCGAGCCGTCTCTCGTCGAGATTGTCCAGCTCATGGAGTCGCAATTTGACATTGCTTTCTTGAGTCATGTCATTTTGTAGAGATACCCTCAGAGAAGGAATTTGTACCTCTAATGGCACGACAGCTTCGCATCCATAGACCAAGGAGAATGGTGTGCTATGGGTTGGTCCTCGAACGGTGGTTCGATAGGCCCACAAGGCTTCAGACAGTTTGTCGCTCCAGTCTCTTTTGTGACTAGAGACCATTTTCTTGAGGATTTTGCAGAGTGTCTTGTTGAAGGCTTCTGCTAATCCGTTTGCTGCCGGATTGTATGGAGTCGAAGGACAGCTTTGAATTTTATATTTGTCGCAGAACCTATAGAATCGATGATCCCGGAATTGTGGTCCGTTATCATGGACGAATCTTTTAGGTATGCCGAAACGACAAATGATTTTGGTGCGTAGGAATTGAAGGACTGATGAGGTCTTCATTTCGTTGAACGCAAATGCTTCTGACCACTTGGAAAAATAATCCGTTGCGGCGAAGATGAAGCGATGACCTTTGCTTGAAGGGGGAGAAATAGGACCTATGATGTCCATACCCCAGGCTTCGAAAGGCCACGAGATTGCTGTAGGGTGTAGCCATTCCGGAGGCATGTGAATGTAATCTCCGTGAACTTGGCATAGCTGGCAGCGTTTGGCAAATTGCATTGCATCAGCTACCATGGTAGGCCAATAGTAACCTAACCTTTTTATCTGATCATAGAGCTTAGGACCTGCCTGATGGGCTCCACAAAGACCAGCATGAACTTCTTTAAGTGTTTCTTCGGCCTCTTGTTGTGACAAGCAGCGTAGAAGTACTCCGTTGAAGGATTTCCTGTAGAGGATTTTTGAAGGAATATCCAAATGAAAGTTTGGGGCTCGCCTTTGGATGCTTACCCGTTCTTTTGGATCTTCAGGTAGGATTCCGAACATAGTGTAATCAATGAACGGATCCCTGCAGTCCCCGATTGAAGGTTGAAGGATAGAGATCCGACTTCCAACCACACGGTGGCATTCAGCAACTGCTTGGTGTGTGTTAAGAGGAGGGAGGATCCTTCTCTCGCACACTGTGATTTACATGTTTTCCCCTTCCTGGATCGCCATTGATGCGGCAAGCCCGGCCAGGGCATCTGCACGGATGTTTTCACCTCTACGAATGTGGGTGATGTGACAGATGTCAAACTTTTGCGGAAGCGATTGTGCCTTGTTGTAATAAGGCAGCAGATCGGGCTTCCTGACTTCATATATCTGATTCATCTGGTTGACGATCAGTTGAGAGTCTCCAAAGACTTCCAGCATAGTGATACCGGATTCGATGGCGAGTTCCAATCCTAGGATCAGAGCTTGGTATTCAGCTGCATTGTTTGTGCATGGTTCCAGTAGCGAGAAAGCGTGTGGAATCATGTATTTGTCGGGGCTAACAAAGAGGATGCCAACTCCCGAGATCAGCTTTCTGTTTTCATTTGTCCTGGTTGCACCGTCAAAGTACATGTCCCAAGAGGCATTTGGCGAGAAGGTCTCCACGTTGTAGACGGGTTCGTCTGGGAGATCATCTCTGAGTGGAGAATCTTTAGGCAATGGATGCTCTGCGAGAAAGTCTGCTAGAGCTTGGCCTTTGATTGCTTTTTGTGGTACATACCTAATATCAAATTGTGATAGAAGGATGGACCATTTTGCTAGTCGGGCATTGAGAGAACCTGCCTTTATGATAAGGACCTTCAAGAGGTTGATCCTTGAGACGAGGTAGACTGTGTTGGAAAGCAAGTAGTGACGTAGCTTTTGTATGGCGAACATCACTGCAAGGCATTCCTTTTCGACTGGAGAGTAGCGATGCTCTGCACCTACTAGCATGCGGCTGAGGTAGTATAGAGCAGCTTCTTTTCTTTCATCATTTTCTTGTGCAAGCGGAGCCCCTAGAGAATGATCAAGGGCTCTTGTCTACAAGATGAATGGTTTCCCAGTGGTAGGAGCAGCTAACACTGGAGGTTTGGTTAGGTATGACTTGATATCTTGAAATACGGCTTTACAGTCAGCATCCCAGACAAAGTTTACACCCTTTTTCATCAATCGAGAGAATGGACAACACTTCTCCGAAAGGTTGGAGATGAACCGTCTGATGTAGGCCAATCTCCCTTGAAGCCCTTTTAGTTCCCTTAAGGTTCTTGGAGGGGGCATTTCTAGAATAGCCTTGACTTTGATGGGGTCAAGTTCTATTCCGGCTTTCCGAACTAGGAATCCAAGGAACTTACCCGACGAGACGCCGAAGAAGCATTTCAGAGGATTCATCCGCAGTTTATGTTTGCGAAGTCGGAGGAAGACTTCTCGAAGATCTTTGAGATGGTCTTCTTTTCTTTTGCTTTTGACGGCGAGGTCATCAACGTAACATTCGACCGTCTTGTGTTGCATGTCTTGGAATATTTTCATCATAGCCCTCTGATATGTGGCACCAGCATTTTTCAGACCAAATGGCATGACAGTATAGCAATATACGCCTAATGGAGTCCGAAATGATGTGTGTTTTTCATCCTCGGGATGCATCTTTATCTGATTGTAGCCAGAGAAGCCATCCATGAATGTCATTCGCTCGAATCCACAGGTATTGTCAATCATCACCTCCGGTATGGGGAGCGGGAATTCATCTTTAGGGCAAGCGCCATTCAGGTCTCTATAGTCAATACAGACCCTGATCTGCCCATTTTTCTTTGTCACGGGGACAATGTTGGCCAACCATTCTGGATGTTGTTCCTCACGGATGAAGCCGACGCTTTTGAGCTTTTGAACTTCTTGCTCAATTTTATCCATCACATCTGGACGGAATCTTCTTTGGCCTTGTTTGACAGGCTTGATTTCTTCTTGAAGATTGAGTTTGTGGACTGCTACTTTGGGGTCTAAACCAGGCATTTCAGCGTAGGACCATGCAAAGCAATCAACGAACTCACGAAGAAAAGCGATATACTCGGGTAACTCATCATCCTTTATATTCTTGCTTATGAATACAGGACGTGGGTTATCTGGTGTTCCCAAGTCTATCTTTTCAACAGGATCTTCTATTAGAAGGTTCGAAGGTGGCTCCTCTACAATATTTTCGGAGGCTTCCAGCTTAATAAAACCTTCTGGGATTCCAAGGGCATTTGTAGACCGAGGGTTTGTTCCTTTCCACGGGTCTTCTTGATTGGTGATCTTCTCAAGGCTTGCTATGAGATGGTCCCATTCGCCTGTTCAAACTGGGTCGAAGTAAGGTACTTCTTTTGGAGACGAGGGCTCTTCTGGGTCAGAATAGCACAAGTCTGTATTATCGGACGATTCCTCTTTATCATCAGAGAAATCGTACCAATTTTAATGAGCTTCCTAAATCTTTGTCAGGTAACTCTTTAAAGAGATATCCAGGGAGATCGATGTCTTCATGGACTTGAGATGTTGAGGCTTGGTCGGTAAAACGACTTTTAAGCTTTTGTGTCAACTATCTCAGAGGAGTGTCGGGATCATACCCTAACCCATATGAAGACTTCTCTACATGACCGTAGAGTCTCCAATCTTCCAGCTGGATTTTGGTCAAGGCGGGCCCCAATGGCATGAGAATACCGCGTCTTTCTCCCAAACCAACTGGGTTTTGAGCATCATAGCCCATTTTCTTCATAATTGCTTGTGCCACAGGACTATATAGAGATAGTTGAGGCATACCTTCGTTTTGGAAAGGTTCCAGCATGGAGTTTGATGAAGAAGCGTCCGATCTATGGAAGAAGATCGGCTTTTTCTTTGGTGATGTTGCCGGAACAACAAAGGTGGCAGACGTAGAATCTTCTACATCAGCAGGTGTCTCCATCGGAGTGAGAGCAGGCTGAACTTGTTGAGTGTCAGCTTGGCTTGACGAGGTGTCTTCTTCTGGCTCTGAGTCCGAATCCGTGTCTTGCTTGATAGACACGAAAGAGACAACAAATTTGCCCCCAGGCTTTTGCTTTGCCTTCTTCACTCTGGTTGTGATGACCAAAGGTTTTGAAGATTTGAGGGAGATGACGAAGGGAGATTGACTACTCTCTTCTAATTTGCCGGAGGGTTTGTTTTCTTCCGGTGATTTTTGAGGAGCCTTGCCTTTATCTTTCTGGAGATTTTCAGCAGGGGGTGCTATTTCCTCTTCTTCTTTTTCGCCTTCATACATTTGGGAGTCTGGGAAGTGGACTTCTTTACCTTTGAAGGGTCTTCTGTCCGCAAACACTCGATGTACCATGCCGTCGTCGCCGACGAACTTGATGCATTGATGTAGAGTTGAAGGGACAACACCATTCTCGTGTATCCAGGGGCGTCCGAGAAGGATGTTGTAGCATGAAGGGGTTTTTATTGCATACACAGTGACTTCAGAGATAAGATCACCGATCTGCAATTTGAACCTGATTTTGCCGATAGGCCTTTGAGTACTCCCATCGTATCCAAAGATAGATACAGATGTGTGGCTTAGCTTGCTGGGTGGGATGCCCAACTCTTCGAGAGCCGAAGTGGAGATGAGGTTGAGTGCAGAGCCTGGGTCAATCTGAACTCTATGTATCGGCATTTCTTTGATGTACCCTGTGAAGTACAGGGGTCGGTTGTGCCTTGCTTCGCCGAGTAGGAGGTCATCCTTTGTGAAGGCGATGGTTGCACTGGCTGTTTTTTGCACCGAGAGGCATTCAATGCATGATCCCTCAGTTTTGTTTTCTCCCTTTGAGGAAGTTTCAGAGTTTTTGACCCGGTAGTCCATTTCAATTTGGAGGACTTGCGGGGCATGTTTGTCGACATCCTCATTCAGTTTTTGTAATTCTGAGATAAGATTATCACGAGTGCGTGGAGACATTCGTAATAAATCCAGGATGTGCAGTCGTGCAGGTATGTGTTTGAAGTGCCCGATCAAATCATACTTGAAAGCCTCCTTAGGGCCTGCATGTTCATCATTGTTGCCACTGGGGGCGCTTACAACATCTTTTCCCGAAGGATTTACATAAGTAAAGGAAGATTAGTTGTAATTTTTGTGGTAGTCTCGGCCTGAGCGGGTGCCTCTACCAACTTCGAGAGCTTCTTGAGAAGGGTCTTCGCTTGGAAGATTGTCCTCAGGATCAAGAGGCTGTCGTTTCTCATTTACTGAGGATGCGTCTGCAGCAAAATTCCCATCCTCAGTGATTGTGTTGCATGGAGCATTTTCCGGGAGCGAGTCCTGAACAGCATCCAGCAGCTTTTCTTCTTCGTTGACCCATCCATCATCCCAAGTTGGGTTTTCTTCATGATGATGAGTCGGGAAGAGCGTGAGTTCTGAAGTCACAGTCTCAGGGGACGAAGCCTGAGAGGGTGTCATCTCTGTGAAAGTCACGCGAGACGAGGTAGCCCCAGAAGATATGGTACTAGGTGTCGCCGGTGTGTAAGTGATCTCATCAGATGATGCATCGGAAGAGCTATAATCCCGAATTATCACATTACAGGCAGCTCTTAAAGGAGACGTTGTCTGCTCGGAGTCAGACTCATCCTCAGATGTAAGAGGATCGTCTACCCAGCAATTTTCTCCATTTTCAGGAGTTGAGGGAGGAGGTACCTGGTGGGCTTCAGGGACTTCCGGCTCTGGATTGTGAGGAATCTCGTTGACGCGGTCTTGCTCTTGTTCTAAAGCGAGACGCTGCAAGATCCTTGCATATTCTTCAAGATCAGGCATGGGAGCCAGATCCTCTTCTTCGTCTTCTCCGTGTGGCTCAACATAGTTGATTTCCACTGGAGCAATGACAGGTGCTGGGTTAACAGCATCTTCTTGTGCAGCCACTTGATCTTCTTCATCATCAGACCAGGATCCTTGTGGTTGCAAAGGGTTATACCAGATTACTGGCATAAGATGAGTTTCAGGAACCCATTCTTCATCGGAGAGATATTCTCCTATTTCAAGGGATTCCTCCCACTCATCGGTGTAGCCGGACTCGAATCCATCATCGGTGTCGCTGGACTCGTATCCATCAATGGAGAATCCAACTACCGAGTTGCAAGAGTATGATGCCCCCTGCATAGCTTCTTCTCTGAATCGAGGTGGCATGAAATCACTGAGAGTGAAGTTTCTTACCGCCTTTGAAGTCTCTGGAAGGGACGTTTCTGTTGCCCCTAGTGAAGTGGTAGAGGAGGCCTCTGCCTTTTCATGGACTTCTTGTTTTGGCTGGGTCTTCTCTTGCCGTTTGAGCCTGAGGAGATGTTTCCTAGCCTGCCTTCGCTGTTGAGCTGTTGGCTTTGTTTTGACGATCCCCCAGTTTTCATCGTCCAGGAGATCGGGATGTACCCATATAGGTTGTCCATCTGGTGTTGGATAGGGAACCAGCTCCTCGGACGCTTGAATTTTGTTTATCACCATGAAGGAAGTAGTGATCTTCTTCTTCGGTGATTTTGGTGTTTGTCCACATGACACCATGTTGACGGAGGCAGTCCCATAGTTTTTGTCAAAGGTGATGACTCCGTTTTTCCACATCTCGTTTATCTTCTATCTCACAACAAAGCATTGATTGAGAGGATGCGAGACCATCTGGTGGTATGGACAGTACCGAGGATCGTTGGTTTTGCCAACATCGCCCGGTCTTTTGGGTTCAGGCAAGGTGAGCTTGCCGTTTGCCACGAGAGCCCCGAAGATTTCGTCAACATCTTCATCGAACGGGTATTTCTTTTTTACTCACTCTTTGAAGGCATCAGAGAGTTCAGGTCTCTTACCTGCAGCTCTGTTTTCAGCTTTCTTTGTTTGCTGAGGAGCTGACTTGGTTTGCACATTGAGGACCTCTTTCTTCTTTGGTTTAGAGGTTGCAATGGCGGTTGGCTCTTTTCTTGATGACTTCTGACCGTTGAGGTCTTTAATCACCGTTTCAGCTTCCATAGAAGCTTCCAGGAGTTCTCCCAGGTTTTTTGATTTGTTGCCGATGATCATGGAGCGTATTCTGGCTCTCATGTTGTTACGGCAGATGTCGACTAGCGACGCTTGTGGCAGTACATCTGAGCATTTGCATGCCATTGCTTTCCACTTGTGAATGAAGTCATAAGTTGACTCATTCTCTCCCTGTTTTAGGCTGCAGAGCTATGCCATGGTAACAGGATGATCGTCACCTTTGAAGTGGGTCAGGAAGCGTGTCTCTAGCATGGCCCAGTTTTGGATGGAGTCCTTCGGAAGAGTGGAGTACCAATCGAAGGCCGTACCTTTTAGGGTACTTGCAAAGAGGCGGATCTTGAGTGCATCTTGATCCGCGATAGCTCCCGTCAAAATCTTGAAGTGGATGACGTGCTGTCTGGCTGATCCTTTCCCCGTATATGTTTGGAGAGTAGGATGTTTGAATTTTGTGGGGAACGGGACCGAGTCCATCCATAAAGGATATGGTGGCTTGATCCCATGCTCCTTGAGTATATCCTCTTCTTTTGCTTTGGCGAGGATACTGTCTACGTCCTTTTTGGTAAGGGCGCGTGGCTCATTTTCTTCACGATTTTCCTCGTCATTGCGATGATTCGGAGGAGGCTCATTGTTCACCTGATTTTGGACAACAAGGAGAAGGTTTTCCATCAGAGTTTCAATCCTCTGCTGGCCTTGTTCTAACTGCTAGATGCGTGTGAGCGCATCATCTCGAGGTGGATTCTGAGGTGGTGGCTCAGAATTTGTAACCAGGACGTTCATTCCTCGGGATTCAAACGAAGAAACCGTCCTGGTGACTGAGCTGGGGCTCATTCTTTTTGATGACGAGCTTGATGAAGGATTACTCTCCCGTCCTTGGCTTGAAGGGGCAGGAGATTCTTCGGGATGTCTTCGTGTCCTAGTGATGCTACGGGTCACCGGACGTCGGACATGGATTTTTTATGCTGACTTTTGGCGTCTTCTGGTTTTTCCAACCATATGGACGGCAGCAACTTGGTCGGGTCTTTCTTTTTCGACCCATTTGTGGGAGACTTGAAGTGTAGGAGGCTGGGTCCGTTGCTTCTCTAGTCTCTTTTGTCGATATGACACACGGCGGCGTGCTCGACGAGCGATTGAGCTTTGGTCAGCTCTGGCTGGGCTCTGACGATGAAGGATGTGCTCCCTCGGGGGCAGCAGCCGAGCCTGTCTTCTTTATAGCTAGGCAAGGACAGGATCCGGACCCGGTCCTTTGCCTGTTGCAGCGAAGCTTTGAACTTTTCAAGTTTGGCCCCTGTAGAGATAAAGGGTCGAACCGAAGGAGTGTAGGCCTTAGCAGGTGCTTGTAGGGGCCTGGTGATGCATGATCTGATTTTGGGCCTGTAGGAACAAGCCGGCTCATGCTGGGTTGACTTGGGAGTCAGGTTGGAGATAGGTCTCTCCTCTTTCATGTAGGCAAGAGGGTAGAACTGGTTCTCCTTGAGTGGGGCCAGGTATGCTGGCTTGGTGGATGTTTGAGACCTTCTTTGTTTTGGGGAAGGTCTTGGAGACCAAGTCTTAGGGTAGACCTGGTTGTTTGTGGGTCGAGGCTTCGCGGGGGTGCCGCGGGCTTCGGGCTTTTGGGCGCTCACCTTTGGTGTCACGGGAGTGACACGTTGAAAGGCGATCTTCTGCTTTTTAGCAGGCGCAGCTTGTTCTTCGGGAAGTGGGAATGGTCCCAGCGTCCCAAAGAAGATAGTCCGGGGAGTCGAGGTCGACCCGGAGTTCAGAGAGTTGCCGAGGGAGTTGACGCTTCGGCAGCTGGCAGGGCGCTTGTAAGTGCGCTCGGTTTGCTTCTATTGAAGCATGAGCTGGTGCTTGTTTTCATCGAAGATAATGGTTAAGGCTGCCATTGTTAGTTTCGAAAAAGTTCTGAAACAAGACCACATCCATTAGTAATCACAAGAATATGATGATCATAAATGGGGAATTCTATGATTTTGTCTTTTCAAATCGCTCAAGGGACATGACCCAAGCAATATAAAGAAGGCAAAAAGCCATAGAGGGTACAATTGTTCTGGTTGCAAGCATGGTAGGCTCGAAATGAGCGTTCCAATGACTACTAGAAGCAATTGTATACCTAAATTCGACTTATCGAGAAGCGGAGCTTGCTCGAGATAAGAAGAATATAAGGTAGGAGTTACAAATGTGCCGGTCACAGATACAGTAGACCCTGAAAGGGCGTACCAGTATTGCTAGGCACAATTGTTGGAAATCGCATCCATGAGATGGGATTCTCTTTTTTGAAAGGTCAGAAATGGATTCGTCAAAGAGAGCAGGTGGCATTCCGATTCAAATACGGGCTCAACGATTTCCGCGAGCACCAGTACTCGAAAGGAAAGAGACCACAATTTCTCGAATCTAAATCCAAAAGTGACGAGTTTTTTTTTTTGAAATGTCAAGATTGGTTCCATCAAGGAGAGCAAATGGTATTCCAATCTAAACACGGTCTCGGTGATTTCCGCGAGCGCCAGTGCTCAGAAAAGAAGAAACCAAAATTTCTCAGATCTGAAATCAAAAGTGACGAGTTTTTGAAGATTTTTTTTTTTGAAATGATTTTTTTTATTTTTTATTTTTATTTTTTTTTATTATTTTTTTTAAAAATATTTTTTTTAAGATTATTTATTTTTATTTTTTTTGAAGATTTTTTATTTTAAGATTTTTTTTTGAAAATCTTTTTTTTTTTATTTTCTTATTTTTTTTTTAATTTTGATTTTTTTTTTGTTTAAGATTTTTTTTTTGAAAATCTTTTTTTTTTTATTTTTAATTTTTTTTTATTTTTTAAGATTTAAAGACGAGAGAGTACACATAGGCCTCTTAACCCGGTCTTATGAAACCTCAATTGATAGAATTGCCCCCAGGTAAGGGTAGGATTACTTAATGAACCCGTTTGGAGGACCCTTGCCTAGAACAGTAAAGCTGTCTTCACACTCTGGACAAGGCTTTTCTTGAATCAATCGTGATCAAAGAACGCAATTGGTTTAACCTTAGTGGTCTATGTCTTTTTATTTATTTATTAAATTTTTTTTTTTAGATCCCTGACAGACTCATCGAAGAGAAACGATGGCCCAATCCCCGATCCGAACACGGGCTCAACGATTTCCGCGAGCACACATGCCCAGAAGAGAAAGGATCAAAGTTTCTCAATTTTGAATCCAAAACGAGAAATTGATTTTTTTTTTTTTTTTTTGAAATCTCTAATGAACTCATCGAAGAGAAACGATGGCCCAAAACCTTAGTCGAACGGGCTCAACATTTCTGCAAGCACCAAAGAACGATAGGATAGGATCAAAGTTTCTCAATTTTGAATTCAAACTAAGAAAACTGATTTTTTTTTATTTTTTTTTGTTTTGTTTTTTTTTTTTTTTGAAAAGAGAAAGAGTGGAAACAAACTCAAAGAAATAGAAATTTCCAAAAAATCCCATCTCATTTTTTTAGGATGCAAAATCCAACATAGGCTACCAGCTAGAAAGTAGCCAAGGAATCCGGAAAAGAAGTATAAGCATAGAGCAAAAAGTATGATATGCAAATATTTCATTTCCGAGCACCGTGTTCTCAAATGAACGAGTCCCACCGGGTGTGCCAGCTTGATGGAACGGCTCCTGCCAAGGGTGCTACTGGGGTCGGCGGACGTGGGAGTCCGTCGGGTCCGGCCCTTTCGCGCCCGGGGGGCTGAAGCGTGCATCAACATTTCTTTGTGTGGGTGTGCCGGATTTTCTATTTTACTTGGAATTGCAAGTGGTAATCCGGAGATCAACCTTCGCAAGTAAAAAGGAAATCAACTTCTTTCAAGTTTTCCATTGCACAAATATTTAAGAAAAGAGACATTTTCTTGGTTTGCCGTGAAAGGCGATTTTGTTTCGCATTTATAGCCGATTTTGGCGTTTATAGCCGATTTACAATTCTCATCAATAATGAAAGACAAGAGTTGTGATTTTTGTCTCTTTTAGAAAAATACAAACTACAATGAAATGCAAGAAAAGGAGGATCTAACTTTTCAGGAGATTGTGGGGGACTCGTTCAGATTGACGGTCGCAAGCCATGTATGGGCTTCGCCATCATCAATGCAGATGAGAACAGTGGATGCTCTTGATTCGCTTGGGTTGGCTATAACCTCAGATTTTTAGAGGACAAAGACCAAGAGGAGGTCCTCTGTCCAATAAAAAGCTAAGTAGACGGGCTGAAAAGCCACGTCTAAGCCATTGGAGGCAGCGGGAGAAGGCAAGGACCTTGGGGGGGAGTACCCCCCAAGGGACTTTTTGTCACCTTGTAGTGGTGCTTGATGTAGAATTTCTGCAGAATTTTCTCTCTTTCTCTAGACTCTGTCTGTCTGGAATTCGGGATTCTCTGCACCTTTCGATCTTCGGTTTTCCGTTCGTCTTTTTCCGATCCCAATTTCAATGGAATGCTCTCCTATTTATAGGCTTTTGGTAGCCATTTAGGAGAGCTTTTATGGGCTTTAATGGCTTTAATAGGAGGAGTTACAAGATTTATTTCTTGATTTTGTAACTTCTTTTTCCTTGAATTTGATTGGCCGATGGAGATTAAGGGCTTTTAATCACCTTAATTACCATAATGGGAGGAGTTTCATGGCTTGAATGCCATGACTTAATTGATTTGTAACTCCTGGATGCTTGCTTCTGATTGGGCCGTCCAAAGAAATGAATTAATGACTGCAATAAAGCTAGTCAATTAACTGCATTAAATGGTCGCCGAGCAGTTGAAGAGTCGCGGGCCGCGCCGCGTCTTTTGGAATTCTTCTGGCGATGATCATCGATGGATCTTCATGCTGATGACATCGGATGAACATGTAACTTCAGACATTGATAGCTAGCAGCGGGCCGGTGACATCTGTCTTGTCGATTTCTCGATCGTCGGACAGAAAGAGCACTTTTTAGGTCAATCGGTCGGCGATCTTGGAGTGATCAATGATGATTTTATGCTTTTGACGGCGGATCTGAGACGCCGTCGGATATGAGTCAATTTCAAGCACTAAAAATCACATTTTTAGGAAACCACAGGGGCCAAAGTGCGCGAAACGCGAAAAGGGACGGAAAAACGGGTCACCGGCGAAAAATCCGGTGACCCGGACTTCCATGGTCGTCGGCGACCCTAGGGGTTTTTCTCCCCTTTTTGGTCCGTTTTGCGGTCTTTTTCGTCGCCGTTTTCTTCTGTATTTTTCCTGACATTTCCTCTCATTTACTGGCTTGATTTCCCTATAGAAAACCTGATGAGAATCCTTGCATTTTTAGAGTGCAAAGTTTCCAATTTTCCGGGAAAGCCGAAGACTTTGTCGCATAGAGCTGTTGATTTTCCGCCAGAAGCTGAAACTTGGTCAAACGATGTCGGAATGACCTGAAATTTGAGGTGGAGCCTCCTAAGCAATAAATAAGACCAACCATAGGCTTTTGTTTGAGTTTTGAAGCCGTTTGGGGTCCCGTCGATGCTTCACTTGATTTTGCTGCGGGGAAAATGCCGAGCTTTGATATGTGGCCAAACGATGTCCGATTGACCTGAAATTTGACAGGGAGCCTATTGGAGTCATTTTGAGACGTTCCATGGGCTTCGTTTTGAATGTCATGGTCCCGGGTTGCTCCGCCGCCGGTAGGCTTGATTTTCTCTCGGAGCATCGAAACCTGGTCAAACGTCGTCAGAATGACCTGAAATTTGACGTGCAGCCTTTTGGAAGCATGTTGAAGCCACTCATGCACTTGGTTTGATGAGCGAAGGCTTCGGTGGTTCCCGCCACCGGGAAGCTTGATTTTGCTGCTCGAGTATTGATGGAGGGTCAAACGTTGTCGGTTTGACTTGAAATTTGGCATGGAGCCCTTTTGAGACATGCTGGAGCCATCCGTAGGCTCTGATCGAAGTTTTGACGTCTCCGATGATGTCGCCGCCGGGAGCGCCATTTTAGCTGTCGGAGAAGCGAAGTTAGGCCAAATGATTCTGAAATGGCCCGAAACTTCATGTGTACTCTTCTCTTGGCTATCTTGAAGGATCTTGCAGTTTTTGTTTGATTCTGACAAGATTTGATTTTTTTGGAGAAATTGCATTGCCTATTTATGGCAGGTTGCGACTTCATGCAGCTTTCTTGATGTTGGAAAGGCAAAGTGACATTTTTGGTGTCAACAGTTATTTTGGGAACTGTTCCTGTCTGATCGATCGCACAGAGGGACCGATCGATCGGACAGCGAACCTGAAGCCCGAAAATGGGTTTCTGCTCTCTTCTTCCTCAAGCCATTCCAAGATCAATCCTGTAGAAAATGAGCCTCCTGCTCTCCCCATAATCCAATTCATCCACATTCCATTCCACTCCATTCATTGAATCAAATAAATACAACTTTCCAATTTACAGTTAATCAACCTAAACCAATAATTAACAATAACAATCCCTAAATCAGAACAGGCTTGGTATTAAGGAATTCTAACAAGGAATCATAGCCAATCAAATAGAAATAAACATACATGCTTAAAAATATAATGCAGATCTACTTGCCTCAACCAAGAAGATGATAGAATTTGGGCAAACTCGAGGAGAAGCCTTTCTACCCCAAAATCCACGATCTAACCCGATAAAACGAAATCTAGGAAGCCAAGAAGAAGATGGGAAGGAAAAGAATTAAGATCAAACCTAAATCTAACCAAAGAGAATATGAATGAAAAGATGAAAGTATGAGAATGCTTACCAAATTGATACCGGAAGCAAGAGGAGATCGAGAGAATGAGAACTAGCGGATCAGATCTTCGAATTGATCTCTCTAGGCTAGAGATCTGGCTTGAGAAAGGAAGAAGAAGAAGAATGGGGCTACAATAGCTTTCGTTCAGCTGCAGAGAATAATGAGAGATATTAGGGTTAATCTCGTTTAAGAAGAAGATAGGGAGGAAAAGACCAAAGTTGCCCTTTAAGTGGGTCCGGTGAAAGAATGGACCACTTGAAGGGTTTCCAGTTGTCGGATCACGATGAGTCAAGAGATAAAAATGATCAGCGCGACGAAACCTTTCCAACGAACCCATAAATCACGGCGTTTAGAATATTTTGGAAAAACACTCAATTTTCCTAAATTGCAAACTACCCCCCTTCTATTAACAAACGAACTCGGAATCGCACGAAACTTCGCAGATATTATTCTAATGCTAAAAGAAACTCGCTCATGATCTAAACCCACTTAAATATCCAAAATACAATTAATAAAATAATTATCAATAAAACGGGTCAATGGGCCTGCTATTGGGCCCAACCGACCCAATGAGGTCGCAGACCTTATAGTATGTACTCAATCCAATTGAGGCGATCATTGCATAGCCTGAAACAATCCGGAAGAATGTGGTACATTTTTCTTAGTGAATACTTGTCTAAAAGGGGGTATACAAATGATCCTATTTGCCCGTATCTATTTATAAAGAAATTCTTAAAGGAATTTGCAATATTAGCAGTTTATGTGGATGATATAAATTTGGTAGGGACTCCAGAAGAGCTCGAAGAAACTGTTAATTATTTAAAGAAAGAATTTGAAATGAAAGACCTTGGAAAAACGAGATTCTGTCTCGGTTTGCAAATCGAGAGAAATTCTAATGGGATGTTGGTCCATCAATCTAATTATAGCGAGAAGGTTTTAAAACGATTTGGTATGGATTAAGCACACCCATGGTCGTCCGGTCTCTTGATACAAAGAAAGAACCATAGCGTCCCGTAGAGAAAAGTGAAAAGGTATTGGGTCCCGAAGTGCTATACTTAAGTGCTATCGAAGCCCTGATGTACTTAGCACAATGCACTAGATCGGATATTGCATTTTCTGTGAATCTACTTGCTAGGTATAGCTCCGTACCAACTCAAAGGCACTTGATTGGTATTAAACACATCCTACGATATTTGCCTGGAACAACTGATTTAGGAATATTTTATTCTTATGATCGTAAAGATTCCAGTTTTATAGGATATGTTGTCGCGACCCCGGATTGGGTCCATGGGCCTAATCCGGGATCGGGACTAAGTAAATGATGGTAACAATGGGATGACAGAGATAAATAACGAGTATGCTTAGTGCCAAAGCATACACGGGTTTATAAAGAACACGCATTACCTGTGCACGTGATTTCCCACAGGTGTCCGCGGTGAGGATATCCCAATAACATGAATATTTCTATGAGTGCGGAAGCATGTAGAAAATCAAGCATGTAAATCATTTCCATAGTACTAAGATTGATTACATTTGAATAACAAGTATCAGAATGGGCAATGATCATAAGCGTAGCCCAAAAGTATTGTTAGAGTTTAAACAAAAGATCATTTAGTTACATTCCCAAAATTAGAGGCCAACAAGGCCAATATAAACAAACAATATCCACCAAAAAGAATAGCTAATAACACCCCCAAAATGTTACGTATCTCTCGAGGCAACCAGATGTTTAAACAACATCACCAGTGTGCCACTCAACTAACTGCTGCGGTTCTCCGACCGCCTCCTCGTGCTCCTCCTCGGGGAAACCAACAACGGGACCTGAGTACCAAAGGAAATGGATCAGACACGACGGTCTGGCAGGTGGGTGAAAAGACATAAACATTCGGTATTAAAAAACGTTTGCCTTGGAAAACATTTCCTGTTTAACAATAACTTTCATGAAAAGATAAATCATTTATTCAAACATGTATGCAATGAAAAACAAGTAAAGGTACCAAGGAAACGGGGAACAAGCAAGATGGCATCCACACAAAGCTAAATCCTCTATCACCGAAGTGAGGAAGTGCAACAAAATTTACATATACATATAATAATAATACAGGACGGGACCACGGTAGCAAACCGGGTGTCGGGAATCACGGTAGCGAACCGGATATCGGGAACCACGGGAGCGAGCTGGGTATTGGGACGGGACCACGATTAATAAACCGGGAATCGGGATCCAAGCTGCAGCTGGCGGGACGGGAGGGGGATCTCCAAGTTGGTAGATCAGACCGACGAGGTCATCCAAGCTTAGTGGTGCCGACTCATAGGTTAAATCACATAAATCGGGACATGTATAAAACACACTTGATGCAATAGTATGAACAGGTGGGACGGGGTGCTCGAAGGCACAAATATCCTTTTTATACCGGGCAAGGCATGGCCGTGTTAGTTTTATGGTCTCAATCCATTAGATGATGAATATATTGATTAATTTCTTTATTTATCAATATATACTTGCTTTCCTTTCATGAGATGAATGGTGATTTATTACTTGTTTGCACATAACTAATACGAATGACATAATGGTTCATGAGATGAACCGGTGTCCACAAGTATATTAGATGTAACACACATGTATGGATGAGATCCACATACAAGAGACATGTGTAGCAAATCTTATACTTAAATATCTTCACAACCAGTGATGAGATTGGACATCTCATACTGTCACTATGAGATAGTGTGATTTGTCTAGATCATCAGAATGAAAGATTCTGGATCAATGCTGGTACATTGGATGTATTGAAGGACCATGAGAAGCACCTTAAGAATACTGTCTTTACTTTAAGGTCTACTCTCATAATTCCCTAGCAATAGGCTCTCAATCCTGAGACATTGATGAGCTCAAGTTTCTATCTATTCATTTGCTTTGAGTCACCAATGAGTGAGGCCAATTGTAGGTCAACACCTCGGTGATTTGGGTGAGTGGTAGTAGAGCTATGAGAACATTCAATGGTCAAGATGGAATCTATCCTAATTATCCCCTTGTGCCAATTAATGGATTTATCATTGGTAAGTGCGCACCCATTCCGATTAAGAGTTAATTGGATAGGTACCAATCGATCATTATAATTAATTAGGGCTCAAGGATAATAAGATATGGATCTAATTTGGTGGACAGGTCCAATTGATCCATGGATATAGATGGAGGGGCCTACTTGTGGTCATAGGGAAGTTTAGGGTCTTCTATGTGATTTGTTCCTAAGACTGGAGTTCAATTGCATTTATATAGTGGAGTTATTTGCAATTAACTGTGGGCCCGGATTGCACATGAGATGTGGGGTCGTGTGTCCCAGTTGGAGCCAGCTTTCTAAGGAATCCCTAGTGGTCCCCACACTAGCCCAAGTATTGGATAGATACTAATTCTAGTATAACTCTAGATGGAAAGGAATTAGAGAATTACTATTTCTATTTGAAGTGAGACTTCTAATAGTGGTAATAGTAAGCTACTAATTATTAATGGAAGTAGGACTTCTATTTTAATTAGAAAGAGAATGTTACTAATTAATGGAAGTGAGACTTCTATGGAAATTAGTAATAAAGGAGTTGCAAGAGGCTATAAAAGGGTAGCAACTCCCCTCCTGGACGTCCCAAGCATTAGTGTGCATGAGTTGTGCAAGGCTAGCCCTCTCTCTCTTCTCCTCTCTTGTGCAAGTTGTTGCACATCTCTTCTAGTTCCTTTTCTAGTTGTTCTCTAGTAGTTTTCTTTAGGAGATCCCACCCATCTCCTTGAGAAAAGAAATCTGATAAGGGACATAGTGTGGAAGACAATTGGGTATTGGAGATCTCGGTTTGATTTGCGAAAGAGTTCGACATAAAAGAAAGTAGCAACTTCTCCATTAGAGCACAACCGAGCTCCGAATGTATAATCTACTTCCTTGCATGTGGTAGATTTATTTGAAGTTTTCATGTTGCTGGTTCTATCTTCTAGATAGATATTTTTTAGTGATCTTGATATGTGAGATTGAGGGTTTGCATCTTGGATTGGGTTTATGCCCTTTGGGATAGATGATCACTGAGTCAAGTGGGTCAAAAGTTTTTTAAACCTATCCTAAGGGCCCAACAGTATTCCAACAGGCCAGGCCAGCAAAATGCTAAATACAGTCCAATGTTTTCGGGAATGAACATAAAAACTTCGGGAACAAAGTAATATAATTAGCCTTTTCAGATTACAGGATAAACATTGGGGTTCAAAACTAATTTGAGGTGGATAGTGGTCCCGTATGTCGTTTTTCAGTAAACACTTGGTATTCCTTAAATTTGGAGACATTCCGGGCTCCTTATACACCTTGGCGATTTTCCAACACTTCAATGGATCTTTGCAATGTGTTTCCTTTCTCAAATGGGCTTCTTATGTTATCTGTACATTTCCCATTACATTAGGGCTCCCAACCAACCTCTCTCAGTCCTACAAGCATTTCACTTTCGCTCAAAACATATCCCCAGGTGAACAGTACCCATCGCTTGAGCGGACGCTGCAGTTCGCTCGAGCGGAGTGATATCTGTAATGGTTTCTGGGAGGGTTCGCTTGAGCGGACCTGCCCAGTTCAGGCTGGCTCGAGCGAAACATCAGTTCAATCGAACTAACCATTCACTGGATGGGATGCTGGGAACGTTCGCTAGAGCGGACCAGTGTTCGCTCGAGCAAACTATTCTCTAGAATGGAACGAATCCCTTTCTGGGCAGTTCGCTAGAGCAAAGTGTCAGGTTCGCTCGAGCGAACTATTTAGAACTGGTTTCGGGGACAGTTCTGCTCCTTCCTTTTTTCCTCTTCTTACATCTCCCTTGAGCCCCATTTCTTCACACAAATGGAAGGTTCAAATCTCCACTAAACTCCTCATAATCTCCATCAAAACTCCCACCAAGGATCCATCCAAACAACTCCTTATTTTCACATTCAAACATAGAGAGAAAGAAAGATCCACCAATCACAAGAACCCATTTAAGTTATCATCTAGAAATAAATGAGAGACAATAAATGCTAACATTTCTAGGAGTTAAACAACCAACCAACTCAACCATATGCATTTATTTCAAATCTATGTAAATCAAGAATAGTACGAATTGATATAACAAAAATCAATACATTTCCCATGAAACTATAAAATGCTCACAAAATCAATTCATCCACTTGCCTTAGGTTCTCTAACAAGTAATCCAAGCTCTAAACAAGCTTTCCAAGCCAAAGGTCCAAGCTACAAGCAAAACCCCCAAAACAAAACCCTAAAATGGGTCAAACAAGGAATCAAGAAGAAGAAACTCTCAATAAGGAAGATGGGGCTTCTCTATGGCTAGGAGAACACGATATCAAAAGATTGGGATGATTACTTACTTGTAAATTCTTCAAATGGGCAAGACTAGCTCAAAGAAGGTCTTGGAATGGAGGTCTCTCTTCATGAATGGCATCAAAGGAGAGCCCAAGTAGTGAAGAAGAAGATGATGACTTCCACTAGAGCTATAGGTGCAAGCTTGGTGGAGATTGAGGATGGAGAAGCAACAAGAAGAAAAAGAAAAGGGAACCCTAGCTCTTATGTTAGGTTGTGCTGGAAAAAGGGGGAAAGAAGAAGATGGGTTCTCTTATAAAGCCAATGGGCGTGGGCTCCACTACTAGAAAACTCTTTGGGCTGAAAACCCTACTCTTGGGACCTCGAATGAAATCGACGAAGAAGGGAAAAATGATCACCGAAATATCTAATTTCCAAAAAGTATACTTTTCTTGGGTTTTGGGGATATCAAATTTTGGGTACAGATTTGGTGTAAAAAGACTGTTTTGCCCTCAATGCAAGGAAAGTCAAGTTTCAGGGCTCCGGACGGTTACGGGCTCAACATGGAAGTTGTAGGGATTAACGGGACAAGTGAAATGGGGTAGAAATACAAATCACCGAAATCTCGAACAATCCCCCAAGTACACGCAAAACTATCTAAAAAGGAACCCCCAAAGGGTCCAACTAAACACAAAGTACTAAAAATTCCCCAAAGCTATAAAAGAACTATTCTAGTCCCAACTTAGTCAAATTCTAACAATCACGCTTAACACAAACACCCGACTTAATTAGCACTAATCATGGACACTCGGGTCGGGGTCTTACATATATAGATTCAGGTCATCTCTCTAATCCTCATAAAGGTCGATCACAGACAAGTTATGTGTTTCTAAATAGTAATGCCACCATTTCTTAGCGTTCTACTAAACAGACTTGATAGCTACTTCCTCCAACCACGCTGAGATTTTGGCTCTTTATGAAGCCAGTCGGGAATGTGTATGGCTAAGATCTTTGATTTAACATGTTCGTAGTTCTAGTCAATCACCTTCTATTGCAGGTATCCCAAATGTTATCTATGAAGATAATGAGATATATAGGAAAGCTCTCTCTTCTCCCTCTAATATTCTTTCTCTCAGTCTCTCTCTTTTCTAACAATAACATGCATTTTCAGCAGGCCTGGGGAAAAGTAGAGTTAACATAAAATAATGACTAACCAATATGATAGATGGTAATTAGATCTTGATGGTATCCAGAATCTCCAGCTTGTAATGTCATTGATTACCATTATTATTTTCCAAGCTTTTCTCTGGAAACTTCTTCCTAATTAATGGTAGATTTTGGCTAATGATATGATCCTATCATTCACTGAATATCAAAAGAAAACATATGCAACTATATCTTCATTACAATTCTCAGCTTTTGAAGATATAATTAGTACAAATGGCATGTAGAATAGCACTCAGAAGAAAACTCCAAATGCCTTGTAAGTAGATGGGCAAGTCAAGCCAAAATAATTTTCAGAAGGAAAAGGATGTAACTATGTGACTTGGGTGTTTTATGCATAACAAATAATCTTGTGATCTGGGCAATTTCAATTGTAATCTATACACTTACTGTAGTAAACTATGAATTTTAAAATCATGTGTGAGAAAAACTTACCTCCATGATGCTGATCCATGACTCAGTGTAAGGATCTTTTAGTGTTAGCAAATTCATAGGGTGATGGATGAAACTGAAAATTCTTTTTTTTAATGTATTTTATAGATGGATTGCTCAGAATGAAGATTAAAGAAGAAAATCAAAGGAGATAGAAAATTGAGTGGAACTCGAGCAGACCCGCATGCGCTTGAGCGTACATCAACCAGAGGGAAACCGTGCTCAATCACAAAGTTCTGCGCATGAGCAGCCTGACAAGATTGAGCATCTGCTCAAGTGCATGCTTCGCAGAAAGTTGAGTTATTTCAAGAAATCTTTTTCTAATTTTTCTTAACTTACCAATTTCATTTCTACCCTCTTTAGATAACCATATGCACATCCCAAGGCCTACATAATTTGAACACCCTCGCAACCCAAAAGGTGCCTCTCACACTTCTCACCAATTCCAAACCTTAGAATCAATTTGAGAGATCCATCTTCTTCTCCAAGGCTTCATCAAGTTGTTTTTCTGAAGATTTTCAGACTTTGGAGTTCTTTTTATCTACTCTCTTGCAGTAGATACACCTTGAAGACATGTTCAAAGTGGTTGTTGCAAGCACGATGAAGGTGTACGATGAGGCGTTGGCAAATCATGCAGTCCTTAGGTTGAGTTGCAACTGAGAAGGGTACTGTGAGTTTGTAACTTTCAATTTTATAGTGCTTGGATGTCTATTGGCCTAGATGGTAAGGCCTGTAATTTTTTCCCGCATAGGTTTTCAATGTAAATATCGTGTGTCTCCTTCTTTTGTGGTTGATTGCTTCTTATTTGGACTTAGTTTAATTAACCCTAGATTAATAATTGAAATTGAAATTCAAAAGAGATAATGATTAGGGACCTTAGCATGTGTTAAGGCTTAAATCTGCACCTGATGGAACGCGCTCTGAGGCACCGTGGGGCGGCTACCGGGGTCGGCGGAACGTGGGAGTCCGTCGGGTCCGGCCCTTTCACGCCCTGGCGGGCCTGAAGCGTGCATCAACATTTTTTTTGGATGGGTGTGCCAGATTTTCTATTTTACTTGGAATTGCAAGTGGTAATCCGGAGATCAACCTTCGCAAGTAAAAAGGAAATCAACTTCTTTCAAGTTTTCCATTGCGCATATATTTAAGAAAAGAGACATTTTCTTAGTTTGCCGTGAAAGGCGATTTTGTTTGGCATTTATAGCCGATTTTGGCGTTTATAGCCGATTTACAATTCTCATCAATAATGAAAAAGACAAGAGTTGTGATTTTTGTCTCTTTTAGAAAAATACAAACTACAATGAAAAAGCAAGAAAAGGAAGATCTAACTTTTCAGGAGATTGTGGGGGACTCGTTCAGATTGACGGTCGCAAGCCATGTGTGGGCTTCGCCGTTATCCATGCAGATGAGAACAGAGGATGCTCTTGATTCGCTTGGCTTGGCTATAACCTCAGGTTTATAGAGGACAAAGACCAAGAGAAGGTCCTATGTCCAATAAAAAGCTAAGTAGACGGGCTGAAAAGCCATGTCTAAGCCATTGGAGGCAGCGGGAGAAGGCAAGGACCTTGGGGGGGTGCCCCCCAAGGGACTTTTGTCACCTTGTAGTGGTGGCCGGTGCAGAACTTCAGCAGAGTTTTTCTCTCTTTTTTCTTTCTCTGGATACGAGCTCTGGATTCTTTCCGATCGATCGATCTCGATTTTCTTATCCCGATTTTCTCCTTTTCATTTCAATGGAATGCTCTCCTATTTATAGGCCTTTGGTAGCCATTTAGGAGGGTTTATGAGCCTTAATGGCTTTAATGGGAGGAGTTACAAGATTTATTTCTTGATTTTGTAACTCCTTTTTCCTTGAATCTGATTGGCCGATGAAGATTAAGGGCTTTTAATCACCTTAATTACCATAATGGGAGGAGTTTCATGGTTTAAATGCCATGAATCAATTGACTTGTAACTCCCAAATGCTTGCTTCTGATTGGGCCGTCCAAAGAAATGAATTAATGACTATAATAAAGCTAGTCAATTAACCACATTAATTGGTCGCCGAGCAGTCGAAGAGTCGCGGGCCGTGCCGTGTCTTCTGGAATTCTTCTGGCGATGATCATCGATGGATCTTCATGCTGATCGACATCGGATGAACATGTAACTTCAGACATTGATAGCTAAGAGCGGGCCGGTGACATCTGTCTTGTCGATTTCTCGATCGGTCGGACAGAAAGAGCACTTTTTTTGGTCGACCGGTTGGCGATCTTGGAGCGATCAATGATGATTTTGTGCTTTTGGAGGTTGACCCGTGATTTTGACGGATGTCGGAGGATATGAGTCAATTTCAAGCACTAAAAATCACATTTTCAGGAAACCACAGGGGCCAAAGTGCGCGAAACGCGAAAAAAGACGGAAAAATGGGTCACCGGCGGAAAATCCGGTGACCCGGACTTCCATGGTCGCCGGCGACCATGGGCCATGGTCGCAGGGGCCTGCGACCCTGGGGGAATTTTCCCCTTCGGAGCCCGTTTTGCGGTCGTTTTGAGGTCTTTTTCGTCGCCGTTTTCTTCTGTATTTTTCCTGACATTTCTTCTCATTTATTGGCTTGATTTCCCTGTAGAAAACCTGATGAGAATCCTTGCATTTTTAGAGTGCAAAGTTTCCAATTTTCCGGGAAAGCCGAAGACTTTGTCGCGTAGAGCTGCTGATTTTCCGCCAGAAGCTGAAACTTGGTCAAACGATGTCGGAATGACCTGAAATTTGAGGTGAAGCCTCCTGAGCAATAAAGAAGACCAACCATAGGCTTTTGTTTGAGTTTTGAAGCCGTTTGGGGTCCCGTCGATGCTTCACTTGATTTTGCTGCGGGGAAAATGCCGAGCTTTGATATGTGGCCAAACGATGTCCGATTGACCTGAAATTTGACGGGGAGCCTATTGGAGTCATTTTGAGACGTTCCATGGGCTCTGTTTTGGATGTCATGGTCCCGGGTTGCTCCGCCGCCGGTAGGCTTGATTTTCTCTCGGAGCATCGAAACCTGGTCAAACGTTGTCAGAATGACCTGAAATTTGACGTGCAGCCTTTTGGAAGCATGTTGAAGCTACTCATGCACTTGGTTTGATGAGCGAAGGCTTCGGTGGTTCCCACCGCCGGGAGGCTTGATTTTGCTGCTCGAGCATTGATGGAGGGTCAAACGTTGTCGGTTTGACTTGAAATTTGGCATGGAGCCCTTTTGAGACATGCTGGAGTCATCTGTAGGCTTTGATCGAAGTTTTGACGTCTCCGATGATGTCGCCGCCGGGAGCTCCCGTATAGCTGTCGGAGAAGTGAAGTTAGGCCAAATGTTGTCGAAATGGCCCGAAACTTCATGTGTACTCTTCTCTTGGCTATCTTGAAGGATCTTGCAGTTTTTGTTTGATTCTGACAAGATTTGATTTTTTGGAGAAGTTGCATTGCCTATTTATGGCAGGTTGCGACTTCATGCAGCTTTCTTGATGTTGAAGAGGCAAAGTGACATTTTTGGTGTCAACAAATGCCGCCTCGAGGTACAGCGACGAGTTGCTTGACTTTTGTAGTCGATGTGCCTCGAAGAGATTTTTGAAGGAGAGCTTGTGTCTTGACCAAGTGTCTTTGAGCAATCTTTCCTTTGGTATAGTAGCCTTTGAGCTTCCAGGGGAATTTTATGGTATTGAAAGGAATCACACACCATCTCGAGGCAGAGTTTTGAAGATGACATCAGGGATGTGGATTTGGGTTTCTGTTTTTGATCTTGTGACCTAACCAGCTATATATGGTAGGTTAGGGGATCGGGTTTTGGTTTTGACCTTGTGACCCAACAAGCTGTATGTGGCAAGTTGGGGGATCATGATTTGGTTTTTGGTTTTGGTCTTGTGACCTAACAAGCTGTATGTGGCAAGTTAGGGGACCATGATTTGGTTTTTGGTCACTCTTTGGGACTGTGTGGGTCCATTGGAGTGGTTTGGATTTTTTTTGTGGAATGTCAATTTCAAGATTTTGGCTCAATTTGGTTTATGAGGCTGGATGGTTTGATTTTTGGAAGCTCATGGGGCTTGGAATTTTTTTTTTTTTTTTTTGTATGGTTCAATCAACTCAAAAGAGGCATGGAACCATTTTTGTATGCTCTTGGTAAGAGGGATTTTTTCCTGACTAAAAGCCCATTTTTTTTTTATAGTGCCTAGGTGGTCAAACCTGGCTCATATGGGCTAGCCCATGGGACCTTAAGCTTTTTAGGATGGCTTAGATCTCATGTGGGGTCATTTTTGTAAAGAATATCTAAAGATATCTCATTTGGATAGAGAATATCTAAAAATATCGTTATGGGAGAGAATCTCTCATATTCCCTTAATTTGGGAGAGAATATCTCAAGGTATCTTTCTTTTTGGGAAAGAATCTCCAATATCCTTTTTTTGTTGGAGAGAATCTCTCATTTGATTGATTTTGGGAGGAAATCTCTCAAAGACATCTTTCTTTTTGGGAAAGAATCTTTCTAATTCTTTCTCTTTTGGTAAGGTTACTAATTAGTAGCACTTACCTTTCTTACCTTTCTTCTTTGTTTCCTTCTTTGATTTGCTCTCTCCTATAAAAGCAAAGGAAGGTGGGATCTCTTGCTCTTATTGCTTTCTTTTGCAACAATCTCAAGAGAGCTCCAAGGCCAAGAGTTTTTCTTCTTCAAGGATCTTCAAGCTTTTTCCTTCTTCTTCTCCATCAATGGCTTCAAGTAAGTTTTCTCTCTTTTTCTTTCAAGAAAACTCTATGTAGAGAATAGGATGGTAAAAAAAGAAAGTTTCTCTTCTCTCTTTTTTTTCTTTCTTTTCTTTTTTTTTCTTTCTTTCTATTCTTCTTCTCTTTTTTTTTTCTTTTCTTTTTTTTTTTCCACGTGATTTCTGTTTTTTTTTTTTTCACGTGTGTCTCTTTTCTCTTTTTTTTTTTTTTTTTTTTTTTTTTTTTTTTTTTGGTGGGCCGTACGGACAGATCCGTACGGATCTGGTCCATACGGCCACGTGGCCTGATTTTTTTTTTTTTTTTCCTTTTTTTTTTTGAGAAAGTTTCTTTTTTTTTTCTTTTCTTTCTCCCTCTTTTTTTTTTTTGAGAAACTTTCTTCTTTCTTTTTTTTTTTCTCTTTTTGCTCATCATGATAATGCGTTTTTATGTAGATGTTCATGCATGTACTTTTTGTAGATTGAGCATGATAGCATACCTGAAAATCTTTGCAAATTTGGGAATTTGGAGCTCGCAGCGATGTTGAGCCCTTCTTGATTTTGCGGAGATTTTGAGGTTTCGAAAGTTTGGAGTTTCGGAGCCCGCAGCAATGTTGAGCCCATCTTCAAACTTTCTATTTCCGTCGGGGTATTTCCTTTTTCTTTGGAATTGCCCCGGAGTCATGCCAAAATTTCGCCAGATTTTTGGTGGGACAAAGTGACCCTTTTTTTTTTTTTTTTTTTTTTTTTTTTAGCGAAATCCTGTCATTTTGATGACGATCTTTTTCTTTTCCAACCTTTGCAGGTGGTTCCTCCAGAGCGAACAAGGGTAAAGAGCCTGCTACAAGCGTACCTCGTCGATCTGCTAGATCTTCCAATGTGGCCGTTCAGCAGGCCTGGGAGAAGGTATGATTCTTCCTTTTTCTTTTTCTGCTTCTTTCATGGGGCTTTCCATGTTCTGATTTGTTTTCTCACCCTGCTGCTGCTTTTTTTTTTTTAGCAGAGGATGAAGACTTGGCGATGCCTGAGGTTCCGACCGATGAGGCGGTGATGGAGGGACTCTGGAATGATTCCAGAATCTCCAATTGGTATAACTTCTTTCGCTTTCTCTTTTCCTTTTTTTTTTTTTTTTACCTGCGACTTGATTTGCTAACATTTTTCTTGTCAGTTGACTTGCCACAGGATTCCGATGACTTTGAACCATCAATGGACGCAAATGTTGATGATGCTTCCGATGAGTTCATGGAGGAAGAGAGTGTTCTGCCAGTCGTCAAAGAAGGTACTTTGTAGTGATGACCCTGATGATTTTTTTTTTAACAGGATCATATTCATACCTTTTTGTGTTTCATTTGCAGGTTTTGAAGTGACAGAAGAGAGTCCATCGCTTTCTTCAGAACCAGAGCAAGGGATGCCAGAGGTCGATCCGGAGGTAGAGACCAGTTCTGACATGATTGAGGAGATGCCTCGTGTTGAGATTCCCTCTCCAGTGGCTCCAAGTGAAAAGAGTTCTTTTGTTACTCTTCCAATGGGACATGACATGAGCAGCCGATCAGCGGAGAAGGGTGAATCTTCATCCAGTTCGTCTCTTCAATTTGCGAAGAAGGTGCTGGCTCGGGTTTTGAGTTCTTGGGTCAAGACTCTCCGTTCTGGACACTTGGAGGCAGGATTTGGCATGATCCCACATGTACAGGAGATTCTGACCGACACCGAAGAGGTTGGTCTGGATGTCACAGGTGCCAGGGCGATCGTTGATAGGATCATTGCACTGGGTGACAAGTGGTTTGAGACCATGGGTTTCCCTGACGACCAATTCTTCAAGGAGATGTTCTTGGACCCTGCTGATAAGGCTAAGTCTGACCTGAATGAGGCTACACAAAGCAAGAAGCAGCTAGTTCGGGAGAAGAACAAGGAAGAGCTAGCCATCATCGGATTGAGGCATGACCTTAACGTCCTTGATAGGGAAGTTGAGGAGGCCAGGAAACGTCTTGAGCATTTGAAGGCACAAGTCGATGCGAAGTGGGCTGCTATAACAGAGGCTCGTGACAGGGAGAGTACTCTGATTCGCAGGGTTGCAGATGCCGGTCAAGTTCTCGAGGGGAGGACTCTAGAAAACGAACGATGGCAAACTGCTGGGGAAGAACTTCCCGGCGTAAAAGAAGGGTTACGGCATTCGCCAGCATCTCATGGCAAGTTCCTGAAGAAGCGTGCCTTGGAAACTCTGACGGCTGATGCCAAAAGTTTGCTTGAGGAGCTGAAGCTTTGGCTGGAGACCATTTTTGGCTAAGCTCCTGATTTTTTGTAGCAGAAACTATTCTTCTTTTTTTTTTTTGGTACCACATATATATTTTTGGTACTCTTCTTTTGTAGTGCTTGTGAACACTTTCTTTTTTTTTGGTACCACATGTATTTTTTTGGTACTTTTTTTTTTTTTTTGTAGTGCTTGTGAACACTTTCTATTTTTTTTTTTTGCTTTGGTACCACATGTATTTTTTTGTACCTTTTTTTTTTTGTTGTTCCCTACACTCACTCAAATCTTTTTGTGATGAAAGCAATTGCTAAATGGGATTTGATCAAAAGCTTTGTCATTTTGTGAAAATCTTTTGTCAAATGGTTGTTTTGGTAGGGGAAACGAATTTGGCATGAAAGCCAGATTTTTGTGGCATTTACAGCCAGTTTGGTGGCATTGATAGCCAATTGGTGGCATTTATAGCCGGTTTGGTGGCATTGATAGCCAATTTGTGGCATTTATAGCCGGTTTGGTGGCATTGATAGCCAATTTGTGGCATTTATAGCCGGTTTTGACATGAGAGTCAGGTTTTTTTTTTGTGTGGCATTTGTAGCCGAGTTTTTTGAAAACCAAGTTTTGTTTTATTGGCATGAAAGCCTGTTTTGGCGTTTATAGCCGGAAATTTTTGTTTTGGCATTCATAGCCGGATTTTGGCATTTATAGCCGAGTTTTGGTTTTCAAAATGCAGGTATCGACTAAATGTCGCCTCCCCGCTGAATGGTCTTGCAAGTATCGATGGAATGTCGCTTCCTTGCTCATTCGGTTTTGCGAGTATTAATGGAATGTCACTTCCTCGCGGGTTAGGTTTTGCAAGTATCGATGGAATGTCGCTTCCTCGCGAATTGGGGTGCAAATATCGACTAAGCGTCGCTTCCCTGCTTTTCCCAAAACTTTTGGTTTTGCGGGTACTGACTTGATGCCGTTTCTCCGCGATTTTTGAAATTTGAGGTTTTCTCGAACCATTTGTAATTTTGGGTTGTGGATAGCAACTGGTATGTTGCATCTCCACGATTTTTGAAATTGGGTTGTGGATATCAACTGGTTTGTTGCTTCTCCACGATTTTAGAAATTGGGTTGTGGATATCAACTGGTTTGTTGCTTCTCCACGGTTTTTGAATTTTGCAAGTATCGACGAAATGTCGCTTCCCTGCGATTTTGGGTGCAAGTATCGATGGAATGTCGCATCCTTGCTTTTTTTCAAAATTTTTGTTTTGCGGGTACTGACTTTGATGTCGTTTCCCCACGATTTTTGAAAAACCATTTTTTTTTTGTTTAAAGACACGAGGGTCGTAAATTTTGACCTAGAACCATTTGGCGGTAAAAGGTAAGGTGGACTAGGGTGGAAATCCCTGAATCCGGATTTTTGTTTCAAACCATGAATTTTGGTTCAAGGATCGAAAGTTTTGGTCAAGTCAGGGAGAGGCTCCTAAACTTGGATTTTTTTTGTTTTTGAACAATGAAACGATGAAAGTAAGCATTGTTTTTTAATCTCTGGAAATTTTGACATTTGATATGAAAATTCTAAAGAGAGTGGGTTTGACGAGCGAGTACCAGAGAACAGGTTTTGGCCATACAGGCATTGCTCTTACCCAGTTGGGTAAGTCTTCAAGGGTAGTACCGCTTCAAGAACTTGCCGTTGATAGGCAGCATACATCTGTCGCCTTCCATGTTTAGGAGGGCATATGCGCCGTTGGAGAAGACCTTGTCGATGACGTAGGGTCCCTCCCATTTTGGTTCAAACTTGCCTTTGGACTTGTGAGCGAAGACCATTGGTCTTTTTACCGCAAGAACCAAGTCACCCTTTTTGTAGGCGCGTTGCCTGACCTTTTTGTCAAAAGATCCTGCCATGCGTGCTTGGGAAAGTTCAATGCTTTGTCGAGCTTCGAGCCGTCTCTCATCGAGATTGTCCAGCTCATGGAGTCGCAATTTCGCATTGCTTTCTTGAGTCATGTCATTTTGTAGAGATACCCTCAGAGAAGGAATTTGTACCTCTAGGGGCACGACAGCTTCGCATCCATAGACCAAGGAGAATGGTGTGCTATGGGTTGGTCCTCGAACGGTGGTTCGATAGGCCCACAAAGCTTCAGACAGTTTGTCGCTCCAGTCTCTTTTGTGACTAGAGACCATTATCTTGAGGATTTTGCAGAGTGTCTTGTTGAAGGCTTCTGCTAATCCGTTTGCTGCCGGATTGTATGGAGTCGAAGGACAGCTTTGAATTTTGTATTTGTCTCAAAACCTGTAGAATCGATGATCCCGGAATTGTGGTCCGTTATCATGGACGAATCTCTTGGGTATGCCGAAACGACAAATGATGTTGGTGCGTAGGAATTGAAGAACTGATGAGGTCTTCATTTCGTTGAACGCAAATGCTTCTGACCACCTGGAGAAATAATCCGTAGCGGCGAAGATGAAGCGATGACCTTTGCTTGAAGGGGGAGAGATAGGACCTATGATGTCCATGCCCCATGCTTCAAAAGGTCATGAGATTGCTGTAGGATGCAGCCATTCTGGAGGCATGTGAATGTAGTCTCCATGAACTTGGCATTATTGGCAGCGCTTAGCAAATTGCATTGCGTCGGGTACCATGGTAGGCCAGTAGTAACCCAACCTTTTGATTTGGTCGTAGAGCTTGGGACCAGCCTGATGAGCTCCACAAAGACCAGCGTGAACTTCTTTGAGTGTTTCTTCAGCTTCTTGTTGTGACAAGCAGCGTAGGAGTACTCCATTGAAGGATTTCCTGTAAAGGATTTTTGAAGGGATATCCAAATGAAAGTTTGGGGCTCGCCTTTGGATGCTTACCCGTTCTTTTGGATCTTCAGGTAGGATTCCGAACATAGTGTAATCAATGAACGGATCCCTCCAGTCGCCGATTGAAGTTTGAAGGATAGAGATCCGACTTCCAACCACTCGGTGGCATTCAGCAACTGCTTGGTGTGTGTTAAGAGGAGGGAGGATCCTTCTCTCATTCACTGTAATTTGCATGTTTTTTCCTTCCTGGATCGCCATTGATGCGGCAAGTCCAGCCAGGGCATCTGCACGGATATTTTCACCTCTACGAATGTGGGTGATGTTGCAGATGTCAAACTTTTGCAGAAGCGATTGTGCCTTGTTGTAATAAGGCAGCAGATCGGGCTTCCTGACTTCATATTTCTGATTCATCTGGTTGACGATCAGTTGAGAGTCTCCAAAGACTTCCAGCATAGTGATACCGGATTCGATGGCGAGTTCCAATCCTAGGATCAGAGCTTGGTATTCAGCTGCATTGTTTGTGCATGGTTCCAGTAGCGAGAAAGCGTGTGGAATCATGCATTTGTCAGGGCTAACAAAGAGGATGCCAACTCCTGAGATCAGCTTTCTTTTTTCATTTGTCCTGGTTGCACCGTCAAAGTACATGTCCCAGGAGGCATTTGGTGAGGAAGTCTCCACGTTGTAGACAGGTTCGTCTGGGAGATCATCTCTGAGTGGTGAATCTTTAGGCAATGGATGCTCTGCGAGGAAATCTGCTAGAGCTTGGCCTTTGATTGCTTTTTGTGGCACATACCTAATATCAAATTGTGACAAGAGGATGGACCATTTTGCCAGTCGGGCATTGAGAGAACCGGCCTTCGTGACAAGGACCTTCAAGAGGTTGATCCTCGAGACCAGGTAGACTGTGTTGGAAAGCAAGTAGTGACGTAGCTTTTGTACGGCGAACATCACTGCAAGGCATTCTTTTTCGACTGGAGAGTAGCGATGCTCTGCACCTACTAGCATGCGGCTGAGGTAGTATAGAGCAGTTTCTTTTCCCTCACCATTCTCTTGTGCAAGCAGAGCACCTACAGAATGATCAAGAGCTCTTGTGTACAAGATGAATGGTTTTCCAGTGGCAGGGGCAGCTAACACTGGAGGTTTGGTCAGGTATGACTTGATATCTTGAAATGCGGCTTCGCAGTCGGCATCCCAGACAAAGTCTACACCTTTTTTCATCAATCGAGAGAATGGACGGCATTTCCCCGAAAGATTGGAGATGAACCGTCTGATGTAGGCCAATCTCCCTTGAAGCCCTTTTAATTCTCTCAAGGTTCTTGGAGAGGGCATTTTTAGAATTGCCTTGACTTTTATGGGGTCAAGTTCTATTCCAGCTTTCCGAACAAGGAATCCGAGAAACTTACCCGACGAGACGCAGAAGAAGCATTTTAGAGGATTCATCCGCAGTTTGTGTTTGCGAAGTCGGAGGAAGACTTCCCGAAGATCTTTGAGATGGTCTTCTTTTCTTCTGCTTTTGACGGCGAGGTCATCAACGTAACATTCGACCGTCTTGTGCTGCATATCTTGGAATATTTTCATCATAGCCCTCTGATATGTGGCACCAGTATTTTTCATACCAAATGGCATGACAGTGTAGCAATACACGCCAAATGGAGTCCGAAATGAAGTGTGTTTTTCATCCTCGGGATGCATCTTTATCTGATTGTAACCAGAGAAGCCATCCATGAATGTCATTCGCTCGAATCCGCAGGTATTGTCAATCATCACCTCCGGTATGGGGAGCGGGAATTCATCTTTAGGGCAAGCGCCATTCAGGTCTCTATAGTCAATACAGACCCTGATCTGCCCATTTTTCTTTGTCACGGGGACAATGTTGGCCAACCATTCTGGATGTTGTTCCTCACGGATGAAGCCAACGCTTTTGAGTTTTTGAACTTCTTGTTCAATTTTATCCATCACATCTGGACGGAATCTTCTTTGGCCTTGTTTGACAGGCTTGATGTCTTCTTGAAGATTGAGTTTGTGGACTGCTACTTTGGGGTCTAAACCAGGCATTTCAGCGTAGGACCATGCAAAGCAATCAACGAACTCACGAAGAAAAGCGATATACTCGGGTAACTCATCATCCTTTATATTCTTGCTTATGAATACAGGACGTGGGTTATCAGGTGTTCCCAAGTTTATCTTTTGAACAGGATCTTCTGTCGGAAGGTTCGAAGGTGGTTCCTCCACAATATTTTCAGAGGCTTCCAACTCAACGAAACCTTCTGGAGTTTCAACTGCATTACCAGACCAAGGCTCTGTTCCTTTCCATGGATTTTCTTGATTGGTGATCTCCTCAAGGCTTGCTATGAGATAGTCCCAATCGCCTGTTGAGTCTGGTATTTCTTTTGGAGACGAGGGTTCTTCTGGGTCAGGATGCCACAAGTCTGTATTATCGGACGATTCCTCTTTATCATCAGAGAAATCATACCAATTGGATGAGCTTCCTGGATCTTTGTCAGGTAACTCTTTAAAGAGATATCCAGGGAGATCGATGTCTTCATGGACTTGAGATGTTGAGGCTTGGTCGGTAAAACGACTTTTAAGCTTTTGTGTCAACTGTCTCAGAGGAGTATCAGGATCATATCCTAACCCATATGAAGACTTTTCTACATGACCGTAGAGTCTCCAATCTTCCAGCTGGCTTTTGGTCAAGGCGGGCTCCAATGGCGTGAGAATACCGCGTCTTTCTCCCAAACCGACTGGGTTTTGAGCGTCATAGCCCATTTTCTTCATAATTGCTTGTGCCACAGGACTATATAGAGATAGCTGAGGCATACCTTCATTTTGGAAAGGTTCCAGCATGGAGTTTGATGAAGAAGCGTCCGATCTATGGAAGAAGATCGGCCTTTGCTTTGGTGATGTTGCCGGAACAACAAAGGTAGCAGACGTAGGATCTTCTACATCAGCAGGTGTCTCCATCGGAGTGAGAGCAGGCTGAACTTGCTGAGTGTCAGCTTGGCTTGACGATGCATCGTCTTCTGGCTCTGAGTCCGAGTCTGTGTCTTGCATGATAGACACGAGAGAAACAACAAATTTGCCCCCAGACTTTTGTTTCGCCTTCTTCACTTTAGTCGTGATGACCAAAGGTTTTGAAGATTTGAGGGAGATGACGAAGGGAGATTGACTACTCTCTTCTAATTTGCCGGAGGGGTTGTTTTCTTCCGGTGATTTTTGAGGGGCCTTGCCTTTATCTTTCTGGAGATTTTCAGCAGGGGGTGCTATTTCCTCTTTTTCTTCTTTTTCGCCTTCATACATTTGGGAGTCTGCGAAGTGGACTTCTTTACCTTTGAAGGGTTTCCTGTCCGCAAAGACTCGATGTACCATGCCGTCGTCGCCGACGAACTTGATGCATTGATGTAGAGTTGAAGGAACAACACGATTCTCGTGTATCCAAGGACGTCCGAGAAGGATGTTGTAGCATGAGGGGGTTTTTATTACATACACAGTGACCTCAGAGATAAGATCACCGATTTGCAATTTGAACCTGATTTTGCCGATAGGCCTTTGAGTGCTCCCATCGTATCCAAAGATAGATACAGATGTGTGGCTTAGCTTGCTGGGTGGGATGCCCAACTCTTCAAGAGCCGAAGTGGAGATAAGGTTGAGTGCAGAACCTGGGTCGATCTGAACTCTATGTATCGGCATTTCTTTGATGTACCCTGTGAAGTACAGGGGTCGGTTGTGCCTTGCTTCGCCAAGTAGGAGGTCTTCCTTAGTGAAGGCGATGGTTGCACTGGCTGCCTTTTGAACCGAGAGGCATTGGATGCATGATCCCTCGCTTTTCTCTTTTTCTCCTTTTAAGGAGGTTTCTGAGTTTTTGACCCAGTAGTCCATTTCAATTTGGAGGACTTGCGGGGCATGTTTGTCGACATCCTCATTCAGTTTTTGTAATTCTGAGATGAGATTATCACGAGTGCGTGGAGACATTCGTAATAAATCCAGGATGTGCAGTCGTGCAGGTATGTGTTTGAAGTGCTCAACCAAGTCATACTTGAAAGCCTCCTTGGGGCCTGCATGTTCATTGTTTTTGCCACTGGGGGCGCTTACAACATCTTTTCCCGAAGGATTTACATAAGTAAAGGAAGATTGGTTGTAATTTTTGTGGTAGTCCCGGCCCGAACGGGTGCCTCTACCAACTTCGAGAGCTTCTTGAGAAGGGTCTTCGCTTGGAAGATTGTCCTCAGGATCAAGAGGCTGTCGTTTTTCATCTACTGGGGATGTATCTGCAGCAGAATTGCCATCCTCAGTGATTGTGTTGCACGGAGCATTTTCCGGGAGCAAGTCCTGAACAGGATCCAGCAGCTTTTCTTCTTCGTTGACCCATCCATCACCCCAAGTTGGGTTTTCTTCATGATGATGAGTCGGGAAGAATGTGTATCCTGAAGTCACAGTCTCAGGAGAAGAAACCTGAGAGGGTGCCATCTCTGTGAAAGTCACGTGAGACGAGGTAGCTCCAGAGGATACATTGCTAGGCGTCGTCGGAGTGTAGGTAATCTCATCAGACGACGCTTCAGAAGAGCTATAGTCCTGATATATTACATTACAGGAAGCTCTGATAGGAGATGTTGCCTGCTCGGAGTCAGACTCATCCTCGGATGTAAGAGGATCGTCAATCCAGCAATGTTCTCCATTTTCAGGAGTTGAGGGAGGAGGTACCTGATGGGCTTCAGGGACTTCCGGCTCTGGATTGTGAGGAATCTCGTTGACGCGGTCTTGCTCTTGTTCTAGAGCGAGACGCTGCAAGATCCTTGCATATTCTTCAAGATCAGGCATGGGAGCCAGATCCTCTTCTTCGTCTTCTCCGTGTGGCTCAACATAGTTGATTTCCACTGGAGCAATGACAGGTGCTGGGTTAACAGCATCTTCTTGTGCAGCCTCTTGGTCTTCTTCATCATCAGACCAGGATCCTTGTGGTTGCAAGGGGTTATACCAGATTACTGGCATAAGGTGAGTTTCAGGAACCCATTCTTCATCGGAGAGATATTCTCCTGTTTCAAGAGATTCCTCCCACTCATCGGTGTAGTTGGGCTCGAATCCATCGTCGGTGTCGCTGGACTCGTATCCATTAATGGAGAATCCAACTACCGAGTTGCAAGAGTATGATACCCCCTGCATGGCTTCTTTTTTGAATTGAGGTGGCATGAAATCACTGAGAGTGAAGTTTCTTACCGCCTTTGAAGTCTCTGGAAGGGACGTTTTTGTTGCCCCGAGTGAAGTGGTAGAGGAGGCCTCTGCCTTTTCATGGACTTCTTGTTTTGGCTGGGTCTTCTCTTGCCGTTTGAGCCTGAGGAGATGTTTCCTAGCCTGCCTTCGCTGTTGAGCTGTCGGCTTTGTTTTTACGATCTCCCAGTTTTCATCTTCCAAGAGATCGGGATGTACCCATATGGGTTGTCCGTCTGGTGTCGGGTAAGGAACCAACACTTCGGACGTTTGAATTCTTTTTATCACCTTGAAGGAAGTAGTGATCTTCTTCTTCGGTGATTTTGGTGTTTGTCCACATGACACCATGTTGACGGAGGCAGGGCCATAATTTTTGTCAAAGGTGATGACTCCGTTTTTCCACATCTCGTTTATCTTCTCTCTCACAACAAAGCATTGATTGAGAGGATGCGAGACCATCTGGTGGTATGGACAGTACCGAGGATCATTGGTTTTGCCAACGTCTCCAGGTCTTTTGGGCTCTGGCAAAATGAGTTTGCCATTTGCTAGGAGAGCCTCAAAGATTTCTTCGACGTCTTCATCGAACGGATATTTCTTTTCTACTCGCTCTTTGAAGGCATCAGAGAGTTCAGGTCTCTTACCTGCAGCTCTATTTTCAGCTTTCTTTGGTTGCTGAGGAGCTGACTTGGTTTGTACATTAAGGACCTCTTTCTTCTTTGGTTTAGAGGTTGCAATGGCGGTTGGCTCTTTTCTTGATGACTTCTGACTGTTGAGGTCTTTGATCACCATTTCAGCTTCCATGGAAGCTTCGAGGAGTTCCCCCAGGTTCTTTGATTTATTGCCGATGATCATGGAGCGGATTTTAGCTCTCATGTTGTTTCGGCAGATGTCGACTAGCGACGCTTGTGGCAATACATCTGAACATTTGTACGCCATTGCTTTCCACTTGTGAATGAAGTCATAAGTTGACCATTCTCTCCCTGTTTTAGGCTGCAGAGCTGAGCCATAGTAACAGGATGATCCTCACCTTGGAAGTGGGTCAGGAAGCGTGTCTCCAGCATAGCCCAGTTCTGAATGGAGTTCTCCGGCAGAGTGGAGTACCAATCGAAGGCCGTACCTTTTAGGGTACTTGCAAAGAGGCGAATCTTGAGTGCATCTTGATCCGCGATAGCTCCCGTCAAGATCTTGAAGTGGATGACGTGCTGTCTGGCCGATCCTTTCCCCGTATATGTTTGGAGAGTAGGATGCTTGAATTTTGTGGGGAACGGGACCGAGTCCATCCATAAAGGATATGGTGGCTTGATCCCATGCTCTTTGAGTATATCCTCTTCTTTAGCTTTGGCGAGGATACTGTCTACGTCCTTTTTGGTGAGGGCGCGTGACTCATTTTCTTCTCCATTTCCCTCGTTATTGCTATGATTTGGAGGAGGCTCATTGTTCACCTGATTTTGGACGACAAGGAGAAGGTTTTCCATCAGAGTTTCAATCCTCTGCTGGCCTTGTTCCAACTGCTGGATGCGTGTGAGCGCATCATCTCGAGGTGGATTCTGAGGTGGTGGCTCAGAACTTGTAGCCAAGACGTTCATCCCTCGGGATTCGAACGAAGAAATCGTCCTGGTGACCGAGCTGGGGCTCATTCTTTTTGATGAAGAGCTTGATGAAGGATTACTCTCCCGTCCTTGGCTTGAAGGGGCAGGAGATTCTTCGGGATGTCTTTGTGTCCTAGTGACGCTACGGGTCACCGGACGTCGGACATGGATTTTTGTTGCTGACCTTTGGCGTCTTCTGGTTTTTCCAACCATATGGACGGCAGCAACTTGGTCGGGTCTTTCTTTTTCGACCCATTTGTGGGAGACTTGAAGTGTAGGAGGCTGGGTCCGTTGCTTCTCTAGTCTCTTTTGTCGATATGAAGCGCGGCGGCGTGCTCGACGAGCGATTTGAGCTTCAGTCAGCTCTGGCTGGGCTCTGACGATGAAGGATGTGCTCCCTCGGGCGCAGCAGCCGAGCTTGTCTTCTTTGTAGCTAGGCAAGGACAGGATTCGGACCCGGTCCTTTGCCTGTTGCAGCGAAGCTTTGAACCTTTCGAGTTCGGCCCCTGTAGAGATGAAGGGTCGAACTGAAGGAGTGTAGGCCTTAGCAGGTGCTTGGAGAGGCCTGGTGATGCATGATCTGATTTTGGGCCTGTAGGAACAAGCCGACTCATGCTGGGTTGACTTGGGAGTCAGGTTGGAGATGGGTCTCTCCTCTTTCATGTAGGCAAGAGGGTAGAACTGGTTCTCCTTGAGTGGGGCCAGGTATGCTGGCTTGGTGGAGGTTTGAGACCTCCTTTGTTTTGGGGAAGGTCTTGGAGACCAAGTCTTGGAATAGACCTGGTTGTTTGTGGGTCGAGGCTTCGCGGGGGTGCCGCGGGCTTCGGGCTTTTGGGCGCTCACCTTTGGTGTCACGGGAGTGACACGTTGAGAGGCGATCTTCTGCTTTTTAGCAGGCGCAGCTTGTTCTTCGGGAAGTGGGAATGGTCCCAGTGTCCCGAAGACGATGGTCCGGGGAGTCGAGGTCGACCCTGAGTTCAGAGAGTTGCCGAGGGAGTTGACGCTTCGGCAGCTGGCAGGGCGCTTGTAAGTGCGCTCGGTTTGCTTCTGTTGAAGCATGAGTTGGTGCTTGTTCTCATCGAAGATAATGGTTAAGGCTGCCATTGTTAGTTTCGAAAAAGTTCTGAAACAAGACCACATCCATTAGTAATCACAAGAATATAATGATCATAAATGGGAATTCCTATGGTTGTCTTTTCAAATCGCTTAAGGGATATGACCCAAGCGACATGAAGAAGGCAAAAAGCCATAGATGGTACAATTGTTCTGACAGCAAGTATGGTGAGCCCAGAATGAGCGTTCCAGTGACTGCTAGAAGCAATTGTAAACCTAAATTCGACTTATCGAGAAGCAGGGCTTGCTCGAGATAAGAAGAATATAAGGTAGGAGTTACAAATGTGCCGGTCACAGATACAGTAGACCCTGAAAGGGCGTACCAGTATTGCTAGGCACAAATGTTGGAGATCGCATCCATGAGATGGGATTCTTTGTTTTGAAATGTCAGAAATGGATTCGTCAAAGAGAGCAGGTGGCATTCCGATTCAAATACGGGCTCAACGATTTCCGCGAGCGCCAGTACTCAGAAGGGAAGAGACCACAATTTCTCGAATCTGAATCCAAAAGTGACGAGTTTTTTTTTTTGAAATGTCAAGATTGGTTCCATCAAGGAGAGCAAATGGTATTCTGATCTGAACACGGTCTCGGCGATTTCCGCGAGCGCCAGTGCTCAGAAAAGAAGAAACCAAAATTTCTCAGATCTGAAATCAAAAGTGACGAGTTTTTGGAGATTTTTTTTTTTTTTTGAAATGATTTTTTTTATTTTATTATTTTTATTTTTTTATTATATATTTTTTTAAAAAAAAATATATTTTTATTTATTTTTTTATTTTATTTTTTTTTTGAAAATTTTTGTTCTTTTTTTTTTTTTTTTATGATTTTTTTTTTTGAAAATCTTTTTTGTTTATTTTTTTTTTATTTTGATTTTAATTTTTTTTAAGATTTAAAGACGAGAGCGTACACATAGGCCTCCTAACCCGGTCTTATGAAACCTCAATTGATAGAATTGCCCCCAGGTAAGGGTAGGATTACTTAATGAACCCGTTTGGAGGACCCTTGCCTAGAACAGTCAAGCTGTCTCCACACTCTGGACAAGGCTTTTCTTGAATCAATCGTGATCAAAGAACGCAATTGGTTTAACCTTAGTGGTCTATGTCCTTCTTCATAAAAAATCCCAAATAGACTCATCGAAGAGAAACGATGGCCCAAAACCTTAGTCGAACGGGCTCAACATTTCTGCAAGCACCAAAGAACGATAGGATAGGATCAAAGCTTCTCAATTTTGAATTCAAACTAAGAAAACTGATTTTTTTTTATTTTATTTATTTTTTTTTTTTTGAAATCTCTAATGAACTCATCGAAGAGAAACGATGGCCCAAAACCTTAGTCGAACGGGCTCAACATTTCTGCAAGCACCAAAGAACGATAGGATAGGATCAAAGTTTCTCAATTTTGAATTCAAACTAAGAAAACTGATTTTTTTTTTTTTTTTGAAAAGAGAAAGAATGGAAACAAACTCAAAGAAATAGAAATTTCCAAAAAATCCCATCTCATTTTTTTTAGGATGCAAAATCCAACATAGGCTACCAACTAGAAAGTAGCCAAGGAATCCGGAAAAGAAGTATAAGCATAGAGCAAAAAGTATGATATGCAAATATTTCATTTCCAAGCACCGTGTTCTCAAATGAACGAGTCCCACCGGGTGTGCCAGCTTGATGGAACGCGCTCCGAGGCACCGTGGGGCGGCTACCGGGGTCGGCGGAACGTGGGAGTCCGTCGGGTCCGGCCCTTTCGCGCCCTGGCGGGCCTGAAGCGTACATCAACATTTTTTTTGGATGGGTGTGCCAGATTTTCTATTTTACTTGGGATTGCAAGTGGTAATCCGGAGATCAACCTTCGCAAGTAAAAAGGAAATCAACTTCTTTCAAGTTTTCCATTGCGCATATATTTAAGAAAAGAGACATTTTCTTAGTTTGCCGTGAAAGGTGATTTTGTTTGGCATTTATAGCCGATTTTGGCGTTTATAGCCGATTTACAATTCTCATCAATAATGAAAAAGACAAGAGTTGTGATTTTTGTCTCTTTTAGAAAAATACAAACTACAATGAAAAAGCAAGAAAAGGAAGATCTAACTTTTCAGGAGATTGTGGGGGACTCGTTCAGATTGACGGTCGCAAGCCATGTGTGGGCTTCGCCGTCATCCATGCAGATGAGAACAGAGGATGCTCTTGATTCGCTTGGCTTGGCTATAACCTCAGGTTTTTAGAGGACAAAGACCAAGAGAAGGTCCTATGTCCAATAAAAAGCTAAGTAGACGGGCTGAAAAGCCATGTCTAAGCCATTGGAGGCAGCGGGAGAAGGCAAGGACCTTGGGGGGGTGCCCCCCAAGGGACTTTTGTCACCTTGTAGTGGTGGCCGGTGCAGAACTTCAGCAGAGTTTTTCTCTCTTTTTTCTTTCTCTGGATACGAGCTCTGGATTCTTTCCGATCGATCGATCTCGATTTTCTTATCCCGATTTTCTCCTTTTCATTTCAATGGAATGCTCTCCTATTTATAGGCCTTTGGTAGCCATTTAGGAGGGTTTATGAGCCTTAATGGCTTTAATGGGAGGAGTTACAAGATTTATTTCTTGATTTTGTAACTCCTTTTTCCTTGAATCTGATTGGCCGATGGAGATTAAGGGCTTTTAATCACTTTAATTACCATAATGGGAGGAGTTTCATGGTTTAAATGCCATGAATCAATTGACTTGTAACTCCCAAATGCTTGCTTCTGATTGGGCCGTCCAAAGAAATGAATTAATGACTATAATAAAGCTAGTCAATTAACCACATTAATTGGTCGCCGAGCAGTCGAAGAGTCGCGGGCCGTGCCGTGTCTTCTGGAATTCTTCTGGCGATGATCATCGATGGATCTTCATGCTGATCGACATCGGATGAACATGTAACTTCAGACATTGATAGCTAAGAGCGGGCCAGTGACATCTGTCTTGTCGATTTCTCGATCGGTCGGACAGAAAGAGCACTTTTTTTGGTCGACCGGTTGGCGATCTTGGAGCGATCAATGATGATTTTGTGCTTTTGGAGGTTGACCCGTGATTTTGACGGATGTCGGAGGATATGAGTCAATTTCAAGCACTAAAAATCACATTTTCAGGAAACCACAAGGGCCAAAGTGCGCGAAACGCGAAAAAAGACAGAAAAACGGGTCACCGGCGGAAAATCCGGTGACCCGGACTTCCATGGTCGCCAGCGACCATGGGCCATGGTCGCAGGGGCCTGCGACCCTGGGGGAATTTTCCCCTTCGGAGCCCGTTTTGCGGTCGTTTTGAGGTCTTTTTCGTCGCCGTTTTCTTCTGTATTTTTCCTGACATTTCTTCTCATTTATTGGCTTGATTTCCCTGTAGAAAACCTGATGAGAATCCTTGCATTTTTTAGAGTGCAAAGTTTCCAATTTTCCGGGAAAGCCGAAGACTTTGTCGCGTAGAGCTGCTGATTTTCCGCCAGAAGCTGAAACTTGGTCAAACGATGTCGGAATGACTTGAAATTTGAGGTGAAGCCTCCTGAGCAATAAAGAAGACCAACCATAGGCTTTTGTTTGAGTTTTGAAGCCGTTTGGGGTCCCGTCGATGCTTCACTTGATTTTACTGCGGGGAAAATGCCGAGCTTTGATATGTGGCCAAACGATGTCCGATTGACCTGAAATTTGACGGGGAGCCTATTGGAGTCATTTTGAGACGTTCCATGGGCTCCGTTTTGGATGTCATGGTCCCGGGTTGCTCCGCCGCCGGTAGGCTTGATTTTCTCTCAGAGCATCGAAACCTGGTCAAACGTTGTCAGAATGACCTGAAATTTGACGTGCAGCCTTTTGGAAGCATGTTGAAGCTACTCATGCACTTGGTTTGATGAGCGAAGGCTTCGGTGGTTCCCGCCGCCGGGAGGCTTGATTTTGCTGCTCGAGCATTGATAGAGGGTCAAACGTTGTCGGTTTGACTTGAAATTTGGCATGGAGCCCTTTTGAGACATGCTGGAGTCATCTGTAGGCTTTGATCGAAGTTTTGACGTCTCCAATGATGTCGCCGCCGGGAGCTCCCGTTTAGCTGTCGGAGAAGTGAAGTTAGGCCAAATGTTGTCGAAATGGCCCGAAACTTCATGTGTACTCTTCTCTTGGCTATCTTGAAGGATCTTGCAGTTTTTGTTTGATTCTGACAAGATTTGATTTTTTGGAGAAGTTGCATTGCCTATTTATGGCAGGTTGCGACTTCATGCAGCTTTCTTGATGTTGAAGAGGCAAAGTGACATTTTTGGTGTCAACAGCACCCTTCACTTGTTCACAAGCCAACATTGAAAGAGAAAAAAGTATTTTAAACACCAAAAAAAAAACCCCATAGATCTAATGAAAATATAAAGACAACAATAGAAACTCTGGATCATGTTAGCCCCATTTGAATAGTGTGCATCAATATCAATCCTTCAAATTTCAATGAATAAAGACATATTCAATAAAAGGATAATCAACTCACCAATCTATTTAATCAATCTGTAAATTTAATTCGTCCCATTCTAAAAGTAAATTAAATTAGTATTCAGTCCTAACATCTATATTCAATGTTAGTTGCTTAGAAGATCTTGCCAAGAAATGAACTAGATATAATAAGAAGATGGAGACATATAAGAGCTGGGTTTAATTTTAATTCACCTATGCACTCCTTGAGATGTACGTTCTAAGTCACATATTTTGTAGATTAATAACCTGTAAGCCTGTTTATTTACAAATATTCTTGTAACCTTGGTAATTTCAATTGTAATTTATAGACTTACTCTAGTAAACTGCACAACTTGCTTACTAGTCTTTCATGTGAATAATGTAAATGGGTTGAATTTTATTTGGGTTTATTACAGAGCCCACATATCTCAACCTAAGATGGAGAAAGGAAATGACAACCTAACAACTTTAGGCAGTAGGTGATAATGATCTAGGACAGCATACGATGGACCCTTATTCATGCATGAGTACCAACTTCAATGGCAACCTTAATCATGCATGACAAACAACTTCAATGGAAAGTATGTCACTGCAGCAACAGAAACCTTTAAAATCTTAAATCCCAGTTGGTAGTAGAAGAGCCATTAAGTCGACTCATTACCCAGAAAAAAAAAGTATCCTACCTTACAGTGAAATCCAGACAAGTACCCATCACCTTTGCCGGACTTTTTGTGGGTTGGAACTTTCGGATAATCGGATAATTGGATACCCATTTACAACCTTAGTTGGCAGTTCCTTTATTTGTCTGTCATGAATAGCGACAATAAAGACTGGTAAGCAAGTTGTCTAGCAATACCTCAATGATAGACTAACAATCAGATAATTGGATACCCATTTACAACCCTCGGGCTTTTGGTGCATCCCTCTGAACCTGCCAACTTAAGTATAGGACCTGCTTGCATCTGCTACCTCTTACCCCTTTCCCAATCCATATGCCAGAGACCACCACTTCTGGAAAGAGGTACCTGACGGCTTGCTCTCTCTGAAAGGAGCTTGGAACACAATCAGATCTAGGGGCCGTATCCTCCAATGGCCCAGCCTGATATGGAATGGTGTCTCTCTTCCCAAAGTTAGTTGCTTTAGGTGGCGCCTAATGCTCAATAGAACACCAACTGAAACTCGTCTTCAGTGCCTTGGTTTCTCCTTAGCTTCTAGATGCAGCCTCTGCTACAATGGTGAAGACTCTATCAGCCATATCTTCTTCTCCTACGCTCAAGCCCAATCCCTATGGCATTGGTTACTTCAATCTAGATGCGCCTAGCAACCTTCCTCCTGCTCTCCCTCCTCAATTTGGCAATCTCTTTCTAGAGGAAATGACACGACTGGGAGAAAATTCATGGTGTCGGTTTTTCTCAATGTTTTATATGCTTTATGGCGGGCTAGGAATGCTGCCATTTTTTACGATCAACAACCTCCACTCAACCAGATCATATCTCAATTGCAAGACAGTCTCTATTTCTCCCTGAAGAAGATCTCCAAACCATTTTGCAGCCAACAGCTCAACTCCCTTTTCATTTTTTTGATAATCCCAGTAACTTCTTCTCACTGTGATCACTAATTATCTCTCTAGCTCCTTTTTGTTTCAGCTTCTTCTGTAAATCTGCTTTCACTGGGTCTCCCTGAGCCTTTGTATTTTTTTCTTCTTTTCTTTCTCTTTAATACAATTACCCTTTTAAACAAAAAGAATGAATAACGACAATAGAAGGAAACCAAGTGGTGGTTTCCTTTTTTTTTTTTAGAAACTAAGGTGGTTTTAGGATCTTCTAGAGAGTCTTCTTAGGGATTTATTTCCTGGTGTTCTATTGCATGATATATGCATTTAAGGTCTTCTATTGCATGATATATGCATTTAAGGTCAAGAGTAATGGATGACTTTGGGGAATCCCTTTGTTCATGTGATTCCCTTTTCTTTTGGTGTATGTGATACATCTATCAACCTTCCCCCACCGTCAACACCAACATCTTCAATTATTTTGAAAGTCCTTGATCAGTGATGAATCGCAGAGGTAGAGGCTGAAGCCATCATGCAGGTGTTCGACAAGAGGATTTGCAAAGGTACATCCACATCATTGAACCCATATTTGGGATGATGGAGGGGCAACCATGCTTGATTAACCAACAACTTGTGCTTATATATAGTTAGATGGAAGGTTCATATGCGTTCAAGTGTTTTTTTTTTTTTTTTTTTTTTTTTTTGCTTAATGGTAATTGTGTATTAAAAGGAAGAGAACATGGCAAAAACACCCCCAAAATAGAAACAGGAAGCCCAAAAAAAGGGGGGGGCGGGGGCGGGGGGGGGGGGCGCTTACAAAATTTGCCAACCAGTCCAGCCAGCCAGCAGAACACTGCTAGCTTTAAAGAACTTTATAGTAGAAAACCTGAGGAGGAGGAAACAACTAGAAGGAAAAAAGAGAACCTGGCAGCAAAGGCAGCATTCAGCCAGCATGCCATTCTAGCATTCAGACGATCTAAGAAGAAGAGTGCCGCCAAAAATCCCAGAAAACGCAAGACAACATAATCTAACATACCTCACCGATAGTCTAGCAATCCCAAAGCCAACAAAATTGGAAGAGGGGTAAAGGCTTGACATGCACCTGATAAAGAGCAAACCATGCCCTTCAACCTGTTTAGGAAAATCAACTTGGCTTTATCTAGAGATGGCTTCTTGTTGTTGTGCTTAGACTCATTCCGCATAGACCAAAAAGCAGAGATGGCATAGAAGAAAATGGCAGTAGTACATTTTCTTCCTAGGGCATCTCTATCCATAGCAATAGCCGACTAGATAACTGAAGCGGACCCGGGTAATAACTTCAACCTTCGATGTGTGCCTTGAATTTGATCCAAAATCTAATTTAATTTATTATATTAATGTTTTTATAATCTTTCTATTGCTTTGATCAGTAAATTGTGCGATAAGTGTGGTAGTAGATGTGGGTTGCAACTTAGAAAAAAATACACCTTGAGAAATGAAATATTTTAGAAATTTCTTGCAAAACCAAATAAATTTTTGAAGTAAAACGAAAAATGATCCAACACCAATTTGTGCAAAATTCGAGAAATTGAAATTTTGGTGAATTTTTCAAAGTGGGAGAAATTCGAAACAGTGACCAATTGGATTCCATAATTCTTGGGAAAATCAAATTAACTCTTTATAAAATAAAAAATGATTATCAACAAAGAATCATGCAGAAATTCATTTTACAGAAAATTTAGCGGAATTTTACAATTTTGGTAAACTCATAAAAAATATTAAATAATAAATATTATGTCGCGGCCTCGAACCGGGTCACCAACCTAATTCGGGATCGGGATCTGAGTTTAAGTGATGATTGTCAATGAATAAGAGTGCCAAAGATGTTGCCATACCAACTGCATTGTTTATATTGGCACGTACGTACACGGATTAACAAGATTACCCTACCATCCGTATACGCGATTTCCCACAGGTATCCGCGGTGAGGGTATCACATTAGCATAACATTTTTCTATTAAGTGCGGAAGCGTGTATCAAATCGAATATATAATTCATTTCTAACCACAAGACTGTTAACAAACACATATAAAACATAATATCAGAGTGAGCAATATTCATAAGCAGTTCCCAAAAATAAGATTAAAGATTTATACAAAAATCTTTTAGTTAATTACTTGTAAGACCCTGACCCGAGTGACCTCAATTAGTATTAAGTAAGTTTTGTGTTAGATCTAATCGTGATTAGTGGTTTTGGTTAAGTTGGGGGTAGAATAGCTCTTTTTTTTAGCTTTGGGAAATTTTGAATGCCTTTGTAACTAGTGGGACCCTTTGGGGTTCCTTTTTGTGACCTTACGTGTGCTTGGGGGATTACGTGAGATTCCTATAATTCGTGTTTTTATCCCGTTTTACTCATCTCATTAATCCCTACGACTTCCGTGTTGATCCTATTCTCGGCCGAGACCCCGAACTGGGCATGAAATTTGATATCCCTGAAACCCTTGAATATATACTTTTTGAAAACTAAAAATTTCGTTGATCGTTTTTCCCTTATTCGTCGAATGTACCCGAAGTCCCGAAAGACATGATATCAGCCCGGCAAGTATTTCTAGTCGTGAAGCCCATCTCACTTATGTATATAAAGGGAACCCTTTCTCTTCTTCTTCCTTCTCCTTTTTCTAGCTCAAAGCCTCACCCAAGCTAGGGTTTTCTATTTTCCTCTTCTTATTCTTTCTCTCCCATCTTCCAATCTCCACCAAACCCTTGTCATTGGAAAAAGCAAGTTATCATCTTCTTCCTCACTCCTAGAGCTCTCTCTTGATATCGTTTGTGGAGGAAACCTCCCATTCCAAGATCCCCATTGAGCTACTCTTGCCCATTTGGAGACCCAACAAGTAAGAAATTCTTTCAATCTCTCCAATATGTGTTTTCCTAGCCTTTGGGAGTCCCCATTCTCACAATTGAAGCTCCTTCTTCCCCATTTCTTGTTTTGACTCTTTTAGGGTTTATATTTGGGGTTTTTTGTTATGTTGTAGGTTATCCTTGAGAAGGGTTTGATTTGTTGCTTGATTTGCTTGATTAGAGACCTAAGGCAAGTGGATGATTTGATATTTTGAGCATTAAATAGCTTTTATGAGAAATGTGTTGATTTTGCTATTTCTACTCTTGTTATTCTTGACTTAAATTGTTTTGAAATAAATGCATATGAAAGAGTCCCTTTAGCTCATTTAATGTCTTGGAATAGTTGCTTTATGGTTTTGATTTATCTTCTTGATTATAGCTTAAATGGGTCCTTGTGATTGGTGATTTTCTTCTCTTCTCTTATGGTTGAATGGTTTGAAGGAGGAGGTGATGGGATTAATGCTTGTAGGAGTTTTGATGGGGGAGTGTTGAATGATGAATTCGAGGAGCTTTTAGCTCATTTTATTGCAGGGAAGTGAATAGGAAAGGAAGATAACTGATTTGAGGGAGAAAAGGCTCAAATATGAACTCAATGGGAATTTCCCGCAACTGGGCGGTCAGCTGGCAGTCACCTGTCGGCTAGCCACCTAGTGACTGGCGACTAACCGAACCAGGTTCGGTCACAATTCCAGAGAACTGCATTCTGTCTTGAAGGGGGCGGTCACCTGTCGGCTAGCCGCCTGGTGACTAACGGCTAGCCGAACCTATTTCGGTTACAATTCCAGTATGCTGCATCCTGTCGGTTAGCTTATGGTCAGCCAGCGGCTAACCGCCGTGCCCATCGGCGGCTAACCACCAACTAACCGAATTTCCCAGAATTATGGAAATGAAGAGAAATGAAGGGAGTTTCCGTCTCATTCGCTTATAAACTCTTTCAGAGGGTGATGGACATTGTTCATCTGGGGGCTATGTTGGAGTAGGAAGGTGATGTTAAATGTTTGGAAAATGTTTGTTGGAAGCCTGTTTGTGAATGAAACCATATCACAGAGATTCATTGAAGTTTTGAAAATTCCAAAGTGTATAAGGAACCCGGAATGTCTCCAAACTCAAGGAGTGTCAAGTTTTTATTAAATTAACATACAGGATCCCTATTCACCTTGAACTAGTCTTGAACCCTGATACGTGTCCCGATATTTCGAAAGCTTATTGCACTACATTATTCCCGAATCAATATGCACTCCCGAAATTTGTGATTTATGATTTGTTACTCCCGAAAACATTATGAACACATTTGTAGCATTTTCCTAATCCCAATATGCATTCCCGATATTGAGCGACATTTGTGCCTTCGAGCACCCTGTCCCGCCAGGTTATTTTATTGCATTATATGTGTTTTATGCATGTCCCGATTTCTGTTATATGACCTATGAGTCGGCACTACTAAGCTTGGACGACCTTGTCGGTCTGATCCACCGACTTGTAGGTCCCCCTCCCGTCCCACCAACTGCAGTTTGGATCTCGATACCCAGTTTATTAACCGTGGTCCCGTCCCGATACCCAACTCGCTCTCGTGGTTCCCGATATCCTGCTCGCTACCGTGATTCCTGATACCCGGTTTGCTACCGTGGTCCCATCCCATATTATTATTATATTTATATGTATATTTTCGTTGAGTCTCCTCACTTCGGTGATTGAGACTAACGCCCCGATATGCTCTTATCACTTCGGTGATAGACGACTTGGGTTTGTGTGGTTGCCATCTTGTTTGTTTCCCGATTCCTTGGATACCTGCACATGTTGTACATTGCATATACGTTTTTTAGTAAATAATTTATTTCTTTTATGAAAGTTATTGTTTAAACAGGTTTAAATGTTTTCCAAGGTAAATTCATTTGTTGTTATATTGTTATGTCTTTTCACCTACCTGCCAGACCATCGTGTTTGACCCACTTTTCGTACTCAGGTTCAGTCGCCGGCTATCTTGAGGCGGAGCATGAGGAGGCGGTCAGCGAACCGTAACGATTAGTCGAGTAGCATGCCGATGATGTCGTTTAGACATTCGGTTACCTCGAGTTACGTCACATTTTGGGGATTGTGAATATCCTATTCTTTTGGGAGATTTATTTTCAGTTGTATTTGCCTTTGTTGGCCTCTATTTTTTGGAATGTAATTAAATGATCTCTTATATAAACATTAACTTTACTTTTGGGAAAATGCTAATGATCATTGCTCATTCTGATTCCTTATATTCATAAATGTGTTATTAGTCTCGTTGATGGGAATGAACTATATTCTTGATTTACTACACGCTTCCGCACTTAATAAAAAATATACTATGTTGATGTGATATCCTCACCGCGGACACCTGTGGGAAATCATGTGCACGGGTGGTATCTTATTCTTTACAGACCCGTGTACGAATTGTATTTTCTATGGTGCCAACCATTCATTCATTCAATCATTCATCCATCTATCATTATGAGTCCCAATTCCGAATTAGGCCAGCGGGCCCGGTCCGGGGTCGCGAAATTACTCCCTAAAACTAAAGGCCAACGAAGGCCAGTACAACCAAAATAAAAATCCCAAAATATGTCATCCACAATCCCAAAGTGTGTCGTAACTCAAGGCTCAATCGAACATCTAAACGACGTCGTCAGCCCGCCATTCACTTACTCATTGCGGCTCTCTGGCCGCCTCCTCATGCTCTTCCTTAGGGTAACAGACGTTTGGACCTGAGTACCAAAGAATGGGTAAGACACGACGGTCTAGCAGGTGAGTGAAAGGATATCACACATAATAATAATTGAATTTACCTTGGAAATCATTAAAACCTGTTTAAACAACATTTTTCATAAAAGAAGTATATCACCAGTTAGAAAAAACACAACTGCAATATAAAAGCATGTAAGTGTACCAAGGAACATGGAACTGGCAAGATAGCAACCACACAAAGCTAAATCCTCCATCACTGAAGTGATGAGTGTACATCGGGACGTTGATCTCTAACACACGAGGTGATGAGAATCAATGAAATATATACATAATAATAATTATACGGGACGGGACCACGGTAGGGAGCCGGGTATCGAGACGGGACGGGATCCAGACTGTAGCTAGCAGGACGGGGGCGGGGGCGGGGGGGGGGGGGGGGTACCTCTAAGTCGGTGGATCAAGACGACAAGGTAGTCCAAGCTTAGTGGTGCCGACTCATAGGTCAAATAACAGAAATCGGAACGTGCACAAACACTTGTATGATATAAAACATATAAATGGGCGGGATAGGGTGCCCATGGGCACAAATAACACTTATCATCGGTCAATGCACGACGGGTCTAGTAGAATGCTACAAATATAATTTCAGTGTTTTCGGGTCGGGGTCTTACATATTAGGGACATAATTGGTGTGGACCAACATGGAGTCCCACATTTGTTATAGTACACGGTCTTTTGGTAGCTGCATAGTCCCCATTTTGGACGTAGGGACATGGATGGAATTTTAAGAATTGGTTAGGGGCTTATTGGTAATTTTGAGAATAGGGTTCCTAGATCTAGGAAAGTCATCCCCTTAATGTGGAGTTCATATCCACTTTCTTTTTTCCAATAAAAAATAACCAAAGGTGTAAAATCTTTTCCTTGATTTTCTCATTCCATGAAAGCAATTGATATGTAATGCATGTTGCTTCCTTGTAGAAGGGCGCTGGGTTCGACAAGGACTGAGTATACAGTGGTGCATAAGTCTCACATCGGAAATACGATAGTCCTGATCTTGGGTATAGATATATGAGACTTGACCTTAACTTCACATGAGGCCTTTTGGTGGGTTGAGGCCTACCAAAAATAAAACCATGACGCATGTGGACCAAAGTGGACAATATCATGTGGAGAGCATGTCTGGGTCGTTATAGATGATATTAGAGTTGAGGACGGCTTTGTTTTTCGACGGAAACACACCAGTCTTAATCTTGGGTCTCACATCGTGTTTCCGATGTGAGACCTCGCCTTAACTTCACATGAGGGCTTTTGGTGGGTTGAGGCCTACTAAAAAAAAAAACCATGAGGCATGTGGGCCAAAGCAGACAATATCATTTGGTGGGTTGAGGCCTACAAAAAACAAAACCATGAGGCAGTGGGCCAAAGCGGACAATATCTTGTGGAGAGCGAGCCCGAGCATTATAGATCCTCCTATATGTGCAATAGGAGTCCGGATCGTCAATGCCTACTCACTTACCATTTACCCATTCCATTATCTATATGATTTTATTTAAAATAAAGACTTCTGGCAGGGGGTTTGTCATAAATAAAAAATCTCCATCCTCAAAACAGATGATCGAAGAGAGCCCTAGTTCTCCTATTCTTGAAATCTTTGGCCGAGTGGTCAGGACCATGGTTCCTCCCTCTTCCGGAACTAGAGGTCTTGGTATCGACCCCCGGTTCCCCCCTCTTTAGGAACCAAAGGTTGAGTACACTTGTGCTACCACCTAGGGGCCACAGGGGTTTTATCCAGCTTCTCTCTGGGCCCGGAGGGAATAGTCCAGCCCAAAGGGTTGGGAACCCTCCGTTAGCAAAAAAAAAAAAAAAATGTGCTCTTGCCATTCCTCCTTCAACTTCTTGGTTATCTACATCAGGACAGGGTTCTAACCATCTAACAACCAACTTTGACTGGTTAGAAAAGATCTTCTTAATACAACCATAGAATCTCCACATACAACTATTTGTATCACGAGCAGCCCAAATCTTATCAATTGCAAAATGGCTTTCTATTCTATCCTTTGTAAAATCAGTGAATGTAGGTAATAGATGCAAAATTTGATTGGGTCTTGTACTCCGAATTGAGACTTCATCAGAGTTGTCTTCGTCTTTGGAGTTGTCTACTTTTCAACCAACCTTTGCTTGTTCTTTCCCATTATCTTTATATGTTCACATTGCACTTTTGCATTGTAAAGGGTCATTGTATAAGGAGCAGTTGCCATTCTTCCCTCTCTCGCTAGTTGCCACACATAATTCTCTCTCCATTATTTCTGGTAGGACTAATTGTTTGACTCAATCATGTGAATTAAAGAATACGGTGGGAAGAGGGAGTAAGAAGAGGTGGAGTTCATGCCCCTCGTTTCTCCATTCCATGTGTTTGAGATGAATGCATCCAAGGAAAGAATCCTCCATTGTAGGGAAAGATGCCAAAGGAGGAGGAGGTGGTGGTAGTGGGGTACAAGGAGAGCGAAGGAGATTTTAGGTAGAGGAGAACTAGGGTTCTCCTCGTCTTCTATTTTGGGGATGGAGATTTTCGTATTTATGAAAAAAAAACTAGAAGTTGCAATTTACTAGAATGGGATGAGTAAGATAGTCCAATTAACCAGACCAATGCACACTGGATGTAACCAACCAAACAAGATAGAACTAGCAAAACTATATGCCAAGCAATCACCACAAGAAGGCAGGCACAAATCTAACGTGGAAACCCTTATCAGGAGAAAAACCAGGATCAGAAATCTCAATCACTATTGAACGGTTACAAGATATACTCACAGCTTCTTTATCCAAGTCAGTACGTCAACCTAAGGACTGTAGTTGTTCTTGCACAACTTCTCCTTTTGTAACGACTTCCCCGCCATGCACCGCTCTCCGTGCTTGATCCTCCTTCAGTCAACCTGAGAACCAATATGAGCAAATCTTCTACAAAGAAGTAAAAGCTTCAAACATTCTAGAGCAGCCTTTCAGAACAATCTCTCAAATATTGCTATAGAGAATAAGGAATCTCTCTTATGGATTCCTCACCTTAGAACAAGAGAGAGGAACTTTTGTGTGTACTTTTGGGTTGAGATAAACATCCAATTTACAACCCCAAATCCATGCAAGAGTCTTCTAATAAAATTCCAATCAGAGGACCAAACAGACACAAAATCTTCATAAGAGTTCGGATCGGATTGGGCATCCTCGCCTCGCTCCCTATAGCGAGCCCTATCTCAGGATTTTGGCCCTAACAATCTTCCCCTTTTGGAAATTTATGGACAAAATTTCCAAGGACAATATAGATTCATCTACCCAAAAGAAAAACCCAAAATTACATTGAAATTATATATATATAATTTAGTACTGTAGATCTTGCAATCTTTGCTCTTAACTTATTTGCTTAAAAAACTCCCCCTAACTCCTTTCTTCTCCCCCTGTTTTTCTCCATAATTGATAAATAAATATCATCATCAACTTTCACTACAAGTATTTACACTTTTACCGGCGTTTTTTCCCGGTGCAATCATTTTACGCCGGGAAAAGTATAACTTTTACCGGCAAAAAATCTTGTTTCGCCTGTAAAAGATAGAGTTTTCCCGGCGAAACAGTTTTGCCGGCAAAGGTTGGACTTTCTCCAGCGAATTCTTTTTTCTCACCGGCAAAGGTTAATATTTTACCGGCAAAATTTTTTAATCGCAGGCAAATGTTATATTTTTGCCGGCGACCTGCCGATTTCGCCGGCAAATTTCACCCGCCAAATTCCATGAAGGGGGCGCCTTTTATTTTACTTTTGCAGGAGCAGTAATTGCGCCGGGAATAGTGTTTTTTTTTTCTTTTCACAATAGAAGGGCCAAAACATACTAATGTCGCCATTTTTTCGTTCATTTCCTGAAAACCAAAAACTTTCCACCATTCTTTCTTCCGTTCCCTACCGTTCTCCCTGAGCCTCCTCCATCTTCAACGAGAGACACATAGATATGCAAACAGAGCCCAGCCCGGCTTTTCTTTTTCTCTCTCGCTCTTAGTCTGGCGACTATCAACACATAGTTCTGGCGACGAAACCCTCTGCAACTTGAGATCAGACCAGTGCTCTATCTCCTCTGCAAATCAGTCAGTGGGTTCTCCACAAAGAGGCTGGAATCCCTACGCCCTTCTCAGTTTCTCACTAATGTAGGAGTCCTTCAATGAGCAGAGTGATAGCTTGAAGAAATGGATGTCTCTCAATTTGAACAGCAACAGTTTCGTCACAGCATAGAGATTGCTTGAAGACTGACCTACCAGAACCCTCCCTTCTTCTTCTTTATTTTCCCCCAAATCCAATTATTCATCATCGAACCCTCCCTTCTTCTTCTTTATTTTCCCCAAATTTAGGCTCCTCTTTTCATCTCCATCTCTCAATCTCTTCATCGTCCGAGAACTGCAAGTTCCAACCTACCACTCCATTCCAAACCCATCTTTCCATCCAACGACTACAAGTCCCAACGGAGCCATCTTCGTAGGATTTCTTCTTTTTTGGGGTTTTCTTTAGTAATAGCCCATTACCATCTTACCCATCACTCAGGTAAGAAACCTTTTCATTGGTTGGTTTTTACTACCCATTTCCTCGTATATACATCTTAACTACCGTGTCTTTTCGCCACTACTCGGTTTCTTCTCCACCTTTCTTAGCACAAACCCTCTTTCTTCTTCTTATTCTCCTTCTCTCGACCGCAATCTACATTTGGATCTGAAAGAGGTAAGTCTCTCTCTACAATCTTTTTTGTTTCTTTCGTTTACAGAACTAGATCTGCTAGTTGCCCAATTGCCATATCACAATTTTCATTGTCGCCTTTTGGGGTTTATGAACTTTGTTTGGAATCTATATATGGGAAATAGAGAATCTCGGTTAGAAACCTTTTCGCCACACAAATTCACTTCATATGCAACTGCTTGTTTCTATTCTGAATTATATAACTAATCAAGAAGCAGAAAACACAAGATAGACAAAGTAAACACAATCTCCTGCCAAAAATTTTTACATTTGACATGGTAAAAAAAACCCCAAAACTCCATCTCACAAACTCAGGCTGAGAAGAACCCCTCACTGGCTACCAACCCAAGTTGGCTTTTGGGCTCCAAAACCGTCCTTGCAAGCTCAGACCCCTTCTTGCCCACGTCCATCAATGGAAGTTGGTGAACCCCATGAGCCAGGATTGTAAAAAAAGGAGTTGAAATAAGTACCTACCCGCCTCTCTCCTTCATCAAGTTATTCCTCTCCATAAAATCATCTGCAAAATAAAGAGCAATATATGCCATCTCTTCAGTTCAAATACAAGACCAAGTTCAATTCACCTCTTTGGATTTGGTTTTTTTCGTTTTAACAAACGGAAATGTAAATATCACGAGGATCAGCTATTGCTCGAGAATATATGTACTACTCTGTATTATGATTTAGGTCTTTTTGCGGTATTAGTATGTGCTTTTAATATGTTCTTTTTAATGGAATGGTTTTATACTTCTTTTTGAAGATGTTATTTGGTTATTCCCTGTGAATTTGTGGATTTTGGTTGCTTTAGTGGAAACATGAGTACGCCAAAGTAATATTGCTTTTGAGTTTCCCTGCCACATTATATTGTTACTGGAGTTTCTCTCTAGTTTTTGCATCAGTATTTGGTGCTAGCTACACATATATAGGTAATTTCCACTCTCTTATAACAATAGTCATTATTATTTTCATTGACTTTGGTTTTGTAGAATCTTACTTGTTCTCTAGTATTGGTGTTTTGAAAACAGAGATACTTCTTTTACTTTTCTGAATGACCCATAATTTTTCTAGGAATTTCCCTTATATATGGGAGGGATAGGATTATTAATGGTTAAAAACAACTTAGGGCCCACTGACCTGATGTTTATCCTAATCCTAGATTTAAATGAGTTTATATAAATAATTTTAATAGAACACTGAGCTAAGGTCATATGTGTGTGATTACTATCCTGATGCAAATGTGGCCATCAGGATAGTATAGGCTTTAGAAACCACTGGCCACTCTCCAACCCCAAAGTCATCTCATCTAAGCATAAATAATTTTGGGTCCATGCAAGTGGATGTTTCATGTTGGGATTTGTGAAGTGGGTTTTATTATGTAAAGTGGTGAGGATGCATTGTGTTTGTTTGGCTGGAATCAGATTAATACATAGAGGTGGGTTGTCTAGTTGATACATGTTACGGAGATGATGGTGGTGAAGTGGGTTTTATGTAAAGTGGTGAGGATGTATTGTGGTTGTTTGGCTGAAATCAGATTCGTATAGAGAGGTGGGTTGTCTAGTTGATACATGTTGCAGAGATGATGGTTGTGAAGTGGTGGGTGCGTGTGTGGTTCTCTAAAACAAAAAAATCTAGTCAAACGTGTTACTAGATTTTGCTTTTCCATGCATCCCCCTTGATGATTATCTTCATTTCCTCTTATCCTTTTGTCTCTAGTAGAGGCAATCAGTTAAAAAGGCACAAGCTATGTAAATGATTACAATGTCTACTAGCATAAGATATCTGTGGAAGTGAACATACTGCAATTGTGTACTTTTCCATTGCCTGTATGGCATTCATTTTGAAGCAGGGTCAGATGTCATTTGATTTTTTTATTTATTGCACATATGGTACTCATCTTCTCTCCTCGGCTTGTATAGTTGTATGGTATCATGGAAATTTAGAAATTTGGGAATTTTCTTCCTGGCTTTCATTGGGATTTGTAAGTTATTTATAGAGTAAGAGACTAGGGAATTGGTTGGAACTTTCAACAGTGAAAACCGATATCCTTATCGGTGCATAGATTCCTGGTTTAAGCCTGCCCTGTCTGTGTGCTTGTTTCAGTTAATTTAAACTGCATTTTGATACATCATACTCATTTTCCCCTGGACTCTGAAATGGGTTAGAACTTTCGATGGTGAAAGTAAATATCCTTGTTGGTGCATATAAACCTTGCTGAAGCCTGCCCTGTCTTGTGCTGTTTCAGTTTTGTTATTTTAAAATGCATTTTGATACTTCATCCTCATTTTTTCCTCGAAACAGGTTCGTTTTCTCACAAAAATATACCATCCTAACATAGACAAGGCAAGTAGTTCCAATCCTTTCATCTCTATTTTACTCCTAATTTGATTTCATTGCTTGTAAAAAAAGTTACGCTTTCACTTGTGCAGCTTGGAAGAATATGCCTTGATATCTTAAAAGATAAATGGAGTCCTGCTCTTTAGATTCGAACAGTATTACTGAGGTGATACAACTTCATTCTATTTTTTGACATAGTTAATATGTTTTGAAAATTATGCAAATCATCAATTAAAATTTCCGTTCTATTTTGTCAAAAAATGTACCATACCTGTAAAGAAACGTGCAGTTTCTAGTATAGAAAGTCAGAAATAATTGGTTCATATTCTGCTATTTTTCATTCTCTTTTGGCCATTGTTTTAAGCTTTAGTCTGTTTCTACTATAATCTTAGAACAGCGGTGTCTGATAGATCTTTTTTTATTTTTTCTTAACCTCTTGACATTTTGCTGGCCCTAATGTTCAGGGATGAAGATCCCACAGAATGACTCTAGAAATTGAATTTATTTGGTATATGTTATGTTTGATTTTTTCTCTTAACAGTAAAGTTGTTGAATTCTATTACACATGAGTGACGCATGATATTTCACCAATATGATCATTCATTGTTATTAACTTGCTATTACTATTCAATGTTTTAATTTCTCAGGCCCTAAAAGCAAATGTTTGGAGTTTGCCGAGGCAGTCAGAATAGTTTTGAACCACTTGTGTCTTCTGGAACGTTTGGATGCCTGGTTATCAGTGTCCTTTTTTCCCCATGTAGTGTTGTATTGTTAAAAGATTCATGCGACTAAGATGCAGTGAACATAAAGGAAAAATGGATGCAGAGTAGCAGATTGCTATATATATATATATATATATATATATGTTAAAATAGGATTTATGAAGTTTTTTTGAACAATGTTGCAGGTGTTGGATTGGTGCAACAATGAGATGATTGTATATGAAGAAGTAAATTTTCATTGGCATTTGAATGTTGGCAAAGAGTAGAATGTTAGCATGGATTTTTATTTTGTAATGGTAATGGTAAAATGCTTTTAATATTGTAAGGATATTTGAATATTGATATGAAGTGGAATGAATATTTGGAATTGCAATAGATGTTGGGTGTGTAGTTGATTTGGTCTTAGATAATGGAATAGTAGTTTCATACGATACAGATTGGAAGTTGTAATGATGCAATGATGTATATACAGGAAAAAAAATAAAAAATCAAATAAATAAATAAATGAATATTGATTGCTGGCGCAACCTTTACCGATGCAATATTTTTGCCGGCAAAACAACTTCAAAATAATTACTTAAAAAAATAAATGTTTTCCCGATGAAAAAAAAAAACACTGGCAAAAAATTTTGAGAAAATAATTTCGGTAAAATAAAAATGTTTTGCCGGCGCAAAAAAAAAAAAAAAAAAAAACAAAGAAAAAAAAAAACGCCGGCAAAAGTTTTTAAATCAATTTATGATTGAAAAATAAATGCCTTTTTACGGCGTTTTATACCCATTTCCCGGCGAACTAAAACGCCGTTAATGTTTAAGTTTTTACCGGCGCTAACCTATTTTCGCCGGCAAAGGGTATTACTGGCACACTTTTTCGGGCGCATTGCCGGCGCAAGGGAAATCACCGGGAAAGTATTTCACCAGCGTTTTATAGACTTTTGAGCGCCGGCAAAAGTGTAATTTCTTGTAGTGTTTTGTCAATCTGGATCCAACAACTCTCCCTCAATTTTGATTCCCCATCAATATGATCTTCATATCAGCATTAGGGTGGGGGCTTGATCTTGCAGATCAAAGGTGATGAAGCTTCGGTACATACACTAGTATATTTAGGCATTTCAGTAAAGTGTGTACCAACACAGAAGGTAGGTCTTCTTTCTTAACCCAAACATCTTTTGTATTGATCTTTGGCTCAGTCTTCTGCTTATCAATTGCATTTGTTTTGGTGAACTTCGTAGCTTATTACAATGGAGTCGATTGTGTCCTTCAGCTCCACAATGGTGGCATGTGGGAGTTCGTTCAGGTTGTGACACATTCTTCTTCTTTAGAGATCTGTGTGCAACACTAACTACAGGATTAGTAACAACTGAATTTTTAACAAAACAGTTTGTACCTTAGACGGTGGAAGTGGATGCTCTGTTAACGTAGCCAATGCAATGCCTTCGACATGTGTGCCTTTTGATTGCGCATGATGTCATCAAGTTTCTTCGATCTAGCATTCATCATTTTTAATGAAGCTTTAGCAGTATGTAACTCAGACAGAACCATCTTGAGTCTTCCGTTCAAATCAGAATTCTCTGCTTTCAAAGTCTTAATATTAGAATCAAATAAGTAACACTTTTGTGATTTTGCGGTCAGTTTGCTTGCCACTGTTGTTCTAATCCTTCGATTTTTGTACTTTTGGAAGAGGTTCAGTAAGTTTAGCTTTAAAAGAGGAATTCAGTTCTTCAAGCATTTTCCATTTGATTGCAACTTTTTTATTCATCTTAACCCTCTTCATGGTCTTTTTGAAAAGTGTCTCATATTCAGTTTTCCAATCTGGTTCTTCCTCTAACTGATTATCTTTATCAGTCTCAACATCGGAAGAAACATGAGAAGTAGCGGAACGAGAAGTTCCCATAAATGCAATGATCTTCCCTTTGCCTGTGTCAGGCTTCTCACACTCAGACTTTTTCAAATTAAAAGCCATTTTCTTTGGTTTCCTATTATCTCAATCACTAGTAATGTGTTCATATCAATGATACTCATAGCACTGAATCCTTTGAGAAGATTTCTTCTTGCCAACAGATTTATGGATTTTGGAAGAAGTGCTTTCACGATAGATATCCATTCTAGCAATATATATATATATATATGATATATACAATTAAATAGTACAACCCACTCTCATACCAATTGAAAGTTGAAAGTTACTAGGATGAGATGAGTAAGCTAGTCCAATTAACCAAACCAATGCACAACGGATGTAACCAACCAACCAAGATAGTACTAGCAAAATGGCCGACACAATTTCAACGTGAAAACCCTTACAGGGAGAAAAACCATGATTAGAAAAATTAATCACTATTGAACGGTTACAAGATAAACTCACAGCTTTTTTTATCCCAGTCAGTAAGTCGATCTAAGGACTATAGTTGTTCTTGCACAACTCCTCCTGTTGCAACAACTTCCCCGCTGCGCACCCCTCCCCGTGCTTAATCCTTCTCAATCACCTTGAAAACCAAGATGAACAAATCTTTTATAAAGAAGAAGAAGCTTCAAACCTTCTAGAGCAGCCCTTTTGACCAACCTTTCAAATATGTCTCTTGAGAACAAGAAATCTCTCTTAGGTTTTCTCACCTTAGAACAAGAGAGAGGAACTTCTTGTTTGTACTTTTGGGTTTCCCCAAACCCATGCAAGAGTCTTCTAATAAAACTCCAATCAGAAGAACAAACAGACTCAAACTCTTCATAAGAGTTCAGATCAGATTAGCGAGCCATGTCTCAGGATTTTGGCCCTAACAGAACCCTACCAAAAGTCTTTATTTTAAATAAAATCACAAGGGTGAATAGGGACTGATGTGGATTAGTTGCATAGGTGGCAAGTGTGGATAGGTTGAAACAGGAGATTTGTACTCATAAATAGTGATATTATCCCTGTTGGAGATCCAAATGTGAGACCATTCGGTCGGTCTTATCTAGAGCCTCTCTAACGAAGGTTAAGCTATAACTGAAAGAGCTTATTTCTTCCTCTCTCAGATCTATCGACGAACCTTTTTCTAGTAGGCCTCTTCAGGTGATTTGCAATTTCTTGTCGGACCCTATTTTGTATGAGGTTCGGTAGCTGGTAGTTTTTCCCTTTTTTCTCTCTGCCTTTTGTTGTGTGGTGGCCTTCTTGGCTTTCTTGGGGCTTCTGCCCTGTTTCTTTCCACTTTCGAATACAATTCCCTTTTAGCAGATAAAAGAAGATAAAATTAAGAAAGTTTGTTAAGGAAAGAAAACCATGACATAAGAAAATTGTTGCAAACAACCGACAAGTACGGGTCCCACTTTGTGTTGCATACCCAAGGGGGCTTGCTTTCAGCCATTTAAATATATTAAATTATAAGAGTTTTTTTTTTAAGATTAGAAAAGCAAACCAATTGAGAGAAACAAATTACCTGAGAGCATTCATATTGGGATACCCAAAATTAATAAATACAATCCAACCCTCTCTCACCTAATTCCACACGCCCAAGTCCGCCTTGGTGAGTGAGATTAGTGAAAGGAAGAACGAGACAAGAGAGAGACATTGAGGGAAAGAGAAAGGGGTGGGCAAGCATGGATTTTGCTCTCCCATCTTCTACTTCTTGATTTTCAATTATTCGAAGAGATTTAAGCAAGAAGTAGCAATTGTTTGAGTGCTTTACATGATTTCATTCTTGATTCTCAATTTTTTTTGTCGTTAAGATCGTTCCTTTTTGTGACTTTTATGTAGATCTTTATCAAATGGAATGAAACGATTCTTATTATTACAAAATCCCCAAGATACGAGTCCTTGGTTAAATAGATCAGAAAAGGGGGTTTTTTTTCTAGATGGATCGTTGGTGTTTGCATTGTAGAGTTCTACATAACAGGATGTGAATCCAAGCTTTAGGATGACAAATTCTTGTAAATATGAAACTTATGGTACAGTTAGATCCATGATCCCCTTGATGGTTGATGATCGGTGTCTTTCATGATAAGGCTAGATCCATGAACTACTTATGACCCTCTAGTAGAAACAAAATGTGCTCGGGATAAGGTTTTACCATGAGCTTTTATTTTGACTCTGCTGCATAGTGAGACATCATACCATATATATGTTACGGATTTCTGATTTAATTTGATTTGATAATATATTGACTCTAGCTATTAAATAAATTTTGTAAATTGAACAATTATGATGGATAGGCCTTGTTGGCTCATGATATTATACGTTTATGTTAAAATCTTACTTTGCATGATGGTACCACATTGCATGCATATGTTATGTCAGTTATGAGCTTGCTGAATTATAATCAGTTATTAGGTCACATTCGTCAATCATATTCTCACGGATTCTTCACCCATTTCCTACAAAATCATGAAAACTCACTTTTTAAAATTGTGAATCCCTGAGAATTTGGGCCAATGGCAATCCTCACTTTCTAAGATTTTCAGTTCTAACCCCATCTTAGGATTTTGAAATCTACAGTTTTTTTCCAGATTAAAGCACCAATACCAATTCCTCTCATATATATGCATCAAGATACACCAACATGGATGTTAAATCCTCAGATGAAGAATCCCTGATTGAGGCAGTGAGGGATCATCAAGTCATGGGGATCATCACTTGTCACCCAATGTTCCTTTATTCTTTCTAAATCCCTTTTGCAAAGATTGATGAATTTGATGATATGGGCTTTTAATAAAAGAGATAATTAGCAAAAAGTCCCTCATAGAACTTGTAAGGCCTCCAGTCCATCAACTTTTCCTCTAAAGCCTGTAGTCCATGCAGCTTGGACATATTTCGGTGAGAAGTCCCTAGACACGTCAGCTCATGGAGAGAGGTCTCTAGACACACCACCTCATACATTTTCATGACTGATTTGCCATTTCAACTGATTAGGCATAAAATTTTAAATTTTGAAAATTTAAATCTTCCATTCTCCCTCTTCTTCTTCTTCAATCCGGACATGGACATTAACGGATTGGATCTCAACAGTTGAGATCAATCTCTATTTTTTTTTTTTTTCAGAGAACGAGATTGGGGTTTTTAAGAGAAGTAGCATCGCCAAACGCTGCTGCTTCCTTAGCCCACACGCCGTTGCCGGAGAGGAAGAAGAAGACCCCGGCAACCTTGTCCAAGTTCTGTTGCAGACTTGCAGAACACGAAACGAAGAAGAAGACAATTTTCTGCGCTATCGCCGGATTTCTTGTGATACCGTCGTTCTTGCGTATCGCTGGATAAAGGGGATCGCCACCGAATGCCGCGCCATGCCAATACCGAAATCAAGAAACGTGGGCCTGGGCTCTGCAGTAGTTCCGGGTTGGTTCCAGGTCAGGTTCGATCTGACCCGTTCTAAAAGTCCATCCCCATTCCAGTCAAAGTTAAATTTATCTGAGTATTGTATTTTTTGTCAAATTTATTTGAGTTTTGGACAAAATCTATCTGAGTTTTTGGCTATATTATTTGACTTCTGGAAAAAAATTTATCTGAGTTCTGGATAAATCTATCTGAGTTTCTAGCTATTTATCTGACTTCTTGAACAAATTTATCTGAGTTCTGGAAAATTTTATCTGAGTTCTTAACAGATCTATCCGAGTTTTTGGCTATTTATTTGAGTTCTGGAACAAATCTATGTGAGTTATAAACAAATTTTTCTGAGTTTTTGTCAAATTTATTTGAATTTTTGAAAAATATAGGTGGGTTTCTAACAAATTTATCTCCATTTAAAAAAAATTAATTGAGTTTTTGAACGAATCTTTTTGTGTTTTTGGAAAATTTATCTGTATTTTCTTAAATCTATTTGTGTTTCTAATTTTATTTGTGTCTTTTGATATTTATTTGTATTTTTGAAATAAATTTAATTGAGTCTTTGACAAAAAGACTTGAGTTTTTTGCCATGTTGTTCGTTAATTTTGAAATTTTGGTTATCTTAGTTTTGGCAAATGTATTTGCCTTTTTTTAAATTTATTTGCGTTTTTTAATTTTATTTAAGTCTTTTTAAAGTTATTTGAGTCTTTTGAAATTCATTTGGATCTTTTGAAATTGATTTTCATCTTTTGAAATTTATTTATATTTTTTGAAATTTATTTGTGCCTTTTTAAATTTATTTGCGTTGTTTTGAAATTTATTGCTTTTTAAAAAAAAATTATTTCATTTTTTGAAATTTATTTGCGTTATTTTGAAATTTATTTATGTGTTTTTAGAATTTATTTGAAAATCTCATTAATGAGATTCCATTAATCGTGGCCCATTAAGTGATAGTTAACTATTATTAATGGGATATCCCACCAATCATGGGATATGATTTAAAGAAATGGTAAATTAAACATATCAGGTATAGGAATGTGTTAGAGGACCTTTCGCTGCCCAACTTTTTTTTGGACTGTTTGCAACAAAATCATACTTTAAGGGATATCTCGTAGAATGCCCCGTAATAAAATTAATTTTTGGTGCTCCATGGAAAAAAAAAGGAGTCCTATTAGGGAATGACTCGAAGAAATCAATCCACAACTCCTAAAAAGAGGAAGAATTTCAAGAAATCTTCGGTTTCAAAGCTGCAAGATAATCCATATGGAGTCTACATATATATATATATATATATATAACATATATATTCTTCTTTATTTCCCTTATCAAGGGGCTAAGTTGGTGATTCCTTGAGAGATGATCAATTTTTAACCACAGATGCATATATGCAAAATTTGTAATAAACTATGTTGCTGGTCGAATGGGAATATCTTTCCTTCCTTGCACATGCAGTAAAACCTTAATTAAGGATACTTCATTTATAATCATGCCAATGAAGATTTCTACAAAATGGGATAGCAAACATGCATGCCTTTTTCTCTACAATGTAGTCCTCACAGCTGATTCCCTGTTCTTCATCATTGTACCATCCCTGATTTTAGGTTCAGTCACAGCTTTTGCTCCATTCTCTCTCATACCTCAACCTCATATTCTCTCTCTTAATGTACCTGCTACCACATCAACACCAATACCAAGCCATCATAAAAGATATTAAAGCCCATCCTCGGCCTGTTTTCCCCTCGAGAACTCCTATACATTTTTCCTCTGTGACAACTATCATTTTGTTGCTGCCTTCAAGGTTGCATTGCCTTCTCTTTATGCCATTTCGCTTGGATTCTGCAAGTAGCGACCACTTCTACAATTGATTAATTCTTGGGTCCTATGGGAGTATTTGTAGTTAACATGGTTTTGGAATAAAAGACTATAGAAGGTGTAGTGGGACAACTGCAATGCCCTGTATCTGCTCCGAATGTTGCTAATGAAGGATACATGGTTTGGGTTTTTGATAGCTTTCGTGAATCAAATGAGTTGAAGCACTGGAGGAAAGAGACAAGTTGTAAACATTCTGTCTTGACAATAAACACGAGTGAAAAATGATAGAATCAATTCTATATGTTTAAGTAATGTGAGCATGTAATGAAGAAGTAAAATATGAAGTTCTGATAAGAAGCTTGATTCATGACTTGAGAGAAGGAAGAAAAGATAAAATCCAAGCAAAAGATCTCTACATAAATGTGATGTTCATGTGCTCAGATACTAATAAGATGAAAGGACATATACAATTCCTGAAATCGCCTACAACTTCAAAAGATGGATAGCCATTATTACAAGGGTACATATGGAAGTTTTAAGGGGAAAAAGTATTAAAAAGTAAAAGATAAAAACAGAGCAAACACCTGTCACAAAACAGGGCACTAAACAGAAGAGGTTCCTCTTTATGAATCAGCTGACTTTTGGTGTAGTTAGACTACAATTTTGGTCAAACTCAATGGACTCCAAACCTTTTCAGCTGAGTCAACTCATTCGAGTCTTATCAGTTTAAACTCAAGTTCTAGAGCACTAAAATACACAGGTGAGTCGATGAACCCAACTTAAACAGACAATATTAGCCTGCCTTCACAAGATAATGTTATGTGTAACACTGGGCAGAAGGTCCAACCATTCAAGATTCAACCGTTTCTTCGATTGAATGTGGACAAGGTTATCAGTATAAATTACTAAAAAGACTAAAAAAATTGTAACACTAAAATATATCAATCATAAGTTAGAAAATTAGAAGCCTTAATTCCGTATTCATTTTGGTGAAGTCCATGTATTGAAATGATTGAAATTTTGGATGGGCACCAAACCGCCAGTTCTACATGAACACATGAACCTCCTCTCCAAATACCATTGATTTGAATGAGAGGGGGAACATTTTTTATAGCTTCTTCTTTCCATCGACCTACATAGTGAAAAGATGAGGAAGAAGTAAAGGGAGAAGAAGAAAGACTCACACATGACAAATTTTGACTCCATTACGTGAGAGGGCTCCCCTCTCCACTTGGGAGGGGGGAGGATCCTCTGTCTCTCTCTGTGGAAAGTGGCTTCCTCTTCGATACCCACAAAGGTGTATTTATAAGGGGAAAAAAAGAAGAAAGCCTCACGTTGGGATAAAAACTAGAGCCAATACATAAACATCTAAAGTGGGCTTACATCATTTTCAGAAAGATTTTAAAATATTCTTCATTGATGAGAAAAACTTTCATGGCTTTGCAATTCAATGAATACAAATATAGAATAGATATTGAAAATGAAGAAAATATACTTAAAAAGTAAATCCCTCAAACATGCATGCACATTAAGAAAATATATAATGGCTCGGGATATGCCCAACTTAAATAGATACCACCGACAGATGAACCTCATTAATGACACAATTTCTGTCATTGTGATCTTTTCCAATGGATATATATGGACAAGTTATTAACGAAATCTCTTTTTCCCAACAATTTAAGATTCGCCTTATCTTTTGTAATGAATGCATACATGCATACTAACATTGAGCTGACAGGCCCAACTTAGATAGAAAATAGCAACCGATTATGAATGCACCTTAGAATTGAACGTCATTTACTAAAAATATTTGATGGAGAGGAGAATCCAAGCTCGCTCGCATGCGCTCTCTCTCTCTCTCTCTCTCTCTCTCTCTCTCTCTCTCTCTCTGGAAAGAGGTATCCTCTTGGATCCCCACAAAGGTGTATTTATAAAGGATAAGAAGAAGAAAATCTCACGTTGGGATAAAAACAAGAGCCAATACAAATATCATGTGGGCTTACATCATTTTAGAAAGATTTTAAAATATCCCTCATTGATGAGAAAAACTTACCTGCCTTTGCAATGCGATGAATATAAATATGGAATAGATACTGAAAATGAAGAAAACAAACTTTACTAAAAGTAAATATCTCAAACATGCATGCACGTTCAGAAAATACATAATGGCAGGGAGATGCCCAACTTAAATAGACAATAGCGACGGATGAACCACATTAATGACATAATTTCCTTCATTGTTATCTTTTCCAAAAAGATATGGACAATTAGATGCCTACGTCTATAATATACATTAATTGGATTTAGTCTATAATATATATTAATATATATTCATTTTTCACAATTTTACAATGATTGCGAAATCGGACTCCAATTTCAAAATCAATATGTACGTCTATAATATATATTAATTGGATTTAGTCTCAAATGGATTTGAGTCAGACCTTTATCCATGGATAGCTCTATCCAGAGCGTCCCCAATCCACAAAGAGACAATCACCTACATCACTGCTAACGGCCATCAATTTTATTATCATCATTATCATCACCATCAAGCCGTATCACATCTATTTGGCAATAACATACCTTGTTTTTGGTAAAAGAAACTTCGATTACTAAGTAAACAAAATATTTTTTTTGTAATAATTTCATTTTTTTTTTTTTGAGATTATGAAACCCATATCGTACCCCGAATGTTTCTAGTGCGATTCAACAAACTGAATTTAAGATATTATTTAATTAATTTAGACATAAAATATAGTTTACGTTTACATACAATTAAATTATCTAGAAAATCATATTATCGTAAAGCTAACAATCCAATATCCAATAAATGAGAAATAATTACTAATGAATAAGAAAAAAGTGACAAAATCACTTGGACCCACAAGGGGCCCACACGTGTAGTACGGTTCACTAACCGTGTCCGTCGGTCCCTCATGGGTGTTGGGATACGATGGGAATTTTTTAAAACTTGTTTTTCTATTTTTGGAAAAATCACAATTGTAGGGTTCTTGATTTTATGGAAAGTTAGTTTAGGCTAATTCTAGTTAGGTTAGGATATTTCCTTGTTCAGCCCACACATTATCACATGAACATTAAGATACATATATTGAACATATCTATTTAGACTATTTTAGAGTCGGGCCTGTTTGGATGCACAAGAAAACACAAGAAAATAATATTTTATAGAATATGATCTTTCATTTTCTAAAGAAGAGAATCTTGTGTGTTTGGTTATTTAAGAAAAATTTAAAGAAAATAATACTTTCTTTCAAAAAGCTCAATATTTTCTCCTACAGCTTCCCCTTATAGAAAACATTCTACCAGATAAGAATCTTTCAAAATGACAATTTAAAAGTAGTAGAGTAAAGTAAAGACTTTAGTTCACCAAATCCATCATGATGTGTTTGTTTACATATATGGTAAAGTAAACTAAAAGTAAATGTCACGACACGGTAAAGTTGGAGTAAAGTAAAGGTGGGTTAAAATATTTGGTAAAGTAAAGTAGGAAGGAATGATAAAGTAGTTTCTTTCTATTTGACTTTACTTTATCAAGTTTTATCATAATTTTATATGGTAAATAAAAAGTGATATATTTCTAGGTGTGGTAAAGTAAAATAAAGATTGATATCATATCATAGTAAATGTGAGGCAAAGTAAGGTGAGATGAAGTATGTGGTAAAGCAAAGTGGGAGAGAGAGTTGTAAAGTAGTTCTTTTTTGTATTGACTTGATTTTACTATACTTTACCGTAATTTTATGTGATAAATGAAAAGTAACTTAAGGTAAAAACATTGCAGTTGAACCTTACTTTACCATACTACTTTTTTTTATCCAGATTTGGTAAATTATATAGAAATTAAAATAGTTAATAAAAAATTATTCTAATAATGTAATTTAATTTAATCATAGCACATTCCAAACAACTCAATTTAAAATTTATAAAATTCTTCAAAAATTGCCAAACAGCAAAAATATTGTAATATTATAATATTATATTATTCTATTCTATACTATCTTATTCTTGCAATATTTAAATCTGTAAATATTTTATTCTATAAAGATCCAAACGGGCCCTTAATACAAGGATGACTAGCTTAATGTTTCTTACTGTGAGCTACGAGGATAACTAGCCCTTCTATTTTGATTTTGCTACCGGAATAACTGGTAAGCATTACATGTGGTGGGGTAGCTGGCCCACAAGGACTCTGATAGCGAAGTACATTATTTGATTTCTAACTCTATCCTAATATTTCTGTTCAATTTGGATACATTCTGAATGATGAATATTGTACAATTATTGAATATGAATACTCACTCATGTACTCTTCTTATTACAGTATTACTTGTTTGAGTCCTGGTTTGCATGACTAACCACGTGATTGCATGCTGTGGGGTATTTCCGTAATCCAGAATTCGCCTTCCAGTTCGGTAGCAGTACCAATTGGGGGCTTGCTCTGATCTCGGTCTCGGTCAGTTCGGCAATAGTGCCAGCAAGTACCGAGACCCGGCCTACATAGGTAAAAGAGAACCGAACACACTTGTTTGGAGTTTGGCATCTCCCATTCCGGCAGTTGACTCCCGAGCTCGGGCTCTCGGCTCCGGATCCTCTCCAGTTCGGCCAAGCGTCGAGGTGAATACCGGGCGTCTAATCTCCATTATGGGATGGGACAGCTGCATTACATAGCACCCTGACAGGTAGGGTGGCCGCCGAATGTTGATAAGGGACCTTCCTTATCACTTCTACATTTATGTGAGGGATTTGAGGAGATATTCGATGGGACAAGTATCCCCACCTACCTCCTCTAAGGATCTTAGAAGTATGCTGATGGGACAAGTATCTCCACCTACCTCCACTATGGAATCTTCCATCCCTCTCTATACATACTTGCATGGTAAGCCATGAACAGGTACGCAAAACGCAAGATACACAGCCTACATTGTTATTTTGCTTATCTTCTTCCTCACTTCACCCTAGTTCAGTGACTGCACTAACTCAAGCGTCGGAGTGCCTTTGGCTGACAGCAGCCTCGGGCCCTGACCTTTGTTTTCTCTTCCCTTTCAGATTTCAGATCATCAGAGACGTTCCTGTTCAGCTAAACAGCTTCTCTGTAAACCCTCATCATCACCTAAACCAAGTCCGTAACTTTTAGGCACGCAAACATGCATAGTCAACGTCGTCGAGAAAGAACTACCGGGTGATGAAAAATGACTTTATTACCAACAAAATAGAGATGCCACCATTGATAGTTGATGGTTTCCTAATTTATTTATTTCTTTTGAGTTCGATTTTTAATTCGTGTGCCATTATGTTTAAAATATTCCATTGCGATTTTGCCGATCTCACATGATTGACATATCATGAACCTCAGGACTCAAACTTCAGATTTCAAATTTAAATGTTAGAAAAAACAATTCCAAAATTAGGGTCGTGACATGGAAACTCTCGATTTGATTTTTTTACCTTACGCTCTCCGCTTTGTGGGAGCTATAACGTCCGTGATCTTGAAGTATGTAATTAATTTAGTTAATTGTATTTTTAGACAATTAAGTTCATTTAGAGCCCAAATAGGACCAGTTCATTGTTGGGTTCGTATGTGCGAAGTTTCATATAGGTCCAAGTTTGTTTGGGTATGGTAGGGGGTTTGAAATTTCCAGAAAGCTTGGAGGGATTTTTCGTAATTTTCAATTTTTTGAGATTTTGGTACCATTGTGTAGATGATTTAATTCTTTAAACTTTGTTGTCCTTCTATTCCATCTCAATCCAAACCGTTGAAGAGTGTCAAATATTGACCCAAAGATCATTTCATTCAAATTGGTCTTAATTGCGATTTTTCTGAAACACCCGCCTTTTAACAAACCGACTGATATATACTTTGACCCTTATCTTCACTTCCTGCAACTCAACTCTCTCTCTCTCATTTCTTTCTTTCTTTTTTCTTTCTGTCTTCATTTTTCTTCACAACCCTTTTTGCCAAGTGATCCAAGGAGCCATCATCACCAGATCATTCCCATACCTTTTTCTTGGGATTTCCCCAATCTTTGACTTCTAGACAAGGTTCTCTCTTCATTAAGATTAGAGGAATTGGGTTTTTTGAACTTGTGATAGATAGATTACGTAGTTTCTGTTCTTGTGATTAGTGTAGTTGATTTAATTTGATTTGGTTTTATGCTTAGGTTTTAGGAATTTCGAGCTAAGCTTGAGGGTTTGAGAGTTTCTTCTACCCAAGGCAAGTGTATATATATATATATATATATATATATGTATTAATTACTGGATATGCATGTTTAAGTTCAAATTTTAGCTTGGTTTTAAATTTTTGGTCATTTTGAACTCAATTTATGAAAATTGACACAAACATGCTAAAATAGAATTTGATCTTTGAATGAAATGGATAGTGAGGTAAAGGAGGATGTCTGATTGTATATGAAGAGGGAAGGCCCTGTAGGATGTATGAGAATGTTGGAATAGGAATTCTTGTGTTCGTGGTCGGCTGTGAAAGGTCCTGTGGTCGACCGAAAAAATTGACCGTGTTCTGTTTGGCCAGGCCACCTGACAGAAAATTATTAAAAATTTCTACTTTTTCTGAACCTGCGGTTGACCAATGATGAACCACAGCCATCAGTCGACTGCAGACACTGAATTTTGTGAAAAAAAAAAATATTTCCTATTTTTGGTATTGGAACTTCAATGGAACCCTCTTACCCCATGTCTGAGGACTATTAATCATTTCAAATGTATTTATGAACTACTTTTGAATTATCAAACTCATCGGTTTGGTTAATTCGATTTGAGTGTCTAACTTGTTGTCTTTAATCAAAGGGCTTTAAGAGGCGCCTATCAGTTTGATTTGAAATTGGAAATGGATTGATTAAATGTAATTCTGGACAAAACATAGTCTCTCTCATTTTATGAGCATGCACGTTCACATGTCACATCCCAAGCCCAAGAATACATGCATCCGCATGGGGTCTCAAGTCAAACTCGCAGTACATTTAACCCCACGAACGGATTTCCCATAAGATTTCACATGTGAGGTCTTAAGAACCATCACAATTGTGGCACATTTCAATTTCTTGTATACTTGTATAACATAAAATGTATAATTCATTTAGTATGGTATTCACATCACATTCCATCCATAGCGTATTCGAACCAGAAAGTGAGAGCATAAATAAGTCCATAGTGTGAATATTAAAGTTCAAATTTAAGTTAAGAGAAAGAGAGAAAGAAATAGCGGAGCAAAGTAGTACTTACGGTTTACATCCCAAATGACATAAATCTAATAACTACACATCATGGCCACCCATTGCCAATAGTCAGGGTATGGTGACATCCATGCACTCTGCGCAAATGATGTCTAAAAGATATCTTCAGGGGTCCACTTTGTTAATTGTCGAGGAGCCTCCTCCTCCTCCTCAACCTCCCGGGCAGTAGGATCGAGTTCCTCACCTGTACCGCTAAGTGTAGCACAAATTATACAAAGTTAAGAAAGATAAGCAAATATAAAACATGGCATGTAAATGAAATGAGTAGCAAAGACATGATAGATCATATGAGGGCAACAAACGTAGACTAGGCATAATTAGTGCATGAGTAAGCATAAACAAGGGATCATAAATGATGTCGATACAATCATGACTTAACTAGTTGGCACAACTACATAAGTTATATTCTCCTGAATAAACATAAATCATGAAATAAGTGAGAGCATGAGTATAACATAGCATCACATGAGGTACAACTAGGAGATATAGGGTCCGGAAACTCTATCGTGGAACTAGGGTGCTGGTCAACCCCCATAACATAACCCAAACTGTCGCTGGTCCATAGTAAATATGAAATCCACACTTAGTCGGGTCCTACTGAGATAGGATCGAAGCTAACTGGTGCCAAATCAAGGAATATAGTACATGTGTAAAATAGCATGGTACAAGTACATAACATGGCATAGACATGAGCATAAGTATGAACATAAGGCATGGACATAAGCATGAATACGAACACAGAACATACATGATGGACCCGGCTTTCGTCCTCTCCTTCCGCCTCAGGGGCACCCGGGGTCCGGCGGAGGAGAAAAGCAGGTATCAACATTTTTTTGTATGGGTATGCCAGATTTTCTATTCTACTTGAAATTTGAAATGGTGATCCGGAGATTCACCTTCACAAGTAGAAAGGAAATCAATCCTTTTTTCTAACTTTTCAAATTGCATAAATATTTAAGAAAAGAGACAAGTTTTTTGTTTCTTTGAATGCCGTAGGAGGCAATTTTTGTTTGTTTGCCGTGAAAGGCGGTTTGGTGCCGTGAAAGGCGGTTTTACCGTGAAAGGCGATTTTTGCCGTGAAGGGCGATTTTCAAATCTCATCAATAATGAAAGACAAGAATTGTGAGTTTTTTTGTCTCTTTAAAAAATACAGAATACAATAGAAAAGAAATAAAATGGATCTAACTTCTCAGGAGATTGAAGGGAACTCGTTCAGATCGACGGTCGTAAGTCATGTATAGACTTCTCCATCGTCCTTCAGATGAGAATGCTTGATGCTTTGATTCTTTTGGCTTGGTTCTAACCTCAGGTTTTTAGAGGATAAAGACCAAGGGGAGGTCCTATATCCAATAAAAAACCGAGTAAACGGGCTGAAAAACCACGTTTAGGCCATGTTGGATAGAAAGAGAGGAAGAGCTTTGCCTTGGGGGTGGCCCCCCAAGGGACTTCGATCACCTTGTGGCGTTGCAACAGAGTTTCTTCAGGATTCTTTGACTCTCTCTGTGTCTGTGTAGCCCTCTGTGTGTGTGAATTTCTTGAATTTTTCCAGATTTATTCTTCTTGGAATGACCCCCCTTTTTATAACCTTTTGGTGGCCATAAGGTGGGTTTATGAGCATTGATGGCATTGATGGCACTGATGCTCCATGATGGGAGGAGTTATAATTTTTTATTTCTTGATTTTGTAACTCCTTTTTCTTGGCTTATGATTGGCAGATGGAGAATTATGGGCATTCAATCGCCTTAAATCTCCACGATGAGGGGAGTTTCATGGCTTTAATGCCATGATTGCTTGGACTTGTAACTCCCATTTGCTTGCTTCTGATTGAGCCGTCCAAAATAGTGGGTTAATGACCGCATTAAGTTGTCATAAAACGGGTCAATTAACAGCATTAAGTGGTCGCTAGCGCATTTGAAGAGCCGTGGGTCGTGCCGCTTCTTTTGGAATTCTTCTTGTGACAATCGCCGATGGATCCGCATGTTGTTTGATGTTGGATTGCTATGCCATTTCAAACATTGATTGATGCCAGTGGGCTGGTGACATCTGTCTTGTCGATTTCTCGATCGGTTGGACAGAAAGTGTACTTTCTTGGTCAGCCGGTTGGTGATCTTGGAGCGATCAGTGATGATTTCATGCTTTGACGGCGGATCCGAGATGTCGGCGAAGATCATTCGTTTCCAAGCATCAAGAATTGGATTTTCGGAAAATCACAGGGGCTGGAATCCCGAAACGCGAAAAGGATCGGAAAACAGGCCACCCGGCGGAAAATCCAGCGACCCGGATTTCCAGGGTCGCCGGCGACCATGCACCCATGGTCGTCGGCGACCATGGGGATTGGTCCCCTTTTGGTCGCTGTTTTTCGGCCGTTTCGTCGTCTTTTTCGCTCCTGTATTTTTCTTGACATTTTTCCTCAATTATTGACTTCATTTTCCTAAAGAAAAACTTGATGAGAATCTGCGTAGACTGAAGCACAAAGTTTTCCATTTTTGGAAAAGCCAAAGACTTTGTAGTCGATTTTCTGTCAAGAGTCGAAACTAGGTCAAACGATGTCGGAATGACCCGAAATTTGAGGTGAAGCCTCTTGAGCAGTGGATAGGACCAACCATGGGCTTTTGTTTGAGTTTTGAAGCCGTTTGGGGTCCCGTCATTGCTAGACTTGATTTTGTCGCGAGGAAGACGTCGAGCTTTGATAAACGGTCAATCGATGTCCGATTGACCTGAAATTCGACAGGGAGCCTATTGGAGTCATTTTGAAATGATCCATTAGCTCTGATTTGAATGTCATGGTTCCGGGGTGCTCTGCCGCCGGGAGGCTTGATTTTGTTTCGGAGCATCGAAATCTGGTCAAACGTTGTCGGAATGCCCTGAAATTCGAGGTGCAGCCCTTTCGAAGCATGTTGAAGCCACTCATATACTTTGTTTGATGAGTGATTGTCTCGATGGTTCTCGCCGCTGAGAGGTTTGATTTTGCTGTTCGAGGGTTGATGGAAGGTCAAACGTTGCCGGTTTGACTTAAAATTTGACAAGGAGCCTTTTGGAGGTATTTTGGAACCATCCGTAGGCTCTGATCGAAGTTTTGATGTTTTCGACACTGTCGCGGCCCCGGAGCGCCTGTTTAGCTATCAAAGGAGTGAGTTAGGCCAAATGATGTCGGAATGGCTTAAAACTTCATGTGTACCCCTCTTTTGGCTGTCTTAAAGGATTTTGCAGTTTTTGTTTGATTATGACAAGATCTTATGCTCGAAGTACCATCGCCTGTTTGTAGTAGGATGTGGCTTTATGTGGCTTCTTGATGTTGAGGAGGCAAAGTGACTTTTTTGGTGTCAACAATACATTACATAACTAGCATATGTAATCATGAAGGGAACATAAAGGATGATGGATAACAAGGTGCATAGGCTAAACATGACAAATACAGAATCATGAAGCACATCATGCAAAGTATTGGAAAATGGAATGGAAATGCAAACATAAGGATCATATGATGAGTCAAGGATAAATAACAAGGCAATCCTAAGGTTTTGGGAATACCCGTTGGCTTCACCATCCAACAATGTGCAGTTGTAAGGCTTCTGACATCAGCGGGCTATAAAACCCATGGCGTTACATTAATTTACGGACAACAATGCATTAGGCCAACACCTTTGGTCGGGAATATAAGAATACGGGAATACAGGTTTCCTTGTGGGTGTATGGTAGCTCAAGCATCACCCGTATGAGTTACAAGTCCATTAGGCATGATTTAAGGTCCAAGGGATCCATTACTAAAGTACACAACTAGGCCCAAAACCACCTAAGAAACCTAGGGGTCTTGGTTACCACACAGTTTAGCTCGATCGACCAAAGTCAAACCTGGGTCGAGTGAGGGCCCATACTGTCTAGGTGATTGAAAGGCAGAAGCTCTCCTACATTGACTCAACCTAAACTGGGTTGACTCAACTGATAGACTAGGCACGAACTGAGCCAGAACAGGCTCTGTTTTAGGTGGGATCAAATCTCCCGCTTTCCAAAGGCTTTCAACTGTACAAAATGAGCCTCCAATGCTACCAAAAATAACACATTCTTCATCAAATAATCCAAACACACCCATTCCATAATTACATCAAGATTTTTATATATATACACATTGAGCTCAAATGGGGTTAACCAAACATGAATCATATTTGTGAATCAAGGAGTAATGCATGAATGAATTATAAGTGTTTTACTTGCCTTGTTGTGGTGCTTGACAGAAATCTACAAGAATCATACTCTTCCCACACTCTCCAAGTTCCAATGCACAAAAACGCCCAAAAAGCAAATCTCTACAATGGTGAATTCATGGTGGAGAAGAAGATGAGCATGCATGCATCAAATTTGTCTTCCTACAATAGATTCCCATCAAAAGGATGTGATTGGGAGGGGGGGGGGGGGGGTGGGGGGGGGTTTCTTACTAATAGAAAGGGTGGGGAGATGATATGATGATGATGATGTGAGGCAAGAAAATCCCGACGAAGATGAAGTTAGTGAAGAAGAGCTCTAAAGTTTCACATGTAAGGCTTCTATGGACTGAGTTATCAAAGAGAATGGATGTGAGAGAGATGGATAAAGAAGAACAGCTCCAACAAAAGGAGGAAAGGTGAATGTCATCTAAAGTAGAAGAGGTGGGGTTTTAGTTGACAATTTTATGGGTTTTCCATGAAAGTCCAACTTTTTATGGGTAAATATTGAAAAAGGGTTTATGGGTGTTGACACCAAAAAAGTCAATATGTCTCCTCAACATCGAAAAGCCTCCTGAAGCTGCATCCTGCTAAAAATAGGCAAGGCTACTTCAAGCACCAAATCTTGTCAGAATCAAACAAAAACTGCAAGATCCTTCAAGATAGCCAAGAGAAGAGTACACATGAAGTTTCGGGCCATTTCGACAACATTTGGCCTAACTTCACTTCTCCGACAGCTAAACAGGAGATCTCGGCGGCGACAGCATCGGAGACATCAAATTCCCGATCAGAGCTTGTGGATGATCTCAAAATGCATCCAAAAGGCTCCACGTCAAGTTCCAAGTCAAACCGACAACGTTTGACCCTACATCAACCCTCAAGCAGCTAGATCAAGCCTTTCGGCGGCGAAAACCACCGAAACCATTACTCATCAAACAGAGCACATGGACAGCTTCAAAATGCTTACAAAGGGCTACACGTCAAGTTTCAGGTCATTTCGACAACATTTGGCCTGACTTTGACTCTCGGAAGCCAAATCAGGCCTCTCGGCGGCGGAGCTCTCCGGGACCATGGTTTTCAAGACAGAGCATGTGGATCATCTCAAAATGACTCCAATAGGTTCTCTGTCAAATTTCAAGTCAATCGGACATCGGTTGATCGCACATCAAAGCGCGACATCTACCTCGCGGCAGAATCAAGCCTACTGGCGACGGGACCCCAAACGGCTTCGAAACTCAAACAAAAGCCTATGGTTGGTCTTATTTATTGCTCAGGAGGCTTCACCTCAAATTTCAGGTCATTCCGACATCGTTTGACCAAGTTTTAGCTTCTGGCGGAAAATCAGCAGCTCTACGCGACAAAGTCTTCGGCTTTCCCGGAAAATTGGAAACTTTGCACTCTAAAAATGCAAGGATTCTCATCAGGTTTTCTAGTCAGGAAAAATACAGAAGAAAACGGCGACGAAAAAGACCGCAAAACGGACCAAAAAGGGGAGAAAAACCCCCAGGGTCGCAGCTCGCGACCTTGGCCCATGGTCGCCGGCGACCATGGAAGTCCGGGTCACCGGATTTTTCGCCGGTGACCCGTTTTTCCGTCCCTTTTCGCGTTTCGCGCACTTTGGCCCCTGTGGTTTTCTGAAAATGTGATTTTTAGTGCTTGAAATTGACTCATATCCGACGACATCTCAAATCCGCCGTCAAAAGCATAAAATCATCATTGATCGCTCCAAGATCGCCGACCGGTTGACCTAAAAAGTGCTCTTTCTGTCCGACCGATCGAGAAATCGACAAGACAGATGTCACCGGCCCGCTGCTAGCTATCAATGTCTGAAGTTATATGTTTATCCGATGTCGATCAGCATGTAGATCCATCGGTGATCATCTCCAAAAGAATCCCAAAAGACGCGGCGCGGCCCGCGACTCTTCAACTGCTCGGCGACCATTTAATGCAGTTAATTGACTAGCTTTATTGCAGTCATTAAATCATTTCTTTGGACGGCCCAATCAGAAGCAAGCATCCAGGAGTTACAAATCAATTAAGTCATGGCATTCAAGCCATGAAACTCCTCCCATTATGGTAATTAAGGTGATTAAAAGCCCTTAATCTCCATCGGCCAATCAGATTCAAGGAAAAAAGAGTTACAAAATCAAGAAATAAATCTTGTAACTCCTCCCATTAAAGCCATTAAAGCCCATAAACTCTCCTAATGGCTACCAAGAGCCTATAAATAGGAGAGCTTTCCAAGAAGAAAGGAGATCGGAAAAAAGAGAGAAAAAAAGAATCCAGAGCTCGTATCCAGAGAATCCCGAATTCCAGATAGACAGAGTCTAGAGAAAGAGAGAAAACTCTGCTGAAGTTCTGCACCGAGTACCACTACAAGGTGACAAAAAGTCCCTTGGGGGGTACTCCCCCCCAAGGTCCTTGCCTTCTCCCGCTGCCTCCAATGGCTTAGACATGGCTTTTCAGCCCGTCTACTTAGCTTTTTATTGGACATAGGACCTCCTCTTGGTCTTTGTCCTCTAAAAATCTGAGGTTATAGCCAAGCCAAGCGAATCAAGAGCATCCTCTGTTCTCATCTGCATGGATGATGGCGAAGCCCATACATGGCTTGCGACCGTCAATCTGAACGAGTCCCCCACAATCTCCTGAAAAGTTAGATCCTCCTTTTCTTGCTTTTCATTGTAGTTTGTATTTTTCTAAAAGAGACAAAAATCACAACTCTTGTCTTTCATTATTGATGAGAATTGTAAATCGCCTATAAACGCGAAAATCGGCTATAAATGCCAAACAAAATCGCCTTTCACGGCAAACCAAGAAAATGTCTCTTTTCTTAAATATTTGTGCAATGGAAAACTTGAAAGAAGTTGATTTCCTTTTTACTTGCGAAGGTTGATCTCCGGATTACCACTTGCAATTCCAAGTAAAATAGAAAATCTGGCACACCCACACAAAGAAATGTTGATGCACGCTTCAGCCCCCTGGGCGCGAAAGGGCCGGACCTGACGGACTCCCACGTCCGCCGACCCCGGTAGCACCCTCGGCAGGAGCGCGTTCCATCAAGCTGGCACACCCGGTGGGACTCGTTCATTTGAGAACACGGTGCTCGGAAATGAAATATTTGCATATCATACTTTTTGCTCTATGCTTATACTTCTTTTCCGGATTCCTTGGCTACTTTCTAGCTGGTAGCCTATGTTGGATTTTGCATCCTAAAAAAGAAACGAGATGGGATTTTTTGGAAATTTCTAATTCTTCGAATTTATTTCCACTCTTTCTCTTTAAAAAAAATAAAAATAAAAAAAATCAAATTTCTCGTTTTGGATTCAAAATTGAGAAACTGTGATCCTTTCTCTTCTGGGCATGTGTGCTCCCAGAAATCGTTGAGCCCGTGTTCGGATCGGGGATTGGGCCATCGTTTCTCTTCGATGAGTCTGTCAGGGATCTAAAAAAAAAAATTTATAAATAAATAAAAAGACAAAGACCACTAAGGTTAAACCAATTGCGTTCTTTGATCACGATTGATTCAAGAAAAGCCTTGTCCAGAGTGTGGAGACAGCTTGACTGTTCTAGGCAAGGGTCCTCCAAACGGGTTCATTAAGTAATCCTACCCTTGCCTGGGGGCAATTCTATCAATTGAGGTTTCATAAGACCGGGTTAGGAGGCCTATGTGTACTCTCTCGTCTTTAAATCTTAAAAAATTAAAAAAATCAAAAATAAAAAAAAATAAAAAAAAGATTTTCAAAAAAAAAATCTTGAACAAAAAAAAAATCAAAATCAAAATAAAAAAAAATAATTAAAAAAAAAAGATTTTCAAAAAATTTTAAAGAAAAAAATATAAATAAAATAAAAATAAAAAAATAAAAAAAAAGATTTAAAAAATCATTTCAAAAAAAAATCTTCGAAAACTCGTCACTTTTGATTTCAGATCTGAGAAATTTTGGTTTCTTCTTTTCTGAGCACTGGCGCTCGCGGAAATCGCCGAGACCGTGTTCAGATTGGAATACCATTTGCTCTCCTTGATGGAACCAATCTTGACATTTCAAAAAAAAAAAAAAAAAAAACTCGTCACTTTTGGATTCAGATTCGAGAAATTGTGGTCTCTTTCCTTCTGAGTACTGGCGCTCGCGGAAATCGTTGAGCCCATATTTGAATCAGAAGGCCACCTGCTCTCTTTGACGAATCCATTTCTGACCTTTCAAAACAGAAAATCCCATCTCATGGATGCGATCTCCAACATTTGTGCATAGCGGTACTAGTACGCCCTTTCAGGGTCTACTGTATCTGTGACCGGCACATTTGTAACTCCTACCTTATATTCTTCTTATCTCGAGCAAGCTCCGCTTCTCGATAAGTCGAATTTAGGTATACAATTGCTTTTAGCAGTCATTGGAACGCTCATTTCGAGCCTACCATGCTTGCAACCAGAACAATTGTACCCTCTATGTTTTTTTGCCTTATTCATATTGCTTGGGTCATGTCCCTTGAGCGATTTGAAAAGACAAAATCATAGAATTCCCCATTTATGATCATCATATTCTTGTGATTATTAATGGATGTGGTCTTATTTCAGAAATTTTGAAACTAACAATGACAGCTTCACTGATCATCACCTTCGATGAAAACAAGCACCAACTCATGCTTCAACAGAAGCAAACCGAGCGCACTTACAAGCGCCCTGCTAGCTGCCGAAGCACCAACTCTCTCAGCAACTCTCTGAACTCCGGGTCGACCTTGACTCCCCGGACCGTCGTCTTCGGGACACTGGGACCATTCCCACTTCCCAAAGAAGAAACTGCTCCTGCCAAAAGGCAGAAGGTCGCCTCGCAACGTGTCACTACTGTGACACCAAAGGCGACTGCCAAGAAGCAGAAGATCGCCCCTCAACGTGTCACTTCTGTGACACCAAGGGCGAACCCCAAGAATACTAAAACCCGCGGCATCCCCGCGAAACCTCAACCAACAACCAACCAGGTCTACCCTAAGACTTGGTTTCCAAGACCTTCCCCAAAACAAAGAAGGTTTCAAACCTCCACTAAGCCAGCATACTTGGCCCCACTCAAAGAGAACCAGTTCTACCCTCTTGCCTACATGAAAGAGGAGAGACCCATCTCCAACTTGACTCCCAAGTCAACCCAGCATGAACCGCCACAAGCCCAAAATCAGATCATGCATCACTAGGCCTCTACAAGCACCTGCTAAGGCCTACACTCCTTCAGTTCGACCCTTCATCTCTACAGGGGCCGAACTCGAAAGGTTCAAAGCTTCAGTGCAACAGGCAAAGGACCGGGTCCGCATCCTGTCCTTGCCCAATTACAAAGAAGATAAGCTCGGCTGCTGCGCCCGAGGGAGCACATCCTTCATCGTCAGAGCCCAGCCAGAGCTGACTGAAGCTAAAATCGCTCGTCGAGCACGCCGCCGTGCGTCATATCGACAAAAGAGATTAGAGAAGCAACGGACCCAGCCTCCTACACTTCAAGTCTCCCACAAATGGGTCGAAAGAGAAAGACCCGACCAAGTTGCTGCCGTCCATATGGTTGAAAAAACCAGAAGACGCCAAAAGTCAGCATAAAAAATCCATGTCCGACGTCCGGTGACCCGTAGCGTCACCAGGACACGAAGACATCCCGAAGAATCTCCTGCCCCTTCAAGCCAAGGACGGGAGAGTAATCCTTCATCAAGCTCTTCATCAAAAAGAATGAGCCCCAGCTCAGTCATCAGGACGGTTTCTTCGTTTGAATCCCGAGGAATGAACGTCCTGGTTACAAATTCTGAGCCACCACCTCATAATCCACCTCAAGATGATGCGCTCACACGCATCCAGCAGTTGGAACAAGGCCAGCAGAGGATTGAAACTCTGATGGAAAACCTTCTCCTTGTTGTCTGTCGCGCCCCCAAAACCGTGATCCGATCTCGGGGACGCGAGCATGGGGAGAATTGTATTATTTCCCCTCCCAGGATCCGCGTGTGTGAGGATAACAAAATTCACAACACATCAAAATATTTCGCGGAAGCTCTACAAGACGTTACGACCCGGAATCCGTATCCATCGGGTTCCGTGTCGTACTCGATCTGTCAGCATAAGATTGCCATAGACATATTTAAATTCAGACTGGAACAATTCATAATATCAAGATATACAGAGCTGACAGCAACAGGCTTATCATTACCCAACATATTCAAGTTACAAATTAACAAGTGCATTGATTACAATTCCCAAGAAACAGGCTAACAAAAGCCGTACACAAAAACAAGCTAGAACAAATACTACCCAATGGTGTAACGTAACTCCGGAGTCAAGCATGACGTCTACATGACATCGCTGACACTACAAGACTGCAAAACTCGTGGCTCAACAGCCCTCTGCACGCGAACTAGCTCAAAACAAGGACCTGCTATCTAGAGCACCAAAACAGAAGTATATCAGACACGACGGTCTGGCAGGTGATCAAAATAGGCAAGAGCATAAACAAAATCAAGGTTTAAAGGAAACAAGAACTAAAAACACTTCATTGAACTTGAACAGATTTACAAGATTTAAAAACAATGCATGAACATGATACTTATCAAGAAATCATTAGTGCATGCACGATATACGAAACAATTTCACGTTTTCGAAACTAGCATGTATACTTATAATATCATGATTAGTAAATCCACAAAGAGCCCATCCTTTCTCCATCATACATGATGATAAGAGTAAGCACGCACGACAAGCACGATAAGCACAACACGATAAACACGATCCCACGCCACACAAGGTAGACGGGGTGTCCGGCCGCGGAACCGGACCACGAACACGCACGATGTGTCAATTCAAGACACGACTAGTCTGCAGACAGTCCACATGTTTAAGGACCCCCAGGTAGTGGATCAAGCTAAAAGGGCAGTCCAAGCTCAGTGGTAATCACTTATATCATGAATGCATAAAACATGGCGATACACGTTCGAGAGCACGACAAAACAAGAGGGAAATCATTTGTCAAACACGTCACGACAAGGCTAGCACGATAGCATAATATAAATGCTTAACAAACTGAAGGAATGATTCCCTTTTTCTTTCTTGAAACACGATTCTTGAAACACGTCTTAAATACAAGCTTATACTTGAAATTCGGCCAAATACACGATGAAACACGAAGTATCAAAACAAGATTCTTGGTTCTCGAAACAAATCTTCAAACAACTTATACTTGAAATTCAAGGCGAGTACACGATGATGTACGTAACATCAGAACGGAAGTTCAAACACGAAATCTATCAAGTTTAGGCCAAGACCATTCATTGACCCTTGTGGAGTTGAAACCCAAATGTCGAAGTTTTGATAAGGTTTGGTGCCCCAGAAGTTATAGTACATTTTGGAATTCCAAGTGCACAAGGTCAATAAAAAGGTCTAAAACCTAGTCTAGTTTTCCTTCTCGCAAAAGTCCTTCAAAACAGTCCTTTTTGTAACTGTCGGTCAACGATCGGTTAACCGTCGGTTAACCGAGGTCGATCTGTCGGTCGACCGAAGGCTTGACCGACAGATCCCAGCCCAGAATTGTTGCTCTCTGGAATTCAAACCGACAGATCCTCGGTCGACCGAAGGCGAACCGACGGATGACCTGACAAAAATGTTGCTCTCTGGAAATTGAACCGACAGGTCCTCGGTTGGTGTCGGTCGACCTGTCGGTCAACCGAAACTTGACCGACACCTGACCGACAGGACTCGGGCAGTGCATTTCAGTTCAGAACTTTTCACACTTCCTTCCCTTCTTCACTTCCACACTTTCACCACCTGCACTCCCCAAGCCTACATGCTTTCCAAGGGATGATTTCATACATTTTCAAGGCAACCCATCCACAATTAATCCATTCATTCCAAAGAGAAACATCAAGGCATTTACAAGTATAAAATCATAAAAACTAATAAGATCAAACATGATTCTAAGAGCTTGCAAAATCATGGCTAACAAGACAAATGAAGAAGCCAAAACTCATGACCTGAAAGAGTATAACATGACTTGCATTATGAACTAAACATAGGAAAACATGTCTTAATGAAAATATTGAAACCATAATGAAACATAAAACAATAAATATGAGAAATCCCATAAAGATCACTTGCCTTTGTCCAAATGCCAAGCAAAACTTTCACAAATCCAAATCAAAGAGTTGATCCACGAAATCTACACAAAAGTCCCAAAAGAAAGCACATAAAAATCACCATTTTTGTCACTACAAAGCCCCATTTCGAAAATGGGTTTGAAAACATAGAAAACAAGTTCTAAATGAACTAAAAGAACACCAAATGAAAAGAGGAACAAGAGCCCTAACCTTTAGCTAGCTGAACAAGGAGAAGAGAGCTTGAAGACGATGAATAGTGTCGGGGATTTGGCTCAAAAACGGGTCCAATCGAAGCTTGAGAAGAGAGGAAGAGAATGGTGGAAACGAATCGGGGATTGGAGTCTTCTTGTGAGATGATTTCAAGGGAAAAGATCAAGAGAAACTTGCTTCTCAACTCCACTCTAGGGCAACCGTTGCAGGAAAATGGAAATGGGGAAAGAAGAATGAGGAGAGAGAGTAGGAGATCTTTTATAGTGTCTGGAGGGTGGGTCCCAATGCAGTAGAACTTGAAACGATTAAAACTTGGTCTTGCGGACCCCGGATGAAATCGACGAAGAAGAACAAAACGATCGTCGAAAAATCTAGTTTCCAAAAAGTATATTTTCCCCAATTTCTGAAATTTTCGAAATTCATGGACAGATTTAGTGAAAATTGTCATTTTTGCCCTTTTTCTCGAAAAACGCGATTTCTGAGTATTAAATCAAGATGGTCAAAACATGAAAGTTGTTTATAACAATAAAATGAGTCAAAAGGAATAAAATTTGGAATTTTTAGAAACCAATAATAAATTCTCACAAAAATACAATTTACAAGGGTCGGATCAAAACAAAGTCAATGGTCTTTTAAAACTCTCAAAAGTTATGAAAAATCTATTCAAACTCAAAAACAAAGTCAAGTCATCTCTAATCTTGTTTAAAAAGCTAAATCACAATTAAGACAATACTAAACCCAAAAATTGAGGGTCGGGGTCTTACATCCTCCCCCCCTTAGAATCCATTTGGTCCTCCAAATGGTCTAAACCAAATCAAAAATCAAAAACTCAAAAGATCAAAGAAAACACTGAAGACCCAAAGACTAAAGAAAAACACTGACACCTTGAGTTGAACCTCGGCAACTGAGCTATCCTTGACCAGTCCTGACGATGAGATGCGCCGGCAACAACACGTCTGATTCGATTGAAAACTTCACACTATCACACATATCTGTCCAACAACCTGCTCTTCTAACAAATCCAATGTTCAATAACTTCTCTAGTCATCCTTCGGTGGTCATTTGACGTCCTTACACTGGATCATCTCTTTTACTAACTTTGTTAATCACTGTCTGTCTGAGAAGCAGCGAGTTCTGTCTCATTCTATCACCCTGAAATTTATGCCAAATGCTATACCGAGATGTACACGATGATTCTGACATTTGCATGAAGATGTGATCGTAGACATGCTTTCTCTGAAATAATCTTCATCCCGGAGAAATTCCGGAATCCCATATATCTGCTCTCACTGTACTACTCAGATTCTGGTTCCTTGTCTTCGAAGAATTGGCGAAGCTGAACTGCTACCACGTACCAGTCTCTTCCATCCTCTATCTACGTTATTCAAATTCTTAGAACTATGCTGCCACATCTTACAAAATTCTATAAGTGTCCTGTTTCTGACTCGGTCGGTTACAACTCAGATACTCCACTACTACAACCCAGATGCTAAACTGCCATAACCTGCTGAGCTGCTCTGAGTTTCAACACTTCGTATGGTTTGCCTCTTTCAAATCTTATTTCTAAATCTCTTACCATTGACATGCATAACTGGTCTTAGAATTCAAATCTGTGTTTAAAGTCTTGGAGTCCAACCTTTCTGTGCTATGCTCACAGTTCCTGTTCACATCTGATTATATCTGTCTATTGTTCTAGATCTCTTATCTGAAGATGCGTTATCAACAAAACATCTGTCAACTTGGTATCCTTCTATGGAAAGTCAAAATCTCCAACCCAAGCCTTGAAACAATCCTACCACATGCTCTTACTAATTCTCCTATCTACCCTTGGTTTCAGAAAATTGGCGACGCTGAGTACTACCAGATGTGTCTTACTTTGGGCAATGTCGTCCAGTCCTCGGTACACTTCTGTCATCTCTGTTTGCTTGTTCAACCAAGAGGTTCACGACTCTGTAGGTTTCCAGCTCTGACCAAACCTGCTAACATTCTAACAGTTATGCTACTCCACATTTCCAAACTTCGTAAGGTGTGCTTCTATCAAACTCTGTCTCTGTCTTCCTGTCTTTTACCCAGGCATGCATAGCTGACCTTGCGAGCTCGATTCGTGTCCACAATCCTAGAATAAAGTCTTTCTTCAAAATAACCAAAAGTTCTTGTTACTCTGACTCTTTCTGTCCAGTTGCCATTTGTCCTCTGCATAATAATCGATTCCTAACCAAACGTGTTTGTTCACTTCGCGTCACCTCAACGGTTATAACTCTGCATTTAAATCTCGAAACTGCTCAAATCAAACCTTGGTTGCTCAATCTTCTGCCTCTGTTTCAGGTTCACCATCCTCAAGCCTCGCACATGTTTCATCCTTTCTATATCTTTCAACTGACCTTGTCCATAGGTTATGATTCTTCATCTTGTATCTGTACCCTGCCCAAACTAATGTTTTACAAGTCGGTAAAATCCACAAAATCTGCTCTATCATGTAACCAGGTAACAATCAATTCTGCATACTACTATCTACACTTTGCCAAAAACTGAATTCTCATGCTTCTAACCATTCACTGATACACCTCGCTGAGTCAACTTCACCACCATAGCTACACTTGTTGAACTTCCTCGAACAATTCTCCGTCACAAGTTCATCAATACTCGAGATGTTTCTAACTTTCTCACATCTTCTTGGAGCCGTACCACTGAAAATCACCTCAAACCTCATAAAGTCCACCACTTGTCTGGCTTTTGGAGTCTTCTAACTTAGGAAGATAATCCAAGTTTATCCAAAAATCTGCACTTACTTGTCTAACACACCGTCTGACGATACACGATCAACTATAATTGGATCTTGATATGCCATTCACATAACTTGCTGACTAACAACTGCTCACACATTCCCTCGCTCACTCCATCTGTGACATCGAAAAGCTGAAAATTCTGCCAAAGTCCTTCGAGAACCACACGCTAAGTCCACAAAATGCCATAAAACATCGACTCTTTGCCACAAAAACAAGCAAAAGATACTAAATGTGGGTACGGATACATTAAATCCTCCCCCACTAGAAAAGAATTTGGTCCTCCAAATTCCCTAACAACAAGGACAAGAACACGAGACAAAGAGGGTCTCCCCCACTAGAAGAAAACAAACCGAGCTGATAAAACAATGGCTAGCCAAAACAAAATCCACACGACCTATGGAGTCCTCACCACACGTCTTAAGGTTACTAGAGTGTTTTATTTCCTAGAAACCTGCCCGCTCTGATACCAGTCTGTCGCGCCCCCAAAACCGTGATCCGATCTCAGGGACGCGAGCATGGGGAGAATTGTATTATTTCCCCTCCCAGGATCCGCGTGTGTGAGGATAACAAAATTCACAACACATCAAAATATTTCGCGGAAGCTCTACAAGACGTTACGACCCGGAATCCGTATCCATCGGGTTCCGTGTCGTACTCGATCTGTCAGCATAAGATTGCCATAGACATATTTAAATTCAGACTGGAACAATTCATAATATCAAGATATACAGAGCTGACAGCAACAGGCTTATCATTACCCAACATATTCAAGTTACAAATTAACAAGTGCATTGATTACAATTCCCAAGAAACAGGCTAACAAAAGCCGTACACAAAAACAAGCTAGAACAAATACTACCCAATGGTGTAACGTAACTCCGGAGTCAAGCATGACGTCTACATGACATCGCTGACACTACAAGACTGCAAAACTCGTGGCTCAACAGCCCTCTGCACGCGAACTAGCTCAAAACAAGGACCTGCTATCTAGAGCACCAAAACAGAAGTATATCAGACACGACGGTCTGGCAGGTGATCAAAATAGGCAAGAGCATAAACAAAATCAAGGTTTAAAGGAAACAAGAACTAAAAACACTTCATTGAACTTGAACAGATTTACAAGATTTAAAAACAATGCATGAACATGATACTTATCAAGAAATCATTAGTGCATGCACGATATACGAAACAATTTCACGTTTTCGAAACTAGCATGTATACTTATAATATCATGATTAGTAAATCCACAAAGAGCCCATCCTTTCTCCATCATACATGATGATAAGAGTAAGCACGCACGACAAGCACGATAAGCACAACACGATAAACACGATCCCACGCCACACAAGGTAGACGGGGTGTCCGGCCGCGGAACCGGACCACGAACACGCACGATGTGTCAATTCAAGACACGACTAGTCTGCAGACAGTCCACATGTTTAAGGATCCCCAGGTAGTGGATCAAGCTAAAAGGGCAGTCCAAGCTCAGTGGTAATCACTTATATCATGAATGCATAAAACATGGCGATACACGTTCGAGAGCACGACAAAACAAGAGGGAAATCATTTGTCAAACACGTCACGACAAGGCTAGCACGATAGCATAATATAAATGCTTAACAAACTGAAGAAATGATTCCCTTTTTCTTTCTTGAAACACGATTCTTGAAACACGTCTTAAATACAAGCTTATACTTGAAATTCGGCCAAATACACGATGAAACACGAAGTATCAAAACAAGATTCTTGGTTCTCGAAACAAATCTTCAAACAACTTATACTTGAAATTCAAGGCGAGTACACGATGATGTACGTAACATCAGAACGGAAGTTCAAACACGAAATCTATCAAGTTTAGGCCAAGACCATTCATTGACCCTTGTGGAGTTGAAACCCAAATGTCGAAGTTTTGATAAGGTTTGGTGCCCCAGAAGTTATAGTACATTTTGGAATTCCAAGTGCACAAGGTCAATAAAAAGGTCTAAAACCTAGTCTAGTTTTCCTTCTCGCAAAAGTCCTTCAAAACAGTCCTTTTTGTAACTGTCGGTCAACGATCGGTTAACCGAGGTCGATCTGTCGGTCGACCGAAGGCTTGACCGACAGATCCCAGCCCAGAATTGTTGCTCTCTGGAATTCAAACCGACAGATCCTCGGTCGACCGAAGGCGAACCGACGGATGACCTGACAAAAATGTTGCTCTCTGGAAATTGAACCGACAGGTCCTCGGTTGGTGTCGGTCGACCTGTCGGTCAACCGAAACTTGACCGACACCTGACCGACAGGACTCGGGCAGTGCATTTCAGTTCAGAACTTTTCACACTTCCTTCCCTTCTTCACTTCCACACTTTCACCACCTGCACTCCCCAAGCCTACATGCTTTCCAAGGGATGATTTCATACATTTTCAAGGCAACCCATCCACAATTAATCCATTCATTCCAAAGAGAAACATCAAGGCATTTACAAGTATAAAATCATAAAAACTAATAAGATCAAACATGATTCTAAGAGCTTGCAAAATCATGGCTAACAAGACAAATGAAGAAGCCAAAACTCATGACCTGAAAGAGTATAACATGACTTGCATTATGAACTAAACATAGGAAAACATGTCTTAATGAAAATATTGAAACCATAATGAAACATAAAACAATAAATATGAGAAATCCCATAAAGATCACTTGCCTTTGTCCAAATGCCAAGCAAAACTTTCACAAATCCAAATCAAAGAGTTGATCCACGAAATCTACACAAAAGTCCCAAAAGAAAGCACATAAAAATCACCATTTTTGTCACTACAAAGCCCCATTTCGAAAATGGGTTTGAAAACATAGAAAACAAGTTCTAAATGAACTAAAAGAACACCAAATGAAAAGAGGAACAAGAGCCCTAACCTTTAGCTAGCTGAACAAGGAGAAGAGAGCTTGAAGACGATGAATAGTGTCGGGGATTTGGCTCAAAAACGGGTCCAATCGAAGCTTGAGAAGAGAGGAAGAGAATGGTGGAAACGAATCGGGGATTGGAGTCTTCTTGTGAGATGATTTCAAGGGAAAAGATCAAGAGAAACTTGCTTCTCAACTCCACTCTAGGGCAACCGTTGCAGGAAAATGGAAATGGGGAAAGAAGAATGAGGAGAGAGAGTAGGAGATCTTTTATAGTGTCTGGAGGGTGGGTCCCAATGCAGTAGAACTTGAAACGATTAAAACTTGGTCTTGCGGACCCCGGATGAAATCGACGAAGAAGAACAAAACGATCGTCGAAAAATCTAGTTTCCAAAAAGTATATTTTCCCCAATTTCTGAAATTTTCGAAATTCATGGACAGATTTAGTGAAAATTGTCATTTTTGCCCTTTTTCTCGAAAAACGCGATTTCTGAGTATTAAATCAAGATGGTCAAAACATGAAAGTTGTTTATAACAATAAAATGAGTCAAAAGGAATAAAATTTGGAATTTTTAGAAACCAATAATAAATTCTCACAAAAATACAATTTACAAGGGTCGGATCAAAACAAAGTCAATGGTCTTTTAAAACTCTCAAAAGTTATGAAAAATCTATTCAAACTCAAAAACAAAGTCAAGTCATCTCTAATCTTGTTTAAAAAGCTAAATCACAATTAAGACAATACTAAACCCAAAAATTGAGGGTCGGGGTCTTACATCCTCCCCCCCTTAGAATCCATTTGGTCCTCCAAATGGTCTAAACCAAATCAAAAATCAAAAACTCAAAAGATCAAAGAAAACACTGAAGACCCAAAGACTAAAGAAAAACACTGACACCTTGAGTTGAACCTCGGCAACTGAGCTATCCTTGACCAGTCCTGACGATGAGATGCGCCGGCAACAACACGTCTGATTCGATTGAAAACTTCACACTATCACACATATCTGTCCAACAACCTGCTCTTCTAACAAATCCAATGTTCAATAACTTCTCTAGTCATCCTTCGGTGGTCATTTGACGTCCTTACACTGGATCATCTCTTTTACTAACTTTGTTAATCACTGTCTGTCTGAGAAGCAGCGAGTTCTGTCTCATTCTATCACCCTGAAATTTATGCCAAATGCTATACCGAGATGTACACGATGATTCTGACATTTGCATGAAGATGTGATCGTAGACATGCTTTCTCTGAAATAATCTTCATCCCGGAGAAATTCCGGAATCCCATATATCTGCTCTCACTGTACTACTCAGATTCTGGTTCCTTGTCTTCGAAGAATTGGCGAAGCTGAACTGCTACCACGTACCAGTCTCTTCCATCCTCTATCTACGTTATTCAAATTCTTAGAACTATGCTGCCACATCTTACAAAATTCTATAAGTGTCCTGTTTCTGACTCGGTCGGTTACAACTCAGATACTCCACTACTACAACCCAGATGCTAAACTGCCATAACCTGCTGAGCTGCTCTGAGTTTCAACACTTCGTATGGTTTGCCTCTTTCAAATCTTATTTCTAAATCTCTTACCATTGACATGCATAACTGGTCTTAGAATTCAAATCTGTGTTTAAAGTCTTGGAGTCCAACCTTTCTGTGCTATGCTCACAGTTCCTGTTCACATCTGATTATATCTGTCTATTGTTCTAGATCTCTTATCTGAAGATGCGTTATCAACAAAACATCTGTCAACTTGGTATCCTTCTATGGAAAGTCAAAATCTCCAACCCAAGCCTTGAAACAATCCTACCACATGCTCTTACTAATTCTCCTATCTACCCTTGGTTTCAGAAAATTGGCGACGCTGAGTACTACCAGATGTGTCTTACTTTGGGCAATGTCGTCCAGTCCTCGGTACACTTCTGTCATCTCTGTTTGCTTGTTCAACCAAGAGGTTCACGACTCTGTAGGTTTCCAGCTCTGACCAAACCTGCTAACATTCTAACAGTTATGCTACTCCACATTTCCAAACTTCGTAAGGTGTGCTTCTATCAAACTCTGTCTCTGTCTTCCTGTCTTTTACCCAGGCATGCATAGCTGACCTTGCGAGCTCGATTCGTGTCCACAATCCTAGAATAAAGTCTTTCTTCAAAATAACCAAAAGTTCTTGTTACTCTGACTCTTTCTGTCCAGTTGCCATTTGTCCTCTGCATAATAATCGATTCCTAACCAAACGTGTTTGTTCACTTCGCGTCACCTCAACGGTTATAACTCTGCATTTAAATCTCGAAACTGCTCAAATCAAACCTTGGTTGCTCAATCTTCTGCCTCTGTTTCAGGTTCACCATCCTCAAGCCTCGCACATGTTTCATCCTTTCTATATCTTTCAACTGACCTTGTCCATAGGTTATGATTCTTCATCTTGTATCTGTACCCTGCCCAAACTAATGTTTTACAAGTCGGTAAAATCCACAAAATCTGCTCTATCATGTAACCAGGTAACAATCAATTCTGCATACTACTATCTACACTTTGCCAAAAACTGAATTCTCATGCTTCTAACCATTCACTGATACACCTCGCTGAGTCAACTTCACCACCATAGCTACACTTGTTGAACTTCCTCGAACAATTCTCCGTCACAAGTTCATCAATACTCGAGATGTTTCTAACTTTCTCACATCTTCTTGGAGCCGTACCACTGAAAATCACCTCAAACCTCATAAAGTCCACCACTTGTCTGGCTTTTGGAGTCTTCTAACTTAGGAAGATAATCCAAGTTTATCCAAAAATCTGCACTTACTTGTCTAACACACCGTCTGACGATACACGATCAACTATAATTGGATCTTGATATGCCATTCACATAACTTGCTGACTAACAACTGCTCACACATTCCCTCGCTCACTCCATCTGTGACATCGAAAAGCTGAAAATTCTGCCAAAGTCCTTCGAGAACCACACGCTAAGTCCACAAAATGCCATAAAACATCGACTCTTTGCCACAAAAACAAGCAAAAGATACTAAATGTGGGTACGGATACATTAAATCCTCCCCCACTAGAAAAGAATTTGGTCCTCCAAATTCCCTAACAACAAGGACAAGAACACGAGACAAAGAGGGTCTCCCCCACTAGAAGAAAACAAACCGAGCTGATAAAACAATGGCTAGCCAAAACAAAATCCACACGACCTATGGAGTCCTCACCACACGTCTTAAGGTTACTAGAGTGTTTTATTTCCTAGAAACCTGCCCGCTCTGATACCAGTCTGTCGCGCCCCCAAAACCGTGATCCGATCTCAGGGACGCGAGCATGGGGAGAATTGTATTATTTCCCCTCCCAGGATCCGCGTGTGTGAGGATAACAAAATTCACAACACATCAAAATATTTCGCGGAAGCTCTACAAGACGTTACGACCCGGAATCCGTATCCATCGGGTTCCGTGTCGTACTCGATCTGTCAGCATAAGATTGCCATAGACATATTTAAATTCAGACTGGAACAATTCATAATATCAAGATATACAGAGCTGACAGCAACAGGCTTATCATTACCCAACATATTCAAGTTACAAATTAACAAGTGCATTGATTACAATTCCCAAGAAACAGGCTAACAAAAGCCGTACACAAAAACAAGCTAGAACAAATACTACCCAATGGTGTAACGTAACTCCGGAGTCAAGCATGACGTCTACATGACATCGCTGACACTACAAGACTGCAAAACTCGTGGCTCAACAGCCCTCTGCACGCGAACTAGCTCAAAACAAGGACCTGCTATCTAGAGCACCAAAACAGAAGTATATCAGACACGACGGTCTGGCAGGTGATCAAAATAGGCAAGAGCATAAACAAAATCAAGGTTTAAAGGAAACAAGAACTAAAAACACTTCATTGAACTTGAACAGATTTACAAGATTTAAAAACAATGCATGAACATGATACTTATCAAGAAATCATTAGTGCATGCACGATATACGAAACAATTTCACGTTTTCGAAACTAGCATGTATACTTATAATATCATGATTAGTAAATCCACAAAGAGCCCATCCTTTCTCCATCATACATGATGATAAGAGTAAGCACGCACGACAAGCACGATAAGCACAACACGATAAACACGATCCCACGCCACACAAGGTAGACGGGGTGTCCGGCCGCGGAACCGGACCACGAACACGCACGATGTGTCAATTCAAGACACGACTAGTCTGCAGACAGTCCACATGTTTAAGGATCCCCAGGTAGTGGATCAAGCTAAAAGGGCAGTCCAAGCTCAGTGGTAATCACTTATATCATGAATGCATAAAACATGGCGATACACGTTCGAGAGCACGACAAAACAAGAGGGAAATCATTTGTCAAACACGTCACGACAAGGCTAGCACGATAGCATAATATAAATGCTTAACAAACTGAAGAAATGATTCCCTTTTTCTTTCTTGAAACACGATTCTTGAAACACGTCTTAAATACAAGCTTATACTTGAAATTCGGCCAAATACACGATGAAACACGAAGTATCAAAACAAGATTCTTGGTTCTCGAAACAAATCTTCAAACAACTTATACTTGAAATTCAAGGCGAGTACACGATGATGTACGTAACATCAGAACGGAAGTTCAAACACGAAATCTATCAAGTTTAGGCCAAGACCATTCATTGACCCTTGTGGAGTTGAAACCCAAATGTCGAAGTTTTGATAAGGTTTGGTGCCCCAGAAGTTATAGTACATTTTGGAATTCCAAGTGCACAAGGTCAATAAAAAGGTCTAAAACCTAGTCTAGTTTTCCTTCTCGCAAAAGTCCTTCAAAACAGTCCTTTTTGTAACTGTCGGTCAACGATCGGTTAACCGTCGGTTAACCGAGGTCGATCTGTCGGTCGACCGAAGGCTTGACCGACAGATCCCAGCCCAGAATTGTTGCTCTCTGGAATTCAAACCGACAGATCCTCGGTCGACCGAAGGCGAACCGACGGATGACCTGACAAAAATGTTGCTCTCTGGAAATTGAACCGACAGGTCCTCGGTTGGTGTCGGTCGACCTGTCGGTCAACCGAAACTTGACCGACACCTGACCGACAGGACTCGGGCAGTGCATTTCAGTTCAGAACTTTTCACACTTCCTTCCCTTCTTCACTTCCACACTTTCACCACCTGCACTCCCCAAGCCTACATGCTTTCCAAGGGATGATTTCATACATTTTCAAGGCAACCCATCCACAATTAATCCATTCATTCCAAAGAGAAACATCAAGGCATTTACAAGTATAAAATCATAAAAACTAATAAGATCAAACATGATTCTAAGAGCTTGCAAAATCATGGCTAACAAGACAAATGAAGAAGCCAAAACTCATGACCTGAAAGAGTATAACATGACTTGCATTATGAACTAAACATAGGAAAACATGTCTTAATGAAAATATTGAAACCATAATGAAACATAAAACAATAAATATGAGAAATCCCATAAAGATCACTTGCCTTTGTCCAAATGCCAAGCAAAACTTTCACAAATCCAAATCAAAGAGTTGATCCACGAAATCTACACAAAAGTCCCAAAAGAAAGCACATAAAAATCACCATTTTTGTCACTACAAAGCCCCATTTCGAAAATGGGTTTGAAAACATAGAAAACAAGTTCTAAATGAACTAAAAGAACACCAAATGAAAAGAGGAACAAGAGCCCTAACCTTTAGCTAGCTGAACAAGGAGAAGAGAGCTTGAAGACGATGAATAGTGTCGGGGATTTGGCTCAAAAACGGGTCCAATCGAAGCTTGAGAAGAGAGGAAGAGAATGGTGGAAACGAATCGGGGATTGGAGTCTTCTTGTGAGATGATTTCAAGGGAAAAGATCAAGAGAAACTTGCTTCTCAACTCCACTCTAGGGCAACCGTTGCAGGAAAATGGAAATGGGGAAAGAAGAATGAGGAGAGAGAGTAGGAGATCTTTTATAGTGTCTGGAGGGTGGGTCCCAATGCAGTAGAACTTGAAACGATTAAAACTTGGTCTTGCGGACCCCGGATGAAATCGACGAAGAAGAACAAAACGATCGTCGAAAAATCTAGTTTCCAAAAAGTATATTTTCCCCAATTTCTGAAATTTTCGAAATTCATGGACAGATTTAGTGAAAATTGTCATTTTTGCCCTTTTTCTCGAAAAACGCGATTTCTGAGTATTAAATCAAGATGGTCAAAACATGAAAGTTGTTTATAACAATAAAATGAGTCAAAAGGAATAAAATTTGGAATTTTTAGAAACCAATAATAAATTCTCACAAAAATACAATTTACAAGGGTCGGATCAAAACAAAGTCAATGGTCTTTTAAAACTCTCAAAAGTTATGAAAAATCTATTCAAACTCAAAAACAAAGTCAAGTCATCTCTAATCTTGTTTAAAAAGCTAAATCACAATTAAGACAATACTAAACCCAAAAATTGAGGGTCGGGGTCTTACATTGTCCAAAATCAGGTGAACAATGAGCCTCCTCCGAATCATCGTAATAACGAGGAAAATCGTGAAGAAAATGAGTCACGCGCCCTTACCAAAAAGGACATAGACAGTATCCTTGCCAAAGCTAAAGAAGAGGATATACTTAAGGAGCATGGGATCAAGCCACCTATCCCTTATGGATGGACCCAGTCCCATTCCCAACAAAATTCAAACATCCTACTCTCCAAACATATACGGGGAAAGGATCAGCCAGACAGCACGTCATCCACTTCAAGATTTTGACGGGAGCTATTGCGGATCAAGATGCACTCAAGATTCGCCTCTTTGCAAGTACCCTAAAAGGTACGGCCTTCGATTGGTACTCCACTCTGCCGGAGAACTCCATCCAGAACTGGGCTATGCTAGAGACACGCTTCCTGACCCACTTCCAAGGTGAGGATCATCCTGTTACTATGGCTCAACTTTGCAGCCTAAAACAAGGAGAGAATGAGTCAACATACGACTTCATTCACAAGTGGAAAGCAATGGCGTACAAATGCTCAGATGTACTGCCACAAGCGTCGCTAGTCGATATCTGCCGAAACAACATGAGAGCTAGAATCCGCTCCATGATCATCGGCAACAAATCAAAAAACCTGGGAGAACTCCTGGAAGCTTCTATGGAAGCTGAAACGGTGATTAAAGACCTCAACAGTCAGAAGTCATCAAGAAAAGAGCCAACCGCCATTGTAACCTCTAAACCAAAGAAAAAAGAGGTCCTCAATGTGCAAACCAAGTCAGCTCCTCAGCAACCAAAGAAAGCTGAAAACAGAGCTGCAGGTAAGAGACCTGAACTCTCTGATGCCTTCAAAGAGCGAGTAGAAAAGAAATACCCGTTCGATGAAGATGTTGACGAAATCTTCGGGGCTCTCGTGGCAAACGGCAAGCTCACCTTGCCTGAACCCAAAAGACCGGGCGATATTGGCAAAACCAACGATCCTCGGTACTGTCCATACCACCAGATGGTCTCGCATCCTCTCAATCAATGCTTTGTTGTGAGAGAGAAGATAAACGAGATGTGGAAAAATGGAGTCATCACCTTTGACAAAAACTATGGGTCTGCCTCCGTCAACATGGTGCCACGTGGACAAACACCAAAATCACCAGAAAAGAAGATCACTACTTCCTTCAAGGTGATAAAAAGAATTCAAACGTCCGAAGTGTTGGTTCCTTACCCGACACCAGACGGACAACCCATATGGGTACATCCCGATCTCCTGGAAGATGAAAACTGGGAGATCGTAAAAACAAAGCCGACAGCTCAACAGCGAAGGCAGGCTAGGAAACATCTCCTCAGGCTCAAACGGCAAGAGAAGACCAAGCCAAAACAAGAAGTCAATGAAAAGGCAGAGGCCTCCTCTACCACTTCACTCGGGGCAACAGAAACATCCCTTCCAGAGACTTCAAAGGCGGTAAGAAACTTCACTCTCAGTGATTTCATGCCACCTTGATTCAAAAAAGAAGCTATGCAGGGGGCATTATACTCTTGCAACTCGGTAGTTAGATTCTCCATTGATGGATACGAGTCCAGCGACACCGACGATGGATTCGAGCCCAACTACACCGGCGAGTGGGAGGAATCTCTTAAAACAGGAGAGTATCTCTCCGACGAAGAATGGGTTCCTGAAACTCAACTTATGCCAGTAATCTGGTATAACCCCTTACAGCCATAAGGATCCTGGTCTGATGATGAGGAAGACCAAGAGGCTGTACAAGAAAATGCTGATGAGCCAGCACCCGTCGTTGCTCCAGTGGAAATCAACCATGTTGAGCCACAAAGAGCAGACGAAGAAGAAGATTTGGCTCCCATGCCTGATCTTGAAGAATATGCGAGGATCTTGCAGCATCTCGCTCTAGAACAAGAGCAAGACCGCGTCAACGAGATTCCTCACAATCCAGAGCCGGAAGTCCCTGAAGCCCACCAGGTACCTCCTCCCTCAACTCCTGAAAATGGAGAAAATTGCTGGGTAGACGATCCTCTTACATCTGAGGATGAGTCTGACTCCGAGCAGACAACGTCTCCTTTAAGAGCTGCCTGTAATGTGATAATTCGGGATTATTGCTCTTCCGATGCATCATCTGATGAGATCACTTACACACCGGCGACACCTAGCACCATATCTTCTGGGGCTACCTCGTCTCGCGTGACTTTCACAGAGATGACACCCTCTCAGGCTTCGTCCCCTGAGACTGTGACTTCAGAACTCACGCTCTTCCCGACTCATCATCATGAAGAAAACCCAACTTGGGATGATGGATGGGTCAACGAAGAAGAAAAGCTGCTGGATGTTGTTCAGGACTCGCTCCCGGAAAATGCTCCATGCAACACAATCACTGAGGATGGCAATTCTGCTGCAGACGCATCCTCAGTAAATGAGAAACGACAGCCTCTTGATCCTGAGGACAATCTTCCAAGCGAAGACCCTTCTCAAGAAGCTCTCGAAGTTGGTAGAGGCACCCGCTCGGGCCGGGACTACCACAAAAATTACAACCAATCTTCCTTTACTTATGTAAATCCTTCGGGAAAAGATGTTGTAAGCGCCCCCAGTGGCAACAATGATGAACATGCAGGCCCTAAGGAGGCTTTCAAGTATGATTTGATCGAGCACTTCAAACACATACCTGCACGACTGCACATCCTGGATTTATTACGAATGTCTCCACGCACTCGTGATAATCTCATCTCAGACTTACAAAAACTGAATGAGGATGTCGACAAACATGCCCCGCAAGTCCTCCAAATTGAAATGGACTACCGGATCAAAAACTCTGAAACTTCCTCAAAGGGAGAAAAGAAAACTGAGGGATCATGCATTGAATGCCTCTCGGTGCAAAAAACAGCCAGTGCAACCATCGCCTTCACAAAGGACGACCTCCTACTTGGCAAAGCAAGGCACAACCGACCCCTGTACTTCACAGGGTACATCAAGGAAATGCCTATACACAGAGTTCAGGTCGACCCAGATTCTGCACTCAACCTCATCTCCACTTCGGCTCTCGAAGAGTTGGGCATCCCACCCAGCAAGCTAAGCCACACATCTGTATCTATCTTTGGATACGATGGGAGTACTCAAAGGCCTATCGGCAAAATCAGGTTCAAATTGCAGATCGGTGATCTTATCTCTGAAGTCACTGTGTATGCAATAAAAACCCCTTCATGCTACAACATCCTTCTCGGACGCCCCTGGATACACGAGAATGGTGTTGTCCCTTCAACTCTACATCAATGCATCAAGTTCGTCGGCGACGACGGCATAGTACATCGAGTGTTTGCGGACAGAAGACCCTTCAAAGGTAAAGAAGTCCACTTCGCAGACTCCCAAATGTATGAAGGCGAAAAAGAAGAAAAAGAGGAAATAGCACCCTTTGCTGAAAATCTCCAGAAAGACAAAGGCAAGGCTCCTCAAAAATCACCGGAAGAAAACAAACACTCCGGTAAATCCGAAGAGAGCAATCAACCTCCCTTCGTCATCTCCCTCAAATCTTCAAAACCTTTGGTCATCACAACCAGAGTGAAGAAGGCAAAGCAAAAGCCCGTGGGCAAATTTGTTGTCTCTTTCGTGTCTATCAAGCAAGACACGGATTCGGACTCAGAGCCAGAAGACGACACCTCGTCAAGCCAAGCTGACACTCAACAAGTTCAGCCTGCTCTCACTCCGATGGAGACACCTGTTGACGTAGAAGATCCTACGTATGCTTCCTTTGTTGTTCCTGCAACATCACCAAAGCAAAGACCAATCTTCTTTCATAGATCGGATGCTTCTTCATCAAACTCCATGCTGGAACCTTTCCAAAATGAAGGTATGCCTCAGCTATCTCTATATAGTCCTGTGGCACAAGCAATTATGAAGAAAATGGGCTATGACGCTCAAAACCCAGTCGGTTTGGGAGAAAGACGCGGTATTCTCACGCCATTGGGGCCCGCCTTGACCAAAAGCCAGCTGGAAGATTGGAGACTCTACGGTCATGTAGAAAAGTCTTCATTTGGGTTAGGGTATGATCCCGATACTCCTCTGAGACAGTTGACACAAAAGCTTAAAAGTCGTTTTACCGACCAAGCCTCAACATCTCAAGTCCATGAAGACATCGATCTCCCTGGATATCTCTTTAAAGAGTTACCTGACAAAGATCCAGGAAGCTCATCCAATTGGTACGATTTCTCTGATGATAAAGAGGAATCGTCCGATAATACAGACTTGTGCTATTCTGACCCAGAAGAGCCCTCGTCTCCAAAAGAAGTACCTTACTTCGACCCAGTTTCAACAGGCGATTGGGACCATCTCATAGCAAGCCTTGAGAAGATCACTAATCAAGAAGACCCGTGGAAAGGAACAAACCCTCGGTCTACAAATGCCCTTGGAATCCCAAAAGGTTTTGTTGAGTTGGAAGCCTCCGAAAATATTGTGGAGGAACCACCTTCGAACCTTCTAACAGAAGATCCTGTTGAAAAGATAGACTTGGGAACACCAGATAACCCACGTCCTGTATTCATAAGCAAGAATATAAAGGATGATGAGTTACCCGAGTATATCGCTTTTCTTCGTGAGTTCGTTGATTGCTTTGCATGGTCCTACGCTGAAATGCCTGGTTTAGACCCCAAAGTAGCAGTCCACAAACTCAATCTTCAAGAAGACATCAAGCCTGTCAAACAAGGCCAAAGAAGATTCCGTCCAGATGTGATGGATAAAATTGAACAAGAAGTTCAAAAGCTCAAAAGCGTCGGCTTCATCCGTGAGGAACAACATCCAGAATGGTTGGCCAACATTGTCCCCGTGACAAAGAAAACTGGGCAGATCAGGGTCTGTATTGACTATAGAGACCTGAATGGCACTTGCCCTAAAGATGAATTCCCACTCCCAATACCGGAGGTGATGATTGACAATACCTGCGGATTCGAGCGAATGACATTCATGGATGGCTTCTCTGGTTACAATCAGATAAAGATGCATCCTGAGGATGAAAAACACACATCATTTCGGACTCCATTTGGCGTATATTGCTATACTGTCATGCCATTTGGTCTGAAAAATGCTGGTGCCACATATCAGAGGGCTATGATGAAAATATTCCAAGATATGCAACACAAGACGGTCGAATATTACGTTGATGACCTCGCCGTCAAAAGCAAAAGAAAAGAAGACCATCTCAAAGATCTTAGAGAAGTCTTCCTCCGACTTCGCAAACACAAACTGCGGATGAATCCTCTAAAATGCTACTTCGGCGTCTCGTCGGGTAAGTTTCTTGGATTCCTTGTTCGGAAAGCTGGAATAGAACTTAACCCCATAAAAGTCAAGGCTATTCTAGAAATGCCCCCTCCAAGAACCTTAATGGAACTAAAAGGGCTTCAAGGGAGATTGGCCTACATCAGACGGTTCATCTCCAATCTTTCGGGGAAGTGTCGTCCATTCTCTCGATTGATGAAAAAGGGTGTAAACTTTGTCTGGGATGCTGACTGTGAAGCCGCATTTCAAGATATCAAGTCATACTTAACCAAACCTCCAGTGTTAGCTGCTCCTACCACTGGGAAACCATTCATCTTGTACACAAGAGCCCTTGATCACTCTCTGGGTGCTCTGCTTGCACAAGAAAATGATGAAAGAAAAGAAGCTGCTCTATACTACCTCAGCCGCATGCTAGTAGGTGCAGAGCATCGCTACTCTCCAGTCGAAAAGGAATGCCATGCAGTGATGTTCGCCGTACAAAAGCTACGTCACTATCTGCTTTCCAACACAGTCTACCTGGTCTCGAGGATCAACCTTTTGAAGGTCCTTGTCACAAAGGCAGGTTCTCTCAATGCCCGACTGGTAAAATGGTCCATCCTCTTGTCACAATTTGATATTAGGTATGTACCACAAAAAGCAATTAAAGGCCAAGCTCTAGCAGACTTTCTTGCAGAGCATCCATTGCCTAAAGATTCTCTACTCAGAGATGATCTCCCAGACGAACCTGTCTACAACGTGGAGACTTCCTCACCAAATGCCTCCTGGGACATGTACTTTGACGGTGTAACCAGGACAAATGAAAAAAGAAAGCTGATCTCGGGAGTTGGCATCCTCTTTGTTAGCCCCGACAAATACATGATTCCACACGCTTTCTCGCTACTGGAACCATGCACAAACAATGCAGCTGAATACCAAGCTCTGATCCTAGGATTGGAACTCGCCATCGAATCCGGTATCACTATGCTGGAAGTCTTTGGAGACTCTCAACTGATCGTCAACCAGATGAATCAGATATATGAAGTCAGGAAGCCCGATCTGCTGCCTTATTACAACAAGGCACAATCGCTTCTGCAAAAGTTTGACATCTGTCGCATCACCCACATTCGTAGAGGTGAAAACATCCGTGCAGATGCCCTGGCCGGACTTGCCGCATCAATGGCGATCCAGGAAGGGGAAAACATGCAAATCACAGTGTGCGAGAGAAGGATCCTCCCTCCTCTTAACACACACCAAGCAGTTGCTGAATGCCACCGAGTGGTTGGAACTCGGATCTCTATCCTTCAACCTTCAATCGGCGACTGGAGGGATCCGTTCATTGATTACACTATGTTTGGAATCCTACCTGAAGATCCAAAAGAACGGATAAGCATTCAAAGGCGAGCCCCAAACTTTCATTTGGATATTCCTTCAAAAATCCTCTACAGGAAATCCTTCAACGGAGTACTTCTACGCTGCTTGTCACAACAAGAGGCCGAAGAAACACTTAAAGAAGTTCATGCTGGTCTTTGTGGAGCCCATCAGGTAGGTCCTAAGCTCTATGATCAGATAAAAAGGTTAGGTTACTATTGGCCTACCATGGTAGCTGATGCAATGCAATTTGCCAAACGCTGCCAGCTATGCCAAGTTCACGGAGATTACATTCACATGCCTCCGGAATGGCTACACCCTACAGCAATCTCGTGGCCTTTCGAAGCCTGGGGTATGGACATCATAGGTCCTATTTCTCCCCCTTCAAGCAAAGGTCATCGCTTCATCTTCGCCGCAACGGATTATTTTTCCAAGTGGTCAGAAGCATCTGCGTTCAACGAAATGAAGACCTCATCCGTCCTTCAATTCCTACGCACCAACATCATTTGTCGTTTCGGCATACCTAAAAGATTCGTCCATGATAACGGACCACAATTCCGGGATCATCGATTCTACAGGTTCTGCGACAAATACAAAATTCAAAGCTGTCCTTCGATTCCATACAATCCGGAAGCAAACGGATTAGCAGAAGCCTTCAACAAGACACTCTGCAAAATCCTCAAGAAAATGGTCTCTAGTCATAAAAGAGACTGGAACGACAAGATGTCTGAAGCCTTGTGGGCCTATCGAACCACCGTTCGAGGACCAACCCATAGCACACCATTCTCCTTGGTCTATGGATGCGAAGCTGTCGTGCCCCTAGAGGTACAAATTCCTTCTCTGAGGGTATCTTTACAAAATGACATGACTCAAGAAAGCAATGTCAAATTGCGACTCCATGAGCTGGACAATCTCGACGAGAGACGGCTCGAAGCTCGACAAAGCATTGAACTTTATCAAGCACGCATGGCAGGATCTTTTGACAAAAAGGTCAGGCAACGCGCCTACAAAAAGGGTGACTTGGTTCTTGCGGTAAAAAGACCAATGGTCTTCGCTCACAAGTCCAAAGGCAAGTTTGAGCCAAAATGGGAGGGACCCTACGTCATCGACAAGGTCTTCTCCAACGGCGCATATGCCCTCCTAAACATGGAAGGCGACAGGTGTATGCTGCCCATCAATGACAAGTTCTTAAAGCGGTACTACCCTTGAAGACTTACCCAACTGGGTAAGAGCAATGCCTGCACGGCAGAAGCCTATTTTCATGTACTTGCTCATCAAACCCACTCCTTTAGAATTTTCATATCAAAATGTCGAAATTTCTAAAGAAACTCAAAAAACAATGCTTACTTTCATCGTTTCATTGTTCAAAAAAAAAAAAAAATCCAAGTTTAGGAGCCCTTCCCTGACTTGACCAAAATTTTCGATCCTTGAACCCAAAATTCATGGTTTGAAATGAAAATCCGGATTCAGGGATTTCCACCTTAGTCCACCCTGCCTTTTACCGCCAAATGGTTTTAGGTCAAAATTTACGACCCTCGTGTCTTTAAACAAAAAAAATGGTTTTTCAGAAAAAAACCACGGGGAGGCGACACTTAGTCGATACTCGCACCCATCGGAAGAATACGAACCACGTTCAACACTTCCAAACTCGCAGGGAAGCGACATTTCGTCGATACTTGCAAACCCAAACAAAAAAAAACTGTGGAGACGCAACATCTCGGTTGATATCCACAACCCAAATTTAAAAAAAAAGGGGTTCGAAAAAACCTAAAACCGTGGAGACGCAACATATCAGTTGATATCCACAACCCAAAGGTTCGAGAAAACCTTAAATTTCAAAAATCGTGGGGAAACGACATCAAAGTCAGTACCCGTAAAACAAAATTTTTTGAAAAAAGCAAGGATGCGACATTCCATCGATACTTGCCCCCAAAATCGCAGGGAAGCGACATTTCGTCGATACTTGCAAAATCCAAAAACCGTGGAGACACAACATATCAGTTGATATCCACAACCCAAATTTCAAAAAAGGTTCGAAAAAACCTAAAACCGTGGAGACGCAACATATCAGTTAATATCCACAACCCAAAGGTTCGAGAAAACCGCAAATTTCAAAAATCAAGGGGAAAACGACATCAAGTCAGTACCCGCAAAACAAAATTTTTGAAAAGCAAGGATGCGACATTCCATCGATACTTGCACCCAAATCTGCGAGGAGGCGAAATTCCATCGATACTCGCAACCGAATGAGCAAGGATGCGACATTCCATCGATACTTGCAAGACCATTCAGCAGGGAGGCGACTCTTAGTCGATACTTGCATTTTTGAAAACCAAAAACCTGGCTCTTTTGTTAAAACCTGCTATAAATGCCATAAACCGGCTATCAATGCCACAAAAAAATTGGCTTTCACGCCGACAAACCAAAAACTCGGCTATAAACGCCAAATCCGGCTATAAATGCCAAAATTCGGCTATAAATACCGAAAACAAAATTTTTCGGCTATAAACGCCAAAATCGGCTTTCATGCTATCTCAAAATCGGCTCTCATGCCACAAACAAAATTTTTGGCTCTCATGCCATCACAAAAATCCGGCTTTCATGCCAAATTCGTTTCCCCTACCAAAACAATCATTTGACAAAAGATTTTCACAAAATGACAAAGCTTTTGATCAAATCCCATTTAGCAATTACTTTCATCACAAAAAGATTTAAGTGAGCGTAGGGAAAACAAAAAAAAAAGTAGCTTTTGTAGAATGAGTACTTGCAAAGAGTGCCAAAATTACATGTGGTACCAAAAAAAAAAGTGTTCACAAGCATTGCAAAAAAAAGTACCAAAAAAAAAAATATATATATATATATATATACATGTGGTACCAAAAGAAAGAAGAGTAGTTTCTGCTACAAAAAAAAAAAAAAAATCAGGAGCTCAGCCAAAAATGGTCTCCAGCCAAAGCTTCAGCTCCTCAAGCAAACTTTTGGCCTCAGCCGTCAGAGTTTCCAAGGCACGCTTCTTCAGGAACTTGCCATGAGATGCTGGCGAATGCCGTAACCCTTCTTTTACACCGGGTAGCTTTTCCCCAGCAGTTTGCCATTGTTCGTTTTCTAGAGTCCTCCTCTCGAGAACTTGACCGGCATCTGCAACCCTGCTAATCAGAGCACTCTCCCTGTCACGAGCCTCTGTTATAGCAGCCCACTTGGCAGCGACTTGCGCCTTCAAATGCTCAAGACGTTTCCTGGCCTCCTCAACTTCCCTATCAAGGACGTTAAGGTCATGCCTCAATCCGATGATGGCTAGCTCTTCCAAGTTCTTCTCCCGAACTAGCTGCTTCTTGCTTTGTGTAGCCTCATTCAGGTCAGACTTAGCCTTATCAGCAGGGTCCAAGAACATCTCCTTGAAGAATTGGTCGTCAGGGAAATCCATGGTCTCAAACCACTTGTCACCCAGTGCAATGATCCTATCAACGATCGCCCTGGCACCTGTGACATCCAGACCAACCTCTTCGGTATCAGTGAGAATCTCCTGTACATGTGGGATCATGCCAAATCCGGCATCCAGGTGTCCAGAAAGAGAGTCTCGATCCAAGAACTCAAAACCCAAGCCAGCACCTTCTTCGCAAATTGAAGAGACGAACTGGATGAAGATTCACCCTTCTCCGTTGATCGGCTGCTCATGTCATGTCCCATTGGAAGAGTAACAAAAAAACTCTTACCACTTGGAGCCACTGGAGAAGGAATCTCAGCACGAGGTATCTCCTCTATCGCGTCAGAACTGGTTGTAGGAGTCTCTACCTCTGGATCGACCTCTGGCATCCCTTGCTCTGGTTTTGAAGAAAGCGATGGACTCTCTTCTGTCACTTCAAAACCTGCAAATGAAATACAAAAAGGTATGAATATGATCCTGTTAAAAAAAAAATCATCAAGGTCATCACTACAAAGTACCTTTTTCGACGACTGGTGGAACACTCTCTTCCTCCATGAACTCATTGGAAGCATCATCAACATTTGCGTCCATTGATGGTTCAAAGTCATCGGAATCCTGTGGCAAGTCAGCTGACAAGAAAAATGTTAGCAAATCAAGTCGCAGGCAAAAAAAAAAAAAAAAAAAGAGAAAGCGAAAGAAGTTGTACCAATTGGAGATTCTGGAATCATTCCAAAGTCCCTCGGTTCTTCTTCAGATGCCATAACCGGCTCCATCACCGCCTCATCGGTCGGAACCTCAGGCATCGCCAAGTCTTCATCCTCTGCTAAAAAAAAAGCAGCAGCAGGGTGAGAAAACAAATCAGAACATGGAAAGCCCCATGAAAGAAGCAGAAAAAGAAAAAGGAAGAATCATACCTTCACCGATGGTCTCTTCTTCCCGAATCCTCTTCTCCGGAGGTTCGTCAGCTTCCCCTGGCACCTCCTCATTGACAGTGAGAGGGACTTCCACATCAGGAGAGTCTTCGTCCCGCCCCGTGTGACGCTGACTCCTCTTCCTCTTACTTCTGTGGGCTCGCTTCCTAGAAGATCCTGCCCCACTGTCAGAGTCAGGTCTCCCACTTGACTCCTCACTGGATCAGTTGTTGCCTCATCTCATCTCTGTTGAGAGAGTCGCACTCTTCCAAGTTTCTCTCAACATACTGGACCTTCTCCCAGGCCTGCTGAACGGCAACATTAGAAGATCTGGCGGATCGACGAGGTACGCTTGTGGCAGGCTCTTTACCCTTGTTCGTTCTGGAGGAACCACCTGCAAAGGTTGGAAAAGAAAAAAAAGATCATCATCAAAATGACAGGATTTCGCTAAAAGAAAATCTGGCGAAATTTTGGCATGGTTCCGGGGCAATTCCGAAGAAAAGGGAAATACCCCGAAAGAAATAGAAAGTTTGAAGATGGGCTCAACATCGCTGCGAGCTCCGAAACTCCAAACTTTCGAAACCTCAAAATCTCCGCAAAATCAAGAAGGGCTCAACATCGCTGCGAGCTCCAAATTCCCAAATTTGCAAAGATTTTCAGGTATGCTATCATGCTCTCAAATTCAATCTACAAAAAGTACATGCATGAACATCTAGATTTGCATAAAAACGCATTATCATGATGAGCAAAAAAAAAAAAAAAAGAAACTTTCTCAAAAAAAAAAGGTGAGAAAGAAAAGAACAAAAAAAAAAGAAACTTTCTAAAAAAAAAAAGAGAGAGAGAAAAAAGAAAGAAAGAAAAAAGAGAAGCACGAAAAAAAAAAAGAAAAACGTGCATGAAAAGAAAAGAAAAGAAAAAAAAAAGAGAAGAAGAAAGAAAAGAAAAGAAAAAGAAGAAAAAATGATGAAGAGACCACTTCTACAATGGAGATTCTTGACGAGGAAGAAAACTTACTTGAAGCCATTGATGGAGAAGAAGAAGAAAAGCTTGGAGATTCTTGAAGAAGAGAAAGCACTTCTTGCCTTGGGGAGCACTCTTGAAGATTTCTTGCAAAAAGAAAGCAATGGAGCAAAAGCATCAACCCTCTTGCTTTTATAGAAGAGAGCAAGCCAAAAGAGGAAACAAGGAGAAAAGAAAGGAGGTAAGTGCTAAAATTTAGCTACTTTCCCAAAGAGAAAGATATTTTGAGAGAATCTTTCCACAAAAAAGAAAACTTGAGAAATTCTCTCCAAGTAAAGATATTTTTAGATATTCTCTACACAAAAGAGATATTTTTAGATATTCTTTACAAATATGACACCATATGAGATCTAGGCCATCTCCAAAGCCTAAGGTCCCATGGGTTAGCCCATATGAGCCAGGTTTGACCACCTAGGCATTAAAAGTGGCTTTTAGTCAAAATATTCCTCTTACCAAGAGCAAAAAAAGAAAAGAGCAAAAAAAAAAAAAAAAAGTCCCACGCCTCTTTTGAGTTGATGGGACCATTCAAAAAAAAGAAAAAAAAGAAAGTCCCTTGAGTTTCCAAAAACCAAACCATCCAACCTCATGAACCAAATTGAGCAAAAATCTTGAAATTGACATTTCACAAAACCAAAATCCGGTCCCCTAGCTCGCCACATACAGCTTGTTAGGTCACAAGACCAAAACCAAAATCAAAATCCAAAACCTAAAAACCAAATCTGACCCCCCAACCTGCCACATACAGCTTGTTGGGTCACAAGGTCAAAATCAAAATCAAACCCCGACCCCCTAACCTGCCACATACAGCTTGTTAGGTCACAAGGTCAAAAACCAAAATCCAAAACCCAAAATCCAAATACCCCATGTCATTTTCAAAACTTTGCCTTGAGATGGTACGTGATCCCTCTCACTACCATAAAATTCCCCCGGAAACTCAGAAGGCTATTCAAAAAAAAAAAAAAAATGCTCAAGACTCTTGGTCAAGATGGAACCTTTCCTCCAAGTTTCTCTTCGAGGCACATCGACTCCAAAAAGCTACTCGTCGCTGTACCTCGAGGGGGCATTTGTTGACACCAAAAAAGTCAATATGTCTCCTCAACATCGAGAAGCCTCCTGAAGCTGCATCCTGCTAAAAATAGGCAAGGCTACTTCAAGCACAAAATCTTTTCAGAATCAAACAAAAACTGCAAGATCCTTCAAGATAGCCAAGAAAAGAGTACACATGAAGTTTCGGGCCATTTCGACAACATTTGGCCTAACTTCACTTCTCCGACAGCTAAACAGGAGCTCTCGGCGGCGACAGCATCGGAGACATCAAATTCCCGATCAGAGCCTGTGGATGATCTCAAAATGCATCCAAAAGGCTCCACGTCAAGTTCCAAGTCAAACCGACAACGTTTGACCCTACATCAACCCTCAAGCAGCTAGATCAAGCCTCTCGGCGGCGAAAACCACCGAAACCATTACTCATCAAACAGAGCACATGGACAGCTTCAAAATGCTTACAAAGGGCTACACGTCAAGTTTCAGGTCATTTCGACAACATTTGACCAGACTTTGACTCTCGGAAGCCAAATCAGGCCTCTCGACGGTGGAGTTCCCCGGGACCATGGTTTCCAAGACAGAGCCTGTGGATCATCTCAAAATGACTCCAATAGGTTCCCTATCAAATTTCAAGTCAATCGGACAACGGTTGACCGCACATCAAAGCGGGACATCTACCTCGCGGCAGAATCAAGCCTACTGGCGACGGGACCCCAAATGACTTCGAAACTCAAACAAAAGCCTATGGTTGGTCTTATTTATTGCTCAGGAGGCTTCACCTCAAATTTCAGGTCATTCCGACATCGTTTGACCAAGTTTCAGCTTCTGGCGGAAAATCAACAGCTCTACGCGACAAAGTCTTCGGCTTTCCCGGAAATTGGAAACTTTACACTCTAAAAATGCAAGGATTCTCATCAGGTTTTCTACAGGGAAATCAAGCCAATAAATGAGAAGAAATGTCAGGAAAAATACAGAAGAAAACGGCGACGAAAAAGACCGCAAAACGGACCAAAAAGGGGAGAAAAACCCCTAGGGTCGCCGACGACCATGGAAGTCCGGGTCACCGGATTTTTCGCCGGTGACCCGTTTTTCCGTCCCTTTTCGCGTTTCGCGCACTTTGGCACCTGTGGTTTCCTAAAAATGTGATTTTTAGTGCTTGAAATTGACTCATATCCGACGACATCTCAGATCCGCCGTCAAAAGCATAAAATCATCATTGATCGCTCCAAGATCGCCGACCGATTGACCTAAAAAGTGCTCTTTCTGTCCTACCAATTGAGAAATCGACAAGACAGATGTCACCGGCCCGCTGCCAGCTATCAATGTCTGAAGTTACATGTTCATCCGATGTCGATCAGCATGTAGATCCATCGGTGATCATCTCCAAAAGAATCCCAAAAGACGCGGCGAGGCCCGCGACTCTTCAACTGCTCGGCGACCATTTAATGCAGTTAATTGACTAGCTTTATCGCAGTCATTAATTCATTTCTTTGGACGGCCCAATCAGAAGCAAGCATCCAGGAGTTACAAATCAATTAAGTCATGGCATTCAAGCCATGAAACTCCTCCCATTATGGTAATTAAGGTGATTAAAAGCCCTTAATCTCCATCGGCCAATCAGATTCAAGGAAAAAGGAGTTACAAAATCAAGAAATAAATCTTGTAACTCCTCCCATTAAAGCCATTAAAGCCCATAAACTCTCCTAATGGCTACCAAGAGCCTATAAATAGGAGAGCTTTCCAAGAAGAAAGGAGACCGGAAAAAAGAGAGAAAAAAAGAATCCAGAGCTCGTATCCAGAGAATCCCGAATTCCAGACAGACAGAGTCTAGAGAAAGAGAGAAAACTCTGCTGAAGTTCTGCTCCGAGCACCACTACAAGGTGACAAAAAGTCCCTTGGGGGGTACTCTCCCCCAAGGTCCTTGCCTTCTCCCGCTGCCTCCAATGGCTTAGACATGGCTTTTCAGCCCGTCTACTTAGCTTTTTATTGGACATAGGACCTCCTCTTGGTCTTTGTCCTCTAAAAATCTGAGGTTATAGCCAAGCCAAGCGAATGAAGAGCATCCTCTGTTCTCATCTGCATGGATGATGGCGAAGCCCATACATGGCTTGCGACCGTCAATCTGAACGAGTCCCCCACAATCTCCTGAAAAGTTAGATCCTCCTTTTCTTGCTTATCATTGTAGTTTGTAGTTTTCTAAAAGAGACAAAAATCACAACTCTTGTCTTTCATTATTGATGAGAATTGTAAATCGGCTATAAACGCCAAAATCGGCTATAAATGCCAAACAAAATCGCCTTTCACGGCAAACCAAGAAAATGTCTCTTTTCTTAAATATTTGTGCAATGGAAAACTTGAAAGAAGTTGATTTCCTTTTTACTTGCGAAGGTTGATCTCCGGATTACCACTTGCAATTCCAAGTAAAATAGAAAATCTGGCACACCCACACAAAGAAATGTTGATGCACGCTTCAGCCCCTCGGGCGAGAAAGGGCCGGACCCGACGGACTCCCACGTCCGCCGACCCCGGTAGCACCCTCGGCAGGAGCGCGTTCCATCAATGGGTGGAAGTGAGTTTGAATGGGCTGGTTTTTGGGTCAATTTGGACTCAAATGACTTGGGTTAGTACTTGAAAATGGCTCAAGATAAGATGCTCTACCCCATGGATCCAAAATAGCAGCAAAACTAAAGATGGGAACACGAAATCCAATAAACCGAAAGCCAAGAAAAGTCATAAATCTACCTAAGTAATGGTCAAATCCTCCACTAATCTTCCAAACCAAGCACAAACACATCCGAAACAAACATTAGACACCTAATTAGGGCTAATTAGGCACTAAACACACTCAAGAAGGGTTAGAGTGTTACATCACACGGGAGAGAAGCCAAGTCTTTCACACTTTTTATTTTGAATATTTGAAATGGGCACCACTAAGCTGTATAATCCAACACAGAGGATAATACCTTTGTGAAGGACTGAAATGATTACAATGATCTTGGACAGCTACGTAGATCGGTATTATTGTGGAACAGATGCACACCATATTTCGGACAAGGATTGATTATCCTTAGGATTTGGATGGAGTTTATAACTCCATGATTTGGACAGGGCGTATCACCCTTTGAACTTTTTGGCCAGGCTAATCACCGTATGTCTTGTGATTTAGGGCCAACGAGAAGAGATCAATCACGCACGAGAACACAAGAGATTCACATGGTTTGACTTTTGGCCTACGTCCATGGGGAAGACGGGAGAATTCACTATGCAATCAGAAGTGGTGTACATCCTAGAGACTAAGCCCTAAAACCCTGTTACATCCAAACACTGCTTCTTAATCATAGTAGATCTATAACAGGCATACTTCTAATCACAGTACAAGTTGGGCAATCCAGGAGCCCGATTAACCAAGAATAATTAACTTCTATTAAGCCATACAAATTAACAAATCTCCACATTGGCGAACATTGAAGCTGATCCTCATGCACAAAATACATCTCATCGTCTCAACCTGCCCCTTAGGACACTCAGGTACTGAGCACACCGATCAAGTCCAAGCAATGCTTAAACTTGAATTTAACCCATTCCTTCATGAATACACCAAATCGCTTGTACCATTGTCCAGAAGCTTGCTTCGACCTGTACAATGATTTCCTCAAACTGCATACATGATTAGGAACCTTAAACTGCACTCTACCTACATTGGAAGCTCCTTCCTCTTCCTCGTAGAACCGCTTTCATCCGATGGCCTGATTTCCCTCATCAAGAGACTCTATCTCTTCAGTCATAGTCACTGCCTGTTAACAACTTTCCAGCCCTTCTGTTAATTCAAGAGACTCATTCGTCAATGCGTATGCAACTATATCATCATGGCCACTGTCTGATGTCGATGCGTACATCGTCATATCCTCGAAACCGTATCTAACCAGCGGTTTCCTTTCTTTCTACGGTCTACTCGTCTGCCGCATTTACGGCTCTGTCCGGTGTATCTGTTGCACAGTTTGACTATCCTCGGTATCCCGAGAGGAGCTGGATGCACTATCCTTCCTCACTAGGATGTCGGACTCCACCTGAACGGTGTCACTGCTGCTGCCACTTTTGTCTCTTCCACCTACTTTCTCGTTTCAAGTAAAGCATCCTCACGAAATGTAACATCCTTACTGATGATAAATCTGGGTGAATCCTAATCGGTGCACCACATCTGTATCCTTTCACCCCAGAAGCATATCTCACCAAGATGTACTTCATAACCCTTGCTTCTAACTTATCGGTTTTCATACAAGCATAAGCCGGACAACCGAAGATCTTCAAGTTAGAATAATCAGCTGGATTACCTGACCACATTTCTTCCGGTGTTTTGCAACCAATCTTTATATGTGGAGACCTATTTATTAAGTACCCTGCAGCATTTACTGCCTCATCCCAAAAGTCCTTGGACAATCCTACAGTAAACAACATACAACGAGCTCTATCCAAGATTGTTCTGTTAATCCTTTTTGCAACTCCACTATGCTCTAGAGTTTCTGTAGTGGTGTAATGCTAATTTATGCCATGATCTTTGCAATAGTTATCAAGCTCTGTTATTCTGTAGTCATTACTATTACAGGTCCTCAACTTCTTCGCCTTCCTACCAGTTTATTTCTCAACCATTTCCTTCCATCGCTTGAATGTAGCAAAGGTCTGATCCTTCGTCTTTAGAGTATAAACTTGGACTTTCCTTGAATAATCATCAATAAAAGTCAGTATAAACCTTAGAAGGCCTCCATACATCTGAATTAACATAATCAAGCATACCTTTCGTGCGATGAATGCTTGTCTTGGAATTGACCTTCCAATGCTTTTTGAAGATGTATCTCTCCTAGAAATCCAACTTGCTTATCTTCGTGCCACATAACAAATTCCGATTGCTTAGTATTGTCAATCCTTCTCACACATGTGACCCAGGCGCAAGTGCCATAAGTGCGTTGAAACAGATTCATAGTCTTCTGAGAAAGACATTGCAGCTCCATCTGTAACAGTATTTCTGGACAAAACATACAAGTTTTCAACTCTATTGCCTCTCATAAGAACTAGAGCACCCTTTACAACCTTCATAACTCCACCTTCAGCTGAGAACTAAAACTGTCAGAGTCCAAGGCACCAAGAGAAATAAGATTCTTTTTCAGATCAGGAACATGCCGAATCTTTACCAATGTTCTAATGATTCCATCATGCATCTTGATTTTCACTGTTCCAATTCCAACCGTCTTACATGCAACATTGTTGCCCTTCAAGATATTACCACCGTCGATTTCTTTATAAGTGGTAAACTAGTCCCTATTGGGACACATGTGGTAGGAACAACCTGAATCAAGAATTCATTCATCATGACGACGAATTCCATTTTCAATCACAGAAAGTGCATTGTCGGAAATATAATCTGATCTTCCGTCTACAACATTGATTGAATCATCATATAACGAATCTTTTATTATTTCTTTCCATTTCCTCTGCCTTTCGGGACATTTTTTTTTATGTGCCCTTTCTTATGGCAATAATAACATTCAATGTTTTCCTTTTGGATCTATGTTTGCTCTTACTACTGGAGTCTTTTGTTCTTCCTCTCACCACCAAACCTTTAACCGAACCATCATTGTCAACCGCAGCCTTTTTCTTCAACTCCTTAATGTTCAAGGCTGCCTCTACATCCTTTTTAGACAGAGTATCTCTACCATACATCATGGTATCAAAAAAATGCTCATATGAGGGTAGTAACGAGCACAACAACATAATAGCTTGGTCCTTTTCATCAATTTCAACATTGATATTTTCCAAATCCATAATAGCTTTTGTGAAAGAATCAAGGTGGGTTGACATAGACCTACCTTACTGCATTTGTAATGTAAACAACCACTTCTTCAGGTACAAGCGATTCGTGAGAGATTTCGTGATGTACAAATTCTCCAACTTCTGCCATATGCTGGCAACAGTTTTTCTTTAGCAACCTTTCGTAGTACACCATCGCTTAGAAACAGTAGAATCTGACCGTACGCCTTCTCCAGTAACTCATCCTTCTCACCAGTCGACGATTTTCAGGCAGAGCATTCTTTCCCTTAAAAGCTTTATGCAACCCATTCTGAACCAGCAAAGCATGCATCTTCAAACACCACAGGTTGAAATCGTTGTCTCCAAGAAATTTCTCAATTTCAAACTTCATAGCCATTTCGTGAATCTTTCACAGTGTCTGTGTAGATCTGGTCACCACGAGCACGCTGGAAGAAACGGATCTAAAATCCGACTCCGGATATCTAAGATATCGCAGAAATAAATTTCTATGCTCCAATCATTCAATCTCCTTTGTTAACCATTGAATAGCCAGTCTTCTTTCATAATCGTGTAGATATAATCACAATGAGTCCGTAGGTTCAAACAGATCCCCGATCAGACTCTGGATCGTCAAGATATCGCGAAAACAATTTTTAGCCTTTGATCTGTTCAAAACTGCCTTTGACCTACGAATCTGCTGAATCAGTGCTTCTTGTGGGCTTTTCCTCTGGGCTTCTGCACAGTGGGTTGGGTCAACCTGCATTGGACCCAACCTGGACTAGCCTAACTGATGGGCTTTTGAAACGGGTCAGATCGAACTTGACGTGGGATCAACCAGGCACTGCTGCAAACCCAGGCCCACCTTAATCTCCTTCTTTGTTTTGGTTCAGTAGAACTTTTGCAACTCTTCTGTTCTTCCACTTCCTCAGCCACGGACAACGGGACGGTAGCGACGGCAATCCACCTTCTCTTGCGACACGCAAGGCGCGGAGACTCCGACATTATGGGGCCCAGCAAAAAAAAAGGAAAAACACCAAACCGTGATCTTCTCCGTTTTCCTTCTTCTTCCACGGCAACAATGCAATAGTAATGCGCTCCGGCGAGGTGTCAGTCCTTTCTCTGGCGAGTCCCTGTTTCAAAACCCACTTCCTTTTGCAAGTCTTCTTCGATCTGAACAGAGAGAGCCCTTCTCCAGTTTCGGTTAGCAAAAAGAAACTGGAATCCTCTCGCTTCTTCTTCCCAAGCCTGGACTCCACTCCTCCCTACTGCACAGAACTTAGAGAATGTCTTTCAACTCCGGCAACAATCGGTAATCAGATCTGCTGCAACAAATCGTTCCAAAAGCAGGGAACGATCTCTTTCTCATATCTGCGATTGTGTGGCCCACCGAGATCAAACGATCTCCCTCTGCATCATCTAGAAAACACTATCTCAATCTTTAGATCTAATCTGTCGATCACATAGCCACAATTCCAACCCTCTGAGATCCGATCCATCGAATCTCCTCTGATCACGCGCAACACTTTGATACCAATTTGTTGTGATCTAGGGCCTGTGAGAAGTGATCAATCACGCATGAGAACACAAGAGATTTATGTGGTTCGGCTCTTGGCCCAGATCTACGGGGAAGATGGGAGAATTCACTATGTAATCAGAAGAGGTGTACATCCTAGAGACTCTTACTCTCTATTTATAATATCAACCCCAAAACCCTGTTACACCCAAACACTACTTCCTGATCATAGTAGACTTATAACAGGCCTACTTCTAATCACAGTACAAGTTGGGCACTCTAGGAGCCTGGTTAACCAAGATTAATTAACTTCTATTGCGCCATACAAATTAACAATACCCGATGCTTGGCTAATCACATGATGATTTTGGACAGAGTTAAATACTTGATGCTTGTCTAATCACCCGATGATTTTGGACAGAGTTAAATACCGGAAGTACCTTGACATGTTATGTCTTGGTAGTAGCCTTTGTAGATGGACTTACTGTTAGAGTTCGTTACAGGACTCCATTTCTTTTGGTATTTCTTTTATTGTATTTCATTTGTTTGCATTGTTGTTTAATCTCTTTATACCTATATATCCATTAATGTTTATGTATATTGACATGCTAGCGACTTGTAGCTGATGGTGCTGTGCTTGGTAAATAGATACCAAGCTTACCTTCGTCTTAGAGGTGGAGGAGGAGGAGGCGGCACTTTAGGCAGATGAGCACGAGTGGAGTGCAGATGACATCTATTGAGTCATCATGACCCGCACCTGAGAGCCTTCAAATTTTGGAATATGACTTTTAATTTTTGGCTTGTAATTAATACTTTTTCAGTGTTAGACTTTAAACTTCAATCAATTTATTATACATGTTGACTCTAAATTGCTTATTATACTTTCTGTTACTTTAGAAGCTTCCGCGGTTTATATCAAGTAACCGACCAAATATATTTATTTCACCGCGGACTTCGATCCTGTAGATCGTGATTGGTGGCCATATTACTATTAAGTCGGAAAAAATTAATTTGGCCCCTAATGTCATGTTTAACCCTATTGTTTATCAATGGGGATGTGACGTACAGGAGCGAACAACGAGATCATCAAAAAAGGTGGGTCCCACCCCAGATTTTCATGTATTGAATGTGACGATCGGCACAAATCTACAATAGTGTAATGTACAAGCGCGGGAGAAGATCCACCCTCCACTCTACTTACATTTTATTTCATCATATTTTATGGCTAGGGGAGGTGATCAGGTCATGTATGGTATAGACTTAGTGCATAGTTCTCTCTAGGTTGAATTTGAACCCATGTATACCCATTTTTAAAAGGGTCAAGGGACCTCAACCTGTACTCGATGTAATTCAACCCAACCCGACCTCCAAAATCCGCTTTCAATGTTGGTCAGTTTAACCGAACTCGACCTATATCCTACTAAAGCATTATGGTTATACTCGAGTTTAGTTGTGGGCAAAAAACTTAAAAAAGAAAAAGAAGAAGAAGCCTAAATACAAAAATATTAGACCACCATACCATATAAATCGGTTTATATATGCTATGTGATCCTAACTTGACCAATTTAAACGGCTTATGTGGGTCAACCCCAACCTATGTTACTATAGGTCAGGTTTATTTGATCCATGGAGGATGTGGGTTAGGTTATCTATGTAAAATGAAGGTCGGATGTGGATTAGATTAAATGGTCAGGTCAGATAAATCTACACTATAGGTTAGAGGCATGCAACATTCAGGTTTTCTTTGGGATATACCCTATAGGTCAAAGATGTACTTTATGGAAATACATGAGGCATCAGAATAATATGATTAAAGACAAAAGGACATCACAAAGAATATAATACGATCAAAAAAGATGTTTAGTCGAATTAGAAAGGAATTAACATGTGCAGCAGCTTAAAGATGTGAAATCTTTTCTTTTTACGATTTCACATAAAATGCTCAACTCAATCTTCCATCCCCTCATCTCCATGTCTAAAACCTTGTTTTGGAACTGTAGAGGAATTACTAACTCCCCAACTTCTAGGACCCTCATCTTCTTGGCCAAAACTCACTCTCCTGATATTATTTTCCTCTCAGAACCCAAAACTCCAAATGCCACTCCCCTGTCCCAGAACCTTGGAAGGCTTGAATGCTCTTCCTTTTTCTCCAACTCTCCCCACCCTTCTGCTCTCTCCTCCATCTGGTGTTTCACTAAAGCCACCCCCTCCTTCTCTTTTGCTTGGTAGACTACAGCAACCAGCACCACACCAAATCCCTCTCCTCCTCCTTAAATTGCCCTACCACTTTCATCACTGGCATTTATGCCTCTACCTCATCCATTCAAAGGAAATCCCAATGCAGTACCTATGCTCCCTTCACTTTCCTAACCACCACACCTGGGCAATTATTGGGTATTTCAATGCAGTCTCCTCTGCTATGGAGAAACTAGTATCCATCCAATTAATTCCCCAGCTACTTCGGAATTCAACAACATGATGGTTTCTTCTAGCCTGCTGGACATTGGTGATGGGTTGGTGAAGCCTAATCTAGACTTTATTTAATTACAGGGGCTTATTTGTAATATGTCAGTTTAATCTGGACCATCTATTATGAGGCCATATCTGACGGTTATAGGCGTCAGGAGGTTTAGGGCTTCATATAGTTTTGGGTGGTGAGAGCATTGTACTAATATTGGGTCGTCAGAGCATTGTACTAATAGTGAAATTGAGAGAGAACAAGAGAGACAGTGAGTGCTTGTACTCTTGTCGGAATCTCCAATAATAGTGAATGGTGTGAATCTCCCGTGAACGTAGGCAATCTTGCCGAACCATGTAAATACTTGTCTTGTAGATTGATTATGTGATTGGATTAATTGCCTCGTAGATTGTGCGCGTATTTCCAATCCTAATAACCGGTATCAGAGTTTAGGGTTTTGCGCGCGATCACAATCGAAATTGGATTTTCGGAAGAAGAAATCGCCTGGGTCTCTTGACTTCGCTGCATAGAGGGTTCGGGCACTGTTGCAGATCAATAGATCCGATCCATCGAAGGTGGGCCACTGACTGAATCTACCCAAGGAAGTAGAAGGTTTCTGATCATGGAAAGGGCCTTGCACACCTCGAAGCACAGGGTTTTGTGTTGATTGGAGAAGACAGAGAAGAAGACAGGACTCCTGTCACCTACGTCGGAAAAGAGGATAGTCTTACCGCTACTCCGGCCTTCTGCCACTTGTCGCCCATCGCCTGCTAGCCCCTGTAGAAGGAGAACATGAAACCGTCACAGCTGTAGTTGCGCCCATCACTGCCGTCTTCCCCGTCGAAATCAACCTGCTGGTTTCTCATCGTCGTCGTCGTCGCCTCACCGTCCATCGCCGCGGAAGACAACCGCAGAAGAGACAAGGGGCTGCATTCTTTGTTCTGCTGTAGAGAAACTGATCGAGATGAAGGAGACCTAGTTGGGTCAATTTCCAGGCCAGGTCAGGTTCGGATCAAGTCCAGTCTGACCCGTTTCAGCAAAAGCCCAGATTCAAGGTCCGTTGCAAGTCAGGTTGGGTCAGTCTAGGTCAGGTTCGACCCACTCGCACCAGAAGCAGCCAGATGCTGACGTCATTTGTACGATCAACACAAGTTTGACCGTTTGAATGACCAAATTTAAATCTTGATTTCTGAAGCCATCCGGACTCAGAATTGCGCTCCGGTTTTTTGTTGGATTCAAATAGACGAGATCTATAAGGAAGATGGAATAGATTTACAGTTTGACAGGCAGAGAGATTCGTCAAGTAGATTGAACTTGGTTTGAGTGGGAGCAACGACGGATGACACGAAGCTAACAATTGAGAAGTTGAATGGCACAAACTTCGCGTACTGGAAGATGCAGATTGAAGATCTCCTCTACTAGAAGAATTTATACTTGCTGATTAGGGGAAAAGCCAGAAAACCTGCAATAATGTCAGATGCAGAATGGGAGGTACTTGATAGGAAAACCATAGGTACGGTTCGTCTCTCTCTATCAAAGTCTGTTACATTCAATATATTAAAGGAGAACACCACTAAAGATGTTATGGATGCCCTATCACGTATGAAAAATCTTCCACCTCAAATAAAGTTTTCTTGATGAGAAAGTTGTTTAACATGAAGATGGTTGAATGTGGGGTTGTTACTGAACACCAGAACGAGTTTAACATGGTCATGAGCTAGTTATCCTCGATTAACGTATAATTCGAAGATGAAATTTGGCCTTTGTTGGTTTTATTTTCTTTACTAGATAGCTGGAATGGTATGGTTACATCACTTATTCTTCAGGATCAACCAAATTGAAATTTGATGATGCTGTGAGTGTTATCCTCGATGAGGAAATTCGCAGGAAACCTTCAGGTGAATCATTAAGAAGTGCATTGAATATGGAAAACAGAGGTAGGCCAACTGAGAGAGAGCAAAGCCGTGGAAGATCAAAATCAAGGAGCAAGTCAAGATTGTCAAAAGGCAAGATCGAGTGCTGGAATTGTGGCAAGAAAGGACATCTAAAAAAGGACTGCAGAGCTCCACCAAAGAAAAACAAGCAAAAGAATGGTAATAAGGATAACGAAGCTTTTGCAAATGTCGCAGGTGATACAGTTCGAGATGCTTTAATTCTTGCTTTTGATTATAAATCTAAATCTTGGGTTATAAATTATGGTGTGTCCTTTCATGCTACTGCACATAGAGAATATCTCAAAAATTATGTACAAGGTGACTTTTGTAAAGTTTATCTTGGTGATGATGAACCTTGTGACATAATTGGCATAGGAGATGTTCAGGTTAAATTGCCAAACAACAATATATGGCAATTGAATGCAGTTAGTCATGTACTTAGCCTAAAAAGAAACCTCATATCAGTTGGTCAGCTTGCAAGCTCTGGTCATGTAACTATTTTTGCAAATGAATTCTGAAAAATTACAAAAGAGAGTATGGTTGTTGCTCATAGGAAGAAAGAATAAACTCTTTACTTGACTAACAGCTCTATAAGTTCCATTGCAATTGCAGATAAAGGCATTGACTCAAATACATGGCACTATAGACTCGGACACATGAGTGAGAAATGGATGATGATTCTTTATTTTAAAGGCAAGCTGGAAGGAATCAAGTCATTGGACTTAGAGTTCTGTGAAGACTATTTTTCGGAAAGCAGAAGTAAGCTACCTTTTCTAAAGTAGGTAGGCCACCGAAGTCAGAAAGGTTGGAACTAGTACACACAGATGTTTGGGGACAAACTCAGGTACCTTCTCTTGGTGGATCTTCTTACTTTGTTACATTCATTGATGATGCTACCAGAAAATTATAGGTATATCCTATGAAACACAAGTCTGACGTGTTTGACATTTTTAAGAAGTGGAAAGCTTTGGTTGAAAATGAAACAGGTTTGAAACTGAAATCCCTTAGATCTAATAATGGGGGAGAGTACTGCGGCAAAAAATTTGATGAGTATTGCGCCAAAACTGGCAATAAGTGAGAGAAGACCATTCCCAATACACCACACCAAAATGGTGTGGCAGAGTGCATGAACAGGACAATCGTTGAAAGTGCCAGAAGTATGAGGCTACATGCTGGGTTGCCCAAACAGTGTTCGGCGGAAGCAGTGAATACTGCTGCATACTTGATTAATCAAGGGCCTTCGGTACCTTTGGATGGTGGACTACCAGAGGAAACTTGGACCGGAAATGAGGAAAACCTTTACACTCAAAAGTATTTGGTTGTATCTCTTTTGCTCATATTGATGCTGAAAAAAGAGACAAACTAGATTCGAAATCTAAGAAATGCACTTTCATTGGATATGGTTCTGATGAGTTTGGTTACCGCTTCTGAGATGATGAAAATAGAAAAATCATTAGAAGAACAAAGTTATATTAAATGAGAAAGTGATGCATTAAAAAAAAAGGACAAGGTGCAGGAGGATAGAAATGAATATTTAGAACTTGATGAGACATCTGAAAATAATGTACCTGAAGTGCATGAAAATGACTACCCGCAGGTGGACCCTTAAACACCTACCCCTATAAGAAGGTTTTCAAGGACTCCTAAGCTTACATAGCGTTATTCACCATCTTTGTTTTACTTGTTGTTAACTGATGGTGGTGAGACAGAATGTTATGAAGAAGCATTGCAGGTTGAAACTCAGGTTAGGTGGTAACAAACCATGAAAGATGAGATGCAGTCTTTATCAACAAACCAGATGTTGACACCAAAAAAGTCACTATGTATCCTCAACATCAAGAAGCCTCGTGAAGCTGCATCTTGCTATAAAATAGGCAAGGCTACTTAAAGCATCAGATCTTTTCAGAATCAGACAGAAACTGAGAGATTCTTCAACACAGCTAAAAGAGGGGTACACCTGAGGTTTCGGGCCATTCCAACAACGTTTGGCCTAACTTCACTGCTCCGACAGCTAAACAAGTGCTCCCGGCGGCGACATCATCAAAGACACCAAAACTTTGATCAGAGCCTACGGATGACTCCAGAATGTCTCCAAAGGGCTCCACGCCAAATTTCAAGTCAAACCGACAACGTTTGACCCTCCATCAATGCTCGAGCAGCAAAATCAAGCCTCCCGGCGGTGGGAACCACCGAAGCCATCACTCATCAAACAAAATACATGAGTGGCTTCAACATGCTTCCAAAAGGCTGCACGTCGAATTTCAGGTCATTCCGACAACGTTTGACTAGGTTTCGATGCTCCGAGAGAAAATCAAGCCTACCGGCGGCGGAGCAACCTGGGACGATGACATCCAAAACGGAGCCCATAGAACGTCTCAAAATGACTCCAATAGGCTCCCCGTCAAATTTCAGGTCAATCGGACATCGTTTGACCACATACAAAGCTCAGCATTTTTCCCGCAGTAAAATCAAGTGAAGAATCGATGGTACCCCAAACGGCTCCAAAACTCAAATAAAAGCCCATGGTTGGTCCTATCCACTGCTCAAGAAGCTACACCTCAATTTTCAGGTCATTCCGACATCGTTTGACCTAGTTTCAACTCTTGACGGAAAATCGGCTACAAAGTCTTTGGCTTTCCCGAAAAATGGGAAACTTTGTGCTCCGATTTCGCGCGGGTTCTCGTCAAGTTTTCTCCAAGAAAATGAAGTCAATAATTGAGGAAAAATGTCAAGAAAAATACAGAAGAAAAAAAGAACGAAAAAAGACGCAAAATCGGCCGAAAACGGAGCTCGGCGACCAAAGGGCAAAAAACCCTAAGGTCGCCGGCGACCTTGGGCCAGGGTCGCCCGGTGACCTTGCAAATCCGGATTGCCAGATTTTGCACCAAATTGATCGTTTTTCGATCTTTTTGCGTTTCAGGTGTTCCGGCCTCTATGATTTTCCGAAAATCCAAATTTTGGTGCTCGAAAACCACTGATCTTCGTCGACATCTCGGATCCGCCGTCAAAAGCATGAAATCACCACCGATCGCCCCAAGATCGCCAATCAGCTAACCAAGAAAGTGCACTTGCTGTCCGACCGATCGTGAAATCGACAAGACAGATGTCACCGGCCCACCAACATCAACTAATGTCTGAAATTGTATCGCAATCCGACATCAAACAATGCATGGATCCACCTGTGATGATCGCAAGAAGAATTTCAAAAGGCGCAGCGCGGCCCGCGACTATTCACATGCCTCGGCGACCACTTAATGCGTTAATTGACCCGTTTATGACAACTTAATGCGGTCATTAACTCATTATTTTGGACGGCCCAATCAGATTCAAGCATTTGGGAGTTACAAATCCAAGCAATCATAGCATTAAACCCATGAAACTCCCATCATCATGAAGCATAAAGGTGATTAAATGCCCACTACCTTCATCGGCCAATCACAAGCCTTGAAAAAGGAGTTACAAAATCAACTTGTAACTCCTCATCAATTCTTTCATCATGGCCATCAATGCCAATAAACACCTCATGGCTACCAAAAGCCTATAAAAGGAGGTCCATTCCAAGAAGAAAGCATGATGAAAATAGATCCAAAGAGCAAGCTCTGAAAATCCAGAAAATCCAAGAGAGAGACGAAGTTCTGCTACTTTGCTCCCGGAAGCACCACAAGGTGATCAACATCCCTTGGGGGGCCACCCCCCCCAAAGGTCTCCTCCTTCTCCAACATGGCCTAAACGCGGCTTTTCAGCCCGTTTACTTGGTTTTTCATTGGATATAGGACCTCCTCTTGGTCCTTGTCCTTTAAAAAACCGAGGTTAGGAGCCAAGCTAAAGAATCAAAGCATCACATGTTCTCATTTGAAGGACGATGGCGAAGCCCATACATGACTTGCGACCGTCGATTTCAACGTGTCCCCACAATCTCCTGAGAAGTTAGATCCCTTTTCTTACTTTTCTATTGTAGTTTGTATTTCTTATATCGGGGATTGGGCCATCTTTTCTCTTTGATGAGTCCAATTGGGATTTCAAAAAAATATATCTTCATTTCAAACTCTTACAAAAAAAAAATGATCTCTCTTTCTCAAGATTCAACTTTGAGAAATTTTGATCCTCTCCTCGTTGAACTTGATAGCTCACAGAAATGTTCGCAACTATCGTTCATATCGGGGATTGGGCCATATTTTCTCTTTGATGAGTCCAATTGGGATTTAAAAAAAAATTATAATTTCAAAAAAAAATTAGTTTTCTCTCTTTTGCATTCAAATTTGAGAAACCTTGGTTCCTTCCCTTCTGAATTTAGCGCTCGCAGAAATGTTGAGCCTTTGTTCGGATTGGAACACCATTCGCTCTCTTTGATGAGTTCATTAAAAACCTTTCAAAAAAAAAAAAAAAAGAGTTTAAAAAAAACACACTAAGGTTCCACCAGTTGCGTTCTTTGACCAAAGTGGATTTATGAAAAGCCTTGTCAAGAGTGTGGAGACAGCTAGACTGTTCGAGGCAAGGGTCCTCCAAACGGGTTCATTAAGTAATCCTACCCTTACCTGGGGGCTGATCTATCTACTAAGGTTTCATAAGATCGAATTGGAAATCTATGTACACCTTTTTAAAAAAAATCCTCTAAAAAAAATCTTAAAAAAAAAAAAAAACTTCTGTCACTTTGAATTCAGAGTTGAGAAATCTTGGTTCTTTCCCTTTCGGATTTAGCGCTCGCAGAAATGTTGAGCCTTGTTCGGAATGGAACACCATTTGCTCTCTTCGATGAATTCAATCTTGACCTTTCAAAAAAAACTTCCGTCACTTTTGAGTTCAGAATTGAGAAATTTTGGTTCCCTCCATTTCGGATTTAGCGCTCGCAGAAATGTTGAGCCTTTGTTCGAAACGGAACACCGTTTGCTCTCTTTAATGAATTCAATCTTGACCCTTCAAGAAAAAAAAACTTCCGTCATTATTGGATTCACATCCGAGAAATTCTGCTTCCTTCCCTTCTGAATTTAGCGCTCGCAGAAATGTTGAGCCTTTGTTCGGATTGGAACACCATTTGCTCTCCTTTATGAACCCAAATTTGACCTTTCAAAAAAATCCCATCTCGTGTCCTTCCCAAGGATGCGATTTGCAACATTTGTGCCTAGCGGTGCTAGTACACCCTTTCAGGGTCTACTGTATTCGCGACAGACACATTTTTATTTCCAACCTTATATCATTTTACCTCGAGTGAGCCTTGCTTCTCTGTAATTTGAATTAAGGTCTACAATTGCTTCTAGCAGTCACTGGAACGCTCACTCTGAGCCTACCATACTTGCATTTTAGAACAATTGTATCCTCTATGGCTTTTTGCCTTTTTCATCGTCCTTGGGTTGGGCCATGTCCCCTCAAGTGTTTTGAAAAGACAAAACCATAGTTGTTCTCCATTTACGATCACCATATTCTTGTGATTACTAATGGATTTGGTCTTGTTTCAGAAGTTTTCCAAAACTAACAATGGCAGCTTCATTGACCATCACTTTCGATGAGAACAAGTACCAGCTTATGCTTCAAGACAAGCAAAATAAGCATAAGCGCCCTGCCAGTTGCCGAAGCGTAATCTCCCTCGACAACTCTCCAAATACCGGGTCAACTTCAACTCCCCGGACCATCGTCTTCGGATCGCTGGGACCATTCCCACTTCCCGTAGAAGACACTGTACCTGCCAAGAAGCAGAAAACCGCCCCGCAACGTGTCACTAAAATGGCACCAAAGGCGAACACCAAGAAGCCTGAAGCCCGTGGCGTTCCCACGAAGCCTCAACCCACAAAAAACCAGGTTTATACCATAACTTGGTCCCCGAGATCTTCACCAAAGCAATGAAGGTCCTAAACATCTGCAAAGCCAACATACCTGGCCCCTCTCAAGGAGAATCAATTCTACCCTCTCTCTTACATGAAAGAGGAGAAACCTACCCTCTACCCAAAAAACAAACAAAATCATCATGAGCCAACTTGCTCCTACAAGCCCAAAATTAAATCCTCCATTGTTAGGCCTATGCAAAAACATGCCGAAGCCTGCACTCCTGCGAGTCAACCCTTCATCTCAACAGGGGCCGAGCTCGCAAAATTCAAGTCTTTATTGCGACAGGCAAAGGACCGCGTCCAGATTCTGTCCTTGCCAAGCTTCAAAGAAGACAAACTCGACTGCTGCGCACGAGGGACTACATCCTTCATCGCCAGAGCCCAGCCAGAGCTGACTGAAGCTCAAATTTGCTCGTCGTATGCGTCGCCGCACTGCATATCGACAAAAGAGACTCGAGAAACAAAGAACTCAGCGTTCTACTCTCCACATCTCAAACAAATGGGTCGAAAAAGAAAGACCCGACCAATTCGTTGCTGTTCATATGGTTGGCAAAACCAGAAAACGCCAGAAGTCAGCAACCAAAATCAGTGTTAGACGTCCAGTGACTCGCAGCGTCTCTCGGACAATAACACATCTGGAAGAATCTTCCACTCCTCCAAGAAAAGAACACCGGAGTAACCACTCCTCAGATTTTTCATCCAGAAGAATGAGCCCCAGCTCAGTCACCGGGACGATTTGTTTCGAATCCCGAGGGATGAACGTCTTGGCTACAAGTTCTGAGCCGCCTCCACAGCATGACGATGTGACCGCATGCATCCAGCAATTGGAGCAAGGACAACAAAGAATTGAGGCTTTGATGGAAAACCTCATTCTCACTCTACAGCGTCCACCTAACAATGAAACCCCTCCGAATCATGAAAATGACGAGGGCAATGCAGAAAATAATGAGTTTCACGCCCTTACCAGAAAGGACGTGGACGATATCCTCGCAAAAGCAAAAGAAGAGGATACATTGAAGGAACATGGGATCAAGCCACCCTACCGTTTATGGATGGACTCGGTTCCGTTCCCTGCAAAATTCAAGCAACCTACTTTCTAGACATATATTGAGAAAGGTTCAGCCAGACAGCATGTCATCCATTTCAAGATCCTGACGGGAGCCATTGCGGATCAAGATGCCCTCAAGATTCGCCCCTTTGCAAGTACCCTAAAAGGTACAACCTTTGATTGGTACTCCACTCTGCCAGAGAACTCCATTCGGAACTGGGCTATGCTGGAGACACGCTTCTTGACCACTTCCAAGGTGAGGATCATCCTGTTACTATGGCTCAACTCTTCAGCCTAAAACAGGGAGAGAATGAGTCAACATACGACTTCATTCACAAATGGAAGGCAATGGCATACAAATGCTCAGATGTGTTGCCATAAGCGTCGCTGGTCGACATCTGTCGTAACAATATGAGAGCAAAAATTCGCTCCATGATCATCGGCAACAAATCAAAGAACCTGGGGGAACTCCTCGAAGCTTCCATAGAAGCTGAAATGGTGATCAAAGACCTCAACAGTCAAAAATCATCAAAGAAAGAGCCGACTGCTATTACAACCTCAAAACCAAAGAAAAAGGAGGTTCTCAATGTGCAGACTAAGTCAGCTCCTCAGTAGCCAAAGAAACCTGAAAACAAAACTGCAGGTAAAAGGCCTAAACTCTCTGATGCCTTCAAAGAACGTGTAGAAAAGAAATATCCGTGCGATGAAGATGTTGAAGAAATCTTTGAGGCTCTCCTAGCAAATGGCAAACTCATTTTGCCAGAGCCCAAAAGACCGGGAGATGTTGGCAAAACCAATGATCCCCGATAGTGTCCATACCATCAGATGATCTCATATCCTCTCAATCAATGCTTTGTTGTGAGAGAGAAGATCAATGAGATGTGGAAAAACGGAGTTATAACTTTCAACAAAAACTACGGCTCCACTTCTGTCAAATGGTGTCATGTGGGCAAGTTTCAAAATCACCGAAGAAGAAGACCATTACTTCATTCAAGGTGATTAAAATGGCTCAAGCATCCCAAGAATTGGTTCCCTATCCAACATCAGATGGACAACCTATATGGGTGCATCCCGATCTCATAGATGATGAGATCGTCAAAACAAAGCCGACCGCTCAGCAGCGAAGGCAAGCCAAAAGACAGCTCCGCAAGCTCAAACAGCAGCAGAGGTCTCAACCAAAACAAGAAGTCCTTGAAAAAGCAGAAACTTCTTCCACTGCTTCACTAGGGACGACGGAAGAATCTCTTCCCAAAACCTCCAAGGCGGTAAGAAAATTCACTCTTGATGATTTCATGCCACCTCTATACAAAAATGGAAATATGCAGGGGGCATCATACTCTTGCAACTCGGTAGTTGGATTCTCCATAAATGGATACGAGTCCAGTGATACTGCCAGTGATATAGATGAGTGGGAAGAATCCTTTGAAACAGGAGAATACCTCTCCGACGAGGAATGGATTCCCGAGTCTCATCTTATGCCAGTAATCTGGTATAACCCATTGCAACCACAAGGATCTTGGTCTAATGATGAAGAAGACCAGGACCCTGTTCAAGAAAACGCTATCGATCCAGCACCAGCAAATGCTTCAGTGGAACCCAACATGGGCAAACCACAAGGAGCAAATGACGAAGAAGATTTGGCTCCCATGCCTGATCTTGAGGAATATGCAAGAATCTTGCAACATCTTGCCATAGAGCAGGAGCAGGATCGCATCAATCTTCGTCATGATCCAGAACCGAAAGTCCCTGAAAATCAAAGGGAACTTTCTCCCTCAACTCCTGAAAATGGAGAAAACAGTTGGATTGATGATCCTCTCACATCTGAGGATGAGTCCGATTCCCAACATTCTGCACTGGGGGCATCTCCTGTCAGGATAACCTGCAATGCAATAGCTCAGAACGACAGTGGCTCTGAAGCTTCCGAAGACACGTACTCCCCAACCGGTAGCGTATCTTTCGGAGCTACATCCTCTCAGGTGACTTCTACTGAGATAACATCCTCTCAGCCCTCGTCTCCTGAAGCTGTGACATCAGAACTCAAGCCTCTCCCGATTGATCATCTTGAAGAAACTTCTGCCAATGAAATTTTCATCGATGAAAACTCAGTCAATTGGTCCCAGATACCCGATCCCACGGGCGATGTCTGGGCTAATAAAGAAAAGTTGCCGGCTGTTGTTCAGGACTTGTTCCCGGAAATTGCACCATGTAACACAATTACTGAAGACACCAATGCTGTTACAGAGACGTCTTCAGCAAAGGATCAACCCCTTGATCCTGAGGGTGATCTTCCAAAAGAAGACCAGTCTCTAGAAACTCTTGAAGTTGGTAGAGGTACTCGTTCTGACTGGGATTACCACAAAAATCACAATCAACCCTCTTCTTCTTATGTAAATCCTTCGGGAAAGGAAGTTGTAAGCGCCCCAAGTGGCAATAATAATGAAAATACTGGCCGGAAGGAGGCTTTCAAGTACTACTTGATTGAGCACTTCAAACACATATCTGCACGTCTGCACATCCTTGACTTATTGCGAATGTCTCCATAAACTCGTGATAGTCTCATTTCAGAATTACAAAAGCCGAATGCGGATGTCGACAAACATGCCCCACAAGTCCTACAAATTGAAATGGACTATAGGGTCAAAAAATCAAATACTCCCTCGAAGGGAGAAAAGAAGAAAACTGAGGGATCAAGCAATGAATGCCTCTCGGTACAAAAAGCAGCAAGTGCAACAATTGCCTTTGACAAGGATGACCTCTTCCTAGGCGAAACAAAGCACAACCGTCCCTTGTACTTTACGGGGTACGTCAAAGAAATGCCAGTACACAGAGTTCAGATCGATCCAGATTCTGCACTCAACCTCATCTCTACTTCGGCACTCGAAGAGCTAGGCATCCCACCTAGCAAACTGAGTCACACGTCCGTATCCATCTTCGGATATGATGGTAGCGCTCAAAGGCCGATCGGCAAAATCAGGTTCAAATTGCAAATCGGTGATCTTATTTCTGAAGTCACCGTGTATGCAATAAAGACCCCTTCATGCTACAATATACTCCTTGGACGCCCCTGGATACATGAGAATGGTGTCGTCCCTTCAACTCTACATCAGTGCATCAAGTTCATTGGCGACGATGGCTTGATACATCGAGTATTCACAGATAAAAACCCTTTAAAGGCAAGGATGTCCATTTTGCAGATGCTCAAACGTACAAAGATGGAAAAGAAGAACAGGAGGAAAAAGAAATTCACTTTGCCAACAGTCTCTAGAAAGATAAAAGCAAGGCTCCTCAGTAATCATCGGAGGTAAACAAACCCTCCACCAAACTCGAAGTAAGCGGTCAAGCTCCCTTCGTCATCGACAAAGTCTTCTCCAACGGTGCATACGCTCTTCTAAACATGGAAGGAGACAGATGTATGCTACCCATCAACGGCAAGTTCTTGAAGCGGTACAACCCTTGAAGACTTCCTCAAACGGGTCAGAGCAATATCTACACGGCTAAAGCGTATTTCTAAGAAAAATCAAATCCAAAATCCAAGTTTAGGAGCCTCTTCCCAGACTTGACCAAAATCTTCGATCCTTGAACCCAAAATTCATGGTTTGAAACAAAAACCAGGACTCAGGAATTTTCACCCTAGTCTACCTTGGCTTTGATAACCTAAATGGTTTTAAGCCAAAATTTATGACCCTCGTGTCTCTGAACAAAAAATGGTTTTTTAGAAACCGCGGGGAAGCGACACTTAGTCGATACTCGCAAAACCCAAATAATCGGAAGGATGCGAACCCATTCGATACTTCCAAAACCCAAAATCGCAAGGAAGCGAACCCCATTCGCTACTTGTAAAATTTCAAAAATCGTGGAAAAGCAACATACCAGTTGATATCCACAACCCAAATTTCAAAAATCGTGGAGAAGCAACATACCAGTTGATATCCACAACCTAAATTTCAAAAAACCGTGGAGAAGCAACATACCAGTTGCTATCCACAACCAAAATTTCAAATGGTTCGAGAAAACCTCAAATTTCAAAAATCGCTGGGAAACGACACCAAGTCAGTACCCGCAAAACCAAAAGTTTTGGGAAAAGCAGGGAAGCGACGCTTAGTCGATACTTGTACCCCAATTCGTGAGGAAGCGACATTCCATCGATACTCGCAAAACCCAGCCCGCGAGGAAGTGACATTCCATTAATACTCGCAAAACCGAATGAGCAAGGAAGCGACATTCCATCGATACTTGTAAGACCATTCAGCGGGGAGGCGACATTTAGTCGATACCTGCATTTTGAAAACCAAAACCCGGCTATAAACGCCAAAATCCAGCTATAAACGCCAAAATCCGGCTATAAATGCCAAAAATAAAAAAAAATTTCGGCTATGAACGCCAAAATCGGCTTTCATGCCAACAAAACAAAACTTGGTTTTCAAGAAACTCGGCTATAAATGCCAAAATCCGGCTATAAACAACAAAAATCGGCTATAAACGCAAAAAAAAAAAAAAAATTTCGGCTATAAACGCCAAAAGTCGGCTATAAACGCCAAAATCGGCTTTCATGCCATACAAAAACTTTGGCTCTCATGCCACAAACAAAAAACCTTGGCTCTCATGCCACAAACAAAAATTTTGGCTCTCATGCCACAAACAAAATTTGGCTCCCATGCCACAAAATGAAATTCGGCTTTTATACCATTCCAAAATTCGGCTTTCACGCCATCCAAAAATTTTGGCTCCCATGCCGCAAAACAAATTTTGGCTCTTACGCCACAAAATTAGGCTTTCATGCCATCCAAAATTTCGGTTTTCAAACCATCAAAAAATCAGGCCTTTCGCCACAAAATTGGCTTTCATGCCCAAAACAACCCTTTGACAAAAGATTTTCACAAAATGACAACCTTTTGATCAAATTCTTAAACAAACATTCCCATCAAACTTTTGCTCAAAATTGTTTTCATCAAAAAATGATTTAAGTGAAAGGAAGAGGATACAAAATATTGTACCAAAATTGTTTATACATGGAGGTACCAAAAAAGGAAGAAGAAAAGAGTTTGTTATAACTCAGGAGCTCAATCCGACATGGTCTTTAACTAAAGGTTCAACTCCTCAAGCAGACCCTTGGCCTTCACTTCCAAAGTTTTTAGGCCACGCTTCTTCAAAATGTCTCCATAAAACGCGGCCGAATGCCGTGACCCATCTGCAGCACGAGGAAGTTCTTCCCAGAGGACCTGCCACTGCTCATGCTCCTGAGTCTTCCTCCGGACATTACCTTCAGCTTCCTCAACCTGGCGAATGAGAGTCCCCTCCTTGTCACGAGCCTCCACAATGGCGGTCCATTTGGCAGCAGCCTCTTCCTCTAAAAGATCAAGACGTTGCCTAGCCTCGACGACCTCCTTATCAAGGCGGTCCAAGTCTTGCTTCAGCCCCATGATGAATAACTCGGTAACGTTTTTCTCCCGAACGATCTGCCTCCGAGTCTTCGTGACCTCAGTCAGCTCAGCTTTGACTTTGCTGGAAGGTTTTATAAACATCTCATCAAAGAAGTCACCATCTGGGAAACTCTTGGTCTCAGTCCATTTGTTTCCCAAGGTGATGATCTCCTCAACAAAATCATTGGCACTTGCGATGTCCAGACCGACTTCTTTGCTATCAGCGAGGATGTCCTGCACATGCTTGATCATGCCAAAACCAGCTTCCAAATGACCTGAAGAAAGAGTCTCAACCCATGAGCTCAAGACAGTCTTCAACACCTTCCTTGCATACTGAAGGTGCGGTGCAGATGAGGATTCGCCATGCTCTGGTGCCCAACTGCCCACGTCATGCTCCATTGGAAGATTAATCAATAAACTCTTTCCAACAGAAGAAGCTGACTCATTGAAAGTGGAAGAAGCCCCTACTTCTGCATCAGCCGCAGGTATCCCCTGTTCTGGCTTTGAGGAAGACGGAGGAATCTCTCCTGCTGCTTCACAATCTGTCAAAGAAAAAAAAGAAAAGACAAAAAGGTGTGAATATGATCTTGTCAAAAATATATCAAGATTATTATTTCAAATATACTTGCTTCGACGACCGGCGGAGTACTCTCTGCCTCTTTGAGCTCATCCAAAGCATCGTCAAAAGTTGCGTCCATGGATGGCTCGAAATCGTCAGAATCCTCTGGCAAGTCAGCTGACAAGAAAACAAAAGCTATATGTTAGCAAATGGCAACACAAAAAAAAAAAAAGAAAAAAAAAGCCAAAGCAAATCATACCAGGTGAAGGATCTGGAACCACTCCAGAGTCCCTGGGCTCTTCCTCAGATGCCACGACTGGATCCGTCATCGCCTCATCAGCAGGAACCTTAGGCATCACCAGGTCATCGTCCTTTGCTAAAAAAAAAAAAGAAAGGCAGCAAATCAAAACAAAGTCTTTCACAAAAAAAAGGGAGAAGAAACAAAGGAAAAAAAGAGGATCATACCAGCTGTCTCCTCTTCTCTGCTTCTCTTCTCCGGAGGCTCGTCAGCATCCTCAGACACCTCCTCAGCAATGGTGAGAGGAACTTGAAGATCAGAAGGACTATCGTGCCGTCTCATGTTACGGCGTTGTCCTCCCTCCTCTTGTCTCGGCGGGTCAATCTGCTTGACGATCTTGCCCCACTATCAACATGAGGCCTCTCACAAGAGTCCTCACTGGATGGTCTACTTTTCTCAGTAGACTCCATGGAAGCCTTCGTATGCTCTGCCTATATCATAGCATCAATCTCGGCCTCCTCCTCCTTCAGCTGTCTCAAGACCTCACCAGGAATCCCCTGTGCAGCTCCTGATCTGATGATGTCTTGCCCGTTGAGAAAGCCTATCTTGTGCTTCTCTACAGAAAGGAAGGCCAAAACTTCCTCCCGACGGACACCATCCGATTTGCCAAGACCCTTCCCAGGAGATTGCTTAATATCGAGCTCTTTCTTGGAAAGCCACCGGTGCACTGAGAAGCTCTCCACGAACCACTTCGTGAAGCCAGCAGTCCGGAAGGTGGGCAGCTCAGGATAGGAAATCATGGCGGTAGTGTCCTCGGCACTATAAAAAGCCCATGCATTTCTCTCATCCTGTAGACCTCCAAAACGCTTCACCATGCTCGAAGGCGCTCCAACAACGCCTTGAGAGAAGCCAAGCTGCAATGCAAAACGCGAAGGGACATACGGTTGGATATCAACGAAAAGATGTCTGCGGTACACCATCATACCAACCCGTATGTTGAAGAGCCACCTCTTCTCCGCGTCCGTCAAAGCATAGTGTCTTCCCGACCCTGCCCTGGTCGAATCACGGGAGACACCAAAGTCAAAAGCCTTCTTCCGCAAACCCGGAGAAAGCTTCACCGAAGACTGCCCAATCTCAACGTCCCTAAATCGTCGGATCCTTAAACGGGCAGATAAAAGTGATTCGAGAACGGCTGTCCCTCTAGCCAAACGAATCATAAAGGGATCTTCGTCCTGTGCAACTCCCAAACGATGGAAGCTAGGATAGTGGTATGCATACCACGAATAAAAGATATGGGCAGAAAACACCATGTTCATGGGAAGCCCAAGCCGAACCAGGAAAGCAGCAGCCTGCAGTTCGGTACACAAATAGGAGTAAAGAGCAGGTACCAAAGCCAGCCGCTCTCCAAACGCCATCTGACAAGCCGGAAAAATACAGTGCGACCTGATGTGCGTCCCATCTCCTCCAGCAAAAACAGCCTCACCCAGCGAGTAAGTGAGGTAAACAGCGAGATCTCTCCGCAACGCAATGTCAGGACAAATGGCATCCGTGCTTGCGAAGAACTTCTTCAAATCTTCTCGCATAGCAGCGATCTTCTTCAAACTTGATGCTTTAGCCCTAACATCCTGGGCCATGCCATCAGAAGAATCCCCGCTGTCAAAAAAGTTGGAGCTGCAACTTTTCCAACTGCTGCATCTAACTTTCGAGCCCTCCTTCTCCTTAAAAAAATCATAGAAGGCGACGAGCTGAAAGTACACAAGCCTAAACTCCTCAGACTGCTCCTCAAGGACGCTGTCAATAGGCATAAACTCCTCATAGAGTTTGCCGAGGATAGGCAATCCGGTGATGGCGCTCAGTTCCTTCAAAGAAAAACCAATCTCACCATTTGTCACAATGAAGGTGTTGGTTTGTGGAAGGAATGACTCCAGCATGGCCATGAAAGCCTCATCGGAGAAAACGACGGTTTGCTGAAAAGCGCGAACCGCATCAAAAATCTCGGCCTCCCGAAGAACGGCCTCACCAATCCTCAGGGTGTGATCAGTCCATGATTCCCAGCTCGAGTCAGCACTGAAACGGCCACGAAGTCGAAAAGGCTTCACCCAATTGCTGCCGTCACTCCGAAAAATGCCAAGGCCCACCGGTCTCAAATCGATCGATGGATGATCAAAACCTTGGTAGTCACTGGCTGGCATCAACTTGTCCATACGGACAGGTGGCTTCTCTGCAAAACCGGAAGGTCCACCAACAAAAACCCCGGTCTTGATCACACTGGTCCTCTTCACCCAGCTTGAAGGATCTTCCCTCTTAGGGCACGTGGGAGAAAGGCTCAGGATCGAGATGGTCCGATCGAAAGACGACCGGGTAGAAATAGTTCTCTCTTCACCATCTGCTGTGTAAGAGAACCGAAAACATCTCCTTTGGGATGTCAAGTCGTCGTGGACTGCATCACCGAAGAAGAAGGTATGCTTGAGCACAACGCTCTGATCGTCCGTAACCCAAGGACGGCTGCTTACCATGATCTTATAGAACTCCTCATCTTTGAGAGCGATCAATCGCTGTCTCATCTCATCACGATTGAGGGAATCACACTCTTCCAAGTTCTTCTCAACAAACTGGACCTTCTCCCAAGCCTGCTGAACGGCAGCATTGGAAGATCTAGCAGACCGACGAGGTGCGTCAGTAATAGGACCTTTACCCTTGTTCGTTCTAGAAGAACTGCCTGTAAAAGATAGAAGAGAAAAGATCAATCAACATCAAAATGACAGAATTCTGCTACAAAAAATTCTAGCAAAATTTTGACATGGTTCCGGGGCAATTCCAAAGAAAAGGAAAATACTCCGAAAAAGACAGGAAGCCTGAAGATGAGCTCAACATCGCTGCGAGCTCATAGTCAGTGGAGAATTCTCAAAGAAGGCTGGAACTCAACATCGCTGCGAGAACAAGCCAATCTCATCAAACTTCCGTAAAATCTGGAAAAGAGCTCAACATTGCTACGAGCTTCAGAATCCAAAAATTGCAAACTCCCTCAAAATCCAGCAAGACCGAAAAAGAGCTCAACATCCCTGCGAGCTAAAAATCCCAATACTTGCAAAAGATTTTCAGGTATGCATCATCATACTTCCAAATTCATTTACAAAAATCATGCATCAAAGAATATCATCATGCATTAGATGCTAAAAAAACCTCGACCAAAGTTTGACCAATTCCAACCCAATTTGGTCAAAACCAATCAAACTTTGTCGAAGTCAAAAATCACGTTGGCTTGGCCTAGAGACTCTAGCCTTCTATCTTGATGCATCAAACAAAAAAAAAAAATGCATACATATTGAAATTCCATAGCCTCATTATCATAGTGAGCAAACAAGGAAAAAGAAAAAGAAAGAGAGAGAGAAAAAAATCTCAACAAAAAAAAAAAAATTTAGCCCGCAGGCCATGGCCCACTGCCACGTGGCAGTACGGTCAGGTCCGTACAGCCAGGAGAAAAACAAAACAAAAAAAAAAAAAAAACAGCAAAAAAAAAATTGAAAGGAAAAACGCTGAAAAAAAAAACAGAAATTAGCGTAAAAAAAAAAACAGAGAACAAAAAAAAATACGCTGACAAAAAAAAAAAAAAAAAAGAAGGGGAAAATCAGCGAAGAAAAAAAGAAGTAAAGAAAAAAAAGCACACGAAAAAAAAAAGAAGAAAACCGTGAGGAAAAAAAAAGAGCGAAAAAAAAAAGAAAAGAAAGAAGGAGCACGAAAAAAAAAAAGAGAGAAAAACATGCTTGAAGAAAAAAAAAAAAGAAAAAAAGAGAGAAGAAGAAGAAGAAGAAAGAAAAGAAAAGAAAAAGAAGAAGAAAAAAAAAATGAAGAAGCTATTTTCTACAATGGATATTCTTGAGGAGGAAGAATACTTACTTGAAGCCATTGATGGAGAAGACGAAGAAAAGCTTGGAGATCCTTGAAGAAGAGAAAGCACTTCTTATCTTGGAGAGCACTCTTGAAAATTTCTTGCAAAAAGAAAGCAATAGAGCAAAAGCACCAACCCTGTTGGTTTTATAGAGGAGAGCAAGCCAAAAGAGGAAATAAGGAAAAAGAAAGGAGGTAAATGCTAAAATTTAGCTACTTTCCCAAAAAGAAAGATATTTTGAGAGAATCTTTCCACAAAAAGAAAACTTGAGAAATTCCCTCCAAGTAAAGATATTTTTAGATATTCTCTACACAAAAGAGATATTTTTAGATATACTTTACAAAAATGACACCATATGAGATCTAGGCCATCTCCAAAGCCTAAGGTCCCATGGGTTAGCCCATATGAGCCAGGTTTGACCACCTAGGCACTAAAAGTGGCTTTTTAGTCAAAATATTCCTCTTACCAAGAGCAAAAAAAAAAAAGAAGAAAAAAGCAAAAAAAAGGGTCCCATGCCTCTTTTGAGTTGATGGGACCATTCAAAAAAAAAAGAGAAAAGAAAGTCTCATGAGTTTCCAAAAACCAAACCATCCAACCTCATGAACCAAATTGAGCCAAAATCTTGAAATTGACATTTCACAAAACCAAATGCCGGTCCCCTAGCTCGCCACATACAGCTTGTTAGGTCACAAGTCCAAAACCAAAATCAAAATCCAAACCAAACCAAAACCAACAAATCAAATCTGACCCCCTAACCTGCCACATACAGCTTGTTGGGTCACAAGGTCAAAATCAAAATCAAATCCTGACCCTCTAACTTGCCACATACAACTTGTTAGGTCACAAGGTCAAAAACCAAAATCCAAAATCCAAAATCCAAATACCCCATGTCATTTTCAAAACTTTGCCTTGAGATGGTGTGCGATCCCTCTCACTACCATAAAATTCCCCCGGAAACTCAGAAGGGAATTCAAAAAAAAAAAAATGCTTAAGACTCTTGGTCAAGTTGGAATCTCTCCTCTAAGTTTCTCTTCGAGGCACATCGACTCCAAAAGCTACTCGTCGCTGTATCTCGAGGGGGCATTTGTTGACACCAAAAAAGTCACTATGTCTCCTCAACATCAAGAAGCCTCGTGAAGCTGCATCCTGCTATAAAACAGGCAAGGCTACTTCAAGCATCAGATCTTTTCAGAATCAGACAGAAACTGAGAGATCCTTCAAGACAGATAAAAGACGGGTACACCTGAGGTTTCGGGCCATTCTGACAGCGTTTGGCCTAACTTCACTGCTCCGACAGCTAAACAAGCGCTCCTGGCGGCGACATCATCAAAGACACAAAAACTTTGATCACAGCCTACAGATGACTCCAGAATGTCTCCATGCCAAATTTCAAGTCAAACCGACAACGTTTGACCCTCCATCAATGCTTGAGCAGTAAAATCAAGCCTCCCGGCGGCGGGAACCACCGAAGCCATCACTCATCAAACAAAATACATGAGTGGCTTCAACATGCTTCCAAAAGGCTGCACGTCGAATTTCAGGTCATTCCGACAACGTTTGACCAGGTTTCGATGCTCCGACAGAAAATCAAGCCTACCGGCAGCGGAGAAACTCGGGACCATGACATCCAAAACGGAGCCCATGGAACGTCTCAAAATGACTCCAATAGGCTCCCCATCAAATTTCAGGTCAATCGGACATCGTTTGACCACATATCAAAGCTCGGCATTTTCCCGCAGTAAAATCAACTGAATCATCGATGGGACCCCAAACGGATCTAAAACTCAAATAAGAGCCCATGGTTGGTCCTATCCACTCCTCAAGAAGCTTCACCTCAATTTTCAGGTCATTCCGACATCGTTTGACCTAGTTTCAACTCTTGACGGAAAATCGGCTACAAAGTCTTCGGCTTTCCCGAAAAATGGGAAACTTTGTGCTCCGATTTCGAGCGGGTTCTCGTCAAGTTTTTGTTGACACCAAAAATGTCACTTTGCCTCTTCAACATCAAGAAAGCTGCATGAAGTCGCAACCTGCCATAAATAGGCAATGCAATTTCTCCAAAAAATCAAATCTTGTCAGAATCAAACAAAAACTGCAAGATCCTTCAAGATAGCCAAGAGAAGAGTACACATGAAGTTTCGGGCCATTTCGACAACATTTGGCCTAACTTCACTTCTCCGACAGCTAAACAGGAGCTCTCGGCGGCGACATCATCGGAGACGTCAAAACTTCGATCAGAACCTACAGATGACTCCAGCATGTCTCAAAAGGGCTCCATGCCAAATTTCAAGTCAAACCGACAACGTTTGACCCTCCATCAATGCTCGAGCAGCAAAATCAAGCCTCCCGGCGGCGGGAACCACCGAAGCCTTCGCTCATCAAACCAAGTACATGAGTGGCTTCAACATGCTTCCAAAAGGCTGCACGTCAAATTTCAGGTCATTCTGACAACGTTTGACCAGGTTTCGATGCTCCAAGAGAAAATCAAGCCTACCGGCGGCGGAGCAACCCGGGACCATGACATCCAAAACGGAGCCCATGGAACGTCTCAAAATGACTCCAATAGGCTCCCTGTCAAATTTCAGGTCAATCGGATATCGTTTGGCCACATATCAAAGCTCGGCATTTTCCCCGCAGCAAAATCAAGTGAAGCATCGACGGGACCCCAAACGGCTTCAAAACTCAAACAAAAGCCTATGGTTGGTCTTATTTATTGCTCAGGAGGCTTCACCTCAAATTTCAGGTCATTCCGACATCGTTTGATCAAGTTTCAGCTTCTGGCGGAAAATCAGCAGCTCTACGCGACAAAGTCTTCGGCTTTCCCGGAAAATTGGAAACTTTGCACTCTAAAAATGCAAGGATTCTCATCAGGTTTTCTACAGGGAAATCAAGCCAATAAATGAGAAGAAATGTCAGGAAAAATACAGAAGAAAACGGCGACGAAAAAGACCACAAAACGGACCAAAAACAGGGGAAAAACCCCCAGGGTCGCAGCCTGCGACCATGGCCCAGGGTCGCCGGCGACCCCGGCCCATGGTCGCCGGCCCATGGTCGCCGGCGAACATGGAAGTCCGGGTCACCGGATTTTCGCCGGTGACCCGTTTTTCCGTCTTTTTTCGCGTTTCGCGCACTTTGGCCCCTGTGGTTTCCTGAAAATGTGATTTTTAGTGCTTGAAATTGACTCATGTCCGCCGACATCCGTCAAAATCACGGGTCAACCTCCAAAAGTATCAAAATCAACATTGATCGCCAACCGGTCGACCAAAAAAGTGTACTTTCCGCCCGATCGATCGAAAAATCGACAGGACAGATGTCACCGGCCCGCTCTTAGCTATCACTGTCTGAAGTTACATGTTCATCCGATGTCGATCAGCATGAAGATCCATCGATGATCATCGCCAGAAGAATTCCAGAAGACACGGCACGGCCCGCGACTCTTCGACTGCTCGGCGACCAATTAATGTGGTTAATTGACTAGCTTTATTGCAGTCATTAATTCATTTCTTTGGACGGCCCAATCAGAAGCAAGCATTTGGGAGTTACAAGTCAATTGAGTCATGGCATTTAACCCATGAAACTCCTCCCATTATGGTAATTAAGGTGATTAAAAGCCCTTAATCTCCATCGGCCAATCAGATTCAAGGAAAAAGGAGTTACAAAATCAAAGAAATAAATCTTGTAACTCCTCCCATTAAAGCCATTAAAGCCCATAAACTCTCCTAAATGGCTACCAAAAGCCTATAAATAGGAGAGCATTCCATTGAAATCAGGATCAGAAAAAAAGAGATCGGATAAAAAAAAAAAGAGATCGGATCGGAAGAGAGCGGAAAGAATCCAGAGAAAGAAAAAGAGAGAAAAACTCTGCTGAAGTTCTGCACCAGCCACCACTACAAGGTGACAAAAGTCCCTTGGGGGGCACCCCCCCCCCAAGGTCCTTGCCTTCTCCCGCTGCCTCCAATGGCTTAGACGTGGCTTTTCAGCCCGTCTACTTAGCTTTTTATTGGACATAGGACCTTCTCTTGGTCTTTGTCCTCTAAAAACCTGAGGTTATAGCCAAGCCAAGCGAATCAAGAGCATCCTCTGTTCTCATCTGCATGGATGATGGCGAAGCCCATACATGACTTGCGACCGTCAATCTGAACGAGTCCCCCACAATCTCCTGAGAAGTTAGATCCTCATTTTCTTGCTTTTCATTGTAGTTTGTATTTTTCTAAAAGAGACAAAAATCACAACTCTTGTCTTTCATTATTGATGAGAATTGTAAATCGGCTATAAACGCCAAAATCGGCTATAAATGCCAAACAAAATCGCCTTTCACGGCAAACCAAGAAAATGTCTCTTTTCTTAAATATTTGTGCAATGGAAAACTTGAAAGAAGTTGATTTCCTTTTTACTTGCGAAGGTTGATCTCCGGATTACCACTTGCAATTCCAAGTAAAATAGAAAATCTGGCACACCCACACAAAGAAATGTTGATGCACGCTTCAGGCCCGCCAGGGCGCGAAAGGGCCGGACCCGACGGACTCCCACGTTCCGCCGACCCCGGTAGCCGCCCCACGGCGCCTCGGAGCGCGTTCCATCAAGCTGGCACACCCGGTGGGACACGTTCATTTGAGAACACGGTGCTCGGAAATGAAATATTTGCATAGCATACTTTTTGCTCTATGCTTATACTTCTTTTCCAGATTCCTTGGCTACTTTCTAGCTGGTAGCCTATGTTAGATTTTGCATCCTAAAAAAAATGAGATGGGATTTTTTGGAAATTTCTATTTCTTTGAGTTTGTTTCCATTCTTTCTCTTTTCAAAAAAAAATAAAAAAAAATCAGTCTTCTTAGTTTGAATTCAAAATTGAGAAACTTTGATCCTATCCTATCGTTCTTTGGTGCTTGCAGAAATGTTGAGCCCGTTCGACTAAGGTTTTGGACCATCGTTTCTCTTCGATGAGTTCATTAGAGATTTCAAAATAAATAAATAAATAAAAAATCAGCTTTCTTAGTTTGGATTCAAAATTGAGAAACTTTGATCCTATCCTGTCGTTCTTTGGTGCTTGCAGAAATGTTGAGCCCGTTCGACTAAGGTTTTGGGCCATTGTTTCTCTTCGATGAGTCTATTTGGGATTTTTATAAAAAAAAAAAAGGACATAGACCACTAAGGTTAAACCAATTGCGTTCTTTGATCACGATTGATTCAAGAAAAGCCTTGTCCAGAGTGTGGAGACAGCTTGACTGATCTAGGCAAGGGTCCTCCAAACGAGTTCATTAAGTAATCCTACCCTTACCTGGGGGCAATTCTATCAATTGAGGTTTCATAAGACCGGGTTAGGAGGCCTATGTGTACTTTCTCGTCTTTAAATCTTAAAAAATTAAAATCAAAATAAAAAAAAATAAAAAAAAAGATTTTCAAAAAAAAATCAAAAAAAAATAAAAAAAATAAAAAAAAAAGATTTTCAAAAAAAAAATCTTAAAAAAAAATTTTCAAAAAAAAAATAAAAATAAAAAAAATAAATAAAAATATATTTTTAAAAAAATAAAAATAAAAAAAATAAAAATAATAAAATAAAAAAAATCAATTCAAAAAAAAAATCTCCAAAAACTCGTCACTTTTGATTTCAGATCTGAGAAATTTTGGTTTTTTCTTTTCTGAGCACTGGCGCTCGCGGAAATCGCCGAGACCGTGTTCAGATCAGAATACCATTTGCTCTCCTTGATGGAACCAATCTTGACATTTCAAAAAAAAAAAAAACTCGTCACTTTTGGATTCAGATTCGAGAAATTGTGGTCTCTTCCCTTCTGAGTACTGGCGCTCGCGGAAATCGTTGAGCCCGTATTTGAATCGGAATGCCACCTGCTCTCTTTGACGAATCCATTTCTGACCTTTCAAAATAAAGAATCCCATCTCATGGATGCGATCTCCAACATTTGTGCCTAGCAATACTGGTACGCCCTTTCAAGGTCTACTGTATCTGTGACCGGCACATTTGTAACTCCTACCTTATATTCTTCTTATCTCGAGCAAGCCCTGCTTCTCGATAAGTCGAATTTAGGTTTACAATTGCTTCTAGCAGTCACTGGAACGCTCATTCTGGGCTCACCATACTTGTTGTCAGAACAATTGTACCATCTATGGCTTTTTACCTTCTTCATGTCGCTTGGGTCATATCCCTTGAGCGATTTGAAAAGACAACCATAGAAATTCCCATTTATGATCATTATATTCTTGTGATTACTAATGGATGTGGTCTTGTTTCAGAAAACTTTTTTCGAAATTAACAATGGCAGCCTTAACCATTATCTTCGATAAGAACAAGCACCAACTCATGCTTCAACAGAAGCAAACCGAGCGCACTTACAAGCACCCTGCCAGCTGCCGAAGCGTCAACTCCCTCGGCAACTCTCTGAACTCCGGGTCGACCTCGACTCCCCGGACCATCGTCTTCGGGACACTGGGACCATTCCCACTTCCCGAAGAACAAGCTGCGCCTGCTAAAAAGCAGAAGATCGCCTCTCAACGTGTCACTCCCGTGACACCAAAGGCGAGCGCCCAAAAGCCCGAAGCCCGCGGCACCCCCGCGAAGCCTCGACCAACAACCAACCAGGTCTACCCTAAGACTTGGTCTCCAAGACCTTCCCCAAAACAAAGAAGGTCTCAAACTTCCACCAAGCCAGCATACCTGGCCCCACTCAAAGAGAACCAGTTCTACCCTCTTGCCTACATGAAAGAGGAGAGACCCATCTCCAACCTGACTCCCAAGTCAACCCAGCATGAGCCGGCTTGTTCCTACAGGCCCAAAATTAGATCATGCATCACCAGGCCTCTACAAGCACCTGCCAAGGCCTACACTCCTTCAGTTCGACCCTTCATTTCTACAGGGGCCGAACTCGAAAGGTTCAAAGCTTCGCTGCAATAGGCAAAGGACCGGGTCCAGATCCTGTCCTTGCCTAGCTACAAAGAAGACAGGCTCGGCTGCTGCGCCCGAGGGAGCACATCCTTCATCGTCAGAGCCCAGCCAGAGCTGACTGAAGCTCAAATCGCTCGTCGAGCACGCCGCCGTGCATCATATCGACAAAAGAGACTAGAGAAGCAACGATCCAGCCTCCTACACTTCAAGTCTCCCACAAATGGGTCGAAAAAGAAAGACCCGACCAAGTTGCTGCCATCTATATGGTTGGAAAAACCAGAAGACGCCAAAGGTCAGCATCAAAAATCCATGTCCGACGTCAGGTGACCCGTAGCGTCACCAGGACACAAAGACATCCCGAAGAATCTCCTGCCCCTTCAAGCCAAGGACGGGAGAGTAATCCTTCATCAAGCTCTTCATCAAAAAGAATGAGCCCCAGCTCGGTCACTAGGACAATTTCTTCGTTCGAATCCCGAGGGATGAACGTCTTGGCTACAAGTTCTGAGCCACCACCTCAGAATCCACCTCGAGATGATGCGCTCACACGCATCCAGCAGTTGGAACAAGGCCAGCAGAGGATTGAAACTCTGATGGAAAACCTTCTCCTTGTCGTCCAAAATCAGGCGAACAATGAGCCTCCTCCGAATCATGGCAATAACGAGGAAAATTGTGAAGAAAATGAGTCACGCGCCCTTACCAAAAAGGACGTAGACAGTATCCTCGCCAAAGCTAAAGAAGAGGATATACTCAAAGAGCATGGGATCAAGCCACCATATCCTTTATGGATGGACTCGGTCCCGTTCCCCACAAAATTCAAGCATCCTACTCTCCAAACATATACAGGGAAAGGATCAGCCAGACAGCACGTCATCCACTTCAAGATTTTTACGGGCGCTATCGCGGATCAAGATGCACTCAAGATCCGCCTCTTTGCAAGTACCCTAAAAGGTACGGCCTTCGATTGGTACTCCACTCCGCCGGAGAACTCCATTTAGAACTGGGCTATGCTGGAGACACGCTTCCTGACCCACTTCCAAGGTGAGGATCATCCTGTTACTATGGCTCAGCTCTGCAGCCTAAAACAGGGAGAGAATGAGTCAACTTATGACTTCATTCACAAGTGGAAAGCAATGGCGTACAAATGCTCAGATGTACTGCCACAAGCGTCCCTAGTCGACATCTGCCAAAACAACATGAGAGCCAGAATACGCTCCATGATCATGGCAACAAATCAAAAAACCTGGGAGAACTCCTGGAAGCTTCTATGGAAGCTGAAACGGTGATTAAAGACCTCAACAGTCAGAAGTCATCAAGAAAAGAACCAACCGCCATTGCAACCTCTAAACCAAAGAAGAAAGAGGTCCTTAATGTGCAAACCAAGTCAGCTCCTCAGCAACCAAAGAAAGCTGAAAATAGAGCTGCAGGTAAGAGACCTGAACTCTCTGATGCCTTCAAAGAGCGAGTAGAAAAGAAATATCCGTTCGATGAAGACGTTGAAGAAATCTTTGAGGCTCTCCTAGCAAATGGCAAACTCATTTTGCCAGAGCCCAAAAGACCTGGAGACGTTGGCAAAACCAATGATCCTCGGTACTGTCCATACCACCAGATGGTCTCGCATCCTCTCAATCAATGCTTTGTTGTGAGAGAGAAGATAAATGAGATGTGGAAAAACGGAGTCATCACCTTTGACAAAAACTATGGGACTGCCTCCGTCAACATGGTGTCATGTGGACAAACATCAAAATCACCGAAGAAGAAGATCACTACTTCCTTCATGGTGATAAACAAAATTCAAGCGTCCGAGGAGCTGGTTCCCTATCCAACACCAGATGGACAACCTATATGGGTACATCCCGATCTCCTGGAAGATGAAAACTGGGAGATCGTAAAAACAAAGCCGACAGCTCAACAGCGAAGGCAGGCTAGGAAACATCTCCTCAGGCTCAAACGGCAAGAGAAGACCCAGCCAAAACAAGAAGTCCATGAAAAGGCAGAGGCCTCCTCTACCACTTCACTCGGGGCAACAAAAACGTCCCTTCCAGAGACTTCAAAGGCGGTAAGAAACTTCATTCTCAGTGATTTCATGCCACCTCAATTCAAAAAAGAAGCCATGCAGGGGGCATCATACTCTTGCAACTCGGTAGTTGGATTCTCCATTGATGGATACGAGTCCAGCGACACCGATGATGGATTCGAGTCCGGCTACACCGATGAGTGGGAAGAATCCCTTGAAACAGGAGAATATCTCTCCGATGAAGAATGGGTTCCTGAAACTCATCGTATGCCAGTAATCTGGTATAACCCTTTGCAACCACAAGAATCCTGGTCTGATGATGAAGAAGATCAAGTGGCTGCACAAGAAGATGCTGTTAACCCAGCACCTGTCATTGCTCTAGTGGAAATCAACTATGTTGAGCCACACGGAGAAGACGAAGAAGAGGATCTGGCTCCCATGCCTGATCTTGAAGAATATGCAAGGATCTTGCAGCGTCTCGCTCTAGAACAAGAGCAAGATCGTGTTAACGAGCCTCCTCGCAACCCAGAGCCTGAAGTCCCTGAAGATAATCAGGTACATCCACCCTTAACTCCTGAAAATGGAGAACATTGCTGGATAGACGATCCTCTTATATCCGAGGATGAGTCTGACTCCGAGCAGGCAACATCTCATATCAGAGCTTCCTGTAATGTAATATATCAGGACTATGGCTCTTCTGAAGCGTCGTCGGATGAGATTACCTATACTCCGACGACGCCTAGCAATGTATCCTCTGGAGCTACCTCGTCTCACGTGACTTTCACAGAGATGACACCTTCTCAGGTTTCTTCTCCTGAGACTGTGACTTCAGGATACACATTCTTCCCGACTGATCATCATGAAGAAAACCCAGATAATGATGCTTGGGATGATGAAATAGTCAACACAGAAGAAAAGCTGCTGGATGCTGTTCAGGACTTGCTCCCGGAAAATGCTCCGTGCAACACAATCACTGAGGATGGCAACTCTGCTGCAGATCCATCCCCAGTAAATGAAAAACGACAGCCTCTTGATTATGAAGACAATCTTCCAAACGAAGATCCTTCTCAAGAAGCTCTCGAAGTTGGTAGAGGCACCCGCTCGGGCCGGGACTACCACAAAAATTACAACCAATCTTCCTTTACTTATGTAAATCCTTGGGGAAAAGATGTTGTAAGCGCCCCCAGTGGCAAAAACAATGAACATGCAGGCCCTAAGGAGGCTTTCAAGTATGATTTGATCGAGCACTTCAAACACATACCTGCACGACTGCACATCCTGGATTTATTACGAATGTCTCCACGCACTCGTGATAATCTCATCTCAGAATTACAAAAACTGAATGAGGATGTCGACAAATATGCCCCACAAGTCCTCCAAATTGAAATGGACTACCGGGTCAAAAACTCTGAAACTTCCTCAAAGGGAGAAAAGAAAACTGAGGGATCATGCATTGAATGCCTCTCGGTGCAAAAAGCAGCCAGTGCAACCATCGCCTTCACAAAGGACGACCTCCTACTTGGCGAAGCAAGGCACAACCGACCCCTGTACTTCACAGGGTACATCAAGGAAATGCCTATACACAGGGTTCAGGTCGACCCAGGTTCTGTACTCAACCTCATCTCCACTTCGGCTCTCAAAGAGTTGGGCATCCCACCAAGCAAGCTAAGCCACACATCTGTATCTATCTTTGGATACGATGGGAGTACTCAAAGGCCTATCGGCAAAATCAGGTTCAAATTGCAGATCGGTGATCTTATCTCTGAAGTCACTGTGTATGCAATAAAAACCCCTTCATGCTACAACATCCTTCTCGGACGCCTCTGGATACACGAGAACGGTGTTGTCCCTTCAACTCTACATCAATGCATCAAGATCGTCGGCAACGACGGCATGGTACATCGAGTATTTGCAGACAGAAAACCCTTCAAAGGTAAAGAAGTCCACTTCGCAGACTCCCAGATGTATGAAGGAGAAAAAGAAGAAGAGGAAATAGCACCCCCTGCTGAAAATCTCCAGAAAGATAAAGGCAAGGCTCCTCAAAAATCATCGGAAGAAAACAAACCCTCCGGCAAATTAGAAGAGAGTAGTCAATCTCCCTTCGTCATCTCCCTCAAATCTTCAAAACCTTTGGTCATCACAACCAGAGTGAAGAAGGCAAAGCAAAAGCCTGGGGGCAAATTTGTTGTTTCTCTCGTGTCTATCATGCAAGACACAGACTCGGAATCAGAGCCAGAAGACGATGCATCGTCAAGCCAAGCTGACGCTCAGCATGTTCAGCCTGCTCTCACTCCGACGGAGACACCTGCTGATGTAGAAGATCCTACGTCTGCTACCTTTGTTGTTCTGACAACATCACCAAAGCAAAAGCCGATCTTCTTCCATAGATCGGATGCTTCTTCATCAAACTCCATGCTGGAACCTTTCCAAAATGAAGGTATGCCTCAGCTATCTCTATATAGTCCTGTGGCACAAGCAATTATGAAGAAAATGGGCTATGACGCTCAAAACCCAGTCGGTTTGGGAGAAAGACGCGGTATTCTGACGCCATTGGAGCCCGCTTAACCAAAAGCCGGTTGGAAGATTGGAGACTCTACGGTCATGCAGAAAAGTCTTCATATGGGTTAGGGTATGATCCCGACACTCCTCTGAGACAGTTGACACAAAAGCTTAAAAGTCGTTTTACCGACCAAGCCTCAACATCTCAAGTCCATGAAGACATCGATCTCCCTGGATATCTCTTTAAAGAGTTACCTGACAGAGATCCAGGAAGCTCATCCAATTGGTACGATTTCTCTGATGATAAAGAGGAATCGTCAGATAATACAGAATTGTGCTATTCTGACCCAGAAGAGCCCTCGTCTCCAAAAGAAGTACCTTACTTCTACCCAGTTTCAACAGGCGATTGGGACCATCTCATAGCAAGCCTTGAGAAGATCACCAATCAAGAAGACCCGTGGAAAGGAACAAACCCTCGGTCTACAGATGCCCTTGGAATCCCAGAAGGTTTTGTTGAGCTGGAAGCCTCCGAAAATATTGTGGAGGAGCCACCTTCGAACCTTCTAACAGAAGATCCTGTTGAAAAGATAGACTTGGGAACACCAGATAACCCACGTCCTGTATTCATAAGCAAGAATATAAAAGATGATGAGTTACCCGAGTATATCGCTTTTCTTCGTGAGTTCGTTGATTGCTTTGCATGGTCCTACGCTGAAATGCCTGGTTTAGACCCCAAAGTAGCAGTCCACAAACTCAATCTTCAAGAAGAAATCAAGCCTGTCAAACAAGGCCAAAGAAGATTCCGTCCAGATGTGATGGATAAAATCGAACAAGAAGTTCAAAAGCTCAAAAGCGTCGGCTTCATCCGTGAGGAACAACATCCAGAATGGTTGGCCAACATTGTCCCCGTGACAAAGAAAAATGGGCAGATCAGAGTCTGTATTGACTATAGAGACTTCAATGGCGCTTGCCCTAAAGATGAATTCCCGCTCCCCATACCGGAGGTGATGATTGACAATACCTGCGGATTCGAGCGAATGACATTCATGGATGACTTCTCTGGTTACAATCAGATAAAGATGCATCCCGAGGATGAAAAACACTTCATTTCGGACTCCATTTGGTGTGTATTGCTACACTGTCATGCCATTTGGTCTGAAAAATGCTGGTGCCACATATCAGAGGGCTATGATGAAAATATTCCAAGATATACAGCACAAGACGGTCGAATGTTACGTTGATGACCTCGCCGTCAAAAGCAGAAGAAAAGAAGACCATCTCAAAGATCTTCGGGAAGTCTTCCTCCGACTCCGCAAACACAAACTGCGGATGAATCCTCTAAAATGCTTCTTCGGCGTCTCGTCGGGTAAGTTTCTCGGATTCCTTGTTCGGAAAGCTGGAATAGAACTTGACCCCATAAAAGTCAAAGCTATTCTAGAAATGCCCTCTCCAAGAACCTTGAGAGAATTAAAAGGGCTCCAAGGGAGATTGGCCTACATCAGACGGTTCATCTCCAATCTTTCGGGGAAATGCCGTCCATTCTCTCGATTGATGAAAAAGGGTGTAGACTTTGTCTGGGATGCCGACTGTGAAGCCGCATTTCAAGATATCAAGTCATACCTGACCAAACCTCCAGTGTTAGCTGCCCCTGCCACTGGAAAACCATTCATCTTGTACACAAGAGCCCTTGATCACTCTCTGGGTGCTCTGCTTGCACAAGAAAATGATGAAAGAAAAGAAGCTGCTCTATACTACCTCAGCCGCATGCTAGTAGGTGCAGAGCATCGCTACTCCCCAGTCGAAAAGGAATGCCTTGCAGTGATGTTTGCCGTACAAAAGCTACGTCACTACTTGCTTTCCAACACAGTCTACCTCGTCTCAAGGATCAACCTCTTGAAGGTCCTTGTCACAAAGGCAGGTTCTCTCAATGCCCGACTGGCAAAATGGTCCATCCTTCTATCACAATTTGATATTAGGTATGTGCCACAAAAAGCAATCAAAGGCCAAGCTCTAGCAGACTTTCTCGCAGAGCATCCATTGCCTAAAGATTCTCCACTCAGAGATGATCTCCCAGACGAACCTGTCTACAACGTGGAGACTTCCTCACCAAATGCCTCCTGGGACATGTACTTTGACGGTGCAACCAGGACAAATGAAAAAAGAAAGCTGATCTCAGGAGTTGGCATCCTCTTTGTTAGCCCTGACAAATATATGATTCTACACGCTTTCTCGCTACTGGAACCATGCACAAACAATGCAGCTGAATACCAAGCTCTGATCCTAGGATTGGAACTCGCCATTGAATCCGGTATCACCATGCTGGAAGTCTTTGGAGACTCTCAACTGATTGTCAACCAGATGAATCAGAAATATGAAGTCAGGAAGCCCGATCTGCTGCCTTATTACAACAAGGCACAATCGCTTCTGCAAAAGTTTGACATCTGCAACATCACCCACATTCGTAGAGGTGAAAACATCCGTGCAGATGCCCTGGCCGGACTTGCCGCATCAATGGCGATCCAGGAAGGGGAAAACATCAAATTACAGTGTGCGAGAGAAGGATCCTCCCTCCTCTTAACACACACCAAGCAGTTGCTGAATGCCACCGAGTGGTTGGAAGTCAGATCTCTATCCTTCAACCTTCAATCGGCGACTGGAGGGATCCGTTCATTGATTACACTATGTTCGGAATCCTACCTGAAGATCCAAAAGAACGGGTAAGCATCCAAAGGCGAGCCCCAAACTTTCATTTGGATATCCCTTCAAAGATCCTTTACAGGAAATCCTTCAATGGAGTACTCCTACGCTACTTGTCACAACAAGAAGCTGAAGAAACACTCAAAGAAGTTCATGCTGGTCTTTGTGGAGCCCATCAGGCAGGTCCTAAGCTCTATGATCAGATAAAAAGGTTAGGTTACTATTGGCCTACCATGGTTGCTGATGCAATGCAATTTGCCAAACGCTGCCAGCTATGCCAAGTTCACGGAGATTACATTCACATGCCTCCGGAATGGCTGCATCCTACAGCAATCTCATGGCCTTTTGAAGCATGGGGCATAGACATCATAGGTCCTATCTCTCCCCCTTCAAGCAAAGGTCATTGCTTCATCTTCGCCGCTACGGATTATTTCTCCAAGTGGTCAGAAGCATTTGCGTTCAACGAAATAAAGACCTCATCAGTTCTTCAATTCCTACGCACCAACATCATTTGTCGTTTCGGCATACCCAAAAGATTCGTCCATGATAACGGACCACAATTCCGGGATCATCGATTCTACAGGTTCTGCGACAAATACAAAATCCAAAGCTGTCCTTCGACTCCATACAATCCGGCAGCAAACGGATTAGCAGAAGCCTTCAACAAGACACTCTGCAAAATCCTCAAGAAAATGGTCTCTAGTCACAAAAGAGACTGGAGCGATAAACTGTCTGAAGCTTTGTGGGCCTATCGAACCACCGTTCGAGGACCAACCCATAGCACACCATTCTCCTTGGTCTATGGATGCGAAGCTGTCGTGCCCCTAGAGGTACAAATTCCTTCTCTGAGGGTATCTCTACAAAATGACATGACTCAAGAAAGCAATGTCAAATTGCGACTCCATGAGCTGGACAATCTCGACGAGAGACGGCTCGAAGCTCGACAAAGCATTGAACTTTACCAAGCACGCATGGCAGGATCTTTTGACAAAAAGGTCAGGCAACGCGCCTACAAAAAGGGTGACTTGGTTCTTGCGGTAAAAAGACCAATGGTCTTCGCTCACAAGTCCAAAGGCAAGTTTGAACCAAAATGGGAGGGACCCTACGTCATCGACAAGGTCTTCTCCAACGGCGCATATGCCCTCCTAAACATGGAAGGCGACAGATGTATGCTGCCTATCAACGGCAAGTTCTTGAAGCGGTACTACCCTTGAAGACTTACCCAACTGGGTAAGAGCAATGCCTGTATGGCCAAAACCTGTTCTCAGGTACTCGCTCGTCAAACCCACTCTCTTTAGAATTTTCATATCAAATGTCAAAATTTCTAGAGATTCAAAAACAATGCTTACTTTCATCGTTTCATTGTTCAAAAACAAAAAAAAAATCCAAGTTTAGGAGCCTCTCCCTGACTTGACCAAAACTTTCGATCCTTGAACCAAAATTCATGGTTTGAAACAAAAATCCGGATTCAGGGATTTCCACCCTAGTCCACCTTACCTTTTACCGCCAAATGGTTCTAGGTCAAAATTTACGACCCTCGTGTCTTTAAACAAAAAAAAAATGGTTTTTCAAAAATCGTGGGGAAACGACATCAAAGTCAGTACCCGCAAAACAAAAATTTTGAAAAAAAGCAAGGATGCGACATTCCATCGATACTTGCACCCAAAATCGCAGGGAAGCGACATTTCGTCGATACTTGCAAAATCCAAAAACCGTGGAGAAGCAACAAACCAGTTGATATCCACAACCCAATTTCAAAAATCGTGGAGATGTAACATACCAGTTGCTATCCACAACCCAAAATTACAAATGGTTCGAGAAAACCTCAAATTTCAAAAATCGCGGAGAAACGACATCAAGTCAGTACCCGCAAAACCAAAAGTTTTGGGAAAAGTAGGGAAGCGACGCTTAGTCGATATTTGCACCCCAATTCGCGAGGAAGCAACATTCCATCGATACTTCCAAAACGTAACCCGCGAGGAAGTGACATTCCATCAATACTCGCAAAAACGAAAGAGCAAGGAAGCGACATTCCATCGATACTTGCAAGACCATTCAGCGGGGCGGCGACATTTAGTCGATACCTGCATTTTGAAAACCAAAACTCGGCTATAAATGCCAAAATCTGGCTATAAATGCCAAAACAAAAATTTCCGGCTATAAACGCCAAGATCGGCTTTCACGCCAACAAAACAAAACTGGGTTTTCAAAAAAAAAAATTGGCTATCAATGCCACCAAACCGGCTATAAATGCCACAAATTGGCTATCAATGCCACCAAACCGGCTATAGATGCCACAAAACAAACACCGGCTTCCATGCCAACCCAAATTTTGGCTTTTACGCCATAAAATTTCGGCTTCCATGCCATCTCAAAAGCGGCTTTCACGCCACAACCAAAATCAGGCTCCCATGCCATGATAATTATTTGACAAAAGATTTTCACAAAATGACAAAGCTTTTGATCAAATCCCATTTAGCAATTTCTTTCATCCCAAAAAGATTTGAGTGAGCGTAGGGAAAACAAAACAAAAAAAAAAAGAAAAGTACCAAAAAAAAATATACATGTGGTACCAAAAAAAAAAAGAGAAAAGTGTTCACAAGCACTACAAAAAAAAAAGTACCAAAAAAATACATGTGGTACCAAAAAAAAGAAGAATAGTTTCTGCTACAAAAAATCAGGAGCTCAGCCAAAAATGGTCTCCAGCCAAAGCTTCAGCTCCTCAAGCAAACTTTTGGCATCAGCCGTCAGAGTTTCCAAGGCACGCTTCTTCAGGAACTTGCCATGAGATGTTGGCGAATGCCGTAACCCTTCTTTTACACCGGGAAGCTTTTCCCCAGCAGTTTGCCATTGCTCGTTCTCTAGAGTCCTCCTCTCAAGAACTTGACCGGCATCTGCAGCCCTGCGAATCAGAGTACTCTCCCTGTCACGAGCCTCTGTTATAGCAGTCCACTTAGCATCAACTTGTGCCTTCAAATGCTCGAGATGCTTCCTGGCCATTTCGACCTCTCCATCAAGGATGTCAAGGTCGCGCTTTAATCCAAGGATGACTAGCTCTTCCTTACTCTTCTCTCGGACTACCTGCTTCCTGCTTTGTGTAGCCTCATTCAGGTCAGACTTAGCCTTATCAGCAGGGTCCAAGAACATCTCCTTGAAGAATTGGTCGTCAGGGAAATCCATGGTCTCAAACCACTTGTCCCACAGTGCAATGATCCTATCAACGATCGCCCTGGCACCTGTGACATCCAGACCAACCTCTTCGGTGTTGGTCAGAATCTCCTGTACATGTGGGATCATGCCAAATCCTGCCTTCAAGTGTCCAGAAAGGAGAGTCTTGACCCAAGAACTCAAAACCCGAGCCAACACCTTCTTCGCAAATTGAAGAGACGAACTGGATGAAGATTCACCCTTCTCCGCTGATCGGCTGCTCATGTCATGTCCCATTGGAAGAGTAACAAAAGAACTCTTTCCACTTGGAGCCACTGGAGAAGGAATCTCAGCACGAGGTATTTCTCTATCGCGTCAGAACTGGTTGTAGGAGTCTCTACCTCCGGATCGACCTCTGGCATCCCTTACTCTGGTTCTGAAGAAGGCGATGGACTCTCTTCTGTCACTTCAAAACCTGCAAATGAAACACAAAAAGGTATGAATATGATCCTGTTAAAAAAAATCATCAGGGTCATCACTACAAAGTACCTTCTTCGACGACTGGCGGAACACTCTCTTCCTCCACGAACTCATCGGAAGCATCATCAACATTTGCGTCCATTGATGGTTCAAAGTCATCGGAATCCTGTGGCAAGTCAGCTGACAAGAGAAATGTTAGCAAATCAAGTCGCAGGCAAAAAAAAAAAAAAAAGAGAAAGCGAAAGAAGTTATACCAATTGGAGATTTTGGAATCATTCCAGAGTCCCTCGGCTCTTCTTCAGATGCCATAACAGGCTCCATCACCGCCTCATTTGTCGGAACCTCAGGCATCGCCAAGTCTTCATCCTCTGCTAAAAAAAAAAAAGCAGCAGCAGGGTGAGAAAACAAATCAGAACATGGAAAGCTCCATGAAAGAAGTAGAAAACGAAAAAGGAAGAATCATACCTTCACCAATGGTCTCTTCCCCACGACTCCTCTTCTCTGGAGGCTCGTCGACAGCCTCTGGCACCTCCTCGTTGATGGTAAGAGGGATTTCCATGTCAGGAGAGTCCTCATGTGGCCCCTCGCTGTGATGATGACTCCTCCTCTTCTTACCTCTACGGGTTCGCTTCCTAGAAGAACCCGCCCCACTATCAGAGTCAGGTTTCTCACTTGGCTCCTCACTGGATGGTCTGCTCTCGCCAGTAGACTCCGCGGAAGCTCGCCTCTGTGCCGCTTGCATCCAAGCGTCGAGCTCAGCTTCCTCCTGTTCTAGCTGCTCCAAAGCCTCATCAGGTACTTCCCGAACAGCTTCAGAACCAATGACGCCCTGGTCACCGAAAAAGCCTATCTTATGCTTCTCTCCAGAAAGGAAGGCCCAAACTTCCTCTCACCGGACGCCATCCGACTTTCCAGTACCTTTCCCCGAAGACAGCTTTATATCAAGCTCCTTCTTGGAAAGCCCCCGATATGCCAAAAAGCTCTCCGCGAACCACTTCGTGAAGCCGGCAGTTCGGAAAGTCGACAGCTCAGGATAAGAAATCGTGGCAGTAGTGTCTTCAGCACTATAAAAAGCCCATGCATTTCTGCCATCCTGCAAACCCCCAAAACGCTTCACCATACTCGAAGGCGCTCCAACAACGCCTTGAGAGAAGCCCAACTGAAGCGCAAAGCGAGAAGGTACATACGGCTGGATGTCGACGAAAAGATGTCTGCGACGAAAAGATGTCTGCGGTACACCATCGTGCCGACTCGTATGCTGAAAAGCCACTCCTTCTCTGCATTGGTCAAAGGGTAATGCCTTCCCGACCCTGCTCTGGTAGAGTCTCGGGAGGCACCAAAATCAAAAGCCTTCTTCCGCAACTCCGGAGAAAGCTTCACTGAAGACTGTCCCATCTCGACGTCCCTGAACCGTCGGATCCTCATGCGGGCAAACAAAAGTGATTCAGATACGGCTTTTCCCTTAGCCAATCGAATCATCAGAGGATCATCATCCTGTGCAGTACCCAGATGGTGGAAGCCAGGACAGTGGTATACAAACCACGAATAAAAGATATGGGCTGAAAATACCCTATTCATAGGGAGCCCAAGCCGAACCAAAAAAGCAGCAGCCTGCAGTTCGGTACACAAGTAGGAGTAAAGAGCAGGCACCAAAGCAAGCCGCTCTCCAAACGCCATCTGACAAGCCGGAAAAATACAATGCGGCCTGATGTGCGTCCCATCTCCACCAGCAAACACAGCCTCACCTAGCCAATAAGTGAGGTAAACAGCAAGATCTCTCCGCAGTGCAATGTCAGAACAAATGACATCTGTGCTCGCGAAGAAACCCTTCAACTCTTCCTGCATGGCCGAAGTCTTCTTCCTGTCTTCCCGGGTCATGCTATCAGAAGACTCTTTGCTGTCAAAGAAGTTGAAGAATGAAGAGCCATAACTCTTCCAACTGCTGGATCTCACTTTCGAGCCCTCCTTCAAAAAATCATAGAAGGCGACGAGCTGAAAGTATAGGAGCCTGAACTCCTCTGACTGCTCCTCAAGGACGCTGTCAATCGGCATGAACTCCTTATAGAGTTTGCCAAGGATGGGCAATCCAGTAATAGCACTCAACTCCTTCAGAGAAAAACCAATCTCGCCGTTTGTGACAACGAAGGTATTGGTCTGAGGGAGGAAAGACTCCAACATAGCCATGAAGGCATCATCGGAAAAAGTCACGGTCTCCCTAAAAGCGCGGACCGCGTCAAAAATCCCGGCTTCCTTCAAAACGGCGCCCCCAATCAGCAAGGTGTGGTCAGTCCATGACTTCCAATCGGAGTCAGCATTGAAACGGCCACGAAGTCGAAAAGGCTTCACCCAAGTACTGCCGTCACCGCTGAAAACGCCAAGGCCCACTGGTCTCAAATCGACCGACGGATAATCAGAGCCCTGGTAGCCGCTGGCTGGCATCAACACGTCCATACGGACAGGTGGCTTCTTTGCAAAACTGGAAGGTCCACCAACAAAAACCCCGGTCTTGATCACACTGGTCCTCTTCACCCAGCTCGGAGGATCTTCCCTCTTAGGGCACGTGGGAGAAAGGCTCAGGATCGAGATGGTCCGATCAAAAGACGACCGGGTAGAAATAGTTCTCTCCTCACCATCCGCTGTGTAAGAGAACTGAAAACATCTCCTTTGGTATGTCAAGTCGTCAAGGAATGCATCTCCAAAGAAGAAGGTAGGCTTGGGCAAAACCCTCAGATCGTCCATAACCCAAGGACGGCTGCTTACCATGATCTTATAGAACTCCTTATGCTTGAGAGCGATCAATCGCTGTCTCATCTCATCGCGATTGAGGGAATCGCACTCTTCCAAGTTCTTCTCAACAAACTGGACCTTCTCCCAGGCCTGTTGAACGGCCACATTAGAAGATCTGGCAGATCGACGAGGTACGCTTGTAGCAGGCTCTTTACCCTTGTTCGTTCTGGAGGAACCACCTGCAAAGGTTGGAAAAGAAAAAAAAAAGATCATCATCAAAATGACAGAATTTCGCTAAAAGCAAATCTGGCGAAATTTTGGCATGGTTCCGGGGCAATTCCGAAGAAAAGGGAAATACCCCGAAAGAAACAGAAAGTTTTGAAGATGGGCTCAACATCGCTGCGAGCTCCGAAACTACAAACTTTCGAAACCTCAAAATCTCCGGAAAATCAAGAAGGGCTCAACATCGCTGCGAGCTCCAAATTCCCAAATTTGCAAAGATTTTCATGTATGCTATCATGCTCAATCTACAAAAAGTACATGCATGAACATCTAGATTTGCATAAAAAACGCATTATCATGATGAGCAAAAAAAAAAAAAAATAAGGGGGGGGGGGGAACTTTCCAAAAAAAAAAAAGGGGAGAAAGAAAAGAACAAAAAAAAAAGGAAGAAACTTTCTCAAAAAAAGAAGAAAAAAAAAATATATCAGGCCCATCAGGCCGTGGCCCACAGGCCACGTGGCCGTACGGACCAGATCCGTACGGATCTGTCCGTACGGCCCACAAAAAAAAAAAAAAAAAAAAAAAAAAAAAAAAAAAAAAAAGAGAAACTTTCTATTTTTACCATCCTATTCTCTACATAAAGTTTTCTTAAAAGAAAGAAAACTTACTTGAAGCCATTGATGGAGAAGAAGAAGGAAAAAAAAGCTTGAAGATCCTTGAAGAAGAAGAACTCTTGGTCTTGGAGCTCCCTTGAGATTGTTGCAAAAGAAAGCAATAAGAGCAAGAGATCTAGCCTCCTCCTTGCTTTTATAGAAGAGAGCAAATCAAAGAAGGAAACAAAAAAAGAAAGGTAAGTGTTACTAATTAGTAACCTTACCAAAAGAGAAGGAATTAGAAAGATTCTTTCCCAAAAAGAAAGATGTCTGTGAGAGATTTTCTCCCAAAATCAATCAATGAGAGATTCTCTCCAACAAAATAGGAGATTGGAGATTCTTTCCCAAAAAGAAAGATACCTTGAGATATTCTCTCCCAAATTAAGGGAATATGAGAGATTCTCTCCCATAAAGATATTTTTAGATATTCTCTATCCAAATGAGATATCTTTAGATATTCTTTACAAAAAATGGCCCCACATGAGATCTAAGCCATCCTAAAAAGCTTAAGGTCCCATGGGTTAGCCCATATGAGCCAGGTTTGACCACCTAGGCACTAAAAAAAAAAAAAAATGGGCTTTTAGTCAGGAAAAAAAATCCCTCTTACCAAGAGCATACAAAAATGGTTCCATACCTCTTTTGAGTTGATTGAACCATACAAAAAATTCCAAGCCCCATGAGCTTCCAAAAATCAAACCATCCAGCCTCATAAACCAAATTGAGCCAAAATCTTGAAATTGACATTCCACAAAAAAATCCAAACCACTCCAATGGACCCACACAGTCCCAAAGAGTGACCAAAAACCAAAGCCTGGTCCCCTAACTTGCCACATACAGCTTGTTAGGTCACAAGATCAAAACCAAAACCCAACCCCCTAACCTGCCACATACAGCTTGTTAGGTCACAAGGTCAAAAACAAAAGCCCAAATCCACATCCCTAATGTCATCTTCAAAACTTTGCCTCGAGATGGTCCCTGATTCCTTTCATTTACCATAAAATTCCCCTGGAATCTCAAAGGCTACTCTACCAAAGGAAAGATTGCTCAAAGACTCTTGGTCAAGACACAAGCTCTCCTTCAAAAATCTCTTCGAGGCACATCGACTACAAAAGTCAAGCAACTCGTCGCTGTACCTCGAGGGGGCATTTGTTGACACCAAAAATGTCACTTTGCCTCTTCAACATCAAGAAAGCTGCATGAAGTCGCAACCTGCCATAAATAGGCAATGCAATTTCTCCAAAAAATCAAATCTTGTCAGAATCAAACAAAAACTGCAAGATCCTTCAAGATAGCCAAGAGAAGAGTACACATGAAGTTTCGGGCCATTTCGACAACATTTGGCCTAACTTCACTTCTCCGACAGCTAAACAGGAGCTCTCGGCGGCGACATCATCGGAGACGTCAAAACTTCGATCAGAACCTACAGATGACTCCAGCATGTCTCAAAAGGGCTCCATGCCAAATTTCAAGTCAAACCGACAACGTTTGACCCTCCATCAATGCTCGAGCAGCAAAATCAAGCCTCCCGGCGGCGGGAACCACCGAAGCCTTCGCTCATCAAACCAAGTACATGAGTGGCTTCAACATGCTTCCAAAAGGCTGCACGTCAAATTTCAGGTCATTCTAACAACGTTTGACCAGGTTTCGATGCTCCGAGAGAAAATCAAGCCTACCGGCGGCGGAGCAACCCGGGACCATGACATCCAAAACGGAGCCCATGGAACGTCTCAAAATGACTCCAATAGGCTCCCCGTCAAATTTCAGGTCAATCGGACATCGTTTGGCCACATATCAAAGCTCGGCATTTTCCCCGCAGCAAAATCAAGTGAAGCATCGACAGGACCCCAAACGGCTTCAAAACTCAAACAAAAGCCTATGGTTGGTCTTATTTATTGCTCAGGAGGCTTCACCTCAAATTTCAGGTCATTCCGACATTGTTTGACCAAGTTTCAGCTTCTGGCGGAAAATCAGCAGCTCTACGCGACAAAGTCTTCGGCTTTCCCGGAAAATTGGAAACTTTGCACTCTAAAAATGCAAGGATTCTCATCAGCTTTTCTACAGGGAAATCAAGCCAATAAATGAGAAGAAATGTCAGGAAAAATACAGAAGAAAACGGCGACGAAAAAGACCACAAAACGGACCAAAAACAGGGGAAAAACCCCCAGGGTCGCAGCCTGCGACCATGGCCCAGGGTCGCCGGCGACCCTGGCCCGTGGTGGCCGGCGACCATGGCCCATGGTCGCCGGCGACCATGGAAGTCCGGGTCACCGGATTTTTCGCCGGTGACCCGTTTTTCCGTCCTTTTTCGCGTTTCGCGCACTTTGGCCCCTGTGGTTTCCTGAAAATGTGATTTTTAGTGCTTGAAATTGACTCATGTCCGCCGACATCCGTCAAAATCACGGGTCAACCTCCAAAAGTATCAAAATCAACATTGATCGCCAATCGGTCGACCAAAAAAGTGTACTTTCCGCCCGATCGATCGAAAAATCGACAGGACAGATGTCACCGGCCCGCTCTTAGCTATCACTGTCTGAAGTTACATGTTCATCCGATGTCGATCAGCATGAAGATCCATCGATGATCATCACCAGAAGAATTCCAGAAGACACGGCACGGCCCGCGACTCTTCGACTGCTCGGCGACCAATTAATGTGGTTAATTGACTAGCTTTATTGCAGTCATTAATTCATTTCTTTGGACGGCCCAATCAGAAGCAAGCATTTGGGAGTTACAAGTCAATTGATTCATGGCATTTAACCCATGAAACTCCTCCCATTATGGTAATTAAGGTGATTAAAAGCCCTTAATCTCCATCGGCCAATCACAAGGAAAAAGGAGTTACAAAATCAAAGAAATAAATCTTGTAACTCCTCCCATTAAAGCCATTAAAGCCCATAAACTCTCCTAAATGGCTACCAAAAGCCTATAAATAGGAGAGCATTCCATTGAAATCAGGATCAGAAAAAAAGAGATCGGATAAAAAAAAAAAGAGATCGGATCGGAAGAGAGCGGAAAGAATCCAGAGAAAGAAAAAGAGAGAAAAACTCTGCTGAAGTTCTGCACCGGCCACCACTACAAGGTGACAAAAGTCCCTAGGGGGGCACCCCCCCCAAGGTCCTTGCCTTCTCCCGCTGCCTCCAATGGCTTAGACGTGGCTTTTCAGCCCGTCTACTTAGCTTTTTATTGGACATAGGACCTTCTCTTGGTCTTTGTCCTCTAAAAACCTGAGGTTATAGCCAAGCCAAGCGAATCAAGAGCATCCTCTGTTCTCATCTGCATGGATGATGGCGAAGCCCATACATGACTTGCGACCGTCAATCTGAACGAGTCCCCCACAATCTCCTGAGAAGTTAGATCCTCCTTTTCTTGCTTTTCATTGTAGTTTGTATTTTTCTAAAAGAGACAAAAATCACAACTCTTGTCTTTCATTATTGATGAGAATTGTAAATCGGCTATAAACGCCAAAATCGGCTATAAATGCCAAACAAAATCGCCTTTCACGGCAAACCAAGAAAATGTCTCTTTTCTTAAATATTTGTGCAATGGAAAACTTGAAAGAAGTTGATTTCCTTTTTACTTGCGAAGGTTGATCTCCGGATTACCACTTGCAATTCCAAGTAAAATAGAAAATCTGGCACACCCACACAAAGAAATGTTGATGCACGCTTCAGGCCCGCCAGGGCGCGAAAGGGCCGGACCCGACGGACTCCCACGTTCCGCCGACCCCGGTAGCCGCCCCACGGCGCCTCGGAGCGCGTTCCATCAGTTTTCTACAAGAAAATAAAGTCAATAATTGAGGAAAAATGTCAAGAAAAATACAGAAGAAAAAAAGAACGAAAAAGACGCAAAATCGGCCGAAAACGGAGCTCGGCGACCAAAGGGCAAAAAACCCTAAGGTCGCCGGCGACCCTGCAAATCCGGGTCGCCGGATTTTGCACCAAATTGATCGTTTTTCGATCTTTTCGCGTTTCGGGTGTTCCGGCCTCTGTGATTTTTGGAAAATCCAAATTTTGGTGCTCGAAAACCACTGATCTTCGTCGACATCTCGGATCCGCCGTCAAAAGCATAAAATCATCACCAATCGCCCCAAGATGGCCAACCGGCTGACCAAGAAAGTACACTTTCTGTCCGACCGGTCGTGAAATCGACAAGACAGATGTCACCGGCCCGCCAACATCAACTAATGTTTGAAATTGCATCGCAATCCGACATCAAACAATGCATGGATCCACCTGTGATGATCGCAAGAAGAATTTCAAAAGGCGCAGCGTGGCCCGCGACTATTCACATGCCTCGGCGACCACTTAATGACGTTAATTGACCCGTTTATGACAACTTAATGCGGTCATTAACTCATTATTTTGGACGGCCCAATCAGATTCAAGCATTTGGGAGTTACAAATCCAAGCAATCATGGCAATAAACCCATGAAACTCCCATCATCATGAAGCATAAAGGTGATTAAATGCCCACTACCTTCATCGGCTAATCACAAGCCTTGAAAAAGGAGTTACAAAATCAACTTGTAACTCCTCATCAATTCTTTCATCATGGCCATCAATGCCAATAAACACCTCATGGCTACCAAAAGCCTATAAAAGGAGGTCCATTCCAAGAAGAAAGTATGATGAAAATAGATCCAAAGTGCAAGCTCTGAAAATCCAGAAAATCCAAGAAAGAGACGAAGTTCTGCTACTTTGCTCCCGGAAGCACCATAAGGTGATCAACATCCCTTAGGGGGCCACCACCCCCCCAAGGTCTCCTCCTTCTCCAACATGGCCTAAACGCGGCTTTTCAGCCCGTTTACTTGGTTTTTCATTGGATATAGGACCTCCTCTTGGTCCTTGTCCTTTAAAAAACCGAGGTTAGGAGCCAAGCCAAAGAATCAAAGCATCACATGTTCTTGTTTGAAGGACGATGGCGAAGCCCATACATGACTTGCGACCGTCGATCTCAACGTGTCCCCACAATCTCCTGAGAAGTTAGATCCATTTTCTTACTTTTCTATTGTAGTTTGTATTTCTTAAAAAGACAAAAGAAATTACAATTCTTGTCTTTCACATTTGATGAGTTTTGTAAAATCGCCTTTCATGGCAAAATCGCCTTTTACGGCAAACAAACAAAAACGCATCTTACGGCATTCTAAAAAAACAAACTTGTCTCTTTTCTTAATATTAATGCAATTTGAAAAGTTAGAAAAAATGATTGATTTCCTTTCCACTTGTGAAGGTGAATCTCCGGATTATCACCATTCCAAATTCCAAGTAGAAAGTAAATCTTGCATACCCGTACAAAAATGTTGATGCCCGAGATATTCCCTCCTCCGCCGAGACCCAGGTCCGCCCCCGGGGTGCGGAGGGAGGGGACGGAAGATTCCCTTTTCGAGTCCATCACCAGACATGAGACTTAGTTCAGTTGCCTGAGGAAAAGAAAGCATTGCACAATAAGTGGGTGTACAAACTGAAGGAAGAACATGACGGTAGCAAGCGATACAAAGTCAGATTAGTTACAAAAGGGTTCCAGTCATAAGGCATGTATTAATTACTCTGAATTATTTTCTCCTTTGGTTATATTGAACACAATCTAAAGTGTTTTAAGCATTGTGGCAGTAGAATATTTACATCTTGAGTAGTCGGATGTGAAAACTGCGTTACTTCATTGTAAATCGGAAGAAGACATCTATATGCATCAGCCACAGGGATATGCTGTACTAGGAAATGAGTAAATGGTGTGTAAGCTCAAAAGGAGTTTATATAGTTTGAAGCAAGCCTCAAGACAATGGTATCTTAAATTTGACAAGTTTACGTGCAACACATGTTATAAATGGTGTCATGCAGACCATTGTTGTTATTTCAAAAGTTTTGATGACTATTACGTTATTCTACTCTTGTACATAGATGATATGTTTGTTGTAGGTTTAAATATGCATGAAATAAACAATTTGAAGAAACAGTTGTCATAAGAATTTGAAATGAAGGATTTGGGTGCTGCAAATCAAATTCTCGGCATGAGAATTAGTAGAGACAGGAAAAATCGCACATTGAAGGTGTCTCAGGTAGAATATGTTGAAAATATTCTAAACAGGTTCAACACTCAGAGTGCTAAGCTGGTTAGCACTCCACTGGCTAGCCATTTCAAACTCTCAAAAGAGTTGTCTCCTAAGACAGAATAGGAGAAGGAGAAAATGTCCAAAGTCCCATACGCTTCAACTATTGGCAGCTTGATGTATGCTATGGTTTGCACTAGACCAGACATTGCTCATGCCATGGGAGTTGTAAGCAGATTTATGAGTAATTCCGAAAAAGAGCATTAGGAGGCAGTTAAGTGGATTCTCAGATATCTGAGAGGCACCAATAATGCATCATTGTGTTTTGGAGGATCAGAGATCAAATTGCATAATTATGTTGATTTGGACTTGGCTGGAGATCTTGATAGCAGTAGAAGTAATACAGGATATGTCTTCACATTGGGTAGTACAACTATAAGTTGGAAGTCATAGCTACAGGATGTTGTTGCACTTTCAACCACAGAAGCAAAGTATGTTGCTGCTACAGACGCTAGTAAGGAAATGATTTAGTTACAATAGTTAATGGAAGAGTTAGGTAAGAAGCAAGAGTCCAGCAAGCTTTACAGTGACAGTAAGAGTACCATTTATCTTGCAAAGAACTCATCATTTCATCTAAAAACCAAATACATTTGGATCAGATATCACTTCATACGGTTGCTTTTGGAAGAAAAAGTATTGAAACTGGAGAAGCTTTTATCAAGTGAGCATCCTGCAGATATGTTCATAAAGGTGGTGACTACAGAGAAACCGAAGCTGTGTTCAGCTTTAGTTAGTCTTCAAGCATGAAGATGAGGAATCGAGATTCTTAGCCATGTTCTGTTATTGTCAAAGCCATTTAGTATGTTGAGTCTTCAAGTGGGAGATTGATGGGTTGATGAAGCCTAATCTAGACTTTATTTAATTACAAGGGCTTATCTGTAATATGTCGGCTTAATTTGGACCATCTGTTATAAGGCTAGATCCGATGGTTATGGGTGCCTAGAGGTTTAAGGCTTCATATATTTATACCGGGTGGTGAGAGAATTGTACTAATAGTGGAATTGAGAGAGAACAAGAGAGACAATGAATACTTGTACTCTTGTGGGAATCTCCAATAATAGTGAACGGTGTGAATCTCTCGTGGATGTAGATAATCTTGCCGAACCATGTAAATCCGTGTCTCATGGATTGATTATGTGATTGGATTGATTTTCTTGTAGATCGTGCACGTGTTTCCGATCCTAACAATTGGCCACTTTGGTAACAGGTTCATCTGGTCAAACAATAGGCAAGGAAGGTCCTATGTGACTAGTAGGCCTGACCGCTCCCTAACTAACCATGCTTGGTCCCACTTTTTCCCTGATGGTTATCTCTAGCACTTGGTGAGGCAGAACTCAGACCATAGTCCCATCTTACTGTCCAGTCGCCCTCCTATAGCTGCTTGATACATTCCTTTCAAGTTTGAAGAAATGTGGATAGGCCACCCTTCTTTCAAAGATCTGGTGGCTACTGTGTAGAACCTCCCTATTCCAGGAAATCCTCAAATCATCCTTAGACAGAAACTCAAGTCTCTCAAAATCAGATTGAAGACCTAGAACAAGGGAGTTTTTGGCAACCTCAAGACTAATATCTCTGCTGCTAAAAACGACACCCTTCTTATGCAAGAAAGCATTGACTCATGCCCCTTGAAGACTACCAAATCTGCCCTCAGTCTAGCTAGATGCTCTCACCAAAATTTGCTTCAAGCTAAAGAAACTCATTGGAAACAAAAATCAAGGGCTAAATGGCTTCAGGACGGAGATGGAAACACTAGATTTTTTCACCTTTGTGCAAAAATTAGAGGCTCCAAGAACATGATTAAAAATGTGGAGTTCAAAGGCAACTCCATTGATAGTCACCCTCAAATAAAAGCTGCTACTGTGGATTTCTTCTCTGCCATCTACAAGCCTTCTCCAGTCCAGATGGATCCTTGGCTCTTCCAAGTGCACAGCAAGAGAATCTCTGCCGCCCAAAACTCCATTCTGCTAGCAAGCCCCTCCAATGAAAAAAATCAAAATTTCTGTCTTTAGCCTTAAAAAATCCAACACTCCTGGTCCTATGGGTTCTCAGGCAACTTTTTATGTAGCTATTGGGATATTGTTAGCATCTCTGTTATTGTTGCAGTCAAGAATTTTTTCATCTCCAAAAAGCTTCTTAAGGCATCTAGCTCTTTCTTCATCTCTCTCATCCCTAAAGTAGCTGCTCCTTCTTCCTTCGGAGACTATCGTCTTATCAGCCTTCTCAATTTCTCTCACAAAGTTATCTCAAAGATCTTAGCTTCCAGAATGCCTGCTGTGCTCCCGGACCTCATTTTGCCTCATCAGGTGGCCTTCATCAAAGGAAGGAAAATTCAAGACCACGTTGCTTTGGCCCACGAGCTTACTCAGAGCCTTCAAAAGGGAGAAAAAGGCAAAGGTATTTGCTTGACTCTGGATATCTACAAAGCTTTTGATAAGTTGAGTTGGGACTTTTTATTCAAAGCTTTGGATTTCTTTGGGTTTAGCAGTACTTGGTCCTCCCTTATCCGTGAATGTGTGTGCTCAGCCAAAAGGTTCTGTTCTTATAAATAGAGAGCCTGCGGGCTACTTTGCTGTGGGGAGTGGGCTTAGGCAGGGAGATCCTCTATTCCCTTATCTTTTCATCCTTGTGGAAGAGATCTTCAGCCCGAACATTGGTGATCTTGTTTCTCAGTAGTATGTGACTCCGATATACTGTGCCCTAGCCTCTCCCTCTATCTGCCACCTATTGTTTGCTGATGACATTCTCATATTCTTCAAAGCTTTCCCTAGGAGTATTAAAGCAATCAAATAAGTCTTGGAAGCTTACCAATTGGCTACAGGCCAGCACTTTAATCTCAGGAAAAGTCATATCCTCTTTGGCAACAGTAGGCAATCCTTCAAAGTCAGAGTTTCAAGATCCTTAGGCATTTCTCAGGCTTTCTTCCCACTTAAATACCTAGGAGTTCCCCTCTTCATTAATAGCCCCAAAGGCCACTACTTTGAGAGTTTGAAGGATTCCTTTAGACAAAAGCTCTCTGGCTAGAAAAAGAATCTGCTCTCCTTTGTTGGGAGAGTCATTCTTGTCAAACATGTGCTTCAAAGTTTTTCGATTCACATCCTGCTTATTCTCCCCATCCCTAGCTCGGTCTGTAACTTCCTTGAGAAATGGATGACGAATTTTCTCTGCTCTGGGGGCCCTGCTCATTGTAAGAGGAGCCTCCTTAATTGGAATTCAATTTGTTAGCACACTTTTGGGTTGATTGTTTGAGTAGACCAATCTAGAGATCGCGGACCCTAAATCCTTTCAGTTGTCCTGAGATCAGGTTGTACTGAGGCTATACTCCCCAGAGCTTGTTTGGAAATATTATATTAGATTACTCTACAGAGAATATGATGTACGAAACTTTTTTGGCAACATAATAAAAGTTTTGCTCTCTAAGGAGAGGACATAAGATTTACAATGTGGAATCCTCCTTTTATTGTTTGCGGCATTCTATGATTATCGTACATGGGGACCACTTGTAGAAGTTACAATTTGTTGTCCACCTTTAAAAATTAGAACATGGAACCCATATTCATAGGATTTATAATGTGGGCCCACCTTTATAAAAATTATAACGTGTGGTTACCATTTTGTTAATGTAAATATGGGACATACCTTTAGAAAGTACAATATCGTACCACCTATAGAAATTAGAATATGGGGCTCACATTTATAGGATCTACAATGTGCGTCGACCCTTTGTGATGATGACCATATCACCCACGTTTATGAATTACAAAGTGGATCCACATTTTTTGTGATTGTGGACATAGGGCCCACCTTTGAAAACTACAATGCGGTGCCTCACCTTTAAAAATTAGAACATGAGTGCAGTTTATTCATATTATTTACAATGTGGGTCAAGAATTATAATGCGGGGCCATCTTTTTTGTTAATTGTGAACACGGGACCTACCTTTAAAAAATAACAATGTCGTGCCCACCTTTACAAATTCGAACATGAGGTCAGATTCATAGTATTCACAATGTGGGCCCACATTCTAGGATTTACAATGTGGCTCCACCTTAATTTTATGATTGTGACCATATGATCCACTTTTAAGAATTATCAAGTGGAGCCACGTTTTCTTTGATTGTGGACATATTACCCAACTTTATAAATTAGAAGACATGCCCACATTCATGGGATTTATAATGTGGTACCACCATTATAATTTTATAATATGAGCCCACCTTTTGTAATCGTGACCATGTGACCCACCTTTAGAAATTACAACGTGACGCCTACCTTTAGAAATTGAAACATGGGGCCTACATCTATAGAATTTATAATGTGGTCCCGCCATTATAGGAATTGTAATATGGCCACCACCTTCTGTGATTGGGACCATATGATTCACCTTTATGAATTACCAAGTGGGGCCACTTTATTTGAGATAAGTGAGAGGATTTGAAATTTTTAAATGTCATTCTTTAAAAGGCAAGGGATAATTATCAAACAATTGTGCCACTGGGTTGTTTTTTTAAAAAATTAAAGTTTTTTCATTCCAACTTTCGTATGCTAGCAAGTTAAGGTTTTGAGATTCCTTATAGTGCGACCAAATTTTGGAACAGTGATTTACACATACAAAATGTGTTTTCTATAATCCTATCTCGTGGGAATATGGGAACATCCGAATTGCATGATGCCAAACGCATCCTAACTGTCCGATTGGAATTTTTTTCCAGCGCTCTATACTTGTTGGATTTCTACTATGCTCTTGATAGTATCCTAATAGTGACGATTGGCACAAACCCAGAATAACACAAAGCACAAGCGTGGGAGAAAATCCACCCTCTTCTGTCTACTTACATTTTATTTCATCATTTTTTATGGCCAGGGGAGGCCATTGTGTCATGTATGGTCACAATAAGTAATCGCGGAGTTCTCTCTAGGTTAAATTTCAACCCATATACACCCATTTTTAACAGGGTCAAGGGACCTCAACCCATACTCAATGCAAGTCAACCCAACCTGACCCCCATAATCTGCATCCAAGGTGGTCAATTAACCCAATTCGAGATATCCCAGATTAAAGATGTTTAGTCAATACCTAATCCATACTCAAGTATTATGGTTATATTTGAGTTTAGTTGTGGGCGAATAAGTAAAAATTTAAGGGAGAAGCCCAAATAAAGGTAGGATGTGGATTAGATTTACTGGCAACTGCAGATCAGATAAATGTACACGATAGGTCAGAGACAAGTAACGTTCAGGTTATATTTGGGATCTACTCTATAGGTCGAAGTCACACTTGTTGAAATACATGAGTATAAAGAATATAATCTGATAGAAAAAATATGTTTAGTCCGATTAAAAAGGATTAACATGTGAAGAAGCACAAAGATGTGAAATTTACTCTTTCTAGGATTTCACATTAAATGCTCAACTCATTGAGGACCTTGAGGTCGATCAATTCAAAATGCCAACAGAATGCACTCTTGGGCATGCATGACTTTGAGGTATCACACAATTCTTGCAACATTAAAATTTAAGAACCTTTAAAAAGTTAAAGAAAAAAGACTCAGCATTAAGTTTCGTCCCTTCAAAAAAAATTATTGATTAATGATTGCATTTTGAATGAATGATCAAAGCTTGATTTCATTAGAACTCATTGGTTTATAAAACGTGGCCCTATTTGGATCCTTGGGATTGATTGCGAGAGGTAAAATGAAGGTCGGGCGTGGATTAAACTAACTGATCAGGTCAGATAAATCTACATTATATCTCAAAGCCATGCAATGTTCAGGTTTTTTAGGATCTAGCCTATAGGCCTAACACAAATTTTGCTGAAGTACATGAGGCATCAAAAAATAAGATGACTAAAGACTAAGGACACATCATAAATAATATAATCCAATACAAATGATGTTTTGTCTAATTAAAAATGAATTAACATGTGCATAAGCACAAAGATGTGAAATTATTCTTTCTAGGATTTCACATCAAATGCTCAACCCATTGAGTACCTTAACTCAATTCAAAATGCTAATAGAAGGTACTCTTGTGCATGCACGACTTTGAGGTATCGCTCATTTCTTACGATGGTTAAATTTAGAAACCTTCAAAAAAATTAGAAAAAAGGACTATGCATTGAGTTTTTTTTCCTTCAAAAAATTATTGATTATTGATTGTATTTTGAATGAGCGATCAAAGCTCGGTTTAGAAATCATTGGTATATAGACTGTGACCATGTTTTGATGCTTAGGCTTGGTTGCCTTGCAATCAGTTCACCAATAAATATGTTTGCGTTCTCTTTACTTTTAAATGGTTATTGCATCCAAGAAAAACTATTCCCTGTATGAAAAATAGGTAATAGAAATACTTCAATGTATATATTGAGAAAAGTACGAGTTCATTAAACAGTAGAAATCAAAGACAGGGCACAAGACCACAACAACAAAAATCAAAGAAACTAAAAAAGTTTAAGATATTTCCCTACCCATTCCGGGATAACCCTATCCTACAAGCAATCAATTGGAAGAACCAAGCTTGGCAAGAAATTAGGCAGTTGAGAGTCTTAGGATTAAGATAAAAGGTGATAAAGGAGAGAAATATAGATGACATTCTAATATCCAAAATGATTGGTCTCTTTTATCAATCTTCATTCCCATTAATAATGTCTAAAATCAACTCCAATACATCAAAAAAAATAAAAAATAAAAATGGCACGAGTTTTTGGGAAGCCATGTCCACTTAGCCTCTTCAAAGCGAGGAGGACTGTGTTCGCTTCTTTTTCTTTGGAGGAGGTGACTCTTGGGCCTGAAGAAGAACCTTAAAAAACATTTGAGCCATTCAACAACAATAGTTTGTTGGAAATATTTCTTACGAAGAATATGAGATAGAAATAACACATAGATAGTTAGAACAAATAATTATTGAGTAAAAGTGAATGTGAAGAATTGAATAAGAAAACAAAAGAAAAATGGGATAGGCACACCAATTAAGACTCTTTTTTAGAATCAACAATTTTCCACATGCATATGGGTTTGATGAATTTTTCCCACCAAGATACAATGCCCAACTCTGATTCAAAGTGTAGACAGTAGAATTAGAAATAAGGAATTTCCCTTAAAATCAAAGTAAAAGTAAAATAGAAGAAGATGATCTTAGAAAATCTTCTTCTAAAAATACGGCATTCTACTCGTGTTTAAAACTTAAATTCGGCCTAAATAAATAGAATTGGTTCACATCCACTCAAATAGTCCTAAGAGACACATATAATTGTAAACACACAACATACTTTAATGTTTATAAAAGCACATGAGATTCTGAGAATATTTTGAAAAGACACACTCAACTCTAGTGCCTCTTGGATTTTTTTTAAATTATTGGTTTATGCAAAATACCCAACACAATAAAACAAAAATTACTCTTCCTATCGTCTTCCCTAAAAAAGGCATCAGTGAATACCAAAACCATTTCATCCGATGGGATCACACTAGGCCTCAGGCTTGAAAGAACTATGGCCACGCCACTAATAGCTTCACCAGATGAAATTTTTGTTATCATTCCATTGACTATCTTTAAGACTTTCATCGGATTAATATATTCCCATTTAAAATTAAAATTATTTTTGGCGTTCCAAACAGCCCACCAAATGACAAGAGCCCAAGCCTAGTGTGAAAGCCAATCTTAAGGAGAATTTAGCCATCTAGATCCAAATAGTGTTTCTAGCATTCTATTATTTCAATGCATGTGATAAGAATCCCAAATTAGATCCAAACCAAATAGCCAAGCATATATAGAAAAAAATGAATTATGCATGTTCTCACAATGAATAATGCATGTTCACCAATCTATTTCTCTTGATCCCAAATAAAGCATAAACCATTTCAACTTTCATTTCAAAGTCAAGAATTCATGTACCAAGAGAGCTTTATTCAATCATTTCCTTTCAAATAGGAGAATCCTTTTGAGGAAGTAAAAAAAATCATAGAAACCTACACTTAATTAATATTATGGTTATTTATAATTTCATTATTTTATGATAGAATTCTATAAGCCAATTTGTATGTGAGAACGCCACTTTTAGAGAAAACCAATACTCTTCATCATTCACACAAAACTCGAGATCTAAATTTTGAGACTTCCACATCTCTTGGCTGGGTTATTAAGGGTACTACTAAGTTTTCATTTTACATGTTTTGTTATCGTCACTAAGGTCTCTTACAAGAAGCTCCTGGGCTAGAAGCGTGAGAAAGGGGTCTCCTTTTTTTTTTTTTTTTTTTTTTTTTGCTGAATTGCAAAATTGAATTAAGAAAACACTGGGTGGGGGGGGGGCGGGGGGGGAACAGAAGCAAACAAGCAGCCACACAGGACTGAGAACAAAGAAAAGAAAAGGAGCCAGGCACTATCTTACAAAATGATAGGGCTGATTACATAAGAGAAAGAAAAGAGAGTAAAGTTCTACTTGAAAAAGGAAAAAAAAAAAGTTCTTCAAAGAAGCAGCCGCATCCATTAAGAAAAAATTAACAGCAGAGTCAAGGGAAGGAGACATATTGTTAAAGACCACCTAGTTCCTGACCTTCCAAAGACTGAAGATGGCAATGATGAAGATGGCTCCCAAGCCCTTCTTGGCTCTGAGACAGGAATTGACAGACAGAGAATCCCACATGGAGGAGGCAGTGCCAGAAGGTCCAAATTTAAACTTACCTTTGTCCTGAAACCAATCCCAAAATGAGGCACTGAAGGGGCAGAGGAAGAACAAGGAGAACGCAGATTCTTGGTGAGATCCACATAAGTGACAGGAAGAAGCCAGCTGAACTCCAATTGACTGAGCCCAGGCATTTGTTGGAAGTTTGTTGTGGAACAACTTCCAAGTAAAGCAGGCCACGGAAGGCTTGCGAAGGATGTTCCAGGCAAACTTATACCAGGGAATGGTGGGACGTCTGAAACGAATGGAGTCCCAGGCAGCAGTAAAGGAGAGGTGGCTGGAAATGGAGCTTGACCAAACCAGCAAGTCAGGCTCAGCAGCTAGGGAGAAAGCTATGAGAAGAGAATTGCAAAATGAGGCAACCGGTTCAGGAAGGTTGATGCTCAGAATCCTCTGGCTGTTGGAGATGAAATCATGAGCAGAGCCAGCCCAGGGAAAGTGGATGTCAGGGAAGATCTGCGCCAGAGAGAGAGGGCCATGCCCTTTAGCATGCCAAAAACTAACACTTTTCCCATCACCTAAAATCCAGTGACTGTTGTTAAAAAGAAATTGAGATTTCCTCTTGATTGGTCTCCAAATGCATGAACCAGAGGATAGGGAGCAAGGGTGCCAGGGAGAAAAGCCTCTGAAATATTTTCCTTTAAACCAGGAGGCCCAAAGGGAGGAAGAGGAAAGAGTTGCCCAACCAAGTCTAATGGAATTGGCATGAATCAGATTCCTGAAGCGACGAAGGCCCAGCCCTCCTTCAGATTTAGGCTGGCAAACAGAATTCCAATTGAGGGGGCTTCTCTTAAGGTGATCAGAACCTCCAGACCAAAGAAAATTCCTCATCCATTTCTCTAGGAAGATGCAGACTGAGCTGGGGATAGGAAGGACTAGCAGGATGTGCACAGAGAGGCTTTGAAGCACATGTTTGACAAGGATGAGTCTCCCAGCAAAGGAGAGCATGTTCTTTTTCTAGCCGGATAGCCTTTGCCTAAAAGTATCCTTCAAGCTCTCGAAGTAACGGGCTTTGGGCTCCCAATGAATAGAGGAACACCCAGGTATTTGGCCGGGAAGAAAGTCTGAGGAATACCAAAGGATCTCAACACTCTGACTTTAAAAGACTGCATGCTATTGCCAAATAGGACATGACTTTTCCTGAGATTGAAGTGCTGGCTAGCTGACGATTGGTAAGCTTCCAACAGATCTTTGATTGCTTTAATACTCCTAGGAAAAGCTTTGAAGAAAAGAAGAATGTCGTCTGCAAACAGCAAGTGGCAGATTGAGGGAGAGGCTGGCACACTGTAAACCGGATGCACTAGCTGCTGAGAGACCAGATTCTCGATGTTGAGACTGAGAATCTCTTCCGCCAGGATGAAGAGGTAGGGGGATAAGGGGTCACCTTGCCTAAGCCCACATTCCACTGCAAAGTAGCCGACAGGCTCTCTATTTAGAAGAACAGAACCTTTAGAAGTGCACACACATTCCTGGACAAGGGAAGACCAAGCACTACTGAAACCAAAGGAGTCCAAGGCTTTGAATAAGAAGTCCCAACTCAACTTGTCAAAGGCTTTGGAGATATCCAGCTTCAAGCAAATACCTTTGCCTTTGGCTCCCTTTTGAAGGCTTTGAGTAAGCTCATGGGCCAGAGCAATATGGTCTTGAGGTTTCCTACCTTTGATGAAGGCTACCTGGTGAGGGGAAATGAGATCCGGGAGAACAGCAGCCAATCTGGTAGCTAAGATCTTGGAGATCACTTTATAGGAGAAATTTAGAAGGCTAATAGGGCGAAAGTCACCAAAGCAAGACGGGGCTGCAACTTTTGGAATGAGAGAAATGAAGAAAGAGTTGGAAGCTTTGAGAAGCTTACCGGACAAGAAGAAATTCTTCACTGCATCAATCACAGAGTTGCTAATAATGTCCCAGCAGCTGCAGAAGAAGCTGCCAGAGAACCCATCAGGCCCAGGAGAGCTGGATTTTTTAAGGCTGAAGACAGAAATTCTGAATAGCCTAGGATCCATGAGGACAGGGGAGGGCTTATAGATATCAGAGAAAAATTCCACAGCAGCCGCTTTGAGTTGAGGATGACCTTCAATGATATTGCCATTGAAATCCACTTTGTCAATCCTATTTTTGGAACATCTGATCTTAATTAGCAGCAAGGTGAAAAAACTTAGTGTTTCTATCTCCTTCCTGAAGCCAATTAGTCCTGGATTTTTGTTTCCAATGGATCTCTTCAGCTTGAAGCAAGTTTTGGAAATTGCATCTAGCAAGGCTGAGGGCCACTTTAGTGGACTCCAGAAAGGGGTCTCCTTAGGCATTTACTAAAGTTCTAAACAGGTATCTCCACTCGATTTACAAAGATCCAAACAAAGCCCATTGTGAAATGTTTAATTTGTTGATGGGTACGCTTCCTTACTTGTGGAGCATATGATTGGATAATCTTAAATGTTGATCAAACAGGAGTACAATCTAAGGTGCATGAGTCTAATCATCTCCAATATGTGGCCTACTACATTCACTGGAATAAGGCCAATGATATAATGATTACAATCTACCCTAAGCAAATGTTAGCTTTTTTACTATCTCGTTAAAAAGAATTGAAAGAATGTCATGGAAAAAAAATGCCATATATTCTTCATTTATGTGCCTTTGACTATATCACAATATCTAAAAGCCGCATCTCTTATATATCCCCAAAGCAACAAATTTCTCTCTAATAGTTACTGTATTCATTGTTTGTAGTTAATTTTGAATTTCATATTATAACACTTAATGTTCATTTTGTTTGCTTGGAACCGAATTTCTATATGCATATTCATGGTAAAATGGTTTCCAACATAAGATTGTTAAATAGGTAGTGGATATAGAAAATAGCGTGAAGATGTATGAGGACCTTGATTTTCATAAGATTTAATCAACCTGGGTTATGGCTCTAGGCAATCAATAGCCATTTTGAATCTCCTCTTAGTTTATTTCCCATTAAAGAGGTGACTATTTAATGGCCATTTATGGATCTTTACCATTATTTCTTCAATTTTTTCTTCAAATAAATGCGAATTCAATTCCATGAAAAAAATAGCCCACACGTCCATCCCAATTCTGCAATGCTAAAAGTCTCATTTTGAAAATCCTTTTTTCTTTTTTCATTTGACGTGTTAGGATTTGTTACATGTCCCATAAATAATATTAGTTACTTAAACTCATTTCAAACACATGACTTATTGAAGTAAATCAAATCTAAATCTTGATCCTTAGAGGCTAATCAAGAATCCGTTAATGGGGGTCCATCTCGTAAATTCAAACAGCTGAAAGTGATAGCCACCCCATGTATTGGTATGTGGACAAATTTCACTCCGACTGGATTTGGGTCCACCATTACAATGATCGTAAAAAGCATGTTATTATAATAAAAAAATTAAAAAAATAAGTAAATAAATAAATAAAAAACAAAGAGATAGAGTGAATCAAGTGCAAGTCTTATGCTTTAAATGTTAACAATCTAAAGGTAGGCTTTACTTTGTTATAAGGAAATGTTGCCCTGCATCAATGTTGTAAGTGCATTAGAATTAATATGTGTGGACAACTAACATGATTTATATTGATGTCTTCAAACAAATGTCTGAGGCTTGGCCTCAAAAACTCTAATTTTTTTAATGATATAGATTTATAAATCTCATTTGATTCCATGAGATTACAAAAGTGGATACACATCCCAATGAAATTGTTGGTTTTTATAAGGCTATTGGAAATGGTTAGTGAGTCTGGCTGAACTTATTATTCATTTATAATTAAATGAAAATAAATAGTGACATAAACTGACAGGTTACCAGTAGTATTTCCTCGAGCTTGGCATTTTCCTTTTCCAGTCTTTCGATACCAGATTCAAGTTGTTCAGTATGTCCCTGCGACATTGAAAAAGGTCAGGTAAATTTTTTATGTGAACTCCTATAAATAGGATGCATGGATGCTTTACTCTCCATAAAAATAATCTAACAGTGAGAACTTGCCATATAGTATTATATTAAGGATATAGCATCATACCTTTTTTCTTTCTCTGGATCTTCTTGCAGATTCCCTATTTTTCATTTTCCGCCTGAGTTTTTTCTCTACATCATTCAGAAGCTCCCTACCATTTATACTTCTTTTTCTTGGATTGGCTCTATTTCCTGATGTATCTTCTCCAACAATGGGCATCGAGGAAACTACTTCTTCAGCTGGTTGATTCCTTGGTATTATGGAACTCCAAATGGGATTATTGCTATCAAATACTTGGTTTTGGGGTTGTAGATGTTCAAAGATGGTGTTGTACAGTGATGGTGTGTTTGTGCTAGCTCCACAATATGGAAACATAGGATGCATTGTTTTTCCTTCTGATGGATGGATTTGAAATTGGTTTTTAATTGCTTTGAAAGTGAAAGACGGCCGTTTGTATCTACCATGAGAACAAGGAAATCAGTGAGAATGATAGAATTCATTCCATATTTTTGTTCATGCAATGATCTAATTCATGAAAAAAATACTAAATTTTAGTTTAGATCTATCAAAGACTTTAGTCATATAGTGAAAAGGGTGAAAAATATACTATTTATCTTCAGCAGGCTATCATCATACTGTCTTTCTTCAGCAGGCTAACATCAAATTAAATTTCATAGACATTAGTTGTCATCAAATTAAAACATGCAATGATCAATCCAACTATATATTGTAGTTTCTTATGACTAAAAGAGTTGAAATATTTCGTACGAGTTTGGCATGATTTTAGCAAAGATTTAAAATATAAACCCTTTGTGTGAAAACATTAATTATATTAGAATAGATGAGGAAATCAAAGAAAATAAACTAAAAGCTTAATTTTTCAAAACATCCAAGCATTTTACTAAGTTTTCTACCATTAAACCTTTTCTAAAGTAGAAAAGCAAAATAAAATTATATGTATGTAACATTCAATCTCTCTTTGAAAGAATTAACCATCAAAATTGAAAAATTAGGTTTCACTTGTAAGACCCCGACCCGAGTGACTCGATTAGTACTAATTAAGTTGCGTGTTAGTGCTAAGTGTAGTGATTAGAATTTGACTAGCTTAGATTAGAATAGCTATTTTATAGCTTTTTGGGAGTTCTAAGTGTCCTGTGCTTAGTGGGACCCTTTGGGAGTTCTTTTCTATTAGTCTTGAATTTACTTTGGGGGTTATTCGAGATTCTTGCGATTTTGTTCGTATCATGTTTTACTCGTCTCGTCGATCCCTACAACTTTCATATTGAACCCGTGCCCGTCCGGAACCTCGAAACCAGATTTTCCTAGCATTGAGGGCAAAACGGTCTTTTTACATGAAATCTGTACCCAAAATTTGATGTCCCCAAAACCCGCGAAATATATACTTTTTGAAAACTAGAAATTTTTTTGATCAACTTTGCCTTCTTCGTCTAATCCATTTGAGGCCCCGAAATGCATGTTTTTAGCCCGACTAGTACTTTGAGTTGAAGGACCCACTTCACCTTTGGTATATAAAGAGAACCCTTCTTCTCTTCTCTTCTTCCTTGCCCTAATTACTGTTCTAAGAGAGGAATCCCAGCAGCCATCAGCCCCTCCATTCTTTTCTTGCTTTCTCCCTCTCATAGCACCACCAACCCATTGCTAAGCCTAGATTGAACTCTACCATCTTCATCATCTTCACAATAGCTATCCATTGATGCCATTTTTGAAGAAAACCAAGTTTTTCAAGATTTCCTTTAAACAACTTCTTGATTTTTGAAGAACTTCCAAGTAAGGGATCCTTGTAGTCTTTTGGATTTGTATTCTCCTAGCCTTTGAGAAGCTTTGTTTTGATTATTGGAGGTTTCCTTTGTTTTGGTTTGGTTTTGCCACTTTAGGGTTTTGTTTTGGGGGTTTTGCTTGTAGCTTGGTTCTTGGCTTGGAAATTTGGTTTAGAGCTTGGATTGGCTTGTTAGAAGACCTAAGGCAAGTGGATGATTTGATAATTACATGTTTTATGAGAAATGTGATTTTTCTATTTCATACATGATGTTTCACATTATCACTATTCATGTTTTCTTTATGATCCACATTGATTTGGAAATGCATAATGTTAGTCTATTCCTTTCTTATTCATATCGAAATTGTCATAGCTCATTTGATTGAAAATTTGATTTATGATTGGAATGGATTTCTTTTGGTTGAATGTGAATGGAATGGAAGGATTTGATGGAAGAATGGATGAGGTGGAATGTGGATGGGAAGGAGAGGATTGGGGTGTTTGTGTCGGTAGAATGAATGGGTTTGATTAAGGTTTTGAAACCCTCAAAATGTACAGAGAAGGTTGCCCAGGTTGTATGTAAAAAGGGAAGAAAGACAGCAGAAACCTGACTCAAAACTGACCTGACCGTGTGCGTCGGTCAGGCGTTGGTCATCTGTCGGCTGACCAAAGTCCCCACTTCGGTCGACCGACAGCTAACCGACTTCTGTCGGTCTCAATTCCAGAGACCAGTTTCGATCATATTTCCATCAGGAAATCTGTCGGTCATCTGGCGGCTCACCGAACTCCCTAGTTCGGTCGACCGACAGCCAACCGACAGTCTGTCGGCTCCAATTCCAGAGAGCTGCATTTTTTTTTTGCAGTTTCTGATGCCAAGGTGTCGGTCAACCGACACCCAACCGACACCTCGACCGACAGCCTCTCGGTCCTAATTCTAGAGAGCAATTCCTCCCCATTTTCTGATCTCGGCTAACCGAAGGTCAGCCTGTCGGTCGGCCAATAGACCCTGTCGGTCAACCGAGGGTTGGCTGACAAGCCAATTCTGAAGGATTTATTTTAAAGAATTTATGGAGCTAAATGGAAGAAGAAATCCCTTTATGACTTTGTTGTTTAGGTCTTTTAAATTTGTCAATGTGTATAAGACCCCGGAATGTTTTAAATTCTTAAAAGAGTACCAAATGTATATCAACCTAACATACGGGACCCTATTTACATTGATTCAAATCTTGGACTTTCAACACTTAGTCCGGAGAATTTGAGAAATCAATTCATGCTTTAATCCGAACCGAATTTCACTTATACATTTTAAATCTCGTGTTTTATGACTAGACTTGCCCGGCAGTATTGAAATTCATGTTTTTAGCATTGTTGCTAGCCCGTACATGCCCGACCGATACAATTATGCTTTTGTGCTTATGAGCACCCTGTCCCGTTATATGTATTTGTTTTGTTTTTCTCGCTTGTGACCCATGAGTCGGCATCACTAAGCTTGGATAACCTTGTCAGTCTGATCCACTGACTTGGAGATTCCCCCTCCCGTCCCGCCAGCTGCAGTTTGGATCCGATACCCGGCTCTCTCCCGTGGTTCCCGACACCCGGTTTGCTACCGTGGTCCCGTCCCGTATTATTACTTATGAATATGTAAATGTTGTTGCACCTCCTCACTTCGGTGACTAAGGTCAACACCACGATAGACTCTTGTCACTTCGGTGATAGAGGATTTAGCTTCTTGTGGATGCCATTTTGTTATTCCTGTTTCCTTGGTACCTTTACTTGTTTTACAGTGCATGCATGTTTTTGATTAAATGAATTATTTTTTCATGAAGATCATCATGTATACCGATTTAAATGCTTTCAAAGGTAATTTCAATTATTATCGTATCTTTTCACCCGCTTGCCAAACCATCGTGTTTGACCCACTTTTGGTACTCAGGTCCTGATGTTGACTTTCCCAAGGAGGAGCATGAGGAGGCGGTCGGAGAACCGCAGCAACTAGTAGAGTGGCGCGCTGATGATGTTGTCTAAACATCCGGTTGCTTCGAGAGATACAAAACATTTTGGGGGAATGTTTAAACTATATTTTGGTGGATATTGTTTTAGTTTTATTGGCCTTTGTTGGCATCTATTTTTGGGGAGATGTAATTAAGAGATATTTGTTTAAACTTTAATAGTACTTTTGGGTTATGCTTTAGAACCTTGCTCATTCTGATACTTGTTACTTAAATGCAACCAGTCTTATGTTTTATGGAAATGATTTACATGTGATTTGCCATACGCTTCTGCACTTAAATAGAAATATTCATGATGGCGTGTAATCCTCACTGCGGACACCTATGGGAAATCACGTGCACGGGTAATGTCTGTTCTTTATTAACCTGTGTACGTATTGGCACCAAACATACTCTTATCACAATTGTTACTATTATCTTATGAGTCCCGATCCCGGATCGGACCCTAAACCCGATCCGGGGTCGTGACAGACTGGTATCAGAGCGAGACGTGTTTCAAGCAATTAAAAGAAACTAGAAATCCTAAGGACGTGGCGAGGATTTGTTAGATCTTTCGTTAGCTAGAATCGCGTGAGCAATGTGTGACCCATATCTGATTTATATGTGCTAACAACTTGTTTTGCAGCATCATGCCACCTCGTAAGCGATCGGTAAATGGCAATCCCACAGCAAGTAATAGTGATTTTACTGAACCGATTGTGGAAGACAAAGTTGAAAATACTATGCCAAATCAGTTTCAGCAGATGATGCAAGCTATGCTTGACCAATAGCATCAGGCTAATGAGAATCAGACTAGACTCCAAGAACAGATGCTTAAGAAAGATGAAGATCATGCCAGAGAGTTGGCAGAGATGCAGTGACAATGGTTAGAGGTGTTACAGAGAAGTCCAGAACCGGTTCAACCTCAACCTGCAATAGTCATCAACCAAAGAGAACATGACCCTAATGCATTGTTTGAGAAGTTTAAAAAGAGAGCTCCAAAGGATTTTGTGGGGACCGAAGATCCATTGGCTGCAGATGACTGGCTAGAGCATACAGAGAATATCTTTGAGATTTTCAGATGTACCGGAGGTGAAAGGGTACAACTTGCAGCATCACTTTTCACCAACTTAGCAGATAATTGGTGGAAGACAGTGAGGGAGGAGTACAGAACTATGGCAGACGCAGTAGATTGGGCAAACTTCAAGACGCAATTCAGAGACAAATATGTGCCTGCCCATGTCAAGAGACAGAAGGCAGCAGAGTTCCATCAGCTTGTCCAAGGGAGTATGACCGTGTTAGAGTACCTCACCAAATTCAAGAGGTTGTCCAGATATGCTTCGAAATTGGTAGGCACGGTGGAAAAGAAGATTGCCAAGTTCCTAGAAGGACTTCACCTTATCATTGAGAAGAATGCCACCGGTGTTGTACCACCTCTCACCTTTGAGGAAGCTGTCAAGAGAGCCTACAAGTTTGAGAACTTTCATCACAAGATCCTCAATGTTCAAGGCAAGGGGCAAGGGCAACCACAACAGCCGCATAACCAACACAGGAACCAGCAGAACAAGAGACAGAGGCAAGACCAAAATGTTCAGTTAGTCTGTATTCACTGTGGAAAGAACCATGAGAGCACTCATTGTCGTACCATCACAGAACCGTGCTTCAGGTGTGGCTCCATGGACCACCAGATGAGAAATTGCCTCAGACCAGATAGGCAGAATCAGCGACGACAGGGAGCACCGCGTCCAGCACCGCCACAAAATGCGATGGTTGTGCAGAATCAGCCAAGGCCGCTTTAGCAACAGGCACCACAGCAACAGTATAGACCTCCGCAACAGCAGCAGCCAGCCCGTCAGCAAGGACAGCAGCAGAATCAGCGTCCCCCGCAACAGAACAGAAATGTCCCTCAAGGGAGGCAGCAGCAAGCTCCTATCAGGCCACAGCAGCGAGGACAAGTTTATGCAGTTAACAGAGCTGATGCAGAGGCAGCGAGCAATGTTGTGGAAGGTACACTTCTTGTTAGTGGAATAAAAGCAAAGATATTGTTTGACCCTGACTCCACACACTCTTTTATATCCCATGCATTTTCTAGATTGATTGATGTGCATGGTAGAGAACTCGAATACATTTTGACTGTGGCTACCCCAGTAGGAAAATAAGTTGTGTGTACTAGCTATTACCCTAGTTGTACAGTTCAGATAGGGGAAGTTGTGTTACCCGCAGATCTTATTCTGTTGGAGATGAAGGATTTTGATGTCATCCTAGGGATGGATTGGCTGGCAGGGTACCATGCCACAATGGATTGTTTCCATAAGACCCTCACGTTCAAGTTGGATGAGACACCAGCAGGGGTGTTATTCCAGGGAGAGGAAGAATCCTCGTGCAGGGTTTGTCTTGAAGGCTGATAGACTTTTGAGAAGTGGATGTGAAGCCTATTTGGCGTTTATCATGGAGGATAAACAGTCCCAAGGGGTGGAGGAGATCCCTATTGTTTGGGAGTTCCCGGATGTATTTCCGGAGGAGATTCCAGGATTACCACCCATGAGAGAAATTGATTTCACCATTGAGTTGTTACAGGGGACCGCTCCGATTTCTATTGCACCTTATAGAATGGCTCCGGCGGAATTGGGAGAGTTGAAAATACAATTGCAAGAGTTGTTAGATAAAGGTTTTGTGAGACTGAGCATTTCGCCATGGGGAGCTCCGATTTTGTTTGTCAAGAAGAATGATGGTTCGATGAGGATGTGTATTGATTACCGAAGATTGAACCAAGTGACCATCAAGAACAAATATCCATTGCCAAGGATAGATGAACTGTTTGATCAGTTACAAGGTGATTCGTATTTCTCGAAGATCGATTTGAGATCCGGTTACCATCAGCTGAGAGTTAGGGAATCAGATGTGTTGAAAACAGTTTTTCGGACGAGATATGGCCACTATGAATTTCTAGTAATGCCATTTGGATTGACTAATGCACCGGCAGTATTCATGGCGCTGATGAACAAGATATATGCGCAGTGCCTAGATCAATTTGTAGTGGTGTTCATCGATGATATTTTAGTATACTCCAAGACCAAAGAAGAGCATGAAGAAGATCTGAGGATAGCATTGCAGCTTTTGAGGGAGAATCAGTTGTATGCGAAGCTCAACAAGTGTGAATTTTGGTTAGAGCAAGTCGCATTTTTGGGACACATAATCTCCAAGGAAGGTTTGTCAGTAGACCCGTCTAAGATTGAGGCAGTAGTGAAGTGGGAAAGACCGAAGAATGTGTCAGAAATCAGGAGTTTTCTTGGCTTGGCAGGGTATTACAGGAGGTTTGTACAAGGATTTTCGTCGATTGCAGCACTGTTGACGAAATTAATGAGGAAGAATGTGCATTTTGTGTGGACAGATCAATGTGAAACTAGTTTCCAAGAGCTGAAGAAGAGGTTAACCACCGCACCAGTCCTTACTTTGCCATCCGGAAGCGGGGGTTTTACCATTTTTACCGATGCTTCGAACATTGGGCTTGGTTGTGTGTTGATGCAAGAATGAAAGGTTGTAGCATATGGGTCCCGACAGTTGAAGGATCACGAGAAGAATTATGCAACTCATGATCTTGAGTTGGCAACGGTTGTCTTCGCGTTGAAAATGTGGAGACATTACCTCTATGGAGAGAAATTTGAGGTCCATTCTGATCACCGCAGCCTACAGTATTTGTTTTCTCAGAAGGAGTTGAATATGAGACAGAGGAGATGGATGGAATATATCAAGGACTATGATTTTCTAATCAAGTATCACCCGAGGAAAGCGAATGTAGTTGCTGATGACTTGAGTAGAAAGTCAGTTGGCTTGGCAAATCTTAGTGGTACTTGTATTTTCGATCAATTTGAGGAGTTGAGGATAGACCTCCAGCCACTGAGAAAGGGGGTTAAAATGGCCAATATGTCAGTGTCAGAGCCTTCGTTCATCTAAAAGATCAAGGACAGTCAGTTGCAAGATCCAGAGTTGGCCAAGATTGCAGAACATATAGCAGAACGTCCTGATTTTCGTATCGTTGATGGAGTTCTTTACTATTAAGACCGTCTATGTGTGCCTAATATAGAAGATTTGAGGAATGTCATCATGTCAGAAGCTCACAGTATGAAGTACTCCATGCACCCGGGCAGCACGGAGATGTATCAGAATTTGAAAGGCAGATTTTGGTGGAACAACATTAAGAGAGAGATCGCAGCGTTTGTATCTCGCTGTATGACGTGTTAGCTGATAAAGGCAGAGCATCAAAAGCCTCCGGGGTTATTGCAGTCATTAGAGATCCCGGAATGGAAGTGGGAGCACATTACCATGAATTTTATTTTGGGATTACCGAAAACTAGCAGAGGCAATGACGCAATATGGGTTATAATGGATAGACTCACCAAGTCAGCTCATTTTATCCCCATGAGGACAGGAAAGAAGATGCATATGTTACCCCTGGCAGAGTTGTTCGTTAATGAGATTGTCAGTAGACATGGACAGCCAGTTTCTATCACATCCGACAGAAATAGCAGATTTGTCTCGAGGTTTTGGAAAACCCTACATGAGTCTATGGGTACGAAGCTATAGTTCAGCACGGCTTATCACCCTCAGACAGATGGCCAGTCAGAGAGGACGATTCAAACTCTTGAGGACATGCTCTGTGCTTGTGTGTTGGACTTCAAGACTCAGTGGGATGAGACTCTACCGTTGTACGAGTTCGCTTACAACAATAGCTACCACTCTAGCATTGGGATGGCACCATTTGAGGCCTTGTATGGCAGAAGGTGTAGGACACCTGTTTGTTGGGAAGAAGTTGGCACCCGCGGTTTCCATGGACCGTCCATGGTGAATGAGACCAGCGATAAAGTGAGGCAGATTCAGGAATGTTTGAAAGTAGCCCGGAGTAGACAGAAGAGCTATGCAGACTCTCAAAGAAGGGATCTACAGTTCAATGAGGGAGATAAGGTTTTCCTGAAGGTGTCACCTACTAGAGGAACATTGAGGTTTAGGCAGAAAGGCAAGTTGTCACGAAGGTACATTGGACCGTATGACGTTGTGAGCAAGATCGGTGATGTGGCTTATAGATTACCTTACCACCTACACAATGTCTTTCATGTGTCGATGTTGAAGAAGTATGTCCCCGACCCTTCGCATGTGCTCCGGCATGAACCGTTGGAAATCAGAGAGGATGCCACCTATGTGGAGAAGCCCATTAAGATCATTGATACAAAGGAACAAGAGTTGAGGACACGGACTATTCAGTGGATGAAGGTACTTTGGGAGAATCATGGGCCGGAAGAGGCAACGTGGGAATTGCGAGATCAAGTGCAGAAGAAGTATCCGTATCTCCTACCCGAGGTGAGTTTTATATTTAATTTAGAGGACCAAATGCCCTAAGGGGTGGAGGATGTAAGACCCCGACCCGAGTGACTCGATTAGTACTAATCAAGTTGCGTGTTAGTGCTAAGTGTAGTGATTAGAATTTAACTAGCTTGGATTAGAATAGCTATTTTATAGCTTTTTGGGAGTTCTAAGTGTCCTGTGCTTAGTGGGACCCTTTGGGGGTTCCTTTTTATTAATCTTGAATTTACTTTGGGGGTTATTCGAGATTCTTGTAATTTTGTTCGTATCATGTTTTATTCATCTCGTCGATCCCTACAACTTTCATATTGAACCCGTGCCCGTTCGGAACCCCGAAACCCGATTTTCCTAGCATTGAGGGCAAAACGGTCTTTTTACAAGAAATCTGTACCCAAAATTTGATGTCCCCCAAACCCGCGAAATATATACTTTTTGGAAACTAGAAATTTTGTTGATCAACTTTGCCTTCTTCGTCTAATCCATTTGAGGCCCCGAAATGCATGTTTTTAGCCCGACTAGTACTTTGAGTTGAGGGACCCACTTCACCTTTGGTATATAAAGAGAACCCTTTTTCTCTTCTCTTCTTCCTTACCCTAATTACTGTTCTAAGAGAGGAATCCCAGCAGCCATCAGCCCCTCCATTCTTTTCTTGCTTTCTCCATCTCATAGCACCACCAATCCATTGCTAAGCCTAGATTGAACTCTACCATCTTCATCCTCTTCACAATAGCTATCCATTGATGTCATTTTTGAAGAAAACCAAGTTTTTCAAGATTTCCTTTGAACAACTTCTTGCTTTTTGAAGAACTTCCAAGTAAGGGTTCCTTGTAGTCTTTTAAATTTGTATTCTCCTAGCCTTTGAGAAGCTTTGTTTTGATTATTGGAGATTTCCTTTGTTTTGGTTTTGTTTTGCCACTTTAGGGTTTTGTTTTGGGGGTTTTGCTTGTAGCTTGGTTCTTGGCTTGGAAATTTGGTTTAGAGCTTGGATTGGCTTGTTAGAAGACCTAAGGCAAGTGGATGATTTGATAATTACATGTTTTATGAGAAATGTGGTTTTTCTATTTCATACATGATGTTTCACATTATCACTATTCATGTTTTCTTTATGATCCACATTGATTTGGAAATGCATAATGTTAGTCTATTCCTTTCTTATTCATATCGAAATTGTCATAGCTCATTTGATTGAAAATTTAATTTATGATTGGAATGGATTTCTTTTGGTTGAATGTGAATGGAATGGAAGGATTTGATGGAAGAATGGATGAGGTGGAATGTGGATGGGAAGGAGAGGATTGGGGTGTTTGTGTAGGTAGAATGAATGGGTTTGATTAAGGTTTTGAAACCCTCAAAATGTACAGAGAAGGGTGCCCAGGTTGTATGTAAAAAGGGAAGAAAGACAGCAGAAACCTGACTCAAAACTGACCTGACCGTGTGCGTTGGTCAGGCGTCGGTCATCTGTCGGCTGACCGATGTCCCCACTTCGGTCGACCGACAGCTAACCGAGTTCTGTCGGTCTTAATTCCAGAGACCAGTTTCGATCAGATTTCCATCAGGAAATCTGTCGGTCATCTGTCGGCTGACCAAACTCCCTAGTTCGGTCGACCGACAGCCAACCGACAGTCTGTCGGCTCCAATTCCAGAGAGCTGCATTTTTTTGCAGTTTCTGATGCCAAGGTGTCGGTCAACCGACACCCAACCGACACCTCGACTGACAGCCTCTCGGTCCCAATTCCAGAGAGCAATTCCTCCCCATTTTCTGATCTCAGCTAACCGACGGTCAGCCTGTCGGTCGGCCAATAGACCCTGTCGGTCAACCGACAAGCCAACCGAGGGTTGACCGACAAGCCAATTCCGAAGGATTTATTTTAAAGAATTTATGGAGCTAAATGGAAGAAGAAATCCCTTTATGACTTTGTTGTTTAGGTCTTTTAAATTTGTCAATGTGTATAAGGCCCCGGAATGTTTTAAATTCTTAAAAGAGTACTAAATGTATATCAACCTAACATACGGGACCCTATTTACATTGATTCAAATCTTGGACTTTCAACACTTAGTCTGTAGAATTTGATAAATCAATTCATGTTTTAATTCGAACCGAATTTCACTTGTACATTTTAAATCTCGTGTTTTATGACTAGACTTGCCCGACAGTATTGAAATTCATGTTTTTAGCATTGTTGCTAGCCCGTACATGCCCGACCGATACAATTATGCTTTTGTACTTATGAACACCCCGTCCCGTTATATGTATTTGTTTTGTTTTTCTCGCTTGTGACCCTTGAGTCGGCATCACTAAGCTTGGATAACCTTGTCAGTATGATCCACTGACTTGGAGATTCCCCCTCCCGTCCCGCCAGCTGCAGTTTGGATCCGATACCCGGCTCTCTCCCGTGGTTCCCGACACCCGGTTTGCTACCGTGGTCCCGTCCCGTATTATTACTTATGTATATGTAAATGTTATTGCACCTCCTCACTTCGGTGACTAAGGTCAACACCCCGATAGACTCTTGTCACTTCGGTGATAGAGGATTTAACTTCTTGTGGATGCCATTTTGTTATTCCTGTTTCCTTAGTACCTTTACTTGTTTTACAGTGCATGCATGTTTTTAATTAAATGAATTATCTTTTCATGAAGATCATCATGTATACCGATTTAAATGCTTTCAAAGGTAATTTCAATTATTATCGTATCTTTTCACCCGCTTGCCAAACCATCGTGTTTGACCCACTTTTGGTACTCAAGTCCCGATGTTGACTTTCCCGAGGAGGAGCATGAGGAGGCGGTCGGAGAACCGCAACAGCTAGTAGAGTGGCGCGCCGATGATGTTGTCTAAACATCCGGTTGCCTCGAGAGATATGAAACATTTTGGGGGAATGTTTAAACTATATTTTGGTGGATATTGTTTTAGTTTTATTGGCCTTTGTTGGCCTCTATTTTGGGGAGATGTAATTAAGAGATATTTGTTTAAACTTTAATAGCACTTATGGGTTATGCTTTAGAACCTTGCTCATTCTGATACTTGTTACTTAAATGCAACCGGTCTTATTTTTTATGGAAATGATTTAGATGTGATTTGCCATACGCTTCCGCACTTAAATAGAAATATTCATGATGGCATGTAATCCTCACCACGGACACCTGTGGGAAATCACGTGCACGGGTAATGTGTGTTCTTTATTAACCCGTGTACGTATTGGCACCAAACATACTCTTATCACAATTGTTACTATTATCTTATGAGTCCCGATCCCGGATCGGACCCTAAGCCCGGTCCGGGGTCGTGACATCACTCCTAGAAACATTCAATACAAAATTTAAATCCATTGAAGGGAATGAAGAGAAGTTTTAGTTGGTTATTAAAAGAAAAGGTACGGAGATAAAAATGCGAATACACTTTTCCATTTGTGTCCCTCTATCTCCACCCATTCTGTTTTTTATGTGCAGCCACTATTCTAAGATCGGGACTATTCAAATTTGATCCAACATGTAGTAGTTTCGATCAAGGAAACTGGCCAAATTGAAAGATCCTACCTTTTAATCATTAGTTTATCTCCTAATCATCAAATTTTATAATTATGTAATGTTGAATATCTTAAAAGTCTTGTACATCATTGAGTCATATCTTGAGTCTGTATTGAGTCTAAAAGTCAAATTTGGGTTTGGATGTCTTATAAAAACTAAATTTTGGTAACAACTTCTGACATTCTCCATTACATTTTCAATAATAGTAACTTTGCAGAGTATGACTGAATTTTTAAATAGCAGTTCGGGCTAATCTAACTATGAATTAGTCAAACACACTTTACTTAATGAAATTATGAACTAAGTCAAATCATGTTAGTTCAAAGTCTTGGGACGCTCTTTTTTTTTTTTTTTTTTTTTTTTTTTTTTTTTGGCTAATGGTAAAATTGTATTGAAAAGAGAAGATGGGCAGAAGCCCCAAGGACAAGGAGAAAAAAGAATACAGCATGATAACAAGCCAATAAAAAAGGCATGGCACCTCGACAGAAGAGGGCCAGCAGCTAGCACCTGCAAACAAAAAGAAAGAACCATCCAAGAGGAAACCAAAGAAAAATGGGATCCCTCCTACATCACATTCAAAAAAAAAGAAAAAAAAAAGGAAAAAAAGAGCCTAACTACCAAAACAGAACCCAAAACTTCATCATCTTCAACAACCCCTATGACCGAGAGCCCCTCCCAACCAAATCCAGAGCTTCAAGAAGCTAACCTGCAAGGAGAAGGAGCAGCCAAGAGAGGAGGGAGAGAAGAGGGGAAAGCTAATCACCCCACCCTAAGGACCTTAAGATAGGATGGGAGGGAGGAGCCGCACCTGAAGAGGAGCAGAGCATACCACTGCAGCTGTTAATGAATACCTTCTGTGCTTTCACCAAAGAAGGATTTTTACTGCGGTGCTTAGCTTCATTCCTTAAGAACCATAGGGTATAGATGGCTCAGAAGAAAATAGCAGCTGCAGACTTTCTTCAATTGGCATCTACACCCATAATTAAAACTGTCCAGATAGAAGAAGGTGATAGAGGAAGAGGAAGGGGAGTGCCCACTTAACTAAGAAGCCATGACCATAGCTACTGAGCTATTGAGTAGGAGAAGAAAATGTGTAAATCTCATTCTCTATTGTTGTGGCTAGAGTAACATCTTGAGGCCATTGAACTCCCTTTGAGCATTGCCGAAGAATCAGTAGGTTTTTTCTTGAGGAGAAGCCGCCAGTTTAAGCAAGAAAGCCTAGGATTGATGAACTTGTTCCATACTAACCCATACCACTCAAGTGATGCTTCTCTAGACTCAAGGATTCCCAAGCTTGTTTAAGAGTGAGGACCCCTGAAGTAGAACCTTTCCAAGATAGTTTATCCGAAGTAAAGAGCCTTTCCAAGATAGTCTATCCGGAGTAGAGGGGCTTGGGAGAGCAATTAGACTCGTTTGCTGAAGGAGGAAGCTCTGAACCTCTTCTGGAATGGTAGCTAGGATGATCCAGGAGTTGCCTTGAGTTAGGTCAGCCACCCTATCATTTACTGAAAATTGGAGGGGGAATCTTTGAGCAATGAGACCATGATCTATCCAGTTGTCAAGCCACGACAGGATGGAATGGCGATTCCTCTTAGCCCAACGACTACCATGCTGAAGGACATTAGCCAAGGATCTAATCCTTTTCCAGATACATGACCTAGCCTTTGGATTGCCAGAGAACCAAATAGGAGAGTGCCTGAAGAATCTACCTCGAAACCAAGAAGCTTAGAGAGAATCAGAAGTTGTGGCTGACCAACCCATCTTCAGCAAACAAGCATCATTAAGCTCCTTCAACCTACGCAGACCAAGGCATCCCTCAGCTTTCAGCACACAAACCTGATACCACTTCACCATGTTACTCCTGTTTTTTGTCAGAGCTAGAGGACCACAAAATTTTCCGCATTAGCTTTTCAATCTTCAAACAGATTCTGCTTGTGATAGGGATAGCTAGGGAGATGTGAAGAGGAATGGAGGAGAGCACATGCTTAACCATCATCAACCTACCTGCAAAGGAAACGCATTTGGCCTTCCAACCATCTAGCCTATCTCTAATAGAGTCCAAAAGCTTATTGAAGTGGTAGTGTTTGAAGGTTCCAAAGAAGATAGGAACTCCTAGGTAGACCGTAGGGAGAGAGGCCCGAGTGATAGGAAGAAGCTTTGAGATCATTTGAGCTCTTCTAGTTGAGCATTTTCCCAGGTAGAGGTTACTCTTCAAAACGTTGAAACACTGACCTGAAGAGGCTTAGTACCTAGAAAGCAACCTTGGATGTGTCTTAGCCTTGACTTGTGAGCTTTGAGGAAAAGCAATATGTCATATATATAAAGTAGGTGGCAGGGAGTGGAAGGAACAAGGGAGATTGGCACAATTTTCCTAGAAGATCTGAGATGCTCAATGTGAAGACTAAGAATATCCTCTGCTAGAATGAACAGGTAGGGTGACAGAGCTGGTAGCCTTAACAAGAATAGAAATGGTAGTAGTTTTGATCAAGGAAATTGGCCAAATATAAATGCACAACTGAGCTACTAGCCTTAACAAGAATAGACAATAGTAACAAATGAGTCCAATAGAAACAAATGCTATCATGGTTTGGTCCTCAAATTCCCTCCATTTGCAAGCCCAAGAAAGTGTCCCTTGCACTAGACTAAATTTGTTACCTAGGGACATCATGATGGAAATCCTCGCCAAAATCCCAGATCCAGTTATTGACACCTCAAACTCTTTCTCAATACTGGAAAATTGCACCTTCAAAAAAAAAACTTATGCAACATCTTTCTCTACCCTCCTTCCATCTCAACCTCTGTCGTTAGATAGTGAGGAAACAACAACCCGTCAAGAACATCCTCAGACTTCAGCCATCACCCAACCCGTGCCTCCTTTGAACCAACGTGGTATCTCATTAGAAATAGATCTCACACCTTACTCAAAGAAAACCAAGAAAAAAAAAGTGTCAAACCTGAACCTTCTTCCTCCCATCCCAAAACTAAGAGTTTTGATGGAAAACCTTCACCATTGTCCCATTCAAAATGACCAAAGTTCTCTATTGGAACTATAGGGGAATTACAAACTCCCCAACCCCCAGAGCCCTGCACCACATGATTTCTTTTCACTCTCCAGGTATCATCTTTCTTTCAGAGCCTATGAATCTTTCTCCTCCCTCCGGATTATTTTTTTCTCTAGGTTTTGATGGCTTTCATTCCAACAACCCTCTGTCCACTGCTTCCCTTTGGTGCCTTTTCAGGATAAGATCCAACCACAGCATATCCCTTATAGATTTCTCTTCACAATTCTGGACAATATCCATTACCAATCCTGCAAATGGCTGTAAATGTCTCCTCTCTGGCATCTATGACTCAACCAATTAGTTTTAGAGAAGAGGATTATGGAATTATCTTTCAATCAATGCCTCTACCAACCTTCCCTGGTGGATTTTAGGAGATTTCAATGCCATTCTCCTGGCTTCTGAAAAACTAACCTTTAGGCCTTCATGTCTTGTTGAAGATTTCTAACAGATGGTCCAATCGACCGGTTTGCAGGATATGGGTCTCAATGGAAATAAGTTTACGTGGTCTAACAACCGAAGGGGGAATGCTTATTTTGCAGCTAGACTTGACAGGGCATTATGAAATTCTGAGTGGCACTCTGCCTTCAGCGACCCATTGCTAGCTCATCTGATCAATCCACGTTGCTCCTCTCTCATAAACAATGGTCCTCTCCTACAAATGTGCCCTTCAAGTTTGAAGCCACATAGATCCAACATCCAGAGTTTCTTAAAATTGTTGAACAAACTTGGAATTTAGGCCATGTTGGAATCCATGAAACAAGCTCTCAAGGTGTGGAACAAAAATGTTTCTGGTGAAATCAGTCTCAATGTGCAAAAAACTAAATCAATGGTCCAAAACCTTCAAGAGGAATTAGATGCAGGTCCAACTGGCCAATTACGCTATGATCTTTCAGCGGCAAAAGCTTCTCTGCACAATTGTCTTCAAATAAGGAGACTCACTGGCGTAAAAAATATTCAAGAAACAATTGGCTGAATGAAGGAGATAGGAACAGTGCTTTGTACCATGCATATGCTAAGTCAAGAGGTGTTGCAAATCGTATTGACGAAATCCAAATTGACGGTGCCTGTATTGAAGACCCTATTCAAATTTAGCATCTTGTTGTCGGTCGTTTCTCCAAATTGACCCAGTCTCTCCTATCCAATCTCGATGACAATCCGTTTGGTCTTGAAAGCAACAAAGTCTCCATGGATCAGTTTCTCTCCTTGATGAAATGCCCTGATGATGATGATGAGATTAAAAGAGCAGTTTTTGCGCTTAAAAAGGATAGCTCCCCAGCCCGAATGGATACTCAGGCTCCTTCTAATTCACATAAACATGGCATATCAATGGTCCCTCAGTGGCTAAAGCTGCGCAGCACTTCTTCGCCTCAAGTAAACTCTATAGAGCCTAAAATGCACACTTTTTAACTTTGTTCCCCAATATCTAGTCCCTCCTGCTCCTTTGTTGACTACAGACCGATTATCCTCCTAGATTTTTTCTACAAAATTGTTTCAAAGATTTTGGCTTCCAAGCTGTCTCTGACTCTCCCCTCTCATTTCACCAAATCAGGTTGCATTTGTAAAAGATCGGTCCATTCACCAACACATAACCTTAGCACATGAGCTCTTTAAGAAATTTAGCTCTAAAACCATTGGCGAATCACTTTGCATGCCATTGGATATCTCAAAGGTTTTTGACAAGCTTAACTGGCCTTTTCTTTTCAAATCCCTCTCCTTCTTTGGCTTCTTAGGACCATGGATTAGCCTTATCAAGCAATGTATTTGCACGGCCAAAGGATCGGTCCTCATGAAAAAAAGTCCCAGTGGCTTTTTTGGCTCAAACTGTGGACTTAGGCAAGGAGACCCTCTATCCCTTTGCCTTATCACTCTTAACTGAACAAATACTTATTCTAAACATCCAGAACTTGATCGCCAAGAGTCTCATCTTCCCCATCTCTAAAGTCCCTGGCACCCCATGTCATTTGTTTGATGCAGATGACATCCTCCTTTTTCTCAAAGGCCCAAATATAAGTTTGGTTGGCCTTGAAAGATGTCTTAGCCAAATACCAATTGAGTTCGGGCCAAATAATAAACTTGAACAAAAGCAAACTCTTTAATGGCAAATGCATTTCGAGGGCCAAAAAACAAATCTTGGCTTTAACAGATCTTATAGAATCCCCTTTCTTCAAAATACCTTGGAGCCCCTCTTCATACGTACCCCAAGAGGTAGCACTTTAATCCCTTGCTGGACATATTCCTTTCCAAATTTTCAGGGTGGAAATCCAGGTTACTTTCTTTTTGCAGGGCCTAGAATCCTTGTCAGGCATGCGTTAAGTAGTATGGCCGCCCACATTGCTATGGTTTTCCCCTCCCTAAGTCAGTTACAAATGACATGGAACGCCCCATGAGGAATTTCCTTTGGTCAGTGGAGGAAACTCAATCTAAAAAGAATCAAATTCGTTGGGATGTGGTTTGTCTCCCAACAAACGAAGGAGGTCTGGGCATCAGGCAAGTTCATGAGCAAAATGAGGCTTCTTTCCTTAAATTGGGTTGGGCTTCTGCTTCATCAAGTTCTCTTTAGGTGGACTGGAGAAGGTGCAGAATCTTCAAAAACAAAGCCATCTAGTGCTCTTCTACCCAGAAAAAAGAATCCTATATTTGGCAGAAAATCAAGAAATTTGCCCATTTGACCCATCATGGTAGTAGGTGCCAAATCGGCAATGGGAAGATGGCTGAACTTTGGTATGATTCTTGGGTTGACAATGCTTTCATTGCATCCAAATTCCCCACATCCTCCTTCCCCCATAATAAGAAGGTCGCCTCCCTTAAGCATGGAAATAAGTGGGTGATTCCTTCGAACATCCCAAACAACATAGTTGGGTTCTGCATTTGGCCGTTCAGATTTAACCTTAGACCTGCTATGTGAGGATCGTATCTTCTGGAAAACCCATCTGGATCAAGCACTCTCTTTTAAGGAGGCCTGGCAGATCATGCGTTCAAGGAGGGCAGAAGTCGATTGGGCCCCCTAGTTTAGAACTCTGTGATATTTCCAAGGGTATCTTTCTTTGCCTAGAGAATGATGCAACGCAAGAATCCAACCCGTTCATGGGACAATCAGTTGGTAAAAGCCTAGCCTCTATGTGTTGCCTTTGCAATAGATATCTGGAAACGGATCTGCATCTACTCTTCTACTGCCCCTTTGCAGCTTCTATATGGAAATGGATTTTGCAAGCGACTGGAGTCAGGACTACATCTCCTATATATCCCACCACGATCTGGCATGAACTCTCTCTTAACTGCGACAATTTGGCTAGTAAAGGAGCATCCTCTCTGTTTTCTACCACTGCTTTTATCATATGGAAATGTCGAAATGACGAATATTCATGAACTCTAGAGCGTCCGAGACGAAGGCAAAGCTCTACCTGACTAACCTTCTTTCTTCCTCTCTCAGGCTTATAGACAAGCCTTTTTTTGGTAGGCCTCTTCAGGCCTTTTACAGCTTATCGGCTGTTCATCCAAGCATGGGCGATTAAAATCTTGGTGGTGCTTTTTTTCCTTCATCATTTTTTGGGTTCCCTTCCTCATACTTGTAAAGATGCTTGTATGGTAATCTCCTTTTGGGGCTTTTACGCTTTGTAATCTTTTAATACAAATTGTCTTTTAGCAAGCAAAAAAAAAAAAAAAAAAAACCCACATAAAACAACAACGAGGTAAATATTGTACATTCAACAATGTCAACTTATTCAGGCTTTTACCTCCTCTTCTCTTGAATGTAGACAAGTTATGAGCGTAAGTTTCTTGAGAAAGTGTTTCTTGAGAAAGTGTCAACTAGAAGATTATCAATGCAATTTATAGAAAGAAATCAAAATGACAAATTAGAAAAACTAAAATTCTTGGTTCCAATTATGGTCTACACACACGTTTTAGGTGGGTCTTATCGTGCAAAGATCATTGTGGGTTGAGAGTAGATAACAATTTCTTCACATCAAACAATCCCTACCAAGGTGAAATGGAGAAGGGGGTGAAGTTAGAAGAAATTGTTAGAGCATTGTAGGCATACAATTTCTTCACACAATTTTTTGTGGATTTGGTTCGAGAAAATCACATACAACTCTACCAAGATTACCATTCTGTGTTTTTTTATTTTTAAAAGATTTGTTTTGATTGCATGCCTCTTTATTGTGTATATGTTTCATTCTCTTAGATCAACACATTTTGATAATAGATCTACTAATTGGAGGTTTTAGAAATTGCTTCTCTGTTTTTTTTTTTTTGAAATATTGTATTTATTTACAAAGTAATTACTTAGAATTGTTTGTAGAGTGTTTACAATGCTTGCTGCTTCTTTGTTTTTTTTAAATCTATTGACTAGAAGTCTAGATCTTGGAACCTTTACTTTAAAATTTCGGGGTTTTTTGAAATGTTAAGAGGACTTTTCTAAAGAGTATGTAAATACTTGGTTTTATGAATTCATTCTAGTAGATATAGTTGTAGAATATATATATACATACATACATATATATATGTGTGTGTGTGTGTGTGTGTGTGTGTCCAGTTTCATATTTTTTTAATAATTTATTATTAAAATATTATATTTTGAGCACTTCACCATAAATATGGTTTTTTAAGGTTACATAATCATTGTGTACTTCATATATGTTAATTTCTGATGGTTGTTTTGTGAAAATATTTTTTATATTTTTGAAATGATTTCTGAGTTTTCAAATATATGGCATATAAGGAAAAAAAACTCAAGATATCAACTTAAATGTATTCTTTTGAGTTTTTAATTTCTAAATACAACGTATTATGTATAATTCTATATCCTCCTTTTGAAATCTTTTGAACCTTGGATTAAATGTTAATAAAATTATGCGCCATATGTTTCATTTTTTGTTTAAAAAAAAATGCGTATTATAGATCTGACATAGAGCCGTGACGAAGAAGCTAGAAGGAAGCATAAAGTTAAATGCGATTATTGTAATCAAACCCTCAATGGAGGGATAACTACATTGAAACAACACTTGGCTCGTAGGTCGTGCGAAGTGGCAAATTGTCCTGAAGTGCCACCTAATGTGAAAAAAGAAAATGTAGGAACTCTTGGATGTAGGAAATCAAAAACAGGTTTTCCAAAAGTGTTAGGATTCTAGTTGGCTACTTCTCCTAGTTTGAACAAAAATCAAGTCTTAATTGAGTTGTAATTTTTATTTCATTTAGATAAGGACTGTGGAGTAATCTCTTGACAGTGGAAGACAACTTTTGAACTCCTTAGATAAGCCTTGAAGACTTCTAGTTGGGTTTCGAATCGATTAAAGAGTCCACCCAGATGATTTCAGTGCCATCGGGATTCTGTTCCAGAAGACAGTCTCGCTATAGCAAACTATGGTTCTGGCGCAAGCAGAACATGATCTCGCTATAGCGAGCTGCAGAAGTTCTGCCTGATCAAGACTCTTCTTTGTTGATCCGTTTCAACTTTGTCTAAAGAGTCTTCTTTGTCTCCAAGAGTGTTGAGCACGAACCTTGGGCTATATAAAGACCCCTTGCAGCCACAAAAGACTTACTCGAGCTATCTAATTCTTTCAAGCATCGACCATTCGTCTAAGAGTGTTTTTGTGGACTTATCTTGCAAGGGAGACTGCGCTGAAGATATTTTTTTTCCTTATTCTCTCAATCACCTTAAAGGGGCATTCAAGGTGGGTTTCAAGCTAGCACGTGGAAGGTGAACGGCGGGTCGTTGACAAGTTCTTCACAGTCCTTTAGGTTAAGTTTCAACTGTGTCAAAGGTCTAGTGAATTCACTTGTAATCTTCGTTTTATAGTGCTTTGCTTTCGGTGGTTTCTACCACCCGTGGTTTTTCCCGAGTAGTGTTTTCCACGTATAAATCTTGTGTCCCTTCTCGTTTGTGGTGAATGATTCTTATTTGGACTTAGGTTAATTGATTAGATTAATTAATTTGGTTTGAAATTCATATTATACTCTGAGAAAGGACCTTAGCCAGTGTTAAGGCTTAAATAGAAGGTTAATCTAGGTCTAGTCAAACCTTCAAAAGGAGAAGAAGAATTGAGGTTCTTCGACGATGATGAGGACCCGGATGCAAGGAGGGCTAGGAAAGAAAGTATGAGGTCTATTGAGGAGGAAAAGAAGAGAATAAGGATGTAATATGAGGCGGCCACTAGAGTTGTCTAATACGAGTAGGTGGCTCATCTGGATCCTGAGGGATGGGGTCTATTGGGCGGGGTATTTAGTCAGAAATAACACCATCATTAACCAAACATTGCGGAGGTTGACTTACTTCCTACACAGTAACCTTGCAGGCTAGATCTTCTTGGTGCAACTGGCCCATTTGCATACAAGAAGCCAACATCGAAGAAGCCCAATATTGTAAAAGCATTAAAGGGGGAGTTTATTAACGCAAGGGATACTTTGGTAAGAGTTACATAAAAAGATTTTAGCACACTGCCATTCCACGAAAATAAGGGAGACCCTACTTAATTGATGAATATGTTAGACGTAGCAGCAAAATATGGTCTAGGTATAAAGGTACCTACCCCTTGCGAGTTTGTTATCTTTGTGTTGAAAAGGATTATAAGGACTTACACTGTGGGTGGGAAGTTTTAAATGGATATGGAGAAAGAAGAATTACACACTAATGTGTGATGGATGGACGACCATCATAAAACATCATCTCTTTAATTTTCCAATCTAGTCACCTTTTGGCACGGTATTTATCTAATCTATCGATTCATCTAAACATGAATTAATAACTTGTTTAATGAGGTGAATGATGATATTGCGCCCAAGTGTATAGTTTAGCATGTCACTAACAATTCTCCAAACACGAAGAACGCAGGAATGATGCTTATGAAATTAAGGCCGGATATTTCTTGGTCTCCATGTGCAGCACATTGTATAGATTTCATGCTTGAAGGAGTTGCTCAATGAAAAGTCATGCAACGGGTAATTGGAAGGGTGAAGAAGATCACTAATTTCTTCTATCAAACATGAACTATTATAGTCTGGCATGACAGGAAGGGTGAATAAGATCACTAATAATTTGTTTAATGAGGTGATTGATGATATTGCGCCCGAGTGTATAGTTTAGGATGTCACTGACAAGTCTCTAAACAGGAAAACAGCAGGAATTACGCTTATGAAATTAAGGCCAAGATTTCTTGGTCTCCATGTGCAACACATTGTATAGATTTCATGCTTGAAGGAGTTACTCAATGAAAAGTCATGCAACGGGCGATTGGAAGGGTGAAGAAGATCACTAATTTCTTCTATCAAACATGAACAATTGGAAGGGCAACTTTATAGCCATAGAGAGTGTTTACAAGTAAAGATGAGGGCTTCTCTAACTTCTAAATTTATAGGAGCTGTTGGATACAAAGTGGGAAAAGAGTCTAAGTTCCCAAGCACAAGAAGTGCGCAAGATCATTGAGTACAAGAAGTCCTAGCCCCATGTAAATGGTATTTTAAGTGTCTTTCAGCATTTAATAAGGGTTCTTCGATTGGTTGATGGCAATAGCAAGCCAACAATGGGTTTCTTAGATGAGGCTATGGAGGGAGCAAAGGTATATATTCGAGAAAATTACATATATTATAAAAAATACTGGAAGATCATCATCAATATATGGGAGCAGCAATTGCATCATTACTTACACACTGTTAGTAAGTGGAGACTGTTTTCTTCTTGACTTCCATTAATTGTTACATTAAATTCTTATTAGCATATTATTGAATTAAATTCATTAATTATATAGGTTACTTCTTAAACCTACAATTCCAATATCTACTTTCAAATGGAGTTATATCTGATAGAATTTTTGTGGGCATTAAAAATGTAATTGAAAGACTAGTAGAGAGTACATATGGTGAAATTTGGGCCACTAGCCAAGTAAGTAAACAATAAAGAACTATCTTACTATCTTATATGATGTCTTCTCCAATTTAATACATATCATTTATAAGATTGGATAATTAGTTTTCTATATTAATACCTTTAAATCGATATATACAACAACTTATGTGAAGTTTTGGCACTACAACTACGCGAAGAGCTATCACGCAGTTATATCCTAGTAATTAATAAGGATTGTAAAATTATGTTCTCATTATTCAAAAACTAGAAAATAATTATTTAATGTCATTTTCTTTGATTTTCATATGAATGGTGTTGAATTATGGAGAGGGTGCTTTAGCATTAAGGATGATTGCAATTTAAGTCTTTAGTGAAACTACAACATCGTCAAACTGTGAAAGAAACTGAAGAACCTTCTTATTTGTCCACACAAGACCAAGAAATAGATTAACAAAATAAAAGCTGAATAAATTGATTTACATCAATGATAGGAGCATTTGAGGATGAGCAGAAGACATGCTAGGTAACTGACTGGAGGAGGAGGTAAAGGAGCTAGTATGTAAGAGTTTAAAATCATTGGCAGAAAGGTGTCTCACTATAGCAAGACTCATGCTCGCTATAGCGAGCTAGGCAAACATGCCCAGTCCAATCCGAACTCTGATGAAGAGACTTTTATGACTTCTATTCCTATTGGAGTGTAATTAGAAGTCTTATGCATCGATTTGGGGCTATAAATTGGGTGATTCTCTCAACCCAAAGATACAAAACAAGAAGTTAATTCTCTCTCTTGATCTAAGGTTACAATATCCTAAGAGAAATTTCCTTGTTTCTCTAGAGCAATTGAGAGATTGTTCTGAAGGGCTGCTCTAAAAAGTTTTATTGCTTCTACTCTCTTGTAGAAGATTGATCATCTTGGTGGACCAGGTGTGAGGAGATCAATTAAGGGGAACGATGCACAGTGGAAGTCGTGTTAGTGGTTTCTATGTAAGAACAACTATGGCCCTTAGGTCGAGATATAAACTAAGATAAAGGAGCTGTGAGTATATCTTGTAACTGTTCATGAAATCTTAATTTCTAGATTGTGGTTTCTCTCCCTGGAAAGGATTTCCATATTATATTTGTGTCTACCTTCTTGTGGTGATTGCTTGGTAGGTTTATTTGCTAGTTCTATCTTGTTTGATTGGTTACATTCGCTGCATTGATTTGATTAATTAGACTAGCATCCATTCTAGTAGGTCTTAAAAAAACCTTCAATTGGTATCAGAGTGGGTTACACTATTTTATTGTGTTTATCCAAATATTGCTGGAATGGATATCCACCGCGAAGGCACTTCAACCAATAAGCCTCCTCTGTTGGATGGTTACAATTTTACTTATTGGAAAGGAAGGAGGGTTGCATTTCTGAAAGCCATAGATCTGAAAGTTTGGAAATCTGCTGTGAATGGCTATTCCTTGGCCACTATTACTACTGATGGGGTAACTGGTCCCAAAACTAAAGATAAGTGGACTAAGGAAGAAGATTCGGTTGCCACTAGTAACTCTAGGGCTTTGAATGCTATTTATAATGGAGTTACTGTGTCTGAGTTTCGAAGAATTTCTACATGCACTACTGCAAAAGAAACTTGGGATATCCTACAAACTGTGCATGAAGGGACTGACACTGTAAAACAGTCAAGGCTTCAGAAGTTGTATACAGCCTTTAAAGCCATAAAGATGGAAGAAGATGAGTCTTTCAATGAATTTATTCGTAAGCTAAATGCTATTGTCAAAGATAGCTTTACCTTGGGAGAACCAATTCCTGAAAAAGGAATTGTTAAAAAGATTTTGAGGTCTGTCCTAGAATGGTTTGATGGAAAGGTTGTGGCCATAGAGGAAAATAAAAATCCGAATACGCTCAAAGTTGATGAGTTGGTTGGCAACCTACAAACTTTTGAAGCAAACCTTAGGTCTAATGAGAAGACACAATCTCAAGGTATTTCTTTGAAAACGTACAAGGAATCATACAAGAAAGCGTCCAATGAATCATTCAAGAAAGTTGCAATTGATATAGATTCAAATTCCGAGGAAATTGATCCCCAAGTTGCTGTACAGTTCATGAAGCAATTCAAGCTTTTTATGAAGGGGCAGAAAACCAATGTGAGGATCCTTAAAAATTCTGGAAAGAAGGAATCTTTTAAAGGGATTCAATGCTATAAGTGTCAAGGCTATTGACAGATTGTTAATGATTGTGGAAACAAAAAATCTAAAAAGAAGGATTTTAATACTGCTTGGGAAGATGAAACTTCTGATGAGAATGATGAAAATCCTAAGTCTGACAAACCTAACACTGGCAATAGGAAGTTTACTGCTCTTATGGCAACTTCTAATTATATTGCTTCCCATGTTTCTTCTGAATCTGAGACTGATCAAGATACAGAGTCAAAGGAAAAGCCAAATTGGAAAGCTGAATATGAAATACTTTTCAAGAAAACCATGAAGATGGTTAAAGTGAATGAAAAAGTTGCTTTCAACTGGAAAGTGTCTGAAGAGCAGAATTCCTCCTTGAAAGCTGAATTTGCAGAAGCATTAGCTAAAGTACAACAAGTGGAGGATGAAAATAACAAGTTGGCTAACAAATTGAATGCAGAATTACAAAAGTGTGACTTATTTGATTTTGATATGAAGACTTTGAAAGTAGAGAATTCTAATCTGAATGGAAGACTCAAGATGGTTCTATCTGAGTTAAATATTGCTAAAGTTTCATTGAATAGGATGAACAATGGATAGAGAAAATTAGATGTCATCCTGTGCAGTCAAAAGGCACATACTAACAAGCATAGCAATGGCTACACTGACGGAGAATCAACTTCGAATGTCAAAGGTAAAAATTGTTTTGTTAAAAATTTAGTTGTTACTAATCTTGTTGTTAGTGTTGCAAAGAAAGCTCCAAAGAAGTTTAATGTGTCACATCTTGAACGAATTCCCACTTGTCATCATTGTGGACTTAAAGGACACATTCGACCCCATTGCAATAAGCTACAATCTTTACCAAATAAAAGCAATGGAAAACGCAAAAGGCTGAGCTGAAAAAGAAGAATAGCAAAGATGTTTCGGTCAAGAAAGAAGACCTACCTTCTATTTTGGTACACACTTTGCTAAAATATTTAAATTTGCAAGTTTGTGTGCCTAAGCTTCATCACCCCTGATCTGCAAAATCAAACCCCCATCCCAATGCTGATATGAAGATCATATTGAGGGGGGGTTACTGCATTCAGATTCACAGAAGCTGCATGATGATATTTTTTTGTCAATTATGGACCAATGCAGGGGGAGAAGAATGGAGCTAGGGGAGTTATACAAACAAAGGTAATGCAAGATCTACAGTGCTGATTTTTTTTTTTTTTTTTAAATTCAATGTATTTTGGGTTTTACTTTTGGGTGGATCAAATTTTATTAAGGGCTTGTGTCCAAGAATTACCTAAAGGTGGAGATTGTAAGAATTTAAAATCATTGGTAGAATGGTATCTCGCTATAGCGAGCTAGGCAGACATGCCTAGCCCGATCCGAACTCTGATGAAGAGTTTGTTTATGACTTCTATTCTAATTGGAGTGTAATTAGAAGTTTTATGCATTGATTTGGGGCTATAAATTGGGTGATTCTCTCAACCCAAAGATACAAGAGAAGAAGTTAATTCTCTCTCTTGATTTGAGGTTAGAATACCCTAAGAGAGATTTCCTTGCTTCTCTAGAGTAATTGAGAAATTGCTCTAAAGGGCTGCTCTAGAAGGTTTTGTTGCTTCTACTCTCTTGTAGAAGATTGATTGATTATCTTGGTGGACAAGGTGCGGGGAGATCAAGTAAGGAGAATAAGGTGCACGGTAGAAGTCATTTTAGTGAATTCTATGCAAGAACAACTATGGTCCTTAGGTCAACGTACATACTGAGGTAAAGGAGCTGTGAGTATATCTTGTAACTATTCATGAAATCTTGATTTCTAGATCGTGGTTTCTCCCTGGAAAAGGTTTCCACGTTATATTTGTATCGGTCATCTTGTGGTGATTGCTTGGTAGATTTATTTGCTAGTTCTATCTTATTTGATTAGTTACATCCCCTGCATTGATTTGATTAATTAGACGAGCATCCATTCTAGTAGGCTCAAAATAAAAAAAACCTTCATAGCATTAGATAAAGATCTAGAGCTCGCTCAGATGGTTGAAAAATTAACTAGAAAAAGGACCGAGTCATTGAAACCCTTGGAAAGATAACATGAGACAAATATGTAACAACAATAAAGGCGTATGCCTAATCATACTGATGTGAGGGAAAAGAAGGTGCACGAGGAACTTGAGTCAAGTGTCTCTGCATCTTCATCATCACTTGGAATTCCTCCTGACTCTCTGGGGTATGGTGGTCGTTACAGAGATGATGAGCATGCTATATATAATACAGAGCATCTTCCTAATGTTATTGACATAGATCCTCTTCATGGGAATGTAAGGCGTGTTCCACAAACCGAGGCAAGGACTAGTAGCAGCACTGTCGGTTAAGGAGGTGGATACGAGGGGGATTACACTTCTAGGGGTGATCTTGGCCAACAACAGGCCATCTATGGATACTTCCCTAATTAGCCACCCTTATCGCTACTATTTCTTCTCACAACTGTGGTATGAGCAAGCATTTATCCAACCTGGTCCCCAGAAACTACTTTGTCCTTGAACAATTTTTTTTATTCAAGTGGCCCCATAGTCATCTCAATCTCCTATGGATAGATCATCATCTTATCAATGGATCTTTACACCTCAACCAAAATATCGTTATGGCCATGGGTACCAGAGTGTAGCGCATGAGGTCAGATCATATTCTTATAACCCATATTGAAGAAATGATGATGACGATGACGGTGATGATGTTAAACCTGAGCAACACTCCACTTGGAATAAGCTATGTATTCATGTATTTCCTCTCATTTCAAGTAAACCTTAAATGCCCAATTGCTTTATGATTTATCTTATCATCATAACGTAATATGTTATCTTGATGCTCTTGAAACTCACAACTTGGTGTATAATTGAGTGATGAATTGGGTATAAGCTATGCATTTAAGTCTCTCCTATCATTTGAGGTAAACCTTAACTGTCCAATTGCTTTTCGATTTACCTTATTATCATAATGTAATATGTTATCTTGATGCTCTTGAAATTCACAACTTGCTTGAAGATTGAGTGATGACAACTAGGTATACAATTAAACTTTAGTTTCTTAAAGTTTATACTGATAGATAACTCATAAGTCATAATTATGGTTGCATTTTATAAAATTTATGATATCCGAACTTATTCCGATATACATCTCATCATCATCAAAACCTTGTCACAACTATGTTGGGGTCGGCTACATGAATATTGGTTCAATTCCAATCTATCTTAATCCAAGTCCTCGGATAAGTTACACTTCTCCATATCTATTACTTTACAACCTCTATCCATGTCCTCTTTGGCCTACTCCTTCTCCTTGATGGGCCATCAACCTTCGTAACAAAACTCTTCCTTACCAGCGCCGTAGCCGGCTTACGTTGGACCATCCCAAACCATCTCAAATGTATTTCTCTAATTTTATGGCCTATGGTTCCCACCCCTAGATTCTCTCAAGAGCGTTCATTTCTAATTTTATCCTTCTTAATCTTACTACACATCCACCTTAATAATCTCATCTTTACTACATCCATTTTGTACATATATTGCTTCTTGATTGGTCAGCATTCTGCTCCATGGGTCATAGTTGGTCTAATCAATGTCATTCTAGTATATAGGTCTAAATCAATTCAATTATAAACAAGGTTTAATTATGTTGTTTCAGATAAGACAACGATACGGGATTTCACGACTTAGGAGGCAATTAATTTGATTTAAAGTTATTATTAATGGGAAAATATTATTTTCTAGTATTTTATATTATTTAAGATTTTTGGATATTTTTTAAAGTTCTTCTAGACTTAAGAAAGAAATGCAAATTAATAGAACAAACAATCATTTTAATAGGCAATATCCACTTTTTAATGAACTTGGTTAGTTTAGTGAATCCAACATCGACAAATTCTAAGGAAAGGAAACTCCACAGCAAAAAATAAAGCATTTGACTACTATCATGCAGATGAATGAAGTGAAAAAAATAATTCAAGCAATGTCCATATTAAGCTTTAAGAGAAATCGACAATCAAACAACTTAGACTGCTCCCAGTAGAGAGTTTCCTAACAATTTTAAAAAATTGTAATTGGAGCATATTCCTCTTATGCAAAAAAAAAAAAATCATATTTTTCTATCATGAAAGGATTTAATTATTGACCATATTCATATGGTTCTATTATGAGTAAATGAAAATGGAATATAGTGGTGTCTCTTTGGATTGGGCTCTTGCTCTCATCCCTGGGTTGGTAGGTTTATGTAAAGAAGAAAAACAAGAAAATGAAACAAAGAAAATGAAAGGCAGAAATAAGACTTAGCCTATATCACTCCAACCTATATCAAGTCAACAACTCATATCATCAATAAAAATCATCTATATTAGTATAGGGGGAGGAATCCAGTATCAAACTAGTTCTTATGTATCCATTTCTTCAAAACCAATAGATATCAACAAAAATTTAGATCCAATCTATAATATTTATAATAATTGTTATTATTAACATGAATATTGGAACATAGGAACCATGGCCCTAAACAACTCAAGAATAGACATGCAGATGCATATGTTATGCAAAACCAATAAAAACAATAGGATAGCTTAGGAAATCAAAGTCTACACTTCAGATCTACAAAGATCTAGTCACAAACACCCAAAGGACAAAATGAAATGAAAGATTATAACAAATCAAAGTTAGATTCACTGTTCAAAAGGGAGATAAGACGATCGACCTGCGTCGCTTACCTGTAGAGGACTGCCCCAATAAAGCTTTTATGTACACATACATGGAATTATTCTTAAGTATTTATAACAAAACACATGTAACGCTCACCCATGTTTACAATTTTGCCCATATGTTCTTATCTAGTGGTATAATAGCATTCATTGGTTGTTTTTTAAGTTGGGGGTAGTTTGGTAATCTTGGAATTAAGGTTGTTGCTTTAACCTTTTGAAATTTTTGGAGTATATATACTATATATGAGTTACTTCCAAAGTTGCAATATATTTTTCATCATCTCTTGATTTTATATATTCAAGCCCATAAAATCAAAGCCAAATTATAAGATATTAAAGCAGAAGGTTTTGAATTTAATTTTGCCTTTTTTGTTGAACCACCACGGTGAAAAAAACTAAAGAAACCTATTACTTTTTTAATATATATATATATATATATATGAAAGTAACCTAACCACTACACCACAATACTTACATGCAATTATTTGTCAAAACAATGTCAAAAGTAGTTAAATGGAGTGTCGGGGACCCTAGCCGAGTGGGCATGCCCATGCCCAGCACGGTCACTGTGCTAGTAAAGATTATCAAAAGACATTGAGGATTGATCGATCCTTTTATACTAATGAGTCGTTTAATTAGCAGAAATTAGTTGGAGAAAAGAACTTCGACTATTGTTAAGTTTATTGTTGAGTTAATTCAAGAGTCAATTGTTTCATTTCGACTTTCATTTTCAAATAATGTTTTATGGCTCACAAGAAATGGGCACATGGCCCAAACATTTTTAAAATCAATTCAAGCTTGAGATATCTAACTAATCACTATTAGAAATAAAGAAATAAAAAATAGAGTTTCATACTAAACAAAAGGGCCCACGAGAACTTTTTTTGGTAGACGACTTTTCTATTTAAAGAAGGAATTCTAGAAATATATGCATCCACAACTAGTAAAATCCAAATTAATTAAGTTCTATCTACTTTTAGCAAAGATGGTTCACGCATTGCAATTCTTAGACACCTCATTATCATCAGAGGATTTTTTTGCTGTCTATTAAGATCTATGCACCGTCATCGTTGTGGAAGTCTTATATATCTTGTTTCATGCATATATTTTCACAAGACTCTACAAAATAAAACATAATTACTAACTTTTATATAGTAACGCACATTGTGTGCGTTTTCTTTATTTGAAACATATGTTAACAATCCAATGAAATTATATGAAACTATTACCATGAACTCTTGTAACAATCCGATCAGAACTAGTAAATGTTTTTATAGTTACAAAATTGATTGCCTGTATAAGCCTAAACATATGAAATTTTAATAATAATCACTGCACATATTTGGGGTTACATTCTAGAGATCGTAATGATGAAATCTAGTAGCAAATCTAAAATAAGTATTTCAAATTATTTCATTTGGAAAAATCCTAAGCATTATTATATTTAAAAGTAGCCGAGGATTGTCAAAAAGAAATAAGGATTGTCAAAATCCAAGTGGATAAGAACATGGATGTTAAATAGAAAAGATTTATTGAAGAGAATTTGAAGGATAATTAATGAACTTTACATCTACTAATTTTGGCACTTCAGACATGGATGTTAGTTTTTTCCATATATTTGAGCAATATTATAGTTTCATAATTTTTAATTTATTACTTTATATTTATAAATTTTATTTATTATAATATTGCATATGTTGTGCTTATATTATATAGAAATATCTGAATTTTGTGAATTTGAAACTTGCTCCATGGATGAATATTACATACCATTACATTTCTCTATATCACCTAAGATCTATGGTTGGGACACATTGATGCCTACGAAATTAGTAGACAGGTATCTATTCCTATTGTATGATGACGACTTGAAGCCTGTGCTAATTTCTGTGCAAACCGGTGGTGGTGACCTAGATTTTTTTTAATCATGAAAGTTACTTTAACCACCATCCTATTATTTTGAATCTAGACCCTGCTAACATGTTAGAGAAATTTTGCTGAGAGCCAAAAATGCAGCCCGTGCTAAGCATGGGTTTCTCTTCCCTAGTGTTGAATGAGCCTAATTATCTCCAATCCATAGCCTATTAAATTCATAGGAACAAGCCTAGTGATACAATAATTAGAATCCACCTTGGAAAATGCTTTTTTTTTTTTTTTTACTATCTCATTAAAAATAATCGAACGAATGTCATGAAAAAAATTTCATATATATTTCTTTTGTGTGCGTCTGATGAATTATATTACAATAACTAAAAGCCCCATATTTGATCCCCAAAACATCAAAATTCTCCCTAATAAGTATTGCATTCGATGTTTGTAATTAATTTGGATCCCTATTATAACACCCCGACCCTTCTTAACAATTTTTAGTGTCTAATCAATCTTAATTAGGTGTCTAATTGATTGTTTTGTATGTTAATGAGCATGGAAAGGTGGATTAGTAAGGTTTTGACCATTGTGGGGGTAGTTTTATGACTTTCTCGTAAATTCAGGTTTATGGGTACCACAGTGTGTGCTTTCAGTTTTTTCGTGGTTTTGGGTGTATTTGGTAAGGCATATTGTGTGCCTCGATTTTCGTATTTTGACCCGACCCAAACTTGTCCTGTTTTCAACACAAAAAGCCCTTTCTCCATAATTCCTTGAACTAAGTGGGGTTAAATGAAAAATCCAAAAAATTCCCCATTTAAACCACCCCAACACCATCGATCCTTCTCTTCTTCTCTCAATTTGCATGCTTCCTTCTTTGTTCATCTCTTCTTCTATTTTCTCTTCAAATCAAGGCTAGAGGAACTTTGCATGTGGATCAATTAGGCATCATCTTCATCATCTTATATCTCTTCTTGAAGCTCTCTCTCTCTCTCTCTCTCTCTCTCTCTCTCTCTCTCTCTCATTCATAACTCTATTTGTAAATATGTCCTCTCCCCTTCACTTTCTCTTGTTTGGAAATGGTTGATTGAACCCAATTTCATTGTATGCAACCTCATCCCCTTCCATTCCACTCATTTCACCATTATAGGGTTATGTTGGAGATTAGCATTTGGGGGTTTTGACTTTTAGGGCTTGGTAGGGAGAGTAGATTTCATGGATAATTGTTAGCAAGCATCTCTAAGGCAGGTAAAACATTTATAAATTATGCATGTGATAGACTATGATTTCCTAACATGATTCATGCTTAGATTTCCGAATTCTAGCTCAAATGCATGTTTTAGTTCAAACTGTGGAATATGTATGTGTTTGATTCCTCATGCATTAAAACTGGTAGGCTTAGATGAGCTCGAGAAGCTCTAAATACCTTGTGCTTTATGCCTCTGAAGTTTGAAATTAATGTGGGAAAAAAATCCCACGAAACAAACCATTTTCAGATTCGGGCATAAAAAATTTTGTGCCCACAGTCGACCGCGAATACAACGGTAAGCTGGTGGGTACATTTCCAGAATATGGTATTTCAACCACATTTGAACCGCAGTTAGCTTGTGGCTAGCCTCCATTTCCCTTGCCTACGTTTCCAGAATATGGTTTTTCAATCGCGAGCAATAGCGCTTAACCACGGGTCGACCGCGAGGTAACCGCAAACCCTAGAATGTTTAGGTGGTTTTAGGCCTAGTTTAGGACACTAGTGATGGGATGGAACCCTTAGACCTCAATTCATGCCTAATTTACCTCTAAGCCTAGGTGGGTGTTTGTAAGGGTCAAAAAGCATGACAGGCTGTCAGAGCCAACAAAAAACCCAAGAGCACTCTTGTTATAGCGAGAATGTTGCTCGCTATAGTAAGCGAGGCGCAGATGCCCAGTTCCATCTGGACTCTATGTTAGAGTTTGATGATTAGTGTTGCTCTAATTGGAGTTTAATTGGAATACTCATGCATGGATTTAGAGCTATATATTGGGTGTTTCTCTCAAACCAAAGATAAGATAAGAAGTTAATTCTCTCTCTTGATCTGAGGTTAGAATATCCTTAGAGAGATTCCTTGTTTCTCCTGAGCTATTAAGAGATTGTTCTGAAGGGCGGCTCTAGAAGGTTTTGTTGCTTCTAATCTCTTGTAGAAGATTAATCATCTTGGTTACCAAGGTGCGACGAGATCAAATAAGGAGAACGGTGCATTGCTGTAGCGAGGAAGTCGTGGCGGTGGAAGTTGTGCAAGAACTACAGTCCTTAGGTCGAGGTACTGACTGAGGTAAAGGAGGTGTAAATATATCTTGTAACTGTTCGTGAGTTCTTGATTTCAAGATCGTGGCTTTTCTCCCTAGAAAGGGTTTCCACATTAAATATTGTGTCTACCATCTTGTGCTATGTGATTAGTAGATTTATTTGCTAGTTCTTTCTTGTTTTGGTTACATTTGTTGCATTGGTTTGATTAATTAGACCCGCATCCATTCTAGTGGGTTTCGTAGAACTTTCAATTGGTATCAAAGTGGGTTACACTGTTTTATTGTGTTGATCCAAATATTGCTAGAATGGATATCTGCCACGAAGGCACTTCAACCAATAAGCCTCCTCTATTAGATGGTACCAATTATGCTCATTGGAAAGCCTGGATGGTTCCCTTCTTGAATTCCATAGATTTGAAAGTTTTGATATCTGCCGTTAATGGCTATTCCTTGCCCACTATTACTGCTGATGGGGTAACCGGTCACAAACCTAAAGATAAGTGGACTAAGGAAGAAGAGTCGGCTGCCACTTGTGACTCAAGGGCTTTATATGCATTTTACAATGGGGTTACTATGTCTGAGTTTCGAAGAATCTCTGCATGCACCACTGCAAAAGAAAGCTTGGGATATGTCATGACCCCGGACCGGGCCCATGGGTCAAATCCGGGATCGGGATGCATTGGTAATGATGATGCCAATGCATTAGTTTAGTTGGCTAACATGTACACGGATTAACAGAGGACGCTATACTATCTGTACAAGCAATTTCTCACAGGTGTCCGTGGTAAGGATGTCACACCAACATAACATTTTCTTTCAAGTGCGGAAGCATGTAGCAAATCGAACATATAATATATTTCCAACAACAGGATTGATAACACACATATATAAAACATAATATCAAAGTGGGCAATGATCATAAGCAATTCCCAAAAGTAAAGTTAAATGTTTAGACAAAAGATCAGTTAGTTAATTACTATCCAAAATAAAGGCCAACAAAGGCCAGTATAACCAATAAAAAAAATCCCTAAATATGTTAACCATAATCCCAAAATGTTTTGCATCTCAAGGCTCGACCGAACGTCTAAACGACATCGTTAGCCCACCATTCTCCTAATCGTTGCGGCTCTCCAGCCGCCTCCTCAAGCTCCTCCTCGGGATAACCGGCATCTGGACCTGAGTACTAAAGAATGGGTCAGACACGACGATCTAGCAGGTTGGTGAAAAGATATATCAACAAAGTAATAATTTGATTTACCTTGGAGAACATTGAAACCTATTTAAACAATATTCTTTATGAAAAAAATGCATCACTTAGTAGAAAATACATATGCAGTATAAAAGCATGTAAAGGTACCAAAGAACAGAGAACTAGCAAAATGACAACCACACAAAGCTAAATCCTCTATCACTGAAGTGATGAGAGCACATCAGGGCGTTGATCTGTGACACATGAGGTGATGAGATTCAATGAAATATATATATACACACATATAACTATATGGGACGAGACCGCTAGCGAACCGGTTATCGAGACGGGACGAGATCCAGGCTTCAACTAGCGGGAACGGGAGGGGGACCTCCAAGTCGGTGGATCAGGCCAACAAGGTCGTCCAACCTTAGTGGTGCCGACTCATAGGTCAAATGAAAGAAATCGGGACATGTATAAATGTACTTATGATGGCAAACACATAAACGGGCGAGACGGGGTTGCCACAGGCACAAATATCACTTTATCGTCAGGTAATGCATAACCGGGCTAGTAAAATGCTAAAATACAATTTCAGTGTTTTCGGGCATGACTAATCATGTGGCATAAATTTTTGAGAAGCATAAATATATAATAGTTCGGGTAAAAATAGAACACAACTGGATTTCCAAAATTTTCGGGCCAAGCATTGAGGATTCAAGATTACACCAGTGTGAATAGGGATCCCAACGTCGGTTTTGATATAAACTTGGTACTCATTGAGTTTTGGAGATATTCCGAGCTCCATATGCACCTTGGTCAATTTAAAAACCCTCAAGGGATCTTCATGGTGGGGTTTTTTTCTCAAACAGGTTCCATACATTGCCTCCTAAATCTTCTCCATAATGGGACTCCCAACAAACCTCTTCCAAACATTTAAACATCATATCCAGGCCTCTAACGCAGCCCCAGGTCCACATTGCACATGGCTCGAGCAGACCTGAAGTTCGCTCGAGCCATGGGCTCTCTGGAAGAGTTCGCTTGAGCGGACTTAGGTTCGCTTGAGCGGACCTGCCCAGATCAAGTTGGCTCGAGCGAACTATCAAGTTAGCTCAAGCCAACTGCCCTCTGGATGGGGGTTCGCTCGAGCGAACTGTCACAGAAAACTGTTCTAGTGAATAGTTTGGTTCCTTCCTTTTTCTCCCATTGCAAATCTCCTTGAGCCTCCATTCCCACGCATAAATGAGAGGCTTAAAACCAACCTTAAACCCCTCACAATCCACCATCAAAGCATCAACAAACATACATCCAATTACCTCCTTTCCATCCACATTCAACCACAAGAGAGAAAGAGGAAAAACTCACCATCCATGAAGATCCATTTGTACCATAATCGAGTTTTTTAATAGAAGACTATATGCCAACATTTCCAAGAAATTACACAAGATAACAAGACTCGTCCATATGTTTATTTCAAAATCAATGCAATCCATATGAATAAGCATATATAAAATAGTAATGCCAACCACATTTCTTATAAAAACATTCTAATGCTCAAGATATCTATTCAACCACTTGCCTTGGGCCCAAGCTAGCAAGGAAGCTCCTAATCACACTCCAAAGCCATAACCACAATGCTACACTAAAAACCCCCAAAACAAAACCCATTTAGAACCCTAAATGGTCAAAACCAGGAATGGGGAAGAGAAAGCTTGCAACAATGAAGATGGAGCTTCCCTAAGTGTAAAAGAAAACACATCTAGAAGATGGAAGAGGTAGCTTATAAGAGGATTCTTCAAATGCACAAAGTTAGCTCCAAGAGAACTTCAATGGGGCTGGATTCCTTCACAAATGGTGTCAATGAGATGCTTTCATGGTGAGGAAGAGGAGGGTGATATGCATTTCTCCATTTAGCAAGGGTTACTATTGGATTGAGACAGAGAAAGCTTGAAGAAGAAGAGGGGAAAGCCCTAGCTTAGGGCGGGACTATTTGAGCTGAAAGTAGATAAGGGGAATGGTTCTCTTATTTATAGCAAGTGAGGGTGGGCTCCACTACTAACAAATCTTGTTGGGCTGAAAATAGGGTTTTTGGGACCTCAGATGAGCTCGACGAAAAAGGGAAAAATGATCGTCAAAAACTCTAGTTTCTAAAAAGTATATATTTCAAGGGTTTTGGAGATGTCGAATTTTGAATCCATATTTGGTGTGAAAAGACTGTTTTACCCTCGATGTTGGGAAAGTCGGGTTTCAGGGTTTCGAATGAAAACAGGATCAACATGAGAGTTGAAGAGATTAACGAGATGAGTCCAACAGAGTCAAAACATGAATTATCCAAATCTCGAACAATCCCCCATGTACATGCAAGGTCATTAAGAGAACAGACCCCTCCCAAAGGGTCCCACTAAATCAAAAGGCGCTCAAACCTCTCCAAAGCTATATAAAAGTTATCATATTCCCAACTTAACTAAAAACCATTAATCTCACTTAGAACTAACACACGACTTAAGTAGTGCTAATCGAGGTCACTCGGGTCGGGGTCTTACAGGATATCCTACAGACTATGTATGAAGGGACTGACTTTGTCAAACAGTCAAAACTTTAAAAGTTGTATACTGCCTTTAAAACCATAAAAATTGAAGAAGATGAATTTTCTAATGAATTTAATGCTAGGCTGAATGCAATCGTCAATGATACCCTTACTTTGAGAGAACCAATTCCTAAAATTAGAATTGTTAAAAATATTTTGAGGTCTCTTCCAGAAAGGTTTGATGGAAAGGTTGTGACCATAAAGGAAAATAAAAATCTGAATATGCTCAAAGTTGATGAATTGGTTGGCAACCTGCGAACTTTTGAAGCAAACCTTAAGTCTAATGGTAAATCACAGTCTAAACGTATTGCTTTGAAAGCATCCAAGGAATCATACAAGAAAGCTGCAAGGGATTCAGATTCAGATTCTAATGATATTGATCCCCAAGTTACTGCACAGTTCATGAAGTAATTCAAGCTTTTTATGAAGAGGAAGAAAACCGATGTGACAATCCTTAAAAATTCCGGAAATAAGAAATCTTTTAAAGGAATTAAGTGCTATGAGTGTTAAGGCTATGGACACATTGCTAATGACCATGGAAACAAAAAATCTAAAAAGAAGGCTTTGAATACTACTTGGGAAGAAGATACTTCTGTTGAGAATGATGAAAATTCTAAGTCTGAGAAGCCCGACACTGGCAAAGAAAAGCTTATTGCTTTTATGGCAACTTTTGGTACTGCTACTTCCCATGTTTCTTCTAAAGCTAAGACTGATCGAGATACTGAGTCAGAGGAAGAACCAGATTTGGAAAGTTGAATATAAAACACTTTTCAAGAAAACTATGAACATAGTTAAGATGAATGGAAAAGTTGAAATCAATTGGAAAGCGTCCCAAGAGCAGAATTCCTCCTTGAAAGCTGAACTTGTAGAAGCACTTGCTAAAATACAACAATTGGAGGATGAAAATAACAGGTTGCATGACAAATTGACTGCAGAATCACAAAAGTGTGACATACTTGATTCTGATATGAAGACTTTGAAAGCAAAGAATTTTGATATGAATGGAAGACTGAAGATGGTCCTATATGAGTTAGATACTGCTAAAGCTTCATTGAGTAGGATCGATGAACACTGGATCGAGAAAATTAGATGACATCTTGTGCGGTCAAAAGGTACACACTGACAAGCATGGCATTCGCTACGCTGACGAAGCATCTACTTCGAATGCCACAATTTTAAGTTGTTTCGTTAAAAGTTCAGTTATTACTAATCATGTTGTTAATGTTGTAAAGAAAGCTCCAAAGAAGCAGAATATGTCACGTCCTGAACGAATTCCCACTTGTCATCATTGTGGAATTAAAGGACACATTCGACCCCATTACAATAAGCTGCAAAGTTTATCGAATCAAAAGCAATGGAAAACGCAGAAGGTTGAGTTGAAAGGGAAAAATACCAAAGTTGTTTGGGTCAAGAAAGATTTATAATTGTGGTACACACGTTGCTGAAATATTTAAATTTGCAATTGTGGGTGCCTAAGCTTCATCACTCCTGATAAAAAAGATCAAGCCCCCACCCAATGCTAATTCGAAGATCATATTGAGGGGGGAGCTGCTTGATTCAGATTGACAGAAGCTACATGACAATATTTGTTTCTCAATTGTGGACAAATACAAGGGTATAAGAATGGAGCTAAGGAGACCTTTACAAGCTAAGGAAATTCAAAATCTAGAAGTTAAAGCAAAGGCAATGCAAGATCTATAGTGGTTTTTTTTTTTAATTCAATGTATTTTGAGCTTTTCTTTTAGATAGATCATATTGTATTGTTCTAGGGGGTTTTGTCCAATAATTGCCAAAAAGGGAGATTGTAAGGGTTAAAAAGCACGACAGGCTGTCAGAGCCAAAAAAAAAAAGGCCAAGAGCACTCTCGCTATAGCAATAATGCTGCTCGCTATAGCGAGGAGGCGCAGATGCCCAGCTCCATCCGTACTCTGTGTTAGAGTTTGGTGATGAGTGTTGTTCTAATTGGAGTTTAATTAAAATACTCATACACAAATTTGGGGCTATATATTAGGTGTTTCTTTCAACCCAAAGATAAGACAAGAAGTTAATTCTCTCTCTTGATCTGAGGTTAGAATACCTTCTTTAAAGAGATTTCCTTGTTTCTCTAGAGCCATTAAAAGATTGTTCTGAATAGCTAGTCTAGAAGGTTTTACTACTTTTACTCTCTTGTAAAAGATTAATCATCTTGGTTGACAATGTTCGACGAGATCAAGTAAGGAGAACGGTGCACTACGGGGAAGTCATGGCAACGGAAGTTGTGCGAGAACAACTACAACCCTTAGGTCGAGGTACTGACTTAGGTAGAAGAGATGTGTATGTCTTGTAAATGTTCGTGAGTTCTTGATTTCAAGATCATGGATTTTCTCCCTGGAAAGGGTTTCCACGTAAATATTGTATCTCCTTCTTGTGGTGTGTGATTGGTAGATTTATTTGCTAGTTCTTTCTTGTTTGATTAGTTATATCCGCTACGTTGGTTTGACTAGTTAGACTATCATCCATTCTAGTGGGTTTTATGGAACTTTTAGTATTGTCTGAGCTACCATACCCCAATGAGGAAGCCCGTATTTTGGAATTCATGCACTTTGACCCAAATGTGTTGGCCTAAGGAATTTGATGTCACCAAATGTGTGCTGCGACATTGGTTATCTAGCCTGAAAACATTGGAGGCCTGAAGGCTACACATAGTTGAACGATGAAACCAACAGGCGTTTAGGAATTGTAGGATTGGCTTGTCATCCATCCTTGATTCATCATATGATCCCGATACATGCATTTGTACTACATTCCTAGTATTCTCGCATGACATGATCATGCCTTTCACATTTATCTTGCCTAGTTCCATGTACTTTCTTATATGCTACGTTTTATGTTCCCTTCATGCATTGTGTGCTTGTATATGCCCATCATGTCCTGCTATGTCATGTTTTCATACCTATGCTCATGTCTATGTCATGATATATATAACACCCAATTCCCATCGAGAAAATGCATAAGGAAGAGAAATTCTACAAGAAGAAATGAATCTACAAGGAATGCAAGCAAAGGGAAGGAAATTCACCTTGTTTGAAAGAGAGAGGTGATCTAGCTGATAGAGATGGTCTTCTAGCTTGGGGAGGGCTCTAGCTTCAACAATCCTAGCTTCCTTTGGTGTAGAGAAACCTATGTTTAGGAATTCTTTGATGGAGAGAATGGAATTCTTGGAGGGAAATGAAAGAGAGAGAGAGAGAGAGAGAGAGAGAGAGAGAGAGAAGAATAGAGCAATGAGAGGGAAATAAGACAAGAGAAGGAGATAGAGATCGTAGGAATGGGATGTGGTAGTTTTATAGGCTTTGGTGTGATGGGAAATGTCCAAAAAGCCCAAACCTATTTGATTGCTTTATGAAGGGACAATAGGTATTTACAGTATTTTAGGTTTAGTTCCAAACACTCCAAGAGAACACCCTCCTAGTTTTAGAAATTACTTCTAGGGCATCTAACTAACTAACTAATCCTAGAGAGTCCATCTAACACCCTGGTAAATTATAAAATCTCAAAAAGACCCTAATTCTTATGACATATGCCTAATTCCTAGAAAAATATTAAACTACCCTTACCGGCCTATATTAACTAGAATAAATAGGATTAATATACTATGATTAAATATATAGTGAGGGTCCAAAGCGGGTGGGGCCTCACAATTGGTTAGCTTTTTATAGGGGTTAAATTGCGCTATGCCTCGGGAAAAGCCTCCATAATGCGGATTTTCTAGTTTTTAGGTTGCACTACAGTATTTTTCTACATTTCATTGTCTTCCAATATTTTATCTTAATGCAACTTGCATCATTTTCTTTCTTTCGGAATCCTAGACCTGTTTTTGATGGTTTTTTAACTTAATGAAGCCATTTCTCATTTTCTTTATTTCGGAGTCCTAGATCTAATTTTTATGATCCTTTTACTTGAAGTCATTTCTCCAAATCCTTCGTTTTTTATGAAATCTTTGATTTTCCGTGGAATCCATTTTTCAAGCTTTCCCGATTGCATTTTCCATGCTCCCTTTTCTTTATCAAATTTTGCATGTCTACACAGGATTGATTGAGAAAAATAATTATATTTTTAAAGGTGTTACCATTAATCCCATAAAAGTTATTAGCATAACAAAAAATTTGTACCCTTTTGATAGTGAGGGGACTCTAAAAAAATCCTTGCAAGGCCCAAAGTCTCAAGGTTGCCAGGGGTCTATTCAAATAATACCTTATTGATTTTCACAAATGCAGCATATAAACCTAAAGATTGAAAATCTTGCTTTTGTTATCTAATCATGTTGAATAAAGAAGCAGAGGCGAGATCCATTCTTTTTGCGCTAAAGGAAGCTTCTTGCAAGTGCTTCTCTTGGATTGCTCTTTTTTCGGAAGCTAAACAAGTGATTGACTCTATCAATGACCAAGAGGATTGGTCCATCAATCCTATTATTTTGGACATTAAAATTCATTGTAGTGGTTTTTCCTTAGTTACATTCTTTTTTATTTCTAGAACTTTGAACGAGGTTGCTCATATTTTGGCGAAGAATTGCTCTAGGATTGGTAGTAATTTTTGGAGGGATGATGTTCTTCTAGATTGGGTCAGGCCTTGGTTGCCACCTCTGTAGTTGTTCTCTTGGCTTCGTTTGTTTTCAATGATATCTCTAATTACCAAAAATAAATAAATAAAGAACCAAAGGTGAATATTTAAAAATGACAATCAAATGACCTCCCTTTCATGGAAGTTGAATCAAGGGAAGATTAAAAATGAATACCTAGCCATCACCCTAGTAATTCAAATCCTAGGAAGTCAAGGTCATATTTACTCTACCCTATATTCTTCACCACTCACCAAGTTTTCTTCACCCACACCCACAAGTGTAACGGGACAGCCAGCTAATTAGCCGCCCCATCCGTGCCTAGGCCGAGCCATGTTGTGCCGTGTCCAGCTCAGCTGGGGTCGGCCTGGCACAGCCCAAAATGGCACGGCTTATGTTGTGTCATTCCGTGTCATGCTGCCCACAGGCTGGCCCGCATGCCCCTACTAAATATTTTAAATTTCTTTTTATTAATTGAAAGATGCTTTATAGTCTTTTGAGGTTTTCAACTTGAAATAAAATTGTAATTACTAAAATAAATACATAAAAAGTGATGCTAATTTACAAATTAAAAATAAAAAATTAATTATTTGAAGTTTTCTTTCTGTTTATCTAAGAAATTAGCATTTACTTTATATAAATGCTGGGCTGGGCCCGGTCAGGCTGTGTCGGGTCTTGCCATGGGCCTCCCTGGCCCAACATGGCCCACGGCACGTTGATTGTCGTGCCGGCTCATTCCAGGCCAGGCCAGCCCGACCCAATTTACACTCCTACCCTCACATATTTAATTTGGTTGTTTCGTTAAATCCTTGTGTATTCTAGATTTATGCCGACTAAGAAGCCCTAAATAAAATTTTACTTATGCAGCGTGTTGCTCATTATATATATTAAAGCAAAGGGGGAGGTGGGCTATGAGGGGTGCCACCTCAGAAACCCAATCACCTTTCAAATAAATATGAAGAAAAAACCTAGAGTGCTTTAAGATGCCATGTCATCACATGCCACACTTTTTCCTCCAAAAAAATCTCTTTATCCATATCATCTATCTCTTAAAATCTCTCAATCAATATCCCCTAAAATCTCTTTATTTTGCTATAGTTATCCTCTCTCTCAACACCATCTATCTTCCATCCTCTCAAGATTGTTATATTTTTATTTTAATATTTGGGGCCCACCTATCTGCAATTCATATTGATAAAATTTTCATTAAAAATATCATTTTCTTTTTGCTTCCAAATATAGCTCTACTATATTCAAAGATTGTCACATGTGAACGAAAATCAGACACGGCCTTCTGGTAGACCACATTATGGATGGGCTTGTGATAAAACTGTTTTGAGGTTGGAGTTTTTTTGTTGAATCTTATGGGCATTCTTTTCTGATCTGATTATATAGACATATGACCCGAGGTTTGACCCACCATAAATTACACTTCCGTGGGCCCACATGGACTCATAATTAAGAGATATATACATTGATCCAAGGTGGTAGACCACCTCATGGATGGGCTTGTAATAAAAATGTTTTGAGGTTGGAGTTTTTTTGTTGAATCTTATAGGCATCCTTTTCTGATCTGATTATATAGACATATGACCCTAGGTTTGGCCCACCATAAATTACACTTTCGTGGGCTCACATGGACTCATAATTAAGAGATATATACATTGATCCAAGGTAGGCCAATTATTATTGGGATCAAATAACACTAGCCTGTGGTTTTAAAGTCTCATAATTTATGGCTTTTAAAGTTAAGATGTTTATATATTTTTTTTTAAAATCTAGAGCTAAAAAATGATTTGATCAGTTCTAAAATAGTATTGGTGCTACTTCATAAGGGTAGAGAAGAAATTTGTGCAAAGGGATTGAAATGACCATTGGCCTATGTGGAAAAAAAAAAGGGAAAGCCATAAATCTATGAATACCTATATCCACACAGATTTTGAAATCCCCTATCTCAACCCAAGGTGGGCTATTACACATTTTTATAATTTTCTTTGGTAACAATATTATGTTGTTTGGTGTGATGTATTTTCCTTGCATAGAAGAAAAAAAATGAATAATTTTTCTTTAATAGAGAGGACTTTGATTTTCTATGAAAATAAAAAAATTCCATTCTCATGAGGAAATAAAAATTTGTATAAACTAGAATCCTCTTGTTACACAAACAAATCCAAATGGAGTGGCTTTGTTCATTGGGCTTTGAAATTATCAATGGGTAACAAAAACTTGAATGTATTTCTTAATAGTAATATTATATATATTAACAAAATTCTCTTTTCTATATCTTCTTTAGTAATTATTGCCGTTATTATTATTTTTATGTTGTTGTTGAATGGATTTTTTTTAGCTTTAACTTTGTAATAGTTTATTGTTGATGTTGACCACTTGTATTTGTGATTGAAGGTATATTGATTGTTTTTATATAAATATGCATGAATCTATACTTAGATATTTATAAATTAACTTTGATATCTCATAAATTCAAATGTAATATCTTACTTTTTGCCCCAGGCTAAGCACGGGCATTGTTGCGAGTAATATCTATTTTTAACTTGTAATAATCTACTCGATTCCTGTTAATTAGCTCCTACAACTGCTGAAGGTGAGAAATCGAATGTGGTTGAGAAAAATCTTTATGATTTTTCAATTCAGTGAAAACAAAATGTATAATTGATATGGAAACGTGCTTAAAAGAGCAATTTTCACTAACATGCATGCACACTTAGAAAAAAGACAACAGTGACCGATAGGTCCATCCAACATGAATAGACAATATCAAAACATAAATGCGCATTAAGAAAATTAATAGTTTCCAAAGTCTAATATAGGTGACCAGGTCCATCCATTTAAGATATGGTGTCATCTTTTCAAATGAATGTGGAGAGGTAATTAATGTAGTCTTTTTGGTCCAGACATTTAAGATTTGACCTAATCTTTTCTAATGAATGTCATAAAGTCATTAATGTTATCTTTTTGGTCTAGCCATGTAAGATTTGGACCTATCATCTTTCTAAAGAATGTATGCTACATTGAGCTGATAGGCCCAACTTAAATTTTAGAAAATAGTAACAGGCGAATGCATGCATGCACTTTAACACAATAGTTTTAGAATTGAATGTCATTTGCTTAGGAAAAAATAGAATCAATGAACCTACCTTAAAACAATAGATTATCACAGGGGATAAGATCCAATGACTCAAGATTTGACCTTATCTTCGTTAATGGATGCTGCCAAGTTATTTTGTAATTAACTCAAAAGAAACTATTTCAACTAAAGTTTATTTTTAGTTAAAGAGATTCCAAATCATGTGGAGTAGGATATTGAAAGATCTCCTCATGACCTATTTGAACATAAAAAATGAGAATCATCTCGTCAAGGTAGGTACTACTTTGAGGGACTCAAGACCCCTAAATTCTATCTATTATATAGTAAGATGGGTGCCAGAATTTGCATGGTTAATTGAATGCGCTCTTGAGGGGTATCTGTTCTTGAGGGGTTTATTTTGTAGGATTGTCCCTGAGTCTGGCTTTTATTTTGGTGTTTCTTACTTCTTAATGAAATTTCTCCTTTTTTCCAAAAAAAAAAAAAAATCTTGAATGGTCTGCACTACTTGGTCGATAATTAGATTTAAGCTAGTGCAGCTAGTGCTAATTCAAGCTTGAGAGGAAGGCTAGAACGATCATAGGATGGATTTAGGTGGGCCCCACGGGAAAGGCTATTTCAATCTTAAAAATGGCCTAGCGTCCCTAAAAAGTTGTAAAGTGAGATTAGTTATATCTATGCATGTGACCCTACCTTTTAAAGATCTGAATTATTTAGAATTTTCACCCATTTCTTCCTTTGTGGACCCAAGATCCGCTTTCATTGGTGTGATTGAATTAATAATAAATAGTTATTTTCAGTAAGGGCCTGTATCTTCCATCTAAAAAAATTAAAAGTGGAGAATCAAAGGTGATTATTCAAAATAGCCATCAAATAACCAGCATCATCGTCGTAATTAAAACCCTAAGGACATCGAAACCCCATCTACATGGTTACCTTACCTCCTTCACCCTCCATCTCCCTAATTAGGTGGAGTTAATTTAACCATAAATTCCTATGTTCTCAATTTCTTTGTATTCTATGCAAACAAACAAAACCATAATACTAATTTTCACGTAAGAGCACCCACTTGAAACCATATTCCTAAGCTCACTTTCATCCAGGTAATATTCGACATTGGGTTGGCCAATCATGATTTTGATCCTTTTTTCTAAATGCTTTCGATGAAATGGTGAATTTAACTCAGATCCCTAGAATGATATATTTAAGTTTTCGAAAGTAAATTATGCACTGTGGGATTCAGTCACTGTTCGTTTTTTGGAATGGGATGCCTGAATGTTAAAAGATCAAGGTAGAACTCAGAGGTATATAGGTAAAAACTGATCGCTGCTTTTTTTGAGGGTTCCCACACTTCAATAGGTAGGCTTATAAGTGCGTGTTTAATTATATAAAAATATAAAAGGGGGAGAGTTCTAAAAAAACCTTAAAAAATACCCCTTTTCAACCCATTTTTTAGGACTTGGGGTCCCGCCAATCCAATCCTTTCCCACACACTTCCACTAGCTATATTTGTTCAAATCACCATAATAAGAAAATCCAAGATATATATATAATATCCTAAGCTTGAGCTTAGGAGAGGAAAAAACATGAAGAGATAGGATCACAATAATATATCATATCATCGTCATTTACATCCCAATATTTCAGTACCACCAGCTTCAATGATTATTATGCAACCAAATGAACCCTACTTAACAATGTCGGGTGTTTATCTTCCCAGAATCTGCCAAGCATTTTTTAGCGTGCTCCTATAAATAAATATATATTATTTTTATATGCTATACTTTATGAGCTTAACAAACAATAAGCTTCATTAGCGTAAGCTGGGAATTCACAATCAGCTTAGTGGGGCTCAATCATAGGCTTTCTTTTTTAAATATTCTAGCCAAGAGAGCTGGAACCGTGAGAGAACCCGCACACACAAAAAGAGTACTCACACACCCGGAACGCAAAACTCGCATATGAGAGGTGAGAGGAAGTCACAAATGCGAGGAGTGGGGGAAAACAAGGCCAATCCCTGATCATCCAAGTTAAACGCGGATTGCAAACAAACTGAGCAACCCTCGTCGTCCATTTACAGCCTTAAGCATTGCAACATATGCAATGCATCTGTACGAATATGGTAATATTTTCACCTAGCAACATTTACCATCTTTGCCCCTGTACTACACCATCAATTGACGGCATTTTTGTAAAATGGCATAGCTCAAGATGTCTATAAATACAACATATCATATAAGGTGAAGGTATACTGTATACTCTCACATAGAGAGTATACAGTGTCAGACACATAATTTTCTCGCTCTAGCCTTGCAGCTGATTCCCTTTTCTTTATCATTCTCCTATGCCCTCTCTCAACCTTATTTATGAGGCCTAAAACCTATTATCATATATTTCCCTTCAGAGCTCTCAACAATGCTTCTCTTTGATGATAGTCGCATATTTGCTGCCTTGAGATCACTTCTTCGGTTTGTGGCGATCACTTCTGCTGCCGGGTAATTTTTGGGTCTTATGGGATTGTATATGGAATTAATTGTAACATGGTTTTGGAATTGGAGAGTCTGGAAGGTGTAGTTGTACAAGTGCAATGGGTTTGTGTCTGGGCCGAACGATGCTAAGGTGGGATACATGGTTTGGGATTTTGATGGGTTTAACGAAATGTTTGGAAGCTTTGAAGCAAACAGATGAGTTGTATTAAATCTGTTATGAAAATAAAGGAATGAGTGAGAAATATTGATTCTATATTTTTAGCCATTCAAACAGATTCAATTAGCAAAAATTATAAATTTTGATATGATTCTATTAGGAACTTGAGTCGTCAATTTAGAAAAGTAAAAAAAAAAAAATGCATCGTGCAGGCTTTATTTTAAATCCTAAGACATAGGTTGTTCGGTTGTTCTAGATTTCAGCAATTAAGACATGCAATGATGCAAACATTAATTTGATTTCTGTAATTGCATACAACTTCAAAAATAGGAAATTTAATGCGTGTTTCTCATGATCTAAGGAAAGACAGGGAAATCTGCAATAATGGAGAGTTTTTATTTGTTGGGCAAGGATACAATACAGCAGCGCTGCATCTTAGTATGATGCAGCGCCTAGCATATGTAAGTGGGCGAGGCCCATTCTTAAGAAATCCAGTCCGTCCATCGTCTTTCACACACAGCCTATTCTTTGCTTATATAACTTCAAAGCTTATTTCTTGGAGCCTACCATTAGATTGACCTATTGATTTCAAATATGTACCCAACTTTTATTTTTAAAAGGAAAGAGAGAGAAAATTAATAAAGTTGAATCATGTGTTCCGAATTTAGTTAATCCAACCGTGTGCATATTGTTGATTTGAATAATATTGTATGTATATCCCACGGTAGGTCTTAGAACCAATGAATGGATTGGATTTCCTAAGAATGGGCCCCACCCACTTGCATATGCCAGGCACTGCATCATACTAAGATGCAGCGCTGCTGTATTGTAGCCTTGCCCTTATTTGTTTTGCAGGTTCATGAATACTTGTTATAGATGCAGGCATGAAAATTAGAGAAAAAAACACCAATAAACTTTAATCCTTTTTGAAACATGCATGCATCCCTCTTAGCCTTTGACATGCACATGGAAAGAATGGGCCATCCTACATCCTATATACATGGAAAGAATGGCCCATCCTACATCCTATATACACACACACAAATATATGTATAGCCTTTTTTTTAGGAGACAACGTCACTGCTAGTTGAACTCATTGGGATGCATGATGATTATAGAAGTTCATTGGATAGAAAGATCCATATATAGAAGGCCTACCTATATGGAAAATCTTACAGCCCATTAGATCATCCTACCCTTTTTATCCATGGCTCTTGGAGGCATCATTTTAATATGATTTGAATCCATTGGTGAGGAAAAGGTGGAGATGATTGTCGAACTTGAACTTCTCACTATTTATGGGAGGTAGTGTGTGTGAAAAGACTATTAACTCAACATGGCCCTATGACCAGAAAAAATAAAGGGAGCAGAAAAATGGGGTGTTTTTTAAAATTATCCTATATATATATATATATATATAATAACACATCAGTTTCTCTTTTTTTTTTAAGCAACACACGAGCTGGAATTGTTGTATATTGTACTTCCTAAGAATATTTCAATTGGCAAATATATGTGGGTTTCTCGAGATTTCTGCAAAGTTTTGATTTCCTAGCTCCTTAGTTGTCGAAGTGGGCCATTGACTTTGTTTCTAGCTAATCCTTTTTCCTCCGGATTAAATGGTCATAATTGCTTAGTCAAAAGCATCGGATGCTGTCTTTACTCTATGCGAAATGGGCCACCAAATCAATGCTGTGGATCAATAAACCATGGATTGTTAATGTAGATACCATGTTCTTCTTCCTGTTACGAGTCCTTTTTAAGGTCGTTATACCATAATTCATGAAATTATTTTGGAAGATCAATAAGTATAAATTAACACTCAATAAGAAATGCTAGCCGAAAAACCCTCTATACAAATGAATATCTTTTCACCTGGATTCTGGATCCCCTGTTTCGTCCAAACAAGGGAACCTTGGTTGGACGAATCAAGGGCGACACGCGGACTCAAATGCCTACAGTCCAATCTCTTTCTCTTTCTCTTTATTTCCACCTCAGCATTTGAGTCCGCGTGTCGCCCCTGAGTCGTCCAAACAGGGCTCCTTTGTTTGAATGAAACAAGGGATCCGGACTCTTTCACCTGCTACCACACTCAGGTAAGGTGACTAGCTATTATTCCTTCTTTCTGAAGCGTTTTGCTTTGTAGTAAGTAATGGTTCAACATTGGAACCCATTGCTTTTTCTCGGAGTGTATGCTATGGTTATTACTGATATCTTTTGCATTGTCTTATCTATCAAACCTTAATTAAGATGGCCTATGAAAAAACTGAGGGCCAAAGCCCGAGCCCGTTTTTTGTGTAGTTTCATCAGAAGAAGAAATCAGCTTAAAAGAATCACATCTCACTCGTTAGGTTTATCGTTGCAAAATTTTAATTTAAGATTGATTCTCTACATATCAACTATCATAATAGCATAAAATTTTATGGGCTATGACATTGGGGCCAAGGCACAAAATAAGTTTTGGAGGTCAGTCAGAGCTTATGAGCAAGCCAGCCCTCAGTTGTAAATTCGTAATCTTCTCATTTAAAAACGCATGTATGCATCAGCGGGTAAAATTCAAACTTTACGGTGACTATGTTTGACCAATGTGGTTCAAGGGTTGCTTTTTGTAGGAACCTTTTTATCTTTACCAAGATATTTGGTGGTCCATTGGAGTAGTTAGCTTATCCCAAGAGCCCACCATCTAGTTTTTTCTATGTTCCATTCACATTAAGTTATATTAAAAATTAAAAATCAAAAGAACCTTAGATTTCTCTATCATCTTGGATTTAAATTAGTAAGACAACCACATGATTGACTTGGCTTTTTGTTGAGACTTTTTCTTTAAGTCTACCTCAGCAAACAGGGCTGGAACCAAGAGATAACTACATGATTTGACTTGCCGGAGGGCACCCCACATGCGGGGAGGGAGCACAAACAGGGGATGAGTGAACCACGATTCGATCCCTAGTCATTTGGCAAAGAGGCGGGGCGACCAACTAGCTAGACAGCTAGGCATCGGAATAAGATGAGTAAAGACTAAGGATATCATAAAGCATAGAATCTGATTGAAATCAAATGTTTAGTCTTATTAAAAAAGGAACTAACATGTGCAGAAGCACAAATATATGCAATGTATTCTTTCTAGGATTTCACGTAAAATGATCAATTCATTGAGGACCTGGAGCTCAACTCAAAATGTCAATAGAACTGTCACGACCCGAGCCCGAGATCCGATTACTTCGGACAGACCCCGAGTCGCGAGATCATACTTACTCCCGTAAATCCTGAATTAACCGAAGTTAAGACGAGACTCACAAGGGATATCAAATCACAACACCTGCCAATGTACAATTTGCGGAATATACATACATACATTGACGACAATTAACTTTACATCAAAAGTAAAGTCCACATATACAAAATGACAGTCTAATAAAGTCCACCACTGCACATTTAAAATACAATGCATGTGGCATCAATATATACAACTCAAAACTAACTGTTACAAAAGTATCTATCAAAATATTCAAGTTCGATCGTCCTCCGAACTATGCCCACTCCGCCAAACCTCCTGGAGGTATCGGATGGGCCTCCTCCGCAGGCGGCGCGGCCTCGGTAGGACCGGCACGGGCAACTGGGCCTGTAATGCCATCAATAACACTATGAACACGACGGTTCAGCAATGGATAAACAATCTATGATAAATCATGCTACGTATGTTCATTTCTCATTGCAATAACTCTAGAATTAAATCTAGAACAGTACAAAGTCCTGTACAGTGCAGATAACCAATAAGCAATGACTAATTTCAACTACAATAGTAGTACTATCATTACTCAATACAGTTCCTTCCCAGAGGAAGTGTTATTCAGTTCATTTCATTCAGTGTTCATTCATTTCATTCATTTCGTTCCATTCATTTCATTCGTTTCGTTCATTTCGTTCATTTCATTAGTTTCATTCATTAAGTTAGTTTCATAAATTAAGTGGCTTATGGGACTCTTCAGTCCAATGTATTTCACTTTTGATTACATGGCTTATCAATTCATTGACTTTTCAGTCTAAGTGTGGGATCTACCAGTGTCTTGATCAGAGATCACTGGCATTACCACGGAGCTCCGGAACACCCCAATAATCTGCTGCAGGAGGAATTATTCATTGCATTGCTACCTTTAGTAACTGTTCATTAATTCATTATATGAGTAATCATTACGTTGCATTTAGTCAACAATGTCACATACGGGTTAGAACTCCCTATCTATGTCCGTTTCTACCGAACTTTCTTTCACATTTTGACAGCTAATTACGTGAGAATATTGGTTACCAAATGCACGTGTTATTATCGATGGACATCACATTTATATGTTTAAGGTATGCATTTAGTTCCCAAAAATTTCACCCACGATTTCAAAATCCACTGGCGGTTAGCCGGAACTTGACCGGCGGCTAGCCGAAATGCAGTCGGCGGCTAGCCGGAATGTGACTGGCGGCTAGCCGAAATTTCAATTTCGGTTAACCGCTATTTCGCGGTTAGATCACGGTCAGCTTTCCAGAAGCTGGCAATTTTGACAGAATTTCTGACTCAATTTCGGTCACCTCACGGTTACCTCGCGGCTAGCCGAAATTCAAATTTCGGCTAACCGAAATTGGCGGTTAGCTTTCCAGAAGCTCGCCCATTTCACAGATTTTTTACGGTTGGCTTCACGGTTAGCCTTACGGCTAGCAGAAATTCGCCCAGAATGTCATTTTCGAGCTTCAGAACTCCTGAAGCAATTCTCTAAAGACTGAGTTCCTCAAACTCAAGTCTCTCTAACAAGCTATAAGCTCCAAGAAAACATACTCTTGGAGTAATCATTCACCATTCCCATTCAATCCCTAATAAAACCCATTCTACCACAAAGAAGGGTTTGAGAACCCATTCACTATAACTCAAGAAAGTTGATAAACTAGCATTTGAATCATAGATATGTAATTACACTTGCCTCTAATGAAGATTGATTGATAGAAAACCCTCTTCTTAAGCTTAGGTTGGGTGGAAACTTCTCTACTTGAATGTCTCACCCAAGAAAGTCCAAGAAGAAGATGAAGGAGGTGGAGAAGATGAAGTTCTCTTCACTAAATCACTTCAAAAATCCCTCTCTCGTGCTTGGCGGAGTTGAAACGGAGAAAGAAGAAGAAAAAGGAGACGAAAAGATGAGCCTAGGGTTGTCTTCAACGGGTTTGGGTGGAAATGACTCAGAGGACTCATTTCCTTTTATATAAGCCCTCCTTTTGCATTGAAATCCACCCAAACAAGGTTATTTACAATTTAAGTCAAATGGAGGGTCATTTGACTGGATTCTCGTCAAACGACTTCGAGTCTATTACGAAAGTTGACGTACTCGTCGAGATACACGCGTTGGTATCAAGAGTTTCCGTATTCGACAAAATACATATAAACCCGTATTTACGAAAAAGGTCTAAATCTCATCCAATTCATCTAAATCCTTCATTACCACTTCATTAGGTTCATTTGTGACTAGTCTCACTAAGCTTAGTCATTAAGTACCATCAATCTAATTAAACACGATTAACTAGCTTCAATTTCAATTAACTAGAGTTAATCTCGATTAACTCGGGATGGGGCCTTACAAGAACGTACTCTTGGGCATGCATAACTTTGAGGTACTGTTTGATTCTTGCAACAGTAAAATTTAAAAACCTTCAAAAAAATTTTAAAAAAATAGACTCAGCTTTAAATTTTTGCTCCTTGGAATGGAAAATTTTATTGGTTAATGATTGCATTTTGAATTGAGTGATCAAAGCTTGATTTCTCATGGTTTATAGACCATGGGCATGTTTGGATCCTCAGGCTTGGTTTCATCGCAATCAATTAACCAATAAATATATTTTCTCTCTATTTACTTGTAAATGATAATTGCAAGAACAATATATATATATATATATATATATGTTGCAAGAACAATATATATATATATATATATATATATGGGAGAGTACGAATTTATTAAACAATAGCTACAAATCAAAGACTAGGCACAAGACCAACAGCAACAGAAATCACAGAAACCAAGAAAGCTTAAGATGAAACCAAGAAAGCTTAAGATATTTCCCCACCAATTCTGGGATAACCCTATCCTAGAAACAATCCAAGGGAAGAACCAATCCAAGCAAGAAAATGGACAGTTGGGAGTCTTAGGAATATGATAAAAGCAAACTTTAGAGAAGCCACGTCCAGTTAGGCTCTTCAAATCATGGAGGACTGTGTTTGCTTCTGCTTCTTTCGAGGAAGAGACTCTTGGGCCATAAGAATATCCTACAAAAAGAATAGAGCCATTCAATTAACTACAATAAATATTGAAACCAAAATCATTCTTCCTATCGTCTGCCTTGAAAAAAGATAGTGAAGACCAAAACCATTTCATCTGTCGAGATCATTGGCCTTGGGTTTAAAAGGACTGTGGCCGCACCACTAATAGCTTCACCAGATGAAATTTTGGTTATCATTCCATTGATTTTCTTTAAGAATTTGATCAAATGAATAAATTCCCATTTATAAACAAAATTATTTATAGCCTTCCAAAGAGCTCGCTAAATGACAAGAGACCAAGCCTAGTGTAAAAGTCAGTTTTCAAGAGAATTTAGCCATCTAGATTGAGATTAATATTGTTTCCACCATTCTATTACCCCAATGCACAACCTAGTATGTGATAGAATGCCTAAATTAGATCCAAACCAAATAGCCAAGCATCGTCAAACTTAATAATGCATGTTCCACCATCTCCTCTTGGTCCCAAATAGGGCATAAAGCATTTCAACATTCATTTTAGCGTTCAAGAATTCATGTTCCAAGAGAACTTTTCTCAAACATTTAAATCCAATTAGGAGAATCCTTTGCGGAAGTGAAGATGTTCATCGCAACCTCCACTTAATAATATGGTTATTTATAATTTTGTTATTTTTTTGTTAGAAACGTATAAGCCAATTTATATGTGAGATAGCCATTTTTAGTGAAAACCAGTACTCTTTATCATTCACATGAAATTCGGGATATAAGATTTTTAGAACACCTTATACATATCTTAGGTTATTAAACGTACGTACTACTAACTAAGTTTTCGTTTTGCATCTATTGGTATCGTCCCAAAGGCCTTCTACAGGAAGCCTAGGATTTTAGTGTCTGAAAAGGGCTTCTTAGGCATTTTCACAAGAAGTCTACACAATTACCTCAACTCCGTTTACAAAGATAGAAACAAAGCCCATTGTGAAATGTCTAATTTGCTTATGGGTATACTTCCTGTTGTGGAACCTATGATAGGGTAATCCTAAATGTTGATCTAACAGGAGTACAGCCTAAGGTGAACTGTTTGTTATTTCTATAATGTTGGATGAGCCTATTTAATTGTCTCCAATATGCGGCCTATTACATTCATCGGAATAAGGCCAATGATACAATGATTACAAACTAGTACCCCAAGAAAATGTTGGCCTTTTTTACGATCTCACTAAAAATAATTGAAAGAATGTCAATATATACTTCTTTTGGGTGCCTCTGATTAATTATATTACAATATCTTAAAGCCCTATCTTTTATTCCGAAAACATCAAAACTCTCCGTAAGAAATATTGTATTCAATGTTAGTAGTTAATAATGAATTTCATATTATAACACTTAGTCTCATGCATTAAACAAGCCTCAACTCCTACTCTCATTTCATCATATCCCATGCATTAGATCCGCCTCAACTACTCTAGAAACCAACAAAAACCATCACATGCAACAAGATATCTGTTAAGCATTTAGTGAATCCAACAAAAACCATCACATATTATTATTATTATTTTCACATTTCTGTATTCTCTCTCCCTCAGCCGCCTACATGCATGTTCCTAGGCATCCATTTTCTTTGTCTCACTGCCGACTTTTTCTTTTTCTTCTTCTCTGTTTCTCTCAGAGCAATTTTTTATTTTTATTTTTATTTTATTTATTTATTTATTGAGATGGCCATCTTCAACATGCACGACACATGGCCCTTGACCCTGGGTGTCTTAGGTTTGAAAGAGAGACCCTAAATAGAGAGAGACGCTACATCCCCAAATTCCCAAATTAAAGCAATCCTAAATCCCCAAAATCTACAAAATTCATCCCTAATTTCCATCTCTATCCATACATTTCGAGAACCCCAAAAGGCATAAAAATGGAACAAAACCACAAAAGCCAGTAAACTAGCTATAGAGCTGAACCTTCCTCTGCACCAAATGAGAACCCTCCTCATTAATTTGTTTGAGATGGTGTTGACGATTGGCTTTAATATATGGTGGCAGCTAAGCTGGCCCAGGTTAAGGGGGTTCTAGAAGATCAGATCATCTTCACGCCAAATCTCTGGTACGATCGGAACAGGATGATATTTTTTTTTAGTGACCTAGAGGGGAGACTATGAACCCATCCGAAGACACTCAAAAGCCTAGGTAACCTTTAGTTGCTTAGTGGAGCCGTGGGATGATATATTTGAAAAAGTTCAAAACCACTCGTAGTCCTCATTTTTTGTGAGGAACGTTTTGAGTGATTTATTAGGTTGTCTTCAAATAAAAGTATGAGGCTTGGCCTCAAGAAATCTTATCTTTTTTTTTCTATCATATAGAAATAAATTTCATTTGATGCGTTCACATTACAATAATCAGTACATCACAATGAAATAGTTAATTTTTATAAGGCTATTGCAATTGGTTAGTGAGTCTGGTTGAACTTATTAATGATTTATAATTAAATGAAAAGAAAGAGTGACATAAAATGAAAGGTTACCTTTATTCTTTTCTTGAGCATGGTATTTTTCTTTTGCAGCTCTTCGAAATCACTTTCAAGTTGTGCTGTATATGCCTGTGACATTCAAAAAGGTAAGTGAAATTTTATATTTGAGCTCCTACAAATTGGATGCTTGCCCTACTATGCTCTTCTCTCCATATAAATAATGTCAAATATGAGAGCATACAATAAGAATATTGCATCATACCTTTTTTCTTTCTCTGGATCTTATAGCAGATTCCCTATTTCTCATCTTCCTCCTGAGGTTTTTCTCTGCATCATTCAGAACTTCCCTCCCATTCTTACTCCTTTTTCTTTGATTAGCTCTATTTCTTGATGTATTTTCTCCGACAATGGGTACTAAGGCCACTGCTTCAATTGGCTCGCTTCTTGGTATTATGGAACTCCAAAAGGGATTACTACTATTAAGTATTTGATTTTGCAATTGTAGATGTTCAAAGATGGTGTTGTACAGTGGTGGTGGGTTTGTGCCAACTCCACTATTTGGAAATGTAGCATCCATGGTATTTCCTTCTAATGGGATGGATTTGAAGGTGCTTGTTAGAAGCTTTGAAATTGAAAGACAATAAGTATCTACTATGAGAACAAGGAAATGAATGAGAATGATAGAATTCATTCCATATTTTTGTTCATGTAACGATCTAATTCAAGAAAACAATTACTAAATTTTAGTTTAGATCTATCAAAAATTTTAGTCATGAATAGTGAAAAGGATGAAAAAGATACTATTTATCTTCAATAGGCTAACATCAAATTAAACCTCATAGACATTAGTTGTTCATGTCAGCTTTGAATAATATGCAATTATCAATCCAACTTTTTTTGTTTCTTACCACAAAAGAAGATGAAATATTTAATATGAGTCTGGTATGATCTTAGCAAAAGATTTAATATATAAACTATTTGTGTGAAAACCTTAATTATTATAATAGATGAAACATCAAAGAAGATAAACTAAAAGATTAATTTCTCAAACCATCCAAGCATTCTACTAAGTTTTCTAGCTTTAGATTTCTCTAAAGTAGAAAAGAGAGATAAAATTATATGGATGTAGCACATTCAATCTCTTCTTAAAAGAATTAACCATCAAAATTGAAAAATTAGATTTAACTCCTAGGAAGTATGAACATTCAATAAAGAAAATAAATCGTTTCAAGGAAATGAAGAGAAGTTGAAGTTTGTTATTAAAGAAAAAGGTACAGAGATAAGAAAGGGAATAAACTTTTCCATTGTGGTCCCTCTATCTCCACTGGTTCTATTTTTATGTGAAGCCTTCTATGATCAGGACTGTTCAAATTATGATCCAAGATATAGTAGTTTCTAACAAAGAAATTGCCCAAATTGAAAGATATCCTACCTCTTTAATCATCAGTTTATTTCATATTTATCAAATTCTATAATTATCTAGTGTTGGATATAATATAAGTCATGTACATCGTTGAGTCATAGCTTGAGTCTCGATTGAGTCTAAAAGTCAAATTTGGGTTTGGATGTCTTATAAAAAATAAATTTTGATAATTCATTTGACATTTATCTATTAATCATTTCTGAGGATCCCAAAAAAATGTCTTCAAACCCTCCTCCATCTTCAAACCCACTTGAAGTTTCTTCCCCGTTCTCGATCTCGGATTTCCCTCCCCCTAGCCATTTCTCATCCTTGATCCCAGCCTCTAGCACTCCTTCGGTCTCTCTACCTCATCCAACAAGTTTTCTAGTCTACTCGGCTTTAGGCATGGTGTCTATCAAATTTATGGATGCAGTTGAACATACATAAATAACTTGTTTAATGAGGTGATTGATGACATTAAGGTAGAGTGTATAGTTCAAGTTGTCACTAACAATGATGCAAACATGAAAAAAAAAAAAAAAGGAATGACGCTTATGAAGTTAAGGTCAAAGATTCTTTGATCTGCATGTGAAGCACATTGTATAGATTTAATGCTTGAAATAGTTGCCGAAAGAAAAGTCATGCTACAGGTGACTGGAAGGGTGAAGAAGATCGCTAATTTTTTTTATCAATCATATAGGTTTGTTGCATTGATGAAATAGACAATCATGAACTACTACTACCTAGTATTACTAGATTTACCAACCACTTTATAGCCACAGAGTGTGTCCAAGCATAGAAGAGGAAAATGATGCAACAAGATGCGGCCACTAGAGGTGGCTCATCTACATCCGGGGAGGAGGTCTATTGCATTGGGTATTTGGTCAGATACAAACCCACCGGTAACCAAACAATAAGAAGGTTGATTGACCTCCTACATAGTAACCTCATAGGCCAAATGTGGTGGGTTAAACCGGCCCAATTGCATACAAGAAGCCAACATCAAAGAAACTCAATGTTGTAAAAGCATTAAAGGGAAAGTTTATTAAAGCAATGGATAATTTGGTAAAAGCTGCTTCATTTTTTTTTTAGGTGCTGTGATTCCAACAAATTATGGAGATTTTCCTTATTTCATGACTATGTTAGATACATCAACAAAACATGGTCTAGGAATAAAAGCACTCACCCCTTACAAGATTGGTGATCTTTGTATTGAAAAGATATATAGGCAGTTACAGTAAGAGCATATGGAGAGGGAAGAGCTGCACTCTAATGTGTGATGTGTGAACGATCATCCCAAAATGTCATCTCTTGAGTTTTCTAGTCTACTCGGCTTTAGGCATAGTGTCTATCAAATCTATCGATGCAGTTGAACATGCATAAATAACTTGTTTAATGAGGTGATTGATGATATTAAGGTAGAGTGTATAGTTCAAGTTGTCACTAACAATGATGCAAACATGAAAAAAATAGGAATGATGCTTATGAAATTAAGGTCAAAGATTCTTTGGTCTGCATGTGAAGTGCATTGTATAGATTTAATGCTTGAAATAGTTGCCCAAGGAAAAGTCATGCAACAAGCGATTGGAAGGGTGAACAAGATCGCTAATTTTTTTTTTTTTATCAAACATATAGGTTTGTTGCATTGATGAAATAGACAATCATCAACTACTACTACCTAGTATTACTAGATTTACCAACCACTTTATAGCCACGGAGTGTGTACAAGCATAGAGGAGGTCTTCTCCAACTTATAACTTGATAAGATCGGTGGGATACAAAGTGGGGAAAGAGTCCAAGTCCCTAGCCATAAGAAGTGTGCAAGGTCATTGAGTCCAAGAAGTTTTGGCCCCATGGGAATGGTGTTCTGAATGTCTTTGAGCTTCTAATAAAGGTTTTTCGATTTGTCGATGATGACAATGATAAGCCAAGAATGGGCTTCTTATAAAAGGCTATGGAGAGAGCAAAGATAGATATTCAAGGAAATCGCAGATATTATTAGAAAATATTGGAAGATCAACAACAATCAATGTGAGCAGCAATTGCATCGTGACTTACACACTGCTAATAAGTGGAGACTATTTTCTTCTTAACTTCAATTGTCACATTAAATTCTTCTGAGCATATTATTAAATTAAATTCATTAATTATATACAAGTTACTTCTTAATCCCACAATTTCCTTTTTTTAGTTTCAAATGGAGTTATATCCGATAAAATTCATGTGGGGTTTAAAAATATATTTGAAAGACTAGTAGCAATTACAAATGGTGCAATTTGGGCCACTACCAAGTACATATGGTCCTTTTTTTTTTTTTTTTTTCTACTGGTGACCTAAACGGGTCCGGGTCTGATTTCATCTTGCTTCGAACATGTGAACCTGGGACCCATCATATTACCTCGATGTTTGAAAAAGTATTTGACTACTATCATGCAAAAAATTGAGGAAAAAATAATAATTCAAGCAAAGTCCATATTAAGTGTTAAAAGAATTTGACAATCAAACGTCTAGGGTTACTCCCTGTAGAGAGTTTCCTGACAGTTTAAAAACTTGAAATTGGAGCTTTTGTCTCTTATGCAAAAATCAGATCATATTTTTCTAGTATGAAAGGATTTATAATCACCAACCATATTGATGTGGTTCTATTATGAGTAAAAGAAAATAGAATATAGGGATGTCTCTTTAGATCAGGATCTTGCTCTCATCCCTGGGCCATTAGGTTTGGGTGAAGAAGAAAAAGAAGAAGAAAAAAAAAACGAAAATGAAAAGAAAGAAATAATACTCGTGAGCCAATATCAATAGAACCTATATCAAGTCAACAAGTCATATATCAATACAAATAATCCATATTAATATGGGACGAATCCGATTTCAAACTGATTCTTATGTATCCATTTCTTCAAGATTAATACATACCGACCAAAATTTAGATCCATTCTCTAATGCACAGAATAACTATTATTATTAACACGAACATTGAGACATAGGAACCATGGCCTTGAACACCTCAAGAATAGACATTCGGAAGCAAATGTTATACAAAAACAATGAAAACAACGATAGCTTAGGAAATCAGAGTCTATTCTTTAGACCAACAAAAATCTAGTCACCAACAACAAAAGGGACATGGTGAAAGGAAATATCATACCAAATCGGAGTTAGATTCACTCTTCAGAAGGGAGATGAGAAAGATGACCTACGTCGCTTACCTCGAGAGGACCACTCCAATAAAGCTTTTATGTACACATACATGGAACAATTTTAGTTATTTATAACAAAACTCATGTAACGCTCCCACCCATGTTTACAATTTTGCCCATATGTCCTTATTTTGAGGTGTAATAGCATTTTTTGGTCTTTTTTTAGGTTGAGGATATTATGGTAATCTTGAAATTGAGGTTGTTGCTTTTACCTTTTGAGATTTTTTTAGTACACTATTTATGAGTTAACTCCAAAGTTACAATATTGTAATTCATGGCTTATGATCTTATATATTGAAGCCAATAAAATCAAAGACCAATAAAGATTATAAAAACACATTGAGGATTGAGCGATCCTTTTATACCAATGAATAATTTAATTAGCAGGAATTATTTGGAAAAACACACTTCTTCAATTATTGTAAGGTTTACTGTTGGGATTAATTTAAGGGTCAAGTTTTTCATTCTGACTTTCAAAGTCATATAATGTTTTATGGCTCACAAGAAATGAGCATATGGCCCAAACATTTTTAAAGTCAATCCAAGCTTGAGATATCCAACTAATTACTATTAGAAAATAAAGAAGTAAAAAAACATAGAGTTTCACAGTCAACAAAAGGGCCCCACAAGAAGGTTTTGTTGGTAGATGACTATTCTATTTAAAGGAGGGATTCTAGAAATATATGCATCCATAGCCGGTAAAATCCAAATTAATTAAATCCCATCTATTTTTGACAAACAAGGTTCACGCATTGCAATTGTTAGACGCCTCGTTATCTTCAAAAGATTTTTTATAATCTATCTAAATATCAACACCATCATCGTTGTCAAAGTCTAATATATCTTGTTTCATGCATATATTTACACATGACTCTATAAAATAAACTATAATTACTACCTCTTCCATAGTGACACAAATTGTGCAAGTTTTTCATCATTCGAAACATATGTTAACAATCACATGGAAATCTCATTACCATGAACTTTAGAGACCAACCAATAGGAACTACTAATTTTTTTATAGTTACAAAACTGATTGCTGGTATAGGCCTAAACATATGAAATTTTAATAAGAATCGCAACATATTTAGGATTACATCCTAGAGATTGTAATGATGAGACCTAGTAGCATATCTAAAATACATACCATAATGTTTAAACCGCCTCCATAACAAGTTAAAAATGATCGATTGTTATTGTTTTGTTTTTGACATTTAACATGTATAATCATTACTTACTGTGAATGTGAAAAGTTGCATACAAGGCGAAAATGATGATTTTGAATTCCATTGAGTTGCAAGGAGTACAGGGTGCTCAATTTGAAAGAAAATGTTAAGACCACACAAACACAACAAATTGGCATAGTTGGGTTTCTTTCTGTCAATTTTTAGATAAAGTACACAGTCTAGGGATACTTGTAATTCCTGGTTATTACTAAGCTCTTGGTCAGCCTGACAACTACCGATGCCCCTTACACAAACCCAATAGATCAATGTAGATGTCCGTAGTGTTATGGATCTAAAGGATCTAAATGAACCTCAAGTCCTTAGCACAAATATACTTAGAGAAACGCTAAATTATGGATGTTTTGGACACTCTTGGACTCCGGACACTAAGAAAGACTTCCAAATATAGTACGAAGACCAAAGAAGACAATAAAAAGGGGCAGCCACATATGCCCCAATGGGGTTTTTAGATTTATTGCAAGGATCACAAAGGAGACGTCATGTCCAAATGGGCTCCAATAACTAGGGCAAAGAGAACACAATGGAGAATGAGATACTACACTCCACTGGTGTTTGTTCGCGGATCATTTCGGGACTACCGGGGTCGGGGATGTGAGAATCCGTGGGATCCAACCCTTTTGCGACCGAAGACGAGCAAACAAGCGCTTTTTCTTTTGTGTACAAGTATGCAAATTTTCTAATATACTTGAAAATAACAAGCGGTGATCTGTAAATCAATATTTTCATGCAAAAAATAAAATAAATTTTTTCTAAGTTTCATTGCATGTGTTAAGAAACAGACAATATCATTTGGATTTCAAATGCTGCAAAAGGTCAGTTTCATTTGTTTGCCGTGAAAAGCGATGTTTTTTTTCCGTAAAAGGCAATTTTGTGTTTTGCCGTAAGAGACACTTTACAATTCTTATCAAAGAAAGATAAGACTTGTGCTTTTTGTGTCCTTTTTAAAATACAAGTACAATGAGAAGAAGGAAAAGGAGATCTGACTTCACAAGAGATTATAAGGACTCGTTCAGATTGACAGTCGGAAGTTATGTTTGGGCTTCGCCGTCATTTTTCAGATGATAACAGTGGATGCTTTTGATTCTCTTGGCTTGGCTTGAACATCAGATTTCTAGAGAATAAGGATCAAGGAGAGATAATGTATCCAATAAAAATCCAAGTAGATGAGTTAAAGAACCGCGTCTAAGCCATGGATATAGAAGGAGAGGGCCTTTTGGGGGGGGTGGGGGGGTGTTGCGGCCCCCCAAGGATCTTCAATCACCTTGTGTGGTGGCTGTTACAGAACTTCTTCAATGGAGGAGAGATCATCGTTGAAGTGTCGTAGCAACGAGCTAGAATTTGTATAGAATTTTACACATGCCTTGGAATGGTGGAAATGACCTCCTTTTATAGGCGCTTTTGGTGGGCAAGGGGGATGTTTTTTGGGTTTAAATGCATTAATGCTCCATGATGAGAGGAATTACATGTTTTGAATTTATACATTTTTAACTCTTTTTCCTTGATTTTTGATTGTCTGTTAGAGAATAATAGGCCGTTATTTTGCATTTAACCTTCATGGTGGGAGGAGTTACATGGTATAATACCATAATTGTTTTGGTTTGTAACTCCCCCTTCTTGGATTTTGATTCGGCCATTTATGATAATGGAAAATTAACCACATTAATTTTCCATGAAAATGGGTTATTAACCGCATTAAGTGACCGCCAAAGTGCTTGAAGTGTCGCGGGTCATGCTGTGTCTTTTCAAATTTTACCTACGACATAGGGAGCCTTGATCGCCGATGAATTTTCCGTAGTGATTTTCGTCGAATGATCATGCGATTTTAGATATTGAATGATGTCGGTGGGCCGATACCATCTGTTTTGTCGATTTTTAGATCGGTCGGGCAAAAACTATGCTTTCTTGCTTGGTTGGTTAACGATTTCAAGGTATCCAATGACGAACCCAACATTTCGACGGCGAATCCGTGATGTTGTCAACGATTGACGGATTTCGTGCCCCAAATATTAGATTTTCAAAAAATCACATAGGCCAAGTAGCTCGAAAACCCAAAAATGACCCAGAAATTGGTTTTCACTGAAATCCAATGACCCAAATTTCCATGCACGCAGAGTCGCCGGCGACCATGGGTCAATTTTGCCAAATTGGTCAGTTTTTTCGGCCTTCTTCTGGTTTTTTCTGAATTTTTCTTTATGGCATATTCTGTCACGCCTCGAGCCGGAGACTGCACTCATCTCGAGGCGTGATGTCGCTCGCATGGGGATACGAGTCAAACTTTTTGATCTTTCGTCCCCACAAACGGAATTCGCCCAGAGGATATCACGTGTGAGGTTACAATTTCCTGAAAAACCTGTATTTTCACATGTGCAATATTGTAAAATAGATATCCATTAATAATACCGCACTATCATGTCCATCAAGATATAGAGCATAAAAGTTCATGAGCATAATAGGTTAAAGCTTCAAGTTTTAAGGTCAAGAGAAAAAGAGAGGGAAAGAAGTAAGTTAAGGTTTACAAGCCATAATGCAAACAAGTCCATACACGATAACAAAAGATGTGACAATCCAAGCCACGGTCCATGGGTTGTGTGACGTCCAAAACTCAATGAGTAGATGTCTAGAAGACATGATTTGAAGTCCATTCAGCTACGCATCGAAGAGATTCCTCCTCGTTAATCTCTGGGGCAGTAGCGTCGACGTACTCACCTGTAACGTTAAGTGTAACACCATTAGACTATGCTAAGCAAGATAAACAATTTATATAATGTAACATGTGGAAAATGAATAGCTGGACAGATATAGATAATATGAAGTCAAAGTATGTACACTAGGCAAGTCTGTGCATGAATAAGCATGAGTCATACGAATCATAAATGACATATATGCATAAATAACATAACTAGATGGCACATCCACATTACCTATATTCTCCCAAGTTAATTACGTAATCATGAATTTAAAGTGAGAGCAGAATACAGAACAAGGCAGTGCCACTAGGAGACAGAGGGCCCGAAACTCCCCATGATGAACCAAGGGTGCCGGTCAACACTTAGAACATAATTCCATCTACAGAGGGCTAGAAATATAACTAAACCCACACTCAGCTGGGTCCAACTTTGATAGGGTCAAAGCCAAGTGGTGCCAACTCATGGAATGAAGTGTCATCATAACAAAACATAGAATATAAACATATCTTATCATGTGGTACATAATAAGAACTTATCATAAGAATAATTGAGCAGAAACGGAAGGTGATATACACATAAATAGGTGTATAAACAAGATATACATTTTTTTTTAACAGGATAAACAAGATATACATGAACTAAACAGAAGTATACTCAAGTCATATGAGAATATTGGAAAAGGAATTTAAATGAATGCATATAGATCATATACATAATCAATATAATAATCAAGCCAAGCCTACGGTTTTGGGAACACTCATGGTCTTCACCTTCTAACTTGGTGTAGTACTCAGGATTCTGGCATAAGTGGGCTACAAAGGAACCCTTGGTTTTACTTATTTTCTATGCCGAATCCTTTAGTATAACACATTTGGTTCAAATCATAAATACAAAGAACAAGAGGCCTCTTGTAGGTGTATGGTTGCTCCCACCGCACCCACAGTTGACGAGAAACCGCTCAAAGCGGAGGACAAAGTTTCTGATTTTCTGGGAAAGCTGAAGACTGAGTTGCACAATGGTGCCGATTTGCCGCCACAAGCCAAAACTGGGTCAAACAATGTCAGAATGACAAGAGGTGTAGCTTCACAGGAAATAAATAAGACAACCCATATGTTTTGTTTGAATTTTGAAGCCATTTGGGGTTTTATCGCCAGTAGGCTTGATTTTGCCGTGAGAAAGACGTCATGCTTTGATATGCGGTCAAACGATGTCCAATTGACCTAAAATTTGACAAAGAGCCTCTCAGAATCATTTTAAGATGATCCATTAGCTCTGATTTGCAAATCATATTCCCATGGAGCTCCGTTGCTGGGAGACCTGGTATAGCTTTCGGGGGACCAAAGTCAGGTCAAATGATGTCGAAAAGACTTGAAACTTGACATGTGGCCGCTTTGAAGAATTTTGAGACCATCCATGTACTTTGTTTAATGAGTGATGACTTCAGTGGTCTCGGTCACCGGTAGGCCTGATTTTACAACTTGAGGGTTGATGTTGGGTCAAGCGTTGTCGATTTGACCTGAAATTTGACATAGATCCTCTTGAAAGTATTTTAAGACCATCCACAGGCTCTGATTAAAGATTTGATGTCTCTGATGCTATTATCACCGCGAGTGCTGACTTTGTCGCGTGGAGAATGCGACTTTTTGCATTTTAGGCCAAATGGTGTCGGAGTGGTCTAAAATTTGGTGTAGAGCCTTCCAGTGGCATTTTAAGACCAACTATGTGCTCCGCTTTGTTAAACGAGGTCCCCAGCTTCGCCGCCGTCGGGAGCTCCTATTTGGCAGCTAAAAGAGTGAAGTCGGGCGAAATGATGCTGAAATCGCCCAAACCTTTATTTGTACACTTCTTAAGGCTATTTTGAAGGATATTGAAGTTTTCAAACAATTTCGTCAAGATCTTATGCTTGAAGTAGCTTCACCCATTGTGGCATAATGCAGCCTCATGTGACTTCTTTGATGTATGAAGAGACAATGTGACATTTTTGTTGTCAATAGTGTTTTCAAGACTGATGCTACAACCGCAGAGGAAAAGGCGTAAGTCTAGTGAGACCCCAAGGCTAAGGCAAGGAAAGCTGCAATGGAGAAGACAAACTTGTCCCAAGGGACTTAGTATAGTAACCAAGGGAGAAGATGCAAACATAGGAACTCAAGGAAATACGACATGCAACCAAAGGCATCCTGGTTCTTAAGCGTTCTAAGACTAAGGTCAGGATCATAGAGGAGAATAGCCAAAACATCAAGAGAGCAATTGTGTGAGAATGGGAGCCCAAGGGGATATTTATATCTTTTGGAGCCTCCCCCATGACAATAAAGGACAAAAGCCCACTCTTGGGGAAGGGAGTGTATCCCTTTGCCAGGCCTGGACAAGGGTTGTGTATTCCTCGCCAAGGTCTAGGCGAGGGAATGCATGGCCTTGCCTGGATCTCCTTTTTCCTCATTTTTGACACACAAATATCCAAGTGGCTATAACTTTTAATCCTTCCATTGGATTTTTGAATTCTACATAACATTGGAAAGCACATTTTCAGTAAATATACATAGACTCCACAATGTCATGAGGTGAAGGTATTTTGTATCTTCTCACAAAGAGTATACACTGTCATACAAATAATTTTCGCACTCTAGGCTTGCTGCTGATTTTCTATTCTTTATCATTTTCTATGCCTTCACTCAACCTCTTTCTTGAGGCATATAACCTATTATCATATATCTCCCTTTAGAGCTCTCAATATTGTTTCTCTATGATGATAGTCATGAAAAAACTTGTTGGTCCCGGATGGGTGTCGAAGCCGAACTTGCCAAGAACCTTTGTGTGTTCTGGTGTGAGGCAGGCCCTGCGAACTCACTACAAATACTCTCAGATCTACTGAATAATCAAAGCAAGGGTTCCCATCTCACTTAAATAGAGCAATCCCTAGGAGTCATGACTCGATCCGAACTCTACCTCTCCTGGAATCCCACATTTCCTTACCAGCTGGGGAAGTCCGCCAAACCAGGAGTCTAGACCCGATCCAAACTCGACCACCGAGAGTTTGATCCTTAACTGACCCTACCATATCAACACTTAATGGGAGTTCATCCGAGAAACACTACAGGGCTCGATATGGCGTGGGCCTCATGGCAGTTGGGCCACACAATTTTCCAAGAAGTCACATAGTTACTGCCTTGAGGTCACTTCTTCTATTTGTGGCTATCACTTCTGTTGTTGGGTAAATATTTGTGGGTCTTCTGGGATTGTATATTTAAGTGTAACATGGTTTTGGACATTAAGAGTTTGGAAGGTGTAGTTGTACAAGTGAAATGGGTTTGTGTTAGGGCCGAACGATTGTAAGGTGGGATATATACATGGTTTGGGATTTTGATGGCCATGGGCTTTACAAAATGTTTGGAAGCTTTGAAGCAAATAGATGAGTTGTACTAAATCTATTGTGAAAAATAAAGGAATGGGTGAGAAATATTGATACCATATATTTTTAGCCACGCAAGTAGATTTAATCATTAAATATAGAAGTTTTGATATGATTCTATAAAGAGGAAAAGCCATATATGGTTATATGCAAAAAAAAAATGTTCATGTGCAAAGAGAGAAGCCATGTAAGTATCCCTCACCCTATGGTGAGGGATGGATGCACATGAATGTCCCCATATATATATGTATGTATGTATATATCTATATATGTATATGTATATGTATATGTATATGTATATATAGGGCCCAACTCTCCTAATCTGAAGCTTAGCTTATCCTAAGCTGAAAAAGATATATTTTTAGCCACGCAAGCAGATTTAATCATTAAATATAGAAGTTTTGATATGATTCTATAAAGAGGAAAAGCCATATATGGTTATATACAGAAAATGAATATTCATGTGCAGAGAGAGAAGCCATGTAAGTGTCCCTCACCCTATGGTGAGGGATGGATGCACATGAATGTCCCCATATGTATATATATATATATATATATATATATATATATATATATGTATATATATGTATGTATGTATGTATATATATATATGTATGTATGTATGTATATATATATATATGTATGTATGTATGTATATATATATATATGTATATATGTATGTATATATATCTATATATGTATATGTAGGGCCCAACTCTCCTAATTTGAAGCTTAGCTTATCCTTAGCTAAAACAGTGTCGGTCGCACAAATCAAAGTCGACAATCGTTGTTTTTTACATGATGATCGTCTCCTAAATCAAGATAAATCCAATCAGAACTAGATTTTCCAGTCCATCATGCAAAAAAACATATATAATCAACTTTGATTTACTATTTCAGCTTAGGATAAGTTAAGCTTCAACTTAGAAGAGCCCTGCTCATATATATATATATATATATATATATATATAGACATGCGCGTGCACGCGCACACACACACACATATATATTTATATATCGGGAGATTCCTGTGAGAGTTACTCTCACAGTACTATGAGAGTAAGGGTGGGGGGCCCTCACATTTAGGCTGTTGGCATTGGATATGGATGGAAGGGCCCCCACCCTTACTCTCAAAGTATCGTAATAGTAACTCTCATGGGAGCATCTCACATATATATGTATGTGTATGTGTATGCACATGCGTATGTATGCATATATGTATGTATATATCTACATATGGGAAATTCATATGAAAAGGTGCATTTTAACCCTCTTTCACTAATCCAATTGACTAATGCCACATCAGCTGACATTTAATACAATGAAAAAGTGTATGCACCGAGAAAACATGAAATTAGTCGTTTAAACCATGAAATTCCAAAAGTGACATTTCACATTCCAAAAATCTCAGGCATTTGTTGTGAGATAAAAAAAATAGGATCTCTATCATTTATTGAGAGAGAAAAAATAGGAGCCACATAGAGTTAAAGTAGGAGTCATTCGTTAGCTTTTGAGAAGGTGTGAATGGGACGGGCCAGGCCTAGGCATGAGTTGTCCAATCTTGTCCCGAATATTGGATGGGCCTGTTGGGGGTTGTCCAATCCCAACCCTAAATTGAACGGGCATATGTCAAGTCTTATCCCGTGCGGGCTCGGGCTGGGCCCGAGCTTGGCCTGGGCTTTAGCACGATGTTGAAAATAAGGATATAATTATATACAGCCCCATTCTGGGCTCAAGGTTGTGTAGATGGGTTGACTTGACCTCTGGGCTTGAAACATGACAAAGCTCACAATTAAAGAACTACAAAGTTGTTTCCTTGAGGTTTTGTGTAGAAAATACCATCTAAGCAAGTGGTTTTAGTATGGAGGCAAATACATATCATAGTTTTACTGAGTCAGACCACTTGCTGCTGGAGCATGGAAGAGCATAATTTATGAAATTGGGTTGCATCTTGGTGCATTGAAAAAATTGAAGCTAGAAACCAAAAAAAATCTGATTTTTGTGTAAATAGCTAAGTGGCTGTGGGTTGCTTGAGATTTAGTGGAAAGGACTAAAGCTAATTGTGAAAAAAAAAAAAAAAAAAAAAAGAAGAAGAAGAAAAACCATCTTATGGATTTGCATTTTATTTGGAATTGGAAATGTTGGGGTGGGGGGGGGGGGGGGGGGCACAAGTTTTGGAACTGCTGAGGACTTTACTATTTAATTCTTACCTTAACCAATAATGAAATGACTAAGGGAAAGTTGAGCTAGGACTTTACTGATTTCATTCTTACATTAACAAATAATGTAAAGGCTAAAAGACCAAAATGGTATGATAAAGATAATCATAGCAAAGATACTGTTTTAAGAGCCTCAATCAAAAATTAACAGAAGTAAAAAATACAATTCATATTCACTATAACATCAAAAGAAATAGTAAAAAAATAGTAAAATTAGCATGGAGCGGAGCAGGCCGGGCCTGAACGGGCCACTCTTCCTCTACCTAGTCCCAGTCCCATTTTGGCTAGGCTTTAAAATTATTGACCAAGCCCAGCCCATTGGGCTCAAAAAATTTTAAAAGCCCTGTATTTTTGGGCTTTGGACGGGTCGGGTACCCATTTCAATGGGATAAATTGACGACCAAGGAGAGAGACATATTAGGAGCCATTTAAGCCACTTGAAGCCATTTACTTTCCTCTTCTTCCAGACAACCACAATCAATGCATATAACTACAATTAATGCAAATACAACTCCTAAGTCATATCTGAATGGTTAAAAGCATGGGGTGTTTATATTTTGAAAACGCCCAGGCGTCACATAGCATTCCCATATATATATATATATATATATATATATATATATATATATAGGCCAGTTCTCTTAAGCTTAAGCTTAGGATAAGGTAAGCTCAAGTTTGTGGTGGGGCCCACCTGGGGACCCACATGGGGAGGGGGGGATTTCAAGGACTCCCTGAGATCTTCCTCTTTATAGGAAATCAGCCCCAACTGTGATTTCTATCATCTCCATATGGGCCCAAAAGTTTAATGGTCAATAGTCCATTCGAATCTATACATAGTCGATCCATCAGTCCAGTAAATTCGGATCTAACCGAAAGTTTGTAGACATATGCAATTTAGAGGAGTCATGTGTTTGGTCCATTTAGATGGACCAAAGGTTCGCCCCATAAGCATGAGCTTACAATATTTTATCCTAAGCTTGAGCTTAGGAGAGCCTTGCTCATATATATATATATATATATATCATCTCTCACCTTACTATGAGAGTTAGGGTGGGGGGCCTTATCTCCATATCCAATGCTAACAACTTAAATGGGAGGGCCCCCTCCCTACCTCTCATAGTAAGGTGAGAGATGCTCTCATAGGAGCATCTTCATATATATATATATATATATAGACAGAGAGAGAGAGAGAGAGGAGGGCTCTCCTAAGCTAAAGCTTACCATATCTTAAGCTAGAATAGTGCTGGTCCCACAAATCAAAGTTGATTATATCTGTTTTTTGCATGATGGAACTAGAAAATCCAGTTCTGATTGGATTTATCTTGATTTTAGAGACGATCATCATGTAAAAAACAACAATGATCGATTTTGATTTGTGGGACCAGCACTGTTTCAGCTTAAGGAGAGTTAGTCCTATATATACATATATATATATATATATATTATGGAAATATTTAGGTGAGAACTAGCTTTCACCATGCTTCCATGAGATCCATTAGGGAACACTTAGCAACCCATCCAAACCATGCACAAATAGGGACACCCCTAGCAATCATTGATCCCAAGGATTGGCACACATCCGAATGGGGCCTGGACCGTTGGATCGAGGGTTGAATCTCTTTTTTTTTTTTTTTTAATACGAAGCCATTAAACTTGTGGGCCACGGAAGAAGGGTTTAGGAGCATGGGGTTGGGGTCAAACTTAATACTTGAGTTGGTCTCACATAGATCTTTCCATCCCCTTGGTCCCATCCCCAAATGGGACCCACAATAGGGCACCACTGTAAGTTCTCATTTAACAGGCGAGCAGTAGTTCTCACCTAAATAAATTCAAAATATTTATAGGGATATGCTCCTATGAGAGAATCTCTCACCTTACTATGAGAGATAGAGTGGGGGCTCTTACATCCATATCCAATGCCAACAACTTAAATGTGAGGGCTCCCACCCTAACTCTCATAGTAAGGTAAGAGATGCTCTCATAAGAGAATCTCTCATATATATATATATATATATATATCTGTAAAAAAGACCGGCTTTTTTGCCCCTCTTTTTTTTTTCATGGGGCCCATGTTGAGTCAATCTAATCTTTACACACACACTACGCCCACATGAATAGTCATAAGTCCAAGTTTGACACTCATCCAACTTTTCCCACACATGAATAGTCATAAGTTCAAGTTTGACACTCATCCAACTTTTCCTCAACATTGGATTGAAATCATAATAAAATGTTGGCTCTAAACCATTAAATTTTAGGGCAATACTTCAAAAGGTTACGATGATCTTATGGGCTCAAGATTTTGCATATAGATATGCCTCATATGGATCTTTCCATCCTTATGAGGTGCTTTTTTCTATGGTCATCATGCATACCAGTGGGCCCAACTAGGCGGGACGTTCTAAGAGTGAAGGTTTTTTCCTAAAAAACGGCAGGGTGTTGAGTAGCGCTCCTATATATATATATATATATATGTATGTATGTATAGGGAGATGCTCCTATGATAGATGCTCTCACATTATTATGAGAGATAAGGTGGGCGCCCTCACATCCATATCCAATGCCCACAACTTAAATGTGAGGGCTCTCACCCCTATCTCTCATAGTAAGGTAAGAGATACTCTCATAAGAGCACCTCTAATATATATATATATATATATATATATAGGGAAAGGTTGTTCATGGGCAGGGCCGGTGCAAGCTAAGGCATATCCAGGCCCAATCCGACTTTAGAAACATTGGCCCAGGCTCGGCCCAAGCCCTACATGGGCCGTACAAGCCAAATCCAAGCGCGCACATTTAACCAATTGGACAGGACTGAATTGGACATTTCATCACCTTTGTGGGCATTTCAACAATTAGTTGGGCAACTTCAATTGAATTACATGAATTCCTTACAAGAGTCAAGCCGGGTCAGGCTTAAGGCTTTCTATCACTTAACCCAAGCCCAACCCAATTATTGCACGAGCCTTGATTTCATATCCAACCCCAGCCCAAGGCGGGTTGGGTTCGAATCGAGCTTGGGCTGACCCAGCCCATGAGAACCCCTAATAAAAGAATGTCCATATGCATCGATCACTCACCATAGGGTGAGAGACACATACAGAATTGGAGATATTTGTCTGTAAAAGAGGAAAAACCATATACGGTCATTTACAAAAGAGGAATGCTCATATGCATCGAACGAAAGCCATGTAAGTTCCATCACCATGATGGATGGATGCACATGAATATCCATATAGATATATATAGGGAGATGCTCTTATGAAAGATAAGGTGGGGGCCCTCACATCCATATCCAATGCCAACAACTTAAATGTGAGGGCCTCCACCCTTATCTTTCATATAAGGTGAGATATCTCTCATAGGAGCATATCCCTTATATATATATATATATATAACATTTTTTAGAAAAAAAAAAAAGGGCCCCTCCTAGTTGGGTATATTGGAATGCATGATGATCAAGAAAGTTTGTTGGATGGAAAGATCCATATAAGGCCCACCTATATGCCGAATTTTGATCCATGGCAATAAAATTTAATGGTTTAGAGACGTCATTTTATTATGATTTCAATCCAATAGTGAGGAAAAGTTGGATGGATGTAAAAGTTGGACCTGTGTCTATTCATGGTAGGTAGTGTGTGTGAATGGACTAATTTAACTCAACATGGGCCCCTTGACCCAAAAAAGAGGGGCGGAAAACTAGGTGTTTTCACCTACTAGCAGACCCGGCATGAGGCATGATATTGTCCATTTTGGTCCACGGGCCTCACGGTTTTGTTTCTACTGGGCCTCAACCCACCAAAAGGCCTTATGCAAGATAATGATTTAAATTCTACTTATAATCCCATTCACTTTCCTCTCTATAGTCAATGTTGAACTCCAAGACGTCACATGCAGTCTTTTGGTACTCTATGACTTCGCCTTTTGTTTAGACTTTTATTTAAGCTACCCCAGCCAATGGGACTGGGACCAAGAGAGAACTCACATAGGCAAGGAGAGATCCCCACAAGAAGAAAACACTCATATGTAAGGAGAGGACAGCCTCACATGCTGGAGGGAGCACACGCAAACATGGAGTGAGTGACCCAGGGTTCGATCCCTAGTCATCCGACTAAGAGGCGGGGCTCCCAACTAACTAGACAACCCCTCATTCTTGGCTTTTTTTTTTTTGAGACTTGACATGCCCCTTTCTCTGTGCTAATTTGTTAGTGGAGATACAAAGAGGAAGGACTTCAAGGTTGCTCAAGTCTTTGGGCTTCTCGTGTTGCAAAATCATCTTGGATATGAATAATGTAACTCAGATAGGTTTGCACCTCTGCAGCAACCACAAAGCTATCTATAATGGCATTTTGAAAGTGATTTCTACCTTAACACAGGCAGAGGTCCCGATTACTAGATCTCGATTGGATAACCAACTACTGTGATTAAACTAGTATTTAACCCTAATTCCGATTTAATAATGCACTCAAACCACAAATAGAGAAAGACACGAGAATTATACGTGGAAAACCCTAAAAGGGAGAAAAACCACAGGCCTTATCGTCTAGGCCAACAGAAAACCAAGCACTATGTAAACTTTGAAAAATACAAGACACTTACAACCCTTTTTCCAGTTGTTGACTCAACCTAAGGACTGCTTCGGATCTTGCTGACATCACGTCACAAATCTTCACCGCGCTTGCACAGAACCGCCTTCGGGAAGGGGATGGAAACTAGACCAAAAACTCTAAATCTTCAGCACAGCAATAGCTTTGAAGTCTTGGGGGAAAAGATGGATCTCTCAACCTCTCTCAGGAAATTTGTCTTAATCAGTGTATCTATTAGGTTGAGAGATGAAGCCTTTAAATAGTCTTCAATTCATGCTTAAAAGGCTCTAGGATTAGCAATTAGCATCTTGATTGAAATAGGAAACCTCAGTGCAACAGGAATGGAAACTTCTAGGTTCGCTCGAGCGACAGATGGAGTTCGCTCGAGCGAACTGCTCTCTGGAATTGCAAACTGAAAGCAGCAGCCTGGTCGCTCGAGCGATCTCTGGTTCGCTCGAGCGAACCAGTCTCTGTCTCTTAATTCTCCAAGACAGAGAGTCAGTGGGTTGAGCGTACATAAAGTCCGGTCAAGCAAAGAAACCTTGGGATGGGTTCGCTCGAGCGAATGAAGGTTCGCTCAAGCGACCCATACAATCCACTCAAACTTGGAAACTTCAGTCTTTGTGGGAGAAGATCTTCGACAGTCCGAAAACTAAAAGAATTACAAGTATTAGAAACCCCAGTTTTGTCCGGACTCTATGAATTTGCCAATTAAAGTCCTAACACATTTACCACTCCATTAATTGAATGGAAAGTGTTAGGTGTCGCAGCGGAAAATACCTACGATCAACAAACAACAATGGCGCAAAAATGATCAAACATTGATGGACCCGAAAAGGGAATCTTCCGTCCTCTCCCTCCGCACCCCGGGGGCTGACCTGGGTCTTGGCGGAGGAGGGAAAATCTCGGGCATCAACATTTTGTACAGGTATGCCAGATTTGCTTTCTACTTGGAATTTGGAATGGTGATAATCCGGAGATTCACCTTCACAAGTGGAAAGGAAATCAATCATTTTTTCTAACTTTTCAAGTTGCATTAATATTAAGAAAAGAGACAAGTTTGTTTTTTTAGAATGCCGCAGGAGGCGTTTTTGTTTGTTTGCCGTAAAAGGCGATTTTGCCGTGAAAGGCGATTTTACAAAACCCATCAAATGTGAAAGACAAGAATTGTGATTTCTTTTTGTCTTTTTAGGAAATACAAACTACAATAGAAAAGTAAGAAAAGGGATCTAGCTTCTCAGGAGATTGTGGGGACACGTTGAGATTGACGGTCGCAAGTCATGTGTGGGCTTCGCCATCGTCCTTCAAATGAGAATATGTGATGCTTTGATTCTTTGGCTTGGCTCCTAACCTCGGTTTTTTAAAGGACAAGGACCAAGAGGAGGTCCTATATCCAATGAAAAACCAAGTAAACGAGCTGAAAAGCCGCGTTTAAGCCATGTTGGAGAAGGAGAAGACCTTGGGGGGGTGGCCCCCCAAGGGACATCGATCACCTTGTGGTGCTTCTGGGAGCAAAGTAGCAGAACTTCGTCTCTCTCTTCGATTTTCTGGATTTTCAGAGCTTGCACTTGGGATCTATTTTCATCATGCTTTCTTCTTGGAATGGACCTCCTTTTATAGGCTTTTGGTAGCCATGAGGTGTTTATTGGCATTGATGGCCATGATGAAAGAATTGATAAGGAGTTACAAATTGATTTTGTAACTCCTTTTTCATGGCTTGTGATTGGCCGATGAAGGTAGTGGGCTTTTAATTGCCTTTATGCTTCATAATGATGGGAGTTTCATGGGTTTAATGCCATGATTACTTGGATTTGTAACTCCCAAACGCTTGAATCTGATTGGGCCGTCCAAAATAATGAGTTAATGACCGCATTAAGTTGTCATAAATAGGTCAATTAACGTCATTAAGTGGTCGCCCAGGCATGTGAAGAGTCGCGGGCCGCGCTGCACCTTTTGAGATTCTTCTTGCGATCATCATAGGTGGATCCACGCATTTTTTTCTATCGGATTGCGATGCAATTTCAGACATTAGTTGATGTTGGTGGACCGGTGACATCTGTCTTGTCGATTTCACGATCGGTCAGACAGAAAGTGCACTTTCTTGGTCAGCCGGTTGGCTATCTTGAGGCAATCGGTGATGATTTCATGCTTTTGACGGCAGATCCGAGATGTCGACGAAGATCAGTGGTTTTCAAGCACCAAACATTGAAATTTCAGAAAATCATAGAGGCCGGAACACCCGAAACGCGAAAACCCATCGAAAAACGGACGTTTTGGTGCAAAACCCGGCGACCCGGATTTGCAGGGTCGCCGGCGACGTTAGGGTTTTTTGCCCTTTGGTCGCCGAGCTCCGTTTTCGGCCGATTTTGCGTCTTTTCCGTTCCTTTTTTCTTCTGTATTTTTCTTGACATTTTTCCTCAATTATTGACTTCATTTTCTTGGAGGAAACTTGATGAGAACCCGCGCGAAATCGGAGCATAAAGTTTCCCATTTTTCGGGAAAGCCGAAGACTTTGTAGCCGATTTTCCGTCAAGAGTTGAAACTAGGTCAAACGATGTCGGAATGACCTGAAAATTGAGGTGAAGCTTCTTGAGCAGTGGATAGGACCAACCATGGGATTTTATTTGAGTTTTGAAGCCGTTTGGGGTCCCATCAATGCTTCACTTGATTTTGCTGCGGAGAAAATGCCAAGCTTTGATATGTGGTCAACTGATGTCCGATTGACTTGAAATTTGACAGAGAGCCTATTGGAGTCATTTTGAGACGTTCCATGGGCTCCGTTTTGGATGTCATGGTCCCGGGTTGCTCCGCCGCCGGTAGGCTTGATTTTCTCTCGGAGCATCGAAACTTGGTCAAACGTTGTCGGAATGACCTGAAATTTGACGTACAGCCCTTTGAAGGCATGTTGTAGCCACTCATGTACTTTTTTTATGAGTGATGGCTTCGGTGGTTCCCGCCGTCGGGAGGCTTGATTTTGATGCTCGAGCATTGATGGAAGGTCAAACATTGTCGGTTTGACTTGAAATTTGGCATGGAGCCCTTTGGAGACATTCTAGAGTCATCCGTAGGCTCTGATCGAAGTTTTGGTGTCTTCGATGTTGTCGCGCGCGGGAGCGCTTGTTTAGCTATCGGAGCAGTGACGTTGGGCCAAACGATGTCGGAATGGCCCGAAACCTCAGGTGTACCCCTCTTTTAGTTGTCTTGAAGGATCTCTCAGTTTCTGTCTGATTCTGACAAAATCTAATTCTTGAAGTAGCCTTGCCTATTTTTAGCAGGATGCAGCTTCAGGAGGCTTCTTGATGTTGAGGAGACATAGTGACTTTTTTGGTGTCAACAAATGCCCCCTCAAGGTACAGCGACGAGTAGCTTTTTGGAGTCGATGTGCCTCGAAGAGAAACTTGGAGGAAAGATTCCAACTTGACCAAGAGTCTTGAGCATTTTTTTTTTTTTTTTGAATAGCCTTCTGAGTTTCCGGGGGAATTTTATGGTAGTGAAAGGGATCACACACCATCTCAAGGAAAATTTTTGAAAATGACACGGGGTGTTTGGATTTTGGTTTTTGTATTTTGACCTTGTGACCTAACAAGCTATATGTGGCAGGTTAGGGGGTCGGGGTTTGATTTTGATTTTGATCTTGTGACCCAACAAGCTGTATGTGGCAGGTTGGGGGGTCAGACTTGGTTTGTTGGTTTTGGATTTTGATTTTGGTTTTGGTCTTGTGATCTAACAAGCTGTATGTGGCGAGCTCGGGGACCGGAATTTGGTTTTGTGAAATGTCAATTTCAAGATTTTGGCTTAATTTGGTTCATGAGATTGGATGGTTTGGTTTTTGGAAACTCATGAGACTTTCTTTTCTCTCTTTTTTTGAATGGTCCCATCAACTCAAAAGAGGCATGGGACTTTTTTTGCTCTTTTCTCTTTTTTTTTTTTTTTTTTTGCTCTTGGTAAGAGGATTATTTTGACTAAAAGCCACTTTTAGTGCCTAGGTGGTCAAACATGGCTCATATGGGCTAACCCATGGGACCTTAGGCTTTGAAGATGGCCTAGATCTCATATGGTGTCATATTTGTAAAGAATATCTAAAATATCTCTTTTGTGTAGAGATTATCTAAAAATATCTTTACTTGGAGAGAATTTCTCAAGTTTTCTTTTTGTGGAAAGATTCTCTCAAAATATCTTTCTTTTTGGGAAAGTAGCTAAATTTTAGCACTTACCTCATTTCTTTCTCCTTGTTTCCTCTTTTGGCTTGCTCTCTTCTATAAAAGCAAGAGGGAAAGTGCTTTTGCTCCATTGCTTTCTTTTTGCAAGAAATCTTCAAGAGTGCTCTCCAAGATAAGAAGTGCTTTTGCTCCAAGGGCTCCAAGCTTTTCTTCTTCTTATCCATCAATGGCTTCAAGTAAGTTTTCTTCCTCCTCAAGAATCTCCATTGTAGAAGTAGCTTCTTCATTTTTTTTTCTTTTCTTCTCTTTTCTTTTTTTTTTTCTTCTTCATCTTCTCTCTTCCTTTTTTTTTCTTTTTTTTTTCTTCAAGCACGTTTTACTCTTCTTTTTTTTTTGTGCTTCTTCTTTTTCTTTCTTCCTTCTCTTTTTTTTTCTTTTTTTTTCACGGTTTTCTTCTCCTTTTTTTTTTCGTGTGCTTTTTTTTCTTCTTCTTCTTTTTTTTTCGCTGATTTTTCCCTTTCTTTTTTTTTTTTTTTTGTCAGCGTTTTTTTTTTTTTTTTTTTGCTGAGATTTTTTTTTCTCTCTCTTTCTTTTTCTTTTTCCTTGTTTGCTCACTATGATAATGAGGCTATGCAATTTCAATATGTATGCATTTTCTTTCTCTTTTTTCTTTTTGATGCATCAAGATAGAAGGCTAGAGTCTCTAGGTCAAGCCAATATGATTTTTGACTTGGACAAAGTTTGATTGGTTTTGACCAAATTGGGTTGGAATTGGTCAAACTTTGGTCAAGGTTTTGCTAGCATCTAATGCATGATGATATTCTTTGATGCATGACTTTTGTAAATGGATTTGGAAGTATGATAATGCATACCTGAAAATCTTTTGTAAGTATCAGGATTTTGAGCTCGCAGCGATGTTGAGCTCTTTCTCGGTCTTGCTGGATTTTGAGGAAATTTGCAATTTTTGGATTCTAAAGCTCGCAGCAATGTTGAGCTCTTTTCCAGATTTTGCGGAAGTTTGATGAGATTGGCTTGTTCTCGCAGCGATGTTGAGTTCAAGCCTTCTTTGAGAATTCTCCACTGACTATGAGCTCGCAGCGATGTTGAGCTCATCTTCAGGCTTCTTGTCTTTTTCGGAGTATTTTCCTTTTCTTTGGAATTGCCCTGGAACCATGTCAAAGTTTTGCTAGAATTTTTGTAGCAGAATTCCGTCATTTTGATGTTGATTGATCTTTTCTCTTCCATCTTTTGCAGGCAGTTCTTCTAGAACGAACGAGGGTAAAGGTCCTATTACTGACGCACCTCGTCGGTCTGCTAGATCTTCCAATGCTTCCGTTCAGCAGGCTTGGGAGAAGGTCCAGTTTGTTAAGAAGAACTTGGAAGAGTGTGATTCCCTCAATCGTGATGAGATGAGACAGCGATTGATCGCTCTCAAAGATGAGGAGTTCTACAAGATCATGGTAAGCTGTCGTCCTTGGGTTACGGATGATCAGAGCGTTGTGCTTAAGCCTACCTTCTTCTTCGGTGATGCAGTCCCCGACGACTTGACATACCAAAGGAGATGTTTTCAGTTCTCTTACACAGCAGATGGTGAGGAGAGAACTATTTCTACCCGGTCGTCTTTTGATCGGACAATCTCGATCCTGAGCCTTTCTCCCACATGCCCTAAGAGGGAAGATCCTCCGAGCTGGGTGAAGAGGACCAGTGTGATCAAGACCGGGGTTTTTGTCGGTGGACCTTCCGGTTTTGCAGAGAAGCCACCTGTACGTATGGACATGTTGATGCCAACCAGCGGCTACCAAGGTTCTCATCATCCATCGGTCGATTTGAGGCCGGTGGGCCTTGGCGTTTTTCGGGGTGACGGCAGCAATTGGGTGAAGCCTTTTCGACTTCGTGGCCGTTTCAGTGCTGACTCGAGCTGGGAGTCATGGACTGATCACACCCTGAGGATTGGTGAGGCCGTTCTTCGGGAGGCCGAGATTTTTGATGCGGTTCGCGCTTTTCGGCAAACCGTCGTTTTCTCCGATGAGGCTTTCATGGCCATGCTGGAGTCATTCCTTCCACAAACCAACACCTTCATTGTGACGAATGGTGAGATTGGTTTTGTTTTTTTAAGGAACTAAGTGCCATCACCGGATTGCATATCCTTGGCAAACTCTATGGGAGTTTATGCCTATTGACAGCGTCCTTGAGGAGCAATCTGAGGAGTTTAGGCTTGTGTACTTTCAGCTTGTCGCCTTCTATGATTTTTTGAAGGAAAAGGAGGGCTCGAAACTTAGATGCAGCAGTTGGAGAAGTTGCAGCTCCAACTTTTTTGACAGCGGGGATTGTTCTGATGGCATGGCCCAGGATGCTAGGGCTAAAACATCAAGTTTGAAGAAGACCGCTGCTATGCGAGAAGATTTGAAGAAGTTCTTCACAAGCACGGATGTCATTTGTCCTGACATTGCGTTGCAGAGAGATCTCGCTGTTTACCTCACTTACTGGCTGGGTGAGGCTGTTTTTGCTGGAGGAGATGGGACGCACATCAAGCCGCACTGTATTTTTCCGACTTGTCAGATGGCGTTTGGAGAGCGGCTGGCTTTGGTACCTGCTCTTTACTCCTATTTGTGTACCGAACTGCAGGCTGCTGCTTTCCTGGTTCGGCTTGGGCTTCCCATGAACAGGGTATTTTCTGCCCATATCTTCTATTCGTGGTATGTATACCACTGTCCTAGCTTCCATCGTTTGGGAGTTGCACAGGACGAAGATCCCTTTATGATTCGTTTGGCTAGAGGGACAGCCGTTCTCGAATCACTTTTGTCTGCCCGTTTAAGGATCCGACGATCTAGGGACGTCGAGATTGGGCAGTCTTCGGTGAAGCTTTTTCCGGGTTTGCGGAAAAAGGCTTTTGACTTTGGTGTCTCCCGTGATTCGACCAAGGCAGGGTCGGGAAGACACTATGCTTTGACAGACGCGGAGAAGAGATGGCTCTTCAACATACAGGTTGGTACGATGGTGTACCGCAGACATCTTTTCGTCGATATCCAGCCGTATGTCCCTTCGCGTTTTGCATTGCAGCTTGGCTTCTCTCAAGGCGTTGTTGGAGCTCCTTCGAGCAAGGTGAAGCGTTTTGGAGGTCTGCAGGATGGGAGAAATGCATGGGCTTTTTATAGTGCCGATGACACTACCGCCATGATTTCCTATCCTGAGCTGTCCACCTTTCGGACTGCTGGCTTCACGAAGTGGTTCGTGGAGAGCTTTTCAGTGTACCGGGGGCTTTCCAAGAAAGAGCTCGATATTAAGCAATCTCCTGGGAAAGGTCTTTGCAAATCGGATGGTGTACGTCGGGAGGAAGTTTCGGCCTTCCTTTCTGGAGAGAAGCACAAGATAGGCTTTCTCAATGGGCAGGACATCATCAAATCAGGAGCTGCACAGGGGATTCCTGGTGAGGTCTTGAGACAGCTGGAGGAAGAGGAGGCCGAGATCGATGCTATGATACAGGCAGAGCATACGAAGGCTTCCATGGAGTCTACTGAGAAAAGTAGACCATCCAGTGAGGACTCTTGTGAGAGGCCTGATGTTGATAGTGGGGCAGGATCGTCGAGCAGATTGACCCGCGAGGCAAGAGGAGGAGAGGACAACGCCGTAACATGAGACGGCACGATAGTCCTTCTGATCTTGAAGTTCCTCTCACCATTGCTGAGGAGGTGTCTGAGGATACTGACGAGCCTCCGGAGAAGAGAAGTAGAGAAGAGGAGACAGCTGGTATGACCCTCTTTCTTTCTTTTTTTTCTTGTGAAAGATTTTGTTTTGATCCGCTGCCTCTTTTTTTTTTTTTTTTTAGCAGAGGACGATGACCTGGTGATGCCCGAGGTTCCGGCCGATGAGGCAATGACAGATCCAGTCGTGGCATCTGAGGAAGAGCCCAGGGACTCTAGAGTAGTTCTAGAACCTTCACCTGGTATGATTTGCTTTGCCTTTTGCTTTTTTTTTTCTTCTTTTGTTGTCATTTGCTAACATGTAGCTGACTTGCCAGAGGATTCCGACGATTTCGAGCCATCTATGGACGCAACTTTTGATGATGCTTCGGATGAGCTCAAAGAGGCAGAGAGTACTCCGCCGGTCGTCGAAGCAGGTATATTTGCAATAATAATCTTGATATATTTTTGACAAGATTATATTCATACCTTTTTGTCTGTTCTTTTTTTTCTTTGACAGATTGTGAAGCAGCAGGAGAGATTCCTCCGTCTTCCTCAGAGCCAGAACAGGGGCTACCTGCTGCTGATCCAGGAGTAGGGGCTTCTCCTTCTTTCAATGAGTCAACTTCTTCCGTTGGAAAGAGTTTATTGATTACTCTTCCAATGGAGCATGACGTGGGCAGTCGGGCACCAAAGCATGGCGAATCCTCATCTGCACCGCACTTTCAGTATGCAAGGAAGGTGTTGAAGACAGTTTTGAGCTCATGGGTTGAGACTCTTTCTTCAGGTCATTTGGAAGCTGGTTTTGGCATGATCAAGCATGTGCAGGACATCCTCGCTGATAGCAAAGAAGTCGGTCTGGACATCGCAAGCGCCAAGGATTTTGTTGAGGAGATCATCACCTTGGGGAGCAAATGGACTGAGACCAAGAGTTTCCCAGATGGTGACTTCTTTGATGAGATGTTCATAAAACCTTCCAGCAAAGTCAAAGCCGAGCTGACTGAGGTCACGAAGACTCGAAGGCAGATCGTTCGGGAGAAGAATGTTACCGAGTTATCCATCATGGGGCTGAAGCAAGACTTAGACCGCCTAGATAAGGAGGTTGTCGAGGCTAGGCAACGTCTTGATCTTTTAGAGGAAGAGGCTGCTGCCAAATGGACCGCTATTGTGGAGGCTCGTGACAAGGAGGGGACTCTCATTCGCCAGGTTGAGGAAGCTGAAGGTAATGTCCAGAGGAAGACTCAGGAGCATGAGCAGTGGCAGGTCCTCTGGGAAGAACTTCCTCGTGCTGCAGATGGGTCACGGCATTCGGCCGCGTTTTATGGGGACATTTTGAAGAAGCGTGGCCTAAAAACTTTGGAAGTTAAGGCCAAGGGTCTGCTTGAGGAGTTGAACCTTTGGTTAAAGACCATGTCGGATTGAGCTCCTGAGTTGTAACAAACTCTTTTCTTCTTCCTTTTTTGGTACCTCCATGTATAAACAATTTTGATACTATATTTTGTATCCCCTTCCTTTCACTTAAATCATTTTTTGATGAAAACAATTTTGAGCAAAAGTTGATGGGAATGTTTGTTTAAGAATTTGATCAAAAGGTTGTCATTTTGTGAAAATCTTTTGTCAAAGAGTTGTTTTTGGCATGAAAGCTAATTTATAGCCAGATTTTGACGTTTATAGCCGATTTTTGGCATTTATAGCCGAAATTTTTTTTGTTTTGGCATTTATAGCCGACTTTTGGCGTTTATAGCCGAATTTTGTTTTGTTTTGTTTTGGCATAAGAGCCAGATTTTTTAAAACCAAGTTTTTGTTTTATTGGCATGAAAGCCGATTTTGGCGTTTAAAGCCGAAATTTTTTTTTGTTTGTTTTGGCATTTAGAGCCGAATTTTGGCATTTATAGCCAGATTTTGGCGTTTATAGCCGATTTTTTTTTTGTTTTGGCATTTATAGCTGACTTTTGGCGTTTATAACTGAATTTTGGTTTTCAAAATGCAGGTATCGACTAAATGTCGCCTCCCCGTTGAATGGTCTTACAAGTATCGATGGAATGTCGCTTCCTTACTCATTTGGTTTTGCGAGTATTGATGGAATGTCACTTCCTCGCGGGCTGGGTTTTGCGAGTATCAACGGAATGTCGCTTTCTCGCGAATTGGAGTGCAAATATCGACTAAGCGTCGGTTCCCTGCTTTTTCCAAAACTTTTGGTTTTGCGGTTACTGACTTGGTGTCGTTTCCCCGCGATTTTTGAAATTTGAGGTTTTCTCGAACCATTTGAAATTTGGGTTGTGGATAGCAACTGGTATGTTGCGTCTCCACGATTTTTTAAAATTTGGGTTGTGGATATCAACTGGTTTGTTGCTTCTCCACGATTTTTGAAATTTTGCAAGTATCGAATGGGGTTCGCTTCCTTGTGATTTTTTGGGTTTTGGAAGTATCGAATGGGGTTCGCATCCTTCCGGTTTTTTGGGTTTTGAAAGTATGGAATGGGGTTCGCATCCTTCCGGTTTTTGAGTTTTGCGAGTATCGACTAAGTGTCGCTTCCCCACGATTTCTAAAAACCAATTTTTTTTGTTTAGAGACACGAGGGTCATAAATTTTGGCTTAAAACCATTTCGGTTCTAAAAGCCAAGGTAGACTAGGGTGAAAATTCCTGAGTCCTGGTTTTTGTTTCAAACCATGAATTTTGGGTTCAAGGATCGAAATTTTTGGTCAAGTCTGGGAAGAGGCTCCTAAACTTGGATTTTGGATTTGATTTTCTTTTGAACAATGAAACGATGAAAGTAAGCATTGTTTTAAGAGATTGTTTTTTTGGAAACTTCAACATAAAGATGAAAATTTCAAAAGGGGTGGGTTTGACGAGCAAGTACCTTGAAAATACGCTTTAGCCGTGTAGATATTGCTCTGACCCGTTTGAGGAAGTCTTCAAGGGTAGTACCGCTTCAAGAACTTGTCATTGATGGGTAGCATACATCTGTCTCCTTCCATGTTTAGAAGAGCGTATGCACTGTTGGAGAAGACTTTGTCGATGACGAAAGGTCCCTCCTATTTTGGTTAGAATTTGCCTTTGGATTTGTGGGCAAAGACTATGGGTTTTTTTACTGCAAGAACCAAGTCACCTTTTTTGTAGGCGCATTGCCTGACCTTTTTGTCGAAAGATCTTGCCATGCGTGCTTGGTACAACTCAATGCTTTATAGAGCTTCGAGTCGTCTTTCATCGAGATTATCCAGCTCTTGGAGTCTCAATTTGAAATTGCTTTCTTGCATCATGTCATTTTGCAGAGATACACTTAAGGAAGGAATTTGTACTTCCAAAGGGACAACTGCTTCGCATCCATAGACCAAAGAGAATGGTGTACTATGGGTTGGTCCTCGAACGGTGGTTCGATAGGCCCACAAAGCTTCTGGTAGTTTGTCGCCCCAGTCTCTTTTGTGACTAGAGACCATTTTCTTGAGAATTTTGCAGAGTGTCTTATTGAAGACTTCTGCTAGTCCGTTCGCTGCTGGATTATATGGAGTCGAAAGACAACTTTGGATTTTGTATTTGTCGCAGAACCTATAGAATCTGTGATCCCGGAATTGTGGTCCGTTATCATGGACGAATCTTTTAGGTATGCCGAAACAACAAATAATGTTGGTGGGCAAGAACTGAAGAACTGATGAAGTCTTCATTTCGCTGAACGCAAATGCTTCTGACCACTTGGAGAAATAATCCGTAGCGGTGAAGATGAAGCGATGACCTTTGCTTGATGGGGGAGAAATAGGACCTATGATGTCCATACCCCAGGCTTCGAAAGGCCATGAGATTGCTGTTGGATGTAGCCATTTTGGAGGCATGTGGACATAATCTCCGTGAATCTGACATTTTTGGCAGCGCTTGGCAAATTGCATTGCATCAGCTACCATGGTAGGCCAATAATAACCTAGCCTTTTCATCTGGTTGTAGAGCTTAGGGCCAGCCTGATGGGCTCCACAAAGACCAGCATGAACTTCTTTGAGAGTTTCCTCAGCCTCTTGTTGTGACAAGCAGCGTAAGAGTACCCCGTTGAAGGATTTTCTGTAAAGTACTTTTGAAGGTATATCCAAATGAAAGTTCAGGGCTCATATTTGGATGCTTACTCGCTCTTTTGGATCTTCAGGTAGGATTCCGAACATGATATAATCAATGAACAGATCTCTCCAGTCGCCAATCGGAGGTTTGAGGATGGACATCCGACTTCCAACCACTTGGTGGCATTCAGCAACTGCTTGGTGTGTGTTGAGAGGAGGGAGAATCCTTCTTTGACACATCATGACTTGCATATTTTCCCCTTCTTGGATTGCCATGGATGCGGCGAGTCCGGCCAGGGCATCTGCACGGATGTTTTCACCTCTGAGGATGTGGGTGATATGGCAGATGTTAAATTTTTGTCGAAGCGACTGCGCCTTATTGTAGTAAGGTAGCAAATCAGGCTTCCTGACTTCATATTTCTGATTCATCTGGTTGACGATCAGTTGAGAGTCCCCAAAAGCTTCCAACATGGTGATGCCGGATTCGAAGGCGAGTTCCAATCCTACAATCAGGGCTTGGTACTCAGCTGCATTGTTTGAACATGGTTCCAGTAGCGAGAAGGCGTGTGGAATCATGTATTTGTCGGGACTGACAAATAGGATGCCGATTCCCGATATTTGCTTTCCTTTTTCATTTGTCCTGGCTGCACCGTCAAAGTACATGTCCCAGGAAGCACTTGATAAGGAAGTTTCCACATTGTAGACAAATTCGTCTGGGAGATCATCCCTGAGTGGAGAATCTTTAGGCAATGGATGCTCTGCGAGAAAGTCTGCTAGAGCTTGACCTTTGATTGTTTTTTGTGGTACATACCTAATATCAAACTGTGATAGAAGAATAGACCATTTTGCCAGTCGGGCATTGAGAGAACCTGCTTTTGTGACAAGGATCTTTAGGAGGTTGATCCTCGAAATCAGGTAGACTGTGTTCGACAGCAGATAGTGACGCAGTTTTTGTACCGCGAACATTACGGCAAGGCATTCTTTTTCGACTGGGGAGTAGCGATGCTCTGCACCTACCATCATGCAGCTAAGGTAATATAGAGCAACTTCTTTTCCGTCGTCGTTTTCTTGTGCGAGCAGAGCACCCAAAGAGTGGTCGAGAGCTCTTGTGTACAAGATAAATGGTTTTCCAGTTGTGGGGGCAGCCAGCACTGGAGGTTTGGTGAGGTATGCTTTGATGTCTTGAAATGCATTTTGACATTCAGCATCCCAGACAAGGTCGACGCCTTTCTTCATCAGGCGAGAGAATGGACGGCATTTCCGTGATAGATTGGAGATGAACCGTCGAATGCAGGCCAACCTTCCTTGAAGCCCTTTTAATTCTCTTAGGGTTCTGGGAGATGGCATTTCCAGGATAGCCTTGACTTTGGTAGGGTCAAGTTCTATTCCAGCTTTCCGTACTATGAATCCGAGAAACTTACCCGATGAGACATCGAAGAAGCACTTTAGTGGATTCATTCGCAATTTGTGTTTACGAAGTCGGAGGAGGACTTCTCGAAGATCATCGAGATGGTCTTCTTTTCTTCTGTTTTTAATGGCGGACCAACATAGCATTCGACCGTCTTGTGCTGCATATCTTGGAATATTTTCATCATAGCCCTCTGATATGTTGCACCTGCATTTTTCAGACCAAATGGCATGATAATGTAGCAATACACGCCAAATGGTGTCCGAAATGATGTATGCCTTTCATCTTCAGGATGCATCTTTATCTGAGTGTAAACAGAGAATCCATCCATGAATGTCATTCGCTCGAACCCATAGGTGTTGTTAATCATCACCTCTGGTATGGGGAGCGGGAATTCATCTTTAGGACATGCACTATTCATGTCTCTGTAGTCAATACAGACCCTTATCTGCCCATTTTTCTTTGTCACGGGGACAATGTTGGCCAACCATTCAGGATGCTGTTCCTCGCGGATGAAGCCAACGTTTTTGAGTTTCTGAACTTCTTGTTCAATTTTGTCCATCACGTCGGGACGAAATCTCCTTTGGCTTTATTTAATAGGCTTGATTTTTTTTTGCAAGTTGAGCTTGTGGACTGCTACTTCGGGATCCAAGCCAGGCATTTCGGCATAAGACCATGCAAAGCAATCAACGAACTCACGAAGAAAAGAGATATACTCGGGTAACTCATCATCCTTTATATTCTTGCTTATGAATACAGGATGTGGGTTATCAGGTGTTCCCAAGTCTATCTTTTGAACAGGGTCTTCTGTCGGAAGGTTTGAAGGTGGCTCCTCCACAATGTTTTCGGAGGCTTCCAACTCAACAAGACCTTCTGGAGTGCCAGAGGCATTTTCAGATTGAGGCTCTGTTTTTGTCCATGAATCTTCTTGATCAGTATCCTTCTCAAGGCTATCATTCTCAAGGCTTGCAATGAGATGGTCCCAATCATTTGCTGGAATTGGGTTGAAGTAGGGTACTTCTTTTGGAGACGATGATTCTTCTGGGACAGAGAATCGCTTGTCTATGTCATCGGGCAATTCCTCTTTATTATCAGAAAAATTATAGCAATTGGAGGAGCTTTCAAGATTTTTGACGAGTAACTCCTCAAAGAGATATCCAGGGATATTAATGTCTTCATGAGATGTTGAGGCTTGGTCGATAAAGCGACTTTGTGGCCATGGTGTCAACTGTCTCATAGGAGCGGTAGGATCATACCCCAACCCTTATGAAGACTTGCCCTTTCGAAGGTGGATTTTCCAATCTTTTGGTTGACTTTTGGTCAGGGTGGGTTCCAATGGTGTAAGAATACCACGGCCACCTCCCAAACCAGTCGGATTTTGAGCGTCGTAGCCCATTTTCTTTATGATAGCTTGTGCCATTGGACTATACAGGGATAGCTGAGGCATACCTTCGTTTTGGAAAGGTTCAAGCAGAGAGTTCAGTGGAGATGCTCTCGATCTATGGAAGAAGATTGTTTTTTCTTCTGGCGAAGTTGCCGGAATAACAAAGGAAGCATACGTAGGGTCTTCTATGTCTGCAAGTGTCTCCAATGGAGTGAGAGTGAGCTGATCTTACAGTGTATCAGCTTGGCTTGATGCTGTGTCATCTTCTGGCTCTGACTCTGAGTCTGTGTCACGCATAATAGACACAAAGGAGACAGTGAATTTGCCCCCAGTCTTTTGTTTTGTCTTCTTTGCTTTGGTAGTAATTACCAAAGGCTTTGGAGATTTGAAGGAGACGACGAAGGGAGCTTGACCACTTCTTCGAGCTTGGCGGAGGGTTTGTCTACCTCCGATGATTGCTGAGGAGCCTTGCTTTTATCTTTCTAGAGAGTGTCGGCAAAGTGAAATTTTTTTTCCTCCTGTTCTTCTTTTCCATCTTTGTACATTTGAGCATCTGTAAAATGGACATCCTTGCTTTTGAAGGGTTTTTTATCTACGAATACTCGATGTATCAAGCCATCGTCGCCAACGAACTTGATGCACTGATGTAGAGTTGAAGGGACGACACCATTCTCATGTATCCAGGGGCGTCCAAGGAGTATATTGTAACATAAAGGGGTCCTTATTGCATACACGGTGACTTCAGAAATAAGATCACCGATTTGCAATTTGAATCTGATTTTGCCGATAGGCCTTTGAGTGCTCCCATCATATCCGAAGATGGATACGGACGTGTGACTCAGTTTGCTAAGTGGGATGCCTAGCTCTTCGAGTGCCGAAGTAGAGATGAGGTTGAGTGCAGAACCTGGATCGATCTGAACTCTGTGTACTGGCATTTCTTTGACGTATCCCGTAAAGTACAAGGGACGGTTATGCTTTATTTCGCCTATGAGGAGGTCATCCTTGTCGAAGGCAATTGTTACACTTGCTGCTTTTTGTACCGAGAGGCATTCATTACTTGATCCCTCAGTTTTCTTCTTTTCTCCCTTTGAGGGAGTACTTGATTTTTTGACCCTATAGTCCATTTCAATTTGTAGGACTTGTGGGGCATGTTTGTCGACATCCGCATTCAGCCTTTGTAATTCTGAAATGAGACTATCACGAGTTTGTGGAGACATTCGCAATAAGTCAAGTATGTGCAGACGTGTAGGTATGTGTTTGAAGTGCTCAATCAAGTCGTACTTGAAAGCCTCATTCGAGCCTGCATTTTCATTATTATTGCCACTTGGGGCGCTTACATCTTGCTTTACCGAAGGATTTACATAAGAAGAAGAGGGTTGATTGTAATTTTTGTGGTAATCCCGGCCAAAGCGGGTACCTCTACCAACTTTAAGAGCCTCTAGAGAAGGGTCTTCTTTTGGAAGATCGTTCTCAGGATCAAGAGGTTGATCATTTGCTGAAGACGTCTCTGTAACAGCATTGGCGTCTTCAGTGATTGTGTTGCACGGAGCAATTTCCGGGAACAAGTCCTGAACAGCAGCCGGCAACTTTTCTTTATTAGCCCAGACATCGCCCGTGAGATAGGGTATCTGGGACCAGTTGACTGAGTTTTCATTGAAGAAGATTTCATTGGCAGAAGTTTCTTCAAGATGATCAATCGGGAGAGGCTTGAGTTCCGATGTCACAGCTTCAGGAGACGAGGGCTGAGAGGATGTTATCTCAGTGGAAGTCACCTGAGAGGATGTAGCTCCGGAAGATACGCTACCGGTTGGGGAGTACGTGTCTTCGGAAGCTTCAGAGGCACTGTCGTCATGAGCTATTGCATTGCAGGTTATCCTGACAGGAGATGTCCCCAGTGTAGACTGTTGGGAATCGGACTCATCCTCGGATGTGAGAGGATCATCGATCCAACTGTTTTCTCCATTTTCAGGAGTTAAGGGAGAAAGTTCCCACTGATTTTCAGGGACTTCCGGTTCTGGATCATGACGAAGATTGCTGCGATCCTGCTTCTATTCTATGACAAGATGTTGCAAGATTCTTGCATATTCCTCAAGATCAGGCATAGGAGCCAAACATTCTTCGTCATCCGCTCCTCGTGGTTCTCCCATGTTGGGTTCCACTGAAGCATTTGCTGGTGCTGGATTGACAGTATTTTCTTGAACAGGGCCCTGGTCTTCTTCATCGTCAGTCCAAGATGCTTGTGGATGTAATGGGTTATACCAGATTACTGGCATAAGATGAGACTTGGGAATCCATTCCTCGTCGGAGAGGTATTCTCCTGTTTCAAGGGATTCTTCCCACTCATCTATATCACCGGCAGCATCACTGGACTCGTATCCATTCATGGAGAATCCAACTACCGAGTTGCAAGAGTATGATGCCCCCTGCACATTTTCATTTTTGTACAGAGGTGGCATGAAATCATCAAGAGTGAATTTTCTTACCGCCTTGGAGGTTTTGGGAAGAGATTCTTCCGTCGTCCCTAGTGAAGCAGTGGAAGAAGTTTCTGCTTTTTCAAGGACTTCTTATTTTGGTTGAGACTTCTGCTGCTGTTTGAGCTTGCGGAGTTGTCTCTTGGCTTGCCTTCGCTGCTGAGCGGTCGGCTTTGTTTTGACGATCTCCCAATTTTCATCATCTAGGAGATCGAGATGCACCCATATAGGTTGTCCATCTGATGTTGGATAGAGAACCAATTCTTGGGACGCTTGAGCCATTTTTATCACCTTGAATGAAGTAGTGATCTTCTCCTTCGGTGACTTTGAAGTTTGCCGACATGACACCATGTTGACAGAGGCGGGGCCATAGTTTTTATCAAAGGTTATGACTCTGTTTTTCCACATCTCATTGATCTTCTCTCTCACAACGAAGCATTGATTGAGAGGATGTGAGATCATCTGATGGTATGGACAGTATCGGGGATCATTGGTTTTGCCAACATCTCCCGGTCTTTTGGGCTCTGGCAAAATGAGTTTACCATTTGCTAGGAGAGCCTCAAAGATTTCTTCAACATCTTCATCGAACGGATATTTCTTTTCTACACGTTCTTTGAAGGCATCAGAGAGTTCAGGTCTTTTACCTGCAGTTTTGTTTTCAGGTTTCTTTGGTTACTGAGGAGCTGACTTAGTATGCACATTGAGAACCTCCTTTTTCTTTGGTTTTGAGGTTGTAACAGCAGTCGGCTCTTTCTTTGATGATTTTTTACTGTTGAGGTCTTTGATCACCATTTCAGCTTCCATGGAAGCTTCGAGGAGTTCTCCCAGGTTCTTTGATTTGTTGTCGATGATCATGGAGCGAATTTTTGCTCTCATATTGTTACGGCAGATGTCGACTAGCGACGCTTGTGGCAGTACATCTGAGCATTTGTACGCCATTGCCTTCCATTTGTGAATGAAGTCGTATGTTGACTCATTCCCTCCCTGTTTTAGGCTGCAGAGTTGAGCCATAGTAACAGGATGATCCTCACCTTGGAAGTGGGTCAGGAAGCGTGTCTCTAGCATAGCCCAGTTCTGGATGGAGTTCTCCGGCAGAGTGGAGTACCAATCAAAGGCTGTACCTTTTAGGGTACTTGCAAAGAGGCGAATCTTGAGGGCATCTTGATCCGCAATAGCTCCCGTCAGGATCTTGAAATGGATGACATGCTGTCTGGCTGAACCTTTCCCAGTATATGTCTGGAGAGTAGGTTGCTTGAATTTTGCAGGGAACGGAACTGAGTCCATCCATAAAGGGTAGGGTGGCTTGATCCCATATTCCTTCAATGTATCCTCTTCTTTTGCTTTTGCGAGGATATCGTCCACGTCCTTTCTGGTAAGGCGCGAGACTCATTGTTTTCTGCATTACCCTCATCATCTTCATGATTCAGAGGGGTTTCATTGTTAGGTGGTGGACGCTGTAGAGTGAGAATAAGGTTTTCCATCAAAGCCTCAATTCTCTATTGTCCTTGCTCTAACTGCTTGATGCGTGCAGTTACGTCATCATGCGGTGGAGGCTGCTCAGAACTTGTAGCCAAGGCGTTCATCCCTCGGGATTTGAACGAAGAAATTATCCTAGTGACTGAGCTGGGGCTCATTCTTCTGGATGAAGAATTTGAGGAGTGGTTACTCCGATGTCCTCGGCTTGGAGGAGTGGAAGATTCTTCCAGATGTGTTCGTGTCCGAGAGACGCTGCGAGTCACTGGACGTCTAACACTGATTTTGGCTGCTGACTTCTGGCGTTTTCTGGTTTTGCCAACCATATGAACAGCAACGAATTGGTCGGGTCTTTCTTTTTCGACCCATTTGTTTGAGACATGGATATTAGAATGCTGGGTTCTTTGTTTCTCAAGTCCCTTTTGTAGATATGCCGCGCGGCGACACATACGACGAGCAATTTGAGCTTCAGTCAGCTCAGGCTGGGCTCTGGAGATGAAGGATGTTGTCCCTTGTGCGCAGCAGCTGAGTTTGTCTTCTTTGAAGCTTGGCAAGGACAGAATCTGGACGCGGTCCTTTGCCTGTCGTAATGAAGACTTGAATTTTGCGAGCTCGGCCCCTGTTGAGATGAAGGGTCGACTCGCGGGAGTGCAGGCTTCAACATGTTTTTGCATAGGCCTACGATGCAGGATTTGATTTTGGACTTGTAGGAGCAAGCCGGCTCATGATGATTTTGTTTGTTTTTTGGGTGGATGGTAGGTTTCTCCTCTTTCATGTAAGAGAGAGGATAAAACTGATTCTCCTTGAGAGGGTCCAGGTATGCTGGCTTTGCAGATGTTTGGGACCTTCGTTGCTTTGGTGAAGATCTCGGGGACCAAGTTTTGGTGTAAACCTGGTTTCTTGTGGGTTGAGGCTTCGTGGGAACGCCACAGGCTTCAGGCTTCTTGGTGTTCGCCCTTGGTGCCATTTTAGTGATACATTGCAAGGCGGTTTTCTGCTTCTTGGCAGGTACAGTGTCTTCTATGGGAAATGGAAATGGTCCCAGCGATCCGAAGACGATGGTCTGGGGAGTTGAAGGTGACCCGGTGTTTGGAGAGTTGTCGAGGGATATGACGCTTCGGCAACTGGCAGGGCGCTTATGCTTGTTTTGCTTATCTTGAAGCATAAGCTGGTACTTGTTCTCATCAAAAGTGATGGTCAATGAAGTTCCCATTGTTAGTTTTGAAAAACTTCTTAAACAAGACCAAATCCATTAGTAATCACAAGAATATGGTGATCGTAAATGGAGAACAACTATGGTTTTGTCTTTTCAAATCACTTAAGGGGACATGGCCCAACCCAAGGACAATGAAGAAGGCAAAAAGCCATAGAGGATACAATTGTTTTAAAATGCAACTATGGTAGGCTCAGAGTGAGCGTTTCAGTGACTGCTAGAAGCAATTGTAGACCTTAATTCAAATTACCGAGAAGCAAGGCTCACTCGAGGTAAAATGATATAAGGTTGGAGATACAAATGTGTCGGTCGCGAATACAGGAGACCCGAAAGGGCGTACTAGCACCGCTAGGCACAAATGTTGCAAATCCATCCTTGGGAAGGACACGAGATGGGATTTTTTTGAAAGGTCAAATTTGGGTTCATAAAGGAGAGCAAATGGTGTTCCAATCCGAACAAAGGCTCAACATTTCTGCGAGCGCTAAATTCAGAAGGGAATGAACCAAAATTTCTCGGATGTGAATCCAATAATGACGGAAGGTTTTTTGAAATGTCAAGATTGAATTCATCGAAGAGAGCAAATGGTGTTCCATCCTGAACAAGGCTCAACATTTCTGCGAGCGCTAAATCCGAAAGGGAAAGAACCAAGATTTCTCAACTCTTAACTCAAAGTGACGGAAGTTTTTTTTTTGAAAGGTCAAGATTGAATTCATCGAAGAGAGCAAATGGTGTTCCATTCCGAACAAGGCTCAACATTTCTACGAGCGCTAAATCCGAAAGGGAAAGAACCAAGATTTCTCATCTCTGAATTCAAAAGTGATAGAAGTTTTTTTTTTTAAGATTTTATTTTAGAGGATTTTTTTTTAAAGGTGCACATAGATTTCCAATTCGATCTTATGAAACCTTAGTAGATAGATCAGCCCCCAGGTAAGGGTAGGATTACTTAATGAACCCATTTGGAGGACCCTTGCCTCGAACAGTCTAGCTGTCTCCACACTCTGGACAAGGCTTTTCTTAAATCCATTTTGGTCAAAGAACGCAACTGGTGGACCCTTAGTGGTTTTTTTTTTTTTTTTTTACTCTTTTTTGAAAGGTTTTTAAAAAAACTCATCAAAGAGAACGAATGGTGTTCCAATCCGAACAAAGGCTCAACATTTCTGCGAGCGCTAAATCCGAAAGGGAAGGAACCAAGGTTTCTCAAATTTGAATGCAAAAGAGAGAAAACTAATTTTCTTTTGAAATTATAATTTTTTCTTGAAATCCCAATTGGACTCATCAAAGAGAAAAGATGGCCCAATCCCCGATATGAACGATAACTGCGAACATTTCTGTGAGCTATCAAGTTCAAAGAGGAGAGGATCAAAATTTCTCAAAGTTGAATCTTGGGAAAGAGAGATCATTTTTTTTTTTGAAAGAATTTGAAATGAAGGTGTTTTTTTTTTTTTTTTAAATCCCAATTGGACTCATCAAAGAGAAAAGATGGCCCAATCCCTGATATGAACGATAGCTGCGAACATTTCTGTGAGCTATCAAGTTCGAAGAGGGAAGGATCAAAATTTCTCAAAGTTGAGTTTTTAAGAAAAAGAGATCAGATTTGTTTTTTTTTTTTTTTTTTTTTTGAAGTGAGAAAGAACAATTGAAATCCCATCTCATGTTTTTTTTTTTTAGATGCAAGATGCAACATAAGCCACCAACTAGAAAGGAGCCAAGTAATCAAAGCATCACGTTCTCAAGTCAACGTGTCCCACCGGGTACGCCAACTTGATGGACCCGAAAAGGGAATCTTCCGTTCTCTCCATCCGCACCCCGGGGGCTGACCTGGGTCTCGGCGGATGAGGGAAAATTTCGGGCATCAACATTTTTGTACAGGTATGCCAGATTGACTTTCTACTTGGAATTTGGAATGGTGATAATCCGGAGATTCACCTTCACAAGTGGAAAGGAAATCAATCCTTTTTTCTAACTTTTCAAATTGCATTAATATTAAGAAAAGTGATAAGTTTGTTTTCTTAGAATGCCGTAAGAGGCGTTTTTGTTTGTTTGCCGTAAAAGGCGATTTTGCCTTGAAAGGCGTTTTATAAAACTCATCAAATGCGAAAGACAAGAATTGTGATTTCTTTTTGTCTCTTTAAGAAATACAAACTACAATAGAAAAGTGATAAAATGGATCTAACTTCTCAGGAGATTGTGGGGACACGTTGAGATCGACGGTCGCAAGTCATGTGTGGGCTTCGCCATCATCCTTCAAATGAGAACATGTGATGCTTTGATTCTTTGGCTTGGCTCCTAACCTTGGTTTTCTAAAGGACAAGGACCAAGAGGAGGTCCTATATCCAATGAAAAACCGAGTAAACGGGCTGAAAAGCCGCGTTTATGCCATGTTGGAGAAGGAGGTGACCCCCCAAAGGACGTGGATCACCTTGTGGTGCTTCCGGGAGCAAAGTAGCAGGACTTCGTCTCTCTCTTGGATTTTCTGGATTTTCAGAGCTTGCACTTGGGATCTATTTTCATCATGCTTTCTTCTTGGAATGGACCTCCTTTTATAGGCTTTTGGTAGCCATGAGGTGTTTATTGGCATTGATAGCCATGATGAAAGAATTGATGAGGAGTTACAAATTGATTTTGTAACTCCTTTTTCATGGCTTGTGATTAGCCGATGAAGATAGTGGACTTTTAATTGCCTTTATCCTTCATGATGATGGGAGTTTCATGGGTTTAATGCCATGATTACTTGGATTTCTAACTCCCAAACGCTTGAATCTGATTGGTCCGTCAAAAATAATGAGTTAATGACCGCATTAAGTTGTCATAAACGGGTCAATTAACGTCATTAAGTGATTGCCCAGGCATGTAAAGAGTCGCGGGCCGCGCTGCGCCTTTTGAGATTCTTCTTGCGATCATCACAGGTGGATCCACGCATTGTTTGATGTCGGATTGCGATGCAATTTCAGACATTAGTTGATGTTGGTGGGCCGGTGACATCTGTCTTGTCGATTTCACGATCGGTCGGACAGAAAGTGCACTTTCTTGGTCAGCCGGTTGGCGTTCTTGAGGCGATCAGTGATGATTTCATGCTTTTGACGGCGGATCCGAGATGTCGACGAAGATCAGTGGTTTTCAAGCATCAAACATTGGATTTTCAGAAAATCAAAGAGGCCGGAACACCCGAAACGCGAAAACCATCGAAAAACGGACGTTTTGGTGCAAAATCCGGCGACCCGGATTTGCAGGATAGGAAACTTTGTGCTCCGATTTCGCGCGGGCTCTTGTCAAGTTTTCTCCAAGAAAATGAAGTCAATAATTGAGGAAAAATGTCAAGAAAAATACAGAAGAAAAAAGGAACGAAATAGACACAAAATCGGCCGAAAACGGAGCTCGGCGACCAAAGGGCAAAAAACCCTAAGGTTGCCGGCGACCCTGGCCCAAGGTCGCCGGCGACCATGCACCCAGGGTCGCCGGCGACCATGGGCCAGGGTCGCCGGCGACCTTGGGCTAGGGTCGCCGGCAACCTTAGGGTTTTTTGCCCTTTGGTCGCCGAGCTCCGTTTTCGGCCGATTTTGTGTCTATTTCGTTCCTTTTTTCTTCTGTATTTTTCTTGACATTTTTCCTCAATTATTGACTTCATTTTCTTGGAGAAAACTTGACGAGAACCCGCGCGAAATCGGAGCACAAAGTTTCCCATTTTTCGGGAAAGCCGAAGACTTTGTAGCCGATTTTCCGTCAAGAGTTGAAACTAGGTCAAACGATGTCGAAATGACCTGAAAATTGAGGTAAAGCTTCTTGAGCAGTGGATAGGACCAACCATGGGCTTTTATTTGAGTTTTGAAGCCGTTTGGGGTCCCATCGATGCCTCACTTGATTTTGCTGCAGGGAAAATGCCGAGCTTTGATATGTGGTCAAATGATGTCCGATTGACCTGAAATTTGACGGGGAGCCTATTGGAGTCATTTTGAGACGTTCCATGGGCTCCGTTTTGGATGTCATGGTCCCGGGTTGCTCCGCCGCCGGTAGGCTTGATTTTCTCTTGGAGCATCGAAACCTGGTCAAACGTTGTCGGAATGACCTGAAATTTGACGTGCAGCCCTTTGGAGGCATGTTGAAGCCACTCATGTACTTTGTTTGATGAGTGATGGCTTCGGTGGTTCCCGCCGCCGGGAGGCTTGCTTTTGCTGCTCGAGCGTTGATGGAAGGTCAAACATTGTCGGTTTGACTTGAAATTTGGCATGGAGCCCTTTAGAGACATTCTGGAGTCATCCGTAGGCTCTGATAACGATGTCGGAATGGCCCGAAACCTCAGGTGTACCCCTCTTTTAGCTGTCTTGAAGGATCTCTCAGTTTCTGTCTGATTCTGACAAAATCTAATTCTTGAAGTAGCCTTGCCTATTTTTAGCAGGATGCAGCTTCAGGAGGCTTCTTGATGTTGAGGAGACATAGTGACTTTTTTAGTATCAACAAACACGAGAACACAAAAATGCATGCGGTCTGGCAAGATTGCCTATGTCCACGGGAAAGAGAAACCCCGACAATTGTTTCTTCCATCTCTCATAGGGTAAGGGTCACAATACATCATTATATGTATCCCCTCTCTAAGCCCGCCCTAAGAAAGCCCTCATTCATAATGACTGAAAAACCCTCAAATTCTAACACGTCATGGCTAACCCAATCTATCATCTGGTTAACCCAAAATATAAGACACATACAATCTCCACCTTGAATTGGATTCTATCAATCATAAAGTTGCCTTGAAGATAGTCGGTAATATCTTCATTCCTCTCGTACCGCGTAGAAAGGTGCATACTTAGCACCCACTGTGGATCGGGCAAGGCTCCTAGGGTCATCGGTATAGAGATAATTGGAAAATTAGAAACCACAAGATCCATATATCTGGAAACATGGTCATTCGGTAATCCATCATAATCATGATCTAAGTACACATATATGTACAGAGAGTCTGATTTTTAGTTGACACCTCTCAGCCTATAATATTAGTTATTTTTTGATCAATCAACTGTCCCCATTATTGTAATGAATGATCTAGCCACACCAAATAGATGGGAAAAGGATTTGATAATAGTGACAATAATTTGAAGAAAAAATTAAATTTTTAACTAACTTATTGGGAGCACTAGGCACTTTTTGACTCGTTTCATTAAACCCAACATTTTGGACCATCCAACTGGCCTAATTTTAGGGTATGGTTATATCCATAGTGAGACCCACTTAATTGTGATGAGTGTTTTTTTTTTTTTTTTTTTTTTTTTCAACCCGGCCAAGGGGGCCGGGACCCTAGAGAGAGCCCGCAAATGACACGGGAAGACAGCTCACTCACATGGCAAAGGTGCCTGCACACACCGGAAGAAAAACCACACAAGTGGGAAGGCCACACACGCGGGAAGAGGCAATTCAAACCTGGGCAGCCATGTGAGATCTGCCACTCCTTACCACTACAGTAAGGAGCCGTTCTCAATTGTGCTGAATAAGAGTGAGAGAAGAAAGAATGATTATCTAATGTGTTAGTGTGAGAATAACTAGATGTGAGCTTATATGCAATCTAATCATCTGACTGTTCCCATCTTAAGTGAGGCCATAGGTCAAAAGTCACGCTCACGCATGATATAGGAATATTTACAAAGATATTAAGATAAATGTTTGGGAAGAAAAATATTTTTAAAGGACTGAGATTGTGAGTTCTTCTGAGATTTAGATGATGATCCACCAACCATGGTAAAGCTCAACAGATGAATTATTCGGGTCTTATGCACGACTTCCATTTGTGGGGCTCTAAACAGTCTTTACCTTTTAAGAAAAATGAAAATCAATGGTGGGAAATCTTGAATTTTCCTAGCCACAAATCTCAATGACAAAGTTAGTAAGCTGTTAATTGGTTAGAAATCATATTAAGAAAATAACAAGACCCCTGCATTTCCTCACTTTGGGTTTGATTTTCTCCGCTAAGTGCTCTAATTAGATAGATAATCATTCTTTCTTCTCTCCTACTCTTCTCCTCTCCTCTCGTCGGATACAAACTACATTCCGGCGACAGGAGGATTTCTTTCAAGTCTCCACTCTCCTTTTTTCCGGTAAAATTTATTAATTCATCCTTCAGTTGTATCTTTTAAATTTAGATCATTTGGTTAACTCCTGTGACATTTTGATGCCTGTTGAAATATCTCATTGCACATAATTCCTCCCCCATAAATTGTCTCTCGGCATCGGTCGCTCCTAAGTCTAGAAAGAGGAGGAATATTCATGAGGAATGAGTCTTGAAATTGCAGTGAGGGCTCGTTTCTTTGCATGAAATTGAATAGGATTATAAAAGATGCAAGAGATAAAATATATAAGGTGGAGATCATGTAGATGGAGACTGAATGTTAGTAGGATTTGATCTACTAGGGTGATTGTTGGGGATTCATTTTTCATCTTCCCTCAGTTCATTTGTCATTAAAGGGGAGATTATTTGATGGGGCATTTACTTCACCTTTGTTTCTTCAATTTTAGCCACTTAAAACAATTCTTAAAAATCTTACAAATTCAGTCCATGATTACAAATGGTCCCTAAGCAAGATTTTGTATGAAAGTAGCATAAATACCCCCTATCGCTAAAAAAGATCGCAGCAGATGGACATGGAGATCTAGTTTTTATACATAAATTCACATATTACTTTGGATTTTGACTGCATTACTGATACTGATATTGCTAGACTTCTCTTGAAGCAGTTACATTTCATTAACAGCTCAAGAAATGGAGGAAAAGTACCATGACGCATCAAAGCACTCCAAATATGACAGTAATGAAGGTGGCATCCGGAAGCCATTCCTCTCTAATACAAAATCAATGTCCTTGATCATACCCAACAACCAAACTACAGAAAAAGTAAATTGTTTGTGTGCACCAACGACGCACGCCGGATCTTTCAGGTGCCGGCAACATAGGAATCCCAGTCTCAAACGCGTTAGCAAGTCTGTTGGTTCTGGCCTTTCCAATTTAGCTGCCAAGTCTTCATCTACACATAATAAGATGAACGCGCAATATCATGACTAGTTCTTCATGTTATATTCATACTATTGAACAATTTGATTATGTATATACATTGTTTAGTGTCTTGAGGTCTTTTATCTCAATTTTCCTTCTTCCAATTTTTTTCATTTATTAGAATTATTTATATATTTATGGAAATGAATGTGACCATCCAAAGTGTACTGTATGATGAAATCTGGGGGTTTTTTCTTTTTCTCGGTAATGTAACTAGTAACATTTATTGTATACAATATTACTTTTAGCCATTTTACCTGATCATATGTGACAAGGAAATTAAAGTTCTTCTTTTCTCGTTAAGGTCTCTATTGCATAATGAGAAATGATTCTTTAATATTATGGGAGATACCACGCAGATCAAAACTATTGAGTTATTAGGGGTCTCCTTTCTTGTTTTAATTCAAGCATAATTCATGTCAAAGTTTTATGATTCAGATATTAAAACCTAAGAGCCGGATCTACGTGACAACATTGGGTTGCTCCGTTGGTTGGCAACCCATGATGCCACCTGATTACAAAAAGATCGATATGAGAGTATGCCACTCTTCCCACATATGTGGGCTACCTTTCCACTCTTGTGGGCTACATTAGATATATAAAGGAATCGCGCCCTTAGGATTTCGGGATACTGTAGAAAATACTAAAAGTTGCTGAGGGGGGGGGGGGGTGTTTTAATTAAAATCTATATATAAATATTATTGGTCTACTATCACCCGAAACCGTGTTTTAGAAGCATGATACTGATGGCTTTCCAAGAGATCCCTTCCCTTTCCTCTATAGAGCAAAACACATCAGTTCAAACAAAAGAAACTTTCGATTGAGAATAGTAGTTCGTATAAGTATTTGATTGGCTTTGTAAAAAGCCAAAACTCACTTCAGCATCTTACTGCATTTCCATAGAAATATCATTCTCCAAAGCTTGGAACCAGTGAAGGGAATATTTCTATTGATGTGATCTCTATCACATGAACTCCCATGGTGAGGGAACCCAATGATACAGCAAAAGCTGTCTTGTTGCCATCTGGAACCAATCGGGCTGTTCCTCTATGTTTAGAAAATGGGCCAACTTTAGCAACTTCCACTTCATTGATTGGTCCTCCACCATGGTCCTTTTCCAGAGTTTGCACCGGGGCTTCTTTTTACTATAGAATATTTAAACGATACGAGTGTCATTTTGGGAGGTCAGTGTGATATAGTTAATTGTATGGTTAATCATCAAATGACTAGTTGGGCCAGGCCTAAAATGTGCAAGCTCATCTTATTTATTTATTGGAATTGATACTTTGGCCCAGATCAGACCTTAACTATTGTTCCAGAAAGGACAAAATAGATGCACACATGGCCTGGCCGGGGTAGCTAACATTGGGCTAGATTCAGACTCTGATTAGACACCCATGGGTTGGATCCAAGTTTGAATTCCTGGCTTGATATTAAACAGTCCAGACCCTGGTCTATCCATGCTTAAAGGCCTGGCTCATCTGTCATACTACTTAATGCCAGGAGGCATATACATTTTCCAATTTCCAGGGCCTATATTTCAAGCCCATGGAGGATCCAAGGCTCAATGTTACTCCCAACAGCTTAACAGCCTGGCAGGGAAAATCTTCAGCCTCACCCTGCTGAACACCCTAAGGTCAAAGATTATCGATGGACCTAGGTTCACCAGCTCAGCATGACATCTTGTTGGGCTGGACTTTAGCTCAATTTTTAGAGCCATGAGCTGCTTGCAGGCATACTTTTTTGTCTTTATTGTTGAATTGCCTAGCCTGGCCATATATATGATTAAAGGCCCAGTACGGCCTGATGTATTTGACTGGTATGGCTTTATGTTTTTTGAGAAAGTCCATGTGGACGGAATGAGGTCCCGATTTTCGGACCGACCCACATGGGAGAGGCAGGCAGCAAATGACCTTTTTACCCCATCCCATGTGGATCGGTCCGAAAATCGGGACCACATTCGGTCCACATAGACTTTCTCATGTTTTTTTTACAAGTGGGCAGGTGCGCTATCGGCCGGGCTCCTAGCTCATGGATGGATTCATGACTTCATGACTGCAGAGTAGGCTAAATAACTAACTCAGCCTCACTTGGATAAGCTACCGCCTTAGCCCAGTCCAGACCATTAACACCCCTAACCTTAGCCCACCCTTTTCACATAACAGGCTTGAGATTAAACCTGGCCCAAACCCAAAATTAAATAAATAACATAAAAAAAAAATCCCTCCATAACTTAAAATTCGATGGCCACAAATTGGATGGTTGGAAACTTCTGATAAATGTAGTTTCTTTTTTTGTATCATAACTGTGCGGACTAAAAATCGCAGGTTTAGTTCAGGTGATAATGGGGGTTAGCAAGGTGCTGTTTTAGCTGATCGGAGACGTCGCCAACGGCCTGAATCCTGAAACAGAGAAGGGGACAGGGGTCAGGGCCCGAGGCTGCTGTCAGCCAAAGGCACTCCGACACCTGAGTTAGTGCAGTCACTGAACTAGGGTGAAGTGAGGAAGAAGAAGAGCAAAATAGCAGAGAGTGTATGCTGTGTCTTTTTTGTTGCGTACTTGTTCATGGCTTACTATGCAAGTATGTATAGAGAAGGATGGAAGGTTCCATAGTGGAGATAGGTGGAGATACTTGTCCCATCGGATATATCCTCAAATGTCCCATCGGATATCTCCTCAAATCCCTCACATAAATGTGGAAGTGACAGGGAAGGTCCCTTATCAACATTCGGCGGCCACCCTATCTGTCAGGGTGCTATGTAATGCAGCTGTCCCATCCTTTAATGGAGATTAGACGCCCGGTATTCACCTCGATGCTTGGCCGAACTGGAGAAGACCCGGGGCCGAGAGCGCAAGCTCGGGAGTCAACTACCGAAATATGAGATGCCGAACTCCAAGGAAGTGTGTGTTCGGTTCTCTTTTACCGATGTAGACCGGGTCTCGGTACTTGCTGGCACTATTGCCGAACTGACCGAGACCGGGACCAGAGCAAGCCCCAATTGGTACTGCTACCGAACTAGAAGGCAATTTCTGGATTACGGAAATACCCCACACAATAGCCCCCCAGCCCCCGACTTCGGTAGCTCTTAAGTTTCCGAGGTTGGGGGCAGAGTGATGGGGGATTTCTCCGTGCCGAGCTTGTAGCTCTAGAGATTGCTGCCGTCTGATCTTTATTACATTGCTCACCTGGCCGAAGGCGCCAATGTCGCTTCGCCTGCCCAAAGTAATTGATTGCAAGAGCTGCACAGGAGCGGTAGGTGTACCGTCGCACTACGTGTCATACTTTGGTAGGTTGTACGGCTGAACTGAAGCGACGCGTACGTCTCCCGAAGCGACATTATGACGGCGTGACCTAGGGACTCGAACAGACGCCTGCCCCGCTCTATAAAAATAGGGCGTCTTCTCCGTCCCCTCATTTTGGCATTCTGAAGAGAAAACTCCTGCTGTAAGAGCTCTTCTTGTCCGGATTCCACTTTCTGCCTCTTCCAAGCCATCTAACCTCTGTGAGTCCCTCCCTTCTTTTCTGCTCTCTGCTCTTCTTTTTGTACCGTTAGGGTTAGAGTTTCTGCAATCATGCCTCGTGCCTCGAAGCCAAAGGTAGGGGCCTATAGACACTGGGTAGATACCCCTCAAGCCCTGGAGAAGTTCAGGAGGCTGTATAACATACCCGAAGAGGTCATTGTTAGGTTAGATGACCCAGACGATCCCTTGATAGTATGGCCGGGCGGACTGGCTGGATGGCGTTCCCATTAGTCTCCGTTGTAGCAGGAGGGGTTCGGTTCCCAGTTCACCCACTTCGAAGGGAGTGTCTTCGGACGTGGAGGCTTTGCCCTTGCCAGTTGATGCCCAACAGCTTCAAAATAATAATGGGGGCGGCCGAACTGAATAGGATCTTAGGGATTAACCTCGGTGTCCATGACATCGAGGATTTATATGATTTGTGCAAATCCGCGGGGTCCGGCATCCATTACTACCTCCGTGTGAAGCCGAGAACAGAGCCCCTTGTGCATGACTTGGAGGATTCGAGCCGGTATGCCGGGGACGACCGCCTATTTGTCACTGGAGATTGGGAGTTCGAGGCGTCCGCTCCCACTTCGGTCAAATTCTACAAGATTCCCCGCCGTCTCGGAACACCTCCAAGTAAATGCCGAGCTCAGATGTCTTGCTCTGCAATTATTTGTTTTACCGAGCTCATACTTTGTTTTCTCTTTGGGCAGATCTCAGTGAGAGGAAGAGAGAGGCTCGCAGGGTCGGGTGGAAGAGGAACGTCGAGTGGCTGAAGGCAGTGAAGAAATACACAGGCCATCACACTCGCGCGGCATGGGACCTTCTCGGTTACAAGCCGGTCTACAATTCTTTTATTCCTCGAAGGTCGGGGGACCTTCCCGCTGCTGAAGAGCCCGAAGGGAGCTCTAGACATTCTCCTGGTGAGGACTTTGGGGAGGAGAAGCCGGACGTCAAGCCCGAACTTGACCCAGGAGTTGGTGCTTCCACCTCGGCACCCCTTCACCCGACCATGAAGGTGAAAACAGAGCCCGACCTCAGAGCCGGAACCTCCACCTCGGCCCCACCGCAAAAATCCGCGGATCCTCAACAGGTGAGCGCCTCCCCTTCGAGTTCGGAAGAAGAAGAAGAGATGCCGCTGCAAAGACGTCGCCCCCCTGTCCAGTTCATAAACCTGGAGTTCGAGGCCTTTGGAGAGCCGGTCCCGCTGGCTACGATTCCCCGGCCTCAGGCGGGAAGGGGCCTTCCCCCGCGCCGACCGTGCCGACCGTGCCCTCGGGGATGCCCGTGAAGCACCCAGCAGAGGGCCCTCAGAAGCGCCCTGCTGAGAAGAAGGGGGGCCCGGTCGAGAAAAAGGCTCGGCAGGAAGGGCCAGTGGAGGAGCCCGGGAAGGGGGGTGCCTTCGTGGAGAAGAGCGCTATATTGGAAGAGGGAATTATCCCTCCGAAGAAGGGGGACATCACATCTTGGAGGGATGCCATTCCCCTTTTTCCAAGGGATATGGAGAGGCTGGACGAGACTTCTCTAAAGAAGGCTACCGAGCTTGACCCGACTAAGCGGCCAGTCTGCATCCCCTTCCAGCCGAACATGATGGTGCAGCCAAGGAGACCCCTGTCGATCAACAACCGGCTTTGTGACGACTCCCTTGTGGCCGCTGCGATTACCATAGCCTGTTGCCTTCCGAAGGACATGGAGAAATTCGAGAAGCAGGAGGATGCGGCTTTGGTGATGTCGGCGATGCAGGCGTCGATAGCTGTAAGTTCAGTCTTGTTTCCTCTGGTTTCATAGTTCTCATCATCTCGGTAAATTTCCTGACTAACTTTTCTAATGCAGAATGTCTAGAAGCTCGAGGTGGTATTGGAGAGGGCTCTGGCCAGGTCTTCCAAGGCTTCTCAGTTAGAAGGCGAGAAGAAGAAGATTGCAGCCGCCCTCGAGGTAAGTACGGGGCGGATAAAGGAGCTGGAAGAGAAGAACCAGAAGCTCGCCTCGGAGATGGACTCAGCAGGCGTTGAGATCATCAGGTTGAGGACTGAGACGAGCGATCTGAAAGGGGCGGTCGATGTAAAGGCCAAGAGGGCTGCCGACCTGGAGGCTGAAGTACGTAAACTCCAGGCTGAGAAGGCAGCCTTGGCAAAAGCAAAGACCGAAGCTGAGACCAGTCTGCAAAAAGAGAAGGCCGAAAAGGAGAACACAAGCAAGTAGATGGCCGAACTCAAGAAATCTTTGCAGGATGAGGTCGATGAAGCATATAAACATGGAGTGAGGTTCGTGACAGAGACCTACGAGGGCAAGCTCGACGGAGTATGTCGGAGGGCATACGAACTCGGAGGCAGGGCTACATTGAAAGAGGCGGGGATCTCGGAAGACCACCCCGTATATCGTGATCAGCCCAAATTCATCCGTCGCACCTCGGCTCCAATCCCTCCTCCCGAAGGTCCCTCTAGCTCCGATGCTCCGTCTTCTTCCTCAGACCCCCCTCCTGGTTCGACATCTGTAGAACTTGATGCCAAGGCTGGCGAGGGGAGAAAAAAGGATTGATGATGATGTATCTTTTATTTTTCTGTAGTTGGGGAGAATATCTGTATTTTCTCTTTATATGTGTAAACACATTTGTGATAAATGAAAAAACTTTCTTCGATCCCTGTGTTATTTTTTGCAATCAAGAATAACTGATGAGTAGTGAGACCAAGTTGCGTAATGTATGACCAAGAGACCAAGCTCGGTTTCTATGACCGAACTCAAAATACCAAGTTCGTGACCCGAGGTGAATGTTTGTCAGGTTCCGCAATCATAACAAAGCACCGATCTCGGTAGAACTGGCTGTATGATGTAAGCTGGTCCTGTGACCGAGCTGTAAATGGCTGGTCCTGTGACCGAGCCGAAATGCAAGTTGGTCCTTTGACCGAGCTTGTATGCAAATGCCGAGTTCTATAACTTGGCCAGATTTTGAAAATAAAATACTCTGTAAAAAGAATAAATTTTATTGACTTTCGAAATCTGAGTACATATTAAAAATAATACTTCTTGAGATGCGTGGCATTCCATGGGAGTGGCAGCTCTCTACCCTCCATGTCCTCAAGCTTGTTTGCAGACTGCCCAGCTACAGAAGTCACTTTGAACGGCACATGCCAGTTCGGTGCAAGTTTTCCTTCGCTGGGATTTTTATCTGCTGGAAGTGTCTTTTTCAAGACCGGTTCTCCAGGTGAGAACTTTCTTTCTTTGACCTTTAGATTGTAACCCCTAACCAACTGTTGTTGATAAGAGGCAAGACGAATGGCTGCTGATTCCCTCCGCTCTTCAGCTAGGTCGAGCTCTGTAGCGAGGTTTATATCGTTTCGGCCTTGATCAAATAAGTCCGATCTGAGGGTCGGTAAACCGACCTCAAGTGGAATTACGGCTTCCATTCCGTAGGCTAGGGAGAAAGGTGTAGCCGAGGTCGAGCGTCTCGGGGTAGTTCTATACGCCCAAAGGACACTTGGGAGCTCCTCAACCTATCTCCCCTTAGCTCGGTCCAGTCTTTTTTTGAGTCCGTCGAGCACTATCTTATTAGAGACTTCAGCCTGTCCATTGCTCTGGGAGTCTGCTGGGGTAGAATAATAGTTCCTGATGCCAAGTTCTTGACAGAAGCTTTTGAAGAAGCAGGAGTCGAACTAAGTTCCGTTGTCCGAGACCAAGGCTCGAGGCACTCCAAATCTTGTTACGATGTTCCTCCATACGAAGTTTTTAGTATCCTTCTCGGTGATGGAGGACAACGCTTCAACTTCTATCCACTTGGTAAAATAGTCAGTAGCCACTATCAACCATCTTTTATTCCCTAGAGCTCGGTGGAGAGGTCCCACCAGGTCCAGTCCCCACTGGGCGAAAGGCCAGGGACTGAAAAGAGGACTCAGGTCATGTGCTGGTTGATGGAGAGAGTGAGAGAACTTCTGGCACTTCTCGCAGTTCCTAGCATAGACCTTTGCGTCCTTCTGCATGTAGGGCCACCAGTAGCCCTGGTTGATAGCTCGGTAAGCCAGTGACCGACCTCCAACGTGACTGCCGCAGATCCCTTCATGGATTTCATAAAGGAAATCCTCGACTTTGCTTGGGTGAACGTACTGGAGGTAAGGGCCATTGTAGGACTTTTTGTAGAGCTTACCATCTGGAGAGAGCCAGAATCGAGCTGCTTTCAGCCTGATTTTGTGGGCCTGGTTCTTATCCTCGGGAAGCTGGTCATCCTTGAGGTAGGAAATGAACTCGTCCATCCAGCTCGGGCCGAGGTCGGTACACATGATCTGCCGAGGTGGGTGGAGTTCTATACTAGGTCTGTCCAGTGTTTCCACTTCGACAGTCCGTCTTCTTCTAGCCTCGACAGCAGAGGCCAAGTTTGCAAGTGCGTCGGCGTGAGAGTTGGAATCTCTACCGACTTGCCTGACTTTAGATCTTTGGAACTGAGATAGAAGTTGCCTGGTGTGGGCTAGATAAGCTGCCATCCTGTCGTCACGGGCTTGGTAGTCTCCATTTAGTTGGCTCGTCACCAGCTGTGAGTAGCTGAAGACCACCAGTTGCTGTGCCCCCAGAATTTTTGCATTGTTCAGCCCTGCTATCAGTGCTTCATACTCAGCCTCGTTGTTAGATGCTCTGAAGTCAAGAGTCAGGGCTTGCTCAATGACAAGGCCCTCCGGAGATTGAAGGACCATGCCAGCGCCAGCCCTTTTGGATGTTGAGGACCCATCGATGAAGACCTTCCAAGATAAGTCGAGGAACCGTTTCCAGGACCGCTCCGGTTCGGTCTCGGTGGTTGTCTCCACCTCCTTGCCCCCCAGTTCGGTATCGAGGTGGCTCGGTGCCGAACTAGGAGAGGTGAACTCTACAATGAAATTTGCCAACACCTGGGCTTTGATGGCTGTTCTGGGCTGATATCGGATATCATATTGCCCCAGTTCGACAGCCCATTTAGACACTCTTCCAGAGAAGTCTGCCCTCCTGAAGAGGGACTTGAGTGGGTGTTCTATCACAACCACAATGGAATATGTCTGGAAGTAGTAGGAGAGCTTGCGGGAAGCACTGATGAGTGCAAATGCGAGCTTCTCCAATGGCAGGTATCTCATTTCGGCATCCAGCAGGATTTTGCTTGTGTAATAGATGGGCTTTTGCTGCCTGTCATCTTCTCTGATGAGTACAGAGCTTACTGCATGGTCCGAAACTGCCAGATATAAATATAAGACCTCACCCTGTGCCGGGGTGGAAAGTAGGGGAGGTGAAGAGAGGTATCCTTTAAGCTTCTGAAGGGCGCTTTCGCACTCTGGCGTCCACTGGAACCTTGTGCTCTTTTTGAGGAGTTGGAAGAAGGGACGGCATCTGTCCGAAGCTCTGCTAATGAAGCGGTTCAATGCTGTCGCCATCCCTGTAAGTCTCTGGACTTGCTTTGCCGAGGTCGGACTCTGTAGGGCCTGAATCGCTGAGATCTGGTCGAGATTGGCCTCTATTCCTCGCCTAGTGACCAGGCTGCCCAGGAACTTGCCCGAGCCGACGCCAAATGCACATTTGGAGGCGTTCAGCTTGAGCTTGTATTGTTTGAGGATGGCGAAGGTTTGATGTAGGTCAGTCAAGTGGTCCTGTGACCTTTTAGACTTGACGACCATATCATCAATGTAAACTTCGACCGTCCTACTGAGCTGGGATTGAAACATTTTGGTTACCAGCCTCTGATAAGTGGCACCAGCGTTTTTTAACCCGAAGGGCATCACCTTGTAGCAGTAAATGCCTCTTGGTGTTATGAACGCGGTTTTCTCTTGATCAGGCCCGTGCATTGGAATTTGATGTTAACCTCAGTAGGCATCGAGGAAACTCATCCTATCGTGCCCGGCAGTGGCATCGATCAGCTGGTCAATCTTTGGAAGAGGAAAGCTGTCTTTGGGACAGGCTTGGTTGAGATCGGTGAAGTCTACGCATACCCTCCAGCTCCCACTTTTCTTTTTGACCACAACTGTGTTGGCTAACCACACAGGGTAGTGGACTTCTCTGATAGCTTCAGCTTCTAATAATTTCTTGACCTCCTCGGTCACAGCCTCTGCTTGCTGGACTCCCGACCTGCGAGTCTTTTGGACTACAAGTTTATGCTTGGGATCCACATTCAGTTTGTGGCACATGACCTCGAGATCGATGCCAGGCATCTCATATGGGGTCCAAGCGAAGATCTCCCTGTTCTGTAACAGGAATTCAAGCATCGCAGCTCTTTCTTCGTTCGTTAGCTGACTACCGAGTATGAAAAACCTCTCTGGATCGTTGGGATCGATCCTGACTTCAGTGAGATCTTCAACACTCTTCTGCTCGGGAGTTCAGCCAACAGCTTCTAGCTCGGCCACGAGTTCGGTCATGTGAACTCGCTGCGACTCTGCTTCTCCGGAGACCACGGCCATGAGGCATTCTTTGGCCATTTGTTGGTCTCCGCGGACTATGATTACCTCGAAGCCCCCGTCCTCGTTCTGTAATGGGAACTTGAGCTTCTGGTGATGGGTGGAGGGCACAGCTTCCATGTTATGAAGCCAGGCTTTTCCCATGATGGTATTGTATGGAGACTGGGCGTCTACCACTAGGAAGTCTGCCGTCATGGAGGCTCCTCCCACCTCGACCTTGAGAGAAATCTTCCATTTTGGATAGACTGTCTTAGCGCTGAAACCCACCAGTGGGGTGCGAGCTTCCTGTAGGTCTTCCTCTTTTAAACCCATTTTCTTGAAACATTCGAAATAGAGGATTTCCGAGGAGCTTCCGGGGTCCACTAGGATCCTCTTGACATTGAAGTTCTGCAACCTCATAGTCAGGAGAAGAGGATTATTGTGGGGTAGTTGGACCCCTGCCAAGTCTCTGTCAGAGAACCAAATCTTTGACCTCTCTACGCGTGCCTTCTTTGCCGAGGGGCCAAGCTCGGCTATCATTACTTGTTTGTCGTGCTTGGCCTTCCTGGCCTCGGCGCGGGCCTGGTTCTTTGGGAGGGGAGCCAGGTGGATGACGTCGATGGTCCCCACCGGCTCATCACTATCCCTGTTGTCGGCTGGCGTTGCTGAGCATTGTTTACTTGCCTTCTTCTTTGACGAAGTCCTTCAGATGCCCGTCCTTCACCAGCCTCTCGAGGTGTGCTTCGAAGGCATGGCAATCTTCAGTTCTGTGTCCCTTATCCTTGTGATAGCCACAGAACTTGCCCTGGTCTCGGGTGGAAGGATCACCCTTCATAGGCTGGGGCCATTTGAAGAAGGGTTGAGCCTGGATCTTGCCGAGGAGCTTGTAAATGGGCTCCTTGAAGATGGTGTTAACGGCCTTATAAGAGGTGTCACTTGGTTTCGGCTTTGCGCTGCCTCCCGAGGTGGGAACAGATCACGCTGCCGAGCTGGACGGTTCCCTGTTTCTGTCCGCCTCGCTCTTGGCTAGCCTCTTCTCCTTTTTAAAAGGTCGATCCTCTTGCCAGTAGCCATGGCTCTCCCAAGCCCGAATTTCGTCTTCCTCCTGTTCAATGAACTGATTCACCCGGGCTATCAGTGCTTTCACCGAGAACACGGGGAACCTCACTAAGTCCCTCCGAAGCTCGCTGGCTGGCAACAGAGCGTGCCGGAAGGACTTTGTGGCCAGTTCGTCACTGGTGTCCTCGACCTGGCTATAGATGGTCCAAAATCTTTTAGCGAACCGGGTGACATTTTCAGCCGGCCTCATTTTGATAGTAAGCAGGTCGGCATCTGTCTTCGGGAGCACTCGGTGTGCTTGGAACTTCTCGACGAAGGAATTTCGGAGCTGCTGCCAGCTTGAAATCGGTCCCTCAAAGAGTGCACAGAACCACCGAAGTGGGAGGTCACCCAGACTGGAAGAGAAGACTTTACAGTCCAGACTACCGTCGCCACACCATACCGACATCTTCTGAGTGAAATGTCGGAGGTGCGCCTCGGGGTCTGAAGTCTCGTCATAGAGATTGAACCGCGGGACGCTGAACTTGTCGGGGAGGGGATGATCTCCGATCTCCCGAGTGAAGGGAGATGTGCCGTGGTTGTCACTATCTTGGGTAGCCAGCCGACCTCGAGTGAGGCCAACAAACTCCATGTTCTCCTGGATGGCCAGCTGAATTTGCTGATTAATGTAATCAGCCATGCCGGGGTCGTCTTCCCGCTTTTGTCTCTGGCGCTGCTGCCGGTCAGCGTTGGCATGGGTGCTACTCGAGCCCTCTTCGCGAGCTCGGGCACGCCTTTCGTTTAGTTGGTGTCTCAGGTCTGGCCGAGCCCCGGGACCCCTCCGAGCTCGTTGCCGAGGTGGAGGCGTGTGCGAGGACCCGGGCGGGGCTCTATCCTTTGCCTAGAGCTGCTGCTGGAGCTGGAGGATCTGGGCCCTTTGCTCCTCAATGACGATGTTCTGAGCCTTGATTGCTTCGGCGTGTGCTTCGTCGTCCTGTTCCAGGACCATGTCGTCGTCGCCCTCGTCGTCAAGGTGCACGTGGTCCTCCTCCATATGGTCCTTGTGGTGGGACTGGCGCGGATCAGACTGCACCGGAGCCTTTCCCCGTTGGGTTTGTCCCTGAAGGGGAACGTCCCCACTAGGTGGCACGGTGAAAACAACCTCCAGTCGTGGACACTCTGCCTGAATGGTAATTGGCCTGACTCCTTCTATAGCGGGACCGCGGTGAGGAGAAGCTGACACGCCCGACGACGTGTGTGTCATCGTGGCAGGCGATCCTACACTCCGAATACCAGGTTCTCCGCCGACTTTCCTCGGCTGAGGATTGGGCGGTATCTGCCTGGTAACTCTTTGCTGGCTCATCACCGGTGCCCCTGCCTGATTTGTCACCAGTGGAGGCGGCATGAGAGGTAGGAATGTGTCTGGCTGCCTAGACCTGGACGGTCCAGCAATGCTCTTTCCCTTCCTAGACTTCGTGGGTATGGCTTTTAGTATGAAAATATGGTATTTTCAAGTCGTTTCCCACAGACGGTGCCAATTGTGCGGACTAAAAATCACAGGTTTAGTTCAGGTGATAATGGGGGTTAGCAAGGTGCTGTTTTAGCTGATCGGAGACGTCGCCAACGGCCTGAATCATGAAACAGAGAAGGGGACAGGGGTCAGGGCCCGAGGCTGCTGTCAGCCAAAGGCACTCCGACGCCTGAGTTAGTGCAGTCACTGAACTAGGGTGAAGTGAAGAAGAAGAAGAGCAAAATAGCAGAGAGTGTATGCTGTGTCTTTTTTGTTGCGTACCTGTTCATGGCTTACTATGCAAGTATGTATAGAGAAGGATGGAAGGTTCCATAATGGAGATAGGTGGAGATACTTGTCCCATCAGCCTACTTCTAAGATCCTTAGTGGGGGTAGGTGAGGATTCTTATCCCATCGGATATCTCCTCAAATCCCTCACATAAATGTGGAAGTGATAGGGAAGGTCCCTTATCAACATTCGGCGGCCACCTTATCTGTCAAGGTGCTATGTAATGCAGCTGTCCGATCCCATAATGGAGATTAGACGCCCGGTATTCACCTCGACGCTTGGCCGAACTGGAGAAGACTCGGGGCCGAGAGCGCAAGCTCGGGAGTCAACTGCCGAAATATGAGATGCCGAACTCCAAGGAAGTGTGTTCGGTTCTCTTTTACCGATGTAGACCGGGTCTCGGTACTTGCTGGCACTATTGCCGAACTGACCGAGACCGGGACCAGAGCAAGCCCCAATTGGTACTGCTACCGAACTGGAAGGCAATTTCTGGATTACGAAAATACCCCACACAATAACAACATTCACAAAATCATGCCAAGTATTGAAAATTTATGTTTATTTACATTCAATGTTTTGAATCCATCATTCTTAATTAATGTTTTATCTTAGAGTAATATCATACTTTTATGTCTCTGTCTTTTCCTTCGCTCTCTTTCCTTCCACGTGTGCATTCCACTTGTGAAACAAGTTGGGCATGTTGACACCAAAAATGTCACTTTGCCTCTTCAACATCAAGGAAGCTGCATGAAGTCGCAACCTGCCATAAATAGGCAATGCAACTTCTCAAAAAATCAAATCTTGTCAGAATCAAACAAAAACTGCAAGATCCTTCAAGATAGCCAAGAGAAGAGTACACATGAAGTTTCGGGCCATTTCGACAACATTTGGCCTAACTTCACTTCTCCGACAGCTAAAATGGCGCTCCCGGCGGCGACATCATCGGAGACGTCAAAACTTCGATCAGAGCCTACGGATGACTCCAGCATGTCCCAAAAAGGCTCCATTCCAAATTTCAAGTCAAACCGACAACGTTTGACCCTCCATCAATGCTCGAGCAGCAAAATCAAGCCTCCCGGCGGCGGGAACCACCGAATCCTTCGCTCATCAAACCAAGTGCATGAGTGGCTTCAACATGCTTCCAAAAGGCTGCACGTCAAATTTCAGGTCATTCCGAAAACGTTTGACCAGGTTTCGATGCTCCGAGAGAAAATCAAGCCTACCGGCGGCAGAGCAACCCGGGACCATGACATCCAAAACGGAGCCCATGGAACGTCTCAAAATGACTCCAATAGGCTCCCCGTCAAATTTCAGGTCAATCGGACATCGTTTGACCGCACATCAAAGCTCGGCATTTTCCCCGCAGCAAAATCAAGTGAAGCATCGACGGGACCCCAAACGGCTTCAAAACTCAAACAAAAGCCTATGGTTGGTCTTATTTATTGCTCAGGAGGCTTCACCTCAAATTTCAGGTCATTCCGACATCGTTTGACCAAGTTTCGACTTCTGGCGGAAAATCAGCAGCTCTACGCGACAAAGTCTTCGGCTTTTCCGGAAAATTAGAAACTTTGCACTCTAAAAATGCAAGGATTCTCATCAAGTTTTCTACAGGGAAATCAAGCCAATAAATGAGAAGAAATGTCAAGAAAAATACAGAAGAAAACGGCGACGAAAAAGACCTCAAAACGACCGCAAAACGGGCTCCGAAGGGGAAAAAATCCCCCAGGGTCGCAGACCCCTGCGACCATGGCCCATGGTCGCAGGCCCCTGCGACCATGGCCCATGGTCGCCGGTCCATGGTCGCCGGCGACCATGGAGGTCCGGGTCACCGGATTTTCCGCCGGTGACCCGTTTTTCCGTCTTTTTTCGCGTTTCGCGCACTTTGGCCCCTGTGGTTCCCTGAAAATGTGATTTTTAGTGCTTGAAATTGACTCATATCCGACGACATCCGTCAAAATCACGGGTCAACCTCCAAAAGCATAAAATCATCAGTGATCGCTCCAAGATCGCCAACCGGCTGACCAAGAAAGTGCACTTTCTGTCCGACCGATCGTGAAATCGACAAGACAGATGTCACCGGCCCGCTCTTAGCTATCAATGTCTGAAGCTACATGTTCATCCGATGTCGATCAGCATGTAGATCCATCGATGATCGTCGCCAGAAGAATTCCAGAAGACACGGCATGGCCCGCGACTCTTCAACTGCTCGGCGACCAATTAATGTGGTTAATTGACTAGCTTTATTGCAATCATTAATTCATTTCTTTGGACGGCCCAATCAGAAGCAAGCATTTAGGAGTTACAAGTCAATTGATTCATGGCATTTAAACCATGAAACTCCTCCCATTATGGTAATTAAGGTGATTAAAAGCCCTTAATCTCCATCGGCCAATCAGATTCAAGGAAAAAGGAGTTACAAAATCAAGAAATAAATCTTGTAACTCCTCCCATTAAAGCCATTAAGGCTCATAAACCCTCCTAAATGGCTACCAAAAGCCTATAAATAGGAGAGCATTCCATTGAAATGGGGATCGGAAAAGATCGGAAAAAGATCAGAAAAAAAGAGGAGAAAATCAGAGGATCAGAAAAACAAAGATCAGAAAGAGATCTGAGAGAAAGAAAAAAAAAGAGAGAAAACTCTGCTGAAGTTCTGCACCGGCCACCACTACAAGGTGACAAAAGTCCCTTGGGGGGCACCCCCCCCGAGGTCCTTGCCTTCTCCTGCTGCCTCCAATGGCTTAGACGTGGCTTTTCAGCCCGTCTACTTAGCTTTTTATTGGACATAGGACCTTATCTTGGTCTTTGTCCCCTAAAAACCTGAGGTTATAGCCAAGCCAAGCGAATCAAGAGCATCTTCTGTTCTCATCTGCATGGATGATGGCGAAGCCCATACATGGCTTGCGACCGTCAATCTGAACGAGTCCCCCACAATCTCCTGAAAAGTTAGATCTTCCTTTTCTTGCTTTTCATTGTAGTTTGTATTTTTCTAAAAGAGACAAAAATCACAACTCTTGTCTTTCATTATTGATGAGAATTGTAAATCGGCTATAAACGCCAAAATCGGCTATAAATGCCAAACAAAATCGCCTTTCACGGCAAACCAAGAAAATGTCTCTTTTCTTAAATATTTGTGCAATGGAAAACTTGAAAGAAGTTGATTTCCTTTTTACTTGCGAAGGTTGATCTCCGGATTACCACTTGCAATTCCAAGTAAAATAGAAAATCTGGCACACCCACATAAAAGAAATGTTGATGCACGCTTCAGGGCCCGCCAGGGCGCGAAAGGGTCGGACCCGACGGACTCCCACGTTCCGCCGACCCCGGTAGCCGCCCCAGCAGGCGCCACGGAGCGCGTTCCATCAAGCTGGCACACCCGGTGGGACCCGTTCATTTGAGAACACGGTGCTTGGAAATGAAATATTTGCATATCATACTTTTTGCTCTATGCTTATACTTCTTTTCCGGATTCCTTGGCTACTTTCTAGCTGGTGGCCTATGTTGGATTTTGCACCCAAAAAAAATGAGATGAGATTTTTTGGAAATTTCTATTTCTTTGAGTTTGTTTCCATTCTTTCTCTTTTCAAAAAAAAAAATCAGTTTTCTTAGTTTGAATTCAAAATTGAGAAACTTTGATCCTATCCTATCGTTCTTTGGTGCTTGCAGAAATGTTGAGCCCGTTCGACTAAGGTTTTGGGCCATCGTTTCTCTTCGATGAGTTCATTAGAGATTTCAAAGAAAAAAAATCAAAAAATCAGTTTTCTTAGTTCTGAATTCAAAATTGAGAAACTTTGATCCTATCCTATCGTTCTTTGGTGCTTGCAGAAATGTTGAACCCGTTCGACTAAGGTTTTGGGCCATCGTTTCTCTTCGATGAGTTCATTAGAGATTTCAAAGAAAAAAAAATCAAAAAATCAGTTTTCTTAGTTCTGAATTCAAAATTGAGAAACTTTGATCCTATCCTATCGTTCTTTGGTGCTTGCAAAAATGTTGAGCCCGTTCGACTAAGGTTTTGGGCCATCGTTTCTCTTCGATGAGTTCATTAGAGATTTCAAAAAAAAAATATATTAAAAAAAATAAAAATAAAAAAAAATCAGTTTTCTTAGTCTGAATTCAAAATTGAGAAACTTTGATCCTATCCTATCGTTCTTTGGTGCTTGCAGAAATGTTGAGCCCGTTCGACTAAGGTTTTGGGCCATCGTTTCTCTTCGATGAGTTCATTAGAGATTTCAAAGAAAAAAAAATCAAAAAATCAGTTTTCTTAGTTCTGAATTCAAAATTGAGAAACTTTGATCCTATCCTATCGTTCTTTGGTGCTTGCAGAAATATTGAGCCCGTTCGACTAAGGTTTTGGGCCATCGTTTCTCTTCGATGAGTTCATTAGAGATTTCAAAAAAAATATATAAAAATAAAAATATAAAAATAAAAAAAATTAGTTTTCTTAGTTTGGATTCAAAATTGAGAAACTTTGTTCCTATCCTATCGTTCTTTGGTGCTTGCAGAAATGTTGAGCCCGTTCGACTAAGGTTTTGGGCCATCGTTTCTCTTCGATGAGTTCATTAGAGATTTCAAAAAAAAAATATTAAAAAAAAAATATAAAAATAAAAAAAATTAGTTTTCTTAGTTTGGATTCAAAATTGAGAAACTTTGTTCCTATCCTATCGTTCTTTGGTGCTTGCAGAAATGTTGAGCCCGTTCGACTAAGGTTTTGGGCCATCGTTTCTCTTCGATGAGTCTATTTGGGATTTTTTATAAAAAAAAAGGGACATAGACCACTAAGGTTAAACCAATTGCGTTCTTTGATCACGATTGATTCAAGAAAAGCCTTGTCCAGAGTGTGGAGACAGCTTGACTGTTCTAGGCAAGGGTCCTCCAAACGGGTTCATTAAGTAATCCTACCCTTACCTGGGGGCAATTCTATCAATTGAGGTTTCATAAGACCGGGTTAGGAGGCCTATGTGTACTCTCTCGTCTTTAAATCTTAAAAATTTAAAAAAAAATCAAAAATAAAAAAAAGATTTTCAAAAAAAAAAAATCTTAAAAAAAATAAAAAAATCAAAATAAAAAAAAAATAAAAAAAAAAGATTTTCAAAAAAAAAATCTTAAACAAAAAAAAAAAGATTTTTTTAAAAAAAAAAATGAAAATCTAAAAAAAAAAATCTTCAAAAAAAAAAACTCTCGTCATTTTAGATTCAGATCCGAGAAATTGTGGTTCCTTCCCTTCTGGGTACTGGCGCTCGCGGAAATCGTTGAGCCCGTATTCGGATCGGAATATCATCTGCTCTCTTTGATGAATCCAATCTTGACATTTCAAAAAACAAAGAATCCCATCTCATGGATGCGATCTCCAACATTTGTGCATAGCAATACTGGTACGCCCTTTCAGGGTCTACTGTATCTGTGACCGGCACATTTGTAACTCCTACCTTATATTCTTCTTATCTCGAGCAAGCCCTGCTTCTCGATAAGTCGAATTTAGGTTTACAATTGCTTCTAGCAGTCACTGGAACGCTCATTCTGGGCTCACCATACTTGCTGTCAGAACAATTGTACCCTCTATGGCTTTTTGCCTTCCTCATATTGCTTGGGTTATGTCCCTTGAGCGATTTGAAAAGACAAAAGCATAGAAATTCCCATTTATGATCATTATTCTTGTGATTACTAATGGATGTGGTCTTGTTTCAGAACTTTTTCGAAACTAACAATGGCAGCCTTAACCATTATCTTCGATGAGAACAAGCACCAACTCATGCTTCAACAGAAGCAAAGCACGCGCACCCATAAGCGCCCTGCCAGCTGCCGAAGCATCAACTCCCTCGGCAACTCTCTGAACTCCGGGTCGACCTCGACTCCCCGGACCATCGTCTTCGGGACACTGGGACCATTCCCACTTCCCGAAGAACAAACTGCGCCTGCCAAAAGGCAGAAAATCGCCTCTCAACGTGTCACTCCCGTGACACCAAAGGCGAGCGCCCAAAAGCCCGAAGCCCGCGGCACCCCCGCGAAGCCTCGACCAACAAACAACCAGGTCTATCCCAAGACTTGGTCTCCAAGACCTTCCCCAAAACAAAGAAGGTCTCAAATTTCCACCAAGCCAGCATACCTGGCCCCACTCAAAGAGAACCAGTTCTACCCTCTTGCCTACATGAAAGAGGAGAGACCCATCTCCAACTTGACTCCCAAGTCGACCCAGCATGAATCGGCTTGCTCCCACAAGCCCAAAATCAGATCATGCATCACCAGGCCTCTCCAAGCACCTGCTAAGGCCTACACTCCTTCAGTTCGACCCTTCATCTCTACAGGGGCCGAACTCGAAAGGTTTAAAGCTTCGCTGCAACAGGCAAAGGACCGGGTCCGCATCCTGTCCTTGCCCAACCACAAAGAAGACAAGCTCGGCTGCTGCGCCCGAGGGAGCACATCCTTCATCGTCAGAGCCCAGCCAGAGCTGACTGAAGCTCAAATCGCTCGTCGAGCACGCCGCCGTGCGTCATATCGACAAAAGAGACTAGAGAAGCAACGGACCCAGCCTCCTACACTTCAAGTCTCCCACAAATGGGTCGAAAAAGAAAGACCCGACCAAGTTGCTGCCGTCCATATGGTTGGAAAAACCAGAAGACGCCAAAAGTCAGCATCAAAAATCCATGTCCGACGTCCGGTGACCCGTAGCGTCACCGGGACACGAAGACATCCTGAAGAATCTCCTGCCCCTTCAAGCCAAGGACGGGAGAGTAATCCTTCATCAAGCTCTTCATCAAAAAGAATGAGCCCCAGCTCGGTCACCAGGACGATTTCTTCGTTCGAATCCCGAGGGATGAACGTCTTGGCTACAAGTTCTGAGCCACCACCTCAGAATCCACCTCTAGATGATGCGCTCACACGCATCCAGCAGTTGGAACAAGGCCAGCAGAGGATTGAAACTCTGATGGAAAACATTCTCCTTGTCGTCCAAAATCAGGTGAACAATGAGCCTCCTCCGAATCATAACAATAACGAGGAGAATTGTGAAGAAAATGAGTCACGCGCCCTTACCAAAAAGGACGTAGACAGTATCCTCGCCAAAGCTAAAGAAGAGGATATACTCAAAGAGCATGGGATCAAGCCACCATATCCTTTATGGATGGACTCGGTCCCGTTCCCCACAAAATTCAAACATCCTACTCTCCAAACATATACGGGGAAAGGATCGGCCAGACAGCACGTCATCCACTTCAAGATCTTGACGGGAGCTATCGCGGATCAAGATGCACTCAAGATCCGCCTCTTTGCAAGTACCCTAAAAGGTACGGCCTTCGATTGGTACTCCACTCTGCCGGAGAACTCCATTCAGAACTGGGCTATGCTGGAGACACGCTTCCTGACCCACTTCCAAGGTGAGGATCATCCTGTTACTATGGCTCAGCTCTGCAGCCTAAAACAGGGAGAGAATGAGTCAACTTATGACTTCATTCACAAGTGGAAAGCAATGGCGTACAAATGCTCAGATGTACTGCCACAAGCGTCGCTAGTCGACATCTGCCGAAACAACATGAGAGCTAAAATCCGCTCCATGATCATCGGCAACAAATCAAAGAACCTGGGGGAGCTCCTCGAAGCTTCCATGGAAGCTGAAACGGTGATCAAAGACCTCAACAGTCAGAAATCATCAAAGAAAGAGCCGACTGCTGTTGCAACCTCTAAACCAAAGAAGAAAGAGGTCCTCAATGTGCAAACCAAGTCAGCTCCTCAGCAGCCAAAGAAAGCTGAAAACAAAACTGCAGGTAAAAGGCCTGAACTCTCCGATGCCTTCAAAGAGCGAGTAGAAAAGAAATATCCGTTCGATGAAGACGTCGAAGAAATCTTTGAGGCTCTCCTAGCAAATGGCAAACTCATTTTGCCAGAGCCCAAAAGACCTGGAGATGTTGGCAAAACCAATGATCCTCGGTACTGTCCATACCACCAGATGGTTTCGCATCCTCTCAATCAATGCTTTGTTGTGAGAGAGAAGATAAACGAGATGTGGAAAAACGGAGTCATCACCTTTGACAAAAACTATGGGACTGCCTCCGTCAACATGGTGTCACGTGGACAAACACCAAAATCACCGAAGAAGAAGATCACTACTTCCTTCAAGGTGATAAAAAGAATTCAAACGTCCGAAGTGTTGGTTCCTTTCCCGACACCAGACGGACAACCTATATGGGTACATCCCGATCTCCTGGAAGATGAAAATTGGGAGATCGTCAAAACAAAGCCAACAGCTCAACAGCGAAGGCAGGCTAGGAAACATCTCCTCAGGCTCAAACGGCAAGAGAAGACCCAGCCAAAACAAGCAGTCCCTGAAAAGGCAGAGGTCTCCTCTACCACTTCACTCGGGGCAACAGAAACGTCCCTTCCAGAGACTTCAAAGGGGGTAAGAAAACTCACTCTCAGTGATTTCATGCCACCTCAATTCAGAGAAGAAGCTATGCAGGGGGCATCATACTCTTGCAACTCGGTAATTGGATTCTCCATTGATGGATACGAGTCCAGCGACACCGACGATGGGTTCGAGCCCAACTACACCGATGAGTGGGAGGAATCCCTTGAAACAGGAGAATATCTCTCCGATGAAGAATGGGTTCCTGAAACTCACCTTATGCCAGTAATCTGGTATAACCCCTTACAGCCACAAGGATCCTCGTCTGATGATGAAGAAGACCAAGAGGCTGCACAAGAAGATGCTGTTAACCCAGCACCTGTCATTGCTCCAGTGGAAATCAACTATGTTGAGCCACACGGAGAAGACGAAGAAGAGGATCTGGCTCCCATGCCTGATCTTGAAGAATATGCAAGGATCTTGCAGCGTCTCGCTCTAGAACAAGAGCAAGACCGCGTCAACGAGATTCCTCACAATCCAGAGCCGGAAGTCCCTGAAGCTCACCAGGTACCTCCACCCTTAACTCCTGAAAATGGAGAACATTGCTGGATAGACGATCCTCTTACATCCGAGGATGAGTCTGACTCCGAGCAGGCAACATCTCCTATCAGAGCTTCCTGTAATGTAATATATCAGGATTATAGCTCTTCTGAAGCGTCGTCTGATGAGATTACCTACACTCCGACGACGCCTAGCAATGTATCCTCTGGAGCTACCTCGTCTCACGTGACTTTCACAGAGATGACACCCTCTCAGGTTTCTTCTCCTGAAACTGTGACTTCAGGATACACATTCTTCCCGACTCATCATCATGAAGAAAACCCAACTTGGGGTGATGGATGGGTCAATGAAGAAGAAAAGCTGCTGGATGCTGTTCAGGACTTGCTCCCGGAAAATGCTCCGTGCAACACAATCACTGAGGATGGCAACTCTGCTGCAGATACATCCCCAGTAGATGAAAAACGACAGCCTCTTGATCCTGAAGACAATCTTCCAAACGAAGATCCTTCTCAAGAAGCTCTCGAAGTTGGTAGAGGCACCCGTTCGGGCCGGGACTACCACAAAAATTACAACCAATCTTCCTTTACTTATGTAAATCCTTCGGGAAAAGATGTTGTAAGCGCCCCCAGTGGCAACAATGATGAACATGCAGGCCCTAAGGAGGCTTTCAAGTATGACTTGGTTGAGCACTTCAAACACATACCTGCACGTCTTCACATCCTGGATTTATTACGAATGTCTCCACGCACTCGTGATAATCTCATCTCAGAACTACAAAAACTGAATGAGGATGTCGACAAACATGCCCCGCAAGTCCTCCAAATTGAAATGGACTACCGGATCAAAAACTCAGAAAACTCCTTAAAAGGAGAAAAAGAGAAAACTGAGGGATCATGCATCCAATGCCTCTCGGTTCAAAAGGCAGCCAGTGCAACCATCGCCTTCACTAAGGAAGACCTCCTACTTGGCGAAGCAAGGCACAACCGACCCCTGTACTTCACAGGGTACATCAAAGAAATGCCGATACATAGAGTTCAGATCGACCCAGGTTCTGCACTCAACCTTATCTCCACTTCGGCTCTTGAAGAGTTGGGCATCCCACCCAGCAAGCTAAGCCACACATCTGTATCTATCTTTGGATACGATGGGAGCACTCAAAGGCCTATCGGCAAAATCAGGTTCAAATTGCAAATCGGTGATCTTATCTCTGAGGTCACTGTGTATGCAATAAAAACCCCCTTATGCTACAACATCCTTCTCGGACGTCCTTGGATACACGAGAATGGTGTTGTTCCTTCAACTCTACATCAATGCATCAAGTTCGTCGGCGACGACGGCATGGTACATCGCGTCTTTGCGGACAGAAAACCCTTCAAAGGTAAAGAAGTCCACTTCGCAGACTCCCAAATGTATGAAGGAGAAAAAGAAGAAGAGGAAACAGCACCCCCTGCTGAAAATCTCCAGAAAGATAAAGGCAAGGCTCCTCAAAAATCACCGGAAGAAAACAAACCCTCCGGCAAATTAGAAGAGAGTAGTCAATCTCCCTTCCTCATCTCCCTCAAATCTTCAAAACCTTTGGTCATCACGACTAAAGTGAGGAAGGCGAAACAAAAGCCTGGGGGCAAATTTGTTGTCTCTCTCGTGTCTATCATGCAAGACACAGACTCGGACTCAGAGCCAGAAGACGATGCATCGTCAAGCCAAGCTGACACTCAGCAAGTTCAGCCTGCTCTCACTCCGATGGAGACACCTGCTGATGTAGAAGATCCTACGTCAGCTACCTTTGTTGTTCCGGCAACATCACCAAAGCAAAGGCCGATCTTCTTCCATAGATCGGACGCTTCTTCATCAAACTCCATGCTGGAACCTTTTCAAAATGAAGGTATGCCTCAGCTATCTCTATATGGTCCTGTGGCACAAGCAATTATGAAGAAAATGGGCTTTGACGCTCAAAACCCAGTCGGTTTAGGAGAAAGACGCGGTATTCTCACACCATTGGAGCCCGCCTTGACCAAAAGCCAACTGGAAGATTGGAGACTCTACGGTCATGTAGAAAAGTCTTCATATGGGTTAGGGTATGATCCCGACACTCCTCTGAGACAGTTGACACAAAAGCTTAAAAGTCGTTTTACCGACCAAGCCTCAACATCTAAAGTCCACGAAGACATCGATCTCCCTGGAAATCTCTTTAAAGAGTTACCTGACAAAAATCCAGGAAGCTCATCCAATTGGTATGATTTCTCTGATGATGAAGAGGAATCGTCCGATAATACAGACTTGTGCTATTCTGACCCAGAAGAACCCTCGTCTCCAAAAGAAATACCAGATTCAACAGGCGATTGGGACTATCTCATAGCAAGCCTTGAGGAGATCACCAATCAAGAAAATCCATGGAAAGGAACAGAGCCTTGGTCTGGTAATGCAGTTGAAACTCCAGAAGGTTTCGTTGAGTTGGAAGCCTCCGAAAATATTGTGGAGGAACCACCTTCGAACCTTCCGACAGAAGATCCTGTTCAAAAGATAAACTTGGGAACACCTGATAACCCACGTCCTGTATTCATAAGCAAGAATATAAAGGATGATGAGTTACCCGAGTATATCGCTTTTCTTCGTGAGTTCGTTGATTGCTTTGCATGGTCCTATGCTGAAATGCCTGGTTTAGACCCCAAAGTAGCAGTCCACAAACTCAATCTTCAAGAAGACATCAAGCCTGTCAAACAAGGCCAAAGAAGATTCCGTCCAGATGTGATGGATAAAATTGAACAAGAAGTTCAAAAACTCAAAAGCGTTGGCTTCATCCGTGAGGAACAACATCCAGAATGGTTGGCCAACATTGTCCCCGTGACAAAGAAAAATGGGCAGATCAGAGTCTGTATTGACTATAGAGACTTGAATAGCGCTTGCCCTAAAGATGAATTCCCGCTCCCCATACCGGAGGTGATGATTGACAATACCTGCGGATTCGAGCGAATGACATTCATGGATGGCTTCTCTGGTTACAATCAGATAAAGATGCATCCCGAGGATGAAAAACACACTTCATTTCGGACTCCATTTGGCGTGTATTGCTACACTGTCATGCCATTTGGTCTGAAAAATGCTGGTGCCACATATCAGAGGGCTATGATGAAAATATTCCAAGATATGCAGCACAAGACGGTCGAATGTTACGTTGATGACCTCGCCGTCAAAAGCAGAAGAAAAGAAGACCATCTCAAAGATCTTCGGGAAGTCTTCCTCCGACTTCGCAAACACAAACTGCGGATGAATCCTCTAAAATGCTTCTTCGGCGTCTCGTCGGGTAAGTTTCTCGGATTCCTGGTTCGGAAAGCTGGAATAGAACTCGACCCCATAAAAGTCAAGGCTATTCTAGAAATGCCCTCTCCAAGAACCTTGAGAGAACTAAAAGGGCTCCAAGGGAGATTGGCCTACATCAGACGGTTCATCTCCAATCTTTCGGGGAAATGCCGTCCATTCTCTCGATTGATGAAAAAAGGTGTAGACTTTGTCTGGGATACCGACTGCGAAGCCGCATTTCAAGATATCAAGTCATACCTGACCAAACCTCCAGTGTTAGCTGCCCCTGCCACTGGAAAACCATTCATCTTGTACACAAGAGCTCTTGATCATTCTGTAGGCGCTCTGCTTGTACAAGAGAATGGTGAGGGAAAAGAAGCTGCTCTGTACTACCTCAGCCGCATGCTAGTAGGTGCAGAGCATCGCTACTCTCCAGTCGAAAAAGAATGCCTTGCAGTGATGTTTGCCGTACAAAAGCTACGTCACTACTTGCTTTCCAACACAGTCTACCTCGTCTCAAGGATCAACCTCTTGAAGGTCCTTGTCACAAAGGCAGGTTCTCTTAATGCCCGACTGGCAAAATGGTCCATCCTCTTGTCACAATTTGATATTAGGTATGTGCCACAAAAAGCAATCAAAGGCCAAGCTCTAGCAGATTTCCTCGCAGAGCATCCATTGCCTAAAGATTCACCACTCAGAGATGATCTCCCAGACGAACCTGTCTACAACGTGGAGACTTCCTCACCAAATGCCTCCTGGGACATGTACTTTGACGGTGCAACCAGGACAAATGAAAACAGAAAGCTGATCTCGGGAGTTGGCATCCTCTTTGTTAGCCCCGACAAATGCATGATTCCCCACGCTTTCTCGCTACTGGAACCATGCACAAACAATGCAGCTGAATACCAAGCTCTGATCCTAGGATTGGAACTCGCCATCGAATCCGGTATCACTATGCTGGAAGTCTTTGGAGACTCTCAACTGATCGTCAACCAGATGAATCAGAAATATGAAGTCAGGAAGCCCGATCTGCTGCCTTATTACAACAAGGCACAATCGCTTCTGCAAAAGTTTGACATCTGCAACATCACCCACATTCGTAGAGGTGAAAATATCCGTGCAGATGCCCTGGCCGGACTTGCCGCATCAATGGCGATCCAGGAAGGGGAAAACATGCAAATTACAGTGTACGAGAGAAGGATCCTCCCTCCTCTTAACACACACCAAGCAGTTGCCGAATGCCACCGAGTGGTTGGAAGTCGGATCTCTATCCTTCAACCTTCAATCGTCGACTGGAGGGATCCGTTCATTGATTACACTATGTTCGGAATCCTACCTGAAGATCCAAAAGAACGGGTAAGCATACAAAGGCGAGCCCCAAACTTTCATTTGGATATTCCTTCAAAAATCCTCTACAGGAAATCCTTCAACGGAGTACTTCTACGCTGCTTGTCACAACAAGAGGCCGAAGAAACACTTAAAGAAGTTCATGCTGGTCTTTGTGGAGCCCATCAGGCAGGTCCTAAGCTCTATGATCAGATAAAAAGGTTAGGTTACTATTGGCCTACCATGGTTGCTGATGCAATGCAATTTGCCAAACGCTGCCAGCTATGCCAAGTTCACGGAGATTACATTCACATGCCTCCGGAATGGCTGCATCCTACAGCAATCTCATGGCCTTTCGAAGCATGGGGCATGGACATCATAGGTCCTATCTCTCCCCCTTCAAGCAAAGGTCATCGCTTCATCTTCGCCGCAACGGATTATTTCTCCAAGTGGTCAGAAGCATTTGCGTTCAACGAAATGAAGACCTCATCAGTTCTTCAGTTCCTGCGCACCAACATCATTTGTCGTTTCGGCATACCCAAGAGATTCGTCCATGATAACGGACCACAATTCCGGGATCATCGATTCTACAGGTTTTGCGACAAATACAAAATCCAAAGCTGTCCTTCGACTCCATACAATCCGGCAGCAAACGGATTGGCAGAAGCCTTCAACAAGACACTCTGCAAAATCCTTAAGAAAATGGTCTCTAGTCACAAAAGAGACTGGAGCGATAAACTGTCTGAAGCTTTGTGGGCCTATCGAACCACCGTTCGAGGACCAACCCATAGCACACCATTCTCCTTGGTCTATGGATGCGAAGCTGTCGTGCCCCTAGAGGTACAAATTCCTTCTCTGAGGGTATCTCTACAAAATGACATGACTCAAGAAAGCAATGCGAAATTGCGACTCCATGAGCTGGACAATCTCGATGAGAGACGACTCGAAGCTCGACAAAGCATTGAACTTTACCAAGCACGCATGGCAGGATCTTTTGACAAAAGGGTCCGGCAACGCGCCTACAAAAAGGGTGACTTGGTTCTTGCGGTAAAAAGACCAATGGTCTTCGCACACAAATCAAAAGGCAAATTTGAACCAAAATGGGAGGGACCCTACGTCATCGACAAGGTCTTCTCCAATGGCGCATATGCCCTCCTAAACATGGAAGGCGACAGATGTATGCTGCCTATTAACGGCAAGTTCTTGAAGCGGTACTACCCTTGAAGACTTACCCAACTGGGTAAGAGCAATGCCTGTATGGCCAAAACCTGTTCTCAGGTACTCGCTCGTCAAACCCACTCTCTTTAGAATTTTCATATCAAATGTCAAAATTTCTAGAGATTCAAAAACAATGCTTATTTTTATCGTTTCATTGTTCAAAAAAAAAAAATCCAAGTTTAGGAGCCTCTCCCTGACTTGACCAAAACTTTCGATCCTTGAACCAAAATTCATGGTTTGAAACAAAAATCCGGATTCAGGGATTTCCACCCTAGTCCACCTTACCTTTTACCGCCAAATGGTTTTAGGTCAAAATTTACGACCCTCGTGTCTTTAAACAAAAAAAAAATGGTTTTTCAAAAATCGTGGGGAAACGACATCAAAGTCAGTACCCGCAAAACAAAAAATTTTGAAAAAAAGCAAGGATGCGACATTCCATCGATACTTGCATCCAAAATCGCAGGGAAGCGACATTTCGTCGATACTTGCAAAATCCAAAACCGTGGAGAAGCAACAAACCAGTTGATATCCACAACCCAATTTCAAAAATCGTGGAAAAGCAACAAACCAGTTGATATCCACAACCCAAATTTTAAAGGTTCGAGAAAACCTAAAATCGTGGAGAAGCAACAAACCAGTTGATATCCACAACCCAATTTCAAAAATCGTGGAGATGCAACATACCAGTTGCTATCCACAACCCAAAATTACAAATGGTTCGAGAAAACCTCAAATTTCAAAAATCGCGGAGAAACGACATCAAGTCAGTACCCGCAAAACCAAAAAGTCTTGGGAAAAGCAGGGAAGCGACGCTTAGTCGATATTTGCACCCCAATTCGCAAGGAAGCGACATTCCATCGATACTTGCAAAACCCAACCCGCGAGGAAGTGACATTCCATCAATACTCGCAAAACCGAATGAGCAAGGAAGCGACATTCCATCGATACTTGCAAGACCATTCAGCGGGGAGGCGACATTTAGTCGATACCTGCATTTTGAAAGCCAAAAAATCTGGCTATAAATGCCAAAACCTGGCTCTTTTGCCAAAAAACCGGCTATAAATGCCACAAACCGGCTATCAATGCCACAAAAATTGGCTTTCACGCCGACAAACCAAAACTTGGCTTTCAAAAAATGGCTATCAATGCCACCAAACCGGCTATAAATGCCACAAATTGGCTATCAATGCCACCAAACCGGCCACCAAACCGGCTATAAATGCCACAAATTGGCTATCAATGCCACCAAACCGGCTATAAATGCCACAAATTGGCTATCAATGCCACCAAACTGGCTATAAATGCCAACAAAACAAACACCGGCTTCCATGCCAACCCAAATTTTGGCTTTTACGCCATAAAATTTCGGCTTCCATGCCAACCCAAATTTTGGCTTTTACGTCATAAAATTTCGGCTTCCATGCCATCTCAAAATTGGCTCCCATGCCACGAACAAAATTTTTGGCTCTTATGCCATCTCAAAAATCGGCTATAAATGCCACACAGAAAAAAAAAAAAACCTGACTCTCATGTCAAAACTGGCTGCAAATGCCACAAAAATCCGGCTTTCATGCCGAATTCGTTTCCCCTACCAAAACAATCATTTGACAAAAGATTTTCACAAAATGACAAAACTTTTGATCAAATCCCATTTAGCAATTGCTTTCATCACAAAAAGATTTGAGTGAGCGTAGGGAAAACAAGAAAAAAAAGAAGTACCAAAAAAAATACATGTGGTACCAAAAAAAAAAGTGTTCACAAGCACTGCAAAAAAAAAAGAAGTACCAAAAAATACATGTGGTACCAAAAAAAAAAAGAAGAATGGTTTCTGCTATAAAAAATCAGGAGCTCAGCCAAAAATGGTCTCCAGCCAAAGCTTCAGCTCCTCAAGCAAACTTTTGGCCTCATCCGTCAGAGTTTCCAAGGCACGCTTCTTCAGGAACTTGCCATGAGATGCTGGCGAATGCCGTAACCCTTCTTTTACACCGGGAAGCTCTTCCCCAGCAGTTTGCCATCGTTCGTTTTCTAGAGTCCTCCTCTCGAGAACTTGACCGGCATCTGCAACCCTGCGAATCAGAGTACTCTCCCTGTCACGAGCCTCTGTTATAGCAGCCCACTTAGCATCGACTTGTGCCTTCAAATGCTCAAGACGTTTCCTGGCCTCCTCAACTTCCCTATCAAGGACGTTAAGGTCATGCCTCAATCCGATGATGGCTAGCTCTTCCTTGTTCCTCTCCCGAACTAGCTGCTTCTTGCTTTGTGTAGCCTCATTCAGGTCAGACTTAGCCTTATCAGCAGGGTCCAAGAACATCTCCTTGAAGAATTGGTCGTCAGGGAAGCCCATGGTCTCAAACCACTTGTCACCCAGTGCAATGATCCTATCAACGGTCGCCCTGGCACCTGTGACATCCAGACCAACCTCTTCGGTATCAGTGAGAATCTCCTGCACATGTGGGATCATGCCAAATCCTGCTTCCAAGTGTCCAGAAAGGAGAGTCTTGATCCAAGAACTCAAAACCCGAGCCAGCACCTTCTTCGCAAATTGAAGAGGCGAACTGGATGAAGATTCACCCTTCTCCGCTGATCGGCTGCTCATGTCATGTCCCATTGGAAGAGTAACAAAAGAACTCTTTTCACTTGGAGCCACTGGAGAGGGAATCTCAACACGAGGCATCTCCCCAATCATGTCAGAACTGGTCCCTACCTCCGGATCGACCTCTGGCATCCCTTGCTCTGGTTCTGAAGAAAGCGATGGACTCTCTTCTGTCACTTCAAAACCTGCAAATGAAACACAAAAAGGTATGAATATGATCCTGTTAAAAAAAAAAAAAAAACATCATCAGGGTCATCACTACAAAGTACCTTCTTCGACGACTGGCGGAACACTCTCTTCCTCCATGAACTCATCAGAAGCATCATCGACATTTGCGTCCATTGATGGTTCAAAGTCGTCGGAATCCTGTGGCAAGTCAGCTGACAAGAAAAAATGTTAGCAAATCAAGTCGCAGGCAAAAAAAAAAAGAGAAAGCGAAAGAAGTTATACCAATTGGAGATTCCGGAGTCATTCCAGAGTCCCTAGGTTCTTCTTCAGATGCCATAATCGGCTCCATCACCGCCTCATCGGTCGGAACCTCAGGCATCGCCAAGTCTTCATCCTCTGCTAAAAAAAAAAAAAGCAGCAGCAGGGTGAGAAAACAAATCAGAACATGGAAAGCCCCATGAAAGAAGCAGAAAAAGAAAAAGGAAGAATCATACCTTCTCCCAGGCCTGCTGAACGGCCACATTAGAAGATCTGGCGGATCGACGAGGTACGCTTGTAACAGGCTCTTTACCCTTGTTCGCTCTGGAGGAACCACCTGCAAAGGTTGGAAAAGAAAAAGATCGTCATCAAAATGACAGGATTTCGCTAAAAAAAAAAGGGGTCACTTTGTCCCACCAAAAATCTGGCGAAATTTTGGCATGACCCCGAGGCAATTCCAAAGAAAAAAGGAAATACCCCGACGGAAATAGAAAGTTTGAAGATGGGCTCAACATCGCTGCGAGCTCCGAGACTCCAAACTTTCGAAACCTCAAAATCTCCGCAAAATCAAGAAGGGCTCAACATCACTGCAAGCTCCAAATTCCCAAATTTGCAAAGATTTTCAGGTATGCTATCATGCTCAATCTACAAATAGTACATGCATGAACATCTAGATTTGCACAAAAAACGCATTATCATGATGAGCAAAAAAAAAAAAAAAAAAAAAAAAAAAAAAAAAAAAGAAGAAAGAAGAAACTTTCTCGAAAAAAAGGGGGAGAAAGAAAAAAAAAAGAAACTTTCTCAAACAAAAAAAAAAAAGAAAAAAAAAAGAGAAGAAAGAAAACAGCAAAAAAAAAAAAAAAAAAAAAAAAAAAAAAAAAAAAATAGGCCACGTGGCCGTACGGACCAGATCCGTACGGATCTGTCCGTACGGCCCACAAAAAAAAAGAGAAAAAAAAAAAACGTGAAAAAAAGAAATCACGTGGAAAAGAAAAGAAAAAAAAAAAAGAGAAGAAGAATAGAAAGAAAAGAAAAAAAAAAGAAGGAAAAAAAAAAGAGAGAAACTTTCTTTTTTTTTACCATCCTATTCTCTACATGGAGTTTTCTTGAAAGAAAAAGAGAGAAAACTTACTCGAAGCCATTGATGGAGAAGAAGAAGGAAAAAGCTTGAAGATCCTTGAAGAAGAAGCACTCTTGGTCTTGGAGCTCTCTTGAGATTGTTGCAAAAGAAAGCAATAAGAGCAAGAGATCCTACCTTCCTTTGCTTTTATAGGAGAGAGCAAATCAAAGAAGGAAACAAAGAAGAAAGGTAAGTGTTACTAATTAAGTAACCTTACCAAAAGAGAAGGAATTAGAAAGATTCTTTCCCAAAAAGAAAGATGTCTTTGAGAGATTTCCTCCCAAAATCAATCAAATGAGAGATTCTCTCCAACAAAAAAGGATATTGAAGATTCTTTCCCAAAAAGAAAGATACCTTGAGATATTCTCTCCCAAATTAAGGGAATATGAGAGATTCTCTCCCATAAAGATATTTTTAGATATTCTCTATCCAAATGAGATATCTTTAGATATTCTTTACAAAAATGGCCCCACATGAGATCTAAGCCATCCTAAAAAGCTTAAGGTCCCATGGGCTAGCCCATATGAGCCAGGTTTGACCACCTAGGCACTAAAAAAAAAAAAAAAAAAAAAATGGGCTTTTAGTCAGAAAAAAATCCCTCTTACCAAGAGCATACAATAATGGTTCCATGCCTCTTTTGAGTTGATTGAACCATACAAAAAATTCCAAGCCCCATGAGCTTCCAAAAAATCAAACCATCCAGCCTCATATACCAAATTGAGCCAAAATCTTGAAATTGACATTTCACAAAAATCCAAACCACTCCAATAGACCCACACAGTCCCAAAGAGTGACCAAAAACCAAATCCTGGTCCCCTAACTTGCCACATACAGCTTGTTAGGTCACAAGACCAAAACCAAAAACCAAATCCTGGTCCCCTAACTTGCCACATACAGCTTGTTAGGTCACAAGACCAAAACAAAAAACCAAACCCTGATCCCCCAACTTGCCACATACAGCTTGTTGGGTCACAAGATCAAAACCAAAACCCGATCCCCTAACCTGCCATATATAGCTGGTTAGGTCACAAGATCAAAAACAAAAACCCAAATCCATATCCCTGATGTCATCTTCAAAACGTTGCCTCGAGATGGTGTGTGATTCCCCTCACTACCATAAAATTCCCCTGGAAGCTCAAAGGCTACTCTACCAAAGGAAAGATTGCTCAAAGACTCTTGGTCAAGACACAAGCTCTCCTTCAAAAATCTCTTCGAGGCACATCGACTACAAAAGTCAAGCAACTCGTCGCTGTACCTCGAGGGGGCATTTGTTGACACCAAAAATGTCACTTTGCCTCTTCAACATCAAGGAAGCTGCATGAAGTCGCAACCTGCCATAAATAGGCAATGCAACTTCTCAAAAAATCAAATCTTGTCAGAATCAAACAAAAACTGCAAGATCCTTCAAGATAGCCAAGAGAAGAGTACACATGAAGTTTCGGGCCATTTCGACAACATTTGGCCTAACTTCACTTCTCCGACAGCTAAAATGGCGCTCCCGGCGGCGACATCATCGGAGACGTCAAAACTTCGATCAGAGCCTACGGATGACTCCAGCATGTCCCAAAAAGGCTCCATTCCAAATTTCAAGTCAAACCGACAACGTTTGACCCTCCATCAATGCTCGAGCAGCAAAATCAAGCCTCCCGGCGGCGGGAACCACCGAATCCTTCGCTCATCAAACCAAGTACATGAGTGGCTTCAACATGCTTCCAAAAGGCTGCACGTCAAATTTCAGGTCATTCCGAAAACGTTTGACCAGGTTTCGATGCTCCGAGAGAAAATCAAGCCTACCGGCGGCAGAGCAACCCGGGACCATGACATCCAAAATGGAGACCATGGAACGTCTCAAAATGACTCCAATAGGCTCCCCGTCAAATTTCAGGTCAATCGGACATCGTTTGACCGCACATCAAAGCTCGGCATTTTCCCCGCAGCAAAATCAAGTGAAGCATCGACGGGACCCCAAACGGCTTCAAAACTCAAACAAAAGCCTATGGTTGGTCTTATTTATTGCTCAGGAGACTTCACCTCAAATTTCAGGTCATTCCGACATCGTTTGACCAAGTTTCGACTTCTGGCGGAAAATCAGCAGCTCTACGCGACAAAGTCTTCGGCTTTTCCGGAAAATTAGAAACTTTGCACTCTAAAAATGCAAGGATTCTCATCAAGTTTTCTACAGGGAAATCAAGCCAATAAATGAGAAGAAATGTCAAGAAAAATACAGAAGAAAACGGCGACGAAAAAGACCTCAAAACGACCGCAAAACGGGCTCCGAAGGGGAAAAAATCCCCCAGGGTCGCAGACCCCTGCGACCATGGCCCATGGTCGCAGGCCCCTGCGACCATGGCCCATGGTCGCCGGTCCATGGTCGCCGGCGACCATGGGCCATGGTCGCCGGCGACCATGGAGGTCCGGGTCACCGGATTTTCCGCCGGTGACCCGTTTTTCCGTCTTTTTCGCGTTTCGCGCACTTTGGCCCCTGTGGTTCCCTGAAAATGTGATTTTTAGTGCTTGAAATTGACTCATATCCGACGACATCCGTCAAAATCACGGGTCAACCTCCAAAAGCATAAAATCATCAGTGATCGCTCCAAGATCGCCAACCGGCTGACCAAGAAAGTGCACTTTCTGTCCGACCGATCGTGAAATCGACAAGACAGATGTCACCGGCCCGCTCTTAGCTATCAATGTCTGAAGCTACATGTTCATCCGATGTCGATCAGCATGTAGATCCATCGATGATCGTCGCCAGAAGAATTCCAGAAGACACGGCATGGCCCGCGACTCTTCAACTGCTCGGCGACCAATTAATGTGGTTAATTGACTAGCTTTATTGCAGTCATTAATTCATTTCTTTGGACGGCCCAATCAGAAGCAAGCATTTGGGAGTTACAAGTCAATTGATTCATGGCATTTAAACCATGAAACTCCTCCCATTATGGTAATTAAGGTGATTAAAAGCCCTTAATCTCCATCGGCCAATCAGATTCAAGGAAAAAGGAGTTACAAAATCAAGAAATAAATCTTGTAACTCCTCCCATTAAAGCCATTAAGGCTCATAAACCCTCCTAAATGGCTACCAAAAGCCTATAAATAGGAGAGCATTCCATTGAAATGGGGATCGGAAAAGATCGGAAAAAGATCAGAAAAAAAGAGGAGAAAATCAGAGGATCAGAAAAACAAAGATCAGAAAGAGATCTGAGAGAAAGAAAAAAAAAGAGAGAAAACTCTGCTGAAGTTCTGCACCGGCCACCACTACAAGGTGACAAAAGTCCCTTGGGGGGCACCCCCCCCGAGGTCCTTGCCTTCTCCTGCTGCCTCCAATGGCTTAGACGTGGCTTTTCAGCCCGTCTACTTAGCTTTTTATTGGACATAGGACCTTATCTTGGTCTTTGTCCCCTAAAAACCTGAGGTTATAGCCAAGCCAAGCGAATCAAGAGCATCTTCTGTTCTCATCTGCATGGATGATGGCGAAGCCCATACATGGCTTGCGACCGTCAATCTGAACGAGTCCCCCACAATCTCCTGAAAAGTTAGATCTTCCTTTTCTTGCTTTTCATTGTAGTTTGTATTTTTCTAAAAGAGACAAAAATCACAACTCTTGTCTTTCATTATTGATGAGAATTGTAAATCGGCTATAAACGCCAAAATCGGCTATAAATGCCAAACAAAATCGCCTTTCACGGCAAACCAAGAAAATGTCTCTTTTCTTAAATATTTGTGCAATGGAAAACTTGAAAGAAGTTGATTTCCTTTTTACTTGCGAAGGTTGATCTCCGGATTACCACTTGCAATTCCAAGTAAAATAGAAAATCTGGCACACCCACATAAAAGAAATGTTGATGCACGCTTCAGGGCCCGCCAGGGCGCGAAAGGGTCGGACCCGACGGACTCCCACGTTCCGCCGACCCCGGTAGCCGCCCCAGCAGGCGCCACGGAGCGCGTTCCATCAGGGCACTCTTGGTCCCACTTTCCTGTCATTGTATATTATCTTATTACAACTTCATACTAGTTAGTATTCTCCGCTGGATTGTACCTACTATATCCAAAGTAAAATGTGAACTCCCCATTAATTCAACTCAATGTCAAATACCTTTCTATAGGTACATATTGCATTCCCATAAACCATGTTTCAATGATTTTGCTGACCAAAGACACACAAATATTTCAGAGAGAGATTTATATCCGCCATCAACACATACGGGAAAGAAAACCACCTACACATGGATAAATCCATAGATCGAACTCTTGGTAGATGAGTGTAGAATCGATCTCTCAACCACAAGGCTAACTTTAGCCTATATTATGATTATGCACGCGCGCGTTAGAACAAAGAACACAGAAGAGAAAAGGATGGAGAGAAATCTTTTGCCACAGTCGGCCTCCCAAACAACCTACACGGGAAAGTGATGCGGATTCCATCCATGTCACCTGTCTAGAAGGGTATAAGGAGTCACCAGGTATCCCCTCGGCCGACCGGTCCCATCAAAGGGATATCAGCGAGTGAAGGGACAACAATATTGGAGCCACGTGGCCGACAGCAGGATCGAGGGGTTGGGCCCATGCCCCTACCCCCATAGTATATACCCTTGTAGTGGGGGGAAGCATCATTGGCATCGACGGGGGATCTTTCCCTTCTTTCTATCCCTTTACCTCCAAGTCCCCCCACTTGCATGCTTCAATCATAGAGCACCGAGTGCAACGCTACCCCTCCCCTTTTCTCCTCTCTAAGAAATATGCTGGTAGCAATTTGGGAAATGGGGACCTTCCTCTACTGATATCTTCCATTGCTCACTTTGCTGCTTTTCATATGGTGATCTAAACCGCTCATCAAATTGTCTTTTCTCTTACCAAAAAAAAGAAGAGGTCATGTGGGTCTGTCATCTTCTTTTTTTTCTTTTTTCTTTTTTTTTTTTTTTCTAGATTAGGTCAGTGGTACATTACATGTGGGATAACCTACTTGCCCCGGGGATCAAATCAATCTGTTTTATGATTGATTTTGATGGTTGAGATCAACTATTGGTTGGGGAGTCTTGTGGGCGCTTTCTAGTTGCTTAATTTGCTCTGTTTCTCACCCTGTGGAGATCTAAACTGCTTATCAGGTAATGTTTTCCACAAATAGACCACAATGACCTCCATGCTATTCATATAAAATCGAAACTTTTTATATATTTTGTGTTGATGTTGGAAATCAAAATATTGAAGGGATTATTTTTTTTGTGGTCCGTCAATGGTTGGGACTTGCTAAAGACATGAGAGTGTGTGATGATGATGACAATAATTTATGTGTATGTGTGTGCAGAGTTTACAGTAACAGTTACATCACTCGTAACTTCGGAAATGCAAGACTTTTACCCTCGTTAGTCGTTACACTACAGTAAATTGGAATCAATTGACTGCGTAAAATCTGGCACTTATCTACTTTATATTGCTGTTTTTGTACACCCTTTATTCATAAAATATAAAAATGTTATGATTTGGACAGTTTTTGAGTTGCCGTAACTACATCTCTTCCTATTGGATAGTTCGCATTTTTTTTTTTTTTACACAAATAGGTCATAAATGTAGAAAACATAAAGTCAGTATATTTTCACTAATAAATCATATTGATTTATAAAGAGGAAACTTTCCAATAAACTGAAGCAGGAAGCCCATTCAAATAATTAAAACCAGAACCACTTTCCTAATATCCCTTTCTTATTTCTATCCTAATATCTCTTAACAACTTGCAATATCTCTAATAATAGGTAGATTTTCAAGCCCTTAAACGGTCCATTGTTGTCAAGGTATCACGTGGTCCCTATAGGTAGAGTGTCCCTAAGCTAGGTGGGAGAGACAGAGAACAAGGCTAGCATTTTCTCTTTTAGTTTTCAATGGACTTATCATGCTATGCATGACACATTTTCTTGTTGACAATGTAGACAGCCCATTTCCCGCACCAACCATTGACATCACACACATACCACCCCCTCTCTGTCTCGCTCTCATAGTTGCTTTCTAACGTGGACTTGTACACAGATATTCTACAGTCTATATAGTGCCAAGCAAATAAGAAAAAAAGAAAACTACTCTCATCAATAAAGAGAGCTTCTTCAGCAGTATTGGAGTGAGCATCCTAAATAGAGCTTGAATACTTTCCCTCTCTCTCCCTCTCTCTCTCTCTCTCTCAAACTCTTATCAAGATTTCTGGTGCGCCAAGTTTGTGAGCTACAAGTTTCGGATTATAGAAGTCTCAGGTGAAAATAGGAGCTTTTTGGAGTTGTATTGTGTAATGAAAGTGGTTTCCTATCTCGTTCCAAATCAAAGAGCTTTTTCATGAAATCGAGGAAAATTAGTTCAAAATTTCTCTTTGCGACATCACATAATTCTGAGCAGAACACATACATAGCTTTGAGGTATGTGATTTTTTTTAACACAGTTGATGTTGTGTCTATGAAACAATTATCTTTAAGTTTTTAGACCGCACTTTATCTTGCATAGTACATGAAGCCTCAATCCACCTACCTGGCAGCCTCAAATGTCAACCAAAAATTACATTATCATCGTTGTCATCGTCATCATTATAGTCATGGAGAACTTCCCAGCGATTTGATTTAGATGAGTATAAATCGATGGTGATCAAGATTGAAATGCTTTCACAGGTTCCTGTCAATTTGATGCCAACCTTCCTTACCAGACTAACCACATGAAAGTAAAAGATGAAGGAAAAAGAATAATATAAAATAATGAATGCAAAAAAAGACAGTAAATGTCCAAAATAGCTTTCTAAATCCAAATCACCATAAATCGATTTAATGCTACTAAGTTTTTTTGGGTATTTTTATTATTTTCGGTTATTATATTAAATTTAGGAATAACTTTTGTGGTACAACATATCTTGTTCCTTTCTCTGTGGTTTTGATTCTTATAAAGGGCACGTTAGTGTACTTTCATGAAAAATCAGTTCAGTGACTTCTTTCTCTTTCGCGAAAAAATAAAAAAAGAAAAAAAAAAAAAAAAACCTGATTGGAAATGCTTTTCTATGAAATTTTAAAGAAATTGGCTCGTTTTTGTGATTTTCCTTGCGGAAAAAGGGTCACACCTAGCGTGAGAGTCTTCTATTATGGAAAAACGATCAAGTCCGACTAGACAATACATCTCAAAAGCCTAAGTTGTTAGAAAGCGGCATCCCACATGTGCTTACCCACTCGATAGGTGTCAGCCCGTTTCTACTATTGGAATTTTCACCCCACATGTTCTTACCCACTCGACAAGTGTCTACAGACCATGGTTTAAAATCACGGTATCGGTTACAGTATCAATCGACCCCAAAAACCGATAAGATGTCGACACTGGTCTCTGTTCACAGTTTGTTGCAGCGTTAGTTTCCAAAAAAAAAATTTGATAATTTTTAAAAAATCTAAAATATTGTAAACTACCGAAAAAATAATATTTTTTTTCCATCAATAACAACTATAAATCAGAATATCAATCCTCCTAAGTCATAACTTATGATATTGCTGTCCTATGTCAAATTGCATAAATTTTATATGTATATACTAAAATAAGTTAAAATATCAAAAATTCTATGAAATGCAATCATAACTGTGACTTAAGATCTATCTATTAACGTTAAATTTAAGAAACTCAGCTTTTGCTCATTATTCAATAGATATATGCTAAGTTCAAAAGCCACATGCATCTTGAACACACTTGAAACAAATTTCAAGAACTATTTTGCAAATTTCTAAATGATTTCAATAAAAAAAATCTAATTTTTAAAACCTCAATTAGTAGATCTAACCTCAAAAAGTGTAGATAAAAGAGAATGAAATACCTTCACAACAAAAAGAGCATCAATCCACATTTCTAAGATAAATCTTTAGAACAAATTGCAAAAGATCATAATACTCGCCTTGGTAAAGTTGTATATGATTTTTCTAAATAAAATATGCAAAAAAAAAAAAAAAAAAGAACCTTTATGATGGCTTGGAAGTCAAATAGACCTGCAATTATAAATTCCAAAATGGAAACCAGCAACATAATTGCAGAATGAGTGATATAAGATGGGACTAAAATAAATCATAATATAATAACTGAATCCAATTAAACAATGGTCAAAGTCATTTAGCAGTCAAAATCCAAAGGCTGATTTCTCAATTGAACTCATTTGGAAACAACCTCTATCATATATAAGAATGTGTATGAAAGTAACTACATGCTTTTGTGTAATATATGATATTAAAATAGGCCATGTATTGGGACAGCATGTGTCCCATGCACATTATGGTAGATTTGGGCTGCTAGAGGGGCGTGGGCTATGCCCAAGTCTAAAATTGTAGCTCAAATTAAAATCGAACTAGGCTCAATCCAATTATTAAAATACCATCACATGGTATGGTCAAGTAAGGTCAAATCAAAACAATATATGGAGTCCACTTTTCAAAAATATGAAACGTTGGATTGATAAAAAAAAAAAAAAGTTATTAAAGCACTATTAATAATGGATTTAATAAATTTAACCATTACGTTAACGGGGCCCACTTTTGGCAATCCAAACTTTCTTTCAGATGTGAATTTTCTTGTTAAGTATATGAGGTTTTCTTCCAATCAAAACTTTATATACTATTAGATTTGACAAACACAGTACAATCACATTTTTCACATATATCCAATCCTAAAACCAAACTTTAATCCGATTGCCCTAAAATGTAGGGGCATTACAGTGTATTGTGGGAGGATTGTAATGATAATTTTGGCCCATGTATGCAAATTTCGATTTTATAAAAAAAAAAAATGTGATGGTTATGTAATTTAGTCATATTATTAAAATTGGTCCAACCCAAATAATGATTTTTCATTAAATTGATGACCTACATAATTCAAAACAATTTGGGTCTTTGCAAAGAAGATTGTAAATGTAACTATATATTTTATTAAGCCTTGTGTAATCATTTCTCATATATTTGTGTTTGTGCATTCTTGAAAGCCTTATATGACTTATATACGTTATTGGATTATGCCTTTCGTTAAGATGGAATGTTATACTTGAGAAGAAAGATCATGTGAAATTCAAAATGTAGGTGACATAATTTAAAGACATTCTATAGTATCTACACGACTTTTTCTATCAATAATATATGACAATATCGGCAGATGTGAAAATGGTTTTATGAAATTGAATGTAAAATTTATATAATTAGCTCTATGAGTAGAATTTCTTTAAAAAATAACATGTACAAGTGTTGTTTAGTTTCATGAGTTCCTCTATATAAAGATCATGAAAGGAATAAGATGCACAAAAGCAAACTCTAAAATAAAGAAAAAAATATGAAGGTATCGTATAAAAAGAAGATAAATAGAAAGTAAAATAGAGGAAATCAAGGGCTGGGAGCAGTGAGAAGGAAGTAGCAAAATGGGTGGAAAAAGGTAAGGCAGAAAGGACTTTCTGTTAGAGTTTTATGTCTTACATCTTATGGCATCACCAAACATCACCAAATAAGGTGATCATCAGGCGATATCAATGGATAAATGAAAAAAAGTTAAGAAAATAAAAAAATAAAGACGAAAACTTGGGGGAGGCCCTCACATGTCAATATGAGATATTTAGTCCCTCCACTATTGTTTACAAGTGTAAGGGGTTTTCCCTTTATAAATCTTTTTTTTTTTAACATCACACTATTGGTGGGGATGAAACAATGAAAACTAATCTAAGGATCAATCCCTAGGCTTTTCAGTGAAACATACTCAACCATTTCTTCTTCTTTTTTTTTTTTTTTTTTTCCTATGTGCTTCTTGTGTTTATATTTCTTGATCTTGTTCTCCCTTCTTTCTTTCTTAATAGATTTTGTCTTTACTAAATGCGCACAACATTAGAGTAATGTATGCAAAAAGAAAATCTATTTTTCTGAAGAACACAATCTTATTCATGAAAAATTGATAGGTGATAAATTGATAATAGAGATTTTGACTGGGAAATACACCTTGGAAGTTATTCTAACAGCAAAGCCCATGAAATCCAAGACTTCACCGTTGAGTGCCTTAACCCGAAACTCCTTTTTTTCACAAAGGGATTTCGACAAAAATATTATCAAGGGATTTTACAAAAATACACCCTAAACCCTGTTTTGATCGCTAAGTCCACAAATTATTTCAAACATCCACCGATTAAACAGACAAAATTGGATTATTGCAATGCATCATATTAGCATGTGACGCTTTGTGCGCTTTGAAGTTTCAAGAGAATAATTCATATTTTCTCAACAAAACCTTCTAAAATTATGAATTTCATATGCATATTTATGAAGTATCTTCCTTAAAAATATATGTTTTCGAAGAAATAGCCAAAAATTCATTCATTATTTAAATATGGGTATTGTTTATGTATCATATAGTTTTATTAAGAAAATTTGAGTATTGATCTATAACTTAAGAGAAGTGGTAAACGCTTGGGAAGGAAATTTGTCAGGCTTTTCATTAGGGCTCACTTTTTCAAAATCTAAATTGCATCAAATAAATATGCCCCTCTTATTGAGGGCATCACCAAATTTTACTCAAATAAAATTGAGATAATTAGTGAAAGGTCCCTAGAATTGAATCTATCCAGCCTCCAGTCTAAGAAAATTCTTTTTAAGGGCTCTGGTCTAAGTAGCTAGACTGTTTGCAGCCAGAGGTCCCTATATCCATACAGTCACATTTTTCAGGATAAATTTGCCCTTTGAACCGTTTCAGGCATAAATTTTGAAATTTCAAATTTCAAATCTTCCCTCCTCCATCCTTCATAAATCCTCTCAATCAATTTGACTTGATCCAGATTTCTGCACTTCATTTTCGTTGCAGAAAAGAGTAGTAGTCCAGTCGCCTGAGAAGAACTTGCAGAGGATTCTCGATTCCATTTGGAGTCCCCAAAATGCAAGAGTTTTGATCTCCGAACTTCTTGTTGCAACCGCTGGTTTTGATCATCTTGGAAGAAAGGCTTCGCTCAATTACAGATCACCGGACGAAATAAAGGACCGTTTGGGCTCTTGATTTGGAGGATCACCATCAAATGCCGTGCCGCCATTTTCGCCGGACCGGAGGAAGACCACCGCGCACCTCCGTCACTGCCTCCGTGCTATAGGCTAGAAAGGAAGGAACACAGCCTTCTTCCATCAGTTCTGGTTGCAGAAACAATACAGAACAGAACGAAGAAGAAGAAGGTTGGTTCTGTTCAGTGTTGGTTCTGACCTGACTTGCTACGGAAGCCCAATCCAAAGCCCAGACCTATCTCAAATTTATCTGAGATTTGTCAAATTTATCTGAGCTTTTGTCAAATTTATCTGAGTTTTTGTGAAATTTATCTGTCTTTTATCATACTTCTCTTTGTTTTTAGAAAATTTATCTGAGTTTTTTTTTAATTTATCTGAGTTTTTAGCAAATTTATTTACGTTTTTTGGAATCTATTTGCTTTTTTAAATTTTATTTGTGTCTTTTGAAATTTATTTGCGTTTTTTGAAATAAATTTAACTGAGTTTTGGCAAAAATACTTGAGTTTTTAGAAAAAATTTCAAAAATTTGGAAAATGATTTATTGGAGTTTGGCAAATGTTTTTGCGTTTTTGAATTTTATTTGCATATTTTCAAATTCATTTGCGTCTTTTGAAATTTATTTGAATTTTTTGAATTTTCTTTGGATCTTTTGAGATTTATTTGAGTCTTTTGAAATTTATTTACATTTTATGAAATTTATTACAATCTTTTTGAAAATTATTGGCATCTTTTTAAATTTATCTGTGTTCTTTTGAAATTTATTGCTTTATAAAAAAAATTTATTGCTTTTTTTGAAATTATTGCGTCTTTTTAAATTTATTTACGTTATTTTGAAATTTACTTAAGTGCTTTAGAATTTATTTGAAAATCTCATTAATGAGATTCCACTAATTGTGGGCAATTAAATGGCAGTTGGCCATTATTAATGGGATCTCCCACTAATCATGGGATATGATTTAAAGAAATGACAAATTTGACATTTTAGGTATGGGAATGTGTGTGAGGGACCTTTGGCTGCACGACTTTTTTTTGTGGACTGTTTGCATTAAAGTCACAAGTTGAGGGACCTCCAACCAAAGCCCCCAATAAAATTTAGGCTAGATTAATGGATTGATCATTTATATATATATAACGGAGGATCTTCAATTGCATCCATCCTTCACCATTTTTGGTGAGGGACACCCCTTCCATCCCCAAAAAGGGTGTCCCTCACCAAAAATGGTGAGGGCACTTGAATATTATCCATATATAACACATGGAAACAGTTGTAATTTTCAAATGCTTTATATTAATCACTAGTACTAATAGAAGAAAGCAAGAAGAAGATTATATCAATAAATAAACCGACTATTGTGCTGGGTCATTACTATATATGGGGCATGGTTCATGCCATATATACATGTGTGCCTTATTTAAAGCCCAAGCGTGGGTCTATCAAATCTAACGCATTGATTATGATTATCTTTTAGTTTGTCTTAGAAGAGATTTCTTCCAATGGAGAGTGTATGTAAAACGACACACTAGTTACTATTTTTAGCATCTTATTCTTATTTTACTTGCTTGTGTGGATGTGCATGCCTTAACGATTCTCTGGGTCCAACTCAATTCTCTAATTTTGGAAAGAGATCTATCATTTTTTCTCTCTTCAAAGCAGTTGCTGATGATAGCATGTTGATTAGCATGTTGATACAACATATAATAGAAATCAAATGCTTAAAAAGAACTGCATAGTGGAGCCCACCACTGAATTTGACTTCCTTCCCACATAAGCTATGGATGTTGATATCACTCTGATCAGACTTAGATTCACCGTTGGATTCCAATGATTTCTTCTCTCCTGTCACAGCAATGTCATAGCTTTAAAATGGAAAAAACACAAGGCTCAACTCATAATGGTTGTTTTCGTGTCATATCTTGTTTTGTGAAACTCATCTATTTTTTCTTAAAGCTTAAGAAAGTTTCTATTCCCATTAATCCCATTAGAGATGAGTGAATTAAAATACTCATTGGTTGGTTTCCTTGCAGAGGCAAAAAAGATGATGAGGTCCTTGTTTGATATGGAATTTAAGGTAAGCACTGTACATGTACCCTGTTTCCACAGTTTTGTTCACAAGTGGGATACCCATTCCATATTTCAAGGCACAATGAATAGGTGCCCCACAGTCACACCCAACTTTTTTTATTTTTTTATTTTTTTCAAGTTTTATTTCCTTTTTTCTCTTAGAAATTATGTTGGCTAAATGGTCTTATAGAGATCCGTAGAAAAATTGCCTTTGTCACCTCCACAGGAAGGTTATATAGAGTCTGCTTGTATGGAGACTCTCCATTTGTGATGTCCCAAGTTAAAACTTTTTGTGTACCGAATGTCCCTTTGATGGTTTCTCGGTTTCTGCAGGTTGGGATTTATGTTTCTTGAAAGTTTGGAAGGATGTTGAGGGCAATCAGCAGCAAGGCACTCAAATCAATCTGTTTGGTGGGTAAGTTGGATGGATTCTGTCCCCTCAAATGAATTAGATCCTCAATTAAATTTTGATGGAGTCACATGTGATTCGATCAAGTCATATCTATGTTGAGATCATGGGCTAAGAGCCATGGCTGTCTTCTAATCGTAAGCTGCGACATGGTGGTCACCAAGTGTGTTCTGCGATGTCTTGTCTGAAGGCTTGAAGGTGGCAGAGTCGGTATGACTCGGTTGAGTCGCATGCGACGTGAGCTAGTTGTATGGATCCTCGAGGTTACATGCATGTGCAATTGTGGATAGATCTGCCCTTTGTTCTTGTCCGTAGGTTTGTGCATGTATTTGCATCCATTGATCGTATGTGGATGTGGGTGTGTGGTTTGTTATGCATGCAACTGTAACCACCCTCTGCATGTTAATTATTATATATGTTCAGGTTTCCAAGTCCATAGGACCATGCAAATGGATTTTTTTTTTTTTTTTTCTTTTATTGAACTTGGTTGGGTTTGAACTTGCAGTGAGGTAAAAGCGAGACTATATATATTGCATGAAAGAAGCATTGAAGGGTTTAGGAAGTGGTGTCATGAGATTGATAGGAAGAAGATATTGTGAAGAGAGATGAAGTATATGAAAATTGGGACAAGGCCTGATACCTTCTACACAGAAGAAGCTACAAGGTATGGTAGATCATATTATGTGACATGTGACCCAACTGGGATATGTTGGCGGTTTTAGCAAGAGAATCTGTTTTCTTCATCAAAACTCATATGTTGGTAATCTTAGCAAAAGAGATTCTTTTTTCTTCATCAAGACTCATCTGATATTAATGCAGGTCAGTGTCCTCCGATGTACCCAGTGACCTCACTATTCAGATTAACACCACAAAGTATCTACTCCATAAGGTACTCTCTCTCTCTCTCTCTCTCTCTCTCTCTCTCTCTCTCTCTCTCTCTCTCTCTCTGTGCAGCCTGCAGGTGATCTGTTACGCGGCTACAGTAAAGAAAGTAGATTCAGGCCAAGTTGCTTGTGTAGGCTTGATCCTACTGTATATTTTGACAAGATGTGGTCCCAAGAATATGACTAGAGAAGTTTCTTTTTAGAGATGAGTAGAAGTGGAGTCTTGTGCTCTGCCCCAAAAGTAAAGTGGGCGGCCTATGGGCCCCAGAGGGGAAAGATGAGTGAGATGTCGAGGGGATCTGTTGGATAGGAAATGGGTGAAGTTTCAGCTTCAATCCAATCAGTATTTACTGAATGTCCTGAGAACATTATGTTATAAATCCGTTCATCCAATTCCAAGTAGATATTGGGCAATTACTAGGGGAAAGATTCACCTCATAAAATCTATTTGCCACTGGATTTTCCTTATGCAAAATTAAAATTTGCAAATTGTTAAAAGATTTGCCCCTATTTTCAATGATGGATATTGATAGAATGGGGGTGAAACTTAACCCACCTCCCATCCACAAGGTCTCTTCCCAACTCCACTCACTCCTACCTTATGTCCTTATAGAATGACAGAAGTCTTAGTCAATAAAGTCTGAAGGCTACATGTCCTCCCTTAGTACAATGTTTGGAATCTTGTGATTATATTAGAGCCATTTGTTTCCTATGTTTGATTTGAAAAAGTTTTTCATGTAATCCTTCACAAGGAATAACTAGTTACTCATTTTCTCCTTTCATTTCCTCCGAGAACCGCTATATTGCGCGCGTAATTTGTATGGAATCCATTGATCTAACTTTTATCTTTGTAACTGTAGTTTCCTCTTGTTCCCAAGTGTGGCCTCTTACAACGACTTTGCAATGATGAAGATGATATTGACAATACTTCAATAGAACTTCATGAGATTCCAGGAGGCGAAGAAGCATTTGAGCTATGTGCAAAATACTGTTATGGGATTATGATAAATCTAAGTGCCCATAATTTTGTACCAGCAATTTGCGCAGCAAAGTTCCTCAAAATGACCGAATCAGTGCATAAGGGTAATTTTGTATCAAAACTGGAAGCCTTCTTCAATTCATGTATCCTCCAGGGTTGGAAAGACTCAGTTGTTGCTCTACAGACTACGGTAAAACTTCCAGAGTGGTCGGAAAATGTAGGCATTGTTGGGCGGTGCATCGACTCAATTGTTGAGAAAATCCTCATACACCCCTCAAAGGTTAGTTGAAAATTTTCTATTTGGCAAAATGCTTATTAATATCTAATGCATATAGTTTACTCACTGAAGCCTCACTTTATGAGCTCTACTTTTCCATTCAATCCTAATTCAAGTCACATATTGCGATAGGCAGATCATAACCATGGCTGCAATTGTAGTGGAGTGTGTCCAAGTCTAGATCATTTAGTCATTGGAACATGAACCTTAAACTCTAAACCCATCATAATGGGATAAATGCCGGTCCACCTGATTGGTGGAGAGCATCTGATAAATGGTTTGTGTTTTGTTTTCACATGATACAGATAAAAATTTCTAATGGTTTAAGCAATAAAAAGAATGTCATACCCTTCTGTGTGATTCTTGAATGCTGCCCAACTGTGACAATATCTTGAATGCTGATATAATGAAAAGAATTGGATTTACATATTAAGTCTGACAAGATGGCCAAGGTTGGGATGGCATATCTAGGCTTGGGCCTCATGCAGGCCTTCCGTTAGATCTGACCTATGAACTTGACTGGATGACTAAACAGATTGATGTTCAGCAAGCTTACCCAATCCTATTACAGCCCTTGAAGTTTCAACCAGTAGGACTATTCTTGGGGCGGATCAGACTGGGCCAAAGATTGCACAAACCGAGCATGCTTTCTTTCCGCCAGGATTCAACCCACAGGTCTGGAACTTGGCCTCAAAGCCAGCCCATTTGCAGAACATGTATGCTCCATTATGCTAAAAATGTTGAACTGGGCCATTCACCCTACAAAATTTCAGACTAAGCCCAATTAACTTTTAGACGAGAAAATGAGACCCTGGTCCAGCACAAATACCTAAAGAAACAGCTCAAATCCAGCAAAATGTAGGTCCGGCTCAGGCTGGCCCAGCCCATGAACCCACTTATAAACCATTAGTTTGATCAGCAACAATGACATTAACATGCCTAACTAACCCATGCTAATAAAACTATCCCCCTGTATTTAGAGCTTTTTTTTTGGTAAAAGAAGATTATTGGGTAAAAATGTATTTACCACTTAAAAGTGTCCTTCAACATCTCTCAGCCAGTGACAGAGATTCCTTAGTGTCATACATAATAAGAGAAAAATCATCATATGATAAAACAGTTTGCCTCACTATGTTGAAGGTAATCATTATGCTAAAACTGATGATCTAACTCTTTCATCATTTGTTTAAGAATTCGCAAACTCGACACCCCTTGAGAGTTTTTGCCAAATTCATTCATAAGATTTTTAAGAAATTGTCATTCATCAAATGTGGAGATTTACAAGGGACCTCCCAATTGAAAATTTTCTCCTTGGAATCAACTACATACTGTTCATATGTAGTCCAGTTCATGAGACCTATCTAGATGCATGCCTATCAGTGGGTAGGGGGTGGAAAGGTCTCATCACAAAGAACACTTGCTAAAAAACTCAGCTCCATCAGTGGGTAGGGGGTGGAATTTTCTTCTTCTTCTTCATCTTTTTATTTTTTATTTTAATTTTTAATTTTTATTTTTGAGATTCAAGTTCAATCAAAGGTAAGTGAAGGAAGGATAATGGATGAGTGTCATATTAAACTTGGTGCAAATTCGCAAGGAGTGTTTGTCAGTGTGAGTGGGAAGATTGATGAAAGGTGGGCCTAAGTGGACCCTTGTGGTTGACCACATATGAACTGTATGTGGTCTGTTCCCAGGGAAAAACCAAAGCCATTAAAATACCCCCATTAGCAAAATATGGTTTTCCATCCTTTCCCCTGTGAAACTAAATCAAGCAATTTGATGCTTTCCTCTATTTCCCTGCCTAAGACCCTTAAGCCTTTTATCCCTTTTCAATTCATGACCTTGATAGAAGAACCCATCCTATTATTTCCTTGGAAATGAAGAAAAATCTTACAAAGCAAGCACAAAAGTCATGAGATTAGAAGAATCAATCATGTAATATAATTACACTTTGTCTAAATGTATCTTTACTTATAACTTTGTTAATACTTAGACTGAATTAAATTGTCCTCGTTATCATTGTCAAACATCATTATCTTCATTTATAACTTTGTTAATACTTAGACTGAATCAAATTCTCCTCGTTATCAAATTCTCCTCATTATCACTGTCAATATATTTGTTATAAGGAACATCATTATCACCATCATTGCTATTATTTCTGAAGGCTTGTTCAATCAATCTATAGTCAGACTTTGTGAGTTCTACTTTTTTACTCATTTTTTATTCTTATTACGTCTAGGTCACATGGTCCTTCACTTACACTAGACCAGGTTACACTGAGAAACGCCACCGTTCAGTCCCAAAGGACTGGTGGACAGAGGATGTCTCCTACCTCGACATAGACCTCTTTCGATGTATAATTGCTGCACTCCGTTCATCAAAGAAGCTCTCTCCCCCACTCATAGGTGAAGCACTACATGTTTATGCTTGTCGATGGCTGCCTGATGCATCAAAGGGGAGAATCCCTGAGAGCTCAATTGCTCAAAAGGAAGAAGATGTCATGAAGCAGCGGCGTGTGCTTGAATCTATCGTGAGCATGATCCCAACTGATCGGGAGTCGGTCTCCGGTGGGTTCCTTCTCAGGCTTCTTAAGGTTGCATGTCATCTCGAGGCCTCACTTTCCACAAAAGCTGAGCTAGTGAGGCGATCAGGCCGCCAATTAGCCGAGGCGACAGTAAACGAATTGCTAATTCCTTCGCAGTCATCTTCGAATGGACATTTTCACGACATCAATTTAGTAGGGGCAATATTAGAGAACTTTTTGGTGCAATTCCGACGACGTGCCTCCCATGAAAATGGTGATGCCATGCAGTCAATGATCAAAGTTGCAAAGCTCATTGATGGCTATTTGCAAGTAGTCGCCAGGGATATCAACATGCCAGCATCTAAGGTGGTAGCGCTCGCCGAGTCTTTACCAGAATTTGCTCGACCGCAGCACGATGAGCTTTATAAAGCCATCGACATTTATTTGAAGGTAAAAAGGTTTGGCCGCAAATATTTAATTTTAGTGGCATGTTTGATTAGGGGAATTCTTGACTAATGAAATTTCTGAATTCCCTTTTGTCGAAGTATTCTGAATTGCATCCATTTTTTCAGTTGAAAAAATTGAATTTTCTTTTACCCCAAATGTTTTAAAATTTTGGAATAGCAATGACTATTAGGTAGGGAAGCATTTGAGGAACTTGGGGCAGACCACTAGTAGCACTATTTGGAGTTCTCCCATCATTAATTTTTCATATTCTCCTAATCAAACAGATATTATTGTGGGAGCTCAGATCCATTAAGCAGCATAAAATCCCCTTGTGCAACCATAAAAACCAATAGGTGGGGCACAATATTGAACCCAAATTGTCGAAGGCGCATGATCTCTCTCTTCATGTTTAAGCATTGTGCCAAGTTTCACTTCAATCAAAGTAGGCTCATGCCCCACTGTCAGATTTATCATAACTAACTCGAACATGTGATCCACAGACGATTCACTCCATTTGTTTTTTATATTTTGAGAACATGTTTTTATCTGATGAATCAAACTGTCCTACTTACTATGGTTGAAATGACATCTGGCTCGCTAGTAAAAGAGGAGTAAAGGTGCATTTTGAGCAGTTTGGATCAATGAAGACAGACCAACCTTTTTGTTCAATCGCTGCCTGGATGCAATTTCTTTATGTGGATGTTCTTTTTCTGAGTGGAAATTGTAGTACCGATACCTGGCAGGGCTTCACCTCAAATCCAAACACTTATTTGACAGCAGATGCAGGAATTGAGGTTTAAAAGTTCTCAAAGCAGAGCTAGGAATGTAACTTATGTATGTGGAATGTCCATTACTATCTTAGATAATTTTCTCATATGGTTGAGAGTCTTGCTTTGATGAGCAGCTCCCAATCCTAACTTACTTCCACATTAGTTTTTCAAGTTTACATTTTCAACCTGATTGAGCCTCCACATCTCACACCATGTACCAATTTAACTTTTTTTTTTTGTTAAAATAATTGTTTCTTCCAGAATGTTGATATTTGAGATGATCATTTCTAATGCTACCATCAATAAAAACAGGAACATCCAGATCTAAGCAAGATAGACAAAAAGCGCCTTTGCCAGATGTTAGATTGCCGAAAGTTGTCTAAGGACATGTGCATGGATGCTTTAAGAAATGAACAACTTCCACTAAGAACACTAGTTCAAGTACTCTTCATGGAGCAAGAGAGAACTTCTAGAGTGGACAGCCCAAAATCAAGACATGAACATGTATTGGAAGCTCCAACCAAAGCAGCCCATACAGAAATAGAAGAGTCTGCAGCAGAACCCAGAGGCATGGGGAAGGAGATGAGAAAAGAATCCGGCATATTGCAACCACCGCCAATGTCTAGAAGAACAGGGAAGCAGGTAATGGAGGCAGAGAGGGGTAAGTGGATACAAAAGAAGAAAGATTAGATGTTGTTTTAGAGTCTAAGAAGATGGAAAGATGGAGAGAGCATGGAAAATTTGATCTATAGGGACAAAATAAAGATATGAATTGGTATGTATTCAGCAGAAAGGAGAAAAGTACCATTTGTTTTTGTGTCAGTGGAGGGGAACCTGTCATTTGTTATATGGTATTTTAGGAAAGGTTGATTCTTTGTAAGCTATGTGATGCAGTAACAAAGCATACAGTGAACTAATTCAATGTGAAAAACCTATGATAAGGTGATAATGGAGTCCCCTTTTTCAATACTTTGTTGTAATATTCATGTGCAAGCATGAAAAGAATATGAGAAAATGGGAGTGTTATAAAAACTTTTGAGGGAAATTAGTTTATTGGTAGTTGTCCATTAACGGAGGAAAATAGAATATGCAAAATATTGATAATGGACAAAAACAGAGGTGAACTGTTTTTTACTCCAAATATGCATATCAACACTATAAACAGTCACTGACATGAGACATGATCAGCCTAAAATATGCACAGTAAGTGATAAAGAGAAGGATGTTAAGTAAAATTCAAAGAATGGGATGAAGCACTTGTGATCTGATCTCAGGATCTAAGGATGTTCATAACAAACCTATGAATTCTCTACTTGCAAGTTTTCATTAAGAATCACCCAAGCAAGCTCTCTAGTTTCTCTAATAGTAGCAAGATTGATTACAACAGGATAGCAGACAGAGAAAAAAGTAGAAACTGAGTACACACTGAGTACACCTACAATTTCTAACAGAACCTACAATTTTTCCACCACTACTGAACACTCTTCTTAATGCAAAAGAACTTTGTAAAGATATGCTCCAAATAAAAGAAGGCATAAAAGTTGATGGAAACCAGTGCCCTACGTGGGTAGTTCTCCTGAGTTTATATAGGTATTGAGATGTGCAAGTAAGGATGTTTTTTTTTTTTTTTTCCTCAAAAGAAACAGAGGATGTTTACATCGATGATGTTAATTTACAACACATTATCTTCCTCGATTGGATTGATTTATGAGGTTTTTTTTTTTTTTTTTTTTTTGGTATATATCCCCTTAAGGTTTGTAGGATTTGTAAATAGGCCCATGTCTTTTCTTTTTAATATCTTTCATGTCCCTACAATCAATATTCCTAACAAGAATTGATAGCCACCTTGAGATTTGTGTAGGATTTTTATATGAATGACAACTTTGCCCTTACATCCATTAAACAAAAATTAGTATATTATTATCTACCAAAAGACCATTATTTTATCTCAAGTCCAAATGGTTTCTCTCAATAACTCTCTCATGCACATGACCAGGGGTGAACCCAAATATGAGGGCCTGGGGATTGAAGCCCCCCACCCATATCTGAGAAAAGTTTAAAATTGCCCCCTGCAAATTGTAAAAATTAATATGTTTTTTTCTTATATTTACCCATTCCTCCAATATTTCTTTTACATAGAGCCAAACACCACCCTCTAGCAAATTCTAGAAATTAATATATCTTTTTTTTTTTTTACATTTGCCCGTTCCCCCAATATTTCTTTTACACCCCCTGGATACGCATGAAGCATAATCATGTATATAAAACTTTAATCAATCCAATGGTAGGTCATGTATGAATTGGATAAATCATAATCGGTTATAAGTACAGTTGTTAATTGTCAATTTTGAATGAATGAAATGAGCCATGTATTGATTAGAAAAATAAGTTTATGTAGGGTTATTTTCTCCCACTAAGTGTAATTGTTAATGTTCCATGCATTATAAAAAAAAAAAAAAATTGAGTCGAAGCCTTTGAAATTATGCATATAAGGTCAAAAGATATGAACAGAAGTGTCATTTCACTCTAAAAACCCACGGTGGTTGGAATACTGTTGATTATGGGGCTACGGAAGGTATTAAAATGAAAGTACAGGGGCCTATTTGCAAATACTAAAACCTCATGGGCCTATTTACAAATCCTACAAACCTTAGGAAAGTATATACCAAAAGCTCTTGATTTATTGGATCTTGCTTGCGTGATTGAAAGCCAACATCTTCCTTTTTTTTTTTTTTTTCTTTTTTGGCTGCTGATGGAGGATTCCCAACCCTTTGGGCTGGACTATTCCCTTCGGGCCCAGAGAGAAGCAGGGTAAAACCCCTGTGGCCCCTAGGTGGTAGCACAAGTGGACTCAACCTTCAGGTTCCTGCAGAGGGGGGAAAAGCCAACATCTTCCTTGATTGGCTTGATTGATTGTATTCTAACTGACTTGTTTAATTGCCAACATATTCCTTGATTGGGGCTTTGATTGATTGGATCTTGATCGACTTGAATGATTAAGTAATTTCATAATCAAGGGATGTTTCCTTAACCTGCCCCGGCAAACTAATATGAGGCCGACATTAGCTTGATCAATAATTCACGCAATCTTGTCATGGCTAACCCAGTAGTGAAAATATTGGCAATTTGACACTTCATGGGAACAAACAGAATCCACACATCACCCATTAGAACAATGCTCGTGAATAAAATCGTCGTCAATCTGAACGTGCATGGTGCAGGGATGAAAAATTGGATTAGTTGCCATACAAGTAGCACTAATGTATACACAATGAATATCACTGTTGGATAAGAGAAAAATTGAATCCAAAGAAGCTTCATAGCATTAGTTGCCATTTACATTACACCTCCATGAAATTAAATTGGGTCCCAAGAAAGCACAATAACCACTTGTTCAGCAATAATCATCTTAGATTGCACGCCAAATCAAAGTCAAAAAAGGCAATAAGCCCATTAGAGGACCATCTGATCAGAAAGGACTGTCCATGATCTAGGGTATCCTAAAAATATCTCAATTTTTTCTCCTTAACATATCTCAAAGTTTTCTTAGTGGTAGCAAAACGAGTAGGATGTGGGTGTCTGAATTAATTGAGAAATCCGATTAGCAGGATTTTTTTAAAATTGGTTATGGTACATTGTATTAAGGGAAACCAGAATGATACGATGGCCCCAAAAGAGGGAAAGGGCAAAAGATCCAAGAGTAATACACCAAGGAGAAATACAAAGAAAAAAATAGCCAACACCAAGGAGCATAACAACAAACTACATGGTAAGAGCTAGCAAATCACAATACCTATCCACCCCTTGCTTAAGAGTATATTGAAACAAGGAATTACTATTTGGGCCTATCCCCCGAGTGCCACCATTACAATATGTCATCTTTCCTTTTTGTAATTCCAAGGAAGCTTGAGAGTGTGTAATTAGCTGGCATCACATTTTATATAGATGGTGCTCGGGGATCGAAACGGTATTTCCCTATTTCGTTAAAAAAGGGGATTTGAACTCCTTGCTTAACTAGCGAGTATGCGAAAGTGTTGGCCTCCCTTCTGACATGATGAAAAATACTGAAGACGATAAAGCTCTAATCTCGTTCTAATAAAACGAAAATCTCCAAGGAGGCACCACTAAAGATGTCACCCATGAAATGGCATTAAGAGAATCATTTTCCACTAACCATGATTGAAAAAGATGAGACATACATCCAAATAGCATGTAAGATGGTTAAAATCTCCCCCTCATTCGGCTCTATACATCCCACATGCTTGGAAAATGTTGCCAATACAATTCCTTCACTATTTCAAAGCACTCCACTGATACGCGCCAGCCTAGGCTGTCCCCTTGTCGTCCCATTCACATTAAATTTTAACTCACTTACTAACGGAGAAGCCCAAAATAGTTTTTTTTTTTTTTTTTTCCTCACCTTAAGCCCACAAAGTAAGGAAGCCTCCCAATTATGCAACACACCCTCTACCCTTACACTGTCAAATTTAGTTTTGAAGGAGGCCCACTTGGCAATTCACACCACTACCAACTAAGATATATCTCCCTCCAATGACGAGGATCCATTGAAAAGTCTATCATTCCTCTCCTTCCATATTGACCATAAAATAACGAAAGGGATAAATCTCACATAGAATCAATCCACGCCTAGAGATAGAAGAATATCTCCATGCTTCAAACAAACCCAGGTTGCTTCATATAACACCACACCTCCGAAGAAGACTTCAATACAAGGAATGAGATCAGAACTTGCAATGGATAAACAAATGGTCAATTGACTTCCTCTCCTTCCCACACAAAACACATAAATTTGAAATAGCCTCCAAAACTAGCCCTCTCCTCCTAAGATTGTTCACCCTTGAGATCTTTCCTGAGACTATGAGCGAAGCAAAGGCCTCCACTCTAGGAAGAGCCAAGCCTATCTACAAATGTGAAACCAGAACTCTAACAGCAACGGGGCCCTCCAACTCACTATAGAAAGATAATACAAAAAAAAAAAAAAAAAAGGATACCAGAAGGGCAAGGCTTCCAAATACGAGAGTCAATTAGACCCCTGCAAATAAAAATGTCAGAAAGAAGACTAATCATAGACTCATACACCTACTCCTCGTATAGACGCAAGGCCCTTCTAAAAGAGACGGCCTAAGATCAAAAAACCCCTTCACCCACATAAGAATATTAATATTTAACTAAACTTACTTATTTTCCACCAACCTAAACAACGTAGGGAAAGATTAGCAAGATATTGAAGATATGGCTTGTTAAAGTGAGGTATTGTAAAATAATGGAGTATCATTAGTAATAGATAGCTTGGTTCCAAGAGAGATTGGCAATGTGCAGGCATAGGCCCCTGTAAGACTCAATATGTGAGGCCCCACCTTTGGTGGGCCCTCATTTTGAATTTGAATACTATTAGTTATGATAATATAGCATAATTATACTAATTAATAGGGGTTAGTAAGGGTAAATAGATATTTTCCTAAGTATTAGTCTATTTTATAGGATTTAGGCCTATTGTGTATTTTATAGATTTGTAGAGTGTCTTTTTATAATTTTTGTAGGGTTTTAAGTGTTGAGGCCCTTGCTAGTAAATAGGTTTTTATATAGGGGGGTTTTCCACACTTGAGAACTTTCTAGAATTTCCCCCATATGACCTAAATGCCCATGTCCTTATCCACATTCCTATGCAATCAAAATGACCATTTTGGTAATTATCTCAAAAGCCCTAGACTATATAACCTAAACTATTGCATTGGGAAATGAACCCTAAATTCACCCTCATTTATCCTTAATTTACCCCTCATTTCACAAACCCTAGCTAAAATCCCTAAGTCCAAAACCCTAATTGCAAGAAGAAGGAGGAGCCATCTTCTACCTCTCTTATCAATCTCTTTCTCTTCTACCAATCAAGGCAAGTGCAATATACTCACTTAGCATAGAATGCATGATTTTTATAATTGATTCTATATTTCCATTTCAATTATGCTAGAAATGAGTAGATCTACCTTTGAGCTTGTTTTTATGGTTTTTGGCCATTGATGGATGAGTTTATCTCATTTGGAAGATCAATGGTCCGGATGGATTGATGGATATTTGGATATTGAAGTAAATTGTTGTTTTACATGTTTATGTGGTGAATGGTGTGGATTGGAGATGGTTTGGGTGCAAATTGAAGTGTTTGCTACAGTCCCAGCATAGAACACAGTTATGCACAGTCGATACACTAATTGGTAGGATTGATGAGATAAAAATTTATTTTCATATGCTATGATTTGAGGAATTGATTCTTTATATATGGTGGGTTTTTAAGCAATGTTTTCATAATCCAATAATGGCAAACCAGCAAGAAAATCCACACAGAAACTAGGATTTCTGGCTTCTGCACGTTTTGGGCATGTTTTGGTCGATTGAAGTTGTGGGACACCATGGCCCACTTGATGATTAATCTGATCCATAGATCTGCTCGTGGATCCAGGGGCGACCCTGATGGTGGTGGACCCGTGCGAAGTGGTCCCCATCTGGCCCACCATCTAAAGGTTCTAAACAGTGGAGGCGTGAGTCACTTGGAGTGATTTTCTTTTTATTTAATCTGGTTGTGGGGCCCAGGTGGGCCACCGATTGCAGATCCGACCCTACATCTTGTAATAGGGCCCTGGGCAACCTTAATTGTGAGGTCTGATCTGGGCTTGGGTCAGTGCAGCCCACGATCTTATGTAACACAATGTTCCATACGAGACTAGTTCTCTGTTTGCAGAGAGTTCTGTTGCAGAACGTGTAGTGTGGGAAAAAGAAGAAGATGGGTGGTCCAGTAGTATGAGGGAGCATGTGAAAATCTAAGCCACTTGCTTTTGTGTAGTTGGCTGGCATTTTTTTTCTCTTTTTACAAACGTATGTTAAGTTAGAAAGAGGATATCTTGAGTGTTTTGTGAGTGCATAGAAAGTGTGGTCACCATCCATGTTACATAACTTTAACTTTACACTTGCCCTTTTTGTTTCTAGTAAGTGGGAATAAAATAAAGGAAAAAGGGTGATGACCTGATGACCCCTAACCTATTAACTTATGACTTTTGATGTTTGACCCCATTAGCTTTAGGAATTAGAATAGAACCCTATAGTTTTTAATGAACACAAATTAGACCCTTAAGCCTTTAATGAACCCCATTAGATCTTTAAATTATTTTGAGTGTAGAAAAAAGTATTGGGTTAGTCTTCAGGTTCTCTAGAATTATCAATTAAGATTTTTATGTATCATTAATTGTTTCGTTATTTTTAAATGGTGTCCTTGATTATCAATGTGCTAGACTAAGGTTTGATTTCTCTATTATTATTGTTCTTCTTTAATTATCTTGAAATTTTATTTAGTTCCTTCTTTATATGTTAAATTATATTGTTGTACCCTATTAATTGGATAAACTATACTCATTGACCATCCAAATGAATTTCCATCTATGTGCCAAGTACGAGTCAATGGTGTGGCTCAACCTTGACTCGTGGGGACCACCAAATAGAGTTTAGGGATTTGAATTATCAGTAATTCGACCCTTAAACGTAGTCAAAGATGCCCGTAACTTCAGGAGCACCAAACGCAGTATCTTTTGGCATCTGAGGCTCCAGTTAAGGATCAAATTAACTGATATGGCCCTGGACCTGAAAGTGGACCATTACTTAGGATTGGACCTTTGATATCCCCTTTGATTCGATTACTGTGAGTTTATTTCACTACTATCACTCTCATATCCGTGTTCTTGCTTAATTCTATTAATGTAAGTGGAAAATGGAGGACCTGAACCTAGGATTACTTAGAGGTGACCTGGTGATGTGATTGGTGATCAATAACCCGTGTCTGTGTCTAGGCGGGCCCTCATACGGCCTAAGTTGGAATGTATGATACCCTAGGTGAAGAGGTTTGATTAGGTTGGACTTGCGATTCATTATGGATGAGAATTGACTGACTGGTATTGGATTGAGATTGTGATCTCTCCCGGACTGTTTAGACTAAGGCCATGGCTTGATGGGCCTTAGTATAGATCCAATGATTTGGACTGTATTCCATGGTATTGTACTTGGACCTCTTAGGGACATGTTAGGACCTTGCTCGTGCAAGGCAAGCCTAGACAGACACAGACCTGTATTTGATTCCTTGAGTCGGCACTAACATTCACTCAGTTGTTCTAAGCTCAGCCTGTTGACTGATCATCACTGGTAGGAGCTATTTGAGTGTTGAGTGATGAGCTATGTTTTAGACGGACGGTGCGATACCGATCCAGTCTCCCGAGTGATGAGTGTTTGAGATTGATGAGTGATTTGCGGGGTTAGTTATCCCCAGCACTGGTGAGATTTCCCCACCGCGACTGTGTTCAGTATGGGAGGGCCGCGGCATAATATCCCGCGGTATCCAGCTTGTGTGAATGTGCCATATTGTATAGATAGATTGACTTATCTTATCCTTCTGACTCTAAATGTTTATCTTGCTCAATTGCCTAGTATTTGTACCTTGGATATTCTTATTGATCTTATTACTGTCTCTATTCCTTTGATGCATACATCCTATGTTATTTGTATACTGCAACTTGCCAGATCCTTGGATCTGACCCATTCTTGGTGCTTAGGTGATGACCCCGATTATGAGGACGACGCGCTCGTCGAGGCGCCCATAGTTGGAGACTATGGATGGGGACCAGCCGACCAGGGGGTCGAGCTGGAGGATGGAGCGCCTGTACCGGGGGATTGAGTGATTATCTTTTTTTGGGTTGAGTGTTTTCTTATGTTGTGAGCAGGGAGTTAGACTGATATGTTATAAATATGTTCTTAATTATACCTTGAGATTTAGGCTGGACTTCAGCCCTGCTACACTTGATACATTTCTATGATACCTTATGCTTTCGCTTTACTCATTACACTTCCGTAAATTTAACCATTGATTATATGTCGGTCAAAAAGTTTTAAATTGGACCTCACTGCGGACCTACGATCTTGGAAGTTCCCGGGTTTTTCGGGAAGTAGCGCGCCAAATTCGGGTACCTTGACGGTCTTCTCGGTATCCGGAATTGGGGCGTTACAATTTTATGGTATCAGAGCGGGCAAGTCTCTAGGAAATAAAACACACTAGAAACTTTAGGACGTAGTGAGGATTTCGGTGTCGGGATACGTGTAAGGACGATGGATTTGGGTAGAACCAGTGTAGTCCTAGGTGTTGGATTCGAATTAACACAATTTCCTTCTCTTGACAGATGTCGGGAAGCGAGGCACCACCCGGAGCACTAGCAGTCGGCGATGAGTCCGACCACGAGCGCCGCTTTGAGAGGTTTCTACAGGCCTTCCTTGTCTCGCAAGAGGCCCAGGCTACCGCACACCAGCAGCAGGCGGAGGACTTTGCGCAGTTTCAGACGCAGGTCCTAGAGGTGGTAGAGAGAGTGGCCCAGCCAGCTCCTATGGAGGTACCTATTCGGGAGGCAGACCCGAATGTCATATTCGAGAAGTTCCTCAAGAGAGGACCGCCAGAGTTTACTGGCACGGAGGACCCCATGGTTGCAGACGATTGGATTGTTCGTATGGAGAAGATCTTTAGGGTCTTCGAGTGCTCTGGACGCCAGAGGGTGCAGTTGGCAGCATATATGTTCCGCGGCGTGGCTGAGGATTGGTGGAGGATCATGCAGCGACCTTATGAGGCGATAGGAGATGAGGTGGCTTGGACTGTCTTCAAGACAGATTTCCTCAAGAAGTTTATTCCAGCTCATGTCAGGGAGCGTAAGCTCAAGGAGTTCCAGACTCTTGTCCAGGGCAGTATGACAGTTTATCAGTACGAGCTCCGTTTCACTCAGCTGTCCCGCTTCGCAGAGGCACTGCTTACGTCTGAGGCCGAGAGGATCCGACGGTTTGTCGACGGACTTAGGGAGGACATCCAGCTGGGTATGTCTTGTATCGAGCTACCTACCTACGAGGAGGCCTTGAGGAGAGCTTACTGGGCAGAGGAGCGTCTTCAGCGGTTGGAGACTACTCATCAGCAGAAACTGTTCCGGACCGCCCCGATCAGACAGCAGCCCGTGATCATACCGCAGCAGCCGTTCCGGAGGCAGAGGCCAGCAGGCTAGAGGGGGCAGTATCATCATCATCAACAGCAGCAGCAGTATCGCGGGCCTAAAGTATGCTTCGATTGCGGTGAGCAGGGGCACATATCTAGGCACTGCCCATTCCGTGAGCAGCAGCCCCCGATGCTTCAGCTTCCAGCACCTCCGAGAGCTCTAGCTCCAGCCCCAGCGGTTCAGCCAGCGCTTCAGGTTGCATTAGCACCCCAGCCGCAGTACCGTGCACAGCAGCAGGCACGCGCACCTCAGCACCCCCGAGGGCAGCAGCACCATCGAGGACGTCATCAGAGGCACCATGGCCAGCAGCGCCAACAGCAGAGACCCCAGGCCGCGGGTCGAGCATTTGCACTCACGCACGAGGACGCCGAGGCTGCAGGCAATGTGGTGGAAGGTACTCTTTCTATTAGTGATCATCTTGCTAAAGTATTGTTTGATTCTGGAGCGACACATTCGTATGTGTCGTCAACTTTTGCTTTAGTCCTTGGCGGGGTAGGAGAGGAGATGCCTTGTACGTTAGTTGTGTCTACGCCCGTGGGTAGGAGCGTAATGTGTCAGACTTACCACCCCAAATGCAGAGTGCAGATTGGGGAGTGCACTTTGTTTGCAGATTTGATCGTACTACCCATGCATGACTTCGACGTTATCTTGGGGATGGATTGGTTGGCCAGATACCGAGCGATGATGGACTGTTTCGAGAAGACAGTCAGACTCTCCATTGACGGATCAGACACCACGATCGAATTCATAGGCGAGAGGAGACCGCCCAGCACTCGGATGATTTCAGCACTGAAGGCCGAGAGATTGATGAAGGCAGGTTGCGAAGGCTACATTGCATTCGTCTCAGAGGACAAACCAACCAAAGAAGTAGAGGAGATCCCGGTTGTCTGCGAGTTCCCCGATGTGTTTCCCGACGAGATCCCGGGATTGCCTCCAGTCAGAGAGATAGACTTCACCATCGAGCTTGCACCAGGCACAGCACCAATTTCAAAGGCTCCTTATCGCATGGCTCCAGCAGAGTTACGAGAGTTGAAGACTCAATTGGAGGAGTTGCTAGCCAAAGGCTTCATCAGACCGAGCATGTCACCGTGGGGTGCACCGGTGCTTTTCGTGAAGAAGAAAGATGGATCGATGAGGATGTGCATCGACTACCGGCAATTGAACCAGGCAACAGTGAAGAACAAGTACCCTCTTCCACGGATCGACGAGCTATTCGACCAGCTTCAGGGTGCTCAATATTTTTCGAAGATAGATTTGAGATCGGGATACCATCAGTTGCGAGTCAGAGAGCAAGATGTGCAGAAGACAGCGTTCCGTACACGCTATGGGCACTACGAGTTCTTGGTGATGCCGTTCGGATTGACGAATGCGCCAGCAGTGTTCATGTCCCTGATGAACAAGATCTTCGCTCCGTATCTCGACTGTTTCACAGTTGTGTTCATCGACGACGTGTTGGTCTATTCCAAGTCCAAAGAAGAGCACGAGCAACATTTGAGGACGTCTCTACAGTTGTTACGGGACAACCAGTTGTACGCGAAGCTTAGCAAGTGCGAGTTCTGGTTAGAGCAAGTGGTCTTCCTCGGACATATCATCTCCAAAGACGGACTAGCAGTGGATCCAGCAAAGATTGAAGCAGTGGTGAACTGGGAGAGACCGAAGAATGTCACGGAGATTCGAAGTTTTCTTGGTTTAGCAGGCTACTACCGCAGATTCGTCAAGAACTTCTCTACGATTTCAGCGCCTTTAACCAAACTGACGAGGAAGGATGTACCGTTCGTATGGTCAGATGCTTGCGAAGACAGCTTCCAAGAGCTGAAAGAGAGACTGACGACAGCACCGATCTTGTCTTTACCTTCCGGGAGTGGTGGATTCGTTGTCTTCACCGACGCTTCAGGGACAGGCCTAGGATGTGTTCTGATGCAGGAAGGGAAAGTCATCGCCTATGGATCACGCCAACTGAAAGAGCACGAGAAAAAGTATGCTACACACGACTTGGAGCTAGCAGCAGTCGTTTTTGCGTTGAAGATGTGGCGGCACTACCTCTACGGGGAGAAGTTCGAAGTACATTCGGACCACCGCAGCTTACAGTACCTGTTCACCCAGAATGACCTTAACAATCGACAGAGGCGATGGATGGAGTACATCAAGGATTACGACTTCCCTATCAAATACCATCCGGGTAAGGCGAATGTCGTGGCAGACGCTTTGAGCAGGAAGACCGCCCTCGTTAGCTTTCTAGCAGCAGAGGGTGTGTGGATCGATGTCTTTAGGGACTTAGATGTCCAGTTTCAGTCGCTCAGTGACAGAGTTATGCTTGCTACCATGTCCGCATGGGAACCAGAGTTGCTTGGAAAGGTCAAGGACAGTCAACGCAACGATACAAAGCTTATCAGAGTGATCAAGCAAATTGACCAGATGCCAGAGTTCAGACTGATTGGTGGAGTGCTCTACTATCAGGACAGATTGTGCGTGCCAAATATTCAGGAGCTGAAGGACGAGATCCTAGCAGATGCGCATCACAGCAGATATTCGATTCACCCAGGCAGCACCAAGATGTACCAGAACCTGAGGAGCTATTACTGGTGGAACAACATGAAGAAAGAGATCGCAAGCTATGTCTCTAGATGCTTGACGTGCCAGCAAATCAAGGTCGAACACCAGAAGCCGCCAGGGCTACTACACCAACTCGATATACCCAAGTGGAAGTGGGAACACATTACCATGGACTTCATCGCAGGACTTCCGATCACCAGGAGACGCCATGATGGCATATGGGTTATCGTCGACCGACTGACTAAGTCAGCTCATTTCTTGCCAGTTTCGATGAGAGCAGGACTTGACGTCCTAGCTAAGTTGTACGTAGATGAGATTGTCTCTTTACACGGAGTTCCAGCATCGATCGTGTCAGACAGAGACCCCCGTTTCACTTCTCACTTCTGGGAGAGCCTACAGCAGGCTTTGGGCACCAAGTTGAGCTTCAGCACCGCCTACCATCCACAGACGGACGGACAGACTGAGCGCACCAACCAGACATTAGAGGACATGTTGAGGGCTTGTGCCTTGGATTACAAAGAGAACTGGGAAGACTGTCTACCACTTTGCGAGTTTGCCTACAATAACAGCTACCATTCGAGCATCAAGATGGCACCTTTTGAGGCTTTGTACGGCAGGAGATGCAAGACCCCAGTCTGTTGGGAAGAAGTTGGTGTCAGGAGTTTCCATGGACCATCCTTAGTCAGCGACACCAGCGAGAAGATCAGGCAGATAGTAGAGAATTTGAAGGTCAGCCGTAGCCGCCAGAAGAGTTATGCAGACAACAGGCGCAGACCTCTTGAGTTCCAGAAGGGAGACAAGGTGTTCTTAAAGGTTTCCCCAGCCAGAGGTACCCTTAGGTTTGGAGAGAAGGGTAAGCTAGCGCGAAGATACGTCGGGCCGTTTGAGATCAGGTCCAGGATCGGAGACGTTGCTTACAAGCTTCAACTACCGCCAGAATTGTCAGGAGTTCATGATGTCTTCCATGTCTCTATGCTAAAGAAGTACGTGGAGGACCCTACGCATATTCTTCATCATCAGCCACTCGATATTCAGCCAGACGCTACATACATCGCCAGACCAGTCGCTATCATCGACACCAAGGAGCAGGTACTCCGGACCCGAACCATTCATTGGGTGAAGGTTCAATGGGAGCACCACACTCCAGAAGAGGCTACGTGGGAGTTGCGCGACCAAGTAATGAAGGATTACCCACATCTTCTACCTCAGGTATGCTCTTACTTTGTTTTTACATTTGGGGACCAAATGTCCTAAAGGAGAGAGAGATGTGAGGCCCCACCTTTGGTGGGCCCTCATTTTGAATTTGAATACTATTAGTTATGATAATATAGCATAATTATACTAATTAATAGGGGTTAGTAAGGGTAAATAGATATTTTCCTAAGTATTAGTCTATTTTATAGGATTTAGGCCTATTGTGTATTTTATAGATTTGTAGAGTGTCTTTTTATAATTTTTGTAGGGTTTTAAGTGTTGAGGCCCTTGCTAGTAAATAGGTTTTTATATAGGGGGGTTTTCCACACTTGAGAACTTTCTAGAATTTCCCCCATATGACCTAAATGCCCATGTCCTTATCCACATTCCTATGCAATCAAAATGACCATTTTGGTAATTATCTCAAAAGCCCTAGACTATATAACCTAAACTATTGCATTGGGAAATGAACCCTAAATTCACCCTCATTTATCCTTAATTTACCCCTCATTTCACAAACCCTAGCTAAAATCCCTAAGTCCAAAACCCTAATTGCAAGAAGAAGGAGGAGCCATCTTCTACCTCTCTTATCAATCTCTTTCTCTTCTACCAATCAAGGCAAGTGCAATATACTCACTTAGCATAGAATGCATGATTTTTATAATTGATTCTATATTTCCATTTCAATTATGCTAGAAATGAGTAGATCTACCTTTGAGCTTGTTTTTATGGTTTTTGGCCATTGATGGATGAGTTTATCTCATTTGGAAGATCAATGGTCCGGATGGATTGATGGATATTTGGATATTGAAGTAAATTGTTGTTTTACATGTTTATGTGGTGAATGGTGTGGATTGGAGATGGTTTGGGTGCAAATTGAAGTGTTTGCTACAGTCCCAGCATAGAACACAGTTATGCACAGTCGATACACTAATTGGTAGGATTGATGAGATAAAAATTTATTTTCATATGCTATGATTTGAGGAATTGATTCTTTATATATGGTGGGTTTTTAAGCAATGTTTTCATAATCCAATAATGGCAAACCAGCAAGAAAATCCACACAGAAACTAGGATTTCTGGCTTCTGCACGTTTTGGGCATGTTTTGGTCGATTGAAGTTGTGGGACACCATGGCCCACTTGATGATTAATCTGATCCATAGATCTGCTCGTGGATCCAGGGGCGACCCTGATGGTGGTGGACCCGTGCGAAGTGGTCCCCATCTGGCCCACCATCTAAAGGTTCTAAACAGTGGAGGCGTGAGTCACTTGGAGTGATTTTCTTTTTATTTAATCTGGTTGTGGGGCCCAGGTGGGCCACCGATTGCAGATCCGACCCTACATCTTGTAATAGGGCCCTGGGCAACCTTAATTGTGAGGTCTGATCTGGGCTTGGGTCAGTGCAGCCCACGATCTTATGTAACACAATGTTCCATACGAGACTAGTTCTCTGTTTGCAGAGAGTTCTGTTGCAGAACGTGTAGTGTGGGAAAAAGAAGAAGATGGGTGGTCCAGTAGTATGAGGGAGCATGTGAAAATCTAAGCCACTTGCTTTTGTGTAGTTGGCTGGCATTTTTTTTCTCTTTTTACAAACGTATGTTAAGTTAGAAAGAGGATATCTTGAGTGTTTTGTGAGTGCATAGAAAGTGTGGTCACCATCCATGTTACATAACTTTAACTTTACACTTGCCCTTTTTGTTTCTAGTAAGTGGGAATAAAATAAAGGAAAAAGGGTGATGACCTGATGACCCCTAACCTATTAACTTATGACTTTTGATGTTTGACCCCATTAGCTTTAGGAATTAGAATAGAACCCTATAGTTTTTAATGAACACAAATTAGACCCTTAAGCCTTTAATGAACCCCATTAGATCTTTAAATTATTTTGAGTGTAGAAAAAAGTATTGGATTAGTCTTCAGGTTCTCTAGAATTATCAATTAAGATTTTTATGTATCATTAATTGTTTCGTTATTTTTAAATGGTGTCCTTGATTATCAATGTGCTAGACTAAGGTTTGATTTCTCTATTATTATTGTTCTTCTTTAATTATCTTGAAATTTTATTTAGTTCCTTCTTTATATGTTAAATTATATTGTTGTACCCTATTAATTGGATAAACTATACTCATTGACCATCCAAATGAATTTCCATCTATGTGCCAAGTACGAGTCAATGGTGTGGCTCAACCTTGACTCGTGGGGACCACCAAATAGAGTTTAGGGATTTGAATTATCAGTAATTCGACCCTTAAACGTAGTCAAAGATGCCCGTAACTTCAGGAGCACCAAACGCAGTATCTTTTGGCATCTGAGGCTCCAGTTAAGGATCAAATTAACTGATATGGCCCTGGACCTGAAAGTGGACCATTACTTAGGATTGGACCTTTGATATCCCCTTTGATTCGATTACTGTGAGTTTATTTCACTACTATCACTCTCATATCCGTGTTCTTGCTTAATTCTATTAATGTAAGTGGAAAATGGAGGACCTGAACCTAGGATTACTTAGAGGTGACCTGGTGATGTGATTGGTGATCAATAACCCGTGTCTGTGTCTAGGCGGGCCCTCATACGGCCTAAGTTGGAATGTATGATACCCTAGGTGAAGAGGTTTGATTAGGTTGGACTTGTGATTCATTATGGATGAGAATTGACTGACTGGTATTGGATTGAGATTGTGATCTCTCCCGGACTGTTTAGACTAAGGCCATGGCTTGATGGGCCTTAGTATAGATCCAATGATTTGGACTGTATTCCATGGTATTGTACTTGGACCTCTTAGGGACATGTTAGGACCTTGCTCGTGCAAGGCAAGCCTAGACAGACACAGACCTGTATTTGATTCCTTGAGTCGGCACTAACATTCACTCAGTTGTTCTAAGCTCAGCCTGTTGACTGATCATCACTGGTAGGAGCTATTTGAGTGTTGAGTGATGAGCTATGTTTTAGACGGACGGTGCGATACCGATCCAGTCTCCCGAGTGATGAGTGTTTGAGATTGATGAGTGATTTGCGGGGTTAGTTATCCCCAGCACTGGTGAGATTTCCCCACCGCGACTGTGTTCAGTATGGGAGGGCCGCGGCATAATATCCCGCGGTATCCAGCTTGTGTGAATGTGCCATATTGTATAGATAGATTGACTTATCTTATCCTTCTGACTCTAAATGTTTATCTTGCTCAATTGCCTAGTATTTGTACCTTGGATATTCTTATTGATCTTATTACTGTCTCTATTCCTTTGATGCATACATCCTATGTTATTTGTATACTGCAACTTGCCAGATCCTTGGATCTGACCCATTCTTGGTGCTTAGGTGATGACCCCGATTATGAGGACGACGCGCTCGTCGAGGCGCCCATAGTTGGAGACTATGGATGGGGACCAGCCGACCAGGGGGTCGAGCTGGAGGATGGAGCGCCTGTACCGGGGGATTGAGTGATTATCTTTTTTTGGGTTGAGTGTTTTCTTATGTTGTGAGCAGGGAGTTAGACTGATATGTTATAAATATGTTCTTAATTATACCTTGAGATTTAGGCTGGACTTCAGCCCTGCTACACTTGATACATTTCTATGATACCTTATGCTTTCGCTTTACTCATTACACTTCCGTAAATTTAACCATTGATTATATGTCGGTCAAAAAGTTTTAAATTGGACCTCACTGCGGACCTACGATCTTGGAAGTTCCCGGGTTTTTCGGGAAGTAGCGCGCCAAATTCGGGTACCTTGACGGTCTTCTCGGTATCCGGAATTGGGGCGTTACACAATATGTCCAAAATGGAGAGCATACTTAAGTTTGAGTGAGAATGAGGCCTTCATGAGTATGGGTTGCCTTTATAGCAATAATTAATGAAGGGAGATAAGGTCCCTCATGTCAAACATTTGATGAAGTTTGAGAATGTGAGTCTAAAAAGATCTTGATTATTACCATTCAAGATGATGTCATCAACATTTCATAAAAGAATTATGATATGCTTTGAAGAGCAACATATAAACATTGATGAGTCGGCCTTATTACAAATAGACTGAGTTGATAGATCCATTCACAAACCTTGGGATAAAAATATAACTTGGATTTAATCTCAACAACAAAGAGAATATTACTAAATAATTGAAGTAAATCATACCTCCAAAATCCATAGCTTTATCTATGGAATTTACAACTCTTGATCACTTCTTCGCTTCCAGAAGGTATGAGTGATGGAATCCCTGAAATGATTTTATGTGTCAAGAGTTACCTGTAGTGTTTCCTTCTTATTGGCTTTCCCATATGCATTTCTTCCATCAAGAGACACAAGCCATAATTATTTTCTTAATGGCAATGAATGATTTGAGAAGATCTCACATGGTAAGAAAAGAATTTCAAAAACCATTCATGCACTTGTCAATTCACTTGGAGAGAGTGAGAGTCCATTTAGTGTCTACATGGATCATACTAAATGGTATTCCAACAGTCTTCCACTTGGTCCTTGTGACCAAATGCATATTCCTTAATCTTTTTTACTAGAGGCTCAAATAGCAATTGATAGATCTATTCACAAACCTTAGGGTCAAAAATATAACTTGGATCTAATCTGAACAACAGATAGAATATTACTAAATAATTGAACTAAATTATACCTCTAGAATTCGTAGCTTTTATCTCCGGGATTTACAACTCTTGATCACTTCTTCTCTTTTGCAAGGTATGAGTGATGCTTCCTTGCAAGGATTTCAGGTGTCAAAAAGTTACCTATAGTGTTCCCTTTTAATAGGCTTTTCCATATGTATCTCTTCTGTCAAAAGACACAAGCCATAATTATTTCCTTAATGGCAATGAATGTTTTGAGAAGATTTCACACAATAAGAAAAAAATTCCAAAAACCATTCATGCACTAGTCAATTCACTTGAAGAGAGTGAGAGTCCATTGAGTGGTCATGTGGAGCACACTAAATGGTGTTCCAATAATCTCCCACTTGGTCCATGTGACCACATGCATATTCCTTGGGGTTTTTTTTTTCTTTTTTTTTTTCTTTTTTCAACTAGAGGCACTGATACCAATTGATAGATCTATTCACACACCTCAGGATAAAAAATATAAATTTGATCTAATATGAAAAACACAGAGAATATTGCTAAATAATTGAAGTAAATCATGTTGGATGGCACGCCCCATGAGCTGCCATTCCAACTAAACCCAATTCATGATAGAAGAGTAAAACTCAAGGTTTTAAGGTGTTAGGAGGGCATTCTAGCACAAGCCCATGAGGGTTGTACCAAGGTCCAACTAAACCCAATTCATGATAGAAGAGTAAAACTCAAGGTTTTAAGGTATTAGGAGGGCATTCTAGCACAAGCCCATGAGGGTTGTACCAAGGACCTAGCAATCCCTCCCCTCCACACACACCCCCCCCCCCCCCCCCCCCCGCCCCCGTTTTACACCCAACTGGGACTCAAACCCCTGACTTGGCGCTTTGATATCACTTGTTGGATCGCACACCCCCTGAGCTACCATTCTAACCAAAATCAATTGGTGATGGAAGAAACAACTCAAGGTTTTAAGGTGTTGTGAGGGCATTCGAATACAACCCCCAACATGGGCCAACAAGGGTTGTACCAAGAACCTAATTAGTTATACCTCAAGAATCCAAGACTTTTATCTCTGAGATTTACAGCTCTTGATCACTTCGTTTCTTTTGTAAGGTATGAGTGATGGTTCCTTGCAAGGCTTTAAGGTATCGAGAGTTACCCATGGTGTTTCCCTTTTATAGGCTTTCCCATATGCATCTCTTCTATTAAGAGACTAATTATTTCCTTAATAGTAGTGAATGTTTTGAGAAGATTTCACACAATAAGCAAAAGAATTCCATTAACCATTCATGCATTTGTTGAGAGAGGGAGAGTCCATTCAGTGGTCATGTGGACCACAATAAATGGTGTTCTAGCACAAGTTTCATGAGATTCAAACAGAAACGTCGAAACTGAAAAACCGGCCCTAGCAAAGGCTTAGGTCCCACTAATATCTCTATTAGATTTCAAAAAACAAATGATTAATCTAGCAATTAATCATAAACCAGATTAACAACAAGCAATCACACAAAAAGAAGAACATACAATGTATATGTGGAAAACCCTACTCAGGAAAAAACTACGGGCCTTATCGTCTAGGCCAACAAACAACCAAGCACTAAATAAATTGAAAGTTACAAGAAAGAACTCACAACCCTTTTCCAGTTGCTAACTCAACCTAAGGACTGCGCTATCTTGCCGACTACTCGTCGTACACCTTCGCCATGCTTGAACAGATCACCTTGAATGCCTCTTCAAGGTGAATTTCCTTCAGATGAGTAGAAAAAGAGAAAACTCCAATGCTTAGAACTTCAAGACAACAGACCAAAAGCTTTGGAGAAGAAAAGATTTCTCTGAATGGGTTTGGGTCAAGAGAGTAGTTCAAGAAGTGTTCCTCTAGAGATGTGTATGTGCTCAATATATAGCATAGAAGAGAGAAAATCACGTCAGGTCAAGAATTTTCTCAGCCCATACCGTCGCTCGAGTGCGTGAGGCTACTGTCTCAACTCGTGAAGCAAACTGCATGGGCCCGCTCGAGCGGATAGTGATGCGCGTGAAGCTGCTGTCTTGGCTTGTGAATCAACCTGCCTAGGTGCGCTCGAGCAAATAGTTCCGCGCTCAAGCGCGTAAAGTTGCTGGGTTGAAAAACTAGTCTCTTGGAACAATCCTTCTAACAATTACATTGAAAATCTTTTTTCTGGTTTTGTCCATAACCCAATGAATTAGCTAACAAACTCATAAGAGCTTATAGAAACCATGTCGACATAACTTGTTGTAAACCCTGTAAAGCCTTACGAAGTTTAGTAATTGTAGCTGTCCTTAGAAAAGTACTTACAAGAATAGCTTGATGAATTACAAGAAATTCTTTCAGATATTTGTTCTTGTTGTCCTTCGATTTTGTTCTTTGTGTAGTTATTATTTCATCAAAAGCAACCACATTTTCTAATTCTACATAACCATTTTCAACTAAATCTCATAAGTCTTGAGACAGGAAAAAGTTTTCAGTTTGATACTTCAAAACTCAAACATCTAACATTGAAAATCGGTGGCAATGACTGAAATCATTTTAGCAAATTACCATTGTTACAACTTTTTTAGAAAAAGGTACCATTGTTAGCCATAGTAGGAACTCAATTCTCTCGTAGACCTTTTGTTGAACAACTTGTGAGCAGGAAATTAGCTCCATTATAACGTGAGTAACCTTTTTCATTTTTTAGCTTTTGTTGGTACTCCTACAAACTACTTCTAAATACCATTCAGCCTAATCTTTGGTCAAACCTTGCAACCATCATCATCGTCATCATCAAAGCCCTATCCTAAATATGTTGGGTTCAACTACATGAATTATGTTTCTCTATTCTGATCTATCCTAAGTCATATCCTCGATAAGTTGCACAAAGATAGATTATACACCTATACAACAACACGATACAACCTATGAATTGGCACTCTATGATATTATCGAATTGAATTGTGAGGTGTTACAATCCATTAAAAAAATTTATTTCTCTAATAGTGGCTATACTAAGTAAAACACAACAATATAGACTAAGTAAAAGTAAAAGAGATAATTAGCGAAAGGTCCTTCATATAAGACTTGTAAGGCCTCCAGTCCATTAACTTTTCCTCTAAGGCCTATAGTCCATGCAGCTTGGACATATTCCGGTGAGAGGTCCCTGGACACGTCACCTCATGGAGAGAGGTCCCTAAACATGCCACCTCATACATTTTCATGGCTGATTTTTCCTTTTAATTGATTAGGCATAAAATTTTAAAACTTGAAGTTTTAAATCTTCCATTCTCTCTTTTCTTCCTCTTCTATCTGGACTTCTGCACGTGGATCTTCGTTGTAGGAACAGGAGAGAGATCGCTTTCGATCTCGAGAGGGCCACACTGATCAGATTTGTGTAGAAATCAGAAGTTGCTGACACTCGATAGACAAGTATTGGATCGGTTTTGAAGGCTACAGATGATCGGAGTAGATCTGGTCTCCATCACCATCGCCGGAAAAGGGTTCTTGATTCCGGATTGCAGACCGGATTTGAAGCGAAGAGGGCTGCCATCATCGCTGCCATCGTCACCGAAACCGAAAGAAGAACAGAGAAGATTCTTGTGTTTGTCGCACTTCCCTTCGCCGGAGAAGGAGCGGACCGCCGTGACGATCATCGCCGGAGACTCCGCTGTCCACTGCCGCAGCTGTTGCGCTGTGGTTGGAGAAGAAAGGAGCAGTGTTTTCATCGTTTCTAGTTACAGAAACCTAAGGAAGAAGAACCAATTCTGTTTGGGGAAGAATACCGATTTGGGTTTGGTTCCGAGTTGTGTTCGGGTCGGTTTGGGCGGGTTGGTTCCAGGTCTGGTTCGACCTGTCCTATTCCAGAAGTCCATCCCCATTCCAGACAAAATCAAATTTATCTAAGTTCTGTATTTTTTGTCACATTTATTTGAGTTTTGGACAAATCTATCTGAGTTTTTTGCTATATATCTGACTTTTGGAACAAATTTATTTGAATTCTGGACAAATTTGTCTAAGTTCTGCACAAATCTATTTCAGTTTTTGGCTATTTATCTGACTTCTGGAACAAATTTATCTGAGTTATGGACAAGTTTATCTGAGTTCTGAACAAATATATTTGATTTTTTGGCTATTTATCTGAGTTCTTGAACAAATCTATCTGAGTTTTTGGCAAATTTATTTCAGTTTTTTAAAAATATATGTGAGTTTCTAACAAATTTGTCTCCATTTAAAAAAAATTAACTGAGTTTTTGAACGAGTGTTTTTGTGTTTTTGGCAAATTTATTTGTGCTTTCTTAGATCTATTTGTGTTTTTGAATTTTATTTGTGTCTTTTGAAATTTATTTGTATTTTTTGAAATAAATTTAATTGAGTTTTTGAAAAAAAAGATTTGAGATTTTTGCCACATTGTTCGCTAATTTGGAAATTGGGTTATCTTAGTTTTGGCAAATGTATTTGCGTTTTTTTAATTTTATTTGCATTTTTTAATTTTATTTACGTCTTTTGAAATTTATTTATATTTTTTTGTAATTTATTTGGATCTTTTGAAATTTATTTTGGATCTTTTGAAATTGATTTTCATCTTTTGAAATTTATTTATATCTTTTGAAAATTTTTTGTGTCTTTTTAAATTTATCTGCGTTCTCTTGAAATTTATTGCTTTTTTTAAATTTATTTGCATTTTTTTTTAAATTTATTTGCATTTTTTGAAATTTATTTTCTTTATTTTGGAATTTATTTGAGTACTTTTAGAATTTATTTGAAAATCTCATTAATGAGATTCCATTAATCATGGCCAATTAAGTGGTAGTTAACTATTACTAATGGGATATCCCACCAATTATGAGATATGATTTAAAGAAATGGTAAATTAGACATATCAGGTATGGGAATGAGTTAGATGACCTTTGGCTGGATGACTTTTTTTTTGTGGACTGTTTGCAACAAAGTGATACTTTGAGAGACCTCTCGCCGAATCCCCCAAAGTAAAATGTGAAGCCAAAATAATTCTAAAATGTCCAAAGGAACCTACATTTTTGCATCACTAACAATGCCCACAATGGGGGAAAGGATGTTGAAGAGAGCTTACAATTATTAATAAGAATAAAAGAAATAATAATTATTAAATGAGAAAATATAACATGAAATGGAATAAAAGAACTAACATTTAAATGGCTTGATCTTGTAATTCTGATCTGAACGGTTAATTATAGTGGCCTGACATGGGATTTCATTTACATAGTTGGGTGGGTAGGGAACTTATAAATCAATCGATGAGGGATGGGGTGATGTTCTCTTATATGTTTTCATCATTCACCTTTCACTTCTTCTACTAGGGCACTCTTCAACTGGGGGCACCTTCCTTCGTAAAAGATTGAAAAATACATTACAAAAAAGTGGGAAACCAGGGCAGGCAACATGGTCTTTAGTGGCAAGTTTTTTCTGCCGCTAAAGCCCACTTTTTGGGCAGAAATTCTTTCCACCGCAAAAACTACCATGTTAGTGGGGCAACGAACCATCTAAGATAAAATGAGACTTTTCGTGGCAAAAAGAATTTCCACCGCTAAATATTCCCTCTCCATCCGTCATTGTTTTCCACTTTTTTGTAGTATATAGTGTATAATATCTTATTCAAAGTGGGAAAAGAGATGAAATGCTCCATATTCCAACCATAACCCTATTTCAAAGCCATAATTTTTGCATAGAATTGGATTGTTGGCATTAAGAATTGAACTAAATTAGATGAACAAAGCTAGTTGCCCAACGAAGGCCTATTGACTTACTATCAAACATCTCATATTATCTTATTTACCTTACATGGGAGAGAATGGTAAACTATCATATTCCTAGGCTAGCCTAATATTCTATCAGCCCACAGTCATCCTTGGGGTCCTCCATGCACCACCTCCGCCCCCTACATATACTCCACGTTTGAGTATGCTTCTTTTGTCGACCTTCGCACCGCTTGGGCGGGCCTTCACCTTGCCCTCCAGCCAACCACACTCAGGAGAGTATTCTAGTAGTGTGCCAGTGGTCGATCTTTTACATACCGAGTGAGAAGTGATGCCTTTTACCATTTAGGCCTCTCACACTTATCAAACAAACATGTCATATTTACCAAGACAAGTTTAGTCTTGGTAGCTTAACCATTTAGAAATTCCTCTAATAATACTAAGAATTATGCTTTAAGCTCTTAATTTCTTTGATTTATAAAATTATAGATTTTTTTTTTAGAATATCTTTAATCAAATGGCAAAAATTCCTCTCTATGATAAATTCTTAGTAAGATAGACACCTCTTAAGAACTAGCCAATAGGTAGAGATTATAGAATAAATTTCTTTTTAAATATTGAAAGTTTTCGGGGGTTTGTGTGTGAGAGAGAGAGGGAGACAGGGCGCTCTCAACTGTCTAGGCACCAAGTTAGAGTTGTTAAGGAAAAACAGCCAATGCTTGTTTCATCTCTCCACAACTGAACTCAACACCTTATTCTTATTCTTATCCTTATCTCAACAGATGGTCTTATCTCTTTTTTTGTTGTAACTGCACTCATTTACTATATATATATATATATATATATATATATGTATATGTATAAATAGAATAATATTCATATGCATCATGGTGAGGGACACCCCTTTTGGGAAAGGTTTGAAGTACAAAAGTGTCTTTGTACCTCATATAAAGTACACTTTTGTACTTCAAACTTCCCCAAAAGGGGTGTCCCTCACCAAAAATGGTGAGGGATGGATGCATATGAAGATCCCTGATATATATATATATATATATATATATAATAAGGGAGAGTAGTATTTGAATCCCTGGACATTTTGGACCCTTGGATTTATGTACATAAATCCTAGGGCTGAGAAGGGATTCAAGAGCTTGGTAATTTTGTAATTATTTGAAAACAAAGGGGCAGTAACTTTTTAATAAAGACAAGAGGATACGGGAGTGCCATTGATTTTCTGTGAAATTACGAAACCTGCCATTATCTTTTCCCAGAGGATATGGGAGTGTCCTTGGTTTTTTGTGAAATTACGAAACGTGCCATTATCTTTTCAAAACTTCCTTGCAAGTAAAGATATGATTAAATACACAGCTATGATTGCAATTAAGTGATTGAACGGTGTAGAATTTGGGCTCACAACTTACCAGTTTGCCCTTTCACATATATATGTTGTTTTTCACGGATTGTGGAATCTGTGCTAACTTGGATTGTTTTGGTAGCAGATGCAAACATGGCTTGCATGCAATTAAACTAGACTGCTTATAGTAGTGGGCCACTTCTAGTATTCAATGGTGGTTAAACAAGGGTCCAATTGACTGGGCTATTTTACCTAAAAAAATAAAATCCGGCTGGGCTAGATTTGAAGCTGATTGATCCAATGGGCCACATAGAAAATTTGAGTTAAATTTGTTAAATTATGGGCGATGTTAGTTGTTAGGTGGTCAAAAGAAGAGCAATTAGATTTAGTTGTGCTTAGAGTGTGGTGCGTTGTGCCTTCTCTCATAGGAGCACCTCCCTATATGGGAAGTGCTCATGTGAGAGACACTCTCACCAACTTTATGAGAGATGGGTGGGGGCCCTCACTTCCATATCCACTCTCACCAACTTAAATGCAAGGGCCCCCATCCATCTCTCACCAAGTTGGTGAGAGCGTCTGTCATAGGAGCACCTCCCATAGATATATATATATAAGGTGCTCCTATGAGAAATGCTTTCATCTTACTATGAGAGACAATGTGGGGGCCTCACATCCATATCCAATACCAACACCTTAAATATAAGGGCTCCTACCTTTTATCTCTCATAATAAGGTGAGAGATGCTCCCTCTATATGTGTGTGTGTGTGTGTGTGTATATATATATATATATATATATATATATGTATATGAATGTAAGATTCTAAGAAAAATATATTAATACAGAAACTCTTTCAGAACTTAAGTTGGTATCAAAGCCTTATCAACCACAGCCGATTCTTCATCTTCATCAACAACTGCCCCATCATCACCATTTTCTTCTTCCACCTTTTCTACTTTTACTCCCAATAGTTCCCATGCTCTTCCTGTCAAACTTGAAAACTTGATCGCAATAACTTCCTACTGTGGCACTCACAATTTCTACTTGTTATGCGTCTTCACAATGCCATAGGCTTTGTTGATGGCTCCTACCTATGTCCCTCTAAATTTGTTTTTTTTTTTTTTTAAATTAAGTTAGGTCTTCAATTTCTCAAAGAAAAGTTACATAAATGAAAGTATACCATCAGAATGATTGTGCACTTCCAAAAAGGCGCATACCCCATCAACAAGTAAACAAATCAAACGAAATAAATGACAAAAGAAAGAAACTAAATGCTATCACATATCGAGTTATACAAAATATCAATGTTATCAATATTTATTGGTGGATTGCCCGAAGCTCTCAAACATAACTCATACAGTTATTTAGCTACGTTTGGTCAAAGACCTTAGGAGACCCACCCCATAAAAAGGGAAACAAGTTTTACACAGAGTCTCACAAAAAATATCTACACCTTACAAAATAAGACACAAAATGCACCATTTATGGTGCTTCATTCAGCCCAAGCCCGATCCGGGCCTAGCCGGGCCCAAAGCGAGCCGGGCTTGAATTAAGTGAAGGAAAGCCCATAGGCCGGCCCAGCCCGGCTTGTGTAAGAAATGTATGTAATTTAATTTAATTAGTGCTCTAATGCCCACAAAAGTGATGGAAAGCCCGGTTTAGCTCGGCCTGCTTAATTAAATGGGCGGACTTGGGCCTAACTCTTATGTCCCATGTCGGACTTGGGCCGGGCCAGTGTTTCTAAAGCCGAGCCAGGCCTGAATTGCCTGAGACTGGCCCATGAACACCCCTAGCCATGGACTCAAATTTGAGCTGGAGAAGGTGTGATAACTCACCAACTTAAATCATTCCAAACCTCCAAATGGTCTCAATTTCTTCCAACAAGAGCATCTGTGCACTGTCTTTTGCACCATTATCAGGCCCTACCCTGTCTCATTGATGAGTGAATGTTTCATGCGTTTTACATGTGTTTGACCCCATTTTTATAAACCCAAGAGTTTGAGCTGACCACAGTGGATGAGTGGTCCCAAACTCTAAGCACCCAGTCAACCATAGGTCCACCAACATGAACCAACCTATAACACACCATTTTTTAATTTTATTTTTAAAATATGTTTATGCCTTTTTTATGTGATAAATATGTTTGTGACATCCTTCATAACTTGAATGAAATCTGACTACTTTCAACTCAAGCACTTATTAATTGTTTTATGAAAGAGTCAACCAAAACCGACCCAACTGAAAATAAAAAATCCCATTGATGCTCTCTAAGATAAGATAAAGAAATAGTTAAAGAAATGATGATTACCCACAAGACCCTGATCCACCAATAGTGCAATTATATATAAATTCTAGATCGTTCGAAAGTGAATTGCCGACAGTCCAGTGCGACCTACGTGGGAAAGGGACAGGCAGATAGAAAGGCTTACATTTTGAATGATTGGCCCACCAAATTTCATATTTGATGATTGAGATATGGACCTTTAAAAAGTCAACGGCTGAAAATTAACAAAACAGTGTGGACAACGGGAGGGGTGTCAAATGAATCAATTGTAGCAATTCTAAATTCGGTTCAGATATTCAGACAAAATCAGATTTGGGTCTGGATGTTGTGGACTAGACCCGCCAATGATGTGGAATCAGGCCCAAGAGTGCCAATCTAATGCATCCCATATCTATAGGGTTGTAAATAGGTCCTTGATTATCCGATTACCCGAAAGTTCCGACCCGTTAGGATCCGGATCTGAGTCCTTATTTTGGTCCCAATAAGCAAATGGTTCTGGTTCCGAATCTTTTTTTTTTTTTAACCGATACCTAAACGGTTCCAGTTCCGGATCCGTAGTGGCTCAAACCCGTAGACCCAGGACCCAACCCATTCTGTTTTCACATATTAAAGTTACCTTATGTTAGTGTAGCCTCCACTTCTGACGACCTAGGCGGTGGTTTAATTCACAAAGTCATTGCTGGTCCCATTTATATAGATTTAAAAAATCAATCTACTGGTATTCAACCATAAAACTCATCTGGCCATCATCCACCATTAAATACTTAGGTCTACCAATAACTTTTCATAAAAGAGAAATTCAAAACATAATGCACTACTGAAGAATCAAATAAAAAATGCTGATACAAGTTGAATTGATGCATAAATATCACTGTGCTTTTCTCAAAAATACATCATTGTTAACTCAAAACACTTGATTGAATTAATACATGAATATCTCTTTGCTTTACTAAAGCATAATTTTTTTAAAAAAGAAAAACACAGGTATTAGTCCAGACCCGGAACCGGAACCAGACCCGCCTCACAAATGGTTTTGGTTCTGGTTCCCATTAATATTATCGGTTCCGGTTCCGGAACTAGTTTTCTGGTTTCAAACCAGGCCCGGTTCCCATTCCCCTTCTTAGAAAACGGTTCCGGTTCCAGTTCCACCCTGGACCCAAACCGGAACCGACCCTTTTACAACCATAAATATCTAACACAAATGCCACCATAAATTAATGTAAAATCTTCAACTATTTGGGGTTCTTCAGGGGGCCTGCTACTAAACCTGATTCTAAAATTTTAGAGCTATAATATAGAATGTTGGCAACATAAATTATTTTAAATAGTCAAATTATCAAGACCTCAAATCATTGTCTCAAGACATGGTCAAATTGGGGAGGAGCTTGACCTTCTCTGGTTCCTCATAATGTCGTCGGTGTCATTATCACCAAAACCTTACTCCAATGATGTTCTATTAAGCTATATGAGTTATATTCCTTCATTCCAATCTATTCTTAGCCATATTGAGTGCAAAACGTACTCATCTCATAACCGATGTTTAGGCTGTAAGAAGCTATTAACCAACCATCCTCCTTTATTCGGATTTGGATTCGGCAATAATACTCGGATACTTGTACAAACTCAATATAGCTATATCAAACAGATACGACACTTGTTTTGATATCATACTTCTAAAAAATTAGTTTAATATAACCTACTCACGAAGTCCTTTATTTTATATAGTTCCTTTACTAGTTTGAGATTAAAACTACGATAATTCCATTTGATTCAAAAGTGATTAAAAAAATGTCAGGACAACCTTATCCATCAATGTCCCCATTTCTAAAAATGAGGAGTCGTATCTGGTTATCACAGGTCGGTCGAGATAACTCCTTGTTAGTTGTGTTTGTTTGTTGCCTATAATACTCTTCACCTTTTAGATAAAAAAGTCAAACTACCCACATTCCGATTGAGTGTAGAGAACAAAGAAGTTCCCACAGATTTCATACGTTGTACACATACGAATACGTATAAGATACATCCATATCAAAAATCAAAATACACCACTACGTATATCTCACTGTCACACACCCCTTTTTTTCTGTACACTGTACATCAGACCTAATCGTAGTCTAAAATCAGTGGCAATCTCGTAAATACGCCTAGAACCAGGGGCAAGAAGCTTCCTCCTCCTGTACCAGAGGAGCCCTACACATGGGACACGTGATATTCCAATACTCCAGCCACCGCTCCAAGCAGCCCTTGTGAAAGAAATGACCGCATCCGAGCCGGTTCACCTCCGAGTCCGGCTCGAAGCGGGTCAGGCAGACCGAGCACTCGTGCTCTGTCGGGCCGCGGAAGAATGACCCGAACCTGCTCGACGGGACCCGGCAGCGGAACTCCTCGGCGAAGGGAGGGAACTCTAATGGCTCTGATGGAGTCTCGTCCAGATCGGACGCCTGTGGGAGGTGGATCCCGACCACATGGAGGATCGACCGTACGATCTCTTTGAAGATGGAGATTGATAGTGCCGTGTTCACGAGGAGCACTGAAAGGACGCCTTCGGAAGGAGCAGGAAGGCTTGAGAGCCCCATCTTGGTCTAGATCGGACGGTGGAGATGACTTCGGGTAAAAAGTTGGAAACTTTTCGCGGAATTTTAGGGAATTCTAAGCAGAATTCACGGGAACTTGCCGGCGAATCCAAATTGGGAAGAAAAGTATCACTAATTAAGGTTGAGATTCAGACCACTGCAGCAGAGAAAGAAGTAAGAAAAATCAGATGATAGAAACAGATGTTCTTTTGACCTAAAAGTAGACAGAAAATCGAAGATGAAGGCGATTGAATGCGTTACCTTTATAGAAATCCGATTCAGTTATATGAAGTTGGTAGATCGCGGCAAATCGAGCGATCTGCAATTAAAACACAACAGAAAGAAGAAGAAGAAGAATAAGAAGCTAAGAATCAGATAAAGAAAAGGTCTTTTCAGTCAATGAGTAGTAGTAGTAAAGAGAAAGCAAAGTAATTTCAGATAGGGATCTCGGAAATGCTCGAGACGGAGATGAAATTGGATGAGAATAGATGACAGGGGTCTCTACTTTCTATTGAAGAAAGTGGCATGTCCACAATTTTGACCTACGTTCAAATGCACAAGAAGAAAAAGATCTGTAAGGCAGAGAGAGAAGGGAAAGTCACAAGCACAGATTTTTATATTTGTACAAGGAAGAGCAAGCTTGCTTCAATAGAAATCCCCAGGCATTGAAAGAGAATGAGAAAGCTGATGGTAAATTCGCAATCGATCTCTAAGCAATGACAGATCAGAAACCATCCATTGCTTCTGAAAGAAAAGAGGAGCAAAAGACAGAATTCTATTCAGAAACAGAAATCGATCGATCGATCAATGCACAGAAAGAGAAGATCAACACTACAACAGAGAGAAAGAAAATCAAAAGCATAGATTTTACAGTCTAGCCCCTGATTTCAACTGAAATCCATATGCATTAGAAGAAGACGACGAGCAGATCAGATCACAAAGATGCTAAAACAGATCAAACGATGGATCTCGGAGCAAGACCGATCACAACACAGGGAAAAAACAGAGAGATAACAAATAACTCATAGCTTCTGAGCTAGAAATAGAGAAACAGAAATTGATGAAACAGCGAAGGATCGTTCAATCTTTTGTTAGAAAGGAAATAAAAGATGACAGAAGAAGAAAGAATCATATAACTTACCTTTTCGAGATGGGCGAAGCCGTTGGGGATTTCTCCTTTGGAAGATTTTCTGATATTAGCGAAAGAGCACAGATTCTGATCATCCACTTAATCCGATGATTATGAAGAGAGAGAAATGGACTGAAGACGCCCTCAAACGATATCCCCCATCCTCTATTTATAGCGTCCCTCTTTGGTTTTTGCTAACACTAACCCTAGTTAGCTGTTTAACTAGAGTTTAACTAACCCCACTCTTTCTCTCTTGGGAACCATAGTATGCGACAGTTGTAAGATCTTAACGGTTCATCTAATAAAAATCACCGTTTGCGGATGATTTATAAAGAATTTAAATCATTTAGTCGTTTGTCTAGTTGTATATAACATTAAAAAAATTAGATCATTAGCCGTTTAAGATAATGATCGAGGTTTGTAATGACACAATGATATGAAAAGGTTAAAAAAAAAACTATGGACATTCCAAATTTGTAATAGGACCCACCACAAGACGGGATACACGGCATTCCAAATTATTTTTTGGGACTCAAGACTTCTAATCCATATCTTGAAGTGGTAAATCATGGATATGAGAACAAGAGGATTTCTTTTAAACATAACCCTAGGATTATAGAATTTAAAAATAGACCACTATGATTTTAGTAGTTAGTGATACCTGCATATTCAATAGGGATGCTCATGGGCTGGGCCAACCGGAGCCCAATCAGAGCCCAGCCTGCTTTGGGTCGAGCTTGGATTAAGTGATAAAAAGCCTAAAGTCCGGCCCAGCCTGGCCCATGTAAGGAAAGCATGTAATTTAATTTAATTAGTCCAAACAATTGGTCAAATGCCCACAAGATTGATTTAAATAATTTGATTCTGTCCAACCTACTTAATTGAATTGGATGGCTCAGGCTTGACTTTTACAGCCTGTGTTGGGCTTGGCCTGAGCTTAGGCCAGTATTTCTAAAGTTGGGCTAGGCCTAGATATGCCTTAGCCCAACTTGGCCCCCGAACACCCCTACGATTCACCCTATACTCATTGGACTACCTACTAGCATATGGGTAAATCGCTCTCTGGACAACTATATGAGATCAGACAACCTTACTAGTATGGTTTTTCTCCTTCTCAATGGAGTTAACCATATTTACTTTAATATATTGTTATGAACTGTTTGGCTCCAAAACATAACTAACAATATTTCGTATTGTCTAAAATTCTCAACATAAAAGCAGAAGTTACTTTGAGAATTCAGGATTTTCTTTTTCTATTGAATTTAAATAGCGAAAATTTGCGAAGCTAGCCATGTGATAAGTCACTTTGGGCTAGTAAAACTTTTGAATTTGAGAATGCTAAATGCTATTTTGCTTTGAGCATTTTGGAATTCTACATTGTGAACAAGCATTTGGAATTCTCCAAAATAGAGTTTTTTTTTTTTTTTTTTTTAATTTCTTGGCAAAGTCTCCCAAACAGAGTTTACATTTATTAGGTTATAGGGATCCCTCATAATTTCTATTCCACGTTGTAATCTAACTTGAACTCAGCTTAACATGGCTCATGGCACTCTGGCCTATAATGAATCTGGTACTTTTGGGTTCGGCTTTTTAACTTTGGATCAAAGGTGGGATTCTTCACTTTAGTGACGACCAAGTTCGTTAACCTCAACTGACTATAGGATTTAGCTAGGTATAGCTGTGAAATAGAAAGAACCTTTCCCATTTTCTTAACTAAGTTGGGCTAGTGATACTTCCACCTGACCAAGGTGCCAACACCACTCATATATGAGTGTGTTGGCTGGACCTTTCCATTGGCCTTTTAGGTTCATTTTATTAACCATTAATTTAGAAAAATCTTGTAAAGGCGTTTTTACATGAAATTTATTAAAAAATGATGCGTAATGACCACATGGATAACCAATTGGCCAAAATGGATGTCTCCTAAAAACCAAAAGCTCGAACTATTAGTGAATGACAGAACCATATATATCAAAAGTTAGTGAATGCCTTAAGATTTTGATAGGAATGGTTGGCTAAAAAGATTTAATAGGTCTCACCTATAAAAAAAAAAAAATTGGCCTAATCTCAAATTGGAATATAAAATATTTCCACGATATGATTCTTCGTATCATTCTTGTGATATAAGACCCCAAGCTCTTCCCTTCAAAGGAATTTTCTTCATTCATTTTCATTACTCTTTTTGGAAATATAAGAAAAGTTAAAATAGAAAAGGCATTTTAAATCTTTGAGAAATTCTCATGTCCATGCATTTGTGTATGTGTGTGTGTGTTTTTCATTATTTTTAAAAAAGATAATCCACTTCTCTGCTCCTCTAATACTCTCTTTATTGCATTTTTTTTAGATTTTCTACTTGACCTTGATCATCACACCTATGTTGGACTAAGTGAGCGTGAACCACATGACCACATGGTGCTCACTTCTTTCTAGAACATCCAATAAAGGATATTTTCCCATGGTCAAAGATTTAGAAGAAAAAAAAATTGCATTTACAAGGTGCTCAATTAGGGAGATATGACTAGAGAGATTTTAGAATACTTGCCTTGATGGGAGATTTCTCTCTCTATAAAAGAATCTCCTGGATTACTTTTTTACCTACCATAATTTTCTTGGCTTCCATCAATTTGCGTGAGAGAAAAGAGAAAAGAAAACAGTTCAAAGGAGTAGTAATTCCCTCTTTAGTCCAGCCCCTCTGCACAAAAGCTATGGAGTCAAGTATGGTTTTATTATATTTCAAATCAAATAGTGTTATTATTATTTTTTTTTTTTATATCCAATGGGATCTTGGTTTTATGGAAATTCTAACAACCTATTCACATTTATTACTTAGATTACATCTGAATCCTGACAAACTTTCAACGAATTGAGACGCTACACTTTACTGTTGCATTTCTCTTGGATGAACTCTAATGCTCACAGCATGATCTCTAGGGAGCCATCAAAGATTTTTTGCTGCCTCTTGTAATATAGTTTTTCTGAGTATAACTTAGATAGGTATCAAATTAGGATGAGTCTCAAATTCAAGGGAACAGTTAGTGAGTGTGTGAGGCAGTTGGAGACTTGGAGTCATGTTAGGTGGATCTCATAGGAACCATAAGAGGTGCCTCTCATTTAAATTCCTTTGAGAACCATCAGCACATAAAAACATGCAAACTCAACTGTGGAGGCCCAGGGGCCATACCAATCGCGGGAGAGGTTGGGGATACATAGATGTCAATGAGATCCAAGCTGTGCAAAATATCAATCCCAGTGGATCATCCAAATCCTATTTACTATAAGGCATCATGTTGTTGTTTCAATCAAGGATAACAGTTAGATGAGTGTCAAATTGAGCACGATATAAGTCATCTTTTTGTGGATTTCAATCAAGAATAACAATTGGATGAATGTCAAATTTTATAAGGGAATGACTAATCATTGGTCGGTCAGGAGCAATAAAATAAAATGGAACACAAATAAGAACCCTGTAGATGATTACGCACCTAAATATTCTAGAGTCAGTTATGACATCAATATTTACTCTTGGTACTTGTACCTAAGAGGTGGATTTTTTCTTTTTTCCATTTTTTGCTAACATAAGGATCCCGACCCTTTAAGCTGGACTAATCCCTCAGAGCCCATAGAGAAGCCGGGTAAAACCCCTACGGCCCTAGGTGGTAGCACCAGTAGACTCAACCTTCAGTTTCTGAAGAGGGAGGAACTGGGGGTTCGGAAGATAGAGGAACTGTGGTCCAAACCACTCGGCCAACCCCTCTAGTTCTAAGAGGTGGAATTCATTTTTAAAAAAAAAGTGTATCCTGATGTACTTGACCACACCTTATGAAGTCAACATTTCGTGCATATGATCTAATAGGGTGTTTTTGTTACATTGTAACTGGTTTTCTAGTAAGAGACGCCCAAAAAAAAATTGTAGCTCTCTTAACCAGTGGTTGGAACCATTCCCCCCAAAACCCAAATTGGAAGACACCCCTCCCCGAGTTTTAATTTCATCAAATTTCCTGGTTCTGCCCAGGGCATAATTATATTGAGTTCCACTAGTCCTATCATCTGCAAAGTCTAGATTACATGTCAGTAGTCTATGACAAATCAACTTTATTCAACATTTCTACAAATCTAATCTAAGACAATCGCCAAGCTTTCATCTAATTCACTTGACACTTTCACCGACGGCTAAAAATGTTCAACATAAATGATGTTCATGTACTAGCAGGCCTGTTCATTTTAGTGGTTTTTCTTTTCCAAGAATTTGCTATGTTGAAGTTTTTCGAATATGATGTCATGGCTTTTTATAGCATTAGAAATTGAATTTTTTTTTTTAAACAAAAACCCAAATTCCAGCCACTTAAAAAAAGAGTCTTAAATTTTGGAAATGACAATCTCTTTATATTTGTTGGAATTTTTTGATGCCCCACCCAAGAGAAGAATTTAGAAATCCCACCTTTTGCAGCATTTGGAATTCTCTAGAGTCAAACAGGTCAATCCGTAGTGAATGTTGTAGGACCACTGACCCCCACCGAGATGCCACATGTTCAATCTCCCTTCATCCGCCAAATGAAAAGCCGGCTTCTTCTCATTTCTTATGTCTTTTGCTATGTTGTTTCCACTTTCTGCAAATCATTAAAATTTAGACTTTGTCAAATATAAATAGTTAAGGCAACAAAATGAAAGCCATTTTTGTCACACCCACATCCCACATCTAGATCTTTCTATTCCCCACTCTCTATAGTAAGAAGAGATCAGCCAAACTTGGAAAAAAAATGACTCCTATCATAAAATCAAGACGGCAACACTCAATCCACAAAACCAGAATATGAGATTTGAGTACCAGAAGATAAATTAGCAACACTTATAATATCTATAATCAATTCTCTCAGCACTAATCACATCCATCAAAAGTGATCCTTGCCCCCACCACCATGTTGTCTTCTACTGTTGACGTCATGTTCTTTGTATTGTAAGGGCAGAGAGCTATTGTCTTCAAATAAACGTGTCCTTGTTATCGAATCAATCCCTATTTCTGTCCTGTATGTAGTCTGCATTTGCATGCATTTTTAATATGGAGAGAGAAGGAGGGACCCAGATGAGTAATGTCTCTGTTTCTTCTAGCTGCCTTGTCCATGAAACGTGTCCTCCTCATGGAGATGCAGCCATAGGGACCAGCCTTCTTGCAGTCTTGCTTGTATATATAGGTGTCAAGATTTCACAACAAGAGTATTTCTAGAGTCCGTCCATGCATGAATTAAGTGACACTTGGAGGTCCTGTTCACATCAGTTTCTGTCATGAAAGGTACATCTCTACATTTGAAGCATGCTTTCACATCCTTGGATAGATTCTTTTTTCTCAGTGTTTCCACAAAGGAAGAGATTCGACGAAATAGGGGTGTCTGTTAGATCCCTTTTGTTTGGAAGCGGATTCTTTGACTGAAAAATATCAGTGAACTGGCTGTGAATGAGAGTGCAGCTGGAAATGCACACATTCAAGTTAAAGTATGTCCAGGATCACTTAAGTTACATAGTATCACCACTGGACCGAATACCTGACTAGCAAGGAAGGAAGGAAAAAAAAAAAAACCGAATATGGAAATGACGAACTATCAAACTACAGTCTTAAGCTCGAGTCAAGATCCTCTGTTGCAGCTATTACACAAAAACCATGTAACACTTTTTCTTTTGGAACTCTATAGATGAATCTGAATCCCTTCCCCTCCATTAATATATCCTCAAGGTAGATCAAAGGGAGTGCGTTCCACTATCATGCGATGTTACACCCCGTCCGGAGTTAATCAAGATTAATGTACATTAAGCATGATGAATCAAGTTTAATTATGTTAATGATGATTAATGACTAAAATGAGTTGAGTTAGTCTCAAATAGATGAATTAAGCTTAATGAAATGAGTTTAGAAGAGACTAAGATAATTGAGTTGATTTTTAGACTCAATTTGATGGAATTGGGGACTTTTCCGTAAATACATATTTTCACGTATTTCGTCGGATACGGTAAAATTTGATATCATCATGTGTATCTCGACAAGTACGTCAACTTTCATAATGTACACAATTTCATTTGACTTGAAATGAGTCAAATGAGTCTTGAATTGACTCAATTAGAAATAAATTGAATTAAGAGGGTTTATGTGCAAAAGGGGGTTTATAAGGTTTTGAATGAACCAAATGCTCATTCATTAGATCCTTCCAGCAACAACAAGAGAGAGAGAGAGAGAGAGAGAGAGAGCGCTCAGCCCTAGGTTTCTTCCTCCTTGCTTCTTCTTCATCGATTGTCTATGTTGGGAGCTTTACGAGTTAGAAAAGGGAAATTTAGAACTTCATCTTCTCCATCATCTTCTTCAATGTTTTTGGAGCTAGAGTTAAAAGGAAATCTCATATTTTCCTTTCTTCAAGCTATCAAGTAAGTAGTTGTGATATTTCAGCTGTAATTAGAATCATAAGACCCCTTTTCATCTCAAACAATTCATTGAGTTTGTTTTGAATTGGGTGACTTCGTCTCAAATTGAACTCAAAAGAAAGAGGAGTTTTGTGTGAAATTTGAATCGAAGGCAAGTGTAAGTAGTTATTTGTTATTAGATGCTATTTGGCATGAGTTTTCTTGATTTTATTATAAGTATGATTTTAGCCCTATTTATTTTAGAATTGATTTGTGAAAATGAATTGATTGAATGGAGAAAGATTGGATGTATATAGAAATGATGATTAGAAGTGTTTTTGTTTTTGTTTATGAACGTTGTATGAGAAGTGAACAAGAGGTTCCATAGTGTTATTGCAGGTGGTGGAGAATCTGGAATGGAAAAATGAATTGTTCAGAATTCCGGATTTGGAATTTTGGAGGAGTCGTTCAAGCGAACCATTTTCTGTATGGCAACCGCTCAAGCGAATAAGAGTTCGCTCGAGCAAATCCGTCTCTATTTGACATCGCTTAAGTGAACAAAAGGGGCCGCTCGAGCGACCGACTCTCTAGATGATGTCCGCTCAAGTGGATAAGGATCCGCTTGAGCGAACCTGAAGTAGATAACTCAGGTCTTTTTAACCTAATTAAAAGGTGAATTACCTTTCTTAGTTTAGGAAGTTCCAAGATTTCTAGCATATAATCGAACTTATGTTCAATTAGCCAAATGACGAGGTTCTATTGACAAAATGGTCAATTAAATATACTTAAAGTATAATTGGAATTTCTAGGAATTAGTGTTCCTTGATTTGAAACTGAAATGGATCGTGGGTTAATCGAAAGTAATAAAATTTCAGGTTTTATTTCTGAATTTAAGGAAAAGAACCTATTGATTATATCAAGGTTGATAATAATGTTTATACCTCCATAGGTGTGAATTAAGTGGACTTTAATGTACAAATTTCATAAAAATGTGGTGTCCATCAAGAATAACACGTACATTAAATAACTGAAGAATTCACCTAAATGGTTGGTTGGAATTGAAGTGAAGTAATTTGAATTGTTAAGGTTATTCCTTTGATTGTCTTAAATGGCATTATATATTGAACCAAACTCAGATAGGATTAATTGTTAAATTGAACCCGTTGAATTAAATGTGAAACAGATTAAATGTATACATTGTGTTTACTCTCGAGTCAAGCACTACATAGCTATTTGATTATTGCTCTTTATGAGTTGTTCCTACTGCAATAGATGATTTAGGAGTGTTCCGGAACTCCATGGTGATGTCAGTAGCCCTTGGCTCGAGCACTGATAAATCCCATAATGTTTAATATTTGTAAATGATTCATTTCATTTATGAAAGATGATTCCTTTCTTTTAGGGAAGATATGATTTGAAATGAAATGCTATTGTAATTGCCAAATTTGAATAAAGACTGTCATTGATTCTGAATTGTATTTGTATTAGTCTAACATTAAATTAGACAGATTAAATGCGTAATTAGCATATGTAATCATAGATCTGTTCATATATTGTGGAATTGTCGAATTTACAGTATTATTGATGGCATTACAGGTTCAACTGCTCGTGCCGATCCTACTCAGGCCACAGCGCGAGCAGAGGAGACCGCTCCAGTTCCTCCAAGAAGGTTAGTTGAATGGAAGTGATGTGATATCATATCATATTATATTGGAAAACGAAAATAGAATAGAAACTTTTGAGAGGGAATTATTTTTGAAACATTTCATACTTATCATCCTTGCATTATATTTAAATATGCAATTGGATGTATTTCATAGTGAAAGTGAAATTTTGTTTTGTACAGTGGACATTGTATAATTTGTATAAAGCATTTTGTATATTTCCACATAAATGTTTATATTTGATATCCCTTGCGAATTCCGTTTGATTTAAAGTTCATGGGAGTAAGTATGGATGCAACTTGGGGTTGACTCGGATTTAATCTTAATCTCGGGCTCAGGTCGTATCACATGACTACCCTCATGTGAAACCAACGTGGTGTTAAGCATATTTCCACCATAGCTCTCACTCGTACAATAGGACCCATTCCTTTTAAGCTGAAACAACTTGAAGGTATATCATTAGAGGGAATGGCATTCAGTATGAATGGTCTAAATGATCTCCATGCAGGCTCCACGATGGAGTTCCCAAAAAGTGTTAAAGATATACAACAAAGATCTGGATTTTGCGAGTGTAAGACCCCGCCCCGAGTTAATCAAGATTAACTCTAATTAATTGAAGTTAATGCTAATTAATCACGTTTAATGAGGCTAATGATAGCTAATGACTAAGCTCGATGAGATTAGTCTCAAATGATTGAATTAAGCCTAATGAAATGATAATGATGGGTATTAAGTGAATTGAATGATTTTAGACTCAAACTAAGGAACCAAGACCTTTTTCGTAAATACGGATTTATACGTATTTTGTCAAATACGGAAACTCTTGATACCAACGTGTGTATCTCGACGAGTACGTTAACTTTCATAATAGGCTCGAAGTCATCCGACGAGTATTGACTCAAGTGAGCCTCCATTTGACTTGAATTGAAAATAAGAAAGAGAGAGTGGACTTAGTTGAAAGAAGGCCTTATAAGAGATGAGATGAGCTCTTTTGAGTTCATTCTATTTCATCCCATTGTAGAGAAAACCCTAGGTTCTTTCTCTTCTTTCTCTTCCATTCTCCTTCATCAAAGAGAGAGTTTAGGAGTGATTTAGAGAGGGGTTTTGAGGAGTTCATCTTCAACTTCATCTTCTTCCTCAAGCCTTCTTCTTCATTGTTGAAGTGATAGAGCTTAGAAGGGAACTCAAGATCTTTTGTTTGGAACTACAAGTAAGTAATGGTTCTTCTCTTAGGATCTACAAGTCACATTGAGTAGTGGGGAGAGATTTCTAGCACAAATAGCTTAAAGGTTGTGTATTTGCATGTTTATGGATTTAGGGTTTGAGATTTGGGGGTTTTCCTCTCCAAAAGCTAGCTAAGCAAAGGACATTGAGTGAGTTGGCTTTAAAAGGCAAGTATAAATGCTTCTTATGATTGAACATGCTAGTATCCAAGTTTTCTTTGAGTTATAATGATGGGTTCTCAAACCCTATTGTTAGAAATGGAGATTTTATGAATTTGGTTTGGTTCTATGGATTTTGATGCTTTAAATGATAGAATAGAGGTGTTGTTTGTGTATTAAATGATGGATGAAGAAGGGATATGAGATTCTTTAATGTATGTGCAAATGGTGGTTGAAATGGATGAAAGGAAGAGTGAATGTTCAGAATCCGGAATCTGGGTTCTGGACAGTTCGCTCGAGCGAACTCCCAGTTCGCTCGAGCGAACCAGTTACTGCCTAACGCGAAAAAGTGTCCGCTCGAGCGAACTTTAGATGCGCTCGTGCGATGAAGGTTCTGTTTGGGTCCGCTCGAGCGAACTTGGATCCGCTCGAGCGAACCTAATACTGGCCCAAACATGAAATTGTAAATGAAAATTTGGATTTTGGCGTAAACTTGAAGCACTCCTCGTGAGTATAGATACTCCCTTATATTAGTTTTAAGACTAATCATGGGGTAAATTGAGACCGATAAGAATTATGAATAATAAAGAAGGGATCTCCTAGATAATTTATTGTGGACTAAACTTCCATGGGTGATAATTATGAGGACTTGAATGCACACACTAATATTACAAATGTGATGTCCATCAAGAATAACACGTGCATTCGGGGACCAATGGTTATACCGTATTGGTTGTTTAGATTTGAGATAGAGTTAAATAGAAACAGGGTTGACTAGTAAGTCCCTCATTGTAACCTTGTGTCCCAATCTAGTGAGATTGGTAACAATATTATTCCCTTCCCTCGTCATGATGGGAATTATTGAATGAAATTAAATCCAGGATTGGATTACTCCCTGAAAAACATTAACCCTGAAGTCTGGCACTACCTAGCAATTGTACTAGAACTCTAAATGAGTTCAATGAATTAATAAATGAAAGAAATGACTAATCCTACTGCAGTAGATGAATTTGGGGGCGTTCCGGAGCTCCGTGGTGATGCTAACTATCCCTGGCCCGGACACTAGTAAGTCCCACTAAATTCCGATCGTATCTATGGGTATTGATCGATACCTTCCAATTGGAAGATGAATCCTTCCTTTGAGAGAAGATGGTAATGATAATCCTTCCTTTGAGGGAAGATGGTAATGATAAATCCTTCCTTTGAGGGAAGATGGTAAATAAAATGAATGAAATGACAATGAATGCTATGGTAGTGACCATCCATAAATGTGTCCACGAGATTGACTTTTTGTAGTTGTATATTGTTATTGTAGGAACTTTCTAGACTTATCTAGAATTGGAACTGTTACTAATAGATTGATTAAGTTTGACTTATGGACTAACATGATATTGTGAGAATTGTTTATACATTGTTGAACCGTCGTGTTCACTAGTGTTATTGATGGCATTACAGGCCAAATTGCCCATGCCGGTGCAGCAGCGCCCCCGGCGGGAGCGGAGGAGACCGCTCCGGTTCCTCCAGGAGGATTGATCGAGTGGAATGGCCGGGATACCGTTTGATACGGGCATCCGAGTGCGAGAAGGAATATTTGTTTTGAGAAACATTTTTGTGAAGCTATTCTTTTTGTATAATCATTTTGGAATGTAATTATGGTCACTGCACAATATTTTGGACATGCACTATTGGAAAAGTAAATGATGGATTTGATACATGTATAAGGGACGTTATTTTGTATACATGTATATGTTAAGTGAAATTGTTTCCGCAGAATTGTGTAATTGACAGGTTTATTGTGAATGTTATCCCTTGTGGATTTCGTTTTAACTTCGGTTAATTCGAGATTTACGGGAGTAAGTATGGGCTCACGGTTCGGGGTTACCCGATCTCGGGCCCGGGTCGTGACAGCGAGTCTCTTACGTTGGGCCCATGGACACACCAGTTTCAATTTACATATTGTTGGAAATTTTCTTTTGTGCCAATTGTCATTAAAGATAGGACTATGGATTTTTTGGTTAAAAGGTCAATCCTAGTAGTATTTAGATTAGTTGTTTCCTCTGCCGGTACTGCATATGATTTGAAGCAGATGTAAATTTCTAGTTTTGTACGGTTCAGATGGTCATAATGGAGATGATCTCTCTTTCAAATTAGTTAGATGTATAGTGTTTGCGCAAAATGGTTAGATGAATAGTTTAATACCCTATTCATAGAGATTTTTAGGCAGCGTTTGATTCGCGTTAATGGAGGTCGGAATGACCATCCCAGCGTTTGGTTCGCAAAAAAGGGGCGGAATGGCCATTACCTCCGGAATCTCATTCCTTTATGTGAGGGAATCACCATTCCATCCAATAACGGAAGGAATCACCATTCCATTCATTTCTAACTTTTTGTTGAGACAAAAATACCCTCGCTTGTAATATTATTATTATATCATAATAATAATAATATAATATCTTTTTCACCCAACCATTGTGGGGCCCACCCAAAATATTATAATAAAATATAATAATATATTATTATATCATAATAATAATAATATAATATCTTTTTCACCCAACCATTGTGGGGCCCACCCAAAATATTATAATAAAATATAATAATATATTATTATATCATAATAATAATAATATAATATCGTTTTCACCCAACCATTGTGGGGCCCACCCAAAATATTATATCTATCTATCTACTATTATAAAAGAGGCTATGTTGCATGGTTTTTTCAACTAACCATTGTGGGGCCCACCCCCAAATATTATAATATAATATAAGAATATATTATTTTGAGAAATTGCAAAATTTTTCACTACACCTTTGTGGGCCCCACCCCAAAATATTATAATACAAACTTTTTCACTACACATTTGGGGCCCACCCCCAAATAGTATAATATAATATAATAATATATTATTATGAGAAATTACAAACTTTTTCACTACACCTTTATGGGGCCCATCCCCAAATCATCCACCACAAACAATGCAAATTTGACAGTAGAATCTAATAAGGGTATTTTGGTCAATCTTATGTAAATTTGATTTTATTCCAGGAAGCATTTCAGCATACCGAACGCAGGAATAGGAATCAGAATTCCATTACTGGGTTGATTCCTCAGCGTACCAAACGCTGGAATGGAATTGACTATTCATGCCTCATTCCATTCCATTGTCATTCCAGTCTCCATTCCATTCCTGCCTACAACCATTCCAGCGAACCAAACGCTACCTTAGTGTCTCTTTAGATCAGATTAGGCTGAAAGGTTCTCCTCATCCACCCATGACAAGGACTCTCCATTCTTACTATAACTACGTAGTGGAGTTTATTCAAACTCTAAAAGGACACCTAGAGTTGGAAATGGGTCAGATTTAAACTGAGAACCCACCTTGATCTGCTCCTATTTGGGGTGGGTTTGCCAGTAAGTTGATGGAGCAACAACAATTTTACCACCTCTAGCTGCAGATGAGTATTAACTGCTAAAGACTAACATCTTCATCATTATCATCATCAAAGCTTTGTCTTAGCTATGTTTGGTCAGCTATACGAATTTATTTCTCCATTTCGGTCTATCTTGAGTTAAGTATTAAAGACTAAGTGACTAACCTATCTAACCTAATGTCTTGAAGTACATGAAATGAAGTCTCTTCCCTAAAGCCAAAGAGTTGCTAGTTTGGATGATGGGATTGGTGAGGAATTAACATGAATTGAGATGGGACGAACGTGGCAAGATATCAGAAACTCCGAGTGAATCTCATTCCATCATAATATTGCATCATCATCAAATTCTCTAAGAATGGGGAGAAACTTATTGGTAATATAAAAAATGCATTCAATTAAATCTTATAAGTTCAAGAATCACGTTTTGTCAACCAAAAACTGAATAATGATTTGAAACATTTCACTTCAGGGCATGGCTCAATTTCTAACTATGTAGGATAATATCATTCTAGAACCAAATGGTCCCTTCTAGTGTCTCAGTGTGTGTGTGTGTGTGTGTGAGAGAGAGAGAGAGAGAGAGAGAGAGAGAGAATGAATGCAAATTATCAAGGTTAGAAGAGTACAACATTATAAATGTTGGACTGATAGTGATTCCTATAATGAAGGGGTTGAGAAATTACATTTGAGAGCTACTAAATGCACACTCGTTTTGCTCCATGCACACTTATACTCTATGCACTCCCCAAACTCACTCCATCCACACCCTATTTTGCCCAAAATGTCCTAACCCATCAAAATCTCATTCCTCTCTACGCGGACCCTTCTTCCCCCCTAATTCTCAACTCTCCATGACACTCTACCAGAGAAGAAGAGAGAGCAGCCACCATCCCTCACTCTCAACTCTCCCTCACTCCCAGGGGCAGAACCACATAGGGGTTAGGGGTGGCCATGCGCCCCCCGGTCGCCCCCATCCCCCAGATATTTGAAAAACCCCTCGGGGTATTGAAAATTTTCACTTATTTACATTAGCCCTCCAAAAAAACTAGAAATGTTATAGAAATTTTAAGTATTTTTCCAACAGTAGCTCCACCAAAAACAATTTCTTAAATAGTGGTCCTCCCAAGGCAAATTTTCTGGTTCCACCTCTGCTCACTCCCTCAGTCTCCTTAAAAATTATCTTCTCTCACTCATTCCCCTCTCTTCCTTACTCTCCTTTCTTCCTCACTCACTCTCATTCTCAAGCTAAAGCTCTCTTAAGGTAAATCACTCTCCCTCATTCTCCCCTTTCTTAACTTTCTTATTTATTTTTAAGACAATGGTTATTTGGGCTTTTCCTTCCTTTCATCCCCTCCCTCCCTCCCTCCTATTGGTTTTTTTTTTTTTTTTTTTTTTTTTTTTCTTTTTCAGGACCATTCGGCCACTCAAGGCTGAACCAATCCCATTTAAAGACCAGAACTATGGTATCAACTGAAGACCTGTGGTTCTTTGAAATAATTTCTAAACAGTGTGAGCTTCCCAATCTTCATTCAAAACATTCATTTCGTGCAAATGTAAGTGCCGGATGTGAATAGGTAAAGATGTTGTATGTACGTTTGGCATGAAGCACTCTGTGAAAAAACATTTAAAATTTAATCATTTTATAGCTAATTACATACTAAATACGTACTTCGTGATAATACAAAAAATTCAAAACCTCAGCCTAATCCTAATTAAAGTGCTTTGACGTGACATCTTGTTTGAAAAATGAAGACTTTACTTGACTTTTACTATATTAGTAAAGTCTCAAACTAGCTTGAAAGAAAAGAAAAAACCCCTCAAAATGGCATACTTAAAAAGGGTCACTTTCACTATAAAGTTATGTTCCACTAGAATTGTAGTGGGGGAATATATCAGTGCTTCAACATATGTTGTGGTAAGGTCAGAGACCTCCGTTTACTTTTTAACACACGATGAAAACATGGCAGACCTCCATTTACTTTTTGACACACGATGAAAACATGGCCGACCTCCACTTTCTAGTATGTTGTGCACTCTTCTCGAACATGTCCACTTGCAAGTGGGGAGTGCTAAAAGAAAACCTAGGGTTGCTTTTAAAAAAGATACATCCTAATTAAATAAGGAATATTGACCATTACTATTTTTGCAAATGTCAATAGTTTGTATAATAATAGTGTAATATCATACGGGAAAGATACTTAAATTTTGATCTCTCATGATGAATCTCAAATCTATGGGCCGCTCTGCGGCAATGTTCCTTAAAATAAGGCCCGCCAAGATGCATTTCTAGAAGGGTATGTTGTGGATTAGAGGTTTGCCAAATATTATTCGAAGTAGATTATCCTAACTACTGACTTTAGGGCCTTAAAGTTCATAATTAATTCTTAAGTGTGTATTTTATTTTGACTCAATTCAAAGGTGATTTCTATAATTGAGTATGGTCTATAATTGAGTATAGTCCTTTCACAATCTCTGCACATGAGGACATATATAAAGTGCATGTATTGCTAAACCCACAAGTGGAAGGGTGTGACTACTTGTCCTTCATTATATGTTTGCCCTAACTGGTCTCTATAATGCAGTTGAGAGTTGTGACAGCTTGTTGTTGTAGGTCCCTCAACCGATCGACTACATGAAGAAAAATCTCATTGTTTATAGTCCTTTCACAATCCCTGCACATGAGGATAATTACCAACCGAAGTCAACAACTCAACACACTAATGTTACTGATATTATATGTGTTTTTGGTAAATGGTCCCCACTGTGAGGCCCACCAAAATGTTGGTCAGGATCATTTAGTGGAGAACCAGAGAGGAAATGGTAACTGTAGACAGACTAGGATGGGATTTATTATCCAAAAAGCACCAATATCAGAGTCAAAGAAACCCATGCCACAATACTAAAAAGGAACATGTACTTGATTGCAGACTTAATTTGACATAATTATCTTTATTTGTGCTTAAGAAAGAAAGAGAAGTTGATCTCAGTGATTAGAAAAACTTCATAATTATTGGATGACCGAGGTCAATTCTCAAGATTTTAGATTTTAGGAATTTTTATTGATAAATACACCCCTTAATCTTATTTTCAACAGCAAAAAGATGGATTTGTAAATATGGTCGGCAAAGTGCTTCTAAATATACCATGGCATTGTTTTCGGATACAAGTGCCCTCAAGTCACATCATAGCAACTATGTAGGGTGTTTCATGTAAAAACTCTACATCACCTATTTTTGGGAGCTAACATCAAATAGTAGAATTGTTCTGGAGTTCCAAGAATTTATGTTCAGTAGTTGTCCCCTTAAGTGGAATTTCAAATCCATCTTCTTGATAGAGCATTTAAAATTCCAATAAAATATATAGAGAGTGGAGTTTCAAGAATTCTAAAAAGTCGACCTTTTAGGTAGTTCGAGTTCGAAATTCTGGTGTAAGAAATATGGCATTTTAAATGCCAGGGGACAAAATGTCACATTATATCTAAAAAACCCCCAACACTTCAAATTCCTGTCATAAATTCTGGTAAAAGAACATGCCCTTAGAGAAATTTTAAATTCTTCAAAAGCTATTATCTTAGGTGGAATTATAAATCCCTCCTCTTAGTAGAGCATTTGAAATTCCAGTCAAATGCATAGAGAGAATTTCCTGGAATTCCCAAAGGTCATAGGCCATTTAGGTGGCTTGAATTTGAAATTTGGTGAAAGAAATATAGAATTACAAAAATTATGGGACAAGATGTCACATCATATCCAAAGAACCCATATATAACAAATTTTCATCAGGAATTCTGATAAAGAAATAGGCTCTGAGATGTTACAAACATCCTACAACCACGGGAGTGTAAATTAGTCGATGAGATATCTATATGCCTTGCAAATTCGAATTTCATATTTCATCAACGAAGTCATGATATTGAGAGGTTGAAAGAAGTGATATCACGAACAAGTTCAATATTGGCATAAGCAAACTATATCTGATGCCAAATATGATGCTTTGCAACTATTATATATAACAAATCTCAAATGAATTTCAAATTTTCAAAGCAAAAATCAAGATCAATTGGCTGGCCACCTTTGGTCATGGAGCAATTTTGGCAAATACTATCACACGACGACTTTTAAGCATAGTTCTCAATTCCATTTCGATCTTCATTTTGGTCCCAACTCCAAAATGAAATATTTTGGTATCTCGAGATTTTGGCAAAACTTTTTAAAGTAACTTTTCAGAATAACAAAAATTAAGATATATATATATATGCATGTGTAAAAAATAGAAAAACAAATTATAAATTATGCATGTTTCTTGATTTGGATATTAAGAAATTTTTTTTTAAAAATAGTGAAAATTGTGCACAACAAATCGGAATGGACCGAAATGGACATTTCAGACAACCGAAATGGACCGGAATGGGCAATCGGAATGGACCGTAATGGGCAATCGGAATAGACCGGAATGAGCCAGAGCGGAATTCAAACCGATAGTTTTTTACCCCGGCCCCATTCCGTTTCGGCGAAAGGACCGGAACAAAAAACTCAGGTCATTCCATCTAAAATGAAACGGAATTGACTACTATGATCGAAATCTTTGCGGCACGCCACGTGAAATGAATGTGAGACAATCCCTATACAGAGTTATGCATGATATGAAAAAGTCTGATAATGTAGGATGAACTTTACATGGGAGAAATTAGGTCTTAGTTGATGTCAACACCATCCACACTATCATATAATTAAGATCATCTTCTTACAAATATTAGGGATATTGCCCGAACAATGGTTTTTAGATTTGACATTCACTCATGAACCGTCGAAGTTTGGGTATTTCCCACATAATTGTTCTGGCAATATTCTAGGGTTGTGCGATATCACACATATCGAACTTTGGAATATCCTAACGGCCATGCAATATCTCACACATCGGACTATAAAGTATGACACCATTTTTGTATGAGCAGTACTGTGTGAAATATCTAAAGTTCGTCGATTGTGAGGCAAATATTAAATTTAAGGGTAGTTGTATGGGCAATATCCACAAATATTAAAAGAACATAAATGTAATTGGATCCAATTTGCACCAAGGCCTGATTCCATTTTAGGTTGTAGGGTCCTATTGGCAGGTATTATTACAAATATATATATATATATATATATATATATATATATATATGAAACCGGACCTAATTCACCTTACTCCCATCAATGGCTTGCTTCAAACTTCAATTTACCCAAAAATAAAAAGGGTAAATTCAAACCTTCCAAAACAGATTTTGGATTGTGAGCTGAGGTTGGACCAAATTTACCACCATTATCACTACTATTACTAATATGCCAAAATTATTACGATAAATATCTCAATATTCTTCAAAAAATCATCAAGATTCAGAAATTCCGAGACATCCACAACAATATCAAATGGAAATGGAAAGCGAAAAAAAATGATAAAAAAATATTAAAACAATATTTTATACTAATTTTGTATCATTTCATTATTAATCATTTAAAATAATTTTTTTTCTATGAGATTCCCTCAAAAAATCCTCAGAAAACCCAAAAAAAAAAATCATTTAGATTTTTAGGACATGACAATTTACAAAATGAGAGTTTTCAAAAAAGTATAAAACTTTTGGCTCATTCTAAAAAGAAAGGCACATTAAGATTTGAATATTTCAAAAAAGTATAAAAGTTTTCCATAATTATTTTAATCAAGTCCTCTCCATAAATTTTTTTGAGAAATGACAAAAACAACCTTTCATTGTGGATGTTTGTCTTTCCTTTCGTCTCTAAACCTGGCCATTTTAATTTCGATGATCATAACCATTAAATGATTATAGTTTTTTAGTTATTTGGAACCTACTATTTTTCACCATCCATGTATAAAGACAATTGAAGTGGGCCCCATTAGGTCATTAAGATTGGAATTGATTATTTCTCTTAAATGATTTATTAAAGTTAAAGGTTTGAAAGATAAAATAAGGGTATTTTTTACATTTTCCAATTTTTCATGGAGAGGACTTGATTGAAGGAATTTTAAAAAATCTTTATAATTATCTGTAATATTCTAATCTTTATATACTATTTTTGAAGATAAGAAAATATTTTTATATTGAAAATTTTCCTTTAAGAACAAAGTTGGAGAACTCGTGACTCGGACTCAACTCGTTCAATGCGGAAAAAAATCAACTTGGATTAGAGTCAATGCAGAGACTCAAGGGAGTCATGTTTTTCTAAAAATGATTTTAGAAATATTTTAAAATAAATCAATTATTTATAAAATATAAAATCACATTTATTTACATACATTCATGATAATCAATTCAAATGAATGAATTTATATATGCAAGAAAATTAGTAAAATAAGAAGAAAAAAAAAAGAAAAAATATTGCATATTATATAATTTGTTAGTTCAAATATCAAATGTGAAAGATCAAATATAAGTTCTAAATTACATCCCAATCATCATTTTTAAATTATGAACTCTAAACCTCCTACATAATAACTTATAAATACATTTTAATTATTTAAAATTAAATCCGCCTATTAAATAGTTTGGAATGCAAATAACTTTTTAAAATTAGATAACTCGACCGAGCACGCCCACTTTTTTTACTGGGTCCTCCGTAAAGAAGAAAATGAATTGGGAGACTCGAAAATTAACCGGAGAGTTTTCCAACCATGTTTTAGAAACGATGCTTGTCATAGTGATTCAAAATTTACATATAAGTATAATATAAATGGTGAACAGAACAGGTGCCCGGAGGACTCGGTCAGAAGATTCTAGAAAGAAGACGTGGAGAGCTCACAAGACATTGCGCGTCACCTCAGTTCAGTGCTCTAGCTGCCTAGCATGAATTCAGAGATGCTCGATTCATACTCGACAAACAAAGTGGTACACTAACTCTAAAAATATGACACGTGTGAGGTATCTCTTAGTGCGCTTTTGACATTGTGCCACGTCCCCACCTTCTAATTATTTGTTCAGATATTGTTATGATCCTGTAAGGCCATCATGTGAATGTTTGACGGCAAGTCAATGATACTCCACTTACCTCATTTCTAGGCGCATGTTTTCCACGTAAAACATTTTCCATTTCCGATGGAAAACCTTTTCCAACCTCCCACCATTGCAATAAAAAAGGGCTTTCCATGGAGTTGAAAAAAAAAAAATAATTTATTTTCCTAATTTTTCTTGAGATAAATCAGCCACACCAAAATGCAGAACTTTAAACGCCAAATAAGCTTTTGTACTTTCCATGCTTTTTCTATAAAAAAAAGTGTCCGTGTAAATGTGAACTTTTATGATTTCCATTTTCTTGCACTACTTCTCAACCACCCTCCACACAAACATGTGCAAGAATATACCCAGTTGCTTGGTTCTGTTATGTGTGAGTCAATGTGATTATAAGAAAGCTTGGTTAGGCAAGTTTGTGTGTAGAGCTTAGATCCCATATCCAGCAGGCCTTCCACACGCACAGTAAATCACATTGAAAAATTATACTCCCAACTATTGCAACCATTCAATAAAGAATCTGTGCCCGGCATTTCTTAGGAAACTGGTAATTCTGCTCATTTCCTAGCCCTCCCTCAAATGCAGAGAGTGAAAAAGATAATTTCCTAGCCCTCCCTCAAATGCAGAGTGAAACAGATAAAATCCTGTGCTGTTCTGCTGATGGTGGAGGTGGTTACACAAATGAGAAGATGTTCAGTCAAATCCAAACAGCCCAAATGAGTAAAAACTACTAGCACCAAATAGGGAAAGCAAGGAATGTTTTCTACAAACAGAAACAGATTTCTCAATTATTAGGGCCATGACACTGACAGGCATGACACATACAACAAACTAATTCAAAAATATTACGTTACAAGTTGCAGGAAGAGAGAAGGCAAACAAAATAAAGAGAAAAGGGTTGCTTCTGAATTCTACCCGCTTGAAGATAGGAACACCTGAGAAACACAACGGCAAAGTCTTATGATCATTGAATGTTGCCCAGCAGTTAGATTCCGGACCACATCTAAAATTTCAGATGAGAGTAATGCTGCAGCTGTTTGTGTTCCTGAGATCTGAATCTTCAACTGAGACGGTAGAATCTCAGATGGATAGATGCCACTGCTCCATAAAAGATAAAGGGATTCCATAAGTACATAATATTACAAACATTTAGATTACATGAGAAATCAGAACGGTAAACATCCATATCACCACAGCATTTGTTTAATAAGTCATAACTAACAAAAAAAAGGAGCGAGAGAGAGAGACCACCATGAAAGTTTAACATAACACTGTCTCAATAGTGTAAATGCTCCTCTGTGAGGAGAACCGACAAATAGTAATGTGAACACTGATGTCCATTCCTATTTCCTAAAACTGCATATCACTTCACGGGTGCTCCAAATGGTCAAACTAAAGAGGGATCAGCATGACAAAAAGAGGCATTAGCCATTTTGGATAGGCTATGGATTTGGTGATACAACTTATAAATCATAATTCTATGATCTTAAACTTGATTTAAACTTTTAACAAATAGATGGTGGTCTCAACTTGGAAGTTACACCCCTGAGCTGCAGAAATTGGCAGTGCTTTCTCTTTAAGTCAATGTTGCGGTTGCAGTGGATGAAAGGGAAACCAGAGCATCTTCTAAGTCCACTCTCGTAAGAGGAATAGGCTAAAACGTAAAAGAGCGAATGATCGAGTCTTTGTACATTATGATACTTAATATCTAGTCTTATCGTTTAAAGTGATATTTCTTATGAAAACCCAAACAAAGGTCCATAGGAATTTTATTATATTCTCAATGAGATTAGATCCCTAGTATCTTCCTTCCAAGTGATGTTTTCTCATGTTCATTCCAAGAACGAGCTTGCAAATTTGTTGGTTAAGCAAGGAATAAATACTAGATAGAGTTGAGCCATCTATAGGTCCTTAGTATAATTTTGGTTTAATTGGGGTGTTTGCTTTTCCTATTATGGTTCATATACCACCTCTTCGTATTTCTTTAATGTTCCTATACATACACCTCTCACCGTATTATGGTGAGAGGTAGCTAGATGGGGCAATAACAGTACTAGGGGGATGGAAAGAGCTATCTTGGATGGGCCCAAATATCACATCTAGGGTCCATCCCATGCCTCTAACCCCTTCATCCGTGGCCCACAAGTTTAATGACTTTATATTAAAGAAAAAATTTGACACTATCCAATGCTCTAGTCCATTCAGATCGGTGAACAATTGACAGTTCGAGTGTAATTCAAAGGGTCCCACGTGTGTAAACAATTCGAATGGATCAAAGGTGGACCCCACTATGTTGCCCTAACCGTAATACTGTGAGAAGTGTATGCATATGAAAAGCCCACCTAGGGATAGGACCCGAGGGGTCTGATACACCCCCCACACCCCACCCCCCCCCCCCCCCCCCCCCCCCCCACCAACCCCAACCCACATGAGTACGGTGATGGAGGCTTTGATGATAATCCTAACCACTTGAACAATAGCCCACAAGTTTACACTGCCCAAACAAGTACACAATCAATCCAACAATCGAGTCTATTCAGATGGATGACAAACCCTAAGATCGCTGACTATCGGAGTTTCCCTTTTATGGTCTGCTCAGTTGGATCATAAGGTAAGCCCCACTAGGTGTTCCACACGTTGAGCTCAAGAGTTCAGCAAAGGATTTCCCATGGATAAATATAAACCCACCAAATTAAATCTCTCGGTATCTTGTCATAGGCTTTCTCTTGATTGATGAATACCATGTGGAGATTTTTTTTTTCCCCTCTTCGTAGTGTCTTTTCATTAATTACCTAAGTTAGAAGATAGCTTCCATACTTATCCTCCCTATCATGACCAAAGATGAAAATAACGGTAGCGCTATGAAGCGGGTGCTACGTAGCGGCGTAACGGTGCGTTTTGACAAAATCATCAAAAAGTTCTGAAAAAATTCCAAAAAATCCAGAATATTGAAAAATAATAGAAAATGTGTTTTTTTTTTTCAAGTAACTAAGATAAGAGGGTGTAGCGGTCCCCACATTCTATGAGATCTTGTATCGCTGTATGAATATAAAATAATAGTAATAATCATTTTTTTCACATATATTCATGTTGCTTAGTTATGCTAACTTAGAAACTAATGAAAGGCTTATAAAGATTTTTCTGTTAAAAATTAAATTTGATTAGAGCCTATTTCCTATTAAAACAAAAAGGGCTCATTTTCTATTAAAGTGTACCTTGCTCAAGGCCTTATTTCAGTATTTCCTATTAGATTGAAATTTGCTAAAACTTATTTCCAATTAATGTGAAACTTAGTTGGAGCCCATTTCTAGTTAGTGTCAAAGTTTGCTATGGTCTATTTTCAGTTAGAGTGAAATTTGATTGGGTTGTATTTCTAATTAGAGCCAAATTTGGCTAAGGCTCTAATTTCAATTAAGTAATATTTGGTAAGACATGCCCTTTTTATTTAATACTTGGGCATCAATGTGGAGCCCATCAATGGTTAAGAAGACAAGATCTTTTGAGGGCCTACTTATACTTTATTCAAACCTTTTAGAAGGTGGGCCACTGTGGGGCCATATGTTATACCTTAAATAAAAGAGATGGAAGGGCCATGTGCTGCCCTAATTCGTGTGAGTTGAAGGGTTGAGAGACAGCGGGAGAAGAGGGAAAGGTAGGTGCACCTCCTCCTGCAGCTAGGGTTGCAAATTGGTATCCGATTCTCCGATTACCTGGAAGTTCCGACCCGCAAAAAACCGGGTCTGGAACCTATTTTTGTTTCCGATTCATAAACGGGCCTAGGTGCAAAACCCAATTTAGGTTCCGATTCATAAACGGGTCCGGTTCCGGGTCCATATAGGTTCCGACCCGCGTGCCCGAGACTCGGCATATGAGTCTTTGAAATGGCAAATTGTACCTCAAAATTAACTCTTTTTTTTTTTTAACATTTTTATGTATAATATTGGAGGTAGTAGACTTGATGTACTATTATAAGTTGAATGATATGCTTATTTTAAGAAAAAAATGAAGAATAAAGAGAAATTAGTATCAATTTTAGAACTAGATTTCAGTCCTCTAGGTGGACTCGGTTCCGGAACCGGATCCTGATTTTCCTATTGGAACCGGGTCTGGAACCAACAAAACAAGCTCTGCGACAAAATCGGATCTGGAGCTGTTATTTAGAAAAGGGTCCAGGTCCACGATGGTTCCGATCTGGAACCATCCCGTTTGCAACCCTACCAGCAGCTGCTGTCACCTCCTGTTGTTGCTACCTATGAAGCACAGACATGGATACAGGACACGGATACGATACAGATACGCAGATACGTCATTTCTCAAAAAAAAGGATACGATACGTCAGGGATACGTTGAAAAAAAAATTTAATATTTTTTATGACTAATAAAAATCATGTTCCCTTTCCCAAAAAAGAAGAAAAGGAAAAATGAAATTTGATGACCAAAGTTTGTGTTGGATAATTCCCTACTAGGCTATCGAACAAACAGCTCATGATATTGGCTTTCACCGGGTCAAGATTGAAGAATAACTTCCAACTCAGATCTTTTTTAGCACTTGATCTAAGCCTTGCGCAAATATTAAATGGGCCTAGAATATATATATCCACAGAGAGAGATTCTCCCAGCAACACAGAAACCCATCGAATAGCCAGCAACTCTGTACATAATTTGGGCACCTAAAAAGACATTCCTGATAAAAACAGATCAACAAGGAAACATTGAAGATACAGAGGAAGAGATAAAAAGAAACAGCCACACAAGTAGCAGCAGCAGCAGCTACAGCCTACGGATACAGAGGAAGAGAAAAAAAACCGAAAAAAAAAAAAGAAAAAAGTTAAAAAAACCTAAAAAGTGCCGGTTCTCCTGTGATGCAGCAGCGAAAGTGGAGATGAGGGCGGCAAGGCTACAGCGGCACAAGTATTTACCGTTTTCCTTTTTCTTTCCCTTCTTTTGTTTATTTTTTCCTACTACAATTGCTCTATGATGATGAGGGCGGCGAGGCTGCAACGGCGCAGTTAGGATTTGATGACGATGACGTGGTGGCCGGTGTGTTCTCATCAGAGTGGAGGAGATGGCGAGGCAATGGCGAGGTTAGGGTTTTTTTTCCCTTGTCTTCTCCTCTCCCACGTTTTCTTCTCTATTTCTCCTCTCCCCCCCCCCCATTTTTTTATTTTTCACTTACATGTCCCACTCGTATCCCGGACGTGTCCCATGCGTGTCCGACACATGTCCGAAATTAAAAAAAAAATAAAAAATTAATCAGATACGATTTTTGTGTATCTCGAACGTATCCGGGCCTATCCGATATGGATTCGGGACCCATTTTTACGTATTCGTGCTTTACGGGTTGCTGCCACCGCTGCTGCTTTCTACTGCATTTAGGTATGTTGTCTACAACTGCTCTCTCTCTCTTTCCCTTCCTTTCTTCCTCTTTTCCTTTTTTTTTCCTTTCCTTTCTTCTTTTTCCACAAGTCAAAGAAACGATTGGAGGGAGGACTCAAGGGTATGTTTTTCTTCTTCCCTCTTTACTGTTCATGGTTTGTAGCGGCCGATACGCAAAGTATCGGTGTGTATCGGCCGCTATGGGTAAATAGCGGCCGATACGGATGTGACACCCGCTTTTTTTCATTTAGCGTTGCGGCCATTGCTGCCACGGCCGATATAGCATAGCGGCCGCGATTTGCATCCTTGATCATGACCAAATTGATTTTCAGATATCTTGGTCTCTTGTCTAAATCTTTACTCCCATAACTTCGTAGTGTAATTCACAAGTTAAATCCCATGATAATTGGCACGACTTTGTATATTTGCTTTTTTTTTCTTACATACAGGTACTACAACACATCTTCATTTATCCAATATTTTCTCTATCTTAATATCTTATTAAAGAAACTACTTAACAAAATCGGTCTAATTTCTCCTAAACACTTCCAAGCCTCTATTAGAAAGTCATCTAGCCCTGTAGCTTTTCCTGTCTTTCGTTGGGCCAATGCTCTCTTTAGTTATGCTATATCTAATTCAGCAATAAATTTAAAATGTTTCTATTTAAAAGACAAAAATAAAAATCTTACTCTATATGATATGATTCACAATAAAATCAATTAGACTCTAGAGCGATACAAGATATGATTCCAATTTTCGAAACCTTAGTTAAGAAGAAAATGGTTCAACCAGTTATAACATATGACCCTGTAGTGCACACATGATATACAAGCAACATCAAGGAGTGTAGATTCCCACTGCAAAATCCCTTTCAAAGGGGTTTGTAGAGCTGCTATGTATATTGGCAAGCCATAAACCCTTTACAGAAGAGAGGCTTGTCAAGGCACACAAACGGTCAATATTTCATTTTGCATACATTGTGTTTTGTTTAGTCAATAACATCAATCTCTTAAACAAGAACACAGCATTCTTTAATTTTAATACCTGCTGATGATCAATAAATTGTACTCACCAATTTAAATCAGTCATGTCAAGTATCAGAGTCGCCTTCCTACCAAGCTTGAAATCAATGAAGCAAAGCTGCAATTCAAGTTGAACAGCTGCAAATCAAGGTCATCATTGTCAAAGTGATATAGTAGTACAAGACCACTGGATCAAATCACACTCAATGAATTGTTATCTGCCCAAATATCACATTGAACAGAGTGATAATGACTGCTTGATTAATCCAGAGTAAATAATGCGAAGAAATTCCAAAGTGAACAGGGACTCAATGAATGGTAATGTGCCTGCCATATGATTTCTCAGCACTTGAGGTTAAAAGAGTTAACTAATACAGTTATAAATTTTAAGAGAACTGCAAACTTTAAGATGTACTGAATTTAAAATATAAAAATTAAAAAAAAATATTAAACAAAAGGAAAGGAAAAGGCAGTGTGTAACTTTTGATGGCAGCAAATGTAAAAATTGATTGGAATTTCCCACAATACCATAACAAACATTATTGCTAATTAAACCAGCAATCGAAGCACTCAGCAAGGGTTCAAATACATGTCTATATCTGATGAAGGAAAGCATGACCTATGATACCCAGAGACTTGTACAAGCTCAACATATCCATATCGGTCACCGATACGACACATACTGCACGGATACTTCTATAGAACAAATTTAACATATCCTACTTATAAAGTCCTTTATTTCATATAATTCTTTTAATATTTTTACTTCTCACCATAAAAAATGCTTGAAATGGATGAAAACAATGATAATTTCAATGATTCAAAAGTGATCTAAAGAAAAAATTAGGACACTCAAATCCATATCCGTGTCCTAGATTTTCAAAAGTGAGGAGCTGTATGACTGTATCCCCGTAACAGTGTCCGTATCCATATCCGTATCTGGACATCATAGCGCATGACCCTAGTAAAAAAAAAAGATGCCAATGCCGCAATTACATATCAGGAAAGGATTAAAAGAATGTCGAGTACATGAAATTATGAAAATCGTCTTTTGAACTAACCCAACATATTAATTCGGCACGAGCATTCATAGCCACTTCACTTCAAGAATCTAACCTATCTATAAGTATATGGCTTTTCTTTTCTATCCGAATAGACCAAAAAATTGCGTCTATAAAATAATTCTAGAGAAATACTTCACATGGTTATTTTTTACAATAACTAGAATATATTAATGCGCCAGTTTTTACTGCCGATCCCAAAAGCCCGGATAGAGGAGGGTTGCCTTAGGTAGGTTGACAACCGGCGTAAAATTTTGTTACAACCCAAACATGAACTGGAATAATATTAATAAGAGATAGTACAAAGATTTAAAAAGAAGAACAAAGAAAAGGCAATGGAGGAAAAAAGATTACGTAGGTATAAAAGTAATAAACGATATGCCAAACAAAACACAACTGCCAACAAATTACTAAGTGAGAGCAAACAAAGAAATTCTCCTAGGCCCTAGCTACCAAAATACAGCAAAGATTAATGTAGTTCACACAGGTCAATATAATAAGAACAAACCTCAAACGCCGGTAAGGTACAAGGCTAGGAGAGAATTGGAGTAAGGGTGTTGTGTTCAAGGAAAGCATCCAGCCCAGCTGAAGTTTAAGCTATCAGGCCATTCAGCCCCACATGAAGCTCACAGACATGGAACTTAGACCCAGACGTAGTCCCAGCTCATTTGATATATATCCCTTTGTAATAAATATGGAAGACCAGAACGAGCCTTAAAGGATACCCAAAATTGACACCCATCCGACTGTAACAATTCAATTGAAGCAGCAAAAAAATAAATTGCTGAGATTTCAAAATTGTCAAACTTCAAGGCTGAAGCCCTTAAATCTTGGAGTGAAATCTAAACTTCTCAAAATAAATGCCTCTCGCCCCAAATGAGGCATTTTACTCCAAAGGACTTGGGCCCACAGTCACTCACTTATTAAGCTGATCAGTATAAATTAAGAAATCACAAGTCAATCCATCAGTAGACCAAGTCTATTAGAATGAAATTGGGTCTTGCCGACTGTCCATCTAAAATTTAAAATCATAAAATGGAATAATATCCAATTAATGATCTTTGATCATATAGCAGACAACATTTGATGAATCTAATTTCCTATAGATAACTAAACCCTAATGTCCTGTATCTGATAGCTTAATGATTTAATGATGTGGCATGGTCGATTTGACAGTGGGCCCAACTCTTATTGGATTGAGTTTTCACAAAGGTATATTATAAAGTGTGATAAATATTTTTAGCTGGTTGGGATTTTAGATATGGACTACATTGAAGGATTTAGATTACAAGGATGGGCCAAAGATTAAACATTAAAATCTAACATATTTAACAGTTAAAGACAAAACGGTAATACAGGATGTTATGAAAAGAACATTGGTTTCTAACATTTTTTTTCCAATATTGTGGATTTTTTTATATTTTTATAAAAAAACTTGGGATCGAAAAAAATTCACTCCATAACAAATCACAACTGCAAACCGCAATGCGGTGCCGCATTGTATCGCTTTGTAGGGTGACCGATAACAAGATTTTGAACATCCACACGACCACCTCTAGTCTCGAACCCAACCTATGAGTATGGGCAATCTCATACTTCATCTGAGGCAGTGCAATCAAGCTCATGTTCATCCGGCCGCCATTTGCTCCTACTGCTGTACCACAGGTTGTATCTCAAACTTCAGCAATTTGCAAGTTTATCTGTCATTAGATGATGGTTTCATAGAAGATCCATCAACAACATTCCATGTCCATTTTTCTCTCGAATGAAATTTCAAAACTGAAATTCACAAAAGTACTTTTTCCCATCAAAACTGACGGATAATTATTCAGATTTGTCCATTGAGTTCAATTCTGTGAGAATTCTGAAAAATAAAATAAAATAAAATATGTCCTGATTGAAACAGGAACTGTTGATCATCAAATTTCTAAAAAAAATCAGAAAATATGCTCCAGGCAACCTTGCTGCTGTTGGTGACTGTCAATCCATAGTTTTTCAACCACTTGAATCATTTAACAGCAAAACAGGTGTATCACACAGACACCTTCAAAGAAAAAATAATGTCGATCAAATGCAGCTCATAAAAAAAAAAACTGCATTTGGAAACTGCTCCCAGAAAAGTCGATCTCACAAAAAGGCTTAAAAACCCCTTTAAATGATGCTGAAGTTTTCCAAAACATTACTGTATGATTCTTAGAGAGAGACAACCAAGATCATGTAAATAAAATTTTGAACAATTTTTTTATCACAAGTAGATCCTACCAATCTGGTCTTTTGATCTAGACGACCTCTGAGTGATCTAGATGGGGAAAAAATTAAAAATTAAAAATTAAAAAAAAAAAAAAAAAAACGACGTTGAATTCTCTTTAATATCTGATCTAATCTTCTCTGCTTGATCCAACCACCGTTTAGTAGCCTGAGTTGATTCAGAAGCTCATAATAATCACTACACGATTGAACTTCATTCCCACGAGATCAGACTTCTCAACTGATCTATAACGATTATCTCTAAAAGAATTTCTTATAATGTCATCATGGCTCTGATACCATGACAATTATAAAGAAAACATAATAACTTGCACAAGAGAGAAAATGAGAAGAGCCGAGTGCCCTTGTGTTGTGACTGGCCCCATAGTTTTCAAAATCTGAATCGTATCGCAAATCATTCAAACCCATGAATCGAATCGAATCGCTAATCGTATCGTGAATCGTAGGTCTATCATACAATCTAATAAAAATGAAAAATAATTCAAAATTAAAAGAAAAAGAAAAAGAAAAAAGTAATTATTCATAAATCATAACCATCCATTTTTTCATTTATAGTAGTATAGATATAATAACAAGTCTATCATACAATCATATCAAGAACATCATGACATTTATTATTATTATTATTATTATATATATATGAAATAAATGATGTGCAAATAGTTAAATAAGTTTAAAGTGTCAATATATATTTTTTATTATCTTTAAATCAAAATATAAAACTAAAATCAAATCCAAACCATCAATCTTACATACTAGTATATCTCTTAAAGTTAAGAAAGTATTCATGAAGAAAAAAAAACCAATATAGATTATAAAAAAGAAGATATAAACAAGCACCATACATACAGTCGAATGCTTTAGTTAAATGCATGTTCTTTATTCATCTTTAAAACCTTATCAAAGCCGTAAAAAATTCTTACGAGGTTTCGTTAACTACTAAATAACCTTTTAAAAATACAAGCGATAAAAGAAAGAGAGAATAAAGGAAGAAAAAAGGTAAAAGATTATTAATATTATCTTATTGGCTATAGCCATTGTTGCTTAGTCGAATCGCTTGAATCATAAGATTCAATGAAACGAGTATCGAATCATAGGATTCACACCTGAATTCTAAGATTCATTTATAAATGGGAATCATTACATATATACGAATCATTTTCCTTAAGATTCGGGATATGATTCGGGATTCGGGACACGAATCATAGGATTCTGATAACTATGACTGGCCCCATCTTATATTTGTTTTCTTTCCTATGACTATCTCAGCCCCTTGAGTAAGGAGAACACAATCTCTTAATTGACATTCAGAGGCATATGCAAAAGAACACCAGAACGAGAGAGAGAGAGAGAGAGAGAAAGAGAGAGAGAGAGTTCTGTGAAATACTCCAACTCAACATGCTGCCTTCTTGGATTTCTCTTTTTATATATACTTTACATTGCCTAAGTTAGGCTACAAATCATGGAAACAAAACCTAATTAGATCTCTAAATATGGTAAGACATCCTAGCATACATGGTTTTATCATTATGTACACGGTTTGACTAGATCTCATATTTACAAGTGAGCTGGGCCTATTATTATACAAGTGGGCTGGGCCTATTATCAAATACTTTACACTTTAACAGCCCACCTCAAATTGATGCTGGGAATCGACCAGCAACAATTTGCGAACCAGGAATTCATGCCGCGGCCGTGGAAGGCCCTTGGTGAAGATATCAGCAAGCTGGGACTCAATGGAAATATGGGGAAGAGAAATGACTTGACGATCATACTCGTCCCGAATAAAGTGACAGTCCACTATAATATGCTTGGTCCGCTCATGAAACACAGGATTTTCAATGATTCGAATGGCACTTGTGTTGTCAGCATGAAGAGGAGTTGGTTGAGTCTGTGAAAATCCAAGCTCCGAGAGCAACCCGCGTAGCCATAGAATCTCAGAACAAGCGGAAGACATGGCTTAGTATTATGATTCCGTGGAAGATTTTGATACTTTATTTTGCTTCTTACATTTCCAAGATATCAAGACGTCTCCCAAGTAAACACACCATCCTGTGGTAGAGCGGATGTGTCCAGACAGACAGCCCAATCCGCATCAGAATAAGCAGTAAGTGTAAGCGGTGTGTCAACGAGAAAAAATAAGCCGCTGGTAAAAGTACCAAGGATATATCGAATAATCCGTTTGACTGCCGCAAAATGATGATGCCGTGGGCCTGTCATAAACTGACAAACCAGATTAACAGCATAAGAGATATCTGGTCGAGTGATGGTTAGGTAGACAAGGCTACCAACTAACCAACAATAGAATATAGGATCAGGAAGGAGATCTCCGTCTTGTTGACGAAGTTTGGCATTCACTTCCAATGGGGTGTCGACTGGGCTAGAATTACCTAGATCGGCACAATCCACTATCTCAGTAGCATATTTGTGTTGATGAAGAAACAAACCTTTCTTTGATTGATGAACTTCTAAACCCAAGAAATAATTCAAAGGTCCCAAAACTCCTTCATATGAAACTTATCTTGCAGAGAGGCCTATATCTGTCAAATCATATCACTGTATGGGCCAGTAATAATGATATCATCGACATACACAAGGAGAATTGTGGATCCTGTGGATGAATGAAGCATGAGCATCGAAGGATCATACGGGCTCTGTATAAAAGAAAGTTAAAGGAGAGTGGTTCAGAACTTGTCGAACCAAGCTTGGGGTGCCTGTTTAAAAGACATATAAGGAGCGTCTTAAACGAGCGACATCAGCCTTGGAAGAAGAAGGAATTCCTTTAGGGAGGCGCATGTGGACTTCCTCTTTAAGATCCCCATGAAGAAATGCATTCTTCACATCCATCTGATAAAGGGGCCACGACTGAGAGGCAGTTATCACAAGAACTGTGTGTACAGTTGTCATTTTGGCCATCGGAGCAAAAGTCTCCTCATAGTCGATACCATACTCTTGCCTGTTTCCAAGTGCAACCAAACAGGCTTTGTAGCGATCCAAGGATCTATCAGACTTCAATTTCACCGAGTATACCCATTTACATCCAATGAGTTTGACAGATGAAGGACAGGTAACAATGTCCCATGTATGATTTGTTTGAAGAGCAGTAAGTTCTTCCTGCATAGCCTGTATCCAACAATCATGCTTTATTGCCTAAGAGTATGAGTTTGGGATAGAAACAAAAGACAAAGTGGTTAATAATGAAGCATGAGTAAAGCCATAACGATAAGGTGGCTTTATGTGGCAAGTGGATCGGAGAAGAGCAAGAGGCCCCGAAGGTGGATCAGGTGCAGGAATAGTAGGCGTAGTAGGAGACCCAGAGGCAGGATCATTTGTAACTTTCCGTCGTTCATACACAAAATTCGGCTGAAAACGAGTAACAGGTGGAGGCTTGCATCCGAAAAGCATGGTAAAAAAGATAAAGAGACAGAGTCATTTGAATCACCATGCCTCGAAAAGAAATGTTGATTTTCAAAAAACACGACACTGCGAGACACCCGAATTCTTTTGGCTGTAGAATCATGACAGATAGCCTTTTTTATTAAGATCGTAACCAAGAAAGGCAAATATGGAGGACTGTGCTATTAACTTAGTACACTCATTAGGAGGAAGAAGAACAAAACACACTCCCCCAAATGGACAAAGATTACCATAGAGAGGATGTTTTTGAAAAAGTCTAAAAAAAGGTGTCTAGTTGTCTAATCTAGAGGAAGGTAAACAATTTATGACATGCACGGCTGTTGAGAGGGCTTCGGACCGAAACCTAGTGGGAACAGAAGATGCTTTTAAATGGTACGAGCAATATCTAAGAGATGTCGGTTTTTCCATTCAGACAAATCATTTTGTTGGGGGGTGTAAGGACAACATCGTTGGGAGATAATGCCTTTGGATTATAAGAATGTTTGAAAGTCCTTAGAAACATACTCCCCCCTGAATCAAACCTAAGAATTTTAATGGTAGTGGAAAATTGATTCTCAACATAAGACAAGAAAACTTTAAAAACCAAGAAAACATCAGACTTAGAATGCAAAAAATAAATCCAAGTAAAACGACTATAATTATCAATGAATGTAACAAAGTATTTATAATGAGAATGAGAGATAACAGGTTCAATACCCCAAACATCACTATGATCAATATCAAAACATTTCTTGGCTAAAGAATCTTGAAGGGAAAAAGGAAAGGGTTTTCCCTTTCCCTATCTTGCAGCTATCACAATTTAAAAAAAAAAAACCACATCCTTAAAAGAAACTTTATTATCATTAATCAAACCAGAATTTAATAAAAACATCAAAGTTTTGGAATTAGGATGTCCTAAACAATTATGCCACAACTGGCATTTATTATGACTAAAATGAGAGAACAAAGCAAACTCCAAAGGGAGCCTTTCTTGTGAGTTGTGACGAAATCTGAAGAGGAAACAAGGGCCCGTCGCTAGCACCTTCCCCGATACTTGATCCTACAAAACACAACCAGAGCGAGAAAAGAGGATGGAACAATTACTATCAACAAGTTGACCAACGGATAACAAATTTGTGGTTAGGCGAGGTGAAAGAAAAACATTATGTTAGGGCAAGGAATGAGGAACCTAGCCAACAACAGTAATGGGAACACTGCCACCATCAGCAGTATTGATGCAGAGCTCTCCATCATACTCCCTAATATGAGTCAATATAGCAAGGGAGTGTCATGATTGGAGGCTCCTAAATCAATATACCAGGTGGATACTGAAGATGTTGGTTTACCTGACAAGCCAAGTGCAAAGAAAGCATTTATGATCATTTGTTGGACCACTTCTAGAGTAAGGGTAGAAGAAGTGGCAGCAGGTGGTGAAGGCGTGACTGTTGAAGAAGGTTCAGGAAGATGGGCAGAATATGCTCTATGTTGCTGTGGCTTATTATGAGGTCGCATCCCACATTCCGGAAAACCATGACCTATGGTTTTACAGTAGGAACAAAACTTCTGGTCGCACTGAGTGGAAATATGTCCGAGTTTGTGGCAGCAAAAGCATTTGACCTTGCTCATGTCCCGTGCTTGAGGCTTACCCCAAGCTATATAAGCAACATCAATAGGAGCAGCAGCAGGGGCATCTTGTGCAAGTGTTGTCTGAGTCACCAAGCACTGTTCCTTAATAAGGAGTTCACCCAAACATGATTCGAGTGAAGGGGATGGCACCCTACTCATTAAGTTGGAGCGGACAATTTCAAATTGTGGCCATAACTTCATCAGAAACTGATCCCGCTAACTCGTCTGATGGATCTCTCAAAAAGAGGATAAGGAGGCAGCAGGGAGGTCAGCATAAATAATCTCAGCGTAATTAGTCCACAGACTGGTAAACTGAGTAGTAATCCTGTATCGACAAGGTCCCTTGAACACACTGTGAGATTTCATGTTCTAAGTGAAACCTTCGAGCAAAATTTTCCTGCAAATATATCTTCTTTAAATAGAGCCACATTTCTTTGACAGTCTTGTATGGGTGAAGGTTCAGGATAAACTGTGGATTGACGGACCCCAATAACCAAGTCATGATCTACCAATCTTTAACCTCCCATTTAGCTAGGAGCTTTTCATCAGTAGGTTTGGGATCCAAATCATCAAGATGTCCCCAGAGTTCTTTACCCTTAAGGTAAATTTGGAATTGAAAAGCCAAAGTGGTATAGTTTTTATCATTAAACTTGATCAAAGTGATATCACCTTTCTCCATAATATCAACGTAGAGATATGCTGAGCAAAAAACAACAACCGGCAGCAATCCTACTTCCAGCGCAATAATTGGCAACTCGAAAACACACTAACAGCCACCAAAGATCGCAATAAAAATAACCAAAGTGATAACACCTTTCTCCATAATATCAATGCAAAGATACGCTTAGCAAAAAACAGCAACCGGCAACAATCCTACTACCAGCACAATAATTGGCAACTCAAAAACACAATAATAGCCACGATAGATCGCAATAAACATAACCAAAGGATTCAGAATAGCAGTGTATAGCCAAAAGATCATAGAAGATCAGAATCTGTGATCTGTAGAACAAAAAAACAGGCCAAAGACAGAGTAGGCAACCTACAGAAACCTATCAAAAAGCTTTGTGGACCCCACTGTTTGATCGAATCCAAGATCAGACCTTGTAGGGAGGTAGATCTAATAGTGTCGAAGCAAGAGATCTAAGTTTCAACTGAAACAGATCAATATCCAAGAAATTGTATGGTATTGATGAGAATAATATGAAAAAACGGTGATTTCCAAAAGAGGTTCTGATGGCCTACCTCTGAAGCTCAAGAAATCTTCAAAGAATAACCAAAAAATCCCCATAGTAGCAGCGACCAAGGTGGTATCACAACAAAGATGTCTCCTGATGATCGCAGGTGGGCAACATGAAATCTGTAGAAGCTGCTCCCTTTTCTGATGATCATAGATGATCTGTAGAATCTGCTCACACCCACGAGAGTTATTGGTTGCTTACTTACACGAGCAAAGATCTCACCAGCTCTGATACCATGACATTGAGAGGCATATGCAAAAGAACATTAGAACGAGAGAGAGAGAGAGAGAGAGAGAGAGAGAGAGAGAGAGAGAGAGAGAGTTCTGTGAAATACTCCAGTTCGACATGCTGCCTTCTTGGATTTCTCTTCTTTATATAGACTTTACATTGACTAAGTTAGGCTACAAATCATGGAAACAAAACCTAATTAGATCTCTAAATATGGTAAGACATCCTAGCATACGCGGTTTTATCATTCTGTGCACGGTTTAACTAGATCTCATATTTACAAGTGGGCTGGGCCCATTATCAAATACTTTACACTTTAACATTGATGAGGTAAAATCACTTGACTAGGGTAACTCCAAGTAAACCAATCCATATACATTAAATGTAAGATATTTACAAGATGCGAGTATGGTACTCCCTACTAAAATGTACAAAATTCTATCAGACACCATTTTCTATAGTCCTTCATGCATAGAAGGCGGGTATGGCCAAAATAAAACAAAATCCAACTTCATCATGTTGCTTATTGCATTGCATTGCCGGTCCCGACTCCCAAGCCTAGATAAAGGAGAGTTTAACTTCAAGTTGGCACACAGTCATAGTTGAGAATTTTGTTTGGGACCCTGTTTTGGTTTGGCCACCAAACCGAAATGTTTCAGCTGACCTGAAATTGCATTAAAATGTTTTGGAGTTACGTTTTGGATAAAATATATAGAGCCCTCCTCTCCTACACGTGACCAAACGGGACCTCTTGATCAACAGCCGACAAGGATCACTCTCCAAAACGAGTTGCAAAATCGATCCAATGGTTCAGTCCATTCGGATGGGCGCCGAACTCCGGGACCCTTGACTATATGGGTGTCCATGTTGGTTAGTCCACTTGAATGGGCCCCACACGTGTGAGCGGCCGGGGTTGCCCCTGTCCACATGGGCTAAGGAGAGGCTTAGTCGTGTGTGTGCATGTGTGCATATATATTTCACATTTAAAAAACAGAAAAAAAAAATATCAAAATCAAAAAATTTGGTTAGAGCCCATTTCTTATAAGAAAGAAATTTGGCTATCTGCAAGGGCCCCTATTTCTAATTAGAGTGAGATTTGGCTCAAGTCCCAATTTCTATTAGAGTTAAGTTTAGCAAGGGCCGGTGTATGAGTAAGAGTGTAAGACATTTATTTTAGACAATTTAAACTTTTAATTAATGGGCTCATTGTAGATCCACAAATCTCAAGCAAGCCCGTTAATAAGTTAATAAGATGGCTTTGAGGTCTTTAAACAAAAAAAGGGAAGCATGAAATGTCAAAAATAGAAAAGCCCCTTTAAAAGGTTAAAAGCCATGTTAAAAAGGCATTTGCCCCTTTTCGTCGTGGACACCAAATCTTTGAGAAAGAGAACGAGATGACATAGAGGAAAAGAATATATATATATATATATAAGAGAAGACAACAACGAAGCTGAATTGTGTGAGTCCTCCAAGCTCCTCCAGCAACAATATAAATCTTCCAACCTTCTTGTTGCAGCTCCTCCAGCAGTTGTTTGATTCACTTCAGGTTCTCCTTTTTTTCTTGTGCAGTCAACCGTCATTTTGTTTTTCTTCTATAAAAACTTCGGCTGAATAGAACCTTTCGAACCTGTTCTGCCAAAATCACTGATTGACAAGCAGATCCAACATATCATTAAATCCTATTGCCGTGCTTCGTGAGGTATCAAGGTCGGATTGGACATTGACAAACTCACGATCACAGAAAAGAGTTTGAATATACTCTTGAGAATGTATTAATTTGTGTGTCTTTCTATGGAGATCGTCCATCAACACATAGGTATTTACATGCCTTTAATCAAGGCTCTAAGAAAGGAAAACAATCTAATTATATCAATCATTAATCTAAGTTAAGAAATCAACTAATTACAACAATTGCTATTCTAAGTAAGGAAGGCTACAGCTGTCTCAATATTGACCCAAATCAATTCCACGTGAGATATAGCATTAGTTGGACTACTGATGGGCTTTGGGCCTTGGGCCTATTTAACACCCCCCCTCAAATTGATGCGGGAGAATCAACAAGCATCAATTTGTCAACCAAGAACTGATGACGTGGTCGTGGAAGACCTTTTGTGAGAATATCAACAATTTGAAGTTCAATGGAGACATCTGGAAGACTGACGACATCACGTTTAAACTCATCACGTATGAAGTGACAAACAACCTCGATGCGTTTAGTGCATCCATGAAAAATCGGATTTTCAGTAATCCGAATTGCACTTGTATTATCCGCATAGAAGGGGGTAGCTCCTTCTGCTGGAAAACCAATGTCAGAAAGCAAACCACGGAGCCAAAGAATTTCGGAGCATGCAGCAGACATGGCTCGGTACTCTGCCTCGGTAGAGAATTTGGAAAGTTTTTCATGTTTCTTGCATTTCCAAGAAATAAGACTATCACCCAAAAACATGCACCATCCTGTCGTCGATTTGCGAGTATCTGGACAACCAGCCAAATCAACATCTGAATAAGCTTTGAGAGATAGAGGATTGTTAGATGGAAAAAACAACCCACGAGTCGATGTGCGAATAAGGTACTGAATGATGCGGCGAACAGCAGCCAGATGAAGGTGACGAGAAGCAGTCATGAACTGACTCATCAGGTTGACCGCATAAGAGATATCAGGATGAGTGATCGTGAGGTAGATCAAGCTGCCAACTAACTGGCAATAGGCAGTAGGATCGGAAAGAAGATCACCCTCCTCGCGACTAAGTTTGACATTCAATTCGACCGGCGTATCTACAGGAGCTGAAGCAGTAAGACCAGCCAAGGCGATGAGATCAACAGTGCATTTGTGCTGATTGAGAACTATACCTTGAGGCGATTAATGAACTTCAACACCGAGGAAATAGTGTAGGGGGCAGAGATCCTTCATGTGAAATGTCTCACGAAGAGACGCTTGGAGCTTCTGAATCATTTTGGCATTAGGACCAGTAATGACGATGTCATCAACATAGACAAGGAGTACAGTAATCCCGGATGGAGCACGATGTAAAAAAACATAGAAGGATCATATGGGCTTGGATGAAAATCCAAGTGGAGAAAAGCAGCTTGAAATTTCTCAAACCATGCGCGAGGAACTTGTTTCAGACCATAGAGAGAGCGATGAAGTTTGGCAACCATACCTTTCCCAGATGAGCATCCCTGAGGCAGTCGCATATATACATCTTCTTTGAGATCACCATGGAGAAATGCATTTTTGACATCCATTTGATAGAGAGGCCAAGACTGAGATGCAGCAACAGCAAGAATAGTGCGGACGGTGGTCCTCTTGGCAACCGGAGCAAAAGTTTCATCATAATCAATACCATATTCCTGCCGATTTCAAGAGCGACAAGACGCGCCTTATATCGATCTAAAGTGCCATCAAAGTTTAACTTGAGAGAAAAAACCCACTTACAGCTAATAGGTTTGACACCCACAGGAGATGGGACAATATCCCACGTATGATTTTGCGCTAACGCATCCAATTCATCTTGCATAGCCTTGTTCCAACATGGGTCCAGCACAGCCTGAGAATAGGATTGGGGAATGGAAGAGGAGGACAAAGTGGCCATTAAGTATGTGAGAACCCATAACGGGCTGGTGGTACCGAAATACGAGTGGAGCGACGCAGTGAAGGATGGCCAGATGGATCAAGTACCGGTGTTGGACCGGATGCCGAAGGAAGATCAGGAGGGGGATCCCTGGTAGGCGCTGCACTGTTCCGTCTGTGATACACAAATTGAGGATTAAATCAAACAACTGACGGGTCGTCAAAAAAACCAGGTAAAGACACGAAAGAGGAGTCAGTAGGATCAATGTGTTTTTGAAAAAAATACTGTTGTTCAAAGAAAACGACATTCTTAGATGTACGTAAACGACGAATGTGAGGATCATAACAAATGAACCATTTCTGGAAGGGTGCATAACCTAAAAACACACACTGGGCTGATTGTGTTGTTAGTTTTGTCCTCTCAAAAGGAGGCAAGTGCACAAAACAAATGGAGCCAAAAACATGAAGATCGTCATAGGATAGAGAGGTCTTGTACAATTGGTAATATGGGCTTTGATTCTCAATGGAGGGTGATGGCGTACAATTGATAAGATGAGTTGTCGTAGCCAATGCCTCAACCCAAAAACGAGAAGGAACCGATGATTCAAGAAAAAGGGAACGAGTGACATCAAGAAGATGTCTATTTTTCCTTTCAGCGATTCCATTCTGCTGGGGAGTATAAGGACAAGTTCTTTGAAAAATAATATCTTTGTTTTGCAAAAACCGTTGAAAATCTGAGGACACATATTCCCCGCCTAAATCAGATCGCAAGATTTTAATGCAGGTGGAAAATTGATTCTCAACATAAGCTAAAAAGATTTTAAAAACATCAGATTTTGAATGCAGAAAGTAAAGCCATGTGAACCGACTGAAATCATCAATAAAAGTCACAAAATATTTATAGTGAGCGTGGGAAAGAGCTTGAGCAATTCCCCATACATCACTATGAACTAAATCAAAACACTGATAGGTGTGTGAAGAGGAAAGAGGAAACGGAAGAGTTTTTGCTCTTTCCCATTTTACAAGTAGCACAATCAAAAGGCACATAAGAAGATAAACCAATAGATTTATTTAAGAAACCAGAATTTAACATAAGGGACAAAGCCTTGGAATTAAGATGTCCGAGTCTATTATGCCACAACCGGCAATTATCTCTAAGAGAAAAACAAAACACATTATTGTCAAATTGATTCCTAGAAATTTTAGAAAAATCCAAAGGAAACAAGAGTCCGCACTTAGGCCCCCTCGCGATCTCCTTCCGAGATATCTGGTCCTGCACAACACAACCAGAAAAAGAAAAGGAGATGTTATAATTATTTTCAACAAGTTGCCCGACTGACAATAGGTTGGAAGTTAAATTAGGAAAAAAGTAAACATTTCTCAATGGGATGGGACCAGGAATATCTCCGATAATAGCAATGGGAACATGTCCGCCGTCAGCAGTTTGTATTTGAAGATGGCCATTGTAACTTGTCATATTGGAGAGGGGTGTGGGAATACGTCATATGATTAGATGCCCCGGAATCAAGAAATCAAGTAGAAGATGAAGGTGACTTACATGAGAGACCAAAGGCAGAGAGGGCATTGATAATCATTTGTTGAACCAATTCAGGAGTGAGAGATGATGAGGGACCAGGCTGTGGGGGTGCAGATGTAGATGAGGGACCAGGCTGTGGGGTGCAGATGTAGATGAGGGACCAGGCTGTGGGGGTGCAGATGTAGGAACAGGCATAACCGAGGAAGCCACATAAGCATGCGGAGTCTGAGATTGTGGATTCTGATACTGCGGAGCTCGATACTGTGGAGTCTAATACTGTGTCGACGGACGTGGTGGACGGCAACGACATTCAGAGATGATATGTCCCGACTTTTTACAGTAACTGCAGACTTTCTGTCTGCATTGAGATGCAAGATGCCCAAATTTCTGACAACTGTAGCATTGGGATTTGCTCAAGTCTCAAGGCGGAGGCTGAGAAGTTTTACTTGCCGAGAACGCAACTGAATAGGTTTCAGTCTTTTGTTGAGCAATATGAGCCGAGGTCATAAGGCGCTGTTGTTCGCGTAAGAGTTCATTCAAACAGACATCCAATGAAGGTAAGGGCGTTCGATTCATTAGAGCAGATCGAACACTTCCATATTCATTCCGTAATTTCATCAAAAATTGATCTCGCTGACTAGAGGCCTGAAGGTCTTGGATTACTGTCAACACATTGTCAGCCACATCCGCATACTTAATACTATCGTATTCCGACCACAGCGTACGGAATCCTGGATAGTAGTCTTGTACCGACAAGGTCCCTTAAGTATATTCAGCAATTGCACATTCAAGATGGAATTGTCGCGCAGAGTTATCTTGATGGTATACTTTCTTCAAATACCCCCACATGGCTTTAGAAGTGGGGTAAGGCTTGAGATTCATTATCAGATGAGGCTCAACGGATCCCAGAATCCAGGATTTGATTTTGGCATCTTTAGTATGCCAAGAGGAGATCGGATCCCAGAATCCAGGATTTGATTTTGGCATCTTTAGTATGCCAAGAGGAGATCTTTTTCTCATCTTCAGTGGGTTTAGGGTCCGTACCAGAAACAAATCCCCACAATTCCTTAGCTTCTACGTATATTTGAAATTCGAAAGACCAGGCAGGGTAATTCTTTCCCGTAAATTTAATCAACGTGACCTCAGATTTTTCCATTGCAACCGAAATTGGAAACAAATCGATTTGAACGGAAAAAGAACTAGCCACAGACAAGAGAAACTATGTAGGATGTCTTCCCTGTGTGTAGGAACCACAATCCAACCAAGCAGAGATAACCAAAACAAAAACAGCAATAATCTGTTCAAAAAAACAGCCCAGACAAACTGGACAGGGGCTATTTTTTCACTACGTGGGCCCCACTTAAGGATCTAGCCTCAGATCAGACAACAGATCTATGATATCCCTCTATTATGGCTTCTATTGAACCAAGTTTGAACTGATTCTACTGAGTATCCAAGATTCTGGACGGTTTTGATGAAAACAATATAAATTTCTGGAAAATCTTAAGAGTGAGTAAAACACCAACCTTGAGTCTCTGAAAAATTCTAGAAAAATCACTAATATGCTTAGAAATATGAGGCGACCATGAGTGGGTGATTTCTGAAGTGGATCTGATCGATCAAGAGTGGGCCACCAACAGGACGTCGCCGACGCAGGAAGGTGTCGCTGGCACTGTGTCGCTGGAAATTTCATGAAAATAGATCTTAGATCTATTTGCTGCACGAGAGAGACTCATTCTTTCTATCTCTATTCCCTTAAAACTTTGGAAGATGTCTAATATCAAGACTGCCTTGAGCCTTGCTCTGATACCATGACAAACTCACGATCACAGAAAAGAGTTTGAATATACTCTTGATAATGTATTAATTTGTGTCTTTCTATGGAGATCGTCCATCAATACATAGGTATTTACATGCCTTTAATCAAGGCTCTAAGAAAGGAAAACAATCTAATTATATCAATCACTAATCTAAGTTAAGAAAGCAACTAATTACAACAATTGCTATTCTAAGTAAGGAAGGCTACAGCTGTCTCAATATTGACCCAAATCAATTCCACGTGCGATATAGCATTAGTTGGACTACTGATGGGCTTTGGGCCTTGGGCCTGTTGCATTGGGCCTATTTAACAGACATATGCAAAAACATAGCTAAATTGTATTTATGGAATCCAATGGTGAATATAACTCTAATTAGACTGAAATTTCATATTGTTAAGGCAGAGGACATTCTGAATAACCAAAAATGTAAATTTCTTAATAAATCATTAATAATTAGTGCTTTAACAACGTTTTTCTTCAATCCAGTGTTTATTATCATTAATAATTAGTGCTTTAACAACGTTTTTCTTCAATCCAATGTTTATTACTGCTTTCATATAGAAGAGCCCAACCCTATTAATTAGTGTGGAACTGCAACTTGCACTACTCAAATCTGTGGGTGGATCCCACATGGATAAGATATAGTCTGACCATTCTAGACACAACAATGTGTTCAACCTTATGTAATCACTCATTGTATTTATATATGTGTGTATGTGTGGGGAGGGTGGTGTTGCGGGGGTGCATGTGTGCTAGACTTCAGCTCTTATCCCTGGTTAGGAGAGAAAGTGTAGCTAAGTCAATATCTTACCACAAGGAGAGTGAAAGCTTGCTTTAACTAAATTAGTAAGTTCCATTTGTGCTGCCTGCACTTCCCGTATCACATCCAGCAGATTACCCAAAAGGAAACTGGTTAACTGCATAAACAACAAAAATGAAAAAGGAATTTTTTTATGAATGAATTCACATTTAAAAAGATTGTAACATATATATATATATATATATATATATCTGTGTGTGTGTGTTTTCTAAACAATGAAACACTGCAGCTGTAGGATTTGACCATTTAACTAGACAGCTTAAGCTTGGATGATTCAGATTGTTAAGTAGTTGCTGTGCAGTTTCCTATCACTTGGTTTTGGGATAACTGGCCAGCAAGTCTGTCATGGTATCAGAGCCATAGGTCTCGAGTTTGAAACCAAGCAAGGCAAAACTGTCCCATGCCGCATTGTGTGTTTGTGCGGGCGCAAGTGCGCAAGGCAAGAAGGCCCCATGCCGTGTTATAGTCTTGTGCGGGCGTGTGCTTCAGATTCGGGCGGTGTCCCCCCCGATGGGGGCTGCTAAGTAGTTTTTTGTGCAGTTTCCTATCCCCCAATTGGTTTTTGGATTATTGGCTTAGCAGGTTACTAGCTAGCAACTCTGTCATAGACAACCGACATTATTTCTTCAGTTCAATACTTCAAAAGCAAAAATTCTGCAAGGTTTAGGCTAATTTACTAGTCTGAACTCTGAATTGAAAAAGAATACAAAAGGTTTCTGTGACTGTTCGCAGTCAGACCAAACACTCTGGTCTGGTTTCCAACACAAACATAAGCTTCTGGCCAAATAACATATGTGTTTGGTCTATGACAAGTTTCTGTTGCTTTGAAAGGACATAAAACAAAGAAAACCCGTGTCCATTGTTTTTCGCATTTCTAGCTGAAGTCCCACATTGAAACTGTTAAAAATTGGAAGTCCCTTAAATCATTTTTTTGTATAGGGTCCAAAGCAAACCAAAAAGGTAAAATATGAGGTTTGGAGGGAAAATATTTCACACACATTCCATGCACGGCCAGGAGTGGTCAGATGGGTCAGGTTGTCTTGTGGTGTGCTGTGGTTTGTGGCATCTGAGCACACTTGTGAAACACGTGCATATGCATAGCCTCTAATGTAAAACACGTGCAGTTCCCATTAAAGCGTACTACATGTGTGAGCTCCCTTCCCTCTCCTTTCTATAGTAGAATCAAGCCATGCTCCCAACTCCTGGATGACAGTTGGTGACCTCATTGGTGTGTCAAATCAGTGAGGATCCGTGTAGAAATGATGCTTCCCTAGGAATTGATTTACCGTCTTTCTATGGCATTACAACCTTTTTTTTCTTATGCCTACAATCATGGACTTTGATCAAGAAAGCACCAGATTTGGGGCATCACTCGAGCAAGAGCTGTTGCATAACAGGGACAAGCAGTCAACCCACTGGCATCATAATGGATACAATCCTAGAGTGGGTGGCTACTCTTTCACTAGACAGCAACAGTAAAGCCGCAGCTCACCACATCCTGAATCCTATATCTGCATTATTTGAGGTCTGCCGTGTGCATGATTTGTGTCCCTTCGGTGATTAATACCCACAACCAACAGTTTTTTCTTTATTATAGACTAAAGTCCATTGGTAAATTTTTTATTGAAACACAGAAAAACTTACTCGTGTCACTTGCTGGAAACTTTTTGGATTGCCAAGCCTGCAATTACTCTTATAATTGAAAACAAATTCAAAAGCTATGCCTGCATTCAAACTTGGGAAACTCTGCCTCGCAAGACGAAAGATTAAGTTATTAATAACGAACAAATGGTGAGGATTTGACATCTAGCAGAATGATTCTTCATTACCATCTTGATGTTTGCATCATTCAACAGCTTGGAAGAGACAATATTTGAAACTGGACCATTGTTTTTTGTTAACCTGAAGTGTCAAAATTAAGAAAAGTTGAGAAAATGGCATAGTATGACTTATGTGGCATTTGACAACAGCAGTTTTTCTGTTTCTTTTTCTTCCTTTTTTTTTTAATGGTAATATGACTCAAACACACAACATCAGGGTTGCCACAATGAGCACCTTCCATGTAAATGATAAGCACATATTAAAATTCACCAAACCTTTGGGAGAGGAGACCATGATAGTTGAGAATAATGTTGCGACTATCATCCTTTCGTTCTAGGTCATCTATTTCCCATAGCTGATGGAACATCAAGCAATCCAAAATGTTATAAGTGGCATAAAATAACATTATGTACAGATACATAGCATTATTATTAGAGAGAGAGCATCAAGAGATTATTCTTTTTTAATGATTTTTTTTTCTTTTAGATCAGAAGGAAACATCAATATTACCAACAAGTATTGGCGAATAATCCTGCAACGCTCCTGCCTCTGCAAATGATCATTAATCAATTCTACAATCTCAACAGAGTTCCGATCTCCTTTTATCTTACAAGAAGCTTGAAAGAATTTAATTATTCTTTTCACTTTATGATCTAGCACTCCAAGTTCCTTTCTCATTCTGATCACTGTATGATGCGAATCCTGGAAAAACAAATGATAATAATTATACACCAACCTATGCTAATTTTAAGTTAGCTTGTAAATGATGTATTTCTAACAAGATTAACAAAAATGAAATTAAGATAATTTAAAAAACTAATGGATTGAATATATATATATATAGGGAGATGCTCCTATGAGAGTTACTCTCATGGTACTATGATAGTAAGGGGTGGGGACCCTTACATTTAGGTTATTGGTATTGGATATGGATGTGAGGGTCTCTACCCGTACCGTGAGAGTAACTCTCATAGGAGCATCTCCCTATATATATATATATATATATATATATCTGTGTGTGTGTGTGTGTGAAGCAAAAAAGCAAGAGCCCGTAGCACAGTTAGAAGGTGCTCATCTTCCCAACCACAACATAGCAGGATCATGTCACATTACCTATCAAAGAGAGGGAAATAAAAAATAAAAAGAGATGTGAAGCAGTTAAAAGATAGGAATAGAAGATAAGTGATGCTACAGAGAAGGTAACTACAACAATCAAATTTCTATATTATGCACCACAAATCTAGGATATTCTGTGTTTCTTAGGCCAATTGAACTGTTTTCCCCTTGTTCTGAATATATATATTTTTTAATATTATCTAACTTTTTCCCCTAATAAGCGTAGTTACATGTAAGTTGGAAAAAAAAACACTTAATACATTTTATATCCTAATTACAACTGTTGTCCCTCAAAAAAGAAATAAAGTGCTTCAAGTACAGTAACCCATTACTGAAGGAGTGACTAAGCATAGCCATCTCCAGCTAATAAAGTACCAAGAACTGTCAAGGCTTTTTAACGGTGACCTGCATAATATAGACATGCCTAACAGGCGTGTTACTTGCATAGAGATGACAGCTTGGTATCTGAACTGATTTTTCACATGTTACATGATGTCCGCATATTGTAGCAAATTTTACGGATCTAGTAGTTCACCTCTCTATCCATGATCAGTGTTTTAGTGATTTCAAAGTAACAAGTGCATTTTGAATGTTATCTGATTGCAACAACCAATAAAACCTCTATTTATTTTATGTTATTTTCTTTTTTCTCTTTTTTTCTAACGAGCTTCCTTGAGAAAAATTATCTCTGTGGAGTGTGGACAATAATGGCAAATCAATTTACAATGTTCCAAATACAAACATATAGAACATATCACAAGCATATCTTTCATACATTATGCAATCTAACCTTAATAAATACTTGAACTTGCTCAATGTAATGGTAGCAACATAATACTGGTGCAATTCTTTCTTTCTTTCTTTCTTTCTTTCTATTGGTAAAGTGATTCAAAGCCTGCAACCTTGTGATTTTTCTGGATTTTCTTATTGTTTCTAGTAATATGAATTAAACCCAAATCCTCGAGGTTGCAATAATGAGCACCTTCAAACCACGGTAAGTGCTCTCATCTTGTGGTTGCATCAAATACTTAATGAATTCAACCAATTCCTGCTCTATAGGTTATTCATATTCAGGTACCATGTGATTCCCTCGAACTAAAAAAAAAAAAAAAAATTCTTTGAAAACTTTAAAGAAAAAGTGTATAGACGGAGTAAGCCAAACATTGGCACTTTGGTTATAGTAACCAACATGTAGTCATTATTTGGAGTTGTTCTATGCAGTTGTCTGACATTCTACTTGGCTAGAAAGGAACAAAAATATATTATATGACAGGTTAGGCACTCCAAGTGGAGTCGCCATAAAGGCTCAAGCAAAAGTGATGCCTTGGGTGAATGTTAAAAAAGAACCCCTTGGTGTTTCTGCATCAGACCAATCAAGATGTTGCTCTGAAAGATTTGGCCTGTAGAAAGTGGTCCCCTTTTTATTATTTTATTTCTTCAATATAATAAATAACTGATCATTTCACTAAGAAAGATGTGTTAGAATTGGATAACCCAATTTAGAGAAATGTAGGATTTTTCCCAAAGAGATTAAAAAACACTAAAATTGAAAACAATAGAAATGGAGAGAAAGAAAAAGAATTGAAAGGAAGAAATGATATGGCTGAGGTTGCTAGAATTAGGTGGCCGCAAACAAATATGTAGTTTATTAACTCTCAAGCTGATACAAATATGTTTACAATGTGCAGCTTGCATAAAATAGCACTCATCTGTCTTCCAGTTACTGCATTTGTGAGGAAGTATGCAATCTGGCCATCTGCACCGACGAATGTTGGCTTTGTTAAATGGGTCTATGGGTCACAGCCCATGGCAAACAAAGCCCAACTTGTGGGACAAATCATCTCACGTGGGTACAGCTATGTAACTTTTATCTTTGCCTTATTAGGAGATATGATTAGATTAGAATTAGATTAGAACGGCTGTAATCTAGATGATTGCTACAATCACTATAACATGTATAGCAACTATATTTCTATATAAAGAAGCATCGTGACCCTCGAAGGGATCATCGAATTCACAATATTGTCTCTCCTTCTTGATTGCTTTGACATGGTATCAGAGCCTTGAGCAAACATTTTCTGATTGATTCTTCTTCATCTTCCAAGCATTGGAAGTTGTCAGTTTCTTCCCTGATCAAGATTTTTTCATCAGTTAGTCTGATCAAGGTGTGATCATACGCGGCCCACCCCAGATCAGAATCAATGAACCTGGAGTCTGCAACCAATCTGGTCGCCTGATTATTCTAGTATTTGTGGACATTTTTTGAGAATTTTTCACATCTCAGAGGTAGGATTTCTGCCCATTCTAGAGAAAGTTCACTTTCTACAGTATAATTTCATCACAGCCGTTCAAGTTTTTTTATTTGGCTCTTTTTGAGGAGCAATCTGGTTTGTTTGGTGCGAATCTTGCTCCTCTATCACTCTGTGATCTCTGATTGATCATTCATTGCAACTGATATCTGCCGCATCCCATCTTGTCTGGAATTTCAACGTCGCCTAACCCTATTTTGGTAAAAAAAAATTGATTTTTTCAGTACTGTCTCATCTAATTGCCTCGTTGGAACGCTTGAAAGTTTTTTCATCTCTGATTCACTTCTTTATCAGCTCGATTTAAGTTCAGTGTGAGTTTCTTGCTGATTGTAATCACTCTACTGAAATGGAAAAGACGAATGAAATTGCCTTGATCAAATTTAATGTCAAGAATTATACTTCCTGGTCCTATCAATTTCAAGTATATCTTGAAGGAAAGGAAATGTGGGAACTTGATTAACAATGGGATCCACGCCCTAAGGAAGATGAGAAAAAAAAATATTATCTTGGAATACAAAGGATGCCAAGATCAAAACCTGGATTCTTGGTTCTGTTGAACCACAATATATTCTGAGAATATCTGAAAAAAGTGTATCACCAAGGGAGCTCAGCCCGTCAATACTAACTTGAACTGGAGATTGCTCAGTATTCGCAAGGCACCTCTTCCATCCAGGATTATTATACAAATTTTCTCAATTTATGGGCAAAATATGACAAAATCAAATAAGTCAATGTATCTGAGGCAGCTCTTTCTGAGATTCAAAAATTACAGACAATTTCTCACAGAGACCAATTCCTCATGAAATTGAGATCTGAATATGAGATCGTTCGTTCCAATCTGATGAGCAGGGTTTCATCTCCGTCCCTGAATGAGTGCCTTAATGAACTCTTGCACGAGGAACGAAGTCAAATCACTCAGCATGTTCTAAAACACCAGTTTTCAGGAAACTCTCCTGATGTAGCATATGCTGCCACTGCCAATTACACTCCTGGTATTTCTCAAAGTCCGGGAGGGATGGTGCTGCTAAAGGAGGGCAACCCGCTACAAGAGATCTTAGTAAAATCCAATGTTTTGGTTGCAAGAGTTATGGACACTATGCCTCACAGTGTAAGACCAAGTTCTGTAATTACTGCAAATCAAATGGTCATGTTATTACATACTGCAAAAGGCGGCCACAGAATCGTAGTCCTCGGGCTTATCATGTCAACACCGCAGCTGCTACTACCTCTAGCAATATTCCTTCAGCATCAGTCATGTCTTCACCACCTTCTGTTGCCAATACTTCTCCTCAGATCACCCTTAGCTCATTCAACAAATGATCATAAATGCCTTCTCTACACTTGGCATTTTAGGTAATCCCCAATCCTGTTCCTCAGTATGGTTTCTTGACTCTGGAGCGTCAAATCACATGACCTCTTCCACTACTCATCTCTCTAATCTGAAACCATACAATGGAAACTTGCAAGTTCATACTACGGTGCGGATGGTCAAAAGCTTCCTATTACAGCTCTTAGTGATGTTATACATTCATTACCTCTGAAAAATGTTTTTTTTATCTCCTCATCTCACTACAAATCTTCTGTCTGTCGGACAACTGATGGATGACAATTGTAATGTTTCTTTTTCTCGATCTGATTGTGTTGTGTAGGATCAAGTGTCGGGGATGGTGATCGCAAAGGGGCCTAAGTGTGAACGCCTATTTCCTCTTTTTATGCCTCTCTCAAAATAAACAGCTCTCTACGTTTTCTTGTTTTTCTTCTCAGGATGTTTGGAGCTCTAGCATAATAGATTAGGCCATCTTCATTCCGAATTGTTATCTTTGATGTTGACACTGGTAGCATTAATACAAATAAAACTTCTTTTAGTCACATTTCTGATGAGTGTTCTGTTTGCAAACTTGGAAAAAGCAAAGTTCTCTCTTTTCCTTCCAAATCTACTATGGCTTTCAAACTGCTTTGACATTATTCATAGTGACGTCTAGGGGATTACTACTGTAATTTCTCACACAAATTTTCAATATTTTGTCACATTTATTGATGATCATAGTAGATTCACATGGGTCTGTTTCTTGCATTCTAAATCAGAAGTTTTTTATGCTTTTTAAAAAGTATGGCTTATATTGAAAATCAATTTTCCACTCACGTAAAAGTTCTCAGATCTGATTCCGGAGGGAAATATATGTCCCATCATTTTCAAAATTTTCTGCACACATGGGATTTTATCACAAAGATCGTGCCCTTTCCTGAACGGAAGAACAGACATCTTTTAGATACTATTCGTTTTCTTCTCTTAGAAGTATCAGTTCCAGCCAAATTTTGGCCAGAACATTAACCACAGCGGTTCACTTAATCAATCGCTTACCATCCGCTCGTCTCATTAATCAAACACCATACTTACGTCTTTTTCACACGGATCCTACTTAAACTCACTTGCGTACTTTTGGATGTGTGTGTTTTGCTCATCTTCCTCCTTCCGAGCGTACAAAATTAACTGCTTGATCCACGCAATGTGCATTCCTTGGCTATGCTTCTCACTAAAAAGGGTATCTCTGCTATGATCCTGTGCTCAATCGCATTCGCACCTCTCGAAATGTCATATTTTTCGAAAACCAACGGTTTTTTCCAAGCCATCCCATCCCTTTACCTTCTTTTTCTCATTTACCAGATTTTACTAACGCAATTTCTTCTCCCCTCATTGTCTATGAACAACGTCATCATAAAGATGTTCCATCACTGCCTCCCCCTCCAGATCCCTCGCCAGCACAGGATCTTGCCCCTACTTCATCACATGCTAATCCTATTGCTTCAGTTCAGCTTCGACGTTCTACTCGTCTCTCCAAGCCTCCAAATAAATATGAGTTCACCTAAACATCTTTGCTTGCTACTCTCTCTTCCATTGCTATTCCTAACTCTTGCTCACAAGCGGTGAAGCATGATTGTTGGCAAAAGGCTATGCAAGAAGAATTAGCTGCAGTGAAATTCTATATGCACCCTTATTTTTGCTGAACACACCCACCTTTAGAAGAAAAAAATTTTCACATGAAGAAGGAATGTAGGTGTGCTCAGCAAAATTGATGGGTGCATATAGAATTTCCCTTAGCTGCACTGCAAGATAATCATACCTGGGATCTCATTCCATGTCCATCCTCTGCAAAACCTATCGGCTGCAAATGGGTTTTTTCAGTCATACTTAAGGCAGATAGCTCATTGGATCGCTATAAGGCACGGTTAGTCGCACTAGGCAACCGCTAGGAATATGGTATCGACTATGATGATATTGTGAAGATAACTCATGAAATAAAAAGGCCCATGTACACTAATCTAGGCCCACGTAGAAAATCCCACGTGTGGGACTGGGTTAAGCATTATACAGCCAGTCTTATGGATATACTTCTATGTATAGAGATTAGGATTCTTTTATTCTTTGATTGTGATTGTAATTAGATTGTAATTACTGATGATTGATAGCATGTAATTAGGGTAAATTTCATTATAAAATGGTTGGTTGATCCTCTATTGAGAAATCAATTTTTCCTCCAAACTCTTCTCTCTCTGTCTCTCTTTATGCTCTTTTATATTATATCATGGTATCAGAGCTGTGGTTTTGAGAGATCTCCTTCATTCTGAGAGACTTCCTTCGTTAGTCTAAGAGTTTTCCCAATCACCATCGAGTGCTTCTCCCTGGTATCTCTTCTTCTCTCTGCCTGGAGTACCTCTGATCAAGGTGGCCCACCTCTCATCAATCACTTGTAGCCAACAACCTACATGGTGATGATCGACTATTCTTCAAAGTTATTTTTAAGATTTTTTTGGATTTTTTTCTCAATCGATAAGGTGTTGTTCATCCTCTTCTTCATCTGGCGACTGACTCCTTTTTCTCAAAAGGATTTAATCTCCACCGTACAACTTTGTGGATATCTATCCAAATCTCATCAAACTTGGACTAGAGCAACCACTTTTGATCTCCTCTAGGGTGATGTCCTCTGATATGTGATTGGACCAAGTTGTGGGGCCCACGCATCTCTCCTGCACAGAAACTCAAGGTCACCTGGCTATATTTTTTTTTTTTTTTTTTTCTGTTCTGTAGGAAAATTTGCTGGATGCATCTCTCAGCCATTACAACTGCCTCCTTCATGCTGGGTTAGTAAAATCATCTCAGATTACATCTTGGTATTAGTTGTAATTGGTTATTTCTCTGCTGCTGCACTGTTTTGAGTCAATTATGCTTGGGTCTCTTTCTATTACTGGACTGTTTGGTTCTTCTCTATTGCTAGACTGTTTGAGTCCATTGTGATTGGTTCTTCCATTGCTACTGAACTGTTTGGCTCCCTCCTGCACCTATCTCTCTTACTGATTTGTGTGGTCGCTCTCTCATTCTGCGGGATTTGAACATAATGGAAAAATATGATGTTATTCCAGTAAAATTTAAAGGGAATAATTATAAGGCCTGGTCTTGTCATCTAAAGAATTTTGTAGAAGGCCAAGGACTATTTGGTTATCTTGATGGATCGATAACTAAACCTACTACTGCAAGTACTGCTGACACAAAAACCTTATCCACCTGGTCTAAAGAAAATGCTAAACTAATCACTTGGATTCTTAACTCCATTAAGCCTTCTCTTGCCTTTGCTCTTCAAGCTTATACTGCCGCAGTTGATATGTGGGCTCATCTCAAGAAAGTTTATCATCAAACTAATAAAGCCCGCAAATTTCAATTAGATAGTGAAATTACTAAATTCAGTCAAGGCGATAAATCGGTGCAGGAATACTTCAATGGATTTCTCACCTTATGGACTGAGAGGGATGCTATGATTATTCAAACTGTTTCTTCTGGGTTTCTGTCAGAGGCTCTTAAATTACAAGAGGAAACCCACACCAGCCAGTTCCTTATGAATCTCAGACCCGAATTCGAATCTGTTCGGTCTACTATCATGAATAGAGAAGTCTCTATGAACCTGGATACATGCTTCCAAGAAGTCCTTCGCGAAGAACTTCGCCTCAACTCACAACGTGCTATTATTGAAGAACCAAAGGCCTTCATAGCTCCTCTTCCGGCTGATTCTACTCTTCTGGCAACCCCCAATCAGAAGCCTGCTAAATGCTATGAATGCAAAGGCTTCGGTCATATTGCCAAGAACTATCATAAGAAAATGTTTTGCAGATATTGCAAACGCTCTGGTCATCTTATTGATGACTATCACAGCTTACATCGAAAGAATGGGCCCTAGCAAAAGCAGAATCCTTCCAAACATAATGCTCCAGCTACGTTCCAAGTTCAAGCACCTTTCCCTGATACGGGAAGCACCTCTTACGGGTTCGTATCCATGACTCCTTCCCAGATTCAAGAACTAATTCAGAATACGGTGACCTCAGCATACGCATCTATGGACTTTAATGGTGGTCGGTATCAAACTCATTCTCCTATAGCATTTCTTGCTTTTCATTATTTAGTCTCTCTGTCTTCATCTATCACCCCATCCACATGGTTTCTAGATTCAGGAGCATCTAACCACAAGACTTCTATAAAAAGTAGCTTTACAGACTCTCACCCTTACTTTGAAAAAGACAAAATCATCACTGCTAATGGAGACCAATTAATCATTTCTGGTATTGGTACCATTACTTTATCTAGTGTCTCTGGCCAGTCCATCAACCTTCCCAATGTCTAATTCGTTCCCAAATTATCAACCAATTTACTTTCTGTAGGACAACTTATTGATGATGGGTATAGTGTTAACTTTTCTTCCACTGGTTGTATCATACATGGGCGGCAAACTGGAAAGGTGATCGCAACGGGGAGTAAACATGGTCGATTGTTTTTGCTGGACATTGGACATCACTCCCTATTTTCTTCTTCTTCTCCTAATTTCAATAAATTGTGGACTATGTGGCATGGTCGTCTTGGTCATGTGAACAATGCTTATTTACTTTCTTTGTTTTAAAATTGTTTGTTTAGAACCTACTTTTGATAATAAAATGATGTCCTCTTTCCTTCAGTCAAAGTGTGAAACGTGTTGCTTGAGTAAGAGTCATATTTTGCCTTCTCCTATTCATCGCTCTCGTGCATTGTCATCATTTGACATTATTCACACGGATGTTTGGGGAATTGCACCCACATTGAGTAGGACAGGGTTTAGTATTATGTGACATTTATTGATTATCATTCTCGGTCCACTTGGATTTATTTCATGTGCTTCAAATCTGAAGTATTTTCTCTTTTCCAAAAGTTTTACAAAATGGTTCAAACACAATTTAAGAAAGAAATAAAAATTCTTAGGCCTGACTCCGGTGGAGAATACATGTCCCATGATTTCTATGCCTTCCTTTCTGATGAAGGAATTCTTCACCGAAAATCATGCCTGCATACTCCACAGCAAAATAGTGTTGCGGAGAGAAAAAACAGATATATTCTTGAAACTGCTCGTACTCATCTCCTTACATCCTTAGTTCCTCCCACTTTTTGGTGTGATGCTGCACAGACTGCTGTGTATATCCTCAATCGTCATCCTAGCTCCGTTCTAGGAAAGACGACTCCTTATGAAACTCTCTTTGGTCATGCCCCTTCATATTCTCACTTACGAGTTTTTGGTTGCTTGTGCTTTGTTCATCTTCCTCCTACAGAGCGCACTAAGTTGTCACCACAAGCTGCCAAATGTGTCTTTCTGGGTTACAATACTGATCACAAGGGATTTATGTGTTATGATCAATCCGAAAAACACATGCAAATATCTAGTAATGTGATCTTGTTGGAACACATTCCTTTCTTTTCCTTGTGTTTGGATAATCACCCTGTTGTTGTGTCTTATACGCCAACATTCCCTGCGACTACTTCCCCCCCACCTATTACCAATGTCTGTCCAGCGTAACACGGTTCCTCCTGTGGGGACTCCTTCTCCCGATCCTCTTCCAGTGCTACCTACTGCAACCTCAGGTGTTAATGCTTCTTCTGATAGTATCATACCCCTACAACACTCTAGTCGTCTTTCAGTTGCCCCTGACCGTTATGGCTTTCCTGCTCTTTTCACTTCTTTGGATAGTGCTCCTATACACACCTCATATTCATAGGCCTCGAAGATTGCTTACTAGCAGGATGCTATTACTGAGGAGTTGCTTACTCTTGAAGCAAACAAAACCTGGGAATTGATACCGGCCCCAGTCGGCGCATCTATAATCGGCAGTAAATGGATCTATTCCATAAAAGTTCACTCTAATGGGAGTCTTGATCACTACAAAGCCAGATTGGTTGCACATGGTTACAAGCAGGACTATGGAATTGACTATGAGGAGACCTTCACACCAGTGGCAAAAATTACCACTATTCACACTCTCCTTTGTGTAGCTACAACCCGCAACTGGCCCTTATGGCAAATGGATGTCAAAAATGCCTTTCTTCATGGCGACTTGCGTGAGACTGTATATTTAAAACCACCTTCGGGATATGCTTGTCCTCCATAGCATGTTTGTAAATTGAGGAAAGCTCTTTATGGACTTAAGCAGGCTCCCAGGGCTTGGTTTGATAAATTTCGAACAGCACTCCTTCAAGCTGGATTTCGCCAAAGTCACTCTAATAGTTTCCTCTTCCTCAGATGGACACCAAAAGGCTACACATTTCTCTTAGTCTATGTTGATGATATGATTATTAGTGGCAATGATGTTGCTGGCATTACGAATCTCAAGCTTCATCTTACTCGCCACTTCAGAGTGAAGGAGATTGGTCCTCTCACCTACTTTCTGGGGCTTGAGTTTGTGCGTAACAAATATGGCATTAGGGTCCATCAACGCAAATATGCTACCGATTTGATCACTTCGGCCAAGCTTGATGAAGCTCACACTGTTGATACGCCTGTGGAATTAAACAGCAAACTCAGTTCAGCTGATGGCCCTCCCCCGGTTGATCCCTCAGTTTTCCGGCGAATAGTTGGTAGTTTGCTTTACTTAACTATGACTCGGCCGGATATTTCTCATGCAGTTCATACGGTTAGCCAGTTTGTTAGCGATCCCCATAAACTTCACCTTGCTGCCGCTTTACGCATACTCTGCTATGTTAAAGGCACTCCTCACCATGGTCTCTTCTACCCTTCTGATACTTCTTTGTGCTTATCCGCTTATGCTGATGCCAACTGGGCTGGTTGTCCAGATTCTCGGTGCTCTACCACTGGCTAGTCTATGTTTCTTGGGAACTCTCTGATTTCGTAGAATTGCAAGAAACAAACCATCGTTTCGAAGTCTTCTGCTGAGGCAGAATATCGGGCAATGTCATCTGCTAGTGCTGAAATCATCTGGCTACGCCGTCTTCTCTGTGAATTCGGTGTTCTTATTGGTCGTTCTACCCCTTTTCATGGTGACAACACCAGTGCTACCAGAATTGCCAACAATCCGGTCTTTCATGAAAGGATAAGCACATTGAAATTGATTGTCACTTCATCCGTCGGCATATTGTTACTAATAAGATATCTTTGCCTCATGTCTCTACTCTTAACCAGTTGGCGGATATATTCTCCAAGGCTCTACCCAAAACGCGTCATCATGATCTTACTTGCAAATTGATGTTTTCTGCCTTACCACATCAATTTGAGGCTAGTGTAGAAGAGAACTCATGAAATAAAAAGGCCCATGTACACTAATCTAGGCCCATCTAGGCCCATGTAGAAAATCCCACGTGTGGGACTGGGTTAAGCATTATACAACCTGTCTTATGGATATACTTCTATGTATAGAGATTAGGATTCTTTTATTCTTTGATTCTAATTGTAATTAGATTGTAATTACTGCTAATTGATAGCTTGTAATTAGGATAAATTTCATTATAAAATGGTTGGTCGTTCCTCTATTGAGGAATCAACTTTTCCTCTAAAGTCTTCTCTCTCTCTCTCTTTATGCTCTTTTATATTATATCAGAAACGTTTGCCCTAGTTGCTAAAATGACAACGGTCCGTACAGTTCTTGCCATTGCTGCCTCTCATTCCTGGCCTCTTTACCAATTTGATGTCAAGAATGCATTTCTTCATGGTGATCTCAAAGAAAAAGTCTATATGCGACTTCCCCAAGGAATTACTGGTGCCTCAACAGGAGATATTGCTAGCTTAAGACTCTCTATATGTCTTAAGCAGGCCCCGCGCGCTTGGTTTGAAAATTTTAGGGATGCTCTCCTTCATCTTAAATTTACTCAAAGTGCCACTGATCCTTCTATGTTCCTGCATCACTCCTCGAACGGCATTACTGTCCTCTTGGTTTACGTAGATGATATCATTATATCTGGGACAGATTCAAACATGATCAACCATCTACAAGCATCCTTACATGAGTCCTTTCATATGAAAGACTTAGGGCCACTCACATATTTCTTAGGCCTTGAGGTACATCAGTCAGAGAAAGGTCTCATCCTTGATCAACACAAATATGCTCTGGATCTCATTGAGATGGCCGGTCTTCAACACTCCACTCCTATTGATACACCTGTTGAGGTTAATATTCAACTCGCACATGATACGTTAATCGGCAGCTTAATCTACTTGACCATCACTCGGCCTGATATCTCATATGCAGTGAATCTGGTTATAGTCTGTTTATGACACAACCACGCCATCTCCACCTCATTGCTATTCGGCGCATTCTTCGATATGTCCTTAGTACACCATCTCGTGGCCTTTTCTTTCCTGCAGGAAATTCGATTTCTCTCATTGCTTACTCAGATTCTAAATGGGCCGGTTGTCCTAATAGTCGACGGTCTACCACGGGTTGAAGCATGTTCTTAGGGGACTCGTTGATTTCCTGGAAGTGTAAGAAACAAGATAAAGTTTCCAAATCATCCACGGAAGCAGAATATCATGCAATGTCTGCCACCACCTCTAAAATTGTCTGGCTTCGGGGTCTCCTTTCTGAGCTTGGATTTCCACAATCTGACTCTACACCCCTATATGCCAATAATACTAGTGCCATACGGATTCCTAAAAATCCTGTCTTCCATGAACGTACAAAGCATATTGAAGTGGCATGTCATTACATTCGTGATGAATTTGTGCGTAAAGCTATTACTCTTCCTCATGTTCCTATCGGACCTCAAATCGCAAATATATTTACTAAGGGACTTCCTCGGCCATGACACCAATTCTTAGTTGGCAAATTGATGCCGGTTGATTCACCCGCATCAATTTGAGGGGGCTGTTAAATGGGTCAGTGGATCACAGCCCATGGGCCATGGGCCATGTCAAACAAGCCCAACTTGTGGGACAAATCATCTCACATGTGTACAGCTATGTAACTTTTATCTTTACCTTATTAGGAGAGATGATTATATTAGAAGTAGATTAGAATGGTTGTAATCTAGAGGACTGCTACAATCATTGTAACATGTATAGCAACTATATTTCTATATAAAGAAGCATCTTGACCCTCAAAGGGATCATCGAATTCACAATATTGTTTCTCTCCCTGCTTGCTTTGACAAGCTTCACATTCTTTCTTCTGAGTTTTTCTCTAATGAAATGGCAATCAACTCCCACGTGTTTTGTTCGCTCATGATGCACCAAATTCTTAGAAATTATCATTGATGTACGGTCACTGCCTAGAATCATAGGCCCTCCTTGCTTAAAGCCTAATTATTCTACAATACCCTCAACCAAAACAACTCACAACATCCATGAGCCATAGCCTATTACTCAGATCCAAAGCTTGATTTTGAAACTACCAGCTATTTCTTGATGATCCACGCAACCAAATTTCCACCAAGCATGGTGTGATACCTTGTAGAGGACATTTTATTTGTTTTGGATCCTTACCAATCAGCATCAGGATATGCATTCACTTTCACATGCCCATGACATGTATATAATATGCCTTGCCCTGATGCTTTTTTAAGTGTTATAAATGAGAAGTAGGACTCATTTGTATACCAATTAAATTAGAGGAATTTTTGTTTAATTTGCAAAATTAGTAGGGTTTTGATGCGGACCCTAGGGTTAGGGCTAGCGGGGAAGTGTTCGCACAATAGGGTGCCAAAGCGTGTGTCCGAAGACACTTCAACCAGTCTCTGCAGAGACGATAACGATGGCGCACCTCAATAGGAAAACCCAATTCAATTAATCGAACTCTGAAAATCCATTCTCTAGAATATCATATAAATAAGAAAAACAAATCTTCGGGCCTAAGAAACCTAAACAAACTAGAAAACTAATAAACTAGAATCTTATCCTAATTACAATTCTTTAAATAAAATTAGGAAAATAACGACAAATAATTAGTTAATTAAAAATCCTAAATCTACGTAGGCCCTACACATGTGCACTGAGGTCTATATGCATCATTCTATTCTCCCCGGCTTGGAGAGAACTTGACCTCGAGTTTGGTGAGTGTCCGCCTGGGTCAAAGATCAATCAGACGAACATTCGATCCGTTGGCTGAGCTTTAACTCGTGTACTTATCTTGAAAACTCTGAGCATGACACATCTTTTCATTTGAGAGCCGAATTGCGTGTGGATGTGCAATCAAACCATTGGATACATCATATATGGAATTCTCACCATCATATCACAATCTCTAACTATCCGCTAGTCATCTCTAAGTTTCCATTGTTGATCCTCAAAGAGAAAATCAATGTGGGAATTAATGTGGGGAATTTCAACAACTGATGCTTCTTCCCTAGATGCATGTATATTTTGATCACCATTACCCATAGAAGGAAATTTGAGGCCAAATGTAGTCGTGGAATCTTTAGGGCACGTTTGGTAACAGTTTTCGCCGCGGATTTTTGCCCATTTTCTTGCTTTCAGCCACATTTGGTGGACTGCAGAAAATGGAAGAAGGCTTTCCGCGTTCCTCCCATGCAAATATTTCACACCTCAGACGCTCCCCCATCAAATTCTGAAAGTGAATAGAACCACGAAATGAGCAGCGCTACAAGGTTTTGGGCAGGTGCACTAGGGTCACTGGTTTTTCTAATTTTTTTATCTTCATGGGTCCCACAATCAAGATCCAAACCGTTCGTAATCTTAAAAATTCTCAAAACGACCCAGAGTCCAAATATCAGCCATTGATTCCTTCTAGATTTTAAGATATTTGCAAAAACGTCAAGACCATTGGATCAAAAAATCTGCAATTTTGTGGGCCCCTTTTGCAAAATCCGAACCCGTTCAGTAGCCTTAGAAGACAAAAACGGCTATGGGCCCAAATTTGGGTGCGTAATTCATTTGGGATCACAAGATAATGGAAAAAGAATTCTAACCGTTGATTTGCCAGTGTTAAACCAGATTTTTGGGCAGAACGGTTTTTCTAATTTTTTGGTTCATGTGGTCTCCGAAATCATGATCCAAACCATGATTCATTTCCAAAAAGGCCAAACACCACTAGGAGCCCAGTTTTCAACTTTTGATCCTTCCTAAATTTTGAGATATTTGTAAACAAGTCTAAATTTTAAAATATTAATTTGTCATTCTAATGGGCCCCCTTTGAATGACCTGAACCATTCAAATTAGCTAGATGGACAACAACTACTAAGGGATGAGATATAAGGTCTAGATATTCATGGATTTTGAGAAATTTGTAAAAAATCTTACAACCATTGGATCACATATCCTTTGGATGGTAGGAATCCTCTCCTTTTACCAAACCTGGAACTTTCCACAAAAGTCCTCTTTGAGGATGTCTTGATTCCAGTAGATGGAGGGAATCCTCCAAATAGAGGATTCTTATCTATTTGCCAAAAATGCCCTTAGTGTCTTGCCCTGGCTTTTCAGTCAGCATATCTCTAGCCACCTGTTCCTCAACATGGTTTGCTATTAATTGCGGTGACTTTCCGTCTTGAGGTGTAACTTTTCCCTGAGGAGACCGCTTAAGCATGCGTTCACACGAATTGCTTCCCAATATGCCTCATGAATATTCTGGTCTCATGCCCGCCCATCTTGCAGTCGTTCATTCTCTTCTCTCCATTATATCTAGTCTCATGCCTCTGAGAAAACTAATTAAATCATGCCCATCATCATCCTCCATTCCACATGCATGTTGGAGCCTTGAAAATTGGTCTGAATATTCAAGAATGGACAATTCTTTTTGTTTCAAATCAAGAAATTGTCGAAAATCACAGCATACCATATTCCATATTGTAGTGCATATTTGGCTCCTTGAAGTGCATTATAGAATCTACTGATATGGAATTTCATAATGGACTGACCTGATGTGCAGATCTGCTTACCACGAAGACAATGAAGAAAATGGATCTGAAATCGAGCTTCAAATGGCTTCGCATTCGCGGAATGAAATCTGGCCCTTGATTGTGGTCAAATCTGGCCCTTAACTCCTTTCTTGATGTCAATCCTTGTGCTTATGGCTTCACTTGGAATGGGTCAATGGAACAGAAAGCAACTTGAACTAGGCCTAGGATGGACTTGGGCCCAAACTCATGCCAGGCCTAAGTGGCTGGCACGTGTATAGTGGACATGTGATTTCTTCTATGGACCTTGTGTCCGTTGAACGGAAAAAAAAAAAAAAAAAAAGGCTTAAAATCCCTTTTCCTGTTCTATGTTGCACGAATGGGAGAAAGGGGAGGGATGTGGGGAAGACAATGGCAGGAGGCGAGGGCTTGTATTTGTTGTCGGCAAAGGAGGGTCAACGTGATTCCCTCATCATGCGATGGTAAGGTCGAGCGCTGGCAGGCAGAACTCGATGAGGCAGCAGGCAATACTAAACATGGTCGTTGTTCGTTTGGTGCAAGGTAGGCTTCACAAACTCAGATCTTCCCTTCTTTCTCTCTTTCTGTCTTTTTTTTGCTGGCATGGGGATTTCAATGGCTCGATTAGGGCTTAGGTGGGTCGTTCGGGTGATGGGGAATGGAAGAGATGGGTTTTGGGGGCTGGGGTCAAATGGAGTTGGATTTTGGGAGGGTCGGGTTGCTATAGGTTGGGGCGATGGGATTAGGCTGACGAGATTGGAGGGGTTGTGGCTGTTTGTGATGAAATTGGGTTTGTAAGGTTTCGTTTACTCACAGTGGGAGGGTGATAGGTTCAGCTAAGGTTCTGGGGAGCATGAATTTTGATCGGCTAGGGTGGAAGTGGGTTGATGGAGATGGGTTCGAGACACTGTTGGTTGGCATGGATGGGCAGGGAAGAAAGATTGGAAGATGGGAATGGTTCAAATCGATTTCCTGGGCCTTGTTCTGATCAATCGATTGAGATGGGAAGATGGAGTTGGGTTCTAATCACGGATGGTGGAGATACGGTTTCTGGCAGAGGAATGAGGTGTCGATTAAAGGTTGGAGTGTGGTGGGGATTGTAAAGAAATAAGTCATCAGGTCAAACCGACCTAATGGGTCAGCTCGACCCATGTTCTGGGTCAGCCCATATATGAGTTACCATTAGATTAGATAGATACAAATGAGCTGTCATTAGATAGATTCAAATCTTTTGTTACTGCTGTAATCCTGTAATTAGATTTAGTTCCTTAATCATTTCCTGTAATTATGTAATTAGTTTCCCTAATCTAAGCAACAGTGTATTATAAATAGATATCATCGTCAATACAAAGATATAGAAAATTCTCTTGCATCTAAGATCTCTTTTGTATGCTTCTGGCTTGGTTCATGTAAATCTAACATGGTATCAGAGCCCCTGATCGTCTCTATTCAAGCATAAGATTCAGTTCTGTCGTCTGGGATCAAGCTGCAATCTACTGTGATCAAAGGTGGCCCACCTGTTGATCAATCTGCATCAGAAGTCCTTCCCATACTGGTCGTCCATTTATTCTGGGAATTATACACATTTTTTCCAGATTTTTGCTTCATTTGAGGTAGGCCAATCTGCCTGATTTGTGTTTCTCTCTTTTGAGCATACTGTTATCATCAAGACCGTCTAGATTTCTATTGTCTCAAGCTTTTATCAATTTTCCACCTTGAGGAGTTTCGGATCTTTGAGGCTGAGATCACAGTGTGGTCTGATCTTTCAATTGATCATCTAGTGGGGCCCACAGATCTTATCTGTTGCTAGATTCATGGTCGACTGGAGCAATTTTTGGGTCTTTTTTAGGTTTTTGCAACCGGAATGCTCCTTGTAGCTGTGATCTATCATCTGATCACTCAGTGAGTCCTATCCCATTCATCTCTGCTAATTTTCCAGTCTGCTGGACCTTCTTTCAGATCTGGATAAGTTGTTGTGGCTGGCTTTCTTCTAATTAAATCTGTTAGTCACTTATTTTTGTTCCTATGTCTTCTGACCGACCAATAACGGGTATTACTGTCATTCTTGATGGCTCCCATTATCCATATTGGTCTCATCTCATGCAAAATTTTCTCAAAGGTCAAAAATTGTGGAAATATATTGCTCAGCAGATACCTCCACCAGATAGTAAGGATGCGAAATTTGAGGAATGGGAATCTTCCATCGGGAAAATAAATTCTTGGATTGCTAATTCTGTCAATCCATCTATTGGAAATCAATTGGCTAAATTCCATTATCCTAAGGATGCTTGGGATCATTTAGCACGATTATATACTCAGTCTAATGCTGCTCGAAGATATCAGTTAGAATGGGACATTAAAAATGCAGACCAAGGAAATGACTCCATTCATGATTTCTTCATCAAAATGACTGCCTTATGGGATCAACTGGCTCTAATGGAACCCAATTTTAAAACAACTGATGATGCCCATACTTTTGAAGTCTATCGGCAGCAGACTCGCCTGGTTCAATTTCTTATGGCCCTCCGCCCTGATTTTGAACATGTTCGCGGTCAATTATTACATCGGTCACCACTGCCTTTTGTGGATACGGCTCTCTCGGAACTTCTGGCAGAAGAACAAACTCAGCTTTCTCTTACAAGGAAGAAGTATGTGGAACCCACACATGTACTGTCAGCAAATGTTAGTACCCCACAGAATGATCGCTCATTTCCCCCTGGTACCAATGACTTTTGCAATTATTGTAAGAAGAAAGGACATTGGAAACGGGACTGCCCCACCAGACCTCAAAGGCCCAACAATAATAAGAACAAACACTCTGGTCAGCAGCCCAATCGTGGTCCCTTGCAATCTTATCAACAACGACCCTATGCGGCCAATGTTGCTGAAGATGATAGCTTTGTGCCTCCGCAAATGGATCTTACCTCTCAGATTCAGGCTATGGTTGATGAGCGCATGCAACAGTTGTTTCTGACTTCCTCCACTGGTTCTGCCTCTCAGATGGTCACTACACCCTCAGCCTCTGGTTCTGCCATGACCATTTCTGGTCCGTCAGGTACTCTTGATACTCCATGGATTTTTGATTCGGGTGCATCCTATCATATGACAAATGATGTTTCCAAACTTCATCACTGTTATAACCCTGCTAGCTCTCTCACCATCCACACTGCTGATGCCACTCCTCTCTCTGTCTCCCTTATTGGCTCCGTTTCGAATAAGTTGCTCTCTCTCACTAATGTTTTGTGTGTTCCTCATCTGTCTATCAACTTAATTTCTGTTAGCCAATTGACTTCTTCTGGATTTCGTGTCTCATTTTCTTCGACTGGCTGTTCTGTGCAGGATCCGCGCACCGGGAGACAGATTGGGACAGGCCTTAGGTCAGGAGGACTCTACTATCTCCAATCGCTGCATCTTCCATCCTCCAGCATCTCTCCTGCCGCATTCGTTGCTTCTACATCTCCCTTTGCCCTTTGGCACTCTCGTTTAGGACATTTATCTTTAAATAAAATGAAGTTTTTATTTACTAGTGGTGTATTTGGAAATATTCCTGTTTCAGACATTTCTACTTGTTTTGGTTGCCAATTTGGTAAACAACATGCATTCCCTTATAATAAAAGCTCTTCTTCTTCTAATGCTCCTTTTGCTTTGGTGCATTCTGATGTTTGGGGACCTGCCTCTCAGCCAACAAAAGGTGGTTCCGTTTATTATGTGTTGTTTATTGATGATTTCACCAAGTATACATGGTTGTATTTAATGAAAAACCGTTCTGAGTTCTACACTATTTATACAGCTTTCTCCACCATGATTTCCACTCAATTTGACAAAAGAATTAAAGTATTCAGGTCTGACTCCGGGGGAGAATACATGTCCCACAAATTTCGTTCTTACCTGACCAGTCAAGGGACTCTACCTCAATTATCATGTCCTGCCACACCACAGCAGAATGGTGTCGCAAAACGAAAACACAGACATATCCTAGAAACTGCTAGATCCTTGATTTATTCCTCATATGTTCCTCTGCAATTCTGGAGAGAAGCAGTCCTCGACTGCAATCTATCTGATTAACAGAACACCATCCTCTCTTTTATCTGGCACATCTCCTTATGAAAAGTTGTTTTCCTGTAAACCTGACTTGTCCTATCTCAAAGTTTTTGGCTGCACCTGTTTTGTTCTGTTGCATGATAATGAGAGAACCAAACTTTCACCAAAATCCACTGTCTGTGTATTTTTAGGGTATGGCATTGAACAAAAAGGCTATCGATGCTATGATCCTAAAACCAATCGGTTACGGGTCTCTCGTAATGTCACCTTCCTGGAACAAATTCCTTTTTACACTTTACCTACTCAATCCCCTTCTCCTGAGCAATCTATGGTCCATCCTCTTGATCCCTTTCCAGACTTGTTTCCCTCCGATACCCCTGCAGGTATATCATCCACCCCTGCACCCCTGCATGTATATCATCGGCGGCCCAAACCTCCATCTGCTCCTGATGTTGCTCCTCCTCCTACTTCTGACCATAGGCCTATCTCCTCTGCTCCAGATGTGCCGGATCCTCCTCAAGATCGAAGGTACCCATTGCGCACCAGAATCCCTCCCTCTAGATTTGGCTTTGTTTGTACTGATCATTTTTCTCCATCATATAAGTCCTTCCTTGCAGCAATTCATACCTTGGCAGAACCACAATCCTATAAGGAGGCCATTGCTCATCCGCACTGGAGATCTGCTATCACAGAAGAACTTGCAGCTCTGCAGAAAACTCAAACATGGGATCTTGTTCCACTTCCCTCAGGGAAACGGGCTATCGGTTGCAAATGGATATTTAAGATCAAGACCAAATCTGATGGATCTGTTGATCGTTACAAGGCTCGCTTGGTTGCAAAAGGATACACTCAAGAATATGGAGTCGATTATGAAGAGACTTTTGCTCCGGTTGCTAAAATGACAACTGTTCGTACTTTTATCTCTGTCGCTGCTGTTAGACACTGGCCTCTCTATCAGCTCGATGTCAAGAATGCTTTCTTGAACGGATTCCTTCAGGAAGAAATCTATATGCATCCTCCTCCAGGCGTTGTGCGAACTCCTCATTATGTGTGTCGTCTCAAACGTGCTTTATATGGACTCAAACAAGCCCCTCGTGCTTGGTTTGAACGGTTTAGCACAAGCATCATCAGCATTGGTTTTTCTCAGAGTGCTCATGACTCCGCTCTCTTCACTCGCTATTCGCGATCTGGCTGTGTTTTACTGTTACTCTATGTCGATGATATGATTATCACCGGCAGTGATGCTTCTGGTATTCTTTCCTTGAAGCGTTTTCTTCATCGACAGTTTGAGATGAAAGATTTGGGTCATCTGCGGTACTTTCTGGGCATTGAGGTTGCCTACTCTCCCACAGGATATCTTTTGTCGCAAACAAAATACTGCAATGACGTTCTCCAACGCGCCGGGCTCACAGATTTGAAGCCTGTATCTACTCCGATTGAACACAATCTGAATCTTCGAACCACTGATGGCGATCTACTTCCTGATCCAACTCGTTATCGTGAAGTGGTAGGCAGCTTGGTTTATCTGACCATCACCAGACCAGATATTGCATATGCGGTACATGTGGTGAGCCAATTTGTTGCGCAACCCACTCATATTCACTGGGCTGCTGTACTGCGCATACTGAGATACTTACAGGGAAGTTCCAATCGCGCCCTCCTTCTTTCCTCCAGTCAGAATCTTACTCTGCATGGCTATTCTGATTCCGACTGGGCAGGAGATGTCAATGATCGTCGCTCTACTACCGGTTTCTCCATTTTTCTTGGCTCTTCTCTCATCTCTTGGAAAAGCAAGAAACAGGAAGTCGTCACGCGATCATCAACTGAAGCTGAATATCGTGCTATATCTCACACTACTGCTGAAATTATTTGGCTTCGCTGGTTACTTCGGGATTTAGGAGTTTTTGTTCCTACATCTACATCTCTCTTTATGGACAATGAAAGTGCACGGAAACTGGCAACAAATGATGTCTTCCATGAACGCTCAAAACATCTTGAAGTTGACTGTCATTTCATCCGTCAACATGTTCGGAGTGGTACTATTAAGCTCTTTCACATCTCATCAGCTGCTCAAATAGCAGATTTTTTCACCAAGAGCCACTCCGCTTCTCGTTTTTCGGAGCTAGTTTCCAAGCTCTCAATGGTCACCTTCTCCCATCCAGAGCTTGAGAGGGGGTGTAAAGAAATAAGTCATCAGGTCAAACCGACCTAATGGGTCAGCTCGACCCATGTTCTGGGTCAGCCCATATATGAGTTACCATTAGATTAGATAGATACAAATGAGCTGTCATTAGATAGATTCAAATCTTTTGTTACTGTTGTAATCCTGTAATTAGATTTAGTTCCTTAATCATTTCCTGTAATTATGTAATTAGTTTCCCTAATCTAGGCAACAGTGTATTATAAATAGATATCATCGTCAATACAAAGATATAGAAAATTCTCTTGCATCTAAGATCTCTTTTGTATGCTTCTGGCTTGGTTCATGTAAATCTAACAGGGATGATGGGTGGATGATGGACGGATGGATTATAGAATGGAGACGGGATGGATAGGGGTAATTAGGCCGTCTGATCGAGGGATCGTTCGACTCTGATACCAACTAATGAAGGCCTTAAGGTTAAGGCTCGCGGGGAAGTGCCGGAGCACAATAGGGTTACAAAGCTCATGTCCGGAGACACTTCAATCAGTCTCCGCAGAGATGATAACAAGGACGCACCTCAATGGGAAAACCCAATTCAATTAATCAAACTCTAAAAATCCATTATCTACAATGTCATATAAATAAGAAAAACAAATCTTAGGGCCTATGAAACCTAAACAAACTAGGAAACTAATAAACGAGAATCATAGCCTAATTGCAATTCTTTAAATAAAATTAGGAAACTAATGACATATAATTACTTAATAAAATATCTTAAATCTACTTGGGCCCTACACATGTAGCCTAAGGTCTATCTACCTCAGGTTTTGTTCTATTTCTAGAAATTCGAGAAATTAAAAAATAGAAGTGGTTGCCCAACCCTAAAGGAGTACACCCATATTTCTTCCCATGGATTAAAAAATCGGCCGATACTGATTCATATCGACTGATATGAATCGGTATCGGTATCGGTAAAATATCCCCAAAAATATAGCAATTTCTTGGCCGATATTCACATCTCGGCCTGACTGATATCTCGGCTGATATTTTCAATATATCGCGGCCGAGATGTGATAAAAAGGGTAAAAACCCCAATTTTTGCAACTTTTTCCCCATCTTCATCTTCTTCTCCTCTCTTCTCATCAGCCCTACTCCCTCTTGTATATTTTCAAATCCCGCATCTATTTTTTTGAAGAAAATATTATCTAAGGTAAGAGAAAATCAACCTAAAGCATTTTATTATGTGTTTTTTTTTTTTAAGTTTTAGATGAAACATAGAAATCATTGGGTTTGTCATTTGTGTTCTTCATTTAGAAGTTAGATCTACATACTTTCATGCTAGATCTACTCATACACATGATTTTGAACCCTTTTTTTTCCATTTTTTTTATTTTCGGATTTTTTAATATTTGAATTATAATATATCATTTTTTGGGGATTTCATCATAAATATGTTCTTTTAATGATTCATGATCATTGTATAGTGTATAAATGATTGATCTACATACTTATATGCTAGATCTACATATTTAGGATTTTGAAAATGATTTTATTAAATTTTTTTCCTAAAAATAATTGTTGTTACTTGTTAGAATATTTGTGATACCAAAGGCTTATTTGATAATTAAGTTAGTATTAAATGATGATTGATATGTTATCTTTATTTTCTTATATTTTACACTAATAAATTGATCATGAGCATCAATAATGGTTGCATTATATGAAATACTAAAGAAAACAGCAAACTGCGACACAGACAAGACTCATAACTTAAGGTGATCGAGATTTTCATTTATTGTTGTTACTAACGGAAAAAAAATATTGTTTTTCAGCATTTTCTAATATTCTGGATTTTTTGGATATTTTTGCGAATTTTTATTTATTAAAAAAAAAATTCACACCGCGACGACTGCGACGGACCGATATCCGCAACCGATACTGATATCATATCGGTTTTTCGGCCCAGCCGATACCGTGACCGAGACCGAGATTTTAAACCATGTTTCTTCCCCTCTCAATTCTCTCTTTTTTCCCTATTTTCTACCCTAAGGTTTCTTCTGACTTCTTCAGGAAAAACCCTAGATATCTTAACATTTAACAATCCAACTTGGCATCAAAGCATCAAGCATAGAAGTAGACTGATAATCAAAGAAGACTCTTGGAGGAGATTTAAGACAGAACCATAAGGGTTCTTTGAGTCTGCCAAATTACAGAATCATGCCATCTTGTATCGAGCTGTGAACATAAATGTTTCTAGTTTTCTTCTTTTTATTGTGAAAAGAACAAGATTCACCACTGCATTCAGAGCATTATCATCAAGAAGAAGGTGTTATAAGGGCTAGATTTTGAAAAGGAAGCAGAAATTGGGGGTTTTTGAGACAGCCAACATAGTTGTGCAATTCATCTGAATGGATATTAAGTTCAAACTCTTCATTTCCTTTTTTTTTTTTAATTCATTTGAATTCAATTCCTTTTTCTCAATTGAGGATTTCAAAGACAATTAGTATCACTTTTGTGAAGATTTGGTGAATTTCAGTTGAAACTTAAGAGTTAGAACTGACATCAACAATTGGTATGATGATGTCAGCCCTTCACAGCTGGAGTAAGAAGTATGGTGGTCTGAATGGTATGTTTACATCATGGTTTATAAAAACGGCCGAGCCCGAGTCTCCGAGTTGGGTCTACAGTGACTCTGACTAGGCCAAACACTTGTATTTAACTTAAAGTGGATAAAAAAAAATGAAACAAAATGGTTGTCTTTTGTAAAAGCACTTTAAATAGAGGGAGGGGGAGAGAAAAGGCAGTATAAAAATAATGGCAAAGGGCTTTGGGCAGTGTGCAGTGAGAAGAAAAAAGCTGCGGGCTGCAAAGCTGTTGCTGTGCTGCCACCTGCTGCTGCTGGTGGTACTAACTGGTAGGCCTCTTCTTCTTCCTCCTCTTCTTCTTTTTTTTTTTCTTTTTTTTTTTTTTTTTTTTTGGAGCACTGAATGAGGATTGATCCGACTCAACTGAGTCCCACCCAACTCGGACGAGTTGGCCGAGTCAACTCGGTCTAAGCCCTAGGCGAGTCGGGGCCTGAGTCCGAGTTTATAAACCTTGGTTTTCAGACCTAGTAATTCAGTTTTGGAGTTGTTTAGACTCTGTCTTGTGAGTGGTCCATAGAGCAAACACTAAAACAGTCCTCTTCCTTATTTGGGTATTTGTGCAAATACCTAGTGGTGCTGAATCTAATTTGAGAATAAGATCTAACCCAGATCACAACTTAGTGGTGTGATCTTTGGTCAGTTGGTAACTTAGGGGACTGTTTTCTACAACCCGAAAGTATTCAAGTTGAGAATAGATACAGAATCCATGGCAAAAGAAGAGAGTTCAATTTCCTCATCTCTACCTCTACCGAGTGTTGTGAATCCAAATACAAGGATCACAGTCATCCATTTTTTTATTTTTTGAGAGAATCAGAGTCATCCATGACAATGTCCAAAACAGAATCTTGGAGACTTTCAGTAGGTTACATAATCCTAGAAATATATCATGCCATGAATGTGACAACCATACAGGGACAGACCCACTAGCAATGGGTGGGGGCTCAACCAAAAAAATGCCCAAAAGGGCTTAAGGCCCATATGGCCCAGCCCCCACTTAAACGCAAAGTATAAAATAACGGACTGGGAACCCGACTCGCCCAGGGTCAGGCAAGTCGCATGGGACTCGGCTGAGTCCCTATGCAGGGCTAAAAAAAGAAATAAAAGAAGAAGAAGAAGCTGCTGCTGCTGCTGCTGCTACATGGGGTTATATAAAGGCTTGAAGAGAAAAAAGAATAGGCGTACCAGTCACCAGTGAGCACTCAGCAGAGCAAAGTGTTGCAGGTGGTAGCAGTAGGTAACATGTAGCTGCCAGCTAGTGAGCAGCAGCAAAAAGCAGGCAGCAGCACCAGCCAGCCAGCCTATGAGCAATAGAAGGAGCTGGCCAGCAGCAAAGGGCTGGCAATCACAGCAGAGCAGCAGCAGAAGCTGGAAAATTTTACAAAAGACCCCCCTGTGTTTTTTTTCATTTTTTACTTTATTTCAACATGAATTCTGAACTGAGTCCGAGTCACAATAGACTCGACTCGGACTCAGCCGATTTTTTAGCCCCAATTAAACACACCCCCCCCCCAAAAAAAAAAAAGAATCCACAAGAACTAATAGTTATTTCTTGTCTCTCTCTCTCAAAATTCCCCAAATCAACATGAACCTAAAATCTGTCCCCGTCTCCAGCATCGGTGTACCGCTGCCGCCCCTCTCTCCGGCAGGTGTTCCTCTCAACTCTCCCTCTTTCTTCACCTCTTTCTCAGTCTCTCTCTCTAATCCCTCTCTTAGACTATGACGAATCAATGCTCTCTCTCGTTTCTACTTAGCAAGGCTTTGCATCTCTATAACCCACTGAAAGTGACCAAAATGCCCCTTTCAACTCTTCCTTGAAATAGACAGTAGAAATTTCAAAAACCATGGACTGCCTTAAGCATTTTTTTTATTCGAAAAAGAAATATTCTTTTCATGTAAGACAGCTCTACTACTTGTAACTCTTAGTCTATCTCTCTCAATTTATGACATCTTTATTTTTTTTATAAAAAAACACTAACAAACGAAAAGTAGTTGATGTGTATATTTTTTTAACTAAGGGTACCTTAGATCATTCCCCTCATTTTTTATTGATGGCATGAGAAAAAAATATATATAAGTCCCAAAATTCAAAAACATTATTTCCCTCATTTTTTTACAAAGGGTGTCTTAAATTTTTATTGGTGTGTGTATTTTTATGGTTCTGTCCATGTATATGATGATTCAAACGGTGTGGTCTACTTGTTTTTTTCTTTGTTCTTGAAATTTTATTTTATATAGTGGAATCTGATTATTTGAGAATCAAATGGTTTTGACTAAATGAATAGTGTCTGTTAAAGCCAAACTTTTCAATGTTAAATTCTGGTCTAACCATTCCTGCTAGATCATTCTTTACAAGTGAATTGCCCAAACAACCCCTTGAATGTTTCAATATTGGAGGGTGTATTTCAATCATTATTGGAGTTGAATAGGATATTTATGTATTTCGTATTCTTCTCCACTATTTTCAAGTACAGAAAATTCATATTCTTCTCCATTATTTTTCAAATACATATTTTCTTTTGTCATTATTAATGTGAATAAAATATAACAAAATAGGGACCCCCTCAAATGAAAATCTTGGGTCCGCCACTGCACCCATAGGACCCTTGGATTTGAAATGGGCAAACATATACCATTTGACTATATCCATTTCCATAGATCTGTATATGAGAATCATATAACTTATCCAAGAGGGCACCCATGATGGTAGAAATTAATATATCAATAGCCCAGGAACCTTGTGCTAACCTGGTTTTCAGTGCTACATTCAACTGAATCAGATTGAACACATCCGCCCTCATTTTGATAATCTCTTTTTCCAAGGTGATGTTGCAAAATATTCGATTTCAAACTGTGACAGTCCAGAATTCCTGATTGCAGCTGCTGTACTTTTCTCTGAAAACCAAAGCATGCAGTTAGCTGATACCTAAATGTAAATTTAAGAAGAATGAAGCACAGGAATGGGGAAATCTACAAGCAATCTGTCTCGCTTTAAATGAACGAGTTGCAATTTTAACCGTTCAAACATAAGTGCATTCTGCAACCATCTTGCTTCTACCACTCTGCACCAACAATAATAGGTCAGTATCAGGTTACTAATTTTTATTTAAAAAACACGTATTAAAGGTAGGCAGCAAATCGACAAAACTGGCAACATTCCTGTCAAACTCCAAAATATGCAAAATTCCACAGGAAAGAGTGCTAGAACACCCTCTATTAGTGACAAGCCGCCTCTCATTTATGAGTGATTGTGTCTCTTCTGTTTGTCTTGTGCCATATTAATGAGTGATTGTGTCTCTTCTAAACTAGACCTTCCCTAAGTTCGAGTCCACAAGACAGCCTAAAAGAATGAATGGAAAAGCACTCCACATTCAAAACAGGATGGAAATATACCTCGGCTGTAGTATGTTTCCTAGATGCGGAGGCATTTTCTGGGAACAGAAAGCAATGAAACTCAGTATAAGCTGCAGATATCTCGGTTTTATGATACCCAACAGTATATCAAGCACTTCAGAGTTCAGACTAAGATTTTGCTAAAGCTGAAATTACATTAGTGGAACCCAAGATGAATATATGTGCTCATTTGCCAGACCTGGGACTGTATCTCAGTACATATCTTCTCATATTTTTTAAGCCTTTGCAGCTGACCCAGAATATCGTCCACAATGCCAAGCTACAAACAAGAACAACTTGAAGGTGATATACCCATGGAAAAAGACCAAGTTGAATCATGCAGAGTTCTCAACAAAAACAAAGCAAACAGGCTAGCATAATAAAAATCAGGCGAATTATGGCACAAATTTTTCAATGGCTATCTATGATGCCTAGATACGGACAATGATACGGGGATACAACTCCTCACTTTCGAAAATCTAGGACACATACGGGATATGGGTGTCCTAGTTTTTTCTTTAGATCACTTTTGAATCAATGAAATTAGTATTGCTTTCATCCCTTTCTAGCATTTTTTTATGGTTGAGAAGTAAAAATATAAAAAGAACAATATGAAGTAAAGGACTTTATAACTAGGATATGTTAAACTTGTTCCCTAGAAGCATTGGTGCAATATCAGGTACCTATACAAGTGTCATATCAATTCAATACGGATACGTTGGGCTTGTACAAGTATCCGAGTATCATAGATGGCTATGCTAAGCCCCAGAATGCGGTAGGATACAGCACATGCACATATGATGATTTGTGAAAGCACAGCAGGTGAAAGATCAAGGTTTCTCCATCAGGCAAAATCCATCATGTAAATGCCCTGGTCCAGAATATCAGAACAATTGACAATGGTATGAGGAAGCCAGACAAGTACTACGACATGGAGACAAAAAAAAATCCCTAATGGTCCCACACAACTTACATGAAGAACCCACCTCGAGATCATGATTAAATGTTTATGTTAGAGAATCAACAGCAGATTTCACCTGTTGACAAGCTGGGTATTGTAACATCACAAGTGCATGGTTTCACTACATCCACATGTGTAGGGAGCTGACTACAGGCTTTCAAAATCAAGTATTTACAATCCTTATATTCATTCTCAAAAAAAAAAAAAAAAAAAAAAGCAGTATCTTAACTGCTTTAGGCTATTATCTTATGCCTTCTTTCAATTGTAACATTATTTTATGCCTTCTTTAATATGGTAAGATTATATCATGCCCTAGCTAAACTAAAATAAAGAAATGAAGAATACCTGTCGTGTATTAAGTTTATCAGTATACGTTGGTAATAGTCGTTCTGAAGCTGCAGAAAATTTTGAGAAAACCTGCAAGGAAGAAACTGAAGCTATACTTTACAAAGGCGCATGGTAAATATATCAATACATGAAGATGGGTAAATATGATACATCAAAATGAAAATGTCATGGAAAGATGCAAAATTAGATATCCAAGTGATTAATCGCCACACAAGTTTATTTACAGAAAAAAAAAAAAAAATGGTGAACATGGTTGCAGATGGTTAGGCTAAATAGGGAGAAGATACGGTTGAGATGTATGTGAGTCAAGGTTTACCACCAATAAGTTTTCTGGGAGGTTTGCATGCACCTTATGGTACTTTTTTGCATTTATACCATACATATCGCTTAATTTTATCATTTCTTTAATGATATTTATGTTACTGATATAAAAATTTAAACTAATAATAATAAATAAATAAAGCTGGTAACAAACTTACATCCCTCCAGTGCTTCTCCGGAGGTTCGCCTCTGATCATGTCTGCCTTAGTGATGCCTGCCACATGATTCTCTAAACAAAAACCTGAGGCACCCTCGTTTTCAAGCAAAACCTTTCTGCTCCTTTCACTCGTGTTACTGTCAGTCATTTCATTTTTCTCCATGAAGACACTTTTATTGATCGTTTTCCTTCCAGAAGTGTCAGCATCAGGAATCAAAAGCGATCTCTGTACACTGCGACTTAATTGACTCTCATTATGATCTATGCCTATCAAACCTTGTCGCAATGTGGATGAGACTGGGAACTCCTGAGATGGGAGAATAAGACTGTCATTTTCTGTTAGATTGTAAGCCTCCTTTCTTGAGGCACTTTGCAGTTGAACAACCTGGGCCATCAAACTCTGCATGTTAAAAAAGACCCTCTTATACTGTCAACAACGATATTAACCATCCAAAAAATAAAAAAATCCTCACTAGAAGAACAGTACTCTTTCAACCCTATTAAGGTTCACACGAGTTTATAGAGAACGGTTGCTGATTATTACCAACAGACATAATTGCTAAGATAGACAATTATGAGAACAAGACATAGAGAAAGATGAGTAACCTTCTCAGGCAGTGTTCTTGGTCCAGTCCTCTTAGCTATGTTCGGAGAAGCGGACTCATGTGAAGAAGCCCTGAACTCCCTGTCAATAGAGAATTGTTCACCATATTTTGTGCATTCCATTTTTTGGGCATTCTTGTCATGGCTAGAAGAATAGAAATTCAAGTTAACTCTATTACTCATAGGGGTTTGGCAAGATGTGGAACTACTCAATTCCTTTTGCAAGTCTTGGAGAAAAGATTCTTGACTAGCAGTTTCTTCACGTTTAGCATGGCTTCTGAACACATCAGGGTTGATGGTGGCTAAGGGCAGGGAGCTACGTCCTGTGTTTGACTTGGGCAAGGAACTTGACCCAATGGTACCTTCAGCACCAGGAGTCAGTAACTGACTTACATTGGGTGTAGTCCTTGATGTATCTTCAATTTGTTGGCTTGGGCTGGATCCATAAGGATTGCCACATTGATTCTGCTGATTCAAAATCCTTAAAGGTGGAGACCCAAGCCCAGATGGAGAGATTTTCTGTTCCAATCTTTTCACAGGTGATGAAATATACATAGTGGGTGCAACAGTTACTTTCTTCATGTTCTTTATTTCAGCTGTTTTATGTATCTGTGAAGTAGAGACAGCAGCTTCGATGGGATTGTCCAACCTCATGGCATTCATATCCACATGCTTTCCGGACCCAAGCCCTCCACCATGGAAAATTGCTGGGCTCTTTCCACTCAGTCTTGATGTGTTAAAGTTCTTTGGAGTCTCGACCCTATCACCATGCATTTCAACTTCAATATCATGTGTTGTGTTTTCTTCAGCATAAGCCAATAAGTGCCCCCTTCCATCAGAATGACCAACAGGCATTAGTTTAGGATCACTGTTATTTCTAATCAGAATATCCTCAAATAGAGAAGGTTTGTTGGCAAGATGTGATAACGATGACATTGGATTATTAGCTCCAACTTCACGGGTTTCAAACAAACTGAGTTTTGAGATTTTGTTCTTCATAGATGATAATCTCACACCATGTTCTATACCTTCCTTTTCTAAAAGTGAACAGGATTCATATGCAGAAAAAGGAGTAGATATGTGTCCCATACTGGCCAAAACAGAAGTACCAAGAGATAGTCGTTGCCGTTTAGCGCGTAAGGAGGATATAGATCCTGGAGATGAAGGTTCAGAGTCTTTTTCAGCATTTTGAACATCATTAAGAACATACTTACCACTTTTAGGAGATTCTGCCAATCTTTGCCGATGACCTAAAACAGCAAACATAGGGCTTGCTGCAACAGGTACTGGAGAAGAATATGAAAAGTGACTGTTTTCCTCTATTCGATCTGTGATGTGACCTGTAGGCCTACAATCATGTTGTGTGATTAAATTCTTTGGAGTGGCTTTATTTAGGGGTGAGGAGGTGTGGCCATTATTAGGACAGCCAATTTCTCTTTGTGGTTGTTGGCTCACTCCATGTGAATCTTTCCCAGACTCCTTATCCATGCCAGAAAACATACCCTGCCATTGAAGAGGTAAAAATATATATTTAGCAATCATCACTTATCTCCACCACACCTTCATAGATGAAAATCTTGCAGAATCCTGGAGATTCAATGCTCTATGTATCTTCATTCAGCTTATGTTGGTCGATGGCAGAAATACACAACTAAAAAATTGATAAAATTCAAAAGATCAAAGAAATAAAAGGAGCAAAGAAAAGAAGATTTTTGAGAAATGGTTTTAAGGACCTTGCAACTCTGTATATATTATGGACAACTGCGAGTCCTAAATGGTTCCAATCTCCCTCCCATTGCTCCAGGTGGGCCCACAGCCTCTACCACACCCATCATTCCACTGCACCTGATGCAGACTCATGGAGTATAATGGAAAATGGGATGCCCACGTTGAAAGCTGTGGCATATTTGTTTGTATTTGTTTTTATTTTGAATGGTTACTTTAATTAATTGAATGCCTAGCAGCAACAAGCATGCAGAAAAAAGAATCTGACACTCTAAAACTGCAACACAACAAAGAAAAATGCCCAGCAATAAGGGAAACATACAAGACACTAGAACATAAAGAAGCAAAGCTGTAAAACAACCAGGAAACCAGGAAAACAGCCCCAATAAAAAGAAAAAAGAAAAAAAAAATTAAAAAAAAAGTAGTTTTTTATTATAACTAAAATAGTGATAAATATGTTAATAATGAATATGAAAAAACTAAAGATCATGCAACAGTGATAAGCCGTACTAAAAAATTGAAAAAGAACATCATGGACTACAAAAACAAGAATAACCTCTCAAAAAAAAAAAAAAAAAAAAAAAAGATACTAAAACAAGACTAAGTGATAAGCCATGCATTATCTTGCCTATGATGGAAGGATAAATTTCAATCTCCAACTTTTTTTCTCTTTTTAAGGAAAGGTATGCCAGCTATGGTTGGGAGTTGGGACAACAAGAACTATCCAACTATGCAATCGAATTTTTAAGTAACATTGTTTACAGAAATTATTCCAATTCCTATTCCAGGAAAAATTTTGATGAAGATGAACAAAGGCATAGAAGCCCTTGGGCAGCCACATGGCAGAATTTTGAAGTCATTTAAAGACACCACAAAAGAAGCAGGTTTAAATTAATTCACTTGGACACTACTACAGAGTCGAATTCTTATTGGCGAGCAGTTTGCAAATCATCATTCATGTCAGCAGGAGCATTATGCCTTCCGCAGGGTGCCACTTGAAGGTAACACCGAAGTAACACAATCGTTCATCACTGAAGTCTTTCATAGAAGATGGACTGTACCTCACTGTTAAATGGGCTTTTGAGAATAAAGCATAAGGAAATGGAATGGGCATGATTATTTTGATGTTTGCCTGCTTCACAAATGCTTAAAAATGAAGTTACCAGAATAGAAAAAAAGAATGCAAGAATCATCACAATTCCACCTTGCAAAGTAGGAACTACACAAATGCATTAAACGGATACGTGGAGAAAACACATCACTAATTATAGACAACACATATCTCCTCATACAGTTTGAAGTATGTTGACAAAATTGGAATGATCAAATTAGAAATTCACTGTTTCCTCATGTTCCCTACTCAAAATAAATGTTCAGGAAATTAAATTTCCTTCTATGGAGACGATCCTGTGTAAGAATCTAGATGTTGGTAGCTATCCAACAAACAGCTTCTACTCCAAGTGGTCATCTGGCCCATGGAAATATTAGTCATCCAGGAAAGTGAGGTCCTCCTAAAAGTAGACTTCCATGGTATTGAATTAACATGTTCTTAAAAGAACCCAGTATTCTTGGCTATTTGGATCTGTGCAACTCTTAAGTTTCCCACAATTCTTTGATGCCATCAAATCTTGAATAGAGGGTTACCATATATTTAGCAGAAAACACCATATGCACTATGCTCCATTTAACAGAACACAATCTTGATAACATTTCCTATGATAAGAAGTTGCAGGGTACTAGATTTATGAAAATGAAAGAAGGCAAACAAGATGTGAGACAATGACGAAAGAATCGGAATGTGTGCATCGGATGTTTGCCAAAATCCGTTGCTCAATAACTGAATATATTTCAACCTAAAAAGAAGATAAAGTAGAAATTTTCGGTCTTAACTTCATGAAAGCAAAGTTTAAGTGTCCAACACCATAGTCACAATGGAAGTCAGAATGCAAAATTGCAGATGAACTTCACAGTCACATAGAGAGGCAATCAGAGTCTTAAAATGAAAAGGATTCCAAGCCACAGAATATTAGGGACGGATAAATTATTAACACAGCAAAATGTGATAATATTCTTACTTGGATTGGTTCATTCTGTGCCCCATTCCAAAGTCCAAAAGCAGCGTCAGCAGGCAGAGTCTCATTTATACCAGATGAACTATAAGAAGTCTTATGACCAGAAGTGAAGATGCAGTTACCATTGTCTGCATCAGATGCCTTCCTGTCAGCATCAGATGCCTTGCTGATGGCATCAGAAAGCACCTCAACAGGAATACCCTCAACTTTGGTAGTCTGTACTTTCACACCGCCAGAACACTTCAAATCCATAGGCTCAGGCGTTCGCTCATAGAATCCTGAAAGCCTATTCGAACTGCTTGTAGATTTGGGTGATTTTGATATATTGATTTGGTTTGAAACAGAGACATGCTGTACTTCAGCAAGGAGTGCATCCAGCCCAGGAGATAACTTTCCATAGTCATACCTGTTTGGGTTTTCAACTATCAGACTCATATCATTAGAATCACCACCACCATTAGATCTTCCACCCGATGTGCAGTGGGGAATCATCTTTTTAATTCCTGTCAGCACCATGAAATTTTCACCATTGGTCTGCATGGAGTCTCCACATGTCTCTTCACCAAATGTAAGATGACCCCCTGTTGGCGTCTTAAAATTTCCTTCTGAGTTACTTCTTTGCTCGTCTGACTGCATCAAATTACGGAAATGCAAAGAAAATGCCGTTGAATCCATAGTAATGTCATGATCATTATCAGAAGTTGCAGACTCTGTTGATAACCTTCCAGATCTTATGAAACTAGTAGAGACAGGCCCAAAAAAATTGTCTTCTGCATGAACATATAGTATTCAGTAACATGCCGGAATCCAATGAGATGATTGTGCCAAACATTCAAAGATTAATAAATTAATAAATTAAAAAATTAAAAGAAAAGAAAAGGCAAGGAAATAAAAAAGAAAAAACATCTCCAATATTTTCTAACTATCCAACCAGAATTTGGTCATCAATAAAATACAGAAGCAAAAAACAAACTATAGGCATCAATGCACCATAGAGAAGACCCCCACTCATCAAAATGAAGCAAAGACAGAACTTCTTTAATATATACTAATTGGATAATGGATTAGAATTTCTATCATATTTTCCAACTTGACATGTTCAAATTGAAACTCAAGAACAATGCTGGAGGTAAAATATTAGATGGTCATTTGCTTTTTACACATGGGATAGGAAAATGAGATGAACATATGTAAATGTTACATATGCAATTAGTACACATGTGAAATACATTACCATGTTCGTCAGAATACCATTTTCACATGAGAAAATGAGTACCTCCAACAGTTTTAGATGTATTTGGGTTTTTCGTACTTTTTCACAAATTGCTCAAAATCCACAAAGATTTAATTATGAAACTGAGTGTCCGGATGCATATCATTAATATTTGACTATTGAACGGTTGGGATCATGAATCAGGAAACCACAAAAGTGCAAAAATCAGATCCATAGGTTGTTACTTTTTGGAGCTTTTCACAAATCACTCCAAATATACTTAAACATCTTGGGATTTATTAGTTCAATAAACAAATAGAACGGCATGGGGGCCCATAGGAATGAAATACAAAAAAGCAATTGATGGTATTTGATTTTTAGCTGATTGCATAACCAAATGCAATTGCCATGTGAAGACTTGTACTGGTGCCTTTTGCAAGTAGGAGATGTGGAAGTGTCTCACACCTATTTAGCTATGAAAATTTTGGTGTGAAAGCGGACTTATTTACACATCATTTTCACACCTCATTTATGTATCATATGTGCAAATGAGTGCAACAAAAGTAATGATGCATATCCATTATGCATATACGTCATCTAAACATGCAAATGAGTGCAAACAAACGACCCGTTAAGAAGTTAGATGCAAACACTTGGGGTAAAGAAGGAGGTTGGATTAGGTAAGTTGACAACCAATGCAAAACTTTTGTCAGAACCCAAACATGAATTATAAATTAACAACATTCCATGATCATGTTAGGGTATTCCCCAATTTAAGCGATGCATTGTAGCGGCACCGGGTTGAAGTGAAAAGTAGGCAATCGTTTCATGATCAAGCTAGGGCGTCTCCCGCTATTAACGACGTACTACAGTGGCGCCCATCTATAGTGGAAAGTAGGCAAGGGTTCTTGTTCCAATCTAGATAAGTGTCGGTAACAAAGTTCTTCCGAAATAAGAGGAGAATTAGACTTTTCTTTTTTTTGAAGAGAATTAGACTTGATACTTAATATGTAGGAACTTTGACAAGCAAGAACATGGAGTTGGTCAATGCAATGAAAAGAAGAAGAGTTATTGTACCCCATCTACAAGAAACAAATTTGAAAGAGGATAAAGCTGAGGAGCGCACTGATGACTACAAACTCTACTACATAGAAAAGAACAATGTCAAAATGAACTTGTCTACTAGAAACAAAGTGAAAAGGAGATAGAGCTAAGAAGCCCATGGAATGCTACAAGCTATGATACCAAGACACTTGTAGAAGCCCAACGTATCCATGTCAGACCGATACGACACTTGTATTGGTACCTGATACTGCACCGATACTTCTAGGGACCAAGTTTAACATATCCTACTTATAAAGTCCTTTATTTCATAATATACTTCATTTAATATTTTTACTTCTCACCATAAAAAATGCTAGAAAGGAACGAAAATAATGATAATCTCATTTATTCAAAAGTGATATAAAGAAAAAATTAAGACACTCGTATCCGTATCCTAGATTTTCAAAAGTGAGGAGTCGTATCCCCGGTCCCCGTATCATTGTCCATATCCATATTCGTATCTGGGCATCATAGGCTACAAGTAATCTACCACACAAGAACAAACAATGCTAAAATGAAGTATATATAGTAGTTGATAAAATATTTGAAAGAAAAGATTGCGCAGTAAAATAGGTTGGTGATAAACTTATAACAATTAAATTAGTGTTAGAGGAAGACATAATACATATCATTAGCACATATGCACCCCAAGCAAAATCAAATGAAAGCATTAAAGAGAGAAATATAGGATGAGACGATCAGTGGCGGACTTACATATGTTGGGCTGGGGGCTGAAGCCCCCTCCAAATGGGAAAAAAGCCCATAAGGGCCCTAAAGGCCCTTAAGCCCAGCCCCCAGTGAAATACAGCCCAAGTCCCCAGCAGTCCCCACTCCCAACGATCCCTTTAACCTAAAAACAGTAGACAAGCCCCTTCCTTCTCTGTTTCTCATCACTTTCCCTCCCCCTCAAAAATCCCTATCGCTTGAGGGAGGCTACTGGCGACCGGGATCGGCACAACGCCATCCCTCACTCCGGCAGGCGGCACGGCAGGTACCCATCTCTCTCTCTCTCTCTCTCTCTCTCTCTCTCTCTCTCTCTCTCATTTGGTAAAGGAAGACAATGAAACAATGTTTGCTTTCTTGGAAAACAAATAAACAATGTTTGTTTTTCCTTGGAGGCATCTTAGAATTCATCCTAATCTCAAGATCCTTTCATTCTTTGAAAGAAACCACGTGATTTATTTTCAACGGTATGAAATATCGTGAGGAATAGGACACCAAGGCTTGGCTCTATAAAATGGGCAAATGTGGGGAACTGATAGAGTGATAAGTGAAATAGAGAGAACATTCTTTCTTCGGAAGTGAAAAAACAGTCCCCATCCTTTCTCTGACATTTCCTCATATAGTAGTGGGTGCTGCTTCAACAATCCTTGTGGGCTGAATCCATTTTGGGCGTATAGATTGGTCCTGGTGTGAGACATGGAAGTGTTTGAACCCTGGAGGTAGGTTTTAGCAGCAATATTTGCTGGATTCCTCAAATTCCAGGGCGTATGTTCCTTTAGATTGGTCCTGGTATAGTGGTGTGAGACATGGAAGTTCCAAAATCCCATTGTCAAATAGCTTCCCAGATTCCACCCCACCATGTCTAAACTCATTTTTACCTAGTTTTTTGTGCTCTTGAAACCCAAAATGTTGTTAGGCAGAGTACTCCATTAAAAAAAAAAAAAAATTGTAAGGTGATGTTTGATGTTTGACTATCTTAAGCCCCCTCCAAGTCAAAATCCTGGGTCCGCCACTGGAGACGATGATCTAATACAAGAAATCCCAACTAGTGAAAAAGATTTTCCTCGAAGGAGACTTAAATGGACATGTACAAATGGATGGTAGAGGATATGATAGAGTACATTGAGGACAAAGGATTTGGAGAAAATAATGAGTTAGGAGACACTATATTGGAATTTGCGTTGGTATTTGACCTTTTAATAGCAAACACCTTCTTTAAAAAAGAGAGAGAAGCATTTCGTTACCTATAAGAGTGGAATTAGTAGGAGTCAAATACACTTTATCCTTCATAGAAAACATGACCCATTAACTTGTAAAGACTGTATAAGGTTATTCCTAGAGAAAGTTTGACTACACAATTTAGTATAGTAGTTTTACAAGTTCATACTAAAAGTAGTCCTTGCTCCACTAAGTACCAAGCAAAGAAAATAAAATATAAAAATAAAAAGAACAGTTCCCACTAAAGGCTTGTTTGGTTAGAAACATTTCTGACTTGCCAGGATCCAAAAAAATGTTCCAATGCCATGTGCCACCAAATTCGCTGAATTCTCCATTTGATCTAGAGAACTCCAACTGACTACTGGTTTAAATGGTGTCCAATGGCTTGTCTAGACCTCTAAATTGTCCAAATTTTGGAAAATTCCAAATGCCACTGGGTATGGAGTCATTTGGGGATCCTGGTTGAAGACATATTTATAGATTTCAATTTCTCCCAACAAGACTTCCCAAACTGCCAGAAAATTATCCCAGTTAAACAGGACCTTAATGAAGTTCTCAACTTCCATACAACCCTAAACAAACACAGCAACTATCACTGACTCCACATTGTGAGTTCTACTTCTACTGAACACCAACACGTCAAATTTAAACACAAAAGGCATCAAATTCACCTTCATTGGATGTCACAGAACCCGCCACACTACCCGGCGACGACGAAAAATCCATGTTCCGCACAAACAGCTCTCTCCCTTCTTCATCATCATCATCCTCCTCATCATTCTCATTCTGCGTCAACTCCTTCGAATCATCGCTTTCTGCCGAATCCCCTCGAAGGCCCGGAGTCTCGCTTCCAACTGCTGATTCGACATTCTCGTTCGCGGAGCTGGGCTTCCCGTCGGGTGGGGTCTCGAATTCGTCGTCCCGGTCGAAGACATGGAAAGTGGTGATGTTGTCGGCAAAGCTCACGCGGCGTGAGCGCTTCTTCAGGTTCGCCATGGTCTCGTCCTCGGGACCGGTCGTGTTGCAGAGATCTTCAAGGTCTTTGGATTCCATGGATGAGGGCGAGAGGAGATCCAATCGGGGGGAATGAAGAGAAAGAAAGACGAGGTTTCTAGGGTTTTGGGTAAGATTTGGGGTTTATTCTTCTTTGATTTGGTTTTCTAGGGTTTGGGAAGATTTGTGATTTCTGGACTTTTCAGATATGATTGCAGAGAGAGAGAGAGAGAGAGAGAGAGGTGATTGTGCGGGAAATCTGTGCGGTTTAAAAGCTGAAAATGTCTCTCACTGTTTTGAATCCTGAAATGGTGCGGCGCACCTCTCCTAAAGGCCAATGGTGACTTTTCTTTTAATTTTTTAGGAAAAATTTTAAAACAGGGCATAAGTTGTTCGCAGATTTTAAAGTACGACAAGATTAGAATGTGATTTCGAAAGGACCTTGAGCTTTCCAAATGCATTTTAATTAAGGATATCCGGCGAATTTGGTGATCGTCTGGCCTTTTTTTTCCCTCATTTTTTTCTAAAACCCCAAAAATGCCCTAGGCCTGTTTGGTAATTTTACTTTTAAAATCAAGTGAAATGAAGTAAAGTAAAAGGTGGGAATAAAATATAAGAGGGTTATGATAGTATTTTGTTTTTAGCTATTTTGTATGAAATTTTTTTTTACTTTTTGTATATCGAAAAGTAGAGTTTTTTTGTCTTTTAGTAAATAAAAGTAGCTGCTTTTAGACTTTTTTTGAAAAAAATTGAGGGAATTTTGAATTAAAGTATTTTTTATGTGACCTTTTGTTTGGAAAATAGAGACTTTACTTAACTTGTACTAGCCTAGTAAAGTGCCAAACGGGCTTTAAACTGAAGAAAAAGAAAAGACCGTCCTTTCTCATTCCCTTCTCCTTAGTTCCTTCTCGATTTTAGGTCTACCCTCATGTTCTCTTTTCTGGCGAGCCTTACATGGATGTTTTCCAATCATTTTAGATATGAACCCCATGTGCATGACTGTCCTATACCCCTCGTGCATGTTTTTGAGTGACAGCCCATACTGATTAATGGCGAGCACATGGCAGATTTCATATGGGTGTCATTCAAAAATATTCACAATCTGAAATGATTAATGACATGGCAATGCATATTTCAAATGGGCCGTCACCGGTTAGGGGTATTGGTATCCCATGAGTGAGAAAGAGGAAAAATGGAAGGGGAAAAAGAGGGAAGAAAGGAAGGAGACAATACCTCAACCAGCAGTCTCATGGACATTCACTATTCTCTAGTGCTCGTCGGAGAATAGAACATAAGAGCAGACCTGAAATGGAGAAGGAACTAAGGAGAAGGGAATGGGAAAGGACGACCTTTTCTTTTTCTTTAACTTAAAGCCCTAAGGGCATGCTAGGGATTTTGAAAAAAAAAAATGAGAGAAAAAATAGTTGAACGACCACCAAATTCGCTGGATGTTCTCAATTGAAATTAGTTTGGAAAACTTTAGGCCCATTTTGAAATCACATTCTAATTTTGTCCTGTTTTGAAATCTACCGAAAACTTAAACCCTATTTTGAGATATATTTTTTTCCCTTTTTTTAAGGATTGCTTCATCAAATGAAAACAAAGCAAACAAGTGACAAAGATGCAAGGCCCAACAATCATCATGAAATATAAGGAAGGATCCTTAACAACAACGGACTTTAAACTCATTATGCTTAGCACACTCATGTGTCACCTAATTAAACACTCTAGAAATATAAACGAAGTCTATGAAATTAAAAGGATTAAAGGTATCCTTAATATCAGACAAAATTGAGTTAATGGACCAATCAGAAGTTCTTTTAATAACCTTTACAGTTTCAAGTACATCCGACATCATCAGAATATTGTTGAAAATCTATTCATTCACCTTTGAAAGTGATGCGAGAATGGCTCTCATTTCAGCTTCTTTTAGGGGAGAAAGTATTTGGACCTATCATTGAACCATGCACAGAAAATATTACAACTAAGCCCAATAGCAAAAACTGAAACAACAGTTTCCGTCAAATTTCTTGAAATAAGTATTTGTAAGAAAATCAAGGCCACATCCTTAGGAGAACTAAAACTTAGGTTCAATAATTTCATTGTGGGGTTTATGGACTGATATTGGATCTTCTACCCATCCACCAAACTACTATCATATTTTATTATTTTAAAGGGATTTATCTCAACTTTCTTAAATATAAAATTATTTCTAACTTTCCACATTGCCCACCACATCGCCAAGATTCAGGCTTTAGCTTGATTAAGTATTTCATTAGATGTTGATTCACATTGCTTAAAGAGTTCTTTCCACCACTCCGAAATTCCAAATGATAGAATTGAGTGCATCATAAGGCCTAGATTTGAGTCAAACGGGGCGACCCTAACATGATTACATAAGAAAAGAACATGTTCATTCGACTTATCATAATATTTGCATATAGGGGAAATAGCATTATGGCACAAAGATTTATTGAATGAGATCTTACACATCCGAATCACGTTCTTAGCATACTTCCATCCAAACAGTAAAATCCTTTGTGGATAATGGATATGCCAAAGGAACTTTCACTTGAAGGGTGGGTTGTGCTCAGCATTATTAGTATTAATCAAAATCCCGTAGGCAGATTTAACTGAGAGGGTACCATTTCCAGTAAAAGGCCATATCCTATTACCGTCACTTTTCTCTCTTGGAATGCAAATGTGAATGCACATGCTCTAATAGAAGGAAGATTCATCGCTGGATTGGATTTGTCGATTCATCTCAATGTTATCAGTGTATGTAATATGGGGGCCACATAAGATTCGATCCCATCCCACGTGCGTGTACATTCATTGTGATCTTTTGTATCATCTAGAAGATGAGGATAATCCCTGCAATCAAGGGATTTTATAGTTGTAAATATTCTATAATGAGCAAATACAGAGGCAATATGAGGAGGGATCGATCACATTGATCGACACTCAATTTTCTAGCATTTGCATATTCTTTAGATTGTTAGGGTATTAGAGCCCTAAAATCATTAGGACTCCTTCGTGCATAAGAAAGAGGCCGGAGCTTTTTGTGGTTGAGTATCGTGTTTACCGTCTTCATCAGCGATTCAAGGACCAGCTACAGCGGTCCATCTTCGATCATCTTCAAACATAGTTGGGTATTCTTCATCACCGCTTCTCGTCTCAAATCTCAAGTTCGATATCTTCGAGTTTGGCACTTTATAGTGCTCCATCACATCGTCATCTTCACGCACAGGACTTTGAGTTCATCTCTTCTAGTTTGACGTGTCATCTTCTAGATAATTGAGTTCGGCACATTTGGACTTCGTCTTTTTGTCAGCACTTCGAACCCAACCCGCATCCCGGACTCGTGTTTTTGCACAATCCCCTTTTTTGTGCCCACTTGATTGCTCAAAGCCATCCTCGATTTCTCTCTGCCTCCTCTCGTTGTTGCAGAAGGTCACAAATTCAAGCCCAATCAGATCCAGCATCAATATATCGGACCATCCATAGAAATTGAAGAGGTTTTTTCTGGTTATAAATTCTGGTGTGTTCCACGGGATTCAATCGACAAACAGGTCATCCATTCTACACTTTCTAAGTATAATTTTGTATTGCATCAAATTCTCAATGATAGAAAAATCTGAAATTTTCTCAGTTAAATTTAATGAAAAAATTTACTTTTCTTGGGAATTTCAATTGAAAATATTTTTAAAGGGAAAGAATCTTTAGGGCCACATTGATGGCACCACACTCAAAAGCCTGCTGTCTCAACGGACTCTTTAGACACATCTAAAATAATTGAGTGGGAAATTAATGATGCAAAAATAATGACATGGATTTTGGATTTCGTTGACCAACAATATTTTCTTAATTTGAGGCCTTATCAGACATCAAAAGGTATGTGAGACTATCTGAAAAAGATCTATAATAGAGATAATGCCGCACGCAAATACCAACTGGAGTTTGACATCTCTGAATATAAACAAGGAAACAAGTCTATTCAAGAGTATTACTCTGGTTTTATGGAATTATAGACTAGATTTAAAGATCTAGTTTATGCCACTACTTTTGAAGAAGGATTACTGACTCTTAAAAAATATCATGAAAATAGTCAACGTGATCAATTCCTAATGAAGTTGTGGCAGGAATTTGAAAATTTCAACCTAATGAGTTAAGAAAAAACCCCATCTCTAGAAGACCACCTTAGTGAATTGCTCAGGGAAGAGCAACGCTTATTAACTCAAGCGATCTTAGAACAAAAATGAACTTCTCCTAATGCATATGAGATTGCATTTGCTACTCAAACAAAGTCACGTGATATGAGTAAAGTTCAGTGTTATAGCCGTAAAGAATATGGGCACATATCTACTCAATGCAAAAAGAAGGTTTGCAATTATTTTAAGTATCAAGGGCATGTCATATCCGAATGTCAAAAGCGACCATAGAATATAAAGAACAGAGCTTATGCTGCTGAAGCTGGAGGATCTTCTGGCATAGCCCCTGCCTCAAGTGTGTCCTTTCAGCCTAGGTCTACCTTAACCCCTGAAATGGTACAAAAGATGACCCAATCTGCTTTTTCTGCCCTTGGTCTATCTGCTAAGTCATTTAAAAACTCTGTTTGGTATACGGATTCTGGTGCATCGAATCACATGACTTATTCCACTCATAATCCAAAAAATGTTCAAAAGTATGATAGTAATATGAACATTCACATTGCTAATGGCGACAAACTTTCCATCACTGCAATTGGACATATTGATCAACATTTGCCTTTGAAAATATTTTATATTCACCTCATTTGTCCTCTAATCTTCTCACTGTTGGCCAGCTCGTTGAAAATAAATCCATTGTTTCATTTTCCTCATCTGGCTGTCTTGTACAAGATCAAGAATTGGGGAAGGTGATAGGGAAGGATCCTAAATGCGGAAGGATGTTTCCTCTCCAAATCACTGCACCAACTAGGGATGTTACTTTATTTTTGTTCTTTAGTTCTTCTTTGATTAATCATTGTCAACTTTGGCATAAGCGTCTTGGACAGCCAAACACACAAAAATTAATGTTTATGTTGAACAATGGTTTGATTATAAATAAAGTTTCATGTTCTTTTAAAGATGTCTTTTTTAATAGCCCTACTTGTAAACTTGGCAAAAATAAAGCATTTCCTTTTCCAACTCTTAAGGACATTAGTACAAAGTGTTTTGATTTAATTCATTCAGATGTTTTGGGGTATTGCACTAACTATGCACACACCCAACATATGTATTTTGTTACATAAATGATCACGGTCGGTTCACATGGATATATTTTTTGCATGCTAAATCTAAAGTCTTTAAAAAATTTCTTACCCTCATTGAAAACCAATTCTCCAAAACTATAAAAAAATTGAGTTCAGATTTAGGGGGTAATACATTTTTTCTCATTTTCAATAATTTCTTCAATCCAAGGTTATTATTTCCCAATGCACATGTCCCTACACTCCGCAGCAAAATGGGTTGCAGAACGGAAAAACAGATACCTTCTTGATGTTGTTAGAATATTTTCTTGACTCATCAATCCCATCCACCTTTTGGGTGGAAGCTTTTTCAACCGTTGTGCATCTTATTAATCGTCTTCCATCACCAGCAATCCGTATACCCAAAGCATCAATCCCCATACTTCCGTCTTTTTGCTACCTGACCATGCTATGAACACCTTCATACTTTTGGTTGTGTGTGTTTCGTCCATCTACCCTCTCATGAGTGAGATAAACTCTCGGCTCAATCGGTAAAATGTGCATTCCTAGGATATGCTTCAAGTCAAAAGGGTTATCTTTGTTATGATCCTAACATCCATCATATTTGCATCTCTCACAATGTAGTATTATTTGAAAATCAATATTTCTTTCAAACTAAGATAGACTCATATTCAACAAAAAAAAAAAAAATCTATTTTTCACCAATTTTTTGAGATCCCCTACCCGGGCTGGTGTATGTACACCAACATTCACAAGATTCTACTACAGCTGGATAGCCTCTCCCTGAACATGACTCGACACCTGCTCCTAACCCTCCCGTACTTCGAAGGTCTACTCATCAAACACATCCCCCTGATCGTTTATCATTATATGCCACTCTATCCACTATCTCTATCCCTAACACTTATTCAAAGGTTGTAAAGCATCCTTGTTGGCAACAGGCTATGATGGAAGAACTCACGGCTCTCCAGCAAAATCATACATGGGATATCATTCCATGTCCATCTCATGCCAGGCCCATTGGCTGCAAATGGATCTACTTTATCAAGCTGAAACGGGATGGATCTTTGGATAGATATAAAGCTCGTCTAGTAGCATTGGGTAATCGTCAAGAATATGGGGTTGACTATGACGAGACTTTTGCTCTAGTTTCTAAAATGATGACAATGCGAGTTATCCTAGCTCTTGCTGCATCTCGGTCTTGACCATTGTTTCAAATGGATGTCAATAATGCTTTTCTCCATGAAAATCTTCAAGAAGAAGTCTATATGAGACTTCCCCCTGATCTTACAGATGTATTAAAAAAAAGTGTCTGTCATTTACGTCGATCTCTTTTATGGATTGAAGCAAGCACCTAGAGCCTGGTTTGAAATTTTTTGCAAAACTCTTCTTCTTGCCAAGTTCCAGCAAAACAAGTACTATCCTTCTCTTTTCCTTCGTCGGACATCACTGGCCTAACCTTACTACTAGTATATGTTGATGACTTTATCATCTCAGGGACAGATCCTGATGGTATTCTTCAACTACAAAAGGACCTTCATGCTTCCTTTCATATGATTGATTTAGGCCCTCTCACGTATTTTCTTGGGCTAGAAATGCATACTATCAAGGGTGGGCTAATTATTAATCAACATAAGTGCATAAAGATCTCATTACTTAGGCTCGGTTGCAAAATATCACTCCAGTAGATACTCCATTAGAATTAACTGTGAAATATAGGAAAGATGATGGCAACCTTCTTGAAGATCATACAATCTATCGAAGCTTGTTAGCAATCTTATTTACTCAACAATCACTTGACCGGATATTTCTCATGCTGTAAACCCTGTCAGTCGATTCATGACTAAGCCCACACAGATTCACAAGTTAGCTGTCAAGCGTATCATTCACCATCTCTTATGACACTAGAGCGTTGCATTTTCTTTCTGGCTCATTCAAATTTGACCATGACTGCCTACTGTGATGCAAACTGGGTCAGATATCCTGATACACGTCGTTCTACAACCGAATGGTGTGTCTATCTTAGGGATGCTCTCATCTCATGAAAATGTAAAAAGCAAGCTAGAGTTTCCAAGTCCTCCACAGAAGCATAATATTGTTCTGTGTCTACTACATGCTCTGAGGTGATTTGGTTACGACGTTCACAAACGAAACTTGGTTTTCCCTAGTACACTGCCACTCCTTTGCATGCTGACAATACCAGTGCTATTCAAATTGCTGCAAATCCTATGTTTCATGAAAGAACAAAGCATATTGAAGCTGATTGCAATTATATTCGTGAAGCCTATGATGACAAGCTAATTACTCTTCCTCATGTGACTACAAATCTTCAAGTTGCAAACATCTTTACCAAAGCTCTTATGCATATCAAGCATCAATTCTTTATTGACAAATTGATGTTGGTTGATTCACGATAATCAATTTGAGGAGGGTATCAATTTATGTAATATGGGGGCCACATAGGATTTGATCCCATCCATGTGTGTGTAAATTCATTGCGATCTTTTGATCTACTAGAAGATGAGGATAATCCATGCAACCGAGGGATTTTATAGTTGTAAATATTCTATAATGAGCAAATACAGAGGCTATATGAGGAGTGATCGATCACATTGATCGACACTCATTTTTTCTTGCAACTGCATATTCTTTAGATCGTTAAGGCCACCTCTTCTCGTTTGTGCATGCTCTTTTCCCACCCGTGTGGGTTGTCGTTGCATATGCATGCATGCTCTCTCTTAGGTCCCAGCTAACCCCTTGGGTGGGTTACCAAAAAAAATTAGGGCTTCTACAAATATTATAATCCAATATAAAATATTGTATATATTCCTTTTAAAGTATAATTCAACCTACTGAACCAATTCTCATGTACGTTTTGAAGATCTAAGCCATCATTAAGTGCGGACATACCTTATGTACTTATGTCTTGCTCCCACTTCTCTATCTGTGTGTGTGTGAGCGCGCGTGCTGGTCTAGTGGGACAACTCTCTACGTGGGACGTGGTGTGTTGTGTGTGTATATATATGTTAGATTGTATGGATTCAATCCAGCAGATGATGTAATAAATTGATTAATTTCTTTATTTATCAATAAAATCATGTTTTTCTTTCATGAGATGAATGATGTTTTATTACTTAATGCACATAACCAATACATATGACACGATGGTTCATGAGATGAATCGGTCCCATTAGTATATTAGATGTGATAAATGTGTATGGATGAGATCTACATACGGGAGACATGTGTTACAAATCTTATACTTAAATGTCTTCATAACCAGTGATGAGACTTGGCATCTCATCTGATAAGATTGTAGTACTTTGATCACTATGAGATAGTGTGATTTGTCTCGATTATCAAAATGTAAGATTCTAGATCATGATGCTGGTACATTGGATGTTTTGAAGGATCATGAGAAGCACCTTATGGAATACTTTCTCGATTTTAAGGTCTGCTCTCATAATTCCCTAGCAATAGGTTCTCAATCCTGAGACATTGATGAACTCAAGTTTCTGTCTATTCATTTGTTTTGATTCACCAATGAGTGAGGCCAACTGTAGGTCAACACCTCGGTGTTTTGGGTAAGTAGTAGTAGGACTGTAGGAACATTTAATGGTTAGATGAAATCTATCTATATTATCCCCTTGTGCCAATTAATGGATTTGTCATTAGTAAGTGCACACCCATATTGATTAAGAGTTAATTGGATGGTACTGATGATCACTGTGATTAATTGGAGCTCAAGGATAATAAGATGTGGATCTAAGATTGGAAGGGACATGTTTAATCAAATTAATCCATAGATATTAATAGATGGGCCTACTTGTGGTAATTGGGAAGTTTAGGATCTTCTTTGTAATTTATTCCTAAGATTGGAGTGCAATTGCATTTATATAGTGGTGTTATTTACAATTAATTGTGGGCCCGGATTGCACATGAGATGTTGGGTTGCGGTGTCCCACTTGGAGCCAGCTTTCTATGGAATCCTTGGTGGTCCCCACGTTAGCCCAAGTTATTAGAAAAATACTAATCCTATTTGAACTCTAAAAGGATGGAATTAGAAAGATACTATTTTTATTTGAAGTAAGACTTCTAATAGTGGTAATAGTAAGTTACTAATTATTGTGGAAGTGAGACTTCTATAATACTTAGAAATGAGAAAGTTACTAATTCTTAATGGAAGTTGGACTTCTATTGTAATTAGTAAGAGAGGTTGCCAAGGCTATAAAAGGGGAACACCCCTTGGACGTCCCATTTAGGAATCCATGCCCAAGCCCCTTTTGTGCAAGTGTTGCACAACTTCTCTCCTCTTTCTTCTAGTTCTATTCTAGTTCCTTTAGAGCTTCTAGTTGTTTTCTTCAAGAGATCCCACCCATCTCCTTTAAAGAAGAGATTTGATAGTGAGTCATAGCGTGGAAGACTAAGAGGTCTTAGAGATCTTAAGTTGCTTACAAAGAAAGAGTTTTTTCATCTAACAAGTCTTCTTCTTCATTAGAGCACAACCGAGCTCCAAAGGTATAATCTATCACATTGGATGTTGTAGGCTTTTGGTTACTTGTTTGTTGCTGAAATCTATATTTTAAATAAAATTTATTGCTGTATATGGTTGATGAGATTGAGGGATTGCATCCTGGATGTGGTTTATAGCCTTATGGGTACTTGATCTCTGAGTCAAGTGGGTCAAAAGTTTTGAAAACCTATCCATGAGAGCCACCTACATCCAACAATATATTCATGAATGGGATCCTCTAAAAAGGGAATATGATTTTCTTCTTCTTCATTTGATTAATAGATTACAAAGAAGTACAAACTCACGATAATTACAATGGTGGGATGTTGGCTATAATTGAGTCTTCTTTTATTAGGGCATGCTCATATGGCCCCAATGAATGAACTACTAATAATATCTAACGTGACTTGGCGATTTAATTTCCTCATCTTGTGGATAGTATACAACTGGTGATCTCCACACTAAATAATAGCTTTGTTTATGCTATCTCGTTCCCATGGTACATGTAAATTCTTATTGGAATACTGAGGATTCCTAGTTCCTACTGCCTACGAAAGGGAGCTTTACCCATTTGATGATTTTCATGGGATTACTTAATTAATTAGCTATGTTGGGTAATAGGCCAGGAATCTGAATCCGAGTGGAAGGATTTTGTAATTCTCCCTTTCAAATGAAGGTTTTCACATCCTCTGAGGTGTTCAAATGTGAGAATATTTGAAAGATAAAAAAAGTTATAAAAAAAAAAACATATTGCTCAAATCATTGGGGATTTACAATTGTCAAATATGGCCCATAGTGGATAGTGGATGGAGTTGAGCACCATCGAATCATGTAGAGGCTCATTCAAGTTGGCTTGCTTAATAAATAAGCTGAATTGTTAAAAAAAAAATGAAAGGGAAAAAAATCAACTGAAGAAGCCAACCTGAACTCATGGTTGTAGTCCTAGATAAAAGAGTTCACACAAACCCCTCGTCAATATAGGCCATGTGGAGGAAGGAAACCCCATTTATTGTTCAGTAATTAAAAGATATCCAAAAGCATATGCTCACTCTCTGTCTTTCTCTCATAATAAAACCGTTTCTATTATTATTATTTTTTAAGTATGTTTTCAATCTTTTCTCTTGGTCTTATGTGTCCTCCTCCTTGTCTTGGTATTTTGATTTTCCTTCCATTGTCATGCATGTTTTCCAAAAGCCTTGTTTCAAATGTCAAATGTTTTCTTTTATAATTTCTTTCAAAGTATAGTGTCTTGTTACCCCTTGTACCAACTACTAGCACTTGTTTTCTTTTAGATGACTTTTGTTTTTCATCCTTTCTAGGAGAAAATATTCTTCCATGAGCTACTGCAAGTGTAGTCAAACACTATGGGACCTACTTAGGGCCACCTTCTATCAATGCAACCCCATGAGGCCAATTTCAGACTCATACAACCTTCACTTGCTCGTTGCATTAAATCTTGAAAAAATCTCTAGTTAAGATGCCATTAATTTTAATATTGTTAAATCAAGGACTAGGATAATCAAGTAGGGTTTTTTTTTTTTTTTTTGACTTCCCTTATCTCTGAGGAAACCTTTCCACTTGCCCTCCTCCATATTGTTAAATCTCATGTTCTTTGTGCCATTCTAATTGTGATTTGTGTCTAGATTCAAGCACAATCTTGAATTTATAGTTATAGTTTGTTGGCCCATTTGAATAATAATATATGGTTTGGTAGCTCATTTCAACTTAGTGTGCTAATCATTTGCTTTACAACATTTAGCGTATTGACCCATTTTGAATTTACAGCTATATATAGATTGATTGATATTGGACTATTTGGTTTACGACGTACAATTTCCTCGCTATATAGCCCATTTCATGCATAGCTTGTTGGCCCATTTTTTAATTTAAAACACTGGAAGCTCACCGTTGTTGTTTGAAGTGATATAGACAATTTGATTAATCTAATCCCTTCACTTGCACGCTAGCCACCATTTCCACGTGACATTGAAAACTTGAGTCAATTAAGTTTTCAATACTCATATAAGGGTTTTCAAGTGACCACTGCTCTTGATCCACACCATATTCCTTTGTTATGTACTAGAGCATGATCCATCCAAAAGAACAGGTGGTAACAACCTCCATGTTTTTGGTAAGAAGACCTATGCCTTCAAAACAAAGAGACCATTTTATAGCCTCAGTGGGAGTGCAATGCTTTGTCACGGGTACTATAGTAGGTATAACAGTGCTAGTTAGTAGACGAGAGTAGTGGTTTGATGGATATATGATGTTCAAGCTCCAGAACAGAATTTAGAAAACTAGATCTGAGTCCTAATATATATATATATATATATATTATATAGGGATCTTCAAGTGCATCCATCCCTTACCATTTTTGGTGAGGGACACCCCTTTTAGGGAAGTTTCAAGTACAAAAGTGAGGTACTTTTGAATATTATCCATATATATATATGTAGGTGCCCCTCATTGAGGACTTCGCCTTATCTTCCATGGTGAAAAGGTTGTGGGATGGAACCCACTTCTTCCTCTTGATCCCTAGCTAGTCGGTGGATATGATGGTCCATTGAATCCGCAGGAATTGACTATTGAGCATGTGTTCACTTTTTTTTTTTTTTGCTTCATTTTAACCAAGCCAAGGGGATTGGGATCCAAGAGAGAGCCCATATACACACGGAAAGACAGCATGCACAAACGGAAAAAAGGCCCCCACAAGTGGGAAAGAAGGCCGCACAAGCGGAAGAAAGCCCACACAAATTAAAAAAGGTGGATACCCAGAATTCGAACCATGGGCATCCAGATGAGAACTACCGCCATTTATGTGAGAACCCAACCCCTAATTTTCTGGTTTAGTGTGGTTTTAATCGTGATTTGATTTTCTCGATGGGTTTAGTGGTTGTTTGGTTGAGTTTTTGAGTTAGAATGACTTTTCATTAGCTTTGGAAAGTTTTGAGAGCCAGTGAACCTAGACAGTGACCGTAGGATCCCATTTGTTTTGCGTGGTCAGCGTGGGGAGATTCTTGGTGATTCTCAAAAATTCCCATTTCAGCTTTGTTTGACTAATCTCACCATTCCCTACAACTTTCGTGTCCACTCAGTGCCCATTCGAAACTCCTAAAATCAGTTTTTCTAGAAATCCCAAATTTACATTCTTTAACCCCTTTGACCAAATAGTTGACTTTTTATGTGAACCCCGGAAGTATGTCAATATTAACCTTGTTGGAAAGATAATTTTATGCCGGACACTTTTCATGTTTTAAGCTTCTTGATCCAAGGTCTAGAAAGCCCTCTAATCTCCATTACAAATTCTACTTAGTGTGGACCCCACACCCACCCATTATAAAAAGTACAACTTCCTCTCTTTCTCCCTCATTTTCCATTCCAATCGGCTGCAACTCTCTTGCTACAATACCAGCAACCTTCCTCCTTCCTTTTCTTCCATTTCTCTTACTCAAATGAAGCCTCCAAGCCACCAATCCGACGAGGAAACTCCGGCAACTTCTTCCCCTTCATCTCCTCTCTCTTTTGACACCATTTTCATGGGAAACCAAGGTGGGCAGCCCCCTTTTCAAGCTTCTTCTTGTTGATTAATGGCCCTAGAGGTAAGGATCTCTTTCCATCTTTTATTGTTGAGCAATGGCTTTTCCCTAGGTCCTATTTCTTAGCTTGTTTGAACCCATTCCTTTTCTTTTTTGATTTACCATTTTAGGGTTCTAAGATAGGTTTGTTTTGGGGGTTTTCTTTGCTTTACTTATAGGTTGATCTTGATAGTGTTTTGAGCTTGGAATTTGCTTAGCTTGGACCTAAGGTAAGTTGATGATTGGATAGTTTTAGCATTTATTGAAGTTTGTGAAGAATGTGGTTGGTTTGCTGTTTATACTCATGTTTTTGAACTTGCATAGATTTGAAATAAATGCTTATGAAAGTACATTTAATGTTTTAGAAATATGATGGATTTTAGTCTTTGTTTATCTCTTGTTTTTGACTTAAATGGGTCTCGGTGATTGTGGAGTTTCTCTTCTCTTATGGTTGGGGGTGAAAAAGGAAGGGATAATGATATGTAGAAGTTTTGATGTTGGAGAAGAGTTGAACGTGGAATAGGAGGAGCTTCCAGCTCAGTTTATTGCAGGTAAGTGATTGGAGAGGGAAATGAATGGATTGGAGAAAGGAGGACCAGAATCTAAATTGCATTGTGGAGTTCCCGCAACTGGCAGTCAACCGACGGTCACACAACGGCTAGCCGTCTGGTGACTGGCGGCTAACCGAACCGGTTTCGGTTACTTTTCCAGAGAGCTGTAACCTTACGGTCAGCCTCGCGGTCAGCTAGCGGCTAACCGTCGAGTCCATCGACGGCTAACCGCCAGCCAACCGAACTGAAGCGGTTACATTTCCAGAATGCTGCATTTGGTCAGTCAACCACGGTCAGCCAGCGGCTAACCGCCGAATCCATTGGCGGCTAACCGCCAGTTGACCACCAGGTAACCGATCTTCCCAGAATTATGGGAATAAAGAGAGATGAAGGGAGTTCCCATCCCATTTACTTGTGAACCTTTCCGAAAGCAATGGGCACTTTCCACCTGGAATATGTTCGAAACAAAGATGAAATGTTTGTTGGAAGCCCGTTCGAGTGAGAAACCACATCGCCGAGATTCGTTGAAATGTTGAGGTTACTCAGGTGTGTAAGGAGCCCGAAATGTCTCTAAACTCAAGGAGTACCAAGTGTTTACTGAAAAATAGACATACGGGATCCCTATCCACCTTGAGTTATCTTGAACCCTGATACTTGTCCCGACATTTCGAAAGTTTATTACACCCTAATGTTCTCGAAATTAATGAGTTATGATTTATCAATCCCGAGTATACTGAAATTGTACTCGTAGCATTTTGCTAGCCTGATGTGCTTGACCCGATGTTAAAATGACATTTATGCCTTGAGCACCCCGTTTCCTCCGTTTATACAATTTCATCAAGTGTTTTATACATACCCGATTTATACATGCCCGATATCAATACTTGGGGACTTGAAACATTGTTTTTTTTAAGCTTGGGGAGGTATGGTTTGGAGCCCCAATGCAATGTAAAAACTCGGAAGGCATTTTATGGAGTCCGGATGAAGAGAAACCCATTATGAAGATTCGTCAAAGATCCTTAAACTCGTCAATGTGCATAGGGATCCGAGATGTCCTTAATTCTCATGAAGTGCCAAGTTTATGTCAAATTAGACATACGAGACCCTATTCACATCGATATGAATCTAGGACCCTCAACGATTGGCCCGGAAAAGTATAGAAATCCATTATGTCGTATTTAACCCGAATTTCACTTGTACATTTTAAATCTCGTGTTTTATGACTAGACTTACCCGACAGTATTGAAATCCATGTTTTTAGCATTGTTGCTAGCTCGTACATGCCCGACCGATACATATATGCTTTTGTGCCTATGGGTATCCCATCCCGTTATATTCGTACTTGTTGATTTTTTTGTATATGACCCATGAGCCAAAGCCTTGAGGCAATATGGGGCCAGAGCTTTGTAGTGCAAGCCCATGAGTCAAAAAGAGAGAACATGCATATATGTATTTGTTTTATTTACTTGCATATAACCTATGAGTCGGCACCACTAAGCTTAGATGACCTTGTCGGTCTGATCTACCGACTTGGAGATCCCTTCTTATCCCGCCAGCTGCAGCTTGGATTCCGCTACCCGATTATTTAACCGTGGTCTTGTCCTGACACCGTGGATTGCTACTGTGGTTCCTGATGCCCGGCTCGCTACCGTGGTCATGTCTTGTATATAGTATATATATATGTAATTTGTTGTTCTTCCTCACTTCGGTGACTGAGGTCAACGCCTTGATATGCTTGATTTATCACTTACTTCGGTGACTGAGGTCAACGCCTTGATATGCTTGATTTATCACTTCGGTGATAGAGGATTTAGCTTTGTGTGGTCGCCATCTTGATAGTTCTTGATCCTTGATACTCGTACTGCTTTATATTGATCATGTATTTTCTTAGTAAATGTTCATTATTTATACAGGTTTTAAATAAGTTCCCGATTTGTGAAATATTCATGTTTTATACATGCTTTAAGGGAATACATGTTTTGCCAAATATTCGTGTTTCGTACCCGTTTTATATGTATACAGGATTTTGTCAGATATTCATGATTTCCGATACATTTTTATTATGTACAATTTTGATCAGACAACATGATTTATTACATGTTTTATTATTCAGTATATTGTTTATATCTTTTCACCCACCTGTCAGACCGTCGTGTCTAACCCACTACTTTGGTACTTAGGTTCAGACTTCTTCACCTGAGATGAGCGCACGTGTTGGCTGTGGAGCCATGAGCTTTCAGGTTGTTTGTCGGCTATGTCAAGTAGACATTGAGCTTGACATCGGAATTTCGTCACATATGGGGTAGTGATCATTAGCTTGTTTTTGTATGGCTTCTATTAGCCTTTTGCTTGGGATTTGTAATTAATACATATTGTTAATTGTAACTTGAACATATATGGGAATGTAATACCATGTTACTGCCAGCTCTATACTTTTATTGTGATGGTTTATTCCAGTCTGAAATGGATCATTGATAAAATGACTAGATGCTTGGGTTGAGTGCGGTGCTGAATCCAATGGCCACGGACTCCGAGTCGCAACACCATGAAAGCTTCTGCTAAATATTCAGAGTGTGTTGGAATTTGTAATCCTCACACACGCGGATCTTGGGAGAAACATAATTATTACTTCACGGACCCTGGGTTTGGGGTCGTGACAACTTATTAGTGAGGTTAGTAGCCGTTCTCAGGCATGTGCTCACTTAATGTGGGAAGAGAGAGAGAGAGCAGTTCGTAACTAGGGTAAGAATGAGAGAGAATGGGATAATCAAACTTATCTATATATATCTATATAATAAGGGAGAGCAGTATTTGAATCCCTGGACATTTTGGACCCTTGGATTTATGTACATATTTTTGTACATAAATCCTAGGGCCGAGAAGGGATTCAAGAGCTTAGTAATTTTGTAATTATTTGAAAACAAAGGGGCAGTAACTTTTTACTAAGGATAAGAGGATACGGGAGTGCCATTGATTTTATGTGAAATTACGAAACTTACCATTATCTTTTCCCAGAGGATATGGGAGTGTCCTTGGTTTTCTGTGAAATTACGAAACGTGCCATTATCTTTTCAAAACTTCCTTGCAAGTAAAGATATGATTAAATACACGGCTATGATTGCAATTAAGTGATTGAACGGTGTGGAATTTGGGCCCACAACTTACCAGTTTGCCCCTTCACATATATATGCTGTTTTTCACGGATTGTGGAATCTGGGATAACTTGGATTGTTTTGGTAGCAGATGCAAACGTGGCTTACATGCAATTAAGCTAGACTGCTTATAGTAGTGGGTCACTTCTGGTATTCAATGGTGGGAAACAAGGGTCCAATTGGCTGGGCTGTTTTACCTAAAAAAATAAAATCCGGCTGGGCTTGATTTGAAGCTGATTGATCCAATGGGCCATATAGAAAATTTAAGTTAAATTTGTTAAATTATGGGCGGTGTTAGTTGTTAGGTGGTCAAACGAAGAGTAATTAGATTTAGTTGTGCTCAGAGCGTGGTGCGCTGTGCCTTCAGGTGCCCGTGCCTTCAAGCACAATAATAATAAATTGTGCTAGATGGAAGAAGAGATGAGCATATAACAATTGTACCTAATTAAGATTGCAATCATCCATCAAGAAATGGAACGATCATCATTTCAACTTTTTGTTTTTAACTAGAACTGTTACATCAACATTTAAGCTTTATCCATCTATCTAGGGGTGGCTTTGTGAATCGTACATCTCCAAGCCCTAAATATAATAAAAATCGTATGAGTTAATTAAAAGAGAGAAAATACAGAACAAAAAAAAGGGAAATTTCCAAATATGGCCTTAAGTTTTGGCCTTATTTAAGAAAAGACACAAGTTTTGAAACTTTTCAAATAAGTCCCTAAGCTTTCCAGTAAATTTTCAATTAAGGACATTCGGCCATTTAAAGGTATTTTCTGGTGACCTTCAATAATTTGAAAATACCAAAATTATCCTTCATTTAAAGCCATGACATGGTTTCAGCAGCTACTACATACAGCCAATCGCTGTGGGAATACTGCGCGTCCTTGATCACTGTGAGGACACCGATGAGGGAAATGAATGAAGAGAATATAGAGAAAGTGAAGGATATTTTTATTACAATGAAGGGAAATTTAGGTATTTAAAAAGAAAAAAAAAAGTTACGGAAATATAACTTTAAATAGATGAAGTTCCTTAATTGAAAGCTTCCCGAAAAACTTTAGGACTAATTTGAAAAGTTTTGAAACTTGTGTCATTTTTTAAAATAATGCCGAAACTTAAGGACTTTTTTTGAAATTCTCCCATAAAATAATGATTTGCCAGAGTACTAATAAAGCGATCTTCATTTGTCATGTATGGCTTGTAATAAAGATCTAGTCATAAACAAAGATTGCTAAATAAAAACATTGTGCAGTATTAGTTCTTCCAAAGATAGCTTCTTTCGGAGGGATTGAAATCCACGAAGGAGGTGAATGGGTCGGGTGAAATCTATCAGGAAAAAGTTCTTCAACAGTCTCATCCTCAAGATGGTAAACACCTGAATCACGGCATCCATATGGACTATTGTAATATCTATCCATAATATTGTCCCCGAAATATATATAATTTCCCTTTCAGCCAGTAAATTGACTTGCCATGAGAATCATGGGAAAATTAAACCCTATAAATAGTACTCGATCACCTAAACTTTCAACCTTAGTAAAGGTTTTTTGTACCCCTTGTTTGAAAGGGACCTTGTAAATGTCAAAATGGCAAGTTTTGTGACATGGGTACTCTTCATACACATCATCATCTTCAACATACTTCAACTCTTTAGTAATCACATCAAGTTGGATGTACTTTACCTGTCTGGTAATTGTTAGAAAATCTTGGGTTTATAAACCCTCTTTGGAATCAATCCAACAATACTGTAAACATTTAATCTAAACCAGTAGAGTAATAAAATGGTACCTGATTGTGCCATCTTCAAACTCTGATCCAACAGAAGGTTGGTCTTCAATGGGAAATCACAACTCTCTTATCCTTTTTCTTTTCTTCTCCGGTAAGTGATGGTTGCAGAGAAACGATGTTAGCTAAGAGAGTTACCCAGGTTGCCTTTTATAGGCCCTAAATCTCTCCTTCTATCAAGAAGAGAATGAATGGCTTTTAACCCTCAAATTAACATGGATGGCAGTTACCAAAAAACTTAAATCAATTTAAGGAAATGAAAGGAGGGATAACAGTCATGTGGGCCATCTATATTTGGTCCAACATTCTCCCACTTGGTCCATATGACCAACAAAAAAAAATTTAAAACAAAATTGAAAAACTAAGTTCGAAAAAAGACTTTGACTGGTGATCACCATTTTTAAAATAACAATTGCCATCACAACCTTTATGTCAATCTTTAATTGATAATTAAGTCAGTTTGCCAATGAGAACTATGGCGGTTACATGCCTTGAACGACATGCTTCCTTCTATAATTAATTCACTAACATTCTAACTTAACATAATCCTTAATAAGGGTAAAATAGGATGATTTTCATGGCAATCCTATTTATTGGGTACAATAATGCCATTTTTCTTTAATTTTCTCACTTTATACACTTCAATCACATGTGATAATAATTTCAATAAAGTAAGAAAATACGAAATCTTATTTCGGTGATAAATATGACAGTGTCTTTACATATCTTTAACAAGACAATTCAATCAAGCCCATATTTCTAACATGCTCTTTGTAGTCCTTTGGCGCCAATGCCTTTGTCAAAGGATCTGCTATCATGAGCTTTGTCGGGATCCCAACAATAGACACTAATCGATCTCGTACCTTTTCTTTTAGCACAAGGTATTTTACTTCCAGAAATTTTGATTTACTGGAAACCTTGTCATTCTGAGCAAATCTTCTTGCAGTGTCATTATCACCATAGATCTTCAAGGGCTCAGAAATGGTGTCCATAACACGTAGTCCTGAAATAAAATCACGCATCCATAGAGCGTGACCCGTGGCTTCAAAGCATGCCACGTATTCAGCATCAAATGTGGATGGAGTCACTAAAGTTTGTTTTGCACTTCTCCATGAAACCGCCCCTCTAGCTAACATGAAGATATATCCTGAAGTCGACTTTCTTGTATCGAGGCAACCAGCGAAGTCAGCATCCGAATAACCGACCACTTCTAAGTGATCGGACATACTGTAAGAGAGCATATAATTTCTTGTGCCACTAAGGTATCGCAAAACTTTCTTAACTCCTACCCAATGTGCCATTCCTGGATCACTTTGATATCTACTAAGCATGCCAACTGCAAAACTGATATCGGGTCTAGTGCATGTTTGTGCATACATTAAACATCCGATTGCAGCCGCATAAGGACAAGTTTCCATCTGTTGCCTTTCAATTTCATTTCTTGGACATTGTTCTCTACTAAACCTGTCACCTTTTGCCATAGGTACATTTTGAGCCTTACACCATTCCATACGAAATCTCTTAAGTACATTTTTAATATAGGCTTCCTGTGATAACCCAAGTAATCCTCGAGATCTATCTCGATAAATCTCGATTCCTATTACAAAGGTTGCTTCACCCATATCTTTCATATCAAAATTGTTCTTAAGATATTCCTTAGTTTTGTAAATCATTCTAAGATCATTACTAGCCAATAAAATATCATCGACATATAGGACTAAAAACATGAATCGGCTCCCACTAACCTTGAGATATATACAATGATCAACGGTATTTTCAGTAAAACCAAAAGATTTAATAATGCGATTGAACTTTAAATACCATTGTCTGGAAGCCTGTTTAAGACCATATATCGATTTCTTTAATTTACAAACTAGTTTCTTTTCATTCTCTTTTACGAAACCTTCAGGTTGTTCCATATACACTTCTTCTTCTAGATCTCCATTTAAGAACGCTGTTTTGACGTCCATTTGATGTAGCTCTAAGTTGAAATAAGCTACAATTGCCATAACAATTCTAAATGAGTCCTTTTTAGATACCGGAGAGTAGGTTTCATGATATTCTATACCTTCTCTCTGAGTAAAACCTTTGGCCACAAGTCGAGCTTTGAACCGTTCAACTTTTCCTTTAGAATCTCTTTTGGTCTTAAAGACCCATTTACAGCCCACGGCCTTGAAACCTTTGGGTAGTTCAACGATATCCCAAACTTCATTTGTGGCCATTGATTCTAACTCATCCTTCATGGCATCTAACAATTTATCGGAATTCTCATTTTCAATGGCTTCCTTAAACATCTTAGGATCTTCTTTGATGCCAATATCAGATTCCTCCAAATACACTACATAGTCATCCGGAATAGCAAGTTTTCTCATTCGAGTTGACCTTCTTAACATTTCCGGATCGGGTTCATTGATGCTTTGTTGTGTATTTTGAAGTGGATCATTATTTTGTTCAGGGAATGCCTCATTGATGGGATTTTGAAAATTTTGTGGTTGTTGTTCCTCTTGATAATCATTAAAAGGAACAAGAACTCTACTTTGTATAATAGGCAATTCAAGTGGATCCCTTATTTCATTGTAAGTCACAGTTCTATTATGATCACTCCCACTTTTCTCATGATCTTCTAAAAATTTGGCATTTCCAGATTCAACAATCCTAGTTGTATGGGTTGGACAATAAAATCTATACCCTTTAGACCTTTCCGGATAACCAATGAAATATCCACTGATTGTTTTAGGGTCTAATTTCTTTTCTCGTGGGTTAAAAATTCTCACTTCAGATGGACAACCCCAGACTCGAAAATGATTTAAGCTGGGCTTCCTACCGGTCCACAACTCGAAAGGAGTTTTGGGAACTGCTTTCGTAGGAACACGATTCAATACATACATTGCCATCTTTAGTGCCTCTCCCCACATTGAATCGGGTAAGTTAGTGTTACTAACCATACTCCTTACCATATCCATTAACGTTCTATTCCTTCTTTCGGCTACACCATTTTGTTGAGGTGTGCCTGGCATTGTATACTGTGCTACAATACCTTCTATTTCTAGAAATCTAGCAAATGGGCCCGGGTTACGACCCGACTCAGTGTATCTACCATAATACTCACCACCTCTATCGGATCTCACTACTTTAATTTTCATGTCTAATTGCTTTTCTACTTCTGCCTTAAAAATTTTAAAGACTTTTAAAGCATCAGATTTTTCTTTAATCAAATAGACATAACCATATCGTGAAAAATCATCTATAAAAGTGATAAAGTATTCCTCTCCCGTAAAACATGGAACATGAATTTTACCACATATATCAGTATGAATAATTTCTAACGGTGCAGAACTTCTTGTGGCACTTTTCTTGTTTGTATTCGTTTGTTTTCCCTTTATACAATCAATACAAACACCATAATCGGTGAAATCAAGATTGGGCAATAAACCATCAGTCACCAATCTTTTCATTCTATGTTTAGAGATATGCCATAATCTTTTGTGCCACAACCTTGATGAGCTCTCATTTAGAGGCTTTCTTTTCATGCCTATGTGCAATCCACAATTAATGTGAGGTGTGTGTAAAGCTTGTTCATATAGAGAATCTAACTTTAATCTATACAAACCATCACACATATAACCATTCCCAATCAAAATATTATTGCTAAAAATATGCATAATGCCATGTCCAAAGTTGAAATTAAATCCATTACAATCAAGTCTGGAAACAGAAATCAAATTCCTAGAAATATCAGGAACCAAGAAAGTATTATCTAAATCCAAAACATGACCAGTGTCAAGCACCAGCCTATAAGTGCCTACAGCTTTGACCCTTGATTCCTTTTTATTTCCCATCGTAATGGTTTTCTCGCTATCATTTGGAGTTCGTCTTGAAAGGAATCCCTGCACACAACCAGGTACATGAATGGTTGCACTAGAGTCAACCCACCAAGAATTTGGTGGGATATTAGCTAAGTTGGTTTCTTGACATACAAAAGATAGATTTTTACCTTTCTTTTCAAACCAACTTTTACGCTTTAGGCAATCTTTCTTAAAATGTCCATTCTTTCCATAGAAAAAACATTTCTTCTGTGCACCTTTCTCTTTCCTGTTGGGTGTTGACACAAAAAAATGTCACTTTGCCTCTTCAACATCAAGAAAGCTGTATGAAGTCGCAACCTGCCATAAATAGGCAATGCAACTTCTCTAAAAAATCAAATCTTGTCAGAATCAAACAAAAACTGAAAGATCCTTCAAGATAGCTAAGAGAAGAGTACACATGAAGTTTCGGGCCATTTCAGAATCATTTGGCCTAACTTCGCTTCTCCGACAGCTAAATTGGCGCTCCCGGCGGCGACATCATCGGAGACGTCAAAACTTCGATCAGAGCCTACGGATGACTCCAGCATGTCTCAAAAGGGCTCCATGCCAAATTTCAAGTCAAACCGACAACGTTTGACCCTCCATCAATGCTCGAGCAGCAAAATCAAGCCTCCCGGCGGCGGGAACCACCGAAGCCTTCGCTCATCAAACCAAGTGCATGAGTGGCTTCAACATGCTTCCAAAAGGCTGCACGTCGAATTTCAGGTCATTCCAACAACGTTTGACCAGGTTTCGATGCTCCAAGAGAAAATCAAGCCTACCGGCGGCGGAGCTCCCCGGGACCATGGTTTCCAAGACAGAGCCTGTGGATCATCTCAAAATGACTCCAATAGGTTCCCTGTCAAATTTCAGGTCAATCAGACATCGTTTGACCACATATCAAAGCTCGGCATTTTCCCCGCAGCAAAATCAAGTGAAGCATTGATGGAACCCCAAACGGCTTCAAAACTCAAACAAAAGCCTATGGTTGGTCTTATTTATTGCTCAGGAGGCTTCACCTCAAATTTCAGGTCATTCCGACATCGTTTGACCAAGTTTCAGCTTTTGGCGGAAAATCAGCAGCTCTATGCGACAAAGTCTTCGGCTTTCCTGGAAAATTTCAGGTCATTCCGACATCGTTTGACCAAGTTTGTTTCCATTCTTTCTCTTTTCAAAAAAAAAAAAAAAATCAGTTTTCTTAGTTTGAATTCAAAATTGAGAAACTTTGATCCTATCCTATCGTTCTTTGGTGCTTGCAGAAATGTTGAGCCCGTTCGACTAAGGTTTTGGATCATCGTTTCTCTTCGATGAGTTCATTAGAGATTTCAAAAAAAAAAATTATTAAAAAAAAATCAAAAAAAAAATCAGTTTTCTTAGTTTGGATTCAAAATTGAGAAACTTTGATCCTATCCTATCGTTCTTTGGTGCTTGCAGAAATGTTGAGCCCGTTCGACTAAGGTTTTGGGCCATCGTTTCTCTTCGATGAGTCTATTTGGGATTTAAAAAATAAAAAGACATAGACCACTAAGGTTAAACCAATTGCGTTCTTTGATCACGATTGATTCAAGAAAAGCCTTGTCCAGAGTGTGGAGACAGCCTGACTGTTCTAGGCAAGGGTCCTCCAAACGGGTTCATTAAGTAATCCTACCCTTACCTGGGGGCAATTCTATCAATTGAGATTTCATAAGACCGGGTTAGGAGGCCTATGTGTACTCTCTCGTCTTTAAATCTTAAAAAATAAAAAAAAATCAAAATAAAAAAAAAATAAAAAAAAAAAGATTTTCAAAAAAAAAAAATCTTAAACAAAAAAAAAATAAAAAAAAAATAAATAAATAAAAAAAGATTTTCAAAAAAAAATCTTAAAATAAAAAATCTTCAAAAAAATAAAAATAAATAATCTTAAAAAAAAACATTTTTTTAAAAAAATAATAATAAAAAAATAATAAAATAAAAAAAATCATTCAGAAAAAATATCTTCAAAAACTCGTCACTTTTGATTTCAGATCTGAGAAATTTTGGTTTCTTCTTTTATGAGCACTGGCGCTCGCGGAAATCGCCGAGACCGTGTTCAGATTGGAATACCATTTGCTCTCCTTGATGGAACCAATCTTGACATTTCAAAAAAAAAAAAACTCGTCACTTTTGGATTCAGATTCGAGAAATTGTGGTCTCTTTCCTTCTGAGTACTGGCGCTCGCGGAAATCGTTGAGCCCGTATTTGAATCGGAATGCCACCTGCTCTCTTTGACGAATCCATTTTTGACCTTCCAAAAAAGAGAATCCCATCTCATGGATGCGATCTCCAACATTTGTGCCTAGCAATACTGGTACGCCCTTTCAGGGTCTACTGTATCTGTGACCGGCACATTTGTAACTCCTACCTTATATTCTTCTTATCTCGAGCAAGCTCCGCTTCTCGATAAGTCGAATTTAGGTATACAATTGCTTCTAGCAGTCATTGGAACGCTCATTTCGAGCCTACCATGCTTGCAACCAGAACAATTGTACCTTCTATGGCTTTTTGCTTTCTTCATATTGCTTGGAACATGTCCCTTGAGCGATTTGAAAAGACAAAATCATAGAATTCCCCATTTATGATCATTATATTCTTGTGATTACTAATGGATGTGGTCTTGTTTCAGAACTTTTTCGAAACTAACAATGGCAGCCTTAACCATTATCTTCGATGAAAACAAGCACCAGCTCATGCTTCAACAGAAGCAAAGCGCGCGCACTCATAAGCGCCTTGTCAGCTGCCGAAGCGTCAACTCCCTCGGCGACTCTCCGAACTCCGGGTCGACCTCGACTCCCCGGACTATCTTCTTTGGGACGCTGGGACCATTCCCACTTCCCGAAGAACAAGCTGCTCCTGCCAAAAAGCAGAAGATCGCCTCTCAACGTGTCACTCTCGTGACACCAAAGGCGAGGGCCCAAAAGCCCGAAGCCCGCGGCACCCCCGCAAAGCCTCGACCCACAAACAACCAGGTCTACCCTAAGACTTGGTCTCCAAGAACTTCCCCAAAACAAAGAAGGCCTCAAACCTCCACCAAGCCAGCATACCTGGCCCCACTCAAGGAGAACCAGTTCTACCCTCTTGCCTACATGAAAGAGGAGAGACCCATCTCCAACCTGACTCCCAAGTCAACCCAGCATGAGCCGGCTTGTTCCTACAGGCCCAAATCAGATCATGCATCACCAGGCCTCTACAAGCACCTGCTAAGGCCTACACTCCTTCAGTTCGACCCTTCATCTCTACAGGGGCCGAACTCGAAAGGTTCAAAGCTTCGCTGCAACAGGCAAAGGACCGGGTCCGGATCCTGTCCTTGTCTAGCTACAAAGAAGACAGGCTCGGCTGCTGCGCCCGAGGGAGCACATCCTTCATCGTCAGAGCCCAGCCAGAGCTGACCGAAGCTCAAGCTGCTCGTCGAGCACGTCGCCGTGCGTCATATCGACAAAAGAGACTAGAGAAGCAACGGACCCAGCCTCCTACACTTCAAGTCTCCCACAAATGGGTCGAAAAAGAAAGACCCGACCAAGTTGCTGCCGTCCATATGGTTGGAAAAACCAGAAGACGCCAAAAGTCAGCATAAAAAATCCATGTCCGACGTCCGGTGACCCGTAGCGTCACCAGGACACAAGGACATCCCGAAGAATCTCCTGCCCCTTCCAGCCAAGGACGGGAGAGTAATCCTTCATCAAGCTCTTCATAAAAAAGAATGAGCCTCAGCTCAGTCACCAGGACGGTTTCTTCATTCGAATCCCGAGGGATGAACGTCTTGGCTACAAGTTCTGAACCACCACCTCAGAATCCACCTCAAGATGATGCGCTGACACGCATCCAGCAGTTGGAACAAGGCCAGCAGAGGATTGAAACTCTGATGGAAAACCTTCTCCTTGTTGTCCAAAATCAGGTGAACAATGAGCCGCCTCCGAATCATAGCAATAACGAGGGAAATGGAGAAGAAAATGAGTCACGCGCCCTTACCAAAAAGGACGTAGACAGTATCCTCGCCAAAGCAAAAGAAGAGGATATACTCAAGGAGCATGGGATCAAGCCACCATATCCTTTATGGATGGACTCGATCCCATTCCCCACAAAATTCAAACATCCCACTCTCCAAACATATACGGGGAAAGGATCAGCCAGACAGCACGTCATCCACTTCAAGATTTTGACTGAAGCTATCGCGGATCAAGATGCACTCAAGATCCGCCTCTTTGCAAGTACCCTAAAAGGTACGGCCTTCGATTGGTACTCCACTCTTCCGGAGAACTCCATTCAGAACTGGGCTATGCTAGAGACACGCTTCCTGACCCACTTCCAAGGTGAGGATCATCCTGTTACTATGGCTCAGCTCTGCAGCCTAAAATAGGGAGAGAATGAGTCAACTTATGACTTCATTCACAAGTGGAAAGCAATGGCGTACAAATGCTCAGATGTACTGCCACAAGCATCGCTAGTCGACATTTGCCGAAACAACATGAGAGCTAGAATCCGCTCCATGATCATCGCCAACAAATCAAAAAACCTGGGAGAACTCCTGGAAGCTTCTATGGAAGCTGAAACGGTGATTAAAGACCTCAACAGTCAGAAGTCATCAAGAAAAGAGCCAACCGCCGTTGTAACCTCTAAACCAAAGAAGAAAGAGGTCCTCAATGTGCAAACCAAGTCAGCTCCTCAGCAACCAAAGAAAGCTGAAAACAAAACTGCAGGTAAAAGGCCTGAACTCTCTGATGCTTTCAAGGAACGTGTAGAAAAGAAATATCCGTTCGATGAAGAGGTTGAAGAAATCTTTGAGGCTCTCCTAGCAAATGGCAAACTCATTTTGCCAGAGCCCAAAAGACCGGGAGATGTTGGCAAAACCAATGATCCTCGGTACTGTCCATACCACCAGATGGTCTCGCATCCTCTCAATCAATGCTTTGTTGTGAGAGAGAAGATAAACGAGATGTGGAAAAACGGAGTCATCACCTTTGACAAAAACTATGGGACTGCCTCCGTCAACATGGTGTCATGTGGACAAACACCAAAATCACCGAAGAAGAAGATCACTACTTCCTTCAAGGTGATAAAAAGAATTCAAATGTCCGAAGTGTTGGTTCCTTGCCCGACACCAGACGGACAACCCATATGGGTACATCCCGATCTCCTGGAAGATGAAAACTGGGAGATCGTAAAAACAAAGCCGACAGCTAAACAGCGAAGGCAGGCTAGGAAACATCTCCTCAGGCTCAAACGGCAAGAGAAGACCCAGCCAAAACAAGAAGTCCATGAGAAGGCAGAGGCCTCCTCTACCACTTCACTCGGGGCAACAAAAACGTCCCTTCAAGAGACTTCAAAGGAGGTAAGAAACTTCACTCTCAGTGATTTCATGCCACCTCAATTCAAAAAAGAAGCCATGCAGGGGGCATCATACTCTTGCAACTCGGTAGTTGGATTCTCCATTGATGGATACGAGTCCAGCGACACCGATGAAGGATTCGAGTCCGGCTACACCGATGAGTGGGAAGAATCCCTTGAAACAGGAGAATATCTCTCCGATGAAGAATGGGTTCCTGAAACTCACCGTATGCCAGTAATCTGGTATAACCCTTTGCAACCACAAGGATCCTGGTCTGATGATGAAGAAGACCAAGAGGCTGCACAAGAAGATGCTGTTAACCCAGCACCTGTCGTTGCTTCAGTGGAAATCAACTATGTTGAGCCACACGGAGAAGACGAAGAAGAGGATCTGGCTCCCATGCCTGATCTTGAAGAATATGGGAGGATCTTGCAGCATCTCGCTCTAGAACTAGAGCAAGACCGCATCAACGAGATTCCTCACAATCCAGAGCCAGAAGTCCCTGAAGCCCATCAGGTACCTCCTCCCTCAACTCCTGAAAATGGAGAACATTGCTGGATAGACGATCCTCTTACATCCGAGGATGAGTCTGACTCCGAGCAGGCTACATCTCCTAACAGAGCTTCCTGTAATGTAATATATCAGGACTATAGCTCTTCTGAAGCGTCGTCTGATGAGATTACCTATACTCCGACGATGCCTAGCAATGTATCCTCTGGAGCTACCTCGTCTCACGTGACTTTAACAGAGATGACACCCTCTCAGGTTTCTTCTCCTGAGACTGTGACTTCAGGATACACATTCTTCCCGACTCATCATCATGAAGAAAATCCAACTTGGGGTGATGGATGGGTCAACGAAGAAGAAAAGCTGCTGGATGCTGTTCAGGACTCGCTCCCGGAAAATGCTCCATGCAACACAATCACTGAGGATGGCAACTCTGCTGCAGATGCATCCCCAGTAAATGAAAAACGACAGCCTCTTGATTATGAAGACAATCTTCCAAACGAAGATCCTTCTCAAGAAGCTCTCGAAGTTGGTAGAGGCACCCGCTCGGGCCGGGACTACCACAAAAATTACAACCAATCTTCCTTTACTTATGTAAATCCTTCGGGAAAAGATGTTGTAAGCGCCCCCAGTGGCAAAAACAATGAACATGCAGGCCCTAAGGAGGCTTTCAAGTATGATTTGATCGAGCACTTCAAACACATACCTGCACGACTGCACATCCTGGATTTATTACAAATGTCTCCACGCACTCGTGATAATCTCATCTCAGAATTACAAAAACTGAATGAGGATGTCGACAAACATGCCCCACAAGTCCTCCAAATTGAAATGGACTACCGGGTCAAAAACACTGAAACTTCCTCAAAGGGAGAAAAGAAAACTGAAGGATCATGCATTGAATGCCTCTCGGTGTAAAAAGCAGCCAGTGCAACCATCGCCTTCACAAAGGACGACCTCCTACTTGGCGAAGCGAGGCACAACCGACCCCTGTACTTCACAGGGTACATCAAGGAAATGCCTATACACAGGGTTCAGGTCGACCCAGGTTCTGCACTCAACCTCATCTCCACTTCGGCTCTCGAAGAGTTGGGCATCCCACCCAGCAAGCTAAGCCACACATCTGTATCTATCTTTGGATACGATGGGAGTACCCAAAGGCCTATCGGCAAAATCAGGTTCAAATTGCAGATCGGTGATCTTATCTCTGAAGTCACTGTGTATGCAATAAAAACCCTTTCATGCTACAACATCTTTCTCGGACGCCCCTGGATACACGAGAATGGTGTTGTCCCTTCAACTCTACATCAATGCATCAAGTTCGTCGGCGACGACGGCATGGTACATCGTGTCTTTGCGGACAGAAAACCTTTCAAAAGTAAAGAAGTCCACTTCGCAGACTCCCAGATGTATGAAGGAGAAAAAGAAGAAGAGGAAATAGCACCCCCTGCTGAAAATCTCCAGAAAGATAAAAGCAAGGCTCCTCAAAAATCACCGGAAGAAAACAAACCCTCCGGCAAATTAGAAGAGAGTAGTCAATCTCCCTTCGTCATCTCCCTCAAATCTTCAAAACCTTTGGTCATCACAACCAGAGTGAAGAAGGCAAAGCAAAAGCCTGGGGGCAAATTTGTTGTTTCTCTCGTGTCTATCATGCAAGACACAGACTCGGACTCAGAGCTAGAAGACGATGCATCGTCAAGCCAAGCTTACGCTCAGCATGTTCAGCCTGCTCTCACTCCGACGGAGACACCTGCTGATGTAGAAGATCCTATGTCTGCTACCTTTGTTGTTCCGACAACATCACCAAAGCAAAAGCCGATCTTCTTCCATAGATCGGATGCTTCTTCATCAAACTCCATGCTGGAACCTTTCCAAAATGAAGGTATGCCTCAGCTATCTCTATATAGTCCTGTGGCACAAGCAATTATGAAGAAAATGGGCTATGACGCTCAAAACCCAGTCGGTTTGGGAGAAAGACGCGGTATTCTCACGCCATTGGAGCCCGCCTTGACCAAAGGCCAGCTGGAAGATTGGAGACTCTACGGTCATGTAGAAAAGTCTTCATATGGGTTAGGGTATGATCCCGACACTCCTCTGAGACAGTTGACACAAAAGCTTAAAAGTCATTTTACCGACCAAGCCTCAACATCTAAAGTCCATGAAGACATCGATCTCCCTGGATATCTCTTTAAAGAGTTACCTGACAGAGATCCAGGAAGCTCATCCAATTGGTACGATTTCTTTAATGATAAAGAGGAATCGTCCGATAATACAGACTTGTGCTACTCTGACCCAGAAGAGCCCTCGTCTCAAAAAGAAGTACCTTACTTCGACCCAGTTTCAACAGGCAATTGGGACCATCTCATAGCAAGCCTTGAGAAGATCACCAATCAAGAAGACCCGTGGAAAGGAACAAACCCTCGGTCTACAAATGCCCTTGGAATCCCAGAAGGTTTTGTTGAGCTGGAAGCCTCCGAAAATATTGTGGAGGAACCACCTTCGAACCTTCTAACAGAAGATCCTATTGAAAAGATAGACTTGGGAACACCAGATAACCCACGTCCTGTATTCATAAGCAAGAATATAAAGGATGATGAGTTACCCGAGTATATCACTTTTCTTCGTGAGTTCCTTGATTGCTTTGCATGGTCCTACGCTGAAATGCCTGGTTTAGACCCCAAAGTAGCAGTCCACAAACTCAATCTTCAAGAAGACATCAAGCCTGTCAAACAAGGCCAAAGAAGATTCCGTCCAGATGTGATGGATAAAATTGAACAAGAAGTTCAAAAGCTCAAAAGCGTCGGCTTCATCCGTGAGGAACAACATTCAGAATGGTTGGCCAACATTGTCCCCGTGACAAAGAAAACTGGGCAGATCAGGGTCTGTATTGACTATAGAGACTTGAATGGCGCTTGCCCTAAAGATGAATTCCCGCTCCCCATACCGGAGGTGATGATTGACAATACCTGCGGATTCGAGCGAATGACATTCATGGATGGCTTCTCTGGCTACAATCAGATAAAGATGCATCCTGAAGATGAAAAGCACACTTCATTTCGGACTCCATTTGGCGTGTATTGCTACACTGTCATGCCATTTGGTCTGAAAAATGCTGGTGCTACATATCAGAGGGCTATGATGAAAATATTCTAAGATATGTAGCACAAGACGGTCGAATGTTACGTTGATGACCTCGCCGTCAAAAGCAGAAGAAAAGAAGACCATCTCAAAGATCTTCGGGAAGTTTTCCTCCGACTCCGCAAACACAAACTGCGGATGAATCCTCTAAAATGCTTCTTCGGCGTCTCGTCGGGTAAGTTTCTCGGATTCCTTGTTCGGAAAGCTGGAATAGAACTTGACCCCATAAAAGTCAAGGCTATTCTAGAAATGCCCTCTCCAAGAACCTTGAGAGAATTAAAAGGGGTCCAAGGGAGATTGGCCTACATCAGACGGTTCATCTCCAATCTTTCGGGGAAATGCCGTCCATTCTCTCGATTGATGAAAAAGGGTGTAGACTTTGTTTGGGATGCCGACTGTGAAGCCGCATTTCAAGATATCAAGTCATACCTGACCAAACCTCCAGTGTTAGCTGCCCCTGCCATTGGAAAACCATTCATCTTGTACACAAGAGCTCTTGATCATTCTGTAGGCGCTCTGCTTGCACAAGAGAATGGTGAGGGAAAGGAAGCTGCTCTATATTACCTCAGCCACATGCTAGTAGGTGCAGAGCATCGTTACTCTCCAGTCGAAAAAGAATGCCTTGCAGTGATGTTCGCCGTACAAAAGCTACGTCACTATCTGCTTTCCAACACAGTCTACCTGGTCTCGAGGATCAACCTCTTGAAGGTCCTTGTCACAAAGGCAGGTTCTCTCAATGCCCGACTGGCAAAATGATCCATCCTTCTATCACAATTTGATATTAGGTATGTGCCACAAAAAGCAATCAAAGGCCAAGCTCTAGCAGATTTCCTCACAGAGCATCCATTGCCTAAAGATTCACCACTCAGAGATGATCTCCCAGACGAACCCGTCTACAACGTGGAGACCTTCTCGCCAAATGCCTCCTGGGACATGTACTTTGACGGTGCAACCAGGACAAATGAAAAAAGACAGCTGATCTCGGGAGTTGGCATCCTCTTTGTTAGCCCCGACAAATACATGATTCCACACGCTTTCTCGCTATTGGAACCATGCACAAACAATGCAGCTGAATACCAAGCTCTGATCCTAGGATTGGAACTCGCCATTGAATCCGGTATCACTATGCTGGAAGTCTTTGGAGACTCTCAACTGATCGTCAACCAGATGAATCAGATATATGAAGTCAGGAAGCCCGATCTGCTGCCTTATTACAACAAGGCACAATCGCTTCTGCAAAAATTTGACATCTGTCACATCACCCACATTCGTAGAGGTGAAAACATCCGTGCAGATGCCCTGGCTGGACTTGCTGCATCTATGGCAATTCAAGAAGGGGAAAACATGCAAATTACAGTGTGTGAGAGAAGGATCCTCCCTCCTCTTAACACACACCAAGCAGTTGCTGAATGCCACCGAGTGGTTGGAAGTTGGATCTCTATCCTTCGAACTTTAATCGGCGACTGGAGGGATCCGTTCATTGATTACACTATGTTCGGAATCCTATCTGAAGATCCAAAAGAACGGGTAAGCATCCAAAGGCGAGCCCCAAACTTTCATTTGGATATTCCTTCAAAAATCCTCTACAGGAAATCCTTCAACGGAGTACTTCTACGCTGATTGTCACAACAAGAGGCCGAAGAAACACTTAAAGAAGTTCATGCTGGTCTTTGTGGAGCCCATCAGGCAGGTCCTAAGCTCTATGATCAGATAAAAAGGTTAGGTTACTATTGGCCTACCATGGTAGCTGATGCAATGCAATTTGCCAAACGCTGCCAGCTATGCCAAGTTCATGGAGATTACATTCACATGCCTCCGGAATGGCTACACCCTACAGCAATCTCGTGGCCTTTCGAAGCCTGGGGTATGGACATCATAGGTCCTATTTCTCCCCCTTCAAGCAAAGGTCATTGCTTCATCTTCGCCGCAACGGATTATTTTTCCAAGTGGTCAGAAGCATTTGCGTTCAACGAAATGAAGACCTCATCAGTCCTTCAATTCCTACGCACCAACATCATTTGTCGTTTCAGCATACCCAAAAGATTCGTCCATGATAACGGACCACAATTCCAGGATCATCGATTCTACAGGTTCTGCGACAAATACAAAATTCAAAGCTGTCCTTCAACTCCATACAATCCGGTAGCAAACGGATTAGCAGAAGCCTTCAACAAGACACTCTACAAAATCCTCAAGAAAATGGTCTCTAGTCACAAAAGAGACTGGAGCGACAAGATGTCTGAAGCCTTGTGGGCCTATCGAACCACCGTTCTAGGACCAACCCATAGCACACCATTCTCCTTGGTCTATGGATGCGAAGCTGTCGTGCCCCTAGAGGTACAAATTCCTTCTCTGAGGGTATCTCTACAAAATGACATGACTCAAGAAAGCAATGTCAAATTGCGACTCCATGAGCTGGACAATCTCGACGAGAGACGGCTCGAAGCTCGACAAAGCATTGAACTTTACCAAGCACGCATGGCAGGATCTTTTGACAAAAAGGTCAGGCAACGCGCCTACAAAAAGGGTGACTTGGTTCTTGCGGTAAAAAGACCAATGGTCTTCACATACATATCCAAAGGCAAATTTGAACCAAAATGGGAGGGACCCTACGTCATCGACAAGGTCTTCTCCAACGGCGCATATGCCCTCCTGAACATGGAAGGCGACAGATGTATGCTGCCTATCAATGGCAAGTTCTTGAAGCGGTACTACCCTTGAAGACTTACCCAACTGGGTAAGAGCAATGCCTGTATGGCCAAAACCTGTTCTCAGGTACTCGCTCGTCAAACCCACTCTCTTTAGAATTTTCATATCAAATGTCAAAATTTCTAGAGATTCAAAAACAATGCTTACTTTTATCGTTTCATTGTTCAAAAACAAAAAAAAAAATCCAAGTTTAGGAGCCTCTCCCTGACTTGACCAAAACTTTCGATCCTTGAACCAAAATTCATGGTTTGAAACAAAAATCTGGATTCAGGGATTTCCACTCTAGTCCACCTTACCTTTTACCGCCAAATGGTTTTAGGTTAAAATTTACGACCCTCGTGTCTTTAAACAAAAAATTAGTTTTTCAAAAACCGCGGGGAAGTGACACTTAGTCGATACTCGCAAAACTCAAAAAAATCGAAAGGATGCGAACCCCATTCGATACTTCCAAAACCTCTAAAATCGTGGAGACACAACATTTCAGTTGATATCCACAACCCAAATTTCAAAGGTTCGAGAAAACCTAAAATCGTGGAGAAGCAACAAACCAGTTGATATCCACAACCCAATTTCAAAAATCGTGGAGATGTAACATACCAGTTGCTATCCACAACCCAAATTTCAAATGGCTCGAGAAAACCTCAAATTTCAAAAATCGCGGAGAAACGACATCAAGTCAGTACCCGCGAAACCAAAAGTTTTGGGAAAAGCAGGGAAGCGACGCTTAGTCGATATTTGCACCCCAATTCGCGGGGAAGCGACATTCCATCGATACTTGCAAAACCTAACCCGCGAGGAAGTGACATTCCATCAATACTCGCAAAACTGAATGAGTAAGGAAGCGACATTCCATTGATACTTGCAAGACCATTCAGCGGGGAGGCGACATTTGGTCGATACCTGCATTTTGAAAACCAAAACTCGGTTATAAACGCCAAAATCTGGCTATAAACGCCAAAACTCGGCTATAAACGCCAAAACTGGCTATAAATGCCACAAATTGGCTATCAATGCTACCAAACCGGCTATAAATGCCACAAATTGGCTATCAATGCCACCAAACCGGCTATAAATGCCACCAATTGGCTATCAATGCCACCAAACTGGCTGTAAATGCCACAAAAATCTGGCTTTCATGCCAAATTCGTTTCCCCTACCAAAACAACCATTTGACAAAAGATTTTCACAAAATGACAAAGCTTTTGATCAAATCCCATTTAGCAATTGCTTTCATCACAAAAAGATTTGAGTGAGCGTAGGGAAAACAAAAAAAAAAAGAAAAGTACCAAAAAATACATGTGGTACCAAAAAAAAAAAAGTGTTCACAAGCACTACACAAAAAAAAGAGTACCAAAAATATACATGTGGTACCAAAAAAAAAGAAGAATAGTTTCTGCTACAAAAAATCAGGAGCTCAGCCAAAAATGGTCTCTAGCCAAAGCTTCAGCTCCTCAAGCAAACTTTTGGCATCAGCTGTCAGAGTTTCCAAGGCACGCTTCTTCAGGAACTTGCCATGAGATGCTGGCGAATGCCGTAACCCTTCTTTTACACCGGGAAGCTTTTCCCCAGCAGTTTGCCATTGCTCGTTCTCTAGAGTCCTCCTCTCAAGAACTTGACCGGCATCTGCAACCCTGCGAATCAGAGTACTCTCCCTGTCACGAGCCTCTGTTATAGCAGTCCACTTAGCATCAACTTGTGCCTTCAATTGCTCGAGATGCTTCCTGGCCATTTCGACGTCTCCATCAAGGATGTCAAGGTCGCGCTTTAATCCAAGGATGACTAGCTCTTCCTTATTCTTCTCTCGGACTACCTGCTTCCTGCTCTGTGTAGCCTCATTCAGGTCGGATTTAGCCTTATCAGCAGGGTCAAAGAACATCTCCTTGAAGAATTGGTCGTCAGGGAAATCCATGGTCTCAAACCACTTGTCACCCAGTGCTATGATCCTATCAACGATCGCCCTGGCACCTGTGACATCCAGACCAACCTCTTCGGTATCAGTGAGAATCTCCTATACATGTGGGATTATGCCAAATTCTGCCTCCAAGTGTCCAGAAAGGAGAGTCTTGATCCAAGAACTCAAAACCCGACCCAGCACCTTCTTCGCAAATTGAAGAGACGAACTGGATGAAGATTCACCCTTTTCCGCTGATCGGCTGCTCATGTCATGTCCCATTGGAAGAGTAACAAAAGAACTCTTTCCACTTGGAGCCACTGGAGAAGGAACCTCAGCACAAGGTATCTCCTCTATCGCGTCAGGACTGGTTGTAGGAGTCTTTACCTCCGGATCAACCTCTGGCATCCCTTGCTCTGGTTCTGAAGAAGGCGATGGACTCTCTTCTGTCACTTCAAAACCTGCAAATGAAACACAAAAAGGTATGAATATGATCCTGTTAAAAAAAAAATCATCAGGGTCATCACTACAAAGTACCTTCTTCGACGACTGGCGGAACACTCTCTTCCTCCATGAACTCATCAGAAGCATCATCAACATTTGCGTCCATTGATGGTTCAAAGTCATCGGAATCCTGTGGCAAGTCAGCTGACAAGAGAAATGTTAGCAAATCAAGTCGCAGGCAAAAAAAAGAAAAAAAAAAAGAAAAGAGAAAGCGAAAGAAGTTATACCAATTGGAGATTCCGGAGTCATTCCAGAGTCCCTCGGTTCTTCTTCAGATGCCATAACAGGCTCCATCACCGCCTCATCGGTCGGAACCTCAGGCATCGCCAAGTCTTCATCCTCTGCTAAAAAAAAAAGGAAGCAGCAGCAGGGTGAGAAAACAAATCAGAACATGGAAAGCCCCATGAAAGAAGCAGAAAAAGAAAAAGGAAGAATCATACCTTCACCAATGGTCTCTTCTCCACGGCTCCTCTTCTCTAGAGGCTCGTCGACAGCCTCTGGCACCTCCTCGTTGATGGTAAGAGGGATTTCCATGTCAGGAGAGTCCTCATGTGGCCCCTCGCTGTGATGATGACTCCTCCTCTTCTTACCTCTACGGGTTCGCTTCCTAGAAGAACCCGCCCCACTAGCAGAGTCAGGTTTCTCACTTGGCTCCTCACTGGATGGTCTGCTCTTGCTAGTAGACTCCGCGGAAGCTCGCCTCTGTGCCGCTTGTATCCAAGCGTCGAGCTCAGCTTCCTCCTGTTCTAGCTGCTCCAAAGCCTCATCAGGTACTTCCCGAACAGCTTCAGAACCAATGACGCCCCGGTCATCGAGAAAGCCTATCTTGTGCTTCTCTCCAGAAAGGAAGGCCCAAACTTCCTCTCGCCGGACGCCATCCGACTTTCCAGTACCTTTCCCCGAAGACAGCTTTACATCAAGCTCCTTTTTGGAAAGCCCCCGATATGCCAAAAAGCTCTCCGCGAACCACTTCGTGAAGCCGGCAGTTCGGAAAGTCGACAGCTCAGGATAAGAAATCGTGGCAGTAGTGTCTTCAGCACTATAAAAAGCCCATGCATTTCTGCCATCCTGCAAACCCCCAAAACGCTTCACCATACTCGAAGGCGCTCCAACAACGCCTTGAGAGAAGCCCAACTGAAGCGCAAAGCGAGAAGGTACATACGGCTGGATGTCGACGAAAAGATGTCTGCGGTACACCATCGTGCCGACTCGTATGCTGAAAAGCCACTCCTTCTCTGCATTGGTCAAAGGGTAATGCCTTCCCGACCCTGCTCTGGTAGAGTCTCGGGAGGCACCAAAATCAAAAGCCTTCTTCCGCAACTCCGGAGAAAGCCTCACTGAAGACTGCCCCATCTCGACGTCCCTGAACCGTCGGATCCTCATGCAGGCAAACAAAAGTGATTCGGATACGGCTTTTCCCTTAGCCAATCGAATCATCAGAGGATCATCATCCTGTGCAGCACCCAGCTGGTGGAAGCCAGGACAGTGGTATACAAACCACGAATAAAAGATATGGGCTGAAAATACCCTATTCATAGGGAGCCCAAGCCGAACCAAGAAAGCAGCCGCCTGCAGTTCGGTACACAAGTAGGAGTAAAGAGCAGGCACCAAAGCAAGCCGCTCTCCAAACGCCATCTGACAAGCCGGAAAAATACAATGCGGCCTGATGTGCGTCCCATCTCCACCAGCAAACACAGCCTCACCTAGCCAATAAGTGAGGTAAACAGCAAGATCTCTCCGCACTGCAATGTCAGAACAAATGCCATCTGTGCTCGCGAAGAAACCCTTCAACTCTTCCTGCATGGCCGAAGTCTTCTTCCTGTCTTCCCGGGTCATGCTATCAGAAGACTCTTTGCTGTCAAAGAAGTTGAAGAATGAAGAGCCATAACTCTTCCAACTGCTGGACTTGACTTTCGAACCCTCCTTCAAAAAATCATGGAAGGTGACGAGCTGAAAGTATAGGAGCCTGAACTCCTCTGACTGCTCCTCAAGGACGCTGTCAATCGGCATGAACTCCTCGTAGAGTTTCCCAAGGATGGGCAATCCGGTGATGGCGCTCAATTCCTTCAAGGAAAAACCAATCTCACCATTCGTTACAACGAAGGTATTGGTTTGTGGGAGAAATGATTCCAACATGGCCATGAAGGCCTCGTCGGAAAAAGCCACGGTCTCCCTAAAAGCACGGACCGCGTCAAAAATCCCGGCTTCCTTCAAAATGGTGCCACCAATCAGCAGGACGCGATCAGTCCACAACTTCCAATCGGAGTCAACACTGAAACGGCCACGAAGTCGAAAAGGCTTCACCTAATTGCTGTCGTCACCGCTGAAAATGCCAAGGCCCACCGGTCCCAAATCGACCGACGGATAATCAGAGCCCTGGTAGCCGCTGGCTGGCATCAACATGTCCATTTGGGCAGGAGACTTCTCCACATATCCGGAGGGACCGCCAACAAAAACCCCGGTCTTGATCACACTGGTCCTCTTCACCCAGCTCGGAGGATCTTCCCTCTTAGGGCACGTGGGAGAAAGGCTCAGGATCGAGATGGTCCGATCAAAAGACGACCGGGTAGAAATAGTTCTCTCCTCACCATCTGCTGTGTAAGAGAACTGAAAACATCTCCTTTGGTATGTCAAGTCGTCAGGGACTGCATCTCCAAAGAAGAAGGTAGGCTTGGGTAAAACCCTCAGATCGTCCATAACCCAAGGACGGTTGCTTACCATGATCTTATAGAACTCCTCATTCTTGAGAGCGATCAATCGCTGTCTCATCTCATCGCGATTGAGGGAATCGCACTCTTCCAAGTTCTTCTCAACAAACTGGACCTTCTCCCAGGCCTGCTGAACGGCCACATTAGAAGATTTGGCGGATCGACGAGGTACGCTTGTAGCAGGCTCTTTACCCTTGTTCGTTCTGGAGGAACCACCTGCAAAGGTTGGAAAAGAAAAAAAAAAAAAGATCATCATCAAAATGACAGAATTTCGCTAAAAGCAAATCTGGCGAAATTTTGGCATGGTTCCGGGGCAATTCCGAAGAAAAGGGAAATACCCCGAAAGAAATAGAAAGTTTTGAAGATGGGCTCAACATCGCTGGGAGCTCCGAAACTCCAAACTTTCGAAACCTCAAAATCTCCGCAAAATCAAGAAGGGCTCCACATCGCTGCGAGCTCCAAATTCCAAAATTTGCAAAGATTTTCAGGTATGCTATCATGCTCTCAAATTCAATCTACAAAAAGTACATGCATGAACATCTAGATTTGCATAAAACCGCATTATCATGATAACCAAAAAAAAAAAAAAGAAACTTTCTAAAAAAAAAAGGAAAAAAAAAAGAAGAAAGAAAACGTGCAAAAAGAGAAAGAGAAAGAAAGAAGCACGAAAAAAAAAAAAAAACAGAAATCACGTGGAAAAAGAAAAAAAGAGAAGAAGAATAGAAAGAACAGAAAAGGAAAAAAAAAAAAAGAAAAGAAAAAAAAAACAGAGAGAAACTTTCTTTTTTTACCATCCTATTCTCTACATGGAGTTTTCTTGAAAGAAAAAGAGAGAAAACTTACTTGAAGCCATTGATGGAGAAGAAGAAGGAAAAAGCTTGAAGATCCTTGAAGAAGAAGAACTCTTGGTCTTGGAGCTCTCTTAAGATTGTTGCAAAAGAAAGCAATAAGAGCAAGAGATCTAGCCTCCTCCTTGCTTTTATAGAATAGAGCAAATCAAAGAAGGAAACAAAAAAGAAAGGTAAGTGCTACTAATTAGTAACCTTACCAAAAGAGAAGGAATTAGAAAGATTCTTTCCAAAAAAGAAAGATGTCTTTGAGAGATTTTCTCCCAAAATCAATCAATGAGAGATTCTCTCCAACAAAATAGGAGATTGGAGATTCTTTCCCAAAAAGAAAGATACCTTGAGATATTCTCTCCCAAATTAAGGGAATATGAGAGATTCTCTCCCATAAAGATATTTTTAGATATTCTCTATCCAAGTGAGATATCTTTAGATATTCTTTACAAAAATGGTCCCACATGAGATCTAAGCCATCCTAAAAAGCTTAAGGTCCCATGGGCTAGCCCATATGAGCCAGGTTTGACCACCTAGGCACTAAAAAAAAAAAAAAAAAAGGGGGCTTTTAGTCAGGAAAAAATCCCTCTTACCAAGAGCATACAAAAATGGTTCCATGCCTCTTTTGAGTTGATTGAACCATACAAAAAATTCTAAGCCCCATGAGCTTCCAAAAATCAAACCATCCAGCCTCATAAACCAAATTGAGCCAAAATCTTGAAATTGACATTCCACAAAAAATCCAAACCACTCCAATGGACCCACACAGTCCCAAAAAGTGACCAAAAACCAAATCCTGGTCCCCTAACTTGCCACATACAGCTTGTTAGGTCACAAGACCAAAACCAAAAACCAAATCATGATCCCCCAACTTGCCACATACAGCTTGTTGGGTCACAAGGTCAAAACCAAAACCCGACCCCCCTAACCTGCCACATACAGCTTGTTAGGTCACAAGGTCAAAAATAAAAGCCCAAATCCACATCGCTGATGTCATCTTCAAAACTTTGCCTCGAGATGGTATTTGATTCCTTTCATTACCATAAAATTCCCCTGGAAGCTCAAAGGCTACTCTACCAAAGGAAAGATTGCTCAAAGACTCTTGGTCAAGACACAAGCTCTCCTTAAAAAAATCTCTTCGAGGCACATCGACTACAAAAGTCAAGCAACTCGTCGCTGTACCTCGAGGGGGCATTTGTTGACACCAAAAAATGTCACTTTGCCTCTTCAACATCAAGAAAGCTGCATGAAGTCGCAACCTGCCATAAATAGGCAATGCAACTTCTCCAAAAAATCAAATCTTATCAGAATCAAACAAAAGCTGCAAGATCCTTCAAGATAGCTAAGAGAAGAGTACACATGAAGTTTCGGGCCATTTTAGAATCATTTGGCCTAACTTCCCTTCTCTGACAGCTAAATTGGCGCTTCCCGCGGCGACATCATCGGAGACGTCAAAACTTCGATCAGAGCCTACGGATGACTCCAGCATGTCTCAAAAGGGCTCCATGCCAAATTTCAAGTCAAACCGACAACGTTTGACCCTCCATCAATGCTCAAGCAGCAAAATCAAGTCTCCCGGCGGCGGGAACCACCGAAGCCTTCGCTCATCAAACCAAGTGCATGAGTGGCTTCAACATGCTTCCAAAAGGCTGCACGTCGAATTTCAGGTCATTCCAACAACGTTTGACTAGGTTTCGATGCTCCGAGAGAAAATCAAGCCTACCGGCGGCGGAGCTCCCCGGGACCATGGTTTCCAAGACAGAGCTTGTGGATCATCTCAAAATGACTCCAATAGGTTCCCTGTCAAATTTCAGGTCAATCGGACATCGTTTGACCACATATCAAAGCTCGACATTTTCCCCGCAGCAAAATCAAGTGAAGCATCGATGGGACCCCAAACGGCTTCAAAACTCAAACAAAAGCCTATGGTTGGTCTTATTTATTGCTCAGGAGGCTTCACCTCAAATTGCAGGTCATTCCGACATCGTTTGACCAAGTTTCAGCTTTTGGCGGAAAATCAGCAGCTCTATGCGACAAAGTCTTCGACTTTCCTGGAAAGTTGGAAACTTTGCACTCTAAAAATGCAAGGATTCTCATCAGGTTTTCTACAGGGAAATCAAGCCAATAAATGAGAAGAAATGTCAGAAAAAATACAGAAGAAAACGGCGACGAAAAAGACCGCAAAACGGACCAAAAAAGGGGAAAAAATCCCCAGGGTCGCAGCCCGCGACCCTGGCCCAGGGTCGCCGGCCCATGGTCGCCGGCGACCATGGAAGTCCGGGTCACCGGATTTTTCGCCGGTGACCCGTTTTTCCGTCCCTTTTCTCGTTTTACGCGTTTTGGCCCCTGTGGTTCCCTGAAATTGTGATTTTTAATGCTTGAAATTGACTCATATCCGATGACATCTCGGATCCGCCGTCAAAAGCATAAAATCATCAGTGATCACTCCAAGATCGCCAACCGGTCGACCAAAAAAGTGCTCTTTCTGTCCGACCGATCAAGAAATCGATAAGACAGATGTCACCGGCCCGCTCTTAGCTATCAATGTCTGAAGTTACATGTTCATCCGATGTCGATCAGCATGAAGATCCATCGATGATCATCGCCAGAAGAATTCCAGAAGACACGGCACGGCCCGCGACTCTTCGACTGCTCGGCGACCAATTAATGTGGTTAATTGGCTAGCTTTATGGCAGTCATTAACTCATTCTATTGGACGGCCCAATCAGAAGCAAGCATTCGGGAGTTACAAATCAAGAGATTCATGGCATTCAAGCCATGAAACTCCTCCCATTATGGTAATTAAGGTGATTAAATGCCCTCAATCTCCATCGGCCAATCAGATTCAAGGAAAAAGGAGTTACAAAATCAAGAAATAAATCTTGTAACTCCTTTCATTAAAGCAATTAAAGCTCATAAACTCTCCTAAATGGCTACCAAAAGCCTATAAATAGGAGAGCATTCCATTGAAAACCGGAGAGAGGAGAAAAAAAAGAAGAGATCGGATCGGAAGAGAGCGGAAAGAATCCAGAGAAAGAAAAAGAGAGAAAAACTCTGCTGAAGTTCTGCACCGGCCACCACTACAAGGTGACAAAAGTCCCTTGGGGGGTACCTCCCCCCCAAGGTCCTTCGCCTTCTCCTCCTGCTTCCAAATGGCTTAGACGTGGCTTTTCAGCCCGTCTACTTAGCTTTTTATTGGACATAGGACCTTCTCTTGGTCTTTGTCCTCTAAAAATCTGAGGTTATAGCCAAGCCAAGTGAATCAAGAGCATCCTCTGTTCTCATCTGCATGGATGATGGCGAAGCCCATACATGGCTTGCGACCGTCAATCTGAACGAGTCCCCCATAATCTCCTGAGAAGTTAGATCCTCCTTTTCTTGCTTTTCATTGTAGTTTGTATTTTTCTAAAAGAGACAAAAATCACAACTCTTGTCTTTCATTATTGATGAGAATTGTAAATCGGCTATAAACGCCAAAATCGGCTATAAATGCCAAACAAAATCGCCTTTCACGGCAAACCAAGAAAATGTCTCTTTTCTTAAATATTTGTGCAATGGAAAACTTGAAAGAAGTTGATTTCCTTTTTACTTGCGAAGGTTGATCTCCGGATTACCACTTGCAATTCCAAGTAAAATAGAAAATCTGGCACACCCACACAAAAGAAATGTTGATGCACGCTTCATGCCCCCCGGGCGCGAAAGGGCCGGACCCGACGGACTCCCACGTCCGCCGACCCCGGTAGCACCCACGACATTCGGAGCGCGTTCCATCATTGGGCTTTGCTTCCTGAACATTAGTTTTCTTTTTGCCTTTTCTTTTTCCCTTGGACTTATTTTGAGAGACATAATTAACTGTTAATTGTCCCTCAGCCTTAAGCCTCCTTTCTTCTTGATCAGCTTTTGCTATCAACTCATTCAATGACCATGGAGTTGAGCTCTGGTTGTAGGCAACTTTAAATGGGCCAAACTCGGGAGGAAGAGAATTGAAAATGAATTGCACCAAATATTTTTCAGACACCATCATATCAACTTCTTTCAATTTAGAAGCGATATTTGTCATTGTAAATATGTGTTCTCTTACTCCCAAGGTTCCATTATATTTTATACTTGTAAGACGGCTAATCAAGGATGCACCTAAAGCTTTATCAGTTATTTGAAACTGACCTTTTATAGCTTCAAGTAGGTCCTTAGCATTTTCCTTTGCTTCGATGGAACCTCTAATGGTCCTTGAAATTGAATTTGTAATAATTCTAATCACAACCTTATTAGCCTTAATCCATTTATTATAGTTAGCCTTTTCATCAACTGAGCTCGCATCCGTGGGCATTGCTGGCTTAAGCTCATCCAAAGCCATATCAAGGTCCAAGTAAGTAATGGCTAATAATAACATGTCCAACCATTCAATAAAATTCGATCCATCTAACATGGGTATATTCCCTAAAGTTGAAAGTGATGCCATGGAATTTGTAACTGAAAAAATAAACAAGTAATAATAAGTTATGTGATGCTTTGAATTTAGCTACGCAATAAACTTAAATTTAAAAGTGATATGTACATCATTGTAAAGCCACCTTTGGGTTGGAAAACAATATGTAAATATATTACTTTTCTTTGATTAATATGAGCATGTTTATTATATGTGATTTGATTGTATTGAATATCTTCCTTTGGGTATAAATCAAATACAAGCAAAACACATTTATTAACTATGTCATATTCCAATTTCAAATTATGGACAATCATACCTTTGGGCTTAATCGAACTATTTCCTTTATGAAATTGCAATTTTAAGTGTTGTCATATTCAAACAATAGAGTTTGCATTTTCTTAAATCAATTGAGAGAATTAAACAATTATCTATAATTGGGTCGCTTTGGCGGCTACCAAGTTAAGAAATTGTTGAATTCTTTAAATTGATAACAACACTTAAGTAATAAAGTTAGTTTATTCGGTCATCAATTGTAATGAACCAATCAATAAAAATATTGGTCCATGTACACTATTATATAATTTCCGAATAACTTTATTATATCACATTTAAGTTGATTAGGCATCAGTTCATAGATCAATGGTCAAAATTTTATCTTTAATTCATCATTGATCAATACCTAATTTCTTTAATTGATACACCATAACCATACATCTATCCAATCCTAGAAATAAATAACTCTAAATATTAAACCATAGTGAGCATATCTGAATAAAATAGAACTTTGATATTGCTAAATAAATAAGATTAGCAGCGGAAGTAGCAAAAAAGAGTTAAACATAATGTTAAAAATAAAATATCCTCTAATTTAGAGTGATTAATTAGTCCATCAGATCTGTCCATGTAATAGATCTCAATGCCATCAAAACACAGAAGAAAACAGATCGTCGATCCATGTCCAAATGAGTTTTTTATGATCAAAATAAGATTTGGACCGTCTATTACTGACCCATCTGTTCAATTCTGAAATTGATCAATGAATTCAGAATACAATTAAACCCTATTAAAGTCTGATAGAATGATTTGAAGGTAAAAAAAAAATGTAATTAGAATAATCAGAACCATCAATCATACTATAATATATAATTTCATAGTTCAGGGCCAACTTCTAAACATTGATTTGTGTAACTTCTGAAATTTATTTTAGTCAATTGAATGTACAAATATGTACCGTTTAATAAGTGGGTCCATCTGGAAAAATCTCTCCAAAACTGAACTGGGTTTAGTGGGCTCTTAACAGGTCAGGCCCAACCACTGCTGGCCCAGACCATAACCTGACCCAGCCCAGAAATTCTCAAGAATGTCAGGCCAGGTCAGGTTGGGCCGAACCATAACCTGACCTGGCCCAACCTGGGCAGCCAGGCTGGGCTAGTAAGGTCGGGTTGACCCGACCTGCCTGGCCTGGCCCAGTCACCCAAAGGCCAAAAAAAAAATGGCAGAACGATGGGTTGTTCTCCATCAGTGCCGTCTTGCGCACTGTATGTGCAGTACCGCGTACGGCCAGTTTTTTTTTTTTTTTAAATCTTCAATAATAATGAAATAAAATTCATTATAAAAGCATAAATGAATAAAGAGAAATACAATCATCCCTTATTACTTTTCTGAGATACTTTCATATTATCATTATCATGCTACTAGCATGCCAAAAGAATGATAACAGTAACCAAGTATGAGATAAAAAAAAAAAAAAAAAAAATTCTCTAATGTACTTCTTAAATAAAGAAATTTAAATGACAGAAAATAAATATTTTCTTCCCATCTTTTTCAGATTGGGTTGGGCACTGTAATCCTCATTTCTGAGGCTATTATTATCCAATAAATTGAATACCCTTTATCAAATACCCAATATTGCTATCCTTTGGGTATTTGGGTGTTTGTTTCCGGAAGAAACCAGAAATCCCCATAAAAAAGATAATAGATCATTGGATTGACAACAGTATCTCTGATACCAAATGTTAGAAAATCTTGGGTTTATAAACCCTCTTTGGAATCAATCCAACAATACTGTAAACATTTAATCTAAACCAGTAGAGTAATAAAATGGTACCTGATTGTGCCATCTTCAAACTCTGATCCAACAGAAGGTTGGTCTTCAATGGGAAATCACAACTCTCTTATCCTTTTTCTTTTCTTCTCCGGTAAGTGATGGTTGCAGAGAAACGATGTTAGCTAAGAGAGTTACCCAGGTTGCCTTTTATAGGCCCTAAATCTCTCCTTCCATCAAGAAGAGAATGAATGGCTTTTAACCCTCAAATTAACATGGATGGCAGTTACCAAAAAACTTAAATCAATTTAAGGAAATGAAAGGAGGGATAACAGTCATGTGGGCCATCTATATTTGGTCCAACAGTAATCACATACATGTTGTGGGTCAATATGTCCGGTACCAAATATCCAAAGATCATGTAGCCCTGAGGGTCCAAATCTGTAGTTAGTTTTTCCCTGCTGGGAGGAAAGCCTTCCTCAAGGTGGAGAAGGGAGACAGCTACTACTTGATTGAGGGTGTAAAAATTGTTAGGAAAATTGCGTGGCCCGACTGCCATTGGGCCCACGCTAGATCGAGCCTCGAGATGTGCCGCAGATGAGCTCCCAACAAGTCTTGATCTGGTTGAGTCAGATAAGTTCAGACTCTCGGTTGGTAGAATTCCCATGCTGGTCAGGAGATGTGGGATTCCAGGAGGGGTAGAGTCCATAGTAGTCGTGACTCTTAGGGATTGCTCTATATAAGGGAGATGGGAACCCTTGTTTGATCATCCAGTAGATCTGAAAGCATTCGCAGGTCTACTACACACCGGAACGCACAAGGTTCTCTGCGAGTTCGGTTCCGACGCTCATCTGGGACCATCAAGTTCTTTAAAACTATTTATTATGTTATATGACATCTTCCATCAACGCATTGATCCCGATGTCGATATCTGTATAAGAGTTATCTCCAATTCTCCAAAAGCCCAGATTTCCAACTCCATAGATGACGACCACAACTTTACCATCATCAGAAATGGCGACCTTCCATATGTCGGTCACGGATCTTTTCCATGGAGTTGTGTTCCACTTTATAGTCATGTTGTTTGAAGGTGGACTGGTGAGGGAGGTTGAATTTTCTTCTGGACTATGGATGAAAGAGAAAGATATCCAATTTCTCATCCACAATCATCAGCCAACCGTTCTGAAAAGACCCACAGCAGTGCTTGCCGCGAATCTCCGGGAGAGAAATGGTGTGGATCTTCTGCTTGGAGAGACTATGGAAAACTCGAGCGTCACGATCTTTCTTTTTTTCTATGTTAGGAAGCATCATCAGCCATGGGAGTTCAAGAGGCATGCTGTTCTTCAAAATCGACCGCCATGATTAGCAAACAGACTGCATTCGAATGTGATCAGGTGAAATCCGAACATCAGAAATAATGCAAAAATTGGAAGTCCTCTCCAACAGATCCCAGTGAAGATCAACCCAGTTGGCCATATGGAATATAAATATGAAACTGGATAGATGGTTTAGAGGAAACAGATGGGAACAATAACATATAAATTAGAGATCAGAAAGATCTTTTTTTTTTTTTATACGTATGAGTTGTGCTCATATGTTACCTAGTAAAGTAAGCTTTATTAGTATTGTTCATACTTGATATTTGAATTATTATGATTCGGGATAATGAGTGTGGCTCTGATCCAACGGCCTGTATTTGAAGTAGGGTGGGGCTCACATATTAGTGAAGATGAGTAAAGTGTTTAAACCTGCTTTGATTTCCTAATGAGGTTGGGTCATTAGGATTGGTATCTCAAGATGAGTTTCCAATGCCGCCACCACCAACACTATCCGATGCTATGTTCTATGCCAGATTAATTCACCAGCTCCCACCATATGTGTGTTGGGTCGGGTGGACCGGCGGCCATGAGTGCGGTCTGAAATATTTTAACCCGTTTGAAAATGGGTTGGACATATTTTGGAGGTCCAAATAGTATACCGAAATGACCCGATAGAACCCATTTGCCCCCTCCCTAATGGAAATGGATTAATCAGATTAGTTTTATTCAAGTGCAAGCTGTACACCAAATTGAGAAACTAAATTTATCCATTGTATGTCAGCAATTGGTAACTGATATTCTCCAAAGTGGAGGCCTTACTTGACTTTACTAATCTAGTAAAGTGCCAAACTGGCCCTCAAGGTTTATCAATACAAATAAAATAAAAGACATCATGCTCTTTACGGCCCGTTTGGTAATTTTACTTATAAAGTCAAATAAAGTTAAGTCAATTTAAACATCCCATCAAAAGCACCTTTTACCAAAACTCCCTCCATCTTTTCCCAAAAAAAGTCAAAAAGCAATTGCCTTTACTCACTAAAAGACAAAAATACTCCACTTTTTCATACAAAAAATAAAAAAGATTCCATAACAAACAACTAAAAATAAAATACAATCATAACCCACTTATATTTTATTCTGTCTTCATAATCAACTTTACTTCACTTGACTCAATTAGTAGAGTTGCCAAACGGGTTATGCTTCTTTGGAGCACTGGTTAGTGGGACCGTATGTGAACCTACACGCCCATGGATCGATGACGCAGACCTACATCCGGGATTGAATCTTTACGCTGTGTTTGGGAAGGGTGGAAAATGGGGGGGGGAGGAAAAAATGGGGGGCAAATGGAGGGAAAATTTTTTTGGAGGGTGTTTGGGAGGGGGGGAAGAAGAGGGAAATTTTTTGTCCTTTAGTGTTATAAATTTTCCCCCCAAAAATGGGGGGAAAATGAGGGCAAAAGAAGGGAGAGGAGGGAAAGTACTAAAATGCCATTTTTTGTCCAATGGAAATTTTTTCAAAAGCAAGGGTAAAATGGTCTTTGTCTCTCTACCTCACAAACAAACAAAATTTTCCCTTCCCCTACTTTTTCACTTCCCAAACAAAAGGAGGGAAAATTAATCTTCCCTCCCCTCCCCTTCATTTTCCTTCCCCCTCAAATTTTCCCTCCCCTCCCCTCCCCTCCCCTCCCCTCCCAAACACAACATTAAGGGACAATCCAAGCTCCTCAACAGAGCTTGCCGTGGAGATTCCATGCACACAAGAACTCTCCAAGAGAAAGACTTACAACTTGGGAAACCAAGAATAATTTTCTATTTAATAAATTATCAAATCTGCCTTCCGTATGGAGGGATTACAATTATATAGAATAAGATGAACATGAAAAAAAAGTAAATTTTAATAACAAAAGGAAACCAAATCCTAAATATTTTTTAAAATGATTCAAATCAAGCTAGATCCTTTTTTTTTAACTGCTAAATAAGTGATTGGTCCAGTTGGGCTTACGGAATGAGCCCAATGCCTAGGACAGCTCATGGGTCATGGGTCCATCCTGCATCAATCAATCTCCAAAGTATTCATGTGATACTCGGGTGCAGGATTTCTCTCTGATATGGAAATGAAAATTTGTACACCTCCATCTTCTTATAGAAAACCCCAAAAGATCCAGGATGCAGAAAAGCATTATCAATTTATATGGGATTGCCTATAAATTATAATTAGAGCTTGGGTATGGAAAACATTGCAATTTAAATATTCATGCATTAAAAAAATCCATAGTTTTTTAGAAAGAAATCATAAGAAAAAAAAGGTTATAGGTATGTACTTATGTAATTCATTAGAAAGGAAATGATAGAGATAAAAAAGAAAGTCTTTGAAAAGAAAAGTGGAGAGCAGAAAGAGATAAACCAGGTAGTTGATGTAACTTCCGATCAAAATTATAACCCACGGTCAAAATTAAATCCAAAACCCTCTTCTTTAATGGGAGATATTCATATGCATCCATCCCTCACCATTTTTGGTGAGGGACACCCCTTTTGGGGAAGGTTTGAAGTACAAAAGTGTTTTTGTACCTCACATAAAGTACACTTTTGTACTTCAAACTTCCCCAAAAGGGGTGTCCCTCACCAAAAATGGTGAGGGATGGATGCATATGAATGTCCCCCCTTCTTTAATATAGTATAATCGGCTCCTTTGTTCCTTTCCAATCCATGAATCGACCGGGCCTTGTTCCTGAGTTTATGGTTTAGGTCATCATTTATAATGATCATGAGTGATGTCTACACAAAACCAACACCTAACTTAGGGCTGTCAATCATGTCGTGTTAATGAATTTGGGTTACGATTTAACAAATTCCTGTTAAAATCACATCAACCCATACACGACCCGTTAATTTAAAGGGTCAAGAAATCCAACCCGAACACGACCCGTTAATTTAATTGGTTACATGACCCAACCCGTTAACCCGTTAAGTAATTAAGTCATTTAAAAAAGAAAATCCACAAAAATATATAAGGAGAAAAATATATAAACCACACGAAACTGTAAGTGAGGATCTCGAGTGGATCCCACCTAAAACCCTAATATAAAATAATAAATTTTAATTTCTTCTTTATGAATATAAATTAATTCTAGCTACACTTAGAAACTAAAAAAAATTTAACGGGTTAAGCGGGTTGTTAACGGGTTACTAGTTTAATTCATACACGACCCATTAACTTAACGTGTTAACAGGTTTGACTCGTTAATGACCTGAATCCATTAAGAGCCCACCTGACCCGTTAATATCGTGTGGGCTCGTGTCGTGTTAACGGGTTGTATGGCATTTTGACAGCCCTAATGTCCTGACCCGAGTTAAACCTGTCCTATAGTTTATAACTCGATTTCGGGGGTCTACATGCTTAAAAGTGCACGGAACCAGGCCCTGACCTGAATTTCATTGAGTTCAATCCGGTAGACCCAAAGCCCAAACTCCATAATTGATGGGTCCAAAGTCCAAACCAAGTACCCGATTATTACGGGTCGGTTCCAGGTTCACGGGTACCCACTGCACACGAGAGTTATCCTAACCTCCATATTCTTTCTTAACTGCCATCAACAGATATATGCGGTTGAAAATCAATCCCCTCTTCTTTCTCTCAACCATACTCAAATGCCATGGCGACTCTAAGCTTCAATCCCACCAGAATCAGGAACCCCAGACCCCCATTTCAAAAACCCACCTCCAATTCTCCCCAACTCTCCAAACCCTCCAAAATCTCATACTTCTCCATCAATTCCTCCACAAAAGCCCTCATCTTTCCAACCAAATCACCCCATTTTGCACCCAATTCAGTCTCAGAAAGCTCAGTTTCTTCACCCACAGAAGATTCTCCCCCTCCGTCTCTAACAGGCGATGAAGACGACGATGACCCGTCGTCTGAATTGAGCTTTCTAGACCCTGACTTCGATCCTGAAAGCATTTCAGAGTGGGAGTTGGACTTCTGCTCAAGACCCATATTAGATATCAGAGGGAAGAAGTTGTGGGAGCTCGTTGTATGCGATGGCACGCTTTCGCTTCAGTACACAAAGTACTTCCCAAACAATGTCATAAACAGCATCACTTTGAGGAACGCCATCACCTCGGTCAGTGAAGAGTTGGGTGTGCCCTTGCCTGTGAAGATCAGATACTTCAGGTGATTTTTTAATTGGGGATTTCAATATTTCCTCGTTTTGTTTGGTTGATTGATTTGGGTTGTGATAGTTGGATGTGTTTGCTTGTTTTGTAAGGTCACAGATGCAAACGATTATAACAAAGGCCTGTAATGAGCTTGGTATAAAAGCTGTTCCTAGTAAGCGGGTGAGTGTTATGTATCTTTACTTCATCTCTTCCTATTTGAGGTTTGCCATCTTCAGTATTTGTTTTCTGTTTTGAGTACTTGTTTTCTAATATTTACATACCAAATGTTTATGGGTAACACCACATTGATGAGTAAGATGACACAAGTGATGAAAAGAAATGGTTTATTACTTGAATTGAGCCATAATATGTGGCATGTTGATAAGACGCACTGACCCCACAAAGTAAAGGGGGTAATTGTGGATGAGCCCTCTAGCAAAGGCCAATTTCATCTGGCATTTCTTGTTGTCCAATTTAAAGTGATTGTTGCATAACCAGGACGCCTCCTTATCTTGTGGGGTGAAGAGGGTCCCATTTCAGGGGTGTTAAAATTTAATGTGAATGGGGGCAGCTAAAGGAAAGCCCAGGCCGGCGGGTATTGGTGTAGTGGGATGCTTGGCGACAGTGGAGGTATTGTGCTGGCAATGTTTTCCAAGTATGTTGGGACTATGGAGTCTATTAAGAGGTATTGGCTATCCGAGGAGCAGTTCCCATTTTTGCCTCTTCCATGTTTCATTCAAGGGGGGACCCATTGGATCCATATCTAATGCCAATAGCCTAAATCTAATGGTCACCCCCACCCCCCGAGAGTAACTCTAATAGGAGCATTTCCATATATATATATATATATATATATGAGTTACGCTACAAAACTCCCCAGCCGTTTTTCACAAAAAAAAAAAAAAAAAAAGAAAACAAAACGCCCCACTTTTAGCCAATGAAAGTTTGACGTGTGTCATCAATCATACTCATAGCCAATTATTTCTCCTAAACATTCTCCTACAAAGGTAAATCTTTTTAGATTCTCTCAAAATACTAATAAATCATTGGCTATTAGATAGGTGCAGAAACTCCCCTTTTGAAATAGGAGAGTTTTTGAGAATTTATATATATATATATATATATGGGAGATGCTCTTATGAGAGATATCTCTCACTTTAAATGAGAGATTGTGTGGGGCCCTCACATCCATATCAAATGCCAATAACTTAAATGTGAGGGCACTCACATCCATATCAAATGCCAATAACTTAAATGTGAGGGCACTCACCCATATCTCTCATATAAGGTGAGAGATATCTCTCACAGGAGCATCTCCCTATATATACCAATGAGAGACACTCTCACCAACTTTATGAGAGATGGGTGGGGGCCCTCACTTCCATATCCACTCTCACCAATTTAAATGCAAGGACCCCCAACTTAAATGTGAGGTCCCCCACCCATCTGTCATAAAGTTGGTGAGAGTGTCTCTCATAGGAGCACTTCCCATATATATATATATATATAGAGCAAGGCTCTCATAAGCTCAAGCTTAGGATAAGATCTTGTAAGCTTCTGCTTGTGGGACTCATATTTGGTCCATCCAAATGGACCAAACACATGACTGCCCTAAATTGCATATGTCCACCAACTTTCGGTCTGATCCGAATTTACTAGACCGTTGGATTGACTATGTATCGATCCAAATAAACTATCAACCATTAAACTTTTGGGCCCATATGGAGATGATAGAAATCACGGTTGGGGCTAATCTTTTGCAGAGAGGAGGATCCCAGGGAGTCCTTGAAATTCCTCCCATTCCCATCCCCATGAGGGTTCCCAAGTGGGCCCCACTACACACTTAAGCTTACCTTATCCTAAGCTTGAGCTACCCCACCCACCCCCCCCCACCCCAACCCCAACACACACACACACATCCTAAGCTTGAGCTTGGGAGAGCTCCCCCACCCCCCCACCCACCCACCCACACACACATCCTAAGCTTGAGCTTAGGAGAACACCCCCCCCCCCCCCCCCCCCCCCCCACCAAAACACACACACACACACACACAAGCCACTATCACATGTATGGACCCTTTTTTTTTTGTGGTTTTTGTTATTTTTCATTTCAAAAATATCTATCTGGTCTTTATGATGATTGTTTTCCTATTGACAGTGTATATCATTGCTCCTATGGCTAGAAGAGAGGTATGAGACTGTGTATACGCGTCATCCGGGTTTTCAGAAAGGATCGAAGCCCCTTATGGCTTTAGATAACCCATTCCCAATGGAACTTCCTGAAAACCTTTTTGGGGAGAAGTGGGCTTTTGTCCAGTTACCTTTCAAAGGTACATGTTTAATTCCTAATCTTCAAAGATACATGATATCTCGCATCAGTATTCTTCAACTGGAATTTTTCCCTTAATGCTAAGATTGGATGTGATGTAAATTCTAAGAAACAAAGCATAGAAAATGATGTGAGCCATTCAGGTCATACCATTTATCAATCAAAGATCCTAATAAACATTCCTAGGGATGTTAACCGGGTACTTTTCCAAGCTTTATCTGCTTCATCCATGGTATTCCTTGCAAGCCAGCTCAGTTTACTCAGTTAGGCTTCAAGCTCAAGCTTAGCTTGTTGTCTCATGAGCCAATCTCAACATAGGTACGGCTTGGTTTGGCTTGGGTCATTTACGCATCTAATTTCAGGTCAATGTGGCCATTTGGAGAGTGAATTGTGCTTACATATAAGCTGGGTCATATTTTACCTGTGGCCCACCTTATGAACACACCATTCATAAGGGAGCCTGTGTTCATTGCTATAGTACCTGTGGTTCGCAGTCCTTGTTTCAACTGATAACCGTTTTAACTTGGAATGGTTATTCAGTCATATCAGTCTCAACTAGAACTTCCCTCCACATCCTTACAGTCCAATAAGGATGCTAATACTTCATTCTCTGTTAGATTTTCTCCTTTTATTTTATTTCTTTTGCAGAAATGTAGTCGTATATTTCATCAACTTTATTTTACCAATACAGAAGGGCAGTAGAAGCATATTTCTAAGTTCTAACTCAAGATTCCATTGCATGCCTTTAATCCCCATTGATTTGAAAATGTTAGCGAATAGGTGGGTGTCTGTTCTATTTGCTGTGAAGAAGTCGGAAATCACATTTAACTGAAATAACATGTTCTCTGATTCTTTTTCCCCTGACTTACATCACAACGTCAGTTATAATGCTAATGCGTGTGTGTGGAAGAAGACAAAATAGATCATAATGATCAATGTTTCTCAATCTCTGGAATAATTATAAGCAATTACTGCTGATAATAATCTTGCATGGGAAGACCATAAAACACTATCCTGACTAATGTCGTTTCTAATTTCTTAGCCACTCTGCACAAAAGAATGAACCAGTTGTGAATTGAGGTACTTCAGAATGCATGCCTTGTTGAAAATAGTTCTAAAGCCTGGAATCTTAACCAGATACAAGAATTCAGTTGTAAGATTCCTGTGGAAGTTGCATGTTCAAATTATTTGCATGATTTATTTGCATTACTAAACATTTGAGTTTGATTGTGATTCCTTAACCTTGTAATAATATGCCTTTTGAAATTCATTCTCATTAACAAAAAATGCGTACTTTTCTTTATGCGGATTAATTTATGATTTTCTTAATTTTCAGCTGTACAAGAGGAGGTATCATCATTGGAAACAAGGTTTGCATTTGGTGCAAATTTGGATTTAGATCTATTGGGCATCGACATTGATGATAAAACGCTGGTTCCAGGACTCGCTGTTGCGTCATCACGCGCTAAGCCTCTGGCAGGTAGTTTTCTAGAATCAGTTATGGTTTTTTAACATTTACAGCTGCCAAAACTCCCTTTTCATGTCTAGCAAAAGCTTATTTTAGGATACATGAGACAGGTTTGCATATCCTCCCTATTTTAATTATCTGAAGAGATACAGGGGCGTTGGGCCTCAGTCAGTGAATGTTTTGCTGAGGCGCCCAATTCTATTCATGTGTAGCCAATGGCCTTTATGGCCTTTTTTTATCCCGACCAATGATTCAATAATGGGAGCTATAGAAAATACCCCCCTTCTATTGATGTATTTTTTTAGATTTACTTGGTAGATATTTAGAAACCCCTCAGTAGAGTTTTGCCTGTGTATTTCACTTGAACATACTTTCCTTTCATTACTGTCACCCATCTAGTCACACATGTGAGAGGTAGTGAGTAACTTCTTTATAGTTCTGTAGATTGGACTTTGGGAGCATAGCCATTTTTTGAGTATATTAGTAGAATTCTTTTAGCTATCCCTGGACTGATGGGATAAGGATCAGTAGAATTTCTTGACGACGATGATGACCATTGATCTGATGGGTCACACACGGGATTGGTGGCTTCGAAATCCTTTCTGTAGTGAACTCACATAATCGAGAATCAATGCTACTGATTGTTTCTTAGAGGAATACGCTCTTTCGGAATTGCTTACATTCTCTTTTTTTATCTTCTTTCTTTCTTTTAACATCTATCCAGCTTGGGTGAATGGGTTGGAGGTTTCAGCAGTTGAAGCAGACACAAAGCGTGCTTGCTTGTATTTGTCAGTAGGAGTTTCCACTCGGTATATTTATGCAACCTACAAAAAAAATGCGACAACTACACAGGAGGCTGAAGCTTGGGAAGCAGCAAAGAAGGCTTGTGGGGGCTTACATTTCCTTGCTGTCCAAGAGAACTTAGATTCAGATGACTGTGTTGGCTTTTGGCTTCTATTGGACTTGCCCCCACCATCTGTTTAGTTCAGATATTTTATATTGTGCCATTCTTGATTATTTATCAAGAACAAGAAATCCAGTTTTCAATGAAGAAAACTGGAAAAGGCAGGCCCTTTCTGCAGAAGGGGCGTGGGCAAACGACTCCATAAGATTGAATTTCTTTACTTGTGTAAACAGAGCTTGAATTTCTTTACTTGAGTTAACAGAGCTTTGTATTTATCTTATTTCAATTATCACAACGGCAAAAAGCCCCAGTTGATGCACCGAAAAGAGAAGGATTCAACGTGGGACCCAAAAAGAAAACTTTGAATCAAGATATATCTTAATGAATACTGCACACCCTAGACAAACTTAATGGTTTAATGAGCTTTACAATTGGTTGTTTAAGGGGTTGTTCATTTTTGTCCATGACAAGGGTTTCAACCTGTTGTATGAATTTATTGAAATGAGCAAGATACTCCTGTTGGACGCATCAGATACGACAAAAAAATAGCAAATTCTTGATGGATTTTCCTATTACCGATATAAACAGTGTTTGTGATTGATATACATTATCTTACCTTCTCATCTTTTAAAGTATAATGAATTACTTTTTTTTTATCAGGAATCTAACTCAGATAACAAAATGCTTATTCTAGATTGTTTATAGTAAGGTTTATGTAACTGGTGTTATTTTTATAAATTATTTTTAGAAAATAAATATGCATTTAAATTTATATAGGTGAGATTTACCAGCCCCTCAAACAGAAAATTTTCATCTTCTGAGTATTATAGATGAATTTCAACATTTATATGTTAGGAGTGTATATAATTCTAGACCAAAAAAAAAAAAAAAAAAAAAGAAATGGCAAAAGGAGTTTTATATAGATAGAGGAAATTATAATCCGGAAAACAAAGCATGGATTCCCTACAATGGCACAACAAATGAAAGAGATGTATAGGTTCATAGAGTGTTTGTTTTGGGGTGCAAGATGTCACACTATCAAATTCTGTCATCCCTACGTTTTACATCTCCTATGGACAGTAATGAGGGGTCAATTGAGATTGATTAAAATTGGATGCAACTATCATTTTATGATATTATACATACAGGATGTATTGGGGATACCAAAAGAATACTTTTCTTGACATTCGTATCTCCCATTATCATAAATCACTCTTTGTTCAGTTCCGTAGAATGTGGGTGTTCAAATCCAATGTCCTAGGTTCAGGTCCTGCAAATAAACATTATTTTGAGTCCGTAAACCCATTTGACATTAGTAGAATCAGACACTTCTTATTGGCAATGAGTTCCACCATATGTACCTGTAGCCAAGTAACTTAAGTTTTGACTTCTTCTCTGTAGACCTCCTCAGCAAGGGTGGTCTTATGTGGGAACAACATGATCATATGTCTCTGTGGTTGAAGGTAGTTAACCCCACATGAGAGAGATAATGGTGCTGTCGTCCTCATCAGAGAGTGCAGCTTCTTCATGTGCTTGTTGAACAATGTTTTCATCCTTTCATCGTCATCATTCAGGGCCATGGTCGGAAGGAATATCCCAATCAATATAATTTCCAAAAATAGAGGCTATCGTCATCGTCCTCCATGTTGGCATGTTTGAGTCCATAAAATCTGCCCATCGCAAATCTTTCTGAACTGAGATGTGCCCCAAGATTCCACTCAATCAAAAGTTAATGCCAATGAGGAAGGTATTCCAAGGTCCCTATAAATGATTGATTCTAAAATATTATCACAAGTTTTAGCTATGGACAAGCACCGCAGCAAGCTATCTATGTCAAATTGATTCTGGAGTCTGTAAGCATATATCCAGGCAGCTCTAATTGTCTAGTCAATTGTGACAGACATGAATAAATTTCTTCTGATTGTGGGTGTGATTTATCCCTAACAATGAATTCATAAAAAAAACCATTTACTTCAATCAAACTACAACCAGGAGTCTTCTCTATCCCCCTCTCTCTCATCATCATCCTCACCTTTCCAGCCTCCCTCCACATGTTTGCTTCCGCATACATATTTGCCAGCAACACATAAATCCCACTGTCATTGGGGTCCAACTGAAGGAGTTGTGATGCAGCACGTTCTCCCATAGAGACATTACCATGGATCCTACAAGCAAAGAACAAAGCTCCCCATATGTTAGCATCGGGCTTCATTGGCATAGTTCGAATCAGCTTCTCTGCCTCATCCAAGAGACCAGCTCTACCTAAAAGATCCACCATGCATGAATAATGCTTGAGTCTCGGCGGAAGGTTGTATTTGAAGCTCATTTCTGTCAGAAACCGACGACCCTGATCGACTAGGCCAGCATGGCAACAAGCTGATAAGACCTCGACAAAGGTAACCTCATCTGGCCTCAAACCAGTTGCAATCATCTCTGAGAAATGTTCTATGGCAACATGGCCATGGCCGTGAATGGCCAAACCACCAATCATTGCCGTCCAGGTCAATGTGTTTTTTTCACGGATCTCCCTGAATACTCCAAGTGACTTTTGAATGTTCCCACACTTTGCATACATGTCCACCAAAGTGGTTCCTAAGGCAACGGTTAGAGGAATCTCGTGCTTTTTTATATATTGATGAACCCATTGCCCTAGATCAAGTGCACCAAGTTGTGAGCAGAGACACAATAGACTAACCAGTATCGCTTCATTTGGCATAATACCTGTAGCTTGCATTTCATGAAACAGAGTAAGAGCGTCCCTTGCTCTATTATGTTGCACATAACCAGATATCATGGCATTCCACAACACAACATCTTTATCCGGAATTTCATCAAAATATCTCCTAGCATCATCCAACAACCCAAACTTCACGAGCCCTGCAACCATTGTAGTCCAAGAGATGACAGTCCGCTCTGGCATGTTATCAAACAACAATCGAGCCGTGTCCAAATCCCCACATTTCACATACATGTCCATAAGCACATTGCGGAGAGCAACAGTCAACTTCATCCTGTTCTCTTCAACATAATGGTGGAATTCTCTTCCGAGTTCCAAATCTTCCAGTTGGGCACAAGATGAAATTACCCCAATCATTGTCACTTGGTCCGGCTTTATTTCCTTTCCCTCCATTTCCTTAAAAAGTTTCAATGCATCAATTGGCCGTCCCTTACGAACATAACCATTTATCAAAGAATTCCAAGAAACCAAATCTTTCACACAACTCCTATCAAACACTTGGTGTGCAGTCTCTAGTTCTCCCCACACCACAAACATATGAATAATTGCATTATTTACAAACACATCCGAATCAAAACCCAGATGCAAAACATGGCCAAGGATCGCAACCCCGGTCTGGATTCCTAACAAATGCGTGCAAGCCTTAAATAACAGTGGATAAGTGTAATTATCCGGCCGAGATCCCATCACCAACATCTGCTTATATAACAAAATAACTTCTTTAGGATCGGCCGCCTCCAAAAATCCCCGAATTGTTACATTCCACATGAACGTACTCGGGTTTTCAATGTGGGTCAAGATCGTGCGGCAATATGCAAGGCTACTCAGGTCGAAACTCGCACAGAATACAATCAGTCGGCTGGCGGCGAAAGTGTCGAGGACTAATCCGGTGACGGTCATCTGGGCTTGGATTTGCTTGAGGTGGTTGATGCTGTTGCATCTTTGGAGGAGGGAGAGAAGGGGGTTTTTTAGATGGAAGGTGGTGTTTGGATTGGTGTTGGGTTTTGCTTTGTGGGGTGGTGGAAGGAGGCGAGTTTGGAGAAAGGAAAAGGGTGGAAATGAAGGGAATTTGGGGGATATGAGACGAAAGGATTGGAGATTGGTTGGAAATAGGAGCATGGATCGGAATGTGAATGGGAATGGGTGGAGGTTAAAATGGAAATGGAAAAGGTGAGAAGAAGAATTTGAAATGCGGTTGGAGGTCGTTTTAACTTCTGAAAAACAGGTGCAATTGGTGTACATTGGGTCTGGGTGGCCCAACCCAAGATGACCAACTTGTGGGAGGGTCAACCCAATGCGAGCCAAACCAAATCAATCCACAAGAGAGAGAGAGAGAGAGATATTCATTGTGATGGTAGCCCTTCCTGTTTGATTTAGATGGCTAGGCCTCACACAGTACTTGGGCCAGATCAAGCCCTCATCATCTTTTGCATCTTAAAGAAAGAGTGAAAGTTGGGCCTCGCTGTTCCCGTTTGATTTAGAGGGCTAGGCCTCACACAGTACTTGGGCCAGATCAAGCCCTCATCATCTTTTGCATCTTAAAGAAAGAGTGAAAGTTGGGCCTCGCTGTTCGATTCATGGGGCTAACCTCATGCAGTACTTGGGCCGGATCAAGCCCTTATTATCTTTGTATCTTAAAGAAAGAGGCCTGATAACAGGGTCCAACTAACTTAAAATTGGACTACTAGCCCGTTTTTATAGCCCGTAATCATGAGAATGGACGTAAATTGCTTATCCCAACATCTGTGTAAGATGATCAGGAATGTTCAAATTATGGGCATGTTGATCTTAGTCAATTAACCAATGGTAGCAAAGTTAGCCAAGGACTTTGCGCCTCAAGAAGCGGAGATGTCTTGTTTTCGATAACTACCTCCGTGGCCACCTTCAATGGTTTTACACGGTGCATGTTGATGGGAGAGTTTGAATGTACCCCTTAGGGATTAGTTCTATGTTGAATCGAGTGTCCATCGGGCTTAGGGCCAAAGGCTACAGAGCTGGATTGGGGGGATAAAAAAAAAAAAAAAAAACTTATTCAATTCATTTTTCCTGCATCTATCGACTATTGGCATTTTAGTTTCCTATTCGCAGATCGACTTTAAGCTGTTTTCATCGAGCCCCTTCAATAGTTGGGCTCACCCCATAGTGTCAATGTTGGCCAAAACACTTCCATCCACAGCAATAGTGGCAAGTCTTTGCAGCAATCTAACACTCTCGTGGGCTACGGTTTGGGTGTTATCTCAGCCCCACAACCGTGTTGATTAGAGTATCCTAACCTTGATTAGCACGATCGCAGATAACGCTTTGCTGATTCCAATATTGGGTCATTGGTTGCTGACATTTTTACCATTGGACTTTCATTTGGCTTTACCTTCTTCAAGTAGTGATTTGGGCTTAAGCCCACAAATTATATCTGCCAAGGATGGTCAGCCATGGTTTTAAACCACTGCTTTAGACATTCTTTCGGTCAAGAAGACATCAGCTATATCATTTCCAGAGTAAGATTTGTAATTGATTTTGAGGTTTACACAGAGATGCTAAGATTTGAGTCAGATCATGTTTGAAATAAATCCATACAGAATCACTATCGACCATTGCTATCTGTGCATGTGGGCATACAAAATGGAGTCGTGAAACCATGGGTTAGGCTTGAGCCGAAGTGTCCTCACCAGTGAAGGATAAAAACCAATTCACGAAAAGCTCTTCAGCTAAAATTAAGGTTCAATTTATTGCCTCTCGTCATTGTGCATGAAATGAGTAGGAAGAGATTAGGTTATCTTTCTGAAAATAAAGTGACTAATCAGCAAACACTTGATGCTGGATCAGAAGCTTTGACAGTAAGATTCATGGAATGCTACTAGTATTACAAAATTCTTATAAATATGAACTCATGGAGATGGAGTGAGTTATCATTCACATTTACATTTAGTTCCAAGTATCCGACATGAAAGAGATGTTTTCATCCTTTTACATCATTTGCTGATGAAGTTCTGCAGCTTGAAGGGCAAGCTCAGCCACCATGGCCTCATCGAAAAACTTGTTGATGCTCACATCCTCACTCATACCCTGCATGCAAATAAGTGAACAGCCATCACTAAAACATTCATTGGTGTCTCCCTATTCTGATTGTATAGATGTTGACAATAATATGATGAACACCATGAACCAAGGTAGGAAAACTCAGTTGAGTCACCTCACTTTGATGACTCGTATATATTCAAAACCATTTCATAGATAGATTTGAATTTAAATAATTGTGTTTGTTTTTAAGTAATTAATGCTTGAGGTATAAAGTTGGTAATTTAAAAATGATTGATTTCAATGTAACTTGAGATTTATATTTGATCATTTTACATTCCTGTTTGGACTTAGAATTATGTCATGTGCAAGATTTTATTTTTCCCCTGTTTGGACTTAGTAATTTGAATTTATTATTATTAATACATTATAAATACATGTATATCTAAATTTTATAGGTATATGATCTATTTTTAAATTTTTTTAAAAAGACATGCTCCCTCGAGTCCGTTACATTGACTCTCTACAAAAGTGAATTTTTTATAGCTGGACGAGTTAAGACTGATTCAAGAGTTTTCCAACCTAGCCGTTAACAGGAATACAACACCCCATTTTCGGAAATCTATGACAGGTTTTGTAATAAATTTAGTAGGCAATCATAAGAAACACGGTTTTATCATTTTCACTTGGAGAATCACCTTTGTTGACAATTTTGACTTTTATTAAATCAAATTTTCTCTACAGCATGCTTACATGAACGGAAAAATCTTTCTTATGGAGATTTTTGCAGCAATACTTTCCACAGCATTCTTTCGTAGATCCTTTATGTCAAAAATACAAGAAGAGTCTTTAGGAGCTTGGATGCGACAAACCAATATAAAATATACAGTTCAGTTATTTCCAGGGTGCTATCCCTCCCACATTTGGAGGGGTCCGCTGAGCTCCTTCAATGGTCTGATCCTATACCAATCGTTTTTATTGTTTTATGTTTTTGGCCTTCAGGCTCTTTAGTCTATAGCCCTCATGTTATGTCCTCTTTACAGTAAAAGTACACACTTTTTTTAACATTTTAAAAAATGTGATACAGCAATGGATATCATAGAAGGTGCTGCACGAAAGGATTAATGCATGTACACAACTATCGACATGGGTTCTCAGGTTGGATGACTAATGAAATTGTCCTGATCCATCACAATTCACAACACAACTGGATTCTTCTGGTACTGCTTTACCTATTATTTAAGAGCTGACAGAATATCAAAAATATTGATATGTTTATCACCATCCCATTAGATAATACTTGTGAATTGGTTGATTGGTTATGTTTGCATATTTCTTTATAAAGATTAAACATCTATTTATGATAATTCAAAAATAATGACAAGCCAACAAATCCTACTTTTGGAGATTTTTCCAATTCAAAGACACTCCTCTCCTACAAACCCTTATCGTGCGAGCCCATATAACCTACCTTGTGAGCCCGCGGAAATCATGGGGAAGGTGGGGGGAATCAAAAGACTTGGATGGGACACATCTGTGCAAAATTCCAAGTTCATCACATCATCCCAACCACTTGATCAATGGCCCTCAAGTTTAACAGTTTTATTGAAGGCAATATTTTTTTCCAACTTCAATCCAACAATCGGTCTCATTCGGATGGGTGTCAAAAACTCCTGTGACCGAACAAACTTTACACAAGAACTTTAAAACACATACCTTCCGACGCCTTGTTTTTACCATGAACTCGCGAGCAAGGTGCTGAATTGGTGCAGGCTCCAGAGGCCGCAGGACAATGCTTTTGTCTAGAGGATCCCCAGGAACGATAGCCCAATGATCAAACACTGACAAGCAAAATGCCTGCCCTTGAGTGTGATATCGCAAGTCGGTCTCAAAGCCGAATGACTCTATCACCGGTAAAAATGCCTGAAATTGTGCAAGAAGAGATTTCAATATACTGGTATGTCTTTCAATGGCAATGATGCAAGACTCGTTACCAATTATGGTAATCAAGAGACAAGGTATGTACCATCAATAAAATCACTTAATACTTGTGCGCACGCACGTGTGCGGCCGTGCATGCGTATGTGCTGCCCTAAATTCCATGTGAATTATTGCTTTTGTTCTTTTAGAAGCAAGTGTTGAGTTCAAACTCGAATCTCAATAGCTCACCACCTTAGGTTATCTATTTTACTGCTGTGTTCAGAGTGGCATCAAAATATGGAAATACATCAGGTCTATACCTTAAGGATGTGGTGGAAGAACCAGTAACTCACCTAAAATGATTTTGAATTTCTGGGCTACCTCAACACTCAGCAGAACAAATGCAATCCATTCCAGAGTATTCTAATCAATTACTACTGAATGCACATCCAATGCACCCTCAGCTCTTGAACAGATCCTAATTTTAACATATCCATTAAGTGTACACATGAGTTACAAAGTTTCTAATTCATTTGGTGTAACATTGATATGTTCAGATTACTAAAAGATTAAAAAAAAAAAAAAAAAAAACCCATTTAACCATAGTTTTCAAAATCAAAATCATATGACAAATAGTTCGTACCCATGAATCGAATTGTGAATCATAGGATTTTTTATTTTTCTTATAAAAATGAAAAATAATTAAAAACTAAAAGAAAAGAAAAGAATTAATTATTCATAACCATCCATTTTCCCATTTATAGCAATATAAATACGATAACAAGTCTATCATAAAATCATATCAAGAACATTATGACATATGTAACTATATAAAATAAAAGATGTGTAAATAGTTAAATAAGTTTAAAGTATCAATATATATTTTTTATTAACTTTAAATCAAAATATAAAAGTAAAAATAAAATCGAAACCATGAATCTTACACGGTAGGGTATCTCTTAGAAGTTAAGAAAGTGTTCATGAAGAAAAAAAAAAAAACAAAAATAGATTAAAAAAGAAAAAGATATAGACAAGCGACATACGTATAGTCGAATGCTTTAATTAAATCCATGTTCTTTGTTCATCTTTAAAACCTTATCAAAGCAAAAAAAAAAAAAATCTTAGAAGATTTCGTTAACTACTAATTAACCTTTTAAAAATAAAAGTGCGAAAAGAAAGAAACAAAAAAGGTAAAAGACTATTTATATTAACTTATTGGTTGTAGCTATTTCCGCTTAGCTGAATCGCTTGAATCGTAAGATTCGATGAAACGAGAATCGAATCGTAGGATTCACACCTGAATTCTAGGATTCACCTATAAATGAGATTTGTTGCATAGATACGAATCGTTTTTCGTAAGATTCGGGGATGCGAATCGTAGGATTCTGATAACTCTGCATTTAACATACCAATAGTTTATGAACAACATACCCCAAAGAGCACACTCAGCAGCAGTGTCAACCATTTAGATTTCCATGACCAAAAGGGCAGTCCAAAAACGATGCACACATAAAAGGACATCGATACAATCACAGTTTTACAAGTAAAATTACAGTTATCAAATCAGATGCAAGAAGCATACAATGGTCAATCATCAAAAGTAGTGACATAAGGAACCATGTCTTGAATGCCGACGCACAATAAATAATCACACATGTAACATGCTAACAATCTAGTCATCAAATATTTCGCCTTCTGAGACAAATTCTGATGGTTGCTGTATTTTATTCCCTGTCCATCTTTGTCCCACCAACAATTGAAGAGAAAGGGCCTACGTGGGCCCAACTAATTTCCGACTTGATTGAGCAAGCAAGCCAGACCGAGATCCATGATCAGTATCTGATTGCCTTAACAAGCCAAACCAGCCTCTAAGATTGCCCATCTAATGTATTGTATATGTGTATATGTTTACGCATATGTATGAATAGCTGAGATTGACTGGAGTGGTATTTCCCTGTGACTTCCCATTATTAATCTTATCAAATTAACCTCTTAGCCTGTGAGAACCACCTAGGTCCATCCATTATCAATCCTATCCCTTCACACTCACTACTACCCCTATGAATTGGAACTAATCCCAATTTGACATTCATCCAAGACACATTCACTGTTGGACTGGTCATGCAAAATAGATGTTTTGGCTATGTAGGATCATCAATTTTCTATTTTCATTTACTTAGTTTTTGTGTGGGGGGGACAGTATTTAGGTTTTAAGTATGAAGCATGAACAATCCCCTTCAAAAGCTACTCAAAGACAGTTTTAGCTCGACTTCATCTTAAATAGAAAAGAACTAGTAGGTATAGATCATTATACATATAAATACAAACCGGAGATAGTGCTAAAGGTAATAATCCACGCAAATAACAAATTAAGAGCTACTCACTAATAAAAGACTGCAGACCATTATGATCAATTCATCTATAAATTATACGATGACATTTGATATGATTATATACTGTACTTTGTTCATTAATTATATATGTATGTAAATGTAAAATAGAAGTAGGCCTTTAACAGGCCAGAGCTGGGCTGGACCAACAGGCTTTGGCATAGAAGCTTAAGCATGTCCCTTATATTAAATGGACTTAATAGCTACTGCTCCTAGTCCATGAACCTATAAACCTGTCCGAGCCTGGATCCATGTAGGTGGGGCATAGAGGCCCAAGAAGCCAGCTCATCTGTTTCTAGCTCGACAAATACCAAACCTACACCCACAATAGAGGGGAAAGAAAAGGAGAACAAACAGTCCTGACTTCTGAATATTCTTCCAGCTGGGGGATAATTTGTGAATGATCCATCCACAGCTGAGCCCAGAAAAACAAATCTCCGGACCCTAAAGGCTCACTAAAACAGGTGAAAGGAATCCAATCAAACTATGCACCTTCACAATCAAAGCATTTTTTGTATTTCTACCATAAAGAGAAGGTCAAAAGTCAACACTCAACATTCAGAAAGACCTGGCCCGTCTAATGAATAGGCTCTAAGGAGCAGCTACGTATTGGAAAGATTTGAATTTGCATACAAGGTGTGCAGTAGGCTAGCATTTAGCAATCAGACTACAGACATGCTGAGTGTGTTGGAATATGTCTGCACTTGTGTATCAGTAAATATGTGTGAGAGAGGGGGAGAGAGAGAGATTCACCAGATACCATCAATATGTCAATTATTAGTGAATTGCCTTAACGTGTTACATTTTAAACTGAGTTATTATATAATACCATAAAATGTAGAGGAAAAGGAGGTGCAAAAGTGATGCAATCCAATATCAGGCCAAGCCACTCCAGGCCCAGAATTGGGCCCAAATCTGACCAGAAGGCGAGCCAGGCCTTTTTTTCAGGGCTGGAGATAAATCCAGAGCTGGCCCAATAGATAACAAGGGGGCGTCGATCAGCAAGTTTCCCCATTGTTTCTTTTTATTTAGTATATCATTAGGATTCTTAAGAGTCTTAAAACTCTATTTTCTAGGGATTTTAGTAGGGAAGTTATCTTATTCGTAAAGGGTGGGAATGGGATTTAATTTGTTAAAGAAACTACAGGCTATAAATTCAAGGAGAAGAGACATTCGACCCCAACTAGTAATTGTTTTATTTGATTCATTAAATAATCTATGGGTTTTCATAATTCATATACTATTGCTGCATTCTTCTGGCTTGTTGGTTCTTCTTTGGTGTACCCAATCTCCATATGGTTGGTGGAATTTTGTGAGGACATCATTCAGATCATGTAATAACAGTCCTAGTTCTGCTCCTTTGGTTACTGAATTTTGTGCAAACAACATAGGCGGCCCCAGTTTTCCTCAGTTGCATTCTTTTTGAGCGAGTAGGATTGCATAAAAAACACTTTCATTTAATAATATATATCAGATAGGTTTTAACATACCTTGACAATATAGGCAGGAGTCCCCGGCTTTGGAACATCAGCTGTCACATGCCCACGTCTGCGAGACAACACAGTATAGATGGCAGATACACAGTCTATTGGGGTTTGAATCTGCAATGGAGAGTGCAATGTCGGAATAAAACACATAAGAAGAGTTGTGCCCAGCTAGAATATATCATTTATCCAAGACTTCATGCTTTAAAACATGTTCCAGCACTTGTTGGTAGGCACTACTACTGTTTATAACTATTTGTTCTTCCAAGAAAGAATTATAGCCAGTGATTGCAGAATTATAGCCAGTGATTGCATCAGAATGCATAGGGTGTCCTGATTCAAGGGCACATGGTATGGTAACAAAGATTAAAGACCATTTACATAATGGTACTCAGACTCCCCATGGATGATGATGGCTGTCATCTTTCATTCTGGCTCATCAAACCAATGGTCTAGATCACCAAATCATGGGTCCCATGAGGACAGAATATAGCATTAGAATACACAGTTTACATCCGATGCATAAGGACCCTAAATTACTTCATCATCTGGTGTGGGAACATGGAAATTACCTCTACATAGTATACAGGTTCCATAAGCCTAGGTGTGGCCATGAGGAAAGCTGAGTAGACCACCCGTCGAGCTGTTGGAATAATCTGACCACCGCCCCGATGCAAAGGTTCACCTGCAATGGTAGCATCAAGAATCTTGAACTTCACATTTCTAATAGGCTCATCACAAAGGGGTCCTTCTCGTGCACCCCATTGAAACCTGCGCAAGAAAAAAAGAAAACAGAATTTAGTGAATTTACACTTCCAATAACTAGAAACTTCTAATAAGAGCCCGTAGCACAGCTGGAAGGTGCACACAGTGGCAACCACAAATATGCAGCTTATAGTCATGTTTCCAAAAGTATGAATAGAAAGTCGAAACTTCCAGCCAAAATAAGTAGGTATCTTACAATGCCCAATAAAGGGAAGACATTTTCTGATTGACCACAAAAGGCACAAGCGGGCCCACCTTCTAGTAATCTTAGCCCTTCATTTAGTGGTCCCCCATCTTGGGAAAAACTGTGCCCAAATGTTTCTTCTATTAATCTATCTGATTGGTCGCAGGCACATACAAGGACCCATATTCAACAGTTAATGTTGGATCCTCCTACCGGAAGATTTTGGAGTATCTCCTATTCATTGTAGAGCACTAGAGCCCATCAATTGACAATTAGGAGTACAAAAAGGTGTGCCCCATGCAAACAGTTCACAGGGAAAGAAGATTGTTTAATCAGACAGGTATTTTTCCGCTAATGAATTTAGTTAATTTGCTTACCCCTGGACAATAGAATCCTTCACCGCATTCAGCAAGTTCTTGTCAACTTCACTGGGAAGAGTATCATCCAACAGTATGTTTGGTCCCTGAATAAGATATCAAAACCAAGAACTTTAGCCAGGCAAAAATAAATCTTCATGGTCATTTACATAGCTGATTAAGTTTCTCTATGCCCAATTAAATGATCAACAATTTTATCCCCATCAGCTACTACGCTCTAATGCCCGGATACTTCAAAATGGGCAACATATTTTGTCATACATATCTGAAACTCTACTTTTTTTCCCTGCCATATCCATGGTGTGTCCCTGCCATATCCATGGTGTGTCCCTGTCATATCCATGCTTATCTGGGAATCATACTTAATAGGATGCACGACTGAAGCTTTTTTGTGACAAGATCACATAGACGGTGTGCCCATCGTGCAAATTCCTTGAGTGACATTTTTTTCATTGCATTTAATATTTTATGATCAGGTTACATCAACTTTATATCATGCTCATGAAAACTGATATTAAAGGAGAGTAATGAACAGCTCACCGATCCAACCATGAACCATCTCACAAGAGGGCCACGTAGATCTATTCAACCATATCACAAGCTTTGATACATAGAGCCATATTTATTCATTCCCAATAGATTGAATATATATATATATATATATATACATACACACACATGTGGCACGTACTTTGGAGAAGTGTTGGACTCAAAAGATAATGAGCGTATTTATAAATAAATAAAAAAGTCAGTTTTCAAGAAAGCTCAAAGGGACTTAATCTGCCTTTTTGTTGGATTACATTCAGAAGATCAGTTGAGGGTTGACATCAGGAATGTCTGTTACAGAAGCAATGTTTCCTATTAATTCATTAACAATTAGAAATGAAAGAGGAAAATTTTACATGTGGATTTTATAGATTTGATGAAAGTTAATCATATGGTACCAATTGGTGGGAACTAAAGAAAAAGGACATCCCCAATGATTATATAAAAAATTACAAGACGTTATGCAGCCATGGGTGGTGTACACTCTACACTCAAATGTAAGCCAGCACCATTATATTTATTGATATATATATATATATATATATATAAAATATGTGTGTGTGTGTTAATATAACATATGTTATATTATATTATTTTATAAACTCACTTGGGCATGAGCATTTGCTTAAGGAGTATGGACCTTACACAGCTTGGACGAATTACTAATTGGGTCTAAAACGAGGGTCCATAACCAGATCTTTTGGGACATGACCTTTGAGTAACCAAGTAACGAAGGTCCATTGCCATCCCTATATGAGGGGTAGTCACGAGCATTAGAGCATGAGAACTGTATGGGTGAAATTTGAGTTCACTGATGGAGAAGAATTGCACTAGAGGTCCACTTCAAGCACCTAATTACTCTCCTTGGTTATGAACAACATAGCAAATCTCAAATATGAAGATTATGAACATAATAAATATCGAAGATGAAGGTTTAAAGTGTATGCTGTTAACAGATAAGATTTTATTTATTTATTTATTGAATGGTAAAGTTTGCAGATAAGATTATACTCATTAGCCAAGCAAGAAAGCAAGTAAATGAGAAGCTAGAACTTTAGAGAAAGGTATTCAAGTCAAATGGTTTGAAAATTAGCAAATAAAAAAAGTGCAAGTTTTGGGTGTAAGAGTAAAGAAATAGGAACTATTTGGAATTGAAAATAATCAGCACATAGTTGGCTTGGCATAGTGAAGGCAAGTCAGTGAAATGCTATGTGATCATCGAGTGCCACATCAATTAAAGGGCCATGATCTATGATGCATGGATACTTCGAAATGGGCAACTTATCGTGTCAAATCGTATCCGATACTTATCTTTTTATGTGTAAAATCCGTGTCCTTGCCATGTCTATAGTATATCCTATCCGTATCCATGTAGTATCTGGGCATCATGGGCCATGATTATAAGACACCAATTAGACTTGCTCTCTATTGTATGGATTAGAATGTTGGGGAACAAAGAAACTACAAGCAAAAGTACATGAGGCTGAGATGCATATTTTGTGATACATGTGTGGAGCTAAAATGTAGAAAAGGAATACGTACACAAGAGAGAACATACGGGCAACTTCAACAAAAGAAAAGATCAAAGGAAGAAAAAAAAAAGGTTTAAGATATAGGAAGCCAGAATTAGCTCCTGTAAATCATGTTGAGTTGCAAATTCAAGGAACTAAAAAATGTAGACACCAATTACATCCATAGATGTTGGGTAGCAAATGGGTCGGGTTAGGGACAAAACCATGTTGGAACCGGATCCGGACCTGTTTATTGAAGGATGAATCTGGAACCGGTTCCATCACGGAACATGTCACATGGTTTCAGAGCCCGTTCCACCAAAAGGATGCAGGGATACGGTTCCGGACCCAGTTCAGATTTGCATTTGGGAATGGGGAAGAAAAAGGAGAGGCAAGCTAGGGTTTATCTTTTTACAAATCCCACATAAATTTCAAAACCATGGTGAAAAGAGAAAAATGAACAAATTGACAGAAGAAAAATAAATTGAATGCAAGGCTTCACCTCCCTAAAATAGTCATGCAAACAACAACCTTATTTATTAGCTCTCTTTCTGTGACTCCTGAGCACTATTATTGCAACGTGAGGTGACCCACTTGCGATTGGGTGAGGCAGGCAGCAACGCCGTGATGTCATAGTGATAATAGCTGGTTTAGAGGAAGAAGATGGAGATGGGGATGATAATGATGAAGGAAAGAAGAAGATGGAAGATGGAGTTTGGTTCGATTGGTGTTTGGATAGAGAGCAGGGCTTTCCAAAATCACCGGAGAGAGAAGTAGCCCCTGGAGACAAAAAGTGAAAAATGAATAGTGGAGAACGGGATTGGTTTTGGGCAAGAAACCCTAGACCTTGGCCAAATGAGGAAATTTTCCTTTGGCTTTAGTGATAAGACTCTTGCCATCCTACAATAGAACTTGCAAAAGTATTGGATCCTAACCTGGAACCAGGCCCGATTTGTCACTGGTCTGAGAACAGGTTCCGGATCTGGACCTAATTAATTATTGGAACAGAAATTTGGTTCCAAGAACAGATTTCTTGAAATCAAAACCACCAGGTAGTTGGAGAATCGGGGACCCATTTGCAACCCTAGATAGATGTAATGATAACATGATAAACTATGGAGTTTCAGAGAGCATTGCTTCAAATAAGTCGCGTGGAAAAGCATAACTCACAAAGGCAAGGCTAAATAGCTCGGTTAAGGCTGCAATTTTAGTGAGCTCATCAATCGCATGAACCTCAAACAGTTAAACCTTCTATCTTGGTCACTAAGTAGCCTTGATGGGTACTCTTTCACTCATGCATATACACGAGCATGCACAGAATGTGCTGTGTGCGTGCATGTGTGAGGGAGGGAGGGAGAGGTCACTTTCATGTACCAAAGTTAGATAAGAAATGCGTCTCAGCTTGTTCATTTTTTAGGAACACACAAGTCGGCCCTAGATCGATTGGATTACTAAACTATGATGACACTTCACCAATGAGTTATGGAGGGGACATGACCTATTTCTTTTCCCCTGAACTTCTTTAGCCCCATGCATTCAAGTCTTACACCAACAAAGAAATCTGTGTACATAAAGAAAACAATACGCTTCTCTAAAACAGTGAGAAAACATTTGTATTATTTTTTCCAAAACTGGCAACTTGCATAAGAATAGAATTGGGAAGATGACATTTAAAGACAGGGCAAAACGCAGAGACGATAATAACTTCTAAGCTAAACTGACTTGAGCCTTCCAACTCGGCAAATAACAGAAAATCAAAATTTACCTGCTTATCAGGTCCAAATGCCCATATGGACCGTGCTGCAAGCAAGTCCCAGTCATAGTTGGTTACAAAGAAGTCACCAAGTTTCTTTTTAGGCCAATCAATGCTCACGACACCATTTTCAATATCTTCTGCCAGACCCTTCTCCAAAGGCTCTGCTATCTGATGCACATCAACCATTAAATCAAAGTTATAATCCATGAACAGAGTTACGCCAACTACTAGGACAACAAATGAAACACTCGAAAAGAGATTACCATAGTTATTTTATTTTTCTTGTTGGGTGTTTCTGCAAAGCATTTCATCGATGAGGACTCCACAACAGTTTCACAAAAAGTAACCACTGGATCCGCCACCTAGAGTAACACCATGAAGGGGTGAAAATTTGACAAGAAAGTGAAAAACTATTCTATAAACATGAGCTTCCTAACTGCTAAGCATACTTTGACTTATCTAGCAACCTATAGTTAAAACTCAAGTCAAATGAAGATCAAAGATGCCTATGAAAGACAACAGGTTTGATGTCCCAGCCAAAGATAGCCCCATAAGCCCAACCCTCATCTGGCAGACCACACAAGTTGCTGAATGCAAACTGTGGGTCATTTTCTTTTAACAGTTATAGTAGTTGTACATCTGATCTACTATGTAACGGAACCACATGTGCATGGAATACGGACTGTTGTGTGTGTGTGTGTGTGTCTTTTCCACAGTACAACGTTTTATACATGTGTCACACCTGATCTGTGGAGCAACCTGATTCTGGGGATAGAATATAGAAGGCGTGCCCAAGTAATTAAAAGCTTGGACCTCGCTGAAGTAGCACATTTTGGCACATGTAGCTTCACTAGAAGGTGTGCAAATGGATAGAAAACGAAGGATCATTCCATGAATCAAGTAAGCTTGAAATTACAAATTTTAAATTGTTATGAAAATATAGATACCATATCCTAATTCAAGGTGTTTCACAACTATCAAGAATACATGAAGTAAAAGAGGTTACCTTGACTTCCACTTCAGAATACAGCTCCCTAAGGTCCTTCATAATGGAATCCAAATATATCTCCCCCGTCCCTAAAATTGTATGTTCCCCTGACTCTTCGACTTTAGTAATGGCCAAAGGATAGCTCTTGCTAATCTTTCTAAGACCTTCCACCATTTTAGGTAACTCACTTGGATTCAGGGGTTCAGTTGCTGTCTTGACAACAGGCAGAGTATTGAAACGAAGAGGCCGAAAAATGTAAACCTCTTCATCTAAATCCACAGGACAAAGTGTTGCAGTCTTCATAATGGAAGCATCCACACCTTCAATAAGAACCCAAGAACCAGCTGGCGCCTTGCTGATGGGAATGCGGTAGCGAGCTTGATAAACCCACAACTTCGTCACTTCCTTGACAGTCATGTCTTCTTCATCATCCGGTGAATAGCCTTCTCCCAAAACACGTAAGGTCTGGCCAGTCTGGATGGTTCCGCTATATACTCTACCAAAAGCATCAAAGACACTGCAATCAGATTTAGGGTATAGTTTGGTCACATTAACCATGAGAGGACCGGTAGGATCACAGTCTTTCATAGCCTCAGCAATCCACGAATCTTGGGGCCCTGTGTAACTGTGCTCTACCTTCTTACTGGCTGCAACCTTAGCAGAAGGAATATGCTCAACCAGCATATCAGTGAAGCCAGTAGCAGACCCGAAAACCGAGCTGCAAGCCAACCTTAGTAGAGGTCTAACATTCAGCCTATATGCTGCATTGCTGAGCGTAACGCCAAGTTCTGCAAGAGTGGCCTCTACACTCTTTTTGTGTTCTCCAATAACCTGACTATATATTTTATACAAGGGTTCAAGAACAAACTGCACAAATGATCTTTCACCTCCACTCACTGGGGGCTTCTTCCTGAAAACCCTTTCATCTGGGTGATAATACATGTCACCCCAGAGACGTTTTGCAAATTTTGCGGCATCAAAGGGGATGCCATGAAGTTTAACATACAGTTTTGCAAAAGATTGCAGGGTGAAGGACCAACCAGCAGTGGCACTGGCAAAGCATACATTTCCAGCTGCTGGATCAACTGTTGGGACACCACCTGCTGTAGTAGAGAATGAAGAGATTAGGTCATTGATAACCTCAAGTGTATTCCTTAACTTGTGGTACGCATCAGTGGGCGGCAGTTTAAGCTCCGTTATCAATCTGTCAACCTTGAAAATTAAACAGAAAACGTTCAGACATATATGGCGACGAACCACTTTAAAATGAAGTAACAGATAAATAGGGGGAAAGGATTTGGTGTTATCAAGTGTATCTCAGTTACATTTGATATGGTAAAGGAATATGATACTAGATTTTTGGAAAAAGAAAATAAGACCGTCTTTTACCAAAAAAAATAATAATAAGACTGTCATTTCTGTCATTACTCATTACCTGCCTATTTAAAATGAAGTAATAGATAAATAGGGGGAAAGGATTTGGTGTTATCAAGTGTATCTATGTTACATTTGATATGGTAAAGGAATATAATACTATATTTTGGAAAAAGAAAATAAGAATGTCTTTTACCAAAAAATAAATAAATAAATAAGACTGTCATTTCTGTCATTACTCATTACCTGCCAGCTCAACAAAAGTTGCTACTTCTGCTCCTAAATTCTTATTTCTTAAGGCATTAGCAACTACTTTCATTTTGATGTCAAGTAATGAAGGGTGCTGCAGCCTGCAGAAATTTGCCTCCCCTCTATGATGCCCACATACAGAAGCGGGTACAGACATGGGTACAGGGATCAGGGATAGGACTTGGCACTTTTGGAAATCTAGGAAATAGATAGGATACGGCTTTCATAATTTTTTTTTAGATCACTTTTGAATTATGAAATTATCATTGTTTAAATTCCTTTCTAACATTTTCACGTTTAGAAGAAAATTAAAACAAGTATATAAAATAATAGGCTTTGTAAGTAGGGTATTCTAAAATTGTACCCTAGAAGTATTGGTGCAGTATCGGGATACGAGTGTCATATTGGTCCGACACGGATACGGTAGGCTTGTACATGTATCTAGGTACCATAGCTTTTAATCTTCGATAGTGGTACCATAATAAGCCTAGAGCCCTTTTGCTCGCACAGAATTAAACTCCTAGGAGTCCATGGCAAAACAGGGTCCGATTAAGGATTCTTAAAGAGGTGAGGGGTGAAGGATATAAGCTGGAGATTTAGATAGGACCCTCACTTCCCCAATATTTGATATACTAGGACGATGCCTGAGTATTCATTTTCCATCTCTCCTTAATTCATTTTCCATTAAAATACTGGATCTTAACCTTTGTTTCTTCAGTTTTTGCCACTTTTGGGAATACATTTCCTAGAATTCCTCAAAATTCAATTCCATACAAACAAATGGGCCCATGGTGTTGGTCATTGCACACTTGAAATCCAGAATTCATCTGCCGAGCACAACCATGGAAAGTCTGTACCATGGTTAAACTGAAAACTCGTTTCATTTCCCAACTAGCAACATCTTCCACTACAGTTTTCCCGCAGTTGTATCACATTTCTACTATCCAAATATGTTGCAAAATGAGGAAATTTAATGTGAGCATTTGCAATGACACATGCACCTATTCTCAGTCTGGCAACAATAAGCTCTGCACCAAAAAATTAAGCCCAAAAAAGGGCATCGATTGTATAAACCCAAAGGACTTATGATTATATCTATTGAATATCAAACACTGGTTTGACAATTTCATGACCACCCATTTGTATGCACAAAAATCTTTCAGACCATGGTTGGGAACCTGGGATCATCCAATAGGTAAAATTCTAGTGATATGAACCATCAACATAAGGTAAAGAGTTGGAAAAAAATACAAAAAAACAAAAGTCTCACACATCAGCAGCACAAATATAAAATTAGTTGACAGTGAGCAGGAGTAGAAGCAGGAGAGAGTTGGACAGCAACAAGGATAAACACCAAGGAAACAAGAGTAAGATTCAGAAGTGGGAGCAGAGGAAGGTGACAGCTAATGTAGAAGGTGCTTGTAACTAAGGGTAGAAATATGGAGTGCTTGACAACTAACACAATTCTCTTCCACGAAAAAGGAAAAAGAATAGCTAAGGATTTTCCAGTAGGTTTTATTAACTTGATATTTGAGAGATAGAGAGAGAGAGAGAGAGAGAGAGAGAGAGAGATTGAAGAGGTACCTTATTGATGACCACAACAATGGGTAGGCGTTCCTGGATCGCATGGCGGATGGCTCTCTCAGTGTTAACCTGCTCACACAAGCATTAGCAGAAGAATCATATGAGCACAGTCAACAAAGTCAACAAGAAGTCACTGCAAACAAATGTAAACAGAATTACACAATAATCATTCCGAATGAAAATATAAACAGATAAACACAACAAATGATATGCATAAATGAATGAATAAATTGAAAAAAAAAAAAAAAAAAAAAAAGATGTCGACCTTTCTTCAGCTCTGTCATCAATGATCCTATCCTGGTATATGTGGCACGATGATTCTACCCTGGTATATGTGGCACACTTGTACTCGGATCCACACATCCATCCTATCCTGAAGCACAATTCCCCGTCTATTATGTTACAGCGTGGCACCCATCCTTGAAGACCAAGTTTCAAAATGCAGTGTTTAATCACCACCGTCTTGTCTTGAAGAACCCCTCTTCCTTACAAAATATATACATCGCATGCCCTGACTTTACTATTTGCCAACGGTCATTCCTTTTTCAAATACAAGCATGATACCTACAAACTCCATTGGCTACAGTAAAAGACCCAGATTCAAGGGGAGGTCCCATCATTTCAGGGAATTTACCATCACCATTTAATGAATCTCTGGAAAACAATTTTTTTTATGACTAATCTCTGGAAAACTATTGATTAGTTCGCAGCAAATCATCTTTTCTATTAGAATTATGTCTGTTTGATTTTCTTAAAAATGATTAACAGAAATACTTAATGCTAAACGATTACCTGGATATCTATTCCACATGGACATGCATGCGCACTCTAAGAGAGAGAGAGAGAGAGAGAGAGAGAGAGAGAGAGAGAGAGAGTCGCTTGTAAGTAATGGATGGACAAACAAATCTTTTAGGCTAATGGAAATCTTCAAAAGCTTGGAAGTTAATCTTCATCATTACTGTGGTGCATATTATGCATTTTAACGTATTGAGATTGTTTTCATTTGGAGAGAGAGTATCCAGATTATAATCATAAAGTCAAAATTGGATGGGCCATTAGCAGACGCCACTTCCCTCGTATATGCTATAGTTTCATTAGTTATTATTCTTTATTAGTGAGTGCAGTTTAGTGGCATTGGATGCCTTTTAAGTTGTTTCAGAGTCCGGACAAATTGAAATTTTTTCACAATGTTTTGGAGATAGTTTTGGTATCCATGGTGGTACTACAAACCCAAATTATGAAGAGTTATGGCCATTAGAAATTGACATGTATTCTTGGGATGACAGTCAAATTCCTTTTCCAGTCCTCGTCGATTGTGCAATTGTCCACTGGATTCTTTGATTGGCCCAATGAATTCCATCTCTAACGCTATTTTTGGAATGGTAACTCCATCTTTAACCCTTTGGAGACAAGAGCCCATGGCAAGCTGGTAGGTGCTTGATATTTCAATATTGAGGTTGTGTGTTCAAACCATGTTGCCCAAAAGAAAAAAAGGGAAAAAAAAAAACACAGAACCCTTTAACCCTTGGATTATTTTTTAATTTACTAGGCCAATTTATATGACCATGGTTGACCATGATACCTATCTACCTTCTGTGACCTATCAAATTCATGACATACAGCCTTATTTCTTTTGCTTATGGGTTGTGATATCAGTCTTCATGTTTGAGCCTGAAACACTATCTTGACTTGCCTTTGACCACCTTAAATTGATGCTTTTGTGCTATCAATCATTGTGTTTGAGGCTTTGAGCCCAAAAAACTATTTTCTAAGAGCCTTTGACCACCTGTGACTGATTTGATACTCTGCAGAGCCTGTTAGTTGTATTTGCATCAGCATCCTTTATTCACCGATTTGAGTCTGAAGCTTTACAATTGTCCCAAAGAAGTTTGAGAATGCTCCATCTCTCCAAGGCAGGGAGCCCAGAGCACATTAAGGTTCATGTTGTTGTGGGTTCAAGTCATATTACTAATCTAAAGACTCCAAAATGGGATGCCTATAAATTTTAACCTTTTTTTTTTTTTACTTTTTTCTGCTGAAGAAGGTATCCCCATGGTCAGTTGGTTAACTGGATCCAGGCTTGCAAATCTGTTAAAGTGGGTAGGAAATCAGTCCTTAAATATGGTTAGTCAACCAATTGTTAGAAATTGGATGTAGTGTGTAGGTAAGCCATGAAAGGACTTGGGCGAAGGCTTCTTATTCAAGGCAATAATCTTTTTTTTTAACTACATTGGTTGATGAGTTTCTATTAATCTTTTTTTTTTTTACAGTGTGATAAGTTTCCGTCTCACAGAATAAAGTATTTAGTCTATAGAAATCTGTTCTTAGTGTTAAAGATGACTTTGACTGTCAGGTACAGAATTAGACCTGGCTTGCAAGTTAATTGTTGGATCAATGAGTGGTGTGGATTGATGGATTGAGGTCACAGTTGTGACCTGTAAAAGTGCTTTTTAGTTATATGCAATCTAGTGATCCATAATGGGCCCTTCCTATTGTACAAAGACAAACTATCTTCAAATAGCATTAAGCAAAAAGGCATCCCTTATCCCATGAATACATTGGTAGAGTGGAGATGCATTTGGATTTACCTACATTGCAAGACAATTGAATTGATTCGTGGAAGAGATGACTATCCAGACAATACTGCTAAGTAATTAGAATATGTATCAGGTAGAAACAGGGAGCTAATCATGGGGAATACCTTATCCTACCTGAAAACATTATGAGCAGTGATTGGCATGTTACTTTAGGGTCTGTTTCTTTCTGGAAAAAATTCGGAATTTTCCAAATGCTGTCCCCCACTGGAATTCCAAAATCCTCCTGGTCCTGCCAGCACTCTAAAAAGCTAAAGGGGTTGGAATTCTCAGAATTCCAAAGGACATTTGTGGCTTTTCAGGTGGGTTGGAATTCTGAGAATTTCCAAAGAAACATAGCATTTTGAAATTCCCAGGAGACAGCCATCAAATCACGCAAGAAATTCCGGATAGTGGGAATTCTCGTCAGAAATGCCCATAAAGAAACAGGTCCTTAAAGTTCAAGAGCAAGAAAGGTAAAGCATGCATGTAATTCTTTTTTGTTTCCATGCCATCCCAAACATGGATTCGTAAGGATAGTCTCCATCAAGACAAAGTACTAGAAAATATATGTACAGCCAAATATATTATATATTAAAACTTTGGAACTCTGATTACCTTAAAAGGAAATCATAGACCAGCTTAAGATGTTCAAAGTTCAAGCAGTGAACACTAATCAATGACCTTGATCCACAAATATGAAAAGTTCTAGTTCTTGACAAAAGCACATGCAAACAAGAAACCACTTACCATCACTCCTTCAGCAGCATCTACAATCAACACAGCACCATCAGCAAGCCTAAGAGCAGCAGTCATCTCATCAGAGAAATTGACATGGCCAGGAGTGTCCATGACATTACAAAGATATGATTTGGAATTGCTATCTTCGAGAACAAGAGACATAGGTACCGCTTTGATCGAGATCCGCCGCTCTTGTTCATCAATTCTTGTATCTGTATACCTCATGTGCTTCTCGCTATTTGAATCAAAGGTGGAGATGTGGTGGGTCTGCTCGACCAGCATGTCCATGAACACAGTCTTACCATGCTGGAGATGCCCAATTAAGGCAACATTGCGAACAAGAGAAGGGTTTGACATGAGACCAAGAAGGAATTGGGTCGAGACATATGTTGATGAATCCTTCACACCGAGCTCAAACTTGATGTTTCGAACAGGCTTTATGATTGGTTGTTCAAGGGTAAGTTCATCTTCATCCATGACAAGGGTTTCAACATCTTCACCATAGACCTCTTCAGCAGTTGGATAGTATTTCTTGTCTTCAGCAAGAACAATCTGATTATCCATGTCAACGTCATTGGCAGCAGTTAACCATCCATTAGAAGCAGCGGCAGCGGCATCCTCATCGCCAGAGGCCACAGCCTCTTCGGTGGGTTTGTCAGCAATGTCTTCGTCGTCCTCATCTTCACGATCAGAATCATGATCCGAATCAATATCCGGACCAATGTAATTTCCAAACTCATCATAGAGACTGTCATCCATGTTGGTATTTGTCTGAGCCTACAAAAGTGGGTTCTATTATATAAGTGAAAACTGATAAAACAAATGTCACATTATGTGAGAAAATACATGTGATCAAAAGAACATTAGCATTTCACACTTCCACTGGAAATCCACGACCAAAGAAGGGTAAATTATTCTAAGAAACCATAATCTATAAAGAAATAATCAGTTTCTTTAATAGAATGCTCATATAGAACCAGATGACTAAGCAATTGTACAGTATAAAAATAGCAATCCAAAGCGAAAATACAATTCACTACTATCATATTCATTAATTATGACCTTAAGCTGATTGGAAGATGAATGGGCATGGGCCTTAATAAGCCCTACTCTACTTTAAATTGGAAATGGTGGATCTCACTGCCAAGTCATGATCTGGCAATTGCCTGGAGTTTAGTACGCAATTCATCTCCAACTCCAAAAGGCATACATGGATATAACATAAATCTTAATGCCTAAGACAGGAACCCAGACCTGGATTAGATGCATGTCAGAGGCTCAAGACTTTAAGGCCAGTTTGTTTGCATTAAAATATGTAGGAATTGAATACATAGGATTCATACTACCTTGAGTAGTTAAAAATAAAGATCAAAAGTGAATTTTCAAAAAAGGAGAATCACATAACATTTCCTAGAAGGAAATGGAATCAAAAGAAGATGGGAAATGAACAACTAGCGTGAGGGCTGGTTTTATTGGTTTTCCATCTTCTTTTGATTATACTTGGTCATTGGATGCTCATTTTTGAAAACTCACATTTGGTCTTCATTTTTACCACTTATGGTATGAATAATTCTATGTATTAAATTCCTATGCATTATAGTGCAAACAAACAGGCCCTTAACAATAGTGAAGTATGAATGAGCAACTTCCCTCGCATGTATGCCATGAATGAACAGCTAGAATCTAAGCAAAACTAGACCTTCAATTTTTCCACTGAAATTCGCATTTCAGAAAAAATAACTGCTACGCATACTAGATTTAAAACCCAAAAACGGACATTATCCAAAGCTGGGTCATTATGAGAGAGGCGCAATCAACGCATAGATTTGATTTGGCATGTGGGGGAAATGCGGAGGAGAATTGCAAAGTAGAGGTAGAGGGCATTTAGGATAGGAGTCAAAATCGCACATGCAAACAGAAATCTCCCTAAAGAAGAAGAAGAAGAAGAAGAAAGAGGAGCAAAAAGTAGTACCTGGCTTCTTGTTTTCTTCTTCTCCTTGTGCTGCTTGTTTTCTCTAAAACCCTAGAGAGAGTGTTCTGTTGCCGCTTGGTAGGCGGTGAAATGGCCGTTGAATATTATTAGATAGGGTTTAGGCCACGGCGGGGAGAGGAAACTAGAAAAACACCCGAGCATTCTACTAAGGCCCACTCAAAGTGGGACCCACTGTGTGGCTAAAAGCGGTTTGGGAATCCAGATCTATCGAGCCCGGCCGCGCAGCCCAGCACGGCGGTCAATGTGCCGCGGCACGTCATGTCCCGCAGGAACTGGCCACGCTGGGCCTGATGGCCAGGCCCGTTGGCAGAGATAAGGCATGGCCCGGTTCAAGCATGATCCACAATACGGCACAACAAGGCAGAGAGTGTATTTTGACCGTTTTACTCCTCAAACACATTTTCACACCATTTTCATATGAAATTTACATACCCGATGCGTAAATTTAGTGCAACCAAACGTGATGGTGCGTAACAGTTACGCATGTAGATTATTTACATATGTAAAATGGTGCAAACAAACAATAGGGCGTGTTTGGATTGAAGTGAAAGTAAGGTGCAGTGAAGTTGCTCGTACCCCAACGTTATAAATTACTACCCTACCTTGTTTGGAGGTCAATATATGCAGGTAATCCAAGGCAGCTACCTCTGTCCAATTGTTGGATGGGTGAAGTAAAAGTTGTACAGTGATTTAGCACAAAGACCGAGTCATGCATTAAGGGGTTGTTTGGCATTTACGTATGGGATGCGTAAATGCAAATTATATATGTAAACGTTAAATATGTAAATGTCGAGTATGTAAGCATTACACATGTGTTTTTGTTTAATTTGTTTGGCAATTACCACCATTTCCACATGATTTACGCATGCGAATCATTTTACCATGTTCATTTCAAAAACATATGTAAATGCATGCAAAATATTTTTGGTGTTTATATTTAAAATTTGAAACAACTAAAAAGCTACCACTCTTGACCTACAAAATATCACTCATCAATTATTTTAAGCATATAATATGTTGCTAATCAGACACCATGTACTACTTGCTATAAATTTATTTGGACTATGTAAAAAACTTCCTATTGGGGTTTAATTTTATATGTGAAAGTGTTAGAAGGAGAGATTTATAAATCTTTCATTGTGCTTGTTTGCTGATTTTGGATTCAGGAGTATGCAGTCAGCCCTAGGTGTTGACTCCTATGTTTGTTCATTTCACAAATCCATGGATACCATTTAACTCTGAATTCCATTATCCTTAGGTGATATATAATGAACATTTTATTGACATGAGCATATTCCTTTTTCCTCATCAGTTTTGCATCTAACCCAACCTAATGACTTCATTTTCTCAAATTGATACAATAATTTTCCACCGAGGTGTCATCTACCGTTTGTTGTCCATGAACACAATCTCCTTGAAGAGGTCATCCTGTATGCTTCATCATCACTTTTGTTCTAGTAAGAGCATCATTAAATCTGATTCTGGTGACAAAAATCGTGAGTGGATGGAGCATCATTACATTTGGTATTGGGTTTAAATAATTTTCAGAGTGTTGCATCCAAATCTCTATCTAGTGGAAAACTCTCAGTGTCCGATGACTTGGGTGTAAGGGCTACATCTTTTGCCTCTGGCAGTTTGATGTCCATCTCAAGTGGGTCGTCTGGGTTGATGTATAGTAGCAAAAATTGGAAAAGGGGTTTTGGAGAGATACATGAGAGAGAGAGAGAGAGAGAGAGAGATTGGAAAAGGGGAAGAGACATGAGAGGGGAGAAAGAAAATGGAGATCGATAGATGGGGTGAGAGAGAGAGATAGACAGAGGCAACATCAGAAGTGACAGGGAGAGAGAGAGAGAGAGAGTATCAGCTGAAAGAGAGGCATACCTGGGAACTGGTAGGGTTTGGAGCGTCGGAGAGGAAGAGGAGACGTTCGTTTTGGAGATTTTCGGGTACTTGTGTTGGGAGAGAAAGTATGGATATTAAAATATGGGGCTTGCACATTTCGAACCCGGGATCACCTTTGATGGAATGACAAATCTCCCCAACGGGCGCCTTTTTGGTGTGGTTTTGTTACACATGCTTTCAGATGTGCTTCCTTTTACCATCTATGGAGGTGTGAAAAATTATGTCAAAAAATGGCCACATTTTCACACCATTTTCATATGAAATTTACATACCCGATGCATAAATTTAGTGCGACCAAACGTGATGGTGCGTAACAGTTACGCATGTAGATTATTTACATATGTAAAATGGTGCAAACAAACAATAGGGCGTGTTTGGATTGAAGTGAAAGTAAGGTGCAGTGAAGTTGCTCGTACCCCAACGTTATAAATTACTACCCTACCTTGTTTGGAGGTCAGTATATGCAGGTAATCCAAGGCAGCTACCTCTGTCCAACTGTTGGATGGGTGAAGTAAAAGTTGTACAGTGATTTAGCACAAAGACCGAGTCATGCATTAAAACCAATGCAGCTACCTCTTTCCAACAGTTGGATGGCTGCAGTAAAAGTTGTACATTGAGATAGCACAAAGACCGGGTCATGCAGTCCATCAATCCACCATAGCTGGTCATATCGAATCACATTCCACGAGAAATGAGGTACAGCTGGTGGTCTTGAGGAGAGCATGGGGTAAAAACAAAATATCTACAACTCCTATAATCGATCTCCTTTCCATGGTCTTCAACAAATAAATCAGCAGAAGGGCTTGGTTTGGCGTCAAAGAACATCTTCATCAACACTGTTTAATCTTCAAGAGATCGTATAGGTCGTATCTGCCTCCGTTTTCACAGACGATCTCAACGAAGATCTCGACAGGCCAACTCAGAGTTTATGCAGGTAGGTGAACAAGCCCTAATTTCTCTCCCCCCCACCCCCCCCCCCCCCCCCCCCCCCCCACCCTGTACCGCTGTGCATTCAATCCATCGTTTGTATCATCTACACCTCTATAAATTGGTTGTTTCTCGTTGGGATTTTTGAGTCCTGTGGCACAAGGGAGCTCCTCCAACGACTCAGATTGCAGAGGTACTTGTTTTTCTTTTTTTTTTAATATATGTTTAGTTCTTAAAAAATGAGAGTGTTTTGGTAAAGAGTTTCTTCTGTCCTTGATGTATTTCTGAATCGATGCTGTGAGGTTGTCCGGCCGTTCCTCATTGAGAAGTACAAAGCTTAAAATTTGGATGGGTGATTTTGTTGAGTTTATAGCCATACGGTTTTGGGAAATATGGTGATTTCTTACTCGTCTATACTATGAGGTGGCCATCACCCACTGATTTTTGTTGATTTTTAGGTGTAGTTGTGTTTTATCATTAAGAATATTATATGCTGATCCATCATCAAGCAATGGATATTGTTGGACTGTTCATTTAAAAGCTGAACTGTAAATCCCTCATGGGTTTCAGGAATACTTTGATGTAAGAATGGATTAGTATGTTCGTGTGTTTGCTCCTTGGTGGAATAAATTGTTGCTCAAGGCAATGACAACATTAAAATACTGCACAACGATATGCTGTCTACTGCATATTAAATAGTCGCATCCTAATCTCCTTTCTTTATTATGAAGTTTTCTGTGTTATGTTTTTTTGTCCATCCGTAATACAGTTGTTGCTCATTTTTCTTATCAATATGATACATCTTTTTATTTAGGATCTGTATACTCAGTAGTTTATTTATGTAAATATTATGCCTCAGATCCCCATAGATAGAGTGTACATCAATACTGCTTGTTTTTCGCATAGAAGGTATTATTCCTTGTTCTAATGATAGATATTCTTTGTCCGTGTATTAACTCCTTATTGATTAAAAGATTAATTTGTATGTTTTTTTAAAACTACATCCTGATTTGGATAGGCCTTGTTGCTGTTTTGTTTTCTGTATTATTCTACACTGCTGGAAATTGCTTTTATGATACTGTGGGTGAACCAATCCCTATTGTTGATGTCCTAATAGTGTGCTATATTCTCCACATTGATTAACAGTGTAATCAGTCAGTCTTGTAGCTTATCAAAATATTTTCTGTGTATAGATATACACTGCTGGAAATTATTTTTTAGCTGCTGTGGGTGAACCAATCCCTGCTGTTGATGCCCTAATATTATGCTATATTCCTCACATTGATTTACAGTATAATCAAACAGTCTTCTTGCAGTTTGGTTTTCTGTAATATTCTACACTGCTGGAAATTCTTTTTATGCTACTGTGGGTGAATGGATCCCTACTGTTGATGCCCTAATATTGTGCTATATTCCCCACATTGATTAACAGTTTAATCAGTCAGTCTTGTTGGTGTTTTATTTTCTGTATTATTCTACAGAACTGGAAATTTTTTTTATGCTACAGTGGGTGAACTAATCCCTACTGTTGATGCCCTAATATTGTGATATATTCCCCACATTGATTAACAGTGTAAGCAATCAAATAGTAAATGGATGATACGGATCGTGAATCGAATAGTAGTGTAGGAGAAAATGATACGGGCTTCAGTGGATCCGAGGCCGAGCAACATGCAATATTAGGGACTGTATGGGGAAGCGTAGCTGCTTGGAGGCAGCAAATGTTGCCGATTGCAACGCAGTACTGTTTGTCCAAAAAAATGGCCAAAAAAATTAATAGAGACGCTGCAAGGGCTGAATTTCTAGCAACCTTAACAAGTGAGCGGGACGTAGAATTATCAGCCAACTTAGAATGGATACCCAAACATTTCATTTGTTATGTCAGAACATGCGAGAGAGGGGCTTATTGAGGGACACTCGTGCGGTGTCTGTAAAGGAGATAGTGGCAGAGTTCTTGCATACTTTATCACACAGTGTGAGAAACAGAACAAATAGTGTCAGGTTCCATAGATCTGGAGAAACTATAAGTCGTCACTTTAAGGAGGTACTCTTTGCAATCAATAGTATTGCCACAAAAGTGCTAGTGCAATCTGGGGAGCACACACCAAGGGGCCCACATGGCTTTGAGGTAATGACATTTCTTAGCATTAACAATTAATAAATGGATTTTATGCTTTAACATAAAATAATTTAAACTCACAATTCAAATAGGAATGCGTAGGAGCTCTAGACGGAACACATATTCCCGTCCGTGTTCCATTGGAAATTCAAGGATCATTTCGAAATAGAAAGGGCTCTTTGTCCCAAAATGTGCTTGGTGCTTGTGGTTTTGATATGAATTTTCAGTATGTTCTACCCGGTTGGGAGGGTTCAGCAACAGATGCACGTGTTTTGCAGAGTGCGCTGATATGCGAGGAGAATTTGAAAGTGCCACAAGGTAAAGTCCCGCTTTCATTTATTCCGTCCAATGCATTGTGTTAAGTAATCATTTTACAGATTTAATTTGACACTCATTTACTGGTTTCATTAAGTAGGTAGGTATTATTTAGTAGATGCTGGTTACGCAAATGCCCCAGGTTTTTTGGCACCATACAGAGGGGTGAGATATCATCTGAGTGAATTCAAGGGTAGAGATCCTCAGAATGAAAAGGAACTTTTTAATAAACGACACTCACAGGCTCGCAATGTCATAGAGAGGACCTTTGGTATTTTAAAGAATCGGTTTGCAATTTTGAAGACGGCAACACAATATGACTATAAAGATCAAGTCTCCATTGTGAGCGCCTGTTGTGTGCTTCACAACTTCATACGGATGCATGGGAGCCTTGATCTATCGGCTGATGAGGATAATTTATTCGCTGCGGATGGAGATGATGTAGTCGTGGCTCAATCATGTGATGAGGAAGTTGTGGGGGCTGGAGAAGATTCTCACAGGAATGTGCAGGCTCTCATGTTTTACTCCCAAAGGGAGAGAGAGGAATGGCATGTGTTTAGAGATAATATTGCTAGGAGACTTTGGAATGGGTATTGTAATAACATGTCTGGTGCAGGGTTGGGATGAATTGTCACTGTTAGCAAACCAATCTGTGTTGAACAAATGTCACTATCATTGTACTGAACAAATGTTGATCTCAATATTAGCCATTAATCAATATTGTAAAGCACTTGTTATCTATTCATTTTCATTGTTATATTGATCTCAGCGGTCTTCTCTCTTATCTCTATGTAGCCATGATAAAGGGAAAAAATATTACATTCAATGCTGTGATGGATGAGGAATTGCTTGATGGAATGTATGAACAAGTACTGTTGGGCCGTAAAGCAGACCGCGACTTCAAGGGAGACGCTTATGAGGCAGTCGCAGCTGCAATGACTGCGAAGAGCAACGGTGAATATGTGCTAACCAAACAAAGCATTGTCAATAGATGCAAGTATCATAAGAAAAATTACTCATTTGCAACTGAGCTGCTGAATGCATCCGGTTTTGGTTATGACAACACAACAAAACGCATCATTGCTGCTGATGATGTATGGACATCATGGATTGAGGTAATAGGATCCAATTACTGTTCAATATGGCTGTCAAATTCTTTTTTGATGAAGTTCAACATCCTGATGTGGATCCCGTGTTGAACCATAATTGTTTTGAACCTACAGGGACATCCACATGCGAAGCCATATCGGTCAAAGGTCATTTTTACGACAAACTGACACTCATATTTGGTGTTGACGTTGCCACAGGACAATATGCTAGGACAGCCACTGCTGCTCCAAGCCATGCATCTTGCGAGTCCGACACACGCTACTACAATCCATCACATACTGATTCAGATGTTGGGCTGACCGATGAACTTCATGGGTTCAGGATTGCTTCTAGCGGTGGGGATGGTTCATCCAAGTGAAAGAACAACTGAAAGAGGACCTCGGAGATGCTTGAAATCATCTCATGCATTGAGAGATCAGGAGAAGGCCTGAAAGCCGCTATTCATGATGTGGCTGATAGCCTCAAAATACCAAAGAAGAAGGCTGCTGATATGGTAATGGTGGAGCTGAAACAAATCGCAGAACTAAGCGGCCTTGATATGAGTCTTGCCCATGAATGGCTCACAATTCATGGGAATATGGCCACTGTTTTCCTTAGCATTGATGAAAAGCGTGATTGGATTATGAGGCAACTGCCGAAAATAAAGTCTGAGCTACTTTGATAGTCGTGGCTTGCATTTGGAGTGCATGGACTATTTGGTGGAGATGTGTTGAGTTGGAATTTGGATTTAAAATCTTTATTTAGGATGGGTCTTGTGCGCTGATGGCCCATAGTTATCTTTTTCAAAATTTGCTAAACCTTGTTTATGTTGTGTATACTAATTAGCCATGTTTTATTGGGACTAGTACCATATTATAATGTGGTAGCTCATGATGGGAGCTTCTATCCTACTGCCATGCACAGTTCTGCTAGACTATTGATATTAGATGTTCAGTAATATGCTAGTTGTTTCATGTGCTGATCGTCACGGACTTAGAACTAATGTCTATTTATCTATGTTATGATTACGATTGATGAAGTGTCAGTATTGTTTAGATTATGATTATGTTTATTTAGAACTAATGTCTTCATCTCTTGCTATGGTGGATTCAATATATATTGAAAATGTTTTAGGTTCTCGACGCATGGGTCGATATCAGTGCTATGTGGTTTACCGTGGACGACGAGCTGGAATATATCAAAGCTGTGACGAATGCAGGGCGTAGGTGCATGAGTACCCGAATGCGCAATTCAAGGGCTTCACTAGTGAACAAGAAGATGTGCAGAGTTTGAAAAGATACTGTGATAATGAACCGCAGCAAAGAGAATATAAACAGGCTGACTTCCATAGTCAGAGTCTGATACGAGAGCCTATCCATAATAGGCTTGCTCGTCTGGAGCTAGTTTTAAAATTTCTTGCTGCTGTCATATTTGTATTGTGTGTTGTGATGATCTACATGGCTGTGTCCATAGACCGTGTTATTCGATGATGGCCGTACAGTGAGCATGGGTTCACTGATATTTTGCAGATAATCAGCCCTTGTTTATCACAGGTAACCATAAGGACTGAATGCTCTATAAGCCAGATCTTCCTTTTGTTCTCCCAAATGATGTAGACAACTCCTTATTTGTGATACCGTATCTTACCAAGGGTTTATGTATGAGACTTTTGTTAAACGATAGCCACTGTGACTATATCTTACTATTGTGTTAATGGATATGAATGGTATATAGTAACGAAGTTTGTTATTCAGTAATCATGTTTGGTTGCAGTTGCATGTTTTATTTTGGAAATTATTTACTCTTCTTGCATAGTGCCTGTGATATTTGGAAATTGTTCATATGTGTAGTAGACCCACAGCCAGGAGACACTCATTTAGATATTAGGACAGATGCAGTATTTTTATGTTCCGGGTCATGCATAGATTATGTTGTGCGGTCAAGAGGAGGTACGTTTTCAATTTTGAGTGGATAGTCTCTGGATTGCTGCTTATCCATATTCTATCCTTGTTGTTTCCCTTTGAGTTCATCTCCAGCATTTTCTTTATTACAGGAACTCATTGCTGTTTTATTAATTATAACCCTTAAAATATGTTATAGAAAAAGGTATGACTCTCACAAGTTTTTTTAATGCATCTTTCAGGGTTCTATGAAATGTGATTGTGGAGGTCACATAGTGGACCTTATTTATTAAATGTGGTTGATCCTCTGAGAAATTGTTCTAAAGGCATTTTCTGAGCGTGGTGATTTGGCCATTCAATGAACATTTTAAAGACTTGCAATACATAGCAGCAGTTGGGGTAGTATCTATTATGCTTCTGATTGTTTTTCATCACTAATTAGTTTTCAATTTATATTGCCACATATATATATATGATATTGTTTATGATCACCTTAATCCATCTTCAGTCAATTGTAGAAATACATAATCTCTTTTTTTTTTTTAATACAGAGGATGGAAACATCTCATTCTCCATGAACGCGAATGAGCCTTATTATTACACATGTTATGTAGATAATGATCATCATCATCTAGATCGGGTGCAGTGAACATGTTTATTTATTCTGTACTGGAATTTGTTGATTTTTAATCAGGTGCGACAGTGGATGCAAGGGAGCTCCAACTGAGGATATTAATCCTATGTCAAAAAGGATTCCTTGGAGTCACATAGCATGGATCTTTCAAGCTTAACTTTCATGTTGTCTTTGACATGGCCAGAACGATACGCAGTGGAATAAATACATGCACGTTTATGCTACAGGTCATTTTGAATATTGCAGTGTTGACTTTAATTACTACCTAACCCACATTGTTTATATAATTAGAATGAAACAGTCCAACATTAATGTCGTTTCCCTTTGACATGGCCAGAACAACTGTATTTTTAATATTATATAATTCAACATTGCAGAGTTGAATTTAATTACTAATTAACCCAGTTTGTTTATATAATAACTACCTAACCCAGTATGTTATTTTTTCCCTTTCTTGGCCAGGCCAAACACAGCTGAATAACTGCTGATATGAAGTAGCATCCTATGTCTATTCACTGTAAGCCCATGCTAACGTCTAAAATTTGTGAGGATATCCAATTATGCAACTGCTGGTTCAATAACATGTTTGTGAAGGAGAAGCAGAACATCAAGACTTTGGTGTGGAATTTGGAGCTAATGAGCGTGCGTGAGCATATTTTCTCAATGTAGATATTGGGATTGTGAGATTGAGATCCACCAAGTTTGATGTATTTCATTAAAAGGTTGTAGGAGGTGAATGTATCAACTTCAGGATATGCAAATAAAATAAATTATGTATTTTCCATTCAAGTTTGCAGCCTGTGGACAATCTTAGATATTGTTGATTATTGGTGGCTGTAAAGTCTCAATCTGTATAGTTAAACCCAGCATCGTTTTTGCTATAATGGAAGCCTAGGGTTCTGGAAATAGTATCTCGTTGGATATTTGAGTTCAAGTTAGTGCACAAGAATTTGAATTATAGATTTTGTTCACCATTGGTGGTCTAAAAATATTCATATACATCCGAAGTAAAAAGTTTCCTGTGTAATCATGAATTTCAGTAATGGATGAATAATCTCGCAGTGGATGGCATGATCAATTTCTATATGGTTTAAAGGTGTGAATGAATGATACAGCACTGGATAAACTGATTGCATAGATTGGTAAAGAGCCCAACGAACGCAGAACTCTCACTCACATCCAGTCATCTTGTTTCATGAACGACTCATCCCTTTCATAGCTGATGCCCAGCCAACAACTGCATAGTCTTATCATGTGACTCACGTTGAAACAGATGACACAGTGTTTTAACTAATTGTTATGTTTAGTACTTCATTAATGTGACAGTTGGAATATTCCCTCTTCCATCATCTAATAAATGCATCTAAAAAAAATGACATCAATGGGCTAGAAAACTTCACCACAACAACCAAACACGGTGGAGTTACAAACCTACTTTCAACTCCACCTTAAGTCCCCCCCACTTTACATTGATTTGACAATTCACTCCCCCTTAATTCACTTTACATGTGATCCAAACACGCCCTTAAACTCGCTCTGCCCCCCTTTTGATCCTTTAAATTCCCCCCACCCCCCACCCAAAAATAAAATCACAACCCAAAAGTGATCATACTGAGGGCAATGGAGGTAATTTTGATTTTTTTTTTAAATCTATAAATATGTGTGTTACACTCTTCTTTGGATGTGTCTTTTAAAATTTTTTAGCCTAAAACTCTAAAAGTAGAAAGAACAGCATATTAGAAGCCTGGCACGAAAGCTAGGGATAAAGGCTTAGCACAAATGGCATGACCCAAGTACATTTTAGGCATGGCTCAACATGACATGACTGATGCGGCATGGTCATGCCTAAGTTTAGGCATGTCATTCCAGCACGGCATGGCACGTTTGACACCTTTTACTTGGAGGCTTTAACCTAGAGAGAAATCTAGGGCATGTTTGTCCATACACTCTTTTAGTGGAAAGAGGAAATTGTCACATCAGCAAATTCCATGGAAATGAATGCCACGGAAAAAGAGTTCCATGGAAGTATCGAAGTTCATGTTTGGTGCAAATTTTTTTCCTCGATGAATTGATGCTAATTTTTTTTGGTGCGTCTGTGGATTCCTCGATGAAAACCATTTTTCTTTGTTTGGTGCAACAGTCTTCCACGAAAAAAAAAATCATTTTTGTATAACTTGAAAAGAAAAAAAAAATATAGAGACAATCATTTTAATTAGTTACCAATGGCCGACTCTCATGCACGGTGCATTGTTCAGTGCCACACCCCCAATTATCAAAGGGGAATACACAAGTTCTAGATAATGTATTATTTTGGCACAATTTTGTTTTTGTATATGTGGCTAGGGTTACAAATAGGTATCTGATTCTCAGATTATCCGGATGTATCGACCTACAAAAAAGGGGATCTAGAACCTATTTTAGGTTACGATTCATAAACAATTCCCGGTCTGAAACCCAATTTAGGTTCTGATTGATAAACAAGTTTGACTTTGGGTCCTATACGTTCCAATTCGTGGACCCGTCATTTAAGTCTTTGATATTGTAATTTGCACTTCAAAATTAACTTTTTTTGGATAGTTTTATGTATAATACCGGAGGTAATAGACTTGACACACTGTTATAAGTTGATATGATTATTTTTAAGAAAAAATAAAAAATAAAGAGGAATTAGAATTGGTTTGGGAACTGGATTCCAGTCCTCAGTTGGACTCAGTTTCAGAACCGAATCCGGGTTTTCCTATCAGAACCGAGTGGAACTAAAAAACTAGGTTCCGAGTCAAAACCGGAACCGTTATTTAGAATTTGGTCCGTGTTCAAATCCACTATGGTTCAGATCCGAAACCATTCCGTTTGCAACCCTATACTTAAAAAACTATTATAGTAGTTTTACTTTGACACTAATCTTGAAAAAGTTACTATTTGATTTTATCTCTATGCAGTGATATAATTGGAAGCCTGATAAGTACAACACAACACAATATTACAATAGCCACCTATAGCTTTTAGCAAAATTGATTGAAGTATGAATGATGGTCTATTGGCTTCTAGATTCCAAACACAGTGCAACATCAGTTGGAAGCACTGAAGCAGTGTCATCAATGCATCTTTCCTACCTGATTCCAAGTATGTAAAATGCACTAAGTAGTTGCAAGTTCTTTCATGGATTGACCATTCTTCTTCACAAAGACATTCAATTTGATGACAAAATATGACAAACTAGCATGAAGGGAATTTACTGGAACCAATCAAACGAAACATGGATGTCTTTTGTCACGACATGAATTAGCTTTCCATAATAAAGGTGTAAACAAAGAAAGCTGGCTAGCAAGTGATTTGGCAAGGCTCAATCTCAAGCTTGGCTCGATTGTTTCATGTGCCAAGCTCAAATTAGGCTCCGCTTAGCTTAGCTAACTTGAGGTTGGCTTGTAAATAGGCTCAACTAACTTGATCATAAGTATATCAAGTTTCACAAAACAAAAGGTAATGATCATAATGTGGTACAGAACCATGAGAAACGGACTTTCTTTTTTCTTAACAACATTTGGGCTAACCACCGAATTTGACACTTGTGTTCCACTACTTCAAAATCCAAATCATCTATGGATAGGCATCACACGTTTATTGCTTAGAAATTCGGTTCTATTGTTGCAGAAAAAAGCTCTAAAGAATGAGGAAAGGGGTTGGGAGTAGGGGTGTGAAAGAGCCCGGGCGTAGGGTTGTCCTTACCCTATTCTTAATATATGCTGGGTCGGACTCTAATGGGCCAAAGCCTTCGAAGGGCCTGCACTACTTAGGCCCTTACCCCAATTTTTGTACATATGTTTGTTGCTAATACTTTTGTAATGTAATTAATCTCTAATGACCATGTGAAGCCATGCTTGTGAGTGTTGTGAGTGTTGTCAAAATAATGAGGGGCACAAGTTTCAGAGCCGCACAACTATGCAGGAGGAAATAGGTTTCAGAAATATAATGGATAAGGTAAGAATGCTTGATTTCACTTTTCTCTTCCGCATTGAAACTCTTTTTTTTTTTTTTTAAAGAGAAGTTGGTCTTTCGATTTCTCTAAAGAACAAAATTCATGAAGGATTCCTTCCTAATTGAAAGGATCCAATGGGGCATACCCCATTATAATACAAATAAAACCCACAGCCCAAGTACATGCAAAATTAAGCAGCAAACATATATTGTAAATTCATCCCAGAAATTCGATTTGGATCAAAGAAACTATTCTTCATTTTGTTGCTCAATTTAATAGATCTCTTGGATATTGGATAATAGTGCATATTATGAAATCTTCGAAGAAAAACATGCACCTTTCTTGCTTTTAATTGGTCCTGCCAATTAGAATTTGAAGGATCTATAAGCACCTTTGTGAGGCTACTCTCCCCTACCAAATAGTAACTTCACTGACTTCATAGGGGATCAACTGAATCAGATTGTAAAATTCAAGTTTTAGTCTAAATTTGATTGTAATAGACCATCTTCAAGGATGCCGTTATCCCTCTAAAGTATTCTTACTAAGACGGGAGACAAATGGAATATAGAAAGACAGCAGCCGAGGGCCGGGGGTATTAGATTCCATTCTCATATGAGGAATCAAGTTTGTAGGGTATAATCCCATTGACTAGCATACACTTATCAGGTAGTGACAGCCCAAGATAAACAACACGACTACGGACCTTGTTAAGAATTGCTTGTAACACAACTGAACATTTGGATATCTTATGCTGAAATATTCTAGTATTTCTTTCCCTCCATATATGCCAACAATAAGGTGTAAAAATCAGACGACTAAGGAGTTGCAAACCCTTATGATTTGGATCAATGCGGTCCAAAATGGAAAAAATCATATCTTTTAAAGAGTCACAACGTACCACTGGAAGGAAAAACCTTTTCAAAATTCTTGCCCACACATGCTGTGAAAATGAACACCTTAAAATTAGATGTTCAGTTGATTCCCAGGTGCAACTACAAAACTCACATCCTGAATCACAAGCCACATTCCTCCTTAGTAAGAAATCTTTTATTTTTAGACATCCTTTAAAAAGCATCGAAGAGCACACAGAAATTTCTTTATACATACCCTAAACCAGATCCATTCCATCCAATCTGGTTTTGCATAAAGATGATGCTTAAGAATATAATTGTATGCCGATTTAAAAGAGAATTTTCCAGACTTTTCAGCAATCCACATTACATCATTAAAATCAATCACCAGCACAACTTCATCAGTAATCTTCTGCCAAGCTAGTATAAGATCACTAGACCTTGGTGGAGGAAGATTTCAAGCATCATTCATCACAAACTGACTAACCATTACTCCGGCTCTCATCCTACTATCATAAATAGCACGAGCACCAAATTGAGAAATTAAAGTTCCATCTCTCAACCATGGATCATCCCAAAATGACATAGATGTTCCATTTTCAATAAGGTGGCGTACCAAAGGTAGCATCTTGTCTCTCAATTTCAGAATTCCTTTCCAACCCCAAGATGCATTTTTGGGAATTGAAATATTCCAAAAAAACTTTTGGTGAAGGTATTTGGCAAGGATGCACAAGTTCCCACAAGTTGGAGCATTAGTAATGATATTCCAAACCCTTCTCATTGTAGCTGCTTCATATAAGCTAAAAATAGATTTTATACCCAGGCCTCAAATAGAGTAAGGTAGGCAAATTGCTTCCCATGCTTAAGGATGGAGATATCGTTCAGAAGATCATGAATCCCAGAAGAAATCCCTGATGTATCTGTCTATCACAAAAAGCAAAAATTGAGTGAGAATAAATGACGTCACCCAATAAATGTGGAATGTAAAAAGAGTAGACCGAATCAATTCCACCCTTCTCGCATAAGAGAGAATTTTAGACTTCCATCCTAAAAGTCTAATCCGAATCTTATCAATCAGAGGTTGACAATCTTTAAACAAGATCATTTTGGATGTAAACGGCATGCCAAGATATCGAACATGAAGATTCTCCTCTCTACTATTAATAATAGCAGATATTCTTTGCTTCTCATCTTCCAAAAACTTGGAGAAGAATATAGAACTCTTGGACCAATTTACAGCCAGCCCAGAAAATCTTCTAAAATGCTCCAGGAAATTGCGAAGATTATATGCTGCAATTGGATTAGCTTTGCTAAAAACAATTAAATCATTTGTAAACATTAAATGAGATATAGAAAAAGCACCTCGTACAGTCGTACATAAGGAGTTGGAATTAGAGATGTTCTTGTACAGGTAGTCATTATCACAGAGAAAAACTCCATCACTATGACAAATAATATGGGGATAGTGGGCATCCCTGTCTAAGCCCTCTACTACTCCAGAAATAGCCCACAGTTGTTTCAATGATGAGAATTAAGCAATGAGGGTCTCGAACACAACTCATAATCATATTTATAAAATGAGTAGGAAAGCCCATACACTTCATTGCATCTTCGAGAAATTCCGATCTAACGATATCATATGCCTTTGCAAGGTCTAATTTAAAACACATACATGGCAATCCATTAGACTGATGGAAATTATGCAGAAGATCTCGAGCCAAAAGGATGTTATCTGCAATACTCCTTCCAGGAATGAATGCAGACTGCATAGGGCCAGTAATCTTCACAATGACAGACTTCAACCTATTCACCAAGATTTGACTAATGATTTTATGGATCTCATTAGTTAAAGAAGTCGGTCTAAATTTATCTGGAGTTGTTGCATTATCAATCTTTGGCACTAACACAATGAATGTAGCCTTTAGCTGATTCAACAAAGTGCCTAATCTAAAAAATCCATTGCCTCACAAACATCATTATCAACTATTGGCCAACTCATTTTGAAAAAATGTGCATTAAATCCATCCGTCCCAAGGGCATTGTGAGGATTAGCATAACGAACTGCATTTTCAATTTCAGCTATAGAGACTGGTTTCAATAACAAAATAGCATCCTCATTGGAAATTCAACTAGTAGAGTTAATATGAGATAGATCAGTACCGACCACATCTAACTTTGCAAAAAGAATATTTTTGAAATGAGCTAGAAATACCTACAAGATAGCAGAAGGTTAAGTGAAAATTTTACCCTCATGATTTGTGATTTTTGATATGTATGACTAAGCATGTCTTCTTTTCATCAAGCCATAAAAATACTTGGTATTCCTATTACCAAGGTTAACATGAATATCCTGAAACTGCTGCTTATACATACTCTCCTCAAGTTGGAGAAGTTTATCAAGATTAGCCCTAGCTTCCTTCTTTTTGGCATGAAGCTCAAAATTTGAAGGAGAGACACATAATTGCCGTTGGAAATCTTCAAGACAGTACTTAGCATCAACTACAATTCTATTTATAGGAGCTTCATTTTTTCTCTATTCATTCAAAGCAATTTCAACCCATTTCAATTTTGTAACAACTCGGAAGAAAGGAGTACCAACAACATTACAGTCCCATGCCTGCCTCACAACTGGAAAGAACCCATCACATTTAGCCCATAACGAAATGGGATATTAGGCTTAATATGATCAGCTTTCGTCAAAAGAATAGGAGAATGGTCAGATATTCCTAGAAGAAGTACTTCACCATGCATCAGGTTCATAGAAACAAATTGAGGGTTAACCATTGCTCGATCAAGATTGCATTCTATCACATCCTGAGTTAGACCAAGTAAAAGAAGAACTAGAGAGATGGAGATCCTCCAATCCTGTTTCATGAATAAAACACATTTGGACAAGCTCCACCACGCTTTTCCTCTAAACATCTAATGACATTAAAATCCCCTACAACAATCCAAGGGATTGTAATGGATTTAGAAAGTAAATTTATTCCTTCCCGCAATTCTCTTCGCTAAATATAATTGTTTAGGCCATAGCAAATAGTCAAGTAAAACTCAGCACTTTGTGTAGAGATACTTGCATATGCTCTGAAAGAATAGTGATATCCAATATACGAAGGATCCAAAAAATCCATATCCTACAGAATGGACACATATTAATTGAATCATAGTCCTTCTAACCTTTCGACACCACACAATTTCTTACATAATCAATATAATCAAGCCAAACTCTTGTTTCTAGGAGTGCAATAAAAGAAAGATTCAGATATGAAATTTTATTTTTAATATCTGCATGACTTGCCTGTCTATTTAGACCACGCACATTCCATATTAGGTATGACAATATTAACCCTTTGGAAGAGGATTGGATTCCCTAATAACAATGCCTTTATTTGATGGCAAACTTGAATTAGTAGATGATGAAGCTGCAGGCTTTTCTTCTCTGCCTACCGAAAGCTGTATACCCCTTGCATGGTTTGTTGAGGAATGTAAGACAAATGCAATAGTAGCCTTAATTTCCTCTACACTCACAGATGAGTTGCCATCCAAATTTGCAATATACACAACTCGATTTGGGCTTACTTCAAAGCCAGCTCCATCCCTTGGGGTTATTTCTTGCTAGGCTTAATGATTGCAGCTCCATAGACCACTCCTCATTTCCTGATTGTGTGACGACTTTATTTTGGTCTTGAGGAGGATCTGTAACATCAAGTTTCTACTTAGGAACCCAAATCTGTTTTACCTTAATGGGGCATGACTTATTGCTGTGGTTATAAGTCTTGCATTTGGAATGAGGAGATGGTCTCCATTTATACTCCACTAGCTGGATAATTGTCTTTGCTTTATACCGCATTTTAATCACAGGTAGTAGAGTTGCCTCCACATCCACTTTAATGCAAACTCTTGCATACGCAAAACAAGTCCACTTGGCAGTGGCATGATCCATGAAAAAAGGTGTACCAATGAAACTAGAAAGTTTGCACAAAGTTGAATGTGATCTGAAACAAAAGTTTAACTTCTGGTATCTAACCAAAATCGGATTGTTTTGAATTCTTGTTTATGCATAGATATATCTTCACTCCATCTCTTTAAAATCACAGGTGACCCCGAATGAACCATGGCCCGTCTTCAAGAATTTTTTGCCCTTCTTCCATACTTTCTAATTTGAACACAAAAAAAAAAAAAAAATCATTGCCCATATTAAGAACATGCAAATCAGATTTCCTCCAAACTCTCTCTCCATTGCATTCTTCACAGCAAGAACATGAGGAGAGTCTCCAATAATGTACCATACTTCTCCCACATCTTCAATGCCTTAGATGTGTCATTCTCGTCAAAGTTAACATCATCATCACTTGATGAAAGAGGATCCTTGGCGATGATGATGTTAACATCATCAACCTGATCAAACTCACTCTAGTTTCCTCATCAATTGGTTGTTTCTCCATGGAGCTTCCATAATGATGTATCCGTTGTGACCCTTGATCAGGTTGATTGACTCTTGTTGTACCTCCCATAGAAGAAATCTTTGATGTCGATTTGAATAAAATCTCAGAAGTTTTTCCCAATCTCACTCGAGCTTCTAGCAGCAGATCTTTAGGGAGATCTAATCGCATCAGATGCATGTCCCTGGTTCTTTTTTGTCGCATTCATGATGATCCCTATTATTGCAGATCGTTCTTTTGTGTAATTGATCATCTGCTGCAATTGTTCATTTGTAAAAACATATTTAGGATTCAGATCTCTTGGAGGAGGATATTTCTTCTTGCCTCCGCCCATGGAGGCTCACCGATTATTATGAAGATGGACGAAGAGGGCCAAACAAAATATATATTAAATTAATACAATAGTTAAAAACATAAAAAAGAATTCACTGCTTTTAATTTTTAAAATTTTTAGAAGAAAATAAGATTAAAAAGAGGTTAAGAATTTGTGCTAAAAGAAAGATTTTCTTTTGAAAAAATATTAATGATGTCGTTATTAATGAGAAATTAAAATAATAAAATAATAAAAAGTATTATAATCAATAAAGAAATTGACCAAAAAGCACAAAGTGAACTGAAGAAAAAACAGAGAGTCGATAAATTATTTTGTCAATGCGAATGCTAGAGAAAATATATAAAGCATTAAAGAGAGAGAACATAAAAAAATGTTCAAAACAAATAAAAACATGTAGTGATTTATTTTAGAAATGGAAAATTTCAAAAAGGTATAAAATTCTTGTCTAATTTTTTTAAAAAAAAGTACATGAGGATTTAAATACTTCAAACAAGTATAAAAAGTTTTTCACAATTCTTCCAACCAAGTCATCCTCATAACTTTTTAGAAAAATGACAAAAATACCTTTATGTTATTTTTCAAGTTTTTCCATTAATAAATCATTTAAGAGAAATGATCAAGTCCAACCCAAATGACCTAGTGGGGCCCGCTTCACCTACCTTCATGCATGGATGGTGAAACGGGAAGGATTGCAATCGCCGAAAAAACCAGCTTCAATAAATGGATATGATCACCAAAATCAAATTGACCAGTTTTAGAGAGAAAAGAAGTTAAAAAAGAAAAAGAAAAAAAAAACATGCCATAAGGGATAGGTGTTTTTTTTCATTTCTATAAAAAAGAAAAACTATTAAAAAGGCTTGATTAAAAAAATCGTTGAAAACTTTTTTACTTTTTTAAAATATTTAAAGGGCTTGTCTATGGTTCACTGTCCCTGCACCATAGTATGATACAACCCCGGGTACTTTCGAATGTCCATATGCCACCTCATCTTGTTGGAACCATCTTTCTCGATATCTTCCTTTATAGCTATTAAATTAACTATATTTTCATTTTTTTTTTCAAAATTACCCTTGTCAATTTCCAAACAAATGACTTTCCAACGTTAACCCTTACAATTTCTGAACCCACTCTAAATGAATGGGTCCCATGTCAAAAATCTAAAACACCAATATGCATGCTAAATTTCTTTACTTTTAGAGTTGGTCCTACCAATTAACATGGACAATGTTCTTCTACAAGCACGCTGCATAACTCTCATTTTGGAATTAGGTTTATCTCATGGTGGACTCGTTATATAATATATGGCCATGATTTCATTAGAAGTTTTATTCAATCGAAGTTGGTCCCACTTAAAAATTCTCATAAAATCTAACAGTAGTCTCACAAATTCACCCTCTTTGATGTGGCCTACTTATAAACGATTTAAATAAACCAAGATAAATCACACCTTATTTTATGAGCTCCAATGAAATCCCATTCAATTAGAGTTTGACCTACTAAAAACTCTCACAATAAACTAATAGTAATCTAACAAACCCATGATACTACTCAATAGGGCCCACTTATACAAAATCCAAACCAACCAAATAAATTACGCTATATTTATGAGCCCTCATCAAATTTCACTCAAATTGAGTAGGATCCACCAAGAATCCTCACATGACATAATAGTGGAAAACAAATTCATTACGCCTGTCATTAGGGCCCACTTATGAACTCATTTTTATAGGGCCATGCTAAGCCCCATATAAGTTTTTTTAATCAAAATCAAAATTAATTAATTGCAATTCACAACTTAAGTATGTCCATGAATATTAGGCCAATAATGTGTTCCTGCTTCTTTAAGCTTAGAACTACCCACTTTGGTATGACCTGTTATCATATTTGCTAAGGGTCTCACAGTTTCAAAATTTTCAACACTTGAAGGAATTGAGATTTGTAATGCTTATTAGTGTTCAATATGATAATATATTAATTAAATTTAAGAAGATACTTTTTCAAGGAAAGAATCAGAGCCACTTAAGATTCTCATATAACATAACAGTGAGTGATAAATTTATTGTTCTCCTCAATGCGGCCTACTCATTAAAAAAAAAAAAAAAACACTCAATGATCAAAACTAATGGACCCTCCCATCTTTTGTAAAGTCATTTGTACAATTTCTCATTGTAATTCAATCTACCTTTCAGAAAAAAAAAGGTGTTACCCATGGGGATAATGACTCAATTTCTTAGATTATAATTTAGAAAAAATAAGATTCATGCGATATAAATTATAACCATGAGGATTTGTGCACAATTCATTTATATTATAATAAACGGCCACTCTTTTTATAAGCCCGTGCAAAATCCCGTTCCAATAAAAGATGGCTGACTACCAAATTGAAAAAGAAAATATGAAAAAAATGCTATAGTATTTTATTAAGGTCTTGTATAAGTGATTAATTTAAAAGTGGACCAAAATCCTATTTAAATGGAATCTTGTGAAGACTTAGACTATTTTGAGATGTTCAAATTTTCATAAGGTGAGACGATTTTGCAGGGGGCAAAGATTTAAAAGGTTGTTGAAAAGGGCAACAATGGAAGTAAAGGAAAATTATTAACTTCCAAGAAGTCTTGGATAGGCGTGAGAGTGACTGAAATTTTGAATTTCAAATGACGTGGCTTCCACCAACTGAATAGAAGATGTTGCAACACGGTATTGAAGCTCACCGCGTATTTAAATCTTCATGTACAAGAAAATGAGCCAAAATTTTTATATTTTTATGAAATTCTCCCTTTCAGATCACCTATCGCATTTATCATACCTTCACCGTGAGTGGACCAATAACACTCCGCACGTGACGGAGTGTTATTGGTCCATGCACGATGAAGGTATAACAAATGCAATGGGTGATCTACCTAAATTTTTGGATGACGTGGTGGAGTGTTATTGGTCCACTCACGATGATGGTATAACAAATGCTATAGGTGATCCAAACTCTTATGAAGGTATAACACTCCGCCACATCATTTAAAAATTTAGATGATTTTTACCTCAATTTTTGAATCGTGTGGCGAAGTGTTATTTTTCCGCTCGCAGCAAAAGTATAACAAATGCGATAGTGATCCTGACTCCATCCTCTCATTAAACATTTATACCAAACTTATTCCAATCCCAAAGCTACACAAAATTTAATCTGAGATTTAAACCATCTCCTTCTTCACTGCTCCTCTCTACCTCTATTTGTTGCAAATGGTCATGTCACTGTCACAGTCGCACACATGACACACCCCACTTCCCTTTCTACATCTGAAGGCCAACACCAAATTTTTTTCTCCACTTTTTGGCGCCACTCTATAGTTCCATTCCCTCCATAAACTTCTCATTTGAAAAAAAAATCTCATTCCAATGTTGTCTCCCATCTTGGAGCATCCCTCACCTTTTCTCCCTCTCTACACCCTCGAAATCCCCAAACCTCCCAAATCCCTCTCCAAAACCCACCCCGTCCTCTTTCCCTAAATCCCCAAACTACCCTTCAAACCCTATCTCACAATCACAATCACAACTGCCTCATCATTTCTGGACCTTCTCATCTCTCCGGCCACGTTCACATCAGCGGCTCCAAGAACTCCGCTCTCCCAGTGCTCGTCGCCGCCCTCTGCTGCTCTGAGGGACCATCTATTCTCCATCGTATCCCCGATCTCTTCGATGTTATGACCATGATCTCAATCGTACGGTCGTTAGGAGCTCGGGTCGAGGTGGAGGATGGTGGCGTGGTGGTGGTGGTGGATGCGGAGGGGATTGGGTCTATGGAGCCGTTTTCGGATTCTGTTGGCCGGATCCGGGCCGGGTTTTTCGTGGTGGGGCCGTTGGTTGGTCGGTTCGGGGAGGCGGTGGTGCGGCTTCTGGGTGGATGTGAGATTGGGGCGCGACCGATCGATTTGTACGTTCACGGGCTTCGCGCGCTATCTGCTGTTGTGGAAGTGGGGTGTAGGATTTGATAACTGTGAGTGATTTATGTTTTTATGGGTGTTATTGTTTTGATTTGTTTGGGTTAAAATGCATAGGAATTCAATACATATGTTTGTTTTGTTTTTTCGTTTCCTTTTTTTTTTTTATTGAAGTGGTTACAAATGGAGATCAAAGTTGAATATACAGAGGAGGGCATATGATAGTCTTTACTTTTGTGAAACTAAAATGAAAAGGAAGATGGGAAATGGATAACTAGCCTTCAGTCTTGATTTTTAATAACTTAAAAAGAATTCCCATGTATTCTAATGCAAATAAACATGCCAAGAATTCTAATACATTGTTATATCCTAAGGAATACTTACTGCATTTAGGCCCACCATGGATCCATGATGATCAGTGGAGCATAGGGATGCAAAGGTCTCATCATGGATCAGGAAGGAGGACTACACTGTAACACTAATCAAAGGTGGGCCCCATGAAGCGGATCTTAGAGTTTACTGACCGACTATTTGATGACGTTAATTAGACATAGGAAAATATCTAATAGACTTTTCTTTTCTTTTCTTTTTTTTTTTTTTTTTTTTAAATGGCTGAATTTGAAAATGCTCTTGTATGTAGTAGGGCGAATGGACCCACAACTGCCATTTAGCTATCAAAGTCTGATCCCTTTGATGTTATTCTACATTTCTATCCAATCCCTTCACAACACACCATATTCGAAAAGGCATTTTGAAAACTTACAATACTTTCATCATGTTTCTAATACTTTTATATTTTTATTAACAAAACATTGAAATCCATTTCTTTTCGCTCTCTCTCTCTCTCTCTACGCGCGCGCAAGCTCATCCTTTTTCTTCAACTTCTTTGAGAAAGATGTGTTATTTTATCAACATAAGAAAATTGGTTTAGTTGAAGTTTTACTAAGCTAACTGGTCATCTGGTTGACAATAGTGAGAGAGCTTCAAAAGCTTGGAGCAAGAATTGGAACTTGTGGGAGTTCTGCTGTAGTCTGGGGAAATGGTCAGAGGTGTGCTTGGTTTCTGTTGATATAAATCTTTTACAAAGCTTTCAAACTCAATTGATCCTTATTATTAGTTTTTTTATTATATTTTTCTTGCTTCTTCTGCTAGTGCCTTGAGTGGATATCATGTTGTGGCAACTGATCTAAGAGCGGGGGCTTCACTTGTTTGAGCTGGAATGGCGGCATAAGGAAAGACATAAATTGCTGGTGCATGTTGCTCATATTGATAGGGGTTATGAGAAACTAGGTGAAGCTTCGCCGTTTAGGAGCTGATATCAGAAGAGAGCAGCAGGTCTTAATTGGTAGTCATTTAACCAAATGAAGAATCTCTTGAAGCTAAAGAAGTTAGTTCCACCATTTGGCAAAATGAGAGGGAAACCTTTTTTTTTTTTTTTTTTCTCCCTTTGAATTACACAGTTTTGGGAAAGAGATAAAACTGCATAGTTGGTAAAAGTGGCCTCTTGATTTTCCTCCTGCAAATCACTAACATCTATAAGACAAAAAGTTTCTGTTTTGAAAGAGGAAACTTTTGGCTTTAGGCGCGGTTTCCTCCACAATGTTTTAGAGAAAACCACCAGATTTCAGAACTATCTTTCCCCTTTTGTTTTTTGAATAGGCAAATCTTTTTTTCCTATTTTGACGAACAAGGCAACAATGTTTTTTGATTAGGCAAATTTCCATTTTCAAAAGCAATCATCTTTCTCTTCGAAGCTGAAAAATCCAAGCTTTGGGTTCTTTAACTCATTTGTGCAAAGAATGTTCCCATTGAATTTCAACCAACACTGATTAGGGATGAGGGGGGGTGTAGATAACGACAAGGGGAAATAGAAAGGGGAAAAGGGAGAAAAGAGGAAGAAGACGAATGGCGAATAAAGGGGTTTCGGTATTTAGTATATACACAAGGATGGTCGATATCGATTATAGCACTAAAAGACAAAAAAAGAAAAAAAAAAGAGAAACGTAAATTTAGTGCCCATTCTGCCAAATTAATGTAATGCCCGTGTAGGAGGGTTGTTCCCATTAAATCCTCTATTTATTTTGCTGTGGGTTTTTGCATCTCGATATAATCTATACCGAAAACCATATCTACCCCAAACTTGAGTAGGTCACTAGTAGACCCGTAGATCACTAGTAGACTCCCCCATAATAGGAAAATATCGTATTTTAAATTTTTTTATAAAAAATTCCCCATCTCAATATAATTTATATAGAGTCCTCCTTAAACTCAATTTTCCCAATTTAATGATTGAAATTTAGGTAATGTCACTAGAGTCACTTGAGTCTGGTCAATTTAAAAAAAAAAAAAACACTTTTGCTGGATCCCTTAATACCATGAGAACAGTGTATCTCACAAAAATTGATATATCCTGATATCATGGGACTATTTTATGATCTCATGATTTTTTGTATACCATCTTAGGTAAAACTATTTCCGAATGATAGAACATGAGAAATGGACGTTAGATATGTATTTATTTTGATAAAATGCCATTTTTCATGTTCTATGAAAAACGAATTCACTTTCTCATTGTAGAAGTTGTATGATAGCATATCATGGAATCTTGTGCAAAATGTTGAAAAAAAAAATGTTGACTAAAGTCAAAGTTAGTCTTGTGATATTATCTGAATTTCGATCATGAAATTGGAAAAATCAGGTTTAAATAAGATTAATATGTGATTTTTTTTAATTTTGATGTCCATGTGCCAAACAAGGTTAGGTATGCAGATGAGTCGGTTTTGACCTAGCCCTAGACCCGGAATTGTCTTGGGGCCAGTCTCTTGGTTCCGGACCCTGGCCCGGACCTGGAACTGTTAAGGTGAAGGTGGAATCAGACTCAGAACTAGAACCATATATGGATGGGTTTGGGTCCGGGTTTAGGTAGAGGATGGTATGCGAAAAAAAATCTACTTCAGGTCCACTAGTCTAAGGAGAGATTCATGATAATTGAGGTAATGTGTCGGGTCCACGGGTCCGAATCAATGTGGAACCGGAACCAGTTCCGTTTAGATCACTGATATAAAAAAGACCCGAACCCAGAGACCCATTAACTTAGCAGGGCCTAAATAAGGACCCAAATTCAATTTTCAATGGGCCGGAGCCTCTGGCTAATCGGACGGTAGCCATTTACATCCCTACGTATTGAGTCGTATGAGTATGACTAATCTCTCGCACATTCGCAGTATTTATCACGCCAAATACCACTGTAAAGCCCGCGGGAAAAGCAGTCTTTTTCTACTTCCTCTTTCCTCGTCTTCTTCTTTATAATCCCGCTTCCTTATTAAGCCCGCTGATTCCCATATGCAGTATCGATTTTACTCTATTTATATCTGTATCCTCCTCTCGATTTTACTCTATTTATATCTGTATCCTCCTCTCGATTTTACTCTATTTATATCTGTATCCTCCTCTGAAATCTCTCTATCGTCTCTCTTCTTCTTTTTCTGTTTTTCCATATAATGGCCAACTGGATCGATCTTCTTCACAATCTGCTGGAGAGAATTTCTGATTTTTGCGGTATTCCCGAGCACATTCGAATGCAGTCGGTCTGCAAATCATGGCGGTCGATTTTGAAGAACAGCATGCCTCGTGAACTTCCATGGCTGATGATGCTTCCCAACAATGAAGAAGAAGAAAAAGAAGATCCGGACTCTCGAGTTTTCTACAGTCTCTCCAAGCAGCAGATCCACACTATTCGTCTCCCAGAGATACGCGGCAAGCGCTGCTGTGGGTCTTCCCTGAATGGCTGGATGATGATTGTGGATGAAAAGTTGGATATCTTTCTCTTTCATCCCTGGTCTAAAAAACGATTTCACCTCCCTCACCAATCCAACTTTAAACATCAAAACTATGAACCGGATTTTTGCACCATGGAAGAGATCCGTGACAAGCACATACTCAGATCTGCATGGCATGGCAACACCGTAGTGGTCATCTACGGATTATACCAGTTGGCCTTTTGGAGAGTTGGACATTCATGACATCGACATTGGCATCTATGGACAGATGGAAGATGTGGTATATCACAAGGGCCACTTTTACTCCCTGGATGTTGTTGGAGCCATCTACCTTCTCCACATTGATGAAGGCTTCCCTCCTCGAGGGGAAAAACTCACTGAAAAGATATTGGCATCTCTTAGTCCGTATACATTCTATGGATATTTGGTGCCAGACATACTGACTGACAGTATGTTTGTGATTACTAGAGACTTTGAGTTTTTCATAATTGATGAGATTACTGGAAAGGTAAAGTATATTGATGATGATGATACCAACATAGAGGGAACGGGTCGCAAAACGATCCATTTTGACATTTTTAGGGTCCCTCTGGAGGAAGTGTCAGTGTCAGGGTCACACAACAAAAAATTGAAAGAGTCTGCAAAGGTGGAAAGCTTGGGCGACCGGGTGCTCTTTCTGGGGTATAATTCTCCCATCATTGTCATGGCTAGCCAATTCTCAGGCTTCAAAGGAAATCGCATATATTTTGCGGACAATATCATGGAAACGTATTACCGCTGTCCATATGGATGCTGTGATTTAGATGTTTTTAGTCTCAAGGATGGGACTGTTGAAGAACTTTTTGTTGACAGATTCCATCCTAATCTGTCACCTCCTTTATGGATCGCAAGAGATTTTGGAGAGTAGTTATGCTTGGAACCAAAGGGGTATCTACTTAGCAGTTTTCTTTTCTAATTATATTAGAGGGTTAATAGAGTTTCGATATTTATACAAATGCAAACAGTTTTCCATTTGCAATTCTGTTTTATGGTCTTTCTTTGAGGTGACTACTCTTGAGTGTCCTTGTGTAGAACTCGTTTGTTTCATATGCTTAGCCTAATTGGAGTTTTTGCTTGTCAATTGTCTAACTAGTCTTCCTACCTTTTTATTGTTGTGCTTTTTTTTTTTCTAGTACTCTATAATACTAGTTTTTTTTTTATTTTAGCTTGGTTTTGTAGTGAATGATGGTCATCTAGAATTGGAAAACTACATGCGCGCATCATATACATTTTTATCAGGTCATAACCATGTAAACATCATCTCAATTATTGTTGAGTCTTTTTCTTTTTCCCTATTCATTTAGTTTGTCAATTTCTTTCCTATATTGTATTTGAGAAACACGATATACATGTCTTAGTAATTTTGCCTCTGCTTTTCTCAGTTAGGCACTTCTTGTCGAAAAGTAAACATGACAGAACTTGATTTCTTCTTTGGTTTTAAAGACAAAGAATTATGTCATCATCATGCCAGAGTTTCTTTTTTTGGACCTAGACTTTGGGTGGATATACATCAACTGTAGAGTCTATCAAAACATGATGAACTAAGATAGTGCAAATTTTTTTTTCTTTTTATCCTAGCTTAGGGAGCTGGGTGCCCTAGACCTCTGAGTGAGGGGAGTAGACCTCGGAAGAGGTAGTACAACGCTCGGGTGAGGAAAGGTGACCGCCCAGGTTCAAACTCTGGGGAACCAGGCAAGAATAGACATCTTACCACTAGGGTAAGAGGCAGTTCTTAAGATAGTGCTAACTTGTTACTGCTTTATATTGTAAGCCTTTACATCAAATGACAGAGAATGATGTTTGAAGGTTCTTTCTCATATCCTTTCTCCACCATTTATAATTGTGTACAATGAAAATTCTCTGTGGCATCTCCATGATCATTTGAAAAAGTCAAAACATTTAAGTCACAACAAAATATTCTCTGGAACCAAATCAATGCCATGGTTACTAGTTAACATAAGATTCCGCATACATTTCAAAATGATCCAACTTCAATGCCAGTTCCAACAAATTCAATTTGCAGCTTTATGAATAACCAGGCTTACTTATATTGGATTATAAATTCCTTGGGAGGTGGTGCGTTTTGATCAATATGTGTTAGTTCTTGTGTTAGCCAAAATCTTAATAGATGGTGACAAAATTCAAGTCTTTGCATAAAGTCTTGTTCTTTCTTTTTCTGAAAAGTTTCATGTCTTCACCTAACGCAAGACTATTCACCCTCATTAGTGCTACTCTTACCGATTTAACTTTTTCTTACTTCTCTCTTTACAATTTCATTATGGATGCTTTAGTTGTGAAACAATTATAGAAAATCCAAAAAAAATTCTTATGCAAAGGTGCAGACAATGGGACAAGAAAAAAGTTGCTTCGTACTTGCTGGGAAGATTGTACAAACCAAAAGGCTGTAGTGGTTTGAAGACAGGGAATGTGTAAAGAGAATGGGATTGAGTAATAATAAATTATTTAGGCTTCTATTTTCCCAAGCAAAGTTTAAAATAATGCTGCACTTTTTCACTTTTATACATTAATTAATAACCTTTCCTGGGCATCTTTTGCGATTACAGAAAGTTGCTAAGATGAAGGCATGATTGTGTGCCTTGATTTCTGGCTATTTCTCTACTTGCAGAGGGTGTTTTGCCAGCAAGAATGTGCAGTGATGATGTTCATTCTATGATGCCCAAATGCAGATATGGATACGGACACTGATATAGGATTGGGGATATGACTCCTCACTTTTGAAAATATAGGACATGGATATGGATACTGGTGTTCTAATTTTTTCTTTAGACCACTTTTGAATAAATGATATTATCATCGTTTTCATCTCTTTTTATCATTTTTATGGTGAGAAGTGAAAATATTAAAAGAACTATATGAAATAAAAGACTTTATAAGTAGGATATGTTAAATTTGGTCCCTAAAAGTATCGAGTACCAATGTAAGTGTCATATCGGTACGATATGGATACGTTGGCCTTGTACAATTATCTGGGTATCGGTGTTTATTGCAATTTGCAATATCAAGTCCAACTGTAATTTTACGAAAACAAATAGATTTCAAATCAATCTAGAAAAACAATATATTAACCTACTCACCATTCTTGATTAGTTGCATTTGAATGCTAGGATACAGGGTGTGGGTCAGGTGGGTTTTTATAGTGTGGGGTTGTTAGGATACCCGGGTATAACAAGGGTTCTGACTTGTGCAGTTGTGTGGGTTCTGATTGGGTTTGGGTATTGATGTTTTCCACTGGAGCAATTGGTAAAGGTATGGACCAAAGCTTCTGCTGGATGGTTGTCATTTTCAATTTAAGCAACTTAATTAGCCACTAGTTACTCATTTGCAAGGGTGGTGGAAGAATTTAGATGCTTAGAAATCTTTAATCTAACATTGGCAAGTGTAGAGGTAGTAATTGGATGCGTGAGAATATATAAAAAAAAAAAAAAAAAAAACCAGCACCCATTGTTGAATGGATGAGCAACAGCTAATAGATATTTCATACTCATAAGAGCCGCACTTAACAAATTCTTTCACCAACGCAGTGTTTAAAATTAATTAGGTCAAGTAAGGAAGTGACTTGTTCAAATAACTTAATATTATTCTTTAAATTATCTATGACATATATGGGAGAACTTACATATAGATTAGAAGGTAACTTAAGATAGCCATTTAAATCAACATAGCCCTTGATTTAGGTCAAGAAACTCCTCAATTTTGTGTGTGTTTGAGTAAAAGAGTTTTGGAATTGCTAGATGAAGTCCGTAGTTTACATTCACTTTCCTTATCTTAGAATTTTTAATTAAATTTTCAAAAGAAAGTCACTATGAATATGTGCTCTTTTTAACCTTGTTAAGTCCACCTGTTAGATGGGATTAGGAGAATACGATGATGGTGATGGTAATCAAGTTCAACTACTAGAGGAAAAATGCAAATTCAAGCAGTTGTCTTCAACTATTAGTAAGGCCATTCATTCCCTCATTGAGTCGTCTTCGTCGTCATCATCATCATCATCATCATCATCATCATCAAAGCCTTGTCCCTACTATGTTGGAGTTGGCTACATGAATTATGTTTCTCCATTCCAATCTATCCTGAGCCCAATCTTCAAATAAATTGCAATTCTTCATATCTATTTTTACTACCTTCATCCACGTCCTCTTCGGCCTACCTCTTTCCCTTGGTGGGCCATCAACCTGTATGGCAAAACTTTTATTTACCGGCACTATTCCCGACCTGTGTTGGACATGCCCAAACAAACCATCTCAAACGTGCTTCTCTAACAAGTGTTCAATATTACACAATACTTGGTCTTCTAACGGCCCCTCTAAGCTAGTGCCTTCAAGGTTTGAAGGCTGACAATTGCAGTTGAAATTGCCATGTTTGGGCTTTACCAAACCTCATTAGCATTTCCCTCTCCTAGATTTCTTTGCTCGAATCTGGTAGAATGATATTCATACTGCATGTAAATTGGTTGGGTTTGGGTCAATTTCAGGCCAGTTAGCCACGACAGTGACTACCTATATCTGGAGTCTATAGGAATACTAGCTAATTAGTTATAAATTAAAATATACTCATGAGATGAATGATTTTAAGAAGAAAATCAAATTGAATTCTTCAATTAAGGACGGCAAATAGATAATTATTGACAAATTGAAGGAGCAGAGAATACTAATCTAGATTTATGTTGGATATTTTCCTTGAGGAAATTTATGTTCTATAACATTGAAGGTGAAGACACCAATGCACTTTGCCCAAATCGCACTACAATCTTGGCGGTAATTCTCTGGAAACATGTGGTAAGTGTTACCCTCCTTGATTGTGAGCAGGGAGTGTGCGTTGGTTGGCATCTTAGGGACCTTCATTCTTATGGTGATAGGTTTTCTTTTCACCTATTCTTGACCTGTCATCATGATGCATGTAGGGGTGGCAATCTCTTATCCAATATAAACCCTACCCAGTAAGTCTATGTTTGGGTTTACATTTCCAAGCTGATAGTTAAATAGGATGGTTTTGGGTCGAGTCCATACTCCCACCAACTCGATCCGAACCTGAATTATTGTATTTCAACTGCCAGTCCAACCCTGGCCGCTCCGAAGAATTTAGAGATAGTGTCTACATTTCCATTGTGATCAATACACAGAGATCAAATTGATCTGACCCTCACCCAACCATTGCTCCCCTAGACACATTTCTCTTTGTTCATTGCAGTCATATAAATTGTTCACCAAGCCACTGAAAAAACTAGTACATTGATTCAGCTTGTGTGTCCTTCAGTTTTTTTCATATATTGTTGTTCTTTTATGGAGTGAAGATACCCGTTCACATTAGTAGTTCTTTCCAGTATGGTGGGCTCTTCTCTCTGCTATTCTTTATATTACAGCTGCTGTATTTCCTGATTAATCTTGATGTGTCTTCTTCCTTGATTTTTTTCTTTTTGCTGCCATCAGTCTATGACTGTAAAATTGTTTATTTATCATGTGTTGTAGCTCTGTTCTTTCCATTCAACTATGCTTGCCAGGCAGCAGTCTAGAGGATATCAGGTGTCTGTTTCACTATCGCACTCGGGGTAAATTTTTTTTTACCTGATTTATAGACATTTGCATATTTTGTTAACAATAGGCGTACTGAACATCGGTGAAATATTCTCTACTACAACATCAAGGAAGCATACACAGTGCTAAGGATTCAATAACCTTTAACCCAATTCGACAATATGAATATTATTTTTCATTTGTTAAGGCTCTGGGACTTCCTATTTATCTCTTTTCATACTTCATGGGAGGTTAGGCTGGACTAAAGTTCCTTTCTTCAACTCTTACATCCTCTATACTGAAATGCTTTGGCAGGTGACACTGATGTGTATATTTTATTTTTTTGTTTCTTTGATTCAATGAATCCACAAATAAGATTCAACCAGTTTGTGAGGCAATTTTCTTGATCCTAATTTCTTGGTGCTTATACTTTCATCATACAACTTTATTAATTGAAATAAGAAATCTACCAAACACACCAAAATGGTATTGTCATTTCTTCTATGTGAAAATTGTTGTAATTCATAACTGGCAGGGAAATGTAGTGTTCATGTAAAGATGAAAGTTTGTAAGATATACCATTTGTGTATGTTTTCCTATTCCATTGTTTGCTTGGGATTTCCAGTAGCGCAATGACTAGTGAGGCCAGAACTTGCAGACTTAAGAGTGGGATAATTAGGACCCACTGGATCTTTCATATAGCCAGATGTTGAGTTTTTGCCTTTCATAATTGGCTTCTCTGCATCCTCCACTTTTATTGATAAAGACAAGGACTCATTTCTGATTGTGGGTCTCTATGATGCCCAGATACGGACACAGGTAAGGATACAGGACATGGGAACGAGCGTCCGATACGTCAACTTCAAAATTTTAGGATACGGATACGGGTACGGCATTCTTAGAAATACATAAATATAAGTATTTGGTTAGGGATTTATTTTGGGCGGAATGCTTATTTTATTTCAATTTAGAGCTCAAATATTATAAGGCCCACTATTTGTTTCAAATTTTCAATGAGGTGGGTCTCCTTCTCCTCTCCTCCTCCTCCTCTTTCTTCTTTTTTGTTTTTCCTTTTGATCAAACTAAGAGAGAGACAGAAATTGGCCAAAATGGAAAATCTGCCGAAATATTAGGCGAAAAATAACACAAGCCGTATTTTGAAATTGGCCCCCTATATCCCAGCCGTATCTTGCCGTATCCCGTACCGGTATCCGTATCGGACCGTATCGGTACGGCTACCACTAGTAATTTGCAGTATCCATGTATCATAGGTGGGTCTCATTGTTGAACTTATGCACACTGCAAGAGCACTGATCCATGCTGGACTCCTGGGGTTACAGGCTAACAGCATGTGCTAATGGTACGCAAATGATGATCTGTTGGGTAATTTTGGACTGTTTTCTGGTAGTTATTTGACTGGTTCTTAAGATTTTGTCTTGTTATTCCCTTTCTATCATGCTACTGCAGCTGTATTGTTGATTCAATGGAGAGATCTCTCTATTTGGATGGATCTGGTTTTGTTAGTTTTATTTTTACACTACACTCAATAATGACAACTTCTTATCTAGTCTATTATGTCTTAACCATACTTATCAACCATACCTTTTTGTACTTGTATTAGGATTTAGGAGTGGTTTCTGCTCTTATATTACGGACTGAACCCACGGTCATTGATCATTCGACAAAAGTACAGTGCATGACACAGTTCAGATAATCTAAATTGAAAATTTAAAAATATCAACAGAAGCACAACCATAAGAATGGGAAATGCCAGAAGTTAGATTTGGATATGTTTGGGTATGGTAAAGATCCCATTGAGAATTTCAGGGGAACCCCTGTAATATATTAAGCCTATATAGAATAATTGCGAGGCTAATAAGTCATTTTCAATGAATTTGGAGTTCAACTTGGTTTCTGTTTTTTTTTTTTTTTTTGCTAATGGAGGGTTCCTAACCCTTTGGGCTAGACTATTCCCTCCAGGCCTAGAGAGAAGCTGGGTAAAATCCTTGTGGCCCCCAGGTGGTAGCACTAGTGGACTCAACCTTCGCTTCCTGAAGAGTGGGGAGCCGGGGATTGATATCGAGACCTCTAACTCCGGAAGAAAGAGGAACCGTATTCTTGACCACTCGGCCAACCCCTTGGGGTTAAGTTGGTTTCTACAACCCTTGAATCCGAAAAATTAGTTGGTTCTTTTTCATATGCATTGAAATTTCATTCTAACCACTACATTCATATTCTATTTGGTCAGTCTATTTACATTTGAAACTGAAATGAAATTACAAAAAGAAGATTTTCAATTTTTTCTTATCATTTAAGTTTTTTTTATGGAAATTACAAATATGAAGACTTTTAGATTTATTTTTCCTTTTCTTGTCATTTAAGAATTTTATTTTAATAAAAAAGTTTATCCATTGATATGTCAAGTTTTTGGCTTGGCTTGGACTAATATGGTGCTTAACTTAAACTATGTGATAAAACCATGCTCACGCTTGCTGTTGTTGGGCCAGGCCATCAAAATTTCATCATTGCATACGCCCCATGAGTTTTCTATTGTTGAGTGGTGTAAGGCCCCGTCTCGAGTTAATCAAGATTAACTCTAATTAATCAAAATTAATGCTAGTTAATCATGCTTAAACTAGGCTAATGATATTTAATGACTAAGCTCCATGAGGTTAGTCCCAAATGAACTTAATGAAGTGATAATAAAGAGATTAAGTGAATTGAATGAGTTTTAAGTCTGAATTAAGAGAACAAGGACTTTTTCGTAAATACGGATTTATACGTATTTTGTCGAATACGGAAACTCTTAGTACCAACATGCGTATCCCGACGAGTACGTTAACTTTCGTAATTGGCTCGAAGTCATTTGACAATGAATTGGCCAAGTGAGCCTTCATTTGACTTGAATGGAGAATAGGAAAGAAAAAGTGGGTCTAGTTGCAAAATACCCCTTATAAGCATTGAAATGAACCCCTTGAGTTCATTCAACTCAAATCCTTTGTAAGAGAGAAACCCTAGGCTCATTCTTTCATTCCTTCTTCCATCCTCCTTCATCAAGAGTGAGTTTGGGATTGACTCAAGTGACTTTTAAAGAGATTTCATCACCTTCATCTTCTTCCTCACCTTGTTCTTCCATATTGGAGTGTTGAAGCTTCATAAAGAACTCAAAAGCCTTTTCCTTGGAGTCACAAGTAAGTATTAGGATCTCTTTTAGTGCATTGAAGTTCCATTAAATGATTTAGATAGTTTTAGCCCAAAATAGCTTATAGAGTAGTATTTTGTGTTTTCATGGAGGTTAGGGTTTGGATTTGGGGATTTCTCATCTCAAAGTCAAGCTATCAAAGGATTTCTTGCTAATAGACTCCAAGAGGCAAGTATAAGCACTTGTCTATGATTAGAAATGCTAGTTTGCTTGTTTTCCTTGAATTGCAAGAGTTAGGTTCTCAAACCCTCTTCCTCATTATAGAAATGGAGAATAGATTAAATGTGTTTTATGTGGATTCCATGATGTTGGACGCAATAGAAGTGTTGTAGCATGTTGATGGAGGAGGGAACAGGAGGTTCCAAGTTTCTTAGGCAGGTTGTGGATAGATTGGAGTAGAGAAGGAGAGGAATTGTTCAGAATTCCGGATTTGGAGTTTTGGATAGTTTGATCGAGCGAACTGGGTTCTGTCTGATGCGAAATAGCCTCTATAAGTGTCTGCTCGAGCGAACATACGTTCGCTTGAGCGATGGAGGTTCTGTCTGGGAGCCTCTATTTTCGCTAGTAGGTCGCTCGCGGGACCAACGCTCTGTGAGACGTTCGCTCGAGCGAACTGGGAGTCCGCTCGAGCGAACCTGAATGCAAGCCAAATAATTATTGTGAGTGAAAAATTTGGCAAGTGGATTTTGATATCGTGGGTGAAAATTTTGGGAACTAAATGCACACATTAAATATGTTAATGTGATGTCCATCGAGAATAACACATGCATTTAGCAACCAATGATTTCACCTAATAGTTGACTAAATTTGAGATAGGGACCAGTAGGATTATAATGGCTGAATGTAATTGAACCATTGAGCAATGAATAGACACAATGAACCATTGAATAATGAATAGACACGATGAACCACTGAATAATGAATAGACACAATTAATCATTGAACAATGAATTAATGAATAATCCTGTTGCAGCAGATGATTGGGGTGTTCCGGAGCTCCGTGGTGATGCCAGTGATCTCTGATCAAGACGCTGGTAGATCCCACATATTAGACTGCAAAGTCAATGAATTGATAAGCCATGTAATGAAAAGTAATAAGCATTGGACTGAAGAGTCCCATAAGCCATCTAATAAATGTTCAATGTAATCAATGAATGATATGAAACCAATGAACGAACTGACCAGCTACTTCCTCGAGAAGAAGTTGCATTGAATGAGAATAATACTATTGTAACTGTACCTTAGTCATTGATTATTGATTGGCTATATTGTACAGGATAATGCACTGTTATAGATTTAGCATGAATTGTCATAGATTTGTTTATACATTGCTGAACTGTCGTGTTCATAGTGTTATTGATGGCATTATAGGCCCAGTTGCCCCTCCCGGCCTTGCAGTGGCCGCGCCGCATGCGGAGGATGCAAATCCGATTCCTCCAGGAGGATTGATCGAATGGGCGTAGAATCGGAGGGCGAGTGAATAGAATATTTTGGAGATGTTTAGGAATTATTTTTGATAAATACTTTTGTAATAATTCATTTTGAGATGTATATGGATGTACCCTGCATTGTATTTTGAATATGCAGTGGTGGACTTTATTGGACTGTATTTTTGTATATGTGAACTTTATTTTTAATGTAAAGTCAAATATTGTCAATGTATATGTATATATTTCCGCAAAATGTACATTTGATAGGTATACATGTTAGATCCCTTGTGAGTCTTGTCTTAACTTCGGTTAATTCGAGATTCACGGGAGTAAGTATGTTGACATCGCGATCCGAGTTAGGCCCCGATTAGTCCGGTCTCGGGCCCGGGTCGTGACAAGTGGCTCAACTGTGACTCTCATCATGGACATGGTTGGAACTAGACCTGAATGCAATCAGAGATCCATAGAAAGGGTCTATTGTATTTGTCGATACCCTTGAGCATTCCAAACTCTATTGACACCAATAATAGTCACTCTATTTTGACATGTGTAAAGAAATTAATCTCATTATGCTTGGCATAAAAAGAAAAAAAATGACATTTTAATTGTAGTCACAAACTTTCTAATTACAACAAAGATGACATGCTCTTTTTTTTTAACTGGTACTTTGAGACCCTAGATAATGCTCGTGGGACCCGTCCAGTATGACTGGTTGGATACCCAGAAATAATCAAACTCCAAATTTGCAATAATGTTGATCGCTCAATTGTAGAATTGAAAATATTATTTTAATTAAGGTTTTTTGACACAATGCCCCCACTTGTTTTTTTTCGATTTTCAATTTAGACCCTGAACTATTAGATTTATTAATTTACCCCTTATAGCCCCTCTGTCTAGTAGCCGTTCAAATCAGAAATGGGGAGTCAAACGCCCTTCAAATAAATAATGGGCGACTAGATGTCCCGTTTATCATTAACTTGAGAGTGTCCAAAAGCCTAGGGATTTTCGTATAACGAAGGAGGGTGAGTAAGAAGGAAGGAGAATGAAGAGGGATGGCGATTGAAGAAGGAAGGCGACGAAGAAGTAGGGTGAACGAAGAGGAACGGTGACCAAAGAAGGAAGGCAACGTAGAAAGAGGGCGACGAAGAAGGAAGGCGACGAAGAAGTAGGGCAAACGAAGAGTGACGACGATCGAAGAAGGACGGTGACGAAGAAAGAGGGCGACGAAGAAGTAGGGCGAAAGCAAGGCCGTGTTGTCTGGAAATTGAAGAAATTCCTTGCTTTTTTAAAGAGGGAAATCGAAGAAAGCTACTGGTTTGTAGAAGAGGAAAATCGAAGAAATGGACTAGGAACATAGAGAATCAACCTACGAGGATCTAGTTGGTTTGGATTCTCTTCCTTATGGTAAGCAACATTTCTGTTTTTGCGTAGAATGTTTTCATTTGTAAATTTAAGCTTTATAGTCATTCATATTGCAGACGAAGGGGAATAGTATTATACCATTCAAATGCATTATGGTGGAAAGGTGGATCATTTTGATTTTTGCCACTCAGATAAGATGTCAGCCTTAGAACTATTTGCAATTGTAAGAACCCGACCCGAGTGACCCCGATTAGTGCTAATTAGGTCGCGTGTTAGTGCTAAGTGTGTTTGGTAGAACTTGACTAAGTTGGATTAGTATGGTTCTTGTTATAGTTTTGGAGATTTTAAGTGCTAGTGTTAGTGGGGCCCTTTGGGGGTTCCCTTTCGATAGCTTTGCATTAATTTGGGAATTTTTCCGAGACTCCGATGACTTGTATGCCCACCCCGTTTCACTCGTCCCGCTAATCCCTACAACTTTCATGTTGATCCCGTACCCGTTCGGAACCCCGAAACCTAATTTTCTTGCATTGAGGGCAAAATAGTCTTTTTACATGAAATCTGTACCCAAAACTTGATATTCCCAAAAACCCGCGAAACATATACTTTTTGGAAACTAAATATTTCAGTGATTGTTTTTCTCTTCTTCGTCGATGTCGTTTGAGGTCCCGAAGTAAGTGATTTCAGCCTTAAGAGATTCCCATTAGTGGAGCCCACACCTAACTTGTATAAAAAGGAACCTTTCTCCCTCATTCCCTTTTTCCAGCACAAAGAACCTTCAAAGCTAGGGTTTTCCCCTTTTCTCTTTTCTTCTTGCTTCTCCACCACCAAAGCACCACCAACTTTGCACCAATCAAGAAATGAACTTCACCTTCTTCTTCCTCACTACTAGAGCTATTCATTGATGCCATTTTTGGAGGAATCCATTCACCTCAAGACCCTCATTGAACTAGTTTGATGATTTTGAAGAGCTTCCTAGTAAGTCTTCCTTCTAATCTCTTTGTTTTGTGTTTTCCTATCTTTAGGGGAGCTCCATTTCCATTATTGAGAGCTCTCTCTTCTTGTTTCATGGTTTGACCCATTTTAGGGTTTGGATTTGGGGCTTTTGTGTAGATTGCATCCTTGGCTTGGAGGAAGAGAGTAATAGCTTGATTTCCTTGATTAGAGATCTAGAGGCAAGTGGATTGAATGGATGTTTTGGTTTTAATGATTTCCATGACTTGTATCTCATTAATGGCTTGTTTCCTTGGCATTCAATGATGTTAAATACTTTTGAAAAGGGTTGGTAAACCTCTTTATTGTTTTGAACATGATTTCTAGCTTTTGTTTCATTTGTTGTCTTTAAATCTTGAATTGTAGCTTTTGGTTCATCTTTTGTACAATGCCTAAGTGAATCTTTGTGGTGATGGATGTCTTCCTTCTCTTGGTAATTGTATGAAAGTAAAATGGAGAATGAAAGAAATTGGTTTGGAGAAGGAAAGACCTGAATCTGAACCTAGTGAGGAAATTCCCGTGACTGGCGGTCAGCTGGCAGTCGCCCAGCGGCTAGCCGCCTGGTGTCTAGCGGCTAACCGAAGCAATTTCGGTTACATATCCAAAGAGCTGTAACCTTACGGTCAGTTCCGCGGTCAGCCCGCGGCTAACCGCCATCCAACCGCGTAGTTACGGTCACTTTTCCAGAGAGCTGTAATCTCGCGGTCAGCTCCGCGGTCAGCTAGCGGCTAATTGCCGTATCCATCGACGGCTAACCGCCAGCCAACCGAATTGAAGCGGTCACAATTCCAAAGAGCTGCAATCCCACGGTCAGACAGCGGTTAACTGCCAGATTCATGGGCGGCTAACCGCCATCTGACTGCCAGGTAACCGAAATTCCCTGAATTTTATTAATAAAGGGGGGTTGAAGGGAGCTTCCATCCCATTGCTTGTGAACCTTTCTGAGAGCAATGGGCACCGCTCGCCTGGGAATGTGTTCGAAGCAGAGGTGAAAGGTTTGTTCGAAGCCCGTTCGAGAGAGAGACAACATCACAGAAATTCATTTAAGCATTGAGGCTATTATAGTGTATAAGGAACCCGGCATGTCTTCCAAATTCAAAGAGTACCAAGTTTTCTTTATTATACAGACATACGGGATCCCTATTCACCTTGAATTAGTTCTAAATCCCGATATTTTGAAAGTCTATTTCAACTGTTTATTCCAGAAATTTATGAATTGTGATTTATCGATCTTGAAAGCATTGTATTTGTACTTGCACTCTTTTTATTAGTTCCGAAATGCATGCCCGACATGATGTGACCCGATATTGAAATGATGTTTGTGCCTTGAGCACCCCGTTTTGCTCGTCTATACGATTTCATCGTAAGTGTTTTATACATGCCCGATTTCTTGCATAATACCTATGAGTCGGCACCACTAAGCTTGGATAACCCTGTCAGTCTGATCCACTGACTTGGAGATCCCTTCCCGTCCTGCCAGCTGCAGCATGGATCCCGATACCCGGTTTATTAACTGTGGTCCAGTCCCGATACCCGGCTCGCTCCCGTGGTTCCCGATATCCGGTTCGCCACCGTGATTCCCGACACCCGGTTTGCTACCGTGGTCCCGTCCCGTATTATTGTATATATATGTAAATTGGTTGCACCTCCTCACTTCGGTGACTGAGGTCAACACCCGATACTCTTGTCACTTCGGTGGTAGAGGATTTAGCTTCTTGTGGATGCCATCTTGATTGTTTCCCGATTTCCTTGATTGCCTTACATGTTTTGTGACTGCATATGCATTTTAATTAAATGATTCATTTACTTCTTGAAAGTCATTGTTTAAACAGGTTTTTATGTTTTCCAAGGTAAAAGTTTTTAGTATTGAATGTTTATATCTGTTTACCCACCTGCCAGACCGTCGTGTCTGATCCTTTGCTTTGGTACTCAGGTCCCGTTGTCGGTTATCCCGAGGAGTAGCCAGAGGAGGCGGTCGGAGGACCGCAACCGCTAGTTGAGTGGCGTGCTGACGATGTTATGTAAACATCGGGTTGTCGAGATGCGAAACATTTTGGGGGTGGTTGGATTTATATTTTTGGTGGATATTGTTTTGTTTATATTGGCCTTTGTTGGCCTCTATTTTTAGGAGTTGTAATTAAATTATCTTTTGATTAAACTTTAATAGGTACTTTTGGGTTACGCTTTAGGACATTGCTCATTCTGAAACTTGTTATTCAAATGTAATTAGTCTTGTAATTTTGGAAATGAAATACATGCTTAATTTGCCATACGCTTCCGCAATTTATATAAAAATGTTTTCGGGTGTTGTGAAATCCTCACCGCAGACTCCTGTGGAAAATCACGTGCACGGGTATGTGTATTCTTTTATTATCCCGTGTGCGTTGGGCATCAAACATACCTCTTCTTATTTACTTCACAATTAGTCCCGATCCCGGATTGGCCCCCAAACCCGGTCCGGGGTCGCGACAGACTGGTATCAGAGCGAGACGTGTTTCAAGCAATTAAAAGAAACTAGAAATCCTAAGGACGTGGCGAGGATTCGTTAGATCTCCCGTTAGCTAGAATCGCGTGAGCAATGTGTGACCCTATTCTTGATTATCGTGTGCTAACAATTTGTTTTGCAGCATCATGCCACCTAGTAAGCGACCCGTAAACGGCAATCCCACCGCAAGCAACAGTGATTATACCGAGCCAGTTGAGGGTACAGGGCCAGTTGGAGAAGATAGAACTGAAAACATAATGCCAAATCAGTTTCAGCAGATGTTACAGGCTATGCTTGATCAACAGCGTCAAGCCAATGAGAACCAAACCAGATTGCATGAACAAATGCTGAAGAAAGATGAGGATCATGCCAGAGAGTTGGCAGAGATGCAGAGACAGTTACTAGAGGTGTTACAGAAGAGGCCAGAGCCAGTCCAGCCTCAACCCGCAATTGTCATCAACCAGAGGGAGCATGACCCCAATGCTTTGTTTGAGCGATTCAGGAAGAGGGCACCCAAACATACTTCTTCCGCAATTTATATAAAATTATTTTCGGGTGTTGTGAAATCCTCACCGCGGACTCCTGTGGGAAATCACGTGCACGGGTATGTGTATTCTTTTATTATCCCGTGTGCGTTGGGTATCAAACATACCTCTTCTTATTTACTTCACAATTAGTCCCGATCCCGGATTGGCCCCCAAACCCGGTCCGGGGTCGCGACAGCAATGGTAGAGCAACTTGGTATAGGAATGGATGAAGTTATATCCTTCCAGTATAAGTTGCAAGATCATGTATGGAGGGAAATAAGTTCAGATGTTGATGCTCTGGAGATGGGCTTATTTGTTGATTCCAGTAGAGTAATTGATCTTTATGTGAAAGAAAACAGTGTGAATGTGAATAAACAGAGCTAGGTTCAATCAAATGTAATGAGTTCTACTTCTCAATATAAAGTTGATGCTGAATATGAAGTTGATGTGGTAGATGGATATTGTGTCAATTCTGACAGTAGTGATTTGTACTCACTCGATGAAGGGACTAATTCGGAGAATGGGACCGATGGTAGTTATGAACTGTCAAATGACTCCAGTGTTGAGGATGATGATGCCTTATATGAGGCAGAGGTTGATACTAAAGTTGAGTTTTGTTGGGATTAGGAATGAGGTTGAGCATGGAGTAGGGGAAGGTCAGACTGAGGCAACTGGGGAAGGTAGTGATTCTGATGAACTAAGGAGTCTTAGTAGCTCATCAGATGGTGAAGAAGGAAAAACTGAAACTCTAAGTAGGAAAAAAATGTTAAAATATACAAAGATTCAATGCAGCTACTGATATGGATGATCCAAAATTTAGCCTTGGTATGATTTTCAGCACAGCAGAAGTGGTAAGGAATGCTTTGAGAAATTACTTAATAAAAAATGGAAGAGATCACAAATACATTGTGAACGAGATGTTTAGAATTCAAGCTGCTTGTAAAGATCCAAAATGTGATTGGTTATTCTTTGCTTAAAAAATGCAAGGTGAGTCATCCATGCAGATTAAGACCCTTAGGAAAAAACACAAGTGCAATAGGGCTTGGAAAGTCAATATGCTAAATAGTGCATGGATTGCAGAGAATTACAAGCATAGGATTAGAACTAATCCTACATGGCCTGCACAGTCATTACTCGAGACAATCCATCAGGAGACCATGCGCTTAAAGTTAATAAGCAAGCTATATACAGGGCTATGAAGAAGTCAGCCTCAATGATTGAAGGAAGTGATAATGAACAGTATGCCATGCTATGGGACTATTGTGAGGAAGCGAATCGAACTAATCCTGATAGTACTGTTGTGATCAAGACAGCACCTATTGGAGATGGTTCATGTTTATTGAGGTTCAAAAGGATCTACGTCTGCTTTGAAGCCCTTAAGAAAGGTTTTAGTGAATATTGTAGGCCTGTGACTGGGTTGGATGGATGTCACATGACAGGACCAAGGTCTATTATATTACTTATAGCTGTTGGTAGAGATGTATCCGGTTGCATATGTTGTAGTAGAAGCAGAGAGAGCCAAAACTTGGAGATAGTTTGTAAAAAAGTTGAAGAAGGACTTGTGTATGGTAAGCTCATACGGTTGGACAATGATATCTGACAAATAGAAGGTATATGTTTTGCATTGTTCTTTTCTCCCACTAATTCTTTGTACCTTGATTTCATATGTATACTGAATATAATTAATTACTCTAATGTTTGTCGTTATTTTATGTAGGGATTGAGGGAAGCAATAGAAAATCTATTGCCAAATTCAAAACACAGGTTTTGTGTGCGACACATGCTTAATAATTTCAAGTTGGAACATAGAGGATTAAGACTGAGAGAATTATTCTGGAAAGCTGCAAGGGATTCTAGTGTTGTGGATTTTGAGAATGCAATGACATAGATTAAGGAAGTTGGTGAAAAAGTCTACACTTGGTTATGTAAAAGACCACATGTTAACTGGTCCAGATCACACTTTAGTCCTTTCCCAAAGTGTGATCTACAAGTCAATAACTTGTGGGAGGCTTTTAATGGGACAATCTTAGAAGCACAGGGAGAGTCTATAATTACAATGCTTGAGAAGATTAGGCTGATGTTGATAAACAAGTTAGTTAAACAAGGAAAGATATTAGCAGACTCCATAGGCATTCTTTGTCCAAGTATTCAGACCAAGTTATAGAAACTAAAGGCTGACTCTGCATCATACATTCCTCACTGAAATGGCAATGACAAATTTGAAGTTGTAGGAATGCATGGAGATCAGTTTGTAGTGAATGTTACTAATAGAACATGCAGCTATCGACTATGGGACATCATAGGGATTCCATACAAGCATGCAATTGTAGGGATCAACTACTTTGGATACAATCTAGAGGATTATGTGCATGAGGCCTACAATAAAGATACTTTCTTGATGTGTTACAAGTATTTGTTAGAGCCAATGCATGGGAAGGGTGACTGGCCAAAGACGGGATTAGCACCTTTACTACCTCCTGAAGTTTCTAGACTCCCTGGTAGACCAAATAAATCCAGAAGGAAGGAACCAGATGAAGCTCCCAAAGGGTCCAAGCTGAAAAGGAAACAAACCACCATCAAATATAGCAAGTGTGGGAATGAGGGCCACGACAAAAGGAACTGTGGATCACATGGCAAAGGGCATGACACTTCACAAGGCAATGTGAAGACCCCAAGCCAGAATACTACTTCTCAAAAAATGACAGTTGCAAGTCATAGACCAAAATTCACTGTCAGTATTTAAATTAGATTCCTCACATCTTTTGTCTTTGTTCATTGTAATTGTTAGTCCATTTATCTGTTTTCATCTTTCAATTTTCATATCCATATATTCTTTCATGAACAGGTTACACCATCCTAGTTTAGACCTCCACTTCAATCTAGCTCTGTAAGTGGAATTGGAAGATCTGCAGTAAGTCCAGGACCATGTCCACCTGCCCAATTTAGATCTCCACTTCAATCCAACTCTGTAAGTGGAATAGGAAGATCTACAATTAGTCTAGGACCACGTCCACCTGCTCAGATTCCTGGTTCTCCAGTATAGAGAGGTCCACCACCACTCGGTCAGATTCCAGTAGGATTAGTACTAAGGGCTCCACGTCCACCTGCTCACATTCTAGTACTTCTAGTAGTTAGACTTTCACCTCCAACTACTTCAAGTTCAATGGGATTTTGTTCTAGTAGTACAAGTTCAGCTCAAAGTGCAACTGTTCCAGTACTTAGAGGTCCATCTCCCACTACACGTTCAATGGGAGTTTATTCATCTTCTTCTACATTAACGACGGTGAATGTTGATGTTGCAAGCCAAGTTCAACAGCCAAGGGGAGCACGACTCAGCAAAGAGGAGCTAAAAGGATTAGAAATCATAGTGAAAAATAAGAATGTGGTTTTTGTGTTTTGTTTTGTTTTTTTTTTTTTTTTTTTTCTGAGAATTTTTTGATGTAAAAAGTAGACCACTGTTTGTAGGTTAAGTAATGGGGAGGCATGTGAAAGGCATTCCTGGTTCTGATGAATTTTTTGGAAACAAACTTTAATGCCGTAGGGATTGTGGTGTTTCTATAACATGGATGAAAGCATTTTGGTATTCTTCTTGACAACTACATTGTATATTCTGTGCTACAGGTGGTTTGTAGTGAATGTTTTTACATTAAGGACCACCATTGTTCGGATTTGGTCATTTGTTTGAAATGAGATAATATAGGTCATTCCACAATTGTCCACCTGATGACATTCCAATGGTAAGGAATTAAAATTTGAAATACTAAAATTTAAAACAAAATTCCAAAAACAGACAAGAGAAAAAACAAGAAAAATCTGCCTTCATGTATATTAGTCATCAAAAGTTACAACAACAAAAATGGGCTTTGAATTACATTATTCTCCAGTCAACTCTAAAATTTACTATTGTTATAGATCCCACCAGGTCACAGCCACCCAAAATCGGATTATAGTCCACATAGCCCTTTCACAACTCAATAACATACATTTCTCCCAAGAAATATTGCAGCAATCAATACTTGCATTTGCCACTATACTGTTGATCCATACAGCGATAATATCCCAGTTGCAAGATTTCCTACCCTCTAAGCGGCTGAAAACCTACAAACGGATTCTTCTTATATTTTTCCTTCTTCTACATCTTGGTAGGATCACGGGTCGGGGCTTTGGTCCACACAATGATGCATGGGGATGCATAATTAACGTTTAAACCCAATACTATCAAATCACATAGTAAATCACTTGTTTGGTCAATTTACTTTACCTATGAAGTAAAGTGAATGGTTAAATGCAAAGAGAGAACAAAAGTAAAGGTTTGGCAAAATCAAAAGGCGAGAGAGTAACTCTTTGAATTTTATTTTAAGAAGAGTTTTTGTGTGTGTGTGTGTGTGTGTGTGTGTGTGTGTGTAAGGGTGATTGTGGATAGGGCCAACTCACGTTGGGTCGGGCATGGGGTTTAGGTTATAATAGATGGGTCGTGCCTAGATTTTTGTTTTTTGGACTTGCAGGTTGAGATTTAGAATCCTTGTCCGGCCCAAATATACACTTATAATTGTAAGAGAGGGAGTAGTAATGGGGGACTCAAACCCATGACTTCTCACAGAAGGTGATATGACCAGACTAGTTGAGCTGGCGTAGGACATGGTAAGAAACTCACTTTTTTCATTCTATATGTTCAACAAGGGTCAGGCTTGGGCTTTATCATTTCCATGCAGGCTAGGCTTAGCCAGCAACACTCAAGCTTGCGCTAGGCTTAGGCTTCTTGTTTACAAGTCGGGCTGTTTTGGGCATTCCTCAACCTAGCCCATGGACCAGGCCGAGTTCTTCTTGTCATTAAGTGAATGAGAAAGTATCTTTTTAACTTTTTTCTTTTGTTAAAAGGAAGAGGTGATTTTCAAAATTTAGAATTTTTTATTTGACCTCTCTTTCTATTGTCTCTTGAACCGACCTTCATTTTACTTCCCTGGTAAAGTAAGTTCACGAAATATGAAGCAGTTAGTGAGTGAGAAGTGAAAAAATTGGGTGTTGTCCACTCATTATTAAATCCGTCGGGGAAAAATCAATATCATCTGGGGTTTTGGGATCGGATCCTTACAGATGAAAAGTGAGTTCCATGATGGAATAGGTAGGGGTGGAATGGGCTCTCTCGAACCATTTACAAGATGGACTCAGCACAATAAAATTGATCTAGTACGGGCATGCTTACCTGAATGAGTTGAGCTGACCTCACCCATTGATCTAGTCCTAACTGGACCACTTTCCATCTCTAGGATAGGCATATCTCAGTTGGCGAAAAACGTTTCTCAAGGTTTAATCAAGCTGAGCCTAACGCGTGTCTAGCCTTTTTGGTCAAATCAAAAGTAAAGGCATTTTGATGGATGATGAATGAAAAATTTTAATGCTTGAACTACTAAAAGGATTATAGGTGGATTGAGTTAGATTGTCAGGCTAGGATAGCAAGTTTAAGTTCAAAAAAAGATTATATTGTCTGGGTTTGAGAATATACCTGAAACCAACAATATCTTGATTACAAAGAAAAAAGTTCAAAGAATGACTATATTTATAATATGGAATGACTATAATTATAATATGGGTTGGATTGGTGAGGTACTGCAATGCAAGACTTCTACATTGAGAATCAAGAGATATTTGGATTTATTTACTTACCTTTCATAATAAAAAAATAAAAAATTTATTTTTTCTTGGTAGTGAGGATTGTTATTTCACAGTATATATAGTATGTATCCTACTGTAGTGATATTAGGTCCACTCCCTAATATGATATAAGATCTAAAGTATTCTGAGTGGGCTCCATAGATATTATGTGTATGCGATCGTATCCCCTATTGGCTATGTGGATGGAAAAAAAAGTCCAATGGGGCCTTCTTCATCTAGTCTCTCCCTTTCACTCAATAATCATCACAACATCGCTCTCTTGCCCAATTTTAGATCGTCTAGAATCTTTGTCCTCTTCCTTTCCTCTGAGGTGGGTCCCACTAACGATCTCACTTTGTGATGCAGCTTTTCTAATCAATGGTCGGCAGTCTTTGAATCACAGTGGGCCTAAACACTGCTGAGTTTGACCGCCTACATCAATCGCATCTTCAAGTCTTATTTACTGTGAATCCAAATTCTCTTATTGGAACCCTATAAATCCTTCAACCAAGCCACTTTTGAAATCTAAACCGCTCAAAAACGTAGTTTTTCTTTGAATTGGCACCGTGACAAATTTCAATCTAGTTGGGATTTATTCTATATCACTCGAAGTGAAATTTAAAAGGAGCGGAAGCTCCACGTTTAAAATAAATACCTTCTTGATATGAGAAAGATTGGATCCTCTGCATCCTCTGCAGCAACCATTGCATGGTAACATTGTAAGAGTTACCCCGAACTCCACCTTAGGCCAACATATCTATAGTCTAAACCATTCAAGATGAATCCCATCCCATACGCAGATGAATCCTAAAGATTCAGCCCATACTGAGTGGGTTATGTTTATATTATATATATATATATATATAATATTATGTACTCTCATCTAATAATAAAAAAGCCACCCCACAAGAAGGATCGCCAATTATGTTTAGCTACTTTATCGTTGGGACTTGGTACTCATGTGTTGATCTCTATGACAGACATTTTGATTACCTGGTGAATGGGCTGCCTCCTAAATTTGCAATTCACCTAGTTATGGTCTACTCAAAGGAATGCCTCATATCTTGTTTCTTTCGTTTCATGTTACAGGGAACATTAAGCCCTGTATCAACTGCCAAAGTTTGCTACTCTTTTTTTTTTTTATATGCAATATCTTTTGCTCTACATCTAATAATAAAGAAGCTAACCCACATGTAGGTTCACCGATTATGTTTTGTTACTATATGAGAGGAGGAAAACTTGCATTTGCAGTTATGCCGCTAATGCATAAAGTGGTAAGGTCGAATTTGCAAGATTTCCTCCCGTCTAAGAAGAGGAAAACTTGCACTTGCAGCTCTTACAAACTGATTCTTCTTATCTTATCTTTTTTTTAATTTCCTTTTTTTTTTTACATCTTGGTCGGGTCACGGGTCGGGGCTTTGGTGATGGTTTTTCTCTTGTACATAACCCGACTGGAATACTCCCAAGAGCGCACAAAATCCACAACACGTGCACTGGGTAAATTTGAAGTAGGATTCAAGCAGACAACATGGGAAGCAAATCCACACCTTATGCTAGCCACCGCAAAACTTCTGCCAAAACTTTAGCATGAATTCTCATTTAATGAATACCAAGTAATAGACCTGGATTAACGACAACGTAGGAGTTTTCATGTGGGCAGCACCTCTACTTGAAGTCATTCATATAATAATATCACATGGCATACCATTGACTTCCTCTTTCAAATATAAATATGGAGATGTTGCTACCTAAGTTTTTTTTTATTCTTGTTAACAATCTTTCTCCAATTTATTGCACATATTGCAATGAATAGGCTTGATGTCTTACTTGGCTTTATTGCTTCCTGACCTGAAATCTGTTCTTCGGTGAGCAGGCAAGCTAGAGATGTCATCAAAGCACTAAGAAAACGTTTGGGGAGAAAGAATCCAAATACTCTACTTTTTGCTATTATAGTAAGTGTATATGTTGTGCTAGATGAGCACCAATCATCTTCAGAAACAGCCCTTCATATTTGTATTGTTAAAACTCTGGTTTTTTACAAGTCAGTCTCTGCAGTTCTGTAAAATTAAAATACTGTCTTTGAGGATTCATAAAGTTGTGAAATAGTCCCTTTTCAGTAAAAAATTAAATTATAGGTTAGTCATTGCATGAGTTTCAACACTCACCCTTAAGCTTAAACTAGTACATAAGTTACTAATATGCCCTGATTGGAATGTTAAGTGAGAGTTGCTTCTTTGAAACCCCCTTGACATGAAAATCCTCGACTTGATCTTCGATTCAAGTATACTCCCAACTGAATTTCCTTATTTTCCACATTTCCTTAATAAATGACAATAGGCCTCTATGTGTTTACTTCACTCTGGACATATTGACTTATTACACAGTATATAACCATTAAGGCTGTTTGTTGCAAATCCTAATTCTCAGGGCACCTGGGTAAATTTCTGATTCCCTTCTTTTTTCCTTTTTGATATGATGACTTCCGGAATCCGTAATGGAAGCAGCTCGTGCAATGGAAGCACAGATTCTAATGAGTGAGCTGGCCCATGTGACAACCATTTCTGTTCTAGTTGTTGCTCGGCTATCTCTGGAGCAACTAAGGCATAACCTTATGCAAGAATGTTAATTCCTGGCTATGCATTTTAAGTATCTTTCACTGTGGCATTGCTGTCCTGTTTTGCAAAAATTCTCTTCGCTGATTTTTAAGGGTGGGCACATTTGTGTGCGCGCGCACATGCGTCTGCCCTTGTGATTGTTCATTGTCAATCCCTCTCATTCAGTTAACATCTAGGGCCTGTCAGGATCTTTGTAAACAGAGGCCAGGTAACTTGGGTTTCGCAAATCAGGGTTTATGCTTTGGACAAAATTACCCATAAGCAACAAATGCTATGTTCTTTGCTACAGCCAATTACAGGTAAACAGAAATACAGGTGAACTGGACATGCTGCAATGGGGCCTCATCTCCTGTTTCTGGCATGGATGCGAGCTAGTTTTTATTATGACCTTGGGTATATCAGATAAGTTGTAATAGGTACCATCAGGTTTAGTGGAAAATGTGTATTATCAAAGACAACAATTTAGTGGAAAATTTTGTGCTAAATGCTATTATTAGCAGAAGTAATCTGCATCAGGCCAATTGGACCTAGTGAATGTAGCAAGTAATATAAAGTGTAGAGGCTTGTTGATATCAAATTAAAAAAAGATGAAGAGGAGACATTATGGAGGAATGAAAGTTGTTCATACGAGTAGACCCATTAATAAGGGATGAAGAGAGATCTCTTTGCAGAAATAATCTATTGTACAAATCATACCATGTCCCCTCCTTGCTTCCATGATCGGCTTCATACTATGCAGGGCGGAGCTTTTCCCCTATATATTTTTTTGGAAAGAAAAGTGAATGCAACCAAGTTCCAGTAAAAAGAAGCAGCAACAAATCAAAGCAAATAACACTATAGAAATTGTTAAATTAACCCATTCATGATACTTCCTGTTCTTTCATTCTTTGGCCGAAAAATTTTGCTTGGCCATTCAACTCTTTGGGATCTATCCTCAAAAAGATCTTTCACATCCTGGAGAGAGAGTAGATTAGGTCCGGGGACAGAGAAAATGCCCCATTACCCTAGGCAATTGCAATTTCCCTGCATGCTCCTCCATTTCGTTATAACAAATATCATAAGAGAGGGATTTTTTATACACTGCCTGTAAGACTTGAGAAACTGAGCAGCCAAAAAGGGGTCAAATATATACAAACTCAATCGTTAATCCAAACTAAAAGAGTAATAGGATAAAGAACAGACAAACTGAATATATATATTTTTTTTCACTTCACAGATGGACCCAGAACACCTAATATCAGACTCCTGAACAAGTCCCAGTTTGAATGAACTGAATTCACAGCAAATAGGGTAATCAACCTTATGTTAGGCTCAAATAAATCAAAACATTCTCCAAGTTCCTTGCCAACTCTACCAGTCTGCATGACCTCAATATCGCCCCTGCATCAATGAAAGAGTGTGAATAAGTGTCAACCACAAGAATGGAACATGCAGAATTCCCAATTCTTATACACATTTTAAACTTTTTTCCAATTTGCAGTTGTATCTCTGATTAATATAACACATTTTCAATTTTTTGAACTAAAATCAAATAATGCCCCTGCATCAATGCAGAATGTGCATGAGTGCAAGCAGGAAAATACATGCAAAATTCCCAAATCTAAAATTCATTCAGAGTTTTGTGAATTATGCGAACTATCAAGTCATTAAATCCCCCAATTGATGGTGCAAAATTTTCACTCGTCCAGATTTATCTAGCAGTGAAGGATTGGACAACATACTTCTAAGGCCATGAAAACATTTCGGTATGAGAGAATTCATACTTGTTCCACGCCTGTTTGTCCTACAGGTGAAAAGTTCCTCTGTTCCCCTTGCATGCCATCTCTGTGCTCCACTTGAGAGAACCCTTGCCTTTCATTGGGCCCAGTGTAATCCTGCCTGTAACCAGAACCCATGCTGCCTTGCCTGTAGTCTACACTGCCCGGAGGACCAGCACCCTGGTAATCTCCCCTAAAGTCCCTATGCTCAGGAGGAGCATAATCCCTCTGATATGATGGCACTGGATCTCTCCTTTCACCTTGATAACTGTCTCTTCCTCCTGGAGGATAATCTCTACCACTCATCGGCATGGGATCTCTACGTTCTCCTTGGGAGTAACCCCTCTCATATGAGGGCACCGGGTCTCTCCTCTCACCTTGATAATTGTCTCTTCCTACTGGAGGATAATTTCTACCGCCCATTGGCATGGGATCTCTTCCACCCGCCTGCCCATAATCTCTTCTTTCTGCTCGCCCAAAATCTCCCCTCTCCATAGTAGGATTGAACTCCCTACTTGCTGGTGGACCATAACCCCTCCCATCTTGTCCAGTTTGACCATAATTTTGTTGTGGCGTATAGTTCCTTCCATCTCCTTGCATAGGGCCTTGGCGATCATAAGGTGCATTCCCTGCCTGCGGCATGGGCCTGGGGTCACGAGATCTATCGTACATTTGGCGATCATTATTCCGGTTTTGATCAGCATATCTCGGTCTTCTGTTGTTATACTGAACAGGGGGAGGCCTTGGAATGATAGTCCCATTGATGTATTTATCTCCTGATCATCATATAAAACAGCATTAAATGAGACAAGCAAAAAGCAGAACCAGGTATAACCAGGACACCATCAATATGGAATGGATAAAAAAAAAGACTGCATTCCGTATCAAATTCAACGGACATGTCAAATTTTAGCTCAATATACGACTCTCAAAATCAATTGTTCACAGGATCCTAGGAAGAAAAAAAAGAAGAAAAAAATTAAATACAGACCTCCGTACTCCTTGTTCACAGGATCAATGTATGAATCAGGCAAAATGAAAACAACTCCTGGCAATCCTGTTCAGGACAAAAAATAATAACTGTTAAGCATCAATATCCAACAAGGCCTCAAAGTACATGAATAATTGAAAACATGTATAAGGAAATGTACGAAAAATGGAATCGACAAGAGGGGAAATCGACAAACATGTGTTGACATGGTTCATTTTTACATGATAATACATGAAGGGGGAACAATACAAGTGGGAATAAAATTAAGCGTGTTCATAGGTAAAAGAAGCTAGAACTGGAATAGGGAAAGGGTGATAAGATATAGGGATGAATGAAAGTAGCAGGAAGATATGAAGAGTCTTTACAGGTTAAAGGAACTAGGAGAACTGTATAAGGGGGAGGGGAAATTGAGGCTTGGAACAAAATAGAGAGAAGCAACATGTTAGACCGCTTAATGACAGAATATGATCTGAAATGAGGATGGGCAAGAAGTAGAATGAACAAAACTCACACCAAAAAGTTGGGGCAGGGCTTTAATGACAATGATGATGATAACGAGAATGACTGAGAAGGAACATCGTACATGAAACTGCCACATTTACAAGAAAACAATTGTAAAACTTACCTCTGAACTTCTCAGACATTTCCTCAGTCATTACAGCCTGAAACCCAGTATATGTTGTTGTACTACAAGCATACATTCTCTTCTTTGCCTCCTCCACACTAACAACAATGTGTCTTTAAATCAGCTCAATTTTTTTGTAAAATAATTACATCAGAGCAACTGGAACCATACAAATGGCCATAGAGTGCCATAGAGCAGTGAGGCATCAAGAAAATTCTGAACAACACAGAAACCAATGACAAGATACAGGAGAACTTGACCAGTAAAAGCAAAGCAATCTGACACCCAAAATCCATCGACTGGATTGATACTAAGGAAATTCAAACAGCCAATAACCTCAACCAAGCAGCAAAAGAAAAATCATTCACATGTGTGCGCGCCTGGGGAGAACAATGCCCAATAATCACAACTCTAAAAAATAGGACTCCAACCATAAGAATGTTGTTCATGAAAACAAACTGACAATGGAAACCTGCTACCAACAAATCCATGATGTTAGTCAAGGTTGTTTGTGCCTCTCCCGTACCTACAGTCCAAAACTGTGCAATCATTGCAGTAACTTCCTCCCAGTTCAAAACCAGTTTTCTGACAATGAAAGCAACTGAACTCAGGGAGCAAAACACTCATAATATCTATTATAAATAGTTATGTGAAAAAAAAAACACTCATAATATATATTATAAATAATTATAAACTGTGCTTCTATAGTTATTACACCATGTTTTTTTTTTTCATAGGTTTGTGGTTCTTCTGCCATTATAATAGCCTTTCCCTATCAATCAAGGGTTGACTTTAACAGTTCTACTATTTAACTCTAAAATAAGCTATGTCCATACAATTGTGTGTGCATGAATGAGCCACAAATGAGACTTGATGGAGATAAGAAATTTAAATAAAAGAGAAAGGGCACAAAGGTAAGCCTTCTAAAAGCAATATTCACCTAAAGTCCTACAATGAAAACCTCGGGCACTAAAATTCTACTGGAAGCTCAAATGTCACCCGTTTACAGTTCTTGCACTCATTAGTCATTACTAGTTTACTACCCCTTCACAGATGCTTTTTTATTTTTTCTTCTCTGATGTCCACCAAATTAATTCTCTTTGTACACTATCAGAAGCCTTCTGCAAATTAATTAAAAAAAAAAAAAAGTAAATTCTTCCTGCTATCCAAACTTTTCCACAAGCTTGTCTTAATAGGAAAATGGATTCTACACCACACAAGCCTAGCATCCCCTAAAATATGTGATTCGTATCATAAATGAAGCTCTTACCACTCTCCTCCCGAAAGCTTCATCCATGACAAAAATAAGATAGGTAGTTCATCCATATTCTTATTTGCATTTTTCTTGTTCACCATTTAAATTAATTAACCAGAATATTTTCTTTTTTAAATGGAACCAGAATATGTTTTTACCAAAAAAAAAAAAAAACACATTACAATAAATAAAGAAAATAACTAGAATATGTACAAATACACTTTCAGTACTTCCATACATGTCTATGTAATTCATGTCAGGTTTCCCAAATTCCCCACTTCTAACATGGTTACCAAATTGAGTAGTGTTCTGAAAACATCATTTTTTTAAAGAGATTTTATACTACTCCTACAGATGCATAGAAATGAAATGATGAATTCCAAGAGCAGATAGTGAGAAAAGCCACGATATTACTGAGAAATGAATTTGAACATCCTTGAAGAACAAACCCAAAATCAATAATAAACCAACAAAATAAACCCAATCTCCTGTACCAAACAATACTAAAACCATAATACATTGATAGGAAATCAAAAACCCAAACCAATCTAATAAAAACAATTATTATATATGAAGCTAACTGTTTCTAATTGTAGAAATCAGAGATTGCGACCAATTTAATTTTGACCATTCCAATTTTATTTTGACCCCTTTAAACGATTTACACACTCCTCCCTCTAAAAGATTCTTCAATGTAATAACTCATCAAGCCTTTATTTCTTTTCACTTCAGTAACTCCTCAACTTAACTCCACAAGAATGTTCCCCTTCAAATCCTAATCAAAATTAACGTTTCCTCTTCAAATACCCTATAAATTAGGGACAAAAAAATAATCTCCTATTAACTTCTTACCAATAATCTTCTATAAATTAGGGACTGAATGTGTTAACTCCACATGCACGTTCCCTCTTCCATATAACGTTTCCTCTTCAAATCCCCTACAAATTAGGGACCAAAAAAAAATCTCCTATCAACTTCTTACAAATGTATTTTTTTTATCATGCTTAATTTTCTTTTCAAAACCATCATTTTCGACTATTTCTTCTTCGTCTACATTACAAAAGTGGAATTAGGATCGATCACACATTGTGGCCAGGCGGCTTTTGGTGCAAGTATAAGGATGCAGCCTTCGGCAGTAACCCTCCATCTTTTCATATGAAGCTGCTGGTTTTGATGTTATTGTTGTTTTCTTTACCTTTTTACTGTTCTATGTGACCGTCTTTCTCCTTTTTCATGTTTCATTGCGTCTCTATTCTCCCTAATGTTCGCTCTGCAGCTTGTAATCCTTCTTTTATTTTTAGCAAAAAAAAAAAGTTGTAAAGAGATCACCATAGCATTGTAGTCTCTTTCAAAATCACCTATGTAATTATTCAAAAACAATAGAGTAACACAATAAGATGTTTAAGAATGCTTTGCAAATTGGATAGTATTATACAAGGGTTGACCAAACTTAAGCTCTACTCTACCCCTCAAAATAAGAAATGCGAACAGACATTAAGCTTGGGCCGAAATTTAAACCACTATGAGAACAAATGCATTTACGATGAGGTATATCCATTCAATTCCGAACTTCAAATAATAAATCATAATATTGATTTTAAAAAATCTTATAAATAATGCAATATTTTGGTTACTACTACTGGAAAAAGATAGATCTGTCATTTTGATATATATCAAAATTTTGAAAAAACAAAAAAAAAGTGAAAGCAGTAAAAATTTAAAATCCTGCGAGCCATGTACAACTGAACATTTAAATATATCATTTACATGTTTATAAGTTTATGCCTATAAATTCAACATGTCTTCACATTCTGTAAGCCTACTTTCATTTGTTCTTCTTTATATTTTGAAGAACATGAAGGAGAAAGAGAAAAAGAATCTCATCACCTTCCGACGACCTTCGCTAGGGTTTGAACATAGGTCTCAACCATCTCCTCAGGCGTAGGCTTGGGGTCCTTGGGAAAATCCATGGTTATAAGCCAGTGATTGTAATCGCAACCCTCGAAGAGAATCGTGTCGGGAGAAATCTTCTCATCAACAATCTGATTCGATCGCGACGACAAAGAAATGGACGAAGATCGAAAGGAGAGAGATGGAATCCAGAAATTAGGGTTTGTTCGAGCTGGGGATGAGATAGGAGAGGGTTTCAGAAGGAGAGACGTGGCGGAGGATGGAATTGCAGAGAAGGATCGGTGCTTGATGAGAGAGAAGGAGGAAATGAATGATTTGCGAAGGCGAAGCGCCATGGAAGGAGAATCGAAGTTGCAGAAGATTAGGGTTTTCGAGAGAGAGTGAGAGCGAGCTAGGGTTTTAGGAAAGAACGAAGAAGAGGGACTTATAAGGGAGACTGTGAGAGAGTTTCAAGGCCCATTTTCGTCTTTTTAAGAAAACAGTATTCGTATCGGTTAATGAGACGCTTCGACCTCATGCACGTTTTAAGAGGTCGGTTGTTTGTGCCCATTTACATATGTAATTAAATCACATATTTACATGTGTTTTCGTTATGCATATATCACATTTGTTTTGTGTGAATTTGATACACATGTATAAAACTCATGTGTAAATGGTATGAAAACCAACTCAAAAGGTGCATTGGATTTTCACACCTCACATGTCAAGGCGGACTGCTACAGTGCCATTATGAGCAGTCCGCCTTTTTTTTTTCTGGGCCCCACTTGTAACACCCGGACCGTTCATTTTCTTAAGAAGCTCAAAAACGGTCATGTGTCCAATTTTCAACCATTGATGATGCATGGAGGTTGAGATATCATCAACATAATTACAGCCATTAGATTAATCTATTGTTACTAATATAAGCAGTTCGCCTTTTATGATTTTTTTTATTGTTCTGGGCCCCACCTGTAAAATCAGGACCGTTCATATTCTTTAGAAGCTCAAACACAGCCATGTGTTCAATTTTCAACCGTTGATGATGCATGGAGGTTGAGATATCATCAAACAATATAGAACCTATTGTTACTAACATACCCAGTCCGCTTTTTATATTTTTTCAATGTTCTGGGCCCCACCTGTAAAATCAGGACCATTCATATTCTTCAGAAGCTCAAACACGGTCATGTGTCCATTTTTCAACCATTGATGTTGCTTGGATGTTGAGATATCATCAAACAAAACCTATTCATAGATTCACATGTGAAATGTTATGCTAGTAACAAATAGTGGAATTTGATGCACATGTGAGTCATTTACATATGCAAATGACTCACATGTGGGTCATTTACACATGTGAATCACTTTCACAGGAAACAAACGTCCCCTAAGTGAACAAGCCGAGCCGAACCGAGCGCTTAGCTAAAGGCTCGAGGTCGACTTCCTGTTCCAGATCCATGGCTTGGGCTGAACTGGGTTAGTGCTCGAGGCGAGCTTGAGGAGATGAGCTAGGTGTTAGGGATGGATTTGGGCTTGGTCATGACCTAAAGTTCTAGCTTAGTAGTTAAATATATCTTGCGTCCGCGTATACATGCTCAAAGTATCAGTCTAACACCAAATATTATGTTAAGTTTTTCTTTTATCATATTTAGGATTTAGGATTTAAGGTTTATATTTCATGGAATTTGGGGGTGGTGGGCTCCCCTAAAAATTTTAAAAAACCCCCAAAAGCTCTAGAACTCCAAAGAATTTCTTATTTACATGGCAGCTCCAACAAATGACCGGGGTCACTTTGAAATAATTAATTAACTTCTGGAATATTTATCCATATCAGCCTATATCTCTTAATTAACAACAAGCCCGTGCGCACTATAACTAATAATTAAAGTCATTAAAAGTGGATAGATAACCACTTTATGGGATGCCCCTGACGTTTTTTTAGGAGAAAATGCCCCTTTTAGTTGGGTCCATTTGGATGCATGATGATCATGAAGGTCCATACTGAGTCTATAAGATCATCCAAGCCTTTTGATCCATGATTATAAAATTTAATGGTTTAGAGGCATCATTTTATTGTGATTTCAATCTAGCACCGAGGAAAGGTTGGATGAGTGTCAAACTTGGACTCGTAATTATTCATAGGGGGTAGTGTTTGTGAAAAGACCAGATTGACTCAAAGTAAACCCCATAACTAAAAAAAATGAGTGAAAAAGGGGCCTTTTTAAAGTGGGACTACTCATAAATATTTTTAAAAATATAGGACCATTTTCACGAGGCGCTTATATATATATATATGTATATATATATAGGGAAATATTCAAGTGAGAACTAGTTCTCATCTATTATATAAGAACTTTTTTGCAGGGCCCAACTAACAACCCATCCAAACCTAGCAATCAATAGGGAACCCCATGATAGTTACTAATCTCAAGGATTGGCACATATCCGAATGGACTAACCCATTGGATCGAGGGTTGAATACTTTCTTGAATATGAAGCCATTAAACTTGTGGGCCATGGATGAAGGGGTTAAGGGCATGAGTTTGGGGTCAAACTTAATATTTGTGGTGGTCTCACATAGATCTTTCCATCCCCATTGGTCCCATCTCCAAATGAGGCCCATAATTGGGCTTCACAAAAAAGTTCCCACCTGAATATTACCCATATATATATATATATATATATATATATATATGGGCTAACTCTCCTAAGCTCAAGCTTATGATAAGGTAAGCTCAAGTGTGTGGTGGGGCCCACCTGGGAACCCACATGGGGATGGGGATGGGGATTGGGGGGGTTTTAAGGACTCCTTAGGATCTTCCTCTCTGCAAAAAATCAGCCCCAACCATGATTTTTATCATCTCTATATGAGCCTAAAAGTTTAATTGTCGATAGTCCATTAGGATCGATACATAGTAGATCGAATGATCCAGTAAATTCGGATCTAACCGAAAGTTGGTGAACATGTGCAATTTAGAGTGGTCATGTATTTGGTCCATTTGGATGGACCAAAGGTGGGCCCCACAAGCATGAGCTTACGAGATTTTATCATAAACTTAAGCTTAGGAGAGCCTTGCTCACATTTAAGTTGTTGACATTGGATATGGATGTGAGAGCCCCCAACTTATCTCCCATAGTAAGGTGAGAGCATCTCTCACAAGAACACTATGCTCTTGTGAGAGATGCTCTCACCTTACTATAAGAGATAAAGGTGGAGGCCCTCACATTTAAGTTATTGACATTGGATATGGATGTGAAGGCCCCAACTTATCTCTCATAGTAAGATGAGAGTGTCTCTCATAAGAGCATATATATATTGGTGAGAGTGGATATGGAAGTGAGAGCCCCCACCATCTCTCACCAAGTTGGTGAGAGTGTCTCTCACAGGAGCACTTCCCCCATATATATATATATATATATATATATATGAGCTGCTCCCCTACACTGCAGCTCCCCTTAATTTCAGCTAGGCGCGTGTGGGAGCTGCTGATCGTGTGAAAAATCAGCGACTTTAATTTCAGTCAAGTCTCCTCGTCCTGCCCATTTTTTAGGAAAGGAACTGCAGCCCCCTCTGTTTCTCGCCTCTCTTTCTCTCAGAGCTTTGTTTCTCGCCTCTCTCAGCAAGCGATCGTCTCTCTCCTCTCTTTATCTCTCAGCAGCAGATCGCCTCTCTCCTGATCTCCTCTCTCTCTCAGCAGCAAATCGCCTCTCTCCTCTCTCTCTCTCAGCAGCAGATCGCTGATCTCCTCTCTTTCTCTCAGCAGCAGATCGCCGATCTCCTCTCTCTCTCTTTCACACGCTGATCTCCTCTCTCTCTCTCTCAGCAACAGATCGCTGATCTCCTCTCTCTCGGCAAGCAGCAGATCGCTGATCTCCTCTCTCTCTCTCTCTCTCTCTCATAAGCAGATCACTGATCTCCTCTCTCTCGGCAAGCAGCAGATCGCCTCTCTCTCTCTCTCTCAGCAAGTGGGGCGTCCTCTCTCTCTCTCTCTCTCTCTCTCTCTCTCTCCGATCGAGATCTCCTCTGTCCTCGCTGCTGCTGCGGCTGAAGTACCTGATCTCGCTGCATTCTCTCCCGGTCGTCGTTGTTGCCTCTAAATCTCCCTGCACCAGTCGCAGCAAGTGGGGCGTCCTCTTTCGCAATCAATATATCAGCAGATCGTCGCTGCTGCTGCCTCTTTCTTTCCTTCCCATCCTGCAGTGGTCGTCGCTGCTGCTGCCCTTGTTTTCTCCCTCCCATCCTGCAGTGGTCGTCGCTTTGGGATTGTTCTACACACGTGCAGAGTAGGTGGGTTCGAGTTAATCTGTTGTTGTTGTGATTGACAGATGTTTGCTGCTGTCCCTTTCTTGATCTCTCTTTTTCTAAGGAGGGATGATTATTAGAGTGGTGGGGTGGGGAGGGAGGGTGGGGAATTAGGAGATGAGTGGGAAAGGTTTGAGACCAGCTCTGATATTGGCTGTTGGATTGAATCATTTGGTGATATTGCATTCTTCATTGGTGAAGAAGTAGAACACTTGGGTTGCTTGTCAGGGAAGCTGGAAATTCCAGTTTCACATTCCAAATCTAGGTTTTCGTGGATAATTTAAGGTTTTGAATATACACTGGGGAATTTGACATTGAGTTGCTCAGTTCACTGTGCTCCATCTCCCTTCTCAGTATGTAAAACCACATTCCTATAAATCATTTGGTGTAGTAAAAGATTATTTTAAAAATGAGTGAATCAGGATGTATCTCACTTTTATTCACTCAATGTCATTGATAGTGTTATGAAAGTGTTATGGATTTGTAAGAACGGATTGCATTGCAGGATGTTATTACATTCTATTTGACATTTTCATAAACTTCAGCATCTATTTGATTAAGTTTTAAGTCATATAGGCCTATAAGTTAGTAGAGCTGACGAGGATCTTAGGCCATATAGATCATTGTAATAGGTCTAGACAATTTGTATGAATGTGTTAATGTTATCCTTGTGACTGTTAAGTCAATATATTTCTGATTATATGTGTTCTAAAGTCTTCATCTGCCAATCCTTTCTTTTGTTTGTGAAGATCTTGAAGTAAATGGCTTCGTATGCCTCTTCTGTTTTACCCTCTTTTGAACAGACAAATCGCTTCCATACAACCTCCCCATCTTTACCTCTATTACTGGATTCTTTTCTTATACTAAAGCCAGCAAGTTTTCCATAAGCATTGTAAAAGTTACATGCCTCATCTAAATCATCAAAATGCATGCCCAATCTTGGGGTCATGTTTTCATCTACAACCGGATAGTGGACAATTGATGATGATGAGGAGGTCATATCCATATGCAATCTGTATGACAAATAAATAAAATTGGTCATGAGCAATTTTGGAGATGTTAGATATTAGGATCAGATATGCATAAATAAACATGATTTGTATAGTCTTTAGCTAAATAGCTTCTTCTTCCTCTTCAACCAATGGAAGAAACATATTAGCCAATTGTCACCAATATATTCCACAATCAATATATCACCTAAGATGGAATTTGATTTTTTTTTGCTTGGAATTTGATGAGCCATACTGCAGAATGGAAAAAAAAGATAAGCTTTTGAGGGGTTTGGTAGTACGTTATGTTAATTTTTGAGGGGTTGTTCTATTTCTAGTTTTCAACACCAATTCATGAGTCTGGTGAAAACTGAAATATTTGCATAGGAATGGCAATGAAGAGGAGGGCTACACAACAATTCTGGGTTTGCTTCTCCCAAATGGATGCAACCAATTGCATAGTTATTGGGAGCATATTGTGGACAGTTGGCCAAATTTCACTCAAATAAGATCATCTTAGCCCTTGATTTTATGACTTTAAAGTTCAATGGTTTTGTGCTTATTTTATTGTGATTCAATCCAATGATGTGTCTTGGTTGGATCAGTGTCAACTGTCAATTTGGTATGAGTGAAAATCTACAGGGGCTAGTATGTGCGCGTGAAAGGATTTGTATTCATCATAGGTGGATTCAACTGTAAACAGAAGGAATTGAAATTTCTGTTTGAAATCACGTATCGTTGAAGAGCAGCATGAAAAGAGATTTATATTTTTCATAGATTATATCTCTTTCTTTTCTCTCTGAATGTCTTTAATTATTGAAAATGTAAGTATGACTGAAATGGGTATTGCCTACTATTTGGAGTTTGCCATCTGTTTGTGGGGAACAACAAATATTCATCCCATTTAGTTGCAAGGAACAACTACAATCCTTCCACATTGAGGAGTTGCAAGGAACAACTACCACCCTTCCACATTGAGACAGTCAAATTTGTAAGATCACTTTCCATATCCTCAAATAATACGTCGCTGCCTTTGGTAATTTACTTTACTAAATTATTCTCATGTTATTTAATCATATTTTCATAAGTTGGATGCTATATGATTTAGCCCAAGTTCTTGTGTGGAACTCAAATACATGTGTCTGTGTTTTTCTTACAAGCATTATAGCATACACTTGCTATGCACATTTAAATTTCATGTTACATACATCATAAACCAAATCAATGGGAATCAATCAAACACTACATAGATGGAATGCATACCAGAATAGATATTGATGGGGTATTTGCATATACAGAGTTGTGTGGAAGGAGAAGCCAAATGAAAACCCAAATCTGAAATCAATAAGCTAATTTAGTACATCAAATTGGTAAACCAATACCCAAATCTAAAATTGTAAATCTCCAATCCAATACCCAAATCTGAGACCAATGGTCTAAAAATTACTACCTCAATCTCCAACCCAATGCCCAAAGCTAAAATCAATAACTAGTACCCAAGTGTAAACCCAGATCTGAAATGAATACCTCAATTTGGACTGCTCACCACGTCAAGGATGGCAAGGTTGGTATCTGAATCTCTGATGTCGAACCCACCTGCTCTGCACGTGTGTAGAACAATCCCAAAACGACGACCACTGCAGGATGGGAGGGAGAAAACAAGGGCAGCAACAGCGACGACCACTGCAGGATGGGAAGGAGAGAAAGAGGCAGCAGCAGCGACGATCTGCTGATATATTGATTGCGAAAGAGGACGCACCACTTGCTGCGACCGGTGCAGGGAGATTTAGAGGCAGCAGCGACGACCGGGAGAGAATGCAGCGAGATCAAGTGCTTCAGCAGCAGCAGCAGCGAGGACAGAGGAGATCTCGATCGGAGAGAGAGAGAGAGAGAGAGAGAGAGGACGCCCCACTTGCTGAGAGAGAGAGAAAGGCGATCTGCTGCTTGCCGAGAGAGAGGAGATCAGCGATCTGCTTGTGAGAGAGAGAGAGAGGAGATCAACGATCTGCTGCTGAGAGAGAGAGAGAGAGGAGAGAGGCGATCTGCTGCTGAGAGAGAGAGAGAGAGGAGAGAGGCGAGAGGCGATCTGCTGCTGAGAGAGAGGAGATCAGGAGAGAGGCGATCTGCTGCTGAGAGATAGAGAGAGGAGAGAGACGATCGCTTGCTGAGAGAGGCGAGAAACAGAGAGTTGAGAGAGAGAGGAGAGAGACGATCGCTGAGAGAGAGAGGCGAGAAACAGAGGGGGCTGCAGTTCTTTTCCTGAAAAATGGGCGGGACGAGGAGACTTGACTGAAATTAAAGTCGCTGATTTTTCACACGATCAGCAGCTCCCACACGCGCCCAAGCTGAAATTAAGGGGAGCTGCAGTGTAGGGGAGCAGCTCCCATATATATATATGTAGACTAATAGCAAAAAGGAGTATGGTCAACTCATCAGCAGATATGGTACGTATTAGCCTATGTTTTCATCCGTATCTTCGGTATATCAGATCCGTTACTCTCTTATGTATTTATGCTTTTGTTTCAAGAACCAAGCAGTGTGACTTGTGAGTGTGCTGGAAAGATGCCATCAACGGATCCATTTTCTTATGTATGGTTCCTTGCAGATTCTTTAATTCACATGATAGGGAATTTCATGTGGCCTCACTTCCATACAAACCTGATTTTAAAATCGTGCCTGAGGGCTGGGATGGCACCACCAGAGATCCTAATGAAGTTCATTACGAGATATCAATGAAAGAGGGTGAGAGGCTCTATCAAGAATTTGTACAACGGATGAATTTCAACAAGAAGAAAGTAAGTAATAAATTTTTTACATGCCTTTAAAATGGGATATTCTGGGTTTGAGGGCAGGTGGTGTATGTATTCCTATTTTCTCTTTATTAACACCCTTGACAAAGCATTTGCACTTTCTTTGGCTTGCTTGCAGATGGCTGGTGAGGTAAAATGCCACAAGTACAGCAGGATACGTCCCTCAGAAGGATGGAATTTCACAGTGGAGAAGCTTGGCTTCCTGGGAGTGGCGGTGCAGGCTGGAAGTTTGTCAGCTTGCCAGATGGTTCAAGCAAACCTTTGAATGAAATGGAGAAAATGTATGTGAGGAGGGAGACTCCCTGACCCCTGCGCAAAATCCTCCCTTGAAAGCTATTACAAATCATATGGATGAGTCTGTAAGTAAATCGATATCTTGTATCAAGACTCGAACCAAAATTTTCATTGTACTGAGCTAGCTTTCTGTTGAACTTCTGACAAGCCTATATTGAAATGCTTTACCTTTTAATTTGGTAGATCATAGCAAGGTGAGTGTTCTTCAGAATAAGAAGATATGAGCTAGAAAAACGTATTGGGACTGAAGCAGCTTTAGTTGTGAATGCTCTTTGCAGCTCAAATTGAGAGGAATGAGTGAGGTTTTACTGTTAAGATGTAGCTCTGTTCTGTATTTATTCAAAATTTTGGAAAATGAAAATTTCCAGCAAAGTTTGTTGCATGTGCTTTGTGGTCATCTAGACAGTTTTTCAGAGTCCCAATCCTAATTGCAACTTTCTACATGAGGCACTTCTCTTAATCCTGCCTCTTCTTGGGGACCTCATTCTTGCTCCCTCCTGATGTTTGAGAAACGTGGTTTGTTGTTTCCACACTATATTACATCCTTGTCAAAACAGTCTATTTACATCTCTACACTTGTGTAATGTAGAATGGTAAAAATTCTTCCAACCAAAAAAAAAGAAAGGTGAAAATCTTCTACCATTATGAGTTTTGCTTGTGACCCATCCACTGGGAGCCTACTGCATGATTATGATGGATCTTAATCAACATGTGTTCAGGTACATGGAACCAGCCTTGCGAGCTTTTATATTGAAAACCAATCATGCTTTAATGAGGTCCCAAACGATTCAACGTGAAAGTTGGTATACTCACTTGACTAAAGTCTAGATAGATAATTTGAGAAATCAATTGATCTGGGGTAGTGGAGTACTTAAATTACACTTAGAAGTTAAATTACATGAGGTTTTTCTTAGTACAATAAGCTCTCAATTACAGCAAGCTTCGGTGGTTCACTTCCTTAAACGCGTGAAATTTAACCACCTACACAAACATGCACTGAATTGGCATAGATGTGACTTTTAATGTGGGATTGAACACGTACATGCAGTGAACATAAATTATCAAGTGTCTTTCATTTCAGTTGATATCTATAGGCCCTCAATAACAGAGTTGCTTTGTCAATGACGGCAACTAAAATTGATGTCAAAATATTCAATCAAGTCTTTCTTGACGCATACAACTTATTCATAGAACAAAAAAATTCAAGCGTGGAACACAGTAAATATACGCATGTAACAAAAGTATATAATCAAAGATTTAAGTTGTAGCCTATTACATATACATGGGCTATATGTAAACTATTGTGCTACTCGTTTGATTGTTATTTATCAGGCTATGGTTCATCATATATGTGGTCCACATAGTAGCATTGTGCCTTGCATGTGACGCTCTGGAGTCTTACATCGGTTATAGAGAAGAAAGTAAATGGGGTTATATGTAGAGCTTACACCCTTTACTCTGCATGAGACCTTTTGATGGGTTGAGGTCCATCAGAAATAAAACCGTGAGGCTGGTGGGCCAAAATTTTAAAGATTTAAAGTTAGCCAGCCCATTACAACATACACATCAAAACACTAATATAACTATCATGTTATTGTATACATTCGATCTGAACCATATAAGCAACACAGGTTTTTTCTGGATTAATATCTTAGTCTGTCCACATGATAGTTGGTGCCCAATCAATGCATGGTTAGCAAGAAGGTCATATACGTGATATCATGATAGTGATCCCATAGTCATATGTGCACAGGCCCAGTCACAAGACTGGCTTTGATTGATGCCGCATTGAAAGCAAAAAGATGACTCGGAAGAACTGCATTCGATAAAACATGATAAAAGGAGTGTTAAAACGGTTTCTTGTGCCAGAACATAGTGAAACAATGGATTTGATGAACATAGTTCAAAGGGCAAATCAGTCATGAAAATATTTGATGTGTTGTATGTAGGGCCTATCGCCTATAGGCTTTAGAGAAAAAGTTGTAGGACTAAAAGCCTTACAAGACTGTGCTAAGAGACTTTTGGCTAATTTACCCTTTTATTATTATTATTATTATTATTTTGCAACACCAAATGGTGCACACCCTCACCAAATAAGGAGAGACTTTTTGGGTAGAGTTTTATGTCTCCATGAAAACATTGAGATGGGTGATGATATCGGTAGAAGTATTTTTGTCCCAAAAAAATAGACATCCTAATTCGTCATTTTTTTATGTTTTTGTAATCTCATCCTTTTTAATAAGAGTTTATGCACAATATTTTCGTAAAAACCCATAATTTTAATGCTTTGTTAATTTATTTGAGAGAATGTCATTCAGTTTAATTATAACTAGCAAAACAAACCCGCGCTTAGCATGGGCAATATAATTTATAATATTAAAAATATAAGATTTTAATAAATAAGACTTAGTCTAAATTATATTGAGATGATGAAAATTGCAATCAAAATAAAAATATATAATAATAAAATAGTTTTTTAATTTCAAAATGAGAGCCCTTTAATTTATTTGAAATCAATTGAGTATCTTGCTTCAAACATTCTTTTGAAATCATAAGAATAAACTCATAATAAAAAAATTGATAAAAATGCCACCAAATACACCATGAAAATAAAAGTACATAGACAATCCAGCAATAAAAAATTAAAAAAAAAATAAACCCAAAGAAACCTAATGCCTAAAAACAAAAAAATTAAAATAAAAAAAACATAATCCATAACACCCTATCACTACAGAAGATAAAAGAACCCATCAAAAGCGGAAGAATTAAATAATAAAACCGAACATTGATAAAAAAAAAAAAAAGGAAAAAAAGAAAACTCATTAGGACAACAGAAGATACATAAAAAAAGGAAGAGATACAACATGGTCGTGTTGCAGAAATCATTGAAAATGTAGTTGTGAAAATCTTCATTTTTCACTCACTCTTTAATGTAGTTATCTCTATATTATAGCTAAGGAGTTTGGATTCAATTTTGACTAGCTGTTATAATTTTGACCATAAGTTATACTATATTTTTTTTAAAAAAATTACAAAATAGGGCCTAAGTATTTTGCAGATTACATAACAAAACAAAATTAGAACAACATACCAAAATGGCCCTTAAGTTTCCAGGACATCCAGCCAAATTGGGTGCCGGCTGACTCTCTATTTCTCTGAGACACTAGTATATATTATATAATGGTTCATGTCATTAGTAGGTGGGAGGGACTGAGTTTTACGCATCCTATTCACATAAGCATGTAAAGGATTCCTCTCCAAGAGGGTCTTTGTAGAATGGGTGGCTGATTATTGTGGATGACAAGTTGGACATCTCTCTCTTTCATCCCTGGTCTAAAAAGAAAGTCGACCTCCCTCACCATTCCACCTTCAAACATGATATCTTTGAATGTGGAATCTACCACATGATCAGGTCTGCCATATCAGATGATGGCAACGTCCTGGTGTTCCTTTATGGATTTGGGCACTTGGCCTTTTGCAAAATAGGAAATGCTGCTTATACAGACATCCAAAGCGGAATAGATGAATCAATGGATGATGTGATAAATCACAAGGGGCAGTTTTACGCCGTCAGCCAAGTAGGAGCAGTCTACCTTCTCCGCATTGAGGAAGGCTTCCCTCCCTGGGGAGAAACTGACTTTATACTTGGATTCTCCTATTCGCTTTATAGATATTTGGCACCAGACATACTGACTGATAGCATGTTTGTAATTACTAGAAAAGTGAATTCCATCAACCAAGGGTTCCCTGTTCACAAAACAATCCATTTTGACATTTGTAGTCTCTTTGGAACAGGGGTCACATGATAAAATGTTGAAAAAGTTTACAAAAGTGGAAAGCTTAGGCAATCGTATAGTTTTTTTGGGGTATAATTATCCCATGATTGTAATGGCTCGCCAATTCCCAGGCTTGAAAGGAAAGTGGTGATGGAGTTTGCAGGTAAAGTACTCAGCTAATACTTAGCTTTGTCTTTTAGTGAAAACGGAAAGAGAAGCGTCCTTAGGGCCTCATTACTAAAATTATTTATTCTCACAGTGGAGCAAATAACCAGGAAGTCATCAATGTGATTGTACGAGTCTTCATTGTTCAAGCCATAGAAAGAAGGAATAAGATTGATTATACTAAGCTTGATTTCATACTGAGTTGCCAAACTGTAGGCGGCTGAAGACACGATGGTGACGTGTATTCCGAAGGAGTATAGTGCTCCTTTAAGGGCCGGAGAGGTGGTGGAGGATTGTTCGCCCCACTTCCTTCCTTCGCCATTGGTGAATTTCTGTGTGAGGAATTAGCAAAGTGTTTAGACGATCTAATTTCCTTAAGGACTCGCTCTAAATTTTGGTCTAAAGATACCAAATCTGGATGACAAGAGCAACGACCAAGCATGCACACACAACTCTTATTGCATTATATATATATATAAAAAAAAATCAGAAAGTCTAGGACTTACAGTGCTTTGGGTAGAGAAGAGAGATTTCCTTGAGTAAAAATTTGTCCTTTGTGAACTCTTTTGGATCTCTGCACAAACTCTAGGAATTTTTTTTAATGTTAGAATCAATAACCTACAATAAGGATAGCAAAAGATGTGAGCAAAGGAAATAAAGTAAAATAAAAAATTGAAAAAGCTAAACTAATATTAGAATTAAAAGAAACAAACAACCGTGCTAATTGTCCCCGGCAACGGCACCAAAATTTGATCGACCCAAAATAGGGTTTGCAAATGTAATTTATACCTAGCTACTATCTCTAATCGTAAGAGTAAAGATGTTAACCGAGTGTCGTATCCACGGGAATAAATCAAATTCCTAAACTAATCCTATAAGAAAACGAAGTGTTGATTTGATGGGTTTGATTCCTAAATTAGCAAAGTAAAGACAAGATTTGATTCAATCAAAGTAAAGATCTTAGAGGATGAATCCACTCTAACCTCGCAAAATGGCGAGTATAAACCTAGGGTTCCACTATCAACGCTTTAAAGACTCATTCTGGTTACAAATCTTCACAGAGTCAACAAATAAGATATATGGGTTCGGATCTGGGCATAACCTATCTCTAAGGCATATATTATCCTAAATCTAACAACACATTCATTCAAGCATCATTATATGACTAGTATTTGAATCTACAAGATTGAAATACTAAAAATAGATATTACATTAATAAATAGAATACAATCAATGGATAACAATCTTGTCATATAACCAAAAGCGTTCAAAATAAAACCTTAGAACCTATACATCACTAAAATACAACATTAGGCCTTTATCACAACCCTAAGATAAAGATTTAGTTACTCTTGGAAAGAGATTGACAAAGAATCCTTGACGAAATCCCCATTAATGCTCCTTCCAGAGCTCCAATATCAGCCTTCAGATCCCTCCCCAAGATGTCAATGACCTAAAAACGAGTTTGGCTCACCTTATATAGATTTTTGCTCCAAAAATTGCTTCAAAACGCGGAGGGGGATGGACTTCACCCGGGTCGGGTGTCCGGATGCCAACTTCCCGGCGTGAGGCAGTAGCCTCGGGGTTAATTCTGGGCTCTGGCGTCCAGACGCCAGGAGGCAGTAGCCTAGGTGTGCTTGGATGGTTTTGGCGTTTAGACGTAAGCCGGGCGCCAGGAGGCAGTATCTCTGGCTTGTTTGAATTTTTGCTATTTTCTTCCTATTTAACTCTGAATTCTTCATCTTCACCTAAAACACCTGCAAACATTATAATAACACAATTAGTGCTAATTAATATCAACTGAAGGCATAACAAAGTCCTCATTAAGGGGCCTAAATGGTGTATTTAGGCTCTCATCACACCCCCCCCCCCCCCCCAACTTACACTTTGCTAGACCTCGAGCAAAGCTAAGCAAAAAGGAATAAAATAACTAAGGCGACTGTCGTAAGGAGCACGGCTGCACTTAGCATGTGTGGCAAGCCTTTAAACCTCTAAGTTCCCTCTAGCCTCTATACTCGCCATTTTGCAAGGTTAGAGTGAATTCGTACCCTAAGACTTTTCTTCGATTGAATCAAACCTTATCTTTACTTTCTAATTTAGGAATCAAACCCATCAAATCAACACTTCGCTTTCTATTAGGATTAGTTTAGGAACTTGAAAACCAACACAACTTAGCCTTTTTGTCCCAGTGGATACGACACTCGGTTAACATCTTTACTCTCATGAGTAGAGATATAGCTAGGTATCAATTATATTTGCAAACCCTGTCTTTGGGTTTCCTCCAATCCTCTATTCAAAGGCATATCCATCAATTCCATTATTCATAATTGGCAGGAAGTGGTCCTCTCTTAACCTATCTCAAAAAGAGTATTTCCAAGATGGTGTCCTCCCCCTCTAGGTGCTCTCAAGCTCAATTTTGATGGTAGTGCATGTGGAAACCCCGACCCTGCTTGTTTGGGGAAAGTTATTCGTGATGTGGAAGGAAACATTCTGTTATCCTATTCCGGCCCAGCTGGTTTCGATTCAAGCAACAAAACTAAACTATTGGCCCTCAAAATAGGCATCCATGAAGCATCAAAGCTCAATCCTCGACGGCTACTAATTGAAGGGGACTCCTACTACATCATTCGATAGGCGAGTCAGGCTTCCAGTCCTCCTTGGAATCTTGCAGATATCATTGCAGAGGTGATCCAGTTTTAAAGGGAGTTAAACAACTCTTTCAACCACTGTAAGAGATCGGCTAATCAAGAACCGGATAAGGTCGCCAAAGAGGGAGTTCTAAAACCAGACTTGACTATGTCTATGTAATTTATTTGCTAGCTCTTTTCGGGTGCTATTGCCGGTTTTTGTTATGGGATTATGCCTTTTTGGGGTTTTTAATCTGCTTCCTCTTTCGGTTTTTGGTTGCTCATCCCTGTTTTTGTGGAGTTTTTGAGTCAGTATATTTCTCTTACACTGTACAGTTTCTTTTGAGCAATATATCGTCATTCTTTAAAAACTAAAATAAAAAGTTGCTGGTTGTTTTGTGAGATTCTTGATGTATATTTGGAATCTTAATGAGGTACAGTTGTTGTGGCTTTGATCTTTTAACTTTCTTTATATGCTCTTCTTTCAATGCTTAGCTTAATTGCAGTTCTTCTTGTCAATGGTTTAACAAGTCTTCCTACCTTTTGGTTGTTATGCTTGGGTTTTTTGTTTGGTGCTTTATGATTTTAGTTTTTCATCTCTGGCTTGGTTTTATGGTGAATGATGCGCTTCCAGAATTAGTCAATTATTTGTGCACAACATCTACTTTTTATCAGTTCACAACCATTTAAAAATCATTTCTACCAAAGTGACATTTTTTTTCTTTTTTTTTTTTTAAATTTATTTACGTTTGTTTGCCAAGTGTAGATCCCAAGTCTTTTTCATAATTTAACTTACTTGATTTATAGCATTGGAGATGTTAGGTCTGGTAATGGCCAAGCAGACAAGATTTCAAAGCCTTGTCCCAAAATTGTAGGGGTCGGCTACATGAATTCTATTTCTCTCTTGCAATCAATCCCGAGCCAAATCCTCAAATAGGTTATACTTCTTTAGATCTATTTTTACTACTTCCATCCACATTAGTGTAGGGCTGGAGAGTTTCACAATCGTCTTCTCGAAACTTGACATTGACCTTTAGGGGAGTATCTATGGGAGTACCTATATTAATTTATAATAATATTTTTCTCTGAGGTATGAACTTTGGGGCCCTGAAAATATGTAAGTGTTCCAAGGTCCATATGAAAAGAGGCATGGAGAGAATCTTGGAGTTGATGAATGCTGGCAGTGTTAGTCCCAGTGATAATCATGTTATCAATGTAGAAAAGGCGAAACCATGATCCCAATAGAGGTGCACCGAAGGAACACGGATTGGTCATACTCTGCTGAAAGTTGGATTGATGCAGAGTGTGTCAAAACATGTGGTAAGTGTGAGACTTTTAGGACTTTTAGTTTTTGAGCAAGTAGTGTGGGCTGGTTGGCATCTTAGGGACCATGTATTGTTAGCAACCTATGCTGTCTTAAAGAAGCATATGGGGGTGGCAATCTCTGACCCAACATAAACCTTATCCACCAAGTCTGTGTTTGGGTTAACATTTCCAACCTGAGGATTGGCAGGCTACTATAGGAGGTTCGTCAAGGACTTCGCAAAGATCGCATCGCCATTAACGAAACTGACTCGGAAGAACACTTCCTTTGAATGGAATGATGCGTGTGAGTCTAGTTTCCAAACCCTGAAGCAGAAGTTAATTTCAGCCCCAATCTTGTCTTTACCCGAAGGAAGAGGAGGATTTGAAATTTACTCAGATGCCTCGGGTATTGGATTGGGATGTGTATTGATGCAAAATGGTAGAGTCATTGCCTATGGTTCACGACAATTGAAGGAACATGAGAAGAACTATGCTACTCATGACTTAGAGCTCGCGGCGGTTGTGTTTGCATTGAAGCAATGGAGGCATTATCTATATGGGGAGACTTTTGAAGTCCATTGCGATCATAGAAGCCTTCAGTACTTGTTCACTCAAAAGGATATCAATTCGAGGCAACGCCGTTGGTTAGAGCTAATCAAGGACTACGACTTTCCATTCAAGTATGTACCTGGAAAGGGTAACGTCGTGGCTGATGCCTTGAGCCGAAAGTCTGCTAATTTGGCATCATTGGTGGGTGAATGGAATTTAATTGAAGAATTCAAAGATTGTGATGTGGCTATTGAAATGGTGGATAGTAAGGTGATGCTTGCGGCAATGTCCGTCTTCGAACCAATGCTTATCAAGGAAATTAAAGATAGGCAGTTTCAAGACCTTGAGTTGGAGAAAATTAAGGACAACCTTGCCACTAAGCCGGATTTTGTGCTAGTAGAAGGAGTTCTATATTTTAGAGACAGACTATGTGTCCCAGCTCAAGAAGATCTAAAACAAGCTATAATGTTTGAAGCTCATCACACCAGATATTCTATGCATCCTGGAAGTACAAAAATGTACAGAAATCTGAAGGATAGGTTCTGGTGGAACAACATGAAACGAGAGATAGCAGGTTATGTATCTTCCTGCTTGACTTGTCAACGTGTAAAAGTTGAACATCAGAAACCACCGGGATTGCTTCATCCACTGAAAATCCCTAAATGGAAATGGGAGCACATTACAATGGACTTCGTATCTGGTCTACCGAGGACGAGAAAGCAACACGATGCCATATGGGTGATCGTTGACCGGCTTACAAAGTCCGCACATTTCATTCCAGTCAGAAAGGATATAGGATTCAGTGAAATGTCCAAGCTGTTTGTCAAGGAAGTGACTCGATTGCATGGAACACCGGTCTCGATTGTCTCCGATCGAGATAGTAGGTTTGTGTCCACATTCTGGAAGTCATTCCAGAACTCTTTTGGCACTAGACTTCAGTTTAGTACGGCCTATCATCCACAGACAGATGGACAGTCAGAAAGGACTATACAGACTCTAGAAGACTTGCTTCGTGCCAGTGTGATTGATTTTGGGAGTGATTGGGATGACCATTTGGCATTGTGCGAATTTGCGTACAATAACAGCTATCACTCCAGCATTGAGATGGCACCGTTTGAAGCACTGTATGGTCGGAGATGTCGAACTCCAGTTAGTTGGGAAGAAGTTGGAACCCGAAGTTTCCACGGTCCCACTATCATTGCTGAAACAGCAGAAAAAGTCCAAAAGATCCAAGACAGATTGAAGGTTGTCAGATCAAGGCAGAAAAGCTATGCTGATAATCGTCGGCGTGATCTAGAGTTCGCAGTCGATGATTTGGTCTTTTTGAAGACCTCCCCAATGAAGGGCACTATTCGATTCGGGCAGAAAGGGAAGCTATCCCCGAGATTCATTGGACCTTTCAAGGTCACGAGCCGAATTGGAGATGTGGCTTATCGTCTCGATCTCCCAGCAGAACTCTCTGGTATTCACAACGTATTTCATGTTTCTATGCTTCGCAAATATGTGCATGATCCTTCACATGTCATTCGTCATGAAGAGATCGAAGTGTTGCCTAACACCACTTATGTTGAGAAGCCAATTCGGATCATAGATACAAAGGAGGCAGTTCTGCGTACTAGGACAATCAAATGGGTCAAGGTCCTTTGGGATCATCATGGACCAAATGAAGCTACCTGGGAACTTGAAGAGCAAGTGGCCCAAAAGTATCCCGAACTATTTGTTCAGGTAATTTTACATTTCGAATTATTTAATTGATTTGTATTGAATTGTATTGCATTCGGAGGACCGAATGGTTCTAAAAGTTGGGAGAGATGTAAGACCCCGCCCCGAGTTAATCAAGGTTAACTCTAATTAATTGAGATTAATGCTAATTAATCAAGTCTAATTAGACTAATGATGGTTAATGACCCAACTCGATGAGATTAGTCTCGAATGATTGAATTAAGCCTAATGAAATGATAATGAAGGGTATTCAAGGGATTGAATGAGATTTTAAACTTAAACTAAGAGAACAAGGCCTTTTTCCGTAAATACGGATTTATACGTATTTTGTCGAATACGGAAACTCTTGATACCAACACGTGTATCTCGACGAGTACGTTAACTTTCATAATAGACTCGAAGTCGTTTGACGAGGATTTCGTCAAGTGGTCTTTCGTTTGACTCAGAACGGAAATAGCCTTAGTGGAATGGACTTAGTTGCAAAATGAACTCATATAAAAGGAATGAACTTCCTTTGAGTTCATTTCCAACGACCCCCATCTCAGGCAAACCCTAGGCACTGCTCTTTCTTCCTTTTTCTTCTTTCTCCTTCCATTTCTCTCCATCTAAAGTGAGGATTGGAAGCTTGACAAGTGGTTGGAGTGGAACTTCATCTTCTTCATCTTCTTCCTCGTCTTGGTCTTCATTTCGGAGTAGTGAAGCTTGTAGAGGAACTCAAGGATTTTCTTCTTGGAGCTACAAGTGAAGGAATTTCTTGCTATTTGACTCAAGAGGCAAGTATAAACGTCTATTTATGATTGAAATGCTGTATTACAAGTTTTCTTGAGTTATAAGAATGGGTTCTCAACCCATTCCTTGTTGTAGAGTGTACATTGTTAGGGATTGAATGGAATGGTTGATGGCTACTCCAAATGAGTGAGTTTTATGGAACTCTTTAGGTTATTGAAGAGATTTGGGTTCAAGGAACTCAATCTCAGAAATTTGCTTCAGAAGTTCTGAAGCTCAAAAGAGTCGTTCTGGGCTAATTTCGGCTAGCCGCGAGGCTAACCGTGAAGCCAACCGTCAAAATCTGTCAAAATGACAGCTTCTGGAAAGCTAACCGCCAATTTTCGGTTAGCCGAAATTTGAATTTTGGCTAGCCGTGAGGTAACCGTGAGGTGACCGGAAAACCGAGACAGAAAATGTCAGCTTCTGGAAAGCTGACCGTGAGCTAACCGCGAAATGGCGGTTAGCCGAAATTGGAATTTCGGCTAGCCGCCAGCCACCTTCCGGCTAGCCGCCGACTGCATTTCGGCTAGCCGTGGGCCAAGTTCCGGCTAACCGCCAGTGAGCTTAATATTGACTTAAAATTTATTGTGAGTGAAAATTTGTCCAATCGATCGGACCTAACGGTCCGATCGATTGTGGGACTCAGTTTGAGTCCAGTGGATTTTGATATTGTGGGTGGAAAATTTTTGGGGACTAAATGCACATATTAAATGAAAATGTGATGTCCATCGAAAATAACACGTGCATTTAGTAACTAATAATTACACCCAGAATTTGTCTAAATTGGGATAGAGACAAGTAGGACCGTGAATGATTAAAGATTCATCTAATCCTATTGAGTCTATAATGACTGCACACAATGAACCACGGAATACTAAATAAATGTAATGAACCATTGAATAATGAACAAAATGAATAAATGCATTGAATAATGAATAATCCTGCTGCAGCAGATGATTGGGGTGTTCCGGAGCTCCGTGGTGATGCCAGTGATCTCTGATCAAGACACTGGTAGATCCCACATATAGACTGAAAAGTCAATGAAAAGCCATGTACAAGCCATGTAATGAAATATGAATTGAATGAAAAATGTATTGGACTGAATTGTCCCAAAAGCCATCTAATAAATGCTCAATGTAATCCGAATGACATGAAATGAATGAAATGAATTGACTAATGCTTCCTTTGGAAGACACTGAACTGAATAACGGTAATATTATTGTACTTGTAATCTAGTCATTGATTATCAATTGACTGCACTGTTCAAAATATTGCGTTAACCTAGATTCAATTGTCTAGAGTTCTTATATTGACAATGGACAGGATTAGCATGAGTTATCGTAATGTGTTTATATCTTGTTGAACCGTCGTGTTCATGGTGTTATTGATGGCATTACAGGCCCAGTTGCCCATCCCGGCCTTGCAGAGGCCGCGCCGCGAGCGGAGGAGGCCCATCCGATACCTCCAGGAGGTTTAGCCGAGTGAGCTTAGTTCGGAGGGCGTAGCTTTTGGATATTTTGAGATTATTTTGGAGTTTCATTGATACTTTTGTATATCATTTTGAGATGTAATTAAATGTCCCCTGCATTGTATTGTGAATATGCAGTTGTGGACTTCATTGGATTATATTTTTGTAAATGAGAACTTTACTTATAATGTAAAGTCAATTGTTGTCAATGTACGTATATGTTTCCGCAAAATTGTACATTTGACAGGTATGTATGTTAGATCCCTTGTGAGTCTTCGTCTTAACTTCGGTTAATTCGAGATTTACGGGAGTAAGTATGCTGACATCGCGATCCGGGTTATTAGGCTCCGATTAGCCCGGCCTCGGGCCCGGGTCGTGACACTGCCAACTCAATCCGAACCTGAATTATTGTATTTCAACTGCCAATCCAACCCTGGCCCCTCCCGAGAGTTTAGAGATTGTGTTTACATTTCCACTGTGATAAACACATGAAGTGACCAAACTGTTTACATTGCCCCCCCCCCCCCCCCCCCCATGTCTCTTTGTTCACTGTAATTATATAAATTGTTGATTACATCGATATGATTTTCTTTCACCAAGCAATAGAAAAGGTAGCACATTGATTCAGGTTGCATGTCCTTGGATTTTTTTTTAATAGATCGTTGTTCTTTGTATTGGGTGCAAATACTTCCATTCACATTGGAAATTCTTGCTAGTATATATGGTGGGTACCATATATGTTTCCATGGTTCTTCACAGTTACATCCTCTCTGTGCTATTCTCTATATTACAAGTGCTGTATTTACTGATTAATCATGATGTGCCTCCTTCCCTGTTTTTTCTGAGAGAGAAGGCACGTTGATTGATAAAGACAAGGACTGGTTTCTGGATCTCATTGTTGAACTTATACATTACAATAACATTGATCTTGCTGGGCTGCTGGGATCACTCGCTGACAACAGGAGGTATTGGTACACGAACGATGATGATCTGTTGAGTAATTTTGGACAGTGTGACTACTTAAATGATTTTTTTTCGCCTTTCGTTCATCCTGCTGCAATTGTATTGGATTCAATGGATAGATCTCTCTATTTGGTTGGATGAAGGGCTGATCCTAAGGTGGAGGATAAAGAGGCGTGCTAGTTTTTTTTTTAGCCATGCTTGAACCGACCCTATTTTGGTTTCTATTCACAATGAGCTTGTTGTGAGCATGCATCTATGGGACATCCAAACGTGGCCTTTTTGTTTGGAGTTTTTTTTGTGATGATTCTGGGGTTTAATATTGGATGAACTGAATACGTTGTGGCAATTCAGGAGTAGTTGTAAATAATGGTTTTGATGTAGGCTATGGAAAAATTGCTTTTATTGGGTTTAGATTGGAGTATTTTGGCCTGTTGGCGATGATATTAGGTATGGTTTGTTTCAGCAAAACTTTGTGCGGTGTGTCAGTTCTGTGCATTAAGGGGGCGTTTGGCAAGTCTTAATATTGCCTCTATTTGTCTTAAAGAGGTTTGACAAAGAGGTTTTGAGAAATAAGATTGTTTTGATGGTGTAATCAAAATGTCTATATGAAGCAGATCGTAGACAATATATGTCTATATGAAAAGGGCCCTGAAACACAGCTTTTTGGGACAGACAAATATGGATAAAGCGGACAGACACATGCTACAGTGCTAAACAATGCCTCACCGCCTTTTCCTTTTGTTTTTAAATTTTGGGGAATAAAATCAAAACCCAAACCGTTGGATGTCTTCAAAAGCCCAAGAACGGCTATGGGCCTAAATTTGAGTCATTGATCATTCACCAATCCCAAGTTATGTGTAGAAAAACGTGGACCCTTAGATCTAATTTGCTGGAATTTTTGGGCTCCAAGATCAAAATCTGAACCATTGGTTCTCTTCACAAGCTTAATAACAGCTACACTACCAAATTTCAGTTCCTAATTCTATGCAGATTTTGAGATATTGGAGAAAAACTTTAGACCATTGATGAATGTAAGCATAAACTAATTCGGTTTTCACATTAGAAATCCCAGTTTGGATTTTCCTAATTATCTTCATTTGTGTCTCTCTTAATATCAATCTGAACCATATAATCTCTTTGGAACCCAAAACACGGCCAATGTATCAAATTTCAACCGATGATCATTTGTGGATCTCAAGTTATTTGTGATTAAAAGGGGACACTTATATTTGATTTTTTGGAACTTGTGGGCCCCAAGACCAAAAATGGACCATTGATCCTCTTCACAAGCTCAATAACATTTATGGTATCAACTTCCGGCACCTAATTCCTTGCATAGCTCTAAAAATTTAAGAAAAACTTTGGACCATAAGATTTTAAAATGTCTATTTGAAACTGCGAATTGGTCTTACCAAACCGTCTAAAAGTAAAACCTCTATTCTACACAAATCTATTTTACACAAATCTATTATCCATAGATCTATATCATATAGATAAGATTTGCCAAACAAGGCCTAAGATTTATACCTTTTTCATTTGCATAGATCCATATCTGAACATAATTGAACACAATTGCTGTCTAGCATTTTGTTCTTTTCACATCCCTGCAAATATATGAGTGGTCTGGGCATGTATTGTTTCAATCCTCAAGGTAACAAAAAAAAAAGGTACCCTAAGCTGTTGAAAAAGATAGTAACCATTATAAAATAACTCAGGATAATTAGAATTTTAAATTAAATAAAACCCACTCGTCTGACCATTAAGGCGAATAATACTCGATAAAATTTTAATCTACATTTTGTTTGAAGCTTTTATAATTATTCTAATTCATGCATTTAATTAGTACTTTCTTATTACTTCTTTTATTTTGTTTTGCATGTAATATCACGGTGTGGTGCCATTATTGTGCGTAATTTATCTAAAAGAATGAAGCGGTCAATGGCAAATTTCTAAAATAGATCTAGTTTTTCTTCGAGATCTTCATATTATTTAATTTGTAACATACTATTTTTTTCTTTGTATTTTGCATGGGTCAAATGGGTCGGCTTGGAATACAATGTATAGAGTTGCATTGCTTCTAATGATGTGTTCAGATTAACATGAATGGTTGTGTGTTTTTGTGATGATGTAGTAATGGTAGTAGCAGGGTAGGGGTAGCGCATGTTTACATACAATTCCATCAGATTTGTACATATTCAGATTGTCAAATTTTCATCGTGTTGCTGGTGGTGTTTGGATTAGTAGTGAATGATTGAGAGCTCCCAAGGATGATTAAATCACTGATAGTGAATGGATTTGTTTGGAATAAAGGCCACATGTGAGTGAATGGATGTATTGAGTTCTGCCTTTTACACCAACAGATTTGTTTTTACAGAGACGGAAAACTAAAGCCATAATCATAACAATAAGACGCCATTGTACACATTTCCTGTAGATGGAAAAACTAAAGTCAGAATCATAACAATAAGACGCCAGTGTATGCAGTTCCTGTAGATTCCTGTCTGCAATGAGTTTTCTCAAAATTGCACTAAATGAATGTTGTTTTTTTCTCCTTCTGAAGTTCAGTCCCAGCTTGCTTCTGCTTCACTGGTAGCAGTTTGTGTTTTGAGAAGAAACTGTTTTCTGAGTTGGGGTTTTGAGTTATTTTGGGTCTCAAGTTATTCTATTTGGTTGCATGTGGGATCTTTTTGGCCTCCAACTGAGGTGCATTTTGTTATGTTTTGAAATAAAATGTCTTTGATCTCTCTTACAATTTTGAGAGGATTTCATTATTGTATTTATATAGAAAGATTAGACCCAATGAGAATTTTTACGGATGAGTTACAACTCCTGAATATCAAGAATATATTTGAAAAATCATTTGTTCAAATTCCCAAATCAAGGATTATGAAAAAAAAAAAAAAGGAAGAGATCACAGAGGACCTTCTCTAGCTACAGTTTAACTACTGAAAAGAAACTAATAGAGTCGATTTCTTGGAATGACTCACATGACAGACTTACTATCATAATAAAATAAGATCTCATTTGATTGATCAATGAATATACAAGTACTCATTCTACTCTTCACCCCACATTCATGAACTGATTTCATCAAAATATACACTGCACATTTTGAGACTGCCTTTTGACAGCTCTCAAAGTCATAGATTTTAATATAGGAAAATTTTCAAATATGGCCTTAAGTATTTGCCTTATTTCAAAATTAGACACAAATTTTAAAACTTTTCAAATTAGTCTCTAAGCTTTCCAGTAAATTTTCAATTAAGGACATTCGGCCATTCAAAGGTATTTTCTGATGACTTTTTCCCTCGATATTTTAAAAATACGCAATGACATGGTTAAGGTAGCCACTACGTGCAGCCAATTGCTGTAGGAATACTGGGTGTCCCTGATCACCGTGAGGACACTGGCGAGGGAAATGAGGAGAATATAGAGGAAGTGAAGAAGAGTTTTATTACAATGAAGGGTAATTTGGGTATTAAAAAAAGAAAAAATTTGTTGAAAAATAACTTTAAATAGATGGACGTCCTTAATTGAACACTTTCTGAAAAACTTAGGGACTAATTTGAGAAGTTTTGAAAATTGTGTCCTTTTTTGAAATAAGGCCGAAACTTAAGGACTTTTTTTTGGAATTCTCCCTTTAATATATTATTTTTAACATGCATATCACACTGATAAGAAAACATAAAAACATCACTAGACAATTTAATTTAGTTGAAATTTTCCTTCAGCTGCATGTGTCATCTCTTCTTTTTATGGGAGTAGTCACTCTAATTATCCAAAGCTCCCAACAAGCTGGTCAACTTTCTGTTTGGATTAGCATCTCCTGGGCCGCAACAGTCATATAGTATCAGTCAAAATCAACAGAAACAATGTGTTGCATTTAGAATATAGCAACACACATATTCTTGTACAAATGTATGACTATAGAGCCAGGTCTCAACAGGAGAATGTCACCCGTTTTAAAAGACCCAGGAGAATTGCACCAGGGCATGTAGATGATCAATGACAATTACATACAATCAACACCCTTCTACATGCAGTAGTCCATATCAAAAGTCACCAATGATAATTTTGGTTTCAAAATGAATGTTTGAAGTCAAACATGACAACATGCCATGGCTAATAACATTACCCCTTTACTTTCCTTCTGGAGATAAAAAAAAAAAAAAAAAAAGGACCCTCTACATCCAAATATCCCTTCAGATTGGGCCACCCAAACACAATTCCACCATGACCACCATAGCTCCATTTAAGGCCCCCAAAATAAAGATGTAAAAAATCATTAAGATAACATCCGTAATGGACAGTTTATCATTTAAATTGTCACATTCTTTATAGTGATTTCTTTCTAACACCCTCAACCTTAACCGTAAATGAACTATTCATTATCATTAGATTTTTTAATTAAAAAGAAGATTGTTTTATAACTATTGGGCTTTGCAGTAACAGGTAATATTTGAAGTTATGGATAATTTTCCTTGTTTAACAGTCTTGTACATGTTAATTATGTTTAGCGAATTGATGGCCTTCGATCAACCATGAATCCTTTTTTCTAAGCTCTGCAACCAATCCTTTGAAAAGTGTACCATTTTCACAACCATGAAGATAGCATGTTGCATTGTCTTAACCCCATGCAGATCCTGAAAAACTTTTCAACTGATAGTTGATTGCTATAGAGCAAATGACCGTAGAAATGCACCATGAAACCAATCCTTCATCTTAGTTATTACCAAACAAACGTCAAATAGTGCCTTTGATCCTAATTGCTCGTTTGCGGACGCCGTGGTAATGGAATGCTTTTTTTCTTTTTTTTTCTCCCTTACTCTGCCATTTGGAGTGTTGCAGGGGAATTGTAAAAGTAAAGAATCTTGGTGCCAGGGCACTTATTATACAGGAAAGGTGCACATCTACTGCTAGGGATAAACGTTGTCTAGAACAAAATTCTCTCCTTTTTTAAAATTTAGTCAAGAACCACCATTATTTCTCCACAAAAATGATTAAAAAAAAAACCTCACTTTTTGCACAAAAAGTTTAAAAGATTCCCTACCAATCCACTAAAGATAAAATATCATCATAACCCCTTATATTTTATCCTCTCTTGATTTGATGCTTTACATTACTTTTACTTTAATAGTAAACTAACAACAAACGCCCGTGCTCAGCCTGGGCTAAAAATGAAAATATATTTAAATTTAAGAATTCTTTTAAATTATTATTGAGATAAAATAAATTTAAAATAAAGAAATTTATTATCTTTGAATATTAAAATCTTTTAACATGTAACGAAAATAAATCTAAAATGAAGTAAACTTACATAACATGACGACCCCTTGAATTTCAAGACATTGACCATTACATAAGTATGAATGTGTGTATATATGGGGGCAGCTTTCCTAAGCTAAAGCTTAGGATATGGTAAGCTCAAGTATGTGATGGTGCCCACCTGGGGACCCACATGGGGGGTGTGTGATCCAACGTTCTAGTAAATCCGAATATGACCAAAAGCTAGTGGACGTGTGCAATTTAAGGGGGCCGTTTGTTTGGTCCATTTCAATGGATTAAGGGTGGGCCCCACAAGCGTAAACTTACAGAATTAAATGGAGAGGTTCCTATGAGAGATATCTCTCACCTTATATGAGAGATTCAGTGGGGCCCCTCACATTTAAGTTTTTGGCATTGGATATAGATGTGAGGGCCCCCACTCAATCTCTCATATAAAGTAAGAGATATCTCTCATGGGAGCATCTCCCTATTTATATATATATATAAATCTTTAATAAAAAAGAAAAAATAACTTTGTGGGGTCACATTATGTAATATCTAATGGTGGGCCTCATATCCTAATTCCTTCAAGGTGTGTCCAATTGGACAACAGGACCTTGTTGATGTGGCATTCCGAGGATCCTTAGTAGGGTCATATGATGTAACATCTAAAGGTAGGCCCCATAACCAAATTTCTAAAGGTCCGTCCAATTGGACATTTGGACAGTAGGCCCGTGTTGATGTGGTGTTCCAATAGAGATGAACAAAAAATCCGTCAATTCGTAAAACCGATTCGATTCGATCTAATCCGCGGATTTTTAATCAATCCGAAGGAAAATAGATTAGTGACAGATTGAAAATCTTATAATCCATTAGCAACAGATCGGTGACGAATTTCACCCTCAATCAGCAGATTCATTCTGATCCGATCAGTTGACATTAAATATAAATAAAAAAATTTAAGGGGTCTAAATATAAGTTAAGATGTCTAATTATAAAATAAGAAAAAATCTTAGGGGATCAAATATGAAATTTTTTACAACATGTTTGATATCTTTCTTTTAACATTAGATTGAACGTATTAATCCGATTTGATCCGGTCCTCCACGGATTGGATCGGTTTTTAACAGCCACGAATTAGTGACGGATTCTAAATCCATCAATCTGTAGGTAATGGATTCATGGCGGATTTAGCCCAATCTGCACCAATCTGATCCGTGTACACCCCTATGTGTCCAAGGAGCATTAATGGGGTCACATGATGTAATATTTAAAAGTGGGCCTCTTATCCTAACTCATTAAGGTCATTATATTGTGTTTAAAGGTGGCCTCATCTAAAACAATTATTCTGGTCTCATGTATTTATATTTTAGTTGGTGAGCAAGTTCAAAGTTTTCCTATTTATTTTCTGCCTAGCACATGTTGAGGGCCATCAAGATCATGGGCCACATCATCAAAAGCGGAATGAACTGGATGGATGGTATTTCGTACATTAACAACCGATGGAAGATAAAACCAAGATGGGCGCATGTATTAATGGCCCACATGAATAATTAGGCAAACCCATTGCTTCGGGACTCTATTTGAATGATAATGTTTCTTCTCATTAAGAAGAGATTTTAGGAAATTAAAAAGATATTATAGGCCTTAGAGAGAAAGTTGAGGACTACATCCTCCTTTTATATTGCTTTAATATATATATATATATATATATATATATATATATATATATATATAATATTACCAAATGGACCCTAGGGCACGTTTGGCAATTGAAGAGGAATCTTCCATGAAGAGGATTCTTTCCTTCTTCTTATACTAAGCTTTCCACAGTGAGGATATCTCTTGCATAAGATTTCCTGCATTCCGTGTTTGGCAAAGGGAAGGAGCCTGTGGATTAACATGTGCTACATCCAAGGGTTAGGGATTTTTTCCCTTTTTCTTACAATCCGTGATTGATCAAGCCATAAGATTTAAACCCTTAGCAGTTTTTGACCTTCTACATATGATTGATGGTTTGGATTTTCATTGTGGGTCCCATAGAAATTAAAAAATAAATAATTTTAGGGTATGAACTATTTTGCAAATATCTCAAAATATATGATGAATCAACAGCGAGAAATGGACCTATTAACCATTTTGGACATTCTGAACATGATGAACGGTTTGGATCTTGAATATGGGACCCTATAAGATAGGTTTCCAAGTAAGAAATGGGTCGCCAAAATGACTGTCTGTACCACCACTTATTGTACGTTTGACAAATCGGTTGGCAGTGTGGATGATCAACGGCCAATAATTTTTTCCATTTTTCTCATGACCCATGATGAGTCAGGCTACCAAATTTGAGCCCATGGCCAGAATAGCTCTTTTGAAAAGAATGAATGGTTCAGATTTTACAAATGGGTCCCACAAAAGTTCACAAATCATGATCATGGGTCCCACAAAAGTTCACAAATCATGATCAACGGTCTGTATGTTTTAACAAATATCTCAAAATATGAGATCGATCAATGGATGGTTTTTTGTGTACTAGCCATTTTGGATATTATAAACATGATTACCGGTTTGGATTGTGATTATGGGACCCAAAAGATAGGTTTCCAATGCAAAAACCAGTAACCTCAATATCACTGCCTATGTATTGTTGATCCGCAAATCCGTCAATGCCTGGATTTGTGCAATTCGTGTTGGGGAGGTTAGATCCGGATTTTCATTGCTTGTGATGACTTTTTTGTATAATTGGGATTCCTCTTATACCATTGGATTTGCAAACAAACATGGATTTTCCTCGAATCTGAGTAAAACTTGTGAGGAATCACCATGGTGGACTTTTGCCAAACGTACCCTAAGGGTTGATTCTAAGCATTAAAGCACACAGGCATAACTAAATTAAAACAAAAATAAAAAAAAAAGGTTTGAATTTCAGAAACAATGGCTTGGGTTTAGGTTTCAAAAACAGATTTTTGAACTCCCTTTCACGCAAACAGATCTCTACTGTTCCTGCCAACAGACCCATAAAACCAAAATATTCAAAAGGTCATAATGCTATCTATTCTATGGTCAAACCCCTTCTAATCTACCTAGCTAATTAAGTCCAAATACATTCAAAACATCTATTAGACATCTAATTAGGGTTGATTAGACACTAAACACGTTTAGGGTAGGGTCGAAGTATTACATCATGCAAAAAAAAAAAAAAACTACAATTAAAACGTATATTAGTATGTATAACAAATGCACTATATAAAGTTATAAAAAATATATGAAAACTAGATTACAGAAGAGGATTAATGTATAAACATAAAAACATATATAACCCAAATCATTTGTAGGTGTGCCGTGCCCGTGAGTCGTGTGACCGATGCTAGTTGCACGCATCCTATTGACGGGAAGCGTGTTAGGGGATCGGGGAATCAATCTCGTACGTCTTCTTTATTACTTTTTATTTAGTTTTAGGGCTTGGTGTTTCCGTCCGCAGCTCTCTATTGTTTTCTCTCTCGCTCTCAATCTCAATACTCTCGATCGTCGTCATCTTCTTCTCTATCTGTTAAATAGAATGACGGATTGGGTCGATCTTCCCAAGGATGTGTTGGAGAGAATTTTCAATTCTTGCCTCATACCTGATCAGATTCGAATGCAGTCTGTCTGCAAATCATGGCGGTCGATTTTGATGTACGGCATCCCTCGTGAACTTCCATGGATGTTGACGCTTCCTAACAACAGCAAAGAAGAAGAAGAAGAAGATCCTACTGCGGACGCTCGCCTTTTCTATGATCTTTCCAAGCAGGAGATCAACACGATTCGTCTTAGAATTTGTTCAGGTTCTAGAATTAATGCTTAGATGTTGATGATGCGAACATTCAGGTTCTAGAATTAGTTTTAAAAAGATGAAATGCTGGTTGTTTTGTGAGGTTCTTGATGGATATTTGCAATCTTAATGATGTACAGTTGTTGTGGCTTTGATCTTTTAACTTGTTTTATATGCTCTCTTTTCAATGCTCAGCTTAATTGCAGTTCTTCTTGTCAATGGTTTAACAAATCTTCCTACCTTGGTTGCTTTGCTTGGCTTTTTTGTTTGGTGCTTTATGATTTTAGTTTTTCATCTCTGGCTACTGGCTTGGTGAACAACATCTACGTTTTTATGAGTTCACAACCATTTAAATATCATTTCTACTAAAGTGAAAATTTATCTCACTTTGTTTGCCAAGTGTAGATCCCAAGTCTTTTTTCATAATTTGACTTACTTGATTTATAGTGTAGGAGATGTTAGGTCGGGTAATGGTCAGGCAGACAAGATTTCTAAAGCCTTGTCCTAACTATGTTGGGGACGGCTACATGAATTCTATTTTTCCATTACGATCAATCCTGAGCCAAATCGTCGAATATGTTATACTTCTTAAGATATATTTTTACTACTTCTATCCAAATTAGTGGAGGGTCGGAAAGAATTTCACAATCATCTTCTCCATACATGACATTAACCTTTAGGGGAGTATCCATAGGAGTGAAATCTTGCTGGTGGGCCAACATATTTAGACCATTGGTGTACTTATATTGATTTATAAAAATACCTTTCTCTGAGGTAAGGACTTTGAGGCTTTGAAAATATGTAAGTGTTCCAAGGTCCATATGAAAAGAGGCATGGAGTGGATCTTGGAGTTGAAGAATGTACTGGTAGTCCCAGCGATAATCATGTTATCAAAGTAGAAAAAAGTGAAGCAATGATCCCAGTAGAGGTTCACCAAAAGAACACAGATTGGTTGTACTCTGCTGAAAGTTGGATTGATGAAGAGTGTGTCAAAACATGTGGTAAGTGTTAGCCTCCTAGTTTTGGAGCAAGGAGTGTGGGCTTGTTGGCATCTTAGGGACCATGCATCTTAAACAACCTATTCTTGACTTGTCTTTAAGAAGCATATGGGGGTGGCAATCTCTGACCCAACATAAACCTTATTCATTAAGTCTGTGTTTGGGTTAATATTTCCTACCTGATAATAAATGGGATGGGTTTGGGTTGGTTCTGTACTCAGCCCACCAACTAATCCGAACCAGAATTATTGTATTTCAACTGCCAATCCTACTCTGGCCCCTCCTGAGGATTTAGAGATTGTGTTTACATTTCCACTGTGATCAACACACGAAGAGGCCAAACTGATCCGACCCTTACCCAACCATTGGCCCCCTAGATGCATATCTCTTTGTTCATTGTAATCATATAAATTATTGATTACATCGATATGACTTTCTTTCACCAAGCCATAGAAAAAAGTAGTACAATGATTAAGCTTGCATGTCCTGGGATCTTTTTTTAATAGATCGTTGTTCTTTGTATTGGGTGCAAATACTTCCATTCACATTGGAAATTCTTGCTAGTATGGTGGACACCATATATGTATCCATGGTTCTTCACAGCTACATCCTCTCTGTCTATTCTCTATATTACAAGTGCTGTATTTACTGATTAATCATGATGTGCCTCCTTCCCTGTTTTTTCTTTTTAGTTTTCTTTGCGGCTTTCAGTCGTGTTTTGTAGCTCTCTTGTTTCCATTCAACTATGGTTGCTAGGTAGCAGTCTAGAAGAAATCAGGCTGTGCCTGTTTCCCTGTGGGACTAGGGGTAAAATAATTTTTTTACCTGATTTGTAGACATTTGAAAATTCTGTTAATAATAGGCTTACTGAATATCAGTGAAATGTTTTCAAGGAAGCATGCACATTGCCAACGATGCAATAAGCTTTAATCCAATTCGACGAAGTGAATATTATCTTTCTGAAATTGGCACTTCCTATTTATGTCTTTTTCATACTTAACGGGAGGTTAGGCTAGAATAAGCCCCTGTTTGGCATCTCTGTTTGGCATCAATCATCAAATATATAGATCTAGCATAAAAGTATGTAAATCAATCATTTATACACCATACAATGATCATGAATCATTAAAAGAACATAGTTATGATGAAATCCCCAAAAAATGATATATAATAATTTAAATATAAAAAAATCCGAAAATAAAAAAAATTGGAAAAAAAAGTTCAAAATCATGTGTATGAGTAGATTTAGCAAGAAAGTATGTAGATCTAACTCCTAAATGAAGAACACAACACAAATGACAAACCTAATGATTTATATACTGCATCTAAAAAATTAAAAAAAAAACACATAATAAAATGCTTTAGGTTGATTTTCTCTTACCTTAGATAATATTTTCTTCAAAAAATTAATGTGGGATTTGAAAATATGCAAGAGGGAGTAGGGCTGCTGCTATGGGTAGTAAGGAAATGAGAAGAGAGGAGAAGAAGATGAAGATGGGGAAAAAGTAGCAAAAAATAGGGTTTTGACCATTTTTATATCATCTTGGCCGATATTTTCAAAATATCGGCCGAGATATCGGTTCACGCGATATTCACAGCGTATCGGCCGATATTGCGGGATATTATGGGGATATATTGCCGAGTCTGATATCTCGCGAGATATCGGATCGGTATCGGCCGATATGACTCGGTATCGGCCGAGATTTTATACCATGGTTGGCATATGTAGAGAGATGGTAGCCCGAGATTAACACTTCCACCTACCATTTGGTGAGATGACGATCACATTGGATGACGTCAGTGATATTATTGGATGAATCGCCACGATTGCGCGAATAGGACAGCCAGTTGACGTGTGTCACAATGCATTACAGACTACACTCAGGATTTTAAAAGACTTACCGATTACATACAGGCGTCGTCTACAAGGATTGTAGTTGGGTTTTATGGGTGTCATGTATTTTGTTGGTTGATGGTTGAACTATGTATTATTTTTTGTGGATGAACTTTGATGTAGATTGAACTATTTACATGACATTGGATCTTCGGATGTACTTTTATTGGATAGTGGATGAAGTTGTATACCAATTTGTTTTTATAAGTATGCATGTGGATCAAAGTAGAAATGGTAATCCAAAAATTTTCACTAAAAATATCAAATAACATTACATTATGCAGGATACACAATAAAGATCAACAAAGTCAATCGCTAACTAGAATCCAATTGCGAAGAACACTTGGACAAAATAATTTCCATGGACGAACCCAATTGCGAACCTAATTGAGCCATGTTGTCTTGCACGGAAATACAGAGCCGTGTAATACACTCATGCACGGAAATCCAAAGCCATGCAATATACTTATGGACGAAAATCTAGAGCCGTGCAATACACTCATGCACGGAAATCCAAAACCGTGCAATACACTTATGCACAGAAATACAAAGCCGTGCAATACACTTATGCATGGTTTTGTATTGTCGATCATTACATGTGCTCTGCAAATCCGTGCAGGACGTGAATGGAAAAAAAATAAAAGCATGTATCAAAAAAACGATACACTCTCTTCATATATGGTCATTTGCTTGTCTATATTCGAGATGGCTTCTCTAAAACACGATGTGGTGCGTAGGATTGGAGATGCGATAGCTTATATAAGGAAATAGAGAGATGGATTGGGAGATGAGTTCTTCCAAAGTGGGACCTTTATGATGATGAGAAGAAGTAGATGAAGAAGTATATGCTGTTGAAAGGAAATAAGTGCAGAAGAAGTGAAGATGAAATCCTAAAGAGAGGAGGAAGATGAAGTGAAGGAGAAGAAAAAAGTCAACTCAAGAAGAAGCAGATGGCTGGAAGAGAAGAGGAAGATGAAGGCAAGGGTAATTAGGAAAATTCATAGATGGGTTTCTTGGAATTAAAAAAAACTTTATAATGTGGGTACGCTCAACAAAGTGGGTGGGTGCAAATAGAATTTCTCTGGGGTCGATCTTTCAAGGTTGTGTTGGAGAGAATTTCCAATTTTTGCATCATACCTTATCAATCTCACTCTGGTAACAACAGCCTAGGATCTATTTGATGTGTTCAAGGAGGCAGGTCCATTGTTTGATGTTTTTTTTTTTTGTCAAAAGACAAGATCACAGGGAAAGGTAGAGGATTTGGTTTTGTTCGTTTTAAAACTGAATGGGATGCTAATAGGCCAGCTACTATAGCAAGAGTCTCATGTGTTTATGTCCAACTACGATCGGACAAAAGATGTTCTCTAACTTTTATTTATATCATTTTCCCTTTGTTCACCACTTGCAGTTTTATTTCATTTGTCGGTATTATGGTTGGCATGGCTGATTACTTTGATAGTTGTTGGAATGTGTTACTGTTTCAAACATGCATCTTATGTTTGTTTATCACAATTTATCTTATTATTAAATTATCTTTTATTTGACTTAGATGATACTTGTTATATTTAGGGCTTGGAGATATAGAACTCACAAAGACACCCCTAGATAGATGGATAATGCTTAAATGTTGATGATGCAAACATTAAGGTTCTGGAATTAATTCTAAAAAGATGAAATGCTGGCTGTTTTTTGAGATTCTTGATGGATATTTGAAATCTTAATGACCATTAAAAAAAAAAAATTGGAATCTTAATGAGGTACAATTATTGTGGCTTTGATCTTTAAACTTGTTTCATATGCTCTCCTTCAAATGCTTAGTTTGACTGCAGTTCTTCTCAGTGGTTTAACAAGTCTTCCTACCTTTTGGTTGGTTTTTTTTTTTTTTTTTTTTTTTTTTTTTTTTTTTTTTTTGTGTGTGTGCTTTATGATTTTAGTTTTTCATCTCTGGCTTGGTTTTATGGTAAATGATGCCTTTCCAGAATTAGTCAATTATCTGTGCGCAACATCCTACTTTTTATCAATTCCCAACCATTTAAATATCATTTCTACCAAAGTGACATTTTTCCCTTTTAATTTTTTTTATTTCCCTTTGTTTGCGAAGTGTAGATCCCAACACTTTTTCGTAATTTGACTTACTTGATTTATAGCATAGGAGATGTTAGGTTGGGTAATGGCCAAGCAGACATGATTTCCAAAGCCTGTCCCAACTATGTTGGAGTCGTCTATATGAATTCTATTTCTCCATTATGATCAATCCTGAGCCAAATCCTCAGATAGGTTATACTTATTTCACATCTATTTTTACTACTTCCATCTACATTAGTGTGGGATCGGAAAGAATTTCACAATCATCTTCTCGATTCTTGTCATTGACCTTTAGGGGAGTATCCAAAGGAGTGAAATCTTGCAGGTGGGCCAACATACTTAGACCGTTGGTGTACTTACATTGATTTATAAAAATACCTTTCTTTGAGGTATGAACTTTGAGGCCCTGAAAATATGTAAGTGTTCCAAGGTCCATATGAAAAGAGGCATGGGGAGAATCTTGGAGTTGATGAATGTTGGCAGTGCTAGTCCCAGTGATAATCATGTTATCAATGTAGAAAAAGTGAAACGTTAGAGATCGATAAGATTAGGTTGGTTGGTTTGGTTATTAGAAATAAGGTTGTATTTGAATTTGAATTATCTTAGTTATTGTTATGCATAAATTGAGAGGATTTTCTCTCTTCATAGTTACGGTGAAAATTATGGGAAATAAGTGATTCTTTTTTAAAGTTTTATGGTATCATAGCTAGGCCCAGTGATGATCTTACGATCAAACTGGGGCACGAACCTATTTTCTACTCTAATCACCTTCAATTTTTCTACGTCAATTTTTCTATTTCAATAAACAAATGATCATCTTTTCCTACCCACCCATTCATCTAAGCCCTACGATCTCACCATCTTCATCAAAATTGCACGATCGAAGTTTCTGAAAGAAATTGCGATAAATCTAATCCAGTGAGCCACCAGCACTGGCAGACTCAGAAAAGAGCGGGTTGCGACAGTGATGGATTCACAGATAGACGGCGATCACCAAGAAGACTTGATGCTCGCTTTTGCAAGATATTTATCATTTTTTCTTATTTAGAGATCAGTTTATTTTTATATTACCAATGACAGATCTTTTCTATGAAAAGATCATGTGATTGAGGGGGGACAATAGAGATAGGATTAGGTTGGTTGGTTTGGTTATTAGAGATAAGGTTGCATTTGAATTTGAATCATCTTAGTTATTGTTATGTATAAATTGAGAGGATTTTCTCTTTTCATAGTTACGGTGAAAATTATGGGAAATAAGTGATTCTTGTTTTAGGTCTTTAAAACCATGATCCCAGTAGAGGTTCACCGAAGGAACACGGATTGATCATACTCTGCTGAAAGCTAGATTGATGAAGAGTGTGTCAAAACATGTGGTAAGTGTTAGCCTCCTAGTTTTGGAGCAAGGAGTGTGGGCTTGTTGGCATCTTAGGGACCATGTATCATAAGCAACCTATTATTGACTTGTCTTTAAGAAGCATATGGGAGTGGCAATCTCTGACCCAACATAAACCTTATTCAGTAAGTTTGTGTTTGGGTTAACATTTTCAACATGATAATAAATGGGAAGGGTCTGTTGTAACACCCCGACCCTCTCTAAGCGTGTTTTGTGTGTTGATGTGATGTGCTTGGGTAGGTAGATTAGTGGGATTTTTACCAAGCCTAGGAAGTTTTATGACTTCTTCTTGATTTTGGGCTCGCGTTTTTCAGTTTTCGCGGATTTTGGGTGCATTAGGTAGAGCATTTCATTTTGAGCCATTTTCAAATTTTGACCCGACCCAACTGAGCTTAACTCTACCCATTTTCAGCCCAAAACCCCCAATTTGATCTAAACCAAAACTAACTAGACTGGCATGCAAAAAATTTAGAAAACTTCATTTAAACTATTCTCGGCTTCCTACCATCTCCACTAGCATCTGAAGTTTTGATTACAATTACCAAGCCATGTTTCTTTCCAACTTCCCTTGTCCATTGGATTAGGTCCTCTCGGCTTCTGAATATCGTGTCAGTGGTGAAGACATTAGTAAAACCCAAAGAGCACTCACTGGCACTGGTTGACTGAATCTCTTGAAAATATGATTGCAAAATCTTATTACATCAATGCACGAGACTTTGTGCCGTCATTGTGAAATATGCTCGGTTTACTAGTGCTGTGTAATAAATTTTTGCACGGAATAATTATGCCGTGCAATATTCATTTGCACGGCTCTGGAATACCGAGCACGACGCGCGAATTTTAATTAAAATGCTGGAAACAGAGTCAAGAGTATACCTCCTCTTGGTAGATCGTTAGTTGCTTGTCCATATTGAAAATGCCTACTTCCAATAGACAATGTGGTGCAGGGAGATGAGTACCTCCAATATCTTTAAACAAATGGAGGAGACTTGATGATACTTTTTAAGAGTTGGAGAAGATGATGAGGAAGGAGATGAAGATCAATGGGGATGAATGAGTGCAGATGAATAGTCTCGAAACAGTGGATAAAAGGGATAATGAAGAATAAGAAGAAGAAGAAGAAGAAGAGTAGAGAGGAGGGCAAGAAACACTGCTGGAGAACCAAAGGAAGAGGAGGGGGGAGGTTGATGGTAAAGGGTGATTTCGTCCTTTCACCTGGGGGCATTTTGGTGATTAAAAAAAATTAAAATGTGGGTGTGTACAGCAATAGCAGTGGGTGCGTTTAGAATCACCCATCTCCAATACCAGTCGATCCTTATTTCTCCATTTGCATGAGTTGAAGCTCTCCTTCTTTCAATTCCTTCCTCTCCCTCCTTGCTTCAAGCCAGCCATTGGAGACTTACATGTGTGGGATTTAGCCTCAAGCTCATCCTTTCATCTTCCCCAACAAGCTCAACCTCCTTCAAGCTCTCCTTCATCTTCCCTCTCTCAAATTTCTCAATTGGCATACTTTTGTTACTCTATTCTTACATCTTGCTTTTGAATCAATGATTAGAGGCTATTTAGGTTGCATACATCCTCTTTCCAACTCATTTCATCAATTTGATTGTAGGATCCTTCTTCTAGCTTTGCATTTTTGGGGATTTTGAGTTAGAACTTGGTTTGTGGGAAGAGCGGTAATTTCTGTAGGAATTGAGTTCAAGCACCATCAAAGGCAAGTAAAACGTGTATAAACACTATGTGTCATGTTCCTTTGATCATTTCTTATTATGCATGCTTAGATTTCCCCCTCTTTTGTTTAGCTCAATGTGGTTTTAATTAATCAATGAAATGTGGATATGTTTGCTTGGGGGGCATGTAGGCTCAATTTGTGTAGGAGATTGCCTTTGGAAAGGCTTGGGTGTAGGGGATCTGAGAACCCACCTGAACAGAGCCATTTCAGGCTCAGTTTGTGCATTTTTTTTGTAGCTTGGCGGTTTACCACGGGCTAACCGCTATATTCGCGGTTCCTGTTTCTGGAACCCATTTATGACAGAAAATAGCCTTATGGCTAGCCGTAAATGGCTTACACCTAACCATAAGCTAACCGCAAGCCCACTAAAATTCTGCGGTTGCTGTTTTTGGATGCAGCATTCTGCAGGAAAATCGCATTTTCAGTTTACTGCGACCCGACCTCCACTGTTCTGGAGCCAGAATCTGACATTTTCCCAGCCTTGTTCCACGGTGCTAACCGCTATATTCTAAGTTCCTATTTCCGGAACACATTCTGACAGAAAATAGCTTTACAGCTAGCCGTAAATGGCTTATGGCTAACCGTAAGCTAATGCAAGCCCACTAAGATTCTGCGGTTGCTGTTTTTGGATGCATCATTCTGCAGGAAAATTGGATTTCGGTTAACTGCGACCTGACCAAGCCTCCGCTATTCCGGAGTCAGAATCTGACATTTCCCGGCCTTGTTCCACGATCAGCTGGCAGCTAACTGCAGGCTAGCCACGAGGTCACCAAAATCCCTAGGTTTCTTAGGTGGTTTTATATCTAGACTTGGATATTAGCAATGGATCCCTTGGACCTTAAATCATTCCCAATGGACTTGTAACTCATGTGGGTGATGCTTGAGCTACCATACACCCACAAGGAAGCCCGTTTTCCGGTATTCTTGTATTCCGCACTAAAGGTGGTGTTCTAATGCATCTGACGTCCCTAAATTAGTGTAACACCATGGTTTATGTAGCCGATGGTGTCGGAGGCCTTACAGCTACACATTGTTGGACGGTGAAGCCAATGAGCATTCCCAAACCTTAGGATTGGATTGTTATGCATCCTTGACTCACCTTATGATCATTATGCATGCATTTTTATTACATATCCAATATTCTTGCATGATATGTACATGCATCTCACGTTTATTTTGTTTAGTTTATGTACTTTGTTTTTGCCACTTTTCCTGCCTCGTTTTGCGCCATGCACTCGTATATACCATTATGCTTTGTCATGCTTATGTCTAAGCATGTACGCATGTTTATGCCATGCTATGTATATGCCCTATGTATTCCACATGTACACTCTATTCCTCTAGTCGTGCCCACTTAGCTTTGATTCTATCTCAGTCGGACTCGGCTGAGTGTAGATTTAGGAAATTTATGGACCCGCTACAATTTGGGTTATGTTATGGGGGTTGACTGGCACCCCAGGTTCACGATTAAGTTTCCGGGCCCTATGCCTCCTAGTGTTACCTCATGTTATGTCATGTCATGCTTATGCTCTCACTCAATTCATGCTTGATGTTTATTTGGGAGAGAATATAGCTTATGTGAATGTGGCAACTGCCTAAGTCATGATATATACACGTCATAGATGGTTCCCTTGTTCATGCTTTTTCATGCGCTACTCATGCCTAGTATACATTATTGTCCTCATAGATGTGTTGTGTTTAGTTGTTTAGACTTGATTTATTTTGGGATGTAAACTTAACTTTTAATACTTCTGCCACTTGACTCTTTCACTCTTGTTCTTGAATTTATCCTGAGCCTAATATTCACGCTATGGACTGATTTATGCTCTTAGCTTTATTGAAATATTTCTATCGTTGATGAATGATGATGGGTGTCAAGTTTGAAAAATGTACAGGTTATGTAACACAGGTTCAAGTTTACCTCCTTTTGTGATGGCTTTATTACCTCAAACGTGAAGTCCCGTGAGAAACCGTTCATGGGGTTAAATGTACCACGACTTTCACTTGAAACCCCATGCAGACGCATGTCGTGCCTCAGGAGTCATGTATCCGGGCGTGACATTTGGGTTGGGTCCGTACTCAGCCCACCAACTCAATACGAACCTGAGTCATTGTATTTCAACTGCCAATCCAACCCTGGCCCCTCCCGAGAATTTAGAGATTGTGTTTACATTTCCACTGCGATCAACACGCGAAGAGATCAAACTGATCCCCCCTGAGTCATTGTATTTCAACTGCCAATCCAACCCTGGCCCCTCCCGAGAATTTAGAGATTGTGTTTACATTTCCACTGCGATCAACACGCGAAGAGATCAAACGGATCCCACCCCCACCCCCCCCCCCCCACACACACACACACACACACACACACACTAGACGCATGTCACTTTGTTATTGTAATCATATAAATTATTGATGCCCCCTAGACGCATGTCTCTTTGTTACTGTAATCATATAAATTATTGATTACATCGACATGATTTTCTTTCACCAAGCCATAGAAAAAAGTAGTACATTGATTCAGCTTGCATGTCTTTGGATTTTTTTTTTTAATAGATCGTTGTTCTTTGCTTTGGGTGTGCAAATACTTCCATTCACATTGGGAATTCTTTCTAGTTGGTGGGCACCATATATGTATCCATGGTTCTTCACAGTTACATCCTCTCTGTGCTATTCTCTATATTACAAGTGCTGTATTTATTGATAAATCATGGTGTGCCTCCCCTGTTTTTCCTGTTAAGTTTTCTTTGCTGCTTTCAGTCGTGTTTTGCAGCTCTGTTGTTTCCGTTCAGCTATGGTTGCTAGGTAGCAGTCTATAAGATATCAGGCTGTCTTTCTCTGTGGCACTAGGGGTAATTTGTTTTTTTACCTGATTTATAGACATTTGCAAATTCTGTTAATAATAGGCTCACTGAATATCAGTGAAATGTTCTCTCTACTACAACATCAAGGAAGCATGCACATTGCCAAGGATGCAATAAGCTTTAATCCAATTGGACAACTTGAATATTATCTTTCTGTTGTTAAGGTTCTGGCACTTCCTACTTATATCTTTTCATGCTTCAAGGGAGGTTAGGCTGGACTAACTTCCCTTTCTTCAACTCCTACATCCCCTATACTGCAATGCTTTGGCAGGTGACACTGATATGTTTCTTTCATCTTGTTTCTTTGATTCAAGGAATCCACATGTAAGATTTAACATGTTTGTGATACAATTTTCTTGCGGCTGCCCAGCTTAGTCCTAATATTTTGGTGTTTATACTTTCATCTTGCAATTTTATTAATTGAAATGAGAGAGTTTACCAAACATACCAAAATGGTATTATTCTGTAGTTTAATCTTCTATGTGAAAACTGTTGTAATTCTTAACTGGCACATAAATGTAGTATTGCTGTAAAGATGACAATTTGTAAGATACACCATTTGCCATGATTTGCATGGATTTTCCTGCAGTGCAACGAGTACCCAACTTGCTGACTGAAGAGTGGGGCACTTAGGACTCAGGATCTTCACAAAACCCAGACGTTGAGTTTGCCTTCCAAAATTGGCTTCTATGCACTCTCCACTTTTTATTTTATTAGAAGCCAGCCATCATAAGAGACATATACTGACAAGCTACAAAAGGAAGATAAGCATAAGAAAAGGATACAACAAAACCCAAGAGCCAATACTCACACTTGAAAGTTTTTGGTGAGTTGCTCCTTGGGAAGGTCTTATCTTGTGAGTTTTTGGTTAGTTGGTACATTGCTCTTGTAGGTTCTCCCATCTCCTCTTTCTTTGTGTGATTTTTCTCTTCTTTTTTCCTTTCTTGTGTTTGCTCTTCCTTCATGAAAGTTTCAGTTACCGATTCCAAAAAAAAAAAAAAAAAGAAGAAGAAAGATGGGTAAATCGAATCTTTTTCTTGATTGGTGATGAACCAAAAATCACATTTGCTGGAGTCATATTTACCAGCACAAACTCATGCCAACCATTACTCATGTGCCTCTAAGCCTGATTCAATCAAACAATGAAGATAAACCCTGATTAATGCGATTTTTGGGCACATTACTAGTCAAAGAGGGAAGAAGGTCATTTTGAATGAGTCACTAATCATTTGGCCAAATACTCTATATTCAAAAAAGGAAAATAATTATTTTTGGCATATATTTGCGAACAATTAAAAAACTTATTGAGCACTTTGGGAATTTCAGTGAATTAGCAAGCCCATGAAGTACAATTGTGCCCAGTGTTCGTTTAGATAAATACCGGGGTTCATGTAAAAAAAAATTGTGGTTAAAATTACTAAAAATGACAACAAAAAAAGGGTAAAAAAATAAGCAGTTGAGCTAGTTGGATCCATCACTGATCCACCCTAATTGTTTAAATGTAGTTTGAGTTTACTTTCTTCTATTTTTAATGTCACAGTTGGGCCGGGTTAAAATAGACAAACATTGGGCTGAACCGTCTACGCTCCCAACGGGTTCGCCCTACCTGGCTTTGAAACCACTGGGGATGCTCATGGGATGGGCCAGCCTGAATTTGTTCCAAGCCTGGCCCACATTTGGCTGGATGTGGGCTGTGTTTTTAGGCCCATGGGATAAATCAGGGTCTAGTTTCCTGTCTTTATAGTTAAACAGGTCAACTATTAACATAGTTTTACTTAAAGGCCCGGCTCAGCCGATCATACGGAAAAAACAAGAAAAGAACATGAATGTATAAAAAGAGTGATATTTTGCGAATAATTTGGACCTAGACCTCACTTAAAAGCGTTGGGATGGATCCACAGCTCAATAATTCGCTTGACAACTACATTGCCAAGGGTCCAACACGGTTTCCACCCATTCTGACCCAACCCAACCTGACCCATGAACTCCCCTACATTCTAGTTGTTTGTAATCTAGGGACGTAGTTTATCCCTTCCTTTCCGGGTATCTTGTGGACTAGTTTCATAGCATTTTTATTCCCTCTATAGCTAAGGGAAAGGAAAAAAGATCACCTCCAACCACCCTTAAAACATGAAATCTTCACAAATCTCTCTTTCTAGTTTTAGTCTTTCAGAAAACCCAAAAGTGATTTCCAAATTCCTGCAATTTTTACATGCAGCTTATCTAGGATTCTATTCATTGAGAGGTCTCTTCACACCAGAATCTGTTGAAATTCCTTGGGCTAAGGTAAGAAGTATTTTTCCGACCACCATCTTCTTTTTGCGATTAGAATATGAATTTTTGAAGACAGATGAACAGCAATCAAGACCCAGGAGTCATTATTCATGACAACAAATCACAATTGTCCAAGTTTGTAGTCTCCTAAACTCGAAAAAGAAAAGAGAATGTACAAGGTGCTTCGAAGAACAGATATTGATCATGTGAATGTTGGTATCATTGTTGAATAGAATTATAAGACTTGATGCTTTTGAGTACTGTTCCATTTATGTTCTCGATAACACAAGTACATTGCATTCCAAGGATCAGGTTATTGATGATAATGAGAGCCGTGATACCTTTATTCAGAATGATCATCAAACGATCCCATTCCTCTACAACTATTCCTAGTCTACAGACATAATTCAACCCAAGGATTTCCCTACAATTCAAATCAATGCAGGATTCTCGTGGTAACCAACTCTCAACAGAGAAACAAATAGAAGACCCCCCAGGCGCCAAGCAAGGCCAATCCACCGTGACAAGCATCTACCAAACCAAGATCGCCGGCTTCTGCCGCAATGTGACCGTAGTCTGGAGCAAACACCTCATGAACCACTCCCTCTACATCACAGTGGAGAACCCCAACAGCGATCAGCACCACACATGCAAGATTGATCTCAAGCCATGGCATTTTTGGAACAAGAAAGGATTCAAATCGTTCGAGGTAGATGAAAATCGCATCGATATTTTCTGGGATTTCCGGTCGGCTAAATTGTCCAGTGGGACTGAACCATCCGGTGACTACTACGTCGCCTTCGTCTGCGATGAGGAGGTGGTGTTGTTGTTAGGGGATTGTAAGAAGGAGGCCTTCAAGAGGACTAGATCAAGACCCTCCTTAATAGACCCCATGTTAGTATATAAGAAAGAGAATGCATATGGTAGGAAATGTTTCTCTACTAGGGCCAGGTTTGATGAGAGGAGAAAAGAGAGTGAGATTGTTGTTGAGGGCTCATTCTCTGGGGGTAAAGAGCCGGAGATGTGCATTAGTATAGATGGTATTGTCTCAGTTCATGTGACTAACTTGCAGTGGAAATTTAGAGGGCATGAGAATGTGACTGTGAACCGGGTTCCGGTCCAAGTGTATTGGGATGTGCATGATTGGTTCTTCAATAGTTCTGGGCCAAGCAATGGGCTATTTCTATTCAAGCCTGGTCTTTCGGAATGCATTTCAGATGATGATAGAGATGATGGTGGTGGTGGTGGTGGTGAAAATGATGATAGTGATAACAACAATGGTTCAAGTCAGGATTGCTTTACGGAGGGTCGAGCACCGGTGCCTGATTTTTGCCTGTTTTTGTATGCCTGGAAGGTAGAATGAACAAACAATTGTAGTATACAAATTGTAGTGAATTTCATATGACTTGTAAAATGAGATGTGTAAGTATGTAACTGTATACCTTTTTTTTTACACTAGTAGAAGTAGACACCTTTGTTAATATGAAAATCTTGGTCAACCACCTAGGGTGCCAGTCCATTTCAGTTTATTTGATTGATGCAATCCACTGCATCTCATTTCAAAAGGATAAAAAGTCCAATGGAGCTGACCTCAGTTGGATGAAATTCGGGATGATAATATGATAAGCACATTAAACCCGAGTAAAAATTGAACACACACAGTACTCTCAGTTTGATCTAAATTATGTTAGATCTAAGAAGAGTTCACCTTTTATAATAGAATATATTGGATTTCATCAGAGGTTAAATACAGCCTCAAAAGTATGAATTTGGATGAGGTTGGTGTTTGAGATTTTCAAATTGACAGAGGTGGCCTGAAAAATTAAAAAAGCAGGTTTATTCTGAAATTTTAAAAAATTATGGTTGTTATATGTAAATTTCCTGAATTTAACAGAGTGCAGCATCACATATGGATATTGTCCTGTGACTAATCGTTTCAGTTGAATGCCAAAATGTAAATGTCAAAAAATACAGGTGGTTAATATGTAGATTTGTTGTATCCATGCCTTACATACATCTTGTGAGGGACTTTTAGTGACTACATGGTTCTGCAATGCTTCGGAAAATTTGAGACTTGCCCAGATCTCCATTGGCAGGAGGAATCATGGCCTTAGTGACAGAAGACTAATTAATGATCCTCATGTTAAAGTTTGAATGTGTTAAAACCCTAAACTCTAAAACCACAAAAAGAAAAACGTTTCAAAAGTTTTATTGAGTGATACTGCATAAAATCTGAAGTTTGCTGCCACACTTTTGGGAGCCTATATCCAGGGACTGCAGATGTTCAGACCATTACAATTTTATTCTTAACCGGATAAAGAAGTTTGAGGAGTATAAGCATCATCATCAAAGACTTCTCCAAACTATGTTGGGATCGGCTACACAAACTCTGTTTCTTCGTTATGATCTATCTTGAGTCAAATGCTTAGATAAGTTGCATTTAAGAGGTGGAAGCATCATAGTCCAATATAGCTTGTTTTAATCCAATCGGCAAAAACTACTCCTTTTGTTTCGAGATTCAGACCTGTTCTGTCAAAACTTGCATTTTTGTTTCAAGTATGCTATATCTAAAACAGGTGAAAGTTTTCAGTTTAGGTCAAATGCAATATAAACCCCTTTTTCTAATCCCAATTCTTTGGACAAAATGCCCTCCTTAAGGCTAAAGTTCAACATTTTCTTTTTTTGGTCTCTTGTAAATGAGGAATAGATTTTAACCTCCCACCCAATTTGAAAATATATATAATTTATATCACTGAAAGTTAGCTTACCAGGGTGATGGGTTCTTTCTTTAAATAAATGAATAAAGATTGGCAATATTTTAATAATTTCAAATACATGTATTTTAATAATTTAATTCTATTTTCAAAAAAATATCTGAAATGCCAAACTGATCAAAACATTTCAATTTGAAGTCAAACCTAAGAAACAAATTGAAAACCGAAGAAGTGGGCATCTTTATCTGCAATTAGGGTTGGAAATAGGTATCCAATTATCCAAGTATTCAAAGTCTCCAATTTCAAATAAAGTGGGTATGGACTTATTTTTTATCCAAGAGAAATTCGGATCTCGATTCGGATCAAAGCATACCATATCCAGGACATTCAGATTCGGACCCAGATCTTTGTATATTTCAACCCAAAGATGAGGATCCAAGATAATTACACGATTTACATTAACATATTAAAAGCATATACAAGTTTGTGTTAAGTAAATTTAATATTTGGGGTTATATATAGCTTTAATCATTTACAATTGAATAGTGCAACTTGTATATATAAAAGACTTATTTTGATTAAAGCTTGGGTAGTTGGACATGGGACCCTAACTAACATCCTGAATTATAGAAGGGTCTCCTTTGGTCATTGCTCTTGAAACCATCCAAACAAGAAATCCATATAGCACCATGTATGGCTGTATCCATGTCAGTGACCTTATTCTTGAGCAAGGAAACACTTAGGAATTTACAAAGACAGAAACCAACATGGGGATGGGTTAGTAATGAGTTGAGCCTATGCTAGATTACCCAACCCAACATGGCTCTTTAGCCAACCTGATCCAAACCTGATTCATATTTCAGCGTTTCAATAGACATTTAAACCTTACATGCTTGTTTCCCTCAATGGACAACCCAACCAGAGATGCCAACCTGACATGTCGCCGTCTCTGATTGGGAATTCGGTCCAACACCTTTAGAATTGAAGAGATCTTAGATGGAGTATAATAGGCTGGACAAGTAAGGGAGTGATGGGTGAAACTCAGAAAGGAAAAGCTAATTCAGTGATATATTATATATATAAAAAAAATTACAAATCCAGTAAAAGCATACACAACACTCATATTCTTTTCTTTCCCTACATTCTTCTAAACCAAAATAACTGAGCAGTGTGATTTCAAAATATCCAAAATAAAGGCTATAAATGTTTGTGAAAGTAGTTTAAATACAATGACATTGACAATAGGGTTTATAGACTCAAAGTCTTCAAAAGAAAAATAAAAAAATGGAAAAATAAGAAGAAACTTAGATCGGACTTATCTTTAGATACAGTGCCCTCGTATACAAAGATAAATAACTCAAAAGGACATAAAACTGATTAATATTAAAATGCAAGAAAAGTACATCAAACAGGGGCGAGAATTGAGGTTCAGGTCATTACCTGTAATAGGTTTTGATTATCAAATGGCCTGTACATGCTCAGTCTTGAATGACGGCCGAAAAATCGCCTTATAATTATGTGATTTACTACATGGAAAACCTGAGGTTTCACGGAAAGATTGTGAATTTTCCACGTGGTGTAGATCGGCTTCGCCTTAATTCTGGCATCGATGTGTTAGTGCCTTCTTTTCCATTGCGATGGATGCCATTGGGAAGTTTGTTCTCTTGCTTGCCAGTTAATGGTGGCTCGATATGTTGAACTAGGCCTCTGCAAAATATTGAATATTTTCAGTCAAACAGAATACAAGGCAAAGAGAGAGAATAGTTTAAGTTATTAAGATGTGGAAATCAGAAGTGACACTGCCACTTCTACTGTTGTTCAGCAATATTTAATTAGCAAAAGAGGTAAAATATAATAGTACCAAAATTATGTTTAATTTGAGTTTGAATGCTTTGGCAGCATGGATGGTCATCTGTTCAGATACAAGTATGTGTAGGCATGGAAATTAGATATGACAATCTTTGAACTACACCCAATGTGATCACAGATACTGATTGGTGAAAGAAAAACAAAATAGTGACAACGTAATATTGCTTCCATTTTCCATGTCCCCACTTTCCACCCATCTCCTACCTTATACTAACATCAACACACGACTTCATATGCCTCATGTTTATTCTGTAAACAGAGTCCGCCTGCTATCAACTTATACCTTCAACGTGAGCGGGCTAAAAGGTTCTGAGGTGAAAGGTTCATTCAAGTAGAAATCTCATGCTCTGAAAGTGGTTACAGTAATTTACCAAGCCAATAAATGAATCATAAAATGTTGCAGTTTCACTGTTTAATAACAAGGTCACTCCCACAATAGCTGTGCGGCAATCTCTTCAGTCACTCAAGACCAGCCATTATGACCGACACAAGACTTTACTTTTTCACTATATTTGGGCTTATTCCAACAGCCATCCTAGAAGATGACTGGACTTTTGCAACTTCTGACAAAGTGTAGCAGTTAAAAAGCTGGACTGAATCCACTGCACCAATATCCCATACCAAAGTTTGCACTGGATCAGACTAAAGGTAATGCTGAACTGCAGAGCCAATATTCAGAGATGCTCAAAGAATAATAATATATATCCAACCACCAATCCAAGGTACATCCAAAGATATGCCCAAAGAAATCCTAATCTTCTCTCCATGGAATGCTCTGCCTATCCTAACCCAACCCAAACCCAGCACCCCGCTCGCAACACACCCACAGTCTCCCATGAAAAAAAAAAAAAAAAGAACCCTTTGGAAACGGTATTCTGCCAGATTCACAGAAAGCCAAAATGGAAGTTTCGCTCGCAAAAAACTGTCCACACCAAGAAAAACGCGTTACACAAAAGTGATCTAAACTGGTGGTGAAAACTAAAATCAGGAACCTGAAAGATCTCCTATTTTAAAAAATTCTGATTAAATGCAAACAGTAAATAAGAAAGTAAAAGACAAATAATTACAATGTTAACTCATGTATATATTGGAGTCATCTGGGCGTGGACACCCACTTGTAGGTCCTAACTCTATGGGCTGCATCACACACCTAAAGCCATTTGGATTTGTACAACCCAATTTTTCATATTTAATGCACTGTTGACTCCTCTTACTGTTCTCACTTTGATTTGAATAAAATTTCATTCTCTCCGGAAAAATAAAAAGGAAAAACAAATTACTCAACTTATAAAACCACCAGAATTTAGTGTTCTAAAACCAAGGGTTAGAATTATCAGATCGAAGTGATAATTGGTCCCAGCCTAATCCACTAAACCCTTGCCATCTCTCCCTACTCCTGTGATTGGCAAGCATCCAGGTGGGTCCCACAATGAGGGCATCTAACCTTGCATATGAGACACCCCCCAGGCCATCTGGTCAGTGAAAGGTGTAATATAAAGAGTCCATCATGGATTTTAGATGGCCGAAAAATAATCATATTCTAGCATATATTATAACACAAGCTGGTACGCACCTTGGTTCAGTACTTTGGGAAATCCTCGTGAAGTTCTGATGAAGTTTCTTGATGTTCAAATCACTGTGTACTGGGGGAACAACGAGCCCATTTCCATTTTCTATTTCTGAAAAGTCACTCTTCTGAGCCTCTTCCAGATTTTCTACTGTGCCCATATCGCACTGCAGTGTCTTGGGCTCATCGGGCTTCTGGATTTTAGATGGAAACTGATGCTTGATCTTCATCTTATTCTCTGGCTTGCTTTTCCTGATGCCACCTTGCCTGACATTAAGTGCTAGCTTAAACTGCTCTTCTTCGTGTTCTGGATAGATTTTCCTTGGGTGGGCCCGATGGAGCTGGAACAATAGTTCGGATATGTTTTCTTGCTTGGAAAGCTCTTGTGATCCCAAATTCGCTCGTGAGCTCTCATTTGCGGACAATACAGATGCTGCAGCAATGGATTTGTCCATAGCTACTTTGACTGGGAAATTTACTTTCGCTGTTGTTGGATTGTCAAGGGTATCAAGCTTTCTGCTTCTCATGAGGGCACCACGATCAGTGGATGTTGATCTTCTTACAGGAGGCGATGGGGACCTTAGCTTTCTGGAGTTGATGAAGTTCTCTTCAGCAATAAAAGGAAGCTTTGGATCTGGATCCTTGTCAGATAATCCAAAGGGAAGGCGGTTGGTCCTCTGCTTCCCAGAAGAAGAGCTTCTAACCTGAAATTTAATTTTCCAGAGCAAGAAAAAGAAAAACAGTTATCCTGGATGATCTGGTCTAATATGCATGCTAAAGTTAATAGCTATAATGACTGGAAAATCTCCAACTCTTAAATGCTAAATACCGACATATTCAGATTTCAGACATTCACTGTAAGCTTAACATCTATTATCGCATTATATGCTCTTGATGGCCGTCAAACAGATTATAGTTATAAGACAATGTTAAGGGTTACAGATAAGGGGAGAAAAAGACAATGTTAAAGGCTTGCCCAAGACACTATACGTAGCCACTTATGAAATCATGAAAGTTATAAACATTCACGATGTGCGCTCACTTGCAATACCATGAAAACCATGTGTAACAGAAGCACAACTGCACCACACAATAACATGCACACAAGCACATGCACACATGCACAAAAACATAGATATGGGTAATGAACAAATGTTTACAGTTACCACTACAATACTTTCTTTTATTGGTAAAATTATTTGAACCGTTGCAATGGTGAGCACCTTCCATTGTGCCATACGCTCTTGTTAGTTACCAGTATAATACTATCCCACAACTAATGCAAGAAAATACTTGCATATATCACTCCAAACCTGCTGTTCTGCAACCTGTTATCACCCAGCCCAGCTGAACTCTGGACTTTCTCAATCAAGCAACCCAAATGCCTAAAACCAAGGGTTATCTCCTTCTTCACAATGAAAATGGGTGACCACCCATCAAGCACTGGTCCAGCTTTCAGATTGCATTCAATGCTGTTTTAGCATCCAACACTTAAATCACTTGCAGCAAGGGAAGTTAGGAGTCTGAGTTGCGTCAGGACCCAGCAGCAAGGGAAGTTAAAAGAGTGCATTGGTGGGGTTGAGATGATGAGGTAGATAAACAATGCCAAGGTTGGCAACGCTGGTCTCGTTATACCCCCGAATGAGATGATGAAAAGCTGGACAGAGCGCACAGTTGCATGATATCAAGCAGATTCAGATTCTAATTTGTGGCTAATGGGCATGACTTGGGCGAGATTATCATCATCAAAGCCTTGTCGCAACTATGTTGGGGCTGGGCAAGATGAGAGGTTGAAAACAAACCATAGTTGTATTTGCAGAGTCAGGATTGGTGGCTCTTTTGGGTACAGATGGGCAGTAGATAGTTTTCAAACAGTTTTTCAGATGATTTCACTGGAATGGAATTGAATTCTTACCATGTAGTAAAAGATATCGGGCTGCTGCAATAGGTACTGCAACAACAAGAACTGGATGACGGTTTTGTCTGTTTGTTGATAAGCACTCAATGACAGAATATGGTGAAGGTATTACCCATTGGCAGGAACAATGATGGGGAGAGAAGAACCAGAACAGGCACATCACAAGGGTAGTGACATTAAAGATAAAGGTGAATGGATACTGCTCCATGGCGGTGGGTGATTGGCTCAGACTGCAGTGCGCAATTTGGTTGCGCAAAGCGGGCAGTTGTCTCCTTGTGCAATGGGGAAGACATATAGTGGAGATGTTCTGTTTCATTAGTCAGTGGTTTTGTTTCTATAGCCACGCTATAATGTCATATGCATAACTGTATATTACACACATACAATAATATGTATTTCCTACATTGAAAATGACAAAATGTACACCAGATGAGTGAATACGCAACAAAAGTCAAATGTATGCATGGAAAATAAAATAATTAAATACTTGTTTGGATCCCTGCAACTCCACTGATGTAGTTAGTTGGAGAGAAGCTAGGTGGGCTATTATCAGGAATGAATTTGCTAATTTGAGGCATGATGACATTGTCTAAATTTGAGAGGCTTGTTTGATATGTAGAGTGCCTCCGGTGAGGAAGATGGCAGTTTGGTGCTCTCCCCTGAGAGGATTCAATGTGGACAGTGCAATAAGAGGTAAGCCACAGCTGGCAGGCATTGGAGGCGTGCTCAGGGATCACAAAGGAGACGTTATGCTTATTTTTAACAATAATGCAGGTATCAAAGGAGTCGAATGAGATTGAGGTGATGGTAATTCTAGAAGCTCTTCTTTTATACTTCTCTCCCTTTAAAGATAGGCTACTAGTTGAGAGTGAACCTCTAATGTTATCTCTTGGATCTCCTCCAATGAAGGTCCTTGGAGTTTCACTCTCTTTTCAGAAATTAAATGTTTGTCCTCACAAAGCCTTGTGAGTTTAAGCATATGAGGAGATCGGCCAACACCATGGTGGATACTCTAGCAAAGCAAGGGGTGAATAGGGGTGTTCCTTTGATTGCTTATACTATGTGGTGGTTGTTTTTTATTTTGAGGGTATAGGCTCTCTCATACCAGTTGTTTGTTTTGTTGATGTGTCTGCAATCACATTTCATTAATATAAAGTTCCTGTTCTCGTTCAAAAAGAAAAGAGCACAATTTCCTGTTAATATTGCCCATCTGTAACTTGGACTACCTCTTTAAATTCATGTTACTAAGTAAGATTTCCTGTAAATTTTCTTACTATGCATACCTGTTTGGATTCCCGAAGTTCTGGTTAAAATGACAAAACACCATGTCCCAATAGATCAACAGTCTAGATGATATGGACATGGCTTGATAGGTCAGATTAACAGTCTGGACCACATGGCTATTGTCGTGGCCCAATAAATCAACAAATTGCTTAATAGACGTCTATTCTCTTACCCCTAATCCTCACCTCTTCCCCTCATTTATATTGTCTAGATCTCGTTTTCATTGTCTCTCTCAGTTTGTACACTCCACTTAAAATTGGGCATAATGCAAACCCTGCAAAAGTTACTTGGTTCACACTTTCTGAGTTAGAGAGAGAAACACCAAAGAAGGTGCACCTGAATTGTCCTGTGAAATGGTGATTTTGCAACAGAACACACAAGTGGAATAATTTGGATCTTTGGCTTTTCCTTTCTCTTTCTCTAATTGGTTACTCATTTTTTAGGAACTTTCCTGTTAAATGATGCAGTTCATATAATGGATGATCCAAGATAATCTACATGTTATTATCAAAGAACCGCAAGCAATCCTATTAGTTGTCTATTGATTATGTATTAGGAAATTAGAGAGCCAAGATAAGTTGATCAACTAAAGCAAGAATTTTGTATTTTGTTTTCAGTAGTTTGGCTGTTTTTTATATGGACAAGGAATCCTAATCCATTATACAATAAAGGCAATCGATCATTACATATGTGATGCTCAATCATTACATGCTGGAGGATCCAAGAGAGATGGGTCTACATGTTATTATTAGTGGAAAGAATCGCGAACAGTCCTATTAGTTCTGTTCTGAATTTGTATTAGGAAATTAGAGAGTGGAGAAGTTGGTCAACTAAAGCAAGTGTTTTGTATTTTTTTTTCAGGAGTCCAAATGGTTTTGGTTGTATTTCACATGACAAAGAATCCTAATCCATTATGCAGCAAATGCAATCAGTCACGTATATGTGACAGTGCCACCCAACCATTCCAAGAATCAGTTAAAGTTGTGTTTCTTTAAAAGGGTTTTCTCCCTTCCACTGGTATAGAATGATTCCATCTCCACCTTCTAGTGACTCCGAGAGATCTACAGTAGTAACTCAACAAATAGCAAGTGGGGTTTATAAAACAGCATTAGTGGGAGATTAAAAGTGAGTTACAGGGTAGACAGTTCCAAGATTCCAAACAAACCAAATGACAATAAAAGTTAATGGAATTTTTATGACTTACCTCTGTATTTCTTGTGTCGTCAATGGGTCGCAGAATGATTTCAGCTTTCAAATTGGATGTAGTACCATATCTTTGCAAACGTAAAGGTGATACTGCTCTATTCTTTTGTGCATCCTGAACAGCCCGACAAATACTCCCACTTTTTAACTGTTCCATTTCAGCTTCTTTTCTCTCCAATGCCGATTTCATGTTGGCGATCTGTATGGAAGGAAACTCCAGTCTTGAGCATATAGCAGGTGAAGAGTGTCATTTCAAGCATGAAGAAATACATGCTTTACACAACAACAAATGTTTAGCTCTTAGATCACCTAGTTTCAATCACGTGAGCCTGTATTTCCATGATCTAACTGATGGACCCCATAATGTAACAGCCAACAGGGATGCTTAACCCTTTAATTGGTTGCCTAAACATTTATAGTTTGAAAGAGCAGTGGTCCATCCAGGGATCCTACAATCAGGGAAGTTTTTGTTGCATCCTGGCCCTCACGTGTATGAATGCAAGATTAAGCAAACTACATTTTCTAAAGTGTGAAACAAATTAATTCCTCCCAAACTAGATAGGCAAGTAAACGAAGTGCAAACCTCTTCTTTAAGTTCTCTTATTTCACCAGTTTCTTTATTAGAGCGAGCTGCCCCTAGCTCAATTGAAGCTACCCGCTCAGCAAACTTCAGTGTACTAATAGTCTCTCCGTAAGCATTAACATCAGGATTTATATGCACAAACATCAGAGTCTTGGCATGCCCCCCTAGAGATGAGAAAAATATGAAAACAACAATAAAAACATAATCTGAAATGAGAAAATGAACTCCATGGGAAGAATCAAAATAACGGTGGTAAATAAACTATTTATGTATATCCATCATAATTTGACTGAAGAAACAAATAAAACTTCCCATTCTGCATATTGTAATGTAAAGGCATTCTTCACGTTGCCAGGTAGGAAAGTTGCAAATTTGTTTAAGTACCTTACAGGAACCTATGTATGTTTGGAGGGGAATTTTCAAAGGCATTCTTCATGTTGCAAAGTAGGAAAGTTGCTAATTTGTTTAAGTACATTACAGGAACCTATGTATGTTCGGAGGGAAATTTTTACAGTTATGAAATTTACAAGTGAACTTAAAAAGAATATACTTATAAAAATGACTAAACATTAATCTATATTTGAAAACCTGACCCCTATTTTCTACTAACATTTTCTTTAAAAAGTTCCCAAAGGTATACAAGGTCCCACAATTGCAAAGTTACCTTCCAGGACAATTTTCCAAAAGTATTTCATGGATCAGGCTTTTGCAATCCAAGTTTTGGAGGTACCCAAGACATTAGCTCGCATTGTATCAATGAGAACACGGTCTGATCTTGACGATTAAAAATATAAAAAGAAGAAATTTGCTTATTGGTTATAGTTTTTCACATGATTGTTGCCACACTTTCATTTTACCTGGATTTTGCCCCCGTTTTGGCATATAAAAAGGGCGAAAGGGTACCAAACAAAATGAAAACCTAGAAGGGAGGAGGAGGAGGAGGAGGAGGGGGGGCGGGGGTGGGGGGGGGAGCGAAGGCCAGTCCAGGTACACTATTCTTGTTCTTCCTCTTCTTCTGCCTTTTTTTTTTTTTTTTGTTCCTGTCAATTCGATTTTGGTTTGCAACCTTATTCTTCTACTTTCGATCAAGGATTAGGGTTTTTTTCCGTTAAAAATTTCAGAAGGGATGAAAGGGATTAGGGTTTCAGCAGAATAGAGGATTTAAGGATGTATTCAGCCGAAATCAGAGACTCGGGACCGAAATGGCGGAATAGGACTGAAGTTAAGGCCAAGATTTTCTTGGGGGTTTGTTCATTTTGAATTGCTGGGCAAACCGAATAATTTCAGCAATTTTGGCTAAACTGAACCGAATTTCGTAACACTATTACTCCCTAATCTCCTATAAAAAAATATAAGCAGTCAGCTGTTTCTTGCTCTTTTGTTGTGGCCGAATATCATGTAATAGTTCATACTACATCTAAGTTTATTTGGCTTCATTGGTTGCTTGCCGATATGGGTATCTCCTTACTTGCTCCAACACCTTCATATTGTGACAGCGCTAGTGCTCTTCAAATTCTTCACAACGATGTCTTCCATGAGCGCACCAAGCATATTGAGATCACCTGTCATCTTGTTTGCCATAATCTTTGTGAACTATTCTTCTTCGTGCTATCTCCTCCCTACATTAGCCCGCTAATCTTCTGACCAAGCCTCATCCCACTCATTTTAAGTAGTTGCTATCTGAACTCTCAATGCTCCCTGCACCCCATTGTGAGCTTGAGAGGATAGGAACCAAATAAACAACTATTCTAAGATCTAATAATGAAGATGACTACTGAAAAAATTTGTTTAAAAACAAGGATAGGCGACTAATATCAATGTCCTTTAAGCATGAGGGTCTCCGGATCCATAAAATGTGTCCATCAAACCTGAGGTGAACTTTTTAGTGGCCTTCAATAATAGAATGTGCTAGAAGTTCACTTAATATGATGCTGCTAGAAGTTATTGACCACTTCCCATTAAGCTAAGGGGTTGTAAAAATCTTCGTTTTTTCTCATGTACACTCCTTTTATTAATTAATTCTAAATAAACCTTCTTCATTGTTGATCCATAAGAAATGAAAATGAAATGGACACTTCACTTTTCCTTGCATTTGTTAATTTTATGAATCCTGGATTGCTTTAGTCAATCCACCACATTACAGCTTCTGCAGTTTCCCTCTATAATTAGCCAATAAAATCAAGTAAAAGGAAACAGCTAATTCCAAGTCAAGACTTAAATTATTACCTAAAGATTCTTGTAATACTTGAGTGAGCTTGCTGTTTCTGTAAGGAATATGTGAACTCTTCTGTGCAAGAGCAGAGATAACATCACCAAGCGCTGAAAGTGATCTATTTATATGCTGAGCTTCTTTCAGTCTGTCCCCAGCAGCCTCCGATTTATCAACCCTCTCACTCCCAGCTAGGTCCACCAGATGAAGGCAACCCCGGAGTATGGATCCGGAGACGAGCTCTTTTCCATAGACATGAACTGTTAACACACTTTATGGGAAGAAAGATAATGTCAAACAAAAATTAAGGATTACAGAAGGAAAATAAATAAGAAAAAAAATAAAAAAAATAGCATAAAGGACTTTGAAAGACACAGATTACAACCAATTTTCATGGAAATATAATGAGGATATACAATATTTGATTGAAAGTTCACTTCAGCCAACAAGATTTACATGTGAAAGCCACCACATTTCTATTCGTTGGACCTTTTTCTGGATGGGAGACATCAAAACTCAACTCTACCAGATGAACAACGATTGATAGCCCCGCCACAAAGTGTAGATCAGTGACTGCACTTCTCCATTGCATCAGATGACTATGAACATCTAAAGAGGAGATATTCGAGCATCCATTGCATGATTGGGTGTACTAGATCACTGGATTATTAAACCAAATGGTAGATCCATTGCCACCACGCTAAAAACAGGAAAAAGGCAAAAAGGGAGAAAAAAAAGAAACCATATAGTTTTGTTGATCATCATATAGACAATTACTACTTCATATCATAGCTGAAAACTTACTGAAACATGCGTGTGAATGTGAAAACAAGTGTGCATGTAGTGTGTATGCAAGTCCATTTGATCATGTATTATGCTTACTGCTTACATGTATATGGTTAGAGACCTTCTGAAACATATGGTGATTTTTACCAGAAAATATGCCATTTGATTATGTAATAATCAGTGTGCATCCAATTTCCAGTAGCTAAAATTAATGCTGATTAAGAACATCACATCAATGTATATCACAGAGTTGGCCATACACTAAGTTGCAAAAGAACTAATGTCTGTTGGAATCTGATAACAGTCAACAAATCCCAAAACATAGGATTTGTGGATTTGGAATAATACTTAAAATAATTTCTAGACAATCAGTGTTTAAAAAAATCCTTTTAAAAAATAAGACCAATAAAAAAAAGTCCAAATTTTTATCAAATCTAGTTAATGTATCAATATTTGAGTTTTCATTTGAAAATGAGAAAAAACATGATATTATTTTATTAACCACAAAAAAAAATTTAAATTAGTAACATATCTACAGAAAAATCCATAAAGTAATAGAATCAGATTGGAAATATAGAATAAAAAGAACAAAAGGATTTGGAATGTCGTTCATACCCTTGCTGTGGGTTGAATGATCAATTTATAAGGATGGAGAGTATCCAATCAATCCTAGTATTAAGCCTAAATTGGGGTTAATCAATATGATTAGATTACAATGAATAAGAGACTGCTATCTACGTTAACCTAATATCCCTAACATTCTGCTAATTGATAGTTGACAAAATTGCTTCACACATGGGATATCTGTTTCTGATCTTTTAGCATACATGCTGGGACCATTATCCCTGTGGCCCCTCTCTCTACATAAAGAACCTGACACAATGCATTTCTGGTACGTGTCCAACAGCCGTATGTTGCTCACCTCAAAGAATACATGCATCCCAGGTCGTGGAAGCATGTTTTCTACTTTTTGTTTCTGTTTGAGATCCCACATTGACATTTTTGTAACAAAGGTCTCAACTAAAGCAATCTTTATTAACAAAAACAAACACCAGACCTTTAGTTCTCAAATGACATTTCCTAACATCGTGATCAGACCAAGTAAATATTTGCAAAAAGAAGCCAATATGTTTATGGGTATAACTTTTTGAAACTTGTTAAGGGGTCATTACCAACAAGATGGGTAGGTCTTGTCAGTTGAGAGGTCATATCATGTTAAGAGATAATAAAAATGGCTCAATTTATCATTTCTGTACGTTTGCGTATTAGACAATAATTATTAAGTTAAAAGAAATGCACAGTATACTTATAATTTTGAAGTAATTTGTTCATTTCACACTATTGAGCCAATTTGGCTAGAAATATTACCAAAAAGAAATAAAGAAAAAAAAATGCATACTTCAATTTTCATAGAAAATGATAAATGATACCCCAACAGTAGTTCATCTCTATGCATCAAAAACAGAAAATTAAATGCGTGTACCTATGAGAACGGCTGCTGCGTTCATTTAGCGCAGTAGCTCCAACAGCACGATTCTTTTGACCTATTCTCATTAATTCCAAAACATCTTGAGTGCAGCTAACTGAAACCAAACTGGCGTCAGGAACATTAAGACCATTCTGTTGGGAATTGTTTCGTATGTCTAACGTGAAAGAAGTTAAGATAGCCATCAATTGTACAGTGGAGATAATTCCATTCCCAAAACAACTCAGCAGTGAAGAACCTTGTCAACTCCCAATCAAAAGTGGATGACGACAGGAATCAGGGCCCAACCAGATTCAACCAAATTCTATAAATCTAAAGCAAGCAGGACAAGGTTCCTCTTAATCACACAATGAGTAATAGCAAAGTCACTATTAATATATAAAACCTAATCATTTGCCTTCATATCTGTACTGAACAAAGTACAAATATAGTTCTCTAAAAGGAAACATGACAAAGTTATCACCTGAAGAATTATAGAGCCCTATGCCTAAGCAGATGCATAGTTTGCTGAAACTCCAAATTCTGGACATGAGGGATCTCCCAAAGTGTCCGAGTCAGCAGACTAAAATAAATGGTTAAGATTAGAATATGGAAAAGGTCCAGGAGAAAGGCAAAGAAGACCTGCTAGAACTTCCAGTCCACAAGAATTTCGAGATACCATCTACAGTAGGTCCCATAATGTTCTGGAATCTCGACCACAAAAGCTAGGGCTCAAATGTTCAAAATCAGGAGTATCAACAAATAAGAAGTGGCAGAGGCACGAATATCAAGATTACTCAAAATAAACTAAATTCATTTTATGATGTATTGAAGATAGATAGTGCCTATCTAGACTTCAAAAAAAGATGGCCGAATCAAATTGTACAAAAGGATATCTTCTATTAGAGCCATCAGCTACCAACAAATCCCTCACTTGTTCATTGTAAATTTCTATCATCTGGACTCCAACCTCATATGACATCACATCCCTCCTTTCTTTTGATATTTGGAATAGATCTTTTAGAGCTCGGTAATTCACACCCCATGTTTCCTTTGTCGTCAAATCAGGGCCACTCTGCAATGGTGAAGGCAGATATTATCAAAGCATAACCTTTTCCTTTCTTAAGCAAGGAACATGCAGCACAAAACTATGAGATCAAAATTGATCATCCAGCAGACCCTGTAAAACATGAACTAGAGCTAATAATCATACAAGTGGACAAATTATAATCATTCAGTGGGGCTTCTCTAGCTATGATACCCAGATACTTATACAAGCTCAACATATCTGTGTCGGACCAATTCGACACCCATATTGGCACCCATTACTGCACTGGAATATCTAGGGTACAAGTTTAGCAAATCCTGCTTACCAAGTCCATTATTTAAGTCAAAAGTGATCAAAAGAAAAAATTAGGATACCCATATCCATATCCATATCCTATATTGTATCCCTCATCCCAGTATTTGTGTCCATACCCATATCCATATCTGGGTATCACAGTTCTCTGAGTGAAAATACAGCAGACTGTTAAGTATAAACTTAATAGAATTTTTTTGAATCTGGATCTGTCTGATCAGTGTGAGTTTTGGCCATTGTTGCTCATGGGAGGGCCCCTGGGCGAATGGCTCAGATGTCTTATATATGTATATAAATAGTGTGGTTGATGACCTAAGGGTAAGTTACAAAAATATTAGGCAAGTTTCTTTTTAAAGAGCGCCATAAATGCACACACACAAGGGGGAGATAGAGATTAGAGAGAGACTATGTAACTCTGGAAAAATATTATGTTCACAGTTTGCATTTCAAATAAAGAGATAATCCTCTGCCTAGCATTGAATTTCTTTAAACTAATTATATGAGTTGAAACTACTATCAAAAAGACTTTTGATTTTTTTTCTTTTTTTTTGAATGGCTACCAACACCACGCCCCCCACCCCCCCCCCCCCCCCCCCGCCCCCTATTTTATTATTATTTTTGAAAAGGTATTACCCCTTTTTTTATTTATTTATTTTACTCATGTTCCTACTTTATAATAATTTAAAAGCAGAAATTTAAATGACCATCGGCTCAGTGGACTTACAAGTTTCAATGAGCTGAGGTTCGAAAACTACATTATGCCAGTACCCAAAAGTTTAGCAGACCAATGGTTAAGATGAAATGGCTAAAACATTATTTCAACTCCAAAAGGTGAAAATACCAGCTATAAGTTGCACATAGAACATATGCGTCTAAGTATTGCGTTGAGCATCCACTAAATCTTTTAGTTTAGGTAATGATTATTTCATAAAAGCAAGATATGTTACAAGGAGCTCAAGCCAATTACAATGAGAAAATTCACAACAGGTTAGCATTCAAAATTCCAAGTTTAGCTAATATTTCCTCTTCATTTTCATGTACTACCCCCCGTCTCATGTCAATTTTGGGAGGATTCAACATGTAACATCACATTGCATTGAGATATAAAAATTAAAAATAAGAAAATACTGCAATCAACACATAAATCAGACCAATGATGTGTTAATACAATTAGATAAACATGATGTTATTACCATCGTGTAGGTCTTCCCAGATCCAGTTTGTCCATATGCAAAAATACAGACATTAAAACCATCTAGAACCGATCTGATCAATGGCTGTGTATCAGCAAACACTTGCTCTGCAGACAACAGTTTAGTATGAGTAACTGATGATGACATTTAAACATAAATCCACCTAAAGGCAGGGAAGTATTACAAATTCATCCCTAGTTTCTAAAATAGTAGCCCAACAATTTCCGCTTTTAGATACAATAAAGATGGGTTTCAGTCTCCTACGGGAGTCTTGCAAGGCAGACTTGCGGAATTTTTGGTCCCCGCACTTAATTAAGAGGGGTCATACATAATAGGTGGGGTGGGTTAAAAAACCCACACTGCCCTTGTGCAGGACTCCTGCAAAAAATGCATACAAGAAGTTTGGACACTCAAAGGAAATGTCTACATCAACATTTTATAGAGGTTTTCTCTACAAGGAAAAAAAGGAGGGAAATACAATAATTATCCATAAATCATAAAAAAGTGAACATCTTGGACAGTAGGAATACAAGAGCAAAGGACATTTACAAGATATGTACATCAAGAAAAATATATGGCTATAAGAAATAGTTGGATCTTTATTAGGATTGTGCTTAGGATAGATAGGAATGGAGAAACAAAATTCATGTAACTGACCCCAACATAGTTGGGATAAGGCTTTGATGATGGTGGTGGTGGTGGTGATAATGATGATGAAACAGTTGGATATCTGTTAATTAAAAGAATTTCCTGATATTTAGGGATCTTACTTCAGTATCAACTTATTAACTTCAAGGTGAAAAAAGATGATTCCAAGACCATGAAATGTATTTTGACCTTCGCCAAAAGAATGGTAACTGATTGACTAAATTTTATTTCACATGAAAGAAATCACACAGGTACAATACAATCTTCTTCTTTTTTTTTTTTTTTTTCCTGTCTACATTGCCACATTCATCTGTTTCAGCTCAAATGCTTCTGATGCTTCATAGTTCATTTTTTTTTTCCTTCCAATTCCCAACCATTTTTCCTGATATTTCTAAATCATTCAGGGGCATTTTACTCTCAATTCTCAACACCCATTGGAGGTTAAAAGATGTGCACCACCTGCCTCCCCATCAAAACTTGAGATGTAGAACTTTATTTTTGTAATAAAAGATATTCTTTCCACATTATTTATTCGTTTTTAACTTTGCACAACAAAGAATTCCATTCCATTAAAAAAAAAAAAAAAAAAAAAAAGAAAAGAAGGAAACAGAAGAAAAAGAAACCCCACGTACATGGAAGTAACAATTAAGGAGACATATTATATCATTTTGGAATGAAGATAGTTCAATTGTTTGTTAGAATAAAACTAAAAGTACATTATGGAATTAATAATGCCCATTTTATAAGGAAGAAGCAGTATAATCATCATCATCAGCATTCAATATTTAAGCATTTATCAAGGTCAGCTTTGTGAAACTAGGAAGAAAGCACAAGAACTTTCCTTATCTAAGGAATACTTCTGAAAAGTTAACATACCTTGCGTAGCATTTGTTTCAAACACTTTGTTAAATGAAAATATCCGCCTTGCATCTTTGCCTTGCTTATGAGGATTTACAATCATGATGTTCCCATCTTCACCAATATAATCCACAGTGGAGTGCATATCTGCTTGCCCTGGTAAGAAGGGTCTCACTCTACAATAAACCCTTATGCACCCTGCAAAAGTCGAGGTCATTACATAGGCTACAAACATCTTATAACATTAACAAAAGTTTTATCACAACCAGTATCTGGTGGTAACCTTTAAGGTCTTGGACTTGATTGTACAGCATGCGGTTTTCCTCAAGTACTTTATGATAGGAAGTTGCAGCCAGTTCAAGTCCTCGGATGTGACGCCCTGAGGAAGCAAATGAAAGCAATGTAAGTTTTCACTATAAACAAACCAGCTGGAGCGAACCTTCAGCTAAAACTTCAATTTCTCACCAAGTTTCCTGAGTTCATCTCCCCATTTTAACTGAATCCCTTGGACTTGAACTTTAGTCTCATTATAGAATGATTTTAGCTCCTGAAAACATTCATTATAAGGGAAAAATGAATTTACATTAACATGAAGTTTAAGAAAATCTTTACAAAATATCTAATTCAGAATCACTGGTAATGACTGGAGAAGCTCAGAATGGCACAGGGACCAACTTGTATGCTTGGTAATCTTTGTGGTGGAAATTCCCGACACCAAATAGTATACAGGTAGAGCAAACCTTTTGGTCATACAACCTGTACATGTGAGTGGAATTATATTGGATAGGAGACATCCAGAAAGGCAACCCATTCAAATGGTCCCAGTTGATATATATTGTTATGCCGTTTACTAGCAGCTCGAGCTTTTGGTGTTAGCCAGAGGTCACAAGTTCGAAACCCCAAGGAGGCATGTTACCTCCATCTGTCTGTCTAGTCTGTTCTATTCCGTTCCATTGCTGGGTTTCAAATTCAAACGGCCTCCCATTCGAGGGTGGGTGTTGATATAAATTGCTATGCCGTTCACTAACACCTCATGCTTTTCGTGTTACTAGTTATTAACAGTCCCAACCCTCCTGTGAGGAAGAAATCAATAAGATCTAATCTTTGTTATGGCTGAAGCTTATTTACAACAGTGGGAGAATCCCAAGATGACCCGCAAGGGTACCCACAAGCTCTGATGGAGAACTTGGGCCCAAACATTCTAATTCTAAACCTAAAACTGTGTTTCAGGGACTGTTTTATTATTACAGTAAATAACAGGGTGCTGTATGCAATTTTCAGAAATTCTGAAGACAAAAAAGGCAGTACGTGCAGTAACTTCGGGCATCAGGTTAATGGGTCAAAACTGGCCCAACCCACATTGACCCTACACCACAAGGATCGTAGGCCCTTTCAAGTTGTCTGGGTCTCTTCATGATCAAGTGGGCCACATAGGCCCCACAGCCAGATTTGTAACAAGAGGCAGTGACGACCTGAAATCTTGAAATCCTCAAATTTCTTTAGTTTTTTTAGCATCTAATGGTTGATTTGATTAGGAAACAATAATTATAGATTTCTAATTATGTTAGGACTCAATCATGGTAGGATTACTGGGGTTTTTTTTGTGGTTTTAAGCAGGGGTGGACCTTCATGGAACCGCCCCAGGTCTATTTTGAAAATCTTAGAAAACTGAATGGGCTTGGACGTATCCCACTTATGATTAATAAATAGTCGCCCCACGTCTAAACCATGTGATCGTCCCCCGTCACAAAACTTTGGTAAAAATACTCGTCTTTTGACATTTTCTTTATGTCGAGAGTACCGGATCCTCTTCGCGCCGTTGATCTCTTTTGACATTTCTTTCTATTGAGAGTGTGAGATCCTCTTCACAGCGAACAAACTTTTCATCGCCGGTCCTCTCGTGGTTAGTCTCTCTCACACTAAATAACCCTAAATAAAGCAATCTCCCTCCCTCCTCAGATATAGCATAATTATAATGACTCTATACCTAAATTTAAACCCTTAATCTCCAAATCCTATTCTCAAATCCTAATCCAAACCTAAGCCCTAAATCACTAAATTCGAGCATATCTACAAGATGACCAAATCACCATTGAGCGTACTTCAATCTTCAATTGATACAAAAATAGGGTCTTGGAGTTCATGTGTGAATAATTTGAGTTACATTGAAGTGGCGATTTTTCTTTTTTCCCATGAGCCCCTGACCAACTATAGGAAATTATTTTTACAGTTAAGGTAAGTACATGCAACTAAATTCTTTAGATCTAAATAAAACCAATTTGGGAACCCAAATTGAGTAACTGGGTGCTCACCCCAATCACTGTGGCATGGCATTCAAACGCCTAGGATTAAAGAAAATGTTGTCTTAGGCTTATTTGATGATAATGAATCAATGATAACCTGAAATTGGGAGAGATAGTGGGAAGATCCTTCAATTGGACAGGAGCTCTGAGCATGAAAAAAAGTTTTATTTCTATTTAAATGCAATAAATCTTCTCTCTTTGTATTATTCGTGTGAAAAAAGTTAACAGACCGAGCAAATGTTTAGCCCCACCCAAACAAAAATCCTGGGTCCGCCACTGGTTTTAAGCATGATATAAAGGGATGTATGGGTCGTTGGCCCTGTTCATGCTACAGTACAGTTTTTCAATATTATTAATAAAGCACTGTTTTGGCTTTATTTTTCCTCTCGTGTATCACGTGGATGCTAGGAGATTGAGAAGGCACATACAGGTCAGATTTTGGGTTTTCAGCATTGTTCCTTTACCATTAAAATTCAGGGTTTTTGTTTTCTTTACTGCATATTGGTGTGGTGTTGGAAATTTTCTAGATTTGATTTATTTGGGCCCTAGACAGTCCAATTGCATCAAATCGAGCCTGCGTCATACCGTTACTTAAAAAGCACGAATAGATTACCATGAATCATACAAATGGGAAAGTGTTTAGAAATCCCATGAAGAGCCTCTCCAGATGAAAGGCTTAAACTACCAAAAGTGGACCCTGCATGTCAATTACCAGTCAAATAAAAAAGCAGGTGGTTAATACAGATTTGGCACCATACAATTTTTTTCCCCTCATCAAGCTACCTTAATATTAATGAAAGGAGGAAGTAGAAAGCAAAACAGATTGGCAAAAAACAATGATGAATGAGAATACTACCAAACAAAATCAAAAGAAATTACATACAAAAAATAAGAAAAGAAGAACAATGCAACCCTTCTTTCGTGAAAGAGTCCACCATTAAATGATATTGGCATCATACAGTATCTCTATTTGATTCACAGAACATAATCCACAGTACGTGATCAAAGTTGTCACAATGGAAGCAAAGCCATAATAATTTTGACTACAAAAACATAAAATAAAAATTAGGTGTGCAAAATCTGGCTGTAATTGACTAGTAAATACACCTGTGATCATTCAACTTTTTCCCTTTCTTTCCAAATGGAAAACGATGTAGGCTACACTCAACAAGAATGCACAACAAAGAAAGAAGATGGCCAGGTTTACCAAAAATCAGTCTCAATCAAACCATCTCACCACTAGGAATGGCCCAACAGCAAGAGCAAGGAAAAGTCAGCATGAAATCAACATGAAACTTCAAAACAAAGGAGATTATTATTGCTTCTATAGGTTCCTAATGCAAATAAAGCCCATCTAGACTGTTGATGAAACAAGTAATAAACCTGAGAAGATTTAGTCACAATCACTGACTGTTTAATAAAATGTAGAATAACTGAAACACCATTAAATTAAGTGGTTGCTTCTCAAAATTGAAAAGACCTGAGCCAAAATATAACTATGGTGACTTCACAGCCTATGTGGATGTAATGTCCCATCTTATGGCCCCACAGACCCAAATGTGTGGATCAGGGGTGCAACTATGGGTTCAGTCAGTCCATATAGCTTTCTCCCCTAAGCACACAAAAATGGGGCATACTAATGAGCTAGAGCTGTGACATGGTCCTTATCTCCACAATGGCAATGGATCATAATTGTCCACATCAGAACACCAGTAAATGGCTCACAATTGCCACCTCGGCTTGGACAGCTAGCATTATTCAATGGATCTTATTTTCATATTTATCAAAAAGAAGACAACTATAAAGCCGAGTCATGCAGTGTGTTTCATGAAATGATGCAAAGTCCATGGAAATTAGCTTGTTTCGGTGATGAATAAGATAAGATCATTGGTATCTAAAAAGGAGGTGAATATTTCAGCATATTAGAAAAAGAAAAAATAAGAATAGGAAAGAAATGGTAGCAGGAACCCATTTTCACCTCTTTCATTTGTTGTGAAATTCCAATGGTTTGAAGCATAGAATGTAGATATAGACAGTCATTCATTTTCACGACTTGTCATTCTGTAACCTACAATGTCTCAATCTTACTTGGTGACGAGCAGTACACCTGCTTATGTCAGCCATTAGGCCACATGGCATCAGTAAGCTGTTCTTTCTAACAGAAATCAGGTGGTCTTATTGCTATCTATGTTCCAATTTTCAAAGAATCAAATATTCGTATCAGAATTTCTGAGAGAGGGAAGGGTTAGTTTGTAGCAGTTACCCATCTTAATCAACCGAACGTTCTTATCAATATTATGGGAGGTCAAAATTACAATAGTTTAGAAAGAGCGACATCCACTAAATATCATACATAAGAGCAATACAAGATGCACCATCTCTTGCTAGACTAAAGCCAATTGATTGACTTCCAAAAGGTTATGTATAAAAGACATGGGCTCTTACTAAAAACATACAATTCTCTACAAAGTAGCAAATAGCTATCACACAAAAGATTAGTGGAAAAGGAGCCAGCATCTTTAATGAAGTTTTTTGTTTCAGAAAATAACTCAAGATATAAAGGGATAAAAGTCTAAGTGATAAAATTTCTTAACAGTGGTATGAGGTGCACCGTCTTAAGCCAGACCATCAGCCAATGCATTGGCTTCATAAAAATTTAAAATAAAATTAAATTAAATTAAATTCAAAAAAAAAAAAAAAAAACACTCTGATTGATAACATATGATTCTCTACAAAGTAGCTATCACACAAATAATAAGTGGAAAAGAGCTATTATCGGTTAGAAAGTTTTTTCCAGAAAACAATTCAAGATAAAAAAGCATGAAAGAATAGAAATAATTTTATAAATTTATATTTATACCTCAAGTTGTTTCTGCTGAAGATCTAGCCGTTCCACATGTTCATAGTTGTGATGTTCTATAAGCCAGTTCTCTCCATGATTTACACCACAAATGCAAAACTTTGAACATTTCGGACAACCAGTTGAACTAGAGCAAGATATTCCATCAAGATATTTTGTAATAGCTTGTATAAATTCTTCTTTTGATAATAAGCAGCCATCACCTTTCAAAACCTCCTTCAAAAGCAGACCAAGCTGTAAAGTAGTATGGAGATAAAGATGGTTAGGCTTACAGTTACAGTTTAATAAAGCTTCTCCCTGCATGAGTGTTAAAAGTATAGTGTTCTGTAGTTCAGTGCAGAGATTTTTTTTATCTGCTCTTATTGATCCAGGCAATTGTTAACAATATATGGCACTCAGTTGAAGATGCTAAAAGGAGATTAGTCAGTTGTAATAATGTGTTGTAACAACAACCCATGACCGAAAAAACGAAGAGAGTATAGCATTACTTTAAGAGGATCTGTGGCTAGTACCTGATTGCTCTGGAAAATAAGCAGTTCATTGAGCTCTCTAACAGCCTTCCCGAGCACAGTATCGACAAGCTACAGATAACAGAAAATCAGAGCCATGATTTCCAGCCAAGCATCTCTACATGAGCAGAACTTGAATATGCTAGTTTGACATGACAAAGAAGTTGATTGATTTGACAATTGGTCAATTACATTATAATAGTGGTGGCACAAAAGTTTTGAATTCACAGGGTTCAAGTTATGTTATCAACCAAAAAATTTAAATTAAATTAAAAATTAAAATAAAAAGTAATGGCTGCACATAAGTGGTGGAGTCAATGGGTAGAAATGGGCCCTCTTTTGTCCTCCCAAGTAACCAGACATATCACATTTACTCAAAGTGAACCATTTACCACATCGAAAGTCCAAATGCCAACCTTGGTTTTGCTTAAATATAAATAATGCATTCACAAATACATAGACATAAAAATACAGATTTAGCTTTACTTATACTGGTACATGCCTTTATGAGCTAGATTACATAAATGAATACACTTCTGGCTTTAACTTTATACTATATAGAAGTACCACAAACAGCTAATTCGATATTTCACGAAAACAAGTTTACCAGGAATGAATACCATTCTGAATAAATAAATAAATAAATACAAGTTCCAAGGAGTGAGGACCTCCAATTGATGGAAGGATCATGTAGGATTACCTTCACCTAAACCAAAAATACTTCAAAAATATCTTGAAAGGATAGGACTGTCAAGCTTGAATGTTTGACATTATAACTAGAAGTATTTGTCTGATGTTATCTAAGAAGAGTAGTGCTAGGGGGACAAAAGTGGAACTGAAACGAAGTCAAGAAGGATACTCATTGGTTTATACTTCCTTCTTTTACGAGATAAAAGGTGAAGGTAATTTTGGAATGTTAAAAGAAGATTCCCCTTTTCTTTTAACTCTATTTCCAGATTTTCCATTTTCTTCTCACTCTCTTTCCAACTATTTCCGACACCTATAGGGCCCCCACATATTGAAATTTAGATGCTCAAATGGTCATTCACTTATGTGGGAGAAGGCCAAGTCTTACAATTAGGTGATTGAGCATGTAAAAAACACTTGAATAAATTTGAAAAATAAAAACCATAATGTTTAATACATCAGGGCCATTTTTTGGAACATGTAAATGCAGATGGTCCATTTCAATCCAAAGCATCAAAATCATGGATCCCATATTTTTATGGAAGGTGATGTCAGATAAAATCCACTTTAACATTTTTCAATTGAAAAAAAAAATGCGAAATTTTATCTTCGAATAGGACGTGGTTCGGCTCATGGGGTCAACCTAACCAGATACAAACCAGAATTTTTCTCAAATCCAAGTCTAATTATATTCAAACGGAAATTGTTTTCTATTCAAATCATATAACTTGAATTAAAACAGGCATAAATATTGGATGCAAATCTGATTTTCTCAATTGAAATTGTTTTCTATTCAAATCATATAACTTGAATTAAAACAGGCATAAATATTGGATGCAAATCTGATTTTCTCAATTTTCTAAAACATGATTTTTAATCAAATCCAAACTTAATTTTTGTCCAGATCAAGGATGAAAATAGCGGTAGCGGCGGGCGTAGCGGCCTGCCGCCAAAACGCTACGTAGCGGGCGCTACGTAGCGGTGTAGCGGTGCGATTTGAAAAAATCGTCAAAAAAATATGAAAAAATTCTAGAAAATCTAGAATATTGGAAAATGAGAGAAAATGTATTTTTTTTTTGCAAAAGTAACTAAGGTAAGGGGGCGTAGCGGTCCCCTCACTATATGAGGTCCTGTATCGCTGTATAAATAGAAAATAATAGTAATGATCATTTTTCTTACATGTGTTCATGTTACTTAGTTATGCTAATTTAGAAACTAATGAAAGGCTTATAAAAGAAAAAATTATGTCATGAAGTCAAGACTTAAGAGTACCTAGAGAAAAAAATGCATCTACCAAAGGGGGTGTCTAATAGGATGTACTTAGAGAAGAATCATTGAGAAGAACTCTTTGTATCGACTACAATTCGGCGAGATCATGTGCTTTTTGGTGTTCTTTTAAATATAAAAGGGTAAAAGAGTTGTATAAAAATGTTATTTGGAGAGAAGAAAAAAAGAAATAAGTCTTATTATGCATTTTAAAAAAAATTAGAAAATAGGAATTTTTCTCACCCCGTAGCGGCCGTTACATTCGCGTAGCGGTGTGAACCCTACTTTTTTCAAAAATGCGTAGCGGCCTGGGCCGCCACGGCCGATATATCGGCCGCTACGCTTCGTAGCGGCCGCTATTTTCATCTATGGTCCAGATCACATAATCTAAAATGTGTCAAACTATTATCAATCTATATGTATTTTATTGAACTGTTAGCTAGATAGAAGAATAATTATTTATTTATTATAGATAAGTGGAATTGGGAAATTTGAGGAAATTAGATTCATGTCAAATATTTTGAACCATTTTAATTTGGTTTCTTTGATAATGAACAGAATCAAGTTTGGATTTGAATAAAAATCAGGCTTGAGAAAATTGAGAAATTAGATTTGTGTCCAATATTTGGACCCATTTTATTTCAAGTTAGGTGATGTAAATAAAAATCAAGTACGCATTTGAGTTTAATAAGGTTAGATCTAAGTAAAAACGAGTTTGAATATAAGGTTAGGTTGGCCCCACAAGCGAAAATGCATTTTACCGTAAGAGAAAATTTCAGAGTTCTTTTCGTTTCAATTGAAAAGTGTAAAAGTAGTTTTTTTTTTTTTTTTTTTTTTTTTTTTTTTTTTTTTTTTTTTTAACTCCTTACAGTTTTATTTAGTAGTGCCTTTTCGATCTCTAAAATCTGTGCTCCACAATGGTTTCCACACTTCAGATTTAAATGGATTATACCACTTTTACATGTTAGAGAAAGTAGGACCTAATATATAAAACACATGGCATGTGTTTTATACAAGCTCAATTTTATGATGGGGCCAATTCAAATTGGAGCAAGAGTTGGCAACAACCCATAAAAGAGAAGGATGCACATTTGAGCGATTTAAATTTTCAATGTATAGTGCTAATTGTAGAGTGTCACTTCTCCCACCTTAGTTTGATAGGAAACAAAAGGGCAATTTTTGAAGGAAAGAGAAGGAAAGGATAATTTTGGAAAGAGTTCCCTTCTTGGTGCCATGAGATTATCTTTCCAATTGCATCTCATTAAAAAAAAAAAAAAAAAAAAAAAAAAGAGAGAGAGAGGAACCCATATGGCCAATGAGGTTCCTTCATTACCTCCCGTGAATCTATCTTTGACTCGGCATCTAAGAATACATCATCACACAGAGCCTGGGTTTTCACAAAAATCATAGGAATAGACCATATAGCTTGAGTACCCCAAAAAGGAATTTCATGCTATAGAGAAAAAGTGAAATTGTTTGATATATAAAAATAAAGTAAAAAAATTTCTAAAGGTATCAACTATGTGAATGACTTGTAACATAATGAAAGTAATCATGATGGAATTTCAAAATATGTTAAAAGAAATTATATAGTTCTTTATAGAGAACTGTGATCATTCCAATGAATTAGTTTGAAACCCAATTCATATTTACATATTTCATTGATGTCATCACCAATAGTTGTATGTTGCATTATAATGGATTCAGATTTTGGAAAGGAAAATTACATCAGAACACAAGAAGATATAAAAGAATATGAAAATTTTTCATTTTTTAGCAGACTAACTTATGTTAAAGTAGATTCAAAAGAAGAGGATGTATCACAGAAACAGAACATGAAACAGAAGCAAGAGAATGCAAAGCAAATGAGCAGATGAGGGGAGAAAACCTCACAACCAGGATTAAAACAAAACTGAAACCAAAACTATTCCCAGAAAAGAAACATGGCTAGCCTTGATCAAGCATAGCTTTCTAATTTTCCACTGTCGTATTCAAAGAATAACCCAAGTTTTCATATGATAAGAGTCCAGTGAAAGAATCCTTTGTGTATACATCATGCTGCCAGAAGTTGAAGATTAAAATAAGTGAGGGGAACAAATAAGAAACAGCTCTTACCTACCATTGCATTCAAAGGCAGGTCCTCAACTCCATTGCACTCTGTAAGGAAAGCCCGGAGAAGCACAAGCCCAAATCTAGCAAAAAGAGAACTAAGAGCACCAGCTGCCTTGGATTCTTCAAGACAAACATCACTGGAAAGATGAAGAACATCTAATAGCTGATGGTCATATGGGGAGCTATCTGATGACCCATCATCTGCACTTTCACTGCCAAGCGAAGAGGGAGGTGGCTCCTTTGTTAAGGAAGTAATTTTTACAAGTCCACCATACCTCCATACACCAATGCCGCCAGCTTGTTTCCACTCATGATATCCTTTCAGGCAAAGAATGCAGTCCACAACTTTAACGGACGAGCCTCCCTGTCAAGAAACATTTAGCATAAACAGACAAAATGCCCATATCAAAATATTGACATAAATGAAATAACCATAAGGTAGAACATGCATGAATCATTATATAGCCCGGGATTTGAAGAAACATGTCTCAAGAAAACCACACAAGGTTTAGAAACTTCAAATACAAACCAAAGTTGGACAGGCAAGTTGTAACGCCCCACCCTTCACACATGCATGATATTGTCCACTTTGGCCCACGGGCCTCACGGTTTTGCTTCTGATGGGCCGCAACCCATCAAAAGGCCTCATGCAAAGTAAGGGTGCAAGCTCTACATATAACCCCATTCACTTTCCTCTCTACAGTCGATGTGGGACTCCGAGGCGTCATAATCCACCCCCTTAAGGCTGCACGTCCATGTGCAGTAGCCTGCCAGCCCTCTTGGCCCTCCCACATGGAGACCCGCCCACTTGCACCAGGCCACGGCAGGGGACCCACACTTGAACTAGTCGAGAGTCGGCTCTAATACTATTTGTAATGCCCTACCCTTCACACATGCATGATATTGTCCGCTTTGGCCCACAGGCCTCACGGTTTTGCTTCTAATGGGCCGCAACCCATCAAAAGGCCTCATGCAAAGTAAGGGTGTAAGCTCTACATATAACCCCATTCACTTTCCTCTCTATAGTCGATGTGGGACTCCGGGGCGTCACACAAGTCACAGTAAAAATCACAGTCAAAATACTTGATTGAGCTTGTCAAAATATAATGAGCGTATCTTAGTATATGAAATCAGCTTGAATTTCTATGACATGGATGGGTATAACTGGTCATCTCTACTGTGTGCCTTTTCTTTAAATGGTAACTGACAACATTGATTATAGATCAAATTGTAGCATGTAAGGAAGAACATCAGTAGGATGCCTCTTTTTATTAATTTAGAACAGAAACATAAATCACTATAATGGAAAGAAGACAATTGACAAGCAACATTGCCATTAATAAAACTGAAACAGCTGAGAAAATCAAGTTTTGTGAAATGGAACACCAAGGCCAAAATACACTTGGGAGAAGCCTCCCAACTTCTTGACTACTCATTTCATGTTTTTGTTAAATCAACAATATTACAATCTACTCCAGTTCTCTAGGTTCACATATGGCCTACTCCAAATAAAGCAATTGTTCATTCAGTTGGTTTTAGCATGAACGAACCAGAGACCAGATATTGCTATGATTTCGCAAGATGTGTTTGGCATCTTTTTAGGAATGTTTCTTTCTAAGAATGAATGGAGAAAAACTTATTTGGCTGGCATTTTGTGAATTGTGAGTGAAAAAATCTAGAGAGAGAGAGGAGGGAGATAGAGAGGGAGAAATTTTATAGATGTGGAGGAAGGGAGAGAAAATGCTTGCCAAACAAGTTTTTCTTACATTCATTCTCAAAATGAAACATTCCCAAAAAGATGCCAAACAGGCCCGTTGGACCAAAAATGGATGAACGTTAGTAATGGTTGTTCATATTCATTGCTTTAAAAACATGTTGGTTGCATTTCTAAGTTCTTTAAGGCAAGTTTTTGTCCATGTTGAATAAAATGTGAACCCCACAAGATAGCTTCAAAATAGCTATGTACCGTGCACACGGTTAGAGAAGTATAAGGAAACAATTTTGTGTAATCAGGGGCGGACCCAAGAATTCTTCTTGGAGGGGCCTCTATGTAGAAACAAAATTTTGGGAGGGCAAAACATATAAGGGCTTTTTTTTTAAACTTTGGGAGGGGCCATAAGTAAAAAACTATAAAAATCTTTAAAACCTCAAGGGGTTTTCTGAAATTTGGGGGGGTTGGGGGTGGGCCATGGCCCCTACCAGCGCCCCCTTGGTTCCACCAGTGTGTGTAATAGTGGGGTGTAGTGGAGCTGGTGGGCCTAGGCAGCTAAATTCAATATATTATCTCTGGGCAGGTAAGCAGACTATGGTGATTTCAAATGTTCGCTATGCTATTATTGTTTTCAAAGCTACTGGGGAATAATGGATTTAAGTAACTTATTTCTTAAAGGAGAAAAGGAATGTAATTTACATATGAGAATGCTCACATAAAGAAATCCGTGCAGCAGGTTCCCCTTCTGTTAAGATTGTTGGATCAAAACCTCATCCCAAGGGCCAAGACCCACATGCAAATATCATAAGCTCAAAGATGAAGTGGCGTCTACAATTGGATTGAAATCACACGTAAAAGGCATATTAATTTTCAATTATCATACCATTTGGGAGTTTATCACACACTTATGCATTTATGGCTTAGGAGTTATTCAAATTTCAAATGCATGTTCATTGTGGAGGGTTTTGTTCCAAAAGTACATGTTGGAGAAGTGGATCCCATTGCAAATCTCTCTCTCCCTCATGGGTATTACACAATGGGTTCCCAATGGGTTCCCTTCAATTTTTTCTATTCCATGGAACCATGCACAAGACAAGTCATACCTTCTCTAAATCAGATGCTTCAAATGTCAAAAGCTTCATTTCTCCAACTGCCACAAGAAAATTCCTCATGTTCTCAAAGTACTGAATTGCCGATTGTGCTGCCCCCTCAGTCACTTGAACATCAATGACAGGATTCTCAACAACCTGTAACAAGAAATCCCACAAAGAAAATAATTGCCCATACATCAACATGCAACAGAGGTCTTTATCCCATCATATAGGAAAACATAAACATCAGCAAATACAAACAGCAAATGATAATTTCACAATATGAATATGAACCCAGATAAGAAAAAAGTAAAATGACAAGTTCACTGTCCCCTCATACATTTGAAATTGTTTTTATTTGAAAAGAGCACAAACCCACATTTAAAACTAACTGTTAGAATGTAATTCCTCTTTCTTTTTATTAAGAAAATCAAATGCTTCATGCAGAGACACTGAGATGCATGCATGTAGAGAGACTTGAATAGAAAGAAGAACTAAAATTGAAGTTGTGTCAAGAAATGATCAGAATAGCTATAAACAGAAACAACAAGGTGATTGTTAGAGAAGCGACAAGCAATGCTAAACACCCATACCTTGGAAACAGCACCTGGATTGACTTTGTTGAGGACATTGCAAAGAATGAGACCATTGCGCAGAGCAAGACAGAACTCCTCTTCTGTGGGTTCTTCAGGGAGGATGCCAGATGCAACTTGGTCCATTTGCCTTAGCCATTCTGCTGCTTGATATCTTCTGGAAGCTGTGGATTGGAGAAACAAAGAAAGGGTTCATGTGATTGAAAAAAAAGTAGGATAATTTCCACTGGGGCTCCATTTGATCAGTTCAGAATTTCCATTTTTTTCCCTTCTGGGTGGGAAGGAATCAAGAAAATCTATGCTCCGCAAATCCATTGCAGCAAAGTAGGAAGACAAAAAAACTTGTTGGGAGTAGGATTCAGAAAGGATCTGGGTCATCAACCGCGGCCGCCGTATATTTCTATCCGGGAGCAGGGTAGCGGCTCCTGCACGTCAATCTAACCCATAAAAAAAAAAAAATTTTTTTTCTACGCGAGGCTTCAATCCTTTCTGCTGGACTAATTCTTTTCTGAACTAAAAAGTTAAAAAATTATCCTGTAATCCCAGTATGTAGTGCAGTTCCTAATATATAAACTCCGGATGCAAACTATGAACCTAAGCCAACTGAGCTATCCCATAAGATCTAAAGTGTGAGCCGGTAATTCATGAAATCTTTTTAAAGAATTAATTAATGACTTGAACTACTCAATATTTGATAAATTCAATGGTGTGAAGTTTCAGATTCTTTCATTCTCAAGAATTTTAAGAAATACATTAAAAAAAATTTATACTATTTTTTTATTTATCAACTCTGTCATTGCCCTTAATTAGACCTGTCAATTTACTCCTCAAAAAGGCCATTAAGTTAAGGGGTTTTGTTTTTCCGAGAAGCCCAAAGGCAAGGTTTAGACATATACTTTTTGCTAGCCCTCAAATTTGAAGGTCGGGCTTGGATGGAATTAGGACCGCCGTGGCCTACCCTTCTATTTTTCTTTATTTTATATAAGATATTTAAGTATTTAGATATATATACTAAAATGCCCTTTTTGAGGTGCATTTTGGGACTTCATTTTGGAAAGCTTTGTAATTCTTTTATTTCTTTTCAAGTAAGGTTAGGATGGTTTTACATAAATTATTTGATGATTGGCATTTGACTTTTTGGTCATCTTTTTTATTCTAACATCTCTTGGATTTAAGAATTCAAAATAAAAAGTTGCATCATCTGCCTATCTATTTTGATTTTGGTAGCTACGTACATTACATATTAGTTGTTTGTGTGCATGCTTATTTATATGCATGGGGCTTCATCATTTCTTTTATCTCTCATCCTTTGTTTCATAGTCCATCAGATGGAAGTGAACTGTAGATTCAAAAGCATGTACGATGCCAATCTTTTTAGAACCCTATAAAGTCGATATTGTGTGTATGCTTGAGAAATGAACATCAACTTTGAAGTGTTTCCATAATAAGATGCAAAGGAAAAGGTTGGGTTTTTTTCTTCTTCTTTTTGTTTTCTTTATTTCTATTTGTAACCAACATATTTTTGTTCTTTCTCTTCTTTGTGATGGGGTTAATTAGAAGAGAAAGTGAAGAATGTCAGTCCCAAACTTGAATGAAGCAGGAGGCTTTATGTTTGGTTGACACTCCATGCACAATGGCAATGTAAGAAAAAAACTAATTTTCTTGTTTTTAGACCCTGGGCTTGGCTGTGGCCAATGGGGAGCAGGATATAAGCTTCGGTGGTGTAGCCCCTCTAGGGGCATTGGTCTGCCCAAGCACAACCATACATATATTGAGGGACAGGATAAGGACAACCACGGACCCGGCTGACCCAACTCTTTAACAGCCGGACTCCTAGTTCATGATATGAATTACTAATGGTGTTTAGACCAAGTGTATTTGAGAGACCCACTCTTTCTCTTCATCTTCCTCTTTAATCTCATATATTAATGTTTATATTTCTAGATATTTACACCTATAGTTAAAGTAAAATATATAAATGAATTGTATGTAAGACGTATGTCAAATAATGTTTGCAATAAAAAATTATAATAGGTTGGGAAAGATCTTATCGGTCCCGTTATCAATAAAAGATAAATAAGTTTGCACTATATAATCATTTTTAAAGATAAAAGATGTCTAATATGCATTCAACCTTCCAACCTAAAATCATTTTCCCATGGAAGAGAATTGCCTTTCTATTGAAAAGCAAAGCAATGTCCTTGCATTTTTTGCATTATTTTTGTTAGTTTACATACACGGAGGAGCAAAAGGGAGATGCAAGTGAAATAATGAAAAAAGTAAAATTAAGGTATATTAAAGTAAAAAAGTAGAGTTGTGTGTAAAATCCTCTATTTCAATAATATTGGAAAATATTCTTCTATGAGCGATTGCAAATGTAGTCCAGCACTGTGGGGCCCACTTGAGCCTACCTTTCATCAAATGCGGCTACTTTGAGACCCAATTTTATGCTCATTGGACCATCCCTCGCCATTAGAGTGAATCTCAAGAAAATCTATAGTTAAAATGTCATTAAAATTTTAGATTATTAAATCAAGGGCTATGATAAAACTAATTGGACATTTTTTTCCTAGCTATATGTCGATTGCTCATAGGAGACCATTACAAAGATGAAATAGGACACATTAGAGGTGAGGGAGGGAATGTGGATTAAAAGCACCTTTTATCCTAAAGTAATACACCTTAATTTATCATACTTTTTAATTGGAGAAAAAAAAAACCAAAAAAAAAAAAAGCAAGTGGAGGAATAAGATGTTAGTTGTCACAACATAATTTTGTCTTCTTCCTGCACTTTTTTTCATCCAAATATGATTAAAAAAAAAAGAAAAAATAAATAAAGAAAACATCAATGGCATATCTACTTCTACTCTATGTTTTTGGGCATATTCTTAGCAGTAGAGCCAACATTTGCTATCGATGAAGCTTTATCCCATCAATTTAGGGCATCTACTCTGGAGTTGCTTGTTTAAATCATCCCAAGAATGAAGCCATATATCATTATATCACTTTGATCAATTGATACTGATCACCATGAACAGTGAAAATGACATTATAGATGAATGAGTTAATTAGTACACTAATCTAATCGATAATAAATGCGATGATATTTTATCACGTCCTATTCATGGAGAAACTTCCTGATAGTCTCAGATCAAAGAATGACGACTACCTAATCAGTGTGTTTTGTTATAAATTGGGCCATCCACATGTATACAGGCTAGATAAAAAGAAAAATTTGGAAGACCGAAAGTCTTTTACCTGCTTCTTCGGCCTTCCTTTGAGCCAGTTCGTCATCATTGAAGATCTCATCCAACACAATCGAACGGTCATGATGGTTTAGTGCTTTGAGCCCTCCTCTCAGTCCCTTGGAAGGAGACATGAAGCTCACGTTCCTGTCATTTTCCCTGGTCATCTTCACTTCTCTCCAATTTTACTCTCTGCCAAACACCGAAATTCCATCAAGTGGCAAACCCCAAGTTCTCAAAATCCAACTTCTCAAAAACAAACAGAAGAAAGCAAAAGAATTCAAAACAGACTCTATCTCAAGATTCTCTGGGTCAGTAACAGCTGCGGTACACGTGATGTGAAAAATTAAAAAAAGCTTGGATTTTTGGAGAAAGCAGCAGAATTGAGAACTATCTATATATGCAAAAGTGTGATCGAGGGAAGATACAAGATAAGAAAAACAAGAACTTGATCGTCTCCAAAGATCGGACATAAGAATCTCATCAAGGAAAGAAAATCACTTGATTTTTTTGGAAGACAGTAACGTAAAAAAATAAAATTATATTTTTATCAGGAAGAAAAAATTAGGACAAATTTTTTTCATTTTTTTCAATTTCTGTTATTTTACACGTAAATACTATAAAAAAAAAAAGAGATGAGGATGGAGTTTCAAATATGATTTTAGAAAACGTTTCAATCATGGTATGGGGCTGGTACATATCGGTTTATTTATCAGTATTTGATTGTCTTTTGGAAGTTGAAGATTTTAAAAGATAATGAAAAAATTGTAAATTTTCATTTTTTTCCTATTTGCTTTTATAGGTTTAGATGTAAATAAATAAATAAATAAATAACGCAAAGATAATATGAAGGTGGTGACTGGTTAGAATGAAGTTTCAATAAACTGAACATATAAAAAATTGGTGTCGGTCTAGCCAAAACCGTTACGCACTAGGTGACACCACTTGGGTTAGTCCTAGCTCTAAAACATTTCAAGTTCTTGAACAAATCCATACTGATTCTTCATCAGTCATGACCGAAACCTTTATATATCTGACAATACCACTCACACACTCACTTTAGGCCGTGTTTTAGGACCGATCGAGCGTCTCATATCCATTCAGTATTAGTAGAATGAAGATTCAGAATGCGAAAAAACAACAACTTGATTTTCTCCAGAAATCACAATCAAGGAAAAAAAAAAATCAAGCTTTTTACGCAAATTTCTCTCACATGAAAATGAGAATCTCAGTCAATAGTTTGTTTTTTTTTTTTTTTTTTAAGTAAAGAAAGTTATGCGAATTCATTGAAACAGAGCTTGGAAATCAGATTTCAAGAATGTTTTCTTACAAAAGAAGAGAAGAAGAAACAATAAGGAATCAATCAAGAGCATGGCATTTCATCTTCAACAACATAAGTAATGTACCTTGAGATCTCTGTATCTTCTACTGGGAGAGTTTGGATTTTACCATAAAACGGCACGATCGGTAGGAAAATGAAGGATTTTGGCAAGTTTCCTACCAGAGATGAGAATGTGGGAACGGAATTCCGGTGTGTTGATGAGAGAGAGAATGGTATGGAAAAGGGAGTAGTGCTACTTAAATAAATGAGAGATTCGCAGACAGAGATAAAGGCCTTTGAAGATACTTTCCACACTCTCTCTCTCTCTCTCTATCAGCTTTCTCTCTCTTAGTTGAAAGGAGGAAATGAGGGTAGAAGTATGGTAGCTTGGGAGACTACTTCAAACTTTGAAGTTTTCTCATCATTTGTTATTTTTTGATGGACCCCAACATGAAGAAAAGCCGGATTGTCTCACTAGCACTCTGCTAAGGAACTGTTGAAATTTTAGCTGCTAAGAAAATGGGGACCCCTGCGGCATTTCCAACGTAAGTTTTCAGTTGCTTCTTATATAGAACATACGGCAACAACAACAAAGTCTAGCTAGAGTTCTCAAGCATGTTCATATAGCTAGTCTAGTAATATGCCTTTCAAACTGTGAATGATTCCTTTTGAACAGTTCACAGTTCACTTACCAACTATTAGCAAGCTATTCATTTAATGTTCTTTGAGTTGAGACCTGTAAATCCATCAAGCCACTCAAAAGACTACACTCTTATGTATTATAATATATTGTCCAGATCTATCTCAAATGAAAATTGGAGTGACATTAAAATTAATCACCAGAAAAGATGTTCAAAAGAATAATTGATTACTGTACTTTACTTTAATCATGTATTCAACATGTGATCAAGTGATGATGGGCTTGACTTAGATTAAAATAAAATTTAGGTAAGAGTAAATACAGGGGTGAATCAGGAAGTTTGGAGCTACTATATAAAAAGAGATTATGGGAGGAGTCAATATAAAAAGTAATAGAATTTTCTATAACATTTGGGGGCCCAAAATAAAATAAGTTTTGGATTTTTCATAACTAAAAAGGGGCCTCTAGTTCTGCCCGAGTAAATACAGAACAATTATTTTGAGTTGTTTGAATTTTAGATATAAGCCTCAAAAATGGACTTACACCATGAAGAGGTGAGTTAGTTCATCAAACTTGTTGAACTTTAACTACAAGCAAGTTGAAAACTAAATCCAATAAACCAAGTCCATAAAATTTCCTAATTAAGCCTAGTGGAATTATGAATATTGATCTTGAAATTTGAATTCCTTGAATGATAAATTAATTATCCATGCTCTCTTACCCTATCCAATAAATCTTTTTCTACATTTGATTTGATCTTGTGGCTTTACACCATAGCAAGTAATGTTGTGCCCAACACAAGCCTCCCATAATTGGGATTTGGGAATTTGCAGTCTTCTCTCATAATTGTTCACTAGCCCAATAACCCATGCTGAGCACGATATCTCTACAGTAAAATAAATAATGATATATTAAAAATAATTACCTTTTTTTATAAGGCAAGTTGTATAAAACATAATTATAAAAATAAAACAGAAAGGGAATAGTTACATAAATGAACAACTGAAACATAAGTGGTTTGATAAAAAAAAATGAGTAGGTCGCTGCATGAGTAGTGGAGAGAGAATGTGGAACCATAACTGTGGGTCAAAATTAAAACTGCCTGTCAAAATTGAATCTAGAAGCTACACAAGATCCCATAACTAGGATTTGGTGATTTGCAGTCTTCTCTCGTGAAGACCACCAATTGGAGTGGTCAAGCGGGTTACCATGAAGATTTTCCAAACGGTGTGGAAATGGGTTTGCAAGAAAATGTAACTGAACTACTGGAGATGGGAAGACGGCTACCGTATTGAAGCAACTTTAGTACTGTTGTTTGACCTTTTTGACCTAGGCTTTTTGTCTCCACGTGGCATGTTTTTGTTCATGGAAGGAAGATATTCTGCAACGTGGATTGCTATGATAAGAGAACATACGTTGTGGGACCCAATATTAGTCAACGGACGGCAACCAAAGCCTTAACTATTCGGCATCTGCATGAAATGGATATCCACTTGCACGAAGCTACAGAAAATACAAATACCAACGACAGGTTTAAAATAAAAGCAGTCAAAGATCAAGTCATGGACATTCTAAAATGCTACAATTTTTTTTTTCTATTAGAGGTTTTCAACCTTTGAGCTACACTAATTCCTTCGGAGCCGGAGAAAGGCCAGATAAACTGAACACCCCTGTAGCCCTAAAATGGAAACGCTAGTGGACTCGACCTTCGGTTCCTGAAGAAGGAGAACCGGGAGTCAGATTGAGACACACCGGGTCCTAAAGCACATAGGGCACGCACGTTTTTGAAATGTTAGGGTTTTACTTTTCCATACTTTTTTTTACTCATGGTGTATTTTGATAACATGATTTCAACTTTATAGAAAATGATTTTATGTGGTTAAAATAAAAATTAATTATTTAAAAAAAAGCATCAAATCATGAAGAAGGATATAGTTAGAGTGCTGCGAAAGGACACTGAATTATTGTACACACATCCTTATTTAGTTCATGAGTTTGGCCCACCTATTGAAACTCCAAACCATTTATGTGTCTTAAAAACCCAATCTTACGTTCTTCACCCTTCCCTCTCTTTATTATTCCTTGAGTGGAACCTGAATTTAACACCATTCAAAAAAGCACAAACGGATATTTAAGTAGCGCCTCACAACATAGTGGCTAAAGGCATATTTTTGATCTCACCTTTGTACCCAATAGCCACCCAAGTAGGGGCCGACCCACATACAAAGGTTTGAGTGCTGAAGCCCCCACCCTGAAAAAAGTTATAATTTTTTGAAAATCCCCTACCGATATGTTTTTTTAACATTGCTCGTTCTCCGAATATTTCTTTTACATAGAGACCCCCTCCCAAATTTGAATTTTCTGGGTCCGCCCTTGCACCAAGGGAGCAACCTCTAGACATGTAGGTCTCAATGTAGTCCTCCCACCAGTAGTCTATAGTAGCACAAAGTGAATAAGACCCACAAACGGCTATTGTTAAGTTTAAGGACATTTTTAATTTGAAGAGTTTAGGTCGGGCACATTCAGTAGAATCGGTTCAACAGGCAGGCTAGCTTGGTTTGGCTTTCAGAACACTGGGTCAGACCAGGAAGTATGGTCCAATCATGAAGCTTGATGTCTACATAGTAGAGACTAGAGATCCTGCCACATAAAAAGTTTTAAGTGCCTCATGGACCACAAAAAAATTCCCTCATAAACAAACCAGGAGTTTGGTGAAAAGAGAGAGAAGCAGCAAAAAGGCCAAGAAATATATACGTTGAGAGGCCTTGAGAGGTTTTGAAATGGAATAAATTAAAGCCAAAGCTAAAGACCATCATAACGTTGGATCCATTACCCACAAGGGCTTAAATGATTGCTCATGGTAGCTTTTCCACCTCATCTTTTTTCGTGTGTCCTCCATTAGAATAACACACACTCGAGAAGGCTCCTTTTTTCTAACTATGGAATCATCTGCTTTCACAATCTTTCATCCACAGGTGGGGCCCACTCATGTTCAATGGCCCACCATAATGCACGGTTTATCTTGTTGGTGCCAACCGACATGATGGACCACAGCAGTTAGGCTGCACAACTGGGCCACCTTGACACCATCTGGATTTGGGATGGACATTGGCTGACATATAGACTGACACAAAAAATTTCCTAGGCCAGTAACAAAATGTTCTTGAACTGAGCCAATGTCTGCTTGTAAGCTTGACTAGATGACCCACCATGGTCCAACAAATTCATCATTTATGGGCCTAATAGCTCACTAATTCACAGTCCCAAGTCCTTTGAAAGAGGAGACCAGCCTTACATAGGTAGTTGGAGAAACCTTGTTTATGTGAATCATTCAACTGACAGTGAAAAGTCAACTAACATAATTTGAGATGATTACATAGATTTTTCACAGACCAAAAGCAATCCCAGCATGACTTAAGTTCATAGAATCAGAGGAAGAGATATTAACTTCATGGGCCCATCTTTCATGTAATTGAAATCATAGGGAACCTAAAGGCTCTTCTTTTCTTTTTCTTTTTTTTTCAGAAAAGAATTTGTATGTCTAGGGTGGTTAAATATGAGAAATCCCAGGTGAATATTAAAATATGACCTTGTATAGAGTTTTTTCCCCGTGGAGAACTTCACCAAAAATATTTCATGAAAATCAATCTTTGCTTCAACTGCGGGAGACCCACTTTATCTTCCAGATGATATTGATTTTCACCCATCAAATTTGGTGCAAACGTCTAAAGGAGAAAATCTTACCCACCTTATATTCCCTTAATAAATGAAGAAGTAAAGTCGACTATCCAAAATATAACCATAAAATTACACTTCATTAAAAGAAAATTATATTGAGGGAGGATGGGAGAATAATACCAAGCCATCACCATAGATTCAAACCCTAGGAAATGTAAGTTCCCATCTAGACCCACATCCTTCACCCCCTCACTTCTTTAATAATCATTCCTACGTATTTTAAGCAAACGACCTGATCCCCGATGGAATTATGAGAGGGGGAATAAGGGTTAGAATTAGGGCGGCTGGTGGTGGCCATGGTCCCGCAGGGAATTTTATAAATAAAATAAAAAAAAAACCCTTTAATATTAATGGTAGTTCTAGGACTTTTTTACATTTCAAAACCTCTCCCCTTGGATATATGGGATATACTTGGACCAGAATATTAGGTCATACCCCTAAAATGGCTAGGCTAAGTACTCTTCATGTGGACTCACCCAAACCCATGTGCAATAGCCCAATTTTAGCAACAAATAAGAACCAAATCAAAATTGTGAATGTGGATTCTTTGGTGCATGGACCATCAAATGTGGGGAACAACATAGGAAAATTTTGGACCATGGTTTAAAATAGCAGTTAATACTAATTGGCTCATAGATATCAATTTTTAAGAAACCACTATTAGAGTATCTTCTACATAATACCCATTACAATATCTGTCGATACAAGCTGATCTTCAGCTGAAAAAGACTGGCTTTTGGCCCGGCCAATACTCGGTCCAACATGGATAATAATTTACCCCATGGTTTGGATACCCCCACCGAAAAGCTAAGTGGGTCAGATCCAGTCAATTACAGAATGCCCCCACAATGGAATGGAATTGAAACAAAACCAGCTCTTTTTAATAAAGCAATGGGGGGTCGAAGCTTTGCTTAGAAGATAAAGAATAAGGTTTAGTGGGATGTGTAATGGCTTTTCCTTTTCATGACTTAATTGTTCTGTAGTAATGAAGGGGCTGCTTTATTTTTCAACTTTGACTTGGTGTAGGGAAAAGTTGAGATATTTTAACACTATGGTAATGAGTATGTAATTGGTGATTCATTGCTAGCTTTTTGACGAGGATTGGAACATGTACAAGGTGGTGGTATGTTGGTCCCCATGAGCATGTCTGATTGCGCATGCACAAACATACTTGCCATTCAAGAATTTGGGACACATCTCCGATGATACATTGGATGGCAATTCATGGTCCCACCCATAGGATATATCACTACATATTTCTCTACGAAACCAATAGTATATATCATTTTATTTGGAGTAAGATTTGAAATAGTGCTTATAATTATATAGGTATGTGATATGAATTAGTGGGTCGTACTTATGAAAAATCATATAGTTTGTTGCTGTCACATGCAGCAGAGAAAATTTTCTCTTTGTATGTGTGGCATACCATACTAGAGGTTGGACAGGGGTACAACGTGGATTGTGCCAAATCCGACCCCTCATGAATCAACAGTCCAAAAATAATATTTGGATTGGGCTTGTTCTGGTTTGGGTTGGACGTGGGCTTAGATTTTAGAACAGGCATATAATTTCATTCATGTTTGAGTTTAAGCTCTGGGTATCAAAATTCTAACTTAAATTACCTCACTTGCCTATTTTGTCTACACTTAATCTATTTTGACCCTTTGCTTATCACTCCATTTATTGTCATTATAATTGTAAGTGCCTGAATATTATGGACTTGGTTTAGACGATGATGAAGCTTTTAATGATGCTGCTTATCAAGTCTGGAAGTTGTTGGAAATCCTGAACCTGAAAGGTGAGCAAAAGTCAGGGACCTGGGCTGCTATCAGCGAAAGGCACTCCGACGCCTAAGTTAGTGCAATCACTGAACTAGGGTGAAGTGAGGAAGAAGATTCAGGCAGGATAATATGTAAGTTATATCTTGCGTACCTGTTATGGGCTTACCATGCAGGTATGTATAGAAGAGAGTAGAAGGTTTCATAGTGGAGGTATGTGGAGATACTTGTCCCATTAGCCCATACCTAGACCCTCAGTGGGGGTAGATGAGGGTACTGTCCCATCGGATCTCTCCTCAAATCCCTCACATAAATGTGGATGTGATTTGCTAATAGGAAAGAACTCTTATCGATGGCCGGCGGCCACCCTATCTATCAGGACTCTGTAATGTGGCTATCCCATCTCATAATGGGGATTAAATGCTCAGTGTTCACCTCAGCCAAGAGACCGAACTGGAGAAGGCACTGAGGTCGGCCAGGCCTGAGGTCGGACACGGATGTCGAGACGCACGAGGCCAAGTCCGAAGGGAGGTGGTCAGTACTTTTACCGAGACCAATTACATCTTGGTGCCAGTTGGCATACTGCCGTGCTGGGAAGTTAGGCATTTCCTGATTGGTACTGTTACCGAAGTCAGGAGTAACCTCGGTTTCGGTAAAACACTCCACACAATTGGCCCCCAGCTCCTGACCTCGAGGGTTTCGTAACCTTTTGGGGTCGGGAGCTAAGTAGAATGAGAATTTTCTGAAACCGAACCCGTAGCCCTTTAAGAAAGCGTGGGGGTGTCGTTTTGCTTTCCGAGTCGTATTGATGGCGCGCAGCTGTCTGGAGGTGGTTTAATAGTCTGTTCAAATCATTATGGGGGTGGTGTGGTGCTGACACGTGTCGCACCCCTACTGACTGTTATGTCATATCGAGGGGACAAGTGGCGTGCCCGAGGCGGCGTCTATGCACGCGCGTCTTCCGGGATACAAAGAGATCTTCGTCTTGTATAAAGGGGCTTGCCCTCGAAGAGGGACTACTTTTGCTTCTGCTGAAAACTGTCTCTCTGCGCCTGTGTCTTCGCCTGAGAAATCTCGTCGCATGAGAAGTCTCGTCTATTCTGAGATCCAAGTCTCTGTTCATCCCTCCGTCCGTCCAAGCCTCGCTTCCCAGTGAGTTTCTTTCTTTTCTTTCTGTCATTTTTTCTTTTCTGGGGTTTCTCCTTGGGGTGTCTCTTCTGTTCTTCTTCCCCGTCTCCGTCGTCTGTTTTTCCGTCCAAACTGGGGAATATGGGGGTTTACAGATATTGGATAGACACCGAATTAGCCTTAGCAGAACTTAGGAATAAGTACCAGATACCGGAGGACGTCCGTATTAGGGGGACGGCCCTGAAGACGCAGTCCGACCTCGGATTTTTGTTGATGGGTGGATGCCATTCCCATTGGTGTCCATCATAGAGCGTGGGGTGAGGTTCCCGGTCCACCCACTCCTGAGGGCTTGCCTCAGGAAGTGGAACCTCACCCCTTGTCAGCTCATGCCCAATGGTTTCAAAGTCATTATGGGCATAGCCGAGCTGAACAGGATCTTGGGAATTGACCTCGACGTTGAAGACATCGAGGACGTGTATGATCTTTGTAAGTCTCCAAAGGACAACGCGTACTACCTTCGAGCGCGGTAGAAGGAGATCCCTCTAATCAATGATCTCAAAGACTCCAGTAAGTATGCTGGGGACGACCGCCTTTATGTCTCGGGCAATTGGGAATTTGGCCCTGCCGAGTCCAGGGCGGACCGCATTCCTCGCTGTCTCGGAGAGCCGCCGAGTAAATATCTTCTCTCAATCTCTTTTAACGTGTATTTTCACATTCTGCCGAACTGACATTCACTGCTTGGAGTGCAGGCCACAAAGAAAGGAAGCAACAAGCAAAGAGTACCGGTTGGCGGCGGAACGTCGCCTGGCTAAAAAGGATCCACAACTACCGAGGCCACCAGGGGCGGGCAGCCTGGTCTCTTCTCGGATACCAGCCCGTGTACCGCTCCTTCGTTAGGAGACGACACGAGAATCTAAGGGGAGAGACAGTGATGACTGTGGCCGAGGCTGAGTAGCAAGGAGCACCAGCCGCGGAGACTCCTCAAGAGCAAACCAAGGTCGGGCCCTCCTAGGTTGGCGACGAAGAGGTCCGTGAGACCAACCCGGAGGCCAACTCCGTAGACGAAGCCGACTCCGAGGGCGGTTCCGAGGAGGCCAGGCTTAAGGATGCAATTGATCTCCGGTCTTCAAGCTTAAACGGTGAGACAATGGGACGACGCCGTCCGAACCTCCGAAACCTCGACGCCGTCATCTTCGGGGGCTCCCCTACCCCTGCCTCAGTCCGATGAATGTAGCTGCTGTCGGGACCTTTGCCCCCACTCAGCCTGCTTCCTTGGCGACCGAGGAACGCTCGACCGCGTCCAACCGAGACGAGATTCGGGCGGGGAAAAGGCCAAGGATCGCAGATCCGGCTGTGGGCGAACCCAACCCGACCTCTCTGCTCCCGCCGTCCCTCGGCCCAGCCCCTTGGAGGCTTAGCTTCTTGCTAGAGGACGGCCAGCCACTGTCTGTGGAGGGTCGAGTGGGCGACGGCACCTCGGTGGTCAGTGCCCTTGCGCACGCCTGTGCTCTGCCAAGAGACATGGCGGAGTTCTGGGAGCTGAGTGATGTGGAGTTGTCGGTGGCTCAGATGGGCGACGTCCTCAGGGTAAGTTTTCCTCTTTTTCTCAACTTTTTGACCTCTGTGATTTGCCCTAACACTTGCCCTCGCATGTCTTGCAAAGGAGCCTGGTGCTGGCGGAGAAGATCCATCAGAGCGTTGCCAGGGCTGAGAGGGTGGAGAAGAGAAAAGCGGCCCTCGAGGTGGAGCTCGGTGAGGATAAGGGGAAGGCGGCCGAGCAGGAGGTGGTCGTCGCGGGCCTCAGGTCCGAGCTCAAAAAGGCCAGAGCAGAAGTGGAAGATCGAACAAGAAGATGGCCGAGCTCGAAAAGAGCCAGGAGGAGGTGGAGGCCGAGCTCTGAGCTGAAGCTGACCGGTCTTATGACGAAGGGGTGGAGGCAGCCTCGGAGCTGTACGTTGCCCAAGTTCATGAGGTCAGCCAAAAGGCTTGGAGACTGGGGTGGAGGAACGCGCTCAAAGCGGCAGGGGTCCCTGAGGATCACCCCGCTTATGCAGAGATCCCCCAGTTTCCTCCTCCATAGCTTGCGCCGAACCCCCCTCTGGAGGCCCCTGCTGGAAATGCTGAGGATGTCGATGGTGATCCTGCTGTTTGAAAAAATTGACTGTTGATGTAATTCTTTTCTTTTTATTTCTGCACCTGGGGAGGAACACCATTTGTATCTTTTTTTTTTTTTTGAAAGTAAAGACTTTTTCGTATGTAATCATTTTTCAATGAATGAAATCGTCTTTTATTCCCAACTAGTGCAATGTGTTAGATGCTTTCTTTTCTTCCCGTTCTTTTGTGTTTGGCTTTGTAACCAAGGTAAAATAAATAACAGGAAATAAGTAGTTGAGCTCGGCCCTATAGCCGGAAGCAATAGTAAGATAGGTCCTTTACCAAGTTCAACTGACTAAGCTAGGTTCCGCAACCGTCACGAGTCAAATGAGTTGGGTAGGACGAAAAGAGCTTGGTCCTGTGACCAGAGCTAGAGAACCAGGTTTCATAACCGTAGCTAGGTGACTGAGCTAGGTTCCACAACCAGAGTTGAAGTCATTGAGTTCGGTTCAATAACCAGAACTGGGGGTGGCTGGTCCTGTGACTGAGCCAAATGTAAGCTGGCCGCGTGACCGAGCTGAGAGTGGCTGGTCCTGTGACCGAGCCAAGGAAGCTGGTTCTGTAACTGAGCTGAGGGGTGGCTAGTCTTGTGACCGAGCCGAGGCAGCTGGTTCTGTAACCGAGCTGAGTGGCTAGTCCTGTGATTGAGCTTGATGCAAGCTGGTCCCGTGACCGAGCTGTTTGCATATGCCGAGTTCCATAACTTGGTGGTATTTGAAAGTAACAAAACACATTCTTCCACGAACTGATTTTATTGACTTTCAGAATTGGGTACAGTCTAAAAATAGTACTTCTTAAGGTAAGTGGCATTCCATGGCGTGGTAGCTCTCTACCCTCTATGTCCTCAAACTTGTATGCAGACTGCCCAGCTGCCGATGTTACTTTGAATGGCCTATGCCATTTCGGTGCTAGCTTTCCTTCTGTGGGGTTTTTGTCTGCTGGAAGTATCTTTTTTAAGACCAGTTCTCCAGGTGAGAATTTCCTCTCCTTGACCCTCTGATTGTATCCTCTAGCCAACTGTTACAGATAAGAAGCGAGGCGAATGGCTGCTGCATCCCTTGGTTCTTCAGCTAAGTCGAGCTCTGTAGCGAGGTTTCTATCATTCTGGCCTTGATCAAACAGTTTCGACCTGAGGGTTGGGAGCCGACCTCAAGCGGAATCACAACTTCCATCCCATAGGCCAGGGAGAAAGGTGTAGCCGAAGTCGAGCGCCTTGGGGTAGTTCTGTACGCCCAAAGGACACTTGGAAGTTCCTCTACCCATCTCCCTTTGGCTCGGTCCAGTCTTTTTTTGAGTCCGTCGAGCACCACCTTGTTAGAGATTTCGGCCTGACCATTTCTTTGAGGGTATGCCGGAGCGGAATAATGGTTGCTGATGCCAAGCCCTTGACAGAAGTTCTTGAAGAAGTTGGAGTCGAACTGAGTCCCGTTGTCCGAGATCAAGGCTCGAGGCACTCCAAATCTTGTCACGGTGTTCCTCCATACGAAATTTTTAGTATCCTTCTCGGTGATGGAGGACAACGCTTCGGCTTCTATCCACTTGGTGAAATAGTTAGTAGCTACTATAAGCCACCTCTTATTCCCTGGAGCTCGGTGGAGAGGTCCCACCAGGTCCAGTCCCCATTGGGCTAAAGGCCATGGACTGGAAAGAGGACTCAGGTCGTGTGCTGGTTGATGGAGAGAGTGAGAGAACTTCTGGCACTTCTCATATTTCCTGGCATAGACCTGGGCATCCTTTTGCATGTAAGGCCACCAATAGCCTTGGCTGATAGCTCGATAGGCCAGTGACCGACCTCCAATGTGACTGCAGCAGATCCCTTCATGGATTTCATAAAGGAAGTCTTCGACTTTGCTCGGGTGAACGCACTAAAGGTAGGGGCCATTGTAGGACTTTTTATAGAGATTACCATTTGGAGAGAGCCAAAATCGAGCTGCTTTCAGCCTGATTTTGTGGGCCTGACTCTTGTCCTCGGGGAGCTGGTCATCTTTGAGGTAGGAAATGAATTCGTCTATCCAGCTCGGACCGAGGTTGGCACACAGGATATGCCGAGGTGGGTGGAGCTCTATGCTAGGTCTGTCTAGTGCTTCCACTTCGACAGTCCTTTTTCTTCCGGCTTTGACGGTAGAAGCCGAGTTGGCAAGGGCATCGGCGTGAGAATTAGAGTGTCTGCCGATCTGCCTGACTTCAGCCTTTTGGAACTGAGAGAGGAGTTGCTTGGCGTGGGCTAGGTATGCTGCCATCCTATCGTCACGGACTTGGTAGTCTCCATTCAGTTGGCTCGTCACTAGCTGTGAATCACTAAAGACTACTAGTTGTCATGCCCCCAGAATTTTTGCGTTGCCCAGTCCTGCGATTAGCACTTCATACTTGGCTTCATTGTTTGATGCTTTGAAGTCAAGAGTCAGGGCTTGCTCGATCACAAGGCGCTCTGGAGATTGGAGAACTATGCCTGCGCTAGCCCTCTTGGAGGTTGAGGACCAATCAACGAAGACCTTCCAGGATAAGTCGAGGAACTGTTTCCAGGACTGATCCAGTTCCGTCTCGGTCTCGGTCGCTGCCCCCACCTTGCCCCCTAGTTCGGTGTCGAGATGGCTCGGTGCCCAACTAGGAGAGGTGAACTCCATAATGAAGTCTGCCAGCACCTGGGCTTTGATTGCCGTTCTGGGTTGATATTGGATATCATACTGCCCCAGTTCGACATCCTATTTGGACATCCTTCCAGAGAAGTCTTATTTTCTGAAAAGAGACTTAAGTGGATGTTCTGTAACAACCACTATAGAGTATGTCTGGAAGTAGTGTGAGAGCTTGCGAGAGGCACTGATAAGCGCAAGTGCGAGCTTCTCCAATGGCAAGTATCTTGTCTCGGCATCCAGCAGGATCTTGCTCGTATAATAGATAGGCCTTTGCTGCATGTCTTCTTCTCTGATCAGCACCGAGCTCACTGCGTGATCTGAGACGGCCAGGTATAAGTATAAGACCTCGCCCTGCGTCGGGGTGGACAGTAGGGGAGGTGAAGAGAGGTATCGTTTGAGCTCCTGGAGGGCGCTGTCGCACTCTGGAGTCCATTGGAACCTTGAGCTATTTTTCAAGAGTGGAAGAAGGGACGGAATTTATCTGAAACTCTGCTGATGAAGCGGTTTAGTGCAGTTACCATCCCTGTCAGCCTCTGAACTTGTTTTGCCGTGGTCGGGCTTTGGATGGCCTGAATCGCCGAGATCTGCTCAGGATTGGCCTCTATTCCTCGTCGCGTGACCAGGCTGCCAAGGAACTTGCCGGAGCCGACACCAAATGCACATTTGGAAGCGTGTAGCTTGAGCTTGAACTCTTTGAGGACGGCGAAGGTTTGATTTAGATCGGACAAGTGGTCCTGTGACTTTTTACACTTGACGACCATATCATCTATGTATACTTCAACCGTCTTACCAAGCTGGGCGTGAAACATTTTTGTTACCAGCCTCTAGTAAGTAGCACCGGCGTTTTTTAACCCAAAGGGCATCACTTTATAACAGTAGATGCCTCTAAGTGTTATGATCGCGGTCTTTTCTTCGTCAGGCCCATGCATCGGGATCTGATGGTAACCTCAGTAAGCATCGAGGAAACTCATCCTGTCGTACCCGGCAGTGGCGTCAATCAGTTGGTCGATCTTTGGAAGGGGGAAGCTGTCTTTGGGACAGGCTTTGTTGAGGTCGGTGAAATCCACGCAGACCCTCCAGCTCCCATTCTTCTTCTTGACCACTAATGTATTGGCCAACCACACAGGGTAGTGGACTTCCCTGATAGCTTCAGCCTCCAACAGTTTTTTGACCTCTTCAATCACAGCCTCTGCTTGCTGGATCCCAGTTCTGCGAGTCTTTTGGACTACGGGTTTGTGTCCGGGATCCACATTCAGTTTGTGGCTCATGACTTCAGGGTTGATGCCGGGCATCTCGTAGGGGCTCCAAGCGAAGACTTCCTTTTTCTGTAATAGGAAGTCGAGCAGCTCAGTCCTCTCAGCTTCTGCAAGCTGACTTCTGAGAAGGAAGTACCTCTCTGGATCGTTAGGATCAATTCTGACTTTGGTGAGGTCCTCTACTCTCTTCTGCTCGGGAGCTCGGCCAACAGCTTCGAGCTCGGCCATGTGGACTCGTTGTGGCTCTATTTCGCCGGGGACCACAGCCATGAGGCATTCCTTGGCCATCTGCTGGTCGCCGCGGACTATGATCACCTTGAAGCTACCATCTTCGTTCTGCAACGTGAACTTGAGCCTCTGGTGATGGGTGGAGGGAATAGCTTCCATGTTATGCAACCAGGTTCTTCCCATGATAGCATTGTATGGGGATGGTGCGTCCACCACCAGGAAGTCTGCTGTCATGGAGGCTCCTCCCACTCCAACTTTGAGGGAGATCTTCCCTTTGGGGTATACAGACTTGGAGCTGAAACCCACCAGTGGGGTACGGGCTTCCTGCAGGTCCTCCTCTTTCATACCCAATTTCTTGAAACAATTATAATAGAGGATTTCTGAGGAGCTCCCAGGGTCCACGAGGATCCTTTTGACATTAAAGTTCCCCAATCTTAAAGTGAAGAGCAGGGGATCATTGTGGGGTAGCTGGACCCCGTTCAACTCTTCGTCAGAGAACCAAATCTTTGGTCTATCCTTCCTTGCCTTCTTCGCTGAGGGACCGAGCTCAGCCGTCATCACTTGTTTGCCGTACTGGGCCCTCCTAGCCTCAGTTCGAGCCTGGCCGCTTCCCTTAGGAGCAGGAGCTAGGTGAATGACGTTGATGGTCCCTTCCGGCTCATCGCTGTCCCGATCATCGGGCTGGCGTTGTTGAGCGAGGTTCACTCTGCCCTCCTCCTTGACGAGGTCCTTCAGATGCCTGTCCTTCACGAGTCTTTCGAGGTGTTCCTTAAAGGCGTGGCAGTCCTCGGTTTTGTGCCCATTCTGCTTATGGTAGCCACGGAACTTGCCCTGATTTTGGGAGGAGGCATCGCCTTTCATAGGCTGGGGCCATTTGAAGAAGGGTTGCGTCTTGATCTTGCCGAGGAGCTTGTAAATAGGCTTCTTGAAGATGGTATTGATAGCCTTGTAAGAGGCGCTACTTGACTTCGGCTTCGCGCTGCCTCCCGAGGTGGGAGCAAAGCGTGGTGCCGAGCCAGATGACTCTCTGTTTCGGTCCGCCTCCCTTTTGGCTAGCTTCTTTTCCTTCTTGGAGGGTCGGTCCTCCTGCCAGAAGTTATGGCTCTCCCGAGCTCGGGCCTCGTCTTCTTCTTGCTTGACGAACTGATTCACCCAGGCCATTAGTACTTTCACCGAGACCACAAGGAACCGCACCAGGTCCCTCCGAAGCTCGTTGCCTGGCAACATAGCTTGTTAGAAGGACTTGATGGCTACTTCGTCATTGGCGTCCTCGATCTGGCTGTAAATGGTCCAGAACCTTTTGGCAAACCGAGTGATATTTTCGGCTGGCCTCATTCTGATGGCCATCAGGTCGGAGTCCGTCTTCGGGATTACCCGATGCCCTTGAAACTTCTCGACGAAAGAGTTTTGGAGCTGCTGCCAGCTCGAAATCGATCCCTCGGAGAGCGCGCAGAACCACCGAAGTAGGAGGTCACCTAGACTGGAGGAGAAGACCTTGCAATCCAGGTTGCCGTCGCCGCCATACACCGACATTTTCTGGGTGAAGTGTTGGAGGTGTGCTTCGGGGTCCGAGGTCCCGTCATAGAGGTTGAACCTCGGGACGCTGAACTTTTCGGGGAGGACATGTTCTCTGATCTCCCGAGAGAACGGAGACGTACCATGGTTATCGCTGTCTTTGGTAGCTAGTCGACCTCCGGTGAGGCCAGCAAACTCCATATTCTGCTGCACAGCCTGCTTGATCTGCTGATTTATCCAATCCGTCATGTCGGGGTCGACTTCTTGTCTCCTCGGTTTCTGGCGCTGCTGCTGATGGTCAGCGCTGGCATGGGTGCTGCTCCAGCCTTCGTCATGGGCTCGGTCATGCCTCTTATTGTTCAGGACTTGCCTCAAGTCCGGACGAGCTTTAGGAACCCTCCAGGCTCGCTGTTATGTAGGAGGCACGAACGAAGTCCCGGCCGGGGCCTTCTCTTTCCCTTCGACCTGCCGCTGGAGCTGGAGGATCTGGGCCTTCTGCTCTTCAATGATGAGGTTTTGACCCCTGATCCCTTGAACGTGTGCCTCGTCGTCCTCCTCCAGGACCATGTTGTCGTCACCCTCATCGTCAAGATGCACGTGGTTCTCCTCCACGTGGTCCTGGTGACGAGGCTGGTGTGATCTGGACAGCGCTGGGGTCTTGCTTTGTCAGGAATGTTCCTGAGGAGGAACATCCCTACGGGGATGCTCCAGTAAGATGACGTCCTAACGAGGACGTTCCGCCTAGGAGGCATTCGACCGAACTCGTTCTAGAACGGGGCCGTGACGAGGAGATGCTGTTGCACCTCTCGACGAAGAATGCGTCTGGGTGACAGGCGATCCCACGCTTCTCATGCCGGGTTCTCCGCCGACCATCCTTTGTCGAAGGACCGACGGTGTCTGCCTAGCTGCTTCCGCCTGGCTCGTCACCAGTGGAGGCGGCATGATGGGCAGGAATGATTTTGGCAGTATGGACTTGGATGGTCCAACGCCCTTTCCCTTCCCAGTCTTTGGAGGCATGGCTTTTCAAGGTGAAAATGTAGTTTTTTCAGATGGTTTCCCATGGACGGTGCCAATTGTAAGTGCCTAAATATTATGGACTTGGTTTAGATGATGATGAAGCTTTTAATGATGCTGCTTATCAAGTCTGGAAGTTGCTGGAAATCCTGAACCTGAAAGGTGAGCAAAAGTCAGGGACCCGGGCTGCTATCAGCCAAAGGCACTCCGACGCCTAAGTTAGTGCAATCACTGAACTAAGGTGAAGTGAGGAAGAAGGTTCAGGCAGGATAATATGTAAGTTATATCTTGCGTACCTGTTATGGGCTTACCATGCAAGTATATATAGAAGAGAGTAGAAGGTTCCATAGTGGAGGTAGGTGAGGATACTTATCCCATCAGCCCATACCTAGGACTCTCAGTGGGGGTAGGTGAGGGTACTGTCCCATCGTATCTCTCCTCAAATCCCTCACATAAATATGGATGTGATTTGCTGATAGGAAAGAGCTCTTATCGATGGCCGGCGGCTACCCTATCTGTCAGGGCTCTGTAATGTGGCTGTCCCATCTCATAATGGGGATTAGACGCTCAGTGTTCACCTCGGCAAAGAGACTGAACTGAAGAAGGCACTGAGGTCGGCCAAGCCTGAGGTCGGACACGGATGTCGAGACACACGAGGCCGAGTCCGAAGGGAGGTGGTCAGTACTTTTACCGAGATCAATTACATCTTGGTGCTAGTCGGCATACTACCGTGCTTGATAGATGAAGTTAGGCATTTCCTGATTGGTACTGTTACCGAAGTCAGGAGTAACCTCGGTTTCGGTAAAACACTCCACACAATAATTATAGGCCCAGCTAACCATAAAGCAATTAGTAATATGCATTTTTCTCCATCCCCTCACACTTAATACATTTCCTTTTGGTCTTTGTTTAAATTTTAAATAACCTATAATTAAATCTAAATTAAATAATTATATTAGAGAGTAACTAAAAGTAGGTTAAGTCAGCAAGCCAGATTATGTGACCTATTTTAAAATGGGTTGAATACAGGTTATATAATCTTAGTTTAGTCATTTTAATGAACTCTAAAGATAGTTTTAAAATTAATAAATATATTGTTCATGTCATTTTATATTAATAAGAGGATTTAACTGGAAAAAATACTTAATGCGACGTGTTACGCGATCAAACACTTTAGCTGGTAAGGCACCAATTCAAGCAATTGGACCCATTTTTTTTCTATTTGGCACATCGTCGACGCCGACCTTATTTACACTGAATAAGGTCGGTGATGACCCTGTCCGCGAACCCTATATATCCCGATTTCGAGCTTCATTCTTCCCACTTCCCCAAAATTGCAAAGAGGCCGTTTTCCTTCAGTATTGTATTGCCGCGAAACATGATGGCTATTGTTTGTTTTCACCATTGATGTTACCATTAATTTTTGATCAATCTCCTCTTGCTATTGTTTGGGTCTACACAAACGAGGTAATCAAAAATTTTCTCTTCACATGATGGAACCCTAGAAATCAATCTCTTCCTATTGACACTCTATCATACATATACTATCATTTAATGCATGGACAAATAATTCTTAGATAGAATAAATGTACTCTTTCATTGTATGTTGTTTATTATTTATGTCATTGAATATAGTATATGTTGTACAAAAGCCCTATTTACTGTTTTGCAATCCACAATGTAATACATAATACTACATTGACTTAAATGTCAACTTATACATAATTAGTTTCTAATAAAGAGAAAAACGTACACAAATTTAATCTAAACCCCATGCGTTATTGTGTGAGAATGATGGTCTTATCTTTTTTATGATGTTCTAATAGCATGTCAGACGTTGAGCACTTAATAATCTTTCACTATGACGGTGAGTTTGAATTTCATCTCAGTCGTCCTCAATACAAGTGTGGAAGGTAAAAGATGAGATATCTCTCGAGCAATGTCACGTTCAATGAGCTATCCAAAATTTCTTTGGAAGCATCAAATTGGGCAACAACTTCTGATGAGATATCTCTAAAGTGTCTTCTACACAATGACAATTTTTCTTCGTTGATAGATATCGACAATGACAATGATATCAATGGTTTGTTAAAATCGTCAAGAAGCGAAGCAAAATGGGTATTATTATTTATTCATTTTAAGGAGGCTATGCGATGAAGGCACTTTCCAACACACTCATGGCAATAGGTATGTTTTGAAGTTAAAACTATATTTCAACATTTTCAGCCTGGATCAAAAGTAACCTTTTTTTCATAACTCCATATTATAGGTTTGTACACGATGAAAGAAACGAAACCATTCGAGACGCTCCGAGCATTGGAAAGCCTGGTATTAAATTAAAGGGCGTGATACCACCGTCACCTCTACATCTTAAAGATTTTCCTACGATCGATATACAGGAGGATCACGATATCAAATTCCAAATAACATTGTCACATTTTGCAAACAATGATCAGTCCATGTTTGAAGAAATCAATGTAGCACTGCTTGATGTGAATGGAAGCGAAAGTGTGCACAGCTTCATAAGTGCTCCCGTAATTAATGTGAATGTGAATGGAAGTTTAGCAGCTGTTCAACTAATTAAATCAGGTGTCGAAAGAGATACTATAAGCAGAAATGAACAAGACAGCTTTTCAGAATCTCCCCTCGTGGACACAATGGTCCCTGATAATGTCATGCACGAAGAAGGGATCAGTTCAGCTAGGGAGATGTGGCTAGGTAGGGAGTTTCCTGATCGCGAGGCTTTTATAAGAGCTATAGCAAAGTATGCAATATACAACTTCACCTTGAAACACGAGAGGACTAATATGAAGATGGTTACAGCGAGTTGTAAAAGAGTCGATTGTCCCTGGGGTATACATGCCTCCATGGTAGATTCTGGTCCACACTTCAGAGTTCGAAAGTATAATTTCAAATATTGTTGCACTAAACTACTTATGGGAACTGCACATCAGCAAGCAACTGTGAAGCAAGTAGCGGAGTTCATTGAAGAGAATGTGCAATGCAATAATGATCTTAGGCCAAAGGAGATCATCAATGAATGTCAGATTGAGTTTGAGACCCGCATTACATAAAGGAAAGTACTTAAGACAAAGGAGCTTGCACTATGCAAAGTGCGTGGATCGTACGAGGAGTATTTTATGATATTGCAGCTCTATTGCATCGAGCTTCATAGAACCAACTCTAGTTCATACATTGCGTTGGACATCAGGGCGGATGACCGATTTAGACGCTTCTTTTGGCCCTTCGGTCTTTTTTCAGAACACTCCCAAATTTCCCCTCAAGACTAAGCATCATCTTTTCGGGCAAATGCTATTCAAATAAATGTAAGAAGGTAGCTAGCACCTACATTAGCATCCTCTCTGCAATGGGCGGTCCTGCACACAGCCTTTATACCAGACCCAAATGGAATATATCATTGCCCTTATAATCACATTTGCCAATTTCCTCCAAAAACCTCTCAGGCCTGAACTCTAAGGGGTCTTCCCAAGAATCAGGGTCTCTCTATACTGCCCACACATTGATAAAGATACTAGAGTGACTGGGGTTTGTGGGAAGCATGAGTGGGGTCATAGGGTGCAAGCATAGGACTTCTTTTACAACTATATCCAAATACTTTAGTTTAGGCATATGTGATTTCTCAACCGTGTAGTTCATCCCAACCACGTGCTCTAGTTCTTCTTGGGCTTTTCTCGTTACAGGGGATGCCACATCATCTTAGCCATTGCCCATTCTGATGTGGTCCACGTCGTGTCTGTCCCCACCAAGATAAGGTCCTATTACTAAACGGTTCAATTACTAATCTGGAGGAAGAAATACATGTTCGAACTTCAAAGGAGCTCACTACATTGTTAGTGCATATTAGAATGAGTTTGTTTCATTTATGGCTATATTGGTTTTTTGCATTGTAATGCAGGAACTCACATAAACTACCTAATTGGTTGGGATGGGTTAAATATTTTGAAAAATTCAAGCAAATTCTACTAGTCAAAGAAATTGTGCTAGATGAAGACTTCTGTACTGAAGTCCTAGACCATATAAGGTTGATATAAGTGAATTAATGGGATGTTAATGGATGAGGGACTTCTGTTTCTACAAACTCTAAGTGCAGGTGATTTTGTAAAGGGTCAAATCAAGAAAATAATGCCAAGACTCACTCTAGGACCAGTAGCCCAATATAGCAAAGAAAAAAAAAAAACTAATGCCAATAAGGAGTGCACCGCAATGGTCAGCCTCTACAAAGTTTTTATTAGACGCCGTCCCTAGTTAATCAAGATTAACTCTAATTGATTGAGATTAAAGCTAATTAATCATTTTTAATTAAGCTAAGAGGGTTTATGACCAAATGGAATTGAATTAACCTCAAATGAATTATTTGAGATTAATGAAATGATAATGTATGAGATTGAATGGATTTTAGACTCAAACAAAGGAAAACAAGGACTTTTTCATAAATACGAATTTTCGTGTATTTTGTTGAATACGGCTACTCTTGATACAAACGCGTGTATCTCAAAGAGTACATTAACTTCTGTCATAGGCGTGATTGCATTTGACTAGAAACGGATCAAATGAGCTCTCATTTGACTTGAATTGTAAATATAGAAAGGGAGAGAGGACTTAAATGCAAAAAAGGGCTTATATAGGATCGAGATGAACTTCAATGAGTTCATTCACTCATTTCCAGCACAAAGCAAAACCTAGACCTCATTTTCTCTTCTTCTTCCTTCCATTTTCTCCATCAATTGAGAGAGTTGGGAGCTTTGCATGTGGGTTGAAGAGAACTTCATCTTCTTCATCAAGATTGTTTGCCATCCTCTTGGAGTTAGAGCTTGAGAGAAAGCTATAGTTTTCTCTTCATAAGAATATAAGTAAGTGGCTTGAGCCCTTTTTAGAGTTTCCAAGTTCTATTGAAGGGTCTATAGAGTTCTCTAGCACACATAACTCATAAGAGTTATGTTTTGTGATTTGGTTTTGGTTTTAGATTGAAAGAGGGTTTCCATAAAGAGATTTCACCTCAAAGGCAAGCTAAACAAAAAGGGCCTTTTGTCAATTGATTTATGATGTTATAGGAGTTGTTATAGTTGTTATAGGTTTCCATAAAGCAAGTATACTCATTTCTATTGATTTATGATGTTATAGGAGTTGTTAGAACTCATGGAGTTCAAAACCCAGATTTCACTTCAAAAATTCTGAAGTTCTGGGAGCAGTTCGGCTGACCGCCAGTTGACCGACCCACCTTGGTTGATTTTCACAGAAAGGTTCAGCTTCTGGAAAGCTGACAGTGACCTGACCTACAAAGTTTGGTTTATCGAATTTAGGAATTCGGCTAACCGAAGGGTGACTGCCAGGTGACAGAAAGTTGTCGAGGATGTTCATTAGAAATTGCAAGCTTTTGGAAAGCTAACCACAGGGTAGCCGAAATGTGTTCGGTTAATCGAATTTAAGAACTCAGCTAACATAATAGGTGATCGAACAGGTGACCAAATTGAGAAAATGTATCCGAAATTGTAAGGTTCTGGAAAGCTGACCGAACTGTAATTCGGTTAGCCGCATTCCAGAATTCGGTTAACCGACAGGTAACCAACAAGGTAACCGAATTTGAGGAAAATTGTAGATTTTGGTTTGATTTTTCTGAAATGAGAGTCTATCGACAGAGGTTAGTATTCGTAGTGTCTAAACCTTCATAGGTGTTAGCTAAAGTTATCATAATGTACAAACTACAATTAAGGTGATGTTCATCAAGAATAACACGTACATTGATAACGAACGTTTTACTTAATTGTTTGATTTAGAATTTTGGATAGAATTTATTAATTTGATTTGATTTGATTCTTGAGTCTGGCACTACATAGTAGTTTCTTAAGCTCGTTATAGAGCTGAAATGAATTAATGAATAGTTACTAAATGTAACCCTTTAATGAACAATCCTACTACTGTAGATGGACCAGGGTGTTCCGGAGCTCCGTGGTGATGCCAGTGATCTCTGATCCGGACATTGGTAGATCCCACACATTATTGAATGATAAGCCACCTAATACAGAGTACTCACTGAAATGAATGCATATGAATGAATATGAATGAATGATTAGTATTTGTGTTTATGAATACACTGGCTGCTTCCATTGGAAGAACTGAATGAAACGAATACTATTGTAGTTGCCAATCTAGTAATTGTTATTACTTGACTCCAATGCACATGTTATTGAATTATCTAGAATTGATAACTGTTATAGAATTGTTTAATTGTTAAATTGAATAGATTATTATGAATGATAGCATGTACTATCATAGATTTGTGTATACATTATTGAACCGTCATGTTCACAGTGTTATTGATGACATTACAGGCCCAGTTGCCTGTGCCAGTCATGCAGAGGCCGGGCCACCAGCGGAGGAGACCAATCAAGTTCCTTTAAGAGGACTGATTGAGTGGACATGAATCGACGTACGAATGCACTTTGAAACATTTTGGAAACGTTTTGAGAGAACTTTTTGTATAGTTACTTTGAATTGTAAATGATGCCGCCTATATTGTATTTTGAAGATGCAGTGGTTGACGTTATTAGAAAAGATGAAATGTGTATATACACTTTACTTTTATTGTAAAGGACTTGTTCAGTTAATTGTTTCGTCAATGTATATATTCTGCAAAAAGGTACACATGACAGGTATGTATGTATGGTTATCCCTTGTGGATTTCATTTTAACTTTGGTTAATTCGGAGTTTACGGGAGTTAAGTATGGACAACGCAACTCGGGGTTTATCCGAAGTAATCAGATCTCGGGCCCGGGTCGTGACAGTTTTCTTCAATTCAAGGCTCCAAAATGGCAAGATTATCAAATGCAACATTGAGTACACCATACACTATCAATCGAACTGTGATTCAAACACAAGCATCTGTTGTATTCAGCATTCTTCCATGTGAACTGCAATAGCCTAAGCATTACTCAGAGCAGAGTAATAATATTCACCATTGGATTCAACATTCTTCCATGTGAATTGCAACAGCCCAAGCATTATTCAGAACAGATTAATAATATTCACCATTGGATCAAATATATTCTTCACATAGCAAAGAAACTCCTTCAATCTAATGACCATATATCGGTAGGGGTTGACTACAATTCATGGGGGATAGTATAATCCAAACATCTACCTTAATAATAAACAGACCTCACCAGGCAAATTTCATAGGTATGTATGTATGTTGATTACATTTCTCTCCAGTAATCACTCATCTCAGCAGCTGTTCGAATAGGTCTTACTGGAGGTTTCCAACGATCGAAGGTGGAGATTTGCAAAGGGGACCATCAGAATATCCCTCACACCCTTAACCCAAAAATTCGAATCCTAGGAATATCATGGTTGACTGTAGGTCTTCACTCATCCCTATCACTCTTAGTTTTCAAATATATGATAAAAGACAATGAATTTCAGGGATTTAGCATAATCTTCGAAGCCAAAATAATAATAATAATAATTTGGAAAGTTAATTACCATGAACATGGCCTTGATATGAGTTGTTGTCAATGGTGTTTTAGGGTCTCCCTGTTCCACGATCTTCAAAAATAATTGTAAGAAATCCTTGCTCTCCTTGTTGCTTCCCTCTCTCTGCTTTTAATCTATGATGGCATCGAGAATTCGATGAACCCACAACACCAATCTCTACATCCGTCCTACCAGGCCTTGTATATCAAACCTAGCTAGAATAGGAAACAAATCTGAAGCATCTGGTTTCCCATAGATCCCAACCATTTCTTCTAGTACTTGTCGAAATTCGACATTGATTACCTGATGCATTTAACGATGTAGCAAAGGTGATAAAGTCACAAGTGCCAGCTATGAATGCATTTGCCAGGATTAATGCCCATGTAGGACAAAGTCAAAATACGGCAGCAAAATAATTTACAATACACCAAAAGCGTGGCATATCTATAGGCTCAAAGGATAGCAAAAGTGATAAAGTCACATGTGCCAACTATGAATGCACTTACCAAGATTAATGCCCATGTAGGACAAAGTCAAAATACGCAGCAAAATAATTTACAATACACCAAAAGCGTGGCAGACCTATAGGTTTAAAGGACTCAGCTCAGTGAAAAAGGAGAAATGAGCAATCATCATCACGTCCTTTTGAAGAGGCATGTAACACTCCTGAAGAGGTTACTCTCAAAGATGTACATAACTCTCCTGAAGAGGTTATGGTAAAAACCTGTTCTCTCTAGAATAATGAAAGTCCCGGATGAGACTTTAGAAGCCCTTGAAGAGGCACTGATACCAGACAACGAAGTGATCACAATTATTCAAAAGAGAGATGGGATAAAAAGAAAAATGTCATTGATGACGCATTTGCATGTGCGGTAGCTACACAAATATCAAAGGAAAATGATGATGATGATTGGGACACAAAATCACATACTATAAATGAATGTAGACAAAGAAAAGATTAACTAAAATGGAAAAGTTTCATCAAAGCAGAGTTAGATTCTCTCAACAAATGTGGCATGTAAAGACCTATAGTACAAACCCTAAATGGTGTTAATTTTGTAGGTTACAAGCGGGTGTTTGTAAGAAAAATGAACGAAATGAATGAAATTATCAGATATAAGGCACGATTAGTGGCACAAGGTTTCCTACAAAAACTTGGGATTGATTATGAAAAAATATACTCCTCTGTTATGGATACAACAACATTCAAATATCTAATAAGTTTAACAATTACTCAAGATCTATAAATGAGACTCATGGATGTTGTAACTGCTTATTTGTACGGGGACTTAGACACATAAATTTACATGAAAATCCCGGAAGGATTTGCTTTGCCTGAAACAAAGTCAAGGAGTACGTACTCAATCTAATTAAGACGATCATATGGCCTGAAGCAATCTGGAAGAATGTGGTACAATTGTGTAAGACCCCGACCCCTAATTTCCTTGATTTTTGTATTTTTTAATTGTGAGTTAGTTCTTTAAACGAGTTTTTTATCCTAATCGAGTTGGTTTGTGACTTAGTTCAGTTTTCTATAGCTTTGGAAATTTTTGAGAGCCATTGGACTTAGTCAGACACGCTTAGGGAGGCCCTGAGTGCACGAGTTAGCATGGGAGGATAATTATGTTTTCCGATTTTAATCGTGATTTCGACCTCATTTGAATGGTTTTATTATTTGTTACAACTTTTGTTTCTGTCTGTGTTTGAGGCCCCAAAAACCCAAGTTTTGGCCCAAAGGGGTAAATCTGACTTTTCATGCAAAATCTGGACATGAATTTCGAAATCTTAAAACCATGTCAAAATTATACTTTTTAAAAACTAGATTTTTCGACGATCGTTTTGTTCTTTTTCGTCGACTTCATCCGGGGCCCACAAGACCATGTTTTAATCGTTTCAAGTTCAACGGCTTTGGGACCCACCTTCCAGACACTATATAAACTCTCTTACTCTCTCTCCTCCATTCTTCTTCCCCAAAATCCCTGCAACGTCCTTGACCTAGAGTGAAGAAAAGGAGAAGGCTTCCTCCTTGATCTTTTCTCCTTGAATCATCTAGCTAGATTGTCCCAAATCAAGATCCAAGACTAGCAATCTCTTCCTCTCTTCTCAAGCTTCAGCTGGACCCGTTTTTTAGCCAAATCCCCGACACTATTCATCTTCTAGCTCTCTTCTTCTTGCTCAGCTAGCTCAAGGTTAGGGCTCTTGTTCTTCTTTTCATTTGATGTTCTTTTAGCTCATTTAGAACTTGTTTTCCATGTTTTCAAACCCATTTTCGAAATGGGGGTTTGTGATGACCAAAAATGTGATTTTTATGTGTTCTATTTTGGGGCTTTTGTGTAGATTTCGTGGATCTTCCCTTTGGTTGAGTTTTGTGAAGATTTCCTTGGCATTGGATTGAGGCAAGTGAACTTTATAGGATTTCTCATGTATATTACTTTATGGTTTCATTATGGTTTCAATATTTTAATTAAGACATGTTTTCTATGTTTAATTTCATAATGCAAGTCATGTTTATGCTCTTTCAAGTCATGGGCTTAGTTTCTTCACTTGTATTCTTACTAATGATTTTTCAAGTCTTTAGAATCATGTTGATCTTGTAAGCTTTTATGATTTTGTACATGGAAATGTCTTGAGGTTTCTCAATAGAGTGAATGGTTGATTTATGGATTGAATGATGCAAAATGTTGTTTTTGACCCTTGGTGAGCATGGTGGCTCAGGGGTTTTGTTTGGTTTAGAGGTGAGAAGAAGAAGAAAGAAAAATGCAAGGAAATGAATGAATGGATGTGCTGTTTCTGCACCTAGTCGCATTCAGGCAGAAGCCTGTTCGCTCGAGCGACCACTGGGTCCGCTCGAGCGAACATGCCTCTGTTTGAAGGGTTTCAGACAGAAACCTGTCTGCTTGAGCGAGCCCTTTGGTCCGCTCGAGCGAACAAGCTTCTGTCTGGGGTCCGCTCTAGTGAATGAATGACCGCTCGAGCGAACTTGACTGTCCCAGTGTTGGATTTTCAATTCTTTTCTGAATTTCTTGGAATTTAAAAACTAGACTATGCTTTAGACTTTTAATTGACGTTGTGCAAATTGGAATTTCCAAAATGTACCTTACCTTCGGAGACACCAAGCTATGTAAATTCTGACATTTGGGTTCAACTTCACAAAGGTCAATGCACAGTCTTAGCCTATGCTTGATGGACTTATGTTCGCACTCTTGTTTTGATACTTCATGCATCATCATGTTCTCATTTGATTTTCAAGTATAAGTTTGTGGAAGATTTGTTTCATGAATCAAAGCGCTTGTTTTGATGCTTCGTGCATCATCGTGTTTTCGTTTGAATTTCAAGTATAAGATTGTATTTAAGACGTGTTTCAAGAATCGTGTTTCAAGAATCAAAAGGGAATCATTTCTTAAGTTTGTTAAGCATTTATATTATGTTATTTTGCTAGCCTTGTCGTGCCTCGTTTGATAAATGATTTCCCTCTTGTTTTGTCGTGTTCTCGAACGTGTATCGCCATGTTTTGTGCATTCATGATATAAGTGAATACCACTGAGCTTGGACTACCCTTTTAGCTTGATCCACTACCTGGGGGTCCTTGAACATGTGGATTGTCTGCAGACTACTCGTGTATTATATTACACATCGTGCGTCTTCGTGTTCCGGTTCCCCGGCCGGCCTCCCCGTCTACTTTGTGTGGCGTGGGATCGTGTCTTGCGTGTCGTACGTGCTTGCTCTTGTCATCATGTATGATGGAGAAAGGATGGGCTCATTGTGGATTTACTAATCATGATATTATATGTATTCATGTCTTGTTTCGTATATCGTTCATGCACTCGTGATTTCTTGATAAGTATCTTGTTCATGCACTGTTTTTAAACCTTGTAAATCTGTTTCAAGTTCAATAAATTGTTTTTAGTTATTGTTTCCTTTAAACTTTAATTTTGTTTATGCTCTTGCCTAAATTGATCACCTGCCAGACCGTCATGTCTGATATTCTACTACTTTGGTGCTCTAGATAGCAGGTCCTTGTTTTGAGTAGTTCGTGTGCAGCGGGCTGTTGAGCCACGAGTTTTGCAGGCTTGTTGTGTCAGCTATGTCATGTAGACGTCATGCTTGACTCCGGAGTTACATTACACCCTTGGGTAGTATTTGTTCTAGCTTGCTATTTTGTACGGCTTTTGTTAGCCTTTTTCTTGGGAATTGTAATTAATGCACTCGTTAATTTGTAACTTGAATATGTTTGGGTAATGACTAGCCTGTTACTGTCAGCTCTGTATGTTTTGATATTATGATTAGTTCCAGTCTGAGTTTGAATATTACTATGACAATCTTATGCTGACAGATTGAGTACGACATGGAACCCGATGGATACGGATTCCGGGTCGTAACGTCTTGAAGAGTTTCCGCGAAATATTTTGATGTGTTGGGAATTTTTCCATCCTCACACACGCGGATCCTGGGGAGAAATACAAATTTTTTTATTAACACCCCATATTCGCGTCCCCGAGATCGGATCCCGGTTTTGGGGGCGTGACAAATTGTCTTAGTAAATACTTGTCTAATGAAGGTTATGAAAACAATCTCATTTGCATGTATCTATTCATAAAGAAATTCTTAAAGGAATTTGCAATAGTGGTAGTTTTTGCGGATGATATAAATTTGATAGGGACCCCAAAAGATCTAGAAAAAACTGCTACTGATTTAAAGAAAGAATTTAAAATGAAAGACTTTGGAAAAATGAGATTTTGTCTTGGCCTGCAAATCAAGAGAAATTCTAACGGGTTGTTGGTCGATCAATCTAATTATACCAAGAAGGTTTTAAAATGATTTGGTATGGACGAGGCACATCCATTAAGTACCCCCATGGTCATCCGATCTCTAAATATAAAGAAAGATTCATACCGTCCCATCGAGGGAAATAAAAAAGTATTGGCTCTCGAAGTACCATACTTAAGTGTTGTTGGAGCCCTTGTGTATTTGTTACAATGCACTAGACTGGATATTCCATTTTCTTTGAATCTACTTGCTAGATATAACTCCGCACCAACTAAAAGGCACTAGACTGGTATTAAACACATCCTAAGATATTTACGTAGAACATCTGATTTGAGAATATTTTATTCTTATGATCGTAGAGATTTTAATTTTATTGGATATGCAGATTTGGGTTATTTATTTGATCCTCATAAGGGGCTTCTTAGTGGTAATGCCGTCATTTCTTAGCGTTTTACCAAAAAGACTTTGGTAGCTACTTCCTCCAACCATGCTAAGATTTTAGCCCTCTATGAAACGAGTAGGGAATGTGTATGGCTGAAATCTTTTATTTGGCATGGTCGTAGTTCTTGTCAATTACCTACTATTGTAGGTATCCCAAATATTATCTATGAAGATAATGAAGCATGCATAAAATAAATTCGAGAAGGTTTTATTAAATGAGACAAGACTAAGCATATATCACCGAAGTCGTTCTTCACTTATGAACTTTAAAAGAACAATGAGATTGGAATCAAGAACATTCGTTCGAGTAACAACATAGCTGATCCGTTCACCAAATCATTATCAAAGTCAATATTCCAGAAGCTTGTATATGAGATTGTCATGCGTAGAGTTCATCATCAAACTATATGAAGGGTTGTTGTCATCAAGAGGAGTAGTTAATTGGGAGGGGGGTGGCGTCATCCTGAAGTATGCTACCAAGGACATCTGTGCGCTGTGCTCTTTTTCCTTTTCTAGATTTTATCCCACTGGATTTTCCTAGCAAAGGCTTTAACGAGGCAGCATTGTGCACGTTCAACACCAGTTTAATGATATTGAAGAATGTTGTACTCTTTTTCCTTTCGAGTTGGTTTTTTCCCATTGGATTTTCCTTAGCAAGGTTTTTAATGAGACAACTGCTATTGAATGGTGGTCATCCAATGGGGAGTGTTATAAGATAAGTATCATGAGTGGATGCCCACATGTGATGTGTTAGGGTTAGAATCCTAGTGTAATCAGGGTTCCTCAATGAGCAGGTCACTTTGCCTATAAATAGGTATCCTTCCTTTTATTTGTATACACTTGAGATAGTAGAAGAATTTCACTCTTCCTCCCTATTACTCTTTCTCCCTCTTGGTGCTTTATTTTACAACAAAATAAGTATTATATGAAATAAGTAGTGGGTAGTTATGAGAGATAATGGAGTAGAGAAGAATAACTTGCCGTCAAAATTGTAACCAATAGTCCAAATCAATTAAAAAAGCATTCACTATAATATATTACAATAGGCCCCTCTTAAGTGCAAATGTCTTTCATGGAACACTATGCAGATTGGCCTATGGTGCCGACCTCGAACCCTATCAATCATAATGGATGTGGAGAATTGAAAGCTCTGGATGTTAACCAATGATGTACAAAATTTCAACTCCATCCATTCATCATAGTCCCTTGATTCGTGGTACCGTTTTCAGGTTGGTGGTCGTCCTCGTGATAGGAAAGAGCATTTCAATTATATTCATTCATCCTTAAGGAATGTGATAGAGCATTCTTTTGGAGTATTAAAAGCTCGTTTCCTAATTTTGAAAAAGATGTCTACCTACCCTTATCCTGTGCAAAGAAGTATAGTAGTTGCTGCAATGATAGTACACTCTTTCTTCAATATGAGAATGATGACATAACTTTAGAGCTGAATAATGATGATGATAATAGGGCCTCAGAAGCTGATAGACCTGTGAATATTGAAGACCAAATGGAGATGTCATTAGTTAGAGATGCAATAGCAGATGCCCTTATTCAAGAATGATGTTGTGGGACTCTTTCCTTTTTTGTGTTTTTGTAAAGGATTGTATAAGTAACTTTGATCTTGTATTATCCCATTTTGTAAAATACCTTTTGATAATTTGACCATTTGAGGGATATGAGTTTGTTGTCGCAATATAATTAACACATTATCATCTTATAACACCTAAAATTCATATTTTATGAGTTTTACATGGGCCTTAGAGATATTTCAAAAAATTGTAACGAACTTCTCTACTAAATTACCTTTTAAAAAAGACTAGAAATGCCCCTGTAATAAGCTCTTATTTGTATGTTTACCAAACAAGATATTTCAAACAGATCTATTTCATTCAGATATAATGCATGTCTGACTAAATAGTCTATTTGTAAAACTATCTATTTGAAATAGAACTATTTCACACAGATCTATTTTTAACAGATTTATCTCATTTAATAAGACTTGCCAAATAGGGCCCTAGCCTTCTTATTCTACACGAAACCCGAAGAAAGAAGAAAGCCAACCCTGCGCATATTTCCTATGCAAGATTCATTCCCTACGCGATGCTCTATACGGATTCCAATCACAGATTCCTTCCCTGTGCAGATTCTGCGTGGATTCCTTCCATGCACGGATTTCCTATGTTAATCACCTCCGAAACTTCAAATTGCGATATCTCGGCCATCTGGACTCCGATAGATGATCCATTTGTGCATGCGGAGTCCTTGCGAGCAGATCTACGTGTTAGCAATAACAAAACGGAAATCTAACGGTTCAAAAAAGGGGGTATTTATCCTTCAAATAAACTTGTGCATGATGTCAAACCCAGCAAAAAGTGATCTTAAGGCACTTAATATTAATGGAGACAATTACTTATCCTGGCAACTGGATGCAAAAATCCATTTGTAATTCAAGAAGCTTGGAGAGGCTATAGAAGAGGGTCGTAAGATGTCCCCAGAGGACAAGGTGTCAACCCTTATCTTCTTACGCCATCGCATACATGACGACCTCAAAAATGAATATCTAATTGGGGAGGACCCAGCAGGTCTCTAGAAATCCTTGAAGGATAGGTACGATAACCAGAATATGGTCATATTACCAGCTGCTCAGAATGAATGACTAAACTTGAGATTTCAGGATTACGAAATAGTATCTGAATATAACTCTGCCATCTTCAATATTGTTTTCCGTTTAAGATTATGTGGTGAAAATGTTACGAAAGAGAAGATGTTGGAAAAATATTATCCACTTTTCACGCATCAAATGTGCTCCTACAGTAGCAGTATAGAGAGCGACGGTTCTTCAAATATTCAGACCTTATCTCTTGTCTCCTAGTCACTGAACAAAAATGCAAAGTGTTGATGAAAAACCATAACTCCTGACCAATTAGATCTTCGACAATTCCTAAAGCAAGTGCTAATTTCAGTTCAAACAGAGGCACAAGAAGGGGGAGTAAAAGACATAAATACTCCAATAGAGGTGAAAGAAATAACTACTCCATGCAAGGTGGCTTTAGAGGTCTCCCCCCCACAATTCAAGAATCACCAGAAGTGGTATGCTCCTCAACAAATGAATAATCAGAGTTAAAATCTACCGGCTAATCCTATCCACCATCCTAAGGACACGTGCCATAGATGTGGAAGGAGTGGGCATCGATTACGCACTTGTTGTGCACCAAAGGAAGTAATGGAAAATACAAAGCATATAAGGCCTTTGTTCATTCAGCGGAGAAAAATGATCTAGAAGACTATGATTTGGATACAATGACACCAAGGGGGCTTCCATTTGACATTACAAACTTAGAGACTCGAGGCTTCTTTGAAGACAAGGATAACCAACTTCTGAGTAATGAGGTGTTTAATGCTAAATTGGGAGCACCCCCTCGAATGGTCTAGAAGACCAATATTTCTTTGAACTTCACAAACTTAATTTTTATGTTCCTTTGACATGCATGTTTTTAGACTTATGATTATGTTAGGTCTCTATTTCATTGATGTTCTATTTTATAGTGAATGTTTTGATCTTTATCATGTGATTGCATAGTTATATTAGTTTGCTATTTTATTTAAGGAATGGATTCAGGAACTGAGGACAATCTCTGTCTAGTAGACAGTGCCACACACACACCATTCTAAAAAATCAGAAGTTTTTCTTAGAATTGGTATTCAATCCACGAAAGGTATCTACTATAACTAGACCTGTATAAATAATAGAAAGCTTCGGAAGAGACCATATGATGTCACCTAATGGTGTCCATCTATTTATTAAAGATCTTATTTGCTTGTATCTATTCATAAAGAAATTCTTGAAGGAATTTGCAATAGTGGCAGTTTATGTGGATGATATAAATTTAATAGGGACTCCAGAAGAACTAGAAAAAACTAATAATTATTTAAAGAAAGAATTTGAAATAAAAGACATTGGAAAAATGAGATTTTGTCTTGGCTTGCAAATTGAGAGAAATTCTAGTGGGTTGTTGGTCGATTAATCTAATTATACGAAGAAGGTTCTAAAATGATTTGGTATGGACGAGGCACATCCATTAAGTACCCCCACGGTCTTCCGATCTCTAAATATAAAGAAAGATTCATACCGTCCCAACAAGGGAAATAAAGAAGTATTGGCTCTCGAAGTACCATACTTTTTGGAGCCCTTGTGTATTTGTTACAATGCAATAGACTGGATATTTCATTTTCTTTGAATCTAGTTGCTAGATATAACTCCGCACCAACTAAAAGGCACTAGACTGGTACTAAACACATCCTACGATATTTACGTAAAACATCTGATTCGAGAATATTTTATTCTTATGATCGTAGAGATTTCAATTTTATTGGATGTGCAAATTTGGGTTATTTTTCTGATCCTCATAAGGGGCTTCTTCGTGGTAATGCTGTCATTTCTTGGTGTTCTACCAAAAAGACTTTGGTAGCTACTTCCTCCAATTTTGTTGAGCTTTTAACCATCTATGAAGCCAGTAGAAAATGTGTATGGCTGAAATCTTTGATTCAGCATATTCGTAGTTCTTATCAATTACCTTCTATTGTAGGTATCCCGAATATTATCTATGGAGATAATGAAGTATGCATAAAACAAATTCGAGAATGTTTTATTAAAGGAGTCAAGACTAAGCATATATCACCAAAGTCATTCTTCACTCATGAACTTTAGAAGAACAATGAGATTGGAGTCAAGAACGTTCATTCGAGTAACAACATAGCCGATCCGTTTACCAAATCTTTGTCAAAGTCAATATTTCATAAGCTTGTATATGAGATTGTCATGCGTAGAGTTCATCATCAAACTATGTGAATGGTTGTTGTCATCAGGGGGAGTAGTTAATCGCGCGGGGAGGGGGGGTGGGGGGAAATATGCTACACAAGACATCTATGCGCTGTAGTCTTTTTCCTTTTTTAAGTTTTATCCCACCGTTTTTCTCTAGTTAAGGTTTTAATAAGGCAGCATTGTGAACGTCCAACACCAGTTCGGTGATTTTGAATAATGTTATACTCTTTTTACATTCCCTTTGGTTTTTTTCCATTGGGTTTTCCTTAGCATTGTTTTTACTGAGGCAACTGTCATTGAATGGTGGTCATCTAGGGCCGCATGAGATGTGTTAGGGTTAGAATCCTATTGTAATGAGGGTTTCTCAATGAACATGTTACTTTGCCTATAAATAGGCCTCCTCCCTTGTATTTGTATACACTTGAGATAGTAGAAAAATTTTGCTCTTCCTCCCTATTACTCTCTCTCCCTCTTGGTGCTTTATTTTACAACAAAAATGAGTATTATATGAGATAAGAAGTGGGTAGTTATGAGAGATAATGGAGTACAGAAGAATAACTTGCCATCAAAATTGTAACTAACAGTCCAAATTAGTTAAAAAACCCTTCACTATAATATATTATGATAGGCCCCCTCTTAAGTGCAAATGTCTTTTATGGAACATTGTGCGGATTGGCCTATGGTGCTGACCTCAGACCCTATCAATCATAATGGATGTGGAGAATCAAAAGCTCTGGATGTTAACCACCTATGTCCAAAACTTCAACTCCATCCATTCATCATAATCCCTTGATTCATGGTACCGTTTGATGGGCTTAGATTGATCATGGGCTCTACGTGGGCCCCTACCAATTGGATTTTTATGGAAAACTACCCCTTAAACCTATAAAAAAAGGGAGGAAACTGATGTCAAATATTAACATTAGAGGGCCTCCCTCCAAAATTTTCTCTTTTCTTTGGACAATTTTACCCGCATCCATCGAAGTCATAAGATATGTCTTTGGAGAGGTGTTTAAAGCTCATTGGTCAACAAAGACTAAGATTTTAAGGGCCAAGCCCAGGATTCTACTCTAAAGCCTATTAGTAGACGAGATCAATATTGGTTCACAAATAAGGTGAGGTAAGCGGGCCTGGCATTAAATGAGGAAAGACTACATGCTGGGTTCAAATTCTGGACAGCCAGGTGAGAACTGACATCTATTACCATTGAGGCAAGATGTGGTTCCCTAAAAATAATACAAAAATTAAATGACCTGGGTGAGACTGACCTCAAGTCAAGGCTCTAATCTGCCATGTTGAGCCAAATAGGCTCAGCTAGCTCAAGCTTGGCTTGACTCTAATAAAACCAATATTACTTTTGGAATTATTACCACATATGCCACTAAATTCTTGGGTACGCGGCAATTGGCCTTGTGGACCCAGACTAGAATCTGAATTTGATTTGGCTGCTATCATTGGACCTAGAAGCGAACCCAAGCAGATCCAAAGTTTGAACCCTGCTCAAGTCTTCAGCGTTGGGCCCTCTAGGTATTCTTGTATTCGGTGCTCCCATTTTCATATGTAAACTTGTGCGGTTAGATCATCCATCAGTGTAAGTTTTGGTTTTTTAAACCATAAAAAACATCGAAGAAAAAGTGATTTGTTATCAGATGATAAACCTTAGCTAGAGAAGGGCATAGTAGACCTAAACATCTTGTGTTGGGCACTACTCACTTGGGCACATTCTAATTTCTTGGTATCGAATAAACCCAAGTAGAGATGTCAAATGGGCTGGGTCGGGCCAAAACAGCCCACGGCATGGTACGGCCCGAGCCATGGCCGTGGTAGGCCGAGGGAATGGGCACGGCACGCTACGGGCCGACCCATCCATAAGGGTTGGCCCGCCAGGCACCGCCCGCCCATGATATATATATCTCATGTTTTTCATCTCTCAATCCACCTCCCATTCCAACTAATGTTGAGTTAGTGGATAACATGGTTGGTAAAAGTTTGTTTGGTTTTTCTTTTTGCAAATCTTACATCTCAACTCAAAGCATTTTCAAATCTTCCTCCATCCCCACAAACTTTTCACAGTCTACTCACAGTCACAGCCTATAATGCTCAAATACAGCATTTATATGTCATAATACTAAGTCACCTAACCCTTATCCTGTCTCACAACAACTTTAGTAAAATACAGTAAGATATATTTTATATTTTGAACTATCTATGTATCATAACAGTCCACAGCAAAATGAAAAATCGCCATATGGAATGAAAAACATCTTTTCGTACTTAAAGATTTTTGTAATTTCTCATAGTCAAACAAACATTTATCAGAGTAAATCCCATTGACATTGCCAACTTCGGATCTAAACACTTGCTCTATATTTTAGGCCCGCCATTCTTTGAAAAGATTGTAAGGTTTTGAAGGCAATCCTATTTACAAACCTTCAAGAAGTTAACATCCAAATGGTTCTCTTCTTAGTGGAGTAGGCCGAGTTTGACAGAATCACTTAATTATCTTTGTCATTTTCCGTGCTTGTGTTTTAATTTTTAACTTTAATACCGAAAAAGAGAAAAAGAATTAATCGAGAAAAAAAATTAAAGAGGCATGCCGAGCACACTTGGTATGAAGGCACGGCAAGGCCTAGCCCGCTCCAGCCAGTTTGACATCCCTAAACCCAGCCATCATTGGACAAAAATACAGGCCCAGGTCCAGTCTCTAGGGTTAAAAGTTAGGCCTAGACTCAAACCGTTTTAGTCTTCATCTTTGTGTTCCATAAGTGGTTGGGCCATGGGTGAGTCCTAGAGTCATTTCTAAAGGCATACATATGCTTGTGCCCAGCCTGTTTAGCAATCTACCATCGTACAAGAGATCCCAATGGGTCAGGTTAAAAAAAACACCCGACCCGCAACCCATTCTTATTTAAGGGCGGGTTCGTTGGTGAGCCTGTCGAGTTCAGGGGCTAGCAATTTTAAGACTTTAGCCTGAGTTAGGTTCAGGGCAAGTTCAGGTTTTGGATGCACTTGACTATCTCAGTTTTGAGGTAGGTTTCGCCCATACCCCACTCTTAGACATATGCCTTTTCCCAAATGTGAAGCGTCTATTTATTACAATTGTTAATTTTTTTGTAATACAAAATCTGACCCGTGATAGGAACGGATCCATTGCCATCCGTCTTTGCAACTGTCCTAAACACAATCCAATGTAGCTGGAATTGTGTTGCACTCAGATTGACCAGTCTAACCCAAAGTTTTGTTCATTTGCTAAAATTATTATGTGTGGGCCTAATTTCCCAGTAAATAGCATGTTAATCAACAAGCAATGGTCGTTTATTTCCAGATATGAGGCGACTTCCAGTCGTCCAAAAAGGCCAGACCCACCCACAAAGCTAAAATCATGATGCGATCAACAAATTGTTGGGCCTGTATGATTCCATTTTCCAGCGGGAAGAAGGGGGGTCCCGAATATATTTTAGGCCGAGCATCGGGCCTGGCTAAAAAAGTCGGCCCATGTCTAGCCCGACACAATTAGTATAGAGTTTTTTTTTTTTTTGTTAGATAGAAGTAATTAGGTAAGATTTGGGCTAAGCCTTAATGTAGCCCAATCCATGGTTCATTTGACTATGGTCAAATACTTTTCCTTTGTGGGAATATTGATCATATGTTAATTTTATTGTTTGTCCATGAGCACCCTTTATAAAAACTTAGTAAGCAGTTTTTAATAGAAAGTTGACATTCAAGCAACCAGTCACCTGACATTCACCCTGTTCAATGGATTGAGCTTGTAGAAACTTGACAATAGCCCCTTCATTAGCTATCCTCAGAACAAATGGTGGTACATCCAAACACACCCTACAAGTCAATCAAACAAACACAAGCTGTGAGATGACCTCTTGGAAGAAAAAGAAATTTTCAAACAATTGTAATGACCAGAAACCGACCCTAAAGGATCTAACGGAGGACATGGCCCTAAACAGATTTGATTGGCGTCGTCAAATCCATATAGCCGACCCCACCTAGTGGGAAAAGGCTTGGTTTGGTTTGGTTTGGTTTGGTTTGTAATGACCAGAAACCACATATGTACATGCCAAAACTTGATTTCAAAATTTACATTTCAATGTAACAATGACAATAAGAGGTTCAAGTAGACCTTTTTCTGGTTTTCCATGATAAAGCACTCCACATTCATTTACAACTAAGATTTTCTTGTATGATCATTACATTTCTATGCTACCAAAAGTCAAAGTGAAACAACCATACCTTTATCTCTTTCTTCTCTTAGTTTGGTCCTTCTCAGCAATGGGAGCAGATATTTCTTTTACAGACTGAGGCTTTCTCTTGTACACTACAAGTGCAGTATTGTAAACAGCAAATGCAGAAGCAATAAAATTCTCATCCTCTGTAAGAACTTCCAAATTTTCGATTTTCAACAAACATTCAATTGAGTCCACATTGAAATCCAAGAAGTATCCCAATTTGACAAGCTTGTAAAGACCATCAAAGATAGGCGTCCGTGTTTTTCTTTGCTGGACGAGAGAAGTCATTATTTTTAACATAAGGCCCTCAGAAACCACTCTTGCAAACTGACAGGCGAATTCCATAATGGTTTTATTATCTGACTTGTTTGGTGTCTGAATGATTAGCTTATTACTGGTCTTCTCCCAATGAACCATTTTTCTTGCTTTAGCATTCACATGTCTTTTGTCCGATGGAAGAACCAAACTATAACTTACCATGATGGGCTCCGTTGTTTCTAAAATAGAAAGCTTAAGAAGCGCTTGTGCACTCTCATGTCTAACAGTCGTATAGACAGGAACATCAGTAAGAAAGGCCAGCACAAGCTTTAGAAGACCTTTCCGAATCACTTCAGTTGTTGGGAGAGTTTGAATTAAGAAATTATTTTTTCTCACATACATTTGCCAAAGGCTGTTACACTTATTTAAGGAGAAAATAGTTGTTGATGATAAGAAGTGAAACAAATCCTAGGAGATATGAAAACTAAGATAGATGAGGATCAGTTGAGTTTGAATTGGCGTCCTTATCTTTAACAGAATTTGCTATGATATCCTTATCCGTAATACACCCCCTCAAGCGTGATTGTCTGTCAAAGATAGTGAGCTTGGTACGCATGCTTGTGAATCGTGAAGAACTGAGAGGTTTAGTAAAACCATCATCAATTTGGTCTTGCATGGAAATGTAATGAACATCAAGTTGCTTCTTGGCTACCAAATCATGGATGAAGTGAACATCAACTTCAACATGCTTTGTACGTCCATGAAAAACTGGATTGATGAAGAGGTAAGTAGCACCAAGATTATCACACCAGACTGTAGGCGGCCTATACAAATTGAAGCCAAGCTTGTGAAGAAGAGATTGTACCCAAACTAATTTATAGGAGACAATGGAAACACCTATATATTCTACTTCAGTACTGGAACTTTTAACAGTGGCTTGTTTCTTCGAGCTCCAACTAATGATATTACATCCAAGATAGACGGCATAGCCATTGTTGACTTTCTATCATCCGGGCAGCCAGCCCAATCCGAATCTGTGTAACCATGAAGGTGGAGGCGACCGGCAGTACGAAAGTGCAGTCCATAGTTAATGGTGAGTTTAAGGTAGAGTAGAATACGCTTAACGGCAGTCCAATGATCCTCAGTTGGGGAGTGTATGAACTAAGAAACTTTGTTGACAGAATAAGCAATATCAGGCCTGGTTATGGTTAGGTATTGCAGGGCCCTAACTGTACTGCGGAATTCAGATGGATCAGACATAGAAGGAGACGTAGAGAATCGATTGAGATTCCCACCGGCAGTAGGCATAGGTGTTGCCACAGGTTTCTCGCTATCCATATCCATTGAAAGGTGATAGCAAGACTAAGAATTACTCAAATGGTGCTTGGCTTGATGACCGGGCTGAAAGTTTCTTTAAAATCAATGCCTGGTTGTTGGTGAAACCCTTTGGCTACCAAACAAGCTTTATAACGCTCAATTGAACCATCTGCTTTTCTTTTTATCCTAAATACCCACTTACAACCAATAAGGTTGAGATTGGGTTTTGCAGGGACAATCTGCCATGTCTTGTTGCGAAGTAAGGCATTAAATTCATCGGCCATAGCTGCACGCCATTTGGGCTCTTTAGATGCTTGGGTGAGAAAGTAGGTGCTATATCAATTGAAGAAGCTGCCAATAAACCCCTGGGAAACGGGTAACGGGTTGTGATAAAATCGTCAAATGCTTTGGGAATCCGGGTGTTGCCTTTGGTACAAGTGGTCATGGGATGAGTGATCTTTTGAGCAGAAGGTGGAGCCAATGGTGAATTAGATGACTGCTCATTGGAAGGCGTTGGACTAGGACTTGTGGGCAGTGGGTCAGACATGAGTAGTGGGCTGCTAGATAGAGACAGACTTGTATTGGTTATGGGACTGGGTCTTGGGCTGAGATCATTAGTAGGACTGAGAGTAGGTGCGTCCGGACTAGCAGTGTGTGCATCCATGGTTAGTGGTTGAAAATAGTGAACAATAATAGGATTGGATTGGGCGATGGGCAGTGTAGATGGATGAGTGGGTTGTGAAAAAGGGAACTCATGTTCATTGAAGATAAAATCACGGGAAATATAAACACGACCGGAAGCATGATGAAGACACTTGTAACCTTTGTGAGATTCAGAGTAGTCCAAAAAAAAAAAAAAAAAACCGTAGAGCTCGAGGTTGAAGTTTATTGGCATTGTAAGGTCTAAAATTTGGGTAGTAAGTACAACCAAAAGTTCTTAAAAATGTTATAAGATATGGATCTTAGGTGGATGCCCACTTGAGATGAGTTAGGGTTAGATTTTGGTTTCCTCTTTTGTAGGGTTACTTTGCCTATATATAGGTATCTCTACCTTTGTATTGAGACACATATATGAGATAATAGCAAACTCTCTTTATTCTCCCTCTAATATTCTCTCTTGATTTCTCTTCTTTTCACAACACGTTATCAGCACGATGAGAAAAACTTCCCGGCGTGGTGCGTGCCTCGTAGTTTTCCGGCGACTATCTTTCTCCTACGTCGAGAAAAACTAAAGAAAGACCAAAACCCTCCAGTCTTGAGAAGCGTGCAACTTCAAAGACTTCCAAAGACTTTGTCCATGTGCAACGACTTTGTTACTGCAAGTGTTTGGTCCTCTTTATTTGCATGCAAAGCAAAGAACTTGCCTTCTATTTTGTCTCTCCTTGGCGTGAGTATGGAATAACACAAGGCTAGAGATTTGCCTCGGTTTGCATTTTGTAGGCAAACCTTTTCTGTTTGCATGTGTGGAATAAAAAAAGAAAAATAGAGGTAAGAGATTGTTCAAAGAGAATCACAGAGAAACAAATAGAAAAAAAAAAGGGTTTGTGTTCACATGTGCCTCGGTTTGCGTGCGTGAAAGCAACAACGAAAGAGATTTTTTTTCTTTTTTTTTGGTTTTGGTTCACAGAGCAATAGGACTTTGATTTGCGTGCATTGAAAAAATTTAAGGTCCATCTTGTTATGAGTCCGTCTATAACCCCTTCATCCGATCTTCGATCGATGAAAGGTTTGGTTCTATGGATTTACGGCGAAAAGCATTACTTATTAGAAGCAACAGATCAATATTTCAACGGTCAGAAATTTTTTCCTAAACTGCGATAGGGTAAGTGGTATCCAAACCATAGTTCAAATCAAATCTATTAGAATGCATAGAACTAGTTTATGATACTAATTTACAGTAATTATAGTGTTTGATTACTGTTCATCTTCTTGCATGATTTTACTTTTAATTTAAATATATTAATGCTATGAATGGATTACAAAATAGAACCAGAAGTTCTAAAAGTGAACCTGAAGTTCACCTATCCATGGACCAGCAGTCCTAAAAGTTGGAAAAATGATATGAACCTGCAGATTCATATCCATAAAATTATAAAGGCATGAAATTAAACCTGAAGTTTTGAAAGAACTAGAAGTTCTGACAGAACTAGAAGTTCTGATAATTTGTTATGAACCAAAAGTTCTACCTGAAGACTTGATAGAATCAAGCAATTCTGATTCTCAAAGTTATGAACCTGAAGTTCTAAATCAAGCCTGAAGTCTTGACAGAGCCAGTAGTTCTGATTCTCAAAGTTCTTTGAACATTAAAAAACTTAAATTTCTTTTAGTTCATTTGAAATGCATGTTTCGTAGATTTTTTTTGTTTTGATAGAAAGCTTCATTAATGTCCTAATTTATGATGATTTTTTATTTTAATCATATGATTGCATAGTTATGATGTTTCTATTATTTTTGTTTAAGGTATGGATCATGGAACTGAGGACAATCTATGTTTGGTAGATAGTGCCACAACACACACCTTTCTGAAAAATCAGAAATTTTTCTCAGAATTGATGCTCATTCCACGACAGGTATCCACCATAGCTGGACCTGTACAGATAATTGAAGGCTCCGGAAGAGCCCATATGATGTTACCTAATGGTACCCATCTATTCATTAAAGATGCTTTGTTCTCAAAAGGTTCCCGAAGAAACCTGATTAGTTTCAAAGACATTAGAATGAATGGGTACCACATTGAGACTGTAAGTAAAGGTAACAAGGAATACTTATGCATCGTTACTAGTATTGGAAGCCAGAAGCAAATACTAGAAAAACTAAGTGCACTCTCTTCAGGGTTATATTACACGACAATCTCCAATGTTGAATCCCATTCTGTTATAAGCAAAACAACAAAGTTGAGCCCGAAGCTCAGTGATCCTAAGGCTTTACAGCTTTGGCATGATAGGTTAGGTCACCCTGGGGCTATTATGTTGAGAAAAATCATAGATAACTCTTTTGGGCATTCCTTAGAAAATCATCAATTGATCATACCTAGTGGGTACTTATGTATCCCATGTTCACAAAGGAAATTGATCACCCGACCCTCTCTTACTAAAGTTGCATATGAATCCCCATCCTTTTTACAAAGGATACAGGGTGATATTTGTGGACCCATCAATCCCCCTAGTGGACCTTTTAAGTATTTTTATGGTTTTGATCGATGCCTCCATCCGTTGGTCGGATGTTTACCTACTTTCAACTAGGAACGTAGCATTTGCCCGCCTATTAACTCAAATTATTAAACTGAGGGCTCACTTCCCTGATTATCCCATTAAGTCTATCAGACTTGATAATGCAGGCGAATTTACATCACAGGTTTTTGATGATTTCTGTTCATCTATAGGAATTGTAGTCGAACATCCTGTCCCCCATGTCCACACCCAAAATGGCTTAGCTGAATCCATGATCAAGCGCATCCAACTTATTTCTAGGACTCTGCTGATGCAGTCCAACTTACCTGTTAGTGCTTGGGGACATGCTGTGTTGCATGCAGCAATGTTAATTCGACTTCGACCCACGGCCTATCATCAATATTCTCCTGCACAACTTATATCAGGACATCAACCCAATATTTTTCACTTGCGCAAGTTTGGTTGTGTAGTTCAAGTCCCAATACCACCTCCTAAGCGTACTAAGATGGGACCACAACGTAGATTGGGAATATATGTAGGCTATGACTCTCCTTCAATTATTCGATATTTAGAACCAAGAACAGGAGATGTCTTCACCACTCGTTTTCCCGATTGTCAATTCGATGAGACAATCTTCCCGCCGTTAGGGGGAGATAAGATAGTTCCTGAAGAACGTATTGTTCCTGTAGAACAAACCGTTTCTGAAGAACGGCGAGAATTAACATGGAATACTTCCACTTTGTCTCATCTGGATCTCCGAACTTCACAATGTGAGAATGAAGTACGGAGAATTGTGCACTTGCAAGAAATTGCAAACAAATTGCCTGATGCATTTAACGATGCAGCAAAAGTGACGAAGTCACATGTGCCAGCTATGAATGTACCTGCCAGGATTAATGTCCCTGTAGGACAAAGTCAAAATACGGCAACACAAGAATCTGCGATACGCCAGAAGCGTGGCAGACCTATAGGTTCAAAGGACTCAGCTCCGCGGAAAAGGAGAAATAAGCAATCATCATCATATCCTCTCAAAGAGGCACGTAACGCTCCTGAAGAGGTTCATCCCGAAGAGGCACATAATGCTCCTGAAGAGGTTATGGAAAAGTCCGTTCTCTCTAGAATAATGAAAGTCCCTAGTGAGACTTTGGAAGCCCCTGAAGAGGCACCGGTACCGGAAAATGAAGAGATCTCTATACTTTACAATTATTCAAGAGAGAGATGGATGAGAAATGAGATTATCATCGATGACGCATTTGCATATGCGGTAGCTACACAAATATCAAAGGAAAATGATGATGATGATTGGGACACAGAACCACGTTCTATAAATGAATGTCGACAAAGAAAGGATTGGCCACAATGGGAAAATGCCATCAAAATAGAGTTAGAGTCTCTTAACAAACGTGGTGTGTTTGGACCTATAGTACAAACCCCAAAAGATGTTAACCCTGTAGGTTACAAGTGGGTGTTTGTAAGAAAAATGAATGAGCTGAATGAAATTACTAGATATAAGGCACGATTAGTGGTACAAGGTTTCCTGCAGAAACCTGGGATTGATTATGAGGAAACATACTCCCCTGTTATGAATATAACAACATTCAGATATTTGATAAGTTTAGCAGTTTCTCAAAATCTAGAAATGAGACTCATGGATGTTGTAACTGCTTACTTGTATGGGGACTTAGACACAGAAATTCACATAAAAATCCCGGAAGGATTTCCTTTGCCTGAAGCAAAGCCAAGGAGTACGTACTCAATCCAATTAAGGCGATCATTGTACGGCCTGAAGCAATCCGGAAGAATGTGGTATAATTGTCTTAGTGAATACTTGTCTAAAAGGGGGTATGCAAACGATCCCATTTGCCCGTGTCTATTTATAAAGAAATTCTTGAAGAGATTTGTAATATTAGCAGTTTATGTGGATGACATAAATTTGAAAGGGACTCCAGAAGAGCTCGAAGAGACTGCTGATTATTTAAACAAAGTTTGAAATAAAAGACCTTGGAAAAACGAGATTCTGTCTCGGATTGCAAATCGAGAGAAATTCTAGTGGGATGTTGGTCCATCAATCTAATTATACCGAGAAGGTTTTAAAACGATTTGGTATGGATAAGGCACATCCATTAAGCACCCCTATGGTTGTCCAATCTCTTGATATAAAGAAAGATCCATACCGTCCCATCGAGAAAAATGAAAAGGTATTGGGTCCCGAAGTACCATACTTAAGTGCTATTGGAGCTTTGATGTACTTGGCACAATGCACTAGACCAGATATTGCATTTTCTGTGAATCTATTTGCCAGGTATAGCTCCGCACCAACTCAAAGGCACTGGATTGGCATTAAACACATCCTACGATATCTGCGTGGAACAACTAATTTGGAAATATTTTATGCTTACGATCATAAAGATTCCAGTTTAGTAGGATATGTAGATTTAGGTTATCTCTCTGATCCTCATAAGGGTCGATCACAGACAGGTTATGTGTTTCTAAATTATAATGCCGTCATTTCTTGGCGTTCTACTAAACAGACTTTGGTAGCTACTTCCTCCAACCATGCTGAAATTTTGCCTCTTTATGAAGCCAGTAGGGAATGTGTGTGGCTAAAATCTTTGATTCAGCATGTTCGTAGTTCTTGTCAATTACCTTCTATTGCAGGTATCCCGAATATTATCTATGAAGATAATGAAGCATGTATAAGACAGATTTGAGAAGGTTTCATCAAAGGAGACAAGACTGAGCATATAGCACCGAAGTTCTTTTTCACTCATGAACTTCAGAAGAACAATGAAATTGAAGTCAAGCAAGTTTGTTCGAGTAACAACCTGGCTGATCTGTTTACCAAATCTTTGCCAAAATCAGTATTCCAGAAGTTTGTATATGAGATTGGCATGCGTAGAGTTCACCACCAAACTATGTAACTGGTTGCTATCATCAGGGGGAGTGGTTTATCAGGGAGCATCCTGAAGTATGCTACCCATGGACATTTGTGCGCTGTACTCTTTTTCCTTCTCTAGGTTTTATCCCACTGGGTTTTCCTAGTTAAGGTTTTAACGAGGCAGCATTATGCATGTCCAACATCAGTTCAATGATTTTGAAGAATGTTGCACTCTTTTTCCCTTCGCTTTGGTTTTCTCCCACTGGGTTTTTCCTTATCAAGGTTTTTAATGAGGCAACTGTCATTGAATGGTGGTCATCCAAGGGGGAGTGTTATAAGATATGGATCTTAGGTGGATACCCACTTGAGATGAGTTAGGGTTAGATTTTGGTTTCCTCTTTTGTAGGGTTACTTTGCCTATATATAGGTATCTCTACCTTTGTATTGAGACACATATATGAGATAATAGCAAACTCTCTTTATTCTCCCTCTAATATTCTCTCTTGATTTCTCTTCTTTTCACAACAAAAAATGAATAATCAGGAAGTTGTTTAAACAATTTTTCATAAGGGGAGGAATTCCTTAAAATAGGAATTGGCATTCGGTTTATTAAGTAGACTGCAGTCTCAAAGGCCTTAAAATAGGAGTAGGCATTCGGTTTATTAAGTAGACTGCAGTCTCAAAGGCCTCAACCCAAAAGGTGTTAGGGAGTGAGGCCTGAGCCATAAGGGTAAGGCCGGTCTCAACCACATATCTATGTTTGCGCTTAGCAAGACCATTTTGCACATGGGTATGTGGACAGGAAAATCGATGTGTGATACCATGAGAATCCGAAAAATGCTTAAATTTTTTTGTACTCTCCACCCCCATCAGATTGCAATTGTTTAATAGGATATCCACAGAATTTTTCAACACGTGCCTTAAAAGAAATAAAAATAGACAAAGCATCAGACTTGCGATGAAGTGGAAAGATCCATACAAAATGACTAAAATGATCAGTAAAATGAATATAATATTTATGTCCATTTATTCCTGGAACCGGAGATGGTCCCTAAAGATCTAAGTGCACTAATTCAGAAGGAGCGTGACAAATAGTTTGAGAAGATGAAAATGGCATCCTGGTACTCTTGCTACAATGACAAGCATCACAGAAGGAGTGAGCCTTTGTAGAGAAGGGTAGCTGAAATTGGTTTCGAATTATGTCAACTATACGTTGAGATGGGTGACCAAGATGTGCATGCCAAACATCCGCAGAGGTTCTTTCGCCAATATACGCAGTTGGGTTTGAAAAGCCTATAGAGTCCAGGGCATAAAGTCCATTCTTAATTTGGCCTTTGAGAAGAATTCTGCCACTCTCCTGTTCCTTAACATAACAAGATGTAGGATGGAATTCAAAGAAAACACCATTGTCTTTAGTGAATTGTTTCACAGACAAAAGATTTTTTGTAATTTGAGGAACGTGCAACATGTTGCGTAAATGAAAGGAAGTGGAAGGAGTAGAAAGTACAAAAGAACCAACATGTTTAATGGGGAGAGTGTTACCATTGCCAACATGAACTTGATCATGTCCATGATAATTAGAAAGGGTTGACAGATTCGCCATATCAGCAGTAAGATGGTAAGTAGCACTAGAATCAAGGTACTAGGTGTTGTCATAAGAGCTTGAAGATGGTGCTGTCATGTAGGCTGTTGGAGTGGGGACATTGCTTGTGTTTGCAGAACCATATCTGAAGTAGCAAGTGACAGAAGAACGTCCAGGCTTGTTACAAATCTGACAGTAAATGCGTGGTAGGGTTTGGCGACCGGATTGATTATAGTTGTTGGAGTTGTATTGACCACGACCTCGACCCCTATTAGAGCGGCCACGATTGTAATTGGTGCGGCCCCTATTCGATGAATTCGGCAATTGATCATCAAGCTTTGAGGTAGTATTTGCAACAAGAACACTCTCAGAGAGAGTATTATCTTCAATGCGGACTTCTTGAGAAAGAAGTAAGCTAGTTAAATCATCAATAGACAGAGGTTCCACACGTGTGGTCATGGAAACAATGAAGGCCTCATAGTCAGATCCAAGGCCACTAAGCAAACTAGACCCTAGATCTGAGTCAGAAATGGGTTCGGCAACAGCAGCTAAGTTGTCGAAATAGATTTCTTTTTCTAAATATAATCAGACATGGAAAGTGTGGGACCTCGACCCCTAATTTCTGGGATTAGTGTTATTTTAATTGTGGATTATTTTCTCGAAATGGGATTAGTGTTTGTTTGGTTGAGTTTGTGAATTAGAATGGTTTTTCACTAGTTTTGGGAAGTTTTGAGAGCTAGAGAACCTAGACAATGACCGTGGGATCTTGTTTTGCATGATCAGCTTGGAGAGATTCCTCGTGATTCCCAAAAATTCCATTTCGGCTCTGTTTGACTAATATTGTCATTCCCTACAACTTTCGTTCTCACTCCGTACCCATTTGAAGCTCCGAATATAAGTTTTTCCAGCCCTGGGGGCAAAATCGGTATTTTCACAAAATCTGGACCCTAATTTCGAGATCTCAGAACTATGCCAAAATTATACTTTTTGAAAACTAGATTTTATGAGAAACATTTTTCTCTTCTTCGTTGATGTATCTAGGGCCTAGAAATTGATGTTTTATCCTTGACAAGTTTTAAGTGTGGTGGGGCCCACACCCACTCATTATAAAAAGACAACTCTCCTCTCTTCTCCCTCATTTGTTACAGCCCAAAGGGGGAGCTCTGCAACTGAGCTTTCCCTCCCTTTTCTTCTTGTTTTATCCTCCACATTCATGGAGGAAACCCTTGCCATTTGGAAATCCAACCATGCCATCTTCTTCCCCATCTCTCTAGCTTCCCATGGACACAATTATTGTGCAAATTTCAGCTGGGCAGCCCCTATTTCAAGCTTCTTCTTGCTGGTTGATGGCCCTAGAGGTAAGGTCTTCTTTCCATCTTCTATTGTTGAGCAATGGCATCCCCTTAGGTCCTATTTCTTAGCTTGTCTGAACCCATTCCTTCTCTTTGATGAGTTACCATTTCTAGGGTTTTAAATGGGTTTATTTTGTGGTTTTTTTGTATAGCTTGGAGATCTTTGGCTTGGGAGTGAGCCTAGGAGCTTGTTTAGCTATCTTGGAGGCCAAGGCAAGTGGATGAATAGATGAGTTTTGATTATTTACATATTTTATGGAAAAATCTTGATTTTCACCAATGCTTCTTAATGTGTTTCATCTATTCATCTTGCAATGGTTTCTATTGCTCTTAAAATACATATTGATGAGTTAATTTCTTTATTATATGCATCTTGATAAATGTATCTATTATGTTGTCAAAGTTGCACATGAATCTTGTGAATGATGGGTTTCCTCTTCTCTCTTGTGATTGAATATGAATGGAGAGGAAGTAAATGGAGATATTTAGTGGGAGGTTTTGATGGTGAATTGAGTGTGATGAAGAGGTGTTTATGTGCGCTCTAATGCGTGAGGAAATGGAGCCTCAAATAGTTGTAGAAGAGGAGAAAGGAAGGAGCCCGAAACTGTATTTCTGGAGGTTTCTGGATAGTTCGCTTGAGCGAACTTGACAAGTCGCTTAAGCGAACCCATCCAGGGGACAATTCGCTCTAGCAAACCTTAGCTCGCTTGAGCAAACCCTCCCAGAGAGTCCATCGCTCGAACGAACTTCAGGTCCGCTCGAGCGATGTGCACTGTTCATCTGGGGCGGCGTTAAGAGCGTGTATATGATGTTTAAATGTTTGGAAGAGATTTGTTGGGAGCCCCATTGTATTGGGGAAATTTAGAGACAATGTATGAAGCCCGTATGAGAAAGAAATCCCATCACGAAGGTTTATTAATGGTTTTTGATCTACCAATGTGTATAGGGAGCCCAGAATGTCTCCAAACCTCAGGAGTACCAAGTTTATATTGAATTCGACATATGGGACCCCTCTTCACATTGATTTAAATCTTGAACCCCGATGCCCGACTCAGAAGATTTGGAAATTCAATGGTGTCCCATTGTTCCCGTATTTGTAATATGCACTTTCCGAATATTGATGCTATATGATTTGTCATGCCCGAAAACACTGAAATTGTATTTTAGCATTTTTGCTAACCCCGTTGTGCATTGTCCGATGATGAAGAGATATTTATGCCTATGGACACCCCCCATCCCGCCCGTTTATGCACTTACATCATATATATTTTTAGACATGTCTCGACTGCTTCCATGTGACCTACGAGTCGGCACCACCAAGCTTGGATGACCTTGTCGGTTTGATCCACTGATTTGAGATCCCCTTTCCGTCCCGCCAGCTGCAGTTGGATCCCGATACCCAGTTTACTACCGTGGTCTCGTCTCGATACCCGACTTGCTACAGTGGTTCCCGATACCCGGCTCGCTACCCTGGTCCCGTCCCGTATAGTATATGTATATGTATATTTCGTTGAATCTCCTCACTTCGTGTGACAGAGATCAACACCCCAATGTGCTCTGATCACTTTGGTGATAGAGGATTTAGCTTTGTATTGTTGCCATCTTACTAGTTCCCTGTTTCCTTGGTACCTTTACATGTTTTTATATTGCATATGTGATTTCCTAACAAGTAATACATTACTTTCATGAGAAATATTGTTTATACAGATGTTGTTAATGAACACATGTTTTGCCAAATCTCCATGTTTTACACATGCTTTAAATGAATATATGTTTTGTCAAAGATCCATGTTTTACACCCGTTTTACATGAATACAGGATTTATTAGATGTCCCTGATTTTCCACCCGTTTTAATTATATGCAGCCTTTGATCAAATAATATGATTTATTACAACCTTTATTCTTCAGCATATTTATTATCTTTTCATCCACCTGCCAGACCGTCGTGTCTGACCCACTATTTTGGTACTCAGATTCAGATTTCCCCTGTCCCAAGCTGAATGCTTTTTTTCGCTGTGGAGCCATGAGTTTGCAGGTTGTTGTGTCGGCTATGTCATGTAGACATTAAGCATGACATTGGAGCTAAGTCACATATGGGTAGTGGTTATTAGCTTGTTATTGTATGGCTTCTCTTAGCCTTTTCTTGGGATTGTTAATTAACGCACATTGATAATTTGTAACTTGAACATATGTGGGAATGTAATATCCCGTTACTGTTAACTCTGTATTTGGTTGTGATGGTTTATTCCAGTCTGATATGGTTCTTGATAAAATAGCTACATGCTAGCGGTTGAGTGCGATACAGAATCTGATGGCCACAGACTCCGGGTCGCAACGCCACAAAAGCTTCCACAAAATATTCAGAGTGTGATGGAACGTGTTGTCCTCACCCACGCGGATCTTGGGGAGAATATAATCCTTACTTAATTCCCATTCGTGCCCCCCGAGGTCGGGCCGCTGCAGGGTCTGAGTTTGGGGGCATGACAGAAAGTGAACCCTTCTTAAGAATGTGAAGTTGGTATTTGAGATTCATAATACGAGCACATGATTGGGCAGAGTATGTCTTCTCAAGTGCTTGCCACACATCTTTTGCAGTGGAGAACCGAACGATCTGAGCAAGGACATGTTCAGTAAGAGAGGAGATAAACCATCTGAGAAGGGTCTGGTCCTGCTTTTGCCATTAGAGAAATGCAGGATTTTCAGCAGTAGTAGGAGCACCCTTAGCATCCATAAGTAGTTGGGGGAGGGCAGGGACAAGTGCCGTCAACATAGCCCATAGCATTATGGAGGCGTAAAATGGGTAGAAATTGGGACCACCATAAAAGATAATTGGACCTGTCAAGTTTGACAGGCAGGATGAGAAACATTGGGTGCTATAGTAGAAAAGGTATGCTTAGCATTGGAGGTAGGATGAGTTAGGGAAGGAGTGGTGTTTGATGATGAGGCAGTGGATGACATTGATGACTGTGGTCGTATGTGCTTTTATACCAAGTTTGAATTAAGAAATTGTATTTTCTCACATACTGCCAAAGGCGAGTACACTTATTTAAAGAGAAAACAGTTGTTGATGATAAGAAGTGAAACAGATCCTAGGAGATATGAAAACTAAGATAGATGAGGATCAGTTGAGTTTGACTTGGCGTCCTTATCTTTAATAGAATTTGCTATGATATCCTTATCCGTAACAGGGAGTATTTTCAAAAGACTATAATCCATGGAGAAATCGTCGCCTTTCTATATAGACACAGAAATTCTCCAAACACCAAGACTACTATAAATCATGTACAGTTTTCTCATAGGAATTGCAAGCAAGCTTGGCTTACAACACCACACAAGCAGGGGATATCCGCGTGCTTCAACAAATATTTGTACTGGTTGCAAGTCATCTGGGATGAATAGATCTCTCTTATCTATTAACTGAATTGCGCCATCAGCAGTGTTAGCAGGCAGCTTAGTTATACCCTTTACAATGCCCTCTCCTCCATTTGCATGCCAAATGCTGCATATATTTTTCCAAAAGGAGCAACATTCGTGAGTGGTTATTTGATGCTCAGGTCTTGACTCCCAGTTGTTCCATAACTTGAGGTAGTCATGAGTTGTGGGGGATTTTGCAACACCAAAAACCATTGAGAAAAAAGGAAGCAATGGTTTATCATAATATTTATCAAAAACATGGAATGATGCACCAAATAGGTTGTCCACATCAGAAAGAACACAAACTGAAGGCTGCACCCATTCTCCATGAGTGCCATTGTGGTCAGGGATCCATATCTGAAGATCAGACTTCTTAGATGAAGGTGGCATCCATTTGAACTTGTTGAGGTACCCGTATATCCTTCTTATAGCGGAGAAATTGGTGTGACATGACAGTAATTCGGTAAGTGATGAGCAACATTCACACCAATCGCCTTGAGTTCTTCCCTTTACAGTGAAATATCAGTTCCATAGAATTCTTCATTGATTAATGGAGCATCTTCTAATTCTAATGAACCTCCCCATTTTTTGCTGATGACAGAAGAGGGACTTGAATTAAATAGAAAGCATTGCTCTGGAGTTTTATAGCCTATTTGTGTCAGAATCCACTTACTTTTCATATGAAGAAGGAAATTTCCTGTTAATGTGCTATTTGATGATCCTGCCAACAAAATCCTGATGCACTCCAGCCGTGAAAGTGCACTTGCGGCTCTGATTACTTTAGGCTCTTTTGGATATTTAAGACCTTCCACCACAAATTGACATCCATCTCTGAGAACAACTACAACACCCATCATCTTCAGCTCATCCTTGTATGAAGAGATACAATTACCATAGAATGCATCATCAATGAATGGAAGATCTGCAATCTTTGAAATTGGGCCCCATTCAGAATCAAACAAAATAAAATCCTTTGGACATTTGTAGCCATGCCAAGTTAACAGCCACTTCTCATTTGATAAGCAATTCATGAATTCTTCGAGTGGTAAATTTTCTTTTCCTTTAAAATGCTTCAAGTAATTCAACACTGATAGTGTTTTGTGCTTAGTTAAATCAAATGAAGATGAAAGGGACTTGAACTGACCATAGATTTTCTTTTTTGCATCATCAAAATTAACATTCACCCCTAATGATTTCAACTCCTCTTTGAATGAACCAATTCTGCCCTTGTAAAAGTTTTCATCAATCAGTGGCACCTTTAGCACATGCAACAGACAGGCCCATTCAGGGTCAGACAGAAAACATTCTTTGGGTGGCGTAAAACCAATATTGCTTTTCAACCATCTTTGATTCCTCACCGCTTTTATAAAATCCGTAGCAAATGACTCATTCTTCTCATTGTTTGGTAATTTGATCTGCTCGAGCAATGACAAAGCATATCTAGATGCCTCAGAATTGGGATTTTTAGGGAGCTTCATCCTTGCTGTGAATAAATTAGACCACTTTGTAAAACCAACCACACCACCCATCATTGCCAGCTCGTCCTTGAAGGAATAAATAACACTCTCATAATAAGAATCATCAATAAAGGGGAGATCAATAATTTTCGAGAAACGATCCCACTTTGAAACCCATAGAATTGAATCAGAAGCAGCTCTATAACCCAAACGGGTGTTAAGTAAAAACTTCTCTTTGAGAATTTTTAGATTTTCATCTGAAAGAATGTTCCTCCCCATGGAGTACCTTATGAGCTTCATCAATGGTATTGCTGCGTATTTGGTTAAGCATCTGCATTGGATAAAGGACATAAGATGACTGACAATCATAGGATAAGCTTCCACTAAGCCAAACTTTACTCCAAGGTAGTTCAGATCACTTTCATATGAACGAATCTTGCTTTCATAAAATTGTTCACCCATGATGGGGATATGTGAATGGAAATTGCCCATTTCTGCAAAGATGGATCTTTTTTCTCCATTAGAAAGCAAACATTCCTTCGGAGAGTTGTATCCTGCATAGGTTTTCAACCATTTTCCTTGTATGTTTTCAATGAACTTGTTCCAGCACAAAAACTTGTCAGTCCTTAAATGTTTGATCCAATCCAAAAGCAAAAAAGCTCGTTCCCTTGTTAGATAGGAATACGCTAAGGGAAAATGAGCACCAAAAGGACATAATTCAGGAATGTCCTTAGCTTTAATATACACCACCATGAAGTTGTGAAGCACCCCCTTGGAGGAGCATTCACTTGCAAATTCACAACAGTGTGCATATTGTTCTCCCAACTAGACATAGTTTTCATTAGTCTATGGATTTGAAATCATGAGTTTTCCCCATTTGCCACTAGATCTTGGCACAAGAACTGCATCTCTTTATAGATTTACGTGGCCAAATTTGTCAACAACTGGAATAGATGGACAATATTCAGAGATCTTCGCAGGAAATATTAAGTACTTAGAGAGAGAATGACATAGAAAATCAGTGAAAGAAATCACTATACGACTTTTCACTTCTCATAGAATTGACTGCTATGATAAAAAAATCCAACAATGTAATGTCTTTCATTCTTGCATGACTCTTCAATGTTGATTTTAAGAAGTCTCTATTCTGAGACCTTTGAAGAGCAGACCACATGGCATTGGGCAAGAAGTACATTTCCTTCTAGCCAAACTCCATGTTACATTTACTCAGCCAATTGTGATCCTCATAGATCAAACCAAAACAAATCTTGTATGTTTCACGTGAAGCAGAATTTATGCTACAAAGTGCTATATTGCCATGCTGATCAATATATTTCAAAGTGGCCATGTTCCCAATGTGATTAGACTAAGACTGACAGTTCTTCATAATAAACACAAGAAGCTCGACATAGATATTCTCAAACACTTTCAAGATTAGATTACAATCTTGGATGCACTTTGCATACCAGTGGTGATAAAAACATTGTACCCTTAGAAAGTCCAATGCACGATCATATCGTTTGAGGTCAAGTGCAGAATGACAAATGTGTTTTCCCTAGGAGGATATACTCTCTAAGGGCACACCGTGTGCTTTCAACTATGAAAGGATGTTACAGAATGCGGGTATGATCCACCCTGCCTCTGTTGGCTTACAAAAGGCCTTCTGAGTAGAAAAGTTTCATAAGGGATGATATCCTTTGCCTCCAGGTTGTTTCTGATAGATTCTCTTACTCTTTCCAATTCCACATAAGGTGAAGCATTGACAGGCAAGAATTCAAATAGCCCAATCATAGAAGAAACAGGAGCTGTCTTATCAGACTTCATAGCAGCAACAACCATTTTGGAGAATGATCCAACACAGTCTAGAATTCCAAGATTCCATTTGTTATTCAATAGTATGGTTTCCCTCGATGAAGATAGTAGAAAGTCAGCATGAATTATAAAAGGAAAGTTCGTCACCATCTCTGTCGGCAAAAATGCGTAAATACCGGAGGAAGATTCACCTCTTCTCAATCTCTCACCAAAAGGGAAAGCTAAACAAATCACCCACTCCTTTAGTCCACGTCTTCCAACCACTATATTCTCAGGCTTCACAGGAAACCTCTGACTCCACATGTAGTATTTGCATTCTTTTACTATTTTATCAGTCCCCTCCTAAGCAGAAAGAAATAACTAGCGGAAGTCACCATTAATGTCCTTCTTAATTCCCAAATCAGTCTCATGGGATAAAAAGATTACAGTTACAATGTCAACACCACCCGAGGGGTCTTTGCGATTTTCTTGAATTGATAGCTTCCTTATCTTTGATAAGAACAATAAAAGTTCAGGGTGCACACCGGAAAGTTGTTTCTTCACAGCTTCCACTTTCTCAGGCCGCAAGGGTAGAACAATCATAGTTGTGAGCAGGACTTTGTCTACTCTATGTATATCGGAAACAGTTGGTCTTCCATTAACCCACTCAGGTACAATATACCCAATACCACAGTGCAAATTAGGTTCTTCAGATAACCTAATTTGATATCCATCGCTGAAAATGTATGGTTTGTAGTGACTAGGAAAACACTCTTGAATCCAATTCCTACAGGAAAGAAAATAACATGGTTGGAGTTGAGAATATCTAACAGCAAATGAATAGAGATATTCGGCATGCAATGTACATTAAAGAAAAAGTAACTGACTAATAAGAGTGCACGAATTAAATTGCAGAAACTTTTAATGCATTGACATGCTATTTGAGAGTGTTTTTGGATGTAGCCAAGCTGTAAATAAAACAAATATTTTGGTAGAATGGATGGTTATCCATACCCTTCAACATTCGAAGAAGCAACTAAAGAGAATGGTAATATGCAGCACAAAAAAAAATCTCGTTTCTGCAACAAATCCATGTTTAGATCACAGGGTTCATTTCAGTGTTGAAAGCTGATAGACTTTTGAAAAGTGGACGTGAGGCTTATTTGGCGTTTATCACGGACGATAAACGATCCCAAGGGGTGGACGAGATCCCTATTGTTTGTGAATTCCTAGATATTTTTCCAGAAGAGATCTCAGGATTACCACCCATCAAAGAAATTGACTTCACTATTGAGTTATTACCAGGGACCGCTCAGATTTCTATTGCACCTTATATAATAGCTCTAGCTGAATTGGAAGAATTGAAGATATCATTGCAAGAATTACTAGATAAAGGTTTTGTTAGACCTAGCATTTTGCCGTGGGGAGCTTCGGTTTTGTTTGTCAGAAAGAAAGATGGTTCGATGAGTATGTGCATCGATTAACGGAGATTGAACCAAGTGACTATCAAGATTAAATATCCATTGCCAAGGATAGATAAACTGTTTGATTAGTTATAAGGTGCTGCCTATTTTTCTACAATTGACTTGAGATCCGGTTATCATCAGCTGAGAGTTAGAGAGTCAGATGTACCGAAGACAGCTTTTTGGACAAGATATGGGCATTATGAATTCCTAGTGATGCCTTGGACTGACTAATGCACCGGTAGTAGTCACGGCCGTAATGAACAAGATATTCCTAAAGTACTTAGATTAGTTCTCAGTGTTCATTGATGAATTTTGGTGTACTTTAAGTCCAGAGAAGAACATGAAGAACATTTGATGATAGCACTGCAACTTTTAGGAGATAACCAAGTGTATGCAAAGCTCAGTAAGTGCGAATTTTGGCTCGAACAAGTATCATTTTTGGGGCACATCATCTCCAAAGAAGGGTTGTCAGTGGAACCGGCTAAGATTGAGGCAGTTGTGAATTGGGAAAGACTGAGAAATTGATCAGAAATCAAAAGTTTTCTTGGATTGACAGGTTATTACTGGAGGTTTGTTCAAGGATTTTTAGCAATTGCGTCGCCATTGACGAAGTTGACCAGGAAAAATGCACCATTTGTATGGACAGACCAGTGTAAAGCTAGTTTCTAAGAGCTGAAAACAAGATTGACTACAGCATCAGTCCTTACTTTAGCATTTGGAAGCGGCGGTTTTACCATTTTTACCGATGCTTCGAATGTAGGACTGGGTTGTGTATTGATGCAAGATGGAAAAGTTGTTGCTTATGGATCCCAATAGTTGAAAGATCACGGGAAGAACTATGCAACGCATGATCTTGAGTTGGCAGCGGTTATTTTTGTATTGAAAATGTGGAGAGATTACCTCTATGGAGAGAAGTTCCAAGTCCACTCCGACCACTGCAGCTTACAATAGTTGTTTTCTCATAATGAGTTGAATATGAGGCAGAGAAGATGGATGTAATATGTTAAGAATTATGATTTTCCGATCAAGTACCATCCGGGGAAAGCAAATGTAGTCGCCGATGCTTTGAGCAGGAAATCAGTAGGCTTGGCAAGTATAAGGGGTACTTGTGTCTTTCAGCAATTTGAAGAGTTGGGAGTAGACCTATAGCCACTAAGGAAGGGTGTGATGTTAGTTAACATGTCAGTGTCTGAGCATGCCTTCATTCAAAAGATGAAGAATAACCAATTGCAAGATCCGGAGTTGGCTAAGATTTCAGAGCATATAGCAGAGCGTCCTAACTTTCGTATTGTGGATGGAGTCTTGTACTACTATGATGTCTATGCGTGCCTAACATTGAGGACTTGAGGAACAATATTATGACAAAGGCCCACAGTACGAAGTATTCTATGCATTTGGGCAGTACAAAGATGTATTAGAACTTAAATGGTAGATTATGGTGGAACAACATGAAGCGGAAAATTGCAGCATTTGTCTCTCGATGTATGACCTGCCAGTTAGTGAAAGCAGAGCATCATAAGCCTCCAGGGCTGTTGCAATCGTTAGATATCCCATAATGGAAGTGGGAGCACATCACCATGGGGGACGACCTCATTGGCTTGGGGTCCCCCTCATGTTCTTGCCAGCTGCAGTCTGGGTCCCGTCCTGCCCTGCTACCCAGTTCCACAGCCATGGTCTTGTCTAGCTATATGTATATATATATTTCGTTGGCTTTCATCACTTCGAGTGTCTGAGACCAAAGCCTCGAATGTGTTCTCATCACATTAGTGATGGAGGATTTAGCTTTGTGTGGGTTTCCATCTTGCCAGTTTCCTGTTCATTGGTACATCTACATGTTTTACATTGCAAATGTGTTTTTAGATAAAAGATGCATCTTATTTCATGAAAATGATTGTTTAGAAGGTTTTAATTATTTTTCCAAGGTAACTTTCCAATTTATTATATTGTTATATCTTTTCACCCACGTGCCCAACCGTCATGTCCAACCCACTCTTTTGGTACTCGGTCCAAATTTCTTTGTCCTCGAGGAGGTGGCCGAAGAGCCGCAACATGTAGGTGAATGGCAGGTTGACGATGTCGTTTAGACATTGGGTCAAGCCTTGAGTTGCGAAACACATTTTGGGATAGGTATTGATACATTTTTGTACTGGCCTTTGTTGTACTGGTTGTAATGGCCTTTGTTGGCCTTTATTTTTGGAGAATGCCTAATTAACTCACTTTTGTATAAACATTAACTTTACATTTTGGGAATGCTTTATGATCGTTGATCACTCTGACATCATGATTTATATACTTGTGCTATTAGTCTTGTTATCATGGAATGAATTTACAAACTTCGTTTGCTATACGCTTCTGCATCTTGATTGTGAGTGACTTGTGTGAATGTGATATCCTCACCGCAGAAACCTGTAGGAAATCACATGCACGGATGTTATGTCCTCCTTTAATCCGTGTACGTGGCAGCCAAATAAATAAACAAATGCACTTGGCATCATTATTGTCGCCCGATCCCGGATTAGGTGCGCCCTTTGTGTGCTAACCTGGTCCGAGGTTGCGACATAAGGTTACAGGGGAAATCCAACGAAGAGGGGCGATCTACACCCAGTGGCCTATTCTTAACTTCAAAATAACCAACAAAGTCAAACTAGCACATTAACCAAACAAAGTAAAAACCAATGGATTAACTCTTTAAAAGCAATGATTGTTGGTCACACTACAACAGAAAAATGTTTTCCCGGCGCACATTTTCGCCGCTAAAAATAAACAAAATCGCTGCGAAATCTTCTTCCCGACGATTAGTACTTCGTCGCAAAATCGCCACATAAAATCCTTCACTTCTGATCTTTTGCGGCGCAAACGGAAAATCGTCGTGTGCCAACAGACGTTGAAAATAGACTTCAACTTTCAGTTATAAGTGGTTGGCAATGTCTAGTTGCAGCGACTATATATCGCCACAATTAAACTTTCCCAGCGTTTTTAAAATTCGCCGCAAAAAGAATTTCGCGGATAAAACACAATTGCGTCGATCTCAAATCGACGCAATTGCTGGTTTCTACTGTTATTTTTTGGGTTTCAAAAAGTCATTTGCAGCGACTATTTGTCGTCGGAAAAATATTTTCGCAGCGTTTTTAAACATCGCCGCTAGTTAGATGTCGCAGCTAAAACTCAATTGCGTCGATCTCAAATCGACGCAAATGCTCGTTTCTTGCTCTATTATTTTTGGGTTTCAATAAATCAATTGCATCGACTATTTATCGCCGGAAAAAATCATTCGCAGCGTTTGCACTTCGCCGCTAGGTAGATTTCGCAGGTAAAACTCAATTGCATCAATTTCAACTCGACGGAATTACTCGTTTCTGACTATGTGACCATTGATTTTTGGGTTTCAAAAATTCAATAGCGGCGTTACTTTATCGCCGGAATTGATGTTTTTCCAGAGTTTCTAGAAATCATCGCTCCAGAGTCCAAAACTCAGTTGCAGCGACTTGTTTTTGCCGTTAATTCCCACTGTTTCGCCCAAATTAAATCACCGTAATTGATGTTTTCAGTGTGTTTTTTCCCCTCACGTCACATTTATTGTCATATCTGCCAATTAAACACCATATAATTAATCTCTGTTTCTATATATTAACACACAAAAATTCATTAATATGTTCAAACATCAATTCATCCAAACTCATGTATTTATACAATGTGGCGGTGCATTATATTCATATCAAGTACAAACCGGGCTACTATTAAACAAGCCACACATCACTATTGTGGCCATAAAAAGATTTAAGGAGTCTATTATCACTAAAATGAAGGCGGTAAAATTTGGTGTACAACTCATGTTGTTGCTACTTAGCCCAATATTGAATGCATGGCCACATCATCCCACTGATCAAAAGCTTTTCTCTTCTGCATAACCCACTACATCCATGCTTGAGATGCCTGACATAAGAATGAAACAAAAAATGTCTATGTGAGCAGCATAACTCAAATAAGCCAACTGTACTGCACCTATATGAAAAAAAAATTACAAATGTACCCAATGCATACAAGTTACCAGTTACCAATAAACCCTGAGATTACCAATACTTGAAATTAGAACATCTTATATAAACGTGCAAATTATGGACTGTGACAATCCTTATAGATACTTTATTTTAGAAAAAAAGTATGAAAATTATTATTATTATTTTTTTTTTTACCTAGAACAATAGAATATAGAAAAATAGTGTCCCATGAGCATGGATGTTTAGCTCTCTATTTATTTGTCAATATATCATTGAACAATTCCCTACATCTCTACATAGTATCATTGAAATACCTGTATATTTGGCATATACAAGTATCCACATATCATAGGTGTCTAATGGCAGAAACTAAATGAGAAAAGCATTACATGATTTCACATGGTGAACTCTAGGGTGAACACTAGACAATATTCACCTTAGATTCTCGGAATCCCTCTTCATCTTTCTCTCTAAAAAATTTAGCAGCAGACTCACTAGCTGCAGCTTGCTCAACTAAACTATCACTGCATCAGCAACAGATGAAACAAAGTTACACAAGGGATGCAAAGTTTAGGAAGATTATCTCATTGTAAGTAAACATATGAAACTTGCTGATTCCTATCCACCTATCAAAGTAGTAATATCTCAACACTTCGGATAAAAGCTTCCCCAGGTTTGTTTTCATGGTGCTGTTCATCCCAGTCAATAAAAGATTTGCAACAATGAAAATTGCGCATATTTTTCCCAGTGATCAAAAGAAGAAGTGACAATATCAATAATGCTTACCAACAAGAAATATGGAAGTTCCTTTCAGTTCATAGACAACTTCAACTGCCTTGTTCTGCATTGAGAATATATTAGAGAAGACGCATGTAAACCTTAGTTGTCAATTGCTTTCAATTCCAGGATACATACCGAGACATAAAAAAATATAAACCCATTACAGTAATTCTGCTCTGTTTCAACTGAGTAGCACAGTTCTTTTATTCTTCATATTTTTATCCGTCCTTTTGAGGCAGAAATAAGATGAAATAAGAAGCACTAGAGTCTCTTAACCCTCCAAATAGAAAGGGAAGACTCCAAAAGGATAATGTATATATAAACGTGCTTTAGTCATTCATTTATTTGCTCAATTACTTGTTAATAGATCTGATTTAATTTTCTACTTAGATGCATGGCAGTGATATATTTAACATGTAGAAGTAGTTATTTGCAGTCCAATTTACTTTATAAACAATATAATATACTTTAAGCGTTGTTTAGTTCTCCACTATTTTCACCTTTTTCTATTTAAAAGAAAATTCTTTTTCCATCACATCTTTGATGGAATAGAACAAATTTCATTTCAAGGCCAAATTGGAATGGCAACTGAAATGAAATTTTTTTCAACAAAGGTCTTCAATTATTACCTTTTGCTGTATAAAAGAAAACTCTTTTTCCATCACAACTTTTATGGAATGGAACATGTTTCATTTCAAGGGTAAACTGGAACAACAACTGAAATGGAATTGATTTACAAAGGCCTTCAATCAGATATTTGTTAACCAGAAAATAGTAATTGGCTTTAGCCAATAGATGCCATAAACAACAAATGTCTGCATAAATTCTAGCCAATCCAACCTAAAGATAAAATGTCTCACCTTCCATTTCACCATATAGTTTGTTAACCAGAAAATAGTAATTGATGTCACCATATAGTTTATCAATCTCACACATTATTTCAAATATAGGCATGTATTATTATATAAAACTGCTTTATACCTGAGAGGAACTCCCACTATCGTTAGGGGTTTGAACCTGTGACCCACCCTGAGAAAAAGTAAAGAAACGTTCCATGTCCTCCTTGCGTTGCCTAGCTTCCTCCGCTAATTGCATTTCTAGCATTTCCTTCAACTTGTCCATTTGGGTCTGCATGGTTGCTCTCGATGCTTGCTCCTCTTGCAAGGCTATCCTGTATGGATGCGTATGCTGCATGGAAGTCCTTAAAACACCCAAACCCAGTCCCCTAACACGTCCTCGAGTGTCAGGACCAAGAACCTATGTGGAAAAAATAAAAAATTTGAGTAGATCAACAAGATAACCTAGCTAGGAATTTCAATAACATACATAAGACACATAAAAGTCTTAACAAAAGTAAAAAAAGAACAAGCTAACCTAGGAATTTCAATATCATATATAATACACATGTAAGTCTTAACAAAACATAAGAGACAGTTGCCTTCTAACCATTTCTTTGATGGTGATTATAGTCCAATTAACATAAAACCTACAAGTTGGATGATATGGATTGACATACTTGTAGAGGTTACCACTTAGTGGATTTAAAACCCATGCTCAACTAAGACTCACAAATCAAACCACGAGGAGAAATCTTCTCTTGCAACATTATTAAGTAATTTGTTTCAATTGCATGAACTTCCAAATGAGTGCTCTGTTTATAGCAAAGAAAACCTAACTATCCATTAACAAAACAATCATTTCTTACCTTTTATAAAAAAAAAAAAATCATCTTTTTACAAAGCTTATCCTAACTTAAGTTGATAAATTAAAATCCTATCATAACTTTGATAGTACTAATTTAATTGGACTTCTCATGCTAGGTTGGTGATGACTATTCCAATACTTGCATGCCATGTGTGTGGTGTGGTAGATGGGTCCCCACAAAAGCTTTTCCTTGTGGTAGACTAAAATCAGAGTCTAGCCGCCCCCACTAAGGCAATGGAATCATGCCCAGCATTAGAGTATAATCTGGAAAGCACTATAATAAACCCAGTTGTTGCAAACCTGAAAACCATGGAATGATATAAAATCATAGTTTAAATATGAATCTTCTTTAGAAAATGAAGCTGCTAAATTCTGGTTTGTCAAAAAGCACGTTATTCTCGGGCCTGGAGCTGACCTGTATTGCAATGTTTGAGGAGAATGTTGTTGTTGGGTTGCTAGATCTCTTTCAGAAAACCATATCCAACCTTTGTATTACAAGATAACAACCAGAACTGTTTTTTTTTTTTTTTTTCTTTTGTAACCATCGACTACAACAAACTTTTCTCAAGCAGCAGTGTAGCACGCTTTTCATGCTGTATAGATGATGTGCAAGAAGGTATCCGACCACCCATTACACTAAAACCCAAGGGCAAAAGCAACAAAATAAAATTCTAATGCATTTGTGCTGTTCTATTGTGCTTACGCAAGTGAAAAATGCACTTGTCCTAGGAGATTCCTAATGCAGTTGCAGAGATCAAAGAAGAGGGAAAAAATGCACACTTTTGCTGTGGGTGGACTCAGAATCCCACATGACTTCCTAAACTGGATAACTTGTAATGCTGTCTGGCCTGAGTAGATCTCTCTAGTGTTAGTGTGTGGAGAGAGAGAGAGTCAAGCAAGGTGGTCTTAAATATTCTCTTGTTGGTCCAGATGGAAAATTTTCAAAAGCTAAAAGATACGAGTCCAGATTAATGTCAGAAATGGGTTAGGTCCAGATGGAAAATTTTCAAAATCTGAAAGATGAGAGTCCAGATTAAGGTGGAAATGGGTTCTCACAGCACTACAAACTTATAGCAATCTATCTGCATATGTTAAAATAACACAAAAGTTTCCCATATCAGGTCCAAAAATCAATCAGCCCTTACTAAAAGTCCAATCTATAAAAATAAATAAAACATATAAAAAGAACCTACTTGCAGCTCCTCTGGACACTTGGTTTTCGGTGGTGTAGGCAGAAATTTCTCCAATGGATCAACATTTTCGTTTGCCATTTCAGTAGAGACTGGCATCGTCATCATTCTGAACTTCTTTGGATCCACTTACAGCATTTTCTTTTGTTTCACTAATCTCATAATTGGATTGGTCCAGCTGTTCTGCTGATTGAGGAGGGGTTGCTTGAATGTTTGGTGTTAAAATCTGAACAGTGCCTGGCGGGGTTTTTTCCTGAAAGTTTCCTAAAAATGCAAATCCGTGTAGAAGTTAAAAGAGCATGCAAGTAATAAGACCAAATAGTTCTTTTTTCAACACATAAGAAAAACAGTATTCCAAGGCATCAATCATCCTAAATGGCAACAAGGTGGTTTAGATGAGATGAAACAGAACACAAAATTCAGCCAAAGTTTGTACAATTGGTATGGTGGCTAATGCCTATGATTTTCATGGTTGGACAAAATATTTTACCCATTTCTTTTGAAAGTCCTGATCATTTACCATTAAGTGTTTAATAAATAAAGTTTGAGGAAAGAAGTTACAACCTTATATCAAGTAAAGGAAAATGAGTGAAAAGGTTATTTATATACATCGTATCATTTAAAATGCTCTTTCCATTGGAAATTTGAAGATAAAATTGTTGGTGATTAAGGTAAAGAATTATGAGATGAGGAACAAAAATGATGAACATCAGGTTGTCTTTAAACATTGCCCTTAAAATGAATCATCGTTACCAACATAAAAAACTGGTCCCAGGTACCTCAATTGGTTTGTTTGCTTATGGCATTCCAAAGGCAACATTAATCAACTTTTGGGTATGGACAAGTATAGCAATGCATGGTTCATCATCATCGTCAAAGCCCCGTTTCAACTATGTTTTAGTCAGCTACATGAATTATATTTCTCCATTCTAGTCTAGCCTGGGCTAACAACGGCAATGGTAAAAAAAAAGTTTCTCTATGTAGGCTGATGACCCCTAATTTTGCATAAAAAGGATTAAAACCTGAGATTGTAGCCCAATTGTTTCTATTCACGTCAAAGCCCTGTTTCAACTATGTTGAGGTTAGCTACATGAATTATATTTCTCCATTCTAGTCTAGCCTGGGCTAACAACAGCAGTGGTAAAAACAAGTTTCTCTATGCAGGCAGATGACCCCTAATTTTGCATAAAAAGGATTAAAACCTGAGATTGTAGCCCAATTGTTTCTATTCACATAAAATTTGAGTAACTAATAGGTATACAGTAGAAATACTCCAATAGCTAAGTAAACCTAGTGTTAAAGTCTGAGAGAAGGATCTCCCTGCCATTTGTTCAAGTATATGAGCAACAAAGTTGTATGTTCATTCTTTTTCAAGGGTCGAAGTCAAAGCAATATTATAACAGTGATATCCTATGTCAAACTTATTACCTGTAAACTAGCTAGATAAGGTATTCCAGAACATACCGTTAGCATCTTGCAGATCCCTTCCAAGCATGACACTACCAGTCTTCTCTTTACACCTCCAACCATTCTCCTCTCCATAACTGCAACACGATTCTCTAGAATTTCAGTAAATCTAACATAATTTCTAAGGTTCATTAACAAGTTTGACATGTACATGCTCACACAACGCCATGCACACAGTGCATAAACTATCTATATTTTGTCCAATGAAAAACCACTTACATTGCATGAGAAGGGAAATTCTCCAATATGATGGAAACCATTGATTCTTCCGCAGCTCGATCAGCAATTGTCACTGGACCTGCAAGATTTTTGGGGGTAAAAAACATTCATCTACAGTAAATCAGTACCGATAATGGAAACAAATTGATGAAATAACAAACTTCAACGCTGCAAATTGTTTGGGCATTATTCATCTAATGTGATCATCGAAATGTAGGTTTGGGCATTCTCCATTCTTTCTCGTCTCGTACCAACGACTATCTCGTCCCTCTCTGTTTCATGACCTTTGCTCCATTAAAAAAAAAAAAAAAAAAAACCCATCTCACAGCCTATCAAAACCGAGCACTTCGCAATGCTCAAACCCAAACTCCATCTCCTACATCTTCTCTCATACCATCCTTCCAACCAAACAACACCCAGCCACTAAACTACTCATCTTTTCCAAACAACTCTCAGTCTCCTCTTACCCTGCAACCACCCAGAAATACCACCGTCTTCATCTCGACCCGGAACCCATCTAGGCCTGCTTGCAACTCTTCCAAAACTCACATTCCAAGCAGGACAGCAGCCATTACCCAAAAACTGTTCATGTTCACAAGGTTAAACCTACGCTTCAAAACCTCTTGAAAACATCTTCACAATTTCAAATCAAACCTAGAAAAGCAACAAAGACAATTCCCCTTCTTCTTCTTCCTTCTTCTTCTTTGAAAGATGATGGGAGACAAACCTCAAGAGGAGAAAAGACCTTGCGGCCGTCCCAGAAAAAACCCTCTTTGCGCAGAGACGAACAAGAGACCCCGCGGCCGTCCCAGGAAAAATAGGGTGGGAGCGATGGGAGAGAAATGGCTTTTGGAGAGGTGGGAGCGATGAAGAAGGTGGGAACCGTGAGGGGAAAATAGGGTTTTGGAGGGAAATGAGGAGAACTGTGCCAGAAAGAAATGAGTGACGCGGGATTGGGAAAATAGGATTTTTGGAGGCGGGTGAGGGGAAAATATATTCACCCGACGTTTCGTATTATTTAATTTGATGGCATTTGACTACGGCGGCGAAACAAAACGCTGGAACATTTAAATAGGTTTTGCGTCAAATTAAATCGCCGCAATAGTAACTAAAATCGCCGTAAAAAATGGGATGGTCACATAAATCTCATAACTTTGCAACAGTATATATTTCGCCGCAAAAAAATACCTTTAGCAGCGATTTTTTTTCCGGCGCTTATTAAATCGCCGGAAAAGACCTTTTTTCTTGTAGTGACAATGTTAAGAAGAGTGAGTGTCACATTCACATATTCCTTTCAAATAAACTTTGATTCCAATGTCATACGAGTTTCATGCTTGCCTAAATCTTTGATTTTCTTTTGTAGCATAATTTCTATGAATACTTGAAACCTGATGTGTTTTTTTTTTTTTTTTTTTCAATAACATGAAAATCATTTTCAAACCAATTGATGTTTTGAATACAATTTTGCTCATTCATCACATATTCTGAGTTTGAATTTTTATACAACTTGTTATGCCTTGATTTTCATATCTTTATGAAGTTGTCTATTGCACTACATGTGATTTATGTTTTACCTCCATTGAATAATATTGTGATTTACAATTTCAAATACCATTTTTATTGGTAAACTTTCATGAGCTTTTATTTTAAATTGATTGAAGGTATCATGCATGCACATTGAACTTTTATCTTTGTATCATCATTATGTATGTTTGAGTTGGATATTCACTTTTTATATCAGCCTATTTTAGAGCATACCCTTGTACATGAATTCATCTCTTTTAGTGTATTGTAGACACATCTTAGATAGAAAAACCTTAGTGGTATAAAGGTAATTGCTTAGCCTTAAAAAGCATATTGTAAATGTTATTGCTAAGCCTTGAAAAGCATATTATAAAGGTTATTGTTAAGCCCTGATAAGCATTTTCTGTTAGTATAATACCGATGGGGTGTAGAGACACAAGCCAAGAGTGGATATATGATCTTAGTTGAACTAATATATATCGTTGTGTTTCGGTGATTGCTTATTTTTGTGGTGTATGTTTATCATGTATGTTTCCGCCTTTAAAGGTTTATAAACATCATTTGTACTGAATTTGTAAAAAGAATTTAAACTTGGTCATAATTGGAATAGAATTAAGCTCAACCCCCTTAGTACTCAGATCCTGGACTTTTAATATGATGCATGTGTGAGATCGACATGTCTTTGATTGATTTATATGTACAATATTTCTTTGAGCTTTTTATTGGCATGTCTTTATTCAATTATTTTGGTTGCGCATTGATTAGGACTATTTGAGTTTGTTTTAAAATGTTTAGTCAGTCCTATTCCACACCCTCTCAAGGACTTATTTCTGTCTCTAGCTTGCACTTTCAAAAACCGCTATTCAATTTCATTGTTTTGCTCTAATTATGCTTTTCTTGCTTTAAATGCTTGTTACATATGTAAATCATCTTATGTTAACCTCATCCAAATCACTCTTCCTGCCTTCTTCCTAGCATAGAAACATGCTTTAAGCAATGAAATCTCCTTTCAATTCAAAATATAACCCGCAAACGCTCTCACTGAATTTATAAATTTTTTTACTGTCTGAAGAATATCAGGAACCTGATTTCTGACTTAAATCTTTCACGTCCAAGTGCTTTTTTTTTTTTTTTGCCGATCGTCTCGGCCACTCTATTTGCACACTAAATGCTGCCTCATTGACAATAAAAAACACCAACCACCAAAGTGAACTACCCTCTTTTATAACGGTCCAATGTAGCTTTTCCCCTGGTGTATAATAGACGGAATATTTTTTTTCTTCTCTTTCAAGCTACATATTATTCGGGCTTGTCATTCCTTTTCTTCTTTCTTTCCTCATTCAGGTTGAGAAATCCAGCTTTACATGACGCATCACTTGCAGCCTTTAAGATTTTTCCAAACCTCTCCATTACCATGTTTTTGGCCAAGTTGCAGCTGTACTTCCAACTGTTAGCATATGGGCCTATGGCCCACATTTGATGGCCAAAAAAGAGCTTGAAAGGCTCGTTGGTTTTAGGTGATTGACTCCTTCTATCACTCCTCCCCATTTTTTAGGTGTATAACGTTGCAACAAATCCGGATGTTAGTTTCCCCGAGAAGCTCGCATTAAATTGTTGGGGTTATGTGATAAAAACAATCCCTTGATTCATGAAATCGATACAGAAAAAAAACCAAGTAGAAAGACATAGCACGATCTGAAAACTTGAGTCTTCTCAGCGATCTCCAGCCCAACGGCATCTTCTTGGATTCATTGTTTGTCCCTTTCATTGGTATCAGAGCTTTGGTTCTGCTTCTCTCAATTCGGAGGACACTGGAACGGCCGGCATCTATTTTGTTGTTCTACTCCTTTTTCTTTATCAAGCTCATTGAAGCCAAGGGCAAGAACTCAAAGAGGGCTCCTGGCACAAATCTCAATAAGTTGGGGTACGTGGTACCATCTTCCTGAAGTGAAGAAGGCCTAATTAAAAGATTTTTCAATGTGCTTGCTATCATTTTCACTCTCAAGTACAATACGCAAACAATCAAACCAAGGACAACTGATATTAAGGGCAGTCTCCATCTCTCCTCATTTTATTATTATTTTTTACTCCACTTTTTGCTTGAATAGTCACATCTATATTTGGTTTGAAACACAAGAGAATAATCTAATATCTAATATAAAACATAAAGAAAAGTCAATCTTTTTCACATATCTACAGCTCAATTTCTTTTCTTCATTTACAATTGCTAGACAACACTGTGAGCCAATGATTTAACCAATTTGTTTATATTAGCTGGTTGTGTATTGCTCGGTTGTTTGTTGGATTTCATGAATATTTCATTATTGATTGATTGCAAATCCTAGAACATATATATGTATATTTTCCATAAGTGCTTGTCTGATTTCTCTAACTATTATTTAAGAACATTGTTTAGATATATATTATATTGTATTTTGAACCATATGGCTATATCTATAGTTGCTGCTGAACTTTCCAAGATTGAAAAATTAAATGGTTTGAACTTTGACATATGGAGAAGAAAAATAGAGTATATTTTAATTCAAGATAGGATTCCATAAGTCCTAAAATTAGAAAACCAATATTAAGTGCAAATCCTACTACAATTGAAATTAAGAAATGGAAGAAATTTGAAGAAGATGATCAAATTGGACGAAGTACCTTACTAGCTTTTATGCAAAATTATTTAATTAAATTTTTTGAAAAATATACAACTACAAAAGAAATGATGGAGGCACTCGCACAAAAATATGACACTACTTCTGACACTCATATTCAATTTCTTTTAGAACAATATAACTCCTGCAAAATGAAAGAGGGAGAGAGTGTTATAGATCATATCAATAAAATGTTAGTAATGGCTCAAGATTTAGCTAAAGCAGGGAATATCATTTTTGAAAGGATGCAGATTTCAACTATTCTAAATAGTCTCCCTTCTTCTTAGCAAATGGTAACTGTCTCCCTTAGGCTTCATCCCCAATCTATTAGTCTATTAGAATTACCTATGAAACTTGCACTTGAACAAAAACATATGGAAATGAATAAACAACCTGATATTCTAAATAAGCAACCAGTTTTACCAAATAAACAACATGATCTCTTAATGGTCAATGATGATAAATACCCTAGAAATAAAGATAAGAAAATTTTTTCTAGAAAATTCAATAAAAATAAACAAGGCTTTAAAGTTATAGGTAGGAGGCCACAATTTTCTGGAAATAAACCTAGTAACACACCAACCTGTTTTGTATGTGGCAAGGATGGACATATGAAGGCAGATTGCTGGCATAATAAAGTTAAAGATCGAGAGACAAATGGAAAAAGAAAATCACATTATGAAGGCAATTCTTCAAGGGAACGCAAACAAGTTGTCTACGTTATCTCTGAATGCCTTTCTGTTGACTTTGATCATGACGGATTGTGTGTCGACTCTGGTGCAAATCGCCACATTATTAGCTCAAAAACATGGTTTGAAGATTTTAAAGAGATCCAACCCGGAGAAAAGAAGACCTTTATGGGAAATAACACCTATTCAGACGTACTGGGTGTAGGATTTGTTTGTCCCTTTCACCAACTGAACCAAATTCACTTCTGATGATTTTTCCGATAAAGATGGACCATATGTGATTCTTTTTTGCAGTCCATGTATCCTGTTTGTTCTAGCACCTTACCATGCAAATGCAAATCCCTTGATTTCACATCACTTATTCTGGGTACAAAGACATCTGCTAACGTCCAATGTTTTTCAGAGGCACACTACTGAACTTCAATGCCCTTTCATCTCGAAATGCTGCTACATAGCTGGCAGTTCCATTCTCACCTCAATGCAGTTCTTTTCTATCTCCTGCCACACGTCACTAGCTTCGCTAGAATGAATTACTTGATATGTTAAAGAAAAGCAATTGAGTCAGTTAACCTTCGGAATGACAGGCGAGGGCTGGATGAATCCAAGGTGAGGTTCTGTGAAGAGTTGCAATGATTTTTGATGCCATGATTGAATGGCCCTTAGAACCTGGTTTTAACACTGGATAGTCTGCAGCATTTTTTCACTTGTATATTAGACAAAAGGTAAAAGGACAAAACATCTGAACTCACGTCGATAACTGCTTTAGAGAATGGGTGATTCCATGTCTGCATTGAACAGAAGGCGCACAGTGATCTCAATTATGCCTACTTGTTACAGTTAACGAAATAAAAATCCTTGTCCATTCATCAAATAAGAGGGATTTCTACAAAAACATATAATCCTTTCTCTTTCTCCAAAAAAAATGAAACATCAATGGTTTTCTTGTAAATAGCCAAAAGTAGCTCATGTCTCCAAACTAACACCTTAAAAACTTCCTATACATCGATGTCAAATAATGAATGTCTCATAATAGGTGTATACCCAGCCAACATCAATCCTGTGGTCATCTCATTCAACAAGAGATGTATCTCAATGATTTGAGGATGTGAAGTACCTCCCACAATGAACTCATGAACTACACCATTCAATTCTATAGAACTATAACCGGGAGTTTTCAGTGGACACCTTTCTTTCATCTTCTTCCGTATCTGCAAAGCGCTTTCCCACCGTTGTGTGGCACCATATATGTTAGACAAGAGCACATAAGAGCTAGTATCATGAGGTTCCAATTCAATTAGGTGCTTTGCTGCATGCTCACCAATCTCAATATTACCACGGTTCCTAGCTGCACCCAAAAGAGCTCTCCAAACGACATCATTGGGTTGCATAGGCATGTCCATCACCAGCGCATATGCCTCTTCTAAATGACCTGCTCGGCCTAAAAGATCAACCATACAGCCATAGTGCTGGATCTTGGGTGTTATGCCATACTTAAGGATCATCAATTCAAAATATTGCCTACCTTGATGCACCAAACCTGCGTGACTGCATGCACTCAAAACACCAATGAAACTTATATCGTCAGGTTCTATCATCGACTTTAACATTTCTTCAAACAAGCAAGTAGCCCGATTTCCATAACCATGTAGTGCAAGTCCAGATATCATCGAATTCCAATGGTCAATTGTTTTATGAAGTACGCTTTCAAAGATTCCCCACGCAATATCCACATATCCACACTTGGAATACATGTCTATAAGGGATACCCCAACAATTCCATCCAAAAAGAATTTATTCCTGACAACGTAAGTATGAATCCATCTACCTTGGACAAAAGAACCCAAGTCAGCAATAGCAGAAAGAGCAGTTGATAGAGTGAAGTCATCAGGTTTCTCACCAGCCATTTGCATCATATGAAAGAGACGAATGGCCTCCTTTGGTCGGCTATTTTGTTTGTAGGCAGCTATCAATGTATTCCAAGAAACCAAATCCTTACAAGGCATAGTATGAAAAAACTCCTGAGCAACTTCTAAACATCCAACCCTAGCATATCCATCAATCATAATATTCCAAGAGAAGATGTCCCTCACATCCATTTGTTCAAACAATTCCCTCGCAATTCCTATCTCCCCACACTTAGAATACGCATCAAGCAAAACGTTCCACGACGTCAAGTTCCTGCCTTCCATCAGATGAAACAACATAAGTGCAGCCTTCATATTCCCACGCTTTGCATACCCATCAATCAAAGAATTCCAACATACCAAGCTCTTCTGCGGAATCTTCTCAAACAAACAGTGAGCAATCTCAACCTCACTCCATCTCGCAAGCCCATTAACCATAACTGTCCACGTAACCACATCTCTCACCTCCATCTGATCAAACAACTCCCCCGCAGCTTTCATGTCACCATACTTGGCATAACAATAGATCATCGAGTTCCACGAAACAACATCTCTCTCAGGCATCTCATCAAACAATTTCCGTGCCGCTTCAATCTCTCCACATCTCACGTGCCCGTCAATCATAGTATTCCACGAAAACAAATCCCACTGCGGCATTGAATCAAACAGACGGCGTGCAGCACCCACATCATCATTCTTGACGTACCCATCAATCATGACATTCCAGCAGAAAGAATTCCTATGCGGCATTGAGTCAAACAACTGCTGTGCAGCTTCAATCTCCCCACATTTAGCATAGAAGACAATGAGAGCGCCCCGCACGAACATGTCCACTTGAAGCGGGCTCTTGAGAAGCTGACAGTGGATTTGCTCACCCTCTGCAATGGCTTGACAGTGGGCGCAAGCTCTGAGCACAAAAGGGAAGGTGAACTTGTCAGGGGAGACCCCATTCTGTAGCATTTGGTGGTACAAACGTATGGATTGGAGTGGTTTTTGGTGTTGTTGGAATCCTCTAATAAGCGTATTCCATAAGAAGGAGGTGGGTTCTTCAACGTGTTTGAGGAGGAGGTGTGCGTATGCTAAGTTTCCTGTGTCCGTTAAGAAGGACGCTGTTTGGTTTGCTGCTGATGGGTCTTTGAAGAGACCGATAGCTATGAAATGAGCGAGCGTTTGGTTCAAGTGGTTTGGAGTCGTGCATTTGGCCAAGAGAGAGAAGCATTTGGAGACCGAAAGCTTAGCCAGATTTACTTCAGAGACATCGACGAAGGATGTCTGTAATTTAGAACAAGTCCTACGTGAAACAACTCCTCTGCTTCACAAGGGTTTTGAGTTTCTGTACAAGGTCCCTTTCGACACAGAAATTCACTTTCCCTACACCCCTTCATTGGACAATTACTAGAAAAAGCCCCCAATTATCCTTCAATCTCGAAATTAGTCCTTAAATAAAGAGAGCTGCTACCTGCACACTGAAAGTCCCTCTCCACACACTGAATCTCTGTACACACAGCACAAGAGACCAAAATCTTTCAATTCTTTCTCTCTACACACTGCATTTTCCCTAAAATACCCATTTCCTGGACTTTTTGACATATGCCATTTTCTCGTCACACTCAACCCCTTCTTCCCTCCCATTTCAAGTTTCGGCGTGCTACACCTCTACCCACGACGATTTCAACGAGCTCCTCCACGACGATCTCAATCTCGACGAGCACCCCCACAACGATTTCAGTTTCCGCACTCTCTGCATTATTCTCAACAACCTCTTCCCATCGACTCTCATCCGCAGCTTTTCCTCTCTGCATTATTCTTCTATAAAAGGGTACTTTGCATGAGTGATTTTTCTGAGTTATGTTTTCATTTTGTCTGTTAGTTATGTTAATTGACTTCTTGAGAGGAGTTTCGTGCGTCCACTGCATCTCTCTCTCTCTCTCATTTCCAACCATTGTCGAGGTTTTTTGTTTTTTTTTCCAATTTCTCGACATTGTTCAGCATAGAGGGCCTGAATACGAAGACCATGTTCGGCATCAAAATGCCATAAAGGTTGTACTTTTTTACATCTAAATTCCGAACATATAGGACTCCAACACTCAAATATAACCGAACAGTTCATACTCACACAGTGAAGCAAGGCCGAACAAACAATATCCACACGGTTACTCAAGGCCGAACAGGTCACTGTTTATTTTCCTATACTGATTTTTGCCTAGTTTTCTTTTCTGTTTTTTCATAAATGGATGTACCCAGTATCTCTAGGATTCGACCCACAGCGTCGAACAGGAGACGGCGTCTGAGACACATCGAAGTTGATCTAACGGAAACTCATGAGGCCGAGGATGCAGTGGACGCTGAAGAAGTACACGATGAATTGGTATTCCAAGATCAGGCAGAAACAAGTCCATAAATAGCCAGAAGTCTGTGATCGAACTTCAATTGCCGTTAAGGAAAGGAGCGGACCAATTCCCGGGGGGGGGGGGTGTCTATAAGTTTGTCGTTGCTATCCAGTTTCCGGACGCATATTGCTGTAAGTATTTGGCACCAGCAGGTTTGTGATTAATCCTGATAAATGTGTTGTAACTATTTATCACCTTCACTAGTTATTTTATTCTGTACTATAGGAGAGACCACTACTTAAATGTCTAAGACATGCCCAAAAAATCAGTGAATGGGCATGGAATGCAAAAGGATGGCATAACACAATGTTTAGTGGACTCATTGGTCGTTCAGGGTTGGCTCCACTGGTGACAACATCCTATCGTTTCATCAATAGGAACATGGCGTCAGCTTTTGTGGAAAGATAGCAGCCGAAGAAAAACACATTTCACATGGCTTTCGGTGAAATAACGATTACCCTTGATGACGTAGGCACCATTCTTAGGATACCGGTGACGTGAAGATCTGTTTCCGTCGAGCCTCTGTCATTTGAACAAGCATGGGCTTGGGGTCACATCCCAGCAGGCACACGAAGAGTTAATAGTTGTGTGGGGGTCGTCAATTAGACTAGAGTGGCTTAGGGACATATTTGGAACTATAATTGATGTGGACCCAGACTAGCACATTAGAGATTTAGCTAGAGCATACTTACTATATATATTGGGCTACACACTTTTTACAAACAAGAGTGGCACGGGGGTCTTAGTGATTTACCTAAGGCTATTAATGAACTTTGATGAGGCACGCACATATGCATAGGGTGCTGTTGCTCTGGCATACCTATGCTGATAGTTGGGATTTGCGACGCCGATTGGTGTCAGGTAGATTACGGGGTATCCAACTCTTCTGGAGGCATTGATATATGAGCATTTCCCCCAGTGCAGGCCTAACTCCAACCGCAGATACACAGTAAACCTACCTTGGGAGCATCGCTAGGTGCGACGTTGGAAGTTTGAGGACTGTATGTCCAACCTTTAGTCACTACGAGAGGTACTTGACGATCTTGGTACCTATGAGGTAATACTTTACAATTCATAGCAATCCAACTTGTAGATGAGCCATGTACCTTTAAATAATGCATTTGTCGTTCGCTTGCATGTAGTGTGGGATCCCTAGCGAGAGCAAAGGGTAGATCACCCCTTACATGAGGTTGTTTATTACCATGGCTGTCTTAAATGCATAGACATTGTCGGACCATATTATCCTAATCGGGTGCTTAGGTAGTTTGGTAGGGTCCAGCCCATTCCTCCCACTCCACTTGCTCCATAGTGCGCCACGAGGGGTGCCACCGCAAGTTAGTATCGTATTGGATACCATTACCTGAATCAAATATGAGAGAGGTGGCATAACCACATGTTGTCTCCGATCGAGCGTGGTGTGCCAATCGCTCATCCGTGGTACTGCGCACTGGGTTATATGGAATGGTTCACACAAGTGTCACACCTGATCATTCAGAACCCTATGCATCGCTCCACATATAATTTGCGTGTTCAAGACTCTCAGGAGAGCTCTTCTATGCACCCCCAACTGGTATAATCATTAAGCCATATTCTAACAAGCTCTAGAATAATATACTAATTACAACATTCTGTGACCAATGAATAGCGCATCGCGAACACTCAAAGCATTATTCAGCGGATTCTACGGAGGGGGTATAGTTTGAGTGTCTGAGATCCTGATCTCTTATACGGGGATCTTGAGGATTTCAATATGTTTCTAGATGGAGCTTTTTTGGAAGATCTTCACATTGCCCGCCTCGTACCAAGACACGTACATATAGTCGGAGCCACAAGGGGAGACTGTTGGAAGTAGGTGGGCCCCGTGGATAGGTTTCAAAAACTTTTGACCCACTTGACGCAGGGATCAAGTAGCCATGAAGCTACAAAACCCAATCTAAGATCGAAGAACCGCAGATACACAGTAAGTCGGATGACCATGTAACTTCAGACATTGATTGCTACCAGTAGGCCAATACCATTTGTCCTGTCGATTTCTCGATCGATCAAGTAGAAAGTCGATAAAAAAGATTCCATGCCCTTGACGGCAGATCCGTGATATTGACAAAGATGATCGACGGATCCCGTGCCTCAAAAGTCAGAATTTTGAAAAACCATAGGAGTCAGACATCTCAAAACACAAAAAGGAATCGAAAAAGATCTTTCGGCGAAAATCCGGCGACCCCAGCGACCATGGGGGATTTTTCCCCTTGTTGGTCGCCGATTTTTTGTCGTTTCTCTGTTTTTTCCACTTCTTTTTTCTTTGGTATTTTTTAACATTTTTGTACATATTTTGGCTTGATTTCCCAGCAGAAAACTTGATAAGAAGCCTTGCATATCAGAGAGAAGAGTTTCTAATTTTCTGGGAAAGCCAAAGACTTTGTCGCGCAAAATTGCCGATTTGCTATTGGAAGCAAAAACTGAGTCAAACAATGTCGGAATGACCTGAAATTTGAGGTCAAGTCACCTGAGCAATAAATAATACCAATCACAGGATTTTGTTTGAATTTTCAAGCCATGTGGGGTCTTGTCGCCAGTAGACTTAATTTTGCAGCGAGGAAGTTGTCGTGCTTTGATATACAATCAACCAATGTCCGATCGACCTGAAATTTGACAGGGAGCCTATTGGAGTCATTTTGAGACGTCCATTAGCTCCGATTTGGAAATCATGGTCTCGGGGAGCTCCGCTGCTGAGAGGCCTAATTTGGTTTTAGAGAGTCAAAGTTTGATTAAATGTTATTGAAATGATCTGAAATTTGATAAGTAGCCTTTTGAAAGCATTTTGAAGTCACCGATGTGCTTGGTTTGATAAGTGATGGCCTCGGTGGTTCTTGCCACCGAGAGGCTTGATTTTGCTGTTCGAGGGTTGATGTTGGGTCAAATGTTGTTGGTTTGACTTGAAACTTGACATGGGGCCTTTTGAAGGTATTTTGAGACCATCCATGGGCTCTGATCGAAGATCTGATGTCTTCGACGCTGTCACCACCGAGAGCTCTTGTCCCGCTGCTAGAAGAGTGAAGTTAGGCCAAATAATGCTGAAATGGCCCGAAACTTTATTTGTACTCTTGTTTTGGCTGTTTTGAATAATCTTGCAGTTTTTGTTTGATTCTGACAAGATTTGTCGCTTGAAGTAGCATTGCCTATTTGTGGTAAGATGCGGCTTCTTGTAACTTCTTGATGTTGAAGAGGCAAAGTGACATTTTTGGTGTCAACACAATTTTCCTACTACGACAAGGCACTGGTGTAACTATTGGGTCAGGTTGTTGGAAGTAGGTGGGCCTCATGGATATGTTTTTAAAACTTTTGACACACTTGACTCAGGGATCAAGTACCCATAAGGCCATAAACCACATCCAGGATCCAAGTCCTTGAACTCATCAATCATGTACAGTAAAAAAAAAAAAACTTTAACTAGAAGATAGAAACAGCACATAACAAGCAACCACAAAATCTACAACATACAAGGAAGTAGATTATACCATTGGAGCTCTGTTGTGCTCTAATGGAGAAGTAGACTTGCTAGATGAAGAAACTCTTTTTTTGTAGCAAATTAGGATCTCCAAGACCTCTTAGTCTTCCACGCTATATCCCGTATCAGATTTCCTCTAAAGGAGATGGGTGGGATATCCTAAAGAAAAAAACTAGAAGCTCTTAAGGAATCCGGAACAGAAACTAGAAGAGGTAGAGAAGGTGATGGGCGTGTGCAGCACTTGCACTAAAGGGGGCTGAGCGTGAACTCCTCTCTTGGAATAGTAGTGGACGTCCAAGCCCCCTCTCCTCCTTTTATAGCTCAATGCAACTTCCTCTTTACTAATAGAAATAGAAGTCTTACTTCCATAACAATTAGTAACTTACTGATTCACAATTAGAAGTCTCACTTCAAATATGATTAATAACTTTCTATTTCCTTTCCTTTTAGAGTTTAAGTAGAATTGGTAACTTTCTAATAACTTGGACTAGCATGGGGACCACTAGGGATTGCATACAAAACAGGCTCTAATTGGAACACCGCGACCCCACTTCTTATGTGTAATCCGGGCCCACAGTTAATTGCAAATAACTCCACTATATAAATGCAATTGTACTCCAGTCTTAGGAATTAAATTACAAAGAAGACCCTAAACTTCCTCATCACCTCAAGTAGGCCCCTCTATCTATATCCATGGATCAATTGGACCTGTCCTCCAAATTAGATCCACATCTTGTTATCCTTAAGACCTAATTAATTCCAGTGATCATCAGTATCATCCAATTAACTCTTAATTGAGATAGGTGCACACTTACTAATGATAAATCCATTAATTGGCATAAGGGGATAATGTAGATAGATTTCATCTTGACCATTAAATGTTACCACAGTTTTACTATCACGTACCCAAGACACCGAGGTGTTGACCTACAATTGGCCTCACTCATTGGTGACTCAAAACAAATGAATAGACAGAAACTTGAGTTCATTAATGTCTCGGGATTAAAAGCCTATTGCTAGGGAATTATAAGAGCAGACCTTAAAGTATAGACAATGTTTCATAAAGTGCTTCTTATGGTCCTTCAATACATCCAATGTACCAGCACAATGATCCAGAATCTTACATTTTGATGATCGAGACAAATCACACTATCTCATAGTGATGAAATAGCTACAACCTTGTCAGATAAAGAAACTCGCTTATGATCTAAACCCACTTAAATATCTAAAATACAAGTAATTATAATAATAGCTAAATAAATGGGTCAATGGGCCTACTATTGGGCCCAACCGACCTAGTAAGGTTGCGGACCTTACAATTTCCGTGATAACTGCTGCTAAAAGGCATCTATTTGCCCAGTGCAATGCTTTCCTTTTCATCATTTCTCTTTCCTAGATTAAAGGGCATTTTTGGCACAGCCACAAAGTCTGCAATGTGGATTGTGGGCCTTTTTTATGATAGTTTCCATTGATAAAACATCCTCTTGCCTCTACCATCGATGCATTCTATAAAATCCACAAACACTGGAAGATTTAACAACTTGATTGGACCAGAAAGAGATGGCTAAGAGAATAAGACATTGAAATAATTTAGGAACATATAGATGTAGTCTTCAAATCTAAGGTATTTATGGGTCCTACACATCCACAATGAGACCTATCATAACAAGCCTCGGGATGAGTACATCATCGGCCTCATTGGGCCCCATATATAAAGAAGATTAGGCACGATAAAGTACACAAATATATGTGAACTTCTAAATGATCAAAGATTCAAGAATGGAACCAAACTGTAACTTAACATGAGAATTCAATGGGTGTATTTTGTGACATGCTGACATATCTATACCTCTATTGGAATGTGTTTTACTTTCGTTTAACCACAAGCCTCGAAACAACAATTCCTCATTTCATAAAATACATTAAGGCAGCTGTCAGAATCTTCCTCCACCCTCGACTCCACTCTATCTCCAGTCTCCTCTATCACCAATCTCCTCTGTATAAAATAACTGAACAACATAATTTCCTAAAAAAAAGAAACAAAATTTCCAATTCAAATCTAAACTCCTATCTACTACTCCAAATACATAAACAGGAACCAGCGAGAAATGAGAAGCCGAAAGGGAAGACCGGAGCACGATGGAAAATGGAAATGGAAGCTGAAGATTGGAGCACGGCTAAAAAAAGAAAGGGAATACCTAGGTCGCAAGGCAAGGGTGTATGGAACCAAACTTGGACTCACCAAGGAGAAGTTAAGTACTATTAAATTGTTACACCGTTTATTCTGAAGTGATATAGATCAATGCCAGAACGGGGGTGGGGGATTTAATGGATACTGTAACTTATATGATTTACAATCAATCATGATATTGAAAATTCAATTTGGAATGTTAACCACTTCCGTGACTACTGAAGGGCATCTATCTGCCTAGTACAGTGTTTGCCTTTTCATCATTTCTCTTTTCGAAATTAAAGGGCATATTTGGCACAGTCACAAAGTCTGCAATGTGGATTGTGGGCCTTTTTTGTGATAGTTACTAATAATATAACATGCTCTAGCCTCCTCTTCGACCATAATTAGAAGTCTCACTTCTATTATGAGTAAGTATCCTACTTCTCCTTCCTTTAAGAGTTCCAATTGGATTAGAAATAATCTCTTCTTAGGGCTAGCTGGGGACCACTAGGGATTCTTTAGAATTTGACTTCAACCAGGAATCTGGACCACAGATCTCATGTGAACTCCGAACTCACAGTTAATTCCAAATAACTCTACTATATAAATGTAATTGAACTCCAATTTTAGGAATAAATTACAAGAAGATCCTAAACTTCCCAATTACTACAAGTAGGCCCCTCTATCTATTATATCCGTGGATCAATTGGATTAAATATGACCAACCAAATTAGATCCATATTTTATTATCCTTGTGACCCAATTAATCACAGTGATCACTTGTACCATTCAATTAACTCTTAATTGAGATGAGTACGCACTTACCAATGATAAATCCATTAATTGGAACAAGGGGGTATTAGAGGATAGATCTCATCTTGAAAATTATATGTTCCAACAGTCTGCGTATTAGAGGATAGATTTCATAGATTTTCCACAATTTGTTCAGTCTCAAATTTGTTATCCAGTAAGTTGATGGCCTCGATTTTAAAATGTGATATTTAAACAATGAGAAAGACTCATGGATGCTGCTCAGATTGATATGCAAGTATATTCATGTAAAGCAAGAAAACTACAAAAGTGGTGGCATTCTATCTTATAACTTGACTGTTACATAAATGAACTAGGGTTTTATGGTAAAGTTTGATCGTACGTCCTAAGGAAGAGGGGCGTTTTATCGAGCATCTAAGTGTTTTCTTTTCAATGAGTTTCTTGGGTCATAAGGCTCGACGTTTGAACTCACCTCGGGTAAGTACGAACCTTTGGGCTGTTTGGAAATTGGCCCAGTAAGTGTAGGCCTTGAAGGCTCGAACTATCAACGTGAGAGTTCGAACCTTTGGGCTGTCAGGAAAATGGCTCCGCGCGTGCACTTAACAGTAAGGTTCAAACTCTCCTCTCGAGAGTTCGAACATTTGGGCTCCTTGGAAAATGGCTTAGCAGGTGCACTTATAGGAAGGTTCGAACTCTCATCTTGAGAGTTCGAACCTTTGGGTTCCCTGGAAAATGGCTCAGCGAGTGCATCCATAGGAAGGATCAAGCTCTCCTCTTGAGAGTTCGAACCTCTGGGTTTTCTGGAAAATGGTTCAGAGGGTGCACTTACAGGAAGGTTTGAATTGTCCTCTTGAGAGTTCGAGGCTCTCTGCAAAATGGCTCGGCTTTTCTTGTAAAGTTTATTATAACGATATCGTTATAATCCTTTAGATTATTTGTCCCTTTTTTTTATATTGAGATACATAAACAATGAAAAAGACTTACGGAGGTTACTAAGAATACCAAATTGCAAATATTCCAACAACGAAATCGTTATCGTGCTTTAGATATTTCAGTCTCAAATTATATATTGATAGAATAAAATCCATACAAATTACATTCAGACACTCAAAATATGAGTGTAGGCAGCATCACTCAAATTTAAAAAAAATATTGCGCAGCTCATATCTATAAGGATTCTTATATGTACACAACGCCTGCCACAAGAATTATAAACCAAACCCTTACAAATCAAAAGGCATTGATATTGATATTGGTTTCCACTATCTCCCATCACGTGTTATAAATGCCCATATGAACTTCCAAATATAATCTCCCCATCATGATGAATTGTAAATATAAGTCCCATGGTAAATATCCTACTTCCGTTGGATTAGTAGATGTGGCCTACAAAGCAAGTTTTCAAACAGCTTTTAATGTTTCTAAGTACCAATGTTTCTGAAAAGGAACCCATGGTTCCACAGTGTTTATGCCATCTCAGTATAAAGGCAATCTGTATAAGATGTTGGGCGAAAAAAATGAATATCACAGTGTTTCCTTTATAACTCCCTTGACTACATAATCCAAGAGAATACCATAGTAGAATTACACTGGATACTTGGGGCTGGAAAGCCTGAAATAGACAGTAGCTTTCAATTACTGTGAGATCCAGATGCACTAATGGTTAAACATCAATTCAAATAAAATATCTAAAGTTCGAATTGGTTATGATTTGAGCATCATACAAGTTCACCATTATCCTAACATCACAATGCAAATGGATACACAAACTCTTCCTTCAGGAAGGTGTTCCACTCCAAATTGCATCTCACACTGTCATAACATCAGTCCTTCCAAGAACAACTAAACCTTATATATATGGTATGGTTTCCTTTGTTAACAGAGTACATGCAACACTATAAACTTGATTAGAATTGTTTAAAATTGGCAAAGACTTTTGGAGGGCTATATTCTATCTAGGACATGACTTTGGCCAGCAAAAATTAAGAATGATATGCATACAATGGATATCATTTGAATGCAAGACCTCAAACTTGGATGGATACCCCAACACTTATCTCATCTCAACCTCATGTTTAATTTTTTTTTATTCCTTCGGATTCTGGAAGACTAGAAATTTACAAACAGAGCAGCCCTTTTGTTCTTCCACTCTCGCACCAGAACAACATAAAATCTGTATGCGATAATGAGATACTTCAGACAAGCATTTTCTCAAAGATGAAAAAGGTGATACATACATGATCTAAGAAATACTAGTTTACAATTGATATACTTTGTACATATGTACAGATGAATTCCGTTCCAACATTGTCTTATATTTTAATAATATACTAACATGCAAATTTCTTAAGAGAGAGAGAGAGAGATGTTGAGTAAACTTTACCTGCCAAGTTTAAATACTTGAAAATGAAGTTGTACTCAATAAACATAAATAAAGTTGCCCCTGACAAAAATAACATCAACAAAAATATGATTAAAAATGATCCTAACAAACATAAATAATTGAAATTAAATTAGGTGCATGTCTTTTTTTAAACGATAGAGTTATTAATAAAAGTATACCCGAGTAAATGGAACAACAGAGTAGCATTGAAAGCATAAGAATTGATTGACATAAAAAAAAGAGCTGGACTAAAGCTACACAAGGTTCAGATACACTAACTCTTTAAGACCCAAATTGAGCAACTCAGCAACTAACTCTAACCATTTTCCAAGTAACAAGCATGAAGTACCTGCAGGGTGAATGAATAATAAAAATGAATAAAAGTATTAGGAGTCTCATGACAAAATAATGACAACTTATCCCATAGTCAAGTGTAGGAAAGTACTTACAGTTAAGCTCTACATTCAAATATAGAATGGGCTTTACTTTTTAAGTCCTATAATCAAATGAAACCCCAAACCATTACAAATTCAGAAAAACTAAAAGTATCAATCAAGCAATTAGATTAATGGAGATGGAACTATAGATAAAAACGAAGATTGCTGGGTTAGGAGTGTGTCAAAACCATTTGTTGTCATAATCAGTTAAACTATGACGGCATATCATAAAAACCAGTAACAACATATCCATTCCCGTCAGCCAAGGGTGTCGGTTCGGATGGGCTGCCCTTGTTCTTTCTTCTTCGTCAGCCAAGGGTTCTGCCGCCAGCAGAACTAGATTAAAAAACGCCTAGCCTCTTCTCCAGTGCCCTCTGGTGAACGACGATGGCCCCACCTGAGATCCAAATCAGAACTTCGTCCTGCGAGCCACGAATGAGAAGGGAAAGAGAAAGAGGGAGGGATTTCTGCTATCCTTTGCAATCGATCTCCGAGAGAGACTTTTGTTAAGTGATTTTTAAAAATGAGAGAGTGAATCTGTGATAATGGAGAGAGGGACGAAATGGGCGCATACGAGAATGGAAAGTGAGATGCAGGGAGCAGAGAGGGAAAGAGAGAGCAGGGAGCGGAGGATAAAGAGTGAAAAGGGCGGGAGAGGAAAAAGTTTGGGCAAGAAAGGAGAATGAAATCGTTTGGACCTGTTAGGGTTAGAAATTGGGTGAATGAGATGACGATTTCGTTCGGCACACTGGGGGGTAAAGTCGTCCAAAAAGCGTGTACGAACACCGAATTTGGTGTTTTGGTGTATTTGTGGTTAAATTGGGCTAATACATGTTTAGCAACATTTATTTGGTACAATATCCTTTGTTCAATAGGGGCATCAAATGAATGTAATGTTAGTGGAGAAGTGAGAATTCATGGAGCTCAACAACAAGAGCTGTTTAATGCGGGTTTTCATAAGTTTTGTTCTATTTTGGTTTTTTTCATACGCTTATCCTTGGTAAACTCTTTCATTTCTTAATTTATATTTGTATATGTTATTATGATTGTAAATTACATTTCTTTATATAGATGTTTTTGACAGTCTCATGATACTCAATTATTGGACAACATCAATGCAATCACAAGATATTGTGCAAATCATCAACCAATTGATGGAAGTTTTACTTATTAGTAAATTTTATTTTTACATTTATAATTGATATAATTTTTTTTTAATCTTGTAAACTTTGTTTATTGTAGGAGGAAGCAACCCCAAGTGTCTATTACAATTTATGTGTGCAAGAAAAAGACTTTTTTTTATGAACCTCCGTAAGTGAAGTTTTAAATTAAATTTGTATACAATAGTGGTCAGTCTACTTCTATTTAATAATTATTATATATATTTATTTCTTGAATTAGATGCAATGAGGAAAGTAATTTCTACAATCAAAATTCTTTCATTGAAAATCCTATTCCAGTGCCTTTCTTGCTAACACAGGTATAGTTAATATTGAATAAGAAAAAATTGATCTTCATTATTTTTATAATTTAAAAATTTTATGAATTTTTATTATTTTTTATGATGTGCAAGAATCAAGAATATTATAACAGAACAAGAGATCCAAAAAATAATTGATCTTATGTCAAATGAGCAATCACGATAAGAAATGAAGAAGTTGTTTTGCACACTTCATTGATAACTTTTTGGGGTTGATTTTTGTAATTTATCAATTTATTTTTATATTCTTTTTTTTTAGCCAAGTTCACTGCTTTTTAGAAGATGATCTTGTTAAGAAGAGATTTTTTTTATTGAAGTTATTACTTTATTAATAAAATTATCTATCAAGAAGTGAAAATGTTATTTTATTAGCTTAGAGGTGAATACCAAAATAGATAGATTGTTGCTTGATCCCCTTGGATTCTTAGGCATTTTTTGGAGTTTTAGATCTAGGTCATCAATGTGTCACAAGAACTATACCAGGCTTCGCTTGGATGTGGCTCATAGTGAGTTTAGTTGTGTTAAGTTATGTTTCGGTTAGGTTAACGGATTGAAAATCAATAGCATATGCATTGCAACCTATGTAGAAAAGTAAATGTGGTATCCGCATACCATGGTTCTAAAATATATTTAAGATTACATGTTGGCCAAAATCCAAAGCTTTACAAATAATCTCCCTCTCTTTCGGGATGTAGCTAGATTTTAGTATAATAGAAACTGGGCCCATCATAAGATTGGTCACATAAAACACATGAATAACGATGGTCATCTTACTAATTTGAATAATAATTTATAACTTGATCAAGATAATGGGTCGTAGGGTCCCAATTTATAATTTTAATGTTAATCAAATTTATAAATAACCAATTTGGAGGTGGGTCCCACTCCAATTCAATATCAATGGTTAGATAGGAAAAACCTTAATTTAAAAGCTTCTATTGGAGGGGTGAGAAACTGGGTCCTTTTATAAGGACTAAAGAGGTGGGACCATTTTTATAGTTATGTCAGAAAAATATTGAGAAGAGACATGATAGGGTGAGAGAGAGAATGAGAGGTGTTTTGAAATTTTTTTTTTTTACCTACCAGACAGTAACCCCCTGTTTGGGAAGGCAGGAAAAAGGGGGGAAGGAAAAAAGGGAGGGGAAAGTGGGGGGGAGGAAAGAGGGGAGGGTGTTTGGGAAGTGGGGGGGGGGGGGGGGAGGAAAATGGGGGGAGGGGAAGAGGGGGGAAAGTGAGGGAGAAAGAGGGAAATGGGAGGAAAGTACATTAATGCCCTTTTATGTCCAAATAGGGGAAAGTGAGGCAGAAAGAGGGATAAGGATAAAATGGTCTTTTTTTTTCTACCTTACAAACAAACAAAATTATACTTTTTCCCTTTCCTTCCCCTACTTTTTCACTTCCCAAACAAGAGAAGGGAAAATTAATTTTCCCTCCCCTCCCCTTCATTTTCCTTCCCCCTCAAATTTTCCCTCCCTTCCCCTCCCTTCCTCCCTTCCCAAACACAGCATAAGGGCATGTTTGTGTAGCCTATTTCCATGGAAATGGAGATAGTTTTCTGTAGAAAAGTAACTTTTCATATGTTTGGTGCAGAATTTTTCCTATGATTTACTTTATTGCCACCTCAGCATTTTCCTTCCTCATTGTAGAAATGGACTTCCCATGGGGGGGGGGTGGGTATAGGAAGTCTATTTCCTCAAAAAACTTACCCCCCCTTTATAAACACATTTCCTACCCATTTCTGATGCAAGCCCATTTTCTATTCCCCTTCATCGACGAGAGCAAGCCCTAGCATTCTGGAAAATCTCCCTCATCGACGAGCGACGAGTTCTGGATGGCAGCCATTGCCCTCAGCTGGTAAATGCCCCCACTCCTCTCTTTGCTCTGTCTCTCTTCTCTGCCATGTTACTGCAGCCATGCCTCTCTCTCACCCTCTCTATTCTCCTCCAACCTCTTTGCTTTCCTGGACGGCAGCCATGTGCTTCCTGTTTTGTGTTGATTACTACAAGGAATGTCATGGTGTTATGGTCATGTTATGGTCATGTGGTTATTTTATATTTTCTATTCTATTTTGTTTTGCGTTTATTTTCATCTCTCACGTTGTCATTCTGGCCTCTACTGCTGATTTCTATGTGCATATGGTGTTTGACAAAATGCCACACAGAATAAAAAGATAGTTAGATTGTCTTTGGATTGTGTTTTCTTTTTCTTTTTTCTTTTTTTTTTTTAAAGCAGAATGTAGATGGTTGAATTTGGATGTTTTGTTCTTCTCAGTCATGAAAATTGAGTAAAGTCCAGACGAAATATTTGATGTGCTAGTGTGCCTATTTTTTTATATTATTGTGCTCAAGGTATTTGAAGCCATGTAGAACTCCAGAAGCCATGGCCATAGGTGGAAATGTAGTTGATGAGCTTCTCATCTTCCTCAGGTGACCAAAGGTGGCCCTTTTCTGTTTGTTGCAGTAAGAATGGTGGCCCATTTAATCTTATGCCGGGGCCCAACCCTTTGACAGCTTAAATGTCGTGCAGTTTCATGATGCCCACCGGCCCACTAGATGACCAACCACAGCCCCACTGCCTTTTTCCTAGCCCAATTTTTCAACTGTGATGAATCAAAGACAACTCATCTCCCCTCGTGCAAAATGAAATGGACTTTGGAGAATCTATTTGCATCACCAAATGACGTCCAATGTTCTCAGTAATCAGATTACAAGAATGCTATAAAGGAGATTCTTAGTTTGACAATGCTGTTGATACCTGATCTGAGTCTCTTCTGAATTCATATTTGGCAGAGTGATTTTCTTCATGAAAAAGGAATCATGGAAAGGAGCTACAATTTTCATAGTTGGATACTGAAAACCATTTGAATCTCCTTTTGAATTGCGAAAGAAAAGAAACCACCCTTTATTCATTATTCTTCTTTTGTATTTCCCAAGTTAAAAATGGAAAAAAAAAATAATAAAGAAATAAATATTACAACAGAGTTCTCTTGATTTATGTACTCTTGAAATCTTAAAGACATGAGCTTGGAATCTTGAAGACTTGCACCAACAGAAAAGTTGACTTAGAGCCTGTTTATTTGCATTACAATACATATGAATTGAATACATGCAATTAAAGCATTAATGGTTAAAAATGATGATAAAAGATGTACTTCATATATACAAATGGGCCAACATTCTTGCTGGGTTGGGTTTTGGCACCATTTCTATTTGTTGCAGCAAGAATGGTGGCCCATTTTTATATATGAACGGTTGTCAAATTTGGGCTGGGTTCCGGTTTGGGTTTTGGCCACAAAAAATCAATCTGAGCTACCAAATTATGGATAAATATTTATAAACACAGTAGGCTACTGTCACCTGCATACTCTCACCATGTGCACCTCGTGTGCACCGCATTATGAGGTCCACCTGGGCCCATATCAATTCCCATTGATCCTAATTACCTCTCAAGTGGCAAATGCCTAGTTCTAGTTCTGAATTATGCCTATTTGTTCTGTTGTGTTGATCGGCTGGATTTTTAATATCTGTTGACATTTATTTAGCATCATACCTATTTCTTAGGAACTTCACGATTTTGTTGTAACCCATACCGGTGAAATACTGATTTTTCAGATTTGATATGGTATATATATATTCACATCCTCACTAAAATTTGTAGGAATGGGGTCGCAAAATACAAATGATAATTTCGCTCCCCTTCCAAAAAATTTGAAAAGGACACCAATGCAAGATGACACGCTCATCCAACTTATGGTTGAGCAATGTAAGGAGGGGCGCGGCATAAAAGGAGGTTTTACCTGTGAAAGGTGGAATTTATTGACAAAGGAAATGAAGACTGCTCATGGTGACTTTTTTAGTAAGGATAAACTGAAAAATAGGTTTAAAACATTGAAGAAGACTTATGGGGATCTGAAAGCAATGCTAGACCTTAGTGGATTTGGATGGGATGATACGAGAAAAATGGTGACTGCTGAACTAGATGTTTGGAAAGAATATGTGGCGGTGAGTCAATTCATACGTCTATTTTTTTATAGTTCCTATTAATGTGGTAAATGAAAATTTGTTACAAGTATGAACTATTTTGATTCACTTGCAGGCACATCCTAAGGCAGCTCTTTATAAGAATAAGACCTTCCCAGACTGGGTTTCTTTGGCCATTATCTTTGGTGACAGCGTTGTGGATGGTAGAGATGGTTTTGCTAGCAACGATCCGGAACCTATAGAAACCCAAGCTGAAGAAGAGACGCAAGCTGATGATATGGATAATGTGTTTGATGATAATGCAGATGAGGATATTGATATATCCATAGGCACCAATAGGAGGCAACGCCAGCTGAGTACCACACCTACTTCTCGCCATTTAGCGAGAAACCGACCAAATATGGGTCAAGCTTTGATTGCTGCAGTGGAAACTATAGCATCTGCTATGTCTGATTATGCAAACAAAAGAGCTAAAGAGCGTCCAGATATGGACAAATGCATTGATTCTCTTCGTGCTCTTGGACTTCCAAATGGTATATATTTTAAAGCACTTAACGTAATAGAAATTGAGAGGAAGGCAGAATTCTTTCTGGCGTTGCCTTCTAGTGATCGTGAACCATGGATACTGAGTCAACTTGGAATAGAGTTCAACTTGGCCTAGAGTGATGATGGGAAAGGTGGCATTATGAACATTTTGGAACGTGGCAACTTTTTGGCCATGTAATCAAAAACCCTAGTTGTGAATACATGGCACTTTTGGAACCTAGAAATTTGGGGTACTACTATTTTGGGCATGTTTATCTATTCTGTGCAATGTGGCAGTAAACTATGGATATGCATGAACTTCACTTTTGTTATATATATTGTTTTATATGGTGGTTGTGCTTTATATGCTTGTATTGTTTTATATGGTTGATATGTTGTTTTATGTGGTTGATATGCACCAAGTTGATGACATACAATTACATAGTACTTTGTGATTGATGTGCTACTTGTTGCAGATTATATTTTGTTACGAAATGGATGAGGATATGGAGTTCCTTTTCTTTTGTGCCCAGACTGTGGCTCTTATTTGTGTTCTTGGGTACTATTATTCATATGGCCATAGAGAAAGAGTTCATAACTCTATCTTAACTGGCGATTCTTTTGTGGATGAATTATTGAATGGACATGAGCGTAATTGCTTTGATCTATTACGAGTGAGCAAGGGATGCTATGTTAATCTGTCAAATGAGTTAAGACAAAGAGGTTTACTATTCGACTCACGGAATGTTACAGTCGAGGAGCAAGTTGCCATTTTTTTTTATTCACGATTGCTCACAATGAGCGTAATCGAGTGATGCAGAATCGATTCCAACACTCTGGTGAGACTATTAGTAGATACTTCAATAAGGTGCTGGGTGCGATTTTGAGGCTTTGCCCTCATTATATTAAGCCCGTAGGAAGTGAGACTCCAACAGAAATTGCAACGAACCCAACCTTCAACCCTTACTTCAAGGTAATCTAAATTTGATTTAAATTATGTCATTTTCTTACAATGAGTTTAATAATATTCTGTGCATCATTAGGATTGTGTTGGAGCAATTGATGGCACACACATACCTGCATGGGTTCGTTTAGAAGATCAAGTGCGCTACCGAAACAGAAAGGGTTTCCTCTCACAAAATGTGATGGCTGTTGTCTCTTTTGATATGCGATTTTAATACGTATTTGCTGGTTGGGAAGGGTAGGCGTCCGACTCTAGAATACTGCAAGATGCTTTGTGGAGGCGACCATATAATAGGCTTCATGTCCCAACGGGTAACTTTAAATTCAACCATTCTAGAACTCTGGATTATTTCATTGTTGCAGAATTTGATAAGCGATTATATTTTGAATGTTCTAATAGAGAATCTTTTTCTTAGGAAAATATTATTTGGTGGATGGGGGCTATGCGAACACCCGCGGATTTATTGTACCGTATCGGGGAGTGCGCTATCATCTGAAAGATGGTCAACTACACAAGCACCACAAACACCCAAGGAACTCTTTAATTTACGACATTCTAAATTGCGAAATGTAGTGGAGCGTACTTTTGCGGTATTAAAGCAACGCTTCCCCATCCTACAAACAGCACCACGATATCCTCTCAAGACACAAGCCAAAATAGTAGTTGCTTGTTGTGTTATGCACAACTACATTAAACAATGGAACTATATTGATGAAATGGATGAAGAGCATGCACAAGATATGGGTGTAGATGAAAACATGTGTGCTGAGGAGGGAGGGGAAGTTGGATCCGTTTCGACTGATGTGGACAGTCGATTTGCATATGAGCTACGAGATGCAATTGCTCAACAAATGTGGGATGCGTATTAATTTATTAGACGTTTATTTTTAATGTTAAGACCTCGTATCATTTTTAAGTGCTATGGTTGTTGGTACATTATAGAATGTGTTGCGGTGATGGTGTTGAGACTATTTACATATATTTGACTAATTTTCTGGATATGGAATGCTATTTGAAGTGTATCCATAGTTGTGATGGTGTTGACATGTTTTTTTTTTTTTTTTTTTATATATATATATAATTTGTGTTCATAGTTGTTGTCTGTATGCTGGTTCTTCTATGAATCCATCTAATATGGGTGCACTCATGTGATTCAGTTTCTTGTGCTCTCTTGTCAGTGCTAACTCATGTCACTGATGAAGAAAAGCGTCAATGCATGTGGTGTCTGTATGGAAACTTTGGGTTTTATTTATCAGCTGTAAAGACATTTGCAGGAAAACTGAAGGGAGCAACAAAGATGTACTGTCATAGTGGTAGCTGAGTTGGTGCTCATAGTGGTTTATATGCTAGAAGTACAAGTTGGTCTTGATGTACATGCGGAAATCAAAATTTTCTGTTTGGATTGAACTTGATGTACATGGGTTGAGTCAGATTCAGTATGGTCTTTCTATAATTAGGTCCAGCTACATTTGGTCATTTTTAAATTTAGTTTGGTACATGGGTTGAGTCAGATTCAGTATGGTCCACCTTACCCATTTCACCCTCTATTTCTCTTGTTGGAGTAAATAAGTATGAGGGGGGAACTAGGGACCAGATAAGGTGGCAAGAGGAGACAGAAAATGTACTATATATATGGAATAAAAGCATCTGAATATCTTAACCTTTGTTTTTTTTTTTTTTTTGTGTAATTTCTGAAAAACAGAGTTGGAATGTACATACTAGATTGGATAGTTTCACCACTTGGATGGGCAAATGAAATGCACCATTTTTTGTTTCAAGTTCCATTAAAGTGTGCATGCCCAAATAGTGAGATTTTCTAACCATCAAGGAAGTCCTCCATTCAATCAAATAAGGACTTACCAATTGTGTAGATTATTTATATTCATGTTAAGAAGTGGGCATTATTATCTTAGATTTGGCCATTATATATCTCTTAAGTGATTCTGGAATGAATTTCTATATGAACCAAATTTCTGCTTACTATCCTGTGCAGGTGATGCGTGGTTAACCATTTCCTGTCAAAGGAGATACTATTTGGTGGCTACTTGTGGTCCTTCATCTCGAATCCTTCACTTGTTGCTCCTTTAACACAAAGGCATTGCTTATAAATCCTATGAATTTAATACCCGGTCAAACAAACAATGCCAACCAATTAGGGTGTCAAAAGCTGAACTTAAATTTTGTTGAGATTGATCATTTATGCAGACTTCTGCATCGTATTGACAATGTCAACAGTTAACATCAGGCAGTCAGGGTGTCTTGTTTTCCTCAGCTTGTTTGTGTTACTACAAAGAATTAACACATCTGTTTATGAGGCCTTGGATATTTATGATGTGTCACCAGAAGAGATTATGAAGATGCTATCAGGTATACCCATTTACTAAATGCCTCCATTAACATTATAGGAACTTGAAGTGTGAGAAGATCATATAATGTGATAGAAGGAATTACACCTGGATTGCCTGATATGCAATGTATTGTTTTCTCTAGCACATGTCCTGATGTCCCTATTGTATGTGAACTTGTGATCTTGGTCTGGACCAGCTACCATAGCTTCTATCAGAAACATCTGAATTGAGATCTCCCAACTAAAGCCATTGCTCTCCTTCTGCACAAGAGTAGTGTTGGCTATCCAATTCCCAAGGAATTGATGCATTTTTGTGATGAACTTGGCTAGAGTGGTCTCAAAAGCCTACCAACTAGCTCATACTCCAAGGGTTGCCTACTATAAATTTCACCTGGAAAAGAAAAAGGAGAGACAACATGTTCAAATGGATGTCGTACTATTGAATCAAAAACAGACAAATTTGGGTTGAGATGTAGAAAATGTTCAGCTCCATGGTGCTCCTTGCAGTTCAAGTTGATTGCAATGACCAACTCAATGCCATTGGAACCCTGAATTTATTTTCGTTGCATGAATCATAAGATCACCCAACAAGATTCAGATGGATGTCACCCGAATCCTCGTCTGGCAAACCTGGTTATCTCCAAAGACCTATCTGTATTATTCATAGGAAAATGACCCCAGCTGTGAAATGCAATAACATTCATGGCCCCCCTGACCATTTCTTTTTCCGTGGAAAATTGCCGCACCAAACAATAAATTCTAGTTTTCTGTAAGGAATCTGCAGCCGCACCAAACAACATCAGCACCAATTCATCAAGGAAATTTTTTTTGCACCAAATATAAAATTTTGATTTCCGCGGAAAAACTTTTCCAAAGTATTTGAAATCCATGGATTTTGCTGATGTGGCAATTTCCAATTTCCACGGCAATTACATGTACACAAACCATGTGCTTCCAATTTCCAACTTCCACGGAAATTACTGGATAAGAGTCGGCTGCAGCATTATTACCCATCAGTCTATGTGCTATTCACATCCATGTGGTATGCTTCTATTGGATAAGAGTCGGCTGCAGCATTATTACCCATCAGTCTATGTGCTATTCACAACCATGTGGTGTGCTTCTATTGGATAATAGTCGGCTGCAGCACTATTGCCCAAGCAAGACTGATGGGTCTTTGCCACTTGTGTGTCTTACACGTTAGAACACAGTGAACCTTATGTGAAGACCTCAGATGCATCCAACACCCCCATTTTCTGCACCTTGACCTACCTGCCTGGAGTAAACATGGGCAGCAATTTGCAAGATCCCATTGCAAGAAGGTAAGATTATAAGTCTTCTTTCACGTTTTACGAAACTCCCTCTCCTTATGTTTTCTTCAAATGTCACCTGTTTGATTGGGGCTTCTTAGGTAGTTTGGATACAAGGGTTATGCATGAGCTTGTCAAAGACTAACCTATTGGTTAGGGTTTCTTGTGCCTTATGGTTTTAGGGGTTATGCATTATCTACATGAAAGACACCCATTTGTTTGGGGTTACATATTCATCTTTTATAGTGATTATATAAGCTCTCTAGAGAGATCTACTCATCTGGCCCAGGTTACTAAGCCTATTGGCTCCAGTGACGCTATGCTTTCTGCAAAAACCCCCATTTGATTGGATTAAGCTTGGCCTCATGCTTCTAGCAAATGAGTCCAGATCGTCTTGACTGTTTCACTCACCCTTCCGGTGAGTGAGTGAAGGGAGCAGAACTCCCTTTAGAAAATCTAAATTCCTCACATGACCACCCTCTGTTGTGGGATGTCTCCGAAAGATTGAGCATTTGATTAATAATGTGATTAACACAATTTTTACGAATTATTAATGATATGCATTAAACACATTGAATGTATGATCAATTTTACTATAGGATCATCTCCTGTCGTAGTAAAATTTGGGGACTTAATATTGCAGGAAAGCATTCTAATTTTCAATGGATTAGGTTTTTAATAGACGAGCTCCACTATGGAGTTCCTGTTCATTTTTTCACACCAAGCTCAATGAGACACTCAAGAAGACTCACGAGTCTAGGCTCCAACAAATATACATGCTATCTGGCATCTGCATAAACCCGGATTAGGGTTGCCTATGCCTCTAGGGTAAATATGTATTTCTTAAAGGAGAGAAAAAAAAGAAAAAAAGTGCACATTTGACTAACGTTATTGAGCCTCTCTCTCAGGCTTGTGATATGCATATCCTATAAAAAAATTCAACCATTTGATAGGATTACTTACTCTTGGTATTCAGGGGAAAGAAATAGTGCCACTTGGTCTAGTTCACGTAATGTTACACTCAACTTCCCCCATTTGGTTCGGGTTGCTCAAGTCTTGGCTAGTGATTTTATTTATGCTTAGTACACATGTAAAAGTTTTCAAGAACCTGTTGGAAGTAGGTGGGCTTCGTGGATATGTTTCAAAAACTTTTGACCCGCTTGATGCAGGGATCGATTATCCATAAGGCTACAAACTCAATTCAGGATCCAAGACCTCAATATTATCAACCAATATTAGTAAGAAACTATCTCTAAGATAAAAATTAGCATCACCATACATTTACAATATATCTACAACATACAAGGAGTAGATCTTACCTTGGGAGCTTGTCAGTGCTCTAATGAAGATGTTGGCAACTTGTTTGATGAAGAACTATTTCTTTATAACAAATTAGAATCTCCAAGACATCGTAGTCTTCCATGCTGTAACCTGTTTCAGATTTCTATTCTTAAGGAGAAGGGTGGGATCTTTAAAAGAAATCTACTAGAACCTTAAAGGCAAACCGAATGAGAAGCTAAAAGAGAGAGGAGGGAGAAGGGAGTGTTGGGCGTGAATCCCAATGTCTACAGATGCATGGGGCGTCCAAAATCTTCTCTCCCTTATTTATAGCTCCAAGCAACCTCTACTTACTAATTAACATTAGAAGTCCAACTTCCATAATAATTAGTAACTTTCTTTTCTTTCAATTAGAAGTCTCACTTCCAATAGAATTAGACAATTAGTAACTTTCTAATTCCTTTCCTTTAGAGTTCAAATAAAATTAGTAATTATCTAATTATTGGGCTAACGTGGGGACCACTAAAGATTCCATAGAAAGCTAGCTTCAACTGCGACACCTTGACCCCACATCTCATGTACAATCTGGGCCCACAATTAATTGCAAATAACTCCATTATATAAATGCAGTTGAACTCCAGTCTTAGAAAAAAATTATAAATTATATAAAAACCCTAAACTTCCCTATCACCACAAGTAGGCCCCTCCATCTATATCCATGGATCAATTGGATTAAACCTACCAATTCAAATTAGATCCATATCTTATTATCCTTGAGACTCAATCAATTATAGTGATCATCAATACCTATCCAATTAACTCTTAATTGGAATGGGCAAGGATGAAAATAGCGGTAGCGGCTCGTCGCCAAACAGCTACGAAGTAAGCGATACGTAGCGGCGCAGCGGTGCGATTTGAAAAAATCGCTAAAAAAATAAGAAAAAATTTCAGAAAATCCAGAAAATTGTCAAATGAAAGAAAATGTGGTTTTTTTTTTTTTTTTTTTTTTTTTTTTTTTTTTGCAAAAGTCATTAAGAAAAGGGGGCATAGCAGTGCCCTTAATACATGAGGTCCTGTATTGTTGTATAAATAGAAAGTAATAGTAATGATTAGTTTTTTCACATGTATTCATGTTTCTTAGTCATGCTAACTTAAAAAGTAATGGAAAGTTCATGAAAAAAAAAAGAAAAAAAAAACTAGAACATGAAATAAAGGTATAAGAATTAAGAAGACTTAAGAGTTAGGTCATTAGTTATTACTCAATACTCATTAGTGAACATTGAACAATCAAATATCAATATTTCAACATTCAAGGTTCAAATTCAATCAAGTGAATGAACTATGAAGTGATCAACAATCAACAATTCAACATTCAACACCAATTTAGAAATGACATAATAGAGAGTTAGTGAAGGAAATAGGAATACCTTAATCACCACCAAAAGGAACATTTACCAAGATTCAAGGTGCTATGGTTATCTTCATCCCCATCAGTGTTATCATTTCTAGTAGCACCATATGGAATTTGATATTGATGAGCACTGGGATCCACAAATCCAAAGAAAGCATTTGCACCCGCATCAGAAGAACTTGGAAGAGGTGGAGGTGGATATCTACCATATTGCGTTTCACCATAGTCACCATATGAGTAGGACCCTGAAGTTGAAGACCGTTCTTCTCCTTGTTGTACTTGACCATATGGAAAATAGTCAAAATACTATGAGGGTCTTTGTCCACTGTAACTAGGGTTCCACGATTCAGCCCATGATGCCGCTTGTTGTCCTCCAACACCTCCACCCATATATCCTTGTTAATTACTACCTCCAGGAGCAGGTGGTAAGACTCTCCGACACCGTTGATAACCACAGTTTTCTTCCATTCTTTCCAGAAAGTCTTGTACCTCCTCTACAGGAATGACATCTTCCTGATCATGTTGGTAGTATTCACTAGTAGCACATGTCCCACTAGTGTCTCTTGCTCCATCTCCCCCATCTCCTCCACCATGGCCACTCGAAGAGACGGTGGTACTCGTCCTCTCAGAAGATAACACAACATGGGCATGTTCTTTCCCTTTAGGTTGTGGTTGCGGGCCTTGCGGCTATGTACTTGAGCCTTCTCCTCCAAGTGGGGCACCCTCTGCCTTGCCCATATCTTCATCAAGCAAATCTTTAACTTTCTCCTGAAAGCCCGGATATGAATCTAGCAATGGATCTTCTATCTCAGCTATCCATGGGAGCAAGGGATCGTCCTCTCTGAATATATGATCCAAACTAATAGAATAATAGCTCGGATCATCCCTTGCCCTAATTTCTCTTGTTCTGTTTCTCAACTTTAAATTGTAATGGCAATATACAAGCTTGTTGAGTTTTTGTATGGTAAGCCGATTCCTGGACTTTGTGTGGATCAATGAGAAAGTGCTCCAATTCCTTTCACAGTTTGATGAAGTTGTAACTTGATTAAGGATGCGAATAGCCGCTTTCCTTAGAATTGGAGTATCATCTCCAAAATTCATCCACCAATCAGCTGAAATTCAATTTAAACAAATAAAATTAGATATTTATTTAAGTCCTTCCAAGTTCCAATCAATTGAGAGATAAATAACAAAAGCCTAATAAGTTGGGTGATTAGGTCTTTTGTTCATACCATGTGGCATCTTTCCAATCGCCCTTATTGCAAGAGGGTCAGCGAAGCCTCCTCTCCTTTGTGTGTATGTAAATATTTACAATGTGAAAATTAGGAATAAATCAATAAACCATACATGTTTAAGACCTATCTCAAGCATATACATATGTCATCTCAAATCTAAATCACTAACTTACCTCTTGGATGGCTTCGATTGAATCATCAACTCCCAACAATTTTTTCAACACTTTCCTTAATCCTACCCTCAACTCCGTATCTATTGCATCGATTTGTTGTTGGGCAATGGATGGTGCAGCTGGTTGTTCCACCGGGCATCAATAATCTTTATATATTCATCATAATATCTAATATTTTCCATGATAGCTTGCTTAGCCCGATCCATTGCTTCATATATATATATATATATCCCATTGTTGGCTTGTCACCATCTACAAGCTGCAACACTCTGATTAAATGCTCATAAACATTTAATAAATTAGACACTTTCTTCCAAAATTTATTATCCCTCATCAAGTTAGGGATCTCAAATTTCGTACCACTTGTTGCATTGTCCCATTTCGAACGAAGCCATTCCTTTGATGCAAACATCTGAATCAGCTCTATTTTAAACCTTACAAGGCTCTCTATCGCAATAAAATGGGTAGCAAACCTAGTTGATCCCGGACGTATCAAGGCATGGTTATTTGTGAATTTTTTTATCAAGCTCAAAAGCCATGAATAATCATAAATAAATCTGGTAATGCCTCTACATGCCTTGATAACTTCAACAATTTTCTTCTTTTTTTCAATATCCTCCATAATGAGATCTATACAGTGTGCTGCACACATGGAGTCCAAAACAGATGAGGCCTTTTATTCTCTAACATCTTACCGGCAGCCTTAAAATTGGCGCCATTATTTGTAACAATCTGTACAATATTTTCATCTCCCACACCATTTACAACCTTATCCATAAGAGTGTATATATATTTAGCTATCCATATATGTTCAGATGCATCCACGGACTTCACAAAGACACACCTAGCGACTGCTTGTACCAAAAAGTGTATTAATTGTGTTTGTGTGCCGCTGGTCCACCCATCACACATAATGGTGACCCCATTCTGTTGTCACATGGGCCTAAAATTCTCCACCACTTTTATTTCTTTATATTCTTCTTCGAGATATTTAGTGCCCACATCATAAGCAGAGGGCGACTGTATTCCCCGGCCAGCTTTTGCGGCAACATCAAGAATTATTTGGAAATAGGGGGAATCTATTGTTGTAGGTGGTATGTTCTTGTGAATTAGCCATTTTGTTGTAGCTTTGGCTAACCTATCTCTTGCACTCTTCATCACCTCTTTCATAACACTTGATATATTTGGTTGTTCCCGGGTGTTAAATGCCTTACGCATGGCCCCCGTAATGCCTTTGCCCTTGCTTGGCACAGCAGATGAGCCCCCTGCATCATAATATTTGCTGCTTCCAGCAAATGCACGGCGTTCATATTCTTCTTGGTGACTTATGATAGACTCTCGGCGTGCAGCCTCCATCTGTGCATCTTCATAATCAAAACCCTCATCCCCGAATACATCATAACGGGCAGTATCAACATCTTGCTGCCTCTTTTCTTTTATCTCTATTTTTCTAGCTTTGTTTTGGCCAACCAAAGCTTTCATTTGTTCCCTGACTTCCCTTGGTACATCTGTACAGCCAGCAACATTGCCAGAAATGTGGCCCAAGTGGTACTTGAATCTTGTAATGCCCTAATTGGTCACTTTCCTACAAAACTTGCATTTGATTTTCAACCTATTGTTCTCAACTGCCTCACCAAAGCTCCATGCGGGATCAATATCACGAGGTACTTTCAAAAATCAATTGGCAAACACAAATGCACAATAGAAGATTGAATACCTATAAATATGAACAAGTAGTATGTTAAAAATTAAAAAAAACAAAAAACATGCTAGAGGAAAAATATATTTAACACTTAAGAATCATTCTCTTGACATTTAATTGGTATTTCATTATTTAAAGTACAAATTTTTTCAAAAATTTTAAAAAAATCTGAAAATAAGAAAATAAAATAAAATTAGGAAAAAACAAATATATGTTGGATTGATCTATGCCAAACATATTCAAAACATTTACGAGCATTTTTTAATACATTTGATTGACATTCAATTACTAAAAATATTTTTTTTTACAAAAATAAAAAAATCCAAAAAAAAAAAGAAAAAAAAAAGGAAAAACAAGCAATATATGTTGGAATGACTTATGGGAAACATAGATCTATAATCTAAGAGCCCTTTTCAAGACATTTGATTGGCATTCAATTACTAAAAATAATTTTTTTTACAAAAATAAAAAAATCCCGAAACAAAAAAAGGAAAAAAAATAAAAAACATGCAATATATGTCTGAATGATCTATGGGAAACATAGATCTATAATCTAGGAGCCCTTTTCAAGACATTTGATTGGCATTCAATTACTAAAAATAATTTTTTTTACAAAAATAAAAAAAAATCCGAAAATAAAAAAAGGAAAAAAATGAAAAACAAGCAATATATGTTGGAATGACCTATGGGAAACATAAATCTATAATCTAGGAGCCATTTTCAAAACATTTGATTGGCATTCAATTACTAAAAATAATTTTTTTTATAAAAATAAAAAAATCCGAAAATAAAAAAAGAAAAAAAAAATGAAAAACATGCAATATATGTTGGAATGATCTATGGAAACGTAGATCTATAATCTAGGATCCCTTTTCAAAACATTTGATTGGCATTCAATTACTAAAAATAATTTTTTTTTTACAAAAATAAAAAAATCATAAAATTAAAAAAGGAAAAAAATTGAAAAACAAACAATAAATGTTGAAATGATCTATGAGAAACATAGATCTAACAATATGATGCTATTTTCAAGTTGTTTCATGAGTTTTCCATAAGTGATAATGGTTTTTTTTTAAATAACATAAATCCGAAAATAAAAATAGCAATAATTAAAAAAAAAAAAACAAAAGATATGCATTCAAGATCAAAAGGAAGCATGGATCTACAATAAAACAAGATAATGATGCCATTATGTTGTGATTCATAGTAGTTAGAGAGTGAAAATCTCAAAAGTTGAAAAAAAAAGTCACAGGTTGTAGTGGCCGGCCACGCATGCGACGGCCGTAGCGTGGCGGTATCGCCCGCCACGGCCAATATTTATATCCATGGGAATGGGTGCGTACTTACCAATGATAAATCCATTAACAGGCACAAGGGGAAAATGAAAATAGTTTCCATCTTTATCATTGAATGTTCCCACAGTCCTACTACCATTTACCCAAGACACCAAGGTGTTGACTTACATTTGACCTCACTCATTGGTGACCCAAAGCAAATAATAGACAAAAACTTGAGTTTATTAATGTCTTAGGATTTTGAGCCTATTGCTAGGGAATTATGAGAGCAGACCTTAAAGTAAAGACAGTGTTTCATAAGGTGTTTCTCATGGTCCTTTAATACAACTAATGTACCAGCATGATGATCCAGAGTCTTACATTATGATGATTGAGACAAAACACACTATCTCATAGTGATCATAACGCTGCGACCTTGTCATATGAGATGCTCAATCTCATCACCGGTTGTGTAGCCATTTAAGTATAAGATTTGCGACATATTTCTCTTGTATGTGGATCTTATCTATACACATGTATTACATCTAATATACTTGCGAATTTCGGTTCATCTCATTAACCATTATATCATTCGTATTGGCTATATGTAAGTAGGAAACAAAAACATTCATCTCATGAATAGTAAACATGATTATATTGAAATAAATAAATTTATTATATCATCCACTGGATTGAGACCATATAATTTGACATAACCAACATCAAGAGGAACCTAAGCACATTTCCAAGATAAGGGTGAAGGTTTCTAATCTACTTAGATGTTGCCCACCCACATGTTAAAGTACAAGTTTGTAAATATGTAAATTAATATACATGATTGGACCCATTAGGGTCATTTAGTTCCCCTAATTATTTCATGGTATCAGAGAACCGCCAATCCTCGAAAGTAAGTTTTACAAACCTTTTCCCAATGGAAGTTTTACAAACCTTTTCCCAATGGCCTATTTATTCATCTCATGAACTTTCTTCTTCTTCTTCTTCTTCTTCTTCGTTGTTTGGTGTTGAAATAAAACATGTCCCCCATTGATCTCACGTACTCCATTAATCTTGTTTGGAAATATCTTTTTCTTATGATTCCCAAAAGTTTAGACCTTGTTTGTTTGCATTAGAACACGCATGAATTGAATACATAGGGTGGTTGAAAATGAGGATCAAAAGTGAATTTAAGAAAAGGGCATAAAATAGCACTATCTTTTAATTCTATTTTCTTAAAAGAAAATGTTATTTGATGTTCATTTTTGGAAATTCACCTTTAATTTTCATTTTTAACCATCCTATATATTCAATTCCTATGTATTCTAATGCAAACAACCAGCTCCTAATGTTCTTATCACGTCAAAGGTTCCTATACATGTCCTCTTTTGGGCTGTTTGGGGGCTTTACTAATGGAATTGAGTGAAGTAAAGATTATTTTGAATAAAGAATAAAATATAAGTATGTTATGATGGTATTTTATTTTTAGTTGTTTGTGAAGGAATCTTTTTGACTTTTTGTATTGGGAAGAAGAGGTTTTTTGTCTTTTAGTAGATAAAAGGGGTTGCTTTTTTACTTTTTTTGAAAAATATGGTGGGAAATTTGAATTAAAGTGCTTTTGATGTGACTTTCTTTTGAGAAATGGGGGCTTTACTTTTCGTTACTTTACTTGACTTGACTCTATTAGTAGAGTTGCCAAACAAGCCCAAAAAATAACAAAGGATTCTACTAGTTTTTTTTTTTTTTCTTTTTTAATTCTACTAGCAAAGAGTCCATGTTGGCAGTTTTGTTTCCTCAAATACACGCTTGTTCTCTCTACGAGCCTCTGTGACCCTTTTGACTTGATAAGAAAGGAAAAACTTTATAAATGCATAGGGAGTATGCTTGTCCTCTATCCTTTGTTGCTCTTCTTCCCGTTCTGATGAATATGCTTATTTATTAAAATAAAAAAAATATGAAGAAGAGAAGCAGCAAGTCAAGAAAAGCTTTAACTACACGCAACAACACAGACTAAAAGAGATCTAGCTCTTTTATTAAACTGACAATTATAACAAAAAGGTTGCAATATTGTGGTCTAGGGTTCTTTCAGTCAGACAGAGAAAATCACATGGTTAATTTTTACAGGTTAGCGGGGAAGGTGGCACTAATAACTGGAGGCGCAAGCGGGATTGGTGCAAGCACGGTTAGATTATTCATATGCCATGGTGCGAAGGTAATCATCGCTGATGTCCAAGATGAATTAGGCCATTCAATCTGCAATGAGATAGGCTCAGATGAATATGTTCACTTCATACACTGTGATGTCACTAAAGAGGAAGACATTTGCAACGCTGTTGATTGTGCCATATCCAAGTATGGTAAGCTTGACATCATGTTCAACAATGCGGGCATCTGCGGTGACATGAAACCGTCTCTCTTGGACGTCGATAAGGAGGACTTTGAGAAGGTATATAATGTCAATGTCTTTGGTGCCTTCTTGGGTGTCAAACATGCGGTGAGGGTGATGATACCGGCGAAAAAGGGGTGCATACTATTCACTGCTGGTATTGCATCTGTTACTTCCACCGGCGGGTGGCATGCATACATGAGCTCCAAGCACGCACTGGTCGGCTTAACTAAGAACTTGTGTGTCGAATTGGGACAATTCGGTATAAGAGTCAATTGCATCTCCCCCTATGGAATTGTAACCCCGTTGACGAAGAACGTGTTTGCAATGGATGAGAGTGAAATTGAGAAGTTAATGATCAGCTCGGCAACTCTGAAAGAAGTTGCACTGAAGGTAGAGGATGTAGCTGAAGCCGCTCTTTATTTGGCAAGCGATGAATCTAAGTACATAAGTGGGCTGAATCTTGTGATCGATGGGGGTTACAGTGGCACCAGTCGGTTTCCAAATGTAGTGATTGCTGCTGATTCTGCATCAGAAGGTGGTCGTGCTAAGAATGTCTGATTGTATAATTGGTGAATGTTTGGTTGTATAATTTTTGCTAATGGTTTTCATCAAATAACATCAGAGGAGTTCGGTTCTACTTAAGTGCTAATTAATAGTGTCAATAATGTGTTTAGGCACTGTTTAGTCTTGAGGTCGAGTTCTCAAGTTGTGGTATGCACTTTATAGAATACAGTGAGCAAAGGTTCATACATGTGGGGGCTCAATTATCTTCATATATACACAAACCATTAGATATTATCCTTTCCCATGACAAGCTAGCATGTTTGAATATAGGAGCAACCTACACTTTAATTGGATGAGGCCCCTGGGGTGCATAATATTGGTTTTTTTCTTTTTTTTTTTCTAAAGAAAAAGCGCTTGTTCTTGGGTTATTTTGGAGGTTTCTAAAAAAAAAAAATCTGGACTTTGAAAATATTTTAACTAGATGTCTTGGTTGAAATGGATGCAATAACTGTCAACAAAGCCATTGACAGTGTATGAAATAGTTGTGTGTCACTTTCTTAACTTTTCAATCTATCTATTATCATCATCAAAGCATTGTCCCAATTATGGTGGAGTGAAGCTACATGAATCATGTTCTCCCTTCCGTTCTATCCCGAGCCAAATCTTCAAACAAATTGCCCTTCTTTAAAGTCTATTGTTAAGACTTTCATCTATATCATCTTCGGCCTAATGTGCCAAGAGAAACTTTTCCTCATGGGCGCTATTGTCATTTTGCATTGGACATGTCCAAACTATTTCAAATGGATTTCTCTTTTTTTTATTGTCTATAAGATGTTTTCAACCAGACATAGATTCTGTGTATTTTCCAACTCTTTAGAGTAAATGTCATTCATTTTTAAAGTAGAAGCAGCAGTGACTATTTTGTTATTTATAATTAGGTACATTACTTTGTAGATTTAATGTTTCCAATGCAAAAACTATGCATAATTATTAATTTTTATTCTTGTAAAAGTTAAAAATTGGAATATTAGAACTTCTTAAACTAATGGACCTCTCTAAAACTAATTCATCAAGAATGCCTCTTCTAAATTACCTGCATGGCCTAAAAGATCAACCATACAGCCATAGTGCTGGATCTTGGGTGTTATGCCATACTCAAGGCTCATCAATTCAAAATATTGCCTACCTTGATGCACCAAACCTGCGTAACTGCATGCACTCTAAACACCTATGAAACTAATATCATCGAATTCCAATGGTCAATTGTTTTATGAAGTACGCTTTCAAAGATTCCCCACGCAATATCCACATATCCACACTTGGAATACATGTCTATAAGGGATACCCCAACAATTCCATCCAAAAAGAATTTATTCCTGACAATGTAAGTATGAATCCATCTACCTTTGACAAAAGAACCCAAGTCAGCAATAGCAGAAAGAGAAGTTGATAGAGTGAAGTCATCAGGTTTCTCACCAGCCATTTGCATCATACGAATGAGATGAATGGCCTCCTTTGGTCGGCTATTTTGTTTGTAGGCAGCTATCAATGTATTCCAAGAAACCAAATCCTTACAAGGCATAGTATGAAAAAACTCCTGAGCAACTTCTAAGCATCCAACCCTAGCATATCCATCGATCATAATATTCCAAGAGAAGATGTCCCTCACATCCATTTGCTCAAACAATTCCCTCGCAATTCCTATCTCCCCACACTTAGAATATGCATCAAGCAAAACGTTCCACGACGTTAAGTTCCTGCCTTCCATCAGCTGAAACAACATAAGTGCAGCCTTCATATTCCCACGCTTTGCATACCCATCAATCAAAGAATTCCAAGATACCAAGCTCTTCTGCGGAATCTTCTCAAACAAACAGTGAGCAATCTCAACCTCACTCCATCTCGAAAGCCCATTAACCATAACTGTCCATGTAACCACATCTCTCACCTCCATCCGATCAAACAACTCCCCCGCAGCTTTCATGTCACCATACTTGGCATAACAAATTAACAATAGATCATCGAGTTCCACGAAACAATATCTCTCTCAGGCATCTCATCAAACAATTGCCGTGCCGCTTCAATCTCTCCACATCTCACGTGCCCATCAATCATAGTATTCCACGAACACAAATCCCACTGCGGCATTGAATCAACAAAAAGTCTACTTGTCCCGGGTAGCATGGCTCTTGAATCAAACAGAAGGCGTGCAGCACCCACATCATCATTCTTGACGTACCCATCAATCATGACATTCCAGCAGAAAGAATTCCTATGCGGCATTGAGTCAAACAACTGCTGTGCAGCTTCAATCTCCCCACATTTAGCATAGAGGACAATAAGAGCGCCCCGCACGAACATGTCCATTTGAAGCGGGCTCTTGAGAAGCTGACAGTGGATTTGCTCACCCTCTGCAATGGCTTGACAGTGGGCGCAAGCTCTGAGCACAAAAGGGAAGGTGAACTTGTCAGGGGACACCCCATTCTGTAGCATTTGGTGGTACAAACGTATGGATTGGAGTGGTTTTTGGTGTTGTTGGAATCCTCTAATAAGGGTGTTCCATAAGAAGGAGGTGGGTTCTTTAACGTGTTTGAGGAGGAGGTGTGCGTATGCTAAGTTTCCTGTGTCTGTTAAGAAGGACGCTGTTTGATTTGCTGCTGATGGGTCTTTGAAGAGACCGATAGCTATGAAATGAGCGAGCGTTTGATTCAAGTGGTTTGGAGTCGTGCATTTGGCCAAGAGAGAGAAGCATTTGGAGACTGAAAGCTTAGCCAGATTTACTTCAGCGACATCGACGAAGGATGTCTGTAATTTAGAACAAGTCCTACGTGAAACAACTCCTCTGCTTCACAAGGGTTTTGAGTTTTGACTGTACAAGGTCCCTTTCGACACAGAAATTCACTTTCCCTACACCCCTTCATTGGACAATTACTAGAAAAAACCCCCAATTATCCTTCAATCTCGAAATTAGTCCTTAAATAAAGAGAGCTGCTACCTGCACAATGAAAGTCCCTCTCGACACACTGAATCTCTGTACACACAGCACAAGAGACCAAAATATTTCAATTTTTTTTCTCTCTCTACACACTGCATTTTCCCTAAAATACCCATTTCCTGGACTTTTCAACATATGCCATTTTCTCGTCACACTCAACCCCTTCTTCCCTCCCATTTCAAGTTTGGGCGTGCTGCAACTCTACCCACGACGATTTCGACGAACTCCCCCACGACGATCTCAATCTTGACGAGCACCCCCACAACGATTTCTAATTCCACACTCTATGCATTATTCTCAACATTCTCTTCCCAGTGATTCTCATCTGCAGCTTTTCCTCTCTGCATTATTCTTCTATAAACGGGTACTTTGCATGAGTGATTTTTCTGAGTTATGTTTTCATTTTGTGTTAGTTCTGTTAATTGACTTCTTGAGAGGAGTTTCCTGCCTCCACTTCATCTCTCTCTCTCCCATTTCCCACCATTGTCAAAGTTTCTTTTTTTCCAATTTCTCGACACTGTTAGGCATAGAGGCCCGAATACGAAGACCATGTTCGGCATCAAAATGCCGTAAAGGTTGTACTTTTTTACATCTAAATTCCGAACATATAGGACTTCAACACTCAAATATAACCGAACAGTTCATACTCACACAGTGAAGCAAGGCCGAACAGACAATATCCACACGATTACTCAGGGCCGAACATGTCACTGTTTATTTTCCTGTACTAATTTTTTCCTAGTTTTCTTTTCTGTTTTTTCATAAATGGATGTACCCAGTATCTCTAGGATTCGACCCACAACGTCGAACAGGAGACGGCGTCTGAGACACATCAAAGTTGATCTAACGGAAACTCATGAGGCCGAGGATGTAGTGGACGCTGAAGAAGTACACAATGAATTGGTAATCCAAGATCAGGCAGAAGCAAGTCGATAAATAGCCAAAAGTCCGTGATCGAACTTCAATTGCCGTTAAGGAAAGGAGCGGACCAATTCCCGGGGGGGGGGGGGGGGGGTCTATAAGTTTGTCGTTGCTATCCAGTTTCCGGATGCATATTGCTGCAAGTATTTGGCACCAGCAGGTTTGTGATTAATCCTGATAAATGTGTTGTAACTATTTATCACCTTCACCAGTTATTTTATTCTGTACTATAGGAGAGACCACTACTTAAATGTCTACGCCATGCCCAAAAAATCAGTGAATGGGCAAGGAATGCAGAAGGATGGCATAACACAATGTTTAGTGGACTCATTGGCCGTTCAGGGTTGGCTCCACTGGTGACAACATCCTATCGTTTCATCAATAGGAACATTGCGTCAGCTTTTGTGGAAAGATAGCAGCCGGAGAAAAACACATTTCACATGGCTTTCGGTGAAATAACGATTACCCTTGATGACGTAGGCACCATTCTTGGGATACCGGTGACGTGAAGATCTGTTTCTGTCGAGCCTCTGTCATTTGAACGAGCATGGGCTTGGGGTCACATCCCAGCAGGCACACGAAGAGTTAATAGTTGTGCGGGGGTCGTCAATTAGACTAGTGTGGCTTAGGGACATATTTGGAACTATATATGATGTGGACCCAGACTAGCACATTAGAGATTTAGCTAGAGCATACTTATTATATATATTGGGCTGCACACTTCTTACAGACAAGAGTGGCATGAGGGTCCTAGTGATTTACCTAAGGCTATTTAATGAACTTTGATGAGGCACGCACATATGCATAGGGTGCTGTCGCTCTGGCATACCTATGCTGATAGTTGGGATTTGCGACGCTGATTGGTGTCAGGTAGATTACGGGGTATCGAACTCTTTTGGAGGCATTGATATACGAGCATTTCCCCCGGTGCAGGCCTAACTCCAACCACAGATACACAGTAAACCTACCTTGGGTGCATCGCTAGGTGCGACGTTGGGAGTCTGAGGACTGTATCTCCAACCTTTAGTCATTACGAGAGCTACTTGACGATCTCGGTGCCTATGAGGTAATATTTTACAATTCATAGCAATCCAACTTGTAGATGAGTCATATACCTTTAAATAATGCATTTGTCGTTCGCTTGCATGTAGTGTGGGATCCGTAGCGAGAGCACAGGGTAGATCACCCCTTACATGAGGTTGTTTATTACCATGGCTGTCTTAAATGCATAGACATTGTCGGACCATATTATCCTAATCGGGTGCTTAGGTAGTTTGGTAGGGTCCAACCCATTCCTCCCACTCCACTTGCTCCATAGTGCGCCACGAGGGTTGCCATCGCAAGTTAGTATCGTATTGGATACCATTACCTGAACCAAATATGAGAGAGGTGGCATAACCACATGTTGTCTTCGATCGAGCGTGGTGTGCCAATCGCTCATCAGTGCGACTGCACATTGGGTTATATGGAATGGTTCACACAAGTGTCACACCTGATCATTCAGAACCCTATGCATCACTCCACATATAATTTGCGTGTTCAAGACTCTCAGGAGAGCTCTTCTATGCACCCCCAACTGGTATAATCATTAAGCCATATTCTAACAAGCTCTAGAATAATATACTAATTACAACATTCTGTGACCAATGAATAGCGCATCGCGAACACTCAAAGCATTATTCAGCCGATTCTACGGAGGGGGTATAGTTTGAGTGTCCGAGATCCTGATCTCTTATACGGGGATCTTGAGGATTCCAATATGTTTCTAGATGGAGCTTTTTTGGAAGATCTTCGCATTGCCCGCCTCATACCAAGACACGTACATATAGTCGGAGCCACAAGGGGAGACTGTTGGAAGTAGGTGGGCCTCGTGGATAGGTTTCAAAAACTTTTGACCCACTTGACGAAGGGATCAAGTAGCCATAAGGCTACAAAATCCAATCTAAGATCGAAGAACCGCAGATACACAGTAAGTCGGATGACCATGTAACTTTAGACATTGATTGCTACCAGTAGACTAATACCATCTGTCCTGTCGATTTCTCGATCGATCGAGTAGAAAGTCGATAAAAAAGATTTCATGCTCTTGACGACATATCCGTGATGTTGACGAAGATGATCGACGGATCCCGTGCCTCAAAAGTCAGAATTTTGAAAAACCATAGGAGTCAGACATCTCAAAACACAAAAAGGAATCGAAAACGATCTTTCGACGAAAATCCGGCGACCCCAGCGACCATGGGCCAACGTCGCTGGCGACCATGGGGGATTTTTCCCCTTGTTGGTCGTCGATTTTTTGTCGTTTCTCTGCTTTTTCCACTTCTTTTTTCTTTGGTATTTTTTGACATTTTTGTACATATTTTGGCTTGATTTTCTAGCAGAAAACTTGATAAGAAGCCTTGCATATCAGAGAGAAAAGTTTCTGATTTTCTGGGAAAGCCGAAGACTTTGTCGCGCAGAGTTGCTAATTTACTATTGAAATAAAAAACTGGGTCAAACGATGTCGGAATGACCTGAAATTTGAGGTCAAATCACCTGAGCAATAAATAATACCAATCATAGGATTTTGTTTGAATTTTGAAGCCATGTGGGGTCTTGTCTCCAGTAGACTTAATTTTGCAACGAGGAAGATGCCGCGCTTTGATGTACAATCAACCAATGTCCGATTGACCTGAAATTTGACAGGGAGCCTATTGGAGTCATTTTGAGACATCCATTAGCTCCGATTTGGAAATCATGGTCTCGGGGAGCTCCGCTGCCGAGAGGCCTGATTTGGTTTTAGAGAGTCAAAGTTTGATCAAATGTTATTGAAATGATCTGAAATTTGATAAGTAGCCTTTTGAAAGCATTTTGAAGTCACCGATGTGCTTGGTTTGATAAGTAATGGCCTCGGTGGTTCTCGCCGCCGAGAGGCTTGATTTTGCTGTTCGAGGGTTGATGTTGGGTCAAATGTTGTTGGTTTGACTTGAAACTTGACATGGGGTCTTTTGGAGGTATTTTGAGACCATCCATGGGCTCTGATCGAAGATCTGATGTCTTCGACGCTGTCACCACCGAGAGCTCTTGTCCCGCTGCTAGAAGAGTGAAGTTAGGCCAAATAATGTTGAAATGGCCCGAAACTTTATTTGTACTCTTGTTTTGGCTGTTTTGAATAATCTTGCAGTTTTTGTTTGATTCTGACAAGATTTGACGCTTGAACTAGTATTGCCTATTTGTGGTAAGATGCGGCTTCTTGTAACTTCTTGATGTTGAAGAGGCAAAGTGACATTTTTTATGTCAACACAATTCTCCTACTACGACAAGGCACTGGTGTAACTATTGGCTCAGGTTGTTAGAAGTAGGTGGGCCTCATTGATAGGTTTTCAAAACTTTTGACACACTTGACTCAGGGATCAAGTACCCATAAGGCCAAAAACCACATCCAGGACCCAAGTCGTTGAACTCATCAATCATGTATAGTAAAAAAAAAAAAAAACTTTATCTAGAAGATAGAAACAGCACGTAACAAGCAACTACAAAATCTACAACATGCAAGAAAGTGGATTATACCATTGGAGCTTTGTTGTGCTCTATGGAGAAGTAGACTTGCTAGACGAAGAAACTCTTTCTTTGTAGCAAATTAGGATCTCCAAGACCTCTTAGTCTTCCACGCTATATCTTGTATTAGATTTCCTCTAGAGGAGATGGGTGGGATATCCTAAAGAAAAAAAACTAGAAGCTCTTAAGGAATCCGGAACATAAACTAGAAGAGGTAGAGAAGGTGATGGGCATGTGCAACACTTGTACTAAAGGGGGCTGAGCGTGAACTCCTCTCTTGGAATAGTAGTGGACATCCAAGCCCCCTCTCCTCCTTTTATAGCTCAATGCAACTTCCTCTTTACTAATAGAAATAGAAGTCTTACTTCCATAACAATTAGTAACTTACTAATTCACAATTAGAAGTCTCACTTCAAATATGATTAATAACTTTCTATTTCCTTTCCTTTTAGAGTTTTAAGTAGAATTGGTAACTTTCTAATAACTTGGACTAGCATGGGGACCACTAGAGATTGCATAGAAAACATGCTCTAACTGGAACACCGCGACCCCACTTCTCATGTGTAATCCGGGCCCACAGTTAATTGCAAATAACTCCACTATATAAATGCAATTGTACTCCAGTCTTAGGAATTAAATTATAAAGAAGACCCTAAACTTCCTCACCACCTCAAGTAGGCCCCTCTATCTATATCCATGGATCAATTGGACCTGTCCTCCAAATTAGATCCACATCTTGTTATCCTTGAGACCCAATTAATTCTAGTGATCATCAGTACCATCCAATTAACTCTTAATTGAGATAGGTGCACACTTACTAATGATAAATCCATTAATTGGCATAAGGGGATAATGTAGATAGATTTCATCTTGACCATTAAATGTTACCACAGTTTTACTATCACGTACCCAAGACACCGAGGTGTTGACGTACAGTTGGCCTCACTCATTGGTGACTCAAAACAAATGAATAGACAGAAACTTGAGTTCATTAATGTCTCAAGATTAAAAGCCTATTGCTAGGGAATTATAAGAGTAGACCTTAAAGTATAGACAATGTTTCATAAAGTGCTTCTTATGGTCCTTCAGTACATCCAATGTACCGGCACAATGATCAAGAATCTTACATTTTGATGATCGAGACAAATCAGACTATCTCATAGTGATCAAATAACTACAACCTTGTCAGATAAAGAAACTCGCTTATGATCTAAACCCACTTAAATATCTAAAATACAAGTAATTATAATAATAGCTAAATAAATGGGTCAATGGGCCTACTATTTGGCCCAACCGACCTAGTAAGGTCGCGGAACTTACAACTTCCGTGATAACTGCTACTAAAAGGCATCTATTTGCCCAGTGCAGTGCTTTCCTTTTCATCATTTCTCTTTCCTAGATTAAAGGGCATTTTTGGCACAGCCGCAAAGTCTGCAATGTGGATTGTGGGCCTTTTTTATGATAGTTTCCATTGATAAAACATGCTCTTGCCTCTACCATCGATGCATTCCATAAAATCCACAAACACTGGAAGATTTAACAACTTGATTGGACCAGAAAGAGATGGCTAAGAGAATAAGACATTGAAATAATTTAGGAACGTATAGATGTAGTCTTCAAACCTAAGGTATTTATGGGTCCTACACATCCACAATGAGACCTATCATAACAAGCCTCGAGATGAGTACATCATCGGCCTCATTGGGCCCCATATATAAAGAAGATTAGGCACGATAAAGTACACAAATATATATGAACTTCTAAATGATCAAAGATTCAAGAATGGAACCAAACTGTAACTTAACATGAGAATTCAATGGGTGTATTTTGTGACATGCTGACATATCTATACCTCTATTGGAATGTGTTTTGCTTTCGTTTAACCACAAGCCTCGAAACTACAACTCCTCATTTCATAAAATACATTAAGGCAGCTGTCAGAATCTCCCTCCACCCTCGACTCCACTCTTTCTCCAGTCTCCTCTATCACCAATCTCCTCTGTATAAAATAACTGAACAACATAATTTCCTAAAAAAAAGAAACAAAATTTCCAATTCAAATCTAAACTCCTATATACTACTCCAAATACATAAACAGGAACTAGCGAGAAATGAGAAGCCGAAAGGGAAGACCGGAGCACGATGGAAAATGGAAATGGAAGCGGAAGATTGGAGCACGGCTAAAAAAAGAAAGGGAATACCTAGGTCGCAACGCAAGGGTGTACGGAACCAAACTTGGACTCACCAAGGAGAAGTTAAGTACTGTTAAATTGTTACATCGTTTATTCTGAAGAGATATAGATCAATGCCAGAACGGGGGTGGGGGGTTTAATGGATACTGTAACTTATATGATTTACAATCAATCATGCTATTGAAAATTCAATTTTGAATGTTAACCACTTCTGTGACTACTGAAGGGCATCTATCTGCCTAGTGCAGTGTTTGCCTTTTCATTATTTCTCTTTTCAAAATTAAAGGGCATATTTGGCACTGTCACAAAGTCTGTAATGTGGATTGTGGGCCTTTTTTGTGATAGTTACTAATAATATAACATGCTCTAGCCTCCTCTTCGACCATAATTAGAAGTCTCACTTCTATTATGAGTAAGTATCCTACTTCTCCTTCCTTTAAGAGTTCCAATTGGATTAGAAATAATCTCTTCTTAGGGCTAGCTGGGGACCACTAGGGATTCTTTAGAATTTGACTTCAACTAGGAATCTGGACCACACATCTCATGTGAACTCCGGACTCACAATTAATTGCAAATAACTCTATTATATAAATGTAATTGAACTCCAATCTTAGGAATAAATTACAAGAAGATCATAAACTTCCCAATTACCACAAGTAAGCCCCTCTATCTATTATATCCATGGATCAATTGGATTAAATCTGACCAACCGAATTAGATCCATATTTTATTATCCTTGTGACCCAATTAATCACAGTGATCACTTGTACCATTCAATTAACTCTTAATTGAGATGAGTACGCACTTACCAATGATAAATTCATTAATTGGAACAAGGGGTTATTAGAGGATAGATCTCATCTTGAAAATTATATGTTCCCATAGTCTGGGTATTAGAGGATAGATTTCACAGATTTTCCACAATTTGTTCAGTCTCAAATTTGTTATCTAGTAAGTTGATGGCCTCGATTTTAAAATGTGATCTTTAAACAATGAGAAAGACTCATGGATGCTGCTCAGATTGATATGCAAGTATATTCATGTAAAGCAAGAAAACTACAAAAGTGGTGGCATTCTATCTTATAACTTGATTGTTACATAAATGAACTAGGGTTTTATGGTAAAGTTTGAACGTACGTCCTAAGGAAGAGGGCCGTTTTATCAAGCATCTAAGTGTTTTCTTTTCAATGAGTTTCTTGGGTCATAAGGCTCGACGTTTGAACTCACCTCGGGTAAGTATGAACCTTTGGGCTGTCTGGAAATTGGCCCAGTAAGTGCAGGCCTTGAAGGCTCGAACTATCAACGTGAGAGTTCGCACCTTTGGGCTGTCAGGAAAATGGCTCCGCGCGTGCACTTAACAGTAAGGTTCAAACTCTCCTCTCAAGAGTTCGAACATTTGGGCTCCTTAGAAAATGGCTTAGCAGGTGCACTTATAGGAAGGTTCGAACTCTCATCTTGAGAGTTCGAACCTTTGGGTTCCCTGGAAAATGGCCCAGCGAGTGCATCCATAGGAAGGTTCGAGCTCTCCTCTTGAGAGTTCGAACCTTTGAGTTTTCTGGAAAATGGTTCAGAGGGTGCACTTACAGGAAGGTTTGAATTGTCCTCTTGAGAGTTCGAACCTTTGGGCTCTCTGCAAAATGGCTCGGCTTTTCCTGTAAAGTTTTTTATAACGATATCGTTACAATCCTTTAGATTTTTTGTCCCTTTTTTTTATATTGAGATACATAAACAATGAAAAAGACTTATGGAGGTTACTAAGAATACCAAATTGCAAATATTCCAACAACGAAATCGTTATCGTCCTTTAGATATTTCAGTCTCAAATTATATATTGATAGAATAAAATCCATACAAATTACATTCAGACACTCAAAATATGAGTGTAGGCAGCATCACTCAAATTTAAAAAAAATATTGCGCAGCTCATATCTATAAGGATTCTTATATGTACACAACGCCTGCCACAAGAATTATAAACCAAACCCTTACAAATCAAAAGGCATTGATATTGATATTGGTTTCCACTATCTCCCATCACGTGTTATAAATGCCCATATGAACTTCCAAATATAATCTCCCCATCATGATGAATTGTAAATATTAGTCCCATGGTAAATATCCTACTTCCGTTGGATTAGCAGATGTGGCCTACAAAGCAAGTTTTCAAACAGCTTTTAATGTTTCTAAGTACCAATGTTTCTGAAAAGGAACCCATGGTTCCACAGTGTTTATGCCATCTCAGTATAAAGGCAATCTGTATAAGATGTTGGGCGAAAAAAATGAAAATCACAATGTTTCCTTTATAACTCCCTTGACTACATAATCCAAGAGAATACCATAGTAGAATTACACTGGATACTTGGGGTTGGAAAGCCTGAAATAGACAGTAGCTTTCAATTACTGTGAGATCCAGATGCACTAATGGTTAAACATCAATTCAAATAAAATATCTAAAGTTCGAATTGGTTATGATTTGATCATCATACAAGTTCACCATTATCCTAACATCACAATGCGAATGGATACACAAACTCTTCCTTCACGAAGGTGTTCCACTCCAAATTGCGTCTCACACTGTCATAACATCAGTCCTTCCAAGAACAACTAAACCTTATATATATGGTATGGTTTCCTTTGTTAACAGAGTACATGCAACACTATAAACTTGGTTAGAATTGTTTAAAATTGGCAAAGACTTTTGGGGGGCTATATTCAATCTAGGACATGACTTTGGCCAGCAAAAATTAAGAATGATATGCATACAATGGATATCATTTGAATGCAAGACCTCAAACTTGGATGGATACCCCAACACTTATCTCATCTCAACCTCATGTTTAATTTTTTTTTATTCCTTCGGATTCTGGAAGACTAGAAATTTACAAACAGATCAGCCCTTTTGTTCTTCCACTCTCGCACCAGAACAACATAAAATCTGTATGCGATAATGAGATACTTCAGACAAGCATTTTCTCAAAGATGAAAAAGGTGATACATACATGATCTAAGAAATACTAGTTTACTTTGTACATATGTACAGATGAATTCCGTTCCAACATTGTCTTATATTTTAATAATATACTAACATGCAAATTTCTTAAGAGAGAGACAGAGAGAGATGTTGAGTAAACTTTACCTGCCAAGTTTAAATACTTGAAAATGAAGTTGTACTCAATAAACATAAATAAAGCTGCCCCTGACAAAAATAGCATCAACAAAAATATGATTAAAAATGATCCTAACAAACATAAATAATTAAAATTAAATTAGGTGCATGTCTTTTTTTAAACGATAGAGTTATTAATAAAAGTATACCCGAGTAAATGGAACAACAGAGTAAAGGTCAATTATCATATGATCCATAAAACTATGCATTGAAAGCATAAGAGTTGATTGACATAAAAAAAAAGAGCTGGACTAAAGCTACACAAGGTTCAGATACACTAACTCTTTAAGACCCAAATTGAGCAACTCGGCAACTGACTCTAACCATTTTCCAAGTCACAAGCATGAAGTACCTGCAGGGTGAATGAATAATAAAAATGAATAAAAGTATTAGGAGTCTCATGACAAAATAATGACAACTTATCCTATAATCAAGTGTAGGAAAGTACTTATAGTTAAGCTCTACATTCAAATATAGAATGGGCTTTACTTTTTAAGTGCTATAATCAAATGAAACCCCAAACCATTACAAATTCAGAAAAACTAAAAGTATCAATCAAGCAATTAGATTAATGGAGATGGAACTATAGATAAAAACGAAGATTGCTGGGTTAGGAGAGTGTCAAAACCATCTGTTGTCATAATCAGTTAAACTATGACGGCATATCATAAAAACCAGTAACAACATATCCATTCCCGTCAGCCAAGGGTGTCGATTCAGATGGGCTGCCCTTGTTCTTTCTTCTCCGTCAGCCAAGGGTTCTGCCGCGAGCAGAATTAGATTAAAAAACGACTAGCTTCTTCTCTAGTGCCCTCTGGTGAACGACGATGGCCCCACCTGAGATCCAAATCAGAACTTCGTCCCACGAGCCACGAATGAGAAGGGAAAGAGAAAGAGGGAGGGGGGGGGGGGATTTCTGCTCTCCTTTGCAATCGATCTCCGAGAGAGACTTTTGTTAAGTGATTTTTAAGAATGAGAGAGTGAATCTGTGATAATGGAGAGAGGGACGAAATGGGCGCAAACGAGAATGGAAAGTGAGATGCAGGGATCAGAGAGGGAAAGAGAGAGCAGGGAGCGGAGGATAAAGAGTGAAAAAGGCGGGAGAGGAAAAAGTTTGGGCAAGAAAGGAGAATGAAATCATTTGGACCTGTTAGGGTTAGAAATTGGGTGAATGAGATGACGATATCGTTCGGCACACTGGGGGGTAAAGTCGTTCAAAAAGCGTGTACGAACACCAAATTTGGTGTTTTGGTGTATTTGTGGTTAAATTGGGCTAATACATGTTTAGCAACATTTATTTGGTAAAATATCCTTTGTTCAATAGGGGCATCAAATGAATGTAATGTTAGTGGAGAAGTGAGAATTCATGGAGCTCAACAACAAGAGCTGTTTAATGCGGATTTTCATAAGTTTTGTTCTATTTTGGTTTTTTTCATATGCTTATCTTTGGTAAACTCTTTCATTTCTTAATTTATATTTGTATATGTATTATGATTGTAAATTACATTTCTTTATATAGACGTTTTTTACAGTCTCATGATACTCAATTATTGGACAACATCGATGCAATCACAAGATATTGTGCAAATCATCAACCAATTGATGGAAGTTTTACTTATTAGTAAATTTTATTTTTACATTTATAATTGATATAATTTTTTTTAATCTTGTAAACTTTGTTTATTGTAGGAGGAAGCAACCCCAAGTGTCTATTACAATTTATGTGTGCAAGAAAAAGATTTTTTTTATGAACCTCCGTAAGTGAAGTTTTAAATTAAATTTGTATGCAATAGTGGTCAGTCTACTTTTATTTAATAATTATTATATATATTTATTTCTTGAATTAGATGCAATGAGGAAAGTAATTTCTACAATCAAAATTCTTTCATTGAAAATGCTATTCCAGTGCCTTTCTTGCTAACACAGGTATAGTTAATATTGAATAAGAAAAAATTGATCTTCATTATTTTTATAATTTAAAAAGTTTATGAATTTTTATTATTTTTTATGATGTGCAAGAATCAAGAATATTATAACAGAACAAGAGATCCAAAAAATAATTGATCTTATGTCAAATGAGCAATCACGATAAGAAATGAAGAAGTTGTTTTGAACACTTCATTGATAACTTTTTGGGGTTGATTTTAGTAATTTATCAATTTGTTTTTTATATTCTTTTTCTTTTAGCCAAGTTCACTGCTTTTTCGAAGATGATCTTGTTAAGAAGAGATTTTTTTTATTGAAGTTATTACTTTATTAATAAAATTATCTATCAAGAAGTGAAAATGTTATTTTATTAGCTTAGAGGTGAATACCAAAATAGGTAGATTGTTGCTTGATCCCCTTGGATTCTTAGGCATTTTTTGGAGTTTTAGATCTAGGTCATCAATGTGTCACAAGAACTATACCAGGCTTCGCTTGGATGTGGCTCATAGTGAGTTTAGTTGTGTTAAGTTATGTTTCGGTTAGGTTAACATATTGAAAATTAATAGCATATGCATTGCAACCTATGTAGAAAAGTAAATGTGGTATCCGCATACCATGGTTCTAAAATATATTTAAGATTACATGTTGGCCAAAATCCAAAGCTTTACAAATAATCTCCCTCTTTTTCGGGATGTAGCTAGATTTTAGTATAATAGAAACTGGGACCCATCATAAGATTGGTCACATAAAACACATGAATAACGATGGTCATTTCACTAATTTGAATAATAATTTATAACTTGATCAAGATAATGGGTTGTAGGGTCCCAATTTATAATTTTAATGTTAATCAAATTTATAAATAACCAATTTGGAGGTGGGTCCCACTCCAATTCAATATCAATGGTTAGATAGGAAAAACCTTAATTTAAAAGCTTCTATCAGAGGGGTGAGAAACTGGGTCCTTTTATAAGGACTAAAGAGGTGGGACCATTTTTATATTTATGTAAGAAAAATATTGAGAAGAGACATGATAGGGTGAGAGAGAGAATGAGAGGAGTTTTGAAATTTTTTTTTTTTTTTTTTTACCTACCAGACAGTAAGAGATCACATTCCATGCGAATACATCAATTGAAACTTGGGAGGGCAAAAATGAGAAAAAAAAAAAAAAAAAAGTCACATCCATTAGTTTGAAATTCACAACCACATTTGTGCTTCTATTGAATAAGAGTCGGCTGCAACATATTACCCATCAGAGTATGTGCTATTCACACCCATGTGGTATGCTTCTATTGGATAATAGTCGGCTTCAGCATTTTACCCATCAGTTTATATGCTATTCACAACCATGTGGTGTGTTTCTATTGGTTAATAGTCGGCTGGAGCATTATTGCCCAAGCAAAACTGATGGGTCTTTGTCACTTGTGTGTCTTACACGTTAGAACACAGTGGATCTTATGTGAAGACCTCAGATGCATCCAACACCCCCATTTTCTGCACCTTGACCTACCTACCTGGAGTAAACATGAGCAGCAATTTGCAAGATCCCATTGCAAGAAGGTAAGATTATAAGTCTTCTTTCACGTTTTACGAAACTCCCTCTCCTTATGTTTTCTTCAAATGTCACCTATTTGATTGGGACTTCTTAGGTAGTTTGGATCTAAGGGTTATGCATGTGCCTGTTAAAGACTAACCCATTGATTAGGGTTTCTTGTGCCTGATGGTTTTAGGGGTTATGCATTATCTACATGAAAGACATCCATTTGTTTGGGGTTACATATGCATCTTTTATAGTGATTATATAAGCTCTCTAGAGAGATCTACTCATCTGGCCGAGGTTACTAAGCCTATTGGCTCCAGTGACGCTATGCTTTCTGCAAAAACCCCCATTTGATTGGATTAAGCTTGCCCTCATGCGTCTAGCAAATGAGTCCAGATCCTCTTGGCTGTTTCACTCACCCTTCCGGTGAGTGAGTGAAGGGAGCAGAACTCCACAGTGGCTCACCTTTAGAAAATCTAAATTCCTCAAATGACCACCCTCCTCTCTAGTGGGATGTCTCCAAATTTTACTTCAATAGGAGTTGATTCTGCCGAAAGATTGAGCATTTGATTAATAATGTGATTAACACAATTTTTATGAATTATTAATGATATTCATTAAACACATTGAATGTGAGATCAATTTTACTATAGGATCATCTCCTATTGGAGTAAAATTTGGGGACTTAATATTGCAGAAAAGCATTCTAATTTTTAATGGATTAAATTTTTAATAGGCGGGCTCCACTATGGAGTTCCTCTTCATTCTCTCACACCAAGCGCAATGAGACACTCAAGAAGACTCAAGAGTCCAAGCTCCAACAAATATAAATGCTATCTGGCATCTGCATAAACCTGGATTAGGGTTGCCTATACCTCTAGGGTAAATATGTATTTGTTAAAGGAAAAAAAAAAACACCAAAGCACACATTTGACTAACGTTATTGAGCCTCTCTCTCAAGCTTGTGATATGTATATCCTATAAAAAAAATTTCAACCATTTGATAGGATTACTTACTCTTGGTATTCAGGGGAAAGAAATAGTGGCTCTTGGTCTAGTTCACGTAACGTTACACTTAACTTCCCCCATTTGGTTTGGGTTGCTCAAGTCTTGGCTAGTGATTTTATTTATGCTTAGTACATATGTCAAGGTTTTTAAAAACTAGTTGGAAGTAGGTGGGCCTCATGGATAGGTTTCAAAAACTTTTGACCCACTTGTTGCAGGGATCAATTATCCATAAGGCTACAAACCCAATTCAGGATCCAAGACCTCAATATTATCAACCGAGATCAGTAAGAAACTATCTCTAAGATAGAAAATAGCATCAGCATACATTCACAATATATCTACAATATACAAGGAATAGATCTTACCTTGGGAGCTTGGCAGTGCTCTAATGGAGATGCTGGTAACTTATTTGATGAAGAACTCTTTCTTTCTAACAAATTATAATCTCCAAGACCTCGTAGTCTTCCACGCTATAACCCGTTTCAGATTTCTATTCTCAAGGAGAAGGGTGGGATCTCCAGAAGAAATCTACTAGAACCTCAAAGGCAAATCGACAGAGAAGATAGAAGAGAGAGGAGGGAGAGGGGAGACTTGGGCGTGAATCCCAATGTCTAAAGATGCATGGGACATCCAACATCCTCTCTCCCTTATTTATAGCTTCAAGCAACCTCCACTTACTAATTAAAATTAGAAGTCCAACTTCCATAATAATTAGTAACTTTTTCTTCTTTCAATTAGAAGTCTCACTTCCAATATAATTAGTAACTTTCTAATTCCTTTCATTTTGAGTTCAAGTAAAATTAGTAACTATTTAATTATTGGGCTAGCATGGGGACCACTAGAGATTCTATACAAAGCTGGCTCTAACTGAGACACCTTGACTCCACATCTCATGTACAATCCAGGCCCACAGTTAATTGCAAATAACTCCATTATATAAATACAACTGAACTCTAGTCTTAGGAATAAATTACATAAAGACCCTAAACTTTCCTATCACCACAAGTAGGCCCCTCCATCTATATCCATGGATCAATTGGATTAAACCTGCCCATCCAAATTAGATCCATATCTTATTATTCTTGAGACTCAATCAATTATAGTGATCATCAGTACCTATCTAATTAACTCTTAATTGAAACGGGTGCGTACTTACAAATGATAAATCCATTAATTGGCACAAGGGGATAATGAAGATAGTTTCCATCTTGACCATTGAATATTCCCACAGTCCTACTACCACTTACCTAAGACACCGAGGTGTTGACATACATTTGGCCTCACTCATTGGTGACCCAAAGTAAATGAATAGACCGAAACTTGAGTTCATTAATGTCTTAGGATTATGAACCTATTGTTAGGGAATTATGAGAGCAGACCTTAAAGTAAAGATATTGTTTCATAAGGTGCTTCTCATGGTCATTCAATACAACTAATGTACCAGCATGATGATCCAAGATCTTACATTCTGATGATCGAGACAAATCACACTATCTCATAGTGATCATATTGCTGTGACCTGGTCAAATGAGATGGTCAATCTCATCACCGGTTGTGAAGCTATTTAAGTATAAGATTTGCGACACACGTCTCTCATATGTGGATCTTATCCATACACATGTATTACATCTAATATATTTGCGGACTCCAGTTCATCCCATGAACCATTATATCATTCGTATTGGTTATATGTAAGTAGGAAACAAAAACATTCATCTCATGAAAAGTAAACATGATTATATTAAAATAAATAAATTTATTATATCATCCACTGGATTGAGACCATATAATTTGACATAACCAACATCAAGAGGAACCTAAGCACGTTTCCAAGATGAGGGTGAAGGTTTCTAATCTAGTCAGATGTTGCCCACCCACATGTTAAAGTACAAGTTTGTAAATATGTAAATTAATATACATGACTGGACCCATCAGGGTCATTTAGTTCCCCTAATTATTTCATGGATCGAAGAACTGCCAATCCTTGAAAGTAAGATTTACAAACCTTTTCCCAATGGCCTATTTCTTCATCTCATGAACTTTCTTCTTCTTCTTCATTGTTTGGCGTTGAAATAAAACATGTCATCCCATTGATCTCACGTACTCCATTTATCTTGTTTGGAAATATCTTTTTCTTATGATTCCCAAAAGTTTAGGCCTTGTTTGTTTGCATTAGAACACGCATGAATTGAATACATAGGGTGGTTAAAAATGAGGATCAAAAGTGAATTTAAAAAAAGGGCATAAAATAGCACTATCTTTTAATTCTATTTTCCTAAATGAAAATGTTATTTGACGTTCATTTTTGGAAATTCACCTTTAATCTTCTTTTTTAACCGTCCTATTTATTCAATTCCTATGTATTCTAATGCAAACAACCAGCTCCTAATGTTCTTATCATGTCAAAGGTTTCTCTACATATCCTCTTTTGGGCTCTTTGGGGGCTTTACTAATGGAATTGAGTGAAGCAAATATTATTTTGAATAAAGAATAAAATATAAGTAGGTTATGATGGTATTTTATTTTTAGTTGTTTGTGATGGAATCTTTTTGACTTTTTGTATTGGGAAGTGGAGTGTTTTTGTCTTTTAGTAGATGAAGGGGGTTGCTTTTTGACTTTTTTTTTTTTTTTTTTGAAAAATATGGTGGGAAATTTGAATCTACTAGCAAAGAGTCCATGTGGGCAGTTTTAGTTCCTCAAATGCACGCTTGTTCTCTCTACAAGCCTCTGTGACCCTTTTGACTTGATAAGAAAGGAAAAACTTTATAAATGCATAGGGAGTGTGCTTGTCCTCTATCCTTTGTTGCTCTTCTTCCCATTCTGATGAATATGCTTATTTATTAAAATAAAAAAAAAATGAAGAAGAAGAGAAGCGGCAAGTCAAGAAGAGCTTTAACTACACGCAAAAACACAGACTAAAAGAGATCTAGCTCTTCTATTAAACTGACAATTATAACAAAAAGGTTGCAATATTGTGGTCGAGGGTTCTTTCAATCAGACAGAGAAAATCACATGGTTAATTTTTACAGGTTAGAGGGGAAGGTGGCACTAGTAACTGGAGGCGCAAGCGGGATTGGTGCAAGCACGGTTAGATTATTCATATGCCATGGTGCGAAGGTAATCATCGCTGATGTCCAAGATGAATTAGGCCATTCAATCTGCAATGAGATAGGCTCAGATGAATATGTTCACTTCATACACTGTGATGTCACTAAAGAGGAAGACATTTGCAACGCTGTTGATTGTGCCATATCTAAGTATGGTAAGCTTGACATCATGTTCAACAATGCGGGCATCTGCGGTGACATGAAACCGTCTCTCTTGGACATATGTAAGGAGGACATCGAGAAGGTCTATAATGTCAATGTCTTTGGTGCCTTCTTGGGTGCCAAACATGCAGCGAGGGTGATGATACCGGCGAAAAAGGGGTGCATACTATTCACTGCTAGCATTGCTTCTGTTACTTCCACCGGCGGGTGGCATGCATACGTGAGCTCCAAGCACGCAGTGGTCGGCTTAACTAAGAACTTGTGCGTCGAATTGGGACAATTTGGTATAAGAGTCAATTGCATCTCCCCCTATGGAATTGTAACCACGTTGACGAAGAACATGTTTGCAATGGATGAGAGTGAAATTCAGAAGTTAATGACCAGCGAGGCAACACTGAAAGAAGTTACACTGAAGGTAGAGGATGTAGCTGAAGCTGCTCTTTATTTGGCAAGCGATGAATCTAAGTACATAAGTGGGCTGAATCTTGTGATCGATGGGGGTTACAGTGGCACCAGTCGGTTTCCAAATGTAGTGATTGCTGCTGATTCTGCATCAGAAGGTGGTCGTGGTAAGAATGTTTGATTGTATAATTGGTGAATGTTTGGTTGTATAATTTTTGCTACTGGTTTTCATCAAATAACATCAGAGGAGTTCGGTTCTACTTAATAGTGTCAATAGTGTGTTTAGGCACTGTTTAGTCTTGAGGTCGAGTTCTCAAGTTCTTGTATGCACTTTATAGAATACAGTGAGCAAAGGTTCATACATGTGGGGGCTCAATTATCTTCATATATACAAACCATTAGATATTATCCTTTCCCATGACAAGCTAGCATGTTTGAATACAGGAGCAACCTACACTTTAATTGGATCAGGCCCCGGGGTGCATAAAATTGGGATTTTTTTTTCGCTTTTTTCTAAAGAAAAAGCGCTTGTTCATAGGTTATTTTGGAGATTTCTGAAAAAAAAAAATCTGGACTTTGAAAATATTTTAACTAGATGTCTTGGTTGAAATGGATGCAATAACTGTCAACAAAGCCATCGACAGCGTATGAAATGGTTGTGTGTCACATTTTTAACTTTTCAATCTATCTATTATCATAATCAAAGCATTGTCCCAACTATGGTGGAGTGAAGCTATATGAATTATGTTCTCCCTTCCGTTCTATCCCGAGCCAAATCCTCAAACAAATTGCCCTTCTTTAAAGTCTGTCGTTAAGACTTTCATCAATATCCTCTTCGTCTTAATGTGCCTAGAGAAACTTTTCCTCATCGGCGCTGTTGTCATTTTGCATTGGACATGTCCAAACTATACCAAATGGATTTCTTTTTTTTATTGTCTATAAGATGTTTTCAACCAGACATAGATTCTGTGTATTTTTCAACTCTTTAGAGTAAATGTCATTTATTTTTAAAGCAGAAGCAGCAGCGAATATTTTGTTATTTATAATAAGGTACATTACTTTGTAGATTTAATGTTTCCAATGCAAAAACTGTGCATAATTATTACTTTTTATTCTTGTAAAAGTAAAAAATTGGAATATTAGAACTTCTTAAACTAATGGACCTCTCTCTAAAGCTAATTCATCAAGAATGTCATGTATGACGTGAATAGGTTTGTAATGTGGTCAATCACGAATCACATGTACAACTTCAAATAATGTGGTGTATCAGGGGGTGTAAAGTGGGCTGTTCTGGCCGGCCCAGCTGTGCGTGGGCCATGCCGTGCCGTGCCCAGGTTGGCTGGGGTCCGGGCCAACAGGGCTTTGGTCCTGCCCTAGTGGCTTGTGCCCTAGATGGGCTGGGCCGTGCCGCCCACAGGCCGGCCCACATGTTTCTTCTTAATTTTTTTATATAAATTAAAAAAAAAATTCTAGCCTTCGTTCTTCAAGTTGAAATAAAGTTGAAACTATTAAAATAGGTGCACAAACATTGATATAATTTACAAATGAAAGATAAATCTTTAATTATTGAGATTTTGACCTATAGCTGACTTTAGACGTGGCTTTTCTTTATACCTTTCCAAAATTTCTAATTTTCCTTGCACCTTCTCTACCTAAAGGGAAAGACAAAATTACCCACATTTTTTTTTTAAAGAAAACACCGGGAAGACAAATCGATCTCCCTTGATTCCATCTTTTTCTTTTTTTTGTCTTTTGTTGTTGAAAGATAAGTTAGTCTTTCATTGAAACTGAACATACATTACAAGAGATTCTCTTTAAAGAGGAAGAGAATTGCAAGGGGAATGCCCCATTGCAAAATGAAGGAATAATGACCCACGGCGGTACAAGCATGTGAAAAAATAATAAAAAGAAACCAAAAAAAACCCACAGCCTGGTTTCTTTCTTTTCGAAGAGAGAAACCATACGAGAGAGAACTAAAAAGAAAAGGAAAACAAGGAGGAGGAAGCGGAAGAAGTAAGGGCGTGGGTGATGGATTTGGATGCAGAGACTCCGACATGCGGTCTGAGATCTATATACGTTCCAGTGATTGGGAAGCTCCGCGGATCTCTTCGCCTCTTGTCTTTCCTATGAGATGGAATAATACCAACACCAGGGCTCCCTTATCTTATATAGACAAGTCCCAAAGTGTCACACTTACTAAAGACTTTTTCGCCAAGAAACCCACATCTACTAATCCTATTGAGAGTCTTATTAGTGGGACCAGATCAAGTCTTACATTAAGTGGGATTGTATTCTCTGTTGGCATCAGCCCTGCTTGATCTGACGTGGGACTCGTGGCATGCGGGCCCCATGATTTCCTATAATCTCTCACTTGACATGAATACTATGTACATCAAACATATCTCAGTCCCATACACATCACATGCTTTGCAAAAGCCTATGTAGGCAAAGCCTTGGGGAGAGCATCAGCCATTAATTCCTCTTAAGGCATATAAATTTTTTTATATCATTCTTTTCAGCCTTCTCTCTAATGAAGTGATACTTTATCTCAACATGTTTTGATCGACTGTTAAACTTTTGCTCATTCACCATGGATATTGCAGATGTGCTATCTATGTTCATTGGGACATGCTATTTTTCTCCAATTATTTCAATTAGACTACAACCAGGCTCCCAAGGATAGATAATCTACTTCGTCTATTCAAGTAGATTATTACGGTTGTTTGTTGCTGCTGTTTTCTATCTTCTAGATAGTATTCTTTTAAGCTGAATTCATGAAAATGTGGTTTTTGAATCTTAGATTGGGTTTCTGGCCTTATGGATACTTGATCATTTCCTCAAGTAGGTTAAAAGTTTTGAAAACATATCACCTACATCCAACACTAAGGCTTTGAAATTAGTTACACCAACCGGTTCATCATACCCACATCATCATTCTTGACGTACCCATCAATCATGACATTCCAGCAGAAAGAATTCCTATGCGGCATTGAGTCAAACAACTGCTGTGCAGCTTCAATCTCCCCACATTTAGCATAGAAGACAATTAGAGCGCCCCGCACGAACATGTCCACTTGAAGCGGACTCTTGAGAAGCTGACAGTGGATTTGCTCACCGCTGCAATGGCGTGACTGTGGGCGCAAGCTTTGAGCACAAAAGGGAAGGTGAACTTGTCAGGGGACACCCAATTCTGTAGCATTTGGTGGTACAAACGTATGGATTGGAGTGGTTTTTGGTGTTGTTGGAATCCTCTAATAAAGGTATTCCATAAGAAGGAGGTGGGTTCTTCAACGTGTTTGAGGAGAAGGTGTGCTAAGTTTCCTGTTTCTGTTAAGAAGGATGCTGTTTGGTTTGCTGCTGATGAGTCTTTGAAGAGACCGATAGCTATGAAATGAGCGAGTGTTTGGTTCAAGTGGTTTGGAGTCGTGCATTTGGCCAAGAGAGAGAAGCATTTGGAGACTGAAAGCTTAGCCAGATTTACTTCAGCGACATCGACGAAGGATGTCTGCAATTTAAAACAAGTCCTACGTGAAACAACTCCTCTGCTTCACAAGGGTTTTGAGTTTTGACTGTACAAGGTCCCTTTCAACACAGAAATTCACATTCCCTGCACCCCTTCATTGGACAATTACTATTAAAAACCCCAATTATCCTTGAATCTCAAAATTAGTCCTTAAATAAAGAGAACTGCTACCTGCACATTGAAAATGCCTCTCCACACACTGAATCTTTGTACACAAACCACAAAAGACCCAAATATTTCAATTTTTTCTCTCCACACTGCATTTTTCCTAAAATACCCATTTCCTGGACTCCTCGACATATGCCATTTTCTCGTCACACTTAACCCCATCTTCCCTCCCATTTCAAGTTGGACATGCTGCACCTCTACCCACGACGATTTCGATGACCTCCCCCACGACGATCTCGATCTCGATCTCGACGAGTAGCCCCACAACGATTTCAATTTCCACACTCTCTGCGTTATTCTCGACGATCTCTTCCCGGCAACTCTCATCTACAACTTTACCTCTCTGCATTATTCTTCTATAAACAGGTACTTTGCGTGAGTGATTTTTCTTAGTTATGTTTTTATTTTGTGTGTTAGTTCTGTTATGACTTCTTGAGAGGAGTTTTCTGCTTCCACCTCATCTCTCTCTCCCATTTCCCACCATTGTCAAAGTTTTTTTTTCTTTTTTTTTTTTTTCCAATTTCTCGACACTGTTCGGCTTAGAGGGCCCGAATACAAAGACCATGTTTGGCCTCAAAATGCCGTAAAGGTCGTACTTTTTTTACATCTAAATTCCAAACATATAGGACTTCGACACTCAAATTTAACCGAACAATTCATAGTCACACGGTGAAGCAAGGCCGAACAGACAATATCCACACAGTTACTCAGGCCGAACATGTCACTGTTTATTTTCCTGTACTGATTTTTGCCTAGTTTTCTTTTCTGTTTTTTCATAAACAGATGTGCCCAGTACCTTTAGGATTCGACCCACAGCGTCGAATAGGAGACGACGTCTGAGACACATTGAAGTTGATCTAACGGAAACTCATGAGGCTGAGGATGCAATGGACGCTGAAGAAGTACATGATGAAATGGTGATCCAAGATCAGGTAGAAGCCCAAGAGCAACTAGAAGTCCATGAACAACCGGAAGTCCATGATCGAACTTCAATTGCCGTTCAGGAAAGAAGCGGACCAATTCCCGGTGGAGCTATAAGTTTGTCGCTGGTACCTAGTTTCTAGATGCATATTGCTGCAAGTATTTGGCACCAGCAGGTTTATGATTAATCTTGATAAATGTGTTGTAACTATTTATCACTTTCACTTGTTATTTTATTCTGTACTACAAGAGAGACCACCACTTAAATGTCTATGCCATGCCCAAAAAATCAGTGTATAACACAATGTTTAGTGGATTCATCGGTTGTTTATGGTTGGCTCCACTGGTGACAACATCTTATCGTTTCATCAATAGGAACAGGGTGTCAGCTTTTGTGGAAAGATAGCAGCCGGAGAAAAACACATTTCACATACCTTTCGGTGAAATGACGATTAACCTTGATGACGTAGGCACCATTCTTGGGATACCGGTGACGAGAAGATCTGTGTACGTTGAGATTCTGTCATTTGAGCGGGCAAAGTTACTAGTGGATCATGGGCTTGGGGTTACATCCCTACAGGCACACGAAGAGTTAGCAGCTGTGCGGTGGTCGTCAGTTAGACTGGAGTGGCTTAAGGACCTATTTGGAGTTATATTCGATGCGGACCCAGACGAGCACATTAGACATTTAGCTAGAGCATGCTTGTTATGTATATTGGGCTGCACACTTTTTACAGACAAGAGTGGCACGAGGGTCCCAATGATTTACCTAAGGCTGTTAATGAACTTTGATGAGGCACGCACATATGCATGTGGTGCTGCTGCTCTGGCATACCTATACCGATAGTTGGGATTTGCGACCAAGACTGGCGTCAAGTAGATTGCGGGGTATCTAACTCTTCTGGAGGCATTGATATACAAGCATTTCCTACGGTGCAGGCCTAACTCTAACCGTACATACACAGAAAACCTACCTTGGGTGCATCTCTAGGTGCCACGTAGGGAGTCTGGGGACTGTATGTCCAACCTTCAATCATTACGAGAGGTACTTGACGATCTCGATGCCCGTGAGGTAATATTTTACAATTCATAGCAATCCAACTTGCATATGAGTCATGTACCTTTAAATAATGCATTTGTCGTTCACTTGCATGTAGTGTGGGATCCCTGTTGAGAGCACAAGGCAGATCACCCCTTACACGAGGTTGTTTATTACAATGGCTGTCTTAAATGCATGGACATCGTCGGACTATATTATCCTGATCCGGTGCTTAGGTAGTTTGATAGGGTCCAGCCCATTCCTCCCACTCCACTTGCTCCATAGTGTGCCACGAGGGGTGCTACCGCAAATTAGTATCGGATTGGATACCATTACCTGAACCAAATATGGGAGAGGTGGCATAACCACACGTCTACGATCGAGCGTGGTGTGCCAGTCGCTCATCCATGGGACTGCGCACCTGGTTATATGGAATGGTTCACATGAGTGTCACACATAATCATTCAGAACCCTAAGCATCGCTCCACATATAATTCGCGTGTTCAACACTCTCAGGAGAGCTCTTCTATACACCCCCAACTGGTATGATCATTAAGCCATAATTTATATTCTAACAAGCTCTAGAACAATATACTAATTACAACATTCTGTGACCAATGAACAGCGCATCGCGAACGCTCAAAGCATTATTCAGCCGATTCTATGGAGGGGGTACAGTCTGAGTGTCCGAGATCCTGATATCTTATATGGGCATCTTGAGGATGTCAATAGGTTGCTAGATGGAGCTTCTTTAGAAGATCTTTGCCATCGCCCGCCTCGTACCGAGACACGTACATATAGTTGGAGCCGCTTAGGGACACTGTTGGAAGTAAGTGGGCCTCGTGGATAGGTTTCAAAAACTTTTGACCCACTTGACGCATGGATTAAGTACCCATAAGGATACAAAACCCAATCCAAGATCCAAGAACCTCAAACTCATTATCAAAATCAGCAAATCACTATCTCTAAGATAGTAAATAACATCACCATGCAACTAGAGTAAATCCACAACAAACAAGGAAGTAGATTATACCTTTGAAGCTCGGTAGCGTTCTAATGAAGAAGAAGACAATTAGCTTTAACAAGAACTCTTCTTGTAGCAAATTAGGATCTCTAAGATCTTGTTGTCTTCCATGCTATGACTCGCTTCAGATCTCTTTTCTCAAGAAGAATGGTGGGATCCTCAAGAGAAAACAACTAGAGCATCAAGGGAAACTGGAAGAGAAACTAGAAGAGAGAGAGGAGAAGAGAGAGTAGTGCAACTCTTGCACTTTTAGGAGTTGGGCGTGCACTCCATAGTGTTGGACTTCCAAGGGGTTTGGATCCCCTATATATAGCCCTATGGCACCTCCTCTATCCAATAATTAATAGAAGCCTCAATTCCATAAGAATTATTAACATTCTCTTCTTACTATTACCATTATTAGAAGTCTCACTTCCAATAGAAATAGTAACTTTCTATTTCCTTTCCTTTTGAGTTCAAGTAGAATTAGTAATGATCTAATCTTGGACTAGCGTGGGGATCACTAGGCATTCCATAGAAAGCTGGCTCCAACTGGGACATCGCGACCCCATATCTCATATACAATCCGAGCCCACAGTTAATTGTAAATTGTTGACACCAAAAAAAAAGTTACTATGTCTCCTCCACATCAAGAAGCCTCATGAAGCTGCATCCTTTTACAAAACAGGCAAAGCTACTTCAAGCATCAGATCTTATCAGAATCAGACAAAAACTGAAAGATCTTTCAAGGCAGCCAAAAGAGGGGTACACCTATGGTTTCGGGCCATTCCGACAGCGTTTGGCCTAACTTCACTGCTCCGACATCTAAACAAGTACTCCCGGCGGCGACATCATCAAAGACGCCAAAACTTTGATCAGAGCCTACGGATGACTCCAGAATGTCTCCAAAGGACTCCATGCCAAATTTCAAGTCAAACCGACAACGTTTGACCCTCCATCAATGCTCGAGCAGCAAAATCAAGCCTCCCGGCGGCGGGAACCACCAAAGCCATCACTCATTAAACAAAATACATGAGTGGCTTCAACATGCTTCCAAGAGGCTGCACGTCGAATTTCAGGTCATTCCGACAACGTTTGACCAGGTTTCGATGCTCCGAGAGAAAATCAAGCCTACCGGCGGCGGAGCATCCCGGGACCATGACATCCAAAATGGAGCTGATGGAACGTCTCAAAATGACTCCAATAGGCTCCTTGTCAAATTTCAGGTCAAACGGACATCGTTTGACCACATATCAAAGCTCGGCATTTTCCCCGCAACAAAATCAAGTGAAGCATCGATGGGACCCCAAACGGCTTCAAAACTCAAATAAAAGCCCATGGTTGGTCCTATCCACTGCTTAAGAAGCTTCACCTCAATTTTTAGGTCATTTCGACATCGTTTGACCTAGTTTCGACTCTTGACGGAAAATCGGCTACAAAGTCTTTGGCTTTCCCGAAAAATGGGAAACTTTGTGCTTCGATTTCGCGCGGGTTCTCGTCAAGTTTTCCCCAAGAAAATCAAGTCACTAATTGAGGAAAAATGTCAAGAAAAATACAGAAGAAAGAAAGAACGAAAAAGACAGAAAAACGGACGAAAACGACGCTCGGCGACTAAGCGGGCCAAAACCCTAAGGTCGCCCGCGACCCTGCAAATCCGGGTCGTTGGATTTTGCACCAAAATGCCCGATTTTCGATCCTTTTCGCGTTTCGGGTGTTCCTGCCTCTGTGATTTTCTGAAAATCCAATGTCTGATGCTTGAAAACGACTGATCTTCGTCGACATCTCGGATCCGCCGTCAAAAGCATGAAATCATCACCGATCGTTCCAAGATCGCCAACCGGCTGACCAAGAAAGTGCACTTTCTGTCCGACCGATCGTGGAATCGACTAAGCAGATGTCACCGGCCCACCAACATCAACTAATGTCTGAAATTGCATCGCAATCCGACATCAAACAATGCGTGGATCCACCTGTGATGATCGCAAGAAGAATCTCAAAAGATGCGGCGCGGCCTGCGACTTTTCACATGCCTTGGCGACCACTTAATGTCGTTAATTGACCCGTTTATGACAACTTATGCGGTCATTAACTCATTATTTTGGATGGTCCAATCAAATTCAAGCATTTGGGAGTTACAAATCCAAGTAATCATGGCATTAAACCCATGAAACTCCCATCATCATGAAGCATAAAGGCAATTAAAAGCCTACTACCTTCATCGGCCAATCACAAGCCATGAAAAAGGAGTTACAAAATCAACTTGTAACTCCTCATCAATGCTCTCATCATGGCTATCAATGCCCATAACCCCCCCATGGCTACCAAAAGCCTATAAAAGGAGATCCATTTCCAAGAGAGAGGGGATCATCGACATCTATCGACTTGAAATTCTGCACTTCTCCCAAAGAAATCCAGACGAAGTCCTACTGCTCTGCTGCAAAGAACACCACAAGGTGATCAACGTCCCTTGGGGGGCCACCCCCCCAAGGTCACCTCCTTCTCCAACATGGCCTAAACGCCGCTTCTCAGCCCGTTTACTCGGTTTTTCATTGGATATAGGACCTTCTCTTGGTCCTTGTCCTTTAAAAAACTGAGGTTAGAAGCCAAGCCAAAGAATCAAAGCATCACATGTTCTCATTTGAAGGACGATGGCGAAGTCCATACATGACTTGCGACCGTCGATCTCAACGTGTCCCCACAATCTCCTGAGAAGTTAGATCCCTTTTCTTACTTTTCTATTGCAGTTTGTATTTCTTAAAAAGACAAAAAGAAATCACAATTCTTGTCTTTCACATTTGATGAGTTTTGTAAAATTGCCTTTCACGGCAAAATCGCCTTTTACGGCAAACAAACAAAAACGCCTCCTAGGCATTCTAAAAAAGCAAACTTGTCTCTTTTCTTAATATTAATGCAATTTGAAAAGTTAGAAAAAAGGATTGATTTCCTTTCCACTTGTAAAGGTGAATCTCCGGATTATCACCATTCCAAATTCCAAGTAGAAAGTAAATCTGGCATACCCGTACAAAAATGTTGATGCCCGAGATTTTCCCTCCTCCGCCGAGACCCAGGTCAGCCCCCGGGGTGCGGAAGGAGAGGATGGAAGATTTCTTTCGGGTCCATCAAGTTGGCATACCCGGTGGGACCCGTTGACTTGAGAACGTGATGCTTTGATCCCTTGGCTCCTTTCTAGTTGGTGGCCTTGTTGCATCTTACATCGGAAAAAAAAAAAACATGAGATGGGATTTCAATTGTTTTTTCTCACTTAAAAAAAAATGATCTCTTTTTCTTAGACTCAACTTTGAGAAACTTTGATCATTCCCTCTTTGAACTTGATAGCTTACAGAAATGTTAGCAGCTATCGTTCATATCGGGGATTGGGCCATCTTTTCTCTTTGATGAGTCCAATTGAGATTTCAAAAAAAAATTTATTCTTTCAAACAAAATGATCTCTTTTTCTTAAAAACTCAACTTTGAGAAACTTTGATCCTTCCCTTGATGGAACGCGCTCCGAGGCGCCGTGGGGCGGCTACCGGGGTCGGCGGAACGTGGGAGTCCGTCGGGTCCGGCCCTTTCGCGCCCTGGCGGGGCCTGAAGCGTGCATCAACATTTCTTTGTGTGGGTGTGCCAGATTTTCTATTTTACTTGGAATTGCAAGTGGTAATCCGGAGATCAACCTTCGCAAGTAAAAAGGAAATCAACTTCTTTCAAGTTTTCCATTGCACAAATATTTAAGAAAAGAGACATTTTCTTGGTTTGCCGTGAAAGGCGATTTTGTTTGGCATTTATAGCCGATTTTGGCGTTTATAGCCGATTTACAATTCTTATCAATAATGAAAGACAAGAGTTGTGATTTTTGTCTCTTTAGAAAAATACAAATTACAATGAAAAGCAAGAAAATGAAGATCTAACTTTTCAGGAGATTGTGGGGGACTCGTTCAGATTGACGGTCGCAAGCCATGTATGGGCTTCGCCATCATCCATGCAGATGAGAACAGAAGATGCTCTTGATTCGCTTGGCTTGGCTATAACCTCAGGTTTTTAGAGGACAAAGACCAAGAGAAGGTCCTATGTCCAATAAAAAGCTAAGTAGACGGGCTGAAAAGCCACGTCTAAGCCATTGGAGGCAGCAGGAGAAGGCAAGGACCTTGGGGGGGGGTGCCCCCCAAGGGACTTTTGTCACCTTGTAGTGGTGGCCGGTGCAGAACTTCAGCAGAGTTTTTCTCTCTTTTTCTTTCTCTCAGATCTCTTTCTGATCCCTTTTTTTCTGATCTTCTGATTTTCTCCTCTTTTTTCTGATCTTTTTCGATCTGAATTTCAATGGAATGCTCTCCTATTTATAGGCCTTTGGTAGCCATTTAGGAGGGTTTATGAGCCTTAATGGCTTTAATGGGAGGAGTTACAAGATTTATTTCTTGATTTTGTAACTCCTTTTTCCTTGAATCTGATTGGCCGATGGAGATTAAGGGCTTTTAATCACCTTAATTACCATAATGGGAGGAGTTTCATGGTTTAAATGCCATGAATCAATTGACTTGTAACTCCCAAATGCTTGCTTCTGATTGGGCCGTCCAAAGAAATGAATTAATGACTGCAATAAAGCTAGTCAATTAACCACATTAATTGGTCGCCGAGCAGTCGAAGAGTCGCGGGCCGTGCCGTGTCTTCTGGAATTCTTCTGGCGATGATCATCGATGGATCTACATGCTGATCGACATCGGATGAACATGTAACTTCAGACATTGATAGCTAAGAGTGGGCCGGTGACATCTGTCTTATCGATTTCTCGATCGGTCGGACAGAAAGTGCACTTTCTTGGTCAGCCGGTTGACGATCTTGGAGCGATCAATGATGATTTTATGCTTTTGACGGCGGATCCGAGATGTCGTCGGATATGAGTCAATTTAAAGCACTAAAAATCACATTTTCAGGAAACCACAGGGGCCAAAGTGCGCGAAACGCGAAAAAAGACGGAAAAACGGGTCACCGGCGGAAAATCCGGTGACCCGGACCTCCATGGTCGCCGGCGACCATGGGCCATGGTCGCCGGCGACCCTGGGGGATTTTTCCCCTTCGGAGCCCGTTTTGCGGTCGTTTTGAGGTCTTTTTCGTCGCCGTTTTCTTCTGTATTTTTCTTGACATTTCTTCTCATTTATTGGCTTGATTTCCCTGTAGAAAACTTGATGAGAATCCTTGCATTTTTAGAGTGCAAAGTTTCCAATTTTCCGGGAAAGCCGAAGACTTTGTCGCGTAAAGCTGCTGATTTTCCGCCAGAAGCTGAAACTTGGTCAAACGATGTCGGAATGACCTGAAATTTGAGGTGAAGCCTCCTGAGCAATAAATAAGACCAACCATAGGCTTTTGTTTGTGTTTTGAAGCCGTTTGGGGTCCCGTCGGTGCTTCACTTGATTTTGCTTCGGGGAAAATGCCGAGCGTTGATATGTGGCCAAACGATGTCCGATTGACCTGAAATTTGACGGGGAGCCTATTGGAGTCATTTTGAGACGTTCCATGGGCTCCGTTTTGGATGTCATGGTCCCGGGTTGCTCCGCCGCCGGTAGGCTTGATTTTCTCTCGGAGCATCGAAACCTGGTCAAACGTTGTCGGAATGACCTGAAATTCGACGTGCAGCCTTTTGGAAGCATGTAGAAGCCACTCATGCACTTGGTTTGATGAGCGAAGGCTTCGGTGGTTCCCGCCGCCGGGAGGCTTGATTTTGCTGCTCGAGCATTGATGGAGGGTCAAACGTTGTCGGTTTGACTTGAAATTTGGCATGGAGCCCTTTTGAGACATGCTGGAGTCATCTGTAGGCTCTGATCGAAGTTTTGACGTCTCCGATGATGTCGCCGCCGAGAGCTCCTGTTTAGCTGTCGGAGAAGTGAAGTTAGGCCAAATGTTGTCGAAATGGCCCGAAACTTCATGTGTACTCTTCTCTTGGCTATCTTGAAGGATCTTGCAGTTTTTGTTTGATTCTGACAAGATTTGATTTTTTGGAGAAATTGCATTGCCTATTTATGGCAGGTTGCGACTTCATGCAGCTTTCTTGATGTTGAAGAGGCAAAGTGACATTTTTGGTGTCAACAAATGCCCCCTCGAGGTACAGCGACGAGTTGCTTGACTTTTGTAGTCGATGTGCCTCGAAGAGATTTTTGAAGGAGAGCTTGTGTCTTGACCAAGAGTCTTTGAGCAATCCTTCCTTTGGTAGAGTAGCCTTTGAGCTTCCAGGGGAATTTTATGGTAATGAAAGGAATCAAATACCATCTCGAGGCAAAGTTTTGAAGATGACATCAGGGATGTGGATTTGGGTTTTTGTTTTTGACCTTGTGACCTAACAAGCTGTATGTGGCAGGTTAGGGGATCGGGTTTTGGTTTTGACCTTGTGACCCAACAAGCTGTATGTGGCAAGTTGGGGGATCATGATTTGGTTTTTGGTTTTGGTCTTGTGACCCAACAAGCTGTATGTGGCAAGTTAGGGGACCAGGATTTGGTTTTTGGTCACTCTTTGGGACTGTGTGGGTCCATTGGAGTGGTTTGGATTTTTGTGGAATGTCAATTTCAAGATTTTGGCTCAATTTGGTATATGAGGCTGGATGGTTTGATTTTTGGAAGCTCATGGGGCTTGGAATTTTTGTATGGTTCAATCAACTCAAAAGAGGCATGGAACCATTTTTGTATGCTCTTGGTAAGAGGGATTTTTTTCCTGACTAAAAGCCCATTTTTTTTTTTTTAGTGCCTAGGTGGTCAAACCTGGCTCATATGGGCTAGCCCATGGGACCTTAAGCTTTTTAGGATGGCTTAGATCTCATGTGGAGTCATTTTTGTAAAGAATATCTAAAGATATCTCATTTGGATAGAGAATATCTAAAAATATCTTTATGGGAGAGAATCTCTCATATTCCCTTAATTTGGGAGAGAATATCTCAAGGTATCTTTCTTTTTGGGAAAGAATCTTCAATATCCTATTTTGTTGGAGAGAATCTCTCATTTGATTGATTTTGGGAGGAAATCTCTCAAAGACATCTTTCTTTTTGGGAAAGAATCTTTCTAATTCCTTCTCTTTTGGTAAGGTTACTAATTAGTAACACTTACCTTTCTTCTTTGTTTCCTTCTTTGATTTGCTCTCTCCTATAAAAGCAAAGGAAGGTAGGATCTCTTGCCCTTATTGCTTTCTTTTGCAACAATCTCAAGAGAGCTCCAAGGCCAAGAGTTTTTCTTCTTCAAGGACTTTCAAGCTTTTTCCTTTTTCTTCTCCATCAATGGCTTCAAGTAAGTTTTCTCTCTTTTTCTTTCAAGAAAACTTTATGTAGAGAATAGGATGGTAAAAAAAGTTTCTCTTCTTTTTTTTTTTTTTTTTTTTTTTTTTCTTTCTTCTTTTTTTTCTTTCTTTCTTTTCTTTCTATTCTTCTTCTCTTTTTTTTTTCTCTTCTCCACGTGATTTCTTCTTTTGTTTTTTTTTTTCTTTTTTTTTTTCACACGTTTTTTTCTTCTTTTTTTTTTTTGTGTACGGATCTGGTCCGTACGGCCACGTGGCCTGATTTTTTTTTTTTTTTTTTTTTTTTGAGAAAGTTTCTTTTTTTTTCTTTTCTTTCTCCCTCCTTTTTTTTTTGAGAAAGTTTCTTTTTTCTTTTTTTTTTTTTTTTTTTTTTTGCTCATCATGATAATGCGTTTTTATGCAAATCTAGATGTTCATGCATGTACTTTTTGTAAATTGAATTGAGTAGCATGATGTGATAGCATACCTGAAAATCTTTGCAATTTTGGGAATTTGGAGCTCGCAGCGATGTTGAGCCCTTCTTGATTTTGCGGAGATTTTGAGGTTTCGAAAGTTTGGAGTTTCGGAGCCCGCAGCAATGTTGAGCCCATCTTCAAACTTTCTATTTCCGTCGGGGTATTTCCTTTTTCTTTGGAATTGCCCCGGAGTCATGCCAAAATTTCGCCAGATTTTTGGTGGGACAAAGTGACCCCTTTTTTTTTTAGCGAAATCCTGTCATTTTGATGACGATCTTTTTCTTTTCCAACCTTTGCAGGTGGTTCCTCCAGAGCGAACAAGGGTAAAGAGCCTGCTACAAGCGTACCTCGTCGATCTGCTAGATCTTCCAATGTGGCCGTTCAGCAGGCCTGGGAGAAGGTCCAGTTTGTTGAGAAGAACTTGGAAGAGTGCGATTCCCTCAATCGCGATGAGATGAGACAGCGATTGATCGCTCTCAAGAATGAGGAATTCTATAAGATCATGGTAAGCAACCGTCCTTGGGTTATGGACGATCTGAGGGTTTTACCCAAGCCTACCTTCTTCTTTGGAGATGCAGTCCCTGACGACTTGACATACCAAAGGAGATGTTTTCAGTTCTCTTACACAGCAGATGGTGAAGAGAAGACTGTTTCTACCCGGTCGTCTTTTGATCGTACCATCTCGATCATGAGCCTTGCTCCCACGTGCTCTAAGAGGGAAGATCCTCCGAGCTGGGTGAAGAGGACCAGTGTGATCAAGACCGGGGTTTTTGTTGGTGGACCCTCCGGATATGCGGAGAAGCCACCTGTCCGTATGGACATGTTAATGCCAGCCAGCGGCTACCAGGGCTCTGATTATCCGTTGGTCGATTTGAGACCGGTGGGCCTTGGCGTTTTCAGCGGTGACGGCAGTACTTGGGTGAAGCCTTTTCGACTTCGTGGCCGTTTCAATGTTGACTCCGATTGGAAGTCATGGACTGACCACACCTTGCTGATTGGGGGCGCCGTTTTGAAGGAAGCCGGGATTTTTGACGCGGTCCGCGCTTTTAGGGAGACCGTGACTTTTTCCGATGATGCCTTCATGGCTATGTTGGAGTCTTTCCTCCCTCAGACCAATACCTTCGTTGTCACGAATGGTGAGGTTGGTTTTTCTCTGAAGGAGTTGAGTGCTATTACTGGATTGCCCATCCTTGGCAAACTCTACGAGGAGTTCATGCCGATTGACAGCGTCCTTGAGGAACAGTCAGAGGAATTCAGGCTCCTATACTTTCAGCTCGTCGCCTTCTATGATTTTTTGAAGGAGGGCTCGAAAGTCAGATCCAGCAGTTGGAAGAGTTATGGCTCTTCATTCTTCAACTTCTTTGACAGCAAAGAGTCTTCTGATAGCATGACCCGGGAAGACAGGAAGAAGACTTCGGTCATGCAGGAAGAGTTGAAGGGTTTCTTCGCGAGCACAGATGCCATTTGTTCTGACATTGCATTGCGGAGAGATCTTGCTTTTTACCTCACTTTTTGGCTAGGTGAGGCTATTTTTGCTGGTGGAGATGGGACGCACATCAGGCCGCATTGTATTTTTCCGGCTTGTCAGATGGCGTTTGGAGAGCGGCTTGCTTTGGTGCCCGCTCTTTACTCCTACCTGTGTACCGAACTGCAGGCTGCTGCTTTCTTGGTTCGGCTTGGGCTCCCTATGAATAGGGTATTTTCAGCCCATATCTTTTATTCGTGGTTTGTATACCACTGTCCTGGCTTCCACCAGCTGGGTGCTGCACAGGATGATGATCCTCTGATGATTCGATTGGCTAAGGGAAAAGCCGTATCTGAATCACTTTTGTTTGCCCGCATGAGGATCCGACGGTTCAGGGACGTCGAGATGGGGCAGTCTTCAGTTAAGCTTTCTCCGGAGTTGCGGAAGAAGACTTTTGATTTTGGTGCCTCCCGAGACTCTACCAGAGCAGGGTCGGGAAGGCATTACTCTTTGACCAATGCAGAGAAGGAGTGGCTTTTCAGCATACGGGTCGGCACGATGGTGTACCGCAGACATCTTTTCGTCGACATCCAGCCGTATGTACCTTCTCGCTTTGCGCTTCAGTTGGGCTTCTCTCAAGGCGTTGTTGGAGCGCCTTCGAGTATGGTGAAGCGTTTTGGGGGTTTGCAGGATGGCAGAAATGCATGGGCTTTCTATAGTGCTGAAGACACTACTGCCACGATTTCTTATCCTGAGCTGTCGACCTTCCGAACTGCCGGCTTCACGAAGTGGTTCGCGGAGAGCTTTTTTGCATATCGGGGGCTCTCCAAGAAGGAGCTTGATGTAAAGCTGTCTTCTGGAAAAGGCATTGGGAAGTCGGATGGCGTCCGGCGAGAGGAAGTTTGGGCCTTCCTTTCTGGAGAGAAGCACAAGATAGGCTTTCTCGGTGACCAGGGCGTCATTGGTTCTGAAGCTGTTCGGGAAGTACCTGATGAGGCTTTGGAGCAGCTAGAACAGGAGGAAGCTGAGCTCGACGCTTGGATGCAAGCGGCACAGAGACGAGCTTCCGTGGAGTCTACTGGCGAAAGCAGACCATCCAGTGAGGAGTCAAGTGAGAAACCTGACTCTGATAGTGGGGCGGGTTCTTCTAGGAAGCGAACCCGTAGAGGTAAGAAGAGGAGGAGTCATCATCGCAGCGAGGGGCCACATGAGGACTCTCCTGACATGGAAATCCCTCTTACCATCAACGAGGAGGTGCCAGAGGCTGTCGACGAGCCTCCAGAGAAGAGGAGTCGTGGGGAAGAGACCATTGGTGAAGGTATGATTCTTCCTTTTTCTTTTTCTTCTTCTTTCATGGGGCTTTCCATGTTCTGATTTGTTTTCTCACCCTGCTGCTGCTCTTTTTTTTTTTTTAGCAGAGGATGAAGACTTGCCGATGCCTGAGGTTCCGACCGATGAGGCGGTGATGGAGCCGGTTATGGCATCTGAAGAAGAATCGAGGGACTCTGGAATGACTCCGGAATCTCCAATTGGTATAACTTCTTTCGCTTTCTCTTTTTTTTTTTTTGCCTGCGACTTGATTTGCTAACAGTTTTTTCTTGTCAGCTGACTTGCCACAGGATTCCGATGACTTTGAACCATCAATGGACGCAAATGTCGATGATGCTTCTGATGAGTTCATGGAGGAAGAGAGTGTTCCGCCAGTCGTCGAAGAAGGTACTTTGTAGTGATGACCCTGATGAATTTTTTTTTTGAACAGGATCATATTCATACCTTTTTGTGTTTCATTTGCAGGTTTTGAAGTGACAGAAGAGAGTCCATCGCCTCCTTCAGAACCAGAGCAAGGGATGCCAGAGGTCGATCCGGAGGTAGAGACCAGTTCAGACATGATTGAGGAGATGCCTCGTGTTGAGATTCCCTCTCCAGTGGCTCCAAGTGAAAAGAGTTCTTTTGTTACTCTTCCAATGGGACATGACATGAGCAGCCGATCAGCGGAGAAGGGTGAATCTTCATCCAGTTCGTCTCTTCAATTTGCGAAGAAGGTGCTGGCTCGGGTTTTGAGTTCTTGGGTCAAGACTCTCCTTTCTGGACACTTGGAGGCAGGATTTGGCATGATCCCACATGTACAGGAGATTCTGATCGACACCGAAGAGGTTGGTCTGGATGTCACAGGTGCCAGGGCGATCGTTGATAGGATCATTGCACTGGGTGACAAGTGGTTTGAGACCATGGGTTTCCCTGACGACCAATTCTTCAAGGAGATGTTCTTGGACCCTGCTGATAAGGCTAAGTCTGACCTGAATGAGGCTACACAAAGCAAGAAGCAGCTAGTTCGGGAGAAGAACAAGGAAGAGCTAGCCATCATCGGATTGAGGCATGACCTTAACGTCCTTGATAGGGAAGTTGAGGAGGCCAGGAAACGTCTTGAGCATTTGAAGGCACAAGTCGATGCGAAGTGGGATGCTATAACAGAGGCTCGTGACAGGGAGAGTACTCTGATCCGCAGGGTTGCAGATGCCGGTCAAGTTCTCGAGAGGAGGACTCTAGAAAACGAACGATGGCAAACTGCTGGGGAAGAGCTTCCCGGTGTAAAAGAAGGGTTACGGCATTCGCCAGCATCTCATGGCAAGTTCCTGAAGAAGCGTGCCTTGGAAACTCTGACGGCTGAGGCCAAAAGTTTGCTTGAGGAGCTGAAGCTTTGGCTGGAGACCATTTTTGGCTGAGCTCCTGATTTTTTATAGCAGAAACCATTCTTCTTTTTTTTTTTGGTACCACATGTATTTTTTGGTACTCTTTTTTTTGTAGTGCTTGTGAACACTTTCTTTTTTTTTTTTGCTTTGGTACCACATGTATTTTTTTTGGTACCTTTTTTTTTTTTGTTCCCTACGCTCACTCAAATCTTTTTGTGATGAAAGCAATTGCTAAATGGGATTTGATCAAAACCTTTGTCATTTTGTGAAAATCTTTTGTCAAATAATTGTTTTGGCATGGGAGCCTGATTTTGGTTGTGGCGTGAAAGCCGATTTTGAGATGGCATGGAAGCCGAAATTTTATGGCGTAAAAGCCAAAATTTGGGTTGGCATGGAAGCCGAAATTTTGTGGCATTTACAGCCAGTTTGGTGGCATTGATAGCCAATTTGTGGCATTTATAGCCGGTTTTGTGGCATTGATAGCCATTTTTTGAAAGCCAAGTTTTGGTTTGTCGGCGTGAAAGCCAATTTTTCGTGGCATTGATAGCCGGTTTGTGGCATTTATAGCCGGATTTTTGTGGCATTTACAGCCAGTTTGGTGGCATTGATAGCCAATTGGTGGCATTTATAGCCGGTTTGGTGGCATTGATAGCCAATTTGTGGCATTTATAGCCGGTTTTGACATGAGAGTCAGGTTTTTTTTGTGTGGCATTTGTAGCCGAGTTTTTTGAAAACCAAGTTTTGTTTTATTGGCATGAAAGCTGATTTTGGCGTTTATAGCCGGAAATTTTTTGTTTTGGCATTTATAGCCGGATTTTGGCATTTATAGCCGAGTTTTGGTTTTCAAAATGCAGGTATCGACTAAATGTCGCCTCCCCGCTGAATGGTCTTGCAAGTATCGATGGAATGTCGCTTCCTTGCTCATTCGGTTTTGCGAGTATTGATGGAATGTCACTTCCTCGCGGGTTAGGTTTTGCAAGTATCGATGGAATGTCGCTTCCTCGCGAATTGGGGTGCAAATATCGACTAAGCGTCGCTTCCCTGCTTTTCCCAAGACTTTTGGTTTTACGGGTACTGACTTGATGTCGTTTCTCCGCGATTTTTGAAATTTGAGGTTTTCTCGAACCATTTGTAATTTTGGTTGTAGATAGCAACTGGTATGTTGCATCTCCACGATTTTTGAAATTGGGTTGTGGATATCAACTGGTTTGTTGCTTCTCCACGGTTTTTGGATTTTGCAAGTATCGACGAAATGTCGCTTCCCTGCGATTTTGGGTGCAAGTATCGATGGAATGTTGCATCCTTGCTTTTTTTCAAAATTTTTGTTTTGCGGGTACTGACTTTGATGTCATTTCCCCACGATTTTTGAAAAACCATTTTTTTTTTGTTTAAAGACACGAGGGTCGTAAATTTTGACCTAGAACCATTTGGCGGTAAAAGGTAAGGTGGACTAGGGTGGAAATCCCTGAATCCGGATTTTTGTTTCAAACCATGAATTTTGGTTCAAGGATCGAAAGCTTTGGTCAAGTCAGGGAGAGGCTCCTAAACTTGGATTTTTTTTGTTTTTGAACAATGAAACGATGAAAGTAAGCATTGTTTTTGAATCTCTAGAAATTTTGACATTTGATATGAAAATTCTAAAGAGAGTGGGTTTGACGAGCGAGTACCTGAGAACAGGTTTTGGCCATACAGGCATTGCTCTTACCCAGTTGGGTAAGTCTTCAAGGGTAGTACCGCTTCAAGAACTTGCCGTTGATAGGCAGCATACATCTGTCGCCTCCATGTTTAGGAGGGCATATGCGCCGTTGGAGAAGACTTTGTCGATGACGTAGGGTCCCTCCCATTTTGGTTCAAATTTGCCTTTGGATTTGTGTGCGAAGACCATTGGTCTTTTTACCGCAAGAACCAAGTCACCCTTTTTGTAGGCGCGTTGCCGGACCCTTTTGTCAAAAGATCCTGCCATGCGTGCTTGGTAAAGTTCAATGCTTTGTCGAGCTTCGAGCCGTCTCTCGTCGAGATTGTCCAGCTCATGGAGTCGCAATTTGACATTGCTTTCTTGAGTCATGTCATTTTGTAGAGATACCCTCAGAGAAGGAATTTGTACCTCTAGGGGCACGACAGCTTCGCATCCATAGACCAAGGAGAATGGTGTGCTATGGGTTGGTCCTCGAACGGTGGTTCGATAGGCCCACAAAGCTTCAGACAGTTTGTCGCTCCAGTCTCTTTTGTGACTAGAGACCATTTTCTTGAGGATTTTGCAGAGTGTCTTGTTGAAGGCTTCTGCTAATCCGTTTGCTGCCGGATTGTATGGAGTCGAAGGACAGCTTTGGATTTTGTATTTGTCGCAAAACCTGTAGAATCGATGATCTCGGAATTGTGGTCCGTTATCATGGACGAATCTCTTGGGTATGCCGAAACGACAAATGATGTTGGTGCGTAGGAATTGAAGAACTGATGAGGTCTTCATTTCGTTGAACGCAAATGCTTCTGACCACTTGGAGAAATAATCCGTTGCGGCGAAGATGAAGCGATGACCTTTGCTTGAAGGGGGAGAGATAGGACCTATGATGTCCATGCCCCATGCTTCAAAAGGCCATGAGATTGCTGTAGGATGCAGCCATTCCGGAGGCATGTGAATGTAATCTCCGTGAACTTGGCATAGCTGGCAGCGTTTGGCAAATTGCATTGCATCAGCAACCATGGTAGGCCAATAGTAACCTAACCTTTTTATCTGATCATAGAGCTTAGGACCTGCCTGATGGGCTCCACAAAGACCAGCATGAACTTCTTTAAGTGTTTCTTCGGCCTCTTGTTGTGACAAGCAGCGTAGAAGTACTCCGTTGAAGGATTTCCTGTAGAGGATTTTTGAAGGAATATCCAAATGAAAGTTTGGGGCTCGCCTTTGTATGCTTACCCGTTCTTTTGGATCTTCAGGTAGGATTCCGAACATAGTGTAATCAACGAACGGATCCCTCCAGTCGACGATTGAAGGTTGAAGGATAGAGATCCGACTTCCAACCACTCGGTGGCATTCGGAAACTGCTTGGTGTGTGTTAAGAGGAGGGAGGATCCTTCTCTCGCACACTGTAATTTGCATGTTTTCCCCTTCCTGGATCGCCATTGATGCGGCAAGTCCGGCCAGGGCATCTGCACGGATGTTTTCACCTCTACGAATGTGGGTGATGTTGCAGATGTCAAACTTTTGCAGAAGCGATTGTGCCTTGTTGTAATAAGGCAGCAGATCGGGCTTCCTGACTTCATATTTCTGATTCATCTGGTTGACGATCAGTTGAGAGTCTCCAAAGACTTCCAGCATAGTGATACCGGATTCGATGGCGAGTTCCAATCCTAGGATCAGAGCTTGGTATTCAGCTGCATTGTTTGTGCATGGTTCCAGTAGCGATAAAGCGTGTGGAATCATGCATTTGTCGGGGCTAACAAAGAGGATGCCAACTCCCTAGATCAGCTTTCTGTTTTCATTTGTCCTGGTTGCACCGTCAAAGTACATGTCCCAGGAGGCATTTGGTGAGGAAGTCTCCACGTTGTAGACAGGTTCGTCTGGGAGATCATCTCTGAGTGGTGAATCTTTAGGCAATGGCTGCTCTGCGAGGAAATCTGCTAGAGCTTGGCCTTTGATTGCTTTTTGTGGCACATACCTAATATCAAATTGTGACAAGAGGATGGACCATTTTGCCAGTCGGGCATTGAGAGAACCGGCCTTCGTGACAAGGACCTTCAAGAGGTTGATCCTCGAGACCAGGTAGACTGTGTTGGAAAGCAAGTAGTGACGTAGCTTTTGTACGGCGAACATCACTGCAAGGCATTCTTTTTCGACTGGAGAGTAGCGATGCTCTGCACCTACTAGCATGCGGCTGAGGTAGTATAGAGCAGCTTCTTTTCCCTCACCATTCTCTTGTGCAAGCAAAGCGCCTACAGAATGATCAAGAGCTCTTGTGTACAAGATGAATGGTTTTCCAGTGGCAGGGGCAGCTAACACTGGAGGTTTGGTCAGGTATGACTTGATATCCTGAAATGCGGCTTCGCAGTCGGTATCCCAGACAAAGTCTACACCTTTTTTCATCAATCGAGAGAATGGACGGCATTTCCCCGAAAGATTGGAGATGAACCGTCTAATGTAGGCCAATCTCCCTTGAAGCCCTTTTAGTTCCCTTAGGGTTCTTGGAGAGGGCATTTCTAGAATAACCTTGACTTTTATGGGGTCAAGTTCTATTCCAGCTTTCCGAACAAGGAATCCGAGAAACTTACCCGACGAGACGCCGAAGAAGCATTTTAGAGGATTCATCCGCAGTTTGTGTTTGCGAAGTCGGAGGAAGACTTCCCGAAGATCTTTGAGATGGTCTTCTTTTCTTCTGCTTTTGACGGCGAGGTCATCAACGTAACATTCGACCGTCTTGTGCTGCATATCTTGGAATATTTTCATCATAGCCCTCTGATATGTGGCACCAGCATTTTTCAGACCAAATGGCATGACAGTGTAGCAATACACGCCAAATGGAGTCCGAAATGAAGTGTGTTTTTCATCCTCGGGATGCATCTTTATCTGATTGTAACCAGAGAAGCCATCCATGAATGTCATTCGCTCGAATCCGCAGGTATTGTCAATCATCACCTCCGGTATGGGGAGCGGGAATTCATCTTTAGGGCAAGCGCCATTCAGGTCTCTATAGTCAATACAGACTCTGATCTGCCCATTTTTCTTTGTCACGGGGACAATGTTGGCCAACCATTCTGGATGTTGTTCCTCACGGATGAAGCCGACGCTTTTGAGCTTTTGAACTTCTTGTTCAATTTTATCCATCACATTTGGACGGAATCTTCTTTGGCCTTGTTTGACAGGCTTGATTTCTTCTTGAAGATTGAGTTTGTGGACTGCTACTTTGGGGTCTAAACCAGGCATTTCAGCATAGGACCATGCAAAGCAATCAACGAACTCACGAAGAAAAGCGATATACTCGGGTAACTCATCATCCTTTATATTCTTGCTTATGAATACAGGACGTGGGTTATCAGGTGTTCCCAAGTTTATCTTTTGAACAGGATCTTCTGTCGGAAGGTTCGAAGGTGGTTCCTCCACAATATTTTCGGAGGCTTCCAACTCAACGAAACCTTCTGGAGTTTCAACTGCATTACCAGACCAAGGCTCTGTTCCTTTCCATGGATTTTCTTGATTGGTGATCTCCTCAAGGCTTGCTATGAGATAGTCCCAATCGCCTGTTAAGTCTGGTATTTCTTTTGGAGACGAGGGTTCTTCTGGGTCAGGATGCCACAAGTCTGTATTATCGGACGATTCCTCTTTATCATCAGAGAAATCATACCAATTGGATGAGCTTCCTGGATCTTTGTCAGGTAACTCTTTAAAGAGATTTCCAGGGAGATCGATGTCTTCGTGGACTTTAGATGTTGAGGCTTGGTCGGTAAAACGACTTTTAAGCCTTTGTGTCAACTGTCTCAGAGGAGTATCAGGATCATATCCTAACCCATATGAAGACTTTTCTACATGATCGTAGAGTCTCCAATCTTCCAGCTGGCTTTTGGTCAAGGCGGCCTCCAATGGCGTGAGAATACCGCGTCTTTCTCCCAAACCGACTGGGTTTTGAGCGTCATAGCCCATTTTCTTCATAATTGCCTGTGCCACAGGACTATATAGAGATAGCTGAGGCATACCTTCATTTTGGAAAGGTTCCAGCATGGAATTTGATGAAGAAGCGTCCGATCTATGGAAGAAGATCGGCCTTTGCTTTGGTGATGTTGCCGGAACAACAAAGGTAGCAGACGTAGGATCTTCTACATCAGCAGGTGTCTCCATCGGAGTGAGAGCAGGCTGAACTTGCTGAGTGTCAGCTTGGCTTGACGATGCATCGTCTTCTGGCTCTGAGTCCGAGTCTGTGTCTTGCATGATAGACACGAGAGAGACAATAAATTTGCCCCCAGGCTTTTGTTTCGCCTTCTTCACTTTAGTCGTGATGACCAAAGGTTTTGAATTCTTGAGGGAGATAACGAAGGGAGATTGACTACTCTCTTCTAATTTGCCGGAGGGTTTGTTTTCTTCCGGTGATTTTTGAGGAGCCTTGCCTTTATCTTTCTGGAGATTTTCAGCAGGGGGTACTATTTCCTCTTCTTCTTTTTCTCCTTCATACATTTGGGAGTCTGCGAAATGGACTTCTTTACCTTTGAAGGGTTTCCTGTCCGCAAAGACTCGATGTACCATGCCGTCGTCGCCGACAAACTTGATGCATTGATGTAGAGTTGAAGGAACAACACCATTCTCGTGTATCCAAGGACGTCCGAGAAGGATGTTGTAGCATGAGGGGGTTTTTATTGCATACACAGTGACCTCAGAGATAAGATCACCGATTTGCAATTTGAACCTGATTTTGCCGATAGGCCTTTGAGTGCTCCCATCGTATCCAAAGATAGATACAGATGTGTGGCTTAGCTTGCTGGGTGGGATGCCCAACTCTTCAAGAGCCGAAGTGGAGATAAGGTTGAGTGCAGAACCTGGGTCGATCTGAACTCTATGTATCGGCATTTCTTTGATGTACCCTGTGAAGTACAGGGGTCGGTTGTGCCTTGCTTCGCCAAGTAGGAGGTCTTCCTTAGTGAAGGCGATGGTTGCACTGGCTGCCTTTTGAACCGAGAGGCATTGGATGCATGATCCCTCAGTTTTCTTTTTTTCTTCTTTTAAGGAAGTTTCAGAGTTTTTGACCCGGTAGTCCATTTCAATTTGGAGGACTTGTGGGGCATGTTTGTCGACATCCTCATTCAGTTTTTGTAATTCTGAGATGAGATTATCACGAGTGCGTGGAGACATTCGTAATAAATCCAGGATGTGAAGACGTGCAGGTATGTGTTTGAAGTGCTCAACCAAGTCATACTTGAAAGCCTCCTTAGGGCCTGCATGTTCATCATTGTTGCCACTGGGGGCGCTTACAACATCTTTTCCCGAAGGATTTACATAAGTAAAGGAAGATTGGTTGTAATTTTTGTGGTAGTCCCGGCCCGAACGGGTGCCTCTACCAACTTCGAGAGCTTCTTGAGAAGGATCTTCGTTTGGAAGATTGTCTTCAGGATCAAGAGGCTGTCGTTTTTCATCTACTGGGGATGTATCTGCAGCAGAGTTGCCATCCTCAGTGATTGTGTTGCACGGAGCATTTTCCAGGAGCAAGTCCTGAACAGCATCCAGCAGCTTTTCTTCTTCGTTGACCCATCCATCACCCCAAGTTGGGTTTTCTTCATGATGATGAGTCGGGAAGAATGTGTATCCTGAAGTCACAGTCTCAGGAGAAGAAACCTGAGAGGGTGTCATCTCTGTGAAAGTCACGTGAGACGAGGTAGCTCCAGAGGATACATTGCTAGGCGTCGTCGGAGTGTAGGTAATCTCATCAGACGACGCTTCAGAAGAGCTATAATCCTGATATATTACATTACAGGAAGCTCTGATAGAAGATGTTGCCTGCTCGGAGTCAGACTCATCCTCGGATGTAAGAGGATCGTCAATCCAGCAATGTTTTCCATTTTCAGGAGTTGAGGGAGGAGGTACCTGATGGGCTTCAGGGACTTCCGGCTCTGGATTGTGAGGAATCTCGTTGACGCGGTCTTGCTCTTGTTCTAGAGCGAGACGCTGCAAGATCCTTGCATATTCTTCAAGATCAGGCATGGGAGCCAGATCCTCTTCTTCGTCTTCTCCGTGTGGCTCAACATAGTTGATTTCCACTGGAGCAATGACAGGTGCTGGGTTAACAGCATCTTCTTGTGCAGCCTCTTGGTCTTCTTCATCATCAGACCAGGATCCTTGTGGTTGCAAGGGGTTATACCAGATTACTGGCATAAGGTGAGTTTCAGGAACCCATTCTTCATCGGAGAGATATTCTCCTGTTTCAAGAGATTCCTCCCACTCATCGGTGTAGTTGGGCTCGAATCCATCGTCGGTGTCGCTGGACTCGTATCCATCAATGGAGAATCCAACTACCGAGTTGCAAGAGTATGATGCCCCCTGCATGGCTTCTTTTTTGAATTGAGGTGGCATGAAATCACTGAGTGTGAAGTTTCTTACCGCCTTTGAAGTCTCTGGAAGGGACGTTTCTGCTGCCCCGAGTGAAGTGGTAGAGGAGGCCTCTGCCTTTTCATGGACTTTTTGTTTTGGCTGGGTCTTCTCTTGCCGTTTGAGCCTGAGGAGATGTTTCTTGGCTTGCCTTCGCTGCTGAGCGGTCGGCTTTGTTTTGACGATCTCCCAATTTTCATCTTCCAGGAGATCGGGATGTACCCATATGGGTTGTCCGTCTGGTGTCGGGCAAGGAACCAACACTTCGGACGTTTGAATTCTATTTATCACCTTGAAGGAAGTAGTGATCTTCTTCTTCGGTGACTTTGGTGTTTGTCCATATGACACCATGTTGACGGAGGCAGTCCCATAGTTTTTGTCAAAGGTGATGACTCCGTTTTTCCACATCTCGTTTATCTTCTCTCTCACAACAAAGCATTGATTGAGAGGATGCGAGACCATCTGGTGGTATGGACAGTACCGAGGATCATTGGTTTTGCCAACGTCTCCAGGTCTTTTGGGCTCTGGCAAAATGAGTTTGCCATTTGCTAGGAGAGCCTCAAAGATTTCTTCGACGTCTTCATCGAACGGATATTTCTTTTCTACTAACTCTTTGAAGGCATCAGAGAGTTCAGGTCTCTTACCTGCAGCTCTATTTTCAGCTTTCTTTGGTTGCTGAGGAGCTGACTTAGTCTGCACATTGAGAACCTCCTTCTTCTTTGGTTTAGAGGTTGCAACAGCAGTCGGCTCTTTCTTTGATGATTTCTGACTGTTGAGGTCTTTGATCACCGTTTCAGCTTCCATGGAAGCTTCCAGGAGTTCCCCCAGGTTCTTTGATTTATTGCCGATGATCATGGAGCGGATTTTAGCTCTCATGTTGTTTCGGCAGATGTCGACTAGCGACGCTTGTGGCAGTACATCTGAGCATTTGTACGCCATTGCTTTCCACTTGTGAATGAAGTCATAAGTTGACTCATTCTCTCCCTGTTTTAGGCTGCAGAGCTGAGCCATAGTAACAGGATGATCCTCACCTTGGAAGTGGGTCAGGAAGCGTGTCTCCAGCATAGCCCAGTTCTGAATGGAGTTCTCCGGCAGAGTGGAGTACCAATCGAAGGCCGTACCTTTTAGGGTACTTGCAAAGAGGCGGATCTTGAGTGCATCTTGATCCGCGATAGCTCCCGTCAAGATCTTGAAGTGGATGACGTGCTGTCTGGCTGATCCTTTCCCCGTATATGTTTGGAGAGTAGGATGCTTGAATTTTGTGGGGAACGGGACCGAATCCATCCATAAAGGATATGGTGGCTTGATCCCATGCTCTTTGAGTATATCCTCTTCTTTAGCTTTGGCGAGGATACTGTCTACGTCCTTTTTGGTGAGGGCGCGTGACTCATTTTCTTCTCCATTTCCCTCGTTATTGCTATGATTTGAAGGAGGCTCATTGTTCACCTGATTTTGGACGACAAGGAGAAGGTTTTCCATCAGAGTTTCAATCCTCTGCTGGCCTTGTTCCAACTGCTGGATGCGTGTGAGCGCATCATCTCGAGGTGGATTCTGAGGTGGCGGCTCAGAACTTGTAGCCAAGACGTTCATCCCTCGGGATTCGAACGAAGAAATCGTCCTGGTGACCGAGCTGGGGCTCATTCTTTTTGATGAAGAGCTTGATGAAGGATTACTCTCCCGTCCTTGGCTGGAAGGGGCAGGAGATTCTTCGGGATGTCTTTGTGTCCTGGTGATGCTACGGGTCACCGGACGTCGGACATGGATTTTTGATGCTGACCTTTGGCGTCTTCTGGTTTTTCCAACCATATGGACGGCAGCAACTTGGTCGGGTCTTTCTTTTTCGACCCATTTGCGGGAGACTTGAAGTGTAGGAGGCTGGGTCCTTTGCTTCTCTAGTCTCTTTTGTCGATATGACGCACGGCGGCGTGCTCGACGAGCGATTTGAGCTTTGGTCAGCTCCGGCTGGGCTCTGACGATGAAGGATGTGCTCCCTCGGGCGCAGCAGCCGAGCTTGTCTTCTTTGTGGTTGGGCAAGGACAGGATGCGGACCCGGTCCTTTGCCTGTTGCAGCGAAGCTTTAAACCTTTCGAGTTCGGCCCCTGTAGAGATAAAGGGTCGAACTGAAGGGGTGTAGGCCCTAGCAGGTGCTTGTAGAGGCCTAGTGATGCATGATCTGATTTTGGGCCTGTAGGAACAAGCCGGCTCATGCTGGGTTGACTTGGGAGTCAAGTTGGAGATGGGTCTCTCCTCTTTCATGTAGGCAAGAGGGTAGAACTGGTTTTCTTTGAGTGGGGCCAGGTATGCTGGCTTGGTGGAGGTTTGAGACCTCCTTTGTTTTGGGGAAGGTCTGTTAGACCCTAAGTTGTGTTTGCAATTTGATGTCCAACATTTGCATCATGATCATCTCATTTCATTTCTCATTGGTTTATCTTGAAAATCACAGGATTTAAATCAACTTGCTAAAACTATGTTTCAAACCTTTTGGTTGATTTTAATCTTATTTTGAAAAGTTTTTTTTTAATAAAACCTTGTCTCAAACACCTTTATATTCTGAGTTTTCAAAAATGATTTCAAAGTTAGATTTTTCAAAACTGAAGGAACTCAGAAATACAACTGACCTGTTGTCGGTCAGCTTGTCGGTTCATGTCGGCTAACCGAGAAAGCGAGCCGAGGTCAACCGATGGTTGTCGGTCCGAATTCCAGAGAGCTACAAATTTCAGATCATCTCTGTCGGTCATCGTGTCGGTTCATGTCGGTCAACCGACAGTTTATAAAAATCCAGACCGAGAGCTTGTCGGTTCAAAATCCAGAGAGCATCATTTTATTCATCTTTGTGCTGTCGGTTCGGTTGTCGGTCCGATGTCGGTCGACCGATAATGGCGGTCAACCGACAATGACAATTTGGTCAGAAAAATTTGAAAAATATGACCGTTGCCATTAGACCGTTGAACCATCGGTCAACCGACCCCTAGTTGTCGGTTGACCGACAGGTATCCGTTGGGCCAAAAATTCTATAAAACTTAGTTCATTCCAAGGTCAAGAAAAAGGATTCTTGAAGCCATTTCTGAGGTGTACTAAGGCAAATCAAAGGGAATGAACTAAGGAGGCCAAAGGATCATTAAGTAAAGCTAAACTTGGATTAAAGAAGTTCAATCACCAAGTAAGCTTTGACTTTTCCTAATCATATGTTTTTATGCATTGTCTAAATTATTGGTAAATGATTTTTAGCATATTAACTATGATGTGTTGAATCCATTCTTCTCTTAATCTTTGATTTAAGTTATTGGATTCTTCACCTTGATTCAAATCAAGTTTGTGGTAGAAAACTTCTTAAACATGTTTATCAAAATCTTCAAGTTATGTTATAACATGTTTCACTAACTTGTATGAATCTTCCTAGTTGTTTTCAATCTTTAAAACTTTAGTCAAAATACTTTGATTTTGAAAACAACATATCACATGCATCACATGTTTAGATATAATTAATTTCATCCAACTTACAAGCCTTGGATTTTCATATCATCATTAAGCTTGTACTTTGTTCATGTGATTTGCATATCACTTCAATCAAATCATGTTATGTGCATTAAACTTTTAATTGCTTCAAGCATAAACTGATTGAGCTTTCATTTTCAACTTGATTGAAGTTTTCACACACACACATCATGAGCATTCATCTTTGCATTTTATAGTGTGTTGTGAGAGTTGATTTTTACTTTCTCATTCGCCTATTTTAGAGGCAAATTATATCGTGCTTAATGTATTTCTCTCATAGTGTTTAGACACTTTCTTGAGAAAGAAAATCTATTTGTATGAAAGGTTATTGCTAAGCCAAAGAAAAGCAAATTGTAAAGGTTATTGCTTATCCTAGAAAAGCACATTGATAGGTTGTTGTTTAGCCTTAAAAACATCATTGTAAGGGTTATTGCTTAGCCTTTTGTAAAAGCATAAATAGTGGAAATCCGGTGGGGTGTGTGATCACAAGCCGGTAGTGGATGTAGGCATTGAGGCCGAACCACTATAAATCTTTGTGCAATGGTGAATGACTTGTGGTGATTGATTTGTTTATCTTCCGCACCTTTTCTTATAATCATCACTAGTTGGAGTTTAATTTGAAGAAAATTAAAATTGGAAATCAATTTGTAGCTCACCCTATTCACCCCCCCCCCCCTCTAGGGTAAGGATCCGGAACTTTCAAGGTCTTGGAGACCAAGTCTTGGGATAGACCTGGTTGTTTGTGGGTCGAGGCTTCGCGGGGGTGCCGCGGGCTTCGGGCTTTTGGGCTTTCGCCTTTGGTGTCACGAGAGTGACACGTTGAGAGGCGATCTTCTGCTTTTTGGCAGGAGCAGCTTGTTCTTCGGGAAGTGGGAATGGTCCCAGTGTCCCGAAGACGATGGTCCGGGGAGTCGAGGTCGACCCTGAGTTCAGAGAGTTGCCGAGGGAGTTGACGCTTCGGCAGCTGGCGGGGCGCTTGTAAGTGCGCTCGGTTTGCTTCTGTTGAAGCATGAGTTGGTGCTTGTTCTCATCGAAGATAATGGTTAAGGCTGCCATTGTTAGTTTCGAAAAAGTTCTGAAACAAGACCACATCCATTAGTAATCACAAGAATATAATGATCATAAATGGGAATTCCTATGGTTGTCTTTTCAAATCGCTTAAGGGATATGACCCAAGCGACATGAAGAAGGCAAAAAGCCATAGATGGTACAATTGTTCTGACAGCAAGTATGGTGAGCCCAGAATGAGCGTTCCAGTGACTGCTAGAAGCAATTGTAAACCTAAATTCGACTTATCGAGAAGCAGGGCTTGCTCGAGATAAGAAGAATTAGAGGTAGGAGTTACAAATGTGCCGGTCACAGATACAGTAGACCCTGAAAGGGCGTACCAGTACTGCTATGCACAAATGTTGGAGATCGCATCCATGAGATGGGATTCTTTGTTTTGAAATGTCAGAAATGGATTCGTCAAAGAGAGCAGGTGGCATTCCGATTCAAATACGGGCTCAACGATTTCCGCGAGCGCCAGTACTCAGAAGGGAAGAGACCACAATTTCTCGAATCTGAATCCAAAAGTGACGAGTTTTTGGAGATTTTTTTTTTTGAAATGATTTTTATTTTAATTTTTTTTATTTTTTATTTTTTTTTTAAATATTTTTTTTTATTTATTTATTTTTTTTATTTTATTTTTTTTTGAAAATTTTTGTTTTTTTTTTTTATAAGATTTTTTTTTTGAAAATCTTTTTTTTTTATTTTTATTTTTTTTTTAAATTTTTAAGATTTAAAGACGAGAGAGTACACATAGGCCTCCTAACCCGGTCTTATGAAACCTCAATTGATAGAATTGCCCCCAGGTAAGGGTAGGATTACTTAATGAACCCGTTTGGAGGACCCTTGCCTAGAACAGTCAAGCTGTCTCCACACTCTGGACAAGGCTTTTCTTGAATCAATCGTGATCAAAGAACGCAATTGGTTTAACCTTAGTGGTCTATGTCCCTTTTTTTTATAAAAATCCCAAATAGACTCATCGAAGAGAAACGATGGCCCAAAACCTTAGTCGAACGGGCTCAACATTTCTGCAAGCACCAAAGAACGATAGGATAGGAACAAAGTTTCTCAATTTTGAATCCAAACTAAGAAAACTAATTTTTTTTTATTTTATTTTTTTTTAATATTTTTTTTTTGAAATCTCTAATGAACTCATCGAAGAGAAACGATGGTCCAAAACCTTAGTCGAACGGGCTCAACATTTCTGCAAGCACCAAAGAACGATAGGATAGGATCAAGGTTTCTCAATTTTGAATCCAAACTAAGAAAACTGATTTTTTTTTATTTTTTTTGAAATCTCTAATGAACTCATCGAAGAGAAACGATGGCCCAAAACCTTAGTCGAACGGGCTCAACATTTCTGCAAGCACCAAAGAACGATAGGATAGGATCAAAGTTTCTCAATTTTGAATTCAAACTAAGAAAACTGATTTTTTTTTTTTGAAAAGAGAAAGAATGGAAACAAACTCAAAGAAATAGAAATTTCCAAAAAATCCCATCTCATGTTTTTTTTTTAGGATGCAAAATCCAACATAGGCTACCAGCTAGAAAGTAGCCAAGGAATCCGGAAAAGAAGTATAAGCATAGAGCAAAAAGTATGATATGCAAATATTTCATTTCCAAGCACCGTGTTCTCAAATGAACGGGTCCCACCGGGTGTGCCAGCTTGATGGAACGCGCTCCGAGGCGCCGTGGGGCGGCTACCGGGGTCGGCGGAACGTGGGAGTCCGTCGGGTCCGGCCCTTTCGCGCCCTGGCGGGGCCTGAAGCGTGCATCAACATTTCTTTGTGTGGGTGTGCCAGATTTTCTATTTTACTTGGAATTGCAAGTGGTAATCCGGAGATCAACCTTCGCAAGTAAAAAGGAAATCAACTTCTTTCAAGTTTTCCATTGCACAAATATTTAAGAAAAGAGACATTTTCTTGGTTTGCCGTGAAAGGCGATTTTGTTTGGCATTTATAGCCGATTTTGGCGTTTATAGCCGATTTACAATTCTTATCAATAATGAAAGACAAGAGTTGTGATTTTTGTCTCTTTAGAAAAATACAAATTACAATGAAAAGCAAGAAAAGGAAGATCTAACTTTTCAGGAGATTGTGGGGGACTCGTTCAGATTGACGGTCGCAAGCCATGTATGGGCTTCGCCATCATCCATGCAGATGAGAACAGAAGATGCTCTTGATTCGCTTGGCTTGGCTATAACCTCAGGTTTTTAGAGGACAAAGACCAAGAGAAGGTCCTATGTCCAATAAAAAGCTAAGTAGACGGGCTGAAAAGCCACGTCTAAGCTATTGGAGGCAGCAGGAGAAGGCAAGGACCTTGGGGGGGGGGGGGGGTGCCCCCCAAGGGACTTTTGTCACCTTGTAGTGGTGGCCGGTGCAGAACTTCAGCAGAGTTTTTCTCTCTTTTTCTTTCTCTCAGATCTCTTTCTGATCCCTTTTTTTCTGATCTTCTGATTTTCTCCTCTTTTTTCTGATCTTTTTCGATCTGAATTTCAATGGAATGCTCTCCTATTTATAGGCCTTTGGTAGCCATTTAGGAGGGTTTATGAGCCTTAATGGCTTTAATGGGAGGAGTTACAAGATTTATTTCTTGATTTTGTAACTCCTTTTTCCTTGAATCTGATTGGCCGATGGAGATTAAGGGCTTTTAATCACCTTAATTACCATAATGGGAGGAGTTTCATGGTTTAAATGCCATGAATCAATTGACTTGTAACTCCCAAATGCTTGCTTCTGATTGGGCCGTCCAAAGAAATGAATTAATGACTGCAATAAAGCTAGTCAATTAACCACATTAATTGGTCGCCGAGCACTCGAAGAGTCGCGGGCCGTGCCGTGTCTTCTGGAATTCTTCTGGCGATGATCATCGATGGATCTACATGCTGATCGACATCGGATGAACATGTAACTTCAGACATTGATAGCTAAGAGTGGGCCGGTGACATCTGTCTTATCGATTTCTCGATCGGTCGGACAGAAAGTGCACTTTCTTGGTCAGCCGGTTGACGATCTTGGAGCGATCAATGATGATTTTATGCTTTTGACGGCGGATCCGAGATGTCGTCGGATATGAGTCAATTTAAAGCACTAAAAATCACATTTTCAGGAAACCACAGGGGCCAAAGTGCGCGAAACGCGAAAAAAGACGGAAAAACGGGTCACCGGCGGAAAATCCGGTGACCCGGACCTCCATGGTCGCCGGCGACCATGGACCGGCGACCATGGGCCATGGTCGCAGGGGCCTGCGACCATGGGCCATGGTCGCAGGGGTCTGCGACCCTGGGGGATTTTTCCCCTTCGGAGCCCGTTTTGCGGTCGTTTTGAGGTCTTTTTCGTCGCCGTTTTCTTCTGTATTTTTCTTGACATTTCTTCTCATTTATTGGCTTGATTTCCCTGTAGAAAACTTGATGAGAATCCTTGCATTTTTAGAGTGCAAAGTTTCCAATTTTCCGGGAAAGCCGAAGACTTTGTCGCGTAAAGCTGCTGATTTTCCGCCAGAAGCTGAAACTTGGTCAAACGATGTCGAAATGACCTGAAATTTGAGGTGAAGCCTCCTGAGCAATAAATAAGACCAACCATAGGCTTTTGTTTGAGTTTTGAAGCCGTTTGGGGTCCCGTCGATGCTTCACTTGATTTTGCTTCGGGGAAAATGCCGAGAATTGATATGTGGCCAAACGATGTCCGATTGACCTGAAATTTGACGGGGAGCCTATTGGAGTCATTTTGAGACGTTCCATGGGCTCCGTTTTGGATGTCATGGTCCCGGGTTGCTCCGCCGCCGGTAGGCTTGATTTTCTCTCGGAGCATCGAAACCTGGTCAAACGTTGTCGGAATGACCTGAAATTCGACGTGCAGCCTTTTGGAAGCATGTAGAAGCCACTCATGCACTTGGTTTGATGAGCGAAGGCTTCGGTGGTTCCCGCCGCCGGGAGGCTTGATTTTGCTGCTCGAGCATTGATGGAGGGTCAAACGTTGTCGGTTTGACTTGAAATTTGGCATGGAGCCCTTTTGAGACATGCTGGAGTCATCTGTAGGCTCTGATCGAAGTTTTGACGTCTCCGATGATGTCGCCGCTGAGAGCTCCTGTTTAGCTGTCGGAGAAGTGAAGTTAGGCCAAATGTTGTCGAAATGGCCCGAAACTTCATGTGTACTCTTCTCTTGGCTATCTTGAAGGATCTTGCAGTTTTTGTTTGATTCTGACAAGATTTGATTTTTTGGAGAAATTGCATTGCCTATTTATGGCAGGTTGCGACTTCATGCAGCTTTCTTGATGTTGAAGAGGCAAAGTGACATTTTTGGTGTCAACATCCCTCTTCGAACTTGATAGCTCACAGAAATGTTAGCAGCTATCGTTCATATCAGGGATTGGGCCATCTTTTCTCTTTGATGAGTCCAATTGAGATTAAAAAAAATAATTTCAAAAAAAAAATCTTCTTTTGAATTCAAATTCACAAAGAAACTTTGGTCCTTTCCTTTTCGGATTTAACGCTCTCAGAAATATTGAGTTGTGGTTCGGATTGGAACACCACTTATTCTCTTTGACGAGTTCATTAGAAACCTTTCTAAAAAAAAAAAAAAACACTAAGGTTGCACCAATTGCGCTCTTTGACTAAAGTGGATTTAAGAAAAGCCTTATCCAGAGTGTGGAGACAGCTTAACTGTTCGAGGCAAGGGTCCTTCAAACAGGTTCATTAAGTAATCCTACCCTTACCTGGGGGCTGATCTATCTACTAAGGTTTCATAAGATCGAATTGAAAACCTAGGTGCATTTCAAAAAAAAAAAAAAAAAATTCTTCAACTTTTGGATTTACAATCGAGAAATTTTGGGTTCTTTCCCTTTCAGATTTAACGCTCGTAGAAATGTTGAGTTGTGGTTCGGGTTGGAATACCATTTGCTCTCTTTGATAAATTCAATCTTAAACCTTCAAAAAAATAAAAAGAAAAAAAAAACACTTCCGTCACTTTTGGATTTAGAATCGAGAAATTTTGGTTCTTTCCCTTTCGGATTTAACGCTCGCAGAAATGTTGAGTTGTGGTTCGGATTGGAATACCATTTGCTCTCTTTGATGAATTCAATCTTGACATTTCAAAAAAAAAAACCTTCCGTCACGTCTGGGTTCACATTTGAGAAATTCTGGTTTCCTTCCTTTTCGGATTTAACGCTCGCAGAAATGTTGAGTTGTGGTTCGGATTGGAATACCAGTTGCTCTCCTTTATGAATCCAAATTTGACCTTTCAAAAAATCCCATCTCGTGTCCTTTCCAAGGATGCGATTTGCAACATTTGCTCCTAGCGGTGCTAGTACGCCCTTTCGGGTCTACTGTATTCGCGATCGACACATTTGTATCTCCAATCTTATGTCATTTTACCTCGAGTGAGCCTTGCTTCTCGGTAATTTGAATTAAAGTCTACAATTGCTTCTAGCAGTCACTGGAACGCTCGCTCTGAGCCTACCATACTTGCATTTTAGAACAATTGTATCCTCTATGGCTTTTTGCCTTCTTCATTGTCCTTGGGTTGGGCCATGTCCCCTCAAGTGATTTGAAAAGACAAAACCATAGTTGTTCTCCATTTACAATCACCATATTCTTGTGATTACTAATGGATTTGATCTTGTTTCATAAGTTTTCCAAAACTAACAATGGCTGCTTTATTGACCATCACTTTCGATGAAAACAAGTACCTGCTTATGCTTCAAGAATAACAAAACAAGCATAAGCGCCCTACCAGTTGCCGAAGCGTCATCTCCCTCGACAACTCTCCAAACACAAGGTCAACTTCAACTCCCCGAACCATCGTCTTCGGATCGCTGGGACCATTCCCACTTCCCGCAGAAGACACTGTACCTGCCAAGAAGCAGAAAACCGCCCCGCAACGTGTCACTAAAATGGCACCAAGGGCAAACACCAAGAAGCCTGAAGCCCGTGGCGTTCTCACGAAACCTCAATCCACAAGAAACAGGTTTACACCAAAACTTGGTCCCCGAGATCTTCACCAAAGCAACGGAGGTCCCGAACATCTGCAAAGCCAGCATACCTGGCCCCTCTCAAGGAGAATCAGTTCTACCCTCTCTCTTACATGAAAGAGGAGAAACCTATCCTCCACCCAAAAAACAAACAAAATCATCATGAGCCGGCTTGCTCCTACAAGCCCAAAATTAAATCCTGCATTGTTAGGCTTACGCAAAAACATGCTGAAGCCTACACTCCTACGAGTCGACCCTTCATCTCAACAAGGGCCGAGCTCGCAAAATTCAAGTCTTCATTGCGACAGACAAAGGACCGCGTCCAGATTCTGTCCTTACTAAGCTTCAAAGAAAACAAACTCGGCTGCTGCGCACGAGGGACTACATCCTTCATCGCCAGAGCCCATCTAGAGCTGACTGCAGCTCAAATTGCTTGTCGTATACGACGCCGCACTGCATATCGACAAAAGAGACTCGAGAAACAAAAAACCGAGCATTCTACTCTCCACGTCTCAAACAAATGGGTCGAAAAAGAAAGACCCGACCAATTCATTGATGTCCATATGGTTGGCAAAACCAGAAAACGCCAAAAGTCAGCAACCAAAATCAATGTTAGACTTCCAGTGACTCGCAGCGTCTCTCGGACAAGAACACATCTGGAAGAATCTTCCACTCCTCCAAGCCAAGAACACCGGAGTAACCACTCCTCAGATTCTTCATCCAGAAGAATGAGCCCCGCTCAGTCACCAGGACGATTTCTTCGTTCGAATCCCGAGGGATGACGTCTTGGCTACAAGTTCTGGGCCGCCTCCACAGCATGACGATGTAACCGCACGCATCCAGCAGTTGGAGCAAGGACAACAGAGAATTGAGGCTTTGATGGAAAACCTCATTCTCACTTTACAGCGTCCGCCACCTAACAACGAAACCCCTCCGAATCATGAAGATGATGAGGGCAATGCAGAAAACAATGAGTCACGCGCCCTTACCAAAAAGGACGTAGACGATATCCTCGCAAAAGCAAAAGAAGAGGATACATTGAAGGAACATGGGATCAAGCCACCCTACCCTCTATGGATGGACTCGGTTCCGTTCCCTGCAAAATTCAAACAACCTACTCTCCAGACATATACGGGGAAAGGTTCAGCCAGACAACACATCATCCACTTCAAGATCCTGACGGGAGCTATTGCGGATCAAGATGCCCTCAAGATTCGCCTCTTTGCAAGTCCCTAAAAGGTACATCCTTTGATTGGTACTCCACTCTGTCGGAGAACTCCATTCAGAACTGGGCTATGCTAGAGACACGCTTCCTGACCCACTTCTAAGGTGAGGATCATCCTGTTACTATGGCTCAACTCTGCAGCTTAAAACAAGGAGAGAATTAGTCAACATACGACTTCATTCACAAATGGAAGGCAATGGCGTACAAATGCTCAGATGTACTGCCATAAGCGTCGCTAGTCGACATCTACCGTAACAATATGAGAGCAAAAATTCGCTCCATGATCATCGGCAACAAACCAAAGAACCTGGGAGAACTCCTCGAAGCTTCCATAGAAGCTGAAATGGTGATCAAAGACCTCAACAGTCAGAAATCATCAAAGAATGAGTCGACTGCTGTTACAACCTCAAAACCAAAGAAAAAGGAGGTTCTCAATGTGCAGACTAAGTCAGCTCCTCAGCAACCAAAGAAACCTGAAAACAAAACTACAGGTAAAAGACCTGAACTCTCTGATGCCTTCAAAGAACGTGTAGAAAAGAAATATCCGTTCGATGAAGATGTTGAAGAAATCTTTGAGGCTCTCCTAGCAAATGGCAAACTCATTTTGCCAGAGCCCAAAAGACCGGGAGATGTTGGCAAAACCAATGATTCCCGATACTGTCCATACCATCAAATGATCTCACATTCTCTCAATCAATGCTTTGTTGTGAGAGAGAAGATCAATGAGATGTGGAAAAACGGAGTCATAACTTTCGACAAAAACTACGGCTCCACTTCTGTCAACATGGTGTCATGTCGACAAATTTCAAAATCACCGAAGGAGAAGACCACTACTTCATTCAAGGTGATAAAAATGGCTCAAGCGTCCCAAGAATTGGTTCCCTATCCAACATCAGATGGACAGCCTATATGGGTGCATCCCGATCTCCTAGATAATGAAAATTGGGAGATCGTTAAAACAAAGCCGACCGCTCAGCAGCGAAGGCAAGCCAAGAGACAACTCTGCAAGCTCAAACAACATCAGAAGTCTCAACCAAAACAAGAAGTCCTTGAAAAAGCAGAAACTTCTTCCACTGCTTCACTTGGGACGACGGAAGAATCTCTTCCCAAAACCTCCAAGGCGGAAAGAAAATTCACTCTTGATGATTTCATGCCACCTCAATACAAAAATGAAACTACACAGGATTCCCTATGGATGGATACGAGTCCAGTGACACTGCCAGTGATATCGATGAGTGGGAAGAATCCCATGAAAAACAGGAGAATACCTCTCCGACGAGGAATGGATTCCCGAGTCTCATCTTATGCCAGTAATCTGGTATAACCCATTACAGCCACAAGGATCTTGGTCTGATGATGAAAAAGACCAGGACCCTGTTCAAGAAAATGCTGTCGATCCAGCACCAGCAAATGCTTTAGTGGAACCCAACATGGGCGAACCACAAGGAGCAAATGACGAAGAAGATTTGGCTCCCATGCCTGATCTTGAAGAATATGCAAGAATCTTGCAACATCTTGCCATAGAGCAGGAGCAGGATCGCATCAATCTTCGTCATGATCTAGAACTGGAAGTCCCTGAAAATCAACGGGAACTCCCTCCCTCAACTCCTGAAAATGGAGAAAACAGTTGGATCAATGATCCTCTTACATCTGAGGATGAGTCCGATTCCCAACAGTCTACACTGGGGGCATCTCCTGTCAGGATAACCTGCAATGCAATAGCTCAGGACGACAGTGCCTCTGAAGCTTCCGAAGACACGTACTCCCCAACCGGTAGCGTATCTTCCGGAGCTACATCCTCTCAGGTGACTTCCACTGAGATAACATCCTCTCAGCCCTCGTCTCCTGAAGCTGTGACATCGGAGCTCAAGCCTCTCCCAATTGATCATCTTGAAGAAACTTCTGCCAATGAAATCTTCTTCAATGAAAACTCAGTCAATTGGTCCCAGATACCCGATCTCACGGGCGATGTCTGGGCTAATAAAGAAAAGTTGCCGGCTGCTGTTCAGGACTTGTTCCCGGAAATTGCTCCGTGCAACACAATTACTGAAGATACCAATGCTGTTACAGAGACGTCTTCAGCAAAGGATCAACCCCTTGATCCTGAGAACAATCTTCCAAAAGAAGACCCTTCTCTAGAAGCTCTTGAAGTTGGTAGAGGTACCCGTTCTGGCCGAGATTACCACAAAAATTACAACCAACATTCTTCTTCTTATGTAAATCCTTCGGGAAATCAAATTGTAAGCACCCCAAGTGGCAATAATAATGAAAATGCAGGCCCGAAGGAGGCTTTCAAGTACGACTTGATTGAGCACTTCAAACACATACCTGCACGTCTGCACATCCTTGACTTATTACGAATGTCTCCACAAACTCGTGATAGTCTCATTTCAGAATTACAAAAGCTGAATGCGGATGTCGACAAACACATCCCACAAGTCCTACAAATTGAAATGGACTACTGGGTAAAAAAATCAAATACTCCCCCAAAGGGAGAAAAGAAGAAAACTGAGTGCCTTTCGGTACAAAAAGCAGCAAGTGCAACAATTGCCTTCGACAAGGATGACCTCCTGCTAGGCGAAATAAAGCACAACCGACCCTTGTACTTTACAGGGTACATCAAAGAAATGCCAGTACACAGAGTTCAGATCGATCCAGGTTCTGCACTCAACCTCATTTCTACTTTGACACTCGAAGAGCTGGGCATCCCACCTAGCAAGCTGAGTCACACGTCCGTATCCATCTTCGGATATGACGGCAGCGCTCAAAGGCCTATCGGCAAAATCAAGTTCAAATTGTAAATCGGTAATCTTATTTCTGAAGTCACCGTGTATGCAATAAGGACCCCTTCATGCTACAATATACTCCTTGGACGCCCCTGGATACATGAGAATGGTGTCATCCCTTCAACTCTACATCAGTGCATCAAGTTTGTTGGCAACGATGGCTTGATACATTTAGTATTTGCAGACAAAAAGCCCTTCAAAGGCAAGGATGTCCATTTTGCAGATGCTCAGATGTATAAAGATGGAAAAGAAGAACAGGAGGAAAAAACAATTCACTTTGCCGACAGTCTCCAGAAAGATAAAGGCAAGGCTCCTCAGCAATCATCGGAGGTAAACAAACCCTCCACCAAACTCGAAGTAAACGGCCAAGCTCCCTTCGTCTTCTCCTTCAAATCTTCAAAGCCTTTGGTAATCACTACCAAAGCAAAGAAGACAAAACAAAAGGCTGGGGGCAAGTTCACTGTCTCCTTTGTATCTATTATGCATGACACAGACTCAGAGTCAGAGCCAGAAGATGACACAGCATCGAGCCAAGCTGATACTCAGTGAGATCAGCCCGCTCTCAATCCATTGGCGACACCTGCAGACATAGAAGACCCTACGTCTGCTTCCTTTTTTATTCCGGCAACTTCGCCAGAAGAAAAAACAATCTTCTTCCACAGATCGGGAGCATCTCCACTGAACTCTCTGCTTGAACCTTTCCAAAACGAAGGTATGCCTTAGCTATCCCTGTATAGTCCAATGGCATAAGCTATCATGAAGAAAATAGGCTACGACGCTTAAAATCCGACTGGTTTGGGAGGTGGCCGTGGTATTCTTACACCATTGGAACCCACCCTGACCAAAAGTCAACCAGAAGATTGGAAAATCCACCTTCACAAAGGCAAGTCTTCATATGGGTTGGGGTATGATCCTATCGCTCCTATGAGACCATTGACACCATGGCTACAAAGTCGCTTTACCGACCAAATCTCAACATCTCATGAAAACATTGATATCCCTGGATATCTCTTTGAGGAGTTACTCGTCAAAAATCCAAAAAGTTCCTCCAATTGGTATAATTTCTCTGATAATAAAGAGGAATTGCCCGATGACATAGACGAGCGGTTCTCTGTCCCAGAGGAATCATCGTCTCCAAAAGAAGTACCCTACTTCAACCCAATTCCAGCAAATGATTGGGACCATCTCATTGCAAGCCTTGAGAATGATACTGATCAAGAATATCCATGGACAGAAACAGAGCCTCAGTCTGAAAATGCCTCGGCACTTCAGAAGGTCTTGTTGAGTTGGAAGCCTCCGAAAATATTGTGGAGGAACCACCTTCAAACCTTCCAACAGAAGATCCTGTTCAAAAGATAGACTTGGGAACACCTGATAACCCACGTCCTGTATTCATAAGCAAGAATATAAAGAATGATGAATTACCCGAGTATATCTCTTTTCTTCGTTAGTTCGTTGATTTCTTTGTATGGTCTTATGCCGAAATGCCTGGCTTGGATCCCAAAGTAACAGTTCACAAGCTCAACTTGCAAAAAGAAATCAAGCCTATCAAACAAGGCCAAAGAAGATTCCGTCCCGACGTGATGGACAAAATTGAACAAGAAGTTCAGAAACTCAAAAACGTTGGCTTCATTCGCGAGGAACAGCATCCTGAATGGTTGGCCAACATCGTCCCCGTGACAAAGAAAAATGGGCAGATAAGGGTCTGTATCGACTACAGAGATCTGAATAATGCATGTCCTAAAGATGAATTCCCGCTCCCTATACCAGAGGTGATGATTGACAACACCTATGGGTTCGAGCGAATGACATTCATGGATGGATTCTCTGGCTACAATCAGATAAAGATGCATCCTGAAGACGAAAGGCATACGTAATTTCGCACACCATTCGGCGTGTATTGCTACACTGTTATGCCGTTTGGTCTGAAAAATGCAGGTGCAACATATCAGAGGGCTATGATGAAAATATTCCAAGATATGCAGCACAAAATGGCCGAATGCTATGTTGACGACCTCGCCATCAAAAGCAGAAGAAAAGAAGACCATCTCGAAGATCTTCGAGAAGTCTTCCTCCGACTTCGCAAACACAAATTGCGGATGAATCCACTAAAGTGCTTCTTCGGTGTCTCATCGGGTAAGTTTCTTGGATTCATAGTACAGAAAGCTGGAATAGAACTTGACCCTACCAAAGTCAAGGCTATCCTGGAAATGCCATCTCCCAGAACCCTAAGAGAATTAAAAGGGCTTCAAGGAAGGTTGGCCTACATTCGACGGTTCATCTCCAATCTAGCAGGGAAATGCCGTCCATTCTCTCGCCTGATGAAGAAAGGCGTCGACTTTCTCTGGGATGCTGAATGTGAAAATGCATTTCAAGACATCAAAGCATACCTCACCAAACCTCCAGTGCTGGCTGCCCCCACAACCGGAAAACCATTTATCTTGTACACAAGAGCTCTCGACCACTCTTTAGGTGCTCTGCTCGCAGAAGAAAACGACGACGGGAAAGAAGCTGCTCTATATTACCTTAGCCGCATGATGGTAGGTGCAGAGCATCGTTACTCCCCAGTCGAAAAAGAATGCCTTGCAGTAATGTTTGCCGTACAAAAGCTGCGTCACTATCTGCTGTCGAACACAGTCTACCTGATTTCAAGGATCAACCTCCTAAAGGTCCTTGTCACAAAAGCAGGTTCTCTCAATGCCCGACTGGCAAAATGGTCCATCCTTTTATCACAGTTTGATATTAGGTATGTACCACAAAAAGCAATCAAAGGACAAGCTCTAGCAGACTCCTCACAGAGCATCCATTGCCTAAAGATTCTCCACTTAGGGATGATCTCCCAAACGAATTTGTCTACAATGTGGAAACTTCCTTATCAAATGTTTCCTGGGACATGTACTTTGACGGTGCAACCAGGACAAATGAAAAAGGAAAGAAAATATCAGGAATTGGCATCCTCTTTGTTAGTCCCAACAAATATATGATCCCACACGCCTTCTCGCTACTGGAACCATGTTCAAACAATGCAGCTGAGTACCAAGCCTTGATTGTAGGATTGGAACTCGCCCTCAAATCCGGCATCACCATGTTGGAAGCTTTTGGGGACTCTCAACTGATCGCCAACCAGATGAATCAGAAATATGAAGTCAGGAAGCCTGATTTGCTACCTTACTACAATAAGGCGCAGTCGCTTCAATAAAAATTCAACATCTGCCATATCACCCACATCCTCAGAGGTGAAAACATCCGTGCAGATGCCCTGGCCGGACTCGCCGCATCCATGGCAATCCAAGAAGGGGAAAACATGTAAGTCACAGTGTGTCAAAGAAGGATTCTCCCTCCTCTCAACACACACCAAGCAGTTGCTGAATGCCCCCAAGTGGTTGGAAGTCGGATGTCCATCCTTAAACCTCCGATTGGCGACTGGAGAGATCCGTTCATTGATTACATCATGTTCGGAATCCTACCTGAAGATCCAAAAGAGCGGGTAAGCATCCAAAGACGAGCCCCGAACTTTCATTTGGACATACCTTCAAAAGCACTTTACAGAAAATCCTTTAACGGAATACTCCTACGCTGCTTGTCACAACAAGAGGCTGAGGAAACTCTCCAAGAAGTGCATGCTGGTCTTTGTGGAGCCCATCAGGCTGGCCCTAAGCTCTACAACCAGATAAAAAGGCTAGGTTACTATTGGCCTACCATGGTAGCTGATGCAATGCAATTTGTCAAGCGTTGCCAAAAGTGCCAGATTCACGGAGATTATGTCCACATGCCTCCAGAATGGCTACATCCAACAGCAATCTCATGGCCTTTCAAAGCCTGGGGTATGGACATCGTAGGTCCTATTTCTCCCCCATCAAGCAAAGGTCATCGCTTCATCTTCGCCGCTACGGATTATTTCTCCAAGTGGTCAGAAGCATTTGCGCTCAACGAAATGAAGACTTCATCAGTTCTTCAGTTCTTGCGCACCAACATTATTTGTCGCTTCGGCATACCTAAAAGATTCGTCCATGATAACGGACCACAATTCAGGGATCACAGATTCTACAGGTTCTGCGACAAGTACAAAATCAAAGTTGTCCTTCGACTCCATATAATCCAGCAGCGAACGGACTAGCAGAAGCCTTCAACAAGACACTCTGCAAAATTCTCAAGAAAATGGTCTCTAGTCACAAAAGAGACTGGGGCGACAAACTACTAGAAGCTTTATGGGCCTATCGAACCACCGTTCGAGGACCAACCCATAGTACACCAATTCTCCTTGGTCTATGGATACGAAGCTGTTGTCCCTTTGGAAGTACAAATTCCTTCTTTAAGGGTATCTCTGCAAAATGACATGACGCAAGAAAGCAATGTCAAATTGAGACTTCAAGAGCTGGATAATCTCGATGAAAGACGACTCGAAGCTCTACAAAGCATTGAGTTGTACCAAGCACGCATGGCAGGATCTTTCGACAAAAAGGTTAGGCATCGCGTTTACAAAAAGGGTGACTTGGTTCTTACAGTAAAAAGACCCATAGTCTTTGCCCACAAATCCAAAGGCAAATGAGAACCAAAATGGGAGGGACCCTTCGTCGTAGACAAAGTCTTCTCCAACGGTGCATACGCTCTTCTAAACATGGAAGGAGACAGATGTATGCTACCCATCAACGGCAAGTTCTTGAAGCAGTACTACCCTTGAAGACTTCCTCAAACGGGTCAGAGCAATATCTACACGGCCAAAGCCTATTTCCAAGGTACTTGCTCGTCAAACCCACCCCTTTTGAAATTTTCATCTTTATGTTGAAGTTTCCAAAAAAACAATCTCTCAAAACAATGCTTACTTTCATCGTTTCATTGTTCAAAAGAAAAATCAAATCCAAAATCCGAGTTTAGGAGCCCCTTCCCAGACTTGACCAAAATTTTCGATCCTTGAACCCAAAATTCATGGTTTGAAACAAAAACTAGGATTCAAGAATTTTCACCCTAGTCTGCCTTGGCTTTTACAACCAAAATGGTTTTAAGCCAAAATTTATGACCCTCGTGTCTCTAAACAAAAAAAAAATGGTTTTTTAGAAACCGCGGGGAAGCGACATTCAGTCGATACTCGCAAAACCCAAAAAAACGGGAAGGATGCGAACCCCATTCGATACTTCCAAAAACCCAAAAAATCGCAAGGAAGCGAACCCCATTCGATGCTTGCAAAATTTCAAAAATCGTGGAGAAGCAACATACCAGTTGATATCCACAACCCAAATTTCAAAAATCGTGGAGAAGCAACATACCAGTTGATATCCACAACCAAAATTTCAAATGGTTCGAGAAAACCTCAAATTTCAAAAATCGCGGGGAAACGACACCAAGTCAATACCCGCAAAACTGAAAGTTTTGGGAAAGACAGGGAAGCGACGCTTAGTCGATACTTGTACCCAAATTCGCGAGGAAGCGACATTCCATTGATACTCGCAAAACCCAGCCGGCGAGGAAGTGACATCCATCAATACTCGCAAATCGAATGAGCAAGGAAGCGACATTCCATCGATACTTGCAATACCATTCAGCGGGGAGGCGACATTTAGTCGATACCTGCATTTTGAAAACCAAATTCGGCTATAAATGCCAAAACTCGGCTATAAACGCCAAATCCGGCCATAAATGCCAAAAAACGGCTATAAACGCCAAAATCGGGCTATAAACGCCAAAATCGGCTCTCATGCCAACAAAACAAAACTTGTTTTTCAAAAATCTGGCTCCTATACCAAAACAAAACAAAACAAAAACTCGGCTATAAACGCCAAAAATCAGCTATAAACGCCAAAAGTCGGCTATAAACGCCAAAATCGGCTTTCATGCCATACAAAAACTTTGGCTCTCACGCCACAAACAAAACAAAATTCGGCTCCTATGCCATTCCAAAAAATCGGCTTTCACACCATCCAAAAAACTTTGGCTCTCATGCCACAAACAAAAAGCTTTGGCTCTTATGCCACAAACAAAAAAACCTTGGCTCTCATGCCACAAACAAAAATTTTAGCTCTCATGCCACAAACAAATTTTGGCTTCCATGCCACAAAACAAAACTCAGCTTCTATGCTTCTAAAATTTAGCTTTCATGCCATCTCAAAAATTTTGGCTCTAATGCCATTTCAAAATTTTTTGCTCTCATGCCGCAAAATAAATTTTGGCTCTTACGCCACAAAATTTGGCTTCCATGCCGTTCTAAAATTTGATTCTCAAATCATAAAAAAAAAAAGGCTTTTCGCCACAAAATTGGCTTTCATGCCCAAAACAATCATTTGACAAAAGATTTTCACAAAATGACAACCCTTAGATCAAATTTTTGAACAAACATTCCCATCAACTTTTACTCAAATGTGTTTCCATCAAAAAATGATTTAAGTGAAAAGAATGGGATACAAAAATATAGTACCAAAATTGCTTACATGGAGGTACCAAAAAAAAAAAGAGGGGGAAAGAAGGAAAAAGAGTTTGTTACAACTCAGGAGCTCAATCCGACATGGTTTTCAACCCAAGATTCAACTCCTCAAGCAGACCCTCGACCTTGACCTCCAAAGTTTTTAGGCCACGCTTTAGAATGTTTCCATAAAATGTGGCCGAGCACCGCGACCCATCTGCAGCGCGAGGAAGTTCTTCCCAGAGGACCTGCCACTATTCATGCTCCTGAGTCTTCCTCCGGACATTACCTTCAGCTTCCTCAACCTGGCGAATGAGAGTTCCCTCCTTGTCCCAAGCCTCCACAATGGCGGTCCATTTGGCAGCAGCTTCTTCCTCTAAAAGATCAAGACACTGCCTAACCTCGACAACCTCCTTATCAAGGCGGTCCAAGTCTTGCTTCAGCCCTCTGATGGATAACTCGGTAACATTCTTCTCCCGAACGATCTGCCTCCGAGTCTTCGTGACCTCAGTCAGCTCAGCTTTGACTTTGCTGGAAGGTTTTATGAACATCTCATCAAAGAAGTCACCATCTGGGAAACTCTTGGTCTCAGTCCATTTGTTCCCCAAGGCGATGATTTCCTCAACAAAATTCTTGGCGCTTGCGATGTCCAGACCGACTTTTTTGCTACCAGCGAGGATGTCCTGCACATGCTTGATCATGCCAAAACCAGCTTCCAAATGACCTGAAGAAAGAGTCTCAACCAATGAGCTCAAGACAGTCTTCAACACCTTCCTTGCATATTGAAGGTGCAGTGCAGATGAGGATTCGCCATGCTCTGGTGCCCGACTACCCACGTCATGCTCCATTGGAAGAGTAATCAATAAACTCTTTCCAATGGAAGAAGCTGACTCATTGAAAGTGGAATAAGCCCCTACTTCTGCATTAGCCGCAGGTATCCCTTGTTTTGGCTCTAAAGAAGATGGAGGAATCTCTCCTGCTGCTCCACAATCTATCAAGGAGAAAGACAAAAAGGTATGAATATAATCTTGTAAAAAATATATCAAGATTATTATTGCAAATATACCTGCTTCGACGACCGGCGGAGTAGTCTCTGCCTCTTTGAGCTCATCCGAAGCATCGTCAAAAGTTGCGTCCATGGATGGCTCGAAATCGTCGGAATCCTCTGGCAAGTCAGCTAAAAAGAAAACAAAAGCTACATGTCAGCAAATGACGGCACAAAAAAAAAAAAAAAAAAGGAGAAGCCAAAGCAATCATACCAGGTGAAGGTTCTGGAACCACTCCAGAGTCCATAGGGTTTTCCTCAGATGCCACGACTGGATCCGTCATTGCCTCATCGGCCGGAACCTCAAGCATCACCAGGTCATCGTCCTCTGCTAAAAAAAAAGGCAGCGGATCAAAACAAAATCTTTCACAAGAAAAAAAAAGAAAGGAACAAAAGAAAGAAAGGGGATCATACCAGCTGTCTCCTCTTCTTTGCTCTTCTTCTCCGGAGGCTCGTCAGCATCCTCAAACACCTCCTCAACAATGGTAAGAGGAACTTCCATATCAGAAGGACTATCATGCCGCTTCATATTACGGCGCTGTCCTCTCTTCCTCTTGCTACGGCGGGTCAATCTGCTCGACGATCCTGCCCCACTATCAACATCAGGCCTCTCACTAGAGTCCTCACTGGATGGTCTACTCTTCTCAGTAGACTCCACGGAAGCCTTCATATGCTCTGCCTGTATCATAGCATCGATCTCGGCCTCCTCCTCCTCCTCCAGCTGTCTCAAGACCTCACCAGGAATCCCTTGTGCAGCTCCTGATCTGATGACGTCCTGCTCATTGAGAAAGCCTATCTTATGCTTCTCTCTAGAAAGAAAGGCCAAAACTTCCTCCCGACGGACACCATCCGATTTGCCAAGACCCTTCCCAGGAGACTGCTTGACATCGAGCTCCTTCTTGGAAAGCCCTCGGTGCACTGAGAAGCTCTCCACGAACCACTTCGTGAAGCCAGCAGTCCGGAAGGTGGGCAGCTCAGGATAGGAAATCATGGCGGTAATGTCCTCGGTGCTATAAAAAGCCCATGCATTTCTCCCATCCTGCAGACCTCCAAAACGCTTCACCATGCTCGAAGGCGCTCCAACAACGCCTTGAGAGAAGCCAAGCTGCAATGCAAAACGCGAAGGGACATACGGTTGGATGTCGACGAAAAGATATCTGCGGTACACCATCGTACCAACCCGTATGTTGAAGAGCTATCTCTTCTCCGTGTCTATCAAAGCATAGTGTCTTCCTGACCCTGCCCTGGTCGAATCACGGGAGACACCAAAGTCAAAAGCCTTCTTCCGCAAACCCGGAGAAAGCTTCACCGAAGACTGCCCAATCTCGACGTCCCTAAATCGTCGGATCCTTAAACGGGCAGACTAAAGTGATTCGGGAACTGCTGTCCCTCTAGCCAAACGAATCATAAAGGGATCTTCGTCCTGTGCAACTCCCAAACGATGGAAGGTAGGACAGTGGTATACATATCACGAATAGAAGATATGGGCTGAAAATACCCTGTCCATGGGAAGCCCAAGCCGAACTAGGAAAGCAGCAGCCTGTAGTTCGGTACACAAATAGGAGTAAAGAGCAGGTACCAAAGCCAGCCGCTCTCTAAATGCCATCTGACAAGCCGGAAAAATACAGTGCGGCCTGATGTGCGTTCCATCTCCTCCAGCAAAAACAGCATCACCCAGCCAGTGAGGTAAACAGCGAGAGCTCTCCGCAACGCAATGTCGGGACAAATGGCATTTGTGCTTGCGAAGAACTTCTTTAAATCTTCTCGCATTGCAGCGATCTTCTTCAAACTTAATGTTTTAGCCCTAGCATCCTAGGCCATGCCATCAGAAGAATCCCCGCTGTCAAAAAAGTTGGAGCTGCAACTTCTCCAACTACTGCATCTAACTTTCGAGCCCTCTTTCTCCTTCAAAAAATCATAGAAGGCGACGAGCTGAAAGTACACAAGCCTAAACTCCTCAGACTGCTCCTCAAGGACGCTGTCAATAGGCATAAACTCCTCATAGAGTTTGCCGAGGATAGGCAATCCGATGATGGCGCTCAGTTCCTTCAAAGAAAAACCAATCTCACCATTCGTCACAATGAAGGTGTTGGTTTGTGGAAGGAATGACTCCAGCATGGCCATGAAAGCGATATCGGAGAAAACGACGGTTTGCCGAAAAGCGTGAACCGCATAAAAAATCTCGACCTCCCGAAGAACGGCCTCACCAATCCTCAGGGTGTGATCAATCCATGACTCCTAGCTCGAGTCAGCACTGAAACGGCCACGAAGTCGAAAAGGCTTCACCCAATTGTTGCCGTCACCCCGAAAAACGCCAAGGCCCACTGGTCTCAAATCGATCGATGGATGATCAGAACCTTAGTAGCCACTGACCGGCATCAACATGTCCATACGGACAGGCGGTTTCTATGCAAAACTAGAAGGGCCGCCAACAAAATTCCCTGTCTTGATCACACTGGTCCTCTTCACCCAGCTCGGAGGATCTTCCCTCTTAGGGCACGTGGGAGAAAGGCTCAGGATCGAGATGGTCCGATCGAAAGACGACCGGGTGGAAATAATTCTCTCCTCACCATCTGCTGTATAAGAGAACTGAAAACAACTCATTTGGTATGTCAAGTCGTCGGGGACCGCATCACCAAAGAAGAAGGTAGGCTTGAGCATAACGCTCCGATCGTCTGTAACCCAAGGACGGCTGCTTACCATGATCTTATAAAACTCCTCATCTTTGAGAGCGGTCAATCGCCGTCTCATCTCATCACGATTGAGGGAATCGCACTCTTCCAAGTTCTTCTCAACAAACTGGACATTCTCCCAAGCCTGCTGAACGGCCGCATTGGAAGATCTAGCAGACCGACGAGGTGCGTCAGTAACAGGACCTTTACCTTTGTTCGTTCTAGAAGAACTACCTGTAAAAGATGGAAGAAAAAAGATCAATCAACATCAAAATGATAGAATTCTGCTACAAAAATTCTAGCAAAATTTTGACATGGTTCCGGGGCAATTCCAAAGAAAAGGAAAATACTCCGAAAAAGACAGGAAGCCTGAAGATGAGCTCAACATCGCTGCGAGCTCATAGTCAGTGGAGAATTCTCAAAGAAGGTTCGAACTCAACATCACTACGAGAACGAGCCAATCTCATCAAATTTCCGCAAAATCTGGAAAAGTGCTCAACATTGCTACGAGCTTCAGAATCCAAAAATTGCAAACTTCCACAAAATCCAGCAAGACCGAGAAAGAGCTCAACATCGCTGCGAGCTCAAAATCCCAATACTTGCAAAAGATTTTCAGGTATGCATCATCATACTTCCAAATCCATTTACCAAAACTCATGCATAAAAAATATATCATCATGCATTAGATACTAGGAAAACCTTGACCAAAGTTTGACCAATTCCAATCCAATTTGGTCAAAATCAATCAAACTTTGTCTAAGTAAAAAATCATATTGGCTTGACCTAGAGACTCTAGCCTTCTATCTTGATGCATCAAACAAAAAAAAATGCATACATATTGTAATTGCATAGCCTCATTATCATGATGAGCAAAAAAGGAAAAAGAAAAAGAAAGAGAGAGAAAAAAAATCTCAAAAAAAAAAAAAAATTTTGCCCACAGGCCGTGGCACTGCCAATGGCAGGTCGTCTGTACAGCCAAGAGAAAAACAAAAAAAAAAAAAAAAAAAAACAAACAAACTGCAGAAAAAAAAGAAGGAAAAACGCTAAAAAAAAAAAGGAAAGGAAATCAGCGTGCAGAAAAAAAAACAACAGAAAAACAGAAAAAAAAAATCGTTGAAAAAAAAGGGAAAAGTCAGCGTGTGAAAAAAAAAAGAAAAAAAAAGGAAGTGCATGGTAAAAAAAAAAAAAAGAGAAGGGAGAAAACCGTGAGAAAAAAAAAAGAGAAAAAAGAAAGAAAGAAGAGAAGCACGAAAAAAAAGGAGAAGAAAAAAAGAGAAACGTGCTTGAAAAAAAAAGGGAGAAGAAGCTATTTTCTACAAAGGATATTCTTGTGGAGGAAGAAAACTTACTTGAAGCCATTGATAGAGAAGAAGAAGAAAAGCTTGGAGATCCTTGAAGAAGAAAAAGCACTTCTAATCTTGGAGAGCACTCTTGAAGATTTCTTGCAAAAAGAAAGCAATGGAGCAAAAGCACTAACCCTCTTGCTTTTATAGAAGGGAGCAAGCCAAAAGAGGAAACAAGGAGAAAGAAAGGAAGTAAGTGCTAAAATTTAGCTACTCTCCAAAAAGAAAGATATTTTGAGAGAATCTTTCCACAAAAGGAGGAAACTTGAGAAATTCTCTCCAAATAAGGATATTTTTAGATATTCTCTACACAAAAGAGATATTTTTAGATATTCTTTATAAATATGACACTATATGAGATCTAGGCCATCTCCAAAGCGTAAGGTCCCATGGGTTAGCCCATATGAGCCAGGTTTGACCACCTAGGCACTAAAAGTGGCTTTTAGTCAAAATATTCCTCTTACCAAGAGCAAAAAAAAAGAAAAGAGCAAAAAAAAGTCCCATGCCTCTTTTGAGTTGATGGGACCATTCAAAAAAACAGAAAAGAAAGTCTCATGAGTTTCCAAAAACCAAACCATCTAACCTCATGAACCAAATTGAGCCAAAATCTTGAAATTGACATTTCACAAAACCAAAGTCCGGTCCCCTAGCTCGCCACATATAGCTTGTTAGGTCACAAGACCAAAACCAAAATCAAAATCCAAACCAAACCCAAAACCAAAAACCCCAAATCTGACCCCCCAGCCTGCCACATACAGCTTGTTGGGTCACAAGGTCAAAATAAAAAATCAAACCCCGACCCCCTAACTTGCCACATACAGCTTGTTAGGTCACAAGGTCAAAAACCAAAATCCAAAACCCAAAATCCAAATACCCCATGTCATTTTCGAAACTTTGCCTTGAGATGGTGTATGATCCCTCTCACTACCATAAAATTCCCCCAGAAACTCAGAATGCTATTCAAAAAAAAAAAAAAGAGAAGAAGCTCAAGACTCTTGGTCAAGTTGGAATCTCTCCTCCAAGTTTCTCTTCGAGGCACATCGACTCCAAAAAGCTACTAGTCGCTGTACCTCAAGGGGGCATTTGTTGACACAAAAAAAAAAGTCACTATGTCTCCTCCACATCAAGAAGCCTCGTGAAGCTGCATCCTGCTACAAAACAGGTAAAGCTACTTCAAGCATCAAATCTTATCAGAATCAGACAAAAACTGAAAGATCTTTCAAGGCAGCCAAAAGAGGGGTACACCTAAGGTTTCGGGCCATTCCGACAGCGTTTGGCCTAACTTCACTGCTCCGACAGCTAAACAAGCACTCCCAGCGGCGACATCCTCAAAGACGCCAAAACTTTGATCAGAGCCTACGGATGACTCCACAATGTCTCCAAAGGGCTCCATGCCAAATTTCAAGTCAAACCGACAACGTTTGACCCTCCATCAATGCTCGAGCAGCAAAATCGAGCCTCCCGGCGGCGGGAACCATCGAAGCCATCACTCATTAAAAAAAATACATGAGTGGCTTCAACATGCTTCCAAGAGGCTGCACGTCGAATTTCAGGTCATTCCGACAACGTTTGACCAAGTTTCGATGCTCCGAGAGAAAATCAAGCCTACCGGCGGCGGAGCATCCCGGGACCATGACATCCAAAACGGAGTTGATGGAACTTCTCAAAATGACTCCAATAGGCTCCCTGTCAAATTCAGGTCAATCGAACATCGTTTGACCACATATCAAAGCTCGGCATTTTCCTCGCAGCAAAATCAAGTGAAGCATCGATGGGACCCCAAACGGCTTCAAAACTCAAATAAAAGCCCATGGTTGGTCCTATCCACTGCTCAAGAAGCTTCACCTCAATTTTCAGGTCATTCCGACATCGTTTGACCTAGTTTCGACTCTTGACGGAAAATCGGCTACAAAGTCTTCGGCTTTCCCGAAAAATGGGAAACTTTGTGCTCCGATTTCGCGCGGGTTCTCGTCAAGTTTTCCCCAAGAAAATCAAGTCAATAATTGAGGAAAAATGTCAAGAAAAATACAGAAGAAAGAAGGAACGAAAAAGACGGAAAAACGGCCGAAAACGACGCTCGGCGACCAAACGGGCCAAAACCCTAAGGTCGCCGGCGACCCTGGGTGCATGGTTGCCCGGCAACCCTGCAAATCCGGGTCGCCGGATTTTGTACCAAAATGCCCGATTTTCAATCCTTTTCGCGTTTCGGGTGTTCCTGCCTCTGTGATTTTCTGAAAATCCAATGTTTGATGCTTGAAAGCAACTGATCTTCGTCGACATCTCGGATCCGCCGTCAAAAGCATGAAATCATCACCGATCGTTCCAAGATCACCAACCGGCTGACCAAGAAAGTGCACTTTTTGTCCGACTGATCGTGAAATCGACTAGGCAGATGTCACCGGCCCACCAACATCAACTAATGTCTGAAATTGCATCGCAATCCGACATCAAACAATGCGTGGATCCACCTGTGATGATCGCAAGAAGAATCTCCAAAGACGCGGCGCGGCCTGCGACTTTTCATATGCCTTGGCGACCACTTAATGTCGTTAATTGACCCATTTATGACAACTTAATGCGGTCATTAACTCATTATTTTGGACGGCCCAATCAGATTCAAGCATTTGGGAGTTACAAATCCAAGCAATCATGGCATTAAACCCGTGAAACTCCCATCATCATGAAGCATAAAGGCAATTAAAAGCCCACTACCTTCATCGGCCAATCACAAGCCATGAAAAAGGAGTTACAAAATCAACTTGTAACTCCTCATCAATGCTCTCATCATGGCTATCAATGCCCATAACCACCCCATGGCTACCAAAAGCCTATAAAAGGAGATCCATTTCCAAGAGAGAGGGGATCATCGACATCTATCGACTTTAAATTCTGCACTTCTCCCAAAGAAATCCAGACGAAGTCCTGCTGCTCTGCTGCAAAGAACACCACAAGGTGATCAACGTCCCTTGGGGGGCCACCCCCCCAAGGTCACCTCCTTCTCCAACATGGCCTAAACGCAGCTTCTCAGCCCGTTTACTCGGTTTTTCATTGGATATAGGACCTTCTCTTGGTCCTTGTCCTTTAAAAAACTGAGGTTAGGAGCCAAGCCAAAGAATCAAAGCATCACATGTTCTCATTTGAAGGACGATGGCGAAGTCCATACATGACTTGCGACCGTCGATCTCAACGTGTCCCCACAATCTCCTGAGAAGTTAGATCCCTTTTCTTACTTTTCTATTGCAGTTTGTATTTCTTAAAAAGACAAAAAGAAATCTCAATTCTTGTCTTTCACATTTGATGAGTTTTGTAAAATCGCTTTTCACGGCAAAATCGCCTTTTACGGCAAACAAACAAAAACGCCTCCTACGGCATTCTAAAAAAACAAACTTGTCTCTTTTCTTAACATTAATGCAATTTAAAAAGTTAGAAAAAATGATTGATTTCCTTTCCACTTGTGAGGGTGAATCTCCAGATTATCACCATTCCAAATTCCAAGTAGAAAGTAAATCTGGCATACCCGTACAAAAATGTTGATGCCCGAGATTTTCCCTCCTCCGCCGAGACCCAATCAGCCCTCGGGGTGCGGAAGGAGAGGACGGAAGATTTCTTTCGGGTCCATCATAAATAACTACAATATATATATATATGCAATTGCACTCCAGTCCTAGGAATAAATCATAAGAAGACCCTAAACTTTCCTATCACCACAAGTAGGCCCCTCCATCAATATCCATTGATCAATTGGATAAAACCTATCACGCCAACTTAGATCCATATATTATTATCCTTGAGACCCAATTAATCACAGTAATCATCAGTACCATCCAATTAACTCTTAATTGAGATGCGTGCGCACTTACCAATAATAAATCCATTAATTGGGACAAGGGGATAATGAAGATAGATTCCATCTTGACCATTGAATGTTCCCACAGTCCTACAACTACGTACCCAAGACACCGAGGTGTTGACCTACAGTTAGCCTCACTCATTGGTGACTCCAAGCAAATGAATAGATAGAAACTTGAGTTAATTAATGTCTCAGGATTAAGAGCCTATTGCTAGGGAATTATGAGAGCAGACCTTAAAGTATAGACGGTATTTCATAAAGTGCCTCTCATGATCCTTCAATACATCCAATGTATAAGTACAATGATCCATAATTTTACATTCCGATGATCGAGACAAATCACACTATCTCATAGTGATCAAAATACTGCAACTTTGTCAGATAAGATGCCCAATCTCATCACCGGTTGTGAATCAATTTAAGTATAAGATTTGTGACAGATGTCTCCAGCATGTGGATCCCATCCACACACATGTATCACATCTAATATACTCATGGATCCTGGTTCATCTCATGAACCATCATGTCATATGTATTGGTTATGTGCATTAAGTAATAAAACACCATTCATCTCATGAATGAAAACATGATTATATTGATAAATAAATCAATTTATTACATCATCCAATGGTTTGAGACCATATAATCTAACAATCTCCCATTTAAGCTCAATGCCAGTCAGGGTTGCATCTCATGCACATCCCTTCTACATGTTGCTCAAAGACTTTGGTGGTCAATGGCTTAGTAAAGGGATCTGCAAGATTGTCCGCAGATCCTATCTTGGCGATGGCAATGTCACCTCTCCGCACAATCTCTCTGACCAAATGATATTTGCTATGTACATGCTTTTGGCTTTTATGGCTCCTGGGTTCTTTGGACTGCGCAATTGCCCCGTTGCTATCACAGTAAACTGTGAACGGTTGTCGCGCCAAAGGGACCACTTCAAGTTCCATAAGGAATCTTTTGAGCCATATTACTTCCTTAGCTGCTTCACAAGCCGCTACATATTCAGCCTTCGAGGTGGAATTAGCGGTACAATCCTGTTTAATAATTCTTCAACTGACAACTCCTCCACCAAGTATAAACACATACCTAGAGTTGATTTCTTGGAATCCTTATCTAACATGAAGTCAGAATCCGTGTATTTGACTGCAATCAGCTCATCACTGCCGTAAATCAACATATAAAATTCTAGTCCTTCTCAAGTATTTGAGAATACATTTTACAACAGTCTAATGGTCAAGACCTGGGTTAGACTGATATTTGTTGACTAGGCCCACTGCGTGAGAAATGTCTGGTCTAGTACAAAGTATAACATACATGAGGCTACCAACAGCCGAAGTGTATAGTATCGCCCTCATCTGCTCCTTTTCCTCAGGTGTCTTGGGGCACTGATCCTTGGAAAGGTGCACTCCATGCCTAAAAAGTGTGATACCCTTCTTGGAGTCTTGCATAGCAAACTGTACTAGTACATTATCTATGTACGCAGCTTGGGATAAGACAATCATCCTATTTTTCCAGTCTCGATGGAGTTTGATCCCTAAGATGTAGCTAACTTCTCCCAAGTCCTTCATATCTGGAGATATACTTTCACAAGTAGAAAATGAAATCAACTTTTTTTCTAGTTTCCCATTGCACATATATTTAAGAAAAGAGACATGGTTTTTTTGCCGTAAAAGGTGATTTCATTTGTTTTTGCTGTGAAAGGCGATGTTTGCTGTGAAAAGGGATTTTTTGCGGTAAAAGGCGATGTTTGCCGTGAAAGGCAATTTACAATTCTTATCAATAATGAAAGACAAGAGTTATGATTTTTTTATGTCTCTTCAAAAAATACAAACTACAATGAAAAGCAAGAAAAAGAGATCTAACTTTTCAGGAGATTGTGGGGACTCGTTCACATTGACGATCGTAAGCTATGTGTGGACTTCACCATCATCCTTCAGATGAGAACAGAGGGTGCTCTTGATTTGCTTGGCTCGGCTTAAACCTCAGAGTTTTAGAGGACAAAGACCAAGAGGAGGTCCTATGTCCAATAAAAAAACTGGGTAGACGAGTTGAATAGCCACGTCTAAGCCATGGAGATGGAAGGAGAAGGTCTTAGGGGGAATGACCCTCCAAAGGACTTTGGTCACCTTGTAGTAGTGGTCGGTGCATGACTTTTTTAACAGAGGAGAGCTTGTTGTAGGAGCATCTAGCAACGTTGCAGAGTGTATGAATTTTCCAGGATCTTTCCAATCGATTTTCTAGACCGAATCCATTTCTGTTGGAATGAACCCCCCTTTTATAAGCTTTTGGTGGCATGAGGTGGGTTTATGAGCCTTAAATGTATTAAAGCTACATAACGGGAGGAGTTGTAGGTTTTTAATTCATTGTTTTGTAACTCCTTTTTCTTAGCTTCTGATTGGCGGATGGAGAATTAGGGATTTTAATTGTCTTTAAGCTCCATGATGGCAGGAGTTACATGGTTTAATGCCATGTTTACGGTTGACTTGTAACTCCCATTTGCTCGCTTCCGATTGAGCCGTCCAAAATAATGAGGTAAGAACCGCATTAACTTGTCATAAAACGGGTCATTTAACTGCATTAAGTGGCCATTGAGGCACTTGAAGATTCGCTGGCCATGCCGCATCATTTGGAATTCTTCTTGTGATCGTCGCGGCTTAATCTTCATGCTGATCAATGTCGGATGACCATGTAACTTTAGACATTGATTGCTACCAGTGGGACGATACCATCTGTCCTGTCGATTTCTCGATCGATCGAGCAGAAGGTGTGCTTTCTTGGTCAACCGATTTGCGATATCGAAAAGATCAATGATGATTTCATGCTCTTGACAGATGATCCGTGATGTTGACGAAGATCGACGGATCCCGTGCCTCAAAAGTCAGAATTTTGGAAAACTATAGGGGTCGGACATCTCGAAATGCAAAAATGAAGCGAAAAAGGGTCTTTCGGCGAAAATCCGGTGACCCTGGCGACCATGGCCCAACGTCGCCAGCGACCATGGGGGATTTTTCCCCTTTTGGTCACCGATTTTCAGCCGTTTCTCGGTTTTTTCCATTTCTTTTTTCTTTGGTATTTCTCTTGACATTTTTGTACATATTTTGGCCTGATTTCCCTGTAGAAAACTTGACGAAATGCCTTGCATATCAGAGAGAAAAGTTTCTGATTTTCCGGGAAAGCCGAATACTTTGTGGCGCAGAGTTGCCGATTTGCTGTAAGAAGCCAAAACTATGTCAAACAATGTCGAAATGACCTGAAACTTGAGGTGAAGTCTCCTGAGCAATAATTAAGACCAACCACGGGCTTTTGTTTGAAATTTGAAGCCATGGGAGGTCTTGTCGCCAATAGACTTGATTTTGCCGCGAGGAAGATGCCCCGCTTTGATGTACGATCAACCGATGTCCGATTGACCTGAAATTTAATAGGGAGCCTATTGGAGTCATTTTGAGACGATCCATTAGCTCTGATTTGGAAATCTTGGTCTCAGGGAGGTCCGCCACCAGGAGGCCTAATTTGGTTTCCAAGAGTCAAAGTCTGGTCAAATGTTATTGAAATGATCTGAAATTTGATAAGTAGCCCTTTGAAAGCATTTTGAAGTCACCCATATGCTTTGTGTTGATGAGTGATGGCCTCGGTAGTTCTCGCCTCCGAGAGGCTTGATTTTGCTACTCGAGGGTTGATATTGGGTCAAATATTGTCGATTTGACTTGAAACTTGACATGGGGCCTTTTGGAGGTATTTTGAGACCATCCATGGGCTCTGATCGAAGATCTGATGTCTTCGACGTTGTCGCCGTTAAGAGCTCTTATTCAATTGGTGGAAGAGTGAAGTTAGGCCAAATGATGCTGAAATGGCCCGAAACTTCATGTGTACTCTTCTTTTAGCTGTTTTGAAGAATCTTGCAGTTTTTGTTTGATTCTGAAAAGATTTGATGCTTGAAGTAGCATTGCCTGTTTGTAGTAGGATGCGGTTTCTTGTAGCTTCTTGATATTGAAGAGGCAAAGTGACATTTTTTGTGTCAACACAATTCTCCCACTACGACGAGGCACTGGTGTAACTATTGGGTTAGGTTGTTGGAAGTAAGTGGGCCTCGTGGATAAGTTTTCAAAACTTTTGACCCACTTGACTTAGGGATCAAGTACCCATAAGGCCATAAACCACATCCAGGATCCAAGTCCTTGAACTCATCAATCATGTACAGTAAAAAAAACTCTATCTAGAAGATAGAAACAACACATAACAAGCAACCACATAATTTACAACATATAAGGAAGTAGATTATACCTTTGGAGTTCGGTTGTACTCTAATAAAGAAGTAGACTAGCTAAATGAATAAACTCTTTTTTTATAGTAAATTAGGATCTTGAATAAACTGTTTTGTTATAGCAAATTAGGATCTCCAAGACCTCTTAGTCTTCCACGCTATATCCTGTATCAGATCTCTTTTCTAAAGGAGATGGGTGGGATCTCCTAACGAAAACAACTAGAAGCTCTTAGGGCCAGTTTGGAACTCTACTAATATAGTCAAGTCAAGTAAAGTTGATTTTGAAGAAAGAATAAAATATAAGTGTGTTATGATTGTATTTTGTTTTTAGTTGTTTGTTATGGAATCTTTTTGACTTTTTGTATGAAAAAGTGGAGTTTTTTTGTATTTTAGTGGATAAAGGTAGTTGCTTTTTGACTTTTTGTATGAAAAAGATGGATGGAATTTCGAATAAAGTGCATTTGATGTGACATCTTGTTTGGAAAATGGAGGCTTTACTTGACTTTAATTGTATTAGTAAAGTGCCAAACGGACCCTTAAGGAATCCAGAACAGAAACTAGAAGAGGTAGAGAAGGAGATGAGTGTGTGCAATACATGCACTAAAGGGGGCTGGGCATGAACTCCTCTCTTGGAATAGTAGTGGACGTTCAAGCTCCCTCTCCTCCTTTTATAGCTCAATGCAACTTCCTCTTTACTAATAGAAATAGAAGTCTTACTTCCGTAACAATTAGAAACTTACTAATTCACAATTAGAAGTCTCACTTCAAATATGATTAGTAACTTTCTATTTCCTTTCCTTTTAGAGTTCAAGTAGAATTGGTAACTTTCTAATAACTTGGGCTAGCGTGGGGACTACTAGGGATTGCATAGAAAACAGGCTCCAACTGGAACACCACGACCCCACATCTCATGTGCAATCTAGGGCCACGGTTAATTGCAAATAATTCCACCATATAAATGCACTTGCACTCCAGTCTTAAGAATTAAATTACAAAGAAGACCCTAAACTTTCCTATCACCAAAAGTAGGCCCTATCCATATCCATGGATCAATTGGACCTGTCCTCCAAATTAAATCCACATCTTATTATCCTTGAAACCCAATTAAATCTAGTGATCATCAGTATCATCCAATTAACTCTTAATTGAGATGGGTGCGCACTTACTAATGATAAATCCATTAACTAGCACAAGGAGATAATGTAGATAGATTCCACCTTGACCGTTGAATGTTCCCACAGTTCTACTATCACGTACCCAAGACACCGAGGTGTTGACCTACAGTTGGCCTCACTCATTGGTGACTCAAAACAAATGAATAGATAGAAACTTGAGTTTACTAATGTCTCAAGATTAAGAGCCTATTGCTAGGGAATTATAAGACCAGACCTTAAAGTATATATAGTCGGTGTTTCATAAGTTGCTTATCGGGGTCCTTCAATACATCCAATGTATCAGCACAATGATTTAGAATCTTACATTTTGACGATCGAGACAAATCACACTATCTCATAGTGATCAAAGAGCTACAACCTTGTCAGATAAGATCCCCAATCTCAACACTGGTTGTGAAGATATTTAAATATAAGATTTGCCACATATGTCTCCTATATATGGATCTCATCCATACACATATATCACATCTAATATACTAATGGACTCCGGTTCATCTCATGAACCATCATGTCATATGTATTGGTTAGGTGCATTAAGTAATAAAACACCATTCATCTCATGGAAGGAAATCATGATTATATTGATAAATAAAGAAATGAGTCAATTTATTACATTATTTGATGGATTGAGACCATACAATCTAACACAGGTATGGGTGGATTCCCTTCAAGTTCAGTCATACTTGGATTTGGAATTGATCGCCCTTAAATTTCTTCCAAGATAACCTTCTCTAAAGATTTCCAGTTAATCATATGATCTTCCTCCAGAAAAACCGCATTGGTGCTGACAAGCACTTTCTGCTTTCTGGAATTATAGAATAACCAACCTTTAGTTCCTTTAGGACATCCTATACTAGTGCATACTTGCGATTTCGATTCTAACTTTTCCGTCTTAACCTTTAGCACGTGTGTCGGACAACCCCAAATATGTAAATGTTGTAGACTAGGCTTTTGCCCAGACCACAATTTCCGTACAGTCTTAGGTACAGACTTAGATGGTACGAGGTTTAGTATGTACATTGTAGTATCCAAGGCATATCCCCAAAAGGATATAGGTAACCCTGAGAAACTCAATATAGACTTGATCATATTTAAAAGGATCTAGTTCCTTTTTTTTGCTACTCCATTCTGTTGAGGCGTACCGGGAGCAGACAATCGGGATGAAATCCCATTCTCTAATAAGTATCCCATAAATTCAATAGCGAGATATTCCCCTCCTTGAACTGATTGAAGAGTCTTGATACTTTTACCTAATTGTTTTCTGCTTCCGCTCGAAACTCTTTGAACTTTGCAAAAGCCTCGGACTTGTGGTGCATAAGGTATATGTATTCATACCTTAAGTAATCATCTGTGAAAGTGATGAAATACTCATATCCTCCTCTGTCACAAACATTTATGGGTCCACACACATCAGTATGCACTAATTCCAATAAATCTTTGGCCCTATTGCCCATAGATGAAAACGGTCTTTTGGTCATTTTGCTTTTCAGACAGGACTCTCAGATAGGCATTGGTTCTACCACCAATGAAGGCAATATACCATCTTTCAATGAAGGGTATCTATCTGCCCAGTGTAGTGTTTGCCTTTTCATCATTTTTCTATCCTGAATTAAAGGGCATTTTTGGCGCAGCCTTAAAGTCTGCAATGTTGATTATGGGCCTCTTTTCTGATAATTACCATTGATATAACATGCTCTAGCCTCTACCATTGATGCATTCCTAAAAATCCTCAAACACTGAAGATTTAACAACTTGATTGGACTAGAAAGAGATGGCTAAGAGAGTAAAACATTGAAATAATGTAGAACATATGGATGCAGCCTTCAATTCTAAGGTATTTATGGGTCCTACCCAATCACAGTGAGACTTATCATAACAAGCCTCGAGATGAGTACATATTCAGCTTGATTGGGCCCATATATAAAGAAGATTAGGCATGATAAAGTACACAAATATATATATGAACTTCTAAATGATCAAAGACTCAAGAATGGAACCAAACTGTAGCTTAGCATGAGAATTCAATGGGTGTATTTTATGACATACCGACATATCTATACCTCTATTAGAATGTGTTTTGCTTTCGATTAACCACACACCTCCAAACTACAATTCCTCATTTCATAAAACGCCTTAAGACAGCTGTTAGAATCTCCCTCTACCCTCCACTCCACTATTTCTCCACTCTCCTAAATCTCCTCTCTCTCTAGTCTGCTCCTCTTATCTCCAATCTCCTCTATCTAAAATAACTGAACAACATAACTTCCTCAACAAAGAAATGAAATTCCCAATTCATATCTAAACTCCTATCTGCTACGCCAAATACATAAACGGAAACCAGCGAGAAACGAAAACCAGAAAGGGAAGACTAGAGCATGGAAGAAAACAGAAATGGAAGCAAAAGATTGGAGCACGGCTGAAAAAAGAAAGGTAATATATACCTAAGTCGCAAGGTAAGGGTGGACGGAACCAAACTTCGACTCAACAGAGAGAAGGTAAGTATTGTTAAATCGTTACATAGTTTATTATGAAGTGATATAGATCAAGGACTTGGGGGGGGGGGGGGGGGGGGGGGGAGGGATTGGGGTTTAATGGCAATAGTAACTTATATGATTTACAAGCAATCATGTTATTGAAATCTCAATTTAGAATGTTGACTACTTCCATGACAACTGCTACTGAAGGGCATCTATCTGCCCAGTGCAGTGCTTGCCTTTTCATCATTTCTCTATCCTAGATTAAAGGGCATTTTTGGTGCAGCCGTAAAGTCTGCAATGTGGATTGTGGGCCTTTTTTGTGATAGTTACCATGGATAAAACATGCTCTTGCCTCTACCATCGATGCATTCCTTAAAATCCTCAAACACTAGAAGATTTAACAACTTAATTGGACTAGAAAGAGATGGCTAAGAGAGTAAAACATTGAAATAATTTAGGAACATATAGATGTTATCTTCAATTCTAAGGTATTTATGGGTCCTACACATCCACAGTGAGACCTATCATAACAAGCCTCGGGATGAGTACATCATCGGCCTGATTGGGCCCCATATATAAATAATATTAGATAAGATAAAGTACACAAATATCTATGAACTTCTAAATGATCAAAGATTTAAGAATGGAACCAAACTGTAGCTTAACATGATAATTCAATGGGTGTAACAAATTGAAAAAATTGCAGGACCATACAGATGCAGTCTTCAATTCTAAGATATTTATGGGTCCTACCCATCCACAGTGAGACCCATCATAACAAGCCTCGGGATGAGTACATCATCGGCCTAATTGGCCCCCATATATAAAGAAGATTAGGCATGATGAAGTACGCAAATATATATGAACTTCTAAATGATCAAAGATTCAAGAATGGAACCAAGCTATAGCTTAGCATGAGAATTCAATGGGTATATTTTCTGACATGCTGACATATCTATAGCTCTATTGGAATGTGTTTTTCTTTCATTTAACCACAAGCCTCGAAACTACAATTCCTCATTTCATAAAATACATTAAGGCAGCTGTCAGAATCTCCCTCCACCCTCGCCTCCACTCTCTCTCCAGTCTCCTTTATCACCAATCTCCTATATGTAAAATAACTGAACAACATAATTTCCTCAAAAAAGAAACGAAATCCCCAATTCAGATCTAAACTCCTATCTACTACTCCAATACATAAACCGAAACCAGTAAGAAATGGAAAGTAGAAAGGGAAGATCGAAGCACGATGGAAAACGAAAACAGAAGCGGAAGATTGGAGCACGGCTTAAAAAGATAGGGAATACCTAGGTCGCATGGCAAGAGTGGACGGAACCAAACTTCGACTCACCAAGGAGAAGTTAAGTACTGTTAAATTGTTACATCATTTATTTTGAAGGGATATAGATCAATGCTAGGACAGAGGTGGGGGTTTTAATGAACACTGTAACTTATATGATTTACAATCAATCATGCTATTGAAAATTCAATTTGGAATGTTAACCACTTCCGTGACAATTGCTACTGAAGGGCATTTATCTACCCATAGCAATGTTTGCCTTTTCATCATTTCTCTATCCTAAATTAAAGGGCATTTTTGGCACAGCTGTAAAGTTTGCAATGTGGATCGTGGGCCTTTTTTGTGATAGTTACCATTAATATAACATGCTCTAGCCTCTACCATCGATGCATTCCTTAAAATCCTCAAACATTGGAAGATTTAGCAACTTGATTGGACTAGAAAGAGATGGCTAAGAGAGTAGCACATTGAAATCATGCAGGAACATATGAATGCAGTCTTCAATTCTAAGATATTTTTGGGTACTACTCATCCACAGTGAGACGCATCATAACAAGCCTCTGGATGAGTACATCATCGCCTTGATTGGGCCCCATTTATAAAGAAGATTAGGCATGATAAAATACACAAATATCTATGAACTTCTAAATGATCACAGATTCAAGAATGGAACCAAATTGTCGCTTAGCATGAGAATTCAATGGGTGTATTTTGTGACATGCTGACATGTCTATCACTCTATTTGAATGTGTTTTGCTTTCGTTTAACCACTCACCTCTAAACTACAATTCCTCATTTCATAAAACACCTCAAGACCGCTGTCAGAATCTCCCTCCACCCTCCACTCCACTATCTCTTCAGTCTCCTAAATCTCCTCTCTCTCCAATCTCCTTTATCTCCAATCTCTTCTATCTGAAATAACTGAACAATATAACTTCCTAAAAAAAGAAACGAAATTCCAAATTCATATCTAAACTCCTATCTACTGCTCCAAATACAAAAACTAGAACCAGCGAGAAACGAAAACCCGAAAGGGAAGACTGGAGTACGACGGAAAACAAAAACGGAAGCGGAAGATTAGAGCACGGTTGAAAAAAGAAAGGGAATATCAAGATCACGAGGCAAGGGTGGACGAAACCAAAAATGATAAGGTAAGTACTGTTAAACCGTTACATCGTTTTTTCTGAAGTTATATAGATCAATGCCTGGACTAGGGGGGGTTTAATGACTACAATAACATAGATGGTTTATAATCAGTCATGCTATTGAAAATTCAATTTGGAATGTTGACCACTTACATGACAACTGCTATAGAATGGCATCTATTTGTCCTATGCAGTGTTTGCCTATTCATCACTTCACTATCCTATATTAAAGGGCATTTTTGGTTCAGCCGCAAAGTCTGCAATGTGGATTGTAGGCCTTTGTTTCATAGTTACCATTGATATAACATGATCTTGCCTCTACCAACGAAACATTCCTTAAAATCTTCAAAGACTGGAAGAATTAACAACTTGATTGGACTAGAAAGAGATGGCTAAGAAAGTAACACATTGAAATAATGTAGGCACATTTGGATGCAATCTTCAATTCTAAGGTATTTATGAGTCCTACCCATTCACAGTGAGACTCATCATAAGAAGCGTCGGGATGAATACATCATCGGCTTGATTAGGCCCTATATATAAATAATATTAGGAATGATAAAGTACATAAATATCTATGAACTTCTAAATGATCAAAGATTCAAGAATAGAACCAAATTATAGCTTAGCATGAGAACTCAATGGGCATAACACATTGAAATAATGCAGAAACATATGGATGCAGTCTTTAATTCTAAGGAATTTATGGGTCCTACCCATCCACAGTGAGACCCATCATAACAAGTCTTGGGATGAGTACATCATCAGTCTGATTAGGCCCCATATATAAAGAAGATTAGGCATGATAAAATATACAAATATATATGAACTTCTAAATGATCAAAGATTCAAGAATAGAACCAAAATGTTAGCTTATCATGAGAATTCAATGGGTGTATTTTGTGACATGCTGACATATCTATACCTCTATTGGAAAGTATTTTGCTTTCGCTTAACCACAGGCCTCGAAACTACAATTCCTCATTTCATAAAATACATCAAGACAACTGTCAAAATCTCCCTCCACCCTCCACTCCACTCTCTCTCCAGTCTCCTAAATCTTCTCTCTCTCCAGACTCTCTATCTCTAATCTCCTCAATCTAAAGTAACTGAACAACATAACTTCCTAAAAAAGAAACGAAATTCCAAATTCATAGATAAACTCCTATCTACTACTCTAAATACATAAACATGAACTAGCGAGAAATGGAAACCAGAAAGGGAAGACTGGAGCACAGCAGAAAAAATGAAACGGAAGCAGACGATTGGAGCACAGCTGAAAATAGAAAGGGAATACCTAGGTCGCAAGGCAAGGGTGGACGGAACCAAACTTTGACACACCAAGGAGAAGGTAAGTACTATTAAATTGTTACATTGTTTATTCTGAAGTGATATAGATTAATTGCTAGACTGAGGAGGGGGGGGGGGGGGGGGGGGGGGGGGGGGGGGAGGTTTCATGGCAACAGTAACTAATAATATTTATAATCAATCATGCTTTTGAAATTTTAATTTGGAATGTTGACCACTTTCGTGACAACTGCTACTGAAGGGCATCATCTGCCCAGTGCGGTGTTTGCTTTTTTATCATTTCTTTATCCTAGATTAAAGGGCATTTTTGGCGCAACCACAAAGTCTGCAATGTCGATTGTGGGCATTTCTTGTGATAGTTACCATTGATCTAACATGCTCTAGCCTTTACCATGGATGCATTCCTTAAAATCCACAAACACATGCAGATTTAAAAACTTGATTGGACTAGAAAGATATGACTAAGAGAGTAACACATTGAAATAATGCAGGAACATATTGATGCAGTCATTAATTCTAAGATATTTATGCGTCCTACCCATCCAAAGTGAGACCCATCATAACAAGCCTCTGGATGAGTACATCATCGGCCTGATTGGGCCCCATACATAAATAATATTAGGCATGATAAAGTATACAAATATCTATGAACTTCTAAATGATCAAAGATTCAAGAATGGAAACAAACTATAGCTTAGCATGAGAATTCAATGGGTGTAACACATTGAAATAAAGTAGGAACATATGGATGCAGTCTTCAATACTAAGGTATTTATGGGTCCTACCCATCCACAGTGAGACCCATCATAACAAGCCTCGTGATGAGTACATCATCGGCCAAATTAGGCCCTATTTAAAGATGGTTAGGCATGAAAAAATACACAAATATCTATGAACTTCTAAATGACCAATGATTCAAGAATGGAACCAAACTGTAGCTTAGCATGAGGATTCAATAAGTGTATTTTGTGACATGCTGACAGATCTATAGCTCTATTGGAATGTGTTTTGCTATCGTTTAACCACACGACTCCAAACTACAATTCCTTATTTCATAAAATACATCAAGACAGCTGTCAGAATCTTCCTCCAACCTCCACTCCACTCTCTGTCCAGTTGCCTAAATCTCCTCTCTCTCTCTGTCTCCTCTATCTCCAATCTCCTCTATCAAAAATAACTGAACAACATAACTTCCTAAAAAAAGAAATGAAATTCCCAATTCATATCTAAACTCCTATTTACTACTCCAAATACATAAACAAGAACCAGCGAGAAATGGAAACCAGAAAGGGAAGACTGGAGCACGCCGTAAAACAGAAACAGAAGCAGAAGATTGGAGCACGGCTGAAAAAGGAATGGGAATACCTAGGTCCCAAGGCAAGGGTGGATGGAACCAAACTTCGACTGACCAAGGAAAAGGTAAGTACCGTTAAATAGTTTATTCTGAAGTGATATAGATCAATGCCTGGACTTGGGGGGTGGTTAATGGCAACAGTAACTTATATGATTTACATTCAATCATGCTATTGGAATTTCAATTTAGAACGTTGACTACTTCTGTGACAATTGCTATTGAAGGGCATCTATCTACCCAATGTAGTGTTTGCCTTTTCATCATTTTCTATCCTAGATTCAAGGACATTTTTGGCGCAGCCGTAAAGTCTGCAATGTGGATTGTGGGACATTTTTGTGATAGTTATAGTTGATATAAGATGCTCTAGCCTCTACCATAGATGCATTCTTTAAAATCCTCAAACACTGGAAGATTTAACAACTTGATTGGACTAGAAAGAGATAGCTAAGAGAGTAAAACATTGAAATAATGCATGAACATATGGATGCAGACTTCAATTCTAAGGTTTTTTTGGGTCCTACACATCCACAGTGAGACCCATCATAACAAGCATTGGGATGAGTACATCATCGGCCTGATTAGACCCATATGTAAATAATATTAGGCATGATAAAGTATATAAATATCTATGAACTTCTAAATGATCAAAAATTCAAGAATGGAACCAAACTGTAACTTAGCATGAGAATTCAATAGGTGTATTTTGTTACACGCTGACATATCTATACCTCTATTGGAATGTGTTTTGCTTTCGTTTAACCACATGCCTCCAAACTACAATTCCTCATTTCATAAAATACATCAAGGCAGATGTCAGAATCTCCCTCCACCCTCCACTCCACTCTCTCTCCAGTCTCCTCTATCTCCAATCTTTTCTATCGAAAATAACTAAACAACATAACTTCCTAAAAAAAGAAACGAAATTCCCAATTCATATCTAAACTTCTATCTACTACTCCAAATACGTAAACGAGAATCAGCGAAAAACGAAAACCAGAATGGGAAGATTGGAGCATTGCGGAAGATTAGAGCACAGCTAAAAAAAGAAGAGGAATTCCTAGGTCACAAGGCAAGGGTGGACAGAACCAAACTTCGACTCACCAAGGAGAAGGTTAGTACTATTAAATCGTTACATCGTTTATTCTAAAGTGATATAGATCAATGACATGACCTTTTTTTTTTTTTTTTTTTTAGAGGGGGGGGGGGGGGGGTTATGGCTACAGTAACTTATATGATTTACAATCAATCATGCTATTGAAATTTCAATTTGGAATGTTGACCACTTCCGTGACAACTGCTATTGAAGGTCATCTATCTGCCCAATGCAGTGTTTGCCTTTTCATCATTTTTCTATCCTGGATTAAAGGGCATTTTTGGTGCAACCACAAAGTCTGTAATGTGGATTGTGGGCCTTTGTTTATTCTAGTTACCATTGATATAACATGCTCTTGCCTCTACCAACGAAGCATTCCTTAAAATCCTCAAAGACTGGAAGAATTAACAACTTGATTGGACTAGAAAGAGATGGCTAAGAGAGTAACACATTGAAATAATGCAGGAACATATGGATGCAGTCTTCAATTCTAAGGTATTTATAGGTCCTACACATCCATAGTGAGACCCATCATAAGAAGCCTCCGGATGAGTACATCATCGGCCTGATTGGGCCCATATATAAATATTTTTAGGCGTGATAAAGTACACAAATATCTATGAACTTCTAAATGATCAAAGATTCAAGAATGGAACAAAACTGTAGCTTAGCATGAGAATTCAATGGGTGTAACACGTTGAAATAATGTAGGAACATATGGATGCAGTCTTCAATTCTAAGGTTTTTATGGGTCCTACTCATCCACAGTGAGACCCATCATAACAAGCCTCGGGATGAGTACATCATCGGCCTGATTGGGCCCTATATAATGAAGGACTAGGCATCATAAAGTACACAAATATCTATGAACTTCTAAATGACCAAAGATTTAAGAATGGAACCAAACTGTAGCTTAGCATGAGAATTCAATGAGTGTATTTTGTGAAATGTTGACATATCTATACCTCTATTGGAATGTGTTTTGCTTTTGTTTAACCATAGGCCTCCAAACTATAATTCCTCATTTCATAAAATACATTAAGACAGCTGTCAGAATCTTCCTCCACCCTCTACTCCACTCTCTCTCCAGTCTCCTAAATCTTCTCTATCTCCAGTCTCCTCTATTTCCAATCTCCTCTATCTAAAATAACTGAACAACATAACTTCATAATAAAAGAAACGAAATTCACTTCGGAAAAATTAAAAAAAAAATTAACAGAACTATCGTGAAATATGGACCGAGCATATGGTAAACAAAATTCAACTGCTGTTAGGTGCTTAGGCAGTTGATTTTGCATCATCCTTTTTTTATGATATAAGTGATTTTAGAAAGACTTTTAAGATATATTACACAGTATTGAAAAAATGAACATTAATGACAATACATGAAGCTAACACACACTCTTACATAAATGAAAATGATATTAAATAACTAAAAATAGTTTGATAAATTAAAAAAACCCAAATACAAAAAAAAAAAAAACGTTTTAAAAAATAAGGCCCCATGCTATCTGGCGAACAAATTAAATTTAAAGGAATAATGGATAGAAATAGGTAGGACTAATTCTGCGATAAAAGTACACCCTATCTATCCAATCTAATAAAAGTTTTGAAATTATATATGTTTAGGATGGATACACTTCCAAGTGTAGAAGTTTGTCAAAAAAAAATTTTAATTGTAAGATGGCTCGGTTGGCTGCTATAAGAAGATTGCTTATTTTATGCAATCCAGAAAATAATTCTTTTCGCATTAGAAATCGCCTCTTATAGATTCAAAAGGAAGGTTGATTCTTAAGGTTATCGATTCTACGTTCTAGACAACCTCAGCATTTCGGGGGTATGCAAGAAGCCACCTATTCTCACAATGGCCACCATTTCACGCATACAACAATCGGTAAATATATGCGTCCTCAGCATCTACATAAGTCAATATCATACGTTATTATATCTACAAAAAATAATAAAAACTTGCGACCACTCAAATGTAGGTGCAAATACACATAATGTTAGTCACATCAGCCGCTCGATCTAACACGAACCAAAACAGCTAGGGGATAGGACAAGAATCATGAAAAGGGAGGCACGATGTGTAAACTACACAATCTTGCATTTAAAGCGGCAAAATTATGGTCAATCCAATGGCACGTCGGGCCTAAGAATGGCTCCAACATCTAGTAATTAATATTCTTTTTAACTACAAATTGTTATTAAACAAAAATACTAAGTTTTTTAAGGCTTACAAAATAAATTCATTTCAAAAACTAATATTTTCTTCTACTCAGGGAGAAAAAATATCTCCACGCGTTGGAGCTTTGGTTCCAACGTTGCAATATGCTCTCACTGTAGAGTTATTATGTGGCTAGAAGAAAAAATCAAAGATAGTCCAATTTCGATACCAAAGTTTAACCTATGCTGTCATGGAGGAAAGGTGATGCTGCCACTACTACACCCACTTGAATTTCTATAGAATCAACTCCTTCAATCTAGATTAAAGGAGAAAATATTGTTCTTCACGTCAATGGGTGGGAAAATTGATCACACTATGCTCGATGGAAGAGCCCCATATGTTTTCCGAATAAGTGGATCAAATTTTCACTGGATCAACTCATTACTTCCCGCACCTGGAGAAATGTCTAAGTTTGCTCAACTATATATATGAAATGGAACATGAAACCTCGATTAGAGTAATAGTTGTTAAAGGAAGCGGAGACGCAATTGAGTTTGACTTGACTGTATTGGAAGGCTTGCAGAGAATGCTAAATGCTACTAACTTTTATGTAAAAGTATTCCGTAATGTAAGAGATAGATTGTCTGAAAATGGTACTAAAAAATTGAATGTTCAGATTCTGCATTCACAGGAAGGAAGACAGTATACAAGACCAACAACAAATGAGGTTCTGCCATCATTGTAGGAGATGAGTTTGAAATTACAGAAAATCGTGACATCATAATTCGAAAGTTAGATGAAAATCTACAAAGGATTAACGAAACACACCCTTCATACATGCCACTCCAATGCCCATTGCTCTTTCCATATGGGACTGATGGATGAAAAAAATGCATACAGTTCGCACCTGGGTCAAACTATATCGATCAGAGAGTACTATGCATTTAGACTGATGTCTCGGGATGGCGAAGGGACATCGTTGCTTCAGGGTGACCGACTGTTCCAACAGTTTATGGTTGATTACTACATAGCAATAAAGCAAGAAAGGCTTAGTTTCATTACGAACAATAAGAATGCTTTACGTGCAGATTGGTATGCGCTACATTATTCCTTCGTCATGCACTGATGGTCTAAGAAACATGATCCAACATTATCAGGATGTTATGGCAATTTGTCGTACAATGGGATTCCCCGATCTATATTTATAATGTTCACATGTAACCCAAGTTGGCCAGAGACTCAACAATAACTATCACGATTCCCTGGTCAATGCACTGAGGACAGGCCAGATATAGTTGCAAGGGTATTTCATATTTGGATGAAACAAATGATGGAGGACCTCAAAAAAATAATTTTTTCGGCAGAGTAATTGCAGGTATACAAACTCAAGTTTTAGCATATTGTAACTTCGATATCTATTCTTAATTTTTTTTAATTGTATTAATGTGTCCGAATGATTTTGAAACATTCTCTTAATTACGAAAATCACCCCAATCTGAACATATATTCATGTCATTGAGTTTCAAAAACGAGGATTACCACATGCTCACATCATCCTCACTCTGACTGGTGAGGACAAACCACAGTTACTGGAAGAGATTAATGGCATTATTTCGGTAGAAATACCAAGTTTGGTTGAAGATCCATTGGCATTTGCGATTGTGACAAGATGCATGTTACACAGGCCGCGTGGTTATCAGCATATTAATGCTCCATGTATGGTAAATGGAAAGTTCTTAAAAGATTATCCAAAACCATTTGTCAGTGCAACGACAATAGCGGATAATGGATTCATGGTCTACAGACATCGAAATAATAACATGATGCATAGAATCAACGGTTTTGATGTCAATAACTGATGGGTTATTCCATATAATCGTGATCTCATTGTAAGATATGATTTGCACATAAATATTGAGCGGTGTGCCCACAATAAGTTCATTAAGTACTTATACAAGTACATTCATAAGGATCCAGATCGTGCAACGATTGTGATCGAGGACAATATTATACAACCTAATAACAGTGGAAAACATATGTACAGATGAGTGAATGAGATCAAGCAATTTCAAGACGGTCGATACATATCTTCAATTTGAAGCATGCTCGAGAATATTGGAGTTCTACTTGTAAAAATAATATCCCTCGGTGCAAAGGTTACAATATCATCTACCAAGAGAACAGTTTAATTGTTGTGTTTAGGGACATAGATGATGTTGAATCTATGATTAATAGGGATGCAGTTCATGATACAATGTTCACTAAATGGTTTGAGGCAAATATAAACCACCAGGATGCCAATAAATTTATATACATTGAGTTCCCAACAAAGTGGGGGGTCTGGAACGCAAAGTAAAAACAGTGGACAATGTGAAAACAATGTATTAGTATTGGTAGGTGTCGCGACCCCGGACCGGGTTCAAGGACCAAATCCGGGATCGGGACTAATTGTGATGTGATGGGCATGTGATCACATGGAGTGATGACAAGAATTAAAGATAGGTTTAATGCCCAAGCGTACACAGGTAGATAAAACACACATCCCCGTGCACGTGATTTCCCACAGGTATCCGCGGTGAGGATTTTCCAACACACATAAACATTTAAGATTGCGGAAGCGTATGGCAAATCAAGCATAGAAATCATTTCCATAATAACAAGACTATTTGCATTTAATCAATAAGTATCAGAATGAGCAATGTTCTAAAGCGTAAACCCCAAATATACTGTTAAAGTTAGAACATATATCAGTTAATTACAGTTCCCCAAAAAATAGAGGCCAATAAAGGCCAATCTAGACAAAACAATATCCACCAAAAACTATCAAAACAATCCCCCAAAATGTCACGCAACTCTCGAGGCAACCGGATGTTTAAACAACATCATCGGCGCGCCACTCTACTAGCTGCTGCGGTTCTCCGACCGCCTCCTCTGGCTCCTCCTCGGGGAAACCAACAACGGGACCTGAGTACCAAAGCAAAGGGGTCAGACACGACGGTCTGGCAGGTGGATAAAAAGTATAACCATTTAATAATAAAAGATTTACCTTGGAAAACATTTAAATTTGTCTAAACAATACTTTCATGAGTAAATCGCATCGTTTAGTTAAAACATATATGCAAGGTAAAACAAGTAAAGGTAACCAAGGAAATCAGGAAACAAGCAAGATGGCAACCACACGAAGCTAAATCCTCTATCACCGAAGTGATAGAGCAAGCAAGTCAAGGCGTTGACCTCAGTCACCTAAGTGAGGAGGTACAACGAAATACATATACATATATACTATATATAAGACATGACCACGGTAATGAGCCGGGCATCAGGAACCACAGTAGCAATCTGCGGTATCGGGACAAGACCACGGTTAAATAACAGGGTAGCGGGATCCAAACTGCAGCTGGCGGGACAAGAGGGGGATCACCTAGTCAGTAGATCAGACTAACAAGGTATCCAAGCTTAGTGGTGCCGACTCATAGGTCAAAACATGGAAATCAAGACATGTGTGAAATAAATCAAGTACACGACTATATTCGGCAAGACGTGGGTGCTCAAGGCACAGCTATCATATCAGGTCTGGCATGTATATCAAACTAGTAAAACAGTACAAGTATACTTTCAATGTTTTCGGAAATAAATAGTGAAGTACCTTCCGAAATGTGAAGACAGTGTCGTGGTTAAAAACTAATTTAAGTGAATAGGGATCCCGTATGCCTATTATGAAATTACTTGGTACTCCTTGAATTTGGAGACATTCCGGGTTCCTTAGGCACTTGAGAGTTTCCAAAACTTCAATGAAATTCTTGTGATTGTAGTCTCTTTCTCAACCGGACTTCAAACAACAGTTAAAAGTCTTCCCATCACGATAAGGATGTTAATAAGCCCCCCTCCAACACTAGGATATTTCTCTTTGCTTCCAAAGTGGCCCCCAGGTAAACAGTACACGTCGCTTGAGCGGACAAGGAATTCGCTCGACCGATGTGTTCTCTGGAAAGGCCTTCTGGGTGGGTTCGCTCGAGCGAACCTGCCTAGTTCAAGATGGCATGAGCGAACGATTAGTGCGCTCGAGCCAACCATTCTCTGGATGGCTGCTGAGAGGGTTCGCTTGAGCGGACATGGGGTTCGCACGAGCGGACAACTCTCTGGAATGGCACGAACCCTTTCCTGGGCAGTTTGCTAGAGCGATGTGTCAAGTTCGCTCGAGCGAACTGTTAAGAACTGATTTCGTGAATAGCTCTTTTCTCCATTCTCCTTCTCTTACAAATCTATATTTCTTGAGGTCCTATCATACACCAAGGAGGGCATGTAAGCACCTCAACATCCTCTTCAAAACTCCATCAAAACTTCTCACAACCTCCACAAATGGTCCATTCATTCATTCATTTTCACTTCAATCAAGAGGAGAAAGACATAACCACAATTACATAGATTCATTCAAGTGTCTAAGCACAAGATAAATCAAAGGCTATCAATCACATTTCAAGACAATAAATGGGCTCAACAACCCCTTTTCAAAAGCATTAAAACCACATTGAATGCAAGTAAAACCCATCATTAATGATACAATAAATCCAAACCTTTGATCATGGAAATCACTTTAAAACTAAACATTCACTTGCCTCAAGGTCTCTAATCAAGAAATCCAAGCTCTAATCAACTCTTCCAAGCCAAACACCAAGCTACACCAAAAACCCCCAAAACAAACCCTAAAATGGGTCAAACCAAGAAACAAGAAGAGGAAACTCACAATAATAGAAATAGAGCTCCTCTATGACTAGGAGAATACAAATCTAAAAGAATAGGAGGGAAAACTCACATGGAAGCTCTTCAAATGGACAAGACTAGCTCAAAGGAGGTCCTAGGATGGAGGTCTTCCTTCAAAAGTTGTACCAATGGAGAGGTCTAGAAGAGAGGAAGAAGATGATGGCTTTTATTTCTTGATTGGTGCAAGGTTTGGTAGAGCTTGAGGATGGGAAAGCAATGAGAAAGAGAAGAGAAAGGGAAAACCCTAGGTCTTGAGTGGCTTGTACTGGAAAAAGGGAATGAAGAAGATAACCTCTCTATATATACAAGTGGGTATGGGCTCCACCACTAGAAAATCTCTTTGGGCTGAAATCGCTAATTTCGGGATCTCGAATGAAATCGACGAAGAAGAGAAAAGTGGTCACCGAAATATCTAGTTTCCAAAAAGTACATGTTTCGCGGGTTTCGGGGATATCAAGTTTTGGGTACAGTTTTCATGTAAAAAGACTGTTTTGCCCTCAAAGCAAGAAGATCGGGTTTCGAGGTTCCGGACGGTCACGGGCTCAACATGAAAGTTGTAAGGATCGACAAAATAGGTAAAACAGGATCAAGATAAGAATTAGGGGAAAAACAAGTAACCTCCAAAAGCAAACAAGACTATCAAAAGGAAACCCCCAAAGGGTCCCACTAAACACAAGACACTAAACATTCCCCAACGCTAGAAAAGAACTATACTAATCCAACTTAGTAAATTCTATCAAACACGCTTAGCACTAACACGCGACTTAATTAGCACTAATCGAGTCACTCGGGTCGGGGTCTTACAGTAGGCTTGCTTATGCACATCCAAACTCTGGAGATCGTCATTATCTGGGTATCCTACTTAACAAAGTTCGGGGAGCAAAATGCTATGAGGATATAAAAACCATTGGCGGAGTGGTGGACCCAACTTACAAATCAGCATGCATTGCACTTGGTGAAGCCTCAACATGGGCTATAGGTTCCCAACTCAAAAACATGTTCTGTTCAATGCTAATGTTCTTAGAAATTACAGATCCAACATTATTGTGGGAAAAACACTGGGTGGACCTCACAGATGATTTAAAAAATCTAATGAGGAGATGGCTTGGAGACAGAGATATATGTCTTTATGAAAGTGAATTGAGAAATTTAGGGCTGCTGGATATCGAGCGTATGCTGAATAGGAATGGCAGATCCTTGACAAAATTCCCCATATGCCGCTGCCATCTTCCCGGTTAGGCCAACTCGTTACGAACAGACTTATAATGGAAGGACTTGATTATGATAGCATAGCTGAAAGCCTTTTTATTTGAATCGTTACATGTTAACTTAAATGATGATCAAAAGAGGGTCTTCAACACAATCATGGATGTGAACACGAGACAGACAGGGGGTCTCTTCTTTGTTTATAATAGTGGAGGAACTGGCAAGACGTATCTATGGAGGACTTTAATAGCAAATGTCAGGTCACAGAAAAAAATTGTTCTCTCGATAACATCATCGGGCATTGCTGCTTTGCTTTTGCCAAATGGAAAATCTATGCACTCCCATTTCAAAATACTGCTAAACCTTCACAAATCGTCATGTTGTTACATCACCTATCAGACCAATTTGGCAATGTTAATTTATGAAGTAGAGTTAATCATATGGGATGAAGCCCTAATGTTGAATCGCTACGCGTTTGACGCTGTTGATCGAACATTCAGAGATATTCTGCAAAATACAAGTAACTGTTCCTCAAATAAGGTATTTGTAGGAAAATTATTTGTACTTTGGGGGAGATTTTAGACAAATACTGCCAATTATAACAAAGGGGGGACATGAACAAAAAGTTAGAGCTTCATTACCAAGGTTGAGTATTTGGAAACATTGACAGGTTTTACATTTGACGATAAATATACATGTTAATTCAAACAATGTCTCTGAAACTTAACGATCTTGGTTACATGATTTTACAGAGTGGATTAGGATGGTTAGCGAGGGAAAGGTATCCAAGACATCTTTTGGAAATGATTGTGATACAAACTGGATTCCCAGATGAGTTTCTCATACGAAATGATGAAAGGAGAGTACATCGGTTTATTGAATCAACTTATCTTGAACTAATTAATAGATACAATGATTTGTCATACTTAAATGAGCGTGGAATACTAGCTCCGAAAAACAGTGATGTCTACTAGCTAAACTCAATGATGTTATCGATGATTCCAGGAGAAAGGCGGGTATTTTATAGTGCAGATAAGCTATGTCCTACATCAAGAGAATCTAATGATCATGTTTTGCACCCTTCAAAGTTTTTGGATTCTTTGGATTTACCAGGATTACCAAGTCATACTTAGAGTTAAAAGTTGGAGTTCCGATAATGTTGTTGAGAAGCTTGGATCAATGTTGGGGATTGTGCAATGGTACCCAATTAGTTGTTAACAAGATGGGGGACAAAGTCATACAGGCTAAAGTCATAAAAAGGTCCCACATTGGAGAAATTGTATTGAAAAGTCATATTGACCGAACACCGGCGTCTGGTGATTCAACATTCACACTGAAAAGAAGACAATTTCCCATCAAGTTGGTATTTGCAATGACCATAAATTAGAGTCAAGGACAAACACTAAAAACTGTGGGTGTCTACCTTTCGAATCCTATGTTTTCACATGGCTAGTTATATGTAGCTTGTCGCGTTTACATCTCTGTCAGGCTTGAAGATGCTGCTGATCAATAAACAAGGGATGCCAAATGATATCACCAAAAATGTTGTGTACAGGGAAGTCTTCAACGATATCTCCCATTAAAATGTGTTATGAGATGTGATATTTGGTGAATTTAATGTATAAATACATCGGGACAAAGATTAGTTAAATTGTTCTTCATTTGTCATTAATTTTATTTGTCGTTATGTTTATTTTATAAGTATGTTATTATGTGTGCCAAGATAATAACTTGCTTACTATGTTATTACTAATTTGATTGAACTGTTGTTTCTTTCATTTAAATTACAATTTACAATTTAAGTTTTGAACTCTAAATCAGATAGGATGAGTACACCTCTCAAATATTGTCGTAGCAATGACTCTCTATGTGTTAGGGAATGGACAAATGAGTTCGAACATAAACCATTTAAAAATGACACCCTAATAGCAAAGCATGGTTTCCGCAAAATACAACTAGCTCAGTGGCTGAGAGTGTGTGGAAACTTTATCACTGAAAGATATGTAATGGTAAAAATTACTGAGACATTGCCACCAGCTTGGGATGCTGTAAAAAGGAGGATAGTAAAAATCTTGTGACCATAGCATGCAGTGGAGTTTGTTGACCTATTTCAATCATTTGAAAAATATATTCAACCCTTATGGATACAGTTCAGGAAAGAGAAAATGGTTGAAGGAACATGTATTAGGGAACATTTGCTAAACAAGGAACAGTTGTTTTACGATCTCAAAAGAAGAGGATTTGAACCGAATATTGCAGATCTGGTACATTCCATAGTAAGCACGATACCACCTCCTTGGCCGGGACAAGATATCCACGCTAAGCTCAAGACTAATTTCATAGACATGAGGGAATTAGGGGAAATTAATGTTGGAAGAGATAAAGTTAGACCTTACAACGATAAAGGCTTTAAAAGATCAATAAGTCTACACAGACTGACTCCATAGCCCGATTTTGGGACCGATCCCACGTGGAGTTCCATGTGGCGCTCAGGTGGACCGATACTGTATTCAACTTTTCATATGCGCGCCAGAATAAAAAAAAGGAAATCGGTCTCTGCCCATAGAACAAAAATGCCCTAAACACTCTGGTTCTTCTCTCTCTCTCTGCAACAGCGCGCAGCACCGCTCACTTGACAGCGTACCTCCATGCAGCAACACCTCTCTCTCTCTCTCCCTCTTACCATCACAGCGACTCCCTCCCTCCCTCATAGCAGTGCATTGGCTCGGGTTGCATCTTCTTTGTTGTTTCCGGTGAGGTGCGAGCGGAAAAGTAATAGAGGAGGAAAGAGGAGGAGAAAGGAAGGGAGAGGAGGAAGAGAAACAGTGCACTAGTCCTTCGATGCCTAAGTATGTTGTTGTTTTGTTTTTTCTTTTTTTTAAATCGTGCAAATGATATTGAGTTTTCATATTGTGATTTATGTTGTTATTCTCCTTCCATTTCTTTCATTGATTTTTTTTAGAGGCGTAGTTATGAAATGAGGGGATTTGGGGCACGGTTCTGGCTAAGGGCAGCCATTGAGATGGTATCCAGCAGAAAATGAGGAGTCTTTTATTATGGCTCAAATTTGGGTTCAGTGGGGATTTTATGGAGGTCTAGTTGGACTGCTATTGGTAAAAAAAGCTGAGTAATCAACCAATGACTTGTTTGTGGTGATTTTTTAACAGTTGGTAGCCATCAACAGAGCTTTCTGCTGGAACAAAAACCGTGAGGAGTCTTATCCCCACTTCTACGAATTGCTGTACTGGCATTTGTATTTGCATAATACCTAAACACCTATATCCAAACTCAGAATGGGATGGTAGTTCAAAGGTTTATCTTCATGAAAATTGAAATTCAGATGTCAGTTGAAGGATCAATTGTAACTTAAGTTTGCACTTCTAATAACCACAATGTATGCTATTGTATGGCAGTGTTCTAATTCAATGCCTTCCCCTGTTTCCAATGTTATTGAATCTCAAGTGATGAGAAAACTACATAGAATACTATAGTAGAAGTATCCATGACTACTAGGGCTGCACAAAAAATCCAGTATCACCCAAAACAGAACCAAACCGACCGAACCGGGCGGTTCAGATCGGTTTATAATAGATTGGTTCGGTTAATGGTTTGAAAATCATAAAAACCGCTTACATCGGTCGGTTATCGGTTTGAGCCCATGGTTAAACGTTTAAACCGAACCGACCGTATGCAGTAAATTAATATTGCTTTTTTACTATTTTAGCCTTAGGGTTTCGTTTTTACTACTTTCAAAATTACATTCCACAACTCCATTCTTACATGAACTCGACCGTCAACACTGCCTCAGTGCATCTCCTCTAATCTCTCAAATGCTTTTTGATACTTCATTGCAGATGGAGGGATTACTATACGTAGTGTTTTTCTTCCATCATAATTCCTACCTTGTTTCAATGAAGTTTTTATCAGAAGGTTGCACTCTTGAGAATGCTAGAAAAACCAGTAGAGTCTAGCCTTTTGATGGTTAGTTTTGGTCTAACCTAATCAATGTATTAAGAAACCTTCATTTTTGAAAAATACAGTGGGTTCTTATACATATTTTTTTTGTGTGTGACTTTCTTGACATAAACTATTATTCTATTGTAATTCTAAATGGTATCATGTGGAATGAATGTTTCACCGCAAGCTAGTTAATGTTTTTTTTTTTTTCATGCTTGCGTTTAGTCAAAACTCTCTTTTTGGAGTGGAATTATTTTTTACATGCGTTTAGTCTAGTCTGGAATGTTGGATTTCTATGTTAGCACTAAACATTGGAATAAATGCAAAGGATAGGGTATCATCATTTTGAGATTTTCAATGTCTGATTTTTTTTTAAAAAATAATAAAATTAAAAACAATGGTTTAACCAACCGAACCGTTTGGTTCGGTTCGGTTCGGTTGAAGCACTCTCCATCGGTCGAATCGGATCGGTTAATTAAAAAACCGACTTGTTCGGTTTGGTTATTGGTTTTAGTGTTAAACCGATTTGAACCGCCCATGTGCATCCCTAATGACTGCTGCTTTAATGTTCCTAAATTGATGTAAATTTCTTCTAAAGAGTTGTGGAATTACCAACACAGAACTTTCCATATGTATAAGAGATTTTTAGATTTACAAGGCCTCTTGCTAATATGCTTAGTCCAGATGTGGCTTTGTATTTGATGGAACAATGTTATCTTTGTGGCAATATAGTTCTGATTATGTGTGTTCTATACATATTTTGATTTGGGTATGTGGAATGAAATGAGGAGGTATGTGGAGGCTCTGCTCTTGTTTTTTCTCTTCATTTTTGTTAAGATGCAAGGCTTTGATGTGCTATTCGGTAATTATTATAGTATCAAACAATTAAAATGTAGATAATGAAACTAAGATCCACTCCACTGAAATAAATTTTTTGGGTTATGAATTCTGAATGTTATTCTTATCTAGAACTGTTTTGCTTAAGAATTCTCAAATGGGTTTGATATGTATTGATTAAAAAAAGTAGCTTGGTCCTAATACATTCTTCTTTTTTTTTTTTAGATTTTTGTTGGGTTTCTTTATTTATTGTAATTTATGACATGGAGATTGTGATTTGTACAGAGAAGGGATTGCATCAGGACTATGTTTGTTAGGCTTGTCTGATATTTACTTGCTGTAGAAATCTTTTACTAAAAATTCATGGCTTTTGGGCTTTTCTTTTCCCCAATGAATTTGTGAATTCCCCTACATGTTATTCCATTTCTTTTCCACATTATCATATTTGCTTTTGTTGATGGAAATGAAATAAAATGATGGATTCTCGTATTTATTTGACGAGTTTATTGGCTCTCTCTCTCTCACACATACTCTGTGTGCAAACACATGCATTGGTGGTTGGGTATGAATGATATGTAGGCTCAAGTTATGTTGCCAATGAAAAAGAATAAAAAGTGAATGCTCTAGCTTAAATTTACAAAATGATGCTTCATTTTTCTCAACACCTGCATTCTTTTATCGAGTTATTCTAAACACCTGAATGCTTTATTTGTTTTATAAAAGCATGGAAGAAGATGGATTATCACGTGAATTTGATGGAGACAATAATGAAATTGAAATGGGGACGGTTTATCATGAATTAAATAGTGTTGAGATGGAGAACCCCTTAGAGGAAGGCGAACACTTAAAAGGGGTGGTAATGGAACCTCAGAGGGAAATGATATTTGGTTCAATTGAAATACATAAATATTATGCAAGATATGCCATGTAGATCAGGTTTGCTGTCGCCCAAAAAACCTTTAAAAAGGGATCGAATGGAAAAGATAGGTTTATTACAATTGCTTGCACTAAGGGTAGAAAGCCAAACTCAAGTGCAAGCAACCTAGTTAAACCCTGTCCATAATCAAGAACAAATTGCAAGGTAGCGCTAAATCTTTCTTTGCAATTCGACGAGAAGTGGTTTCTAAACTCATTTGTACTTGAGCATAACAATGATATGAGTCCGTAAAAAACTCTATATCACAAGAGTAATCGGGTATTCCCATCACATGTGAAGAGGCAACTTGAATTGAATGACAAAGCGGGAATTAAATTGAACAAGACTGTTAGCTCATGTGTGGTAGAGGTAGGGGCATGGGAATTTGATATGGTTAGCAAAGGATGTAAGAAACTACGTGGATAAACTCAAACGCTTAGAACTCAGGGAAGGGGATGCCGAGGCAATGCTAAGCTATTTCAAAAAAATGCAACAAGAGAATGTGAATTTAACTGTAAGAATACCCCCAACTTACTATATGTTATGCTTAACTTTATTGCATATGGCCTCATATACTTTATGGATGTGCAGGTTTCGACAGGATCTTGAATTGAACCTTTAAGAAGATCCGTCCTAATGAAATATGTGAAGAAGATCACTTGGATACTTTGTAGGCTGTTATCCTTTAATATTCACTTGGATCACTTGGAGTGCTACCACCATTCACGCTGTTGTCACTTTAGATACATTTGTATTTGTTGGATTTTTTCACAGATACTTTGTCACTTTATGTTGGTGTTGGATTTGTATTTGTTGGATTTGTTGGATTTTTGTTACCGTTTTGGAGATATCAGATCCACCAATGGTGAGGGCATTTGTGAAACTATTTTGCATTGCAGGTATTCAGTACCTTGGTTGTGTTGGTATGTTGTGCTGGTATGGATTTGGATGTTCACATGGTTCAACATTTTGCTATGGATTTTTATTCACACAGTTTTTATTCTCTTGTGGATGGTGAGTAGTCTGCTGTGTCTATGTTGGAAAAGTGCTTGATTTGAAAACATCGCAAACGTGATCGTATAAAGTCAAAAAATAACAGTTTTTAAGTTCATAATATGGACTTTGAAAGCCCCAAATTTCATCAAAAACATCCCTCGGGAAGGGGGTTAACCAGTGCCCCAAACAGGGGGTACTCAGCAAGGTTTCAGCAGGTTTCTAGCTACTGTGTTGCAAAAGTGTGCGGTTTGAAAAGCAGGCAAATGTAATTGTATCTGCCGGAAAATAGCATATTTTAAGTTCATAATATGGACTCTCAAAGACTCAAATTTGATCTAGAAAATCCCATGGGAAGTAGGCTAAACAGTGCTCTAAACAGGGGTACTTGGCAAGGCTTCTGCAGATTTCTATTAACCGAGTTGAAAAAATGCCCAAGTTGAAAACATCGCATACGTGATTATAATTAGCTGAAAAGTAGTAGATTTTAAGTTCATAATATGGACTTTCAATGCCCAAATTTGATCTAGAAAATCCCTCAGGAAGTGGGCTAAACAGTGCGCTAAACAGGGGTACTCGGCAAGGTTTCTGCAAATTTGTGTTAACCGAGTTGAAAAAGGAGTTGAAAAAATTGCATATGTTATTGTAATTATCTGAAAAATATCAGATTTTAATTTCATAATATGGACTTTCAAAGCCCCAAATTTGATCCAGAAAATCCCTCAGGAAGTGGGCTAAACAGTGCGCTAAATAGGGGTACTCAGTAAGGCTTCTGCTGATTTGTGTTAACCGAGTTGAAAAAGTGCCTAAGTTGAAAATATCGCATACGTGATTGTAATTAGTTTAAAAACTGCAGATTTTAATTTCATAATATTAACTTTCAAAGCCCCAAATTTGATCCAGAAAATCCCTCGGGAAGTAGGCAAAACAATGCGCTAAACAGGGGTACTCGGCAAGGCTTCTGCAGATTTCTGTTAACCGAGTTGAAAAAGTGCCCAAGTTGAAAACATCGAATACGTGATTGTAATTAGCTGAAAAATAGCAGATTTTAAGTTCATAATATGGACTTTCAATGCCCCAAATTTTATCTAGAAAATCCCTCGGGAAGTGGGCTAAACGGTGCGCTAAACATGGGTACTCGGCAAGGTTTCTGCAGATTTGTGTTAACCGAGTTGAAAACGTGGCTGAGTTGAAAACATTGCATACGTTATTGTAATTAGCTGAAAAATAGAAGATTTTAAGTTCATAATATGAACTTTCAAGGCCACAAATTTGATCCAAAAAATCCCTCGGGAAGTGGGCTAAACAGTGTGCTAAAACAAGGGTACTCAGCAAGGTAGAACACAATGGTAGAAATCATTCCATCGAGAATGTTGGAAATTCCATTCACATTGTAGGGCTTTTCATATCTGAGATCATTCCAGGTTTATTAATCACTTTCTACTCGTTCTATTTTTAGTTTTCAAATGGAATCAACGATAATACCTACCTCTTGGGCCTCTTTTGACAAAATCTCACAAGATTCAATATGCGAAATAGGACTTTTTCAGGTGCCCAAAAGATGAGAAGACAAAATGAAATATACAAATTCAAAAATAAGTTCTTCATTCATTCACCCATTATACCATTGGTTCATACAACATCAACTTCCATTAATCAAAGTTATAAAAAAAAAAAAAAAAAACATTTGGAGTCTATCATTTCACCTATCAACCAACCCTTACAAAGTAGTATCTTCAAATCAAGAAGAGTGCATGATGGATGCTACATTCAACACAATAACACCACAAGCAGGACACCGTAAACAGTCAGAACAACAGTAAAGACTCGACAAATTTGTTCAAGCTTCCCCAACTGGTAACAACATTTGTCACACGGCTCTCGCTTCAGGAGAGGCATAGTGCGGACTACTCCGACAAGGGTATGGGTGATTGATCATCAATCTCACATATTCATCAAACCAACCAATGAAGTTGTTGCAATCCTGTTTTTCAGTAGAGGCCAATTGGAATTTCCAGTAGAGGAATATGAAGCCATTTACTTCAAGTTCTTCACAAACAAAGAAACAAAAAATCTAATAAACAGTTCTTATTAATGATGAATTAAGAAAATCCATCCTCCTTATCAACTACAAAATAATCTCAACTAGTGCACACAAATTCTTTAAATGAAAAAATCTATTAAATCCCACAAAGATGAATTAAGCAGTTAAAACAAAAAGATTAATAAGTATCAAACTAGTTTTCATTATCATCATCTTGCATATGGTCCATCTATGGTAGGAACAGTAAGTTTTTGATACCACACATAAATCGACGACCAAGAACAGTCATTGGTTGATAAACACGAAACACTCCAGTAATTAATGGTGTCCAAGATCACATAACACCATGAGATCAGTCCCTATGCAAGCATGTTATCACATACCTAGGCATCGAAGGACCAGCGCGCTGCTCCTCTTCCTCCTCTCCCTTCCTTTCTCCTCCTCTTTCCCCCTCTCTATTACTTTCCCGCTCGCACCTCACCAAAACCAACAAAGGAGATACAATCCGAGCCAGTCTATGCACTGCTGTGAGGGAGGGAGGGAGTCGCTGCGATGGTAAGAGGGAGAGAGAAAAGTGCTGCTGCATGGAGGCGCGTTGTCAAGCGAGCGGTGCTGCTCGCTATCACCGAGAGAGAGAGAGAGAGAGAGAGAGAGAGAGAGAGAGAGAGAGAGAGAGAAGAACCAGAGCGTTTAGGGCATTTCTGTTCTATGGGCAGAGACCGATTTCACTTTTTTTTTTCATTATGGCGCGCATATGAAAAGTTGAATACCCTACCGGCCCACCTCAACGCCACATGGAACTCCACGTGGGATCGGTCCCAAAATCGGGCTATGGAGTCGGTCTGTGTAGACTTATTGTTAGAAGATTTAGAGGATGGACTGAATAACAACACCATATGAAAGTCGATCTCCATATGCATGGGAAAAATGTCCTTTTATGATGACTACCGGGACAGTTTCAATTGATTATTTACCATTAACATAATAATTTATTAATTATTAACATAGTTTTTATCTGCCTACAGGTCCACTGCGAAGCACTTGAAAGATGGAGTAACAAGTACTGGGCATGAATATTTTGTTTGATATTGTCTATGTTCTAATTTGTAAATATTTTGGATTTCTACAGCTTAACATAAATGTTTCAAAAGTTGAATTCAGTGTCTTTCCATGTGTATAATTCGTATGAATGTGTATATTGTGAACCCCATGTTATTAAAATTACATTTACTTGCTTTATTTTGTTGTTTTATTGTTAATATGTCTTTCATTTAATTTTTTTTACACATGCCTGAGCTTCACCAAACTCCATTTACACCTCACATAAAGAATAAAACATCTGGAAAAACACATAAAGATCAAAAGAGCAACAAAAAGAAGGACTCAAATGTTTACTAATTATTAAATTTAATAAAAATAATACGTATAAATGTGTGCATTTGGTGGTTCTATGGTCCGTGCATAGCACGGGGTTTTGCTAGTGTGCATGTATCAGATTGTTAGTGAGAGAAGAAGGGAAAGATGATGAAACACGAATACAAGAGAGAAATAAATTCATAAAAAACGAGAGACGTTGTAGGAGTGACTTCTTTTGGCAGAGGAAGAGTCAGGAGTTATCAAATTGAATAGATGCCACACGCTTTAGAAATTAGATAAAAGACAGTTATGATAGAGAAATTGAATAGGTGCAGAAACTAAAGGGTTGGGTTTATGTCTTGTATCCCGGGTTGGCCGGATTGGTTCTTAAGTTGGCCAATGACCAGGTTTAGAGTAGGGGGTATTATGGTATTTACATTGGGTTTTTTTTTTTAGGATAAGAAAGTGAAAATTATTTATATTGATGTAATTCATAATCCTAAACTCTATAAGGGAGTTAGAGAGGTGCTCTATCTCCCTTGGGTGTCGAGTCTTCCGAACTACGTGGGGATCAATGGAGGAAAGTCGAGTTTCTTTCCCATGGATGTACGCTAGTTTGCCGAACCACATAAATTCTCTATGTGTGATTTTTCCATTCTTCTATAGTTGCTTGATCGTTCGATCGCGGTGATTCATGCTTCCGCATACCTGTGCATGACAAGTGGTATCTAAACCACAACAATAAGGTCAAAACTAAATTGGATATAAGCGGCTAGTTTCTGCAATTGAAATTGGTCGACTTCATATATAATAATTAATTGTAATGATTTGATTATACTTCTTTGATCCTTAATTTCTACTTATAAATTCAGATTTTATTCGAATATGTACTGGGAAACATTTATTTGGTTTTTGTATTAATTAGTGTAGCTTTGCGTATGTGTTGGTGTGGGTGGTGTGGGGTTGCTTGGCATCACCCAACATCTTAACACAAAAGAGGGTATCTAGTTTATAAATGGACTGGACCAGGGCCTCAGTTTCAGACCTGTGAACTGGCCTAGGATGAATATTAGGCCCCCACAAATTAAATTAACCGGGCTTAGCCTTAGATATATTTCGTCCCCCGCCAGCCCGTCAACTCCCCTCCTTTTCCTAGCCATTTTCCATCCAGAGTAGGGTACATAACTTAAATGGTTTGGACTGTACATAAATATTAACATGAGCTGCACCTTTAGACTGTGGAAGATTACTAATTTGGCGACATTGCTTGGTGGGCCACTCAATTTGATATCCAGTCCAAGCTTCTTGTTTTGATGGTTTTGTTCTTCTTATGAGAGCAGACTACACAAAATCATAATCTCACAGCTTGCATCAGCATAACGAATGTCCATTTATCACTGGGCCAAAAAATTTTCGAGGTCAATCCAACGTTTCTGGATAGGTTTTGGGAATAATTGTTGAAATATTTGAAAGAGCCGTGGAGATGGGGTTTCTTTTATAAAAAAAAATGGACTCAGTTATTCAATCATATCTATTGGAGGATTACCCAAACCATAGAGATTTTAGGGATAGAGATGATCAAGAGATTGGATTAAGAGAAAAGTTAGGACACTATAGATGGAGTTATAAGGTTTCACAACTATTAAGATTTGGGCCCTATTAAGAAATGATGTGGCATTACAAAGGGTTGTTTTTTAAACAAATCACGGTGCTTAATAACAAATGTACTTATGTGGCGCCGCGAAGATAGATCGAGCTTACGTGGCAAAAGAAATCTTATTGCTTTAATATATATATATATGGGACATTTACTTCAAAAATCCCCTTAAATAGGGTAATTACAACTAAGGACCCTAAATTTTTTATAATGACGGCCAAGGACCTCCAGCTCAAATCATCTCTTTTTTTTTCCCATTTTGCCCTTTTTTGTTGATGTCAACATAACAAGTTCCCTATTCTGTCATGAGTAATATTTGTTAACATCATTAAAACATTCATTACATCAACATAAAATTGTGTTGACATTAACAAAAATGCCCAGTTATTACAATCGGTGACCTTGTGAATTTTGTTGACGTCAATAGGAGATTCGTCGACATCAACATAAAATTGTGTTGACGTCAACAAAAATGCTCAGTTAACAACATGAGTGACCCTGTGAATTTGTTGACGTCGACAGAAGATTCGTCGACATCAACATAAAATTGTGTTGACGTTAATAAAAATGCTCAGTTAGCACCATGAGTGACCCTGTGAATTTGTTGACGTCGATAGAAGATTCGTCGACATCAACATAAAATTGTATTGATGTCAACAAAAACACTCAGTTAGCACCATGAGTGACCCTGTGAATTTGTTGACGCTGATAGAAGATTCGTAGGCATCAACGTAAAATTGTGTTGACGTTAACAAAAAAAGGCCCAATTAGCACCATGAGTGACCCTGTGAATTTGTTAATGTCGACAAAAGATTCATCAACATCAACATAAAATAACTTGTTTGGCAATTTTAATCTTGCACCACCAACATATACAACAAAAAATAACCTGTTTCCACCCACATTTAGAAGCTCCAAAATACACATTACATTTAGAAGCTCCATTTTTGTCAACATCAACCACACATTACAAGTTCTCATTTATTGAAGTTGTGCCACAATAGTATTGTATTTCTCATTAACAACCTGTTTGGCAATTTTTATCATTATTGTCAAAAAGTGTCACTTCCAATCTAAATAGAGCATTCGAAATCATAAACATTAAATCACATAAACTTATACATAATTCAGAGTCCTCAACGTTTTAACAGTGTCTTCTCCACTCAAACCACGGCTTGAGAAGAAGATTTCAAGCTACTCTCGTACAATTCACGCTGCTTGATGTAGAGGTCAAAAACTAATATGAATCTATAGTACATCATGTCATGTTGAGTGAAAGCGATCTTTAGATTGAGGACAGCATGCTCTACAAATCCCATTACAAAAAATCCACTTTTGTTTGAACTATCTTGTATTGGTTCGTCGTCAACAGGCCCCAAGTACTTGTCGCTAGGCTGCTGCAAGCAGAGAAGAAAACAATCAGATTCGATCGTTTCTTGGCCACCGATCGTCTCAAAGAAGATCAGAATAGAGACGCGGAGAGGATCCATACCTCAGATAAGGGATGGAGAGTCCCAGATCTCTGGACTCTCCCATAAACCCCCTTAAACCGTACATCTCACCCTCTAAAAGCTCTCATCTCTATCCCCATTCATGCGCAGATTACATCCTCTCCCCAGGCTCTCTCTTCCGTTCTCACCACCCATCCATCCCTGCTTAGAACCTGCAACTCACACCCACCTCACGGCCATCCTCTTCATCGCACACTCCATTGCATCTTCAGCCCGCGCAGAATCCATCCCACAATCCCCTATGTCCGGACATTCTCTCTCGATTTCCTTCGTCACTACAACAGAGCCCACCTGCAGATCGCCATGCTTCCCCATCATCTCATCTCACGTAGAGGGCTCCCTTTCTTTTTCACGTACAGAATCTATTCACACAAAGAAACGCAGGAGAGGGTGAGGCCATTAACGCGAAGGAAGACCACTAAGAGAGGATCCACTCTGCCAGGAATCGAAAAGGAGGAATTCCAATCACCGTGTCCATACACGCAGCGCCTGGAGCCACTCCACACAGCGCCCGACGCAGCTTTTTGCTCGTGTGGCGTTGCTGCCATTCCTCTGATGCTACTCCCTGCATCGTCCGCTAGCACCCATTTGTGCTGCTGCAATCATCACCTCTCCCTTCCTCCTTTTTCCTTCTTTCTTCCACCTTTCCTCTCCCTCTTCCCTTTCTTCCTCTCCCTCTGCTTCTTCTTTTTCTTCCACCCCTTTTCTTCTTCTCTACCCAGACTCATCCCCCTCGCCATCCCCTCATCACCACAGCCCCTATTGCTACTACGCCTCCATCGCCGCGCACACTCAGCCCGCCCCCTTCTTTTCTTTTCCTTTTCTTTCTCATCTTCCTCTTCCTTCTACTCTTCTTCTTCTTCTTTTTCCTCTTCTTCCATCCCTCTTCTTCTTCCCCGTCCCGCTCACCTCACATACAGCACGACCAAAGAAGACCTCCTAACCACTACCAATCGACGTTTGAAAATTATCAAAGGTGGGCCAGCTGTTGCCAGAGGAGATCATCACTGAAGATTGGATCCCACGGTCGCCGGACTTGAGGAAGAAATAGAGGACCGTTTCATTGAAGAGGGTTGTTTAGGGTTATGTTGACATCAACTAACCAAGGGCAACAACGGAATGAAATATTGGATTTTGGGCTGGAGGTTCTTGGTCGTCATTATAAAAATTTAGGGTCCTTAGTTGTCATTACCCTATTTAAGGGGGTTTTTGGAATAAATGTCCCTATATATAGGAGAATATTCATGTGCATCGATCCCTCACCATAGGGTGAGAGACACTTAGATAATTGGAAATATTCATGTGCAAAAGAGAAAAAGTCATATATGGTCATATGCAGAAAAAGAATGTTCATGTGCAAAGAGGGAAAGCCATGTAAGTGTCCCTCACCATGGATGCACATGAATGTTACTCTTTGCACATGAATGTGAGGGACATTCATGTGCATCCATGGTGAGGGACACTTACATGGCTTTCCCTCTTTGTACATGAACATTCTTTTTCTGCATATGACTATATATGACTTTTTCTCTTTTGCACATGAATATTTCTAATTATCTAAGTGTCTCTCACCCTATGGTGATGGATCGATGTAGATGTATATTCTCCATATATATATATATATATATATATGGGAGATGCTCTTTTGAGAGCATCTCTCACCTTACTATGAGAGATAAGGTGGGGGCCTTCACATTCATATCAAATGCCAACAACTTAAATGTGAGGGCCCCCACATTTATCTCTCATGGTAAGGTTAGAGATGCACTCATCGGAGCATCTCCCTATATATATATATATATATATATAACACTAGTGTGAAAGGCAATATATTCCAATATAAAGGCAATATCTGCGCATATCAAAAAAACCCAATTGAAAGAGAAATGCATACCTCTATAAGATTTGTGAGGTCTCAAGGTCTCAATTAGATATTTTGCATGGCCCCAAGTGGGCCCCGCTATATTGCAAATGGATAGTTGAAACAAAATATTAGGATCCGTAATTTTTGATTTAGGACTTCAATAGAGAGTTTTCATTGCACTGCTATCGCAGTGGATCTTACTCCTACGTAAGGGAACAACTGGACTAATGTAGATTGTGCTTATTGGGTTGTGAAAGGGCCCTTGTTTTCTGTCCAATGTGTACTGTATTCTGGGTCTCAAGACTCAGCACAGTTGATGCTCATGGATTAATGATCCATACCATAGATATCATGGCCCTTAGATTGTACAGGTGGGCAACTGGATCCGTGCTATACAGATTATCCACACCTTTCTTATCCATTCAATTGATGGGCTTGGATTGCTCCATAGGAGGGGAGATTTTAATTGAGGGATTTTAGAGAAGATTGGAAGGGTAATTTCAGAATGTAGGGAAAATTAGAAGGATAATTCAGGAATGTAGCGTTGCAAAAAGTTTTAAAATGCACCACGTGTCGCTCCCTCATGAAGAGGGCTACTGTTGGAATATATAATGTGATTAACATAATATTATGGATATCCATTATCATGTTGAGAGCTTCTGATTGCACCTCCCTTTTATCTTTGCACCCCCACCATTTAAAAACTTTTATTACGAATATACCCTTGCGGTAAATCCCCAAACGACCCCTTCTCTCTTCTACCCTCTCCCCTTCTCCACCTCCTTATCCATCTCATCTCCATCGCCTAACAGTACTACTGCCGTGTCCTTTGCCGCCTCCCCTTCTCCATATCCATCGCTCCTCTCCCCATCTCTCTCTCTCTCTCTCTCTCTCTCTCTCTCTCGGCAGATGGGACAGTGGTGGCTGGGGTGGGGGAGGGGTTTGAATCGAGGCCAGTTTAGGGATTATGAAGGGCAAAGAAAAATTTGAAAATCTCAAATTCAATAGTGGGTGTACAGAGAGAGGGTCTCTCTCTCTCTCTCTCTCTCTCTCTCTCTCTCGGCAGATGGGACAGTGGTGGCTGGCGTGGGGGAGGGGTTTGAATCGAGGTCAGTTTAGGCATTATGAAGGGCAAAGCAAAATTTGAAAATCTCAAATTCAATAGTGGGTGTACAGAGAGAGGCTTTGTAAAGAAAAAATGGGGACCTCTGTCATGTTTTTCATTAAATAGTCAATCCAAGTGTTAAAACTCAATATACTTAGAGGGCATTTGTTTTAAACGGTTTGGATTTTAATAGATAGGATCCACTATGGAGTTCCACTCCTTTAAATTAGGATTTCTCTAGATTAAAGTCTCAGAGGTTGGGATGCAAATGTGCTGGTTCCGAACCAGAACCATGCTAGGCGCAAAATAAAAGTTCTTTTTAAATGAAAGTTTTGAATCTAGTTTCGACTTGAACTTGTTTCGTTGGCTCCAAACCTAGTTCCAATAAAAGGACCCAGATCCAATTACGACTAGAGGATTGGATCCGGTTCCAAAATCAGTTTCGACTGCTTTGTCATTTCTTTAAATTTTTACTTAAAATAAGGATATCATTTAACTTAAAATAGTGTCTAATACCTCTAATATTATATATAAAAATGACCAATCAAAATTGATTTTGAGCTGAAACTTATAATATCGTCAGGACCTGAGTCAACAGGTCGGAACTTTTATGGACCCGAAACCAGTTCTATTGATGAATCATAACCTAAAATATGTTCCAAACTTGGTTTTTATTGGTCAAAATCTCTGGATGATCGGATAATTAGACACCCATTTACATCCCTAGCCATATGATTAAGACTCTGCATATTATGGCTAAGCAAGATCAATATATGTCCAATAAAGTATTTGTACACTGATGAGGATTCTAGAAATTCTAGAACTATGAAATAAGAAATTTAGAGACCTAAGGATGCATGAAATTATCAGATAGAATGAAATGAGCAGTTTAGAAATGACAAAACTTAAGCATCATTTCAAAAATTCATTTAAAATTCTAAGACATCCACCCGTCATGAATTCGAAAGGTTCTTTTAACTGGCCTGTTTAGTTTCTCCCAAGCAACTACCTTCCCCAAATTTAGCAAAGTCGGTGAGCCTGGCCAGTTGGGCCTATTCAAATTAAGACTCGATTTTCCATGCCCAGCTATGTGGCCCATGAACATACTATTATATGTGGTCCAACGAGAATATAACCGAAACCTTTAATTAGGTGGGCTAGAAAAAGAAACTAGTGAAGGTTGAAGCCAAAGTTATAGGTGGGCACCATTTGATGCATAGATTCCACTTATTTCTTACATCAAATGATCTACTGGCATGTCTTAGGAGTCCAATTTAGTCAAACGAATCCAAAGAAACATCAAATCAAAAGCAATCACACCGAGCCAAACCCGCACCGAACTTTAGCCCTGACTACATTTGAATGGGGTTTATATATATACATACAAACGTACATACTGACATTTGATGTATAAATTTGTTTTCATACTGGTGTGTTAAAGTGGCTCAGCTTTTCCATAAAAAAATATCTTTTTCATGGGATTCAGGAAAATTAGTTCAATTATTTTCTCTTTGCCTTCATGAAAGATCTGAGCCATTTTCACAACATTGTGGAAGTGTTACAAATGTGATCTTAGAAAAAAAAAATTGGTTACCTAACTTAACTACACATCACTTGAATGTAGTTGGATAGGAAATTCTCAACATAGTCAGGTTCAGTCAGGCATGGTTTCGGTCTAGATAGGAACACCACAATAGAGCCTTGATGGCAGTTTGTCTAGCCACAAGATTCGGCATATTATTAATAATATGGTCTACATAATACACATCTTATTATGCATTATTATCATATATTAATGTTAGAGGATTTTACCAAAAAATAACTTTAAGTGGCCACGGCACCAAACAAGGAACTTTAGCCAGTAGTGTACCAAACAGGGAACATTAGCCAGTAGTGCACCAAACAGGGAATCCGTAAAGAAAAAGTAACTTTTTTCACCATTTTTTTTTTTTGTGGTCTCATTTGACCTTCATTTTCTGTGTTGAGGGTCGACTGTGAGTCTGCGACCCTCGCTATAACAAGTGAGGGTCGCATTTGACCTTGGGCAGGGATAACCTCTTCATCTTCTTCCTTCTTCCTCAAGTGTTCGAGTTTTCAATTAAAGAAAGAGAGGACTGGAAGATCTGCCACTTAAAGTTATATTTTAGGTAAATTTCTCATAGAGGATCCTTCCGGAAAATCTCTTGCAATTTCAAACCCAAATTTCTAGCATGCTATGGTTTTGTGTAACATCACGTGAAACGGATTTTGCTAAAATGGAAGAATGGATTGGAGGAGCAATTCAAAAGCTAAGATCCATGCTCATTTGTGCTTTGGGCCAGAAAAATCATGCCCATACAAGAAGATACCAATGGCCTAAAATAAAAGATGCTACCAACAAGAAAACCAGAGATGGGGAAGAGAACAAGGAACTAGCAGTTCACATGATGTACAACCAATCAACATCATTTATCAGGGACCGAACCTTTCTTAAATTGATCAACCCACCAAGAGCATTTTTAGGGCCGATTGGCAATTTACTAGGTTAGATTTTCCAGTCATCTCTTTCTTTAATTGAAAACTCGAACACTCGAGGAGGAAGGAAGAAGATGAAGAGGTTATGCCTGCTCAAAATCGAATGCGACCCTCACTTGTTATAGCGAGGGTCGCAATCGACCCTCAACATAGAAAATGAAGATCGAATGCGACCACAAAAAAATGGTGAACAAAGTTACTTTTTCTGTACTGATTCCCTGTTTGGTGCACTACTGGTAAAGTTCCCTGTTTGGTGTAGTGGCCACTTAAAGTTATGTTTTTGGTAAAATCCTTTTAATTTTATTAATAATTATATACTTAATCTTATAGTGGAACCAACTTTTATTAGAGTAAAATTTGAGAACATTCCATATAAAGGTAGCGACGTTGATTTTGAACCAATTAGATATTCAACGCTATGCTATTACACTCTCCTCATTCATTGGTACGGTTGTTAATCAGTCCCACAATGAGGAGATTAGGCCCAACGTAGCCCTTAAAAAGCCCCCAAAATTATAGTTATTTTCCATCCTTAAATAAAAGCCCAAAAGTAGGATAGGACATAATTTTTATACCCCCTTTCGATTTACGAGTGGGCTAAGACAATACCATGTCCGGCCCAACCCACCCTGGCTCTCTCATATTTATTATTAATTATATTTATAAATATATATATAGATACAAAAAATTACATCAATGTATATTATATAATTACTAAATACTCATTTCCCCCCCTTTAACGTTCATATAAGGGAGTATGAAGCAGGTTCTCTCCTTCATTTATTTATTTATTCAAAAGGCTTTGGCCCTCACTAAGCATTGCATGCATGATTTATTTTTTTACGAGGATTTTACGAGAATGTTTTTGGAATTTGGTCATTCTTCGCGAAGGGTCCCTGCAAATTGTACAGCACAAACTAGGTATTTCCACCACTTTTTTAATCTTTTTGTACATTTTTTCTTGAGCAACGATAGCGTCGCCTAGAGAAATTTGGGTAACGCTAGCATTGCTTGTCGCATCTTTTTCTTCCTTGTCTCCTTCCTATTTTTCCATATCGCCCACTCCATTTCTCATCCAACCCATCACCCACAATATTTCTATCATCCTCAAGTGTAGGGAGAGGATTATTATCATTTCTCACCTTTCTGTCGCATCTCCTATTGTGCGTTGCCACCCCCCCTTTCTGTCGCATCTCCTATTGTGCGTTGCCCCCCCCCCCCCCCCCCCCCCCTCCCAACGAGAAAAAAAAAAGAATTTATTAAAACCTACCAAATCACATGGCTTCTCTCTCTCTCTCTCTCTGTGTATCACCAATCACCGGGTGTTACATTATATTATTACATACAATAGTGATAGTCCATGTGCTATGTTGATGTTCGCCTCTTTTCCTCTCTCTTTCGATTCTATAAGAAAAAGGGTCTGATCAGGATATCAGGACACTGCCATTATGAACAATAGGAAGAATTCAGCCGGATCAATGATTTGTGATCCCATCCGACAAATCTTGAAAATATGAAATTAAGAAAGAAAGAAATTGTGTGTCGATCAGTAGTGATGCCATACATACATACATACATATATATAGATACATACATACTTATATATACATGCATACATACATATATATACATACATACACATATATATATGAGAGGAGGCCTCTCCTCATCTCGAGCTGAGAATACCGTCAGCTCACGTGCGTGTAGGCATGTCAAACGAGCTGGGCCGGGCCGGCATGGCCCTCTCCATCCTCGGCCCGCCAGGGAAAAACCCTAGCACGGCACAGCCAGCTCCACTGGCACTGCCCACCATGGGCCGAGCCGAAGCGTGCCAAGCCGGCGAGCCAGGCAGGCCTATTCATATTTTTTCCTTCTTTTTATCAGTATTAAAAAAATAGAACACAAGCACGGAGAATGACAAAGATATTTAAGTGGTTCAGTCAAACTCGACCTACTCAACTGAGAAGAGAGAACCATTTGGATCTTAACTTCTTCAAGGTTTCTAAATAGGATTACCTTCAAAACCTTACAATCTTTCTTTTTAGAAAATAAAAATAAAAAAAGGAATGAAAAACTTGTATATTTACAAATTACAATGAAGGAAAATAAAAAAATCAGATGCGTAGTCCACTAATGTATTCTGCTGGATCATAATCTTCCATTGATGTCAACTATTGCTTCCTCTTATCTGCCAAATACCAGTCTCATAGGCAAACACAACACTCCACCATTTCTTCAGTTAGATTTGTTCTTCTATCATCCACCACACGTCCACCTGCACTAAAAGCCTGTTCTGATACTACATGAGACATTGGAATAGTCAATAGATCACGAGCCATGGCGGCCAACACCCGATAAACGCTTTCTTGTTTCTTCCACCAAGCTAAAAGGTCAAAACTAGATGCATCATGCACCCGTTTTACACCAATGTCAAGATACGATGATAACTCCGTCACAGTGTTACTTGAGCTTGAACTGGATGCCATGCCCGTAGACAGGGAAGAATATCACACATCCAACTCACCAGCACCTATTTGCTAGACTTCTGAATGACCCATACTAAGCCCAGTTGTACCCATTTGTTTACAATAAAATTGAAAAAGTGCTTGTAAAATTGCCCTAATATTTGCAAAAATATCTAAATCTATTAATTCATATTTTTATTTATTCCATCAATAAAAAAACTGTACACCACTTAATTTTAACCTAGGATCATATACACAAGCTAAAGAAAATGTCATTGGAGCCTCTTTCCAATATTTATTAAATTTTTTTCCTTGTTTTTAATAGTGTTACTCAGTAAAAAAATGATCTCTAAATCTACTGAATTGTAAAGAAATTTTAAAAAGCTTCATTAGATGTGGGATAATATATCCCGAAAAAAAATAATGTTGGAGTATAAAAAGCTTCTAATAAATCTCTTATATGGGCACATAACTCCCAATGTTCATCACTAATCATCAAATCTTGTGCATGAAAAGCACAAAATTCATTCAAAACAGTTTTCCGGTCAAATGCATTGTTTAACAAATCATATATAGAATTCCATCTATGTTTTACCCCTTTAGGCATTTTAATAGTTGATACGCCTTGCCTCGCACATATTTGGGCATACAATTGTCTTCTCTATGCGGAGGAGAAAACAAAATCTAGCAATGTCTTTAATAGCATCTGTGTAACTTACAATATGCTTTAAACCAACCTTTGCAATGAGATTTAAGATGTGACATACACATCTATTTTGAAAGATAGAGCTATCTATCAAAGTTGCAAGTGGCATTTGCATTCTCATTAATTTAATAGCCATTATATTATTACTGGCATTAGCTAAAGTTATAGATAAAACTTTTTCTTTAATATTATATTCATCTAGTTTTTCCAAAATAAATGTACTTATTCTAGTGCCATTGTATGGTCATTCAAGACAGCTAAAACTAATTATACGTTTATTAATAATCCATTTTGCATCTATGTTATGTGCAGTAATACAAAGAAAACTATCACCCCCTTTAGAAGTCCACATATCTGTGGTTATGGCTATTCTACCAGGAATTTCTACATGATAATTTTTTTTATTTGTTTTCTCTTCATGCCAGAGTCAAATAGCATCATTTCTGGCTGTATTTCTTGAATACTGTGAAATTGTGGTTGACAGTATTTTTGGACCCATTCTTCAAAAAACTCATTTTCAACAAAAGAAAATAGTAATTCGGGTAACACAATTATTTTAACAAGATTTTTTCTAGCACCTTGTGCATTAAAAGAAAAAAGACCCAAATTGCTGCTACTACTACCACCACCAGTAGTAAAATTTTGAGTATGTAAACCAGGCCTCCCTGTCCCTGCATCCGCCAGCTTATGTAAGGCAAAACATTTTTGCCTATGTCTTGTCAAATGGCCAGTACCCATTTTTGACTCGACACCATAAATCTTACAACAAAATTTGCATTTTGCCTTTTCAACTTTCTTTCCATTTTCAATAACATCAAACCTTGTAAATATCTCCCAAACTATTGAAGTTCTATTTCTCTTAGTTGGTTTATGAGAACTTTAAGGAAAGCGGGTGGTAAATCATCTACTTCATCTTGTAATTCAATAAAATTTTCTTCTTCCCCTAAATTGACCAAAGAAGATTATGTAGGAATTCTTCTAACCATGTTTCAAAAAATAAAATTTATAAATAATAACAGTAATAGGCTCTAATAGCCTTCTTTTGTGATAATTAATATAAGAAAGGGGAGAAAATGAGAGTTAATATAATATAATATAAACTTGTATATATGGAATCTCAAATTTAAATAATATAAATGCCTCTAAATCTTTAAAGGCCCCTTTAATCTTGTCTCTTGATGACTTTATCTTTAACCCTCCAAAACCTTCTTAGAGAGAGTGAAAGAGTTGAATGCTTTAAGATAGCTAGAGAATGTATAAAGAATGAAAGAGTTGTGTAAATTGGTGAGGAATGAGAATGGGAGGGTTAGGGTATTTATAGACTTTGTAAAATGGAAAATAATACAATTACCCCTTATATGACCGTTTTATAGCTATTGGGGGGTAAAATGGACTTTTTTTTCAAAAAAAGGGACTTGGCCGTTGGGAGGGCCCGGCGAGCAATCGTTGGGTGGGCTGACGGGCCGATCATGGCAGGCCGCATGCACCAGCCCACGGGCCTGGCAGGCTCGGGCCAACGGGCCGTGCCGAGCCACTGGCCGTTGACTGGTTCAGCACGATCCGGCCCATTTGACATCCCTACATGCGTGTGGACCATGAAAATGTCCAAAAACTTGAAAAAGCGCCTATTCTTAAAATGAACATTTCGTTTCTAGGCCCGTCCATTTCAACGAAACCATTTTGAGGGACTATCTCATCCCCCCATCTCAATTAAACCCTATCTCATTCCCCCAAAACCATTTCGCCTGGCATAAGCACTCCAACCTCATTGCCTCGACACCCTCTCCGACACCCCGCCCTGACGCCCCCCCCACGACGCTCTGTCTGCCTCCTTTCTCCTAAACTCATCGTCGCTCACTGTCAACATCCTCAGAGAGATTGCTCGCCGTCGCATCGCTATGAACAACACCAGCTGTTATGTCCTCGTCGTCTCACCTCGGCATATTTCATCTGCTCACTGCTCTCTCTGCTCTCTTTATTGAAGGTAAGATTTCGTGCTTTTGATTTATTTTTCAAATTGCATGAAATACCAAGGGTGCCATTGTGTAGAGCATTTACTGCAGAAAATGAAGATTGTTTTCAGGAGAGAATATTTTTGTTGCTACATGTTCGCAATTTCTATAGTTTTTATTTTCTGGGGTGAAAGTGTATATATAATTTTGCAGAAAATATGCCTTAAGGCATCTTTTGTGCACACAAGTATTTTATGTAGGGATTCTCTGCATATCAATTACTGTACTTCAAAAGGGGCCTTCAGTTTTCATTGTTGTACTTGTAACCTTCCCTCTTTCGAATTTAAGGTATTTCTAGTCATTACCATGTTTATTCAAAAATATAAAATATAACCACCCTCTTTGAATCTTGGTGGAGAATTTATCCTATACTAAAATCATCCCTGAGAAGTGAACATGCAAGACGAATGATTAAATCTAGAGATTCTAGCTATTTATTTTTGGAACCTCCTATGAGTTTTTCAATTTCATCTAAAATTTGATCCAAAGATGACTAGATGAGGAAGCAAGTCATTTTTCTCCAAGAGTTTTTCACTTTAAAGAAGGAAAAATGGCTGAGCAAGGTTGATTTCTACCCTACCTATAGAGTTTGCTTTTGCTCTGTCTTTTTCAGTAAAAGGTGGAGTTGGAATTAGTCATTGCAACAAACTTCTAATGCTCTTATTTTCTTGAAAAAAAAAAAGGTTCAGCTTCAATTAACATTTGTGAATTTTAAACTGAATGCTTTATTCAATACTGACCACTACAATATGGAACGTTCAATAGAACTAATGCATTATTAGCAAGCTGATTGCTTTATTTAATAAGAATACTAAATAGAGGAATTGCTTTTTTTTTTTTAATTTTAAATCAAAGTTTGACATCTTACATTTCCTTTTTTTAATTACTTGTTTTTTTGTATTATTATTCAGTGTCGCTTCTTCTTGGTTTTGGGTGCAAAGCATTGTTACTAAGAGTACATGTGAATTGTGCAAGTTGCTCTACCAATGCAACTGGTGAAATAAGAGTATTTGTTTTTCACTAATTCATTGAATTAGTGTAGGGGTTTGAATATGGATGTGTCCTCCTCCTCATCACCATCTTTGTATTATCTAGACGTAGATGAGAATTTCACACCGCAATTAGGAATGTATTTTGAGGATTTAAAGAAAGCATATGAATTTTACAATGTTTATGCAAAGGCCGTTGGGTTTAGTATAAGAAAAGATTCAACTCGTACTAAAGACGGGGAGGTAGTTTGGAAGCGATATTTTTGTTCAAAGGAGGTAAAACAAACGAGAAGCATTGGATTGATAAGGAACTTGTTCGATGACATCAAATGGAAATACAAGTAAATTGTAAGGCGCAAATGCAAGTGAAAAAAGATAAATCAGGTGGTTATATTGAGGTCACATTGGTATGTACCGGAATCAACGAAACAACAAATAAATACATAGGATTCCACGAATATTCGAAGGAAACAATAAATGCAAATATTCAATTCGCAATCAAGGGGACTAGAAAAAATTGAATTTATAGATAAAGATGCCGAGAGTCATCGAAGTAATGAGAAGGAAAAGAAAAGGGGGGCTAGATGGTTAGTTGTTATTATAGCTCTTTGAAAACTGCAAAGAAATGAGTCATGGATTTACTCATAACATTAAGCGAGATGCAGAAAAGAAGATAACGCATATATTTTCGAGCGAACGGAACATTCCGTTTGGCATACAAATATTTTGGTGATGTTGTAACATTCGATGCAACATATAAGGCAAACCATTATGGCTTAATTTTTGGTGCATTCGTTGGTTGTAATCATCATGGACAAACAACATTATTTGGATGTGGGTTCCTACCGAATGAAAAAGCTGTCATTTGATTAGTTGCTTAACAAATGGCTTGAAGCTATGTCATGTGGCCCACCCAGAGGAATTATAACATATCAAAATTTGGCAACGACAAGTCATAAAAAAATTCACGCCGAACACATGTCACCGGTATTGCCTATAGCATATTTTGGATAAGCATCAAATTTGGGAGGGTTTTTTATTCACAATGAGGGTTTGATTGAAAAGATTAAAAACAGTGTTCATAAATCTAAGACTCCTCTCAATTTTGAGAGTTGTTGGAATGAAATCATACCAGATGCTAAATTAATGGACAAAGATTGGTTGAAAGTTATATTCAACATCCGTAATATGTGGGTTCCGACATATCTAACACAAGATTTCTTTGCGGCCATGTCAACTACTCAAAGAAGTGAAAGTATCAATTCATTTGTGAAGCAGTACGTAGAGTACATAAATTCATTGATTGATTTCATATCGCACTTTGACTCTAGGGTGGAACGTTTAAAGTATCTTGAAGACAAGGAGGATTTCGAGAGTAGCAATGGGAGGTCGAAACTAAAAACATGTTCACCAATAGAAAAGAAAATGGTCGATATCTACACAAGAAACTTATTTTATAAGTTTCAAGATGAGTTGTTCATGACCTTGTCAATGGGTGTAACACTCGTAAATGAAGATGTTATCACTTGTAATTTTGTTGTGAGAAGTCTGATGGATGAAAACGAAATTGAAAGAGAGGTTTTGTGGAAGAAATAAGAGATGCATGTATATTGTTCTTGTAAGATATTTGAGTTTTAAGGCATCCCATGTCGTCATATATTGTCTGTTATGGTGCATTTAAGCATAAGATATTTACCAGAACGTTACATTTTAAAGCGATGGACGAATGGAGTTACAAAGGTAAATTCTATTGATAAGGATGGAGCTGAAATTGGAAGTTACGGCGTTGACTTGTGATGGCTAGACATCATTACATTTCAGGTATTTTCACACCTATATTTAACGAAGGTTGTCAATCTAAAGAAGGCTTCGAGATTCTAATTTTATGGTCATGTCGAATTGCAAATGAAATTGTGGAATTTCGAGTTGGACATCCCATCAGAGACAAGCATGCACCCATGGGAAGGACTGGATAGTAATGTTCTAGAATATCATGAAGTGTCACATGTTGTAACGAAATGACGTGCGAAGAGAGACTAAAATCATCTAAGGAGAAAGTAACAAAAGGGCATCTTTGTCATGGTTGCAACAAACGCAGTGTCTCGCATGATGAGAGAAATTGTCTGGAGTTATTGAACAATTATTGAACAAGTAAACAATCTAAATTAATTCTTTGTTTTTTCTTCCATCTTGCATATAAACATAGTATTTATGATATATAATTTCAGGTAAGTTGACAGTGATCCAAGCCAAACATATGATAATAGCTATTCAAGTTCAGAAGGCTCTGATTCTGAAATGCTTGGATAAGAAAATGGTAAAGGATTCTCAAGTCTGGGTTTCACTACTATATTTGTGAGAAATTTTAATTTGCTAACTTCTGACTTTTGTGGCTTCCCCAGGTTGTGAAGGTAAAATATATATCAACAGATTATGCAGGCTGCCAAGCATTCAAGCATTTGACATAAAAATCTTAGGATGTGGGTTTTGTTGGTTCTGTGAAAGTTTGGTTCTTTTTGATGAATTCTTTAGTTTTCTCATAGATATGTTTCGAAGCATTCAAATGGGTATCTGTTTTTGTTGTGAGCTATTGAGTGGATTATGGATGAGCATTGGTTCTATTATGCTTCAGAGACTTTTGAACTTTTGAGTGGTTTAATATAAAACTTTTGAATTGTTGATTGGTCACTGTTGACTGCATTTCTCAAGTTTATACTGGTCTGCAGCTCTTGGTTCATTGAACTTGTGAAACTTCAATTCTTACCTTATTAAGCACTACAAAGCACATATTTTTGTGAAGCAAGTCGGGGTAGGTCGCCATGATAGATGGATTCACTGATGATGGTTGTAGGTAGATGCGGCCCATGGTTGATGGTAAGCAACATTACATGAAAATGAGGATCCACACGTTTAGGTAACCACTAATAAGCAACTTCTATTTGTGCTTTTTGCCATGATAGGTTACAAGGAAAACAAAGTTATAGAGTCCTAGATCAAGACCAATGGTAACTGGATACTTACAAGCACTACAAAGCACATATTTTTTACCATCAAAATGTAAAAAAGTTAATTCTTTTTCATACAAAGCATACCTAACCATTAAGCACAATAACTACACCAACTCCAATAGATTGTCACGTCCATTTTTCAAACACCAAATATATGCGGTAAAAAAGAGAACAATGACAAACAATGATGCAAATCGATTTTCGCATATGCTTCCCATATTTTGGCGCTCTATACTTTTTCTCTTAGACGGTGTATTTCCAACCTCATTTCTTCAATGGAGCTTTTCATTTCTTCCATTTTCGTTTCAATTTGACCATGTCTTGATTTTGAGTTGGGAATCCATTTCAACGCAACTTTATCCATCCAAATTAGAAGACCACAACCTCTTTCTCCCTATAATAAAATGCATCATAATATCAATAAATAATGTTGTAGTAAAAAATGTTGGAATGTTAGCTTACATGCAAATCTGGACATTTCCAAAATTTGCGCCCATGGTTGGATGATGTACAAGAAGCCTTTGGAATTGTAGACCCGTATTCACATGGGCACTTTGGAGCCCATTCTTAGTTTCGCAATGAAAGCGATGATGACCTGCCTACATATTCTCAAGCTAATATGTGAATTCATATTACCGCTATACATACATAAGATTTACATATTAGATATAAATAGAATATTTTCAATCACGTACTTGAAGATGACATCAGATTTTCCTACAACAAACCTACCCGTACATGCAATCAAAACTCCAAATACTTCAAATTTGAAACAACATACACCAATGAACTTTATCAGATTTTATATGGCCAAAAATTGACTTTATTTGATGATTAATCATAACCGTCTCATAGGGGGCTCCAAAAATAAATAGCTAGAATCTCTAGATTTAATCATTCATCTTGCTTGTTCACTTCTCAGGGATGATTTTAGTATAGGATAAACTCTGCACCAAGATTGAAAGAGGATGGTTATATTTTATATTTTTGAATAAACATGGTAATGACTAGAAATACCTTAAATTCGATAGAGGGAGGGTTACAAGTATAACAATGAAAACTGAAGGCCCCTTTTGAAGTACAGTAATTGATAGGCAAAGAATCTCTGCAGAAAATACTTATGTGCACAAAAGAGGCCTTAAGGCATATTTTTTGCAAAATTGTAAATACACTTTCACCCCAGAAAATAAAAACCGTAAACATTGTGAGCATGTAGTAACAAAAACATTATCTCTGGAAACCATCTTCACTTTTTTTGGGAAAATTCTTTGCACGATGACACCCTTGTTATTTCATGCAATTTCAAAAATAAATCAAAAGAATCAAAATCTTACATTTCGTAAAGAGAGCAGAGAGCAGTGAGCAGAGGAGACATGCCGAGGCAAGACGACGAGGACAATGCAAGGGTCCCCTGCCGTGGCCTGGTGTAAGTGGGCGGGTCTCCATGTGGGCGGGCCAAGAGGGATGGCAGGCTACAGGGACTGGCAGGCTACTGCACAGGGACGTGCAGCCTTAAGGGGGGTGGATTGTGACGCCCTGGAGTCCCACATCGACTATAGAGAGGAAAGTGAATGGGATTATATGTAGATCTTACACCCTTACCTTGCATGAGGCATTTTGATGGGTTGAGGCCCATCAAAAGCAAAACCGTGAGGCAAGATTGGATGCGCTTGGGCCAGGTCCTCTGGTCGAGTAGCCCATGAGCTGAAGCGGACAATATCATACATGTGTGAAGGGTGGGGCGTTCGACGATGTTTATAACGATGCGAAAATGAGCCATCTCTCTGAGGATGATGGCAGCAAGTGACGATGAGATGAGGAGATGAAACAAGTTGAGGGCTTTGAGGAGGCGGACGAAGCATCGTGGGGAGGGGGTCGGGGAGGTGGTCAAACTCGCAGCAGAGTAGGCCATGGGAGAGGAGCTTGTGGTCGCACTCGAGGGCAGCCTCGCCGATCTTGGGGGAGGCAGCGAGGGTGAGGGCGAGGGGATTGAGGGAATGGGTGAGTCCGGGTAACGGATGGGGGATTGAAGGCGTCGAGGCAATGAGGTTAGAGTTCTTGCGCCAGGCGAAATGGTTTTGGGGGAATGAGATAGGGTTTCATTGAGATAGGAGAATAGGATAGTCCCTTGAAATGGTTTTCTTGAAATGGGCGGCCCTCAAAACGAAAATTTTATTTCAGAAATGGGTGCGCTTTCAAGTTTTTGGACCTTTTCACAGTCCGCACTCATGTGAACTGATGGTATCCTCAACTTGAGCTGAGGAGAGGCCCCTCTTCTCTCTCTCCGCTCAGGACGTGGGAGATGAGTCTTCGATGTCTGAAAAGTCTTCATAAAAAATGCATTTGATGGCCTACCCAAATTTCCAAATTTGACTAAAATATACCACCAGCTTACCCAATTTGTCCAAAACCCATACGACATTCCCAAACCTCTCCTCTCTCAGCCCTGCATTCTTGCTTGAGAGAGAAAAGGCTCCCGCTCCCTTGTCCGCCCGCCGGCCTCTCTACCTCTCTCCTACGATCGTCCATTCGGAAAGGCCCCAACATCGCGAGCGAAGTTGAAGCGACGCACGCCTAAATCGTCGATCCCTCTCCTGCGATCGTCCGTCCAGAAAGCATGCCCAAATTGACAATCTATCTCCTACGATCGTCTGTCCGAAAAGCACCGTGGCACGTGCCAAGTGAGGACTCCTTCCCTCTCTTGTTCTCTCCCTCTCTGCTTCCCGACCTCTCTATTTTTTACCCTTTAATGCCTGTCAAGATGAAACTAAATCGATGATTTTGGTCTGAAAATTTGATTGATTGGGTTATTAAGGGGGGTGATTTGTGATTGTTGCATTTGGATGTTCTCTTTCACTCACCTCTGATTATTTTTCTCTTCCGGCATGTTTTCACCTCTCCCGAATCAATGATTTGTCTCCTATTTTGGTTTTGTTTCTAGGAGTGGGATTCTAGGAAAACTTAATTAGAAAAGGACATGCCATTTTATTTCAAAAACATAAGCTCGGGTTGAGTGAAGAGTGGGATTCTGGGACATTGCAGTATTTAAAAAAAAAAAAAAAACCTTCTGATTCTGGACTTAGTTTGGACTTTGCAGTGTTTTTAAAAAAAATTGATATATTGTGACAATTAGCTAAATGGAAACAAAATAAAATGGAGTATCAAAAATCCAGATTGACTTTGCACAAAAACTTGGAGACATCAAATTTAATAGGGACTGAATAAAACATGAACAGTCCTAATTGATACCTCCGGTGCTTGCAATTGCATGAAGTGTGTGGAAAGAAAAGAGAAAATAGCAATTGAAGGAAAATTCTCCTTCTGGATCAAATTGTATCAAAGATCAAGGTTGATGTGTCATCCAATATAAGAAATTTCATAGGATCTCCAATCGGATCTTCATAGATTCTGGTAGTCTTCATAGTTAGGTAATGTTTACTAAATTCTGTTGGTTTTGCACTAGAATTTTTTTTGGTAGCCTTTCTCTGCCAAGGTCTCATCCCCGAGGAGGGTTATAATGGCAAGTTTGGGCTCTGATACTAGACAGCATATTTTCACTGACTTTTTTCTTCCCAACTTCGTTAAGTGGGTCTTCTTTTTCAGTGAAATTCATTATTGGTTCCATCCTGATTATGTGTAATGTGATAGTGCAAAAGACAACACACTTTCCATTGGTAAGATACTTTAGCTCAAATCCTTTGATTTGGAACTATAAAAGTTATCTTTGGTTTGAATTTCTATGAGCTTCTTAATGGAAAATATAGAAGTAAGACTCCTTTTTATGTGGTTTCCTTGACTTAAATTTGATTTTGCAGATTATGTGATATGAGGCAAAATTATATAAGTCATCATCCTCATTTCCCATGTCATCTTCAAGTATGTTATCTGAAATTAACTATTTCTTTAAATAAATGCTATGTATTTGTAATTAAACTTGAATTCATCTACTTGGCCTGAGATCTTACGTCAAGAATATATAGGCAGGTCATCCTCATTTTCATTACAAAACTTAAAATGGGCTCCATAGTGCCCATGTGGATCGGGGTAAATGATTTTAAAAACGTCTCGCACCGCATCCAACCCAGGCTGTAAATTTTGGAAATATCCAGATTTACATGTATGCTTCTATCTTTCCAATTCGTTCATTAATATTTTTATTTTTTTCTCCAATATTCATTATCTCGTGATGAATTTGATTGCAAGGAGGAAAGGGTTGTGGTCTTTTCATTTGGATGGATGAAGTTGCGCCTCAATGTATACTGATGTCAAATGTTTGTCAAAGCCAAATTGCAGTAAAAACAAAAGAAATGAAAGACTCATTTGAAGAGTTGCGCCTAGGAGTAAGACGTCTAAGTAAAAGCATAGACTCAAATTATGGGAAGTAGATGCAAAAAAAGCCGTGCATATTTGATTGCGATTCTTCTCCTCTTTGCTGCGTACATGTGGTGTGGACAAAAATGGGCGTGCCTATTTGTTTGAGTTGATGTAGACATTGTTCTGTTGCGGGAGGCACAAGAGCGTTTTGTTTTGTTTTGCTTGTTGGGCAGGGATGCTTTGTTTAAGAAAGAAAGAAAAATTATTTGTTTGGATAATTTGGAATATGACTGAGCGGTTTGATTTTGTCATTTGTCCTTAGCTTGTTTGTAGTTAAGAAGTTATAGTGCAATTTTAATGCAAAAGATCCAAATGTCGGCCTGATTGCCATGTCTTTTTTTTATCCCAAATGGTGTCTCCTGAAATTCTTTATGGTATTAGCACGGAATGGGAAATATACTTAATGTAGACTAGGGAAGGAACATGATGGCTCAATTCCTATATAGGTATTTGATATTTCACCAGAAAAGGATGGATGTGTGGCCGAAGAAAATAATCTTCTATCATAGATACTTTGCACATAGAAGAGCTTAAAAAAGAATTCGATGATTTCACATAGGCAACAAAGATTAACATTGATAGATCAACCACCCTATCAGACATCATAGGTGACGTAGATACGTCTATCTAATAATCTTTAAACCTACTCAGAACATGTCACCTTCAGTAGTGAATATGAAGAGAATGAATGCAGTCTAGCAATGTGACAAAACCTATGCATATGCCTCATTCACAAATAATTAGCACATCTGAACAATTGTGGGCGGGGGGGCGCCAGATAACTTTATTAAAGCTATCAATCACAGTATCTTAAATAATAATTATTCAAAAAGAAAGGGATGTGCTCACAAAACTGGACCAAGAGTAATGGCCTTAGTAGAATTTGAAGGTAATTTTGTCTTGAAAGGAGTTGTTCCAGTCGAGCTTAGTGTTACTGTGTTAGACGTCCTTGGTCTCTATTAAAGGCTTCCTGGCATGAATGGAAAAGGATGAATGATGGAATAGCATCAATAGACGTCCTTGGTCCTTAGAAATGTGACCTAATAAAAGTATAGCCTGCTGGTAAATTCTCATTTTCATCCACATAAATCTTAGTGTGCAAGTAGCATGATCACCATCCAGATAAAAGAGTTTACTGTACAGGTAGCATGATCACCAGCCACCTTTACCCCCTTCATCTATCAATGGATTCCATTGGTTTGCACAGATCTGTTTAGCCTGGACTATTGGATATGCCTCTGATGAACACTAGATGCTCAAGTGAAAGGGGAATCTTATCTCACACATCCTGCAATGGATAGGTAGTTTCAAAACTTATCGTAAAAAAGAAACATGAATGTGCTTTTCTGTTTTTCAACAAGAGAACACAGTATGTGGCCTTTCAACAAGAATATGATTCAGTTACACTTATAGTAAGATTTCATCACATTCATAGTAAAAAAACCAACCAACTGTTTGACTTTTATGAACTCCATAAAGCCATGCACTAAGATCAAAATCTTATGTGCTCTCACATTTGACAATATCAGATGCATTTGCTCATTCATGGTAAAAAATCCATCACATTCATAGTCAAACAACGGCCACTCATTTACAGCATACCAAATTCACTTGCTCATTGATAGTAAAAAAAACTCCATCACATTTATAGTAAAAAAATATCACAGTCCGCACTACAATGTTTAAGTACAGCCACAAACATGTTCAATAGACAACACCTCGTTCACCCTCGAACCCTCAAAGAACATCTCCAAAATGGTTGCATTCCATGGAATCTGCAAGTTTATGATCATCAAAAATAGTAAAAAATCATTCTAAAACAACAGCAAAGAAATTCTCAACACTAACGAAGGCAACTGCTACCTAAATCATATGACACAACATCCAAAATAGCTTGGGGTACACTTCAATCTCCCAATACTGCTACAGCATATGCTGGCCTTACAGATAAGAAAAAAAATTTTAAAACGCAAAAATGAAAATGTGCAAGACAAAAAGTAATTCAATAATCAAAATGCAAATACGACTTCAATGCATTGCATGTCTGCATCAGAGTCTTCAAAATTATCGCTACTGTCAAGATGAAGATTTGGATCATTATATTCATCTTCACCTCTTAATCTGAAACCATGTGTTGTAAGTATTATGTCATAATGAAACATATAGGATAATAGCAAGGGATTTGTTATTGTTTACCTATTAAGTAGCATTGGGCAATTTCTCTTTTCATGTGATACACCACGTTTGTTGCAACTGTGACAAAGACGTCCATTTGTTGCTTTCTCCTTTGATGATTTTAGCCTTTTTGCGCGTCCTTTTGTAGTAACATGTGGTGGATCATGATATTCTACTATGTTGTTGCTTTATTATTTATGGCCCATTGTGTATACTTCTTTCTAAGACATTGTTTGATTTTACTTCCCGTACGCTCAATTGCAATTCGGCACATTTGCTGACTAACACTTCGAAGCTTTCCTTTGATGAGTTAGCTTCATCAGTAAGTGCAGTGAAAATACAAGTCAAATGACTATGTCTCGCCATAAATGAATCAGCACAATAAGATCCTATCTCAAATCCATCTTTATCAACAAATGTTCCAACTCTAGCCTTCTTTGTCCATCGCTTCAAAATGTAATGTTCAGGCAAATATATAATACAGAATTGCTTCATGACAAACAAGACATGACGACATGGGATGCCTTGGAACTCAAACTTTTTGCATGAACAAAATGCAAGCTTCTCTTCTTTCTTCCACAAAACATTTCTTTCGATTTCATTCTCATTCATCAAATCTTTCACGGTAAAGATACACTTGACATCATCTTCAGAAACAAGTATTGGAACAATTGACAAAATCATGAATAAATCATCTTGAAACTTATAAAATATATTTCTCGTGTAGATATCTGCCATTTGTTTTTCCATTGAAGAGTATGTCTTCAGCTTAGGTCTCCCATTGCTTGACTCATAATCCTCTTTGTTTTCAAGATATCTTAATCGTTTAACGCCTTGCTCAAAACACAATATAAAATCAAGAAGTGTGCTTTTGTATTTTACACCGTGCTTCACGAATGCATTCATAATTTCGCTTCTCTGAGTCATTGACATACCTCCAAAGAAAGTGTTTTTTAAATATGTCGGTACCCACATATCACGAATCTTGAATATATGTGCCAACCATTCATTATACATAACTTTAAGTTTTGTTAAAATCTTTTTCCATTCATGCTCAAAATAATCAATAGGGGTGTCAGAATTATGCACTTATTTTTTATGCCTTCAATCAAACCTTCATTTTGAATTGAAACCTCGCCTAAATTTGTTGGCAGTTTATCCAAAATTTGCAATAGGCAATATCGATGAGTAGTGTTCGGCATAACTTTTTGTATGGCCTTTGACATGGTCAAAATCCTGATCCGTTATAATTCCTTTTGGTGGCCCACCTAATATAGCTTCAAACCATTTAATAATTAAACAACCACTCGAATGACTCAGTCTTTTCATTTGGGAGGAATGCACATCCAAATAGTGTTGTTTGACCATCGTAGTTGCAACCTACGAATGCAGCAAAGATTAATCCATAACAATTCGTCTTATATGTTGTGCCCAATGTTACAACATTACTAAAGATACTATATGCCGTACGGAATGTATGGTTTTCCCAAAATACATGTGTTATCTTATTATCTCCATCTCTCTCAATATTACATATAAAGCCCGGACCCATTTCTTTCCGATTTTCAAAATGTTGAAATAGCATATGCCCATCTAGTCCTTTTTCTTTTCGTTTTCATTTCTACAGTGATTTTCAGCATCTTTATTTGTAAATCCAATCTTGTCAAGTTCCCCCCACTGCTTTCTGAACACTACCATTTGTTGGGTGCTTCAAATATTGACATAATCAAGCGTATTTATTAATTGTTTCTTTGATTCCGGCACTGTACGATGCGATCTCAACATGAATCTCTTATGAGGGGTGGTGGGGGCATGAGACTGCTCAGGAACAAACTTGGACACTAAATAACCACCTGATTGATCTTTTTTAGCTTGCAACTGAGCCTTACAGCTTTCTCTTATTTTTATTCGACGCCTTTGAACACATTCATTATCTTTCCAATGTTTTTCATCTGGTTTACCCTCCTTTGAACAAAACTACTGCTTCCAAAGTACCTCCCTATCCTTAGTACGAGTTGAATCTTTTCTCACATTAAAGCCAGCAAGCTTCGCGTAATCATTATAAAATTCGTACACCTCCGTTAAATTATCAAAATGCATCTCTACTTTTGGTGTCATATTCTCTTCTACAATTGGATAATACAAATATGTTGTTGATGAGGAGGCTACATCCATCGTGAAACCAAACTGCATATAATAAATATTAGGTTGTTGAATTGTTCATATAAGTTCAAACCAAAAGGCATGCATTGCTCCCATAAACACATATCCATAAAAGAAAAAAAAAAAGGACTTGGTTTAATATAATCCAAAGTCCAAAATCATGACCCAACATCTATAGATTTTGAGAATTGTATGACTACTGCCCAACATTACACAAACTACAGCCATTAAAGCCTTTAAGATAGATGGAGTTGGTGTATAATGAATCAAGTTAGTTTGACACCTAGATAAAATGGGCCTGGAACCAGGTAAAAACGTGACATGCAATTCGAATTATTGGTAACATAATTAATAGCAGGGAAGCTACTAGAAGGGCCAGAACCAAAACCATAACCAAAATAAGGCCTTAGGCATATAATAATTTGGAAAAGTCAATCATGTGATCTTTTGAATAGTGGCTTGTTAATTAACATGCATCACCTATCATATCATCAATTTGATCTCTTAGAAATATAGATGGATCGGATCTAGCATGCTAGTTATATATTAGCAAATCCAGAGCAAGACTCCCCAATAAGCCTCACAAAGTATCTCCAAGTTTTTTTGCAAAGTCAATCTGGATTTTTGATATTCCATTTTATTTTGTTTCCATTAAGCTAAATTATCACAATGTATCAAAAAAAAATTAAAACACTGCAAAGTCAAAACTAAGTCCAAACTCAGAGTTATTTTTTTTTTTCAAATACTGTAATGTCTCAGAATCTCACTCTTCATCCAACCAGAGCTTATTTTTATGGAATAAAATGGCATGTCCTTTTCTAACTAAGTTTTTCCAGAATCCCACTCCCATAAGCAAAACCAAAACAGGAGATAGATCGTCGATTTGGGAGAGGTGAAAACATGCCGGAAGAGCAAAATAATCAGAGGTGAGGGGAAGAAAACATCCAAATGCAACAATCACAAATCACCCCCTTTAATAACCCAAACAATCAAATTTCCAGACCAAAATCATCGATTCAATTTCATCTTGATAGGCATGAAAGGGTAAAAAAACTAGAGAGGTCGGAAAGGAGAGAGGGAGAGAATAGAAGAGGGAAGGAATCCTCACCTGACACGCACCATGGTGCTTTCCAAATGGACGATCGTAGGAGACAGATCGTTGATTTGGGCGTACTTTCCGAACGGATGATTGCAGGAGAGGGATTGATGATTTGGGCGTGCGTCGCTTCAAACCTCGCTCGCGATGGTGGGGCCTTTCCAAATGGATGATCGCAGGAGAAAGGTAGAGAGGCCAATGGGTGGACGGGGGAGTGAGAGCTTTCTCTCTCGGGCAGGAGGGTAGGGCTAAGAGAGGAGAGGTTTGGGAATGTCGTATGGGTTTTGGACAAAATGGGTGGGCCAGTGGGACATTTTCGTCAAATCCGGAAATCTGGCCGGGCAATCAAATGTGTCTTTTATTAAGATTTTTCAAACTACGAAGACTCATCTCCCACATGTTGAGCGGAGCTTCTCCTTAGCGTTAGCTGAGGAGAGGAGCTCCCTATATATATATATATATATATTTCTCACTTTAAAAATGCTCCTTTTTCCGCCTCTCTTTTCTTTTTGCTCATGGAGCGCATGTTGGGTCTCATGAATAGTCATGAGTCCAAGTTTGACGCTCATCTAATTTTTTCTCATCGTTAGATTGAAATCATAATAAAACGATACTTCTAAACCATTAAATTTTAGGGTTATGGGTCGAAAGGTTAAGATGATTATATGAATAAAGACTTTGCATATAGGTACGCAACATATGGATTTTTCCATCCAATGGAGTTCCATGATCATCATGCATCCCAGTGGGCCCAATTAGGATGGGCGTTTTCCATTCAATGGTATTGTATTTCCAAGATGATTGGGAGAAAATGGAGTGGGGGAAATAGAAAAATAGGTGGAAGAAGAGGAAAAAGAAACAAATGGAGTTTTATGTTTAAAAAAATCACACAGAGCACGACTAGCGTTGTTTCTATCAAATACGAGCTGACACTAACATAGCTCCCCTCAACATTTATAAAAGAAGACGAAAGTGGCCCCGGCGGACTCTATTTGTGCTACACAATATGCAAGGACCCTACACTAGAAATGTCCAAATTTCAGAATTTTTTTTATTTTTTATTTTGTCAAAAGCATGCCTGGCTGAGATGAGGATAAATATACGGACAGTCTCGGGGCCGACTCAGCCAACCCAGGGCCCGTTTGGCACTTTACTAATACAATTAAAGTCAAGTAAAGTCTTCATTTTCCGGACAAGATGTCACATCAAATGTACTTTATTCAAAACTCTCTCCATTTTTTTCATACAAAAAGTCAAAAAGCAACTACCTTTATCCACTAAAATACAAAAAAACTCCATTTTCCTATACAAAAAGTCAAAAAGATTCCATAAAAAATAATTAAAAATAAAATACCATCATAATCCACTTTTATTTTATTATTTCTTCAAAATCAATTTTACTTGACTTGACTATTAGGAGAGTTACCAAACTGGACTCTCATGAGCCCCATTCTAGGGAACTAAGACCGAGACAAGAAGATCTTGACTTAGAGCTGGGTTGTGCCAATACCACATCCAACTGGATGGTCCAGGTCTGGACCTGCAGACGAGCCCCCATTTGGAATACGTGCCGCAGCCATCATATGCTAACAGTAGATGGCTAGTACAAAATCATCATCTCCATTCGCCACTTGTATGGCTGTGATCCTATACCACTATTCATGTCTCTTCACAATAAATTTCTCTCAAAGTCCCACTTCTTTCTCTGTAGTCGTCTCGTTCTCTGTCTCACCCTGCCTCCTTCCCAGTACACACCCACAGCAGAAGAGAGAGAAGATAGAAATCCATGGCTGATAGTTCGGGTAATGCAGCAAGAGAGCACATCGAAGAGATAAGGAGGGTGAAGTTCTCAATAGGAGGAGAACCCAACCCTCTGAAAGAAGACCTTCACCTTGCTGTGAGTCGTCTCTCTGCAGAACTCTACACCAAAGACATTCATTTTCTTATGGAACTCATACAGGTCTCTTCTTTGTCTTCTTCTCATTCCTCTCTTTTCTTGTTTTTACTGTTGAGGGTGGAACTTGCAAAGGAGTTACTCTTGCCGGGACTATTAGAAGTTGCTTTTTAACTCAGTTGCTATTAGAATACATGGCTTTGGGCTTGTGCATGTGGGGGGCTATTCGCACAAGTGGGGCATATTTCGAATAGCACATGCCATTGGGCTGTTGGGATCCACCATTGGTAGAGATTCCCAAATCAAGCTAGCCCTGGTTGGAACCTGGAAGAACCTGGTTTCATTTTTGGGACTGAAGTCTTCCTCTATGTCTGTGTTTATACATGTGGGGATACCATGATCTTGTGGCCCATTAACCTGTGGGGCCCACCATGGATCGATGGTGTCCAGTAGCAAACGAGGTTGGAAACTTCCTCCGACATTTGACTTTGCATGTGTGAAGGAACATTCTTATACTCAGAGCCTGACACCAGTCAACACTGAGTTGACCTGTGTGGGGCCCATCCGTGCTTCATCCAACACTCTCAAATTGAGAGTGGGCCCTCAAAATCTGGCCCATGATGGTTTGGTGTGTATTTAGTTCTACAGTTGGGGCTGCAAATGGGAACATTTGAGTATCCATGTCCGAATGAAGTGGGCATTGAACCTTTTTTTTTTATCAGGGATAAATTCGGATTTGGAACCGGATCCGTGCATATAGGACCCAGAAACGTTCGTATCCGAAACCAGATCTTTGCATGTTCCGATCTGAGGATCCGAATCCAGGGTGGTTACATTCACATACTAAACTATATGTTGGTTTTAAGGGTCCAAATAGCTTGAGTTATATTCGTATGTGATGGTCTACTTAGCTCTAATCATATAATCATTTACAATTTAACAGTCGCACTTGCATGTTTTAATAAATAAATAAATAAATAAAATGAAGTTCTTTTATCTGATCATACTAATGCACTTTACATCTTATTTTGATCCTGGTATTAAACTAGATCCTTTTTTTTAAGTTGATGCTAGATCAACATACAACAAATAGGTTTTGTGTTGGATCCAATCGGATCCGAATTCGGATTTGGAACTGGATAGATCCAGGCCTGGATCCACCTTGAACCTACCTGTTTGAGTATTTATCTATAGGTATGGACCTATCAAGTAATTGGGTTGGTACATATCTCCAAACTTAGTTGGTGGATCATGCTTCAAAATCGCGGTTCACATTCATCGCGGAGCGAATTTTTATTTGACCACAAAAAAATCCAAAAAAATATCCAAAAAATACAGAATATTATAAAATGATAGAAAACAATGGTTTTTTTTTTTTCCAATTAGTGCACACTTTAAAGTAAAATAGCGGTCTCCTCAAGTTATAACATCCTGTATCATGGCTGTATAGCCGTATATACTCAAATAAGCTGAAATATCATAATTTTTTCATAATGCAACCATGATTTTGGGCAAACTAATAGTGTTAAACATTTTGAGTCTATAATCTAGCCATAATACTAATGGAGTTAGTGCATGTGCAATACTCAACTTAATAACTCAGTGATCAAGGTGTGCTCGCCTTCTAGTTTCAAGTTTCAAGTTTAAAATAACATTCCCTACATCAAAATGAATTAACTTGTTAACTTAAAGTAGTGGAGTTTGTTCAATTGTTACCTTGGCTTGATTTTCAGGATGAGACATGAATGCCAAAAGAGGCAAGGGCCTGAGCCTAATGCCAAAAGTCAGAACGAATGGCGGCCTCCTAGCTCAACATCATCATCATCATTATTTCTTAAAGGGTAGAAATAGGCACCTAATTGTTGTGCTGCACAACCCGCACTCCCATAGTGCCCATAAGGTTGTTGTGCCTGTGGATGCGGTTGAGGAACGAAGATTGTTTCATAATATGAGGCCAAGTCATTAGTAGACTGAGATGGTTGAGGGTAGTTTTTGTGCTAAAATACCAAAAGTGCTAAAACCTATAATATGGCGCTCAAAACTCTAAATCTAACAAGCCTCAAGCATTTCTAAGCTATTTTGAGTTGGAAAAAACTCAAAAAAATCACAAATGATCTCACCAAATAATATCCCTTGACTTCCTTGGTTATTTCCCATGGAGAAATCCACCAAAATCTTAAGAAAGTCTTGAGTTTTGGAGCTTGGAGAGGCCACACACAGTGAGAGGAAGGCTCAAGCTCGGTTTGGGGAAGAAAGGAATGAAATGAGTGAAAATGCAGCTTTTAGAAAAAAGTATCTGTCGGCCGACATTTTGGCCAATATAACGGAATGGCCGATATTTTTAGGGTGTTATTTTGGCGATATTTTGCGAGCGTTACGGGCAAAATATCGGCCCGGTCATGGCCGTTCCCGTTACATAACGACCGTTATTTTGAACCAGTCAAATCCTACATGAACCTAACACCTTCACATCCCCAGCATTGGATGTAGGTCACATTTGATGACCCATGCCGACAATATATTGGACCTTGTTGTGGATAGACAATACTGGAAAAGGTGGCCCTCGTTGAGGAGTGGGCTCCACCCAAGTGGGAGTACTGAAAAAGTATTTATGTTGCCTCTACTCGCAACGTGAGGTTTTAGTGGGAATGGTTAGCTAAGGAAACTTAATATGGTATCAAAGCCAACCGGTCGCGATTTTGAATCCCTGTAGGAACGACTCAGGGCTTAAAAATGTGTCACCAAGGGGGAGTGTTGAATAGTGGCTATATCCATGCCACCCTATTTTCTATGTTGAATGTGGATAGGTATAAGTATCATGTTTCATCTTGTGGATATTTGATCCTCTATGCCCTAGGTATCATGTTTCATCTTGTAGATATTTGATCCTCTATGCCTTAGGTACATAAGGAACCTCAATTATAGATACCTGGTATTGGATACATAGGAGTTCATGGTCAAATCAGCTCCAGCAAAGGATTATTAAATAGGAAAGGGGTGAAGGGTTCCTATGATTTGAATCACTAGGGTGATGGTTGGATATTCATTTCCATCTTCCTTTGATTCTATTTCCATTGAAAGGGAGGTTATTTGATCATAATTTGGGATATTTACCTTTGATTCTTCATTTTTAACAACTTAAAAATTCGTAGTTTTAGAATTCTTAGGAATTTAATTACATGATTCAAACTAGCCCATAAGGACCATGCCTCACTCGCCTTTTCAAAGCATCAAGAGGTCTTTGTTAAGGTTATCTTTTTTCTCCTTTTTTTTTCTTCACTATAGTTGTTGAGGATATGAATGCTCTCTTGTTAAATTCAAAGAAATTGGTTTTCTTGGAGGGTTTGATATTGGTATGGTCAGGAGGTTGCATTCCATCGATCAGTTTTCCATCGTCACAATCTTGTTCCTTTCAAAGAAATGGAAGGAGATTCCCGCTCTTATAGAGATTTTTGAGTTGCTTTAAGGTGTCTTTGATGTTGAAGATTAATCTAGTCAAAAGAGTTGTCATTGGAGTGGGTTGCTCGGAAGTGGTAGGATAGTCATTAGCCCTTATATTGCACTGTAAAGTTGGAATGCTCCTCAGTATATATTTAGGCTTGCTAATTGGGCCTAATCTGCGATTACATCTTTGTGGGGTCTGGTGATAGAAAATTTTCAAAGAAAGTTGTCTTCTTAGAAAAGACTCTTTCAATCTTTGATTAAAGCCACTTTGTCCAGCTTTACACTTCATAACATGTCTTTATTCAAAATGCATGAGGCCATGATTGATAGATTGGATCTTAGAAGGAACTTTCTTTGTGAAGGACAAGGTGAGAAGAGGAGATTGTATCTTGTGAAATGGTTGGAAATTATGAGGCTCAATTCTCAAGGAGGTTCGAGAATCGGTTATCCTGCGCATAGAAACTGGGCATTGCATATTAAATGGTCGTGAAGATTTTGGAAAGAAAAGGGTTCTTTAGGGAGGATAGTTGTTGTCCCATGTTTTTCGTGGTGTTTGAGTTGCTTGCTGCTTGGTTTTGGCATGCTGTTGGTGGTGGGCTGGTCTCTACTATGTGCTTTGCCTTCCTATGCTCCCATTTTTGAGCTCTCTTCACTTTGCTTTTGCCCACTGCAGGTGTCCATATTCTTCGACATAATTGGTAACCTTACTTGGGTGATGTAAGGTGTCGAGGTTGATTAACCCCACATTGGGAGGTAGATATATATATTGTTCCCTTGCAATAGAAAAAAAGTTATTGTTGCCAAGTATGGTGAGGACGAGGGTGGTTGGGTTCCCAAAAGAGTTCCAAAGGTATACAAGGTCGGGTTGTTCGAGAGTTGTCTTGTTTGGGAGATGAGTCTAATACTATGGGGGAGAGTTTTCAAAAAGGGGTGGGTTTTAGGGTTGGTTAGAAAACTCAGCATGTTTTTGGTTGGATGATTGGGTGGGTAGGGGGCCTTTGTATCTATTATCTCCTAGATTATTTATTGTTTTCTCTAGTAAAAAGTCTTTGTTTAAAGACTACTATGTGTGGAATGGGAACAATTTGTCATTGCTGGTGTCAATGAGACAAGCTCTGCAGTCTAAAGAGTTGGAGCAGTAGTCATTGTTACGATTGCTAGATCACTAGTTGTTAAATTTGCTTTGTTACATTTTCATTTGCATGTATCAAAACGATGCTAGAATCTGGAAACTCTCAGGGCAGTTTCCTCTCTCTCTCTCTCTCTCTCTCTCTCTCTCTCTCAGCCATGCTTTCTTTGTCCTTCGACCGCCCTCGTCGCTCTCGCTTTTGGATGGCTTTGGTTCCCCTAAAGTGGAGGCCTTTGGCTGGTTGGGTGTGGCGTGTAGGATCTCCACTATGGACAATTTTGAAAGGTTTGAATCCATAAGTTATCAATGATGTTTGTATTATGATATACAGAAGCATGAAGAGAGACAATGGAGAGAAGAGATTTGGAAGAAAAGTGGATTCCTCAATGGAGGATCGACTCTTACTTTTATAATGTAGAGTTTCCTAATTACATGCTATCAATCACAATAAAAATCAATCTAATTACAATTAGAATCAAGAATGAAAGAATCCTAATCAATCCTAATATCTATACATGGAAGTATATCTTTACACGTGGGATTTCCTTCTTGGGCCTAGATGGGCCCAACCCAGATTAGTGTACATGGGCCTTTTTATTTCTACACTCCCCCTCAAATTGATGTGGTAAGGCAGAAAACATCAATTTGCAAGTAGGATCATGATGACGTGTTTTGGGTAGTGCTTTGGTGAATATATCCGCCAACTGGTTAAAAGTAGAGACATAAGGCAAAGATATCTTCACAGTAACAACATGCTGACGGATGAAGTGACAATCAATCTCAATGTGCTTTGTTCGTTCATGAAAGACCGGATTGTTGGCAATTCGGGTAGCACTGGTGGTCTCCATGAAGAGGGGTAGAGCGACTAATACGAACACTGAATTCACAGAGAAGACGGCGTAGCCAGATGATCTCAGCACTAGCAGATGACATTGCCCGATATTCTGCCTCAGCAGAAGACCTCGAAACGGTGGTTTGTTTCTTGCACTTCCATGAAATCAGAGAGTCCCCAAGAAACATACACCAGCCAGTAGTAGAGCGTCGAGAATCTGGACAACCAGCCCAGTCGGCATCAGCATAAGCGGATAGGCACAGAGAAGTACCAGAAGGGTAGAAGAGACCATGATGAAGAGTGCCTTTAACATAGTGGAGTATGCGTAAAGCAGCAGCAAGGTGAGGTTTATGTGGAGCGTTAACAAACTGGCTAACCGTATGAACTGCTTGAGAAATATCCGGCCGAGTCATAGTTAAGTAGAGCAAACTACCAACTATTCGCCGGAAAACTGAGGGATCTTCCAGGGGAGGGCCATCATCTGAACTGAGTTTGCTGTTTAATTTCATAGGAGTATCAACAGTGTGAGCATCAGCAAGCCTGGCTGAAGTGAGCAAATCGGTAGCATATTTGCGCTGATGGACCCTTATGCCAGATTTGTTACGCACAAACTCAAGCCCCAGAAAGTAGGTGAGGGGACCAAGATCCTTCATTTGGAAGTGGCGAGTAAGATGAAGTTTGAGATCCGTAATGCCAGTAACATCATTGCCACTAATAATCATATCATCAACATAGACTAGGAGAAATGTGTAGCCTTTTGGTGTCCATCTAAGGAAGAGGGAACTATCAGAATGACTTTGGCGAAATCCAGCTTGAAGGATTGCTGTCCGAAATTTATCAAACCAAGCCCTGGGAGCCTGCTTAAGTCCATAAAGAGCTTTTCTCAATTTACAAACATGTTGTGGAGAACAAGCATATCCCGGAGGTGGTTTTAAATACACAGTCTCACGCAAGTTGCCATGTAGAAAGGCATTTTTGACATCCATTTGCCATAGGGGCCAATTGCGAGCTGCAGTTACACAAAGAAGAGTGCGAACAATAGTCATTTTAGCCACTGGTGCGAAGGTCTCTTCATAGTCAATCCCATATTCCTGCTTGTAACCCTGTGCAACCAATCGGGCTTTATAGCGGTCAAGACTCCCATCAGAGTGAACTTTTATGGAATAGATCTATTTACTGCCGATAATGCATCGCCAACAGGGGCCGGTACCAAATCCCATGTTTTGTTTGCTTCAAGAGCAAGCAACTCTTCGGTCATAGCATCCTGCCAGTAAGCAATCTTGGAGGCATGTGAATAGGAGGTGGGTAGAGGAGCAAACTATCCAAAGAAGTGAAAAGAGCAGGAAAGCCATAACGGTCAGGAGCAACTGAAGGACGGCTAGAGCGTCGCATGGGTATGATACTATCAAAAGAAGCATTAATACCTGATGGTGCAGTAGGTGGCACTGGAAGAGGATCAGGAGAAGGAGTCCCCACAGGAGGAACCGTGTTACACCGGACATAGACATTGGTAATAGGTGGTGGAGAAGTAGTTTTAGGGAAATTTGGCATATAAGACACAGCAACATGGTGATTGTCCAACCGCAAAGAAAAGAAGGGAATGTGTTCTAAGAAAATCACATTACGAGATATTCGCATGCGTTTTCGGAGTGATCATAACAGAGAAATCCCTTGTGTTCAGTACTGTACCCTAGAAAGACACATTTGGCAGCCTACGGTGACAGCTTAGTGCGTTCTGTAGAAGGAAGATGAACAAAGCATAGACAACCAAAAACTCGTAAGTGAGAATATGAAGGGGCATGACCAAAGAGAGTTTCATAAGGAGTCGTCTTTCCTACAACGGAGCTAGGATGACGATTAAGGAGATACACAGCTGTCTGTGCAGCATCACACCAAAAGGTGGGAGGAACTAAGGATGCAAGGAGGAGAGTACGAACAGTTTCGAGAATATGTCTGTTCTTTCTCTCCGCAATACCATTTTGCTGAGGAGTATGCGGACAAGATTTTTGGTGAAGAATTCCTTTATCAAAAAGGAATGCGTAGAAGCCATGCGACATGTATTCTCCACCAGAATCTGATCTTAGAATTTTGATTGCTTTCTGAAAATGGGTTTGGACCATGTTATAAATTTTTTGAAAAATGGAGAAGACTACGCATAAAGTAAATCCAAGTATAACGAGAATGGTCATCAATAAAAGTCATATAGTATTTGAATCCCGTCCTACTCAAGGTAGGAGCAATTCCCCAAACATCTGAATGAATGATGTCAAATGATGCCAAAGCACGAGCATTATGAACAGGACAAGGCAAGATGTGACTTTTACTTAAGCAACAAGTTTCACACTTAGATTGAGATAAAGAAGACATCATGGTATGATTAATAGTAGAATCCAAATAACCAAATTTAAACAAGGAAAGCAAATATGCATTGTTCACATGACCAAGACGTTTATGCCAAACAGTCTACAATTTATTGAAAGTAGAGAAGAAGAAGCAAAGAAGGAATGATGTCCAATGTCCAGCAAGAACAGGCGCCCATGTTTACTCCCCGTCGCGATCACCTTCCCAGTGTGCCGCTCCTGTATTACACAACCAGAGGAAGAAAAATGAACAAGATAGCCATCATCGATAAGTTGTCCTACAGAAAGAAGATTGGCTGATAATTTGGGAACAAAATAAACATTGGGAAGAGTGATGGACTGACTAGAAACACTAGATAAGGTAATGGTACCAACTCCTGAAATGAGTAGTTGATCACCATTAGCAGGGATTATTTTCTCTTTGCCAAGGTAAGGGTGAGAATCTGTAAAGCTATGTTCTACAGATGTCATGTGATTGGAGGCTCCTGAATCTAAAAACCATGTGGAAGAGGTAATAGGAGAAGAAAGAGACGCAAATGAATGAAAAGTAGGAGATGCGATATGAGAATGAGCTTGATACCGACCACCAGAGATGCCCATAGATGCATATGCAGAAGTAACCGTGCTCATAACATCATACTTGTCCATTGCAGAAGAAAGTGGAAGAGGGTCAACAGAGAGCAGCAGCACACCCAATCAGCAGTGGGTAAAGAAGAGAACAGCCTCAGATGTGCCTTTGATCTAGCACTGATCAGTCATTAATCCGTAACAGGTAGCTTCCACAGCATATACTAGTAATCAGAATGATCAATAGAAGAAGACAACAGTGGTCAGCACAACAGTGCAATTTTGTTCCAAATAGAGCCAGACGAATTGGAAATTTGGACCTGGATCTGTGCGTGGGCCCCACAGGGTTGTCTAATCACAGATCAGGTTTGATCTCTGTAAAGTGGATCAAATTGACTTCCTTCAGTCCAAAGCTAATGAGATTTGGAAAAAGATCCACAAATCTGGACGGTGGTGATGAAATCCTTTTGAGAAAACCGTCAGATGATGAAGAGGTTGGAAACTACCTCAAAGGTGATGGAAAAAATCCAGAAAAATCACCATAATTCCCAGAAAACCCGGTCGACCATTCCTGTATGTAGGGATGGAGGCTTCTTGATGATCGTCAGTAGTCCACAGTCGCAAACCGTGAAGCAGCGACGTCAGACGACAATGTCGTCAGTGGATCGATCTCCACGTGGGGTCCATTAGAGGATCAGTGACCAGATCTGAGGCTGGGGATGGAAGGACAAAGTATTTTCGCAACTCCAGGCCAAAGTCTTACTCAAAACGGATCAAAATCCACAAATTTGAACGGCTGTGATGAAAATTGATGCACAAAACTGAAATATCACAAAATCAGGTGGATATCCTACCTCTGATGACCCAAAAATCTTGAAAAAATATTCATAAATAAGAGGAGAACCAGACGATCAACATGGGCTGCTTCCGCTGCTATGATGATGATGATCGCTGGTGGGCCACTTCTGATATGAGATGATTATGCACTATTAGAGAGAAGATTTTCACTCCAGGAAGAAGATCCAAGCCAGGAATAATGATTGTATCAATGAGAGAAGAAGATCAATGATAATTGATCAAAACCTAGCTCTGATACCATATTATGATATACAAAAGTATGAAGAGAGACAATGGAGAGAAGAGATTTGGAAAAAAAGTGGATTCCTCAATGGAGGATCGACTCATACTTTTATAATGTAGAGTTTCCTAATTACATGCTATCAATCACAATAAAAATCAATCTAATTACAATTAGAATCAAGAATGAAAGAATCCTAATCAATCCTAATCTCTATACATGGAAGTATATCTTTACACGTGGGATTTCCTTCTTGGGCCTAGATGGGCCCAGCCCAGATTAGTGTACATGGGCCTTTTTATTTCTACAGTTTGCTCGGTGTGGAAAGAAGTCTGAGTCTATCAATCATTTGTTTATTCACTATGGGGTAACCTTGCTTTCTTTGTTCTTAGACCGCTGTTAGAATTTTAGTGTTGGCCAAATTCATGGGTTGGACAAAACTCTGGGTCTTTTGAGTTGTATTTCTTTTTTAGAAAAAGACTAGATTGGAAGGGCTCAGAAGAAGAAGGTCTGAAAGGATTTGAAGAAGTCTACTGAAGTTTTTATGCTTATTTTCCGAATCAACAGAATGGGGTCCGCTCGAGCGACCATCACATCCGCTCGAGCGAACAGAGTCAGAATAGCCAGTGCTGAAACAGAACCTCATCTGCTCTAGCGGATGGTGGGTCCGCTCGAGCGGACAAGGCGCAGAGAGTCCTACGAAATTAGTAACTGCTCTTTTAATTCTGCTCAAACTGCCTGTTTTATTCCTAATCATCTTAGGCAACCTTAAGCATGAACCAAGGGCTATTTAAAGGACTCAAAGGCTATTCCAAAGAGATCACCTCACCTCTCAAAGTTTTGAGGTAGAGATTATTATTGAGAGAATTCTTCTCTAGAGTTTTTATGAAGTTGTGTTGCCAAGTTCTCTAGAGTCAATTCTTCTGCATCCTTTGTAGAAGATTATCTTCCTACGAGTAGATCTGAGGAGTCAATTGCTGGTTTGAATCTGTTGCAATTAACGGTGTGAAGTCGTTGAAGCGTGAGGCGACACAAGGTAACTTTAGTCCTTGGGTAGGGGATATCTAAGGAAGAGATCTGAGTTTTTTGTAATTGCGAGATTCATAGTGTTTGATTTGATCCAGTTCGGATCGATGGTTTTTCACTCGGTTAGGGTTTTCCATATTAAATTTGGTGTTCTTGTGGTGTGTGCTTGTTGATTTTATTTTCCGCTGCATATTGTTTATCTCTGCACACTTTTGGGTTGATTTTTTGAGTAGACCAATCTAGAGATTGCGGACCCTAAAATATTTTTTTCAACCGCCTTCATCGCTCTCGCTTTTGGATGGCTTTGGTTCCCCCTAAAGTGGAGGCCTTTTGCTGGTTGGGTGTGGCGTGTAGGATCTCCACTATGGACAATTTAGAAAGGTTTGAATCCGGAAGCTATCAATGATGTTTGCTCGGTGTGGAAAGAAGTCTGAGCCTATCAATCATTTGTTTATTCACTATGGGGTAACCTTATTTTTTGTGATCTTCTGAAACAAATGCGGTCTTTTTGGTGCTTCCCAAGTTCTTTAGGAGAGGTGTCTGAAGCTTAGATGATGCCTCCTTTTGGAGGGTGTGGCGTATTTCTTTGGAGGCTTGTTCCCCATGCCATTTTGTGGTCTATTTGGCAAGAAAGGAAGGTGGTGATCTTCAGAAATTTGGCGTTGCCTTCTCATGAGATTATAGCGGGAGTGTCTTAACGACTGGAAAATAGGCTCTTCTAAGAAAGGAAATTTCTAAATTTAAGCTTGACAATGTTCTTGGTAATCAGGAGCTGTACATGGAATGGGGCCCTTTTAAGATGAAATAGTTAAGAGAGATGGTGTCCTCCTATTTAAGGATCCTTGACATTGAATGTGGATGGAGTGGCTAGGGGCAAGCCCGGATGGGTGGGTATTGGAGGAGTTATTCGTGATTTCAAAAGCAAGGTGCATATTATGTGCTCAAAGCCCACTGTATTAAGACTAATGAAGTGAAGTTCTTAGGGATTCTAGAGGCCTCGGGGTTTTTTTCAAGGAGTATTTTTTTCTAGAAAACGATTTGTGCCATGCAATCTTGGGTGTCTCCTTTGGACAAGGGCCCTTGGAATTTCCAATCCATCCTTAATGAAATTAGATTTTCTTTTGGCTTAGATTGATGTGGTTCTCAATTATGTTGGTTGATCTACAAATGTGTTGGCGTATGCTTTCATTAAGCAAGGGTGGATAGGGTTGATCTTTTCGTTGTAATTTTCAGCTTGCTTGGTTTTCTTGTGTCTCCATAATGGTATATAGCTTTTATACACTTTTTCTTTTCTGTTATCTTTCCACATGTACTTCCTTTTCTTTTTCATAAGTCTTTTATCATTACCAATAAAAGGAAACATGTATGGACAGTTTTGCCTGGTGATACTTATTTGGATGGTTGCCATTATACTATATTAAAGCCATGGGTTTCAAACCTAATTTTGACAAGAACTTCTGATTTTGTCCGGAAGTTATTTATTCCTACAACTTACCCACATTCTTCCCACACCCCACTTTCAGCATGTAACCACTCAAGTATTCTTTCCACTTTTCACTCTTGTAACTTCATATCTATCCCAAATTTCACATCCTCTTTCTTTATATATTCTCATTTTTTATTTCTACCCTGCTTCTCTAGCACATTACTACTCTACAGGCTCTTAGATCGAGGAAAGAGGCACTGTCGTAATCTTCTTTTATTCTCTTTTTACAATTTTATACTCTATCTACGCCAATTCATTGTTGTTTGAGGGTGATTTTGTGTGATCTAAATTTCTTTTTAATGGATCATGGAACATTTTTTTTTTTCAGTTATTGGTGAACATGCTCTTGCTTCGCACGGGTTATTGTGCTAGTTATTGTTGTTATTATAATAGGCTCTTGATTAGGGCGAAGTTTGATTTTCATGAAATGGGACACATTCCACTTCTGTTTCAGGTAAAATGACCAAACTGTACCTCAAAAAACATTTATGCATCTGAGGGATTATCAGTATTTTATAGTACCAAAATGCCTATGGTCAAGGTTTTTACAATATGGGAGATTTTTCATCTACATGCGGCTTACTATTTATATGTAGTCCATCTTGTGAGGTTTACCCTCATGTATGCTTATCATTGAGACAAGGGGATGGAAACAAGGTTGGAAAACTCGTGACTCCGACTCAACTCGTCCAATGCAAAGAAATTGACTCAGATAGATTCAACGCGGAGACTCGGGAGAGTCATGTTTATTTTTTAAATAATTTAAACAACATTTAAAAATGAACCCATTACTTACAAAATATAAAAAGAAATTTATTTACCTGCATTCATAATAATCAGCTCAAATTAATGAAGTTGTATATGCAAGAAAGGTGCTACAATAAGGAAAATAAAAGAAAAAAATTACATATTACAAAATTTGTTAGTATGAATCCTGAATGTAAAATATCAAATATACGTTTCAAATTACATTATAATCATCATTTTTAAATTACTAACTCTAAACCTCATGCATAATCACTTATAAATAAATTTTAATTGTTTAGAATTAGATTTGTCTATTAAATGGTTCGGAATGCCAACAACCTATTAAAATGAGATGACTAGGCCGAGTCTCCCCTATTTTTGACCCGGCCCTTCATTAAAACAAGATGACTCGAGAGGGTCAAGAGTCAACTCGGAGAGTTTTCTAGCCATGGATGGAAAGGTATCATCATGGATAAAGACTTGGAAAGAATCAGCCCTATCAAATTATTTTAACCTTTAACGTAATAGCCTTAAAATGTATGTCTTTTGACTATAGATGGTTTACGATTCAATCCAATGATAAGGGTCAGATGATTGTCAAATTGGGCTGGTGCCAGACCATGGGAAGGTAGTGAGTGTGAAAGGGGTACACTAATCAAAGGTGGGTCCATAGAGCGGACATTATGTTGGGCTCCATTGGGTTGGACTGCGTGTCTGCTCAAAGGAAAATTCCTCTTGTAGAATGATTTCTCTACTGCTAAAAAAGGGCATTTTCAGAGTTCTTTGGTCACATTAACCCTACTAAACATGAGGCCTTTGAGATCTAGCCATTTGAAAAGTAGGAAAAGAAACTATTGCTAGATGTTACAATTATCCAGACGCCATGAAATGGTTAGTGAGAGTAGAAACTATGCCTTTTATTTGTTGATGGCCCATTTCATGGCCTTTGATTGGACACTTGGAAACATCTAAAGCTTCATTTTTTTCCAGATGGCCAGATCTTAAAGCTCTCTTGAATAAGGCTAGTGGGCCCAACAATTTTGCCACATGATTGATTACTTCCAATTGTCCATCTTTCATTGTCAAATTGATCATGTCCAAGACACATGATTACAATTAAGAAAAATAATCAAATCATTTATTGAGGACATGGTCAATCTAATAGTGTCCATAACTCTAATAAGAGTGAGATTTTCATGGTGATAAGATAAGGTGGGATGGGATTTCGAATGGTTTGGACTTCAAAGTTGGGCCTCATGGTCTTGATAGCTAGCTAGCAGTTTTATAGATATCATACAAATGGTTTTATAAGTCCCAATTCTCAAAGGCATTTCAGCATGACTTTTGTGTTTCTTTTTAGAATAGGACATGTGGCAAGGTTTTATGACCTGGCCCAGCCAGATAAGGAAGGACTTTGTTGATTAACCGTCCAAAAAATCTCAGGTCCATATAATGTCGATGCTTGTTTAATCTAAGGCGACGAAATGGACATGAAAAGAGAAACTTTAATGGGCCCAAAGACTTTGTGCAACCATCTGAGCCTGAGTCTTTTGAGCCACTGGACAGGGTTGAATATGGGCCAGGATGGTTGGGTTGAAACTTTCCCAATTGCAGCCTATTTAGTTATCGGGCAAATATTCAGGCCTGATCTTGCCCCAGAGCTTAAAAGGTTGAGATGAAAGTATTTCTTAATGTTGGGTTAATTTTTGTCAAATTTATACGGACTGAGATGGCCCTTCTAGTCGGCTTTTTAAGTAAACATGGGCGTGGACCCACCCCAGTTACCTATCCAAAATCTCTCTCCAGCACAGTAGCCCACTGGCTGAAATGGTAAAGCCTGTGTCCAGCCGAATCAGGCTAGGCTCATCACAGTTGGCTGTACTAGCTGATGTGCAATCCTACCCCCAGATTGATGTATTATGTTTACCATGGATGAATGTACAACATTCTTTCATATTGCTTTGAGACCTTAGATGGTCCCACAGTCCCACTCCCAGCGCCTTCTATGTGGGGCACATGTTCAATTATCTTGGCCATTGACATAGTGGGCCTGAAGTATTCTAGCAAATATCCTAAAAATAAACCAGGTTCTTATCCATCCAACACTTCACCCTTTTTGGTTGAATGCGCACGATCCTTGTGTTTGAAGATCAAAGAGATTAGTTTTGGACAGGTGAAGATTTGAAATTAGGCGCATCTTCCCTAACTGATCAAATCAATGGTCGGCAGTGGTCAGATCACTAAACCCTTGACCCCTCATATATACACAGGATCAAAGTCATGTTCTTTCTCTGTGATTATTATTAATATAAGCTATTACTGATGGCCCTTGTTTTTGGTTCTTTAACTTTTACGCAGAATGCTGAAGACAATGAGTACTTGCCTGGCGTGCGCCCAACATTAGAATTTGTACTTACAACTGAAGATATTACGGGTACTGGCTCTCCTGCCACACTTTTAGTTTACAACAATGAAAAGGGATTCTCAAAGAAGAACATAGAATCCATCTGTAGTGTTGGGCAGTCCACAAAGAAAGGAAAGAGACAGTTTGGTTTCATTGGAGAGAAGGGTAAAGTTCTGGTTCATTCCCACTAACTGTTTAATGTGCAAGATAATATATTTGCACTCTATTGTAACCCAGTGTACACCACAGTACATCGATTGGTGATTATAATGCATGTCAGAACTGTTTCTGTTGGCTTGTACTTGGAGAAGAAGGGTAGAATTCGAGTTCTTTCTCACTCAGTAGGAAAAATACTTGTGTGTATTCTATTGTAATGAGTATGTATAGTGATACATCCATTGGGTGATACAATACATGTCAGTATTGTAATTTATACTACATAGTATCAGATAAATGTTTGATTGTTAAACCAGTTCTGATTGTAATGTCAAAGCATCAACTAAATTGTGATTGTATCTTGACAATATGTTCTCTTCCTTTTTAATTTTTTTCCAGTATTTATTTGTAACTTGAGAAAATGATAGGTGAATCCACTGGCATTATTGAATGCATCGTGATATAAACGCATGTAGATATGCACAATCAAAAACAGTGACAGATGAGAGGAATATAAGATATCTTGCCGATGAAATGATCTTGGCCTTTAGTTTTAAGTCCTCAAACTTTAATAGCGACACAACATGCAATTATTTTCTTTCTTTTTTTTTATTTTGTGATAAACCCAGTGGTGAATAATGTTTGGAACAATGTAAATTTTGGGTTTGTGCAAATTCAAAGGGGGGCACTTGGTGCGCTGCGTCTCAGTCCCACAGTCCAGTGCTTACAGAGCAAGTTTTACATGGTACAGTATTGATTGAGATACACTGTACAGCGCTCTCATGCACTGTATAAGCTCTCTATCTCTCTCTCTCTCTATATATATATATATTATATAATTGATGCTATACACTTGAAACAATGATTTTTAATGCTGTTTTAAAACATGTGTTCCAAACCATTGCAACTTGAATCTAAGACTTTTATTTTATATAAACAGCATGATGGAGTTGAGCCTGTTTACTGCATGCAAGTTTTACTGATGCAATATTGATTGAGATACACAAAAATGCATAGATGCCAGTTTTTTTATTGACCATCCTTTTTGAATGAGTCCACGGAAACGTAATTCAGGTTACCTTTGGTTCTAGGAGAGGGATTCTTCTCCACTAAAGTCTAAAACCCTTATATTTCCTCTCCTATGTGAAATAATGTAAATATGGATTTGCTGCGTAAATGAGGGCAAAAAAAAAAAAAAAATGTTTTTCTGCATCTGTATCTTATCATGTATGATTTGTTGCTTCTTCAAATGTTGAGGGGTATGGATAACTGTTACACCTCGCCCCGAGTTAATTGTGATTAATGCTAATTAAGCATGATTAATTAAGCTAATTGTGATTGATGGTCAAATTGAGTTGAATTAGTATTTAATGGTTGAATTAATCGTAATGGAATGAATTTGGATGAGACTAAGTTAGTTAATTTGGTTATAGACTCAGATTAATAAGAATAAGGACTTTTTCTTAAATACGGGTTTTTGTGTATATCGTCGAATACAGTGACTTTTGATACCATCGCGTGTATCTCAAAGAGTACATTAATTTTCATAATAAATTTGGTTGCGTTTGATCTCATAGGGATCAAATGAGTCTTCATTCGACTCAAAATGAATTAAGTTGTGAAAAGAGGGGTTAAAATGCAAAGTTCTGTCTATGTAGGTTCTAAAAGAACCCAAATTACATTCACTCGATCATTCCAGTGGAAGCTACAGCAAGTGAAGTTAGACCTAGGTTTTCCTTCTTTCTTTCTTCTTCCATTTTCTTCATCAATTGGCAAGGTTTGAAGGTATGCAAAGGGTTTTTGAGGAGGATTTGTGTTAGCTTCATCTGCTTCATCTTCTCATTGATTTTCTTTGGGAGTTAGAGCTAGAAAAGGATCTCAAGCTTCTTCTCTTTAAGCTACAAGTAAGTAGTTAGTTGATTTTATAGAACTTCCAAGCTCTATTAGGTGTTAAGGTTGTTGTTAGCTCAACAACTCATGGAATTTTGTTTTGAAATGTTTGCATGGAATTAGGGTTGGATTGGAGAGATTTTCATCTCAAAATCAAGCAAGCAAAGAGGGGTTATTGTCAATTGGTCTCCATTAGAGGCAAGTATATACAGTTTTTATGATTTGTGATGTTATAGAAAGTGTCTGAACTCTTGGAGTCAGAATTCAGAATTTCACTTCAGAAATTCTAAAGAACTAGGTACAGTTCAATTAACCGACAGGTGACCGAATTGGTGACCGAACTTGTTTGAGAAATTTAAGTGAGAAATGAGCCTTTTGGTTTAGTAACTGAAGGTAACCGAACTAGTGTTCGGTTAACCGACAAGTAAGGTTCGGTCAACCGAATGGGTGACCAAATGCACTTGTAAGTTTCCAAAAATTTGCAGTTTCTGGATTGCTGACCGAGATTAATTGAGGGTTAACCAAGGAGTTCGGTTGGTCAAGGGTTAACCGAGAGGTTGACCGAATTTAGATGCAGGCTTTGAGAGAAAATGGTGAGCTTCTAGAAAGCTAACCGCAGGTAACCGAGGTGAATTCGATTAGCCGAGTAGTACTGTTCGGTTAACCGACAGGTGATCGAACATGTAACTGAACTTGGAAATATTCAAAATTGAATTCTGATTTTTCTGAATAAAAGCTTATTGTATTGAAGGTGTTGTTTAAGGACATGAAGTGGTGTTTTACCTCCATAGATGCTAATTAAGGAACTCTAATGTACCAAATTGCAAATAATGTGATGTTCATCGAGAATAACACGTACATTAGATAACCAAATGTTTCACCTAAATGGATGGTTTGAATTGAGAAAAATTGAATAGAATTGTAAATTGTCTTAACTCTTTGAAATTGAGTTATATTTGTATTATTATTCTCAAGTCTAAATTGTGAATTACATTGGTTTTAATTGTTTCCAATGTTATTAAATTGTATTGGCATCCAAATGGGTTAAATGGTGACTTGAGAAATATGTATTGAATTGTATTGATCTTTGAGTGCGGCACTACATAGCTATCCTATTAAGTTCATAAATGAACTGAAATGGGTTAAATGACTATTCCTGCTGCAGTAGATGGATATAGTGGTGTTCCGGAGCTCAATGGTGATATCAGTTGTCCCTGGTCTGGGCTCTGATAGATCCCACAACATTTGAATGAATGAATATTTGCTTTGGCAATTTAAATGATTACTTCCTTTTTGGAAGAAATGAAATGTAATGCTATGGTAGTTGCCAATTAGTATGTATTTCTCATTTGATTCTGAATGCATATAATGTTGTCATTTTACGAATTGTTTAGAAGTGAATAATGAATGTGAGAATTGTTTATTGATAGATTTGAACAGATTTACTATTTGTATAGCATGTACTATCATAGATTTGTGTATACATTGCTGAATCGTCATATTCATTAGTGTTATTGATGGCATTACAAGCCCAACTACCCATGCTGGACCTGCAGAGGTCGCAACGCCAGCAGAGGAGGCCGCTATGGTTCCTCTAGGAGAACTAGTAGAATGGAACGGCATAGATATTAATTGAATGATATCTGAGTGCGAGAATTTTTCAACCTTTTTGAATGAATTTTTGATAACTTTAAGTACTTGTCATTCTACATTGTATTTTAAATGTGCAGTGAATGACATGAGTTTAAATGAGAGGGTTATATGAAGAATGAGAAACTTTACTTTTATGTAAAGGACTTGTATAGTTGTACATTTGTAAATGTGTACATTTGTATATGGTATCATCTGTATATGTTTTTCCGCAATATATGTGTTGACAGATGTGAATTATAAGTCTCACTTGTGTGAATTATGTATATTCCTTGTGGATTTCGTTTTTAACTTTGGTTAATTTGGAGTTCACAGGAGTAAGTATGGTCTCGACTCGGGATTAACTCGGATTTGATTATAATCTCGGACTCGGGTCATGACAATAACCATCCATTCACTCTTAAAGAGCATGTAAATCTAAAAAAAAAAAAGTTTCTGCAGTTTTGTTTGTGTCAGAATTCTCTGTCAGTTACTCTTGTTTTTTTTTATTTTTTAAATATACATTGCTCGTAAAATATCTCTTGTCCTTGTTTATTAGCTATTCTGAACTACAACCGAGCTGTTTACTTACTTGCAGGAATAGGATTCAAGAGTGTGTTTCTTGTCACCACGCAGCCATACATTTTCAGCAATGGATATCAAATTAGGTTCTCCAAAAAACCTGATTCTCATTGTGGCATTGGCTATATCGTCCCTGAGTGGGTTAATGGAAAACCTACTGTTTCTGAAATACATAGAGTATATGGTTCCCACAAAGTCCTGCCCACAACCGTGATTGTTCTGCCCTTGCGGCCTGAGAAAGTAAATGCTGTGAAGCAACAACTTTCTGGTGTGCACCCTGAACTTTTATTGTTCTTGTCAAAGATAACGAAGCTATCAATTCAAGAAAATAGCAAAGACCCCTCAGGTGTTGACATTGTAACTGCAATCTTTTTATCCCATGAGACTGATTTGGGAATTAAGGACATCAATGCTGACTTCCGCCAGGTATTTCTTTCTGCTCAAGAGGGGACTGACAAAATAGTAAAAGAATGCAAATACTACATGTGGAGGCAGAGGTTTCCTGTGAAGCCTGAGAATAGAGTGGATGAAAGACGGGGACTGCAGGAATGGGTGATTTGTTTAGCTTTCCCATTTGGCAAGAGATTGAGAAGAGGTGAATCTTCCTCTGGTGTTTATGCGTTTTTGCCAACAGAGATGGTAACGAACTTCCCTTTTATAATTCATGCTGATTTTATACTATCTTCTTCGAGGGAAACCATACTGTTGAATAACAAGTGGAATCTGGGAATTCTAGACTGCGTTGGATATGCATTCTCCAAAGCTTTTGTTGCTGCAATGAAGTCTGATAAGACAGCTCCTACTTCCTCTATGATTAAGGTATTTGAATTCTTGCCCACTAAGGCTTCTCCTTATGTGGAGTTAGAGAGAGTAAGAGAATCAATCAGAAAGAACCTGGAGACACAGGATATTATCCCTTGTGAAACTCTTTTTACTCGGAAGGTCTTTTGTAAGCCTATAGAGGCAGGACGGATGATATCCAGTTTCCGTAACATCCTTTCGCAGTTGAAAGGACAAGGTGTGCCTTTACAGAGCATCTCCTCCCATGGAAAATACATTTTTCATTCTGCACTTGACCTCAGCCGATTTGATCATGTATTGGACTTTCTAGGAGTGCAATGTCTTGACTATGACTGGTACGCAAAGTGCATCAAAGATTGCAATCTAATCTTGCAGGCATCCGAGGACATCTATGTTGAGCTTCTTGTTTTTATTATGATCAACTGGCATGCTCTCTCCTGTCACATTGGGAATGCAGACAGTTTAAAATATCTTGATCAGAATGGCAAGGTAGCACTGTGTAGTATAAATGCCGCCACAAGTGGGACACACAAGATCCGGTTTGGGTTGACCTATGAGGAGCATACTTGGCTTAGTAAATGTAACATGGAGTTTGGTTGGAAGGAATTGTACTTCCTGCCCAATTCCACGTGGTGTGCTCTTCAAAAATCTGAGAATAGCGACTTCTTAAAATCAGCACTGAAAAGTCATGCAAGAGTGGAAGCCATTACACTGTTGGATTTTTTTATCATAGCAGTCAATTCTATAAGAAGTGAGAAGAACAGGCGTGTAGTGATTTCTTTCACTCATTTTCTTTGTCATTCTCACTCTAAGAACCTAATATCTCCTGGGAAGGTCTCTCAATATTGTCCAACTATTCCAGTTGTTGACAGATTTGGCCATGTAAATCTAAAAAGAGATGCAGTTCTTGTGCCAGCATCAGGTAGCAAATGGGCAAAACTCATGATTTCAAATCCATGGACCAAAAAAAACTACGTTGAGCTGGGAGGGGAGTATGTACGATGTTGCAAATTTGCAGGTGAATGCTCCTCCAAGGAGATGCTTCACAACTTCATGGCAGAGTATATCAAAGCCAAGGACATTCCTCAATTATGTCCTCCTGATGCTGATTTTCCTTTAGCATCTTCCCATCTAACAAGCGAACAGGCATTTTTACTTTTGGATTGGATTAGGCATTCAAGGACCGGCAATGTTCTATTCCGGAACAGGTTCATTGAAAGCATTGAAGGAGGAAAATGGTTGAAAACCTGTGCAGGGTACAAATCTCCGAAGCAGTGTTTGCTTTCTGATGAAGAAGAAAGGTCCATCTTTGCAGAAATGGGTGATTTCCTATCACATATTCCAATCATTGATGAACAATTTTATGAAAGCAAGATTCGTTCATATGAGAGTGATCTGAGATACATCGGAGTGAAGTTTGGCTTAGTGGAAGCTTATCCTATGATTGTCAGTTGTCTTATGTCCCTTGCGGAATGCAGATCCTTAACAAAAGAAGCAGCAATACCATTGATGAAGCTCATGAGGTACTCCATGGAGAAGAACATTCTCTCAGATGAAAATCTAAAAATTCTCAAAGAGAAGTTGTCGCTGTATACCCATCTCGGTTATAGAGCTGCTGCTTGTTCAATTCTATGGGATTCAAAGTGGGGTTGTTTCTCCGAAATTGCTGAGCTCCCCTTTATTGATGATTCTTACTATGGGAGTGTTATATATTCCTTCAAGGACGAGCTGGCAATGATGGGTGTTGTGGTTGGTTTTACAAAGGGGTGTAATTTGTTGACTGCAGGGATGAAACTCCCCAAAAATCCCAATTCTAATGCATCAAGATACGCTTTTACACTGCTCGAGCAGATCAGATTACTAGAAAGTGAGAAGTATGAATCCTTTGTTACTGATTTGATAGAAGTGACGGATCAACCATGGTTGAAAACAAATATTGGTTTTGCGCAGCCCACAGAATGTTTTCTTTCTGAACCTGAATGGGCCTGTCTGTTGCATGTGCTACAGGTGCCGGTGATCGATGAAAACTTCTATAGGTGCAAAATTGGGTCATTTAAAGCCGAGTTGCAATCATTAGGGGTGCACGTTAATTTGGATGATGCAAAAGAGAAGATCTGTAGTGAGTTTAAGTCCCTTTCATCTTCATTTGACTTAAATGATCATGGCACACTCTCACTGTTGAATTGCTTGAAGCTTTCTAAAGAGAAGAAAAATTTCCCACTTGAGGAATTCATGAATTGCTTGTCAGAGGGGAGTTGGTTGCGAACTTGGCATGGTGACAAATCTCCAAAGGATTCTATTTTGTTTGATTCTGATTGGGGCCCAATTTCAGAGATTGCGGATCTTCCATTCATTGATGATGCATTCTATGGTAAATCTATATATTTGTACAGGGATGAACTGAAGATGATGGGTGTTGCACTTGATATCAGAGATGGATGTCGATTCGTAGTGGAAGGTCTCAAATTTCCAAAAGAGCCTGGAGCAATCACAGCTGCAAGTGCAATTTCACTGTTGGAGTGTATCAGGATTCTGTTGGCAGGACCATCAAACACGGCATTACCAGAGGATTTCCTCAATCCTATGAAGAGTAAATGGATTCTGACACATATGGGCTTTAGAACTCCAGATCAGTGTTTTCTATTTAATTCAAATCCCTCTTCCGTCATCAACGAAAAATGGGGAGGCCTTTTGGAACTGGAAGATGCGCCGTTCATCAAAGAAGATTACTATGGAGCTGATATTTCACTGTATAGGGAAGAACTCAAGACGATTGGTGTGAAAGTTGAAACAGGTGACGGTTGCTCATTACTTGTGGATGTACTCTCATGTCACACCAATCTCTCTTCTGTAAGAAGGATATATGGGTACCTCAGCAAGTTCGAGTGGATGCCACCATCATCTGATAAGTCTGATAAGTCTGATCTTAGGATATGGATCCCTCACCGAAGTGGCACTGACGGAGAATGGGTGCAGCCTCAGGCTTGTGTTCTTTCTGATATGGACAACCTATTCAGTTCATCATTGCACGTTCTTGATAAATATTATGAAAATCCATTGCTATCCTTTTTCTCAAAGGTTTTTGACGTTGCAAAATCTCCCACAACAAAAGATTACATCAAGTTCTGGAACAGCTGGGAGTTGAATTCTGAGCATCAAATAGACATTCATGAACTTTGCTCCTTTTGGAAATATATATGCAGCACTTGGCATTCAAATGGAGTAGACAGCATTGTAATGAGTATAACTAAGCTGCCTGCTAAAACTGCTGATGGCAGAATTCAGTTAATAGACAAGAGAGATCTATTCATCCCAGATGATTCACAACTGGTACAGATATTTGCTGAAGCAAGTGAAAATCCCCTGTTTGTTTGGTGTCCTCAGCCAAGCCTACCTAATATTCCTATGAGCAAACTGTACATGGTTTATAGTAGTCTTGGTGTGAAGAAAATTTCTGTGTCTGTACAGAAAGGCGAGGATTTCTCCATGGATTATAGTCTTTTGAAAGTGCTCCCAACAACTGAAGTGATTGGTAAAGGTCTTCTAAAGCTTGTGCTGGCCTTTCTTGCAGAAACATCTGTTTGTACGACGCTCAAACACGAGATTGCTCAATCTCTTCTCGGGCTTTCTGTTTACGGAACGATGGAGCCCATCATGGTAAGTTATAGTTTGATTCTTCCATCAGACAAAAGACATGTGAGTGCTAAAGCGAGCAAAATGGTCTATTGGGAGAAGATCAGTAATAAGCTAGTCATTCAGAAACCAAACAAGTCAGATAAGAAAACATATATGGAATTTGCCTCTCAATTTGCAAGAGTGGTTTCTGAGGGCGTTTTGTTAAAAACATGGACTTCACTCATCCAGCAAAAAAAAGCATGGATGCCTCTCTTTGATGGTCTTTACAAGCTTGTCAGATTAGGATACTTCTTGGATTTCGATGTGGATTCGATTGAGTGTTTGTTGAAGATGGAAAATTTGGAAGTTCTCAAAGAGGATGAGGGTTTTATTGCATCTTCATTTGCTGCTGACAATACTTCGCGCATAGTCTACAAGCGGAAGGCCGAGTCTGTGCAAGAAATATCTGCTCCGATTGCTAAGAACCAAACTAAGAGAAGAAAGCAGTGAAGGTATGGGACTGTTTTGTTTTTGACTTTTGGTAGCATAGAAATGTAATGATCTGTCAAGAAATAGTTAGTTATAATTGCATATGAAGTACTCTATGATGTAAAACCATAAGAAGGGTCTGCTTGGAGCTCTTTTTGTCATTGTTCATATTGACATGTAAATTTTGTAATCAGGTTTTGGCAAGTTAGATATGTGGCTTCCTGCATCTGCTCATTACAAATATTTGAAAGTTTGTTTGACCCATAATGTGTGTTTGGATGTATCTATACCCCCTCTTGTTCTGAGTACAGCTAATGAAGGGGCTATTGTCAAGTTTCTACAAGCAAACTCAATGGAATAGGATGAATGGCAGCAGTTGCTTGAATGTCAGGTCAGGTGATTGGCAGCAGCAGATGAAAGATGACTGGTTGTAACTTGCGCAGTTTTTTTTGTGAATGATATTTCCACAGAAATCTGATATATGGTATCCTTCTGATAGTCTTGATTCCTCAAGTTGAGCCAAGGCCTAAGAGGTTAGTTTTTTCAGGATATTTAAATGAGATAAAAGTACTTGTGACAGACCAAATAAGATGTTTCTGCTTGCCAACTAATGCTCCAAGGGAGTCATACATGGGTGTCAGGAAAATAGTTTTAAAAGGGTAGTTTTTACAAATATCTGGTGAGCAATTTGAGTTTCTGTCACAAATTCCTTGCTGAGTTTTTATGAATAAATTTCCCAAAAAGGGTTCTCATGTATAGACAATAAAATTAGAATATGATAAACATTGTCATAAAGTAAAAGGAATAGACTATAGATAATAATACAGGCTATCAAACACAAGATTTGCATGTTCAACAGTTTCCGAACAATGCCTAAACTTTTCTAACAGTTGCACTGGAGTAAACAAGATCTCCCTAGGTGTGGTAACTATGACCTTCAATATTAAGCAATTTCACTCTCTAGAGATTCCTTTCGTGGTAGAGAAGTTTGTTTGCCATGATGAGTCTCACTTATACCTATGTAGCTTTGAATCAAGATCACAAGACACAGGAGCCCTACATTCTTATCTCTTTCTCTGTTTTCTTACCCAAGACAAAAGACATTCAGATTAGGGGCTGGGATTGGCCATGGCCTCCCATAAGTTTTAGAAAACTTATTCAACATGGTTTTTTTTTTTTTTTTTTTTTTTAACATGTGGCCCCTCTTAAGATTGTCTCTCTTACATAATGTACCCTCCCAGGAGAGAGAGAGTTTTCTAGTGCTGCAACCAATGCTGGGGCACACCTGAGAGAAAAAGAAGAAAAGTCGTTCTATAGTTTTTTTTTTTTTTAGGATTTTACAAAAAAAAAAAAAGATTAAGTGACCCGTGGACTCAAAAGATCATTTTAACAATCCTTGCAACAGATCGGTCACTTTGTCTGAAAATGTTTTTTTTTTTTTGGCACTGTCTGCTAGCATCTCTAGCGAACAATAAGGTTCCCTAGGGACCCACAGTGTATACAAAGTAGAACAAAATAAAAAAAAAATTTCTTGTCTTTCGTTGTCGACGGCTTATTTTGCTGTGCTTCAATGATGATACGGTGCTTGTTTTAGATGAATGTGAATTATGTGGTTGGTTTGGTAGTATTCCTTGCATTTTTTTAGGACTGCCAATTAACTGCTGAAATTGTATCCACAAGCCCAAGCACTTCGCAGATCGGAGGACCCTGCTTCCTGCAAGTGGAAGACTGTGGCCTCACTTTTCATGCCCTGTTTGGATCTTTGGAACTTGGTGATGCATGCACTCAGGTTACATTCAACTAAAATTAGCTGCAACCATATATGTAGGACATCCTTCCTCGTCAGGATAGAGGAACATGGGCAGGGAAGTGCACATTCTGTTTACCTATAACAAGTTATGGTAAAGAATGAAAGTACTGTAGAGTGCAGAATATGGCTTGGCTTTTGAAGAGGCTCTGAAAGAGTTTGGGTCGATAGGATACGTAGGTGCAACAGTATCAAATTCCGACATCTTTTTCCTTTAACCCGCCTACCTTTCCCCCTCGCCCGGCCGAACAAGGAAGTCTTTGATTCTCCTTCCGATTCCCCTTCGACACGGAGACACCAATGCCTATTCCCACCCGACCAACCAATCAATAGTAGACTTATCCCTCCGCCTCTCAATCCTATGGGTTGGTCAGAGTTGCAAACGAAGAGGATGTTGGAGGGTACCACACTTGGACAGCTAGTTCAGTGCCTTGGCACACGAGCTTGGTAACCTTATAAAACTAAGGTCATTGGAGACGCTAGTTAAAAGTACTTCAAAAAAAAAAAAAAAAAAAAAAACCACATTTTCGGGCAAAATGACTGATCTAGTACAAGGTCGGTTAAAATGATCTTTTGAGCCCACTGGTCACCTAATCTAGTTTTTTTTTTTTTTTTGGTAAATTAATAAAGATGTGGGTAATGTGGGTATCCCTGAGGTCTTTTGAGCCAACAAGATTAATTTGCCTAGAAAGTGCCTCCTAAACCCACACAAATCAAATGCACACCATGCAAATTTGGGCGGTTTCAAACACGAGACATGAGACCCACACCTTATGCTACTACACCAACTCCCAAATTATAACTCAGCTAGTTAGGAACATCGTAGTCTCCTAGAGCAGAAACAATAAAAATAGCAAAAACACTAAGATAATTTAAAAAGTAACATAAAAATAAATTGAAGATAATAAAAGGAGAGTTTGCTCCACTTAGGAAAGAAGAGCAGGAGGCAATGATCTGATAGATCCAGAACTGTGAACCATGAATTGGTCTTATAGAATTTTCTCTTGCTTCTGAAAGAAGTGCTTAATACTTAGAAGAAAAAAACCATCCTCTATAATACTAACACAGACACTGGGCTAGATATGGACCGACTTTTGAACCCAGGCCTAAAACTTGGCCTGAAAAAAATCTAGGTCCGCCGTGGAGAATGAACTAAAATAGGCCCAATAATTTGGTGGCCCCATTCTGAATCTATGTCTGAGCGGATCTGGGCCTGTCTTCAAGTTGTTGCATATCTGAAACCAACAGACCATTTGCTTGTCTGAACGTGTGAAGGCTGGGAGTCGAACTTTAACATAAACCAGAGCTGGGGCTGGTCAAGCCCACCCAAAACCCAGACCTTCCCTGAGCCCATCTTTGGTTGAAGTATAGAAATGATACCTGCCCTGAACCAGACAGACCCACTACTGAACCCGGCCCTAAAATTGTGGGCCGGGGGCCAGGGCACCTTTTTTAACCCAATCCATTGTCATCCCTACGATTTTATGATGGGCTAGGCATCAGGAGGTATGCTTGGATATGTAGCACAAAGATAAGACCGAAACGGTTAGAGCCAGGGCCTATTTTTCAGTCCCACAAACTAACTGGACAAGGACCTGTATTTTTTGGTCCAATAGTGGTTTGGGTTTATACAATACTAGGAAATTAGAACGTGCCCACTAAAAGGTCCCATTTAGGTCTACTAAGCACTTCTCCAGCTAAGGTTTATTATCTGATGATAAAAATTTCCATTTCTTTGATGTTTTTTGATGGTTTAGAAAACCAGAACTTACACTGATGGATGAAAATGGAATGCTGAAGCCAACACACTCATAGTCATGGTACTTCAAATTAGAATTTAAAAAATAGAAGGCTAGACTTTCACAGTTTGGTGCCCAATTCTTAGTAAAAGGACATTGAAATTGGTATGATTTCAATGTCATACCAATTTGTCTTACACTAGTGCAGTTAATGGTATAAGAAGTTACATCAGGTGCAACATTCAAGCGCTTGATTATGTTTAAAATTTTAAATATTCAGCTACAACACAAGCACTTAAAGTTCAAGGCATGATCATGCAGTCATGCTTCTCCATGTTTGGCATCACTCTGAGAATTTTTGTTTCGGCATTCAAGTAAAGAAGTCTTTTGAGGGGTTTTTTTTTTTTTTTTTTTTTTTTTTTTTTTTCCGTTGCTTTCAAAAAGTAAGCTAGTCATTTCCTAAGATTTAAGGACAGCTGCAATCAATCAACTCAAACAAATTATTCTTTATTTCTCTATTTCTCTTCAAAATGGAAGTATGGAACGAGAGGTTTCTCCAACGCAGAAAAGCCCATATTTCCAGCTACTTGGATTTGGGTACGTTAACCATTCGTGGGATTCAAATACGAGTTGGTCTCAATCTTATAGTGGGATCAATACCTATTTGAATAAAATTTGACAGAAATCCAATTAAGAAGAAGTCATTTATTCTAAGCAGCATGGATATTATATTTGAACTTTTCAACTTTCTATAGCATTGGTAAATGGCGACCATGGCGTGCTCTTAACCATCCATGGCGTGCTCTTAACCATCCATACTTTCCATAGGCATCGCGGTCCACGGAATTGTTATAAGCAATTAATCAATTGATTTTCAACCATCTATGTCTACCATAGGCATCACGGCCCATTAAATGATTATAAGAAATCAATCAACAAATTTTGATTAATTAATTATGGGTGGTTTGGTTTGCATCCGATCAATTCAATGTAGGCCTTACTTTGATTACAACAAGATACAACTCTCAGTCCTAAAACAAGGAGTAATGATTATTTTGAACATTTTGGATTTATTATGGTGATCCCTATTATTTTTGGGTTTTGATTGTCCTGAAAATTTAAGAAATTATATCCATAAAAATAATGAGGTAATTTCAGATTTGAGATTTTCTCTTTAGATATTTGTATTAAAAATCTGCAAAAAAATAAATATATACATTTTGAGATGATTAGTAAAAACCAACAAATATAAAAATATTATCAGCCGCCTCTAGAAAAAAAAAATCCTACCTTCGCTGCTATTAGTCTAATGTTGCCTGCCCTTTGAAAGAAAATCTTGACTCCACCATTACTCATTGTTGATATGATTTAGGCAAAGATCATCGCAATCATTGTGTTTAAAGGCCTTAAAGTTTAATGGTTTTTAAGTGACATTTTTATGAAGTTTAATCCCATATAATTCAGGTTAGTGAATGTAATGGAGTTGAACCTGTCATAAAAGATCTCATGAAAGGGCAAGAAAATTCGACCCTTGATCTGACAGTCCAATCCATCTGAAAAGGTAAAAACTTGATGGATCCTATGTAATTCAAGGGACCCATGTGTGTAGATGGTTTGAATGTATCATATAGTTGGCCGCAGTATGTTGTCCTTCGCCGTAAGATGGTGAGGGATGGATGTGCATGAATATTTCTATATATAGCTGATAAATGCACATTGAGAATTAATCTCTACACACTAATTTTTTTAAAACCAAAATACCCATGAGGGAAATTACCTAAAAGGCCATTTATCAAACTCTTTACATCCCCAATTTCTTTCTACACACCCACCCCCAACCCAACCACCATCGCCGAGAGAGAGGGAGGGAGGGAGGGACGCTTGAAGGGGGAGAGAGGGAGAGAGAAAGGGAGATGGAAAGAGAGGAAGAGCGAGAGAGAGTGGAAGGCGAGCAGGGAGAGGGAGAGAGATAGGGAGGGGGAGAGGAAGAGAGGGAGAGGGAGAACGGGTGGCGAGGGAGGGACGCTTGAAGGGGGAGAGAGGGAGAGAGAAAGGGAGATGGAAAGAGAGGAAGAGCGAGAGAGAGTGGAAGGCTAGCAGGGAGAGGGAGAGAGATAGGGAGGGGGAGAGGAAGAGAGGGAGAGGGAGAACGGGTGGCGAGCAGAGGCTGGTAGGGAGAGGGAGAGAGACATGGAGAGAGGGGGAGAAGGAGACGGCGGCAGGCAGAGGGAGGGAGAGAGACACGGAGAGAGGGGGGAGGGAGAAGGGGTGCGGGCAGCGGGCAAAGAGAGGAAGAGAAGTAGTGTAGAGAGAGGTTGAGAGAAGAGAGGTTAGGGTATTTTGGGCAAAACATGGTGTGTATACAGTATTCGGCTGATTTCAATTTGTCTCACCTAAGAACATATCTCACGAGTGAGACTCTTCACCTAAGAACATCTCACGAGAGAGACTCTTGTAGACATTTCGTGCAGATGGCCCTGTGGGACCCACCCAGTGGGGGAGGTGGGGAATCTAAAGATCCAAATAGAACCAAGCTTTGTTCCTCTCGATTCATACCCTCAGGTTTGAAGGACATTTTTTATTTATGATTTTATTCCAAAACAATGAGTCACATTTGGATGGGTGTCAAACCTCGGTCTTGTTACGTTTGGGGTTTAAAGTGGGCGTGTAAAGGGGCCCTATTGATCATAGGGGGTCAATGTGGATCCACCCACATCCATTTATGGTGGATCGGGTGTTGACCAAGATATATGAAAGAATGAGCCTTCCACAATCCAAAATTTCTGATTTTTCAGAAAGGTGTGTGTTGTGGCACTATCTACCAAACATAGATTGTCCTCAGTTCCATGATCCATACCTTAAACAAAAATAATAGAAACATCATAACTATGCAATCATATGATTAAAATAAAAAATCATCATAAATTAGGACATTAATGAAGTTTTCTATCAAAACAAAAAAAAAAAATCTAAGAAACATGCATTTCAAATGAACTAAAAGAAATTTACGTTTTTTAATGTTCAAAGAACTTTGAGAATCAGAACTACTGGCTCTGTCAAGACTTCAGGCTTGATTTAGAACTTCAGGTTCATAACTTTGAGAATCAGAATTGCTTGATTCTATCAAGTCTTCAGGTAGAACTTCTGGTTCTTAACAAATTATCAGAACTTCTGGTTCTGTCAAAACTTCAGGTTTAATTTCATGCCTTTATAATTTTATGGATATGAATCTGCAGGTTCATATCATTTTTCCAACTTTTAGGATTGCTGGTCCATGGATAGGTGAACTTCAGGTTCACTTTTAGAACTTCTGGTTCTATTTTGTAATCCATTCATAGCATTAATATATTTAAATTAAAAGTAAAATCATGCAAGAAGATGAACAGTAATCAAACACTATAATTACTGTAAATTAGTATCATAAACTAGTTCTATGCATTCTAATAGATTTGATTTGAACTATGGTTTGGATACCACTTACCTTATCGTAGTTTAGGAAAAAATTTCTGACCGTTAAAATATTGATCTGTTGTTTCTAATAAGTAATGCTTTTCGCCGTAAATCCATAGAACCAAACCTTTCATCGATCGGAGATCGGATGAAGGCGTTATAGACGGACTCATAACAAGATGGACCTTAATTTTTTTTTTCAATGCACGCAAATCAAAGTCCTATTGCTCTGTGAACCGAAACCCAAAAAAAAAAAAAAAAAATCTCTTTCGTTGTTGCTTTCACGCACTCAAACCGAGGCACATGTGAACACAAACCCTTTTTTTTTTTTTTTTTCTATTTGTTTCTCTGTGATTCTCTTTGAACAATCTCTTACCTCTATTTTTCTTTTTTTATTCCACACATGCAAACAGAAAAGGTTTACCTACAGAATGCAAACCGAGGCAAATCTCTAGCCTTGTGTTCTTCCATACTCACGCCAAGGAGAGACAAAATAGAAGGCAAGTTCTTTGCTTTGCATGCAAATAAAGAGGGCCAAACACTTGCAGTAACAAAGTCGTTGCACATGGACAAAGTCTTTGGAAGTCTTTGAAGTTGCACGCTTCTCAAGACTGGAGTGTTTTGGTCTTTCTTTAGTTCTTCTCAACGTAGGAGAAAGATAGTCGCCGGAAAACTACGAAGCACGCACCACGCCGGGAAGTTTTTCTCATCGTGCTGATAACGTGTTGTGAAAAGAAGAGAAATCAAGAGAGAATATTAGAGGGAGAATAAAGAGAGTTTGCTATTATCTCATATATATGTCTCAATACAAAGGTAGAGATACCTATATATAGGCAAAATAACCCTACAAAAGAGGAAACCAAAATCTAACCCTAACTCATCTCAAGTGGGCATCCACCTAAGATCCATATCTTATAACAATTAGAGCACACAATGCTAGGGACTAATTTTTCAAAACAATAAAACCGAGTGGGTTTTCTAAAAATGGCAGGATATCCTGCAAAACAAACATCAAGTGAGTACTTGTTTGGGCTGGTTTAGATGGCCAAAAAATGGCCCAAATCCACCAAGGGGCTGTACCATCATGGATTGATCAGTTGTACGAGCCTTTGAATTTTCTACTTTTGTAATTCTCATCAATTCCACAAGTGGCCCTTAGAAATCTGGACCCAGCCCGCAAATAAGTAGGAAATCCAAAAAAATTGGTTGGGGTCAAACCAACACATGCTGGGCTTTGCATGGTTTGAACCAATTATAACACCCTGCCAAGTACCCTTGGAACTAGGGCTGTCAAAGGGCCGGGCCCGGGCCAGGCCAAGGTAAGCCCTTATCCTACCCTCACATGTGCGGGCAAGGCCTAACCAAGCGAAAGCCCTCAACATTCATAGCGGGCTTGTAATTTTTAGGACCTTGCCCTACCCTTAAGGGTTAGGGCCGGGCTAGGGCCAGGCCAGGGCTAAAAGGAGAAAATATTTTTTAAAGAAAATAAATTTGTCTTACATCACCACCGACTTCCAATCTAACCCTCATCTTTTGTTCAGGCGAGGGACTAGCAATACAATCCAAAAGGCAGCATGGCAGAGTTTAAAACTTTTTTTATTGGAAGGTTGGTGGTGGGATAAAATAATTTTTATAATGATGTAAAACAAATATATATATATATATATAGTTCTATAAATGATAATACATATAAAACAAATGACAATAACTCTTTATTTAATTATTTAATCTACTTTTAGAATATCTAAAAATTCATCTGAAGCATTATCATCATTGTGTTGTTACGAACGTATCCAATCTTATGCACAAATTAAGACTTCTACAGTATCAGATTTTAAACAACTCTTGTACTAGTCAAGTACTCTTCCTTCTGTACTAAATGCCGATTCAGAAGCAAACATAGAAACTGAAATTGCTAAAATGTCACAAGCCATTCTTGACATAACTGGATATTTTGCCGAATTAACTTTCCACCAATCTAGTATATTGAAACTTATAGATTTATCTCTTGGCTCCTCCAAATAACTATCTAATTCAGATTTAGTAGGTTTTTTTACTAAATCAACTTTATCCACATTTGACAATATTGTGGTAGGTATATCATATATCACACGATACTCTTTATAAAGATTTCTAAAGACTCTAAGAGTCTCAGCTCGACGAATACTTATATCTTCTCCTAATCCATATAACTTTCTTAAAGCATATTCTAAATATAACAACTTACATGTAGGATCAAAGAATATGGCTATTTCAAATACCTTATTATACTGCTCCCAAATAAGTGACTGTTTTTTGGACTGTGGGCTAGGCATTTAGATAATTTCTGATTGTTGTAAATAGAGAAAAGAAAGGCTTAGATATATTACAAAATATATATCTGGGTTGGGCCTGGGTCTTACAAAATTTTCAAGAGGCCCAAGTTGCTTAGATATATTAGAAATATATCATGTATTATATATGTTATATTAATACTTAATAAACTGTGGGCCGGGCTGGGCCCTCTTGGGCTGGAAAAGTCAATCCCTAGCTCGGTCCTCAATATTGCGGGCTTTTCAAAATCGGGCCCTACCTGACCCTCGGGCTTTAGGACAAAAAAAAGAAGCCCTCGCTTTGAGGGCTTTTGCGGGCCGGGTCGAGCTCCCTCGTCAAAGGGCCGGAGTGACAGCCCTACTTGGAACTCGTTCCCTACCAAGGTCATGATGGGCTAGAACAATGGTTGGTTCAATAGGATCAGTACAGTGGGCCACTTGTTTGGCTATGATCTTAAAACGGCAGCTTGCCTATAAAAATAAGGGAGAATTCTATTTGCACCCACGCACTTTGCTGAGTATACCCACATGCTGAGCTCACCTACTACAAAAATATAAAGTCTCCTTTTCTATTGAGCCCACCCACCGAAGTTTACAAACGTGCCCTTCTTCTTCCTTCTCCTTCTTCTTCTTCCGTTCTTCCTCATTTCCGCCAATACAGAGAAAACGACGTCATTTTCGAGCCTTAGGTGAGTGAAACGTTTGAAGGCAGATCATCTTCTCTTCTTCGTGAGCAAAGACAAATCATCTTCATCTCCCCAAGTACCTCTTCATCTTCAACTTCTTCCACATTTATCTTCTTCATTGTTAATCTTTTTTAGGGTAAAAATAAACATGTAATGCAAATGGATTGAGTGCATGCAAATGGAATGGAGTGTGTAGGTTGCAGTTGTGATTGAATGGAAGGGATGGGAGAGGGGAGAAGGAAAATCAGTGACGGTTGATATGCAAAATGAAAAACATGAGTCACGTCCTGCACGAAAATGCAGATCTGTGCAAATTATAATGTGAATGGAAAGGCAGATCCATGCACATTCAATGTGCACGGAGAGTAAAACCCGTGCGTTGTGCATATGCAAAGTAATTCAAATCCGTGCTAATTGCATATGCACAGAGATTAAAGCCCATGCATTGTGCATATGCACGGAGCTTCAAATCCATGCAGATTGCATTCGCATGGAGTTTCACATCCGTGTATGTGGAATGCCCGGGTTAAAACCGCGCAGTTTCGAATATGCACTGGTAATAAAATCCGTGCAGTATGTTTACTTATTTATTGCTAATCTGAATGATGTATATTTCAGCATGCCGCCAAGACGAGTTCGTCGTGGTACTTCTTCGACCCCAGGGCGCGATGACGCTATTAGTAGTCCATCGACCTCGCGGGGTCTGAGTGGTGTAGCGAGCTCATCCACCACAGATCGTCATAGGCCTACGGCGTCAGAGCGGAGACGCAAGGCACTACAGGATCCAAGTCCGGATCCGATTGAGGAGTCAGAGGAGGATGTAGCCGCTCAAGAGGCTGCAGATGATGATATTACTGATAAGGATGCACATCTGCTCATTCCAGAGGAAAGGGTGGACGAGGATCGACACGCAGGTCCTATTCCAGGTGGTCCAGAGGATCCCTCTGTCCTTATCAGGTTTAGGACACACATAGCTATGTCGATATGGGGAGGAGAGGTATGACATTCATTCTGACAATGTGTTAATGATTTGTTTTTCTTATTGGGATTGTTAGAGTCTAATTTTAATATATTTTCTTACATTGTGCAGGATCGCGATGCTCTTAAGTGTATGTCATTGGCCTAAGTTGAGATCATGGTATCTACCGCAGCTGTGAGATGACGATCACATTGGATGACGTCAGTGCTATTATTGGCATTCCAGTTGTTGGTACACTCGTCCATGCACCGACTCAGCTATCTTTTATTGATCAGGTATCATTATTAGAGCGTGGATTGGGGGTGGATAGAGGGGCTGCCAGCACAGAGTTGTCCTTGGCTCGTGGTGGGGTGGTTAGAATTTCATGGATCAAATAGATGTGTAGTGATGTGACTCCTCAGTCATCTGCATGGCGGATAAAGTGCGCTGCCAGAAGCTGCCTCTTATATTGTTAGGTTACTCTTTGTCGAGGTAAATAGACATACTTATCTAATAATTACTATTATATTGAAGTTATTATTAATAATTTATTTTTCTCTTTTTTATCCACAGGTAGCTTGGGACCCTTATGCTTGTATGAGGGCTCATCATCCCTTCCATCAGATATCATTTTTTTGTGGATGCTTGAGATCGATGGATGTCATAGAGCCCTATCATCTACAGAGGGTCCTTTGTCAGTTTGGATACATGCAGACAATCCCACCTCCACTGTATACCCCTGTTCGTGCATCTAGGGGATCGACTGCTGCTAGGTATAGAGTCTCCTACCAATTCCTAGACCAGTTATGGATTACGTGGTGTGATTATATATTATCCCCAGAGCATCGCAGGAGTCGTGCGACGCATGCATGGGATTGCGCCCCTGATTATCTTCAGTGGTTTCAGAGGATCTCACATGTATAGGTCCAGAACCCAGATCGCCATTCACATTATGACCCCCACCAAGGCGCTGATGACCCTACCCCAATAACAGTGAAATTATTTAATTTGAGGGTTTTCCCTTGATGGTATATGCATGCCTAACCCATTTGCTAAATTCATATCTTGTTCAGCTGATACAGGTCTACCGAGCTGTGAACCATCTTCATGCCACGATTGCGCGAACAGGACAGCCAGCTGACGTGTATTACCATGCGTTATAGACTACACTCAAGATTCTAGAAGACTTGCCGGTTACATACAGGCGTCGTCTACAAGGACCGTAGTCGGGTTTTATGGGCGTCATGTATTTTGTTGGTTGACGGTTGAACTATGTATTATTTTTTGTGGATGAACTTTGATGTGGATTAAACTATTTACAGGACATTGGATTTTCGGATGTACTTTTATTGGATAATGGATGAAGTTGTTTACCAATTTATTTTTATAAGTATGCATGTTGATCAAAGTAGAAAATGCTTATCCAAAACTTTGCACTAAAAATATAAAATAACATTACATTAGGCAAGATACAAAATAAAGATCAACAAAGTCAATCGCTATCTAGATAAATTGTCTCCTACATAGCAACAGAGTCACCTATGATATCTTTGAACTGCTCACTCTTCGTTGCATAAGGAAGTTCCCATCCTATTGCACATGGTTGATGGTATTTGTGCCAATTTGTAGCAATGGGGGGGCATGGGAGATCCAGATGCGAAGAACACTTGGACAAAATGGTTTCCATTAACGAACCCAATTGCGAACACTTTGCGGGAAGGCACTGGAATCGAACTAGACCTTAGAGGTAGGAAAGTAAGGCACTGATGTAAACATATATGTATCAATACATATTATAAAATGATGCTATCAAATGACCCATATCCGGCATTGACATCCAACGATCAAATGATGGATTGCTATCAAAGTATGACAATGCGTAATATAGCTCACCAACCTTATGCTCTCCTCCATATACCAAGGCATAATGTGTTTGATATCTTTTTAATTCATTGCTCAAATCCATCTTGACTTAAACCCAATTATCCTCGCCCATTCCCAAAAGACCAGCTACACATCTAAGCCACCGTTGCCATCAACTACAACATCCTTAATATGCTGGATAAATGGTCTGAGAGTCTGAGGAAGCGAGTCATAATAAGATGTAGACGATCCCGATCGACTCCGACGGACACCTAACTTCTCCTTCTTCTTTGGCATCACCGTATTGCTTATCTTTGTGTAGCAATTTCTTGAATGGGGAGTGCATACTCAAAAACAGATGGATCCTGACGAGTAGAAGTATCCGACGTCTTCTTCTTCGATGTGGATCGACCCCAATTATTCAACTTGACATCCGGCTCAAGAAGATACATAGATGAAGGATTTGCCACTTCTTTCAGTTTTTTTAATATCTGTATTTTACCCAATTGATCACTATCCTGAAATCTCTTTGCGATCAACTTGAACACGGCACTGGTGGTCAATTCATTGTTTCCTCGACCACAGTGGGTGTCAAATCAAGCTTCCTCCAATGGTGGTGTATACATGTCAGGGGTATGGGACAGCCTAAGAGTCGATAATCGGCGATCTCATGTACACATGGTAATCCATGAGTCCTTCAAATGACGTATCCACATACAGCAGAGTATGTACCGATATGATCAACTCTGATCGACTCATTTAACACTATATTCAAAGCATTCTTTGATATAAATCCTCTCAACTTGAGAAAAAGGGCCGGTCTGAACTTATGTTGCACGGTGTTCAAACTCTTCTCGAAAGAAGCTTTTATCTCCGTAAAGAGCAATTCAAGCAAGGCATGGATAGTCATCCAACATAAATCAAAGTTGCAACTCGATGACCCTAAATGTCTTTTCAACTTTGCATGTGCGCTCTCAACCCTGTTCGTAGTGACATTCCCAAAGTGCATATGCACGTCTGTCCATGCAGTAACGAATTGTTCCTTATAATCAAGAGCTTGTGGATACCCGCAAAAATTCCTGTTACATGCACTTAGAAGTTGCATGTAGTCATCTTCGGTGGGAGATATTATCAATATGTTCAGCTAGTAATAAATGCCTCACATCTATCTTTTGTTTCAAGAAACTTCTTACAATTAGCCAAGATGTTCCTTGAAATATGGCACATACATAGCAAGTTTGTAGCATTCGGAAAAATATTTTTAATTGCATTCATTAGCGCCCACTCTTTGTCTGTGACAATCACACATGGCAACGTACATCCATCCATTAATGACTTCAACCTCTCCAAAGCCTTGCTCCTTCTCCGATTCAAGGTACACAAAAGCAATCGAGAACGTCAACTGAGTAGACATAACACCAACAATTTCAAGCAAGGGCAGCCGATATCTATTTGTCTTGTATGTGGAATCCATTATCAACACCTCGGAAAATGCTCGTAAGAACTCAACGGATGAGGGATGTGCCCAAAATAAGTTACAACACAGTCTTTTGCATCCTTGTTAGTGTGCCATTCAATGTATCTGTTCTCTAAATTCATCATGAGTTGCTGCATCTATGATCTTCCGGCCATCTCTGTCACCTTGTACTTGTGACGAGCATTGTAGATAGTCTTCATTGTAATGGTGTTGTTCAAATCCCTCTTCTTCAATGTGTGAAGAATGTTCCTTGGCTTCACTAAACTCTTCGACATATTAATCAAAACAGTTAATTCTTCATCGGAAAGCCTCCAAGCATACGAGTACCCCTTAAGATGTTGTACATTTGGATGATTGTGCACCCCACAAATCACTGTTACCATCCAATCGTCATCAGTTGCCAACTTTTGGCCTTTCAAAGCAAAAGGGCAATTGCACATATTCGTCCCCGTCACCTTATTCGGACATTTCCTCTCAAAGACCTTCGAAGAATCCTTGTAAGTACCGCTTCTCTCACAAGAAAATACAATTCTCGGTTTCCTATCATCTACACCAGCATCTGACATTTTGATTATAATTACTAAGCCATGTTTTTTTCCGACATCTCGTGTCCATTGGATAAGGGCATCTCGACTTCTGAATATAGTGTCAGTGGTGAAGACGTTAGTAAAATCCAATGAGCACTCACTGGCACCTATAGAATCAACATCCTAGAAAAAAAATTAGTGCTGGATAGCCCTGCTAAAATGCCCAACGTTCGGCCAACATAATATGAGTCATGTTGTATTGTACAGAAATACAAAGCCGTGTAATACACTCATGCACGGAAATCCGAAACAGTGTAATACACTTATGCACGGAAATACAAAACCGTGCAATACACTTATGCACGGCTTCATATTATCGATCATTACATGTGATTCGCGGTTCTGCAAATCCGTGTAGGACGCTAATGGAAAAAAAAAAAAATGAAAGCATGTGTCAAAAAAACGATACCTTCTCTTCATATATGGTCATTTGCTTGTCTATATTATAGATAGCTTCTCTAAAACACAATGTGGTGCCTCGGATTGGAGATGTGATAGCTTATATAAGGAAATGGACAAATGGATTGGGAGATGAGTTCTTCCAAAGTGGGACCTTTATGATGATGAGAAGGAGTAGAAGAATAAGTATAATGCTGTTAAAGGGAAATAAGTGCAGTAGGAGTGAAGATGAAATCCTGAAGAGAGGATGAAGATGAAGTGAATAAGAAGAAAAAATCAACTCAGGAAGAAGCGGATGGCTTGAAGAGAAGAGGAAGGTGAAGGCAAGGGTAATTAGGGAAATTCACAGATAAGTATTCTTGGAATTTAAAAAAAAAATTAAATGTGGGTTGGCTTAACAAAGTGGGTGGGTGTAAATAAAAATTCCCAAAAATAAGCTAAGCCTCTGAAAGTCCATATTTCATAGTCCATACCCTTTCTCACTTTCCCTCAGACGACCATGGCTGATGATGCTAGAAATGCAGCAAGAGAGAGATAAGGAGGGTGAAGTTCTCAATAGGAGGAAAACCCAACCCTCTGATAGAAGATCTTCACCTAACTATCAGTCGTCTCTTTGTAGAACTCTACACCAAAAACATCCATTTCCTCACGGAACTCATACAAGTGTTTTCTTCTACTTCTCCTTTCTATCATTCTTTCATTCATTCATGAAAGTGAAACTTGTAAAGGAGTTTTTTTTTTTTTTTTTGCTGTTTGTTGTTCGTTGTTACTGTTCTAGGACTAAGAATCTATATAAGCCTTTGGTTTTGTGCATGTGGATGTGGGACCCACTTTAGATGGTATCTGCCATTGTCTTACTGGCTGGGGTCCACTATTTGTTGAGATTTGTGATTCCCAAATCAGATTCCCATTGGAACTTGGAAGATCTTGGACTCACTTCTTCTTCTTCTTCTTTTTTACTGATGTAATTGTATATGCTTTGTTTTTTACATGTGGGCCACTTTGATTATGTGGTCCATTAACTTGTGGGGACCACCATGGATGGATAGTGTCCCAAAAAGCAAACCAGGTTGGAAACTGGCTCCAAAACATTTGACTTGGTTTCTCTCCTCTTTTTTTAGGTTATGGGTTCCTTCCCCTTTGTGAGTAGGAAGGAACAATCTTATACTTCAAACTGACAGCCGCTTGCACTAATTTGACTTTAGGTGAGGTACACCTTTGCTTGATCTAACCGTTCGTATCATGAGTGAAAATAACAGCAGCTTGCACTAATTTGACTTTGTGTGAGGTCCACCTTCGCTTGATGTAACCGTACATATCACCCGTTTAAGATGATGCACACTGTAGATTCATGTGTGCAGTATATACTCATGTTTTCGGTACAAAATCAATCCAAAGGTGTATGTACTCCAAGTGAAACTTGGACCTCTGTGTAAGTGTAATGAGGGGTGTGTACGGGGTTGCAAATGGGTATCCGATTCTCCGATTACCCAGAAGTTCCTACCCGCAAAAAGCCAGGTCTGAAACCTATTTTAGGTTCCGGTAATAAACGAATCTGGGTCCGGAACCCAATTTAGGTTCCTATTGATAAACGGGTCTGGTTCCGGGTTCATATAGGTTTTGACTCGTGGACCCAGGACCCAGCATATGAGTCCATGATATGGCAAATTGTACATCAAAATCAACTTTGGATATTTTTATGTATAATATTGGAGGTAGTAGACTTGATGCACTGATATAAGTTGAATGATATGCTTATTTTATGAAAAAACGAAGAATAAAGAAAAATTAGAATTGATTTTAAGGTTGGGGACCTCACATTTAAGTTGTTAGCATTAGATATGGATGTGAGGGCCCCCACCCCTATCTCTCATAATAAGGTGAGAGCATCTCTCATATGAGCATCTCCATATATATATATATATATATATATATATATGTATCTCTCATAGGAGCATCTCCATATATATATATATATATATATATGGGGATCTTCAAGTGCATCCATCCCTCACCATTTGTGGCGAGGGACACCCCTTTTTGGGAAGTTTCAAGTACATAAGAGAGGTACAAAGGAAAAGTACACTTCTCTTTTGTACTTGAAACTTCCCCAAAAAGGGTGTCCCTCACCACAAATGGTGAGGGATGGATGCACTTGAATATTCTCCACACATATATATATATAGGGAAATGCTCCTATGAAAGATGCTCTCACCTTATTATGAGATATAGGGGTGGGGGCCTTCACATTTAAGTTGTTGACATTGGATATGGATGTGAGGGCCCCCACCTTATCTCTCATAGTAAGGTGAGAGATAGTCTCATAGGAGCATCTCCCATATATATATAGGGAGGGGCTCCCTTAAGGGATTGCTTGGCATTTACGCATGAGATGCGTAAATGCAAATTACATATGTAAATGTTAAATATGTAAATGGTGAGTATGTAAGCCTTTTACATGCATTTCTGTTTACGATGTTTGGCAAATAGCACCAATTTTACATGATTTACGCATGTGGTTCATTATACCACGTTTGTTTCAAACACATATAAATGCATGGAAAAAAAATTTGTGTTTATATTTAAAAGTTGAAACAACTAAAAATGCCTATAGCATTTGGTACCCTATATAGATTATGGTGCCCACTATGGGAACCAACAGATTGGTGAAAGCTTAAATAGAAGTGATTCATTATTTTTAAATTAAATAGGTCTATCATAATCAACTAGGATCTTACGTAAAATATAAGACAATGTAAATCAACTACAAATAAATAAAAGTAGCTCATTTCAAACACAACCTACGGTCCACCCAAAATATACTATTGTCTATTTACAAAATATAAGTTCCCAAAGATATCCTTGTTTCACTTCAAAAAATGAATATATTTTCCTGCAAAAAGTTAGAGACAAATCTCTACATATTAGTTTATCGAGCTCTTCTATTAGCATAAGCATTCCACATCTCTAATGTTATTGTATCCCGTAAACGATATGCATACTAGCTGTCAGACTCTTCATTTACTGTTTCGCCTTCACGATCATTGTCAACATCAATGCTTATTGTTTCTCGTCAGTGAGGATCATATATATATCCATACTGGGATTTCTCAACATGATAAAGTTCTGTAATACGGTGCATGGATTTACAATCTTCACTTGTGTCTTAATAAGATAATTTCGAGGCATATGTGTCAAAATTGGAAACCTTTCCTTCCATAAGCCAAATGTTCTTTCAATAACTTTCCTCAACTTCACATGCCGAAGATTAAATAAATTACTAGGCGTCCTTGAACCAATGCTTGGGGTCCATACTCCTTTAGATGATAGCGAGTTCCACGATATGGTCCAATGAAACCTCTCCTATTACCATATCCAACATCTACAAGATAATATTTTCCTATAAAGATATAATGACAAGTATCAAACATATATAATATAATAAATAGGTCTATAAAATATAAATAATTTAATATTGGTATCTCAAAATTTCTTATTACCATCTGGAATTTGAAGATTGTGAACCCCCTTATTTTGTAGAACACTAGTTAGTACTTTTTGATCATTGACCGATCCTTCGAAGTCGGCACATACAAATTGAAAAAGCATGTCAAAACCACAATGGTCATCACATTCTGCGCAATGAAACCTTTTTTAAATCGATATTGCTAATGATCTTTAATTGGTACCCAAGCTGTAATATAAGTGCCATCAATGGCACCAATACAATCCTACACCATTAATAATAAGTTAAAAATCTTGTCATAGAGAATAACTCAAAAATATTTATAGTAAAAGTTTATTGAATTACCTTGAAAAATCGGTAGAACACTGGATTCATAGAAATTTGAGATGGAATGGAGGTTTCAGGTCCTGGAATTTTCACATAATCAGGGCATATATATAACAGTGCGTTTAGAACAGCATTGAAGTACTTGCTTATTGTGTACCCCGAATGCTAGAATCGGATTTGCATTACCCGATTTCGCTCACTATGGCCTACAGTATTTAGGAACATGGCTACTTATTCTTCTACAAACACATGTCGAGTTGCACGTGGTAACCCTTCTCTTTTTAATAACTCACATAATTCTAGAAAGACATCGTTCCTCAAACGAAGTAAATCGTATGAATTTTGGCCATGACTGTTAATAATGTACTGAGCAAATTCATGGCAAGATAGAGATGATTCATGTACTCGCTTCCTCTTTCTTATTCGCTTTTGTTTATGGTCTTGATCCCATAATAGTAAAATTACAATAATGGATATTACTGCTAATTGCATAAGCATCATCTTCATCTTTTTATCCATTACTTCTAAACTGTTACATGGTAAATTGACAAATATTAGAACATAACACTAGCATAAGTAAATAACACATATTGGTTATCACATGATAAAAAACCAATAGTCGCACATCAATTGAATAACATTAAAATCAAACATGAAGATGTACCATGGCATAAAACTAACATAAACATTCAAATGTACCATGACATAAAACTAACTTAACATTCAAATGTATCATGAGCAAAAAAGCATTCTCAATCCCATTTCATAAAGTAGTTTTAGTAACCACTATCATAAATAGAGCTATCTAACTCCGCCATGAGGAATGCGTGGCACCTATCCTTAGTTGCTAATGCAAGGAATTGACTGGCCACTTATGGATCCGTAAGTAGCCTAAGCGCCCTTATTTGTAAAGTCTGCTCCAAATCTAACTCCAAAATGGCAGCAACTACATCAGCTTGACTTGGCCCTGATTGGGCCATCCTATCAGCAACAAAAATGAGGGTGTTGGTTAAGTCCTTCACTGCACGTGCAATTTCAACATCAGATTTGGAGTCACCATCTGCTCTATTTTTATCTCGCACAATGTGTCTAGAACTAACAGTTGAGTGCTTCTTTGTACGTGGTGCTTTGGAGATACCCTCATCCCTTTTTTTCGAGCTAGAAGATCCAGCTGCCATATCTTTGTCATGGTTGGATTTAGGGGCTTCCATTGTATGCGATAGACGCTGATTAGTCAATATGACATCTCTGCTATCTGCAATTGAGTCTCCATATATAAAAGCAAAATTTTCATAGTCGGGAAAACTTCTTCCTCGATAGTATTCATAATCAGGGTGTGCCTGAGTTGCACAAATGAGACAAACATATTAATTAATTACTTATTAATAGTTAATAGAAAAGTCAAGATATATAATTACTCACTTACCTTGTGGTAGTCATCCCAAACTTGGTCCTCTGCACCCTTTTTTTGATGTCATCCCATCCAAAGCCACTTAAGCCCATGAGAATTTTGATATTATTATAATGACTTTTTATTGTTCTTAGGCGGTTTCTAATTTTAGCTTTATCATACTCATCGCCAAATCCCTCTTTCATCTTTCGTTCAATCTCTCTCCACCCCTCCGAAGTAAACCCAATCCCATCTTTTCGCCCGAGGGTTATTTGTTCTATTAGCACATTAGTCAAGAATTCATCTGCAACCTCTGTCCAAGTGACATTCTTATTATCTCTTTTACCACGCTTTGCTCCAGAAGATTGTCCAACATTAATGCAATGAACTTCTTCATCAATCATATCATTATCCATTTCTATATAGAACAAAAAACTTAGTCAAGAAATTATTAATAGTGATTCACAATGTGTTTTGAATAGCATAAAGTCCTTTGATATATGATGTAATGATGAGTGAAATCATAAATTATAAAAGGAAAAATTAAAGAAGAAAGTTTGATTTGAGATCACAAACTAACAAAAGAAAACTAATAAAGAAAGGTGTCCTACTTATTGTTTTGCTTTTTTTTTTTTTTTTAATAAAGGGCTATTTTGAAAGTGGAGTCAAATACTGTGAAAGTGGAAATTTAGAGTTCAAACAAGGAGAGTACTTCGGACCTTCGATCTCCTGTCCCCCAAAGATATTTTAAAAAAAATCATAACACACCAGAATATCAGGCCTTTTCCTTTGCATATTCTAATTCTATCCAAATCAAAGGCCGTCACACACACGCACAAAAAAAAAAAAAAAGAAATTCGGGGTAAGACATAACAGAAAAGGAATGGGGTCGATTCAACAATGATGGTTTCCAGCTAAACAGTCTATCAAACCAACTCAAAAAGCAAGCTTTCTTCATCTTCTAAAGTTCCTGAAAATGAATGATACATGTGAAAAATGTAATGGTCATTATCACTCAGCAACTCTTCAAAATCATTCAATCCGTGTTAATCCTTCACTAGGTTTTTCTAACCAAGACCAACGCAATCTTCTGATAGCTAAATAAAAAAGCAATCTTCTGATCACTAAGCAATTCCACCCTCTTTTGAAATCATGCAATCTTTGTACCTATGATTGGGTTTCTAAAAGGTCAAAGAAAAATCACCTAAAACCCATCACAAAAATAAAACAAAATAAAGTTCATGGACAAACAAACAGAGATCAAATCTGAAGAAGAAAAGTTCAAAGTTGTTGTCAGGAATTGGTAATGAGAGAGGAGAGGTGAAGAGGTGGGATGGTTACAGAGGGTTCTTGACCAAACAAGAAGCACGTTCCAAAAAATAACCAGATGACCAAAATGAGAGGGGGGGGGGGGCATACCTGGAGTTCTTGAGCAGCACCGTGCTAGGAAGATGAATGGGAGAAGAAGGTTTCGAATGTATGCTAGGGTTGTTTCAAATAAAACACGAGAGGATTAAAAAAATAAAAGTAAAGGCAGATGGGTTTCGAACCCTGTACTGCTGTGACGAAACGTCACCTAACCACACCGTCCGCCCTTTTGATGTGGTTTTTTTTTTATGTACAAATCACATGAGATTCATTCTACTACCCCCTCACATGTGAAAATCTGAGTACGAAAATGGCCCCTTTTTACACATCATTTACACATCAAAATTTCACACGTGATGCATAAATGACCTCAACCAAACATGAAGGTGTGTAAACGATTCGCATATGAGTTATTTACATACGTAAATGCTCTCAACCAAACAACCTCTAAGCTGCAGCTCAGGGGATTATAAGCTGGATCGTGAGATCTACGTGTGTGCCGCCCAAGATGAGAATGGATCTTGGCCCGCTCTTTTTTTTTCACAGTTTCGGCTTGGCCCGCTCTTTTTTTCACATATCCCTCTTTTCAGCCTAATCAATCTGCAACCCAAACATTCCCTCTCTAGTCTCTCTCACAGACACGATCTCCTTTTGTTGCAGCTCTCTCTCTCTCTCTCTCTCTCCTCTCACCGGTGTCATCTCCTCTCGTCTCTCTCCCAGGCGTCATCTCTTCCCACCCTGCGCTCCCATCTCTTCCCAAATCCAGAAAAGGGGCAGTTTTGAGAAGAAGGCCGGAGCATTAGGTGCAGTCCCTCTCTCCGACCAGATGCAGAAAATCTGCAACCCTCCCTCTCTCGTCTGCAACTGTCCGGCCCTCTCTCATCTGCAACTCTCTCTCTCTCTCTCTCTCTCTCTCTCTCTCTCTCTCTCTCTAGTCTGCACTCCTTCTATCCGGCCAGATCCATAAACTATCTGCCCTACTCTCCGCCCTTTGCTCCCATGTCTGGCCATCTCCTCTCTCCCTCACTCCCCATCTCTCCTTAATCGATCGTTGCCTGCAGCTCCTTCCACAAATTCCCAATAGGAATAGGAATTTTGTAACAGGTTATTTGATGATATGCCTTTAGTTGAGATTTCCTAAATTCCCAATAGGAATATGGATGGGAGCCGATTCATAGGTTGAAAGAGCCAATTCACTGCTTGAATGTGTACAAGAAAGAGGGTTTGGATTGATCGGATGGGCATCATTGTATGGGATATGAAGGATGTGATTTATCTACAAAATAAAGATCTCGCCCAACTGTTAATGGCTGCTACTTTTTTTTTTTTAGAAATATCTGGTTGATGTTCATTTATGCCCAACTGTTAAAATTAGGACTAATACTCGATGAATCTGCTTGCTGAAGGATTTTTATTTTTTATTATTTTTTTTCATTTTTAGCTTCAATGGCAAAAGTATTGTGGTTGGGATCAACAAGACCAATGGGTTATTTCCAATGTACTGTGGTTGGGATGAATGAGAGAATCTCGAGTTACTTCTATAGGGTCCATTTAGTGTTAAATTGACACAAACACTACAGAGTGAATGAAATGTATCGAAATAGTAGATCTAGTCAAATGAAATGGGTTTCAACAGGTCAATTTCTTTGTAGAACAAAGAGGCGCTTAAGCTAGGCATTAACAGAGTCCTATTAAGCATTCTTGCAGTCAAACGTGCCCTTGCAAATGCAATTTTCTAATTGTTTAATCCCCAAACAATGAGGAATCTCCAAGAACTTGTCCGTCCAAACTCCAAATAGCAAATCATCAGCTGATGTTGATTTTGTGTATCCAATGTGAGGGCTCCTCTCCATATCCCACCAAACCAGTAACGGAAGAAATTACAAAATATTTAAATACAAGTGCTACAAACACCAAACAAAGACATCTAAACAACAAAGAATCAATGTGCCGCCCCAGAAGCCCAAGACTCTTACAGTATACCAAAGCCATTTATGTTTAGACAAAGTCCTCTCTGTTCATTCAAACTGCTTTAAGTATTCTCTATTAATCACCACTGCAGCATGGTCTGATGATTTTTGAAGTTCGAAACTCATATAAATCGCCAGCTTCTTACATCAAATCTTCAGACCAAAGCAACACAAAAAAAAAAAGGATGAAAAAGATCAGCATATTTCCATTTGTCCATTTATGCCAATGAAGATCACATGAAGATTTTCACTTTCCAGAAAAAGATCACATGAAGACAACAGGCCAAATTTGCTCAACAAAAAATCTGAACTTTTACCAGCACATTAGAACATATAAAAACAAGATCCAAAATCTAAACCCATGAAAACCAAAATTTTATCGAGATCTCTTCTTATTACAGATAGAATCCCAGAAACCAGAAACTCTCCCTCGACTTCGAACACAATCTGAAAGGCTAATTTCAATCTAAAAGAGATTGGTCAAATTGATCGGTTCACCAACAATTGATCACTAACAGTAAAAAAATTTTGGCTTTCTTTTTCCTTGGGAGAATCATTTTCTGCCTTAACTTCAGATTCCGTGTTATTTGATATGGGTTGCAGCTGCTCCTTTTTCACCTGGCTAGTCTATTCTGAAACCAATTATAAACATTTGTTTCAAGAATTTGGCCAGACAGTTGCAGACGAGAGAGGAAGAGTTGCGGATTTTCTGTATCTGGCCGGAGAGGGAGTGCACAGAGAGAGACGAGATAGTGAGAGTTGCAAAGAGAAAGCGACTGGACCGACTGTCCCGGCCTTTTTCTCAAAACTGCCCCTTTTATGGATCAGCCAGGTGGAGATGAGAGCGCAGGAAGAGAAGGGATGACGCCCGGGAGAGAGAGACGAGAGGAGATGACACCAGTTGAGAGAGAGACGAGAGAGGGAGAGCTGCAGCAAGAGGAGATCGCACCCGTAAGAGAGATGAGAGAGGGAATGTTTGAGTTGCAGATTGATTAGGCTAAAAAGAGGAATATGTGAAAAAAAGAGCTGGCCAAGACGAAAATGTGAAAAAGAGCGGGCCAAAATCCATTCTCATCCTAGGCGACACACGTGTAGATCGCACAATCCAGCTTATGACCCTCTAAGCTACTGCTTAGGAGAGCCCCTCCCATATATATATATATATATATATATATATATATGAGGAATTCTACAGAATGCCCCTCTAAAAAAAGGGCATTTCTGCCCCTATCCAATATCCAATTAAAAACATCCATCTGGCTTATAATAAATGTAAGAGAGAAAGAGTCATTCAACCTTCATTTATGTACACCAATATTCTAGGGATTCTTTTGAAGTGGATGGGAGATAAGATGGAAGAAGAGGAATCGTTCCTCTCCCACTTTTCATGGAGTATTTAGTTAGATATGGGGGCCATCAATATTGTTCAATCTAATGGTGGGGCCAACTCATATTTGACCAAAATCAATTGATGACCTAGGAAGAAATGAGGAGGCCATTTATTTTGATTGGTATGGATTTTTCATAAGCTGGACCCACCAATCATCTCTGGCGAATAGTCTATATGAAAGTAAGCCTTAGAGAAATGCCATCAAACTCCCAAGTTTAATCACAAATAAGAGATTCCCAAGAAAATAGGGAAGTGAATCTTTAATGATATATTTAAAGAAAGAGAAAAACTAGGAAAGGATTAGTTGCTTTTTCAAGAGAGAAAGTTGCTAGTTTCAAGGAAGAGATAATGGAGGTACTTAATGAGCATTTAAGTGATATGATTTGGTGGACTTTTCTCTTATTGGTTGCAAATAGGGGCGTCATGTAGACAATAAACCTCATATATATATATATATAGACACACACACACACACACACACTCCTATAAGAGTTACTCTCACGGTACTATGAGAGTCTAAATGTGAGGGCCCCCATCCCTTACTCTCATAGTACCGTGAGAGTAACTCTCACAAGAGCATCTCCTAGAAGTGATCCTATGAGGACGGTCCTTACAGCCTTATTGTGAGGACCGCCTAGTGGGGCCAACCTTGGGACCCATCCAAATGGACTACACATACACAACCCTGCTATAGTCACTGGATCTCATGAATTTGCAAGGATTGTAATGAATATATATATATATATATATATATGGTTAGTGCTCCTATGAGAGACACTCTCACCAACTTTATGAGAGATGAGTGGGGGCCCTCACATTTAAGTTGGGGGTCCTTGCATTTAAGTTGGTGAGAGTGCCCCCACCCATCTCTCACCAAGTTGGTGAGAGTGTCTCTCATAGGAGCACTTCCCTATATATATATATATATATATATATATATATATATATATATATGGGGTAAAAGGAAACTTTCATTTAACCCAACAACGTAAATAAGAAACATCAACATAATGACACACCAGGCAGGACCTGTCCAGCCTTATGGCTTCAACATTAAGATCCTTAGAAATATGACTAAAACAAACTTTACCAAAATGCGAAACCAAGTATTCAATATCCAAAATCCGATGGTGAATGGACCAATCCTCCGCTCCATTAATAGCTTCTATCACTCTGAGAGCGTCCGACAAAATGTGAATCCCAGGATTCATAGAGCTCCAAATCTTTTGGAATGCTCATTGCGTGGACAATCGTCCCGTTTCAGCCTCCTTAGATGAGCTCCTCCAGCCTCCAAGGACCCTTTGCTGCCCCTGCACCCACAAGACTTCCATTAAAATACACAACAAAGCCAAAGGCAGTTGCCCATTTTCTTTAGAAAAGGCGGCATCGGTGAAGATAAAAACCTCGTCCGTGCAACTCAATTTAGGAGGGTTGTGGCCCTTAGTCACCTTAGAAACATGCTTTCTACTAAATTCTCAGTAAACACGTATTCAACTCTACATTCCCAGATCTAACCCCAAAGCTTAAAACTCAGGTTGAGAAGACTATTTATTGATGGTGGCTTAATTTTTGTGAATTTTATCCTGACTGAGGTGGCCCTTCCAGTCAGCCTTTTATGTAGACATAAGTGTAGAGCTACCCCAATTAGTGAGGCAAAATCTCAGTCCAATACAGTAGCCCACTAATGCAGGACAACATCAGATTTGATCTAACAAGTAATTCTGAGATTAGCAGAGAATTAATAATCCAATTCTAATCATAAATCGTCCATTTACACACCATTTAACATTGAGAGTATGGAAGATTGAGTAATAGTCCAAGGCTTTATCAGTATTCACCCCTCAAGTAAGAAGGGACGGATCTAATGGAAGATAGAACTTTGACATGCTTAGGGACGAGCCGATTCAAGTAGATTAATTGTCCCCATTTACTTGGTCTTTACACCAAACTCCAATCCTGGAGGTGATTCTAAAGATTTCATGAGCACAAACAAATAGACTAAAGAAAGCTTGGAGAAATAGAGTTTTCTTTCATTCATGTAACATAACATAATGAAGAAGATAACAAGACAATGTCTTTTAAACATGAAGCCCTAAAAGGGTGATGAAGATTGGACCTACACTTTCCTATGTATTCAAGTACTAGGATGATGGCTGCATATATATTTCCCATCCTCCCTTTATTTTGTTTCTGTTGGCATGATGGCTCAATAGGAAATAGGAGCTATCATTACTGATTTGACCATACCATGGACCATGAACTATCATTGTTGATATGACCTTACCATGGACCAGTAGCATGGGCCAGCTGACATCAAGCATGGTGCAAAGCTGGGAAACCATGGGGCAACAGTAAGCCTTCTGGTTCTTGGCTGAGGCTATAAATAGAGGCATTCCTCTATGTCTTAGACAGAGAGAGTCAAGAACATAGAAAGCTAATACAGCTTGAGAGAGAGTCTCTGTGGGTATACCTGGGATTGGGGTTGTGTGTGAAAAAACTCCATTGTAATCTTTACTCATAGTGATACTCTTGTCGTCTTCTCCTGTGGATGTAGGCTCAAGCCGAACCACGTAAAATCTTGTGTTATCTCTCTGTGTGTGATCTCTGTTCTGTGTGGCTTGATTGATACTCTAAGCACAACAAACTGGTATCAGAGATTTGAGTGATCGGAGGAGATCCGTTGAATCGGATTTTGAGAGGGCCATGAATCTTGCAGATTGATTGCAAAAGATTAGATGATCTTGAAGTGGGCCACGGACCTGCCTGCTTGATCGCAGTAGCCAGGTTCGCCGAAATCGCCGCCGCTGCAACCGCTGCTACCTCACCGGGAACGGGGGTCCGTCGCCGCCACACTGTTGTCGTGGAAGAAGAAGAAGACCGGAAGAAGGGGTAGGGACTGTCCCTGTTGAGAAACAGGGCAGAGAGCCAAAAGAAGAAGAGGAAGAACCGGAGAAGAGCCATCCGCCGCCGCCGTTGCAGCCCTGTCGTCGCCGGAGAACCCATCGTCGACGCCGAGCCGTGCCGTGGACGAAGAAAAAAAAAAAAAACCGATCCAACTCCTCTCTTGTTCTGCGAAAAACAGAACCAGACGAAGAACAGAACCCATGTTCTGTTCTGTTTAAGTGGAGAAGTTGACTTGGTACTTGGTAGTCTGAAGTATCAATGGAATTTATGGTCCCTGAAGTACCACATAAATCGGTGATCCCTCAGTCCTGGTTGTAGGCCAAGCCAGTTTCGGGTCAGGTTGACCTGGTCCACGCAGGAAGCCCGGAAACAAAGCATAAAGGTGATGACATCATTGCTGATATTAGCAGATCCGTACGGTCAAAGTTTTATTTGACCGCATCAAAGGCTGAAAATTAATTTTGCGATATCTTGGAGATTCGGAGTCTGATTGGAGATCCGTTCGAACCTACAGACTTGTTACGAGCAGATCTACGCAGTTGTGGAAGAAGATTGGCTGTCAAATAGTCAACAAAAAGGTTGACTGATCAGAGCATAGAAATTTATTTCTGCGATATCTTAGCCATCCGGAGCCGGATTTCAGATCCGTTTCTTCCAGCGTGCTCGTGGCGACCAGATCTACGCAGGTGCGTTAAAAGATTCGTGAAATGGCTGCAAAATTTGAAATTGAAAACTTCAATGGTAACAATGACTTTAGTCTATGGCGTTTGAAGATGCATGCTTTGCTGGTTCAAAATGGTTTGCATAAAGCTTTGAAGGGAAAGAATGCTTTGTCTGACAAACTGTCAGATGATGAGAAAGAAGAGTTATTGGAAAAGGCATACGGTCAGATTCTGCTATTTTTAAGCAATGGTGTACTGCGAAAAGTTGCTCAGGAGAAAACTGCTGCTGGCATATGGCAAAAGTTGGAGAACTTGTACATCACGAAGTCTCTCACAAATCGCTTGTACTTGAAGAAGCGGTTGTTCACCTTACAAATGCAGGAGGGTATGTCTGTTTCAAACCACCTTGATTCTTTCACAAAAGCTATTATGGACCTTGAAAATATAGATGTTAAAATTGATGATGAGGACCAAGCCATTATGTTGTTATGTTCATTACCACCCTCGTATGAAAACTTTGTTGATACCATGATGTATGGTAGAGAAACTCTATCCAAGGAGGATGTTGAGTCAGCCTTAAACTCCAAGGAGTTAAAGAAAAAGGTTGCTACAGAAAACAATGATAGTTCTGGTGAGGGTTTGTTGTGCGTGGCAGAACAGAGAAGAAATGGCAGAACAGAAGAGGCCGCTCTAGGTCAAAATCAAAAACTAGAAAATGAAAGTGCTTCCAATGTCATAAGGAAGGGCACTTTAAAAAGGATTGTCCAGAGCGTAAAGGAAAGGAGAAAGCACATGATTCTGGAAATGTAGCCGATGTTGCAGAAGACAGTTCTTATGGTGCAAATGTTCTCACTGTTACCATTGGTAGCTCAGGTGATGAGTGGATCCTTGATTCGGGTTGTTCCTACCATATGTGTCCTAATAGGGACTGGTTTGCCACTTATCATTTTATAGATGGTGGTAAAGTTCTAATGGGGAACAATGCAGCCTGTAAGGTTATTGGGATAGGATCGATCCAAATTAAGATGTATGATGGTATTGTAAGAACTTTGTCTAATGTCAGGCACATTCCAGAGTTGAAGAAAAATCTGGTTTCCTTAGGTATGCTTGACTCGAACGGCTGTACCTACAAAGCTGGAGGTGGAGTTATGAGAATCTCAAAAGGTGCTCTTGTAGTGATGAAGGGACAGAAGCAAAATGGCCTCTACCTTCTTCAAGGTAGCACAGTTACAGGTGCTGCTGCTGTGATGTCCTCAGATTCAGATTTGGAAACTACCAAGTTATGGCATATGCGACTTGGGCATATGAGTGAGAGAGGTATGGATGAGCTGAGCAAACAAGGTTTACTCTGCGGCCAGAAAACAGGAAAGCTGGACTTCTGTGAGCATTGTGTCTTTGGAAAGCAATGTAGAGTCAAGTTCAGCACAGCAGTTCATCGGACCAAGGGCACTTTGGATTATATCCATTCTGACCTTTGGGGTCCCTCTCGTGTCCCTTCTCTGGGAGGTGGCAGATATATGTTAACCTTCATTGATGATTATTCTCAGAAGGTTTGGGTATATATCTTAAAGCACAAGAATGAAGTCTTTGCACAGTTCAAGCAATGGAAGGCTATGATCGAGAAGCAGACAGGTAAACAGATCAAGCGCTTGAGGACTGACAATGGCTTGGAATTCTGCGGAGGTGCTTTTAATGAGTTCTGCAAGAATGAAGGTATTGTGAGACATCGCACAGTCAGAAATACACCACAGCAGAATGGAGTTGCAGAACGGATGAACAGAACTATCCTAGAAAGGACCCGCTGCATGCTCTCTAATACAGGGTTACCTAGGAAGTTCTGGGCGGAAGCTGTTAACACAGCTTGTTATCTGATCAACCGGTCTCCATCAACAGCTATCGAGTGTAAAACTCCTGAAGAGGTATGGTCTGGATATCCTACTGATTACACAAATTTGAAAATATTTGGTTGTCCTGCTTATGCTCATGTGAATGATGGTAAGCTTGAACCAAGGGCAAGAAAGTGCATATTTCTAGGGTATGCAGATGGGGTGAAAGGATATAGGCTTTGGTGCCTAGATGGAAAATCACCCAAATGCATAATCAGCAGAGACGTGACTTTTGATGAGTCTGCCATGTTGAAACCGAAGGAGTGCATTGATGCTGGAAATGACAATAGTGTCAGTAAACAGGTAGAGGAGCAAAACGGTGTTAGTAAATAGGTGGAGCTTGAGAAGGAAGCTTCGGAAAGCTTGCAAGAGAATTTGCAAGAAAATGTCCCAGATCAGCAGGATGCAGGCCCAAATGTGGAGAATGAAATTCCGCAAAAATACATGCTTACTAGGGACAGGGAGAGGAGACAGATTAAGCAACCTCAAAGATATGGATATGAAGATATCGTTGCCTATGCTCTTAATGCAGCAGAGAGTATTGAGTCAGAGCCGGTCACATATCGGGATGCCGCCACTTGCAAAGAATCAGCAAGATGGGCCGTTGCAATGAGTGAGGAGATTGAGTCTCTTCATAAGAATCATACTTGGGAGCTGGTGAAACCGCCGAAAGGTCAGAAGATTGTTGGTTGCAAATGGGTCTTCAAGAAAAATGAAGGAACTCCAGGGGATGCTAGGTTCAAAGCACGACTAGTTGCAAAAGGCTATACTCAGAGAGAGGGTGTTGACTTCAGTGAAGTGTTCTCTCCTGTGGTGAAGCATAGTTCTATCCGGGTACTACTTGCTATAGTTGCTCTATTGGACTTAGAGCTGGAGCAGCTTGATGTCAAGACTGCGTTTTTACATGGCGAGCTAGAAGAACAAATTTATATGCATCAACCAGAGGGGTTTGAAGTCCAAGGTAAGGAAGATCATGTTTGCTTACTAAAGAAATCATTGTATGGCCTAAAACAATCACCTAGACAGTGGTATAAGCGTTTCGATACCTTTATGGTTGGAAATGGTTATTGCAGGAGTGGGTATGATAATTGTGTCTACCACAAGAAGCTTCTAAATGGTTCTTTTATTTATTTGTTGTTATATGTTGATGATATGTTAATTGCTGCTAAGGACATGTTTGAGATCAACAGGCTGAAAGCTCAGCTCAGTGGTGAATTTGAAATGAAAGACTTAGGTGCTGCGAAGAAAATTCTTGGGATAGAGATTCAAAGGGACAGGAAAGCAGGCAAACTGTCCTTGTCACAAAAGGGATACCTTGAGAAGGTTCTGGAGCGCTTTAGTATGCAAAGCTCGAAACCTGTGAATACTCCACTGGCAACCCATTTTAAACTTTCCGCTGCTTTATCACCACAAACTGAGGAAGAGGTGGAGCACATGTCACGTGTTCCTTATGCTTGTGCAGATGGGAGTATTATGTATGCCATGGTTTGTACAAGGCCAGACATTTCACATGCGGTTAGTGTAGTTAGCAGATACATGGATAACCCAGGAAAAGTCCATTGGCAGGCAGTGAAATGGATACTCCGCTACTTGAAAGGTACTACTGATGTTGGGATAGTATATGATAGAAACAACAACACTTCTGAAAGTGTTATTGGATACGTTGATTCAGATTTTGCTGGAGATTTGGACAGAAGAAGATCCTTGACAGGTTATGTCTTCACTTTTGCTAGCGGTGCCATTAGTTGGAAGGCAGCATTGCAATCTAAAGCTGTCTTGTCTACCACTGAAGCAGAATACATGGTAGCTACGGAGGCAGTGAAGGAAGCTATTTGGCTGACAGGCTTGGTTGGAGATCTGGGATTGGAACAGAAGCTGACAACTATTTTCTGTGACAGTCAGAGTGCGATCGATCTGACACACAATCCTAAGTATCATGAAAAGACCAAACACATTGATGTTAGGGCACACTTTATTCGAGATGTCATCGCCGAGGGTGCTATTGCAATGATTAAGATTGCTACGGTAGATAATCCAGCAGATATGATGACAAAGACTATTCCAGCAGTCAAGTTCAAGCATTGCTTGGACTTGATCAGTGTGATCAGTACCTGAGTGCCCTAAAGGGCAGATGGAGACGGTGAGACGTATTCTGTGCTATGAGGATCAACTCCTATGTTCGCCAAGGTGGAGATTTGTTAGCATGATGGCTCAATAGGAAATAGGAGCTATCATTACTGATTTGACCATACCATGGACCATGAACTACCATTGTTGATATGACCTTACCATGGACCAGTAGCATGGGCCAGCTGACATCAAGCATGGTGCAAAGCTGGAAAACCATGGGGAAACAGTAAGCCCTCTGGTTCTTGGCTGAGGCTATAAATAGAGGCATTCCTCTATGTGTTAGACAGAGAGAGTCAAGAACATAGAAAGCTAATACAGCTTGAGAGAGAGTCTCTGTGGGTGTACCTGGGATTGGGGTTGTGTGTGAAAAAACTCCATTGTAATCTTTACTCATAGTGATACTCTTGCCGTCTTCTCCCGTGGATGTAGGCTCAAGCCGAACCACGTAAAATCTTGTGTTATCTCTCTGTGTGTGATCTCTGTTCTGTGTGGCTTGATTGATGCTCTAAGCACAACAGTTTCTATAAATGAAAATGTTATTTGAGGCTCATTTTAAAAACTTCACCTTCGGTCTTCATTTTTAGTGCATGAATCGTGCATATACTAATGCAAACAAACAGGCCCTTTGAGACATTTGATGATCCAAGTGCCTCCTGTTTGTTATGATCCTGACCATTGACATAGAGGGCCTGAAGTACGCTAGAAAATATCCCAAAAATAAACCAGGTCGGATGATCTTGCCCGTCTGACACTACACTCTTTTGTTGAATGTGCACTGTCCTTGTCTTTGAAGATCAAAGGGATTTTTCGATAGGTGAAGTTTTAAAATGAAGCCCATCTTCCCTGACTCATCAGATCAATGGTTGACTGTTTGGATCACTAAGCCCTTGACCCCTCATTTCCACACAGGATCAAAGTTATCATCTTCTTTCTTGTTACATGACTATTATTCACTGACCATGTACATATAAGAAGATATTACGGGTACCGGAGCTCCCGCAACATTAATAGTTTGCAACAATGAAAAAGGATTCTCAATGAAGAACATAGAATCCATCTCTAGTATTGGGCAGTCCACAAAGAAAGGGAAGAAAGAGTATGGTTTCATTGGAGAGAAGGGTAAATTCCTGCTTCATTCCCACTTACTACTTAATGTTTAAGATATACATTGTATTACATCCTTGGGTGATACTATATATGCATATGGCAAAGAATCAGATGAATTGTTTGTCTTGGCTTGTACTTAGCGAAAAAGGGTATAATTCGAGTCCTTTGACACTCAGTATGAAAAATATTGTTTTGTACTCTAATGTAATGAGTATGTGTAGGGATGCATCCATTGGTGATGAGAATATGAGATACATGTCAGTATCATAATTTACACTATGAAGCATCAGATAAATGTTCTACTCTAAAATTAATCCATTGTGACTGTATCCTAACAATAGCAATCCACCGTGCAAATTTTTTTTTTCCTTTGGATAAATCTTATGGTCCATAATGTCTAGAACAATGTCAAATTTGTCTCAAGCCAGTTCAATAAGGGCCTTTGTCTGTGAAAAAATTGGATTGATTAAATGATGTCCCCAAGCCCTCAAAAAGAATGGATTGGAAAAATGGGTGTGGAAAACTAAGTTTTGTAGAGTTCGCTAGGGGGGTAATCCCCTGCTGTGCCTTAATGGTATGGGATGGGTTTTTTTTCTTTTTCTTTTGTTTGTTTTGTTGGGAGGGGGGGCGCATTATTTTGTGTGTGTGGTCCACTCGGATATGTGTGGGCCTGTTTCCTAGAAGCCGGTATTACATGATACAGTCTTAATTGAGATACACAAAAATGCAGAGTTGCTGATTTCTAATTGATCATTCTTTCTGAATGAGTCCAAGGAAAAATAATTCAAGTTACCCTGGGTTCTAGGAGAGAGACACGGACTGGGACTACTACACAGATAGAAGTAGGACTTTCGGAGGCATTTAATTGGGAAGAGGCCTGCATCATGGTTGTGATTTCGTATCACAGCCATACAAGTGGCCCATGGTGACAATCCTGCTGTACTTGCCAATTTACTGCTAGCATATGATGCTGCGGCGCGAATTCCAAATCGGGGCTAGTCTGCTGGTGCAAATCTGGACCGTCAACACCAAATCAGAATCTTTTTATGTCTCGCTCCGTCTTCCCAGGCCTTACCTAGAGGTGTAAAATGGGACCGTGCCGGCCCGTGACCATCTCAGGCCCAGCACGGCCCACAGCATGGCTTAAGTTGTGCCTCCCAGTTGGGTTGGGTCGTGCTGCTAACAGACAGGCCCACACGCCCATTCTAGTGTTCTTTTTTTTTTTATATAAGTTTATATAAGTTATAAGAGACTTTATGAATTTTAGAATTTTCAACTTGAAATAAAGTTGAAATTAGTAGAATAAATGTATAAAAATTGATGTTAATTTATAAATAAAAAATTAAATTTTAATTATTTAAGGTGTTATATTCATTTATGTAAAAAATAGTATTTATTTTAGATAAATGTCGGGTCAGGTCATGCTCGGCTATGCCGCGGCCTAGGCACCCTGGCACAGCATGGCATGGCTAGCACTCTAGGTCGTGCCGTGCCATGGCCTAGTGCCCCCCGCCCAACATTGCCCGTGCCGACACGATCAACACAGCCAATGGGTCCTGCTAGGCCAGGCCGGGCCTCCAGTTTACGCCTCTACCCATGCCTTACCCTTGGAGGCCAAAATCAAGCCCAAGGCGGGAAGAAAATCAATTTTTTTTATATCAATCAAATGGTCAGGGACTCGGGGCCTTTTTTTATGTTTGGTAATAAACTACTTGCAGACCAACCAATAAAAAACCTATTACTATCGTGGGCCACGCCAAAGATATGCAAGTTACTTGATTCAAACAAAAAATAGATTCAATAAAGCAACATGTTATACATTTTCTTAATGTAACATAAAATTTATATAATTTGAGATTAGAGTAAATATCACCTATCTTTCTATCTCGTCCGTCTCCTGTTAAACTACCTTTTGCTTAATACAGTTGATGAAGTTGCAAAAATATATTCTATTTTTTGAGAATGGCATGGTTAAACAACCTTTTGCTTAATACAGTTGATGAAGTCTGCAAAAATATATACTAGTTTTTTAGAATGGCATCGTTCACATGTCACAAAGTTTGACAATTTACTATCAAAGCTAAGGACTTATTTTTTCATACTCTCAGCTTCTTTTATTATTATAGTCTTTTATAGTTATATTATGAGGTTTTTACTGAAAAAGTCCTCTTTGACTTACTAGATAACAAAAAGGACCAAAAATATATTTATCCATTGTAGTGGTCCCTGGGGCCCCTTTCGGTTATTATTTTTAAAAAGATTTTGAGAAATAATATCCCCGCTCGCATGTTCTTTAAAATCCACCCAAAACCCTTATCCCTTCTTTTTTCTTCTCCACAAGCTTCTCTACATCGTCGACTCTCTCTCTCTCTCTCTCTCTCTCTCTCTCAAGAAAATGGGTTCTTATGTCTATTATATTTTTGCGAAAATTCACTTGTTGTTTCTTAAGATATAGGATTCTTCATGGGTTGCTATTTGTTGGAGTTCGTTAATTTGTGGATAGATTTGTTATCACTAGTAATTTTGTTATTGGGTCTTCATGATTCACGAGAGTACCTAATTCTAAACCCTTAATCTCTAAATCCTGATCCCAAGTCCTAGTCCAAACCCTAAGAAACACAATCAAACACTCTTTTATTGAATTAACAATATTACTCAAGGGGGTCTTTTGGTGGTCAGGTTAGACCATATGGAATGTGAAATGTGAAATATGGATATGAATCTAAATTGTGTGTATGTGTAAATATGAAATGTGAAATGTAAAATGTAACATAAAATCTTAATTGTGATTTTCCCTCTTCTTTTTTTTAAACATGTACAGAGTGGGGATATCCCCATCCTACAACGTTAACAAACTCACTTAGGCAAGGATATCATTACTTAACTGGTTGTTTTACCTGTGATGAGCAGGGATATCCCCGCCCACTCGTGCACGACTGAGAGGGAATATCCCCGCTTCGTAAAACCGAGCTTGAGCCTTCCTCTCACTATGTGGCCTCTCCAAATTCTAAAACTGAAGACTTTCTCAAGATTTTGGTGGATTTCTCTGCGGGAAAGAACCAATGAAGTCAAGGGATATTATTTGGTGAGATCTTATGTGATTCTTTCTAGTTTTTTCCAAGATTGTACCTCAAAATAGCTTAGAAATGCTTGAGGTTTGTTAGATCTAGAGTTTTGGAGCGCCATATATTATAGGTTTTAACACTTTCGGTATTTTAGCACAAAAACTACCCTCAGCCATCTCAGTCTACTAATGACTCGGCCTCATATTATGAAACAATCTTCGTTCCTCAACCGCATCCATAGGGACAACAACCTTATGTGCACTATGGGAGTGCGGGTTGTGCCGCGTAACAATTTGGTGCCTATTTCTACCCTTCAAGAAATAATGATGATGATGATATCGAGCCAAGCCGCCACTCGTTCTAGCATTAGGCTCAGGCCCTACCTCTTTTGGCATTCATGTCTCATCCTCAAAATCAAGCCAAGGTAAGTTACAATTGTCCAAACTCCACTACTTTAAGTTAGCAAGTTAATTCATTTTGGTGTGGTGAATGTTACTTTAAACTTGAAACTTGAAGGCGAGCACACCTTGATGAGTGAGTTATTGAGTTGAGTATTGCACATGCACTAACTCTACTAGTACCATTCTTAGATTATAGACTCTAAATGTTCAACACTATTATTTTGCCCAAAACCATGGTTGCATTATGTAAAATTTATGATATTTCAGCTTATTTTAGTATATACGGCAATACAGCTATGATACGGGATGTTATAACTTGAGGAGACCGCTATTTTGCTTTAAAGTGTGCACTAATTGTTAAAAAAAAAAAAAAAAAAAACGCATTGTTTTGTATCATTTTATAATATTCTGTATTTTTTTGTATTTTTGTATGGTCAAATAAAAATTCGATCCGCAATGATCGTGAACCGCGATTTTGAAACACAACCCACCGACTAAGTTTGGAGATACGTACCAACCCAATTACTTGATAGGTCCATACCTATAGATAGGGACTCAAACAGGTAGGTTCAAGGTGGATCCAGGCCTGGATCTATCCAGTTCGAAATCCGTATTCGGATCCGATTGTATCCAACACAAAACCCATTTGTTGTATGTTGATCTAGCATCAACTTTAAAAAAAAAAAAAACACCTTTTAATTTAAGTCCCAGATCGAAATAAGTTGTAGAGTCATTAGTATGATCAGATAAAAGAACTTCATTTTATTTATTTATTTATTGAAACATACAAGTGGGACAGTTAAATTGTAAATGCTTATGATTAGAGCTAAGTAGACCATTACACACGAATATAACTGAAGCTATTTGGACCCTTAAAACCAACATATACTTTAGTAAGTGAATGTAACCATCCTGCATTCGGCCCTTAAAACCAACATATACTTTAGTAAGTGAATGTAACCATCCTGCATTCGGATCCTCAGATCGGAATATGCAAATATCTGGTTTCGGATACAAACGTTCTGGGTCCTATATGCACGGATCCGGATCCAAATCCGAATTTATCCCTGATAAAATAAAATTAAAAAATAAATAAATAAACTAGGTTCAATGCCCACATTATTCGGACATGGATACTCGAACTGTAGAACTAAATACACACCAAACCAGCATGGGCCAGAATTTGGGGGGCCCACTCTCAATTTGAGCGGGTTGAATGCAGCACGGATGGGCCCCACACAGGTCAACTAGTGTTGACTGGTGTCGGGTTCTGAGTATAAGATTGTTCCTTCACCCATGCAAAGTCAAATGTCGGAGGATGTTTCCAACCTCGTTTGCTTCTGGACACCATCGATCCATGGTGGGCCCCACAGGTTAATGGGCCACAAGATCAAGGTATTCCCACATGTATAAACACAAGACAGAGGGAAAGACTTCAGTCCCAAAAATGAAACCAGGTCTTCCAGGTTCCAAACAGCGCTAGCTTGATTTGGGAATCTCTTCCAATGGTGGATCCCAACAGCCCAATGGCATGTACTATTTCGAAATGGGCCCCACATGCACAAGCCCAAAGCCATGTATTCTAATAGCAAAGCAACTTCTAATAGTCCCGGCAAGAGTAACTGAGTAACTCCTTCGCAAGTTCCACCATCAACAGTAAAAACAAGAAAGAGAGGAATGAGAAGAAGAACAAAGAAGAGACCTGTATGAGTTCCATAAGAAAATGAATGTCTTCGGTGTAGAGTTCTGCAGAGAGACGACTAACAGCAAGGTAAAGGTCTTCTTTCAGAGGGTTGGGTTCTCCTCCTATAGAGAACTTCACCCTCCTTATCTCTTCCATGTGCTCCTTTGCTGCATTACCAGCATTATCAGCCATGGATTTCTATCTTCTCTCTCTTCTGTTGTGGGCGTGTGGGAAGGAGGCACGGGGAGACAGAGAACGAGACTGCTACAGAGAAAGATGTGGGACTTTGAGAGGATTTTATTGTGAAGAGACATGCACAGTGGTATAGGATCACAGCCATACGAGTGGCCCATGGGGATGATCATTTTGTACTAGCCATCTACTGTTAGCATATGATGGCTGCGGCACGAATTCCAAATGGGGGCTAGTCCGCCGGTTCAGACCTGGACCATCTAGTTGGATATGTGGTATTGGCCCAACCGAGCTCCAAATCAGGATCTTCTTGTCGGTCCCAGTTCCCTGGAATGGGGCTCCCATAATAAGGGTTGGCTGACTCAGCCCCGGGACTGTCCGTATATTTATCCTCATCACAGGCACGCTTTTAACAAAATAAAAAATAAAAAAATGAAAAAAATTCTGAAATTTGTACATTTCTAGCAAAGGGTCCTTGCAGATTGTGCAGCACAAATGGAATTCGTTAGGGCCTCTTTCGTCTTTTTTTTATAAATGCTAAGGGGAGCGACGCTAGTATCAGCTTGTGTCTGACAGAAGCAACACTAGTGGTGCTTTGTATGATTTTTTTTAAACATAAACCTCCCTTTGTTTTCCCTTCCTCTTCTTCCATCTATTTCTCTATTTTCCCCGCTCCATTTTCTCCCAATCATCTTGGAAATACAATATCATTGAATGGAAAACGCCCATCCTAATTGGGCCCACTGGGATGCATGATGATCATGGAACTCCATCGGATGGAAAAATCCATATGATGCAAACCTATATGCAAAGTCTTTAGTCATAAGATCATCCTAACATTTTGATCTATAACCCTAAAATTTAATGGTTTAGAGGCATCATTTTAGTATGATTTCAATCTAACGGTGAGGAAAAATTAGATGAGCATCGAACTTGGACTCGTGATTATTCATGAGGGGATAGTATGTGTGCAAAGACTAGATTGACTAAACACAGGCTCCATGAGCCAAATGAAAAGAGAGGAGGAAAAAAGAGCATTTTTAAAGTGAGGAATATATATATATATATAGGGAGGTGCTCTTGTGAGAGACACTCTCACCTTAATATGAGAAATAAACTGGGGGCCCTCACATCCATATCCAATGTCAACAACTTAAATGTGCAGCCCCCCCACCTTTATCTCTCATAGTAAGGTGAGAGTGTCTCTCACAAGAGCACCTCCCATATATATATATATATATATATATGTGTGTGTGTGTGTGAAGCGCAAAGAGGAGAATTAGGAGACTGGAGAGAGAGTGGAGTGGAGGGTGGAAGGAGATTCTGACAACTGTCTTGATGTATTTTATGAAATGAGGAATTGTAGTTTGGAGGCCTGTGGTTAAACGAAAGCAAAGCACATTCCAATAGAGGTATAAATATGTTAGCTTGTCACAAAATACACCCATTGATTTCTCATGCAAGCTACAGTTGGTTCCATTCTTGAATATTTGATTATTTAAAAGTTTATAGATATTTGTATACTTTATCATGCCTAATCTTCTTTATATATGGGGCCCAATAATGTACTCATCCCGAGGCTTGTTATGATGAGTCTCATTCTAGATGGGTAGGACCCATAAATACCTTAGAATTGAAGACTGCATCTATGTGTTATTGCATTATTTCAATGTGTTACACCCATTGAATTCTCATGATAAATTTCAATTTAGTTCCATTCTTGAATCTTTGATCATTTTGAAGTTCGTAGATATTTATTTACTTTATCATGCCTAATATTATATATATATATATGGGGCTCAATCAGACCGATGATGTACTTTTCCAGAGGCTTGTTATGATGAGTCTAACTGTGGATGGGTAGGACACATAAATAACTTAGAATTGAAGACTACATCCATATGTTCCCGCATTATTTCAATGTGTTACTCTCTTAGTCATCTCTTTTTAGTCCAATTAAGTTGTTAAATCTTCCAGTATTTGAGAATTTTAAGGAATACATCCATGATAGAGGCTAGAGCATATTATATCAATGCTAACTATCACAAAAAAGGCTCACAATCCACATTGCGGACTTTGCAGCTGCGCCAAAGACGCCCTTTAATCTAGGATAAAGAAATGATGAAAAGGCAAACACTGCATGGCATATAGATGCCCTACAGTAGTAGCTGTCACGAAAGTAGTCAATATTCCAAATTGAAATTCCAATAGCATGATTGATTGTAAATCATATAAGTTACTGTAGCCATTAAACCCCCCACCCAGTCCAGAAATTGATCTATATCACTTCAGAATAAACGATGTAACGATTTAACTGTACTTACCTTCTCCTCGGTGAGTCGAAGTTTGGTTCCGTCAACCCTTGCCTTGCGACCTAGGTATTCCCTTTCTTTTTTCAGCCGTGCTCCAATCTTCCGCTTCCGTTTCTGTTTTCGGCCGTGCTCCAGTCTTCCCTTTTTTGTTTCCGTTTTTCGCTGGTTCCTGTTTATGTATTTAGAGTAGTAGATAGGAGTTTAGATATAAATTAGGAATTTCATTTTTTTAGTAAGTTATGTTGTTTAGTTATTTTAGATAGAGGAGAATGCAGATAGAGGAGACTGGAGAGAGAATGGAGATTTAGGATAACGGAGAGAGAGTGGAGTGGAGGGTGGAGGGAGATTCTGACAGCTGTCTTGATGTATTTTATAAAATAAGGAATTGTAGTTCGGAAGCCTATGGTTAAACGAAAGCAAAACACAATCCAATGGAGATATAGATATGTCAGCATGTCATAAAATACACCCATTGAATTCTCATGCTAAGCTATAGTTTGGTTCCATTTTTTAATCTTTGATCATTTAAAAGTTTACAGATATTTGTGTACTTTATCATACCTAATCTTCTTTATATATGGAGCCCGATGATGTACTCATCCCGAGGCTTGTAATGATAGATCTCACTCTAGATGGGTAGGGCCCATAAATACCTTAGAATTGAAGACTGCATCCATGTGTTCCTACATTATTTTAATGTGTTACTCCCATTGAATTCTCATGCTAAGCTACAGTTTGGTTCCATTCTTGAATCTTTGATCATTATGAAGTTCATGGATAGGGTAGGACCATAATTACCTTAGAATTGAAGACTGCATCCATATGTTCCTGCATTATTTCAATGTATTGCTACTCTCTTGGCCATGTCTTTCTAGTCCAATGAAGTTGTTAAATCTTTCAGTATTTGAGGATTTTAAGGAATGCATCTAGGGTAGAGGCTAGAGCATGTTATATAAATGGTAACTATCACAAAAAAGGCCCACAATCCACATTGCCGACTTTACGGCTGCGCCAAAAATACTCTTTTAATCCAGGATAGAGAAATGATGAAAAGGCAAACATTGCACTGTGCAGATAGATGCCCTTCAACAGCAGTTGTCACGGAAGTAGTCAACATTCCAAATTGAACTTTAAATAGCATGATTAATTGTAAATCACATAAGTTACTGTAGCCCTTAAACCCCCTAGTCCTGGCATTGATCTATATCACTATAGAATAAACGATGTAACAACTTAACAGTACTTATCCTCTCCTTGGTGAGTCGAAGTTTTGTACCATCCACCCTTACCTTAAGACATAGGTATTCCCTTTCTTTTTTCAACCATGTTCCAATCTTCCGCTTCCATTTCTGTTTTCCGCCGTGCTCCAGTCTTCCCTTTCTAGTTTTCGTTTATCGCTGGTTCCCGTTTATGTATTTGGAGTAGTAGATAGGAGTTTAGATATGAATTGAGAATTTCGTTTATTTTTTGAGGAAGTTATGTTGTTCAGTTATTTTAGATAGAGGAGACGAGAGAGAGGAGATTTAGGAGACTAGAGAGAGTGGAGTGGAGGGTGGAAGGAGATTCTAACAGCTGTCTTAATGGATTTTATGAAATGAGGAATTGTAATTTAGAGGCCTGTAGTTAAACGAAAGTAAAACACATTCCAATAGAGGTATAGATATGTCAGCATGTCACAAAATACACCAATTGAATTCTCATGCTAAGCTACAGTTTGATTCCATTCTTGCGTCTTTGATCATTTAGAAATTCATAAATATTTATGTACTTTATCATGCCTAATCTTCTTTATTATGGGGCCCAATCAGGCCCATAATGTACTCATCCCGAGGCTTATTATGATGAGTCTCACTATAGATGGGTAGGACCCATAAATAAATTATAATTGAAGACTGCATCTATGTGTTCCTGCATTATTTCAATGTGTTACACCCATTGAATTCTCGTGCTAAGTTATAGTTTGATTCCATTCTTAAATCTTTGATCAATTAGAAGTTCATAGATATTTGTTTACTTTATCATGGGTAATATTATTTATATATGAGAAAATATTATTTATATATGGGGCTCAATCAAACCGATGATGTACTCATCCAGAGGCTTGTTATGATGGGTCTAACTGTGGATGTGTAGGACCCATAAGTACTTAGAATTGAAGACTACATCCAAATGTTTTTGCATTATTTCAATGTGTTACTCTCTTAGCTATCTCTTTCTAGTTCAATCAATGTTTTAAATCTTCCAGTGTTTGAGGTTTTTAAAGAATGCATCAATGATAGAGGCTAGAACATGTTATATCAAGGGTAACTATCACAAAAAGGCCCACAACCCACATTGCAGACTTTGCGACTGCGTCAAAAATGCCCTTTAATCCAGGATAAAGAAATGATAAAAAGGCAAACACTACACTGGGCAGATAGATGCCCTTCAGTAGCAGTTGTCACAAAAGTGGTCAACATTCCAAATTGAATTTTGAAAAGCATGATTAATTGTAAATCATATAAGTTACTGTAGCCATTAAACCCCCTAGTCCAAGCATTAAGCTATATCACTTTAGAACAAACGATGTAACGATTTAACAGTACTTACACGATTTAACAGTACTTACCTTCTCCATGGTGAGTCGAAGTTTTGTTTCGTCCACCCTTGCCTGGCGGCCTAGGTATTCCCTTTCTTTTTTCAGACGTGCTCCAGTCTTGCGCTTCCGTTTCTGTTTTCCGCCGTGCTCCAGTCTTCCCTTTCTAATTTACATTTCTCACTGGTTCCCGTTTATGTATTTGGAGTAGTAGATAGGAGTTTAGATATGAATTGGGAATTTCGTTTCTTTTTTTAGCAAGTTATATTGTTCAGTTATTTTAGATAGAGAAGATTGGAGATAAAGGAGACTAGAGAGAGAGAGAGATTAGGGGGACTGGAGAGAAAGTGGAGTGGTGGGTGGAGGGGGATTCTGACAACTATCTTAATGCATTTTATGAAATAAGGAATTGTAGTTTGGAGGCCTGTGGTTAAACGAAAGCTAAACACATTCCAATAGAGGTATAGATATGTCATCATGTCACAAAATACACCCATTGAATTCTCATGCTATGCTACAGTTTGGTTCCATTCTTGAATCTTTGATCATTTAGAAGTTCATAAATATTTATGTACTTTATCATGCCTAATCCCAATCAGGCCAATGATGTACCCATCCCGAGGCTTATTATGATGGGGCTCACTCTGGATGGGTAGGACCCATAAATACCTTAAAATTGAAGACTGCATCAATTTGTTCCTGCATTATTTCAATGTATTACACCAATTAAATTCTCTTGATAAGTTATAGTTTAGTTCCATTTTTGAATCTTTGATCATTTAGAAGTTTATAGATATTTGTAACGATTTAACAGTACCTACTTTCTCCATAGCTAGTTGAGATTTGGTTCCGTCTAACTTGCCTTGCGACCTTGTTAATCCCTTTCTTTTTCAGCCGTGCTCCAATCTTCCACTTCCGTTTCTGTTTTTCGCCATGCTCCAGTCTTCCCTATATGGTATTTGTTTCTCGCTGGTTTCCGTTTATATATCTTGAGTAGTAGATAAGAGTTTAGATATGAATTGGGAATTGCGTTTCTTTTTTGAGGAAGTTATGTTGTTCAGTTATTATAGATAGAGGAGACTAGAGAGAGGAGATTTAGGAGAATGGAGAGAGAGTGGAGAGAGAGTGGAGAAGAGGGTGGAGGGGGATTCTTACAACTGTCTTGATCTATTTTATTAAATTAGGAATTATAGTTTGGACGCCTGTGGTTAAACGAAAGCAAAACACATTCCAATAGATGTATAGATATGTCAGCATGTCACAAAATACACCCATTGAATTCTCATGCTAAGCTACAGTTTGATTCCATTTTTAAATCTTTCATCATTTAGAAGTTTATAGATATTTGTATAGTTTATCATACCTAATCTTCTTTATATATGGGGCCCAATCAAGCCAATGATGTACTCATCCCAAGGCTTGTAATGATAGGTCTCACTCTGGATGGGTAGGACCCATAAATACCTTAGAATTAAAGACTCCATCCATATGTTCCTGCATTTTTTCAATGTATTACACCCATTTAATTCTCATACTAAGCTACATTTTGGTTTCATTCTTAAATCTTTGATAATTTAGAAGTTCATAAATATTTGTGTACGTTATCATTCCTAATATTATTTATATATGGGGCCCAATCAAGCGGATGATGTACCCATCCCGAGGCTTGTTATGATCGGTCTCACTGTAGATGGGTAGGACCCATAAATACCTTAAAATTGGAGATAGCATCCATATGTTCCTGCATTATTTCAATGTTTAACTCTCTTAACCATCCCTTTTTAGTCCAATCAAGTTGTTAAATTTTTCAGTGTTTGAGAATTTTAAAGAATGCATCCATGATAGAGGCTAGAACATGTTATATCAATGGTAACTATCACAAAAAAAGGACCACAATCCACATTGCAAATTTTGCGGCTACACCAAAAATGCCCTTTAATTCAGGATACAGAAATGATGAAAAGGAAAACATTGCACTGGGCAGATAGATGCCCTTCAGTAACAGTTGTCACGGAAGTCGTCAGCATTCCAAATTGAATTTTCAAAAGCATGATTAATTGTAAATCATACAAGTTACTATAGCCTTTGAACCCCCTAGTTTAGGCATTGATCTATATCACTTTAGAATAAACGATGTAACGATTTAACAATACTTACCTTCTCCTTGGTGAGTCGAAGTTTCATTCCGTCCACCCTTGCCCTGCGGCCTAGGTATTCCCTTTCTTTTTTCAGCCGTGCTCCATACTTCCACTTCCGTTTCTGTTTTCCGCCGTGCTCCAGTCTTCCCTTTTTGGTTTTTCGTTTCCCGCTAGTTCCCATTTATGTATTTGGAGTAGTAGAAAGGAGTTTGGATATGAATTGAGAATTTTGTTTCTTTTTTTAGGAAGTTATGTTATTCAGTTATTTTAGATAGAGGAGATTGGAGATAGATGAGACTACAGAGAGAGAGAGAGAGAAAGAGAGAGAGAGAGAGTGGAGTGGTGGGTGGAGGGAGATTCTTACAGCTGTCTTGATGTATTTTATGAAATGAGGAATTGTAGTTTTGAGGCCTGTGGTTAAATGAAAGCTAAACACATTTCAATAGAGGTATAGATATGTCAGCATATCAAAAAATACAGTTTGGTTACATTCGTGAATCTTTAATCATTTAGAAGCTAATAGATATTTGTGTACTTTATAATACCTAATCTTCTTTATATATGGGGCCCAATCAGGCCGATGATGTACTCATCTCGAGGCTTGTTATGATGGGTATCACTCTAGATGGGTAGGACCCATAAATACCTTATAATTGAAGACTACATCCATGTGTTCCTGTATTATTTCAATGTGTTACACCAATTGAATTCTCTTGATAAGCTACAGTTTGATTTCATTCTTGAATCTTTGATCATTTAGAAGTTTATAGATATTTGTTTACTTTATCACGCCTAATATTATTTATATATAGGGCCCAATCAGACCGATGATGTACTCATCCCAATGCTTGCTATGATGGGTCTTACTGTGGATGGGTAGGACCAATAAATACCTTAAAATTGAAGACTACATTCATATGTTTCTGCATTATTTCAAGGTGTTACTCTCTTAGCCATCTCTTTTTAGTGCAATCAAGTTGTTAAATCTTCGAGTGCAAGAGGATTTTATGGAATCCATCCATGATAGAGGCAGAGCTTGTTATATCAATCATAACTATCATTAAAAAAAAGGCCCACAATCCGCATTCCAGACTTTGCGGATGCGCCGAAAATGCCATTTAATCCAGGATAGAGAACTGATGAAAAGGCAATTACTGCACTGGGTAGATAGATGCCCTTCAGTAGTAGCCGTCACGGAAGTGGTCAACATTCCAAATTGAAATTTCAATAGCATGATTGATTGTAAATTATACAAGTTACTGTAGCCATTATAAGCCCCCCACCCAATCCAGGCATTAATCTATATCACTTCAGAATAATCGATGTAACGATTTAATAGTACTTACCTTCTCCTTCGTGAGTCGCAGTTTGGTTCCGTCAACCCTTGCTTTGCGACCTAGGTATTCCCTTTCCTTTTTCAGCGGTGCTCCAATCTTCTGCTCCCGTTTCTGTCTTCCGCTGTGCTCCAGTCTTCCCTTTTTGGTTTCCGTTTGTCGCTGGCTCCCATTCATGTATTTTTAGTAGATAGGAGTTTAGATATGAATTGAGAATTTTGTTTCTTTTTTTAGGAAAATATGTTCTTCAGTTATTTGAGATAGATGATCTTGGAGATAGAGGAGACTGGAGAGAGAGAGAGAGAGAGAGAGAGAGAGAGAGAGAGAGAGAGAGAGAGGAGATTTAGGAGATTGGAGAGAGTGTCGAGTGGAGGGTGGAGAGAGATTCTGACAGCTATCTTAATGTATTTTATGAAATGCGGAATTGTAATTTGGAGGCCTGTGTTTAAATGAAAGCACAATACATTCCAATAAAGGTATAGATATGTCAGCATGTCAGAAAATACATCAATTGAATTCTCATACAAACCTATAGTTTGATTACATTATTCAATCTTTGATCATTTAGAAGTTTATAGATATTTGTGTATTTTATCATGCTTAATCTTCTTTATATATTGGACCCAATCAGGCCGATGATGTACTCATCTCAAGGCTTGAATTGATGGGTCTCACTATTGAAAGGTAGGACCCATAAATACCTTAGAATTGAATACTGTATCCATGTGTTCCATCATTATTTTAATGTGTTGCACCCATTGAATTCTCATGCGAAGCTATAGTTTGGTTTGATTCTTAAATCTTCGATCATTTAGAAGTTCATAGATATCCGTAGACTTTATCATGAGTAATATTATTTGCATATGTGGCCCAATCAGACCGATGATGTACTCATCCCGAGGCTTGTTATGATGGCAGGGTCTCACTGTGGATAGGTAGGACCCATAAATACCTTAGAATTGAAGACTGCATCCGTGTGTTCCTTCATTATTTCAATGTGTTACTTACTCTATTAGACATCTCTATCTAGTCCATTGAAGTTGTTAAATCTTCAAGTATTTGAGGATTTTAAGGAATGCATCCATGGTAGAGGCTACAACATGTTATATCAATGGCAACTATCACAAAAAAAGTCCACAATCCACATTGCAGACTTTGCGGCGGCGCCAAAAATACCCTTTAATTCAAGATAAAGAAATAATGAAAAGGCAATTACTGCACTTGGCAGATAGATGCCATTTAGTAGCAGATGTCACGAAAGTGGTCAACATTCCAAATTGAATTTTCAAAAGCATGATTCATTATATATCATATAAGTTACTGTATTGATTAAACCCCCCCACCCCAAGTCCTGGCATTGATCTATATCACTTTAGAATAAACGATGTAATGATTTAACAGTACCTACCTTCTCCTTGGTTAGTCAAAATTTGGTTCCGTCTACCCTTGCCTTGCGACATTATTATTCCCTTTCTTTTTTCACCTGTGCTCCAATCTTCGGGTTCCGTTTTTGTTTTCCGTCGTGCTCCAGTCTTCCCTTTCTGATTTTCGTTTCTCGCTGGTTTCCGTTTATGTATTTTGAGTAGTAGATAAAAGTTTCGATATGAATTGGGAATTTCGTTTCTTTCTTTAGGAAGTTATGTTGTTTAGTTATTTTAGATAGAGGAGATTGGAGATAGAAGAGATTTAGGAGACTAGAGAGAGTGGAGTTGAGGGTGGAGGGAGATTCTAACAACTGTCTTGATCTATTTTATTAAATTAGGAATTATAGTTTGGACGCATGTGGTTAAACGAAAGCAACATACATTCCAATAAAGGTATAGATATGTTAGAATGTCACAAAATACACCTATTGAATTCTCATGCTTTTTAAACGAAAGCAACATACATTCCAATAGAGGTATAGATATGTTAGCATGTCACAAAATACACCTATGGAATTCTCATGCTAAGCTACAATTTGACTCTATTCTTGAATCTTGCATCATTTAGAAGTTTATAGATATTTGTATAGTTTATCATGCTTAATCTTCTTTATATTTGGGGCCCAATCAGGCCAATGCTGTACTCATCCCGAGGCTTATTATGATAGATCTCACTCTGGATGGGTAGGACCCATAAATACCTTAGAATTGAAGACTCCATCCATATATTCTTGCATTATTTTAATGTATTACACCCATTGAATTCTCATACTAAGCTACAGTTTGGTTCCATTCTTGAATCTTTGATCATTTAAAAGTTTATGCCTAATATTATTTATTTATAGGGCCCAATCAGGCCGATGATGTACTCATCCAGAGGTTTGTTATGATGGGTCTCACTGTGGATGGGTAGGACCCATAAATACCGTAGAATTGGAAACTACATCCATATGTTCATGCATTTTTTAAATGTGTTACTATCTTAGTCATCTCTTTTTAGTCCAATCAAGTTGTTAAATCTTTCAGTGTTTGAGGATTTTAACGAATGCATCAACGATAGAGGCTAGAGCATATTATATCAATGGTAACTATGACCATAGTTGTCAATATCGTTTCGGACCTCATTTCGTTCTGGCCTGCAAAATGAAAAGTTTCGACCGATTCGGGATTTCGGCGAAACTTTTCGGAATTACATTTTAGGAAAAATATAACAAAATATATATACATATATAAGTAAAAAAAATAGAAAAAGTAATAAATACAGATTTAATCCATTATAGTAATTTTTTTTTTTGGAATTATATTTTGTGAAGATATTAGAAATACAAAATATATGTGTAAAAAAAGTAAAAAAAAATTAATTTTGTAAAATTTTATTTCGACCGAAAAGTTACATTTTGGCCGAAATCCCGAATTTCGGCCGAAATCTTGAATTTCGGCTGATATCTTGAAATTCAAACTGAAAAGTTTTGGCCGAAATTTCGTTTCAGCCACTTGACCAAAACGAAAAATTTCGGCCATTTTGGCCGAAATGAAACGAAATTAATAACTATGTAACTATCACAAAAAAAGGCCCACAATCCACATTGCAGATTTTGCGGCTGCGCCAAAAATGCCTTTTAATCCAGGATAGAGAAATGATGAAAAGGAAAACATTACACTGGGCAGATAGATACCCTTCAATAGTAGTTGTCACGGAAGTGGTCAGCATTCCAAATTGAATTTTTAAAAGCATGATTAATTGTAAATCATACAAGTTACTGTAGCCATTGAAAAACCACTCCAGACATTGATCTATTTCACTTTAGAATAAACAATGTAACAATTTAACAGTACTTACCTTCTCCTTGGTGAGTCGAAGTTTTGTTCCGTCCACCTTTGCCTTGCGGCCTAGGTATTCCATTTTTTTCAGCCATGCTCCAGTCTTCCGCTTCCGTTTCCGTTTTCCTCCGTGCTCCAGTCTTCCCTTTATGGTTTTCATTTATCACTAGTTCCCGTTTATGTATTTGGAGTAGAAGATTGGAGTTTGGATATGAATTGGGAATTTCGCTTCTTTTTTTAGGAAGTTATGTTGTTCAATTATTTTAGATAGAGGGGATTGGAGATAGAAGAGACTGGAGAGAGAGAGAGAGAGAGAGAGAGAGAGAGAGAGGTTTAGGAGACTGGAGAGAGAGAGTGGAGTGGTGGGTGGAGGGAGATTCTGACACTGTCTTGATGTATTTTATGAAATGAGGAATTGTAGTTTAGAGGCCTGTGGTCAAATGAAAGTTAAACACATTCCAATAGAGGTATAGATATATCAGCATGTCACAAAATACACCCATTAAATTCTCATGCTAAGCTACAGTTTGTTTACATTCTTTAAACTTTAATCATTTAGAATTTCATAGATAAATGCACCGAAAATAGCCTTTAATCCAGGGTAGAGAAATGATGAAAAGGCAATTACTACACTAGGCGGATAAATGCCCTTCAATAGCAGCTGTCACAGAAGTGGTCAACATTCCAAATTGAAATTTCAATAGCATGATTGATTGTGAATCATATAAGTTACTGTAGCCATTATCCCCCCCCCCCCCCCCCCCTAACCCAGTCCAGGCATTGATCTATATCACTTCCGAATAAACGATGTAACGATTTAACAGTACTTACCTTCTTCTTGGTCAATCACAGTTTGGTTCCGTCACCCTTGCCTTACGACCTAGGTATTCCCTTTCTTTTTTCAGCCGTGTTCCAATCTTCCGCTTCCGTTTCTATTTTCCACCATGCGCCAGTCTTCCCTTTCTTGTTTCCGTTTGTCGCTGGCTCCCATTTATGCTTTTGTAGTAGATAGGAGTTTAGATGTGAATTGAGGATTTCGTTTCCTTTTTGAGGAAGTTATGTTCTTCAAGTATTTTAGATGGATGAGATTGGAGATAGTGGAGAGTGGAGAGATAGATAGAGGAGATTTAGGAGACTGGAGAAAGTATCGAGTGGAGGGTGGAGGGAGATTCTGACAGCTATCTTGATGTATTTTATTAAATGAGGAATTGTAGTTTGGAGGCCTATCGTTAAACGAAAGCAAAACACATTCCAATAAAGGTATAGATATGTCAGCATGTCATAAAACTCACCAATTGAATTCTCATACTAAGTTACAGTTCGATTCCTTTCTTCAATCTTTGATCATTTAGAAGTTCATAGATATTTGTATACTTTATCATACATAATCTTCTTTATATATGGGGCCCAATCAGGCTGATGATGTACTCATCCCGAGGCTTGTTTGATGGATCTCACTATTGATAGGTAGGACCCATAAATACCTTAGAATTGAAGACTACATCTATGTGTTCCTTCATTATTTCAATGTGTTACACCCATTGAATTCTCATACGAAGCTACAATTTGGTTCCTTTCTTGAATCTTTGATCATTTAGAATTTTATAGGTATTTGTTTACTTTATCATGCCTAATATTATTTATATATGAGGCCCAATTAGACCGATGATGTACTCATCCCAAGGCTTGTTATGATGGGTTTCACTGTGGATGGGTAGGACCCATAAATACCTTAAAATTGAAGACTGCATCCATATGTTCCTACATTATTTCAAAGGTGTTACTCTCTTAGCCATTTCTTTTTAGTCCAATCAAGTTGTTAAATCTTCCAGTGTATGAGGATTTTATGGAATCCATCAATGATAGAGGCTAAAGCATGTTATATCAATGGTAACTATCACAAAAAAGGCCCACAATCCATATTATAGACTTTGCGGATGCGCCGAAAATGTCCTTTAATCCCAGGTAGAGAAATGATGAAAAGGCAATTACTGCATTGGGCAGATAGATGCCCTTCAGTAGCAGCTGTCACAGAAGTGGTTAACATTCCAAATTGAAATTTCAATAGCATGATTGATTGTAAATCATATAAGTTAATGTAACCAGTAACCACACCCACCACACCCCCCCCCCCCCCCCCCCCCCCCAAGGCATTGATCTATATCACTTCAGAATAAATGATGTCATGATTTAACAGTACTTACATTCTCCTTAGTGAGTCAAAGTTTGGTTCCGTCCACCCTTGCCTTTCGACCTAGGTATTCCTTTCCTTTTTTCAGCCGTGCTCCAATCTTCTGATTCTATTTATGTTTTTTGTCGTGCTCCAGTCTTCCCTTTCTTGTTTCTGTTTCTCGCTGGTTCCTGTTTATGTATTTGGAGTAGTAGATAGGAGTTTGGATATAAATTGGGAATTTCGTTTCTTTTTTGAGGAAGTTATGTTGTCCAGTTATTTTAGATAGAGGAGATTGGAGATAGATAAGACTGGAGAGAGGAGATTTAGGAGACTGAAGATAATGTGGAGTGGAGGGTAGAGGGAGATTCTGACAGCTATCTTGATGTATTATATGAAATTAGGAATTGTAATTTGGAGGCTTGTTGATAAACGAAAGCAAAATACATCCCAATAGAGGAATAGATAGGTAGATAGATAGATAGATAGATGTCAGCCTATTCTCTGCAGTTGGTAAATGGCTAGTTTAGTAGTTGATTATTAGTGTGTAGTTGCAATAACTGCTTTATGCAGGTGTTTAGTAATCTGTTCTCTGCAGTTTGTAAATGGGTAGTTTATAATTAGTGTGTAGTTGCAAGAACTGCTTTATGCAGGTGTTGAGGAGAGTGGTGTAGTGTGACGTTGTAGAAATTGTCTTACGCTGTGTGTAAATGTATTTAAGTGAGTTTTAATGAAAAAAGGGCTGCCTGCTCTAATTTACTTCATTCATCAAGGAACAGGAGGACTGGATTCCCCTCGAAGTGAATCCCATCCACACTAACACTTACTTGCAATCTCTTTTCTTTTTTTTTCAAAATTCCCCTATGAAAGAAAACAGGTCGTCACGGTCTTGTGGACTGGAGCAAGTTAGAGGAACATACCAATTTTTTATAAGAGCCAATTGGGAAACGATTCAAAATCTCAAGTCAGCATCTGAAGCACAAGGCCAAACCCTGAAGGAGATCTTGCAACAGATAGCTGGACTCAACGTTAAATATGAGCAATTAGTGGCCAGTTCTCATGCTGAATATGAAGATCGACCTGAGGGTCGATCGTTCGGGCGTTTTGCACGAAGAGATGGGTCATCGCCTGTTAATTCATTTGGTTCGAATCACTGACGAGTTGCTAAGCTTGATTTTCAGCGGTTTGAGAGTGGTGATCCATATGGATGGATATATCGAGCTGAGCAATATTTCAATTACCATCGGACGGCACCCGAGCAACGAATCATTCTTGCTTCCTTTCATCTAGAAGGAGAACCACTCCAGTGATACCGTTGGTTGGAGAATTCACATGGCATACCAGCATGGGCGGAGTTTGCTCAGGCCATCAACATCAGATTTGGCCCTACTGAATTTGAAGATTATGCAGGTAGTCTTGCTAAGTTGAGCCAAACATCAACTGTACGAGAGTACTAGTCATGGTTTGAGAAGTTGGCTAACCGAACTAAGGGACTCACTGAGTCTTTCCTCATCAGTTGTTTCGTATGTGGTCTTAAGGAAGAAATAAGGATGGATGTTCAGATGTTCCATCAAACTTCTCTTACTGCAACTATCGGACTTACCTGCCTAAAAGAAGAGAAGCTCAATGCGAGGAGACAACTAGCTCGACCAAAGGCACCCGAGAACCGGTAAACTATGAATGCCAATACTGGCAAATAGCTTGTACCTCCAATTAGAAGGCTGACTCTGATGGAGGCCAAGGAGAGAAGATAACAAGGACTTTGCTACACTTGTGATGAAAAGTTCTATCCAGGCCATCATTGCAAGACCCAAAGGCTATTTTTTATTGAAGGAAGTTGGCCAAAAAAGAGTGAGGACCAAATGGAAGCAATTGGGCAAACAGATGATTTGGAAGTACAACAAAAAGAGGTGCCTTAGATCTCCCTACATGCCATCACTAGAGCTTCCGCACCACAGACAATGCGAGTTCAAGGAAAACTTGGTTCCCGATTCATCATCATTCTGATTGACTTGGGGAATACTCACAATTTTGTTGACCCTGCAGTCATTAAAAGAAATGGGATTAAGTTGTTTTTTGGTGATCATTTTCAGGTGATGGTTGCAAATGGCAATAAAATACCCACTGAAGGAAAGCATCAGGGAGTTTCTTTCACCATCCAAGGACTCACTATCCAAATTGATTTTTGCCTTTTTTCACTTGGAGGCTGTGACATGGTGTTAGGTGCCCACTGGTTATATACATTGGGTCAATCCTTTGAGACTTCACACAACTGTGGATGCGTTTTTCAATCAAAAGAAGAGAGTATACCTTCAAGGGAATATCCTCTGCAAATATGGAAATAGTTTATTATCAACAGCTGGTCAAAAGCATTATGAAGCATGGTAAGAGAATGATTCTACAACTGTATAGACTAACTGGTCAATCTATAGTACTACCACGTGAAGCACAGATTAAAGCCTTGCTGAATGAATATGGAGACATCTTTGCTGAGCCACATGGATTACCCCCAACAAGATCCCATGATCACAAGATACTACTAACAGAAGGCAACCACCCAGTTAGCGTCAGGCCATACCGTTACCCCCATTTTCATAAAAATGAAATAGAAAGAATTGTTCGTGAAATGTTGGAGGTAGGCATTATCAGGCCAAGTGTGAGTCCTTATTCATCTCCGGTTTTGTTGGTTCGAAAACATGATGGCAGCTAGCGCCTCTGTGTTAATTATAGAGCACTTAACAATAAGACAATTAAAGATAAGTTTCCTATCCCTGCCATTGATGAGCTCCTCCATGTGGCAACATTTGAATGCAAGTATGAATATTTGAAAAGAGGAGTTTGAAATTTGAAAAAAGGTGGAAGGATAAGTCTTGGAAGATCCACTTCGTTGCAGTAGGTGAGCTATCATTCACCATGTGCATGTGGGCCATCAGCATGTGGATCATCAATAGATGATGTGGCTACTTCTACATATGGTATACTTTATTACAAAGGGAAACTTTTGCTTGGCTCTTCCTCATCTTTAAGGCAGCAAAATTCTAAAGGAGTTCCATCAGAGTCCCATTGGAGGACACTCAGGATTTCACAAAACACTCAAACGTGTAGCCCATAACTTCTATTGGCATGGGATGAGGAAAGACATCAAACAACATGTTAGAGAGTGTGACATTTGCCAACACCACAAAAATGAGAATGAGGCACCTCCGGGGTCTACTTCAACCTTTGCCAGTACCTGACCGAGTGTGGGTTGATATCTCCCTTGATTTTATTAAAAGACTGCCTCTATCTCAAGGGAAAAGTGTCATCTTGGTTGTGGTTGACCGACTTTCCAAGTATGCACACTTTGTGGCCATGTCACATCCATGCACATCATCAACTATTGCTCAATTGTTTGTAGAACATATATTTAAATTATATGGGATGCCAAGGTCTATAGTAAGCGATAGGGAACCAATCTTCACAAGCCTTTTTTGGCAAGAGTTGTTTCACCTCTAAGGAACCCACTTGAAAATGAGCTCTGCATACCATCCCCAAACTAATAGGCAGACTGAGGTTGTTAACAGATGCCTAGAAAACTACTTGCGTTGCTTCACTAGTGGTAAACCAAAGGAATGGGCCAAGTGGCTGTCGTGGGCCGAGTGGTGGTATAATACCACCTTTCACTCTTCAACTCAGCTCACTCCTTATGAGGCTGTCTATGGAGTGCCTCCACCTCGGGTAACACCCTATGTTTCAGGCACTACCAAAGTCCACGTTATGGAGGCAGAGTTACAGAGTAGAAACTTCTTATTATCCATTCTCAAAGAAAATTTTCGACACAATAATGTACGAAACGACTAGCGAACTTGCACAGAACGGAGCGAGAGTTTGAGATTGGGGACTGGGTCTACCTTCGGTTGCAGCCTTATCGCTAGACCGCCGTGGCTTTTTGTAGATCTATCAAGTTGGCTTTCAGATATTTTGGACCATATAAAGTAATCCAGCAAATTGGATCCGTAGCTTACAAGCTGGAGTTACCGGCAAGCTCAAGAATTCACCCAGTCTTCCATATGTCTTGCCTAAAGAAAAAAATTAGATAGGAAGTTAAGTGCAAGGAAATCTCCCACCTCTTACCAAGGAAGGTGTACTTCAACCTTTACCAGAAGCTATACTGGGAAGACACATGGTGAAATATGGCAGTCGAGCAGCGACTGAAGTATTGATCAAATGGCAAGGTACCCCTACTGAAGATGCTACATGGGAAAGTTATTATTCTATCATCGAGCGGTTTCCAAACAATAAGCTTGAAGACAAGGTTGCTATAAGAGGGGAGGATTGATACATGCACATGTCAACCTGTTCTCCGCAGTTGGTAAATGGGTAGTTTAGTAGTTTATTATTAGTGTGTAGTTGCAATAACTGCTTTATGCAGATGTTTAGCAATCTGTTCTCTGCAGTTTGTAAATGGGTAGTTTATTATTAGTGTGCAGTTGCAGTAACTGCTTTATGCGGGTATTTAGGAGAGTGGTGTAGTGTGAAGTTGTAGAAACTGTCTTACGCTGTGTGTAAATGTATTTAAATGGATTTTAATGAAGAAAGGGCAGCCTGCTCTAATTTACTTCCTTTGTCAAGGAACAGGAGAACTGGATTGCCCTTGAAGTGAATCCCAACCATACTAACACCTACTTGCGATCTCTTTTCTTTGCTTTCAAAATTCCCCCAAGAAAGAAAATAGGTCATCACGATCTTGTGGACCGGAGCGAGTCAAAGGAACTGTTGTGATCTAGGGCCTACGAGAAGAGATCAATCACGCACAAGAAGAATACAGAGATTTACGTGGTTCAGCTTTTAGCCTGCGTCCACGGGGAAGACGAGAGAGTTTATAATACAATCAGAATAGAGGTTGTACATCCTAGAGACTCTGAGTCTCTATTTATAATATCAGCCCCCAAACCCTATTACACCCAAACCCTACTTCTAATCACAGTACAACTTGGGCAATCCAGGGGCCCGGTTAACCAAGACTTACTAATTTCTATTGAGCCATACAAATTAACATATTTCCACCTTGGCGAACATTAAAGCCGATCCTCATGCACAAAACACGTCTCACTATCTCCACCTGCCCCTGAGGGCACTCAGGTACTAATCACATTGATCAAGTCCAAGCAATGCTTAAACTTGACTGCTGGAATAGTCTTGGTCATCATGTCTGCTGGATTCTCTGCCGTAGCAATCTTAATCATTGCAATAGCACCTTCGGCGATGACATCTCGAATGAAGTATATTTGGTCTTTTCATGATACTTAGGATTGTGTGTCAGATCGATTGCGCTTTGACTGTCACGGAAAACAGTAGTCAGCTTCTGTTCTAATCCCAAATCTCCAACCAAGCCTATCAGCCAAATAGCTTCCTTCACTACCTCTGTAACTGCCATATATTCTGCTTCAGTGATAGACAAAACAGCTTTGGATTGCAATGCTGCCTTCAAACTAATGGCACCGCTAGCAAAAGCGAAGACATAACCTGTCAATGACCTTCTTCTGTCTAAATTTCCAGCAAAATCTGAATCAACATATCCATTAACACTTCCAAAAGTGTTGCTGCTTCTGTCATACACTATCCCAACATCAGTAGTACCTTTCAAGCAACGGAGTATCCATTTCACTGCTTGTCAATGGACCTTCCCGGGGTTATCCATGTATCTGCTAACGACACTAACCGCGTGAGAAATATTTGTCCTCATGCAAACCATGGTATACATGATACTCCCAACTGCACTAGCATAAGAAACACGAGACATGTGCTCCACCTCTTCCTCAATTTGTGGTGACAAAGCAGCGAAGAGTTTAAATTGGGCTGCCAATGGAGTGTTCATAGGTTTTGAACCTTGTATACCAAAGCGCTCTAGAACCTTCTCAAGGTACCCCTTTTGTGACAAAGATAATTTGCCCTCTTTCCTGTCCCTTCGAATATCCATTCCAAGAATTTTCTTCGCAGCATCTAAGTCCTTCATCTCAAATTCACCATTTAACTGAGCCTTTAACTTGTTGATCTCAGACATATCCTTTGCAGCAATCAACATGTCATCAACATATACAGCAAATAGACATACGAGCCATTTGAGTGCTTCTTGTGATAGACACAACTGTCGTATGCACTCCTGCAATAACTGTTTCCAACCATAAAGGTATCAAAACGCTTGTACCACTGCCTAGGAGACTGCTTCAGGCCATACAACGATTTCTTCAGCAAACATACATGGTCTTCATTTCCATGAATTCCAAACCCCTCTAGTTGATGCATATAAATATGTTCATCTAGCTCGCCATGTAAAAATGCTGTCTTAACATCAAGCTGCTCCAGCTCTAAATTTAATTTAGCAACCATATCAAGTAGCACCCGAATAAAACTATATTTTACCACAGGAGAGAACACTTCATTGAAGTCAACACCCTCCCTCTGAGTATAGCCTTTTGCAACCAGTCATGCTTTGAACTTAGCACCTTCCACCCCTAGAGCTCCTTCCTTTTTCTCGAAGACCCACTTGCAACTAACTCTTCTGGCCTTTCGGAGGTTTCACCAGCTCCCAAGTTTGATTCTTGTAAAGAGATTCAATCTCCTCACCCATGGCTACAGCCCATCTTGCTGATTCTTTGCTAGTGACGGCATCCCGATATGTAATCGGCTCTGACTCAATACTCTCAGCCGTATTAAGAGCATAGGCAACAATATCTTCATATCCGTATCTCTAAGATATACACCCATACTTTCCGAAAATAGTCATCAATGAAAGTCAACATATATAAACCACCACCAAGAAACAGAACACAAGAGGGACCCCAAAGATTAGAGTGGATTTAATCCAAAGTACCTTTGGTTCGATGCACAGCTGTCCTGAACTTGACCCTACACTACTTTCTGAAGACACAATGCTCACAAAAGTCCAGCTTTCCTGTTTTCTGACCACACAACAAACCATGTTTAGTCAACTCATCCATACCCCTCTCACTCATATTCCCAAGCTACATATACCATAACTTGGTAGTTTCTGAATCTGAATCTGAGGATGATACAATTGCAGCATCTGTAATTGTACTACCTTGAAGAAAATAAAGGTCATTCTGCTTCAGTCCCTTCATCACTACAAGAGCACTCTTTGAGATTCTCATAACTCCACCTCCAGCTTTGTAGGTACAACCGTTGGAGTCAAGCATACCCAAGGAAATCAGATTTTTCTTCAACTCTGGAACATGCCTAATATCTGACAAAGTTCTCACAATATCGTAACATCTGATTGTGGGAAATAACATCTAATGGCAAACCAATCTCTGTAGGGACACATATGATAGGAACACCCCGAATCAAGATTCCACTCAGTAGCTGAGCTACCAACAGCAACCGAAAGAACTTCTGCACCATCAGAATTACTCTCTGCAACTTCAGTTGCAACTTTGGCAATTTCTCCGAAATCAAATTTCTCCAGAATCAAATTTCTCCTTCCCTTTACGCTCTGGACAATCTTTTCTAAAGTGTCATTCCTTGTGACATTTAAAGAACTTTAATTTTCTAGTTTTTTACTTTGACTTAGATCGGCCTCTTCTATTCTGTCATCTTCTCTGTTTTGCCACGTGCTACCAAACCCTCACCAGAACTGTCATTGTCTTCAATTGCAACCTTTTTCTTCAACTCCTTAGAGTTCAAGGCTAACTCAACATCTTCCTTAGAAAGAGTTTCTCTACCATACATCATGGTATCAACAAAGTTCTCATACGAGGGTGATAAAGAGCATAGCAACATGATGGCTTGGTCCTCATCTTCAATTTGAACATCTATGTTTTCAAGATCCATAACAACTTTCGTAAAAGAATCAAGGTGGGTTGAAACAGACGTACCTTCCTACATTTGTAAGGTGAACAATCGCTTCTTCAGGTACAAGCAATTCATGAGGGACTTCGTGATGTACAAGTTCTTTAACTTCTGCCATATGCCCGCAGCAGTTTTCTCTTAAGCAACATTTCACAGTACACTATCACAAAAAAAAATAGCAGAATCTGACCGTATGCCTTCTCCAGTAACTCATCATTCTCATCATCTAACAGTTTGTCAAACAAAGCATTCTTTCATTTCAAAACTTTCTGCAACCCATTTTGAACTAGCAAAGCGTGCATCTTCAAATGCCATAAACCGAAGTCATTGTTTCCGTCGAATTTCTCAATCTCAAATTTAGTAGTCATTCCGCGAATCTTTCACTACACCTGCGTAGATCTCCTCAAGACGAATCTGTAGGTCCAATGAATTCAGATCGGACTCCGGATCGTCAAGATATCGTGAAAACAATTTCAGCCGTCGATCAATCAAATCTGCCTTTGACCGTACTGTGATGACGTGTCACTGGCATGGCGACTGTGCCAACGCCTTCTGCACTAGTTCTAGGCTTTCGTAAACGAGTTCGAGCCGACCTGACTTGGACCAGAAACCGACCTCGTCTAAGTCTAGACTCAACCCAAAACTCCCTTCTTCTTCGTCAGCGGTTCTGTTCTGCAACAGAGGAGATGAACCTGCAATGCGTGGATCTGCAATAGGATCGAGCAGGACTGGCGACAGAGTACGGAGCTCAGCGATGGCTCCGGCGACGACGTGCTATCCTCGGTGGTGATGTGGGGTCAGACGAAAAAACACCCAAATCGCTGCAAATCTTTTGGTGCGATTTCTCCTCTAGGATTTCTCTTCTCCGGCGACGGTAGCACAGCAAGATAGCGGTTCCTCTACAAATCGATCGCCCCTGTCTCCTCCCTATTTCTCTCTGATCAGCACCAGCGATGAGAGAACACTAACTCGTACGATTTCTTTTCAACCCAAATCTCTGATCTGACGACCACCCTTCTCCGATCAAACCTTCTGAGATCCAATCCGTCGAATCTCCTCCAACCACACACAACGCTCTAATACTAGTTTGTTGTGATCTTGGGCCTACGAGAAGAGATCAATCACGCACAGGAAGAACACAGAGATTTACGTGGTTCGGCTTTTGGCCTATGTCCACGGGGAAGACGAGAGAGTTTACTATACAATCAGAATAGAGGTTGTACATCCTAGAGACTTTGAGTCTCTATTTATAATATCAGCTCCAGACCCTGTTACACCCAAACCCTACTTCTAATCACAGTACAACTTGGGAAATCCAAGGGTCCGGTTAACCAAGACTTACTAATTCTATTCAGCCATACAAATTAATAGGAACATACCACAATCTCAATCTTTGTAGTCATTGTTGTGGGTAGAAACCGAAAAGAAAGCATTTTATTATTCTTCTTCTTCTCGAGATCAATTGATCAATCCTTAAACTAGAAACCGAAAACCAACATCTGGGTCTTTAATTGTAATGGAGAGATGGTGATGCTTAAGATGAAGAGGGAATAGAAATGGACTAGAAAATTTTTTCTAACACCTTATAAACCAAAACAAGAAGATGCAGAATGTTATTAAAGGAGGAGCTAGATATCAACTTCAGCCACCATGCTAGCAATCCTAGGTATTGTCTCTCTCTACCTCTCAGTTCTAATTCTAATATTTCTTCAATATGTTATCACTTTCTACCAATTTACTTGAATGCTTACAAAGAATAAGGATGTCATCCTTTCATTTGAGTTTTTTTTTTATTTGATGGGATTGTAGGTAAGGGTTTATTTATTTATTTATTTTATGTTGGAATGGGTTTTTTTTTTTTTTTTAATCAGTTTGCTATAAAAAAAATGTTGATTTACTGCTTATGCATATATTTATAAGGTCAGCTTGATATGCATTGTGTTGGTTGCAATCTTTCCTTATTCTCTACTAATATGTTTAATCCTAGGAGATGAGATCTTGGGAGGAGATGTGGAAGGAGGAAGAAAATAAGCAAAACCCCATAACCCATTGTTTAAAGAGAAATCCCAGGGACAGACGCCCCGGGACAAGCGGCGGACAGTCGCTGTGGTTTTGGTACCTTGAGAAGTGTGCATGTGTCTTGAGAAGCGTGCATTCCTCTAACGTCTGTCCGCCGCTTGTCCCGGGCCGTTTGTCCCTAGTATTGCTCTTGTTTAAAACCGTTGCACACCTAAAGCCCTAAAAGGCATTTTTGAGTTTCTGAGCAAAATGGGGGAAAAAGTAGTTCGAAAGTACCCATTCCGACGGTTTGTCTTGATCTGAAAGAAAAGCGGAAAACATAAGTCCTGATTTCAAATGTAGTTTTTTTTTTTTTTTTTTTGTCCTGATTTGAAATTTTCCTTTGAAAAAAGATAAATTGGAACGTTAGAAAGTGGAGAGCGGAAGTGAGTGGTTTCATGAGATAAAAATAGGTGGATGCACAAGACAAGTACCAGAACAAGGACGTGGAGTATTTGAAAAAATAGGAATAACTTCCCATCAAAATTACAATTGACATTCAAAATTAAAGCCAAAACCTTTTCGCCTTTAATATATTATAATGGACAAAAAGGCCGGATCCCAGGTTTACGGGCCGGGATACAATTCAAACCTGTTCATCTACGGGAACCTAAATTGGGTTCTGGATCTCGACCCATTTATTTATAGGAACATTAGCAATATTCATTTGCATCCCTCATTTCGTTGTGGATTTTTCAAATTTAAAAGCGGCAGGAAGTCCCGGGTTAAAAGGCCTTCTTTCTTTTTTTCAAAAGCCAAACAACATTGGCACACAGAGCATTAGCGTGATGTAGTTTAGATTCAGCTAGGACTGCGACAGGAAGTGGACGCAATATTTGGTCTGTTTGGTAAAACAACCTGTAGAGTGAAGTGAGGTGAAGCCTCAAATCAAGACACCTGGGACACTGCTGTTGCATCCTCAGTCATTTCTACAGTTACTTCTCACATCCTCAAGACAACGCCATCTACTACATCATCCTTCATCTGCTGCTGCTAATCACCCAACACTCAAGCAACCAGAGTCATTCAAGCAATTGCTTAGAGAGAGCCATCTCTTCCCACCTCTTTCTATATCATATTCACTGATATTCTGCTTGCAGAAATTTGACATTAGCCCCTTCATTAGCTGTCCTTGGAACAAAGGGTACATCCAAACAGACCCAAGCTCTATGAAACAAACACAAGCTGTGAGACTACTTCTTAGAAGAAAAGGAAAATTTCAAACATCCAAACAGTCAAACAGACCCTATAGCTCTATGAAACAAACACAAGCTGTGAGACCACTTCTTGGAGGAAAAGGACAATTTCAAACATTTGTAATGCACAGAAACCACATATGTACATTCCAAAACCTGATCACAAAAATTTACATTTCAATATGAGCAATGACATCATCTACCAGTACATTTTTTTATATGATTTAACATAATGAAGCATTTCATATTCATTTACAACTGACCTTTTCCTTGTATGATCATTACATTTCTATGCTACCAAAAGTTAAAACAAAACAATCTCCCATACTTTTTTCAACACCTTGTTCTCTTGATCTGGTTCTGCTCAGCAATGGGAGGAGAAATCTCTTCCACAGAATCTTGTTTGCGCTTGTGAACCACGGGCTGAGTATTTTCAGTAATAAATGCCTCATCCTCTGTAACAATGGCTAAATTTTCCATTTCCAACAAATATTCAATTGAGTCCAGGTCAAAATCCAATAAGTACCCCAATCTGACAAGCTTGTAAAGGCCATCAAAGACATCAGTACGAGCTTTTGACAGGAGGCCCTCAGAAATCACTTCAGCAAACTGACAGGCAAATTCCAGATGTGTTCTGTTATCTGCCTTGTTTGGTGTCTGAATGATTAGCTTATTGCTGGCCTTCTCCCAATAAACCAATTTTCTTGTTTTCCCAGTCACAAGTCTCTTGTTTGATGACAGGCCCAGGCTATAACTTACCATTATAGGCTCCACCGTTTCAAGAACAGAAAGTCTGAGAAGTTGTTGTGCAATTAAACATCTGGGCATAGAGAGAGGGCAATGGGAGCAACTGGCAAAAAAGCAGAGTACAAGCCTTAGAAGACCTTTTCGAATTAATCCAGTTCTGGGAACCACTTTTAGAAGACTATAATCAATGCTGAAATCAACACCTTCCTCTACAGATTCAGAAAGTTTTCGAACACCAAGACTACTATAAATCCTGTACAATGTGCTCATGCAGATAGTAGGCATGCTTGGCTGAGGACACCATACAAACAAGGGATTCGCGCTTGCTTCAGCAAATAATTGTTCCAGTTGCAAGTCGTCTGGGATGAAAAGATCTTTCTTATCTATTAACCAAACTGCATCATCAGTAGTTTTAGCAGGCAGCTTAGTTATACTCTCAAACCTGCTCTCTCCTTCATACAAATACCAAATGCTGCAGATATATTTCCAAAAGGAACAACATTCATGCATGGTTATTTGTTGCTCAGATTGCGACTCCCACTTGTTCCATAACCTGAGATACTGATGAGTTGAGGGGGACTCTGCAATGCCAAAGACCATAGAGAAAAAGGAAAGCAATGGCTCTTCGTAATGTTTATCAAGAGCATGCAACCATGCACCAAATAGATTGCTCACATCAGAAATAACACAAACCTGAGGCCGCACCCATTCTCCATCTGTACCATTATGGTCAGGGATCCATATCTGACGATCAGACTTATCAGGTGACTTTGGCTTCCATTTAAACTGGTTGAGGTACCCATAAATCCTTCTTATAGCAGAGAAATTGGTGTGACATGAGAGAATATCTGCAAGTAACGAGCAACCTTCACCAGCTTCGACTTTCACACCAATCACCTTGAGCTCTTCCCGATACAAAGAAATGTCATTTCCATAGTAATCTTCATTGATGAATGGAGCATCTTCAGGTTCTAAATAAACTCCCCAATTTTTGTTGCTGATAGATGAGGGCTCTGAATTAAATAGAAAACATTGGTCTGGAGTTTTAAAGCCCATACATGTTAGAATCCATTTACTTTTCAAACGCTTAAGGAAGCCATCAGGTAATCGATTGTTTGATGATCTTGCCAACATAATCCCGATACACTCCAACAATGAAAGTGCACTTGCAGCTGTGATTGCACTAGGCTCTTCCGGCAATTTAAGACCTTCCACTACAAATCGACATCCATCTTTGAGAACAACTACAACACCCATCATCTTCAGCTCATCCCTGTACGAATAGATACTTTTACCATAGAATGCATCATCAATGAATGGAAGATCCGCAATCTCTGAAATTGGGCCCCATTCAGAATCAAACAAAATAGAATCAGTTGGATGTTTGTAGCCATGACAAGTTCGCAACCACTTCTCCTCTGACAAGCAATTCATAAATTCAAACAAAATAGAATCTGTTGGATATTTGTAGCCTTTACAAGTTTGCCACCCCTTCTCTGATGGCCAATTCACTGATTTCTCAACTGGTGAATTTTCCATTCCTTTAACATGCTTCAAGCAACTCAGCAGTGAGAGGGTGTCACGTTTACTCAAGTTAGATGAACCTGACAGCAACCTGAACCGGCTACAGATTATATTTTTTGCATCATCAAAATTTACAATTACCCCTAGTAACTGCAACTCCTCCTTGAACAACCCAATTCTACCCCTATAGAAGGTCTCATCAATCAAAGAAACCTCTAATACATGTAACAGACTGGCCCATTCAGGATCAGAAAGAAAACATTCGGTCGGCGGTGTAAAGCCAATATTTGTTTTCAACCATGGTTGATTCCTCATCTCTTTTATAAAATCAGTAGCAAATGACTCCTGATTCTTCTCACTGTTTAGGAATCTAATCAGCTCGAGCATTGACAAAGCATACCTTGATGCCTTGGCAGAGGGTGCTGTGGGAAATCTCATGCCTGCAGTCAACAAATTGGAGCCCTTCATAAAACCAACCACAACACCCATCATTGTCAGCTCGTCCTTGAATGAATAGATGGCACTCCCATAGTAAGAATCATCAATAAAGGGGAGATCAGCAATTTCAGAGACGCGATCCCATTTTGAATCCCACAGAATTGAATCACAAGCTGCTCTATAACCGAATTTGGTCCTCAGTGACAACTCCTCCTGGAGAACTTTTAGATTTTCATCTGAGAGAATGCCCCTCTTCATGGAGTACCTCATGAGCTTCATCAATGGTACTGCTGCTGCTTTGGTTAAGTTTTTACATTCAGCAAGGGACATAAGATGATTGACAATCATAGGATAAGCTTCCACTAAACCAAACTTCACTCCAAGGTATTTCAGATCACTGTTATATGTACGAATCTTGTTTTCATAAAACCGTTCATCAATGATTGGAATATGTGATAGGAAATCACCCATTTCTGCAAAGATGAAGCTTTCTTCTTCATCAGAAAGCAAACACTGGTTTGGAGAGCTGTAGCCTGCTCTAGTTTTCAACCATTTTCCCCCTTCTATGCTCTCAATGAACTTGTTCCGGGTTAGAAAATTTCCAGTCCTTAAATAGCTGATCCAATCCAAAAGCAAAAATGCTTGTTCCTTTGTTAGATGGGAAGATGCTGAAGGAAACCCAGTATCAGGAGGACATAATTCAGGAATGTCCTTTGCTTTAATATACTCCACGATGAAGTTGTGAAACACCCCCTTCGAGGAGTATTCACCTGCAAATTTGTGACACCGTGCATATTCCTCTCCCAACTCGACATAGTTTTCTTTAGCCCATGGATTTGTACTCATGAGTTCTGCCCATTTGCTCCCAGATGCTGGCATAAGAACTGAAATTCTATCTATATTTACATGGCCAAATCTGTCGACAACTGGAATAGATGAACATTGAGAGATATCCGATGAAGAGATATACTTGTTTGAGAGAGAACGACAGAGAAAATGAGTGAAAGAAATGGCTAAATGCTTGCTTTTATTTCTTCTTATTGAATCAACTACCAACTTAACAAAATCCGACAAGGTAATTGCTTCCACTCCCGCCCGAGTCTTCAACAATGTTTTTAAGATGTCACTGTTCTGATACTTTTTAAGAGCAAACAGTGTGGCATCGGGCAAGAAATGTATTTCCTTGCACCCAAACTCCATGTTCCATTTACTCAGCCAAGCATGATGCTGAGAGGTCCAACTAAAGCAGATCTTGTGCTCTCCACATATGGCAGAATTGATACTACACGCTGCTACCTTGCCATTCTGATCAAGATATTTCAGAGTGGCAACACTCCCAATTTGACGAGAGAAAAAACGCCAGTTATTCATAATAAACATAAGAAGCTCAACATAAATATCCTCAGATGCTTGCAAGATTAGATTGCAATCTTGGATGCACTTTGCACACCACTGATAGCCAAAACATTGCACTCCTAGAAAGCCCAATGCATCATTAAATTGGTCGACATCAAGTGCAGAATGACAAGTGTATTTTCCATGGGAGGAGATACTATCTAAGGGCACACCTTCTTTTTTTAACTGTGAAAGAATGTCTCGGAAAAAGGATTTGATCCTTCCTGCCTCTTTAGGCTTACAAAAAAACTTCTGCTTAGAAAATGTTTCGCAAGGGATGATGTCTTTTCTCTCTGATCGATTCCCGTACTCTATCTAACTCCACATAAGGCGAAGCTGTAGTGGGCAAGAATTCAAATAACTTGACGATAGAAGAAATAGGAGCTGCTTCATCAGACTTCACAGCAGCAACAAAAGCTTCAGAGAAAGCATTTCCAACACAGTCCAGAATTCCCAGATTCCACTTGTTATTCAACAGTATGGTTTCCCTTGAAGAGGATAGTATAAAATCAGCCTGAATTATAAAAGGGAAGTTTGTTACCATCTCTGTTGGCAAAAATGCACACACACCACAGGAAGATTCACCTCTTTTCAATCTCTCGCCAAATGGAAAAGCTATGCAAACCACCCATTCCTGTAGTCCTCGCCTTTCATACACTCGATAATCAGGCTTCACTGGAAACCTCTGTCTCCACATGTAGTATTTGCATTCTTTTACAATTTTATCAGTCCCCTCTTGAGCAGAAAGAACTACATGGCGCGAGTCAGCATTAATGTCCTTCTTAATACCCAGATTAGTCTCATGGGATAAAAAGATTGCAGTTACAATGTCAACACCCAAGGGGTCTTTGCTATTTTCTTGAATTGATAGCTTCGTTATCTTTGATAAGAACAATAAAAGTTCAGGGTGGACAGCAGACAGTTGTTGCTTCACTGCATTTACCTTTTCAGGCCGCAAGGGCAGAACAATCACAGTTGTGGGCAGGATTTTGTGAGAACCATATATTCTATGTATATCAGAAATGGTTGGTCTTCCATTAACCCACTCAGGAATGATATAGCCGATACCACAATGCGAGCCAGGTTCTTCGGAGAACCTAACATGATATCCATTGCTGAAAATGTACGGTTGTTTGGTGACAAGAAACACACTCTTGAATCCTATTCCTGCATGTAGGCAAATTGTATTGTTATAGTTAAGAACGGATATTAAAAAGGGACTAGATATTCAACTATTTAATGTACATAACAAGAAAAGAAAAAAAAAAAAGAAAAGGGGGAAAAAAAAAGAAGTTAACTAACTGGAAAGACATGAAACTCTTCTTCAGGATTGTTTCAGGTATGACATGAAACTTAAAAGGGTTTAAACTTGGTGGAGAAGAATACTTCTCCTAGAACTAAATTTAACCTGAATTACTTTTCCTTGGACTCAATAAAAAGGATATCAATCAGACACCAGCTGCCCAGCATCTATGCATTTTTGTGTGTTTCAATTAATTGTGTATCATTTGAAACTGACTTGAAGGAATACTGCTAGCCTTACAGCTCCATCACGTTGTTTATGTAGTCTCTTAGATTGAATTGCAATGGTTTTGAAGACATTATCTTTTTGAAACAAGTGCTAAAAATATCCTTTTAAATGTATGGCACCAACATTAGAGATGACAGGCTACAATAGATATACCTATGGTCGGATTGGAAAGATTAAAAACCATAAAACAAAAAATCATAAATTTCAACGCCCTTAAATCCAGGGATGGGAGGATCTTATAAGGCTAGGGTTTTTTGTCCCCCAAAATCCAATCTACAACAGGAGCTTTCCATCACCCTAATTCCCAATCATTGACATACCTATTCCCATCTTCCTGTTTCCTGCCATTAGAACTTTGAGAAGTACCACTCAGCAGAAAATTAATATTATATATATGTGAAAAATGTTCGTATGCATACATCCCTACTGTATTACAGTGAGGGCAACATGGTGGGGTCCACTTTATGATCCATCAAAACCATCCACGCACATGGGACCCCCTTAATTACACTGGATCTATTGAGTTTTTACTGATCTGAATGGACCGGGCTGTAGGGGTTAGATCTCTCTCTCTCTCTCTCTCTCTCTCTCTCTCTCTATATATATATATATATATTCATATTCATATGAATATATATATATAGAGAGAGAGAGAGAGCAAGGCACTCCTAAACTCAAGCTTAGGATAATTTTGTAAGCTCATGCTTGTGGGGCCCACTTTTGGTCCATCCAAATGGACCAAACACATGACCCTCCTAAATTGCACATGTCTACCAACTGTTGGTCAGATCCAAATTTACTAGACCGTTGGATCAACTATGTATCGTTCCAAATGGACTATTGACCACTAAACTTTTGGGCCCATATGGAGATGATAGAAATTACAGTTGGGGCTGATTTTTTGCAGAGAGGAAGATCTCAGGGAGTCCTTGAAATCCCCCATCCCCATCTCCATGTGGGCCCCACCACACACTTGAGCTTACCTTATCTTAAGCTTGAGCTTAGGAGAGCATTGCCCATATATGAATATGTATATATGTGTGTATACATACATATATATATATATGGAGATGCTCCTATGAGAGTAAGGAGTGGGGGGGCCCACATTTAGGCTGCTGGCATTGGACATTGTGGGGAATTGCAGATTCCCCCTTTTCAGGCGCATGGGATTTATAATCAATACAACCACCCTCACACTCACTACCCTCCATGAATTGGCACTAGCTAAAATTTCACACACATAAAGCAACTGCATGCGTGCATGTATGCATTTACTAAAACAACCTGTGTATTTAATTGTGATTTTCTCATGTTACAAATAAAGGGAAAAATTGAGAAGAGAACTGTCAAAATATAATCACCATCTATTTGATACTTTAACATTACAATAATGATTTATTTAATACTTTAGCATTTATTTTGGAATGTATTGGCAGCACAAGCAACACAAATGAAATATTGCAATACTGACGATCACCCAATGAATGTATCACAACACATACTCATTACCATAGAATGCAAACAAATATTTTTCATACTAATTGAGAAAGAACTCAAATTAAACAATTTTCTCCAAAAACAGGCCAACTCAAACTATTCATCTTATACTTTGCCATATGCATTACAATAGTGATATGTAACATGTCACCAAGGGATTTATTACAATGACTACTCATGAAAATAGAATGCAAAGAAATATTTAAACATTAAATACTAAGTGAGACAGAAGCAGAATCCTACCCTTCTCTCCGATGAAGCCAAGCTGTCTCTTTCCTTTCTTTGTGGATTGTCCAACGCTACAGATGGACTCTATGTTCTTCTTTGAGAACCCTTTCTCATTGTTATAAACTAACAGTGTGGTAGGAGCAGCAGTACCTGTAATATCTTCGGTTGTAATGACAAATTCCAATGTTGGTGTTACACCAGGCAAGTACTCATTGTCTTCTGCATTCTGTGTGAAGGTTGAAGAAACAAAAACAAGAGCCATTAGTATTAGCTTCTCTGTACATGGTCTGCTAATAGGAATCATATAGCAAGAAAGAAGATGATGGCTTCAGTCCTAGTGTTTAAAGGGAAATTCTCAAAAAATGCCCCACTTTAAAAACGCCCCTTTTTCCGCCCTTCTTTTATTTGGTCATGACTCATGAGGGTAATGTTGAGTCAATCTAGTCTTTTCACACATACTACCCCCACATGAATACTCACTAGTCCAAATTTGACATTCATCCAACTTTTCCTCACCGTTGGATTGAAATCATGATAAAATGATGCCTCTAAACCATTAAATTTTAGGGTCATGGATCAAAAGATATAGGTAGGCTTCATATGGATCTTTCTATCCAATAGACTTCCATGATCATCATGCATTTCAGTGGGCCCCAACTAAGAGGGGCGTTTTCTCCTTAAAAAAATGCACAGGCGCTATGTAGCGTTGCACATGTTAAAACAAGGGATGAAGGATTTAGTTATCCATCTGATGAGTCATAGAAGATGGGCCGCTCCTCAAAACTTCACCTCTCTGAAAACTGAATCCCTTCAATCACCAGACATAAGATGGGTTCACACTCAACAAAAATAGGAAGAGTGTTAGATGGACAGGATCATCCAACCTCTGTTGGTTTTCTGATAATGTCTAGCATACTTTGGGCCCACAGGGTCAATGGTTAGTATCATTAAGTTTGGGCCCGACATGCACAAAAAGAAGGCATTGGGACTATATCATGTCTCAAAAGCAAATACGAAAGAACGCCAGAAATTCATCCATGGTAACCATAATACATCAATCTGGCGGTAGCCAACTTGACTATCAAACCTAGCCCAATTTGGCTGGACATGGGCTTTCCCATTTCTGCACGTGGGTACATGTTGGACTGAGGTTTTGGCCCCGCTAATTGGTTGGGCCTAGGCCTATATTTACTTGGCCAGTGGCCCGGTGGAAGAGTTATCCCAGCCAGGATATATTTAACAAAAACAGATGCAATATTAAAAGAAATACGTTTTGTCTGGGCCTCGTTTTAGGCTCAGGCTAGATCCGGGCCTAAATATTAGCTCGAGAATTAAATAGGTTGGATTTGGACTTGTTTCAACCTAATCATCCAAACAAACCATCAAGGTAAACAAAACAAGTCAAATGTTGGATGACTATGACTTTTACATGGTGGATCCCAATCAAGGTTTCAGAGCCATAATGGCGAGGGCCAAAACCATATTATAAAGGAGATATAAAAGTCCAGAGCATCATAATAGTCTGTTTCATTGCTTTTATATTGACTCTTTTAAGATAAACATAGGCTCCATCCGCATCCTTAGAACTCTGTTGCCTAAGCCTTGAAAGCATACTGCCTATAACTCCAATTGCTGATAACTAATTATGGGGAAGAGCAGAGCAAATCAACTGTAATTTACAGGCTAACAGGATTATCCAAATGCATTTAGTTTACAATGATCCAAATGTGCCCTTAGAAATTGAAATTTTTTAAGGTCCACAAGGAAGAATTATCAGGGTATTTTAGATGTAAATAGAAAGAAAGAAAAAAATAACCTGTAACATTTAATTATATAGTTTCTAATCAAAATCATCTCCTAACTGGCAACTCATATTTTATAATACCAGCAATGACCTCAGGTGTTACATGATAAAGGATTAAACTTTATTAAAACAAAAGAACTTGGACACCCTGCTAATGAGTCTGGATCCTCTACAACAGTTGATACACGCTCACCATGAGTTGACCAGTCATATGGTTTTGAAGCTGTAAGAGGTTTCAATTGAATGGGAGCAGTTGCATGTGATTTTGTGTGGGCATGGCACGCCATGATTGGTCCACTCACGTTGGGCGTGTATCAACTGTAATAGAGTAAATGTGAGAAGTAATATAGTACAACATCTTTGTTACTTTTTTAAAATAGTAATCCTATAGCCCTTGATTTAATAGCCTTCAAAGTTTAGTAGTCTTTTAATCATAGATTTCTTTGAGATCCAATCTAACCATGAGAGTACAACTAGGTCTGGCGCCAAATCATTGGGGGATGAGATTGCAAAAGGGCCTACACTGATCAAAGGTGGGCCCAAGTGCGCCCCCACGAAGCTGGATGCCCATGATGTTGCTCGTAGGAGCACGTATCTCATGAAAGTAATACTGTATAAGTAATCACAAATCCACGTCCTATAATAATATCGCCATCGTACATAGCAAGGAATATTCATTGGACTTGATGGGGCATTAGATGGGGTGGGACCCACCAATTGAAAAGAGTTGGTGGATTTAGCACCTATAAAGGACTGAACACATTAACCATTACTAAGAATTTAATCAAAGGCAATGATTATAAACATGGAATAAAGAATTGGCCACCCTCAATCAAAGATGATCTCCACCACTGCTCTGTGTCGATGTTGTTGCTCTACACCGATGCTGCTGCTTTGCGCCGGTGTTTTTCTTTTCTTTTTTTTTTTTTTTTTTTTGATAACACAAGGTTCCCAGCCCTTTGGGCCAGAATAATCAAGTACGCTGCTCTCCTTCTCTTTTCTTCCTTCGTTCGTTCTTTCTTTCTTTTTTTCCTCTTCTGTTTTCTTTGCTCTTGATCTTAGCCACAAGAGCCAACCCACCCGCACACCAAGCAGCGGGGGCTAGGGCTAGGGCTAGGGCCTGGGCCTGGGCCTGGGTGGGATTCCTTTTTTTATTTTTTCCATGTTTTTTTCACATCTTTTCTATCCACTGCAATGGACCGAACCTAACTCGGCCGAGTCCCATGCAACTCGCCCGAGTCGACTTGGCCAGGGATTCCTTTTTTTTTATTTTTTCCATATTTTTTTCACATCTTTTCTATCCACTGCAATGGACCGAACCTAACTCGACCGAGTCCCATGCAACTCGCCCGAGTCAACTCGGCCCTGGCCAAGTCGGGACCCGAGTTTATTTTTTTAAACCTTGATTCTAAAACATGTTCAACTAATAAAGTCCACTTCCACATTAACCATCCACTTTCAATTCATCCGACCATATGGCTAGTAAAGTCCGATGAGACTGAGTTTTATAAACAGCTAATCGGACAAACTCTCTCCCCAGCCACACTTTCTTGCCACATGCCTTGAAATCAAAGTCATCACAGTAGACAACAAAAGTTCCATCTTTATACTAAGAGTAGGGCTGTCAATCCGGCCCTTTGACGAGGGGCCCCGGCCTGGCCCAGCCCGCAAAAGCCCTCAAAGCGAGGGCTTCTTTTTTTTGTCCTAAAGCCCGAGGGTAGGGTAGGGCCCGGTTTTTAAAAGCCCGCAATATTGAGGGCCGAGCTAGGGCTTGACTTCTTCAGCCGGAGGGGGCCCGGCACGGCCCGCCGTTTATTAAGTATTAATATAAAATATATAATACATGATATATTTATAATATATCTAAGCAACTTGGGCCTCTTGAAAATTTTGTAAGAACCTGGCCCAACCAAGCCTTTCCTTTTCTCTATTTAGGGCAATCAGAAATTATCTAAATACCTAGTCCACAGTCCCATAAACAGTCATTTATTGGAGGAATTTAGACTTTTATAAAAAAGTCGTAATTACCCAATGTTGGAACCTGCAACGGTTATATTGAGGGGTAATGTGATCTTTTTTATTCTAAAAAACCCTAAAATGTCTCTCTATAACATCTCTTTCTTCATCGTTGGCTAAACCTCACCAAACGAAAGTTCAAAGTGACCTCTTCTCATTTTCGATCTCTCCCTCTCAGATCTTGAAGTTGCTATTAATCTTGCTATCAAAATCACTGCACTCAGCATTTTTCTCAAAAAGATCAAGTATTTGGAATCATTTTGAACAATTGAAAGTTCTAAACAAACAAAAAGAAGGAACTCAAAAAGAATGTCATGTTGTTGAGTTTATGTATGGTAAAAAACAACTAAATAATGATAAAAGAAATGGAATTACCCACATAACTAGACACTTTAATAAATCATGTACCAAGAAACCTAGACTTAATACAAACCAACAATTATTGCTTAAGCCTTTTGCCAAAGCCAATGATGCCTTAGTTATCTATAAATTTGACCAAAAACAATGTAGATTGGAAACCGGTGGTGATGTAAGAAAATTTTATTTTCTTTAAAAAAAATTTCCTCCTTTTGGCCCTAGCCCGGCCCTAACCCTTGAGGGTAGGGCAAGGGCCTAAAAATTACAAGCCCGCTATAAATGTCGAGGGCTTTTGCTCGGTTAGGCCCTGCCCGCACATGTGAGGGTAGGGTAAGGGCTTACCTCGGCCCAGCCCGGGCTTGGCCCTTTGACAGTCCTAGTGGCACGGCATGGCCCGCACCGGCCCACTGTGCCGGGCACAGTTGGCACAATTAGGCACGGCCTGCGAGAGGCCTGGCACGACACAACACTATATATTTGATATTTTTAGTTTAAATATAAAAAAATATATAGTTTTTTATTTATTTATTTTATTATCCAAAAAAGTTGTAAAGGTTTTGAAGGTAATCCTATTGAAAAATATTCAAATAGAAAAGATCCAAATGGTTCTCTTCTCAATAGAATGGGTGGAATTTCACATAACCACTTAAATTTGTGTCATACTCTTTTGTATGTATCTTTTAATTTTTCTTTCTTAATGTAAGGCCTTTGTTTTTTCAGCCAAAAATGGTACAAAACCTTTGTTAGCCACAGCACGGCCTATCACGACTCGGGCAAAGATGCCGTGCCTGCCGTTTGACATTCCTACTCGCAGGAGAACATTTCCCCTTTCAAAAAAAAACATATGAACATATACTTCACATGTAAGCCCAAGGTATATGCCATGGAAACCCTGGAAGTAGGTAATACAATATGAGGGGGTTGGATAAAGCAAAGCAGTCAACCGTTGGCGTTGTACATCGACATTAAACAGAGGAGAAAGACACGGTAAATCGTTATACGTTGGAAGCAGTTTCCAACGTGGGTTGTTTCTGGAACACTACCCAAACAAGTTAATGGGCCACATAATCAAAATGGCTCCACATGCACCAACACAAAGCACATAGGATGAGCTTAGCCCAAAGAATAAATAAATCAAACTCGAATCCTCAAGGTTCCAACGAAGGTTGATTTGGAGAATATCCAGCAATGGTAGACCCGCCACCCAATAGGCCAAATAGCATGAACCATCCAAAATGGGCACCAGATACAGAAGCCCAAAGTCATTGATTCTTACAACAATCACAAAAAGCAACTTGTTCCACCTTTCAATCATTAGTGAAAAGAAGAAGAAAGGCAGAAAGGGTAAAAGAAGAAGAGACCTGTATGAGCTCCATCAGAAAATGAACGTCTTTGGTGTAGAGTTCTGCAGAGAGACGACAGACAGCAAGGTGAAGGTCTTCTTTCAGAGGGTTGGGTTCTCCTCCTATTGAGAACTTCACCCTCCTTATCTCTTCTATGTGCTCTCTTGCTGCATTACCAGAACTATCAGCCATGGGTTTCTATCTGCTCTTTCCCCACTGTAGTGGGTGACAGGGAGAGAGACACGGACTGGGACTACTGCACAAAGAGAAGTGGGACTTTGGGAAGCATTTAATTGGGAAGAGACCTGCAACATGGTTCTGATTTCGTATCACAGCCATACAAGTGGCCCATGGTGACGATCCTGCTGTACTTGCCAATTTACTGCCAGCATATGATGACTGCGGCGCGAATTCCAACTGGGGGCTAGTCTGCAGCCGCAAATCTGGACCATGTAGTTGGATCTGGCATTGGCTCGACCCAACACCAAGTCAGAATCTTTTTAGTGTCTCGCTCCGTCGTCCCATGCCTTTACCTAGAGCTGTAAACTGGGACCTGCCGGGCCGTGACCATTTCAGGCCCAGATCGATTGGGGTCGGCCCAGCACAGCCCACAGCATGGCTTAAGTCGTGCTTCCCAGTTGGGTTGGGTCGTGCTGCTCACAGACTGGCCCACATGCCCATCCTAGTTTTTTTCTTTTTTTTTTTTAATTTATATAAGTTATAAGAGACTTTATGGCTTTTAGAATTTTCATCTTGAAATTAAGTAGAAATTACTAAAATAAATATCATTGATGGTAATTTATAAATAAAAAATTAAAACTTAATTATTTAAAATTTTATATTCATTTATATAAGAGGATTTTACCCCAAAAATCCCTTAAGACTTATCAATAGCCAAAAGCACCATCAACATCTTATAAAGACCACAGTAGTCTCAAAGGCTTTGTTTGGTATTTTTTTTTTTTGCTTTTAGTGCTGAGCAGGGATATCCCCGTTCATTCTAACTAAATGAGCGGGGATATCCCCGTTCGTCGTTCATTACCACTTAAAGCCTGCCGAACTCACTTTTTCCTTTTGCCTTTTCTTGTATCCGGACGAATCTCTCTGCAACCCTTCTTCCACATTCCTTGCTTTGTGGGAGAATCCTATTCTTGAATCTTTTAAGTAAAAAGGTTTGAGCTCCATTAAAGAGGTTAGTAGTCTTGATCTACCTTTTTTTACATTTAATTAAACCTAGAAGCACAATCTCCACATGTGCTTCTCTTTTACCCAAAAAGTTAATGTTTTGAAGTATTCATTAAAGCTTCCTTCTCCTTGATGGATAATTAATATTTACTCCATAGGTAGTCCACATTAACTTTCTTAAGATAAAATGACCATATTTCAGCAATACAAATGAGCATTGGCTTTGAATGTAATAGAAGATGGTAGAATTGGGCATCATCAACTTTTGCTTACATAGAAATGGTTGGATATAGGGACGGGCATGGGCATTGGCTAACAGAGAAATGGTGAAGCTTTGAAAATAGTTTTGTGATTCTATCAATTACATACACATGGGATTAGTTTAATAAGGAATGGACATTTGGTCATAATTCCTCAAATGAGATATACAAATGGATAAGGGCTCACATGTGTATGTTATATTGGTTAAATATAATTCTCAATGGCCATTACCAATGCTACTTTGACCAACCACGTCATGGAGTGCTGAAGATTTGCTTCCAAAGCAATAAAAAATTAGGTAGTCATGTCTATTTGTTGATATATTAATACAATTCATTTAACTCAATATTCTTTGATAATAATGGATGGAGTCCATAATATAACATTTTTGTCATCGGAATTCATGTCATTGTTTATATTTGTTATTGGTATAAAACCCATATCAAACATTTTTTTATTGAATGTTAGGATGTCATACGATGAAGTTTTGGTCATCTTCCATTATGATGGAGAGTTTGCTTTTGATATTAACCGTCCGACATACAAAGGTGGAAAGCAAAAGATGAGGTATTTACCCACCGACATAAGTTACAGTTATTTGCGAGACGTTGCCCTCGAAGTATCTAAGTGGGAAGCACTCAGTGAATTTGCTGCTTTACAGTACTTTTATCATGATGGATTTGCATTCTCATTGATTACCCTAGAAGAGGATGAGGATATTAAGGTAATGTTTAAAGCATCGGTAAACAATACAAATGGTTTGTATTTATATGTTAGTAAAGGAACAAATCCAGCAACTGGCAATGGACAAGAAAAACCTATGTAAGTGAGTTTCTTCTTCTTTTTTTTTTAACGTAAGTTGAGTTTCTAATACAGTTTCTTACAATTTAATTTGTTATGAATTGAAATGTTACAACGTATGCCTTTGCATGGTCCAAGCCAAGAAAATTCTTGTGCGTCGAGGGAGAAACACAAAGAGAAAGAGGTAGTACATGCAACTCTTGTCCGAGAATTTCCGACGGTCAACCTCCATGAAGATAATGATATCGAGTTCTCAGGAGCACCCAATCATATTGTCATTGATCAAAGTATAGGAGCTTATCATGTTGTTGATGAGATAACATACGATCCAACTGTTGAAGATGAGATAGCATCTGATGGATGTGAACATGTACAAGTGGGTAGAAATTCAACAACCGTTTCCAATAAAGAACAAAATCAAGCTACCCAAAATGAAAATCTAGAGCCTTCATACTATGCCGTGGATGTTAACATTGAGGATACCATGGTTCCTGAAGAGTACTTGATTGAAACATATCAAAACACTGCACAGGAGATGTGGATAGGTCGGAAGTTTTCAGATTGTGACACATTCAGAAGAACATTGGCGAAGTTTGCAATTTACAACAATTTCAGTCTGAAGCACTTGAAGACCAATCGCACCAAAGTTACAGCACGTTGCAGTGGTCAGAGTTGCCCTTGGCGTATCCATGCTTCTATTATTGAATCTGGGCTACAGTTCCAAGTCCGCACATATAACTCTAACCATTGTTGCTCTAAACTGATGATAGCAATGGCACATCGACAAGCTTCTTTAGATCTTATTGCAGAGAACATAATGGATAAAGTCCGATCCAATAATGATTTGACACCGAAGGGGATTATTAATGATTTTCAAATGGAGTTTGGTTGTCGTATTACTTACAGAAAGGCTCATAAAGCGAAAGACATTGCCCTTCAATTGATCCGTGGATCATATGAGGAGTCGTTCCGAAATCTTCCTCTTTATTGTAATGAACTACAGAGGATGAATTCAGGTACGATTACAAATATTGAAATAAATGATGATGATACTTTTAAGAGGTTCTTTTGGTCTTTCGGCCCGTGCATTCGATCCTTTCAGACTTCATTGAGGCCAGTGATTACAGTTGATGGTTCACATTTACATGGCAAATATCTTGGTGTATTATTAGTGGCTGTGACGTATGATGCGGATCAAAAATTGTTCCCCATTGCTTTTACCTTTGCAGAAGCCGAGCGTCGTGAGAGTTGGGAGTGGTTTTTTGCAAATCTAAGCTTGGCCTTGGGCGAGCCAAAGAATTTGACCATTGTCTCTGACCGAATGAAAGGTCTCATTCCTGCACTGATGAACATCATTCCGAGCGCTAGGCACTGCTATTGTTATCGTCATATAGCCGAAAATGTCAAAAGCAACTTCAAAGACGGTGCTATTGTTCGAAAATTCTGGTGTGCTGCAAAGGCCTACAGACCCTGTGAGTATAAGGCATTTTTAAATGATATCCGGGATGTTGATGTTTCAGCATACAACTTCATCAAGGCAATTGGAAAAGAGCATTGGTCAAATGCATTTGTAGAAGGGCGTCGATATGATATGCTCACCAGCAACGCCGCTGAATGCACAAATAGCCTACTTAAAGACACCAGAATGCTACCTGTAACAAAGCAGGTTGAGGAAATACGTGCAAAACTAATGGAGTTCTACCAAAAGCACAGTCTACATTCAGAAACCATTAATTCTCGGTTAACTCCTTACGCAGAAAGGATTCTTAGTCACGGCTTCGAGGAATCTCGCAGACTCCACGTCCGTGTTGCCGGATTTGTTGAATTCCAGGTTCAATCAGCAGAATTCATTGATGTAGTACATCTCGATCAAAGAACATGCACATGTCGCCAATGGCAGATATTGGGTATCCCATGCTCGCACGCAATAGCCGCAATGCAGTTGAGAAACATGTGCCCGTATGACTTCTGTGAGCATTGGTTCCTTGTAGCAACCTATCGACTCACGTACAATGAGGTTTTGCATGCTACTCGAGATGTAAGACAATGGGATCATATGCCAGTTGAAATAGTTTTGCCTCCACATGCATCCAAGCAACCTGGGCGACCAAAAAAAAACCGAATTCGCACAGAGGATAGGGACAAGCAGCGTAGGCAAGTAACGTGCTCTAAATGTAAAGCGAGAGGACACAATCGACAGAGATGTCGCAATCCGCCAGTGCAGTAGTGTTTTGATAGCCAAACTACCTAGCATGTCTTCTTTTTTTGATGTTTTGATATTCTAATGTAGGATATGTAACATGTCTCAAACTGTAAAGAGAGACGACACATGTTCAGAGATGTCATAATCCACTAGTGAGTAGTGTTTTGCTACCCAAACAACCTAGCATGTGTCTTTTGTTTTGGGTGATGCTTTGATGTTCTAATAACACTTGTGATTTGTATACATAATTGTTAATGCAACTTAATGAATATATCGGTGTTGATGGATTTTCTAATATTATACATTGATGTAGTAGAGTCTGTGTCTGCTATAACATTGTCCTCACTTAGCTGGTTGTATCCATACTCATGGCACTCTATTTGGTGTAGTAATATCTCACCCACAAGTATCAGGTGAGCGGGGATATCCCCATAAACAATACTCTAGTGTGTGGGGATATCCCCTGTTACATCACTAATAGAGGCAAGGATATCCCTGTTCACAGCACTAACTTGGGCGGGGATATCCTCGTCCCAACTGAAACCAATCTGAGACAGTACTGCAGTGGGCAGGGATATCCCTGTTCACAGCTCTAACTTGGGCGGGGATATCCCCGTCCCAACTGAAACCAATCTGAAACAGTACTGCAGTGGGCAGGGATATCCCTGTTCACAGCTCTAAATTGGGCGGGGATATCTCCATCCCAACTGAAACCAATCTGAGACAGTATTGCAGTAGGCAGGGATATCCCTGTTCACAGCTCTAACTTGTGCAGGGATATCCCCGTCCCAACTGAAACCAATATGAGACAGTACTGCAGTGGGCAGGGATGTCCTTGTTCACAGCTCTAACTTGGGCGGGGATATCCCCTTCCAAGACACTGTAATTGGCGGAGATATCCCCACCCACAATACAATGAATGCGTGGATATCCCTGTCTAGTACATGAGAGAAATGCATCTCTACAACCCATGACGACATAAATGAAACCTGTATCAAAGGTAGACATGCACCTTCACATTCACATCAATCATCAAGTTCCTTGACAATCACACATTCATCCAAGTTAGGTAGACATGCACGTTCACATTAACATTTAACTTGCAAGTATCCTTCCAATTACATACATAGTCTAACAAAATAGCATGAGGTAAATCAAATTAACAACTGTCTACACAAATACATCGTTTCTGACTAGAAATAATATGCACATCTAATTCTCCAAAAGCATGTCATACTGTGTCAACTGAATATACATGCAAACTGACCATACAAAAAAATTGGTCAATTACACAAAAATGTCAAGGTCAATTTCTTAGTTTAAAGCACTTAAATCCAATCTATAGGAGTTTAGCACCCAGGTCCTTTTGAATGTCTCCAGAACTATTTTGCTCCGATAAAATGGAATGTCAGCTTGTGTGAACTTGAGTGGTTTTCGGAGAATGCAGTGTTCGGCGAAAGCACATGCAAAGACCCCACAGTCGTTCCCATTGTCTTGGTGGGGGATGTCCATCTTTTCTTTGAAGGACCAGACGAAATGGTCATTCCAACCATAAACCGCAAATTTTGAAGTTAGCCAACCAACCTGGGGAGTATCAAAGTATAATGTTAGTTTGCAAGTACTTAGAGAATAATTTATATAAAAATAGTACAATACATACTTATAAATTCCTTGCAAGTAGTTAGAGAATAATGATCACTTGTTGAGCTATTGTAAAATTCCCACACTGCCTCATCAGGGTAACCGACCAGCAAACTGAAGTGATCAATGTGATGCAGCAAAAAGACTAATGTTTTACTTTCCTTCATATCCATCACATTTGTACCATTCAGACCAAAGGCAAGCGGTTCCGTTTGACAGTGTCCTTCTTTCCACATACTCTGCATGATTCGGTAAGATATATTACAACAAAATTTTAGTGATCAGTTAGTTCATAAATCGCTATCATATACAATTAACTTACACAAATGCTTGGATCCGCAAGATATGCAGTGTCACACATGTCTCTTAAACAATCAAACCAATAGTAGATAATATTTGTGTCCAACCATTTCCCTTCTTCCAGGGCATCATGCAAGACGTTACTATCTACAAACGTGCAAATCACATCTAATTCCTTCTTCCTAGGGATGGCAACGGGGCGGATCGGGGACGGAATTGGGGTTCCCCGCCCCCGCCCCGAACTTGGCCCGCCCCGCCCTTCGGGGTAATTTATATTCCCCGTCCCCGCCCCGCCATGCCCCGCGGGTACCCCGCCCCGCCCCGCTCCTCAATTGTAAAAATTTTAAATGTGTAAGACTTGGGATTCGAACTCGAGTGGGAGGGCAACCAGAGCTTTGCCTTACCACTAGACTAAACTTCATTTCTTGTAATGTTTTACCTTATTTAAAATATATTAATATATTCAAGATTGTTACACACATATACATACTTCACTTACTTACTATATATATTATGACTTATATATTATTTATCATTTATTTAAAAGGAAAATGTTAAATGTAGACAACTAAGGAATCTAATTGGAAACCTTAAAGCTATATTGAGCTCGTTTCCATCTCTTGGATTTTGAAATCTTTTGTTCTTGTGAAATGAATGGAACTTTATTTTAAAAATAATAATTTCGCTGATCAAACATTTTGTTTGGATATCTATTGGACTCATGGCTTGGAAATTCTAGAATCCTTTGAAATTCTGAAATATTTTTTTGGACATCAATTGGGATTGGGCCTAATTATTTCTTCTTGTATTTCTCAATAAAAGTTTCGGAATCTTTATCACATGAATTAGGAGTGCAATCATAATATGCCCTGCCTGTTTAAGATGAAAACATGATAAGCACCCACCAAAAGGAAAATTACACAATTTGCAATTCAAATTTATAAAAGTCTTGAAATGTAGAAAAAATTCTAAAAACATATACTAGTAATTTTGTTTAAAAAAAATAGAATATATATATATGAACTTCAAGTATTGTCATATGAATATTAAATCATTATTTATTGTATAGCTCTGAATTCATGAACCTCCTATAGCGGGCCCGGCTATATTAAAAGTACATACTATATTGAAACCCTCATTATCAAAGCCTTGTCCCAGGCTCCCAGCTGTGACGGTGTTGGCTACATGTATTCTTTTTCTCCATTCTAAATCAAGACCCAAATAAGAAAAATTTTCTTAACTTCATAATTTTTCTTTCAAGGCAAAATAAATTAAATTTTGGATTGACTACAAAGAAAAAGGTAAATTCATTTATTTTATATGGTAAAAAGCACATGAATGATTCATCTATGTTGTCTCCATGCCTTTAATAATATTAATAAAAAAAAACCCTCAACCATGCTGACTCATTTGCCCGAAACTCAGGCCCCTCTCAAAACATCAGTCTTCCTAGGGACCATGACATTTTTCCCAAAATAGAATAAAAAGATCTCCCAGCATAAATATTTTATAAGTGTGGGGCACTATTAGATTGTTTAAAATTTTTTAAATTATCTAATATTAATATTATAAATTTTCCTTTTCCTAAAATTTTACCTATTTAAAGTGAGATTTATTCATATAAGATTTTCTCTAAACCCTTGAAGGCCAATAACATACACTTGAAAATATCATATATGCTTTGAGACATTTTTTATAAAAAAGACAATATCTCTCTAAAATATCATGAACTCCATCAATACATGGTTTCACTTCATTTCTGGTATTGAACTCCACTCACTAATAAAGAGGTTAATTACACATATAATTAAAATTAGTATAATGTATAGTGTTGTTAGTATGATTAGAATCATATTAAGTTACTAACTATAATTTACCTTGTTATTTCTAATCGTATAAGTTATTATAAGTGTATAGCATGATATATCTTGTAATGTTATATCAAATTAGTATAATTTATATTGTTATTAGTATGATTAGAATCATACCAATTATAATTTACCTTACTATCTCTAATCATATATGTTATTATAAGCTTAAAGCATGATCTACCATTCTATTATATTCGTTTTATTTAATATGATTTATCATGTCGCAATTTAACATTATATATGATTAAAGTCAAATAAGCTTAGATAGATTTTTAACAACTTTAATTTCATTAAATTTGAATTAGAGGGAATGTGATCATATTATATGCTTTTATAATGTCTAGGGTTCAATCAATTACATGTTTAACTTTAAAAAAAGTCTTCAATCAATCTACTTAACCCTTAATAACAACATAAAATCAATATATACATTTACATATAAATATGTTTATTTATTATAAAAGAAATCTAAAAAATTTTTTTTTTTAGAGGATTATTAATTTCGGGGCGGGTTACGGGGCAGGGCATGGGGCGGGGCAACAGGGCGGGTCAACGGGGCGGGGCATGGGGCGGGGCAACGGGGCGGGGCATGAGGCAGACCCATCCCCTTCCCGCCCCGGTTTCGGGGTATGTTTTTTTGCCCCGTCCCCGCCCCGTCTAAGATTCGGGGCGGGGAAAACCCGTACGGGGCGGGGCGGGCACTCCGGGTTGGGGCGGGGCGGGTTAAAAATGCCATCCCTACTTCTTCCTGTAGTAATACACAAATGCCATTGTCATAACTCATAAATATAATACAAAAGTAATAATAAGGCGATGGAAGCTCACCTGAATTTATAGTAATCCTTAAATCCATTGAGTAGCTCAATGTCCTGACTATCAAAATGGCACTCGGTGTGATGAATTGTATGAGAATAACCATCAAATTTTTTAGGAATCTTCCTCGCACGCGGCAACCTCTTAATTCTCCATACCAAAGACTCTATATCACTTTTTGATGGTGAAAGAATTATTGCCTGAGATATTCCCGCATGTGTAGGTGTGGAGAGGATTTCTAACAATTCCGGCTGATTTGTGATGGTCCATTTAGGGGATAACACATCCCTGATTGGAGGAAGCTCGTGGGCTGAAAGATGTGGACTAGCCGATAATGATGGTGGCGGGAATTCAACTGTCATTAGAGTATTTGGGGACAGCGATTTCCGAGAACTTGGCTCTTTACGGACAGCCTTTCGGATTCGCTTTGGTGTATGATCCTACAAAAGACGCAAAGTTTTCTCAAAGAGTGGTGAAATATTCAAATGCACTAAAAAATGCATACTTACAAATTTGATATACCTGTTCCATGTCCAAGTCCGAAGAAGAGCTACTGTATTTTTCCATGCTGAAATTTTCCAAGGTAGTCGCGAAAGCACCCCTGAAAGTTTTAATCTTCTTGTGCAGCTTGCCAGCAAAGTTTTCAAGGCTTTTTTTCTTTCGGATAGCCCTATCTACTGATTTCTCCAATGCGTCAAGAAACATGATCACCTGCACAAATTAATGATGAAATTTAGGGGAACTTGGATTTATAGGCATAAGAGAAGAAATGAATATTAGAAAGGAATAGGGATATACATGATCATTTGATGGTCATGTTCCCTGCGATGGTGATGCTTCTTGTTGAGGATCATTTGGTTTGGCTTTCCTCTCGTCTTCTGAATTGGGTTCTCGCCTATGGTGGCCTATACGCATGCGCGTGTTGGGGATATACCACTTCAAATATTCATCTATATGAGTTGGGGACGTATCCTTCTGTCCTTTTAAGACCACATCTAGTCTTGCGTCCCACATAGAAGATACTGTAGGCGGGATATGTGTATAGTCCCAAGATATTCTTTCAACCTTTTCCACCCTAACGAGAGGCATCCGAAAAGTTGGAGGTACCACTTGACTCAGCCCAAATTGTTTCATGACACGATCAGAGTTATGGTACTCCATGATCCAATAATGAATCAAGATTGTATTTGACATGAACAATCGTCGATCAACATCTGATACATTCTGAGTAAATTTCTTCACATTCTTAGCATATGGCATCCAAGCAAACTGCAACAAATAAATATGAAACTTAATAGATGAAATAAAGTTTTAGTGATCAATGTTTGCACATCAACAACAAAACATGTTCATTCGTGATAGATCAATTACCGAGTTTGATTTCATATTGTCCAATTGATGACGGACAAATTTTATAGTAGTCGTAGCTTTATATCCATCCAACCTAGCCTCCCATGTTTTGAACAGTGGAAATTTAATGTCTTTCTTCCAACTATCCTTTGGGCTAGGACACCGACCAATGGACATGCGGGAGTAGGCCCATATCTACCACGCACATTATGTAAATAATCAGTATCAAGAGTATTTTTAAATAAGACAACACATTGCACAAGGTTATGAGTTATTGAAGTATACTTGTAAAAGCTGCAATGGTCCAGTTAGGGTCTTGAAGTGGGCGGTGGAAGACTTTTTTTCATTTTTGTCCTTCCCATCAGGTGCAGCTACATCTTCTCCGCTCTCATTTCTATCAGCTGTCCACTTTACAGCCTTTGCCAGCATTCTGTACAGGTTAGCAAGACATGCCGGGCCCCATGCATATGGCTTGAACTTTCTAAATAATTCGAGTAGGTAAGCTGGTCCTCTAGTGCCCAATCCGTTCATAAAAATTTGTCCAGCTACCAAATGAAACAAGAAGGCCCTTGTGTTGCAAATCTCAACTTCTTTAGACAATTTTTTTTTCTTCTCCGAATGCAAGAAATTATCCTCTATCCACTTTAATTTTATACACAGCCCTTGTGTGTCCACCTCTAGATGGGGTGACTTGTTAAGGAGATCTTCACATAAACTCACCACCTTCGCACTGGGGTGAGTCCATCTTACGACTGGTTCGCCTTCGATTGGCAAACCATATATGTAGGCCACGTCTTCTAAGGTAACTGTGGCCTCCCCGAAAGGAAAATGAAACGTATTTGTCTCGGATCTCCACCTTTCTATAAGACCCGTTATTAATGCATGGTCTATTCTCATCTCATCTATCTCCGCAAGATGATGCAAACCAGTCTGCCTCACATAACCCCACTGTGTCTTGGTCAATTTCTATATTGACTTTTTTGGGTTAAAAGTGATACATCTATAGCACCCCAATTCCTATCAACATCAACAATGTGAAATAGAAAGATAGTGAATAAGGACAAATACTATATCTAATCACGTATCAATATAATGAGATAAACAATCATGATATACCACTCCGTGCGAGATCCCTTCAGATATGTGGTTTTGTTGTTCGTATAGAAGGATATTTTCAGTTCCTTGAGGTCTTTTTTCTTCCATCTGCATGTATGAAACATCAGATATATAGTGCATGATAATGAAACAAGTCTTTAAAAAGCAGTTCATAACTGTGTTGCAAATGGTACAAGCCTACAGATACTACACTATGTAGATATAGGAGTTTCTAGCATTTTGAACACATAAGTTGAGCATAATGACAAAACAGAATCACAAAACTTATTGTACAAACGAATAAATAGTTGGATTGGTTTTTTGGATTAAAACCGTGGTTGTGGAGGACTTTAAGCTGACTCCAAAATCCAAAGAGAGATATCATGTAACCTGTTGACAGTCAGTTCTAAAGGATAAATGAGAGAAATATGTGATAAACATTCCATTTTCTTGTTCCTATTGCAAAATTAACATATGGGTAATTATTTTATAATACTTGGCATTGTGAAGATCAAAGACTGCAAAACAAATACTACATTGGTAGTGGTTGGTATCATTTCCCACCAAAAACACGGTTTGAAGTTTGCTGTGGTGGTCATAGAGTGATTTACATATAATTTGCACAAGTTTTTGGCAATAAATCTTCTTTTCTTTTTTTATAAAAACATAAGTTTGTCTTCTTTTTAGGGTATCAATAGGATGCAAAAACTCCCCAAGTATGCAATATCATGATCAATTATATCAAAATGATAGAAGGGGCACTTAGCTGATTTTGTACAATGAAGATTAGGTAGAAGATTGATATATATTTATCAACTTGTTCATAATGGATGAATACTGATTTGAAGGCTTGGGATGGATGTCCATTGTCATTCTCAAGTGGAACATCTCATTTTGCCAAATTATAATCCGATTCATGAAAGTGCTAACTCTGCCACATGCTTTTAGGGATGTAAACGAACAGAGCTTAACATGGCTTGAGCTTGGTTCGAACATTAAACAAGCCAACTCGATGAGCCAAGCTTAGCCCGGCTTGAGAAGAGCTTAAATTAATTTAAGCTAGACTTGGAAGCACTTATTTCGAGCTCTTGAGCTCAAGCTCAGGTTTGATTAGGAATCAACCCAACCAAGCAAGTCTTGTATTCGGCTACAACAAATTAAGCTTGATCAACCCAACTCAAACAATATTAAATATCATTGAGACCATTCATATAAGCTCTGCTAGAAGACCACTAGGTGGGTAAAAAATTAAGAGGAAGAAAGGGATTTAAGGTATAAGTATGGATTAAAAATAGCCTAAGATCAACCGAATTGAATCTCGATGTAGATTTTAAGCTCCTAAAAACTAACTAATAAAAGAAGTATTACTTGGGTAATTTATATATATTTCAGGTGGTTAAGAAGGTCATTACAATACGGTTTTGTTGTAAAAGTATGATCATTTTTTATATTCTTATATCCCATTGAGTTATTTTTGTAAATAAGTTTTAAGTTTAATGTGTTTTGTCTAAAATATACTTAGTAGAGTATCCTAATTGAATTGTTCTCTAAAAATTTTTTAAATTAATAATATTCACCAGAAAGCTTAGTACATTAACAGAACAAGCATTATAGAGCCCTTCAACAAGCCTAGCTTCAGTTGAACCTAGTCAAGTTTCTCAAGGAGCTGAGGTCAAGCCAAGCCTACTGAGCCAATAATGGATTGAGCTTGGCTCACTATGCAATGAGTTGGCTTGAACTAGAGACCAATCAAGCCAAGCAGGGCCAGCTTGCAACACAGATTGGCTTATTGACATCCCATATCAATGCCAAGGGAAGAAATCACTGGGAATCTTGACTATTTTTTATAGCATAAATTTCACGCAAGCATAAGAAAAATTACTTACTCTCTTGCAGCTTCAAGGTCAAGCAGGAAAGTATTTTCAAAAAGCCTCTGCAAATGCAAATGCACATGCACATGCAAATGTTAGGCAATCCTGCCAAAGAGTAGCATGTCACTAATGGGACTAAAACAAGTAAAGCCCAACTTCCAGGAACCTGAGGCAAGAAGCAGGATAGATCAAGAGGAATTATTAGATCATCAACCAGGATATGCACCTTGCAGTCCAGATTAACCGTTGATACAACATTCATGCAAACACCACCACATATGTTATCAAGAATGAAGTTTATGTGAACATATATTCCCTTTAAAGATCCACACTAAAGAATAAGATACATAAAGGAAATACAACCAGGATAGACATCTCAAAATAGATCATGCAAACATACGCAAGCAAATTTCAATTGATCAAATTATAAGCCATGGGTAAAACTCACTGCAAGCAAGTACTCATATGTTCTGTACTGGGTGATATGTATAACAATACAATTTACAGTGTAAATACTGCAACCACATCTTACTATTTGAGATTTTGAGTGCTTAGATAAAAGAAAAACAATCTCAGCATGCAGCCCAAAACTCGAACACATTTCAATCTAACACTTCTTTTTGAAATGATCTTCTGTTAACATGCTAGACTATATAATTACTGTGCACGTGACCTCGAAGAGCGTCAAGAGGAATATCAAGACTCACAAAGGCATTGTAAAATAGTTGAGATAGGCCATGTTGATGGTCATGGTGCTGTTCTCTTTACCTTTTGTCCAACTATTAGAAACATGGGTCTCTGTTTTCTCATCTCTTGACTAGAACAAATTGAGCAGACCACAGACCAATGAGATAATGCCAAGATGGAGATGTCGAAGAGGAAGACGATTATGAAAACGGTAACAATGACGAAAACGATGACGAATTCGTCTCTATTTCATAGTGTTGTCAAGTAGAACTGTTTTTCTTACCTACATTCATCATTTAAATAACACAACTAAAAGACAGACTTGGTTTTCACCCCCCATAACATCACCAGCATCTCTGCTTTGTTGATATAGTCCAAATGTAGAGGAGATATGCATAACCTATATTCACACAAGTCTCTTATAATTTCATTCACAAATTCTGTCATTCCCTTTTTAAGGGTTCATCGGACACATTTGTGGAACAAAGATTCCAAAGTGCCACATCACATTTAAAGACAAATCTCTTAAGAATCTTGCAATGGCATTTACTACAAACTACATGGTTCTGTTTCTTCATTAATGACTGTAATGCTCGGTGTTTGCATGTGATGCGAATATGTGAAGCAACAAAATCATTTTTACGAAATGTGTTTTGCAGAAAGATGAGGAGACGTAAATACCTTCGTAGCAGCAAGTGTTGTGAGAGGGAGAGAGACCGAGTGGGAGAGAGGGAGAGGTGCCACTGCAGATTGAAGTTGGGTTGCCGCTGCCGATCAAATTTGTTTGTAGGGGGAGAGAGGGAGAAAGGGGAAAATCGATAGGGTAAGTGGCGGGAGAGAGGGAAAGGTGAAAGGGCGCCTGGGTGTCGAGAATGGCCAGGATCTTAGAGGTGAAGATGTCAAATAGGGGAGAAAGATGGAGGGAGAGTGAAGATGTCGAATAGGGGAAAAGGGGAAAAGGGGAGAAGGGTTTTGGGGTTTATTTAGGATAAAGGAGCTGGGATATCCCTGCTGAGAGAAAAAATTAAAAAAAAATACCAAACAGGGCCTTTGAGACTTCTATGGTCCTTTTAAGATATTGATAGTGCTTTTAGCAATTAACAAGTCTTAAGGGATTTTTTGGGTAAAATCCTCTTTGTATAAAAAAATAGTATTTATTTTATATAAATGTCGGGTCGGGCTGTGCTCAGCTGTACTTCGAGCTAAGCCACGGCCTTGGCACAGCATGGCTAGCACTCTAGGTCGTGACGTGCCGTGGCCTAGGGCCCCCCACCCAGCATTCCCCATGATGACATGGTCAACATAGCCAATGGGTCGAGCTAGGCCGGACCTCGGGCCTAGGAGGCCCAGCCCAGTTTACGCCTTTACCCTTACCTTACCCTTGGAGGCCAAGATCAAGCCCAAGGCGGGAAGAAAATCAATTTTTTTTATATCAATCATATGGTCAGGGACTAGGGGCCTTTTTTATTTTTGGTAATAAACTACTTGCGGGCCAACCAATAAAAATCTATTACTATCGTTGGCCAGGCCAATGATATGCAAGTTACTTGATTCAAACAAAAAATAGATTCAATAAAGCAGCATGTTATACATTTTCTTAATGTAACATAAAATTTATATAATTTGAGATTCGAGTAAATATCACTTATCTTTCTCGCCCGTCCGTCTCCGGTTAAACTACCTTTTGCTTAATACAGTTGATGAGGTCTGCAAAAATATATACTAGTTTTTGAGAATGGCATCGCTCACAGGTCACCAAGTAGATGATCCTAAAAATCCCCTTAAGGGTCAGTTTGACAATTTACTATTAAAGCTAAGGACCAATTTTTTCATGCTCTCGGCTTCTTTTATTATTATAGTATTTTATAGTTATATTATGACCCTTTTACTGAAAAAGTCCTCTTTGACTTCGTAGATATCGAAAAGGACCAAAAATGCATTTATCCATTGTAGTGGTCGGTGGTCCTGGGGCCCTTTGAGTTATTATTTCTAAAAAGATTTTGAGAAATGATACCCCCTCTCGCATGTTCTTTAAAATCCACCCAAAGCCCTTTTCCCTCTTTTTTCTTCCTCTTCATCTTTTCTCTACCACGAGCTTCCTTCTTTTCTTCTTCCTCCTTCTCTCCTCTCCTCTCCTCTCCTCTCCTCCATGAGCTTTCTTTTTTTTCTCGTCTCACCTCCTTTGCAAGCTTTCTTCTTCTTCTTCCTCTCTTCTCTTTTAAAAGCTTTCTTCTTTTTCGTTCTCTTTTATCCTCCACGAGCTTTCTTCTATTCCTTCTTTTTTCTCCTCCATGAGCTTCTCTACATCGCCAGCTCTCTCTGTCTCTCAAGAAAATGGGTTCTTATATGTTTATTATATATTTGTGAAAATTGACTTGTTGTTTCTTAACACATTAGATTTTTCATGGGTTGCTGCTTGTTGGAGTTTGTTAACTTGTGGATAGATTTGTTGTCACTAGTAATTATATTATTGGGTTTTGATGATTCAAGAGAATACCTAATTCTAAACCCTTAATCTCTAAATCTTGATTCCAAGTCCTAGTCCAACCCCTAAGAAACACAATCAAACACTCTTTTATTGAATTAACAATATTATTCAAGTAGGTCTTTCGGTGGTCAGGTTAGACCCTGTAGTCTTATTGATAATTGCCTACTTAAGATGCCACTTCTGTCACCCCTAGAAATTCTCACATTTAGTTGTAATAGTTTGAGTAGGAATTCAATCCATAAAATGTTAAATGTGTTGTGAAACGTAAAAGTGAATATGAATGTGAAACATAAAAGTGAAATATGAAATGTTAAATGTAATTGGAAATATGAAATGTGAAAGTGAAAGGTGGAATGTGAAGTGTGGATGTGAAAGGTGAAATATATAATGTAGAACGTGAAATGTGAAATGTGAAATGTGAAATGTGGATTTGAATCTGAATTGTGTGTGTGTAAATTTGGAATGTAAAATGTAAAATCTAACATAAAATCTTAATTGTGATTTTCCCTCTTCTTTTTTTTAAACATGTGTTGAGTGGGGATATCCCATCCTACACAGCTAACAAACTCACTTAGGCAAGGATATCATTGCTTAACTGATTGTTTTAACTGTGATGAGCAGGAATATCCCAGCCCACTCATGCACGGCTAAGAAGAAGGATATAGCCGCTCTGCAAAAAAAAAGAAAAAAGATAAAAAAGTGGCGGGAGGTCCTATATGGTCCTTTTTGGTCTCTAACAAGTTTAAGAGGATTTTTCGGATAAAATCCTCTAATACCTAAGATGCGTAAATCACATTATTAATAATATGCCCAATCTTGTAGCGGGACAAAACTTCTGTAAGGGCCCCATTGTAGCCTTCCACTCCGTTCAATCATGCAGAGTGTAAGCAAGACACTTGAAGGATCCAAACTTACCCAACCCCTACAGTTAGGTAAAACCTAGACCCAAAAATCATCGCAGCAAAACCCCAACCATGCCCGACCGAGCCCGGCCCATGTTGTGAATTTCCTATCCAACTACAATTTCATATGGCATGTAAACAAGTCAAGTACCCATTTTTTTCTCTAAGGTCACATTTGTAACACTTCCACAACTTTGTGAAAATCGCTCAAACCTTTCATGAAGGCAACTTCTCTACGAAAGAATAATTGAACTAATTTTCCTCAATTCCATGAAAAACCCATTTTTTTATGGAGGGACCGAGCCACTTTTCCACACTAACATGGAAACAAATTTCTTCAAAGTGCAGAATCCCATCATTACACAAATAAGCCCGAAGTGTTGTTTGCTTTTACACTGGAACATAGATATGAAAGTGTGTGTTTTGTATAGGTGTTCCTGAAAGCTCGGGGCAGGCAAAGCAAATGAAGCCCAGTCCATTTAGGTATTGCGGTTTATATTGCCGCTAAAATCTAATTCAGAAGCAGTGGTGGGCTCAGGAATATTTCATTTGAGGGGGCAAGCCCAAACAGGTAGTTTGATTATGTGGGCAAACCCAAGATCTTCACGTGAGTATTGGGTGCAGTGCCAGAATTTTTATATGGGTTTTGGAGGTGGATTCTAGATTTTCATTGGAGTTTTGGAGGTGGACCCAAGTCCAACGAGGGCGACTGCCCCCATAACGGGCATAACCACATATGAGCCTGGCCTGAAAGAAAGCCCTCGGGAAAGTTCATTAAAAAAATATATGGGTCCTGTCATTAAAAATGTTGGCCTCATTGGCCAATACCATATTAGACCCATCCCCAGATCATTTGATAATCGAGCCAAAACCTATGATCCAGTAAAAGCCACGAGCTCAGAAAAAAGAGATTTAGGCCCAATTCAATATAGAAAGGGCTAAAGTGGGCTTGGTTGGGTCAGCCTGATTCAGTGTTGATGTGATGGGGCTTTGTGATTGGTCTGACCCAAGCTTCACTCCTACTTCACCCAAGTAGGCATACCAGTAGATCAGTTGGTGAATTTATGCCACAAATGGTATCCTAAAATTCTATTTTGACCGTTTTGAGGGAAAACAAACATGACAATAGATATGCATAAGATTGGCTCATTGGAATTTCTAATTTGAGTTTCGGACTTCTAAGACAATAGGAATTCGCGTCAAAATTAAAGAAACAGGCCCTAAGTAAAGACCAATAACTCACCAAAATACAATTAAAATTCAAAAAAAAAATTATAAGTTAATCTAATATTTATTCTCTGATATTGTTTCATTGACAAAACAAAGTTAAAATGATGATGATGATGATTATTATTATTTCTCGTTCTAAGTATTGACTTCTTTGATCCAGTAAATACCAAGTTGCCTCAGCTAGAATGATTAACTAGTGCCAACTCATGGTTCCCATAATGACTATCATAAGAATGGCTCCTTACCCGAGTGGTAAGGAGCGTCAGTTCTTACCTGGCTGCCCAAGGTTCAAATCCTAAATACGTCATCTCTTCCCGCTTGTGTGGGCCTCCTTTTCACTTGAGTGGGCTACCTTCCGATGTATATGCAGGCTCTCTCTTGAGCCCCAACCCCCTTGGCTTGGGTACCCAAAAAAATAAAAATTAGATGGGTTCTGTTGTTGATTGTTGATTTTTATTGATTAACGAACTTAAGTTTAGTTTCCATCAATGTGTGGGACTAGTTGTCTTCGGCATCAACGTTCTTATAATTATCATCGAATCTTATCCGTTTTATGAAGAGATGAATTTTTTGAGTTTTATTATAAGTTTTACTCAACCTTCTTTGATTGGATGCTCTCCACACCCTATAGTGCATCACATCCTTACTCGCTACTTCCTTCAACTTTACCATTGGTATCATCCTTTCCTTGGTTTATTGAATATAGCACCCTTTTATTCATTTGGACACAAGTGGTTGGTAATCTCTTTACAAATGTATAATCCAAGTGTTTTGAGCAAGTTTTAGCGCCCAAACAAATGTCATGTCAATGGTTAGCGCATACATAGATTTAACCACTAGGTGAGCCCCACAGTGCATTATGTCAATGTATAGTTCCAACAATGATTATAGGTGGGTCCGATTTTAATTTGTATAATTGTGTGGTGTCCCTATTAAGATATGAAGGTCAGGGAGGTAATAGTAGATTGAGAGAACCAAAAAATTCTAGAATAAAGCCTATTACATTTGTTGTGGATGTGTTTATAGTAGAATCTTTGAGTTTTGATGGTATTTATAATTTGGGTTTTTTTTGTTATTAAGTTTTTGTTACTTTTTTTTTAATAAAAATGGGTTTCGTTCCATTGAGACCAAGGGATTTCTTTATTGGTTGGCAATCCCGCACCTCACCTATCCGCTAAAGGATTGATCTCTAGGTATAATATTTTTACCACGTATATGGGCTCTTTCTTCTCACTTGCAGGGGCTATCCTTTTTACAGAGTGTGGGCTTCCTCTTTTCAAATGCGTGGACTCCATTGGGTACCAGCACCCCTAACTGAGGAATTACCAAAAAGGAAAAAAGTTTTTGTTCCTATTGTCTGCAAGTTTCAACACCATATCCAAATCAAAAAGTCTATTTGGACAAACTCTATGGACAGAATTTGGGACAAACTGTCCACGTGGTGCAACGTGATTGGTCTCTCTCAAAAGTTGAAATGCATTGTCCCAATCACATTGCACCACGTGGACAGTTTGTCTCAAATTTTGTCCATGAGTTTGTCCATATAGACAAACTGTATCCAAATTAATCTAAAAATTCAATGCATGCTTAGTTATTTTCGTGCTCTTCGTATTAATGTTTCGGATGATTTTTTTTTTTAATTTTTTTTTAGCCTTTCGTTGCTAGGGAACCAAAGGAGAAAGGAAAAAACAAAAAGGCAAAACCACCAAAACATAACACGCACCCCATTATAGATCTGTAGCCACCCAGAAATAGTGATAGCCTTGATCTAAGATTGGCAAGACTATGAAGAACGCCATTTTTATTTATTTTTTGGTTAGATGAACAACGCCGTTAAAATTCCTAGAGACATTAGAGAAATCTAACGAATCAAAACAGCACTTCACGGACTCAATGGCCATCATTATAGACCTAATCAACCACATTGTAATGCCCCCAATTTTGGATTCTAAGTTTACCGCCACGGTATCCAAATTTGGTGTACTACTTTTGGAATAAAACGGAAACTTTTGGAATCTTAAGTCCACAATGAGGTCCAATTTAAGACTTTTATATTGATATCCACAAGAACAGTTAAACGCAAAAGCAAATATAGAATAGCGGACGCAAACCATAAATCTCAATATCTCATAGTACCATAAACCACTTATCAAATAACAGCCGGGCAAAGTCCAAGCTAATCTCAGAGTAAAGAATAAAGTGAGTTATACAAATCAAGAGATATAGAGCCCAATCCTCACATGAATCACACTCAAACCCAAAATAAAGCCACTCAAACCTAGCCTCAGGCTCTACAGCATCGGGCACCACCACAAGGTCACCTGGACCCAACCAAACTTGTCCGCTAGTGGCGCCTCGTGGAACGCCTTGCCCTCGGGGGTAATGGGGTCGATGTCAATACCTAAATACCAAATAATGGGTTAAATCCAAAAGGACATGGTAGCATAGTATACAAATAACATAATATGGATGCATCAAAAGGGAATAAAGACATTGATAAGATCAATAGGGTAATAAAGGCAACAATGCTAGGCAAATCGTGCAATCATAACAACATGGATCAATATACAAGAATACGCTAATCCATCCATCTAATCAACATAGCACATCCACACATGCTAGTACCGCGGGAAATTATGACGCTGTCCTCCCGTACTACCTTCAAGTTGTAGTGGGAAATGCACGGGATCATAACCCACCCATATAATTTTACCGGAGTCTGCCATCCGTACAATGATATCGTGCAATGTCGTGTGATACCCTAGTGGCGTACGTCCACCTTAATAGGTTCATCATGATAGTCTTACATATAGATAGCTCTTACCAAGTGTGATCAGTGTCAAGGCTAAGCTCATACCAACCGAGTGGATGCTTAAGCTGACTTTAAGGAAGCACATAATCAGGTCAAGTATCTGGCTAGGCTATCCTTGCGTGAGCAAGGTTCCACATGTCCATACAAGGTCCGATATTCAAGCCTAGTCCATGTTCTCATCACATCTCTCTAATAGTCCATCATAGTATCCATGTCCATCTCCTTGCCCATATCCGTATCCATATCCATATTCTTACTCGTTTTCATAAACAGATATTGTAATTAACTATACATATGGGGTGCCTAATCATACATACAATTCATCTAGTGCTCCAAGGTGATCACATCCATCCATTCTTTAGGCCATAAGATACCCTGCCAAGCCACAGACATAGGTCAAGTGTTCTTCATTCATAGACCGGGTCACCTCTACGTCAACCCTAGGTAAAGGTCCTCCATTTCCCTTTATTAATCGGGTTTAGCAATGAATAACAGTGGTAAGAGGTAAAGAAAAGAACATGTAATCAGGTGACAATAAAAATCAATCAATGGGAGATAATGATAAGTAGTCCAACCTAGGTCAATGCCCCCTTTTAGGTCCAAGGTTCCACTTCACCCAATCCCATCATTGAAGACAATCTCAGATGGTAAGAGTGTGCATTTGGTGATCTGAAGTTATATGACATCTAAGACTATTTTTAAGGACCGAACTAGATTCCATTCCAAGCCTTAGATCCTACTTGGGTTGCCTCATGGGTCAAGATCAAGCTCAACCCTTGACTCATGTTTAGCACATCAATAGAGGTCAACATGGAAGGTCAATGGGGTCTAAGAATAGCTATGTATAAAGGGAGTCAGTTCTGAAAAAAAAAAAAATTTGCTCTCAAAGAACCCAGGTGGTGAGCATCATCAAACAGCTGGACAGCATGGAGACCGCTCGAGCGGGTGTCCCAGAAGCTGCCCTGGCTCGAGCATGCCTAAGTCTGCTCAAGTGGGTGTCCCAGAGGGTGCACTCGCTTAAGCGGACCATACCTAATCTAGAATGTTGGTTCATTCGAGCGAACCGTGAAACTGGGTTTTCCATAGGCTTCCCCCACTCACAGTGACGCGGCGGACCGTGATTAATCCACTCTTGGTTAAAGTGGGAGAAATCCTCAGATGATCCCAATTCCATGATGCAGCAGGGCAAAACATCCTCTAGGGAAAAAATAACCTCAATAATATAAAAGGTTGCCCAATAAATCCAACTTATTATGGCTTTCATTTTGAAATTAATTGGAAAGAAAAAGGTAAATGACAAGGGATTGCTTAGTTGGTTGGCAACCCCATATGCCACCCGGTTGCCCATCCCTAGCTAAGCCACTATTCACATGTGAGTGGGCATCATCTTCCCACTTGTGTGGGCTCTCTTGGGTTCAGGCCGGGGTAACAAAAAAGAATAAAATAGAGGTAACCAGTTGAGAAAGATAGCCAAGTTATTCTGTATGGCTAATACAAAAGGCGGGGATAGATACATGGCAACCATTTTTTCTCCTTTACAAAGGTGTCACCATGGTATTTGACATGATACGACTATTCGTCTAGGTGCATGAATGACCCTGCAACACACATGCATCAAGTAAGTTTGGGCAATTTTTGTGTCTCCATTTGTCTATGAAAGAGCGTCTTGCTTGACTCTTAGAGTCATTTCCAAATATTTATTCTGTGTCCATTCCAAATCTTTGAGGGCATTTGAAAACTCTGAAAAAAAAGGTCTTATTTATAATTCAGACTTTATTTATATATTGGAGTATTTGGTAAATCTCCAATTATTTATCGAATTTTATTAGGAATAGAGCTTTGGCCTCTTACAAAATAAGCCATGCGCGACTGACTTTTTTTAACAGAGCCTTTTCAAAATAAGCTATGTGGATCTTTGAGTGTCTCCCACTCACTTCTCATGAGCCAGGATGTGTGAAACTCCACTGCGGAAATCACCTATTGATGATCCGAACCGTGCAAAATAAATTTCATCTTCTCCAATGAAATATACCCATATTTGTAAAGGTTATGAGTGGCCCTTGTAATAGAGTTCCAAACTTCCAAACATCTCACTCAACCGAAGAAGCGTGTGGAAGACACTCACCGGATCCATTCCAGACCCCCAAGTTGTTGCTATATCAAATCTCCTTTTCTTTTCTGTATCAATGGTGTGGACTTGTTACTTAATTATCAAATATCAACCTCACATCGATATCATCTTTTTAGGACTCTGCTTTTTAGACTTGTTGATCTCGGTCCTCTTTGGTCTTATGACTTAATTGCAGGCAAAATTGGACACTAGATTTTTGTGCCCTCATGCACTCAACAAAAGTCTGTGGATTATCTACATAATTTATGTTATGTGTGGAGTCTAATTACACCCGGGACAAACTATTAACTCAGGCTCACTATCTCGGATCCAATGTGTAAGGGTATTTCCGTAATAATATTACCCGGCGCCTTTATGTAACCCTAGCATAGCCACCATTGTATTCTTATCCTCTGCCTTTGAGCATGGTGGAATCAATGTGATCCGTGGATGTACTTCAATTTCTAGAGAACCACGTAAATCTATGCGTCTTCTTTATGTTGTTTGGTTACATCTTTGTTCTTACTTTCCTATCAATTTCCGGCCCACTATATATTGTTAATTTTATATTTACAAGTCCTCTGGCCAAGTTGGTGAGCTTTGTTTTGATTGGCCCAGCTTGTTGACTTAATTTTTTATGGTATCCCGTCTGTTAGGTGATTTTGGATTAGCTCTCTCTTAATTGTGTCTCCAAAAAAAAAAAACAAAAGAGAATAAAGAAAGAAAGCTGATAAGGACAGAGTTTCTATTTTCCATAAGTTGCATATGTTTTGCTTTGAGAAAGGAGTGGTGTTGCTTATATGCACAATTCCCACATGTATTTTATATGTATTACAAATATCATCAATCAGGTTGATTGGCACACAAACACTCTCTTATAATGGTGAGTGATACACAATTTGAGACAACTACCTGCTAGGCTTGCTAATTTGGTCTTGAGACAAGTGAGCCGGGCTCTTAAAAACTCTTAAAATGATGGCTTCTATTTGGGTATGTTTGGTTAAGGGCATTCCTGATAAGGAATTGGACTTGCAGGGAATTTTTGATCTGATGTGACTTCTTGTCCCTTGGCATTTCAAATTATCTATTTGATGTAAGAATTCAAGATTCTTAAAATTCCAGACCACATGAAAGGGCACTTATAGTCTGATGAATTTTCAGAATTCAAGCATTACAAATGCTAGAGAGGGATTGAGCATTTGGAATTCTACTTTTGGATGGTAGCATTTAGGAGTCTCAAAATCTTCCCGAACAAGAATTCTCACAATTATTCCAAACAAACAGCCCAAGGAAAAGCCCTAGGGTCAGGCTTGAACAATTTTTTTTACAGGCCTTGGATTTTAAGAGCCGAGCATGGAAAATATGAGGCCTAGCCAAACCTTGACCCTGCTATTTTCTTATTTTATAATATATTAATATATACTAAAATGCCCTTATGGCGGTCATTTGCTATAACAAATTTGGGATACGAAGGCAATTTCATATCCTCATACCCATTTTAAAATGCCCTAAAAGCTCATACATACACATACTTGGTTTATTCCATCTCTATTTAATTATTTATTTCATGTATTATATTTGATACACAAGCAACAAGTATTGCACGGCTACTTTCAATACTTTCTTTTAGTTTTATTGCTTCTTATTTAAGTTTTTTATATTATTTTTATATATTCTTGAGAGTGTAAAAGGGGGTGTACTCCTGTTATTAACGATACATGACTTAATAAGCCAACAAATTCATAAAAATGATTTTTATGTGCATATAACTTCGAAGATATGGGATAATAATAGAAATATCATTCTAATTTGATAAGTATAACTTCCAACTTTTTAAAGTGTAAACTAATATTGAAATTTTAGATACATTTATTTTTGTTAGTTAATCCCAACATGATTAATAGGCATATTAAATTGAAAGAGATGTTAACTTATATAAGTAGGTGAACATTCATGGTTTCAATTTCCCAATGATAGGACTCTACTTGGTACCTAAAAATTTATGTGAAATGTGTGAGATAGAACGAACTCTTTAACTTTTTTTTATTTAGTTAAACAAATAAAATTGTAGGCCTATAACCCAAGTCACGTGGTACGTATGACAAAACTTTGCCCCTTAGAAAAAAGTTTTTAGAGACACCTTTTGTTCCCTTCGCAAGAGAGGTTAAACAAAATAATGCTCAATCAATACTTATAATTGTAGCAATATAAAAATAAATAAATAATTTTTTTTTAATGCCCAGAGCCTTGCTCTGCATATATTGAGAATAGGGTAAAGGTAACCCTATCCCTGGCCCTTTGACAACACTACTGCCTGTCCACAAATCGATCCATTGCCTTTTGTGTGAGATGAGACATCCTTGCCACCAAGGTGTGTCATGCTTTTGAGATAGAGACTCCTTTTCTCACATTAAACAAGATTGCACTAATAAACTCAATATGCCAACATATATCAATAATCTATATCTATATCTATTCTTATAAAAGAGGCAAAGTTGCAACTTTTTTTCAACCAACCATTGTGGGGCCCACCCAAAATGTTTCTATCTATTTTCTTATAAAAGAGGCAAAGTTGCAACTTTTTTTCAACCAACCATTGTGGGGCCCACCCAAAATATTATAATAAAATATAATAATATATTATTATTATATCATAATAATAATAATATAGTATCTTTTTCACCCAACCTTGTGGGGCCCACCCAAAGTATTATAATAATAATATATTATTATATCATAATAATAATATAATATCTTTTTCACCCAACCATTGTGGGTTCCACCCAAAATATTATATCTATCTATCTATCTACTATTATAAAAGAGGCTATGTTGCATGGTTCTTTCACCACACTACCGTGGGGCCCACCCAAAATATTATAATAAAATATAATCATATATTATATAATAATAATAATAATAATAATAATAATAATAATATCTATACCCCTATTATCTACCTATCTCATACAAACTTTTTCACTACACCATTGTGGGGCCCACCCCCAAATATTATAATATAATATAAGAATATATTATTTTGAGAAATTGTAAAATTTTTCACTACAACTTTGTGGGGCCCACCCCAAAATATTATAATGCAAACTTTTTTACTACACCATTGTGGGGGCCACCTCCAAATATCTGTTATCTACTATCTACTATCTACAATCTACTACTATTATAAAAGAGGGAAAGTTGCAAACTTTTTTCACTACACCATTGTGGGGCCCACCCCCAAATATTATAATATAATATCATAATATATTATTATGAGAAATTGCAAACTTTTTCACCACACCTTTGTTGGGCTCAACCCCAAATATTATAATGCAAACTTTTTCACTACACCATTGTGGGGCCCACCCCCAAATAGTATCATATAATATAATAATATATTATTATGAGAAATTGCAAACTTTTTCACAACACCATTGTGGGGCCCACCCCCAAATATTATAATATAATATAATAATATATAATTTTCAGAAATTACAAACTTTTTCACTACACCATTGTGGGGCCCACCTCAAAATATTTACTATCTACTACTATACTATTATAAAAGAGGGAAAGTTGCAAACTGTTTTTCACTACACCATGGTGGGGCCCACTCCCAAATATAATAATACAATATAATAATATATTATTATGAGAAATTGCAAAACTTTTTCACTATACCTTTGTGGGGCCCAACCCCAAATATTATAATGCAAACTTTTTCACTACACCATTGTGGGGCCCACCCCAGATAGTATAATATGATATAATAATATATTATTATGAGAAATTACAAACTTTTTCACTACACCTTTATGGGGCCCACCCCCAAATATTATAATCTATCTACAGTTTTATCTTATCTTATCTTATATCTTATATCTTATATCGATACTATTATAAAAGAGAAGAAATTACAAACTTTTTCACTACACCTTTGTGGGGCCCACCCCCAAATCTTATAATATAATATAATAGAATAATATATTATTATTATTATTATTATTATAGAATATAAAATCTATATCTATACCCTTTTTATAAAAGAGAAGAGAAGTTGCATACTTTTTCACTACACCCCTGTGGCCCCTCCCAAATATTATAATATAATATAATATAATATAATAATATATTCTTATTATATTATAATAACAATCATATAATATATATGCCCTTATTATAAAAGAGAAACAAAGTGTTATGCTTTTTCTCTACACATCTGTGGGCCCCCACTTAGTATTATGATATTATATATATATAAAATAAAAGAGAACTACACATATGTGGGCCCCAATAAAAGAGAAGAACTTGTCATGCTTTTTCTCTACACATTTGTGGGCCTCACTTAGTATTATTATATTATATTATATATATATATATATAAAATAAAAGAGAACTACATATCTGTGGGCCCCACTTAGTAGAAGAACTTGTCATGCTTTTTCTCTACATTTAGACATCTGTGGGCCCCACTTAGTATTATTATATTATATATATAAAATACAAGAAAACTACACATATGTGGGCCCCACTTCGTATTATTATATTATATATATGTATAAAATAAAAGAGAACTACACATCTGTGGGCCCCACTTCGTAGAAGAACTTGTCAAGGTTTTTCTCTACATCTACACATCTGTGGGCCCCACTTAGTATTATTATATTATATATATAATAAAACGAGAACTACACATCTATGGGCCCCACTTAGTAGAAGAACTTGTCATGCTTTTCCTCTACATCTACACATCTGTAGGCCCCACTTAGTATTATTATATTATATATATAATAAAAGAGAACTACACATTTGTGGGCCCCACTTAGTATAAGAACTTGTCATGATTTTTCTCTGCACATCTGTGGGCCCCACTTAGTATTATTATATATATAATCAAAGTGAACTACACATCTGTGGGCCCACTTAGTATTATTATATTTCGATGAAATGCTTAGCTCAAATGATCTTGAAAATGGTTGTGTTTGAAGAATTTGTTCATTCACTGTAAGAATTCAAATGAGAAATTTCAGTTGAGATTTTCATATGTAGAAAATTTCAACTTCAATCCCAATGCATGTAAAGACATGATTTGCTTGTCAGAGGAAGGGACGAGAATGCCAAAGATTGCTTGGAATCCTTGTGATTTTTGTTGATTCATTTAAAGTTATGAGTTGAGTATTATTTTGGTTGGTTAGTATTTTGTTTCATTGAATTTGGTATGTATTTGGCGTTAAGTTTTAGACAAATTTTAATGGGAAATAGGTCGGACTATCGATCTATATTGAAATTAGTGAGTGTTTTGCCTAATCATGTATGGTCAGAAAATGTTAGTTTTCAACTTTTTTTTTAATTAGTTTCCTTCCATATATCTTGTTATTCAATCTTCTTCTTACTTTTTTCTATTGAAGCTTTTACTAAATTTCATAAGAATAATGAGTGATTGTAAATTACTTAATTTGTTACATGGTCATTCTCCATTGGGATAGTTAATATTGAGTTTTTCAATGACTTTATTTTTTCAAATTATCATATTGAAAGAGTATGTTCCTTGCACGTGCATTGCACGTGCCGGGCTCCACTAGTAATACAAAAGATACATGGATTTTCACCCTTTTAGATAGAAGCTTTTGAATCCAAATTGTAGAACAAGCATTGTTGGGTCTTTGTATTCTGATTCTGTGAATGACTAATAATAAAGGTATGCTTAGTGACTGTAAAAACAAGCCACAAGATCCTCTTTTTTTTTATAGGGCACATTTGGCAAACCAGAGAGGAGTCCGCTATCTATCTAGAGGATTCCTTTAATTAGCTAGAAACAACCCATCCTCACAGAGGATTTCTCAAGACAGTTCCAAGTTTGGTAAAAATAGAGGAATCCTACCATTTGCATTGTCCAACTATTATAGATTTTTGCAAATCTCTATATAATCCATGTAACATCAAGGGCTGAAATTTTACGCCATAATCGTTTTTGGCTCTCTAGAGAATGTGAGTGGTTCAGATCTTGCAAACGTGGCCCACGAGAATAAAAATTAAAATTTTAGGTTACGTACCTTTTTACAAATATCTCAAGATCCATGATAGATCAACGGCTAAAATTTGAGCCCCAAGCCGTGTTTGGTCTTCCGGATATGATGAACGGTTCGGATCATGGTTTTGGGACCCAAAAAAATCAAAAAATTGAAAAATACTGACTGTTGCATAATCCCCTTTTTGCACTGTGGGAGATCAATGGTTAGAAATGTTCTCACATTTTCTTATGATCCATGAATAATCACGCTGCCAAATTTGTCTTTACAGTAGTTGTGGGCATTCTGAAGAGTTTTAACGGTTCAGATTGTTCAAATGGGTCCAACATAAGTCCATGAATTAAGATACAATGGTCTGGACTCTTTTGGAAATATCTCAGAATCCGTGAATAATCAACAACTGATATTTGACTGCCTAGCCATTTTGAGCCATTTAAACAATATTATCGGTTTGGATCTCAATTGTGGGGCCTATAAAAACCAAAGATTGAGAAAAAGAGTGACCCGTAAACAACCGCGTGAATCACTGTAGCACCACGTATCCATCGTTCCGTTGATTCTTCGCTTCTGACAGGGGAGGGTCTGACTGAGCATATAATAAAAAACATTGATGCAGTGAATCCATGACATTCTTTTCTTTGCATTCTCAAACATGGATTTTCCACGAGAGCAAGAAAAATCGCGAGGATTCCACCCGAAGGATGGTTACCAAACGAACCCTAAGATTGTAGGCTACTTTTGTCTTGGGATCTAGAGGTGCTGGGGCCCATTAGGATATGGAAGGATCTTCCCAACAGCTCTGTTCACTGCAATGCTCCGTCATATGGCCCACATGTAGCTCGAAATTGCAAACAAATCTGACAGAATGGCATGGATTGATGAGACTGATTACTTAACTGTCCTACTGGATGGTTGAAATACCTGGTTTGGACCTGTAGCAGCCAGGATCTAAAGCCGATGTGCAATGGTTAATGTAACGGTGCAAATTGTTTTATTGGTGCCTTTATAGCACTCCTTTTTTTTTTTTTCAATGTTGGGCTACTGATCATGAATGAATAGTGACACTCTTGGGGCACATTTGTGCTGCAAGATTAATTTCAGCGGAAATGGAAATTGAGTTTCCTCTTTTGTTCAAATAAATACTTCATTTTGGTGCACAGTTACTCATTTCCCTAAAAATAAAAGTCTAACCCTCCCCAATAGAAAATGTGTCTCTATAGAAGAGAAAACACTGAATGCACAATCGCGCCTTTAGAATTGAAAAGCCAATTATCTGTACCTAAGTAGTGTATGAAACTAAGGTGTTGACAAGCACTAAAAGACGTTTTAAAGGGATTATTTCATCATCATCATCAAAGCATTGTCCCAACTATGTTGGGAAAGGGATTATTTGTGAATATAAATTTAAAATATTACATGTTGGCCAAACAGCTCTTGGCTTAGCGATGATTAAGCCTTTGCTGCTCAACTGGCTTCCTCATGATCAATCTCAAACCTCTCCAACCCTTGTGAATTATCACTATTACAGTAACACTTTTTTTTTTTAACGTTGTTTACATAATAGCTCCAGATTTAACTACTTTCCCTTTCAAAATAATTATTTTCAGAATAAAATGATCACTCTAATGACCTCCCTACCCACATAATAATCATGCTCTAAACTTTGAGCCACTACAATTGCCTAGTATTATTTAATAGATTAACTAGCGCTTAAGGGCCCACGCCCAACGCGGGCCTTGTTTAAAGAGCTATTAAAATTTTATATAGCAATATTCATTTCATCTAAATGAAATGTACATGACTATTTAAAGCATATACCCATACATCAATTATACTGTCTCAAATCAGATAAAGTAAACTTCACTCTCTCTATAGCTAAGAATCACTTTACTGATGCCCTGTCCTAAAAAAAAACGCACCATGAACGTCTGCACATCTACAATCACTTTGAAAACAAAAGCAATTCATGAAATTCATGAAAAAATTACCAACAGTGTATAAACTAAAAAGAAAAAAGAAAAAAATTCTACAGTTGAAGAGAAGCAGGGACACCCATCTGGAGATCAACTCCACTCACCCTCCCAGGACTGCAGAATCCACACTGGGTACCATTATGATCCACAATAGCTTGCTGTCCAGAAGAGACCCCAGTCTTCAAACTCCCAACTCCTTTAATGGTTGTGAGGTGCATTCCATCCACAGAACAGAGAGGCATCAAACATGAACACACATTTGCATGGGCAACTTCACCAAAAGAAATGAGAACAGTGCAAGAGCCATAGCCACCTTGCTTGCATGGCATCTGAAAGCCCTTCGACCCATTTTTTCTTTGAGGAAGTCCCCCAATAGGGTCCAGACCCTCTTCCCATTGACATGGAAACTCAGGGAGCTCTCAGACATGGATGGTGTATACATTTTTGGTTGATGGAGAAGATTTAGGAATTTAAATCAATTCGTTCGTTGACTCTAAATTACAAAGATTTCACGGGCAAGGGATAAAGATTGATTGATTAAAGGAAAGTGATTGTTTGGCAGCATAATTAATGGAATATAATTGCTTACATGTTGACATCTTAAAAATGGGGAGATGAATTTCACAAAGAAATTGATTTTGGGAGTGGCAAAAAGTTCGTCTATAATTGTTACACCCCAAGCCTAATGAACCTTGATTATTGCTAATTAATTGATGTTTTAGCCAAATTAACTATGCTTGACTCCCAATTACGATGAACAAGTATTGATTAATGCATTTGATTGAGTTGGGTGAGTTTTGAACCCTAAATAGATGAGTTGACACCGATTGACTCGGTTTAATGCAATTAAGAGCTTTTTCGTAAATTTTGATTTTTCATAAAGTACATCATTTGCACGTCATTTTGCCACCAACGCGTGTATTTTGTCTACCCTATCAACTTTCATAATAGGCTTGACCTCATTTGACCACTCATTGAGGAAGTGGACTCTCAATTGACTTGAATTGGAAATGTTCTCAACCAATGGGTTGATTTGCAAAAGTTCTCCCTCATTCTACATATAAGCCTTAACCCTTCTCCTTTCATTCATTCTATTCTCTTCTTCCAGCAAACCCTCTTCCTACTCTCCTTCTACTCACACTTCTCACTCAATCACTAAAGGGTTGTTGCATGTACTTGAGCATTTAGGGGGAAATCATCATCTCTTCATCTTCTCCATTTCTCCTTCATCTTGTGTCAAGAGGCATTCTCCAACTCTCTCCATTTCCTCCTAATTTCGAAATCTCTACTAAAGGTGAGTAACAAAACCCTTTTGACCATGATTTGAATATCTTAGAGGTAAAGCAACTCATTCTCATACATGCATTGCATCCTCATCAAGTTTTTATGTATTTATGATGATTAGGGTTGAATATTGGGGCTTTTGGGTCTTTCTTCTAACCAAGTGTGTGAGAAGTTATAAGCTCTTCTTTGAGGCAAGTATAAACATAAATTGGGTTTGCATTTTGTACATTTCCATTTGATTCAAGTATTCTCTTCTCTTTCCATAAAAATTGGGTTTTTATGTTTATAGAAGGTAAATGAGTTGTATCTCTTCATATAGTTGTTTTGGAAAGTATAGAATTATGGTGTATGTGTTTGGAGAGCAAGGAGACTCGTTTGGTAGAGATTAAAATAGAAAGAAGAAGAAAAATTGAACTCGAGACGTTCTACCGGAAGTTCTACCGGTAGAAACGGCTCGAAATCACACAGAGAGTTGAAGAAAACTGTGAACCCCTGTTCTACCGGAAGTTCTACCGGTAGAAACAGTCAAAAATCTGGCAGAGAGCCTGGAGAAGGAAATCCAGATGCTTAAACCGGTAGTTCTACCGGTAGAGCTGTCTCTACCGGAAGTTCTACCGGTAGAGAAGCCTAAACCGGTAGTTCTACCGGTAGAACTTCTTCTACCGGAATTTCTACCGGTAGAACTGCCTAAACCAGTCTGGAGAGCCTCTTTTTGGTTCAATGAAGGTATATTATTACTCTTAGTCCATAATTAACCATCCTAATCAATCCCAAATGGATAATTAGGATGTACACCCCCTTACCATAGGAACTTAGGTTTCATTATGTCTTAGTATTGGGACCCTAATCCTTCTAATTAAGCCCAAATGAAATCATTAACCTATTGTTAAGCCATGAGGATTAATTTAGAAATCCAACATGAGATCATCATAAGTGACACTAAGAAAACAATAACATGTTGATTTTATAAATTAATCTTGTATTGGATGACAATAGATTATATGAATATTAATTTATTATCAGTTGTTATAGTCGTTAAATAATTGCTTTAAGTATTGAAAACGAGAATTGTATTTACACCAATTTTCGATAAAATGGTTATATATATTGCTCTCCAATTGTTATATATTATGTGAGATTGATATGGATAACGCCATTGGGTGTATCCAAATATTTGAATAGTCACACGATTTGAATTGCAAACGAAATTGATTTGAATAAGTCGGCACTACTTAGCTTCGACCGGACGGTACTCGACGGGGTTAAGTCTTGGTTTATTATTGAACGTCGCTGCGCAGTTGACAGACTGGAGCACCGGAACTCCAGGACCCGGGTAGCTAGGAGGATCTTTGGCCGGACCCCTAGTGACATCCCAACACGATTTGCTCTCAATGAGAGGATGAGCTTTATGTAGTTGCCAATTTTTTTGTATTATAGTTTCTTTAATGGTTTTAAAAGGAATGACATATAGGATTTATTCATGAAAATGGACTATTTAATTTCTCTTTTACTCGTCTTATTTTTATTCTCAAATTGTTATTGTCCTTAAAAACTTCATTGTATCCCTGTTTACTGTTTATGCTTGCTAAATAGTTGTATTGAGATACTATTCTTGGTGTCACAGGCACAGACGCAGCCCCCGGTCCTACAGAGACCGCGGAGGGAGATAAGGGTACCCAGGAGGTACCTTCGGGACTAGAGGAGTGGCCTGGGGTAGGGCCCATGTAGAGACTCCTCGGTTCGGAGAGCGTCAGGACATTTTGAGAGCATAGTAGATGTGTGACTAATGTTTTTGTGAAGTCGCACCAAATTCAATTCATTTTGTTATGTATTTGATAACGATGTATAGAACTTTCTTTTGGACAAACATTTTGTATCAATGTATAACTTCTTTTGATTTTAAAACTTGAATGTTTATATATGGGATTGTACAGGGTTATGATGATCATTTGATATAAGCTTCCGCTATATGAACTGTTGATTAATAGTTACCAGCGAGTTCGACTCACGAGTGGATTTGTCTTCTCCTTCGTGTGCTTGTATTTGACTCGCGACAGGTACATTCACACGGGAGTACGTGTGTTTCACCTCGGGGATTACCCTCGGCCAGGGTGATTCGGGACCGGGATGTGACAATAATTTAGTTTGGTAAACCTCAATGTAATTCATTGATTTCTTTTCTTGTTTTCTTCTTCCACAAAATGGGGAACTTGCTAGTAGGAAAAACAGGTTGTTGACCAGTTTAGCTAAAAACCTTACTTCCTGTCTCAATATTCCTCCTAATTCTAGTACCAAACTGACCCTAAAGCTACATGAGTTGTGTTGGAATTATTTTTGACATGAGAAACATTTTACCTCTATATTGGTTTATCTCTTCATTAAAGCAGGGGATTTCAAGAACCAAAGAGTTACTCCATCCTATTGCCAAACAGAAACTTGGCTTAAGTGGTAATTATAAACAATATAGTTATACTTATCGGCATTAGATTTTGGCATAATGGAGAATGACTCTATCACTTTAATTCATGTTTGAATAACTAATAACAATCTGATCCCACAATATGATCATTATTAGGGATTTTTTTGTTGCTAGAATTGGTAGAATTCATGTTGGAAGAATTTCAAAACCTCCAAACTACCATCACCTGGTTCTGCTTGTGAAATTCTTTAAATGTTGATCTCCCACAATCATTCCAAATTTTGGACTTCAGATAAGATATGATGGAGAGGTGGTGAAGGCCTGTTTGGTTGGCTGGGTGTAGTGCAGGGTGTAACAGGTGGGTGTAGGTGCAGGTGAGGGTGCAGTGAGAGAAGAAGGGACGGATGAGGGAGGTGCTGGTGTTTGGTTGGCTGGGTGTAGTGACTTGAATCAATATGAAACAAAATCCATTATTCATAAAGTCTTGAAGTATAGGCGATGAGGTATTGTTTGGGAAACTTGGGTTGTGGCTTTGGTTGGCTAACAGGATATGATGGAGAGGTGGTGAAGGCATGTTTGGTTGGCTGGGTGTAGTGCAGGGAGTAGCAGGTGGGTGTAGGTGCAGTGAGAGAATAAAAGAGAGAGAAGAAGGGAAGGATAAGGGAGGTGCTGGTGTACAGGTGGGTGCACGGGTTTGGGGTGTGCAGGGAGAGTGCAGTGATGGTGGTGACAATATGCAGGCCGGGAGGTGGAGAGGTGGTGAAGGCCTATTTGGTTGACTGGGTGTAGTGCAGGGTGTAACAGGTGGGTATAGGTGCAGGTAAGGGTGCAGTGAGAGAAGAAAAGAGATAGAGAATAAGGGAAGGATTAGGGAGGTGCTAGTGTTTGGTTGGCTGGGTGTAGTGCAGGGTGTGGCAGGTGGGTGTAGGTGCAGGTGAGGGTACGGGGTGCAGTGAGAGAAGAAAAGAGAGATAAAAGAAGGGAAGGATGAGGGAGGTGCTGGTGTACAGGTGGGTGCACAGGTGTGGGGTGTGCAGGGAGAGTGCAATGATGGTGGGGTGGTGACAATGTGCAAGCAAGGATGTGAAGTAGTGACAGGGAAGAAGAAAGGAGAGGAAGGATAGAGAAGAAAAGAAAAAAAAAAGAAAGAAAGAAAAACAATGAGGGAGAAAGAAGGAGATGGAGAAGATGAAGGATAGAGAAGAAAAGAAAAAAAAAAGAAAGAGGGAGAAAGAAGGAGATGGAGAAGATGAAGGATAGAGAAGAAAAGAAAAAAAAAAGAAAGAGGGAGAAAGAAGGAGATGGAGAAGATGAAGGATAGAGAAGAAAAGAAAAAAGAAAGAAAGAAAGAAAAAGAATGAGGGAGAAAGAAGGAGATGGAGAAGATGGCGTGTGTGCAGGTGATGGAGCGTGTGGGTTGTGCAGGGAGAGTGGAAAGTGAGGAGGAGGTGATGGGCGCCTGCACAGTGGGTTGGGCAGGGTGTGGGCGAGAAAGGGAGGATGGAGAGCAGAGGATGGAGAAGAGGAAAGGAGAGAGAGAGTTGCATGGCGAAGTGGAACGAAGGAGATGGAAGGAGAGAGAGGGTGAAGCAGGGACAGAGAAATAGAGGAAGGAGAAGAGAGAGGGGGGAGAGATGAAGGAGAGAGAGGGGAAATGTAGTGGGCGGAGCGGAGAGGGAGCTGGCAGAGAGGGCGAGCAAGAGGGAGACCGCAGAGAGGGAGAGAGGGAGATGGGGAGTGAAGGAGAGACGGAACGGAGAGAGAGGGTGAATCAGGGAGAGGAGAAGATGGCGAAGAGAGAGGGAGTACCTGGCTTTTGAGATGAAGGAGGAAGAAGATGGGCGTTGCACGCAAGGAGGAAAAAGGAAGAGAGAGAGAGATGAAGAGGGAGTAGCTGGCTTTTGAGATGAAGGAGGGAGAAGATGGGCTTTGCACGCAGGGGAGGAAAAGGGTTTATTGAGAGATTGGGTTTTGTTGGTAAGAAAGATCTTATGGATGGAGAGATTTTAGGATAATTATTGTTGGTAATGGGGATCTCATTGAGAGATTTTTTAGGATAATTTAAAAGAATTAATTTCCTGCGCCATGTGTCATCCTCCCATGAAGCCCCTTTCCGCCACGTGGCGCTCCCTCATGAAAAGGGCCATTGCTTTTATATATATAATAGTTAAGGTCTATTTGTTTGGATTTTTTTACAGGGATGTCTGACAACAATTTTAGTTGTTGTCTTTCCAAAAATTGGAATTTCATGTCTGAATGGTGAGATACTAAATATAAACCCTAAGAAATGTCATGTCTGGCATCTTAAGCATTTATGAGGCCAAATGGCTAATAATGTTTAGGAAATTCATAAAGCCCCTTTTAACGGGAATTCTCAAAACTCTTATTGCTATATTTTAGTTGTCTTCTTCGATTATGTTTCCTTGGAAATTTCAGTTCTATTTTAATGATATTAGAGCTCTATCGTCTTCATTTCAAGTAAGCTTTATTCAGGTTGGGAGAACGGCAAATGGTTTTGCTGACTCTTTAGCTAAGCAAGGGGTTGATGGGTCTTCTAATTTGTTAGCTTTCACTATTTAACTTATTTTGTGGTATAATACTTTAATCCCATAGTGTCATTTTGCTATGTTGGCCGGGGCTTCTTTGTAATACTCTTTCCTTTCTTAATACGTTTTCTTCGTTGCCTATAAAAAAATAAAAAATAGAAAATAAAAGGGAATTCTCAAAATTTCTACAACCAAATAGGCCCTCAGCCTCGAGGATTCAACAATTTATTGGGCATGTTTGGTAAACAAAGAGGAATCCTCTATTTTGAGGATTCCCTCCATCCACTTGAAACAAGATATCCACGTAGAGAATTTTTTACGAGAGTCCCAAGTTTGGTAAAAGAGAAGATTCCTACCTTCCATAGGATGTGTGATCCGATGGTTATAAGTTTTTTGCAAATTTCTCAAAATTCATGAAAAACCAAGACTTGAACTTGTACTCCACAGTTGTTTTTGGCTCTCTAGAGAGTTTGAACTACTTGGATCATGCAAATGGGGCCCACAATAATAAAAAAAATTAAATTTAGAGTCCAAATTTTTTTGTAAATTATATATTAAGATCTACGAGGGATCAACGGATGATATTTAAACATGTGGCTGTTTTGAGGGTTTTATTGATGATTATTGGTTTGGGTTGTGATCGAGGAACCAAAAAAACATGGTTCCAAACAAAAAAAAAAATTAACCCCTAAGTTACCGCTTGTGTTACTATAGTAGCGTCGTCTTCTTTCTATTGTTCATGTGGATACTCAACGGTCAAAATATTTTCCCCATTTTCTCATAATCCATGATGATTCGCAATTGAGAGATTTGATTTTAGCCATTGTAGGCTTTTTTTAAGAAATGGACCGTTTGGATGTTGTAACTAGGCCCCACAAAATTTCAGAAATCGTGATCCAACGGTCTGTACTGTTTTGTAAATATCTCAAAATATATGATGAATCAATGGCTGAGTTTTGGTTTACCAATCATTTTGGATATTCTAAATGTGATTAACGACTTATATCCTAATTGTAGAAAAAAATAAGGCTCCAAAGGAAAAAACGGTAACTTCCTAACTTCCACTTGTTTGCACTGTAGTTCCGCTTTCTTCAATCGCTTGGATTTGTTAAGTTAGACGGGGTAGTTTGACTGTGAGAATAATCAAAAATAGGAACTCAAGAATTCCGTGCAGCCACTTTCCATGCTTTATTAAATGTGGATTTTCCACAGAAGCGCGAAAAATGGCAAGGATTATGTTTGCTATAAATGCTATGTGCCCAACAAAATTGTACTTTCCAAGATAAAAATCATTTCCACTTTTACATAGAAATGTGTCCATTCATCTCTCTCCTCTTATAATTTCAGTGCTTTTAAGTGGGCCGCACAGGCTGGACCTTTACTCTCTTTATATACAGACAAACACGTGTGCTCGTACCCACATGACTACTTGTGTATTTGTATGTTTGGTAGTTGGTATATGTTTTTATGTTCCTTTTTGTTAGTTTTATACAATGTCAACATGGCTGCAAAATGAATGGGCAAACATAAGGATAAACATTGTTTCGAAGCTGTAGCCAACAAACTCATGGTTCATTGGTATTGGCATCTTGGTTTCACATAAAGGTCGAGGGATCCAACCTTGGATCCAAATAAAAGTGTCTTTCTTGTACCACTAGCACAAAACACATTCAAAAAGATAAGTTTGATGTTTGCTCCATGCTCAAGACTCCTTTGTAGGAAATAAGATTATCTTTTGAGAGCTCTCTTTTTCATCATTTGTACAATAGTTAGTCCATGTTAATGGACATCTCTATTTTCAACTTGTATTTGTTTAAATGTCTAAAGTGGGTAGAGGCTTGAAAAATAATAGTATTTGATATATGATTCTACTATCTACCTGTTTTAGAGAAGTACATGCAAATCCTCTTGAAATGAAAGGTCCCAATTCTTGGCTTGTGAAAATAAGAGCTTTAGTGTCATTTTTTATATGGCTCTATTGGAATGAGAGTAGAAATACCAACCAAGGCTTTAATCTAAAAGAAATTAAAAAAATTATTGGAAAAAAGGGAAAAGAATAGTAGAAAGCAAAATTTGATTACAAGACACATTTGTATGATGTCCCAGATTCCTCAATAGCAATAAAAGCCCCTATCTTCTACACTCGCTATTTTTAATATAGGTGTAGTGCTTTGTTGCATAAATAGAGGAGATATGGATTATTTCATTCAACTCCATGGAAAATCATTCCCTGTGAGGTGCCTAGGAATTACATTTCTACAGTGCCATGAAGTTTTACAAAAAACGCATGCATGATTAAGAAAGAAAAATATCACAATGCTGTGCAATCCTTGCATTTACACAATTTCGCCATAGGCGTAAAATTTGAATGCCAATAGTTCCAATATCATGCCATCCAAATGAGTGGATCGACAGCACCATGGAGCATTTATCTATTCCATAAAAAATCGTGTGCAAGTCAAGACAATCCATCTAGCAGAGCCTGGATCAAGAAAAAAACAAAAACAAAAACATACCGAACGGAAAGATCATTATCATCTTTCTCTAGCCATTCAAATATACACAATGAAACAACAATAGTTGCAAGTTCATAGATATCAATGGCTCATTTTATTGAGTTTGGATCCTCTAATGCTTTAACCCAGCAGAGTTCTAAGTTAAAGAAGCGAAATCTTAAAGCAGTGCCCAACTATTTAAATAAAAATCATTCATGGTAGGCGCTCTTCAGACATATATGGGTTATCATTAAATTTCACATCAATCTAAGTTTGCTCTATTGTTCATTTGTATGTTTAATGAATGAGAAATATGGTAATAACATGCATAAAATTGTGTAAGTCACTTTTTTTATCAAACAGTCAATCCAAAAGTGAAACAAAACACGGATTGACGTAAGTTTTAAGGGTGCTCCACATGTCTAGAGGGCATTCATCTTGAACTATTCAAATTTTAATAATGGCCCCACTATAGAATGTCACTTTTTAAAATCCAAGACAACTGAGGGCATATTTGGCAAACTAAGATGGTTCCTCCATTCCCTTGTGACAATGCTATCCTCTCTAAAAGGAATTACCGAAGAGGAGTCCCTAGTTCTAAGTTTGGAAAACACCAAAAAGAGAGGGTTTCAATAGGTTGGGAGAATCTAAAAAACTCTTTCACTCTTCCTCTTTTCACCCAAGTATGAATCTTCCTCGATAGAGTTTCTTTATGTAGATGTTACCCAAACATGAAAGCGACGAGAGGATTTGGAATCCATTCTTTCTCATAGCAAAGGCCCCACACTCCGAATGAAAAAAAAAAGGAATTTTTTATGTATGGTCACTAAAAGTCATCGATAACCCTCCTTGTTACCAAACCGCATAATTTTACCTGCACACTTTCTATACTATCCATACATTTGCGGAGGCAAAAAGTCACTTTTTTTTTGATATCATAACACATTATGCGATATCGCAACTAAATATTGTGATATTGCAAATAAGGAGTTGCGATATCACAATTTAAGTATTGTGATATCGCCTAAAGTGTTATGTTAAAAGTCAACGAATGCATGTTTGCTTATATTTTCATTTTGTTATGTAGCAGCAAATGAATATGTTGCGACCCAGGACCGAGGCCTGGGCCAGCGATGGAGAATTTCCCATAGGTTCCCGTGGTGAGGATCCCGAGACACGGGAAGCTAACTCACACGATCAAGTTTTGTGGAAGCGTGTAGCAAATCACAGCAAGACAAAGCATGAATAATATATTTTCAAATACATGAGTAAAAATAAGTTCTCAAAACATAATATCAGAATAAGAAGTGTAATATAACATTCCCAACATAGTTCAAGTTATAAAGTTAACCCAAAAGTAAGTTGAGTTTTGTTACAACCCATAAGAGGCTAAAAAGGCCAATACATATCCAAAAGTTCAAATAAGACACCCAACAAAATGAAACAGATCTCATGATCCCGCCTGAAGTCTAGTTGACGTCATCGGGCTGCAACTCTCGAGCTGGGGGTGGCTCAACAGCCTCCTCCTGACGCTCCTCCTTAAAGGCAATGTCTCCTGCACCTGGGCACCAAAATAACAAATATCAAACACAACGGTTTGGCAGGTAATCAATTTAGGCATGAGCATGGAACAATTGAAGTTTGAAGAAACAATGCTAAAATGATTTACTGAATTTAAAACAAATCCATGACTGAGGTACATTTCGAAGAAACGAAAGTCCATAAACAATATACGAAACAAAGCTAGTATGAATACTTATAATATCATAAATAGTTAATCCACATTGAGCCCATATTTTCTCTATCATACATGATGACAAGAATAAGCACGCAAGACAACCACGACACGCAAAACACGATTCCCACGCCACATAAGGTAGACGGGGGAGCCAGCCGTGGAACCGGAACACGCAGATGTGCAATATAATACACAACCAATCTGTAGATAATCCATATGATTAAGGACCCCCGGACAGTGGATCAAGCTAAATGGGCAGTCCAAGCTCAGTGGTGTTCACTTAAATTCATGAATGCAAAACACAACGATACACATTCTAAACATATCAAACTTGGAGGAGAAATCACTAACGAGGCAAAGCAAAGCTAGCAAAATAGCATAAATTATATGCATATCGAATTTAGGAAGTGATCCCCTTTTTTATTCTTGAAACAAATCTTCAAACGAGCTTATACTTGAAATTCCAAAACGAGTACACGATGATATTCATTATATCAAAACTGAAGTTTAAAAACATAGTCCATCAAGCATATGTTGAGAGCTTTGATTGACTCTTGTGTATTCGAAATCTGATGTTGGAATTTAAAAGCGAATTGATACCCATAAAGTTAGAAGACATTTCAAATTTCAAGTGCACAATCTCAAGCTAGAAGCCTTTAAACATATCCTAGTTTTCATTCTCCTCAAAACCCCGAAAAATCTCATTTTGTTCTGAACGGGCGGTTACCTGTTGGTCACTAGGGAACCAGGTCGGCTAGCCGACTGCCAGCCACCTCATCAGAATCTACAATTTGTGGTTACTGATATGGTGACCGCCCCTGTGCGGTCCCCAGTAGCCGCCTGTTGACCGCCCAGTTAGAGGGAAGCACACCTTTTAAACTGTTTCGGCTCGTTGTTTCTCCAAAACGTTTCTCCTTACAGTCCATCCTTTACTTGCAACCACAATGAGCTCCAAGCTCCTCCATTTCATCATTTGATACTTCAATTTCATCACCACAATTATAATAAATCAAACCTTCTTCAATCTCCTCAAAACTTTCTAACACAATTCCAATTCTAACCACGACATAAGCTTCAAATTCAAAACAGACTTTCATAGATTTGGAAAACAAGTAGTACCAATGCAATGTAAGCAATTGGAAACAAGTATGGAGAGTTTAAAATACATAGATCTCAAGCTTAGTAACACAATGATGCATTTTAAAGAAAAGAATGCATTCCAAACACATATGTAAACATCAATCCTAGATTGTTTACTTGCCTTAGCCCAAACGAAACAAAAATCCTCCTCAAACAATCATACCCAAGAGCTAAGCCAAACTCCACAAAAAGCCCCATGAAAACCATTCAAAAACTCAACAATTTGAAAACAAAGAGCTCATTTTGAAATGGATGTGGCATGCTAGAGAAACAAGTTCCTTAGGAGCTAAAAGGACTCCATTAAAGTCAAGGAATGAAGCTCTTACCTAGCGGTGTCCAAACAAGAAGAAATGAAGAGAAAATGGTGCTGCCCAGTTGGAATTCCCAAGAAAGTTACAGCAGTAGAGAGCTTGGGATGAGAGGAAGAAGAAGGTAGGCTCAGATTTCCATTCCAATGTCCCTAGCTATGGAATGCAAGTGGAAGAAGATAGAGGAAGAAGGTGGTTCTTCCTAAGGCCTGAGTTCTAAAATTTCTGCAGCTGAGTATAGTTTGAAAATGAATATTAGTGAGGGAGGGAGATGACTTAAGTGAGTGGATTATGGGCCCCATAAGTCTGAAACTTGGAATGGCTAAAACATGATCTTGTGGGCCCTAGACAAGATCGACGAAGAAGGACGAAATGATCTTCGAAAAATCTAGTTTCCAACGAGTATAAATTTGACGTATTTTTGATATTTCGAAATCCGTGTCCAGATTTGAGTGTGAAAAGCCAATTTTACCTTTTTGAGCCAAAACTTGGGGTTTTGGGGCTTCAAACACCGACGGGCTGAAAACGAGAGTTGTAGAAAATAATTAAACCATTCAAATGAAATCGAAACCACAATTAAATCGGAAATCATAATCATTCTCTCATGCTTGCACATGCACTCAGGGCATCCCTGAGCGTATCTAACAAACACTAAACGCTTTCAAAATTTCCAAAGCTATGTCCAGAACTAAAACCAATTATATTCTAACCCAACGGTCATTAAGGGGTAAAATTGGCTTTTTACATTCCGATCTAGATACGAATTTTGAAATCTCAAAAATACGTCAAATTTATACTCTTTTGAGCCAAAACTTGGGGTTTTGGGGCTTCAAACACCGATGGGCTGAAAACGAGAGTTGTAGAAAATAATAAAACCATTCAAATGAAATTGAAACCGCAATTAAATCGGAAACCATAATCATTCTCTCATGCTTGCATGTGCACTCAAGGCATCCTTGAGCGTGTCTGACAAACACTAAACACTTTCAAAATCCCCAAAGCTATGTCCAGAACTAAAACCTATTAAATTCTAACCCAACGGTCACTAAACCCTCTTAAGTCTAAACACTCACTAAGTACACACTAATTGGGCTAATCTGGGTCGGGGTCCAACAAAATGCATGCATTTCTATTTAATGCATTAGACCCAAATAAACTCTACTAACTTTGCAAACAACAAACCTTATTCAATATTCATAAGGTTTCATCTCTAATTCACTGAAAGTAGAGATGCAGCACTCTGATGTTCTAGAGCTCTTCTTCTTCTTTCTTGATTTTTGTCAAAGAGAGTTCAAGAGCATTTAGGGTTTTCTAAAGCCACAAAAAGAGATAAATAGAGAGAGAAAGAGGTAAAGGGAAGAGAAGACCAGAATCTCGCTACAAGAGGGAGGGAAGGACTACCAGGGGCCACTACAACAACACCAAACTTGGGTCTGCCCATATTGTGCAACAATGGAGGCCATAATCCTTTGTTGATGGAGGCAATGTAGACCAAGCTGCTTCGTCGACGTCATACATACGCGGGGAGCCTAGCGTATTTGCAAATAGGTTGGCGATGGAGGAGGAGAGTGAAACTGGCTGGGGGATAGAGTTACACCAAGTGAAAATGAAGAAAAGTCGAAGCACGGAAGAATAAAAGGATGAAAATAGTTTTTTAATTTGCAGTATTACAATACTTAAATTGCAATATCGTAATTCCTTATTTGCCATATTGCAATGTGTGGTTGCGAAATAATGTGCAGTGATCTCGGAAAAAAAAAGGAAGAAAGAAAAAAAAAGTAACTTTTTGCCTCTACACGTACGCACAACAGGGAGAACGTACACATAGGGCATGTTTGTTTACCAAGCATTTCTGACCAGTATTCAGGTGGTTAGGTATTTCAGTAATTTCTGTCAGAAATGCTGTGTTTGGTTGGACTGATATTCGAAAAGGTAGAAATCCTGCCATTTGAAAAGTCTTTTCAAAAAGCAAGCATTTGGAATGCCAGGGCCTCATCGAGCATTTGGAATTTCTTACCAGAGGGGCATTCCGGTGGGAGTTTTGTTTTCTTTAACGGTCATCTTCCTTTTGTGATTTCAACCCAAAAATCAGTGGTTAAAGGTAATTTTTCAGTTCTTCTCTCTTCTACCTTCTCCATTTTCTTGTTTTTATTACATTTTCTGTATCTATCATTGTCTTCTTCTCCGTTGAAGACGATCTTCTTCGTCATAAGAAGAAAGGCCAAGTGGTAAATGCATAGACAGATTTGGGGTATTTGAATAGACAAATATGGGTTCTGGAGGGGGGTTTTTGATTTGGGGTATTTGCATTGACAATATGGGTTCTCGATGGGGGTTTTGATTTGGGGTATTTGCATAGACAAATATATAGAGATTGATGGGCTGGTCTTACTCTTGCTTATCCCTTTATGGGTAATTATCCTTGGTGTGGATAACTATTCGCTTCTCTTTGCATGGATGAGGTTTGTATTTTTTCACCCTTTCATAGGGTCCTATACAGGCAGAAGATATATATCATGTCTGATTTGGGTGTAGACCTGTTGTGGATTTTTGTATTTGATTTGGGTGAGACCGGGAGAGCTTGACAACTTGGGTGGATGGATGATAGATTGATGATGCTCGGTGTATTTGGCTTGTGATGAACAAATGAGATGAAATAGTTGTTGAAATCTCTCTCTCTTTTTTTTTTTTTTTTTTTTTTTTTTTTTTTTTGCTCTTTTACTATGTGATGGGCAGATCTCACATACCTTGTTTATCCTTCTATTTTTAATAATTGCTTCTTCAAATCTCTATATTTTGAATACAAGGTTCTGATGTTTTGTTTCGTAGGAGGGTGTACCTTTTTGGATGAGTGATAATAGATGGGAGATGTGGGGGAATCATGATTAAATTAGATGCTTGAAGTCATGTGATTTAGGACCTTGCAAACAGACAACTGGATTATTTTGATCCAACCCTCTATTATTCTATAAGGGCTTCCATGATTTGATCTGAATTTTTGGTTTTCAACCTAAGATCTGCATGTAAAATTGTTAAATGGCTTAGCACTAGGTTTCGCAATGGAGTTAGTGCTAATATTTAAAATTGAGTAAAAAAGTGTTTGGATGAATCCATGGTGAGAATGGGTAAGTTCCTTGAAGAAGGTAGAGAACTTCATTATGATTGTTGAGGTTTTTCTTGTGTTATATCAATTGCAAAAGTCATAGACAAATCCCAATCATCATAACGTTAAGTGAAGATTAAGAACAATCTTCAAATTTCATCATACTTAGAGCTCATTTCTAGTAGAAAATGTTAGCTGTGCCTGTATAGCTGATTTTGACTATATGATTAATGTAATTTGTGCTTGTATAGGTGATTTGCATCATTTTTTTCATCTGTGGCGACAGTGCTCAATGGAAGGTATTAATTCATTGCAACTGTCAGCTAAAATTTATTGTGATATTATTGAAAACAAAATCTGTAGAATCATTATTTTTTTTTACATCCTAACATTTTCACTAAGTTCATTTTTTAATGGCTCCTATAGTCACATAATACTTACACAAAAAAAAAAAAAAAAAAAAAAAACTTTTTAACTTGGTGCAACAACAGAGTTGGACACAAGTATTTTAGTATCTACATTAGTTGCTATAGTAACTGTATGTTGTGAGTTAGCTACACTATGGTTAGCCTTAAAAGAGGAAAGACCAAGAAAAAAGCTACTCATTTCATCATTGTCAGGCGACATATGGGTGAAGGAACTCTTATCCAGTGTAGTGCCTCAGTGCCACGAGAACCTCCGTGTGGATCCGAAATGTTTTTCTATATTGAGTGATACTTTTATGCGGCGTAGTCTTCTTCGAAGAAGACGTGTTTTGTCAATTGACGAGCAATTAGCGATGTTTTTACATACATTGGCGCACAATGTTGCAAATCGAGTAACGGCAAATAGATTTAACCATTCAGGTGAAACTGTTAGTTGCTATTTTCATGAAGTCTTGAATGTAGATTGCAAGATTTATCCAGAATACATTTTTGTTCCAGAAAATCCTTCAATTCCACAACAGATCCAGATGAATAACTGATTTTATCCATACTTTAAGGTTATCCCCTTAAATATTTACACATTTTTACTTTCATCAACTAATATATATATATATATATATATATATATGTCTATGTTAACTCATTTGCTAAACATTTTCATTCACTCAATAGGATTGCATAGGCGCCATTGATGGGACACATATACCAGCGCATGTTCCATTTTCAATGCAAGCCATGTATCGAAATAGGAAAGGAGTTCTATCTCAAAATTGCCTTATGGCAAGTGGATTTGATATGAAATTTCATTATGTACTTGCGGGATGGGAAGGTTCTGCATCGGATGCCACTGTGCTTTGGTCTGCAATGAATAAGGTAGATATGTTGAGAATACCGGATGGTAATCAAGTCGCATAAATAAAATAAATTTGCATTTTGGTATAACTTAAATGCTCATTAACTATACCCTTCATTTAATAATGATTATTTTGATTCATAACTGTAGGTAAGTTTTATCTAGTGGATGCTGGATACAGTAATGCACCGGGTTTTTTTACACCATATAGAGGTGTTCGATATCATCTTAAAGAGTTCAACATTACTTGTCCTCCAACAAATGCAAAAGAGCTTTATAATTTGCGTCACTCCCCATTACGTAACACAATTGAGCAGGTCTTCGCAGTGTTAAAAAATCGCTTTCCAATATTGAAAATGCAACGTGATTATTCATTAATAACCCAACGAGATATTGTAATTGCATGTTGTGTTCTTCACAACCATATTGCTATGTATGGTGTTGGAGATAGATTACTTGAAAAAATTTGAATGGCTCCATCTAATGCACTAGGAATTGATCCTCAGTTGAGAATGACAAGAGATGAGATGACGGTTCCAAGGTAGACTAGAGATACGTGGACTGCATTTCGAGACTCCATAGCTGAGCAAATGTGGGTAGACTATAAGTTGCAAGTACAAGGGGATCAACAAGCATAAAAGGGGAAATGACAAAAAAAATTATAAAATCACTTTTTGGCAAGGTTTGTAAATGGTCGTATTTTGTGAAAATAGATGTTCTCATCCTGGTGGAGGATAGTTAAGTTTCATCTTTTCATATTAACACATGAATTTCTCTTGTATATGTGATAGGTTGTATTTTGTGACAAGGGATCTATATAGAGTAGTCATACATCACAAGTTGTAGTAGTTTTGAAGAATCATTATATTTTCATTCAATTTACATTTTGTCTTGCTATATTTGTGGTGTACTTTAAATGCTTGAAAGTCTAATAGGACGGGGACAGAGAGAAAATTATCTTTGGACCAAAAAGAAGAAAGGGTCCTAACGGATATGCTTCTACTGATGAAGCAAAGACGTAGGAAGGTTGCAAAAAACTTCACAAAAGCTTGTTGGGATGAAGTAATCGTAAAGAATAAAGAAGAGACCGGACAAAAACCATACATATATAATGCAAAAAATAAGTTGAAGACTTGGAGGGCTTGATATAAAGAGGTTAGAAAACTCCTAAATATGTCTGGGTTTGGATGGGATGACACAAAGAAGATGGTAACGGCTTCAAATGATGTATGGCAAGATTTAATACAGGTATATCAAAATATTACATTCATTCACTTCATTATTGATTAAGGTGTTTTAATAAATGAATTTCTAACCTATTCGACTTTTTACAGGCAAAAAACAAATTGAGTATCGGACTATTCACGTCAATTTCTTCGATGAGATACATGACCTTGTTGCTGATGATGTTGCCGAATGAAACATTGCAATGACTGGCGCTGAACGCAGCACCATCGATGTCGAGGCTATGATGACATATGAAGAATTTGTCAATACAACCTTTGATTCAACATCCAGAGGCTTGGATGATATGGATGATGGTAGCTTGCCTCAAAAGGATGAAGAAACAAATGGAGCAAGTAGACCTCCACCAACTCCGATGAATAACAGGAATGCTGCTAAAAAACATACGACGGTGGTAGGTGATGAAATAAGGGACACATTGGCAAGTGTTACAACTGCTGTTAATGCACTTACGGAGAGGATAAACACACCCGAACCCATTCATATATTGATGAACAAGGTTACAACCGCATGACATCGTGCCCATTTATACCTCCGCAAGCATATGTGCATGTAATTGAATATCTTGCCAAGGACATTTCTATGGCCAACTTATTTTTCACCTACAATGACCCGATGAAGCAGCAATGGTATGAGATACATTTCCTTCATGGCTCATCTAGTAGTGGTCATTGAGTTTCTAAGAACATACTATGGAGATGAAAGTTAGATGGTTAATATTTTGGTAATTGTGTTATAACTTGTTATTTTGAGGCGTAAGGTGTAACATTGAAATACTTTATCCTTTGATATTTTGAACTTAACTGCTAGGACCCAACCCTATAGTGAAAGGATCTAAGGGCCTGTTTGGATAAATGAGGAGTGGAGTAAAATGAAGTGGATTTCACATGTGGAGTGGAGTGAAGAGAAGTAGGTTGAAGTTAAAATAGAGTAGTTCAATTCACTCCATTTGGATGCTTATTTTGAAGTTAAGGTTTAAAGTAGAATTCACTTTTACTCAAAGAAATGGAAGTATTTAGAGTTGAAGTGAAATAGAGTACATATGACTCACAACATTACTTCATCTCTCGGGCCAGACTCATCCAAACAAGGTAGAATTGAAATTTTAGACTGTTAGGGCCTATTTAACTTCACTATAATCTATTTTTATGTACAACTTTCTATTGATGACTCTGCCAATAGATCTTTTGGAGCTGCTAAACTTTATTGCCACTTAAATTTATTTTGGAAATTATAATATCATTTTGTCACTGTTGATTCATTTTTTTTTAATCTATGTTTTATCATTGTTAGATTCATTATAGAAGTGGTACGTATAGTGGATAGTATGAAATGTCGATGTTGGAGTTCTGAGGGGCACCAGGGTGATATATAAAGTGTTTTATTTAGAAGTGACAGGTTTTGTGTACTCGAGATATTTCCCGGGGTCCAAAATACAGAGGAGACTGCCAAAAATTTCTTAAGAAGTTACCAAGTCATAAACTGTGGAAGTGGATTTAGAAGTGAATTTTTATACTCCAATAATCAGTTTCAGTACCGTGCATTGATTAGATGTTCATTTCTTAGAAATAACATAGATAAACAAGGGGTAGAATCATAAGTTTCAATGCCCATTTTTACTACTTTCTTGAATGGTTTTTATTAATACATTATTTCGAATTCCAGTCTTCAAAATTTAAAAGAAAGATAACTCCTTCGGCCAACACGGGTGGACTTTTTAAGAATTCATTATTTTTAGGCTTTTTCATTATCAAGCGCCTCACCAAAAGGCTCCAGCAAAACACATATACAGATTATGGAAGTTTTTCATGTTGTATTATCCGTTCAAGGCTTACATAGGGGTTAGGTGTTCACACAAAGACATGCTGCTATATACCGTTATAAACAATTCTGATTTTCCAACACATTAACAAAACAAAACAAAAAAAAAAAAAAAGAAAAAACACTTCTGATTTCCTCACATACCTTTTTTTTTTCTTTTCATAAATCCTTCTAAATTACCAAATAGAGAATTTCAGGAATTCAGGATATATTGAATTCTCAAGCTTCAAATCCTAAACAAATCAAACAGATAATTAGAATTCATGCTGAATTTAGCTGAATTTAGCAGCATTTTAAATTCCAACATTCCAAATTATCCAAATTCCACCGGACATGGATACTCCAAATTCCTACAACCAAACGGGACCATAAAGGGGATTATGAATGACTTTCAGCGACCCTATAGGAAAAACCCCTTGAAAATATCAAGACCGGAATCACTTATTCACAGCACACAGTACACTTGCGCCGGCACAGGACACACCATGTGCTCTCCCCTCGAGTTTCTGGCATAGACAGTGCATGAAAGTGCGTAACTTCAAAGAAAACTTTTATCATTGTGGGTCCCACGTGATCCCACACTTCCAACGCAACTCGAAACCACAACCTTGAGCACTCCCCGGCGCCCTTTGTGTATTTTTTATCTGGACCGACAAAAAAATCCACTGCACCACAAATCACATTGTGGGTTCCACCTCACCTCCCTCAATGCTCAATGCTCTATGCATGGAGGGAAGAATTTCTTTTTTGAGCTGTCTGAGTATAATAGATAGTTGAAGAATCAATTCAACTTGATCATGATTGTCACCATCTCATGAGGACCTTCTAATAAATGATTCGATCAAAAACATATATACAATTTGTTCATTTTTCTCATTTTGTGATTTTAATGGTCATGATCATCTATCAATTTCTAACCTATTCATTATGAAATCAACATTGTACCACTTCCAGCTAAGTGCTAATGTAGGTAGGTGGTTGCAAATTGCAAATTGTCCATTAGATAGAGACAAATGAACTGATTTGTTTTGGGATTTTTTCTTCCTCCTACAAAGTGCATTGTCTATATTGTAATTATAAAGGAGAAACACTTAGGTGGTGTCTAGGTGTCTTTCATTATAAATGTCCACCTCCTACGTGGCTCACTTAAATGTATGACAAAGATGATGGAAAAGTTTGGATTTGCCCTTAGTGTCATCATTCATGCCTTCTAAGGCTTTAATGTTTTTATATTGTGCAAATTTATTTTAATAGAACTCAAAGTTAACCGTTGTTAGATAAGTGCCAAATAAGAATTGGTGCTAGTTCAAGGGGTAGATAATTTGTGAGTTATTTTGATATGATCCAACAATTGCTAATATTACCATCAACATCAAATTAGAATTAGTGTCAATTCAAGTGGATAAGGCATCTTTGAATTGATAGAGACATTGATAACAAAAGTAAGGGATGAAAAAGGGACCATAGAGAATGTTCCAGTTAAAGGGGTGACTGGACCACCCCAGTTCAAGGGCTCACTTTGATATTTCTACCAAAGCTTTGCTATTTTCCTATTCAAATTAACTTAGGTTACAAGTGTTGATCTCAACCTAGAAATGATAATAGCCAATTCATGCCCTAAAATTTGGGGCACTTATCTATATGAAAGTTGGTTGAATGATATAAGGTGTGAGTTTACTCCCCACGCGTGGTTTTTAATTTCTTTTCGAACCTCATTTCTGTAAGGCCTAAAAAATGAGATGTTTCAAACGATTTGGAATTTCAGTGAAACGTTTCAGAGTTATGTTTTGGATAAATAAATAAAAACAAAATACACATATATGTTAGAAAAAATAAACAATAAACATAATTTATACATTTAACTCGTTATAATAAAATAATATTATAACATATAAGTATAAGATTTAAGCACATTCCTTACCACAATAAAGTTAAGCATAATTTTCATAAGAAAAAAAGTTAACAACCTTTAAGATGAAAGTTTGAACACATTCCCCACAACATTTTAGTCATTTTAAAATTTTCAAAATTTTTGGCCATTTTGGTCAATTTTTGTCAAAATCCATGCGTTCCGCCAAAATTAATCCAAAGTCAATTGAAAAGTTACACCATGCATTTTGTTTCGGCTTCTTTAATTTCAGAATCGAAAAAAAATTGATAACTATGTTACCATGTCTTGTATCGAAACCCACCCCTAACCCCAAAATAAAAAAAAAAACAAAAAAACATATTCGTTTGCTTGGTGTGCATTTGTGTGGATTAGCAGGCGCCACTCAGGGGATTAGTCCCGTTGGTTCAAATACCGCATTATAATTTTTTCATTTGACATCTTGTGCGTGGTTCAGGTCCTTCAAGATTTGGCCCCAAGGGCAATGGGCATAAAAGGTGGTCATAGTTTAAATTTTTGATCTTTCTTGGGCCTGTATGGCACTTTACTAAAACAGTAAAAGTCAAGTAAAGCTTCCATTTTTCCATACAAGAGGTCACATCAAAATCATTTTAATTCAAAATTTTCTTCATCTTAAAAAAAAAAAAGTAAAAAAGCAACCACTTTTACCCACTTAAAAGATACAAAAAAACTCCACTTTTCAATATAAAAAGTAAAAATATTCAACACCAAACAACTACAAATAAAATACTATCAGAAACCACTTATATTTTATTCAACGCACTCATTTTTTATTCCCTCTTTTTTACTTCACTTCATTTCACTTTATTTTGAAAGTGAAATTACCTAACGGCCAAAGCAATTCGTCTGAATGCCATTATTATATTTAAACAAGCGTTTCTATCAGGAAGGATGGCCATATATGCCATCTTTATCCATTCCATACAGAATACATTAATGCCGACAGATGGATAAACGATGATTAGATGGTGGGGCCCTTCATGATGTGGCAGTTACGTGTATCATTGAAATCATTGAAATTTGCAGCTATAAGATTAAATCATCGCCTGACTTATTACCATGTCCGTACATGCACGCGGAACTTGCCATAGTGTTCATATTGGAAAGTTTCAAAAATGGCGCAGATTCATTGGCGGAGCTCATCTTCAAATCCTCATTGCATCTTGGCAGTGACAGTTGGCACTGCTTCATCTTATTGTGTTGGAGGCCTGTTTGTATAGAGGTTATCTTGTCAGGGATAAGCTGAATTTTCAAAAATTTGCATTCGCAAGTGCATGAAGTTTTTCAGCATCTAGAAGGCTAAATTTTAAATATTTTTGTAACCTAAGATAACTCCTTTGATACCTAAAGATTTTACAAATTAAACAACATTGTTTGCATGAAATTAAATTCCTTCAAACAAATGGTAATATGTATATTGCAAGATTAAATATTAAAAAGGTGATTGGTTAAGGATATAATGTGTATATAGATTGTTGGGTATTCATATTTGATTGAAGAGTTTCTTTTTCCCCCTTTTTTGAAGATTTATGGTCATACACCCATATCCCTCATCCATTGAGGTAGAGTTGAGGAGGCCAAATTAGAGGAGATCATTTGCTGGTTATTTGTAGATCTTTACAATTATTTCTTGATTCTTTGACACTTCAACCCTATTTCTTTTGTATAATTGAATTCTTAGGTACTCTAGCACTTTGTGTTTTTGTAAGTTATTAACAATGAAGATGAATAAATGGTATATATAAGAAAATGAGTGTCAAATAACATCCCATTTTATGAAAATTAAATATAGTGTAAATATAAAGGGAAGGGGGGGGAATGAAAACTTAACTATCACATAATAATTAAATTTTTAGGAAAGTCAATGTCCCATCTTCTTTGCCTCCTTTCACCTCATAAATTTCACACCTCCCCTCTTTCATAAGTGGATCTCATTTGACTATGAAATCCTATATATCGTATGTAAAAGACCTTTCGGGACAAATTCATTTCTTAGAAATTTTAAGAATTTAATCACAAGCAAATAAATTTTTTTTTTTTTTTTGCTAACGAAGGGTTTCCAACCCTTTGGGTTGGACTAATGCCTCCGGGCCAAGAGAGAAGCCCGGTAAAACCCCTGTGGCCTTCAAGTGATAGCACTAGTGAACTCAAACTTCGGTTTCTGAATAAGGGGAACCGGGGATCGATACTAGGACCTCTAACTTCGGAAGAGAGAGGAACTGTGCCACTGACCACTCGGCCAACCCCTTAGGGTTACAAGCAAATAAACTTACTCTAAGTAATTTTCAACACAAAAGTTTTTTTTTTTTCATACGACTTTTCTTTTCCCTCCAACATGTGCATAGGACTTCCCCTTTTCTTTTCCCTCCAACATGTGCATAGGACTTCCCCCACTCTTTGCGTCGGCACACGAGTTACATCTTTCCTACAAGGTTCTAACTTTTTTCTTAATCTAAAGACTCTAAAAATGAGTAATATTTACTAATAGAACAATACATTGAAGAAATGATATTAACCATTGATCCAAACCATTACTACCCATACATGTACTGATCATGGCTATTACTCCGAAGAGATTTGGCAAAGTAAATATTCATTAGAGGTCTTGTGGCAACCTTAAATTATGTGGCCCACTTGGGTCAAACCAACTTGGTTCGATGAAACTACCATGTAACTCCCCAATTGCGTTACACGGTGCACATGGTGTTGGGGTGATTACATGTATCATGAGTCATGACTATTCCTTGTCCCCAAAATTGGGTGCTCGCGCATGACTAAATAGAAAAGAAAAACTCGTATGACTCAAGAGGAGTAAAGTGAGGTGAAGCATCAAATTAAGAAAGAATAAAATAGAAGGGGTTATGATTGTCTTTTATTTTTAGTTGTTTTATAGTGAATCTTTTTTACTTTTTGCGTAAAAAGATAATATTTTCTTTTGTCATTTAGTGAAGAAATGAAGTTAATTTTTGACTTTCATTTATTGAAAAAAGAAGAAGGAAATTTTGAATTTATTTAATTTTGATATGACCCATTGTCTTATGTTGTTTGGATAATGGGGGCTTTATTTCACTTAGCTTATTTATTTATTTATTTTTGCTATCGGAGTGTTTCCTACCCTTTGGATTGCACTAATCCCTCCGGCCGAGAGGAAAGCCGAGTAAACTCTCTTATAGCCTTAATGTGGTAGTGTAGTTTTGAACTTACAACCTTCAAATATAAACCGTGGTCTTAGACCAACTAAGTTACCTCTTGCTGTTACCTCACTTAACTTCAACTCACCACACACAGTAACATAGGTCATGTGGGTCACACCCACCTTTTGGGGCAAAGGAGATTAATGTCTGAATCCTTCTCTCGTAATTCTGAAAGCCAGCCAAGGGTAGTTTAGGCACAGCAAAAAAAATACACTGCTCTCTCTCTCTCTGTATCCCCTGCAGCGATTTGCCTATAAATTCAAAAGATCTGTTTCTCTGATCATCCCTCTTTCTCCTTTCTCTCTCCCTCCACATTCCCAGAGACCCAACAACACAAAAGAAAAAATAAGAACGAAATAAAAACCCAAAGGTATCTGATTTCAGATCTCTCATTTGCAATCTCAAAAAACCCCATTCCCAAAAGGTAGATTCTGTATTCATTCAATCCACCATTCATCTGCATTTTCTTCTATTGCCTTCATAGTATTTTGTAGATTTCAATTTGGTTTGCATTTCATTTCATTATCATTTCAGATCCTCCTTTCTTGTATTTGTTTTGTTTCTTTTAATATGTTTTGAGCTATCAGTTGAATATCATGATTCTTATTTGTGTGATATTGATGTGCTTTGGATGATTAGATTGGTATGATCAAATGATCAAATGAGTTTGTTTTGATTGGGGTGTTTGCCTTTGCCCCAAGTTTTTTTCTTTTTTTGGGGACTATTTGCTTTCGTAAGAGTATGTGCATAGGTGGAGCCCGCCTTTCTGCGATCCACGCTACTCCTTTAGTGGTCTTTTGGTGGATGAGCGCCGGGTGTAAGGACTCCACCATCTGATGATTGGTCTGTAAAGAAAATGATTGGACTGAAACTTTTGTAGCCAGATGCAATATGTGAGACATACTTGGATGATTTGAGTGTGAAGAGTATGATGTAAATAGGTGGTATGGTAAGTTTTGCACAAATCCAAGACCTTTGGCATCGTGATGTAGGTCCGGTTTATTTCAATTCCTGAAATCTTGTTGTTGGATGAGAATATTAGGTGATTGGAATGGGATGAGTTTCACCCATTCTCAATTCATATGGTCCCCGCCACATCCCACCCACGCAGGTGTGCCCTGCAATTGAATCTGACCTTCATCTCACTTAAGGTGTATTTTGTTATAGATGTTGGTTTGGTTGAGATTATTTCCTTGTTCCGTTGGTGTTGGGTTCTATTCCATATTCCTACTGGATCCTACTGAATAAATGAAAGTGAATGATTTGGATCAGCGAGAAGGTGCTGACCTTTGATGAATGCTTGGACTGAACGAAAGGACTGTAGGATAGGATACTTGGGCTAGTATCATCAGCTACCTTTAAATGTGTTATGAATGAGGTTATGAGATATGACTAACTGTTTTATTTTTACTCTTCTACTATGTATGGAATTGTAGTTGTGTTGTTGCTTTAAAAAGGAAAAGCAAGTATAAATGATTTGAAAGTGAGGTTTTGTGTCTCCTCGAGGAAACCCACGGCACTCTTATTTAGCATTCTATTGTTACAATTTTAGATATATGCAAGGGATTATCTATATACTAAGCTACAATTGTTTACATATTACAATAGATCTAAAGTGATAAGGACCCCTGTAATAGATAGCTTTGGTGCTTTCTGCTTTGTATGAGTACTTCTAAGAGTGCCCTTTAACCTTATTGTGCCCCCACAAGTGTACACTCCCCCTCAAACTGATGTGGATTGTTGAGAAGCATTGCAAGACAGACATGATGTTTGTCTCCTGTTATGTCTTTTGTGAATATATCTTCAAATCGGAGGTTATTTGGCACATGGGGAAGAAAAGTTGTTCCATTTCCCCCTCAAACAGAAAGACAATCGACTTTTATTTTTTACTTCTTACATGAGAAGTTGGATTGGCGGTGATTTGGGTAGCACTGAAACTTTTCGCTGGAGAGGAGTGGAAATGGACTATGGAGATTGTTAGGCCAAGTTCTTGTTGTAGCCACACATTTTCCAGACACCCAAAGGAGATCAGCTGTTGTTCCAGTTTTTCAGAGGACTCAAACTCTTATCTTGTTTTTTTTCATTTCTTGGATATGAGTGAGTCCCTGCGAAAGACACAATACTCTGTTGTTGAAGGACAGTTTCTTGGATATCCCACACAATCAACATCAACATGTGCTTTAAAATGGAGTATACAATTTTTGGGACATAAAATTTCTTAGTCCTATTGTTCCCCGTAAGTACCTTAGCATATGAGTGAATGCTGACCAACGTGTGATGTGAATCAGATATAAAATTGCTCACAATGCATAAGATATTTTGGCCATGTCGTTGTGAAGTTACTTCCTATTAATTGTCTATAGAGAATTAGATCCTCTGGTGGTGTTCCACTTTCTCAGCTATGTTTAACATATTGTTTAATTGGAGTCTCAAGTCTCAGCAACCCTAGCATTTATTTGCTTTGTTAGCATTAGAAGATCACTGGTATAATACCACTCAAAAGAAAGGAAAAAAGAAAAAAAACCCAGAAAAATAGAAGATAATTTATATGTTTTCATTGGGAGAGAAGATACCCTGATCTGTATAATTAGCTTCGAGACCAAAAGGCAAAGTCAGATGACCAAGATCTTTCATATGGATGGAAGAACTGAGGAAAACCTTCAAGTTTTCGATGCACTTACAGTCATTCCTTAATATGAGAATATCATCCACAGACAGGCAAAAGAGCAATACCTAGCAATAAGCGGTCTTCCTTGTAAGTAATGAAAATATCATATTGACTCAGCAAGTCCATTTAAAACCAGCCAGAAGAATTGTGAAACAAAACTTCTCTAATCAGGCTAGGATCTTGTTCAAGGTTGGTTTCGTAGTTGACAAAAATAGTAGGATCTTGGCAAAGAGATACCCGAAGGAGATGTTTTGTAGATTGTTTCATTGAGATTACCATGTACGACTGCATTCTTGATGTTCATTTGGAAGAGGGACCAATATTGGAAGCATCAATTGCCAAAATAGATCGTACTGTTGTCATCTTTGCCACTAATGAGAAGGTTCCATTGTAGTTAATTCCATTTTCTTGTGGACATCCCAATGCCACTACCCAAGCTTTATATCTATCAAGAGATCTATTGGATTTCAGCTTGAGTGTGTATACCCACTCACACCAACTGTTGTAGTCTTCAGAGGGCGAGGAACTAGATCCCATGTATCATTTCTGTATAAGTTTGGTAATTCCTCATTAGCCTTTTCCAACCTGCTTGTTGCTGCTTGTAAGTGTGGATAAGAATGGACGTCCGGTTCCCTGGTTACCTGAAGGTTCTGGCCCAAAAGATTTGGTATAGACCTTCTTTATGTACTCAACTAATAATCAAGTTTGTGTCAAGCTGGGTCTATACTCCATATATCCAATTACCAAAGTTCTTTGTGTATAATACTATATATTATAATAATTATAATAAAACTTCTGTTGATATTGTTCTATACTGGCAATATTCAAATAAGAAAAATGTTAGATTGATCAATCATTACATAGGTGCAGATGGTAGAGGCTTGACCGCATAACCATGAGGTCACATGGTTCTAGTCCTGGGACTTTATATTTGATATGCATAGAATTTTATGTTGTGCCTAGAGATGGGTCAACCAGAGGCAGACCCAGTCCACCTATACATTTAATACGAATTCACTTGGGTTTGGGTTCACCATGGATGTGATCTGAACCCGACCCACTTACATCTCTATGTGTAGGACGAGGCAAGAGGGAACAAAAATGGAATCTAATGGAGCGAAATGACAGGATATGAATCATTTATGATTAGGAGGATGGGAGATACGAGGAGAATGATGTAATTATGTGGCTGTTGACTCAATGGAAGCAAGAGTAAAAACATTTGCGGGAGTGTTAGAAGAAGGAAAATTGGTTGTTGCAGGAGTTGTTTTTTTCCTTTGACAGAAGACACATAATTGAATATGACAGATTGTGGCAAAGAAGTGGAGTCTGAGAATGTATGCATTAAAGAAAATGTAGGCTGAGGCTGAGGTTGATACTTGATAGGTTTGATAAAATGGTATGTATTCTAATAACACTGCATGTCTTGATATTCGAATGCATTGGGTAGCACGAGGATAGTACACGCACGTAAGGTTATGTACACAACCATAAGGATTGCAATTAGTATACCTTTTTACAGGTCCATATCCAAGAAAAAAAGACATGGTACATATTGGTAGTTTATTTTGCCTTTTCACGTTGAGGGAGAAAAATGAAAATTCTAAAGTTTGAACTAGATTATATGTAGGATGCGTCTCAAATATTAAATAGTACGGGGATAGGTTAGACAAATTTGCACAACTTGTCTATTATTTGATAAACAACACCACAAATTGTTTATGCCCAAAAAGATGTTGGGACAACAAAACCAATGAGTGATGTGTAGATAATTTGTAAAATGTGTTGATGTCGTGTTTCAGCTACTCGAATTCGTTGTGAAGTTCGAGGACATGAATGTTGAGACTTAAGATTCAATACTGTTCTCCTTCAGGAATGATTGGAAATCGGTCAGCATTTGTTCTCTTGAGTCAGTGTAAAAACTTTGATATAGAGGAAAATTTCATTTTGATCGTTTTCACAAATTTCTGGAAAATAGGATAAATTTTTGACTTGTACAAAGAAAATGTCCGAGTATATCAATTATAATCATCAACATATGTCACAAAGTATGCTATACCTTACAATTAGGCTCCTATACACTGTAGGATCAACAAGATCACTATCCATGTCATGCCATGATTTTGTTCAATGGGAAAGTGACATGGTTTGCAAATTTGTCAACTGTATCGACTATAATCAATAATAGTTTTCAAAATCGGAATCGTATTGCAAATTGTTCATACCCATGAATCGAATCGAATTGCGAATCGTATCGTGAATCGTAGGATTTTTTATTTTTCTAATAAAAAAAGAAAAAATAATTAAAAATTAAACGAAAAAGAGAAAAGTGATTATTCATGACCATCCATTTTTCCATTTATAGTAGTATAAATATAATAACAAGTAAGTCTATCATACAATCATATCAAGAACATTATGACATATATTATTATATATATATATATATATATATGAAATAAATGATGTGTAAATAGTTAAATAAGTTTAAAGTATCAATATATATTTTTTATTATCTTTAAATCAAAATATAAAAATAAAATAAAATCCAAACTGTCAATCTTACACGGTAGGATATCTCGTAAAGTTAAGAAAGTGTTCATGAAGAAAAAAAACCTAAATAGATTAAAAAAAGAAGAAGATATAAACGAACACCATACGTACAGTCGAATAATTTAGTTAAATGCATGTTCTTTATTCATCTATAAAACCTTATCAAAGCTGTAAAATATTCTTACGAGGTTTTGTTAACTACTAAATAACCTTTTGAAAATACAAGCGATAAAAGAAAGAGAGAATAAAGAAAGAAAAAAAAGTAAAAGATAATTAATATTAGCTTATTGGCTATAACCATTTTCGCTTAGTCGAATCGCTTGAATCGTAAGATTCAATGAAGCGAGTATCGAATCATAGGATTCACACTTGAATCCTTAGATTCATTTATAAATGGGATTCATTACATATATACGAATCGTTTTCTTTAAGATTTGGGATACGAATCGGGATTCAGGATACAAATCGTAGGATTCGGATAACTATTATTAATCATTAACGAAAATAAAAAAAAAAATTTATACCCTGTTCTAGAAAGTATAACAGTAGGTCCCAAACATTTGTAAGAATTAAATCAAGGCAGACATTATCCATGGACATTATTATGCTTTTTTTTTTCTTTTTCTTTTTGTGAATGACCAGAGCTTCCTAACCTTGGAACAGGCTGGCCTATGAAGGCTGACCTAAAAGTAGGACTGTCCCTAAGGTTTGAAATGTCTCCCTAAAAAAATGGGTTCCATCCAATCAATAGAGGTACTGTTTTAAAGTTGGCCAAATCCTAGCCACGATCGAGGGCAACATTTAAGTGCTAATTCACATGGAGGTTGGGGAAGGTGGCTCCCCAGGCCAAACTGTTCCAAGCTTAAGAATGCTGACATTAAACATGTAGCCAATGCTTTTCCAGATTCTACAGCACCACTCGCCTTGGCATTAAAGATTTGAACGATCCTCAAAATGGGCCCCACTACGATGGTCTCCAGCTATAAGATCATGCCATAGTACTGCATTTGTTGGGTCACCGTGTAGACAGTAAATGGCTGGTGTGAAAATCCTGGCCAATGGTTCATTTTTGATGTATGAGGGTTCTCCTGATATATGACCTGGCCTAGTTTGTAGGCCGTGAACGTGGTACACATGTTCCATGCCCATGGAATGTTTTGTTTAGAATAATAGCAAATGTTATTAGTATGATAGTCATGCCAAGCAGAGTAATATGATGATATAAATAATTTTTAATGGAGTGTTCATTAAACCAGTATATTTTTTTCTATTCATACTGTCCTGAGACATGTTTGCTCTTTAAAGTTTTTATAGGCTAGGCACCTGTGACCTGCCTCATGGGTTCCAAATCAGTGGAAGATTTGCTAGAAGCATCCACAGGTGTTCATTTTTCGGGATTTCACTTGGATACCTTGGACTCAAGAAATTTGGAGGTTGAGCAACCAACTACCTCATCAGCTGAAAGTGTGCCCAAGCAACCTTTTGTAATTGGTTAGTATCAATGCATCTTTGAGTAAAACTTTTATATATTACACGTATTTTTAGTCATAGATCTTTAAAATGTTTCCAAGCTCATTTGAGTTTTGTGGGGTACTGAAGAATAATTAGCTGTTTACTTAATTATGATGTGTGAAAATGTGATAATCCATTACTCAAAATGGTTACATGCCCTAATGTTACGTTGAAAAAGGTAATATCTGCTATGTTTTGAATTTTCATATGCCTGTTTCAATTTTATTTGCCAATAGTTTATCTTATAAAATTCCTTCAAGTGATGATCTGTTGTTAACTTCTGTATGGAAGTTACTCATAGGTCTCCATTGTGGCATTGCTGGTTTGGACTTCTTTTTACTAGCATTGATCTGATTTAGTTGATTCTTTGGTTTGGAGCGCACACCAAAAGGCATGGTTGATTTGGTATTTTATCCCATTGTGGTATTTCTGTTTTGGACTATATATACTTAGTTGAGCTAAGATCTGAACTTTTTAGGAGAGTGATTGCATAAGTTTGATAACATGGTGTGCTCAAGGGAAATTTAATATATTCTTATGGGGTCCACCTTCCAATGATCTGTCAATTGTGGGTGGGTCCACCCTGTTTAACTATAGCAGGCACAAGCTCTTCTCCAAAGAAATGTCCCCTGGTCAACAATGCCTCATGTATATTATAGTCACTTGGATGCATGACAACATATAGATTTGGACATGATTTGGGGTTAACTCTATAATATCAGTCTGATCAAATGATTGCAACCCTTTATTCGAGGTCCTCAAATTTTAATGGGTGTATGTCATGTAAATTTCTTGTGATCAAATTGAGCATTTGGTGACGTCCACATCAGTGGAAAACTAAGGCCAGTGCCAATTCAACAGGGGCTGGTGTGTGTGAAGAGATTCAATTGATCATAGGTCGGCCCCTTCTATGTAAAGAAAGAAGGGACTCCATTAAAGTGGGTATTCTGGGGAACTTGCCATTTATATATGTGTATATATATATATATATATATATATATCTTCTTCTGAAAACTCGTCTCACCTTATTATGGTGACAACTTCCAGCGGGTCACCTTATGATCCAATCCAAACCATTCACACACACGCGACCTCACCTTATAGTCATTGTACTCCAAAGTTTGCACCCACCGAATGGACTGGACCGTTGGATTGAGGGTCAATTTTTCTTTTTAATTTAAAGTTGCTAAACTTGTGGGCCATGGATCAAGGGGTTAGAGGCATGAGATTGAGCCCATTTTTTGATATATGGGTCTGTCATGAGTGGATCTTTCCATCCCACCCATGTCCAATGATCTATGAAGAACTAGGTGGGCACCATCCTGCTGATGTCCCATGATATATTGCACGTATTCTGGGGAACTTGTCATAATATGTATATGTATCAATGGACTTTCCTTGTTTCTGGTAGTAGTATATTCAACATCGTGCGAGCCAATATTCTCTTGCAATTTTGTGAAACAATATCGATCAGGATGTGTTGAACTTTTAGTTTGTTAATTTTCTAGTTCAGCATGCTCTCTTTTCTTCAAATTTGCATTATGTCATTTACATGTTTGCAGGAATATTACTTTATTTCAGTATTGATTTTAAAACTTGAAATTGCTCGACATCACTATGTGCAGGAGTTGCTGGTGGTGCGGCGTCAGGAAAGACCACTGTTTGTGACATGATAATCCAGCAGCTTCATGACCAGCGCGTTGTCCTTGTCAACCAAGTAATGTTCTGATGTAGGATACACATAACTGGAATGCAAACTACAGATATAAGTGGCCAGATCTTACCAAAAATGTGAACCAAGACAGCCTGCTTTCTTACATGAAGGGGGGAGAGTAATAGGAAAGTGGGGTTCAAATCAAGAATAAAGCGAAGGGGAGAGGTTAAAGTAAAAAAAACACAAAAAAGACAATTTTACTCTACCCCAATTTATCCAAGTTGGGGAGAGAAAAAAAAAAAAGGAAAAAAATGTGGGGTAAGGGAGCTACTTTATGTTACACCCTCCCCCTCTTCCATCCGAACACCCATTAAGTAAAAATTTACGTTACATCAGTTTTACTCTCCCTGTACTTCTTCCCTTTAAATAGCCTTAAGTAAAACTTTATGTCACACCGATGAATTCTTTACTCTCCTACTCTATTCCTGCTAAACAAACAGGTTTTAAAGTAATCAATAACCAAGACAGCAGTCCAACCTGCAATATCAAGGAATAAACAGCATCCGACCACATGGCATTACCAAGCCTGGTTAGAAACTGCCAGTAGCACATGTCACAAGTAGAACAAGCATTTATACACTCTATAATGGGTCGACACAGTTTAAAGAAGAAATCCTGCAATGATATGCTACTTGGTTTTTTATGCATTTATATGCTGTGAAAGCGACTACAACCTAAGACACAGTCTTGATAGTCAGTTGAGCTTTGTTTCTTTCTTTTGATAAGCAAGTCAAGCATACAACTCTAATATGATGTTCTAATATCCTCCCTCCATAAAGTAATTGAAAGTGAAATCACATACATACCCTTACTACTTTAGCTTTTATTATCTGACAAATCAAACCAAAATAAAAAAAATTGCTGGATGTCCCAACTCCCAACCATATAGGCCGTGGCATGTAGCCACATGGCCAGTTACATGTGGACTATGGGTCCCATCAGGGTCCTATATGCTCATGCATAGCTCTTCTATCCATTGGCTTGGTCAAATCTGCAGATATAGTGCAATGCTGCAGGTGTAGTCGCATGGTCTTCAAAAGTCAAACTCTTGATCATCTTGATCCACATTATGTTCTACTTCCAAGTAGCACTTAATTTCAACTTTTTTTAATCAGTAAATTAAGTTTAACATTTTGACTACTAATTATTATCTATGATACCCGGATACTTGTACAAGCCCAACGTATCTGTATTGGACCAATATGACAATTCTATTGGTACCTGATATTGCACCAAAAATTCTAGGGAACAAGTTTAACATATTCTACTTACAAAGCCCTTTATTTCATGTGGTTCTTTTAATTTTCTTACTTCTCACCATAAAAAATGCCAAAAGGGACGAAAACAATGATAATTTCATTGATTCAAAAGTAATTGAAAGAAAAAAAAAGCCACTTGTATCCATATCCGTGTCCTAGATTTTCAAAATTGAGGAGTCATTGCTTGATCCTCATATTAGTGTCCGTATCCATATCCGTATCTATGGATCGATGGTGCAACAGGATTGAGGGATTGTAGAGAAAGAAAACTTTAGGTACCTTGGATCGATGGTGCAACAGGATGGAGGGATTGATACTGATGTAAGTCACAGGATTCAGGCCGGGTGGACCAAATGGAGGAGTGCTTCGGGGGTCTTGTGTGATCGGAAAGTCCCCCTCAGGGTTAAAGGAAAGTATTATAAGGTGGCGGTAAGACCAGCATTGTTATATGGATCAGAGTGTTGGGCAGTAAAGCATAATCATGTTAAGAAGATGGAAGTTGCGGAGATGAGAATGCTAAGATGGATGTGCGGGATCACAAGGAGAGATAGGATTAGGAATGAGGAGATTAGGGGCAAAGTAGGAATAGCACCGATTGGAGATAAAATGAGAGAAAATCGACTAAGATGGTTTGGCCATGTTAGAAGGCGTCCAATGGAAGCACCTGTTAAAAGGTGTGAAGGCATAGAGATTGCCAGGAGTAGGAGAGGGAGAGGGAGACCCAAGAGAAGTTGGAAAGAAACTATTAAACATGACCTTGCTTACATGGATCTAACGGAGGACATGGCCCTAAACAGATTTGATTGGCGTCGTCAAATCCATATAGCCGACCCCACCTAGTGGGGAAAGGCTTGGTTTGGTTTGGTTTGGTTTGGTTTATCCATATCCGTATCTATGCATCACAGATTATTAGTACATTGAGAAAATACTGTTGAGCACGTTGGGCCTCATGTCGTTAAGTTAGAATGTTGAATCAACCTACCTCCTTTGAATTGCCACAAGCTTCATTTCGGTTGTAGTGATAGTCAATAGTCATGTTGGGTTGGAAGTGATCTTTTTTCACTCAATCGGATGAATGGTGCATCCATGTCTTTGAATGCTTAGGTCTTCCCAAAATATGGTTTTAACCTGCTACAATTCTTTCCACACAATGTAAAACATCCAGAAAAGCCTCCTCCAATGCTTCTTCAAATAGAAAACTAGGAAGTAAAGGTATGTTGATGCTTCTTTTTTTTATTTTTATTTTTTTTTATTAAAATTTTTTTTTTAGAAAGCAAAAGAAGTGCGGGGTTTGGGCCGTGGTGGGGGTGGTGGCAGGGTTGTGATTCAACTTTGCAGGGGCTGAGTTTGAGTCGACTTAGCCTTCTTTTAAAACAATGACCATGGGGTTGTAGTTTCAAGTCAAAGGACGACCTCCCCCCCAAAATATGTGTCAAATAAATGGAAAAAGCAAGTCTGTCTGTTGATGTTTGATAAATCATATCAATATAAGCTTTAAGTTTTTTCTTTGGTGTTAAATATTTGCTCCTTTTTCTTGAGTGTATACTGTGTGGCGACCCATTTGCCACCTCTGAGTGTGAGTTATTGAGTTTTACTCGAAAGAAACAAGAAAAGAAGAACATAGTTCTTACAAGGCATGGGACATCTGGAATAAATAAAATGAGGATTAATAGCACCTTAAGGAACTATTGAATAACTCCATATTATTATGTCAAACATGTCTACAAGTTAGTGGTAGAAACACCATCAATTTTTCTTGTGGAAGTAACCCATGAGGTTGGCAGGTTGCCATTACCCAGGTCTTAATGACAACACTGGTTGGCATGCCCATCTTATTCTATGAACTTCTATTATTGTTCTCTAATCAAATTGACCACAATTCAATTTTTTTTTTGAATGATGAAATCGATAACAATATGATAAGAAGGAAACAGCTCTGTAAGATAGAACCACAACGATAAAATTAGCCAAATCTCCAACTCTGCATGAACATTCTTAGCCTTTTTGTGAAAACTCAATGTGTCCCAATCAGGCTTATGAAATAGTTCTAAACAGACTTCACTGAGGAACAATAAATTCACTGAGGAACAATAAATGAGCAAATGATGAACATCTACCAAATTTTGTAGGCATAAAAAGGGTGTACGACACAAGCATTATCAATAATCATCTCTTGATGCCGCAGATGATTCATAGTGAAAATATTGTCCACCAATCCCTTCTCAGGACTAAATTCTCTGCCATCCCACAATCTACCATCCCACTGCAGACCACTTCAAAATCTTCAATAATATTCATGACGGTTGGCGAGAGCCTAAAGGAGAAGTTATTACACATGAAAGGATGGAATTCATTATTGTTGTAGTTTTTGTTGTTATTATTATTATTATTATTATTATTATTATTATTATTGTTTTGATTATTTTTATTTCTGTTAGCATTACTAGAAGTTGTTCTTGTTTTGTAAACCGATTATGTTATCCAAGCCACTATGATAAGGAGGTCTATGGAATAAAGCTCCTAAACTGTCATCTCCTTTGGTTGTTTATCTTATTTCCACATCTGTACATTTATCTTCTTGACATAAGTTTCTATTACTGATAAAAAAAAGAGAAAAAAACCAAAATTATTGTAGTGGCTTGACAATTGACATGGTTTTGTCTATTGATATTTTTTTGGTAGTAGTCTATTGATGTTGATTCACTTGTGATAATTTTTTATGCATCTTTAGCCCATCCTTACTGTATCTTTAGTTTAATAGGTATGCTTGTTTTTATTTTTCTGAAATGGAGCTTGTAATCATTTTTAATCTGCAAACTACATCCATATAAATGAATGATATTGCAGGATTCTTTTTATCATAATCTATCAGAAGAAGAACTAATGCGGGTTCATGAATATAACTTTGATCATCCTGGTAAATTTTTTTTTTTGTACTTAATTAGAAGATAGTTCATGAATCATCTTCATTAATCCTTAAAAATGTCTCCAATTGGAATTCTTCTTCTCAAACATTTTATATTCTTGTTCTCAGATGCTTTTGACACCGAACAGCTGCTTTGTTGCATGGGGAAGTTAAGGCATTGGCAGGCAGTTGATATTCCAAACTATGACTTTAAGAGTTATAAAAACGGTGTTGTTCCAAAAAGAAGGGTATGTTTGTGCTTGGTTGTTGATGGAAATTGATATGTGCTTTATTTAGTAATGCCACTATTATCTGTAGAGAAAATGTTTCAGTGTCTCTGTTCTACGGACTCGAAACAGCCTGTAATATCAGATGTCAGGGTTCTGCCGATGTATTTGCATGAAAAGCCTTCTTAAAAAACTTATCCATACTTTTGAAGAAAGGAAAAAATAATCAAAATCTTTATATTTCCTTGATGATAAGTAATGAGATTCCAACTCTTCTTTTTGTTTTAATGTTGTCCCTCTTGTACGTGTCATTTCTTAATTCTCAATCTTGCCTGGCATCTTTATATCCAGAAAACCATAGATGGTTGTGGAATGAATTTCTTCATTGGTCAGTGAAGAGATTGTGACATTTCTCCTTTCTACTCTAACTGTTTATTTATTTTTTTTGCATGGTCCTGTCATGCCAACATTTATAGGCTAAATCAATTAGATTCTAGTTTACTAGCTTTTGTTTCCTATGAACCAATGGCTATGATCCTCATAAGATCTTTGGCAGGTCAATCCTTCAGATGTGATAATTTTGGAAGGGATATTAGCTTTCCATGATCCTCGGGTCAGAGAGTTAATGAACATGAAGATCTTCGTTGATACAGGTTCTATCCTCTTGCTTCTCATTTGAATATTTGCATAGTTACATATGTGTGAGTGACTCACTCCGTTGATGAGTGGCCGTACAATCTGAGGCACAAGGGATGGAAGATTATCCAAACTGAGCCTTTTCAGTAGTGCGGCTTCATATTTAGTACTGAATCTGGCATGCCACCCTGAAACTGAGGCCTGGGGCCAGCTCATCTTTATAATGTTTGGCTCACATTGTTGTATATGTCGGGCTGGGCTAGTCCAGCTGGTGGGACCATTAGCTATTGGCACATGCCCTGCCCTTGTAAGCTATGAGGCTAGAAACTAGGCATGGCTGGAGCCTACCAGTGCAAAAACTTGAATCCAACTCAGGCCATTCTTTGATGGGCGTGGGCTGGCCTGGCCTGTATGCTAACCTAGTCGCCAATGTGAATACAATTTCTATATTCATTATTTTTTATAGGTAATGTACAACAGGGAAATTACCAGGGATGCGACAGAAATAACCAGGATTGATCCCCAGTTGTGCTCTGTTGAGTGTTGATTAGGGACCTTGTGTCTTGGTGCGTACCAGAGAAAAAAAGAAAAATAATAACAGGAAAGCCCCTTCCCCAAGCAATCAACCCACCCACCCACCCACCCACGCCCCTGAAATAATGATCAATCAAACTGAATTGTCACCGGCCCAAATACACTCATCCAAAATTTGTGGCCCCTTGCTCACGCAAAAATTGACATCTATTTGACATTATCTAAAGGCTAGAATTTGAGAACCTCAAAACAGCAACTTATTGGATGGTTCCCATTTTTTGGACACTGTTAAGTCTTAAGGGGGACATTTTAAGTCCCCACCCACCCACACATGCACACATGGTTTATATGCTTCCAGGTGGAGCCACAAATTATTTGACTTGTGCAAAACATGAGTTTGTTTGAATTCTTTGACTCCAATTATTTAGACATGGTCTTCTAATCAATATATCAATATGAAATGACATGCTGGCATGTTGACTTAAACGAGCTGATGCATGTATAAATGCACAGATTATGAACCTACCCCCATGTATTCTGCTTTCAAATTATTCTGTGTGTGACTGTACCCTATACTTTCCACTCATTTTCTAATTAAATTCATTGTTTCTTGTGAATAACTGTACATTTGTGGTGATGTTTGATGTTTTGTCCTCCCTTTTCTCCCCTCTTGCTTCTTGTATACATTTAGATTTTTTTTTGCATCTATGAGGCATGGTTGGCTATATATTTGTGTCACATGTGCCTCTATTATTTGGATAGTGAGTTCTGCTTGGCCATTTTGGGTTGAGGAACACCGTTTTTCTTCTTTTCTTTTTTTCCCTTCACTGCCTAAATTGATTTCTTTTCTGTTCTTCTTTTTTATTCTTTCTTTCATTTCTTTTCATGTTTTAACCTATTTAAAATCTAGGTCTTCGAGTTGGTGTATGAGCTAATGAGTCTAGATCTCCTGTTTCTACGAAACAGGGATATACTGTTTTATCCAATCCGGAATCACCAACTGGGTAAAATCTCTTCCTTGGTTTTTTTCATTCCAAGAAAGCAATTGAGAGGGTGCATTAGCTGGCATAAGATTTTACCTGGTTGGTGATTTCGGATTGGATGAAACAGTATATCCCTGTTTCAAAAACAGGGGATCCGGACTCATGAGCTAATACATGCATATACTTGTAATCCATATGGATTTTTCAATTTGTAGATTACGTCACTGGCTTCCACAAGATTTTGCTACTTTATTGTCTTCACAATGAAAAGTTTTCAGTGCAGATGCTGATGTACGCTTGGCAAGGAGGATAAGGCGTGATACTGTTGAGAAGGGTAGAGATATTAGAACAGTACTAGACCAGGTCAGAAATTGTCTTTTGTCTTCAATTTGAGCTTTATTTTTTTGAACCAATTCTACTTCACATTTTTTTTTTTTTTTTTTTTTATATTGAAGAAACAGTGATTCATAGGCCAAGGAATGTTTAAAATGGAAAAGATATCTATTGGTAACACACTTTATGGATTCATATATATTGCTGTGAGGTGCAACTAATGCTGCTTGTAACACCAGTAGTCCTAGTGTCTGGGAGATGTGAAAGTAAACCGCCCAACCAGGGATTGATCACTGGTTGGAGCTATGGGAGTGTGCTATCCGCAGCGGTAGCCCTATGACATGACCCGAGCCCGAGATTATGATTAATCCGAGTTAACCCCGAGTCGTGTCTCATACTTACTCCTGTGAACTTGAATCACATAAAATTCACAAGGGATATCAATAATACATTTTGCGGAATATTGCTCATGTATAAAACAAATTTTCATCTACACTATGTACAACATTCACTTGCATATTTAAATACAATGCAAGGATGGAGAGTATGAAACATTTCCAACCAATTTTTAAAGTTTTCCTTTTAATTTTCGTTTCAATTTCATAATCATATGATATTACTTCATCTCCACTCAGCTAGTCCTCCTGGAGGAACCGAAGCGATCGTCTCCGCTGGCGCTGTGGCCTCTGAAGGACCAGCAAGGGCAGCTGAGCCTGTAATGCTATCAATAACACTTTGAATTCAACAATTCAGCACCGTATAAACAATTACATGATTGAACATGCTAATTACACATTTAATCTGTCTAATTCAATGTTAGACCAATACAAATACAATTCAATTCAGAATCTGTGAGTCTTTAGTCAAATTTGACAAACTATAATAGCATTTCATTTCAAATCACATCTTCCTTAAAAGGAAGGAATACGGAAGGAATCATATATTGTGGGATTTATCAGTGCCCAAGTCAGGGACTACTGACATCACCACGGACCCAAATCATCCGCTATGAGTTTAAAGAAATCACAATGGAGTGCTAGACTCAAGAAACAATGCAGTTTAACATATAATTCCAGTCAATTACAATTTAACGGATTTAATTCAATAAACAAGTCTTTTAGAATTCAATCCAAGCTATGAACCAATTCGGATACAATCCGGTGTACAAATTCAATTAAGTAATACCAACCATTTAGGTGTAATCCTCAGTTGTTTAATGTACGTGTTATTCTCGATGGACACGACAATTTATGTGAATTTTGTATATGAAAGTTCCCTTAATTAAAACCCATGGAGGTAAAACAGTATTAACAGCCTTGATTTAATCAATAGGCTCTTTTTTTTTAAACTTAGAAATTAATTCTGGAATTTTATTAGTTTCGGTTAACTAATCAATGATCTATCGGTTAGTTCTAGAAGCTAATATTATTATTGAAATCCAAATTTAGTTAACCATTCGGTCTCATGTTCTTTTAACTTACGCGATCCATAGGCAATAACCTTGCCATTCTGCATCAGTACATATCCCAATTCTATACCGGAAGCATTAGAATAAATTACAAATCCTTTTCTTCCGTCAGGTAACGATAAGATTGGGGCTGAGATCAATCTCTGCTTCAAAATTTGAAAACTGGACTCACAATCATCATCCCATGTAAATGGAATAGTTTTTCGAGTAAGTTTTGTCAATGGAGTTGCAATTTTAGAGTAGTCTTTCACAAATCTTCTGTAATATCCAGCCAATCCTAAGAAGCTCCGCACTTCTGGAACATTATTCGGACTTTGTGTCACGCCCCCGAACCTAGGCCCTGCAGTGGCCCGACCTCGGGGAGCATGAATGGGATTAAGTAAGAATTATATTTCTCCCAGGATCCGCGTGTGTGAGGATGACAAATTCCAACATAGTCTGAATATTTTAGGGAAGCTTTCGTGGTGTTGCGACCCGGAGTCCGTGGCCATCGAATTCCATTAACGCACTCAACCGCTAGCATATAGCTATCATATCAAGAACTATATCAGACTGGAACAAACCATCACAATAAAATACATAGCTGATAGTAACAGGATAATCATTCCCACACATGTTCAAGTTGCAAATAACAATGTGTATTAATTAAGATCTCGAGAAAAAAGCCAATAAAAGCCATACAAATAACAAGCTAAATAAACACTACCCCATATGTGACGTAGCTCCGATGTCAAGCTCACTGTTTACATGACATAGCTGACACTACAACCTGCTGCTCATGGCTCCCTAGCCACCACGTACACTCAGCTCAGAGCGAAGAAGTCTGAATCTGAGTACCAAAACAGAGGGTCAGACACGACGGTTTGGCAGGTGGGTGAAAAGATAATAGATATGCTGAATAATGAAGCATGTGATAAAACATGCTACTTGATCAAAAACTGCATATAATTGAACGTGTGGAAAATCATAGATATCTAACAAAACATGTATTCATTTAAAACATGGATGTCTAACAGATCAAGTATTCATTTAAAACATATGTAAAACATGGATATCTAACAGAACATGTATTTATTTAAAACATGAGAAAAACATTGATATCTGATAGAACATGTATTTATTTAAAACATGAGAAAAACATGGATATCTGACAGTACATGTATTCCTCACATTGCAAACTCAGTCCATATGTGGACCCTGTAAATCGCCCTTCTTCAAGGGAGTCACAATCGTAAGGACAAATGGCAACCTCATAAATCTACATCCTCCATCACTTATGTGATGAGAGCACACTAAAGATGTAGGTCTAAGACATGCGAAGTGACGAGAACCAACTAAATATATATACATATAGCTAGATAAAACTACGGCCGCGGAGCCGGGTAGTAGAACAGAATAGAATCCAGACTGCAGCTGGCAGGGCAGAAAGGGGGACCCCAAGTCGATGGATTAAGCTGTTAAGGTTGTCCAAGCTTATTAGTGGTGCTGACACATAAATAAAATCTGAGCAAACACACAAAATACGGTGAGGAACTACTCAAAGGCCAAGTCAAAGCACACACACTAATGTAAAGATTAATCCTCCCAATATGCATATAAAAACTCAGAGAGTTACCCGAGTTGGCAAAACTGATTGTTTTTGGATAAACAAACGGAATACCGAAATTGTTTATTTTTAGTCAAGATGAGCTAAATAATCCAAAGCGGATCATTTTAATCCAAAGCGAGCAAAAGTAACTAAATCTGGATGTCTTAGCCAAAACGAGTAAAATAAGATATGAATGGATTTCCATATAATTTCGGACTATGCATTGAGGGATCAAGATTTAAATCAATGTGAATAAGGCACTCGTACATCGAGTTTTGTTTTTGGCTTGGCGCTCCTGAAGATCAAGGACGTTCCAAGCACCTTATACACATCGGCAAGACAAAAATCCTCAATAAATTTCCGTGATGGGGTTTCTTTCTCAACCAAAACTCTATACATCACCTCCTAGGTCTCACCATTGCATTGGGGCTCCAAACAGACCTCTCCCAAGCATTAAAACATCATTTTTTAAGTTTCCAAAGCAAACCCAGGCATGAGGAACAGTTGGCTCAAGCGAACCAGAGGTGGGCTCAAGCCAACCACTCTCTGGGAGGGTTCACTCGAGGGAACTCTGTCAGAAGCTGGTTTCTAGTGCATTTCGAGCTCATTTCTTCCTCCTCTTGCAAGCCCCTTTGAACCACTGATTTGTCACAAAATTAGGGGTCTCTTTGCCTTCCCAAAACCACCCTTAATCCATCGCCAATCATTCCACAACATACACCAAGAATCCATCACATTTATCACCATACCAGCCATCATATATGAAATTCATAGGTAACACATAAATCAAGATTTAACCAAAACAGAATGTATACATTTCCAAGAGATTAAACAAATAAGAAAGACTCATTAATATGCACATTTTCGAAATCAATTAAAACGTAGTGAAAAGCATAATTAGAAGCAAGTATTAAATCACTAAGAACGAGTAATGAAAATCCACATTTTTCTCATAAAACATGCTAACACTTAAAAACATCCATTCATCCACTTGCCTTGGCCTCTAAGATAGCTAAACAAGCTCCTAAGCACACTCCCAAGCCAAAGATCTCCAAGCTACACAAAAACCCCCAAAATACAACCCATTTAGAACCCTAAATAGCCAAAACAAAGAACAAGGAGGAGAGAGCTCCCAATAATGGAGATGGGGACTCTCTAGGGCTAGGAGAATACAAAGCTAAAAGATGAGAAGGATAGCTTGCATGGAAGACCCTCAAATGGCAAGAGCTTGCTAAAAATGAACCTTAGAATGGGTGGTTTCTTCTAGAAATGGTACCAATGGAAAGCCTCCAAGATGGGGGAAGAAGATGATGGGGTCTATTCCTCCATTTGGTAAGAGTTTGAGATGGATTGAAGAGGAAAAAGCAAGAAGAAGAAGGGAAGAAAACCCTAGAGTGGTTGCAGCACTCTTCCACAATGAAAATGAGTCGGGAATGGGGAAAGTGAAGGGGGGTTCTCTTTATATAAAGAATGAAGGTGGGTCCCACAACTTATAATGTTTGCCGGGCTAAAAACATAGGTTTCCGGGCCTCGAATGAGTTCGACGAGGAAGAGAAAGTTGTTAGTCATAAAATCTAGTTTAAAGAAAGTATATATTTCAAGGGTTTTGGAGACATCGAAATTTGTGTCCAGATTTTGTGTAAAAAGATTGATTTTTCCTCCAGGACTGGAAAAACTGATTTTCGGAGCTTCGAATGGGTACGGAGTGAACACGAAAGTTGTAGGGAATGACAAGATAATCAAACGAAGCCGAAAGGGAAATTTTTGGGAATCACAAAGAATCTCCCTACGTTGACCACGCAAAGCAAATGGGACCTTACGATCACTGACTCGGTTCACTAGTTCTCAAAACTCCCCAAAACTAATGGAAAAGGCATTCTAACTCACAAACTCAACCAAACAACCACTAATCCCACTTAGAAAACTAATCCACGAATAAATAAACACTAATCCTGGAAATTAGGAGTCGGGCTCTCTCATTTTGCCACTAAATAATGGCTTCAATTTTAGCTGGATCCACAGCTAGTCCTTCTCTAGTAATTATGTGACCCAGGAATGCCACCTGCTGTAGCAAAAAATCACACTTATCTAGCTTTGCAAACAACTGATTATCTCTCAACAATTGCAACGCTGTTCTTAGATGGTGTGAATGTTCTTGCTCTGACTTTGAATATACTAGGATGTTATCAATGAAGATCACAACAAAATGGTCTAAATAAGTAGCAAAAATTCTGTTCATCAAAGCCATAAACACTGCAGGTGCATTCGTTAATCCAAAAGGCATAACTAGAAATTCATAATGCCCATATCGGGTCCTGAACATAGTCTTTTGTACATCCTGATCTTTAACACGAATTTGGTGATATCCAGATCGGAGATAAATCTTAGAAAAATATGCCACTCATGATTTAGTGCTCGCGGCAGTTGTATTTGCTTTGAAGCAATTGAGGCATTATCTATATGGAGAGACTTTTGAAGTCCATTGTGATCATAGAAGCCTTCAGTATTTATTTACTCAGAAGGACATTAATCTGAGGCAACGCCGTTGGTTAGGGCTGATATGATTTTCCATTCACCTATGTATTTGGAAAAGGTAATGTAGTAGTCGATGCTTTGAGTCGCAAATTTGCTAACTTAGCATCACTAGTGTGTGAATGGCATTTAATTGAATAATTCATAGATTTAGATGTGTCAATAGAAATGGTGGACAATAGAATAATGATTGCAGCAATGTCTGTGTTTGAATCGATTCTTATCAAACAAATCAAGAAAAGACAGTTTGAAGATCCTGAATTGGTGAGAATCAAGGATAACATTACAGCTAGATCAGATTTTGTGTTGGTTGAAGGAGTTCTCTACTTCAGAGACATATTATGTATATCAGCACAAGAAGACTTGAAACAGGCAGTAGTGTTTGAAGCTCATCACACCCGATATTCTATGCATCCAGGAAGTACTAAAATGTATAGAAATCTCAAAGATAGGTTTTGGTGGAATAATATGAAACGGGAGATAGCAGGCTCTGTATCTTTATGCTTGACCTATCGGCGGGTGAAATTTGAGCACAAAAAGCTAGCTGGATTGCTTTATCCTTTACATATTCCTAGATGGAAGTGGGAACATTTGACTATGGACTTTGTATCGGGTTTATCAATGACCAGGAGACAACATGACACCGTATGGGTGATTGTGGATTGTCTTATGAAGTCTGCACATTTCCTTCCATTTAGAAAGGATATGGGATTCAATGAAATGTCCAAATTGTTTGTGAGGAAAGTGACTAAATTGCATGGAACACCAGTTTCGATTGTGTCAGATAGAGACAGTCGATTTGTTCCCACATTTTGGCAGTCATTCCAGAATTTAATGGGTACTAGACTTTGATTTAGTATTGCATATCATTCACAGACAGATGGGCAATCTGAACGAACTATTTAGACTTTGGAGGATTTACTTCATGCTAGTGTTATGGACCTTGGTAGTGAATGGGACGAACATTTCGCTTTGTGTGAATTTGCATACAACAACAGTTATCACTCCAGCATTAAAATGACACCGTATAAAGCATTGTATGGTTGAAGATGTAGGACTTCAATTAGCTGGGAAGAAGTTGGAACTAGAAGTTTCCATGGTCCTACTATCATTGTAGAAATAGTTGAAAGAGTACATAGTGTACAAGACATATTGAGTAGCCCGATCAAGGCAAAAGAGTTATGCTGATAATCGTCAGCATGATTTGGAATTTGCCATTGGTGATAGGGTATTTCTGAAAACTTCTCCAATGAAAGGTACTATCTGATTTGGGTAGAAAGGGAAGCTTTCACCAAGATACATTGGACCTTTCAAGATAAAGAGCAGAATTGGAGACATGGCTTATCGTCTAGATCTCCCATCGCAACTCACCAATATCCATAATGTGTTTCATGTATCGATGCTTCGAAAGTATGTGGCAGATCCTACACATATCATTAACTATGATGAGATTCAAGTTCAACCGAACACCACATATGTTGAGAAGCCAGTTCGGATTATTGATATTAAGGAGCAAGTTCTACGTACGAGGACGATCAAATGGGTTAAAGTCCTTTAGGCACATCATGAACCTAATGAAGCCACATGGGAATTGGAAGAGTAAATGACTTGAAAATATCCAGAGCTATTCGTTCAGGTAATTTTGTTTATTATGTTTTGTTTTTTCTTATGTTTCATTCAGAGGACTGAATGATTCTAAAAGTTTAGGAGAATGTCACACCCCGTCCCAAATTAATCACGATTATCACTAATTAATTGAGATTAGTGCGGATTAATCAATGTGAATGTGATTAATAATCAAAATGGATCAAATTAGTCACAAGTGAATGAATTAAGCATAATGGAATAGATTTGAAAGAGATTAAGTTAATTGAATTGATTTTGTATTCAATTTAAGCCGGGGCTTAAGAAAAAAAAATTTAGAACTTGATATATATTATTGTGGAGGAAAAAGATCTAAAAGAAAAATGATTATATTATTCATCAATCTAAAAGAAAGATAATTATATTATTCATCATTCTTAAGTTTTATATATCAACATATAAAGAAGAAAAAAGAAGTTAAACTTACACAATCTATAAATAAAATACGAATTTATAATTCTCACTTATTTTAATTTTTGATATAGTTTTTAACATAAAGAGAGAAAAAATTATAAATGTATTGATTAGAGTAAAGATAAATGTAAAACTCAAATGATTTTTACTTGAGTTAGCTATGATAAATATCAAAACCTTAGATCTTACTTTTGAAAGATATAATAGCTTGAGTTTTCTTGCAATTAAGAATGCCCATTCAAGTTATTTCTTTTTAAAATGTTATACCAATGAAAAAATATACCTTCATATTGTTGTTGTTCTGCATCTTCTCCTTCCTCATATGGAGAGTTGGAGCGTGATGGACATTGATGGAATGATACCAACTCTTAAAATTAATGTAGAAACCAAAAGAAAATTAGAATAGAAATAACTTGGCAAAATAAAGACGTAACAACGCTTACATGGCAGTTTTAGGATTATAATTTTCTTTGACATATTACTTTTTATTGGTTTCTTTGAAAAATTTTTGATAGAAATTAAATTTAAAAAAAAAAACATGAATGAAATAAAAAAAAATGTGAAACACGTTTCCAATTTAAGGATTTAATTATGCAGATATAACACATTATTTCTAATAGAAATGAAAGAAAAATATGTAAATCTTTATCTAAAAAATTATCAGAAGCAAATGCTTTAAAAGAGAACATCAAAACTATAGCTTCCAAACAAAAAAAAAAACAATAGGAAAAAAACCCAAGTACGCATCACGAAAATGAATGGTTGGATCATGCTTTTTTACCCATTTATAATCAACGTTCCTTTGTTTTACTTTTACACAATCAAGGGGACTGGACCCATTAGAGCCCAGCCAACCCCTAGAGATGTACCTCATAAGATAGGATAGATCTCAATATTAGTCCAAGCACTCCATAATAAGAAACTAACATTATAAAGATGGTGCTCCTACACATGAGAATTACCATGTCATTTTTACAGTTTACATAATCCAGTAAAAAGAATAGCTAGAGTCACTGTGCATCATGAAAGGTGACATATAGAAATCTATAAATAATGAGAAAATATTAAATTAATAAGCTGATTTTGAAAGAATTCAAGGTTTGATATGTAAAGGTTGAAGAATTCACCCTTGTTCACCCTGTAAAGTTAGAAATGTAGGTAACTGCCCTTGGTTCCTTCCAGAGTGCCAATATGTGGAGGAACTGATGTTAGATGAAAGTGCCCACTCCATACTTGTGAAAATGAAGCATTTAAGCACTCAAAAGTATCAACAAGTAGAAGGAGGTGGCACCTCGTCTAAAGGTTGATGATGGTTGCAGAGGTTGATAGCTTTTCTTTTTATGCTCTAGAGAAGTTACATGAGAAAATGCCTACAAAAGATTCGATCAGAATCTTCATCATGCAACCAAAAAGAGAAACAAATGAGGTAAAACCTAGAGAGGAAAGAAACATGCAGTAATATATGCAGAAGAGAATCAATCCTTTATGAATAGCAGAGATCTTGATATATGAAGCATGGACGTCATGGAGAGAGTAGTCCTTTTAATTCTCTTCAATTGGTATGAATAAAGAATCTAGCAGTTGCTGTAGGACATATAAATGTGAAAATTGTGAGATTAAATTCTTTATTTGTTACACATTAGATGTGGAGACATTGAGGCCGTTTATTGTATGTATTTAAAGAGATGGGTTTGTAAGAAAGATAATTAGGTGTGTTTAAAGAGTAAGGACCGTTTCCTTTGTGCAATTAAAGAAAATGGCAGGCAAAGACTGATGAAAGGAATGTCAAGAGATACAAAAGGATAGAACATAAATTAAATGAAAGGAGACGAATTTGCTTGAGGCATTAAATGGGGGAGATGAATCGAAAAGGTTGGTCAAAATCAAATTCAGGAAGAGTTACAAATACTTACGGGAGGGTCATTAGAGTCATTAGGGTTGTAGAGTCATTAGGGTCCATTAAGGTTATTAGGGTCCACGGGAGTCAATGTCAATTTCTAGTGGTCAAAATCAATTGGATAGAATGTGCTTGATTTCTAATTAGATTCACTTCGCTTCATATATATATGGGAAATATTCATATGCATCTAGCCCTCACCAAAAATGGTGAGGGACACCCATATGAAGATCCCCCTATATATACATATATAATGGGATTAAGGACTTTTCCATAAATATGGGTTTTAGCGTATTTCGTTGAATGTGGTGAAGTTTGATACCATCGTGTGTATCTCGATGAGTACGTCAACTTTCATAAAATACTTGGTTTCATTTGACCTCAAATGAAGTGAGTCTTGGTTTGACTTAAGTTGGAAATAAGGTAAGTAAATGGGGTTTAAATGCAAATTTCAGTTTATAAAAGGTTCTAAAAGAACCCAAGTTGTGTTTCAGTTTGTCATTTCCTGTAGCAAACCAAAACCCTTGCTCTTTTCTTTCTTCTCCATTAAAGTGTTTGAGAAGAGGCTATGCTAGTGGATTAAGTAGAAATTTGAATTGTTTTCAACTTCTTCGTCAACTTGTTTGGTTCCTTTGAAGTTGGATTTGGGGAAAAACTCAGTTGTTCATCTCTTCAAGCTATCAAGTAAGTGAGCCATAACAGTATCAGAACTTTTAAGTTCTGTTAGGTGATTAGAAGCAGTCTCTATTACTAGTAGCTTATGAGATTTCTGTTCTGGTTGTTTTTGTGCTGTTAGGGTTAGAAAAAGGGTCTCAATTAGTGGAATTTGATTACAAATTGAGCTAACAAGAGAGGGATTTTGTGTTAAACTCAAAATTGAGGCAAGTATAAGCAATACATATGATTGTATGCTATTTTGAGAGTGAAACTTATTGTTTATCTTTGTGTAAATATAAGTTTTAGTTTCGGTTTCTTTGTAAATGATTTGGGTTTGATTTATGAATCACTTAAATGGTATTAGAATGGATTAAATGGTGAATAGAAAGAATGGATTAAATGGTGAATAGAAGTGTTATGGATATGTGTGAATGATGTTTGAGGAAGGGAACAGGAGGTTCCATAATTTTCTTGCAGGTTGTGAATGATTTTAGAAGAACAAGAGCTGTTCAGAATTCCAATTTTGGAATTCTGAAGCATCCGCTCGAGTGAACCACCTTCTATATGATTCCGCTCGAGCGAATGAATATCCGCTCGAGTGAACCCATTTCTGTCTATCATCGCTTGAGTGAGCATTAAAGGTCGCTCGGGTGACCAACTCTCTCGTTCACATCCGCTCGAGTCAATCTGAAGCAAATGTTCAGGTCTTTTTATTCAATTAAGATATGATTTTCTTAGTTTTATAGTATACTTGGAATTTCCATAAGTAAGTATCCATGGATTTGGAACTAAGACGGAACAAGTGTTAACCGAATGGTTAACTAAAATTGGATTTCAATAATAATATTAGCTTCTAGAACTAACCGATAGATCATTGCTTAGTTAACCTGAACTAATAAAATTCCATAATTAATTGAATAAAAAAACCTGAACATTTACTTCGGGTTCGTTCGAGCAGTTTATTGTTCGCTCGAGCGGATGTGAACCAGAGAGTTGGTCGTTTGAGCGACCTTTATTGCTCACTCAAGCGATGATAGACAGAAATGGGTTCGCTTGAATGGACTCTTGTTCACTCTAGCGGATGCTTCAGAATTCCAATTTTGGAATTTTGAATAGCTCTTCTTCTTTTTCTAAAATCATTCACAACCTGCAAGAAAATTATGGAACCTCCTGTTCCCTTCCTCAAACATCATTTACACATATCCATAACACTTATATTCACCATTTAATCCATTCTAATACCATTTAAGTGATTCATAAATCAAACCCAACCAGAACAGAAATCTCATAAGCTACTAGTAATAGAGACTACTTCTAATCACCTAATAGAACTTAAAAGTTCTGAAAGTGTTATGGCTCACTTACTTGATAGCTTGAAGAGATGAACAACCGACTTTTTCCTCAAATCCAACTTCAAAGGAACCGAACAAGTTGACAAAGAAGTTGAAAACAATTCAAATTTCCACTTAATCTACTAGCATAGCCTCTTCTCAAACACTTTAATGGAGAAGAGATGAAGAAGAAAGAAAAGAGCAAGAGTTTGGGTCTGTTGCAGGAAATGACCGTTTGAAACACAACTTGGGTTCTTTTAGAACCTTTTATAAATTGAAATTTGCATTTAAACCCCATTTACTCACCTTATTTCCAACTTGAGTCAAACCAAGACTCACTTCATTTGAGGTCAAATGAAATCGAGTATTTTATGAAAGTTGACATACTCATCGAGATACACACGATGGTATCAAACTTCACCACATTCGACGAAATACATTAAAACCTGTATTTACGGAAATGTCCTTAATCCCATCAAATTGAATACAAAATCAATTCAATTAACTTAATCTCTTTCAAATCTATTCCATTATGCTTAATTCATTCACTTGTGACTAATTTGATCCATTTTGATTATTAATCACATTCACATTGATTAATCCGCACTAATCTCAATTAATTAGTGATAATCGTGATTAATTCGGGACGTGGTGTGAAATATGTGCAATCTATTGTCTCGTCATCATCGTTGTCGTGACCACCACCACCACCACCATCGTCTTCGTACGTAGCACATTCATTTTTTATTTGTTTTCTGAGTTCCACCTTTCCAGTCAACCCTATTGAAAGCAATGTTCTTATAACTCAGGAACAAGTATGCCTTTTCTCACTATTTTATCTGAGGCCTTCATTGTTCCCCCTTTTCCCTAGTTTTAACGCTTTAGTAATTAGTATAAGGGATTACTTTTAATCTTTCGAATATGCGCAAGCCATCTCGGAAAGTATTCCTTTATTTTCTCATCAATCGTGCCCACTTGTGGACTTACTGTTAGTGATTCCTAGTTTTATCCTTTCTTACCTCCAGACACCATTGCACCAATGTCAACATGTATAAAATTCATAATGACTTTTGAATGTTCCATCATTGCGGTGTTCCTAAGCATCCTATTTGTGTGTGATGTTAGCATCATGGCCTATAGTTGTCTGGGTAACAATGTACCAAATGTTATTTTGGATAATGGTTCTATAAGTGTCTGGTATGTGCCTTTTACTGGGGAAGATAACTTGTCTGAAGTGTTTTAAAATCGTTAGTTGGATTAACTCATTAACAGAAGAATTATGTAAAGCATTCTTCTTACAACCTGGCACTATTTAATTTTTGGATCTGCATATTTAATGTGATGTATTTGCATAATTTTTTTTAACCCTTCTAATTTTTTTTTTAGAACAACTTGAGGCTCTTTTGATCCCTGCCTGAATAATCCTTGATCCTGAATTGTTTTTCTTATTTTTTATTGTGTCATGCAAAATTGTGGATTTACAAGCACATGTTTAAAGTTTGTTACTTTCCTGCCAGTAAATGTTCATCATTGAGTGTGTACTTTGCAAGTGCAGTACTCGAAGTTCGTGAAGCCTGCTTTTGATGACTTCATACTCCCCACAAAGAAGTATGCAGATATTATCATTCCACGTGGAGGAGATAATCATGTAGCAATTGACTTGATTGTACAACATATTCGTACAAAACTTGGTCAACATGATCTCTGCAAAATATGCCCAAATCTTTATGTCATTCAGTCAACTTTTCAGGTACAGCAGCTAGATTTTTAATTTATTTCTGCATTCTTCTTTGACTACTCGTATATTTGTGTACTCCTATGGAATCTGCACTGTATCAAGTTGGTACCAAGACTGATTTTATGAGACTGGCAACGATATATACTTTCCTTTTATAATATATATATATTACTTTTTGAGGTCTGTTACATGCCACAAGTAGCGTAAGGAAAGAGCCACAGAGATTATCATGAGTCTTTCTTTGGCTTCTTCTGCAATTTAATTGGCCTACTTTATTTTTCATTTCTAGGCACTAAAAGTTCCCAATTTTGCCTGAAATTAGGGAGAAACATGAAATCATTCATGTCATTTCTCAAGTCTCTCCCAAAAATAAGGGCTTCCTGAGTGTTCTTAGCCTTCTCCAAGCTCCCAAGTTTTAAATAAATTTCTATTATTCGTTCTTCCTGGATACTATCTTGTTTAATAAAATATGAGTTAAAAAGTTATTTTTATGGGTAAAGAATATAGAATATATATGTATATATAAGTACAGAATGATTAAATTAAGATCATAATTATTTTTTTTTGAAGAAGGTAACAATGAGATATATTAATGTGAAAAGATACTACAACCACAACTTTTGAAAACATCTATATGATGGAACGCCGGTATAGGAGATATAAACCAGACGCCCACCAAAATTACACAATAGCTGCACTTAAATTACATGAATGTTCAACCCCTTGCTTTGCTAAAGAATCTGCCATCCCATTAGCATCCCTATTGATGTGTTGAAAGGAAACCCACAAAATTGACGTTGAGTGTTGAATCTCATTAAAATGGAACTGTATCTTCCACTTAAAGCATTGTACCGTGTTGGAAGAGTCGCATTCCATTATAAGGTCAAATTGAAATGATCTCCAATAAATGCGAAGAGCTTCCAAAATGGCCAATACTTTTGCCGCGTTATAATCTTTGATCCCAACATGCTTTGAGAACATATACGACACCTCTCCTTTATGATTTGAGTACCCCACCAATTCTTGCTGGTCCCGGCTTGCTGCGAGCTACTACATCCACGTTAACCTATAGAACTCCACCTGGTCGCGGGCACTGAGACAGTTTCTCTCTTCTTTAATACTCCCATCCTCAAGCAAGCTCCCCAATTATATAGAAAATATTATCTATCTTGAGATTAGAACATTCCTTTCTAACAAATGCCGATTCTGCGATTCTCAAAATTACGGTGGATACAAGGCCTTCCCAAGAAGATCATAATCGAATTATGTTTTAGGTGATAAATGACAGATAGACCCCCATAAATAGCCTGTCTCTAACAACCTCTTTATCCAAACCATGGTTCAGTCCTATTTTCTACTTTTTAATGCAAAAGTGATGCAGTGAGATTCAAGACCAGGACCTGCAGGCCCTGATGGACCCGCTTGATGGTGTCCACATAATTTCTAATTTGGGATCCCTATCATTAGTTTATATAGCCTCTAGATTAGTAGTGTTACTTTATTTACTTATTTCTAGAATAGTAGGTTGCTTAATTGTTTAGGAAGATTTCCTTTCTAATTTATATGCTGATTAGGATTAGCTATTTCCTTTATTGTTTATTTAGGAACAATGCTACTCTATATTTAGAGAAGCTCCTTATTGACATTTTCATGTCATATTTTTACTAAGATTTCAGAATTGTTCTTGTGAGTTCCCTTTTGGGGTATTTTCCCTAACTGATCTTAGGGTTTTGAGTCTTTGGGCTCGATCTCACCGTCGGAGGTGTAGATCTTCATCATGGCCTTTGGGCTACGCCATCAATTGGTATCAGCGCCGACGATACATCTCATATCACCAGTTCGATCACCGATCCGAGGTATCCCGTCACCCCACTGATCTGAAGTATCCCCAATGATCATCATCTTCACCACCAAACCAAAACCCAGCCTATCTCTGGTGGAAGGTCCCAGATTCGAGTTGCAGTGCCCATCACTCAAAATCGTTAGCCACCAAAACCAATCTTCACCTTTCAAAAGCCAGCCTAGAGATTAAAAAAAAAAAAGGTCGACTGTAGAGGTGCCATTCACCACCCAAACACTTCACAACAAAGAGCCCTGTCGACACTCACTAGTTGCTGGATTTGTCAAAAGCATCCCAGCAGCAGTTCGCCAAACAGCAGTGCCACCTGCGAGATCGTGACAGTGTCATCATCGGAGCCCTCCTTGTCATCGCTTTTTTCTCCCTCTGTCCACTTTCTTCCCCTGGCGTGAGATGAAAACAAAGAAAACCAAGACAAGTCACAAGAAAGTCTTCTCCATGTGTTGTTTCCAACACCTTCTGGGCTTAAGTTTGGGCCAACCGGAGCCCAAGCCCAAACCTGCAGTTGTAGTCAAAAGAAAAACAGAAAGCAGAATAAAGAAAGAAAGGAGGGGTAAAAAACATAGAAGTAGTAACAGACAAAAAGAAAGACGAAAAGAAGAAGAAAAGAAAGAAGGGGAGAGAGGAGAAATAGGAGCGTACCTGGCACCAGACAGCAGCAACAGTGCTTAAACAACAACAGCAGCTAGAATTCAAGCTTCTTCTCCATTGCCAGTCGCTGCTCCATCGCCGACCGGCAGCAACCTAATAGCAGCCGGCTCCTTCCTCCATTTTTCCCTCTCCAAGTCGACCAAGGCAAGAAGATCCTCCCTGTTTCTTATTTTCTCCTGCACGATCTCCAAGACAGAGAAAAGTGGCTTTTCTTCCTCCTCCCACGTGTGAAACTTAGGCAGTCTGGGCCTGATTTGAGTACAAACCCGACTCAGCCCACTAAACAACAGCACCAAAAAAAAAAGTCTCTCTCTCACGTGCCTCTCCCAACAAACTTGCAATTGGGCCTGATCTGAGTCTAGGCCCAACCCGATCCCAAAAAAAAAAGTGCATAAATTTGCGAAGCAGTATATTTGAATCATTGATTCAAGTCACTATGAAACTTTTTGGGAGCCCCATTAAAATTCAAAGAATTCAGTATGAGCACAAATATGGCACTTGGTATTTTGAAAATGAATTCTATTTTGAAGAATTTCTCAACTTGACGCAAGAAAATTGGACGGTTGCTGAATACACCTGCCACTTTCCAAAGTTGCATGAGATATGTGAAATGGTGGAAAATGAGAGACACGATTTAGCTCGTTATGTCCAAGGCTTGAGACCAGATATCTTGGAAAAAATGAATTATTGCAAAACTAGTCAAGAGGCATACTTAGAAGCCATCCGTGTTGAGCGCATGCTTAGAAGGTCTCGCAAGCAACAATGTCGAGAAAGAGCTCATATTGTGGAAAGACTTTTTGCAGGAGAAGATAATCCCACTCGTCATTTGCAGACTCCTCTATACCAATGAAGAACAAGAAGCAGCATGGAGACAAGCTAAGAAATTTCACACGCGGGTGATAGTCATTGACAAAGATGTTAATGTGGTTATTGACAATGGTAGTGCGATTAATTTGTCGCACAAGAGGTTATTGATAAGCTTCATTTGACAACTGAGAAGCTTCCTAAGCCTTACAAAGTCGCAGGGTCTAATGGTCATGTCATTCCCGTGACTCACAGATGTTTGGTATCTTTCAAGATTGGCGCCTATGAAGATCAGATTTGGTGTGACGTGATCCATATGAATATTGCTCATATCCTTTTTTGGGCGTCCATGACTTTTTGATTGGAAAGTGCATCATGATACAGAGGCCAACACATATACCCTTTTCAGGAATGGAAGATGGAATAGACTCATGCCATTTACATCAATGTCTCTGTCGGCGTCTGCACCTTCCACAGCACCACCACAATCGGAGCCACCAAACGAGCTGACTTCGAACAACAAAGATGACATTGAAGCACAAGTTCATGGCAACGATGATTTTGTGGTTACAAACATCATTGATCAAGGTAGTGCCACTAAAAAGCCGCAAAGGGTTGATGGCGTACGAGGTCAAGAAAATATTGAAGACTTTGAATAGGCTAGCAAAAAGATCGAACATCCCGTAGAGCTCATTGTCATGCCACTTCCAGAAAATTCAATTGGGTCTTTAGAAATCAATTCGATTATTCCAGCTGTTTCACACGAAGATCAAGTTGTTGCAGTCCCTCACATTGACTTCATCATCAGGGCTCAACAATGGAAGCTTGAAGATTGAACTCATATATGACAGATTTTACAGTTGCAGTCTCTCATAGGAAAAACGCAAGCTCGCATTAAATGCAGACAGTAGAAGAAGCGACGCTTCTGACCTACTTTTAGATGGTTGAATATTTTGCGTCAAAGTCCCACGTCATGCCATGCAAATGTTGCTCCAAAGAAGAAGCGGACATTTGTGCACTTGATTTTCGACCTAGGCGGACATTTTCCGAACTTGTGGTTGGATTCTCTCTTGTGTTGTCAACCTTTCAACTCGCTGGAGTCGATTTTTTTCAAGAGGGGGAGAGTTGATGCGTGAGATCCAAGACCAGGACCCGCAGGCCTTGTTGGACCCACTTGATGGGGTCCACATGATCTCTAATTTGGGATCCCTATCATTAGTTTAGATAGTCTCTAGATTAGTAGTGTTACTTTTTTACTTATTTCTAGAATAGTAGGTTGCTTAATTGTTTAGGAAGATTTCCTTTCTAATTTATATGTTGATTAGGATTAGCTATTTCCTTTATTGTTTATTTAGGAACAATGTTACTCTATATATAGAGAAGCTCCTTATTGACATGTTCATGTTATATTTTTAATAAGATTTCAGAATTGTTCTTGTGAGTTACCCTTTGGGGTATTTTCCCTAAGTGATCTTCGGGTTTTGAGTCTTAGGGTGCGATCTCACCGTCGAAGGTGTGGATCTTCATCGTGGCCTCCGGGCTACGCCATCAAAAAGGACGACTTCATATTGGGAAAAAGCATTCTAATTAGGAAAATAAATATAAAGAACCGTGGCTTCCTTTTATAATTCAATGGCCACGCAAATTAGCATTTGATGTAAAGTATTGATGGTCTGGATCTTTCTGAAAATGCAGAATTTGAGCCTTTTTAAAGATGTGATACGGCCATTTAAACCAAATAAGATGATCTAAAAGAAATGGATTCAGTACACGACTATCCTAATCTCAACTTGGCTCGTATCACTCAAGGTGATTTGTCACTATGGAAGCACCACATTGAAGAGAGACCATAGTAGTCAAGCTCAGTTTTGTTTCGACTAAATTGGCTGAAACTATTTGGTTTGGTTTGTTTACCAAGCCGAACAACCCTCATAAGAAATTTGGACATGTTCGGTCGAAATCTGTGTTTCAATTTTGAATTCATTGATCCAAAACATTCCAAAATTCTCAATGTCGGCCGAACCCAGTGCAAATGCTTTCCTTTTTAAGGAAAACTTTCAGTTCACCTATATATAGGTGAGTTATCCTGAGCACACTCGTGTTCACCTCATAGTGGGGCCTACCTAATGGTCCATCTGAATGGACTGCACATAGGAAAGCCCCCTGAATTACACCAGACCCATGGGTCTACACAGTGGTGGATCTATGGCACCCGCGATGTTCAGAAAATTCCTAAAATAATGCCTTCAAAATTTTATTTTATTATTTTCTTTCTTAGCTTGAGCATTGCCCGCACCACCCAAATGAAAATCCTGGGTTCGCCATTGGGTCTACACCCATTCGAATGGATTGGACTGTTGGATCGATTGTGCACGCGTGTGCACCTCATATGTATGTATGTATGCATGCATGGTTTATATAACCGTGATTTAGTTTTAGGGTGATGGCCTATTTTTTCCTTAAATATACATAGTTTATTTAACTTTTTTATTTTAAAAAATTGTAATAATTTATCAAAACAATGCTCCGAAATGGATCACCAAAATTCTGAACTAGCTGAAATGTTTCAATCCCAGAGTCAAAGAGGAACGTCCAAAATGGAACTGACGACTATGAGAGGGACTAGGGAGTTTCTTTAAGGCATGATGAATCACCTCCCTTGTGATGAGGATGGCACATTGTCGATGGTTCTTCCTCAGGTGTTCCTTACCATAGGGAAATTTACTTCTCCATAGAAAATGAACCTGGTAAAAACTTTATGAAAATCAGTATGGCAAGTCCATTTCCATCACCTTTCAACTGACTTCTTTCTGCAAAGACCAGATATACTTGCATACCTGACTATCCTGAAATACGAAATGATTCTTCCTGAAAAGGACAAAGCATTGACAAAAAAAAATGCTCCTAGTCTAGGGTAGTAAATATACAACCTAGAAAAATTTAAGTGGGTGGACAACCCCTGCCATGTCTTCCCTATGGTAACTCTCCCATCTGCCCTAACTTTGTATTTGACTTCTCGAAAATTTTTTCCTCGACTTTCCCCATCATTGAACAGAAATTTATTTTTCTTTTTTGATCATGAAATCCTCCTATCCTCTTCCTTTGCTATCAAATTATAGTTTTGTCTTCCTCCCTCCATTCACAAAAGAAGACCTCTTTGGACTTTTCCAATCTCTCTCTGGATATCATGGATACTTGCATGATATAATGTAGAAAATATCCTACCTCGTAGATTGTTCTCTTAGATGTTTTTTTACATAATTGGTTAACTGTATCCATTACCATTCATTACATTTAGAGAGACTTGTACTTATATCTTCATTGTTCATATCAGGTTTTATATGTGCATTCGCATCATGATTTCATGTATTTAACTTGATGATTTATTTGGGTCTCAAATTTGCTAAGAAATGCTGCCAATTGTGGCCTTATAAATTGCAGAATTCAATGTAAAATTTATATGTATTTTTTGAGTTTCAATAATTCTTGGCAGCTTTGTCCAGATACGAGGTATGCATACACTAATACGTGATGCCAAAACAACAAAGCACGACTTTGTATTTTACTCTGATCGATTGATTCGTTTGGTGAGTATCTCTTGGTTGTAACTTATTATTATTATTTTTTTAAAAAGAGAAAAGTATCCTCCATATTTTTAGCAATGACATGTAATTCCTTTACTAAAAAGATATACTGATCAAGTTTACTTAACCATAAATAGGTTGTTGAACATGGTCTTGGCCATCTTCCATTCACAGAAAAACAGGTGATCACACCAACTGGTAAGTAGCTATTAACCTATTACGCTGAAACTTTGTGGGTGCTATTTAGTCTCTTATTTTTCCTCATGTTTGTGGTTAACCATCTTAATTTTTTAAGTAATGTAAGTGTAGGTATTGTACTGGTAGAACATATTATCAAAATTATGTTGTGTAAGAACATAAGAAAATAAACCTGTTTATTTTCTTTTTCCAGTTGTTGTATAAGTGTCACTTGATTCCGTCAGCTGAATATTAACCGGGAAACTATCAGTGAAGCATTCAAAATTTTTTCTAGATATTTTTACTAAAAGATGACTATTAAGGCGTAATGAATAGGAAAAAGGAAAATGAAAAAAGGCACATGCTTATTGCTTAAGTTTAGTTTTTGGTTGGAAAACAACTGCTAGTATGAAAAACTACGCAAGCCCTTAAAAATTGAACTAAACAATTTTACTTTCAACAATAACATGATTCCTTTACCAAAAATAAAATAAAATGATCCTACTGTTTCTTTGCAAGATCATAGCAATAACTGTAAGTTGGACTCTTTTCCTCTTTAGAATGGTGGTGTAATTTGGTGAGAGTCCTTCTAGAATGGGCCGAAACTATTTTATCGTTATAATCTATTTCAGGTTTCAATCTTGGTGGTTAACATGTGTCTTTCTTGCATATTTGTTCGCTAACCAGGATCCTGCTTTTGTAACATTATTATTACTTAATGCAGGATCGGTTTATACTGGGGTGGATTTTTGTAAAAGGCTCTGTGGTGTCTCAGTAATTAGAAGGTACAGTGCTGATGTTTGATGTGTTTTTTTTTTCCATCGGGTGGACCTAAGTATCTTTCATTTAATACTTTAATCTCCCTAATTAGTCATTTATGAGAAGGAGAATCCGCAAAGACTTGGTATTTCTGACTTTTGATCATTAAAACAATATTTAGTAGGAATTCTCGGACAGTGATCTTCTGCATCTTATATTTGAATAAAATGCTTCTCGTTATCCATCCATCTTGTTAGTTTTTAAGTGTTCTGGGTGTGTGAGCCTACCCACGTGTGGCTGTACTTTTATAAACCTTGTTGCGTCCTCCTTTTTCTTTCCCATTCAAGTTCTTCATGCTGTTGATCTTTTCATGTTGAGCTGTGGTTTATGATGCATATATTATGGCATGAGTATGGACGTGGACAAGAAACTGGGGTACCAGTGCCCTTACATTAAGGCATACGACTCTAAGAAGGTTTCCAAATCGTTTAATATTTTTGACAACAAGATCACTTTTTTTTTAGAATTTCTTTTATATTTTTTCTTGTGACAAGAAGTAAAAATAATCATTTTGGGTCAAGGCATGTTTTATAAGTATCCCATCAGTACCCCCTGCCGGTATCAATATGACATGGCACTTTGAGCAAGTGCTAGTATCTTTTTATCTTTATCTGTGGTAAGTAATGAAATTTATCAGAAAGCTTTTAAGATTGTGTTGTTTCATTGACCATTCAAAAAAAGATGTGTTGTTTCATTGGTTCTTTGTGGCGGACGGTCTGAGCTGTTGTCTTGTTTATTTTTTTATTTTTATTTTACCAAAGCATTATGAGAATGTGTTCAATGTGCCTGAGTGACGAAGAGAAGGTCGATGGCTTTCTTATGAATGTGAGATGGCATATCTTGTGTAGAGACTGTAAAGTATGTACCTATGGGCAACTACAAGGGCATGAGAGGCTGCTTGTGTGTACTAGATGTGCAGACTATCAGACTTATATTAATACCTATTAAAATTACCAAGACATCTGTAGCTTGCTGTTCCTTTTCTCTACACATATGCTATATAATTTCATCAGAATACAACTGTTTGTGAATCTCAGAATGAGATCACCTATTCCTTGATCTTTCTCTTCTTTCAGTTAACTTCTTTTCATTTACCGTGATTAACCAATCATTATCCTTAACATTATGTCAGTGGGGAAAGTATGGAGAATGCTCTGCGAGCATGTTGCAAGGGAATCAAGATTGGAAAGATTCTTATTCACAGGGAAGGAGATAATGGGCAGCAGGTCAGCATGAAACCTGTCGTAATTCTTTCCTGTTTTCAGATCCACATTTCTGATGTTTTGACCTGTGTGCAGTTAATTTATGAGAAACTACCAAAAGACATCTCAGATAGGCATGTGCTGCTTTTGGACCCTATTCTAGGCACAGGTTGGGCTGTCAAAATGAATGCCTTTTTATGCTCTGGATTTCTCTCAATGTGGTTTACTTCTGAAGTAATTTTTCCCCTTTAACGGTTACTATAAAGGAATTAAATTAAAAAAGATGAGAGGTATTAGTACGTATAATATGAAGGGATTTTATATCTTGGACTTGAAATAATTGAAACTAAGGCTCATACTGTTCATTGTTTAATCTCGTGCGGAGACTATGATATGAAATTGATATTACATCAGGAAAGATTTAATTAAAAATATCATAGATTCAGTTATAGGTATTTTCAGAGCTTAACTAACACTTTCAGACAAAAATATGCATAGTTCAACTTATGATTAATACAATAAAACGTTGATGACTGCTGTTAATATCAGTGAATATTATTTTTCTCCAGGAAATTCAGCTGTTCAAGCTATATCTTTGCTCATACGAAAGGGTGTTCCTGAGTCTAACATCATTTTTCTAAATCTTATATCGGTAAGATTAATGCATGTTTTGTTCAATATTTATGCATAGTTGCAAATAAGCAGTGTAAATTGGGATTTTTTATTCTTTTTATATATATTTTAGTCATCATTTGTAATTTGGATGTTTGTTGATTATAGAACTTCAAAGCTAATTTTTTTTTTTTTTTTCCTTTCTCTACATAAGGGCGTCTTAAGGCTGAGCTTGAACACTTACCTATTAAGAATCTTGTAATCACTTTTATAGGGTTCTTAAGTTGTGAAAAGGGGTACTTCTGTATGAAGCACTAAAAATAATGGTGATTCTGTTATTTTAGATCTAGAGTTTTGTGGAATGGAAGGGAGGTAGAAGGAACAAAAAGAAAGAAATGACAGGGTCTAGGGTTCATTGTTCGTGGGCAAGCTATAGTTTTTATTTCTATATTTTCCAAATATTACAAAAGCAGCCCATGTAAAGAAATTTCAAATAAGATCCGTTCATTAAGTAATTTAAAATGTCCCTTTATTCTCTCCTCTCTCAACAGGCTCATGTAATGGCTGTATGGGCTCAATGACAAGGCACTGTGATTTTAACACTTAGCCTAGTCTGAGTTACTCAGACATGGCCGCTAGCAAGTTGAGTTTCATAGCAATACACATATACAGCAGAGTCATATATGAAACTGGTTTGTTTTCCTCTTTTTTTTTAAGATAGAGTTTGGGATGTTGAGGAGGACAAAGTTGATTTTGCATTTATGATTTTGGGTTTGGGTGTTGAATAAGTCTCCAGTGGAGTCAACGAAAAAATGTGTATTCATGGATCTTTGCAGAAAACGTTACCGAATGCAGATACAGGTGTTTGGTTACAAAAGGAACTCCTGTGTAGACAATGCACGTGAAACAAACAAGACAACACAAGTAAATGGCTCAAAGATGGTTTTTATTGACATTTGGAGGATAAGGCAATCTCCCCACTGGTCTTTCTCTAACACATTTTGAGTATGAAGTTAAGGTTCCGGAGTCTCAGTTGCTCCCTGGCAAACCCGGAGGTTCCATCACCTTCAGTTCATGAAGCCACTGTCAATGTTGTTTCTACCACCCCCCACTGACATATGAGTCTTCTCCATTGATATCATATGATGATTCCCCTACTTCCTCAACTAAAGCTACTCCAACTGAATCCTAAGAGCAAAATGCTTCTGATGATTCCGGGTTGATATTTGGGCGACATTCTACTCAAGGGTCAAATAATTTTTGCTGGAACTCCTGTGTGAACCCAAGAATGATCTGGCTAGGTTTAGAGAATTTAGATTGGAGGTAGCTCCATCATCCTCAAAATCATCAAATCCTCCTAATTTGGATGTCCATAAATCGAAGTTTGTTAGAAAACTGAGATAACCGGAAGAATTTGCAAAGGCTCTGTACTTTGTTCCCGGAACTCAAATGCTCAAGTCAGTGCTCTGAATGCTCAAGATTCGCTTTCTATTAAAATGAGCAGCAGGGATGGGGTGGTTGGGGAGAAGTTTTGTGATTTATAGGCTCATTTCTGGTGCATGGAGCTAGTCTCTAGCTCATATGGCAGATGGAGCTGGTTCCTATGGCACATGGAGCCTGTTCCTGACTCTCATGGTGCATAGAAACAGGACCTGGCTCTCACGGGTGTGTGGAGTCATTCCCTGGATTCTATGTCTCACGGAGCTTCTTCCCCTGCCTTCTTCACTTTTCCTTCTTTTCTTGTATTCCATTTCTTCTTTCCTCTGAGTTTTCTTTTCCTCTTTTCTTTGTCCCTTGACTTTGTCATTTTTTTTTGCTGCATATAGTCCTTTCCTTCGATTTTTTTTTGGTTGTTTCCATTAGAGAAACCTAGTAGAAGTTAGAAGTTAGGGGTTATTTAGAGAGAGAACAGGGACGTTTCTGTCAACTAAAACTTAAAAACATGGTAATAAAAAAGACAAAAGTTGAGGGACAGGTATTTGATTCATTTCATTGTTCCTTTATTTTTGTGGAGAGGTTGAATGGGGTGTAAAAGAAAATCCTTTTACCCATTTGAAGCTGGATATTGGAGATTGAAATGTTGCTTCGGAGGTTCTACTTGCAGCAGAGGTTTCTAGTCAGCTGAAAGAGCAGATACTTTGCTTTCACTGTTTTCCTTTACTTTGTATTTTTTTCCAAATTATTTTCTACCATAATTTTACATGGTCAACACATTATTACATATTTATATTGACTCTGTTATTTTTATTAGACGGACATGCAATTTTGAATTTTGAGGTTTTTCTCTGGCCAGCCATCATGTTATTTTTCATTTTATTGATACTATTTCATTATGCATATCAAATAATTTTTATAATTTTTCATTTTATGAGTTTTTTCTTTTCTTTTCTTAAAATATAAAAATCTCGCAATTCAATAATCCTTTATTTGACCTCTAGGACAATTTGCCATATGAATCTAATTCTAGAACCATGGAAGTGATAGCCAAGGATTTCTTGTTTGCATGTTTTGCTTGTCCAACTTTGGTTTTTCTCCAATTAGATTGCACTTACTTTCAGTTCCCAATCTTTCTTCTCAACATCTTCCATATTGTCAAGATGCACTGAGTTCATCTTTATGCACTAAGGTTATTTTAATGTGTTCAGGCACCACAAGGTGTGCATGTTGTTTGCAAGAACTTCCCAAGAATTAAGATTGTGACATCCGAGATTGAGATAGGCCTAAATGATGATTTTCGGGTCATACCTGGCATGGGGGAATTTGGAGACCGGTATTTTGGTACAGATGATGATGATCAGCAAGTGACAGCCCTGATATGATCATGTTTACCGCAGTTCTGGTTAGTTTTTTTTTTTGGTAAAACAGTTCTCGTTAGTTGTATAGTTATTCAAATGGCACATATACGCATCTACTTCATAAAAATGTCATAATCTTTTGGTAGATATCTATTGCAAAAAAATGTTTTTGAAACTTAATTTTCATAGTAACATACCATCTCTTCGCTTTTCCCATGGGGCCTGCTGTTCTTGAATTAGACTAAGCTATTCTTACCACTCCCTTCCCAACATTTGTCAATGGGGAAACTTCTCTTTGATTAGAGAAGGCCCCACAATTGGATTGATCTTGTTTGTAACGTGAGATTAACTCCAGTAAGTGGTGGCACTGTAGGGAAGCATGGAAAGGGCTATCTGAAAAGCTCCTACGTGGATGTCTTGCGTAGTGCAAGACAACCCACGGGCCCACCTGGGATCACACATGATCAATCCAAGCCTGTAATGTATCCCATGGGTTTTACACCAGTCTGAGTGGATTGGACTGTTGGATTGAGATAAAATAAGGTGGGTCATTTTAACACTTTGATTTGACAGCCACAGATCAAGGGACCAGGAATCAGGATGATGGGCTTGACTTGAAATTTTATATATATATATATATATATATATATGGGGTGGTCCCGATGAGGATCTTTCAATCCTCCACAGGTCAAGATATGCACAGAGGAGCACACCAACCTATATGTATAGGTGTTTTTTACTAGAAAATATGAGTTAAACATGGTTATTACATGTTTATGATTAATCTTCTTTTTAAATATTAACCAGTAACCACACTGTTTCTTACCATAACATGGCATTGTGAATACTAAAATACCTGTAGGCCACAACATTGTGACCTGAGCGTACTTTTAAAACCCTACAATTTTTGAGACTCCCTTCAACATCCTCCCATGTTTGTAACTCTCTTTCTATTAGGGGATTGCTAACCTTATCAATGTCCAACCCCTTAGAGAAGATGTGATCCCCCTAACTCTCTTTCTCTATCAGGGGATTGCTAACCTTATCACTGTCCAACCCCTTAGAGAAGATGTGATCCCCCTAACTCTCTTTCTCTCAGGGGATTGCTAACCTTATCAATGTCCAACCCCTTAGATATGAACCCGAACACACCCACGCCCCCACCCACCCCCAAACTGATTCATGGTGCCTCATAATTCTTCCTTCCAAAAGCTGCTGAAGAGGAGAAATTAGAGAAGAGAGAGAAAGTTCCCTTTCTCTTTCAGCTAGGAAGAAAGAAGGAGAATTTAGAAACCCCCTTTTCTCTTTCAGCCATCTTCTTCCCTTTGTATTCCAGCCTTGTCTTACCATCATTAACACTGCTGCCATGGGAACCAAGATCTGCCCCCAGGATTGTCTCATCCAACGGTTCAAATCTGCCCGTTCCATTTCATCCCCATCTTCTTGTAGACAAACCTATGCAAACCCTAACCCTAGAACAAATTCATCTCATCCCCATCTTGTGCAGATCTTGCGGATTTTCCCCTTCCATCACATCCCCAACGGTTCTTCATTCCTTTCCCATGCACCTTGAAAAGATTGTAGAACAAGTCACAATATTGCGATGACATAAGGGTGCTTTTTATCAATTTAGAGAGATGGAAAGAATTCTGAAAAGATGTGCTGAATGTAGTCCCCTCTTGGTCGACTGTTCTTCTCATTATAAAGGGGATGAAATCCCTGATTACATGTAAGTATCCTAATCAGATTCTAAAAAAACTCTTTTACAAACTAAGAAGCTTTGACTAAGTAATACATGAAGTCTGGGCCCAGAATGGGCCTGGGCTTGGATTGACACCGCCTCTCAAATTGATGCTGGGGAGTCATAAAGCAGCAATTTGGAAACAAGAAATTGATGTCGAGGCCGAGGAAGTCCCTTTGTAAAGATATCTGCAAACTGAAATTCTGTAGGGACATGAGGTAGACTAATGACATCCCGCTTAAATTCATCCCGAATAAAGTGGCAGTCAACTTCAATATGCTTGGTGCGTTCATGGAATACTGGATTTTCAGTGATTCGGATAGCCCCAGTATTATCGGCATGCAATGGAGTATGAGAGGTTTGAGTGAACCCAAGTTCCGAAAGAAGACCCCGTAGCCATAAGACTTCAGAACAAGCAGAAGACATCGCCCTATATTCAGCTTCCGTGGAAGATCTAGACATACGTGCTTGTTTCTTGCATTTCCAAGAAATGAGCGAATTGCCAAGGTACATGCACCAACCAGTAGTAGAACGACGCGTGTCTTGACAGCCTGTCCAGTCAGCATCCGCATAAGTAGTTAGATGAAGAGGATTATCCTTTGGATAATATAAACCACGAGGGGCAGTTCTCAGCAGATAACGGATAATGCGCTTCACAGCTGTCAAATGAAGGTGTCGAGGAGCAGTCATGAACTGGCTCACAAGATTAACAGCATAGGATATGTCAGGTCTAGTGATGGTGAGATAGACAAGACTGCCCACCAGGCACCGGTATGTATGAGGATCAGGAAGAAGGTCTCCATCATCTATACTCAGCTTGAGATTTACCTCGACGGGTGTATCAACAGGCGAAGAATCATGGAGGTCAGCCAACTCGATAAGGTTTGATGTGTATTTGTGTTGATTAACAAAAAGACCTCTGGGAGATTGATGCACCTCTAAGCCCAAGAAATAATGCAAAGGACCCAAATCCTTCATATGAAAGTAAGTCCGGAGGGAAGCTTGGAGAGATTTGATCATACCATCATCCGTGCCAGTGATAATAATATCGTCAACATACACCAGAAGTACAGTAACCCCTGTAGATGTGTGGCAGAGAAAGAGAGATGGATCATAAGAGCTTTGAGTAAACCCACTTTCGCATAATCGACCCCTGAAGGTTTCGAACCATGCCCGAGGAGCTTGCTTTAGACCATATAGTGATTTTCGCAGCCGACAGATAGACCTCTTGGAGGGAGAGGGGACGCCTTGTAGTATACGCATATAGACTTCTTCTTGCAAATCCCCATGGAGAAATGTATTTTTGACATCCATTTGGTATAATGGCCAAGACTGAGATGCAGCAATGGCGAGAAGTAACCTAACAGAGGTCATCTTTGCCATAGGTGCAAATGTCTCCTCATAGTCAATGCCATACTCTTGTCTGTTTCCGAGTGCCACAAGTCTAGCTTTGTGTCTATCCAAGGACCCATAAGATTTAAGTTTGATCGAGTAGATCCATTTGCAACCAATGGGCTTAACCGCTGAAGTACACTCCACAATATCCCATGTGATTCAAATCCAATGCGTCTAATTCCTCCTTCATGGCCTGGTTCTAGCAATCTTGTTGGGCAGCCTGCAAATAAGAACTTGGGATAGAGATAGAAGAGAGAGTGGTCATCAAAGAAGTATGGGTAAAGCCATACCGCTCAGGCGGTCTAGAATTTCTGGAGGAGCGACATAAAGCAGGAGTAGGCGTGGAACCAGTTGTTGGTGGAGGATCAGGGGGAGGGCCATCTGCAATGGGAGGTTTATCCCGTCGGTGGTATACAAAAGCAGGATTAAACCTAGTAACAGAGGTTTGATCCGAAAAACCTGGTAAGAGAGCTGGTGAAGAGGGGTGAGGACAATCTATGTGAGTTTGGAAGAAATATTGATTTTCAAAGAAAATAACATTTCGAGAAATCCTGATACGACGACCAATGGGATCATAACAAACAAAACTTTTTTGATTAGTGGCATAACCCAAAAAAGCACACCTGCGAGATTGGGCTGTTAGTTTCGTTCTTTCTGTGGGAGGTAGATGAACGAAGCAAACACAGCCAAATGTATGTAGGTGATCAAACACAGGATGATGACCAAATAATTTAAAATGAGGCGTTAAATGAGCAATGGTAGGTGAAGGAAGGCGGTTAATGAGATAGACAGCCGTGGTGAGAGCTTCAGTCCAAAAACGAGGAGGGACTGAGGATTCAATCAGAAGAGTCCTAGTTACATCAAGAAGATGTCTGTTTTTCCGTTCCGCGACCCCATTTTGTTGTGGAGTATACGGACAGGTACGTTGAGAAATGATTCCTTTATTGTCTAAAAATGATTGAAAATCTTTGGAAATATACTCCCCCCCTGAGTCGGAGCGCAAAGTTTTAATGCATGTAGAGAATTGGTTTTCAACATAGTTAACAAAAAATCTAAATGCATGAAGAACATCAGACTTTGAATGTAATAAATATATCCAAGTAAATCTGCTGTAGTCATCAATGAAGGTGACAAAGTATTTGAAATGACTATGGGAAAGGGTCGGAGCAATACCCCAAACATCACCGTGAATTAAGTCAAAACATGCAGTGCTCCGTGTGTTAGAGTTTGGAAAAGGTAAAGTTTTACTCTTTCCTAATTTACAAGCATCACATTCAAAAGAAGCAGAATCAATAGGTTTATTTATTAATCCAGATTGAAATAAAGTAGACATGGTAGAAACATTTGGATGACCAAGTCTATTATGCCACAAACGAGAGTTATGCTGAATGAAAAAACAAAATAACTGATGTAAAGTTCGATCATGAATAAATGAAGACACTGGTAAGGAAAAAAGTCTGCCACGCTTAGGCCCCCTCGCGATCACTTCCCCCGACTCCCGGTCCTGCACAACACAACCAGAAGAAGAAAATGAGACATTGTAATTATTTTCAACAAGTTGACCCACAAAAACCAAATTGGTAGCAAGAGGAGGAGAAACGAAAACATTGGTTAAGGGTAAGGGCCCAGGGGTATCACCAACAGAGGTGATGGGAAGATGATCTCCGTTGGCAGCTTAAACAGTAAGATGACCAGTGTAAGGAACGACATTTTGTAATTTTACGGGTGAGGAGGTCACATGGTTACTTGCACCAGAATCTAAGTACCAGGTATTAGAAAGAGAAGACTCAGTACCTGCGATGTTCATGGAGGCTAAGGCATTGATAATCATTTGGTTGACCATCTCAGTGGTGAGAGGAGCTGGGGATGCAGATTGCGTGGAGGAACCAGGTTGGGAGGAAGAATCATACGGCATAGCACTGAATTCAGAGGATGCATATCGAGGAGTGATGACTGTGTAAGCACTGGGAGCTAATGGCAATGTGTAAGAACCAGAGGCTGACGGCACATAGTTGCGGGAAGTAGAATTGCGACCCTTCTTCCGGCATTCATCAATGACATGACCAGTGGCCTTACAATATCGGCAGATCTTGGCCTTGCATTGATTTGCATAGTGACCATATTTCTTGCAGTTATGGCACTGAACTTTACTGATATCCCGGGGAGATGATCTGGTGGTAGCAACATAGGCAAGCGGAGCCTCAGTAGAACCCTGTTGTTCCAGAGTAGTTTTCGTGACCAGACGCTGTTCTTCCCGCAGAAGCTCCTGAAGACAGTCATCTAAGTTGGGAAGAGAAGCCCTGCTCATTAAGTTAGATCGAACTGTCTCAAACTCCCGACGAAGTTTCATAAGAAACTGATCCCGATGGCTACTTTGCTGTAAGGGAAGGAGTTCAGGTAGGAGTGCGTCAGACACCGTGGCAAACTTAATCTCATCATATTCTGACCACAGTCGGTGAAAACCATTGTAATACTCCTGAATAGACTGGGTGCCTTGAGTGAATTGAGAAATGTCAAGTTCCAATTGAAATTGACGGACAACATTGCCTTGTTGATAGATCTTCTTAAGATAATCCCACATTTCCCTGGCAGTTTTGCAAGGTCGGAGGTTGAGGATAAAATGGGACTCTACCGAGCCCAGCAACCAGGTTTTGATTTTAGCATCCTTAGTTTTCCAAGCTAAAATCTTTTTATCATCTTCCGCAGGTATAGGTTCAGATCCATCAATATATGCCCAGAGTTTCTTGCCTTCTAAGTAAATTTGAAATTGGAAGGCCCAGGAGGTATAATTGTTTCCATCAAACTGAACCATTTTAATTTCAGATTTGTCCATGATGAGCAGACAAAGAGAAAAAAAAATCTTCACACCGGAATAAACAAGAACAGAGAACAGCCAGACCAAAAAAAAATGCTCACAGTTGCTGTAGCTAGGCAGCAGTAGACCAAAAAAGGCACGACCACAGTGCAGATATCACAGCTCAGTACTGTAGCATAAAAAAACAGCCAGAACAAAAAAAAACTCACAACAGAGGGCAAGTCGTCCTTGTCGTTCAGTGGGTAGATTCCCACGTGTGCCCCAGCAAATGATCAATGGCCAGATCAAAGGGTGGGGATGGAAGAGTGGACTATTTTCGCACCTAATGGAAGTGGTCCCAGGCAGAACCAACGGGAATCCAAAGTTCTGGACGGCTGAGATGAAAACAAGTTGATAAAACTGAATTTCCACAAAAAATAGTAGAAGGCCTACCTCTGATGATCCATAAATCTTGAAAAAATGTCCAGAAAGAAGAAGAGACCCAGGCGACCAAGATGAGCTGCTTCCACTGATATGAGGTTGATGATCGCAGGTGGGCCACGGCTGATCGGAGATGATCAGGGATGATCACAGACGATCAGGTGGCAGAAAATGTCTTCCAGTGAAGAATATGTGTTTGATAATGAAGAAGATGCACAAATAGAGACAGTGCAGGCGAAACAGTGCACAGATCTGCACTAACACTGATTGACGACCATTCCGTCAGTATGAATCCATAACCGGAAGCCCCACCAGATCATCATAGGACAGATCAGAGGTCGGGGATGAAGGCACAGCATATTTTCGCAAATGAGGGAAGAAGATTCAGCCAAAAATAACCAAGATCCTTGATTTTGGACGGCCGAGATGAAATCAGATCGAGAAATCTAACGTACCACAAATTGCGATGGAAAACCTACTTCAGATGGGAAATAAATTCCTAAAAAATCACCATAAATACCAGTAATTCTAGTCGACCAACATGGTCTGGTTCCGTTGAATTGATGAAGAAGATCTCAGGTGGGCCTCACCTAATCAGAGATGATCTGGGATGATCTAGGATGATCGGAGATGCATTGAGTGCTTCCAGACGTGGAAGATGTCTTGAATGATCTAGATATCAAGGCTCTGATACCATATCAATTTAGAGAGATGGAAAGAATTCTGAAAAGATGTGCTGAATGCAGTCCCCTCTTGGTCGACTGTTCTTCTCATTATAAAGGGGATGAAATCCCTGATTACATGTAAGTATCCTAATCAGATCCTAAAAAAACTCTTTTACAAACTAAGAAGCTTTGACTAAGTAATACATGAAGTCTGGGCCCAGAATGGGCCTGGGCTTGGATTGACACTTTTGACATTTTACATCCTTGTACTCTTGGGACAAAGCACTCCGTGGTTAATATTTGAAATTAAAATCAAGTTCTAATCCATATTTTTCTGCAAAAACCCCACATACATTCATACATTCATACATACGTTTTGTAGAGGAGTGCTCCTATGTGAGACAATTGCTGGGGCCCACTGACAGATCATGGGAGAGGTGAGAGTCAAAAGATTCAAGTTGGACTCGGGGGGTCAAAAGATTGAAGGTGGACCACCCCATATGAAATCTCAAGTCAATCCAATGATCCTAACCCCTTGATATGTGGTCCATAAATTTAGCTAGGGACACATAGGGCATGACGAGAAAAATGTCACATTTTTAACTCTTAATAACTCTCTCTTCCTCCCTCACACCTACCTAAGACCCTAACATTGCCATGCTACCCTCCATGCTACTTCCTAGTATTTTCTGTATTTTTCCAGGGTGTAACCTTAAATCCAAATTGCTCACAGATCCTTACCGCCCAAACTTTCGCTTTGCCCAAATGTAGTTGGCCCCTGCCATCTGATCTGCATTTTTTTTCTCATGATCAAACTGGGCCAACTGAGTGGAAGATCAGTGATGATGTGGGGAGGGCAGAGTGTGCAGCAAGATATATTTTAAATCTTGATGGCCATAATGTTGGATTCATCAGGTGCAAAATCGTGGTTGATGCATGCATATGAGATGTCTGTAACATATTGCTCGCCCACATTGCAGATGCCTATCGTTATTTCTTAAATGCCCTTTCCATTTGAGTTAGATATCATCTTTTAATCCCCACCCCCCTGCAATTTTCCTTACTGGCCACATGTATATAATACATTCAGAAGTTGACCAGGCATATATGCTCAGACACCCTTATTAACTTTGATTCCAAAGATGTCCCTAATACTGATTTTCATAGATGATTTTTTGACCTTGTTGTCTTGCAGCATTTGCAGTTGGTGAGCATCCGGCCCATGTCTACAATTTTCTGAGTTTTTTCAATTTGGACTTTACTTTTTTCAGTTGTTAAAATCTCTTGCTGAGGTCTCAAGCAACTATCAGTTGTGTTAATGAAGTACATTATCGATCTTTATTTCTTTTATTATCTTTGTTCTGTATCACATATATTTCTCTGGTGGATCTTTTTTCTAAAAAAAAACAGGAATGAAAGAAAGAAAGAAAAATGAAGCTATTCTCATGCATCTATTGTTGTTAACTTGCTTATGATTACAACTTCCAGTTTCAGTGGGTAGGCAATTTTTTGTTTGGCTAACACAACGTAATATCTGAGAACCGCTCTTTACCTGAGTGGTAAGGAGTGGCAGTTCTCACTTGGCTGCCCGGGTTTGAATCCTAGGTACGCATCTCTTCCCGCTTGTGCGGGCTCCTTTCCCACTTGTGTGGGCTGTCTTCCCGTGTGTGTGGGGGTTCTCTCTTAGGTCCCAACCCCCTTGGCTAGGTTACCCCAAAAAATAAAAAAAAACACTACATAATATCTAGAGAAGAGTGATGTTACATTTGAAGGCTACAATGTTCCTGATTTTAAGTTTACTGGTTTCATAGCCTCTAATTAGTTATGTCCGACCAAAGCAACTCTCTCCTTCTACAAACTCGGGCTATCCAAATGCATGAACCTGGATATATGCCTAAACCGAGTTACCTGAACTCGGATTTACCCCGATGGGATGCATTTGGAGACAACCCTCCAGATGGGTTTGTGAGAGCCGTCTTTAAATATCTGGAGCTTTGTGATTGTCACTTGTCCTGGACATTTTCATTTCAACTGTTATGGTGAATTTAGATGTACCTTGTGAGAGCCGTCTTTAAATATCTGAAGCTACTGTGAATGTCTTGAAGACTTCAAGTGGATCTGTTTTATTGACAGAATTTTAGATTTTCTTTTTTCCTGAAACTTGTGATGCCCAAGTAAAGTGGAGCTGATAATGCCTTGAAAAATAACCAACCACTTGCTACTTGAGGTACTTCCAAACTTATTCCCAACAGCTGCCTCATGAAATTGATTTGGTTTTACAAACTATGCTGAGTTTTTTCAGCACCAAGGGATATGTAGTGGTCAAAGACTTCTAGGCTCTGCTTTATCCACATATGCCCTGGGGTTACCACACAATTACATCAGTTTTTTTTTACATATGTTGCTGTGATTTTAAATATTCAGCTTGTTATATAACAACATAGTACTCATCAATGGTGAATTAGAAGAGGAGCTACAAAATCCAGTGTTTTCTTATCGAAAGAACATGCAGTTTGTGAGACAAACCTGGGGTCCATCTATTCACAAGGAGGATTAAAGGGGTGTTTATGTTTATTGGGGCTTGGACAATGCATAATGTTAGCTGGGGTCTATTGTTTGAACGTTCATGGCATGTTGTGAATCTAAAAGGTGGAGACAGTTTTGAGTGTCTGAAGTGGGGAAAGTTCTGGTGTTTTAGCTTTCCATCCAAATTAGAAGTGCATGCTTTCTCCACTCCCTTTTACCCCACCATCCAAACAGGTCCTCAATGTACCACTGAAAGTGACTGGTCACAGGAGAATCTCTCTCTTTCACTCATTATGAAGCTGTTTTTGTTTCTACTGGTCAGCCTTATCATAACAAGGTTATTGGTGCAGCGGTTATGAAAGTAGGCTCCACTTCCTTCGCATATGCCTAACTGCTGATATATGATGTCTTCCCTCAATTGTGGTTGAGGTCCGTTTATGGTACTGGTCAACATCTAAAGTGTCTGGCAATTCCATCTCATTGGTCAATCTTAAGTTGGAGTAGCAATGGACGAAAAGGCTTTTGAATTGGGAAGGAATCTGATTACTGGGACTCACAAGTATGGGGTAGCAATACCACTAGATTGTTGTGGGGAAATGCACAACCAAAGATTATAGGAAAGAAATTCGAAGGGGTAGCTCAGTTGGCCTAAGACCACGGTTTGCACCCTGAGATTGTAGGTTCGAAACTGCACTACACACTGGGGCTAACAGGGGAGTTTATCTTGTTTTCCTCTTGGCCCGGAGGGATTAGTCCAACCCAAAGTGTTGGGAACTCCGATGACAAAAATAAAAAAGAAAAAAAAAATTGAATTCTCGCAAACAATCAAAGATTAAAGGAAGGAAAAAAAAAAAGAAAGGAATTCTTGCAAACAAGCTGACCCGAACCAATCCAACCTGCCTAGCCTTAAGCTAACATGTCAAAAAATCTTGAACAACAACGAAATGGGTCTGACATGGATGGACATTTCTAATTAGTCTAACTAAGGTTTGTCCAAATCTTCAACTAAGTTGGTTTACTGGGGTGTTTAGGCTCACAAATTACCGACCGACAGTAGGGGGGAATCAAATCCATTTAATAGCATTCGGGTTGGACCGACCCAACCAGTGTACATCAGTGACAAACAGAAGCTGTTTTATATGAGTTTTGGAAGTTGGAACATACAGTAGAGGTGAGAGGGAGGGAGGGATCACACATTCCTAGTTTCTGAGGATAAAGTCCACGTAGGATCCACGTGGCAACGGGTAGGATCACTCGTTTCTCTGTCCAACGACGATAACCCTCTTCGGGCTCATCTGGTGACACGCGTCGGCGTCACAGTATGGGGAATTTTTTGGAATATTCCCCCATGACAGTAGGAGATAAAAGGCTGGTGATACGAAGTCTCTACTAGTCTTCCCATTTTCATCTTCGCATTCTTTCTCTCTCCCTTCTCTGTCCAAGCACTACAATTCCCAACAATGTCTGCCTTTGTAGGAAAATACGCAGGTATACATTTTTTTTCTTCTTCTCTGCTTTGGATGATTTTCACTTGGATTCTATGATTGTAGTTTGCTCGTTAAGATGGATTCTTGTGTGGTACTCAACTGAGTATGGATCCTAAACCACACCCATTTCTCAATGGGCCCCAAAGATGATCCATAACTGAAGTAGTTTTCAGGTCAGCCTTTTGGGTAAAGGGGGTCTCCACCATTTATTAGATGGTTAAGATTCCTTAAAATTCACAGTAATATATGGAAAGATGTCTCTTATGTTCTGGCACCAGTGGGCCATTTTTTTTTTTTTTTGAATATTTAGCACTAGTGAGCCATGGCTCAGCCTATGATTTAGTCCCATGAAATGTGCAGGCTGAGTAGAGAAAGAAGTGTTCTTTTATTATTATTATTATTGTTATTATTTACTTTTTCCATTTTCTTATTGGTTATGACAAGCCATATTAATGAAGGGTCTGGATGATTACTCATCCACCATATGGATATCCAGGCATAATTTTAGCCGTATATTATGGACCTTAATTATTAGTGGTGTCAAATAACCTGGGTTTACATTAATTGGATGATCCTGACTAACAAATTCAGCTCATGATCAAGGGCTAGATCTCCAACTTTTGAGTTGATGTGAGAAATGATCACATGAGCCAGCTAGGAGGGAGCTTTTCAGTTATTCTCACAATGATGGAATCCAAACCGTTAATCAAACCGTCTTGGGGGTGGGTTGCTTTGGATGGTTTAGATAACACATGCTGGGCCCCACTGGGTTTCATCCTTCTACACAAACCACAGGGGATTCCATGTGAAATTCAATGCGGCCAATCAATATTTTAAAATTTATATAAGAGGTGGTGGGTATTTATGAGAGCAAACAAGAAAGGTTGTTTTTTGTAATTATGAAAAGTTTTGGTCGTTATATGTAAATCAAGCGTCTAAGCCCTTCATTTCAAACACGGTAAATGACTGCAATGCCCTTTATACAATTTGTTATTCCCAGATGAGCTGATTAAGAATGCCAAGTACATTGCCACCCCCGGCAAGGGAATCCTAGCCGCCGACGAGAGCACGGGCACTATCGGAAAGCGCCTTTCCAGCATCAACGTCGAGAACATTGAGTCCAACCGCCAGGCGCTCCGCGAGCTCCTCTTCACCTCCCCCAACGCCCTCGCCCACCTCTCCGGCGTCATCCTCTTCGAGGAGACGCTCTACCAGAAGACCTCCGACGGCAAGCCCTTCGTCGAGGTCCTCCAGGAGAATTCCGTCATCCCCGGCATCAAGGTCGACAAGGGCACCGTCGACATCGCCGGCACCAATGGTGAGACCACCACCCAAGGTTTTGATTCATTGGGCACTAGGTGCCAGCAATACTACAAGGCTGGAGCCCGGTTTGCTAAATGGCGAGCCGTGCTCAAGATTGGGCCCAATGAGCCATCCGAGCTGTCGATCCAACAGAATGCACAGGGCCTGGCCCGCTATGCGATCATTTGCCAGGAGAGTGGGCTCGTGCCAATTGTCGAGCCAGAGGTGCTGACAGATGGCAACCATGACATTGAAAAGTGCGCCGAGGTGACGGAGAAAGTGTTGGCGGCTGTGTACAAGGCCTTGAATGATCACCATGTGGTTCTGGAGGGAACTCTCTTGAAGCCCAATATGGTCGCCCCAGGCTCAGATAGCCCAAAGGTAAAGGGATTGGAAGTTGTTACAGTGTGTAAGCATAGTTCAAAATTTTGACTCAACAGAGTGACTCGACGGCCATTGAGTTGACTCAGAGAGTTCAGCTGAGTATTGGGTGGACCTTGTCCACTTAACTTGGATGAGCCAGGGCGAGTCGAGTCGAGTCAAGTGTTTGAACCATGAGTGCAGGCACTTCTAAGAAAAACTGTTGGTTAATAAACAAATAAACTGCACTCACCAAATCATTCCTCCCATGGAAAAGATGGAACTGTAGCAAACGTAGGAATTGGACAGCCCAAGAACAGATTTTCCATAGGGCTTTGGGATGGAAATGTCAGTATTGGTTGGCCCATGAACAAGGCCCAGAAATTAGCATAGCATATGATTAGAGTGGAAATATCTGACCCAACCCACCAACCCAACACAACTATGGTTCCAGTTGATAATTTTTACTTTCTAGTTTGGTTCAGGGTTTACATTTCTTACCCAACTAATAAACTAGAAATGGATTTGCCAATTGACCCCATTCAGGGCTTGCCAATTATGTTCATATAAAGGGTTAGCAGGATGACAATTACATAAGCTGGTCCAATAAATGGATTAACCAATAAGATTGGCCCGGCCCAGTTGCCTAAGAGGTACAAAAATGCACGTTTCAACATCAACATGGCTTAGTAATGTTCCACAGGTAGCACCGGAGGTGATAGCCAAGCTCACAGTCCGGGCATTGCGCCGCACAGTCCCAGCGGCAGTCCCTGGCATTGTGTTCCTGTCAGGTGGGCAGAGTGAGGAGGAAGCGACGCTCAACCTCAATGCCATGAACAAGTTGGAAGTGCTGAAGCCATGGACATTATCATTCTCGTTTGGCCGCGCTCTTCAGCAGAGCACACTCAAGACATGGGCAGGGAAGAAGGAGAAAGTCGCAGCTGCTCAGAGTGCCTTCCTTGCAAGGTGCAAGGCAAATTCAGATGCGACACTCGGGAAGTACGCCGGTGGCAGCGCTGATGGATTGGCATCTGAGAGCTTGTATGTTAAGGGGTACAAGTACTAGGGAGTTTCCAAGGGTGGGGTGGATATATGGCAGTGCATCAATGTATGGTGTAGGCTTCTTTCTGTTTCTTTCTTCCTTCCTTTGTTTCTAATCCTTTGCCAAATATGATATACCTGAGTTGTTTCTTTCCAAAGAATTGGGGCAATTCAAATTTTGTATGTAAGATTGCCATCTAGTATCTCTGAATTCCAGATTCAACGCAAAAGAAGCAATCAACAGGCTCGATACATAGCAAAGCTAGACATAATACAAACTTCTCCCTCATTGATAGGGTCCATCCATAGTAACCTAGTTCGTTCATGAGGCCTTCGAACTCCGAATAGTTCATTTCAAATAATTCGCAGTTCGATTCTCGAACTGTCATCGAACTAGTCTCATTTAGTTCTCTACATTGAGTCCGGTTGTGGTGCCCATCTGAAAGTGCCACCTGAAAATCCAAGCAATTCAAAAGCATGGTGCCCCTATCTATTACCGCTAATCCAAATCTAACTCCAATCAAAGTGGCACCTTGCTTACCCGTAAAACATGAAGTTTTACTTTGATTTTTATTTACTCACGATCAATCTATGTGGCCCAACTCTAATTAGTAAAATCTCACCATAGTAAATATAAAGAACAGTTATCTTCGGTGATTTGGGTTTTAAATGTGGGCACTAGTGATTTCCTAAGCATGAACACTAATGTATTAGTTCATCGAACTTGTTGAACTCGAACTACGAAAAGACGGTTTGAGATGCAAATCCAATGAACCTACTCCATCAAACTCATTTATCCAGCAAAGACTTGAATTACGAATTCGAATTAATCGAATTGCGAACTAGGTAACTATGGGTCCATCTCCAGCAGGACGTAGGGTCCTTATCCAATCAGTCATAACTCACAACGTCCGTTTCCCCATACTGGTTCTCAACCCAGCTTCTAACCAAGATGATCTCCATATAGCTAACGAGCCTCAAACAAACAGTTTTTTTATGGACCAGAAAGAATGGCTCACCACACCAGTGAACGCCCATCAGTTGGAAACATGTTAGGTTTTTTAGTGTTGGTTAAATTCATGGGTTGGACAAAACTCTAGGTCTTTTGAGTTGTATTTTTTTTATTTAGAAAAGAATTCTGAAGATAGAAGATTGGAAGGACTTAGAAGAAGAAAGTCTGAAAGAATTAGAAAAAGAAAGTTGGAAGAATCGTGCTGAAATTTCAAATCAACCAGAATGGGGTCCGCTCAAGCGACCACATCATCCGCTTGAGCAGATAGGGTAAGAATAGCCAAACGCTGAAATAGAACCTCATCCGCTCGAGCGGACAAGGCGGCAGAGTCCCAGAAAAATTAGAAATTGCTATTCTAATCTTACCCAAACTACTTGTTTTAATTCTAATAAAGTTTGGCAACCTTAAGCATGATCGAAAGGCTATTTAAAGAACTTTATGGCTATTCCAAAGAGAGACCTCACCTCTCGAAGTTTTAAGTTAGGGATTATCATTGAGAATTCTTCTCTAGAGATTTATTAAGTAGTTGTTTCTGCATCCTTTGTAGAAGATTGTCTTCTTGCGAGAAGACTTGAGGAGTCAAGTGCTGTATTGAATCTATTGCAATCAATGGTGTGAAGTCGTTGAAGTGTGAAGCGACACAATGTAACTTCAGTCCTTAGGTAAAGGATATATGGGGAAGATATCTGAGTTTCTTGTAATTACAAGATTCATAGTGTTTGATTTAATCCAGTTCGAATCGGTGGTTTTTCACCCGGTTAGGGTTTTCCACCTTAAATTTGGTGTCCTTGTGGTGTGTACTTGCTGATTTTATTTTCGCTGCATATTGTTTAGTTCTGCATACTTTTGTGTTGATTATTTGAGTAGACCAATCTAGAGATCACGAACCCTAAATCTTTCAATTGGTATCAGAGCGGGTTGCACTATCTTGTTGTTTTTTATCCTACAAGATTTTTAGAATGGTGCTCAATAGAGAAGGAACATCAACTTCCAAGCCTCCTTTGTTTGATAGTTCTAATTATGCATATTGGAAGCAAATGATGATTGGGTTCCTTAAGTCCATTGATGATGATGTTTGAAATATTATTAAAGAGGGCTACTCCAGACCTACAATTGTGGTTAATGGACAAACTGTTTCTAAACTTAAAGCCCAATAGACTAAGGATGAGAAGCATACATCCAATTGTAATTACAAGGCTGTGAATAGCACATACAATGGAGTGTCTACTGATGAGTTCCATAGGATTTCCACTTGCAAAATTGCGAAAGAAACATGAGAAGTCTTACAGACAGTATATGAGGGAACAGACACAGTGAAGCAAGCTAAATTGCAAAGGCTGAATAAAAAATTTAAAATCATCGTAATGGAATAAGATAAGACCTTTGATCAATTTAATGTAAATCTGAATGAGATTGCCAATTATGTTTTCATTCTAGGGGAAGAAATACCAGAACACAAGATTGTCAAGAAAATTCTAAGGTCTACCTTCAAGGTTCGATTCTAAAGTTGATGCTATTGAAGAAAATAAGAATCTTGATACCCTCAAGGTAAATGAACTGGCTGGAAATCTTCAGATATTTGAAGCAAACCGTTTGAATAAAGGAAAATTAAAAGAGAAGGATATTGCTTTGAAAGCCATATCAGAATAAAAAAAGAAGCCTGCAAGGAAAATTGAGTCTGATTTTGAATATGAAGCTGAAGATGATATGACTGAGTTTATAAAATGTTTCAAGAAATACATGAAGACAAAACGAGCTAATGGAAAGAATTCCAAATTTGAGAAGAAGGATCTCGCAAAAGGGACAAAGTGTTTTAAGTGCCAAGGCTATAGTCACTATGCTAATGAATGTGCTAACAAGAAAAAAGGTACAAAGCAAAAGGCTCTCAACATAACTTGGGATGAAGAATCTTCTGAAGAAGAAAAGGAAGAAGCAAAAACTCTTAAGGATGATCCTTCACATAATGTGAATGGTAAGTTTATGTCATGCATGGCTGAGTCTGTGTCTGACAATGATACTGATGAAGATAATGATAATGAAATATCAGATAAAGAGAAAGATTAGGAAGAACTGTACCATACTACATATGCTGATTGTATCAAGATGACCAAGTATGGTAACAAGATCACTATCAAGTACAAGGCTACAGGCTGCTCGAGAAGAAAATCTTGCACTGAAGATTGAATTAGAGCAAGCGTTTAAACAAGTTCATCTCTTGAAAAGCTATAGAAAAACTGTTTGGCTGGGAATTTGACTACTGATTGTCAAAAACTTGAGAAGGTAGAAAGAGAAGTAATGAATCTGAAGAAAGAGATAGTGATGATGAAAGCTGAGAATAAAGACCTACAAGGAAGATTGAAGATTACTCTGTCTGAGCTTGAAGTCAAACAGGCATCCTTAAACAAGATGAACACCAGTTTGAAGACTCTTACAAACATCTTATGTAGTCAGAAGTCTCCTTTCGACAGAAGCGGTCTCGATTATGATCCTGGTGCATCCACTTTGGTTTCTAACGGTAAAATATTTTTTTTTCAAGTATTGCACATACTACTCCATCTACTTCATATGTTAATAATGTGATGAGTGATACCAAGAAAAAGAATGTCCCACACGCTGCACGCACATCCACTTGTCATCATTGTGGATTAAAAGGACACATTCGTCCCCATTGCAAAAAGCTGCAAAGTCTACCTAAGATTAATCAATGGCGGAAGAATTTTTCTCCACCAAAGATAGCTCAAATTTGGGTTAGAAAATCTGATTTGCCTAAGGAGTTTACTCAATCTCTGCTGAAAGATCAAATTACACAAGTGTGGGTGGCTACATATAACAAGCCTTGATCAAAGAGGTCAAGCTCCCACCCCCAACGCTGCTACGAAGATACATTCAGGGGGAGTTGCTTTCGAGGGGGAGCTATTGATCCTAATTAACAAAAAGATGTATGTTCTTATTTTTAACTTTGTCAAATTATGGATAAAAAGAGGGAGAATGGTGACAAATCAAGGGGGAGAATAAGAAGTCCAGACCGAGTCAGAGACAATGCAGATCTACATTTGCTGATTGAAAATTTTTGTGCTGATTGCCATTTCTTCTAAAAAAAATTTCAATGTATTTTGGGTTTCACTGTGGGTAGATCAAATTGTATTGTCTTAGGGAGTTTTGTCCATGAATTGTCAAAGGAGGAGATTGTTAGGATTTTGAGTGTTTGCTAAATTCATGGTTAGACAAAACTTTGGGTCTTTTGAGTTGTATTTTTTTATTTAGAAAAGGACTCTGAAGATAAAAGATTGGAAGGACTCAGAAGAAGAAAGTCTAAAAGAATTAGAAGAAGAAAGTTGGAAGAATCGTGCTGAAATTTCGGATAAACCAGAATGGGGTCCGCTCAAGCAACCACATTATCCGCTCAAGCGGACAAAGTCAGAATAGCTAGACGCTGAAACAGAACCTCATCCAATCCGCTCGAGCGAACAATGCGGCAGAGTCCTAGGAAAATTAGAAAATGCTATTCTAATCGTGCCCAAATTACTTGTTTTAATCCTAATGAAGTTAGGCAACTTTAAGCACGACCCAAGGGCTATTTAAAGAATTCAAGGGCTATTCCAAAGAGAGACCTCAACTCTCAAATTTCTGAGTTAGAGATTATCATTGAGAGAATTCTTCTCTAGAGATTTATTAAGGAGTTATGCTGACAAGTTCTCTAGAACCAGTTTTTCTACATCCATTGTAGAAGATTATCTTCTTGTGAAAAGACTTGAGGAGTAAAACGCTGTATTGAATCTGTTGCAATCAACGGTGGGAGGTCATTGAAGCATAAAGTGACACAAGGTAACTTCAGTCATTGGGTAGGGGATATCTGGGAAAGAGATCTGAGTTTCTTGTAATTGCGAGATTCATAGTGTTTGATTTGATCTAGTTTGGATTGGTGGTTTTTCACATGATTAGGGTTTTCCACCTTAAATTTGGTGTCCTTGTGGTGTGTGCTGGTTGATTTTCTTTCCACTTCACTTTTGGGTTGATTGTTTGAATAGACCAATCTAGAGATCGTGGACCCTAAATCTTTCAAAACAGTGTGCCAAACCAAAGACATAAGAGGTCTAATGTATAGAAAGAGGTAGAATCATAGGCAACCACTTCATTGGCCCACATGGATGGTTGAATCACAGGCAGCCACCTAATTATGGTCTACTTGCCCATCTCTAAGGTACTTCGACTAGCACCCCCCTGATCAAGTACACCCATACCCACGAATTCCCACTTGGAAAGCTTGACTTACCTGGATCGCGGGGGAGGTAAGGACTTCATGTGCCCGGTAATAGTTGGTTCTTAAAGAGGCCAGACACCCTCGTCTAGCACTTCTTAGGAACCGACATTTAAAACTGGATCACCTCTCTTGGGTTGTGGGAGATGGCAGTTGGTTCTTAAAGAGGCCAGACACCCTCGTCTAGCACTTCTTAGGAACCGACATTTAAAACTGGATCACCTCTCTTGGGTTGTGGGAGATGGCTCATAAATAAACGCCTTTTGAGACCGTTGGATCCCTGGGAAGGAAACCCTCTAGCCACTAGGCTCACAGGCCCAATGGATCCCACTATGCGAGTACAGGAACTCATTCATAGCTCATTGACATCCATGAAATTAGGGATGTAAATGGGTCCCCGATTCTGATTACTCGAAGGTTCCAACCCATTAAAAACCGGGTCTGGATTCTTATTTAGGCTCCGATAAGTAAATGGTTCCGAATCTGGTTCCACCTTGGTTTGGACCCGTGGACCCGAGACTCAACATATTACCTCAATTTTCTAAAATTTCTCATAAAAATCACTTTTTTTTAATATCATTCTCTACGTACCTAGACCCGGACTCGGATCCAGACCAGTCCCATATATGGTTCCAGTTCCGGAGCCAATAAACCAGTTCCGAAATGATTCCGGGTCAGGATCCGGTTCCACCTTCTCCTTAACGGTTTTGGTTTTGGGTCCACCATTGACCCCGACTGGAACCAACCCGTTTACAAGCCTACATAGAATGGACCCAAGACTGCATTAGGGACATCCTTGGCACCTACCCTCACCAGAATATCCTTACTATATCCTGCTTGGCAATCTGGATAACCCCTGCTAGGCAAATGAGCCAGCAAGAACTAGTGCAGTTTGGCCAATTTATAAAACACTCAATCCTCCCTGCATATTCCTGCAAATAGCATTGAACAAGCTTTGGTCCTTGCACATTCAGTCTAGGCTCCCAAATGTTTGCATGGAAAAATTTTCAGACTTCACCTACTTAAATCAGTTCATACAATCCATTCACACAGTGTGCGCATGCTAGAAACCACTGACTATCTACCGTCTGTCCATTGACACAGCTGGTTTGATCCAGAGCACCCACATTACTGAAGAGTCCCTCCTCTCATACTACATTTACCCGGTGGTTTCTGGGCACTTGATTTTAATGCGCAGGGACCTTCTACTATGTACTAGTTTTATACCTTTATAAATACCAACTTCAATGTTTGATAAAATGGAAAAAAAGAACACACAACGGACAGAGGCCCATAATTGGATGACCAGGATTTTTAGGCTAAGGCAAGTTCTGTGTGCTGGCGCAGTAGTGGAGCACACGAGTGGCGCATGCATATGGTTCAAATCATCACATTCATGTACCACATGTAATGGGTTAAAAATGGACGTCAAGTCTTGATAAGTGAATTCATCCCCACACAACTTCCAGCTCAGTTTCTTCTATATACAATCAGTTCTCACTCGTAGAGTATCAGAATCCTACCATCTCACCAAACACATTTAAGTGCTTTCCACTCTCCAGTTGCAAATGTATAGACTATAGCTCTTTTTCCATATATTTTCTTACATAAAATCAACTGAAGCAATGCCAAACTATACAGTGTAAATCAGATAATGCTTCCTAAAAATAGCTGGCAGTTACAATAGACATAAATTTGCAAGGAGAAAATTGAAGTCCTACGTATAAGAGCATAAAGAAAATAGATCACACAATGTAAACACCTTCAAAATGTCGAACTTCTACCTTGATTTCAGCTGCTGCATCATTTTGTTCCTCTGCCCAATCGATTGATCTGCTTTTCCATCCCATTTTAGAACCCAATTCTGGATATAGTTTGTCATCAAGGTTCATAGATTTACTCTTGCAGCCTTTAAATTTGGAGCTCCCTCCACCCTGACTTGCGACGCCATATGTTTCCATTGCTTCTATGTATAACAACTTCACCAAGTTCCTAAACCGACGCCTAAATGTTGGCAGTCGGGACATGGAAGCGACAATACCATGAAGCCTGCAAAAGAAAATCATCAGCTGAAATCTTTATATGCCGACAGTTCATTAGAATAGGTTGAAATTTTTTTTTTTTTTTTTTTTTTTTTTTTCAGCAGGGTTCATCCTTTCTGAGGTAGCTTTCGTAAAGAGATCCAGGTTAGCATATCACTAGTTTGTATCACAAGCCACACACTCAGCTTATAAATAACCAAAACTCAGCAGACATCACTCCAAAGAGTGTACTGTATGGATAAGATTCTGAAAAAGATTTCCTATTTTTATTTTTCCTTTTTTCCACTCATGGGCTCATTGTCCTATACAAATGTATGGGCATCCTTTAAAAAATGATGGAAAGAGTAGAAGCAATTATAAAAGGCAGCCCCCATATAAAGATTCCATGAAATGGCAGGCTTATTCTTCTAGTGTCTTTGTATAAGAAAAATACACCAACATGGTTTCAGTGAACTTCAAATGAAATTGATGATGCCCGGATAAGGATGGATATGGACATGGGAACAAAGATAAAAATCTACATTTCTCTATAAGCGTGTTTGGCATATTCCTAAAGCACGTTTGGTAACAAGTGACAAATCCATGAGGAATCTGCTGATTTGAGGATTCCTCATTTCCCCTGGAACAAAGATTCCTTACTGATTTTTATATTTGAGGATTTGACATCGTTATAAGGTATATAGCTGAGAAAAATTGGTAATAGTGCATAAATCTGCAAACATAAGGCTTTCCAAATCCTACAGGGAGGGACCGGATCTAAATATCCTCAAAAATGAGGATTTCTACTAGCCTAAATGCTCAGAGAAATAAAATTGCCAAACATGGGTTTTCCATGGCTTTAAAAAAAACCGGCGAGGAATCCTTCAGGATTTGATTTCCAATGTGGCCCTAGTGAAATGAAACAGGATGTCTGGAAGAACAAAGGAATCTACATTTTCCAAATGGCATGTTAGCAAACTCCTACTGAATTCTTAGAACTTCCACAGTAGGGGTGAAGAGATAGAGGGTAATGTACAAGCAACTATCAACTTTCCAGGATATTTATTTTTGTGAGTTGAAATCCGGTCAATAATTTCATATAAAAGTGGGAGACTTTTAGCAGTTTTTAGCGGATGTTCAACCTTGATCCTACACTCTTCACTGCTTTGATAAAAGTCCTTATCAATAGAAATCTGGGATCAATTAGGAATTTGCCAGTACTCTGTTCTAAATCTTGGACAGAGATAAGGATACAAGTATCCTAAGTCCCATCCAGTACTTTACCTTTCTCTGTTTTTTGGCTAAGGTGAAAACCCACAAATGGCCATCAAATATCTCCCCTTTTAATGGAAAATGAATCAAGGGGGGGTAAAAAAAAAATGAATGCCTAAACATCATCATAGTAAATCAAATCCTAAGTGAGGTTCCAATCTATATCCCCACCTTATATTCTTCACCCTTGACTGTTTTTTTTTTCTGAAGGATCTGTTGTTGGAACCCATTTTACCATGAATTCTTACCTATTAAATTGCATGCAAACAAACTGCCCCTCAGTGAAAACACTATGTGGAATTTACAAACAATAAATGTAGCGCATAAAAAAGTCACTACTTTATCACACAAGAATAATTTGGTGTTGACAGTCTGAGCAGGAATTCACAAAAGTGCCCATTTTCATTGTGCTAGAATATTAATTGTTGCAGCTTGCCAACAATTTGAATTTTAAGTGATTGGGACATTTATTTTAGAATAAAAATCAAACGCTTTATCCCAAGGAGCTACAAAGAGAACTCACATTTATGAGTAAGAAGCTCTTTGATTCTAGGGGTCATGACATAAATGGAGAATAGAAGATCTTCATATTAGCAAGAAAGTAGCGAACTGAAACAAGACAACTTAGTGTTTAATGAGTAAAATTATGGGAACTTGTATAGCGTAATTAACCTTTCAGATTATCCACTTAATGTAGTAATAGGGTATACTCATATCACAACTCATTTGTATAATTTAGTAGGATAAATTGTCATTCATGCCTTATCATAAAGCCTGTTGTTTTTCAAACTTTTAACCTATTTTGATAGTAACAATTTGAATTTTAAGTGATTGGGACATTTATTTATAGAATAAAAATCAAACGCTTTATCCCAAGGAGCTACAAAGAGAACTCACATTTATGAGTAAGAAGCTCTTTGATTGTAGGGGTCATGACATAAATGGAGAATAGAAGATCTTCATATTAGCAAGAAAGTAGCAAACTGAAACAAGACAACTTAGTGTTTAATGAGTAAAATTATTGGAACTTGTATAGCGTAATTAACCTTTCAGATTATCCACTTAATGTAGTAATAGGGTATACTCATATCACAACTCATTTGTATAATTTAGTAGGATAAATTGTCATTCATGCCTTATCATAAAGCCTGTTGTTTTTCAAACTTTTAACCTATTTTGATAGTAACAATTTGAATTTTAAGTGATTGGGACATTTATTTATAGAATAAAAATCAAACGCTTTATCCCAAGGAGCTACAAAGAGAGCTCACATTTATGAGTAAGAAGCTCTTTGATTGTAGGGGTCATGACATAAATGGAGAATAGAAGATCTTCATATTAGCAAGAAAGTAGCGAACTGAAACAAGACAACTTAGTGTTTAATGAGTAAAATTATGGGAACTTGTATAGCCTAATTAACCTTTCAGATTATCCACTTAATGTAGTAATAGGGTATACTCATATCACAACTCATTTGTATAATTTAGTAGGATAAATTGTCATTCATGTCTTATCATAAAGCCTGTTGTTTTTCAAACTTTTAACCTATTTTGATAGTATTGGTGGGATGATAACCATCAATGGTGGCAAATGCAACATTAAACTTATTTTATTTCTACCCCAACAAAATTATTCAAACTGCATCTGATTCTGTGTAACCAAACCAAAGTATAGCATACCTTCTAAGTATGGCTTGCAATTGAGCTCTTCTGACAGTATCAGCAGATGGAAATATGCCGTTCCAGTCCTCTGGTTTTTGATTCTTTCCAATCATAATCAACTTGCACAAGCAGGCTTGTTCATTCTCATCCAATTGAGGCTGTCTAATCTGCTCCTTCATAATTAATAAAGGCCCCAGAAACCACTCAAATACTTTGTCCTTTGGCCAATTAATTGTTGTCAACTCCACTTCATCCGCTGAAAATATTTAATAAGTTGTAACATAAATAAAAACAGTGTGATTAATTTAGGAGGTTTGCTAAGACAATGTGCAAGTGTCCATCTAGCCACCCTCTCCAAGACATTTTCACCAGCTTAGCAGTTGTGTATTAGATAGATTGCTTTCCTCAGATGAGGCCATAGTGTATGTAAACATTAGGTGATACCATTTGTTGACATGAACAATCAATTAAAACTAAGAGATTATATGCAGCTGCCATTACAATAATTTTTAAGTTACAATATATGAGGGCAATCTGCATTGTGAACTTGCAGCTGGCCTCAAATTAAAGAAGTCATCCTCATTAAGTAAGATCATCATGAAGAAGAGTTCAATACTTCAATTCAATGGTGAACATCACTCCAATCTGGCTGATGATGAGTGAAGTTACTTGGCACGATTTGTGACGAGGAATGGCCCCCACAAAGAAGATTTGGCATATCTGTATCATAAATTGGCACCTGCATAGAATAACTTCTCTAAAAGAAAAGCCCTCCCAGTGTTCCACACTTGACTTTCACATGTGGTCCACCCGCCTAGATCTCCAAACTTCTCAGCCAGTCTATTCCTATCTGTGTATATGAGAGAGAGAGAGAGAGAGAGAGAGAGAGAGAGAGAGAGAGAGAGAGAGAGAGAGATGACAACTCATTCTATATACAAGTGGCCTACCCAGGCTGTCCGAATCATGGCCCTTATCATGATTACTTATCTCTTAAAATTCACCAAGCAAAACCATCTTCATCTTGATTCCCTGACTGATTTGGAGTGTTGACCATTCCTTCTTAACTGTTCATCTGATGAACACAAATGGATGATCATCTTCAGGTTATTCCATCCACATTAGCGCTTAGAATCTGGATGAATAAAGATCAACATTTGTGCACCAGGTATGCTTGCTGAACTGCCACAAAGTTTCATTTCATTTAAGAGATATAGCAGGTTAGCCTCGTACCAGTCAGATAATCTAAATTACAGGGGCCATGGTGAAAGGATTGGATGTGGATGGAATAACTTGCACTGAAGAAAAAACAACGATCAAAAGTGTAGAGGACATACTGATAAGCAGTCCAGGGGAATCGGAGTTTGCTGATCTTAAAAGGCACTGAAGAATACAATATGCTGGGAGCATATTTATCAGTATATTACTTTTCCCTTTGACGACGCATTCTTCTATGTCTTCCACAGTTATCATACCTTCTTGAAGTAGTATCCTACCATTCAGCTCACAAGATCGAAAGAGCCAATCCCATAACTGTAACATCAGTACTATAACTATTAAACACTCTAGTACTCCATGAATTCCACAATGTATACACTACATGTGTGTTTGTGTAACGAGAGGATTCTGCAATAGAAAGGAAGATGGTTCTGGTTTTCTGTGCAGCACACTGATCGGGTGCAGCTCATTTTCCTTGCAGGAAAGGGAAAAAATGAAAATTATTTTCTTGATAGAGAGCATTTCAATTCCTATCGGAGAGGTAGGAATCTAAGGTTCATCTCTCCCATGGAAACAGAAATCCACAGAGCGTGAAACCCTCTTGTTGTACAAACAAGTCCTACATGTAAGTAATTCCACACTGCAATGTATGTCATGCCTCCATATATGAATGGAATAAATGACAATGTGTAAGTCCTAGTTTTTAAAGTACTTACTTGCATCGGTTTTAACTGTTGTATAGCTTTCCTCAGGGTTCTTGATTGTTCAGAAAATAACTTTGTACTGGAGGGGCCTGCTTCCCCTGTCAGTTCTTCTTTCTCTGTTTTGATAGATTGGTTCTTCTCTAGGAATCCGGAAGAAGAGTCCACGTTTCTATGGTATACAAGCCTGGCTGTCATAACCATTGTGGATCAGCACCGAATTACTAGACAAGATACTTCAGTTATAGAAAGATAAGAAATTTCATAGAACAGATTCCTTCAAGGATGCTCCAATTGATTGATTAAGAGAAATTTTGAAGATTCTCTGGATCATTAAATTTTGATCTTCTTTTATTTTTATTTTATAAAAAACTCTCAAGATCCTATGTTGGAAAGAGGAACTTGCCAAAATTGCAACAAAATGAAAAAGCAATAATAGCCAAGATGTTAACCTGGGAAAACAGGACCCCTCCCTCAAATAGAGCAAATCATTTGTGTATTCATCAAACATTGAAATTACTGATATGACGTAAGCAAGTCCCATCTTAAGAGAATCCTCCTGTGACAAATGAATTTTGGGTGAAAACATGGTTCCTGAAATATACGGAGACACCTTACCACGCAAAAGCTGTCAAAAAACAACTATACCCGAGTTATAAAGCTCTCAATCCCTTTATTGGCGCAGATGAGAAATTCAAACCATTGATCAAGGGGTCTATCACAGATATGGAGCATATAAAGTTATATCTGTGACAATGATGATCTAGAAAGATCATCTGATGACTCTGCCCATTTGATGTGAACAATTGGACTCATTGTCAAACCATCAAATTGTGATCCTTTGATCCACTTCATTGGTGGCCACTACCATCCAGTTGCAGGTATTTTTTGGGTATTTACCTTCCAGTGCAGGGCCCAAGGGCCAACAGATTAATGAAACTCTGAATTCTGCATGAACTTAACTATGGTAAAAAAAAAAATAGTGGTCTTGATAGCTAAGGTTGTCGGTTCTGCCAACCAAGTTTTCCCTTGATTGAACTACAGTACTCTGTTTGGTTTTATGGCTATCTATCAAATGATGAATGGGCTTGAAGTTGAAACTACAAAACTAATGTCAATGTACAAGTTATGTGAGATCATCCACAACAGGTCCAATGCGATGGATGATCCAGAATCCTTCCTCATAGCCACACGATTGTAAGATAAATTGGCCAATCAGCAGACCATCAACTGAAACAATGCCATTGGCCTTTTGACATGTTAACAGAACTTGATGTTTGCATGATTAAGGCTTAGTTCCAAAGTAGGATATGCTCATTTATACCTGATAGGCAATGACTCCTGCATAAAGCCCAAGAAAGAAGCTGGAGACGAAAGCACTAATTACTGATCCAACCACTGCTAGTGGCCATAAGATGATCGCAAGACCTGCGAATGGTACACAGACTGTCTCCAAGAAAGGGCCTTCTCTTCCAATCAAGTCATGAAACAACCGCTGCCATCCTCGCAGCAGCATGCAAGGACTTTTCCAAAGTGCTATGGCTGTTATTATCGGCACATCTATGGGTATTGCAAGTAGGCTGACTAGCAAACTTCTTGGTAGCTTTGATAACCTTAAAAATGTAAAACATGGAATAACAATTTCATTCTTTTCCATTAAACAACATATTGTGCACAAATGGTGAAACGTGAAACTAGGATGGTTTTTCATGGAGGAGGGAGTGTGGTTGGGCTGGTGAAGATGTGGAGGAATGACATTAGATTGCTGAGTGAAAGATAACATGCACAAAAAAAAAAAAAAAAAAAAAAAAAATGATGAGGGAAAAGTAGAACTCACAAAGCCACCCCCAAATGTAAATGAGGTAAGTTTTTGATGATCATGGTAATGATTGCAGGCAAAAAGTCATGCAATGGAGGTCTTGAAATTGTGAATTGAATAGGGATCATGGGTTAGATAAGGACAAATACATGATGCACCGAAATCATAACCAGTTTGGATATTTCAGCATAATGTATGTTCCTAATCACAAATGGATCCATGATTAGCAGGATAAAGTTTTTCGGTCCAATGTAAATATAGAGCGCCACTGTAGATAGTGATTTTTGATGAAAATGTTAGGTAAAACCATCCCACAGATCATGGTTTCTGATATCCACACCGTGCACTTATTGCCAAACTATTTGATTGTGACTTGGGGTACATCCAAATGAACCTTTTAACTTATTCCTTACTTGATATCCAAGGGTGTTTCGTCTTCAGCAACTCTCTCACTCAATTCATCCATATAAGAGAAGTAGGAGTGGAAGCAAATATCAGTGAAGTCCCTCACAATCATACAACTTCCCTTTATTGTACTCCAGCATCCATCCTAGCATTCACACAGAAATATAAGTAACTTAAATGAAACAAACACAGGATAAAAGGTCTTTCAAGGAAACTAATGCATTGTTTCCAAGTCTCCCAAATCCTTCCTAGGCATAAATCATTTTTAGCTGGCGAGGGTGTCCCTATGACAGGACTAATCCAAAGCTTATTATTTAGTCTTTAATCCAATCATTTTTTTAGTTCCTTAAAAACCTGCCACTTAGAAATCAGCAGTACATGTAAATGGTTTTGTATGAAGTACAGCAATAGTCATAATCAAACAAAATTCCCCACCAATAATGGATTAAATCTACAAGTCAATGCATGACTTTGTAAAGTAGTCACCTGGCTGGATATTAGATTACTAACGAACCATGTTGGTATTACAACTAAGCAGTAAATAGATTCAAAGAGAACTAACAGTGAAACAATGGACAAACTTGTCGACAACGTGCTCTCCTACAGCCTCAAAAGTAGCAATCAATGGGGTGAAAAATCCATATACTACTCCAACAACAAGGCTTCCAACAATGCCAATTATCGGCCATAGAAGCAAAGGTATGGGCAGTGATAGCAAAAGTAGGATCTTCAAAACCAACCCAAGCCTCTGAGTCCTGCCATGACAGTCGAAGGATTGGTTAAAATAATAGAATGAAACAGCTAAAAGGAAAATTTTGAAGAGGGCTTTTCAGGGGATGTGCCATTATGGTATGTGATCCAGCCCCTCTGGTTTGAGATCCTCACATATAATTTGATCAAGATGTGGCAAGAAGTAAATGATGATCATACTTTATCACACAATAATAGCTCCAGATAAAATGTGCAGGCCACAGCCCCACAATTACAAATGAGTTTCCAATGAAGATGATCCCAGCTGCAAATGGGCTTATTATCACCGCTGCAAAAGAAATTGACATCAGATACATAGGACATATGTACCTACCAAAAATAGATGGATGGATATCCATATGTAAGTGGATTTCCCATAAGAACCATGTATTTAGTGCCCTTGTAGCCATTTTAATAGCTTGTTAAGGGAATGTAGAAGAAGTTCACAATAAGCATCTTTCCAAATTGGAATATAAACTGATCAATCTTGATACATGATTGATGAGGGCGCTAAGTGCACATTAGAGAACATCAGAAAGATTGAAATCATTTCATCGAGAACATCCAACTTCAATCCATTGGTCTCTACCACTCCAATCACAGAGATATTAAGGTGGTCTGCAATCCACAGGAACGGCTTACCCTGAAAGTAGGCCCCACCAAATGGGTCCACACTCTCCTATCAAATAAATAATAGGTAGCAAACGGGTCTGGTTAAATTGGTTGGACCCATTTCTTAAACGGATCAGATACTCTTAAACTGTATCCAACCCGTTTATTAAATGGGTCAGACATGCATCCGCTGCAGGTCAAACCGACCCAACTGCAGGAACCCATGTGGGTTACTGTGGGTTGGGTTGACTTGCATATCCCGCATCTTTTAGTGAGTCGACAACTCAACCAACCTAACCCAAATTGACTTGTAAGTTTTGCATTTGGCAAATTCGTGAAATCTCTTTTTTCTTTTTCTTTTTTTTCTTCGCTATCAAAGGATTACTAACTCTTTGGGCTGGACTAATCCCTCCGGACATAGAGAAAAGCTGGATAAACTCCCATATAGTTTCAGTGTGGTAATGTATAGCTTTAGTGTGGTAGTGTAGTTTCGAACCCACAACTTCCGGATGTAAACATTGATACTAGGCCAACCTAATGCTTTAACCAAGCCTAACTTCATTTCAAAAACACACGAGGGTTAATAGCGGGTCACTTGGGTTAAACGGGTTTGACCTAGCCCGACCCGCATACGGCCCATATATTATGCTGGTCATATATGGGTCAGATCGGGTCGGGTTTTGCCCAGCCCTCTGTGGCTATCATCTATCCACTTCTATCTACTACTCCACTCAGGGTGATATAAAGCAATCTGCAATCTGCAGTTCAGATCTAATGGCTGGCTAACCTTGGAGATAAGTGGGCCCCACCAAATGGGTCCACTCTCTCCCACATCTATCCCAACCACACCCATGATGTATTCAAAGAAAGGAAAAGCAAGGTTTTTGTTGGTTTCATTTCATACCTTTGACAAGGCCGAGAATGAAGAGCAATAAGAAGAAGGGGAGGAAGGAGAGAAAGCTCCATAGTGTTGCAAGAAATCCTTCAGGAACCTTCATCACCCTATCTATAAGTATATATAAGGGCAAAACTGGAATTCAAAATGTTAGCAGGAAATGCTGCCCATGTTAGATTCAAAGACAGACAGATGCATATAAATGGAAGAAAGAAGAGAGACATGTCAGCGTGGATAGGAATATCTGTAGATTGCCACGTGGCATTCATCCGACGGGTGGTCGGTGAGTCGCATGCAAAAAGGGGATGGCATAAGTGGACACGTAGAAGCTTGTTTCACATGATGCTTTAACCGCCTGGGATAGAATCTGTGCTGGTCTTCCACACGGCACGTTTGCAGGTGCCAATGGAAACCATAAAAAGTAGTGGCCCAGATTTTGATGATTATGACCATCTTCTTACTAAGTTATAATTTTTAAGAAAACTCATTCAAACAAGTCCTAAGAAGTGCCCCCAATGCACCTATAGTTGAGAGATTTCGGTATCTCATTATCACACACATGTTTAGCGATCAATTGCGGATGGTTTTTAAACAGAATAAGTGCCAATTCAGGACGGTTTTGTAAGCAATGAGGAATCCAAATCCTCTACTGCACCTGGAGAGATTTTGAGTGCAAAGAAGTGGAAATCTATGGTGTAGCCCAACTATTTGAAATTTGAGTCACTCGAAATAGATGTCCTTAAATTTAATGACTATGAGGTATCCTTAAATAGGTTTTAAAGGTTTAAGATCGTTAGGGAAATTTTCTTCCATAGACTTAGAATGTGGTCTTAGGCTAAGCATCATAGGCCATAATGGTTTTGAATGGACATCTTTATTGTTTCCCATATATAGAGATTTGAAAGTGTTTTAAATGTACATACAATAACAAAATCGAATACCAACGCAGTAAGAATGAAGTTCCAATATATTTTACTTCTCCAACTAAACCCAACAAAGATGATATCAGTCATGGCACAAAACCATTAGAATTTAGCTATGTGACTCAGTTTTTTGCCAAGTTTCCCTGTTTTTCTCTTGTCTATTCTATTCATTAAAGCTGGAAAACAGTTGAAGCAAAAAAGCCCTATTCTCTATCCTCCACATGCCACATCAGCCGCCTCTATCCTTAAAGCCAAACGACTCTTTTATCCTTCTTTTCCTCTCATATGAAACATCCTTTCTAAGGGAAACGCCCCTTCTAAAGAGAACAATATATATTGTGGTCATTGTATAGTAGAATAAGAATGAACCTGTTGAAGGAGAAAGAGAGAAGGCACAGAATTACCTGCATCATAGTTCAGACCAATATCTTATGGGTTGCTGCATTGTTCCGGACGACTATCTTCATGGGGTGCTTCATGATGCTATAGAAGAGCCACTACCATTACAGAGAGGCCTAACGGCACAAGATCAAAATCAAGAATTTGTATCTTCATTGTTGGTGCTAAGGTGTAATAGATGCGAGCCAACAATAGGGTTTGACGTGGCCTAGACCAGATCAAATCATAAGTTGATCAATCTGCATCGGTGGTAAAGCCATGCTATTTGCAATAAACAATAGTAGGATGGGGGATTAGATTTGAAGTTGTGGGAAAGAGATAGGAGAAAGGATGACAGAAGAAAGATGATATAAGTTGAAGGGCTACATGCCGTGGGGCATTTCTAATTTTAATAGAGAATTTGGAAGAAGTCCTTTTGCTTTGATTTAATTTGTAATTGGTGGGTTTTTCCTTATTCTAATTTCACAAATAGTGGGGGTAATTTAGTAGTATTTTTAATTTGTATGCTCAGGCCTTAAAAGAATTTTCTTTTTTTTTTTTTTTTGGTAAAGGAATTTACAGTTGGTTAGGTTTCCAATTTGCACAAATTCGGGCCATTTGCCAATGGCCATCTCTAGTGAATATGTAGGGATGTTTTCTTTATTGATATCTATTTTTTTGCAACTAACTAGGGGATTAGAATTCATCCGAGGTTTTATGAGTGTACCCTCTACATTGCTCTCGATCGTATCAATCTTCAAATATTTGAAATGTGGGGATTTATTTGTGGAAAAAATCATTTCCATCGGATTATTTAATAGCCTTAAAACTTAATGGCTTTTAACAAGAAATCATCTATCCATTTCAAGTAATCAAACTGAAGATGGAAATGCGCAGCTAAATCTCAATCAACTTTTTCATAAGTATGTGTCCAATTTGTATTATTACCTTGGATACGCACGCATGCACAGAGAGAGAGAGAGAGAGAGAGAGAGAGGACATTAAGATTATCTTACTTTGGTTTGATCAAATGGGAGGGGAAATGGTCAGTTAGGTACCGGTAGATGTCAAGCCAAAAGTTCTTTTGCTCTCAAAATTACTTTAATCAAGCCCTAGATTTAATATAGTGAATTTGTGTGGTTAACTTGACGTTTTTGGTAGAACTCATTCATGATAGCATCTATATGGGTACTGAGACTACAAAAGTGACTTTTTTTTAATTATTAAAAAAGGTCTTTTACTCTCTGATTGGAATGAATTCATGCAGAGGCAACTGTTATAAGGAGGTCAATTTATCACAGGCTGGCTCATTGCATAAATTTTAAAAATGGAGCCAAAATTGGTTCATACACATTTATACTCATATTTCATGTGTATACGATCTTATTATAAGTTTGTGATAATAATTCCTCGGAACCAATGAGAGTGGCTTATATTACTTGTACAAATTATTAGAAACCATGATCAAATATATTATTTGGACCATAATAAGTACACGTCAGTACACTGGGTTGATCAAACTTAAATTCCTTGATTAGCTCCAATATGGTAAATCACATTTTCATGTGTGATATTTCAATGTTGGTTTACCCTCTTATAGGACCAAGTTCATGGAGCAGCACATGCTATGAGCAAGTTAATTTATCATAGGTTCACATATTGCAAATATTTTAAAAACGCAAGCAAAATTAGTCCACAAACTTATGTGCTCATATTTCATGCTTAAGACAATCATGTAATCAGTTGAGGATATATCAAGTCTATCAGCATTCATTCCTCAAAACTGAAAGTGACTTGCTAGAAATATTATTGTCTAGATCAAACTATCACATAGGATTAACTCAATGGTCACACTAACTCCAAAATTAGTGAAAACTTGAAAAATGAATTTTCAGATTTCGTGAAAATCTGAAATTTTGAATAATCCATACATTCTCATGTTCTTTTTAGTTAATTATGTGATAATAAGAATTTATATTTTTATATTTAACAAATATATATATATCATTAGTTAATTAATATGTAATTTAGATATTAAATTTAAATTATTTCTCAACTTGAATGAGATTGAACCGTGCATCGCACGGGGCTTTTTGCTAATAATGAATGGAACTTATTACTTTTTTAAAAAAACCAACACGTGAAGCTTTCTCTACCTGCTATTTTTGTTACCTCTTTGATCAACATCAACTGGATTTCGTGTGAAACTGGTCTTAGAAAGTTTATCTTGGAGATTTCAACTCCTAAAGACCTTTTGCATTCCAATAGAAAATGGGATAAAAAATCCAAATTTAAAATACTTTAGCAATAGGAAAGATGTGGAGGACATATTTAATATTTTTATCCCTCGGCATAATGGAAAAGACAAAGAGTGCCAGCTAAAAAGGGCCATATTCCTAATAAATCAGCCTACAAAATAATTATGAAGAACTATAATGAGACATAGGCTAATGTTGATTAAAGTCGATCCCTTTAAAATATTTCTCTTCCTTAAAAGAATTTTCCGTTTTGGTTGAAAATGCTTGAGAAAGGCTATTATGGTACGATCCTCTCTAAATTATAAGATTACAGGGTGTTAGACATCATTCTGTAAACATTTCATTTTGAGAATGAATGAAGAAAACCTTATTTGACAAGTGTTTTTTGAAAGAAAGACTCTTGAGGGATAGAGAGAGCAAGGAGATAGAAAGGAAGAGATTTTATAGAATGGAGAGAATATTATTGCTAAACAATTTCTTTTCATTCATTCTTGGAATGAAATATTCCCAAAATGATGTCAAATAGGCCTTTTGATTTATATCCTACTCGTGATAAGGGGGTTAGTTTCAATTGAGCATGCTCTTTTCCACTATAATCTTGCTATAGTGGTTTGGTTTGGCTTGTAGTTTGACTTGTTATTTTATAATATCCCCAAAGACATTTTGGATAGGTGGAAAGAATGATTTAACTCCAATTAGCCAGATCTACTCCTTAAAAGACCGTCTCTCTAAATCATTCAAGCTTATTGTGGATAATTTGGAAGGCTAGAAATGATTTTATGTTGGGGAGCATTTGTCTTAGCCCTAATTAAATTATTGCACATGCTAAGAGCATGGTTCTTTCCTCTAACTAATTTAAAGCCTGTTTGATTGAGAGCAATTTTTAGAAGAATTCCTCTTATTGGGAGTTTTTGATAGAAATGCAGAGGTTGTACTTGGGAACTCATAGTTTCCTATTTGGTCGGGGTTTAAGTAGTCGGAATTTGCTAGCTAGCCAAGTAAAAGTCACTTTTGGCAAGCTGAATCTTTAAATTTTGAAATTTAGGATATGCTCCTTTGCCATTGGCATTTTGAGATTCTATTTCTTAGGGGATAACGGCATTTGGAACTCTTCAAATGCTCTAGGCAGCATATCCCCAAATGCTTGTGACTAAATAGGCCTATAAAGAGGATAAAGAGGAAAGTGGTAATGGTTCTAATATATTTTTTGGGACAATCTAGGGAGATGAGAGATGTTGGTTGATGTTTACTTATGTCAATTTTAAAGATCCAAATGGGTTATTGGATTTTGGTTTTTCAATATTGTGTGATGGATCTTTTCTTGATATTGGATCATTCAATACATCAAAGCTTTTCTCTTCTAAAGAAGCAAAAGCGAGAGCAATCCTCCTACCGCTAACAAGAGCTAAAGGAAGAGGTTAATAAGAAATTTGGGAAATTTTCAAAAAAATCCTTAACTTTTGGGTGATTTTCAAAAAAGGGTCAAAAGAATTCAATATTTCAAAAACGTATGAAAATTTTCAAGATTAATTTCAGTCAGGTCCAATTCGGCAATCTATACCCATCGCTGGCAACTTTGTATAAACAAAAACTCAAAAGGACAAAAGTGCCCTTAGTGAGTAGTAAGTAGGTAGAAAGGAAATTTACAAAACAGTCCTAAACCTTTTAGGTGGTTTTCAAAAAATGATCAAGGAATTGAATATTTCAAAAAAGTATGAAAGTGTTCAAGACTTCTTTCAATTAGGTCATGTTGGGAGATCTCCATCCACTGTTGGCATTTTTTTTTTTAATTCAAAATGAAAAAAATCTATTTGATTTCATTCGTTCTCCAAAATGTCGAACCAACTATAACATCACTTTCGGTTATTCCGAGTCACTTATATAACACAATGCATTGATTGCAGTGAAATTATGCTAATAATTAGAGTGCCCAAATGTTGGATTGATCATGACGTGAAAACTAACATTAACTATTGACTAAGGTACGTAATAATTAGAGTGCCCACCTAAAAAGTTTAGGACTGTTCTGAAAATTTCTTTTTTACCTACTTACTACTCATTAAGGGCACTTTTGTCCTTTTCAGTTTTTGTTTATATAAAACTACAGGCAATGGGTATGGATTGCAGGATTGGACTTGAGTGAAAGAAGTCTTGCAAACTTTTATACGTTTTTGAAATATTGAAATCTTTTGAACATTTTTTGAAAATCACCCAAAAGTTTAGGACTTTTTTGAAAATTTTCCGTAGAAATTTACATCATATCATGTTCGATACATGGGAAGTGATTATAACCATTAAGTGATGTTGATTGGTGAATTAATTCTGTTATTTTGAATATTGTTGAGTTTGGTAAAAACTTTTATCGTTCGGAAATTTCATTATATTTCTAGATTTTGTTAAAGCTGCCAATTTTGAGTGTTTTCACGGCTATCCACCGACCCTACCAATTTTTTTTAAAAAGGCCTTATTTAGGTAGTGCGTCGCATTAACATTGACATTTGAAATCAAGAGGCCAATTATATTAATTAAAAAAATGACCCACGTGGAGCATAGGCCAAGGGGTGGAAGCAAATTGGACCCGGAGTTGGACTCAGATCTAGTATTCAAGGCCCGGGATTCAAATCACATCACTTCAATCAATCCTGCTTAATGGACCCACTACCGACTCCAGAGTCCAAATCCAACAATTTATGATGATTTACTAGGGGTGCACACAGGCGGTTCGAATCGGTTTAGAGTGGAAGCTATCAACCAAACCGAGTCGATTGGTTTTCTATTTTTCCAAACCGAACCGAACCGAAAGGAACTGGTTCGGTTACGGTTTTTTTTTTTTTTTCTTCTTCACAGAAAAAAAAGGCAGTTTAATTGGTGACAGATGTTGGACTTCAAATAACGAAGTATGAGTTCAAGGCTTCTTCAAGTAATTTCTTATATTCCTTTATGTATTTTATAAAAAATATATATTTATATAATTGGTTCGGTTTAGTTTGAATGGTTTAACCGCACATTCAAACCGAAAAGTGAACTGAACGAAACAGTTTGAAGGAAATTCGAACAGTGACCGAACCGAGTTACTACAAAACCGATCCGAGCCGCCCGGTTCGGATCGGTTTGGATTGGTTCAGCGGTTTTTTCGTGCACCCCTATGATTTACATCCGAATAAGCCATCATAAAAAATATCATTGTTTAGGATTTGGGGAGGAACTATAGGGAGGGACAGGCAATGGCTATGCCCCCGGCCCCCACCTCCAAATTGCAAAAGGCCTCTAAATCTTATAGAAAATTTTAGATTTTTTTTTTACATTGACCCCTCCAAGAGATTTTTGTTTTCCTATTGGTCCCTCCAAGACATATTTTCTGGTTCCGCCACTACGTAGGAAGCAAATTTCTTGGGAAAATGCTGGGATTTTTAATTTTGGGTTTTTCTGGTCATGGGGTTTTTCTTGACAGCCCTATTTCTTGTGGCCTTTTTTACCTTGAGATGCAAGTGTTTAGTGCCACAGTGGGTGCAGCTAAAGTCATGGGCTACAGTTGGATTGCAGAGGCCCACAATGAATCACATTGCATAGATCTTGAGCTAATGAGGCTGGGCCCATTAAAACTTCAGAGTTTCCCATGTCCAAGGCCATCACATTCTTAGCTCCAATGAGAAATGATAGGTTCATCAATATAGAAATCATATCCAATGGGTTATGGGTAGGATGCTCAAAGGCCTGGTTAGCATTAGCTCTAGGTGGCTCCCGGCTGCATTGTGCTGGTTTTGGGCTCTATTTAAGGTCAGCGGGGAGTGGGCCTGGCTTTTAGGACCGTGGGCTGAATGGCCTTAAATAGTAGGCCCAAAACTAAAGGGACTGGACTTGCACAAACTTCAGCACGGCCGGACCTGGTTCATGAACTCTCCTAGCCACCGGAAAAAGCTTGCCCAGAAAATTGATTGGAAGAAATCACTTTCCTCTGTCATTCACTCTGCTGGTCCTTGATGAGTGGCTGTGAACTTACTTCCATCATCACTTTTGATAGACATAAACATGCAATCCACTGTGGGATCTACCCATCCGTAAGTTATCCATCATCTCTGGTGAGAACACCCTTGTGAGAAATACTTGTATTATATATCGAACGTTTCCTCACAATGATCCTCCGACAATTAATCACTGCGAGCTCACATCATCTCAGCAGGTTAGGTCTATGAGGTTATCACATCATCTCAGTTTCTCACCAAATTAACAACAATCAAGGACCCAACCCAACAATCTAATTAAATGGAAAATTCATGCGTTTGTTGAATGTGAAACGAAAATCAACTTGAATTTAACATATTAATCTAAGTCCATAAGAACCCCAATGGGTAGCTTAGTTGGTCTAGGACCACGGTTTGTACCCAGAGGTTGTAGGTTCGAAACTGCACTACAACACTAAGACCACATGAGAGTTTACCTGGCTTTCCTCTAAGCCCATATGGATTAGTCCATCTCAATGGGTTCCACTAGGGGTGCACGGCGGGCGGCTTGGGCGGTTATTGGGCGGTTTAGGCGGTTTTGTTTTATGGCGGTTTGTAAAAAGTAGAAACTGTAACTGCCCAAAGTATAGGCGGTTTGGGCGGTTTTTTTAGCGGGCGATTTGGGCGGCATGTTGGGCGGTTTGGTATTTGTATCTATCTCTCTCTTTTTTATTTTTTTATTTTTTTTATTTTTAATAGAATGTAACTAAAGTTTCAAAGTACTTAACATAAAGAATAAAAATTAAACATGATTTTTAATAAAAGTCAATAATCAGTAATAAACAAAAATTTCAACTAAGTATATTAATGTAGAATTAAAATCCAAAGGCATCACCAAAATTAAAAAATACAATCACTTATATAATCTAACGTCCAAAAGTCAAAAATCTAATTGTGAATATGAAGCATTTTTTTAGCAACCATATATTTTTTGAAAGATACGTGAAGTCTTTGAAGAATAGGTGAAGAGGTTTTTTTTTTTTTTTTTCTTTTTTTTTTTTAAATAATGAGCGGGCGGGGCGGTTTGAAACCGCCTACTCAAATGTGAAACCGTAACCGCCCGCTCATTAGTACGGATTGAAACCGCCCCGCCCGCCTAAAGGCGGTTTTGATGTATATCCACTTGTAGGGGGGCGGAGCGGGCGGGTTGGCGGGTTACGGTTATTTTTGTGCAGCCCTAGGTTCCACAATTTGATAGCAAGAAAAAAAAAAATCAAAGTCCATAAGAACCCAAGATTAATTTACTCTCTTGAAAGGCCATGATGGTGTGTTTTGTGAGCAACTTTAATTGAAAAAGAATTTTACAAATGTACACTTATATTTATTGGTAACTACAAATAACCATCTCTTTTTAGCTTTTACAACTACCTCGCTCTATTAATCTGACTATCTCGGCCAGCCCCTTAATTGGAAGCAGGAAGCCCATTTTTAACAAGTTGATAAAGTCTGATGTATTTTATTCTAGAAGGATAGAATTTTACTTAGATCAAAAGCGGTTCAAATTGAACTGAGAGTGTTGAGATTATATGGCAGTTGAATTCTAGTCAATTTAACTCCAAAATTTAATTTAACTTAGGTTATATCTATGTGCATTTCTTTCTTACAAGTCAGATTTTAGATTTTTTTTCATAACCCAAGGTATCTCCGGCCCAAGCCAACCCACGATTTTAGGCAACCGAGAACTAATCCCTAAGGGCCTATTTGGATAGGCTAAAAATGGAGTAGAGTGAAGTTAAGTGGGCCCAAACAGTCTAAAAATTCAATTCTATCCCGTTTGGATGAGTCTCGCCCGATAGATAAAGTAAAGTTGTAACCCACATGTACTCTATTTCACTTCAACTCGAAATACTTCCATTTCCTTGAGTAAAAGTGGATCCTACTCTAAGCCTTAACTTCAAAATAAGCATCTAAATGGAGTGAAGTGAAGTACTCTACTCTAACTTCAACCTACTTCTCTTCACTCCACTCCACATGTAAAATCCACTTCATTTTACTCCACTCTTCATAAGGGCCTGTTTGGATAGGCCAAAAATGGAGTAGAGTGAAGTTAACTGAGACCTAACAGTCTAAAATTTCAACTCTACTCCATTTAGATGAGTCTGACCCGATAGATGAAGTAATATTGTATGCCACATGTACTCTATTTCACTTCAACTCTAAATACTTCACTTTCCTTGAATAAAAGTGGATTCTACTCCAAGCTTTAACTTCAAAATAAGCATTCAAATAGAGTGAAGTGGAATGCTCTACTTTAACTTCAACCTACTTCTCTTCACTCCACTCCACATGTGAAATTCACTTCATTTTACTCCACTCCTCATTTATCCAAACAGACTCCAAATACTTTTATTTCCTTGAGTAAAAGTGGATTCTACTCCAAACCTTAACTTCAAAATAAGCATCCAAATGGAGTGCAGTGAAGTAATCTACTTTAACTTCAACCTACTTCTTTTCAGGGGCGGCCCAACAAATCCGGAGGCCCTAGGCGAGAATATGAAAGTGAGCCCTATTAATAGGCAATAATTATTAAAATATATTCATTTAAAAGATATTTTTCTAGCTTTTTGAGATGCAAAAATATTGATTAAATCTTGAACCAAAAAAAAAAAAAATCTGCCATTAAGATTTAACAGTCTACTACAAGGATAATGCTCTCACTCTTCTTGTTATTAGTCCATATTTTAATGCTCTCCTATTTTAATGCTCTCACTCTTCTTGTTATTAGTCCCTCCTTGAAAATTGAAACACACGCATCCATCTTTTGATCATGGCCCACTTGCTGTTAACCGCGTCCATCTTTTGATCATGGCCCAATTTCTGCGTTGCTTTTGGGTATGTTAGGATGCAACCCAAATCAGTGAAATCACTAGTTTACCTGACATTTTCATAGAAATAATTATCAATCTGCTTCCTTGTACGTATGGATATGTGCAGAACATGGCCATCGATATAACTGATTTTAATTTGAGTAAAGAGGCAAATTGCACACCACAAATCAGTATTGGTGCATGATCAGGGGCCCCAAAAATCTTATATATACCCATAACTAAAATTCTTAACATGGGGCCCTAAAAATTTGCAAAATTTGGGGGCCCTAGGCAGCCAACTAAGTGGCCTAGGCCTAGGGCCGGCCCTGCTTCTTTTCACTCCACTTCACATGTGAAATCCACTTTATTTTAATTAACTCCGCATTTATCCAAACAGGCCCTAAGGGCATATGCAAATCCTCCTATCCACATGCACTGGGTAAAACCATAGGAGGTGGCTAATGAAGATAGATGGCAAATACAAGACCTCTCCACTTCTTAAAGCGCAAACTTTACATGCCGATTTTGTAAATGGGCATAAAAATTACACCTTAATAATTTCTAATGAGGCTGACGTGAGGTTGTCATATCACTAATGGTGGTTATATATTGGTGAAGTTTAAAAACGAAAAGCAAAAAAAGAAAAGATAAGTATGAGTAATCCTCTTTAACAAGTTTATTACTGCATATATTCTTCCAATTTCATCAAATATCTTCGAGAGAGAGCTTTTTATCAAAGGGAGTCAAGTTGGGTTAAACCTGTTCTAAATCCACTTTCTAGAATTTGGTTAGCTCCAAGTTGTTCCCACCATATCTTCAAAATTGATTATTAGTGGACTGTATCACTACTTTTATCATTGGCATAGGCCCACTATGTCTCTAATAAAAAATGGATATATATAAGTGTGTCATCCCTTTGGGCTGAACTAATTCCTTTGAGCTCAAGGGAAGCCAAGTAAATCTCCTGTACATGGCTCTAGTGTGGTAGCACAATTTCAAACCCTCAACTAATGGGAACACACCGTATCCAAGGCGACTGAGCCGCCCCTGGAGATTAGGCTATATGATCGTTGTCAAAATGACATTAACATTATTTGCCGTAGAAATAAAAGTTCATAGGAAGGGACCTACATGCAAATATACTAAAAATGTCTCCAACTTTTGCAGCGGGTCCTCCGCTTTCCTTCTTTAATGTGGTGCCAAAGTGAACACATGTGAGTCTCCATTCGGTCTTCTAATCGTCCGAAATCTTCTCTCCTTCGTTAAGTATTTCTCTTTATTCTACATCCGACTGTACGACTAATAAATACCACCTTCGAAAGCTCTTACATGATCATTGCCTTGAAACTTAGAGAGAGACAGAGAGAGAGATGGAATCCTTAAAGCTTGCATTAGCCATGGTATGTGCCATGGGTCTAATCCTGATCCATATTTGCCAAGCCCAAGACTCACCGCAGGAATTTGTAGATGCCCACAACAAGGTTCGCACCAAGGAGGGTGTGGAAAACTTACCTTGTTATGAAAAAGTTCATGAGAAACTTTCTATGGTCGGGAGATGCCAATAGAATCAATTGCGACTTGGTGCAATGGGATGTTGTTTGCCTCCCTAAACCCAAAGGTGGGCTTGGTATTAGGCGTGTGAAGGAATTTAACGATGCATGCATGTCAAAGCTAGGATGGGCAGCAGCTACCTCTTCTTCCCCCACTTTATTCTCTTGGTTCCCGCATCGTTACATCATATCGTCATCTTTGTGGCATCCTAATTGCCCTATGGCAGGCTCTTGCATTTGGAAACGCCTTATAGTTTTATTCACTTTCCTCCATTCTAGTAGTAGTTGGAAGGTGGGAAATGGTTCCTCTATTAGTTTGTGGTTCACAAGGTGGCTGGATCATGACCCTATTGCTCTTAAGTTTCCTCATTTTCGGTTCTCCTAGTTTGAGACAGTTGCTACCATATTCAATAAAAATCCTTGGACCATTATCAACTACCTCCCACAGGAAATTAGGTCCTATTTACAGCAGCGAGTCAATGACATTCAGCTTCCCCCTATTTCAACTTCAGATTCCCTATTATGGACTGGCAACAACATTGGTCTTTTCTCTCGGTTAAGCTTGGAAGCTCATCTGATCACTTGCGCAATCTATTCCCTGGGCTGCTCTTGTTTGGACCCCTTTTGTATCTCCCAGAGTAAGTTGCATGATATGGAGGCTTGTCCACAAGAGAACTCCTACTGAATCTTGGGCTAAAACAATTAAGGGGTTTCGATGCCTTCGAGATGCTACATCTGTCACTACCATGAAGAAACAGAGGCCCACCTATTCTTCAATTGTCGTTTGTTCTGCTTCATCTCTTTGGACATGGCTTTTTTCTATCAATAGACCTCTGCCTCCCATCCGATCTCTTCTGCCACCATTTGGACATCTCCGTCTTCTAATAGAGATGATTTTAGAAGAAAATGTGCAGTTCAATCTTCTTCCACCTCATCCTTATCATCTGGACAACAAGGAATGGCTCCAAGTTTGACAAGAAGAGGACCTCTCTGATGGCATTTGTGATGGGGCCGACTTGTGTTCACATGTGGGTGGACCCCTGTTAGGTTTTTGAGTGTTGGCTAAACTCAAGGATTTGACAAAACTCTGGGTCTTTTGAGTTGTAATTTTTTTTTAAAAAAGGACTATGAAAATAGAAGATTAGAAGGACTCAGAAGAATAAAGTCTGAAAGAATTGGAAGAAGAAAGCTGGAGAAAGAGAGCTAAAATTCTGCATCAATTAGAATGAGGTCCGCTCGAGCAACCACATCATCCGCTCGAGCGGATGGAGTTAAAATAGCCAGACGCTGAAAAAAGAACCTTATCCACTCGAGTGGAGGGTGGGTCCGCTCGAGCGGACAAGGCAGCAGAGTCCAATAAAAATTAGAAACTGCTTTTCTAATCGTGTCCAAATTGCTTGTTTTAATCCTAATCATCTTAGGCAGCCTTAAGCACGACCTAAAGGCTATTTAAAGGACTCAAGGGCTATTCCAAAGAGAGACCTCACCTCTCAAAGTTCTGAGTTAAAGAAGATCATTGAGAGAATTCTTCTCTAAAGATTTATTAAAGAATTTTGCTGACAAGTTCTCTATGCCAGTTCTTCTGCATCCTTTGTAGAAGATTATCTTCTTGCGAGAAGACTCAAGGAGTCAAGTGCTGTATTGAATCTGTTGCAATCAACGGTGTGAAGTCATTGAAGCGTGAAGCAACACAAGGTAACTTTAGTCCTTACGTAGGGGATATATGGAAAAGAAATCTGGGTTTCTTGTAATTGTGAAATTCATAGTGTTTGATTTGATCCAGTTCGAATAAGTGATTTTTCACCCGGTTAGGGTTTTCTACCTTCAATTTGGTGTCCTTGTGGTGTGTGCTTATTGATTTTATTTCCATTGCATATTGTTTATTTCTGCACACTTTTTGGTTGATTGTTTAAGTAGACCAATCTAAAGATCGTGGACCCTAAATCTTTCAACCTCATTCACAAAGAGACACCCCTTATAAGGAATCTCATGGTGATATGGATAAGAATAGTTTGAGTTTCATCCAACTCTTTATCCTTATCATATCTCCATTCAAATTCAAATTGAGAGAGTTTGATCCAATGTATTATCCTTATCATCTCTCCATTTTAATTTTAGTAGAGATCTTATCACCCATTAGTCAAAGTGGTACATATAGACATGAGAGATATCAGTTGGCACAACTTTTCAATAATTCATCTCCGTTTCACTAGATCTACAATTCTCCATCATCATCTTCTACATCTAGGGTGTTCATCCTTGCCCTTGGATCTTGAAAAGTGAATCATATGTGACTGATCTCTTGTAGACAGTCACAGATATCCACACCAGTGACTGATTCAAGCCGACGCTATCCTTATCGCGTTTGTAGCAGCTAGCTCTTATAAATTCGTGCTTCCGCTGCATCTATAACCTTCACTCTCTTCGAAGGGCAAAAACTCTTTTGGCCGATCGTCTTTCGGATTTTATCTTTAGTCTACCAGATTGGATTCAGGCTCAGTGTCTTCATTCAACTTTGTTTGTTTTGGGAGTTGTGATTGCTCAATTTTTGGCTCTTGTTTGGTTGCGTTTTGGTGACTTTTTTTTTTTAGCCTCTGTGGCTCTTGGGGGCATTTGCCCATGTTTTCTTCTCTTCTTTTCAATTCAAATTCACCTCTTGGCAAAAAAAAAAAAAAAAAAAAAAGAAAAAGAAAAAGAAAAATCTCATGCCTAGTTTTAGTTAAATCAAAACATGATTAATGTTTGTACACATAACCGAAATTGAAATGAGTCAAGATATTAGACATAAACTAAAAATTTCAATTTCCCTAATTCTATGTTTTTTTATAATTAATGAATAATCACTCTTCTATAAAAATAATGCATGTATAAAATACATATATATATATATATATATATATATATATAGATAGATAGATAGACAACAGTTTGACCCATTTTAGTTTGAGTTATGTGATCCAAACAAAAATTAAGTTTGGATTTCAAAGAAAATAATGTTTTAGAAAATTGAGAAAATTAGATTTGTGTCCAATAGTTAGACACATTTTTATTCAAGTTATATGGTTTGAATAAGAAATAAATTTTCATTTGAATATAACTAGGCTTCGTTCGAATTTTAACATAAGATTAGGTTATCCCCACAAGCTGACTTGCATCCCTTTTTAAGATAGAATTTCATTTTTTACCCAATTGAAAAGTTTAAGTGCTGCTTTTATTTATCATCACCTTTTTAATCCTTAAAAAATATGAGATCCATGATCAATTAATTTAAATGAGCTGTCGTTTACATGTTTGAAAAAGTGAGTTCCAATGTATGAAATATATGATTTTTAATATTTTATTCATGTATTTATTATAAGCTTAATCTTATGATTAGGCGAACTCATATTGAAGTAAAATTTTACCACATCCGTTATGAGGGAAGGACATGATCTATTTGAGCTGTTCATGTTTCAAGAGGTTGTTCTCTTGTGGATTTTCACTCATAAGCATGACTAAGATGTCCTCAATTAAGGGATTAGATTTCTTAAAGTTTCTGAACTAGTTGAAAAGAAAGTGAGAACAGAAGGATTAAATTTTAGAAATAGAGTTAATGTTAGAGATTCACATGCTGCATAGCCCACATGACACCAAGCCCTATTTTATGGGGCCCATTTGGACGACCAACCTATTAGGGTTCCATATTTATTAAAGATCCCAACGAAATACCCTTGTTATTTAAACAAAGCACTAATATATTAGGGTTTTTATTAGCTAATGCATGTATGTAGGTTTCCTAAAACTAAATAGACTCTATGATGGAAAATGAACTTTTTAAGATAACCTATATAAAGTGTTTTAGGATTTAACTTAGAATCCGTGATTCTGCCTTCGATCACATCTTACAAACAAGAAGAGGAACATAGTAAAACCTCAGTTAAATGTAGCTGGTTCATGGAGGGAAAACAGAGAGATTAAAAGACATAATGAACGATGTTCCAAAGAAACTTCTTTGATATTGCCAACTTATTAGACTCTCTATTAGTCCAAAAAATTGTGATGTACACGGGTGGAGGTAGGAATTTTTATTAACTAAAGCCCACATTTTGTGATGGAAAATGTTTACTCCGTCGCAACAACTGTCGTCTTAGCCTCATCTAATACGACAGTGGAAATAGTGGTAGAAAGAATTTCTGTCGCAAAACAAGAGCTTTAATAGCGAAAAAACGCCACTAAAAGTTAAGGTGCCTGCCACTAAAGGTCTCTTTTTTTCTTCCTAAACAAATAGCAAAGATAAATTACCTCCAATCATAATCGACCTGTCATTTTGCCAATGAGGAAGGTATTAAAACAACGGTCATTAGTTTGAACCATTTTCTTGTTAATTCCTCTTTAATGCTTGATTGGTAGATCCAAGTTGAATTAAAAACTGAATCTAGGTTGACTCCTCTAGAATTTGGTCGAGTTCAAACTAGGTCCATCTATTTTCATCACTGACTCGACCTCACGATTTTTACCATCAAGATAGTTAGGCTGCTCAAAGTTTCCACCATTCAGATTCAAACCAGTAGGCCACTATGTTTCCGAAGAATTTTCTCCCATGAGCAGAATGCATTGTAGTCCAGCTGTATAGGGCCTTCCTAGGCTCACATTTGATTAGTACAACCACCTTCACATTATGTGATCAAGCACCATCCTCAATTTTATGCTCGTTAAACCGTTATTCATTGTTTATCTGAATCTCAATAAAAATTTTGGTTAAAAAACCATTAAAATTTTGGGGTATTAAATCAAGAGCTACGAAAACATAATGGCGCTGAGTTTTTAACGCAGCCTTTATCCATACAGACTATTCCACCTATCCTACCTCTAACGACCAGAATGCATCCAAGTGGGCCCATGAGCACAACCCGTTCCATAAATAAAAAAGAATATATTAGATAAACATTATAATCGGGGGGGCATATATAAATAACATCAAAACTCTCTGCTAAAGAAATAAAAGTTCAAAAGAGTAGGGACCTACCTTTAATAAAGGCCAAAAAAAAAAAAAAAAAAGTCTCCTAGTTTACAATACAAACGGTCCATTCTCCTCCTCTAAAAGATGTGGTGAAAGCATGAACAAGTGTCGTTCTTCAACGTGGTCGTCCAAAGCGTCCGAAATTATCTCCTTCATTCAGCATTTCTTTTCATATTTCATGCACGTTCATGTCAACAAATGATAAATACCACCATAGAGAGCTCTTTCACAATTGCATTGTAATTTTGAGAAGAACAGAGAGATGGAATCCTTAAAGCTTGCATTAGCCATCGTATGTGTCATGGGTCTAGCCCTGGTCCATGTTTGCCAAGCCCAAAATTCACCTCAAGACTTCGTCGACGCACACAACAAGGTTCGAGCCAAGGAGGGTGTGGGGCCAATGACATGGGACCAAAAAGTGGCCACCTTCGCTGAAAACTATGCCAAGCAACGGGTCGACTGCAAATTGCAGCACTCGGACCCTGCAACCCACCCCTACGGCGAGAACCTTTTTTATGGTCCTGAAGCAACAGCTGCTACTGCAGTCGAAGATTGGTACAGCGAGAAGGAGAATTATGACTACAACACCAATACTTGCCTCAAGGGAATGTGTGGGCACTACACTCAGGTGGTATGGCGTGACTCGGTTCGCGTCGGGTGCGGCCGAGTCAAGTGCACTAATGGGCTCTTCTTCATCACATGCAACTATGATCCTTCTGGCAATTGGGAAGGGGAAAAACCTTACTAGCATTTTTAGGACACTATTATCACTCTCTAATCATGATCTCATTTTTTTTTTTTTTTTTTTTTGTGTTAAATAAATCATGGACCACATCTGTTAAATAAGTTAATTGAGGGATCTATCCTCATTAATCTTGTATGGTTGGCCCAGCTTGTGGGCTCCACATTTTTAAGAATATCTTTATTGATATCTCTAGTTTTTTGGTGGTGGGGTCTCCCTCTTTTGGATTTTAATACAATTCTTACTTATTAATTTTAAAAGAAGAGAAGAAAAAGAATAGAAAAATTTGTTGTGCAATAACTTAACTAGTGGTCTAGTGAGGCCTTTTTTTTTATATTTGGTGGCACTGATGAATGTAATGTGTCATATGCATCATAGCATCTTTTCTTGCAAATATATATTCTAGTCTGTTACCCCTAGCCCGTTTGGCACTTTACTAATACAATTAAAGTCAAGTAAAGTCTACATTTTCCAAACAAGATGTCACATCAAATGCACTTTATTCAAAACTCCCTCCATCTTTTTCATACAAAAAGTCGAAAAGTAATTACCTTTATTCACTAAAATATAAAAAAACTCTACTTTTCCATACTAAAAGTCAAAAAGATTCCATAACAAACAACTAAAAACAAAATACCATCATAATCCACTTATATTTTATTATTTCTTCAAAATCAACTTGACTTTTTTTTTTTTTTTTTTTGATAACGTAGGGTTCCTAGCCCTTTGGGCCATAATAATCCCTACGGGCCCAGGAGAGAAAGCCGGGTAAAATTCCCCTGTAGCCCCAGTGTGGTAGTGCAGTTTCGAACCCACAACCTCCGGGTGCAAACCATGGTCCTAGGCCAACTGAGCTACCCCTCCGGGTTGAATCAACTTGACTTGACTTGACTATATTAGTAGAGTTACCAAACTAGCCCTAAGAGCCCATTTGGCACTTTACTAATACAATACAAGTCAAGTAAAGCCTCCATTTTCCAGAAAAAGAGTTAGTTATTGATCTCTTAGAATCCCTCATTCATGATTTCTGTTTGTTTAACAAACTTTTGATAGGTGTCATGAATATGGTTTATTTTAGTTTGTGTAAATTTTTGGTAGAAATGGACCCATCTGACTCGATCGGAACAATCATGTGTGGACTCTGTGTTCGTATCTGTATGAAAAATGGAACAATCCTGAATTACCTGCAGTGTATCATCTAGTTAGTAATATCTATTTGGAGTTGTGGTTGTGAGCATTTCGCTGCCTTCTGATTCAGTTGTAGTTTTGTCACCTCATATTGGATGACTGACTAACAATTACCAACAAATTTAATTTTTATAAATATTAATATATGTGATCTAATCCATAAAAATGTTGGTAAGATCTATTAATTATCGAGTGATTTCTGTTAAGTATTTAGTTAACAGGCCTAATATTCTGGTTTGAATTCTGCCCATGGGCCTTAAGGTTGAGCTCGGACCCAATCTGTTAAAAAAGTATTTATATCATTTGTGTTGAATTTGTTGTGCTGGGTGACCTTCTAGTTGAGCCTTTAGGCGTAACTTATTATTCATCTTTCAGACCAAAACCACATGCCCATTCCCAGCCTAAGGGCAAGAAGGTCAGCCCAATAGGGGGTGGTCTCAAGATGGCTCCACATTGACCCAACTAGTAATAGAGACTAGGTACTTTTAAGTCTTTGTAATAGGAAACTCCCTGGAGTTTCTACCCAGATCATATTCCATTGATGGCCCCTCATGATGAAGACAGATGATCATTGTTGGCACATATGGACGCGGTTTAGCTGAGGGTGGCAATTTCATACCTGACCGCCCAACCAAAGCCAAAACTGACCCAGTAATTTATGGCTTGGGTTTACCCATTTTAATTCGGGTTTTTACCAAAAAAAAAAAAATCTAGGTTGGGTTTGGATTCACATTTTGTAACTAACTATTAAATGGGTTTGACTTCGGTTGAGTCCATTCTTGCTATTCAACTTGTTTAACCGATCTAAATCCCATTCAACCTCGACTATTTGCACTATAACCTGTCAACCCAACCCAACACAAATATGCCCTGTTAATTGAGGGTTGGGAATGAACCTTTTAACTTTAGGATTGTGTTTTTCCAAGAAATTCTGGATTGGGTTTGGGTTAGTTGCTGCCCATTAAATAAATGGATTGGGTTTCGATCGAGTAAATACGTAAGACCCTGGTGTCCCTTTTTTTTAACCCAGCTATGGCGCAGGGGCAGGGGCCGGGGCCATTGAACCCAAGCTAGTGGGAGAACCCATGTGGCAGGGAAAGAGACCTTGGGTGAGGAAAGGTGGCATGTTCAGGTGAGAACCGATGCCTCTTACCACCGAGGTAAGATACCTTGGTTTCCTATTGATCTACTGATCTAATGTGATCATGCAACAATGAAACTGCATTCATTTGACCTGCACTATGTTTAATATATCTTACGACGAGTTTAAGAAATGTAATACCAAAAACAACTTGTGAGTTGGGACCGGTAACGTTGCAAATGTGATATTGGAATAGCATCTGCATCGGTGGTAGATTACGACGATTTCACATTTGTGGTTGCTATCGGAAAAATATAAAAAATTCAGCATTGAAAATAAGATAATTTTGGTATTTTAAATATTTAGTTTTATTTCATTTTTTGTGATAATATTGCGAGATAAATTGATTTTAATGTGATACAATCTTTAGTAGATACTTTTTGAAATAAAAAGGGATATTGCCCACACAGTTGCCCTTAGATATGAGATTTGTCCTAAGAGGACAAAGTTTAAGTATTGTCCTTGTGCGATATCCTATGGTTACATTATACTGTGCAATATCCTAGGGCTATGCGATAACACACACATCATTCTGTGTAATATCCTAGGGTCCAACGATTTCGAACTATTATTGTACGAACAGTTCTGCATAAATTATATAAATTCGACTGTTGTGGAGAAAATGTCAGATATAAGAATAGTCGTAGTCAATATCCCAATAAAGAAATATCATGACGTTATCACGATAATTCAATATATTGTCCACATTTGTCACGCTGAAGATGCTCCATATTGTGCCGACTTTATATGCTACACTCATTTTAATAGAAAGTGTAGTGAATGTACCAACATAAATTTTTTAGTGCAATGGTAAAAGTCTCAGGTGTCATGCGTGACAATGTGCAACCACTTAATGCAAAAACGCAAAAGTTAGGCCTGTCTCCAATCTAGACCCTCCCAGGACCCTGCTTCAGCGGGACCGCACTGGATAATGACTTGACAATGTAATGATGGTGGCCCACCAAGGAAGAATGGTAGGCTGAAGAGGACATGGATAAGAGTAGTAAGGATAGTGGTGAAGAGGATTTGGCTTAGATGGAAAAAGAGATGTAAAGTTGCAGAGTGCAAAAATACGTGGGACAATGCTTTTGTGATGATGATATTCTAATAAACATGTAAGGCCTGTTTCTTTACTAGAATTCAAAGAATTCCTCTCTAGAGAATTTATAAATTCTCTAAAAGCTATCTCCCGTGTGGAATTCTTGAATTCTACTCAATAAATTCTAGCAAACAAAAAAAAAAAAAAAGCAAAGAGGTTGGAATTTTAGGAATTCGAAAGGTCATTTGAAACTTTTTAGATAGGTGAAATTTGAAATTTTAGCAAATGAATATGGCATTTGTAAATATAGGGGACAAGCCATCAAATCATGTCCATGATTTCCAACGTCCTAAATTCTTGTAAAAGAAAAACAGGCCATAACTAGGTTGACATGAGCTACGTACGGCCGGCGAAACCTAATCTATTTCCAGCCAGATGGGAGTCAAAATATAAAAAACAATCCCCACTCCAAACCCCCCAAAAACCAAAAGCAAACCCTGCCCCATTTGGGGTGAGTCAAGACTAGTAACCGTTTTAACCCAACCCATTGCCACCCGGTCCATCTATACATTTCAGGAACACTCTTGATCGATGCTTTGAACTTCCATTCTTATAGCCCTGCTTTTGCAGAGTTCATTAAGTTTGTCATCAAATAAACAAGTAGCCTTTATAAAATCAATAATATCTGTCTGTTCTTTGTCCAGCTTGCTAATTGATGGACCAAGTTGCATTCACAGACATTGTAGACACATGCACCGAGTTGTATTAATATTCACCAAGGACAGTTACCTGGAACCAATCTTATATTTGTGTGAAGGGTATGGGCTGATATGTGAGATGGGATTGGTGACCTGATTACAGTCTCTTTTGGCAATGGTCTTTCTTCGTGTGACAAATTGAATTGATCACAGGTGGGCTCTTAGATGAAAGTCCAAAGAGGGATGCCAAAAAGCAGGGTTTTTTTTAGAGAAAAGACACATAAATTAGGTTCAGGTACCTATTGACCTCCTAATCCTAGTTGCATCTAGGCCTATTATAAAAAAACTCACAAAAGTTGGATCTATATTATATCCAAGTCATTTTTGCAACAGAGATGATACATATTTTTGTATCTTTTGAAGTCTTTTGGAAGGTTGATGAGATTTTCATTAACTAACAAAGATGGAGCACACTAGACTAAGACTTAGTTCTAAGTCGGGAATACCTTTCTGTTCCCTTCCTTGAAGGCCCATGATCCCAAACTTTTTGTACTGCAAACACCATAGAAGAAGCCAGAGGAGTGTTGTAGATTGAGGGTGAGAAATGGCAAGCAAAAGCAATGTGACCTTCCTCCTCACCAAGTTGGATACCTTCATTAAAAATTGTCGAACTCAGATTACAGAGGTAGAGAAAGAAGTCCCAAAGATGAAGAGTGGCTTAAAGAAAGAAGTTCCAATGAAGACGAGTTGAGCTTATACAACATGATAGAGAAATTGTATATTCTTCTTTCTTAACTTGGGTTCAAGTACTTAAACAGTTGCTTCTTTGGCTCATTTCAAATGTAGAGTTGAATCCATCACTCTGAATTCCTACTGGTTAGTGGTACTGGGAATTTCATTATTTCAGATCAATAACGAGAATGACAGTTCAATTTCATGATCACTTCAGGTAACATGTACATATCTCAATTCTCAAACCATCATTCGTTCCATATGAGTTTAAGGTATTGAAAAGTATTTCCGCTGCCTCTACTAACGCCTTGAGGTTTTAGTAAGAATAGCTAGCTGAAGAAATTTAAGATGGTATCAAAGTCAAACCGGTTGTGAGTTCAAATCACAGGAGGAAAGACTTGGCGCAAAAAAAAAAAAAAAAAATGCATGTACCAAAAGTGCGCCGGCCGGGTTCCACCTGAGGGGGAGTATTGAGGAGTGGGCTCCACCCATGAAGGAATATTGAAAAGTATTTTTGCTGCCTCTACTAACGCCTTGAGGTTTTTGTAGGAATGGCTAGCTGAAGAAATTTAAGACAAGGGTCATGAAAACACAAGCTCCTGCTTCAGTAAACATGCCTTTGTGCGTGCAATGATAGTTCATTGGCATATTTCCTCAAATTCTATGAAATGACTAACTGTTGTTTTACTCAGTGTTTTCTGTTCATTAGGTTTTAAATCATTCACCCCATCCAATATTAATTTTCTTTGATAGGTGAAATGGGGCATCTTCATCTCAGCTGTTGGAGAAGCGAGCGGTTGAGATGAAAGAGTTAGCTGCCTTCCACGGTTGTTACTTATCTAGTGGGCCTCGTAAAGTTCGTTCACTGTTCTTATCATCTTATAATAGCATTTTCATGCTGATTCAAAATTCAGTAGTTAAGATCACATGATTAAAATACATCAATTTCCATTAATGTTTTACTTCATTTTAGTCATGTGTTCTACAATTGATATATTTGGTTGTGTGTCCAATCCATTTGGCCCGCTAATGATATTGAGAACTTTGGATTTTAGATGTGGCCCCCAATAATGATTTATAATGTATGCCTGCATCTTTCTAACACCATTACAAGAAGAGCGTTTCAACTTCCAAGAACTATTTTTACAAAAAGAAAAAACTTCTAAGAAATAGTAATCTAAAAATAAAAATGGCCCTTTAATAATACTATCAAAAGGAGGGATAAGATAATAAGAATTAAAAGCCACATCTATAAGAAGAAAGATGCTAGAGTAATGAAAATAAATAGGAAATTGCCCTTTTACCCTCTCCTCCTTATACCCCGGCATGTTTGGTGACTTCAATAATAAAGTGAAGTGAGGTAAATGATCAAATTAAAAGACAAGAAAATACGAGGGGTTAAAAAAAGGGTGATTTTTTTTCTTTTTTTTTCATTTAGTGAAATGAGAATGTAGCTTTTATTTTTTTTTTAAGAAAAAAAAGATGTTTTTTTATCATTTAATTTCAAGGTTAGACTTTTTTTGTTAAAAAGTAGAGGTTTTTTTTTTTTTTTTTTAAATATGGTATTTTTATATTTGATCCCCTTTTTTATTGTGTCTTGAAATGACCATTCACCCCACTTCATTAGTAAAGTAAATTTACTAAACATGACGGATTTCAGAAAAGGTAAGGAGAAAAAATCGAATCCAAATTCTCATCAAAGTTTCATTCACATGTCCTTGGAGTGGAGTGAAAATCTTCCCTGGGCCCACCTGTTAAAAATCTATGGAATGTTTAGTCCCACAATGGTAAAGCATGTGATCAATAATGCATGAATCACAATTTTATGCATCATTAATCATTTGTATTGATCATATTGTCGATCACATGTTCAATCTTACAGTAGGACCATTTTTTTATTACACTAAAATTCAAAGACATTCTATAGAAGAGAATTACGTTCATTTTAAGTGGTTTGGAATTTCAATATATAGCTAGTCAAGTCGTTTTTTGGCCTTCTCTTTTGTTAGTATTAGACATCCATGACTATATCCTATGAATATCTCATTCATGCTTCTCATGAGTGGGACATGTAAAACTTCTTAGTAGGGCCTACCTTTTGAAATCCAAACTCTTCAAAATGAAGACCTTCCTTTTCTATGGGATGCATCCCCAATTTTACTCCAAAAGGAGTTACTCCTATGGTATGATTGTGTTATATCATATTATAAATCTTATGTCGTAATGTTATTAATCATATGCTCATCTTCAAATGCTAATATCTATTAAAGTAAGATTTAGAAGCTGTCCATACAAGGAGTTGGTCCCACCATTAAAAATGAATGCAGTCCACTTGTATGAATGTCTTTGAGCTTTACTCTAATACGGGTTGGTCCCACCATAATAAGATTGAATATATGATCAATATATATAATTAATAATGAGTAAAGTTGTAATTCCCATATTATTATTTATATGCTCAACCTTCATAGTAGGACCAATTTTGTTGAGTAAAACCAGTCAATTTTATTGGAGTAAAATCAAAAGACATCACATAAGAGGCAGGCAAACATTTTAAGGTTGTGTTGATTTTGAACGGGTGTGCCACAAAAGATTTTCCCTCCTCCACTCATAGACCGTGACGGACAGCTTCTAAATGCACTCCATTTCTCTTTGCACACCCACCATTTTAAGCTCTAATGCCTAAAATCAGTTTTATTTTGCACAGGAAAAAGGTTTGCAAAGAGAAATGGGGGTGACCTGTTTTAGATTGCGATTGAAAAATGAGTTTGGGTTCTGAACCCAATTTAAATTTCAATTGATAAACGGGTCCGATTCTTGGTCTATCCAGGGTCAGGGACTCGGGACCTAACATATGAGTATTTAATGTTGCAAACTTTAGCTCAAAATCAACTTTTGTTGGGCATTTTTATGTTTAATCATGGAGGTAAATAGACTTGATGCATTGATATTAGTTGAATTATATCCTGATTTTGAAAAAAAAGAAATAAAAGTAATGAAAAATGAAAAGAAGTCAGAACAGGGTCGTCCTATCAGAACCAAATCTTTAACCAATAAAACAGGTCCCAAGTCGAAACCATAACCATTATTTAAAAAGGGGCCTGGGTCCAGGTCTATTATGGTTCCTACCCGAAACCGTCCCGTTTGCAACCCCACTCATGGTAAAGGGCGATTCTTCCTCTTGAATATTCGGCCATACCCTTTGAATCTTGTTTTAAAGGGCTCAACTATGATCACTCATGAGTGGACCTATGCAACAAATAAGAACACCCTTCACATATGGATAAAGGTTGATTCCATATATAAATATGGGCTCCATATTCTAATTTCTACAGATGGGCACCACGTTATAATTTCTAAAAGTCGGTCCCATATTCATAATTATAAAAGGTGGCCCCCCATTATAAATCTTATAAAGGTGTGTCCACTTTGTAAATCCTATGCATGTGGGCCCTATGTTCTAATTTCAAAGACGGGTACCACGTCATGATTTCTAAAGGTGGGCTCCATATTCACAAACACAAAAAGGTGGCCCCACTTTCTAATCTTTAAAGGTGGGTCTCATAGTTACAATTACAAAGGTTGGGCCCACATTGTAAATCCTATGAATGTGAGCCTCATGTTCTAGTTTCTAAAGGTGGGTATTACGTTGTAATTTGTAACGTTGGACCCGTGTACGACAATAATAGAATGTCGCGGTCAATAAAAAGTGGGTCTCACTTGAGTAATTTAACATAATGTTGTCAAATAAGTTTTGCACAACATAGTCTCGGTACAATCTGATCTCAACACAACTTGATCTAAGTACACAATTGAAAAAAGCACGAGAACGAGGCCAAACATGCCTTGTTTTCTAATTTATTTTTATTGACCATAAGAGCCTCACTTTGTCCCTACGTTGTGTGTCAACAGGTGACGACCTAATTTGAGCAAAACATTGTCTTCATGGGAAAGACTACTCTTTGCTAATTTGTCTAGGTCTTCTCTCTTTATAATCACATTATAGATAAGGTTGCAAACGGAACAATTACGGGTCGGAACAATACTGGACTCGAGCCCAGTTGTAAATAACGGTTCCAAGTCCAGTTTTGACTCGGAACTTGTTTTGTTGGTTCCAAACCCGGTTCCAATAGGAAAACATGGATTCGGGTCCACCTAGAGGAACGAAATCTAGTTTCAAAACTGGTCCTAATTCCTCTTTAGTTTTTTCTTTTTCTTTAACATAAGAATATCATTCAACTTATAATGGTGCGCAAGTCTACTACATCTAGAATTATACAAAAAAAATGTCAAAAAAAGGTTGATTTTGAGGTACAGTTTGCAATATCAAATACTTATATGCCAGGTCCACAACTCATATGGACCCAGAACCAAACCCATTTGTCAATTAGAACTAAATTGGGTTTCGGACCTGGACCCGGTAATGAATCGGAACCTAAAATAGGTTCCAGGCCTGTTTTTTTGCGGGTCAAAACTTCCGGATAATAAGAAAACCGGATATCCATTTGCAACCTTAATTATAGATGCTTTTAATCACAAAGCCATTGTAGGAAATTAAAGATGAAGGTGCTGACGAAAAAGAAGTTAACGCCTTACTTGGTGGGAAAATTGAAGAAACCAAAGAGGTGAAGGTGATGGTACAAGGTGTGTCATCTAAGTTTATAATTAATCATTGCTGCTTAACTTATGATTATATGTCCAATTTATTATAGCAAACCATATTAAGTTCATGAAAGGGCCGGACTATGGTGCAGCATCACTGCACCATAGTACAATGCAGCAACCAGGTCTCACCAATAACCGCGCGCCACCTCATTCCACAAGAGAGGAAATGTAAAATGAATTTCTCAATCTCTTCCTTCGACCGACCCCACTTATCTGTTTTTCTTCTTCAAAATTATCATTGCCAATTTCTTTACAAATTGCTTTCCAACACTACCCTTTGTAAACTCTCAACTCACCTTATTGAATCCCACTTCTTATATCTAAACCCTCATTACCTCTATGCTAAATTTCATTACTTTTGGAGTTGGGCCCACCAATCGACATGACCAATGTTCTCCTATAAGCAAATGTATACTTCTCATTGTGGTCAATGCATGATAAGATTTCAGGGAGAGGTTCATGTTGATGATTTTTAAATTATGGAATCACAGTAGAACTGACTTTCCCACATTAAACACCTATATCACTACAATAAGTAGTGCCTGATACATTAACCAGATTGGGAGATCTTACTTACAAATATCCAACTTGAAGGCTGTTGATCAAAGGTTTAGAAATTTTCAAGATAGGTTAGATTTTGAGCTGCTGCCCATCTAGCATGTGCCTTTACCCAATCAATTTTCTTACTAACCAGATTTGGGCCCCCCACATTTAGAAATGTAAGGACCATAGTTACTGTGCAAAAAATATCAGAATCAGATAGCTCCTTCTGGAATTAGACAACTCATAATATCTTGTGATTTGAACCCATGTGATGAGATAAACACCAAGGCATTAGATATGAGCATTTAAATTCTGCATTTAGAGCATAATAATTCAGTTAGAGCTTTTAATGATTGGTCCATCTAAACCCATATTATCCTTCATTTTAGAGCTTTTAAATTCTACAATCATTATGATATAATAATTCAGTTAATGATTGGTCCGTCTAATCTACAATTTTTGACTTGGTAACTTCCTAGAAAATTTTTGGCAGTCTCCTTTGTATTTTGGACCCCTGAAAATAGTTCGGGTACACTTGAAATGTCATCTTTAAATAAAACATTTTATATATCACCCTGGTGCCCCTCAAAACTCCAATATCGACATTTTATACTATCCACCATACATACCACTTCCATAATGAATATGAAAATGATAAATCTTAGATTAAAAAAAAAAATGAATCAACGGTGACACAGATATTATAATCGCCTATGTATTATCACTCATCCAAGAAGGTACACCCTCCTACAAAACAGAACACATCACCTAGACATACATCTGGTGCTTTTCATTTTTTTCCTCTCATACACGTGCTATACCTTATTTTGTCTCCAGGTACCAAGTTCTTCCACCTGTTATCAATAAAATAGATGGGTCATCACCGACTGGTATCATGAAAATGTGCAGATTTGAATATGCATGTGGGGCCATCTATTTTATCATTATTCAAATGCAGCTAACAAACTAGAAACCAAGAACAGAGGAACTCATTTCACTTCAATAAACTTCCTCTTATTTTAATCTCAACCAGTTTTATTTCCTCATTACTAATTAACCAACACTCCAAATGCCTAAAACCAAACACCTAATCTGCAAACTAGCACTACAAATGCCTTGAAATCTCAAAACCAGCACTAAAAATAAAATAAAAAAATGCCTTCATATTCTCAAAACCACCAAGCTCTCCAACCCAAACATAAAATTTCCAAATCAGGCTCCAAATGCCTTCACTAATCCCTCATTTAGATTAGAGGCAGACCTGGCTGTCCTACCTTTGTTTGACTATGGTCTGGCCCAAGATAATAGATAATCATGTACTAAATGCTCCCATTAATCTTTCTTTTATTTATAAAAGGAACTTTACCCTGATTGATCCACTGCATCAGCATCAGAGAGAGGTAGAGAAAGAGGGAAAAGATGGTGGTCAAGGTGGCCTTGCTTATGCATCTGCAACTAGGAGAGTGTTGGTTTGCCTCTTTCACAAAGAGATCGAGTTAGAGAGTGTCCCCATTGATTGCTCAAGGGAGAGCACAAGAATCCTGATCTCCTCTAGTTACAAGTTTTTCCATCCATACCTTTTTTTTTCCAGTGTTATTTTTCTTCTTAAGCAAGATTATATGATATAGACCAAATGGGTAGATGATCATGACCATCCACTAGTAATCCTACTTAGCATAAAAAAATGATCAATCAAAAGGTGGGCCCAATTCCAATTGGGCAAAACTATGGCTCAACATCAATACATGATTATGAAAAAATTTGATTTCAGAAGTGAACACCAATGTTGGACTCTGAAGATTAGAATCCAATGTAGCATGTAGATGATGTGCCACAAGAGTCCGGATTCTCCACTTTATTCATTCTCTCCATTTTGCCTATCAAAAACAATGAGATGGCTTAAATCTAAACCACTCAATCATTTGTTCAGAGTTCAGGCAACCCATATTTGACTACTGCTCATGCAATCCGGTAATCCTAATTGGGGTTTCCTTTGACTTGTCGTTGATCTTCTTCTACAAGTAAGATGAACAGAGGGACATTGTTTACAACACCCTGATACAAAAATTCGATCTTTTTCCAATCCACCCTCCACACCCCAAACCAAAAAAATCGTTTCTCCCAATCCCTGCAGGTTTGAAGACCACTATCCAACTTCAAGAGACAAAACTATCACCTCCAATGGCTAAGAAAATGATCTTCAAAGAAGAAGATGAAGGTAGCAGGTTCAAGAAATTAAAATGGGGAGAAGAAACATGAAAAATTGAGAGAGAGAAGATTAGAAAAATAGGTTCTTACCTTTGATTTTTAGTAGGGCTGTCAATCGTGTTGTCTTAACAAATTCGGGTTGCGGGTTAACGAATTCGTGTTAGAATCACCTCAACCCGTACACGACCCATTAAATAAACAGGTAAAAAAATCAAATATGAACATGACCCGTTTATTTAACGGGTTACACGACACAACCCGTTAACCCATTAAATAATTTTGTCCATTTTGGACCATGTCAATTAACATACACTCTTTGGCTAATGAAAGGAGAGTGAAGGAGTTAGAAAATGATCTTTTATATGTGGGTTTTAGGGTTTCACTTCAACCTTTCAAACTTACCAAAATACCCCTCATGCACCATTCATCATTTGGCGGGTTGTATCGGGTTTGTTGATGGGTTACTGGTTTTATTCGTTAACATCCCGTTAATTTAACGGGTCCAACCCATTAACGACTCGAACCCGCTTAGACCACCCGAACCCATTAATTTCATGTGGGTTCGTGTCGTGTTAATGGGTCGTGTGGCATTTTGACAGCCCTAATTTTTGGCTTGAAAACTGAAGGGAAGGTGACCGTTAGAGTAGTCAGAACTCCCCTGGATTGCTCCCCTTCTCAGATTTGCTCAAATGCTCAACAAGCCCCAAGCATTCCAAATGCTCCTTTTTTGGGATTTCAAATGCCCAGAAACACCCCTTTCAAATATCCATTTCAAACAAATAGAGCATTCCTAACAGGAATTCCATGAATACCCGACAGCCGAAATTCTCTGCCAGGAATGCTATCTACCAAACAGGCCCTTAGGGTTTTCATCTAATTCTGATTGATCGTTTTGTCATTTCTTTATAACCTTTATAAGAGGATGTGAAATTATTGACCATTCAAAAAAAAAAAAAGGATGTGAAATTCTTGTTTCCTTTTTTAAGGACGATTTTAGATATCAATGCGTAATGTGCTAAAAATAGAGCTAGTTGTGTTTTAAGATTTTTGGGATGCATTCGTGAATTGGAGAATTTATTGTGTGGTGATTTTGTAATATTTGAATGTGTTACGACATTGAGACTAAATTTTGAGATGTTCTTTACCTTTTCTACATACTTGTGTGTTTGGGTTATAAGAGTGATTTTTTTTTTTTACTTATAACAAGCAAATCAAGATTTCCTCAATTGTCTGCCCGTAGCTTATCACAATAAATTGCAAATCAAGATTTCCTCAATTGTCTGCCAGTAGCTTATCACATTAATGCACCGTTTTGTTTTGTGTCTTAAGGCTAGGTCGTGCCTACGCCTAGAGGATTTGTCCTGTTTGATGAAATACCACGAGATACCCTCGTGAGAAGAAGGGGAAAAAATGTAGATACCTTAATAATATAAAAATCTTCCACTTTCTCATTATAAATCTTGCGATTTGAGGAAAGTTGAACCATTACTTATCTTGAAGTATGGATAATGTTGTAACCAACAATTTGTTATGCAGAAGTGGGGAAATCAACTATCTTGCAAAAACTCTGTGACCCCAGATATGATCCAGTTATTGGCATTGATGTTGGCTATCATGAGATTGTGATTGATGCCGTCAGGGCCGTCCCATCAAACTAAAGATATGGGACACGGTTTGTCTTTGCCGACTGCAATGTGCAATTTGTTTCTTATCCCATTCTATTTTATTCTCTCATTTTAATTGATAGTAAATTTATGCTTTGATTTCTCTACTACTCTTGTTAGAAATTGTCAACTTAGAACAATTTTATGATGAGATCAATTATCAATTTTCTGTACTTTATCAACTGGTTTTACATTTCGATACCCCATCAATTTAGATCCTAGATCTTTATCATGCTCCACTTGCCTAAAGGATTTAAAAAACATCCTTCTCTTGAAAGCCTTTTGTGAGGATGTCAACTGAGGAGAATTTTCTCATACGAGCAAGGGATGCATGTGCAATCAAGCCATGATTAGGCACCATGCCCAGTTTTATGCTCATCAAGCCTTTTCCTACCATTGCATCATATCTTTAAAAAATCTATGATATGATGGGGCTGATTCTTTTACATGACTCATATCCATAAACCGACTTTCCATCCATCCTATCCCCGAAGATCGGGAAACATTCAAGTCGGACCCATGAGCCAGACTGCATATTGTGCATATGCAGTATGCTTGTTGGAGAAAGTCTTCCCATAAGCCGAGTTGTCTTTAGATTTAACGAACTGTGTATATAGGGTAAAAAAATGTCACCTTCTACCTAATGACATGACAGTAGGGTTCAATGTGTTTAGCATGCTCGGGAAAGATAGGATTTTCCTTTGTGCACAGTGTTTCCTAACCATCACATGGCTTCATTGATTGCTCAACTTTTGCTCCCAATTTGGTCAAGAGTGTTGCAATCCACATTATGTTGCATGCTCCATGGGCTAGCCATTGCTTTATACTTTGCCTCCACAATTGATGTTTCTACGGCATCACACGATCCAGTGTAGGAACAATAACTTTTAGTGCAAAAATTTCCACATTTAAGATGCTCGTTTCTAGATAGCGAAAACCCTTTTTCCAAGTAAGGACTTGTGTATCTCAAAATTCTGTAGACTGAATCAAGGTGCGGCTAGTGCTGAGTTATGCATAAACAGGCTTAAGGCTTACGGCTTCCCACTCCCTTGGTGTAGGTAATATTTGTTTTCCTGGATAGATAACTTCCCAACTAATCATTATACCCACGGGATATCCAATGGCTTGCCATCACTAGCATGAAGCCGATGATTTGTCTTTATATTGTACACTTTTAACTTTCTAGTTTTCCTTAAACAGATCCAACACATACTTTTCTTTGTGATTTAACAATTGCTTCTTAGAAAGAGGAGCTTAGCTCGAACTATTCATTTGTGATATAAGCAATTCCTTACATACTAAGGAGTCACTGTTGTATGGCTGCCGAGTATAATTGACAGTTTTGAGTTTGTGGCTGGATATGTTAGGGTAGATATGATGTTTGCATGGTTCAAAATCGCGGTATCGGTCGGCTTAAAAAAGCAGTACAGTATCGACATAGTATTGGTCGCGGTCCGTTGCGGTCGCCGGAGCATGAATGTTTCAAGCCCAGAAAAATTAGAAAAAAATGTCTAAATTCCAAAATATTATAAAATGTTGGAAAATAATATTTCTTTTTCCATCTTGCCCATTTCAGCAACACCATTTTGCTCCAAGGTACTAACATAGCATAATTGTGCGTGAGTACCATGAAATGAGAGATATTGTTGGAAATTTTGTGACAGATTCGCCGCCTGATTCTGATTGAAAGGTTTTAATTTAGTTGGAAAATTAGGTGTCTACCATTAGCAAATGAAACATGATTATAAATAAAAATCAGATTTGTGTTTCATCAAATAAATCCTTGTGAACCTTATGAAGTCATCAATAAATAAAAGAGTATGGAGAACCCCCCTTTGGGCTCGTTTGTTTCGGCCATTTATGAACGTAAACCTAGCCTGATGTGTAACCATTTTACATGATGCATGTTTGTTTTTCTGATTTACAGTCACATGTGAAGAACTCATTTGAAAACCATATGAAAATGGCATTCATTTTGGGGCAGAACTTCTCACATACGTTTAGAGGTGAAATGGAATCATAGGAGTGCTTAAACAGCATAGTTACTACTTACGTACGGTTTCGGCCGAAATTTTTTGTTTCAGTCAAATTTATGAATCCCGTGGGTCCTAAAGAAAGATTTGAACCGTTAGACCTCGTTATAAGACCCCAAACGGCTAGTAGCTCAAATTTGAACTGTTGATCAAGCATGGCTTGTCAGAAATTTTCCAAAAAATCCAGACCATTAGATCTACTTTTCTGATTTCTATGGGCCTCTTTTTCTCGATCCAACCCGTTTATTCTCTTTAGAGGGCCTACAATGGCTTGTGGGCCAGATCTCCACACTTGATTCATCATGGATTTTTAAAATTTTGTGAAAAATGGTTAAAGACATGTGCCGTTGGATGGACTGAGATTCACATGTAAAGAGAGATGCAAATAACAAACAATGGATTTTATTTCACATATGAAAATTTATCATATGTGAATTATTTACACACGTGGACCATTTCCCTATCACAAGTGAAATTGCCAAACGACCCCTTTGTAATTAATTTTTTTGGAGGGAAGTGACTGACCTGAATGATCAAACTCCCATCTTGCAATATACCTTCTTAGTTACATTGGTTGAGAGATACATGGATTTCTTTGAGGATTTGTAGACTCAGTTACATAGTTTATTATAAAGTACAATAGTCTAAGATACATGGAGAAAATGTGGTTCAACCCTTTTGATGGTCTTGTGGGTCACTTGCATGCTGGCCCAAAAGTATCTGACTAAGTTCAAGGACTACCATTTTGAAGTAGGCAGACTCCAGATTTTGTAAGTCGGTGATTAGATTTTTTTTTTTTTTTTGGCTAATTGGTAAATTTGTATTGAAAAGAGAGAAGGAAGGCAAGGCTCCCAGGAGAAAGAGAAGAAAAAATACATCCAGTAGAAAAATAGCTTACAAAAAGGCCACCTCTTTAAAAAGGAGGGGCTCAAACCAGCAAGAACCAAGATTAGTTGGAGCCAAAACAGAAAGAGAAAGAAGCCAAACAGAGGGAGACAAGCTTAAAATTGATCCTTGATATGTGCAGCAGCAAAAGGCTTGAGACATTGCACTCATCGGGCTGAGAATGCGACCAAGATGAAAGGGTAAAGCACAAGGCAGTTTCAGCTGGATCTAGAGGGCTGAACAGCGAGGTGAAAATTGCAGGGAAGCTAAAGCACACACTGCAAAGAAGAAAACAACCTGCAAATTTAAACTCTGCACTGCTCCACCCTTCTTACCCAGAGCCACACACACTGCACAACTGACAAATGTACTCTGATGCAAATAGACAGGGCCAGCATCAAGGCCCCCTGCAAGCTACTTCACCAGCTGCTAAACAGACTACAAAGAGCAAGGAATTTTCCCAAGGGAGGGAGCCAACTCAGCGGCTGAACCAAACTCCCCCTACAGAAGAAAACATTGATCAGCACTAGGAGAAGGCGCTGAAGGACACCTCCCAACATTGTCCCTGCTTAAAAGAAACAGAACTCTACCAAATTACACTGCAAATCTCCTCAAGGTTCAGCGAGAATATGACACCAGCCCTGAACTGAAGAGGGAGCTACTTAGAAGAACTGGCTACAGCAAGGAACAGATGAGCACGATACCTAGTGGACTGAACTAACTTCCCTGAATGACGAAGCTCTGACACTGGGATGAGAGGCAACAATTGCTACCTTTAGGGAGACGTACACCACCTGCAGCAGAGAAACATCTGACTGGGAAAGGAAGAAAGCTCCTCATCTCCATGAGGCATTGAAAAACCAGTCAGGAAATGCTCAACTAGACGAGAAGGGCTCCAACAGACAGAAGAAGGGCAGAGCAGGGGACTTCTCATCAACAATGAACAAGATAACAGGGAGCATTACAGAGGGAACAGAAGACAGCTCTCCCCAACTGTTGGCATCCAGAGAGCTCTCAGAAGAAGAAGAACTGAGAGAACTGGTTAATCACCACGCCCTAGAGCTCTCAAAATTGGATGAGATGAGATGACCTGACTACCGAGAGGGGCTGAACATGCCTCTACATCTTTCAATAAAGACCATCTTAGCTGACTGCAAGGAAGGAATCTTGCTGCGGTGCTTTGCTTTGTTCCGTAGGAACCATAGAGTATTGATGGCTTGGAAGAAGATTGCAGCCGCAAATTTTCTTCCAACGCCATCAACACCCATGGATAAAGCTGACCAAATAGGAGTGGCTGAGAGAGGAGTGCCCAGGTATCTACCCGAGAGGCTAAGAAGCCAATTCCAGAGTTGATTGGCTATGGAACAAGTGAAGAAGAGATGAAGGTTTGTTTCTCCTTCGCTGTGGCAGGAATAGCATCTGGATGCCATAGAACATCCAATTTGTAGAGCCCAAATATCTGTAGGAGTTTTTTTGAGAAGGAGACGCCAGCTGAAGCCGAATAATATTGGGTTGATGACTTTGTTCCACACTAAATTGGACTATGCTGCAGCTTCTCCTTTGGATCTCAGGTAATTCCAGGCTAATTTAAGGTAGAGGTCCCCAGAAGCATGGCCTTTCCAGGAAAGCTTGTTTGGAGTAGAGGGGGCAGGGAGCTGTATAAGGTTGGTGTGCTAGAGGAGGAAGCTCTGAACATATGCTGGCAAAGATGCAGGAATGGACCAGGAATTGCCTTGTATGATGTCCACCACCCAGTCTCTTTCGGAGAAGAGGAGGGGGAATCTTGGAGCTATTGGATCATGGTCGGTCCAGTTATCTAACCAAAGCTGGAGGCCAAGCTGAATTAAGGAGACTAAAGATCCGATCCTTTTCCAGATGCAGGATCCAGCCTTAGGATTGCTTGCAAACCAGATGGGAGAGAGCTTGAAATATCGACCTCGGAACCAAGAAGCCCAGAGAGAGTTGGATGTAGCTGCTGACTAGCCTAGCTTCATCAGGCAGGCATCATTGAACTCCTTCACCCGGCAGATGCCCAGCCCACCCTCTGCCTTAGGCAGACAGACATTTGCCCAGTTCACCATATGACTCCTTTTCTTTTCTGGTTTGAAGACCACAAAAAGTTCCTCAGAAGCCTTTCGATATGTTGGCAGGTTTTGCTAGGAAGGGGAATTATCACGGAGATGTGAAGGGGAATGGAGGAGAGGACATGCTTTACCATTGTCAGCCTCCCAGCCAAAGATAGACATTTGGCCTTCCAGCCATCAAGCCTAGCCCGGATAGAGTCTAGTAACTGATTGAAATGGTAGTCTCTGGAAGCTCCAAAGAATAGAGGGACTCCAAGATAAACTGCTAGAAGAGAGGCTCTGGAGATCGGGAGCAGATCTGAAATCATCTAAGCTCTTCTAGCTGAGCATTTTCCCATTTAAAGGTTACTCTTTGAGAGGTTACAACACTGATCATATGATTCCTGATATTTGGAGAGCAGCTCCTTGATTTGTCTCAACCCAGGCTTAAGAGCTTTGAGGAAAATTAGGATGTCATCAGCATAGAGCAGATGGCAAGGAGTATTAGGCACTGGAGAAATTGGCTGAATTCTCCCTGAAGACCTTAGTTGCTCTATGTGGAGGCTAAGAATCTCCTCAGCTAGAATAAATAGATAGGGCGACAGAGGGTCCCCTTGGCCCAGACCACATGAGGAGGAGAAAAAGCCACTAGGACTATTATTGATTAAAACAGATCCTTTACTAGTACTGATCATCTCTCTAATCAGGTTTATCCAAGCTAAAAAAAAGTTGAAGAATTTGAGGGCTTTGAAGAGGAAGTTCCACTAGAGTTTGTCAAAGGCCTTGGTGATGTCAAACTTCAAGCACACAGAATCTCCACTAACTTTGGAATTTAGCTTTTGGATCAGGTCGTGAGCTAAGGCCACATTATGATGGATGGTCCGCCCTTTAACAAAGGCAGATTGACTATGGGAAATGAGGAGAGGAAGGATGGTAAAAAGCCTTGATGCTAAAATCTTGGAGGAGATTTTGTAAGTAAAATTCAGGAGACTAATTGGCCTGAAATCTGCGAAAGTATCTGGCAAGGAGACCTTGGGGATAAGGGAAATGAAGAAAGCATTAGACTCTCTTAGCAAACGGCCAGAAATGAACTGGGTGACTATTTCATAAACTTCTTTGTACACTATATGCCAACAGCTAGTGAAGAAGACTCCTGAAAAGCTGTTCGGGCCCGAGGAGCTACTCTTCTTGAGGTGGAAAACAGCCTTCCGAATTTCATCCTGGGATGGGACAGAAACTAGAAACTGGTTTTGGGCCTCAGAGACAAAAGGGCCGGGCAAATGGAAGAGATCTTCTTTTGGGGTCATTGAGTCAGCTTCGAACAGCTTGGAAAAGAAAGATGCGGCCTTCTCTTTGATCTGAGGAGCTTCTTCATAGAGAGTTCCTTCAACAGAAATTTTATCTATTCAGTTGCGGATACCTTTGGCCTTACCTGACAAGTGGAAGAATTTAGTGTTTCTATCCGTTTCTTGAAGCCATTTCACCTTGGCCCACTGCTTCCAATGAGTAGACTCCACATTGAGCCAATTGTGGAGGGAGGATTTAGCTATATCCAGGTCCTTGAGGAGGGAATCACTAGGCTGGGCTTCGAAAGCTACTTCTTTAGCTAAAACTTGGGCCTCTGCCTCTGCTATATGATTTTTGAAGTGGCTATATACTTCTTTGCTCCATGTCTTGAGGTTGAGCTTTAGAATCTTTAATTTGGACGCCAAGATGAACTGGGAAAGCCACTTTTCCTTGAATCTAAAAGGCCTATCTTTTTAAGAGAGGTTTTTCCTGTGGGAGAGGATAATAGGGCTATGATCTGAAGAGATTCTAGGAAGATGATTTACCATAGGATCCTCATAAAAGTCAAGCCAAGAAGAATTTGCAAAGGCTCTGTCTAGCCTGGCTACCACAAAGGCCTGACCCTGCCTGTTGTTTGCCCAAGTGAAATTATTCCCTCTATATCCTATATCTTTCAAACCAGCTGCCAGGGCCATATCATTGAAATCTTTGACCAAAGCAAAGGTGGGAGGACGAATACTGAGCTTTTCGTTGGCTAGAAGGATGGCATTGAAGTCTCCAATCACACACCAAGGCTTAATGGAATTATAGCTGCTGACCAGGTATTCCCAAAGGTTTCTTCTTTGCCTATAATATGTGGAGCCATAGACTCCTGTAATAACACTGTGGGAGGAAGAGGGGAGAGGCTGAGATGGAAATGGATGTGCTGGGAAGATTGGTCTATAAAAGTGAAATCAAAATTAGAGGATTGGTTACAAAGGCACCACAGGGAATTTTCTGTATTGGAGAAGGTAGGAGAGAGCCCAAAGGGAGAAACCCCATTGGAAAAGGATTCCAAAGTAGTCTTAGGCTCTTAGAGGAAGAGGATATAAGGGGAATGAACAGCTAAAAGGTGGGAAACCATTATTTTTGTAGGGGAATTGCAGATACCCCTACAGTTCCAATAGATAATTTTAACCATTAGGTAACTAATTTGGTGCGAGAGCCAGGGGATATTGGACCTAAGGATGGGAGAGCTTTGCCTTTGGATTTCCGTTTGGTTTTCATCTTGAAAAGGGAGAGATCGACCACTAGGGAGAAATCTATGTTGGTATCAGGGTTGGGAAGGGATGTAGAAGGTTTTGGGGAGTTAGCCGAGACTGAGACCTGCTCTAGGATGATCGTTTTCAGTTTAGGAGGAGCATCTTGCATTCTCTTGAGGCTGGCAATGGAGAGAGTAGGGTCTGCAAAAGTGATGTTTTCTAAACTGGAGAAGGGGTTGGAACAGTCCACGGTAGGTGCCGGTATTCTCTCCAGGATCTCAAAAGCTAAGTCCAAAGGAAGAGCTGAAAGAGGGTTGTCTAAGGGTAGGGGACTATGGAAGGTATTGGGTGGGGCCTCATTGGCCAAACTGGAGTGGAAAGAGACTACTGAGGCTACAGGCTCGAAAGGGTCCAGCTGTTCAGAAGAAGTGTTTAAAGAGGTTGAGTCAGAAGGGGGATTGGCTGTAGATAGGTTTTCCAGAGTTACCTGGAAGGGCTGAGAACCTAGCCTCTTGGAGGGGGATCCCTGCTCTGAGCCAAAGCCTGTTATGGCAGGGGAGATGAAGTGGCTGGCTCTAAATCTGTATCCTCCTCTGAGTCTTTTGTTGCCTCTGTGTCCTCTGCTGCCTCTGAAGCTGGGTCTTCTAAAATGGTGGGAGCAATAAGAATTGGCGATTGTGCTAGGGTCTTCAACAAGCCTGGCTTCATTTGGAAGGGACATTTTGATGATGGATGACCAGCCGAGAGACGCTCTGGGCAAGGGATGGATAACTGACACTTCCACTGGATCTTCCCCTTCCAAATCGACTGAGAGGGACCTCGGTAAAGATCTGTCCACATTCAGTAGGACCTGAACTCTAGCAAAGGAGAACACCCTCTGCTTGGCAGTTATTTCGTCCAGATGAATAGGTTTTCCAATTAAGGCCGCTATCGACAGAAGGATGTCGCTCCTCCAGTGGTGGAAAGGGATACCTTTGAGCCTGATCCAAACAGGAACCTCCGATGGCCAAGATGATTCATCTTGACCTGGCGACCAATTTTTTTTCTTTCCATTAGCAGGGGACTGGATCCTACCAGAGCATCTCTATCTTCCTTAGAGTGAAATCTGAAGATGAAGTTCCCTTTATTAGTAAGGGAAATCAGACACGGCCTGGACATTCGCCACAAGGAAGCTACCCATATTTCCAAGGCTTCCAGCGTAGTTCTTCTGCCGACGAATTTCCCGATGGCAGAGTGGGAGAAGGATTGTTTGCTGGAATTTACCATCTGAAGGGGATCTTAATCAAGAGTTTTCCATCAAGTGGGGTGGGGGGGGGGTTGGGGGGGGGGGGGGGGGGGGTGGTGGTGGGGGGGGTGTGTGGACTGAGGGGGAGAGGCAGTTAACATAAGTTTCGGTGGGGGGAACCTTTTTGGGGTTACCAGGGTGGTTTTGGAGAAGGAGCTGCAATGGTTTTGGAGGAGAAGAAGCTGATCGAGGTTCCGGGGGGGAGAGGGGCTGAGGACGGAGAAGGGGAGTTGGCTAGGGGAGGGTGAGGGGGTTTACGGAGGGTTGAGGAAGAGGAGGACAAAGGACAGGGGGGCAGGAACCAGGGGTTAGATGAAGAGGGATCTGTCTGAGGGGGAGGGTTAGGGTTAGGGCTAGGGCAGGTTGCAGAGGAGGTTGGGGGAGGGATTGGAGAGGGTTGAGGAGAAGAATTGATGGTGGAAAGAGGGCAAGGGGGGACGCGAGGACCGGGGCCTGGATAGGGGGAGGGAGAGGAGGCCAGTCATGAGAGGAACAACTCTGAAAAAATGGCTTCTCTAAAATCCTGTTGTCCGCTTGAAGTTGGAGGCTGGTTTGAGGAAGAGAAGGGGATGAAAAGATTAAGACTGGCTCTCCTTCTTGAAGAGGGTGAGAGCCCGGAAAGCTAGAAGGTCGGTGGATGGATTTGAGGGAGGGTTTGGTCTTTGGAAAAGGGGTGGGGGGATGTTGGCGAAAGGGAGGCATGGAAGAGTTGTTTTTGGGTCTGTGATTAGAAATAAAGACACTCCTCAACAACCAAAAATGGGTAATATGGGATGGATCTCATGTGAATTTTGGAGGATCAATGAATCCCAAATGGGGTTTACTCTTGCATTGCCTCAAATGGGAGTCTGGATTCCAGAAGTCTAGACAGGCTGAAGTTTGTTGCGAACTTAATCATTTCTGATGATTTGAGGTTTACTCTTGCATTGCCTCAAATGGGAGTCTGGATTCCAGAAGTCTAGACGGGCTGAATTTTGTTGCGAACTTAATCATTTCTGATGATTTGAGGACTACCATGGTAGTCAGACTCCATAAGTCTGTGATTAAAAATAAGGACGCTCAGCAACCAAAAATGGGTAATATGGGATGGATCTCATGTGAATTTGTGAGGATCAATGGATCATGAATGGGGTTTACTCCTACATTGCCTCAAATGGGAGTCTGGATGCTGGCGGCCTAGGTAGGCTGGAGTTTATGGAGAACTTAATCGTTTCTGATGATAAGGGAAGTCGTTGGGATGAAAATCTGGGATGGAATCTCTCTAATGATAAGGAAACTCGTTGGGATTGATTTATGATGTTGGGGCTATGAACCAGCCAATGCATGCTTTGTTAAAGCCGTGTACAAGCATATTAAGACCATCCAAATAGGGCCCCAGCTGCCTTGGAAGAAGGTTTGGAAATTTGAAGTACCCTGCCAAATCCTAATGTTCACTTGATTTCTCTCACTAGGTAGGCTTCCTTTACACAACTGCCTCCATGCTCTCATGAACCAAATTTTCCCCATTTGTGCCCTTTCTAAACAAAGTAATGAGACCATCGATTACCTTTTCGCTCAATGCCTAGTTGTGGTAGGAATACGGAGTCGCCTCCCTAAGTCTATTCCTAAGCCCTTTTAGTAGGAACCCTTTAGCCAGTCGTTTTAAGTAAGGTCCTCCAAACACAATAAAAGGCTTGGTGCGACCCTTTCATGGGTGCATATGAGAGGCGAGGACTGATTACCTCTTCCAATGCTCCCTTATCCATGCTATAGCTGTTGTCGACAAAACCTAGCTGGCTATTTATGAATGGAAATGCTCCTCAGTCCTCACATGTTCCTTTTTGCAGCCATTTATGCATTTTTTCCTAAGATGAATGGTGCCCAACCCCTGAGGGTTTTTTGAAGCTGAAAATTTTATGGGACTATTAACCCATTTGATGAAACAGTGGGCGTGGAGGAATTGTTGGAAATCATTTGCGGGAGATGGTGACTGCTTACATTGGATCTATAGATTACACACCTGCTTGAGGCTAAGCCCCGAGTGCTTCTCCGAGGGGTTCTCCTATGTTGTAAAAAGGCATTTTAAAGTTGGTCCTTGTTGGGATTGCCTTATTCTTCTAGAGGATCTGCGAAAGATTTCATAGTTCTTCGATAGAAACTTCTTGAGAGCTTAACTACTTTCAAAGGTTGGAGATTAGCTTTTGCAGGAGATCCCAAATTGGATTGGTGACTACATGGCCAAGATAGCCTACCTGTGTTACCTGTTTTCACCACATCCCCTTCCCCCATTGTTTATGATTGACGCTTTCTGGAGAGACTGAAGGCTAGAAGCAAGGAGACAGAAGTCTCCCTCGTGGAAGCTAATACCAAGTGGTCTTGATGTGAATCAGCCATTGGGTAGACCTGATCTTGCCTTTTACAATTTTCTGTATTGTCATTGCGATGGTGACCTTTTTGTTGCTCTTTATTTTTCTTTCACTCATTTCTTTAAGACAAATCTCCTTTGTGATGTTTTTTGTTATGACATCATATTAGTCATACAAGAAGGCTACTGATTAGTTGTAACTTGGAAAAAAGATTTTGCATCATATATAGCTTAGAAACTCACTAAATTTGTTATGTTTTTTGTTGTGATATGGTATTAGTCAAACAAGAAGGCAACCAACCCCAAGGGGTTGGCTGAGTGGTCAGGACCATGGTTCCTCCTTCTTTCGGAGCTAGAGGTCTTGGTATTGACCCCCCGTTCCCCCCTCTTTAGGAGCCGAAGGTTGATTCTACTTGTGCTACCACCTAGGAGCCACAAGGGTTTTACCCGGCTTCTCTCTAGGCCCAGAGGGAATAGTCCAGCCCAAAGGGTTGGGAACCCTCCGTTAGCAAAAAAAAAAAACAAAAGAAAAGAAAAGAAAAAAAAGAAGGCAACTAATAAGTTGTAACTTGGAAAAACGATTTTGCGTCATATAGGTTAAAAATAACTATAAATTAAAGACTGAAAATTAGGTATGTTAATTTGATTTTAAAATTAACTATAAATATCGAATAAGCATGTTCATTCGATTGAAAATTAACTACAAATATCGAATAAGCATGTTCATTTCATTGAAAATTAACTATGGACTATTGCTTTTTTTTTTTTTTTTTTTTTTTTGCAAGACCCTACATTTACAACAATAATTTAAGAGATCCCCATTTTTTCTGGTAAATCATTATTAGATACATACAGTACTGAAATCTCTTACTCATATTACAGACCGGTCAGGCATCTTTGAGGACTGTGAAGAGCTCGTACTGTAAAGATGCTGCTTTTGTTCTCCTGGTTTATGATATTACCAAGTACTGTCCATATTTGAACTGTGTTGGTCAAGTGCATTAATGAAATCTTGTGTGAAAATATACTATTATTATATAAGTTCATTACCATGAGGAAGTAGGTGAAAAAAAAGTTTGGCTTTTTCATTAAGTTTTGTCTTGCGGGTCTTTCTTGTTTGGTTGTTTTGCACATCCTTTGTTCAACAACCCCAAGAAGTGCAAGGTTGTGAAGTAGTGATAACCCGGTGAGTGCGGGGTCTATCTACAGGGAGCGAAAGAAACTTATCCACTTATACCTGCCCTAAAGAAAATCTAAAACTAACCTAAATGAATCTATACAAATCCATTCTACTAAACTGAAATTTAAATTAAATCACAAATCTTTACAAACTTTAAAAATGTCCTAAACTTTAAAAAAAAAAAAAAAGATGAAGACTGCATCACCATAAAAGCATTAAAAAAACAATTTAACAATTTTAAGTAGACAAATCAGAATTAATAAAATGAACTTTCATAAATAATAAAAAGAACTTTGTAATCTAAGGATCAGGATTAGTTGGCACTAAAATTACGAATGGTGTAATTCATTCCCTCCCATAAGGATGAGCCAAGATGGAAATTCTAAATTGTTGATATTATAAGAGATATCAAACTCATCTAGGCTCCCGCATTCATATTCTCATTACTTAGAGGTCCTTAAGCATTCAATATATATGGGAAAAATAAAGAATAAAAAAAACTTAAATAATGAACATTAAATCAACAAGAAAGAAAATCACACCTTTTAATGAACATATCCATGCATAGAATTACTCAAAGAATAGTCAACTTCTCTTTTCTCCTTAAATCACAAAAGGAACTAGCACAATGACCTGTGCTAAGCACGGGCACGACCCACATGGCTAGGGACGGTTCAAAATAGCGCCGCTACGTAGCGTAGTGACCGCATTATGGGCCTTAGCAGTTGAGGCCCTGCGCTATTTTGATAATAGAAGCGCTACTGTAACACCCGCTGTATGGGCCTTTTGGTTGCTACACAAGATTCAAAAAAATTTCACACTTCAAAAGAATTCACACCGCGGCGCCCACCACGCATCGCCTGTAACACCCGCTGCAACCGTTATTTTTATCCTTGGCTAGGGTGCCCCTTCCATCTTACTATTTTTTTTATTTTTCTAATTAGCAATAACATATTGATATTGGGTGGTGTAGTAGTGGTAAGGTTGTTAGTTTAAACCAGCAAAATTTGATGAATTTCAAATCTCACAACCCATACATTTTTGGTTTTTTACCTAGGCTCAATAAAAAAAAGTGAAAATTGAAAGAAATTTGGTCAAAATTGAATTTGAAGCCATTGGATTTAATATATTATAATTCTACCCCCTCCATCTTTTTCAACACAAAATTATTGCTTGAAAATGAAACGGAAAGAGAAGAGAAAAGGGGTGAAGAGAGAGTATGAGAGAGAGGGAAGAGAGCAAGGGAGATGGGATGTGTTGGATGTCCCCTTGCTCCCTTTAAATAGTGCATGGCTTCCCTTCTCTTGGCTTAGATTTCGAGCAATGTTGGTGGCTTTAGGAAACTCCTTGGCTTGGACTCCCAGCTTACTATGAATTTTAGCAAGTTTTTGAGAGAATCTTGGACTTTTCAAACTATTTCCAACTTGAGTTGCTTGGTGGTCAAGAACTTTCCATTTTTTATCTTCTCTTACGTTGCTTGCAATCTATAGCAAAGGGCCCCACAAAAATTGTCAAATCTGATTTTTGACTTGTTTTTTGCTCACGTGAGCAAAGTGGGCACTATCCCTTGGACGTGCAACACATTGTGGAGGGCCCCACATGGGACATCCCAGGTGTGGTGTGGTTCTTTCTTTGCTTCTTCTTTCTTTTCTTTTGTTTTCTTCTCTTTCCTTCCTACTTTCCTTCGTTACTTTGTTAGCCTCAAAGACTCTTGACTTCTTTCCTTTCTTTATTTTTTTATTTGAATTTTGAATCTTCGACAAGAAGAAGAAATTCCTAAATTTTAAAAGTCCTCGCGGGACCCACCATGACCGCCCCATGCCTTGGGATTCATGCCCATGGGGTGTGGGTCCCGATGGTGGCTTCTTCTTGATTTTTCTCTCCTTAATTCTTCTCTCCAACTTCTCTCAAAGTAGGCCCAAAATCTAAATTTTTCCTGCACAAAAATAAAGAATAATCGAAATAATAAATTTTCATGTGGGAAATGAATATTGCTATGCATGGGACCTGATTCACTTCGTATGCATGCGTATGAATATACCATAATCGAAATTTCATGAACCACACAGTGATGCAATGAAATCATGCATGTTTACATGTGAATTAAAATTCTTCAATGCGATAGTAGGATAATCCAAAAAGAATAATTTCAATTAAACCATGCATTTATGTGAAACTTGAATGATTTTGACATGAAAACAACCTAAGATGCTCAAATGCATGATTTTATGAAATTCAATGCAAGTCAATGAAATTATCCTACATAAATCTATAAAATTAATGAAATAATGTGTATACAATGCAGTTTTATGGACTTATCACGCCACCTAACCATCATTTTGCCAATCCTCGAGCAAAAAGATGCAAAAAAAGATGTTAGTGTTTTTATTAGGGATTCCCATAGCAAAGGTGCATAGGTGATGTAGGCCGAGCCCAGCACAGTGGGCTTCAATCCCATGACTCCTAGTCATACACCCATTGTTTTATATAACAGTCTATATGTTGTATATCAGCTGATACTTACGGTATCTTGATAAGTTGGCCATGTGTGATACTTGGACTGCACATGTAGAAGCCAATATAAATACATATTGCCAGTATAGTCAGTCATATGATATCGGCCTATAATATTGATTCACAGAGTAATTCTACCTATTGGGTAAAAATAAAGTATTTCAAGAGGGTGCACAAGAAGCAAAAGGGATGTGATTGTTAGAGAACTACCCAAAGTAAAGAAGGCTGAGGTGATGCAGGTTGAGCCCATCATAGTGCGTCCAGGGTCAATTACTCATGCCTGGGCTCGTGCCACACCCCAGCTTGGCGGCACATTTACACTTGGAGGCCCAAGGCCCTGGTTGTGCACCTGTTGTTTTCAATTTTAGTTCATGCATTACTTACCTGTCAATGCATATTGTTTATATACGAGGTACTAGTAATACACATTTACCATGTGTATTGGGTATAAAAGATACATAGCACCAATAAAGCCAGCTGATATGTTCAAATGTATAAATTTAAGATGCTTCAGAAAGGTAACGAAAAACCATGTCTTACAGAGAATCAAGCACCTAAATCTTATAGCTGAACACTATGTTGGTCAATAAGTTGTTCCTTATTTTTATGCCTATAATTGGCATCTTTTTTTTTCCATGTGGACCCGCTTATATGCAGCCCTTTCACTGACATCTACCCCTTTGAATTGACACTCACACTAGTCTAGCATTGAGCTAGGCATTAGCCAATTGTTGGATTCCATCATACTAAATCTGCACGATGTGTAGCCATTAGTGGGGCTCATCTATTAGTGCTTTAGGCCTTACATCATGATACTCCGTGTTATAATGCATCAAAACCTAACAATCTTAGTGATTCAGGTCTCTAAAAAGGTTGATCCATATGTACATAGTTTATAGTGCTGACAAAACAAAACAATGCTACATATACTATATTTCCTTATTGTTATTCTTCATTTTCAGGAGAGAAACTTTCAACCATTTTGAAAGCTGGTTGGAAGTTTCAAGGTGGCAGGTAGATTCCAAGCGGATAATCACACTTGTTGGTAACAAGTGTGATCATAATAACGAAAGAGATGTGTACGCTCAAGAGGGCATAGAATTTTCCAAGGAGCATGGGCTCCACTTCATCGAAGCTTCTGGAAAGACGAGTGAGAAAGTTGAGGCGGCGATGACCCTTTAAACTATCCAATTGCCTAGAAATCATGATTTATTGATTATAATTTAAAGCTTTGGTTTTCTTCTCATTCCATGAAAACCTTTTTAGGTATTTCAAAGTATGGCTAAGGAAATCTACGAGATGATACAAGAAGGGGAGCTTGATGCTCCTGATGAGGTTAGCTTCCATTTTCTTTTATCTTGTGTATGTGGTATTTTGTTTGTCTCGGCTTTGTCTAGGGAACTCTTTCCATTAAAAATGTGTGTGTGAACACCTGTCTATTGCTTGCCTTTGGAATAAACTAATTGCTAGGGTCGGACTAAAGGTGATATGGTAGTGACCTGGATTGCTCCTATATTTATAAGGGTTTTTAAGCCTGGGCAGATATTAAAAAAATAGTTTGCTTAATGCATTACTCTGTGGATGTTGGGCAAGCCAAGGTCTTGACAGAATTGCCTTTTCAATTAATAAGTAGGCTACCTACTGAATCAAACTAGTGGTACGATATCAAACTTAGGCGATTTCAGAGAACCTTTCACACGTTGATCCCATGGAACAATTAGCAGCCTGCTAGTCACTTGAGTTAGTGGCCTGCTAGCTAGTAGCTTGAGCTAGTCTTAGGTTGAAGTGGAAAATTCTACAACTATTCTAACTGAATGGGTTTGTCAAATGCTTGGAAGAAATTCCCAACTCCAACAACGATGGAGCAGAATGGGCTGGGCTCGACCGTCATCTCCTCTAGCGAGATTTCCCCCGCTTCTCAAGCGAGTCACTTGTTCCTTAATTGATCCCTTTACTTGCTTAGACTCTATTCTTGTCCTTGTCATCATGTTTATAGCCTGTTTGGTTGCAAGCATTATAGGATTTCTTGCCCCTCAACAAGTGGAATTATGGAATACTTAAAGGTTGTCCGGCATTCCAAATTCTGGCCATATGAGAACTTTGCATAATAAAAGGGTCGTTTGGAATGCTTTCAGCTTGCGTTATATTGATTCAAACAGGTCATTTCGGAATTTCACTAAAACAGCACCTGCTACCCTACCGGAAATTCTAAACAAAGGAAATTCCGCAAACAGGTCGTTAGTGGAGGCATGCTTCTTATGAAGAACTCAAAGAGTTCATCATGTCTAGGGAATTTGAAAATCCCCCAAAAGTGGTCCCCTAGTTGGAATTCCTAAATCCTCTTCTTGAATGGAGGATTGCAAATGCCAAGGAGATTGGATTTCTTTGAATTTCAAAGGTTAGATGAGAACTTTCAGGATTTAGGAATTCCACCCAGGGGACCACTTTTGGGGGATTTCCAAATTCCCTAGACATGATGAACTCTTTGAGTTCTTCATAAGAAGCAAGCCCCCACTAATGACCTGTTTGTGGAATTTCCTTTGTTTAGAATTTTCGGCAGGGTAGCAGGTGCTGTTTTAGTGGAATTCCAAAATGACCTGTTTGAATCAATAGAATGCAGGTTGATATCATTTCAAACGACCCTTTTATTATGCAAAGTTCTCAAATGGCCAGAATTTGGAATGCCACACAACCTTAAGTATTTCATAATTCTACTTGTTAAAGGACTAGAAATCCTAGAATGCTTGCAACCAAACAGGCTATAAAAGTGATGACAAGGATAAGAATAGAGTCTAAGCAAGTAAAGGGATGAGTTAAGGAACAAGTGACTTGCTTGAGAAGCAGGGGAAATCTCGCTAGAAGAGATGAGGGTTGAGCCCAGCCCATTCCGCTCTATCGCTGTTGGAGTTGGGAATTTCTTCCAGGCATTTGACAAACCCATTGTAGAATTTTTCACTTCAACCTAAGACTAGCTCAAGCTACTAGCTGGCGGCTACTAACTCAAGTGACTAGCATGCTACCAAGTGAGTAGCAGGCTGATAACTGTTCATAGGATCAAGATGTGAAAGGGTCTCTAAAACCGCCTAAGTTCAATATTGTACTACTAGTTTGATTTAGTAGGTAGTCTACTCATTAATTGAAAAGGCAATTCTGTCAAGAACTTTGCTTGCCCAACATCCGCAGTGTGCTGGATTAAGCAAACTATTTTTTTAATACCTGCCCAGGCTTAAAAGCCCTTATAAATATGGAAGGAATCCAGATCACTACCTTATATCACCTTTAGTCCGACCCTAGCAATTAGTTTATTCCAAAGGCAAGCAATAGCAAGGTGTTCGCACACATTTTTAACGGAAATGGTTCCCTAAACAATGACGAGACAAACAAAATACCACATACACAAAATGGAAGAAAAGGGAAGCTAACCTCATCAGGAGCATGAAGCTCCCCTTCTTGTACCCTCTCGTGGATTTCCTTAGCCATACTCTCAAATACCTCAAAAGGTTTTCATGGAATGAGAAGAAAACCAAAGCTTTAAATCATAATCAATAAATAAAATCATGATTGATAGGCATTTGGATAGTTTCAAGGGTCATCACCTCCTCAATGTTCTCACTCGTCAATCCAGAAGTTTCGATGAAGTGGAGTCCATGCTCCTTGGAAATTCTTTGCCCTCTTGAGTCTACACATCCCTTATGTCAGTACGATCACATTTGTTACCAACAAGTGTGATTATCCACTTGGAATCCACATGCCACCTTGAAACTTCCAACCAACTTTCAAGATGGTTAAAAGTCTCTCCTGAAAATGAAGAATAACAATAAGTAAATATAGTATATGCAACATTGTTTTGTTTTATCAGCATTATACACTATGTATATATGGATCAACCTTTTTAGAGACCTAAACCACCAAGATTATTAGGTTTTGATGCATTATAACACAGAGAGTACGTAATGTAAGGCCTAAACCACTAATGGATGAGCCCCATTAACGGCTACACATCAAGCAAATTTAGTATGATGGAATCCAACGATTGACTAATGCCTAGCTCAATGCTAAACTAGTATACGTGCCAAGAGGGGTGCACAAAAAATCCGCAGATCCGTAAAACCGATCCGATCCGTTCCAATCAGCGGATTTTTAACCGAACCGAAGGTAAATGGATTGATGACGGATTGAAAATCTTTGAATCTGTTAGCAACGGATCGGTGACGGATTTCGCCCTTAATCCGCGAATTCAATCCGATCCAATCTGTTAACATTAAAAAAAATAATAATAAATAAAAAATAAATAAATAAATAAAAAAATAAAAATCCTTATGGGGTCTAAATATGAGCTAGAAAGTTTAAATATAAAAGAAGAAAAAACTTAAGGGGCCAAAATGTAATTCACTTTTATATATAAGTATGACAAAAGAAACCCTAGATCTCTTTTGGTCGTAATGTAGATAAAAACAGCTCTTTGTATTGATCAACTAGGTAGCTTCCGAGACAAAAAAAAAAAAAAACATATTTCTAATTTTTATTTTTTTGTGGATGGTTAGCTTGTATGCTGAGACTTTTTCCAACACGTTTGATCTCTTTCTTTAACATTAGATTCAACGGATTGAATGGATTACACCGATCCGATCCGGTCCTTAACGAATCGGATCGGATAGGTATTTAACGGCCACAGATCGGTGACGGATTCCAAATCCATCAATCCGTAGGTAATGGATTGGTGACGGATTAGGCCTAATCCGCACCAATCCGATCCGTGTACACCCCTAAGTGTCAATTCAAATGGATAGATGTCAGTTAAAGGAATGGATATAAGTGGGTCTGCTATAAATTGCAAGCAACATAAGAGAAGATCAAAAATGGAAAGTCCTTGACCACCAAGCAACTCAAGTTGGAAATAGTTTGAAAAGTCCAAGATTCTCTCAAAAACTTGCTAAAATTCATAGTAAGCTTGGAGTCCAAGCCAAGGAGTTTCCTAAAGCCACCAACATTGCTTGAAATCTAAGCCAAGAAAAGGGAAGCCAATGCAGTATTTAAAGGGAGCAAGGGGGGACATCCAACACATACCATCTCCCTTGCTCTCCCCTCTCCCATACTCTCTCTTCCCCCTTTTCTCTTCTCTTTCCATTTCTTTTTCAAGCAATATTTTGTAATTTTGTGAAGAAAAAGATGGAGGGGGTAGAATTATAATATATTAAATCCAATGGCTTTTAATTCAATTTTGACCAAATTTCTTTCAATTTTCACTTTTCTTTTTATTGAGCCTAGTTAAAAATCCAAAAATGTATGGGTTGTGAGATTTGGAATTCATCAACTTTTGCCGGTTTAAACTAACAACCTTACCACTACACCACCCAATATCAATCTGTTATTGCTAATTAGAAAAATATCAATAGTACGATGGAAGGGGCACCCTAGCCAAGAATATAAATAACGATTGCAGCGGGTGTAGCGGTCAATGGCCAAATCGCTACGTAGCGGGCGATGCGTGGTCGGCGCCGCGGTGTAAATTTTTTTGAAGTGTTGAAATTTTTTTGAATCTTGTGTAGCAACCAATCTTGTGTTTTCTTAGTGATTTACAACCATATAAGGGTAGAGACAACCGTGGGAAAGGCTATTGACGAATAAAAATAAGAAAAACAATGTAATAAATTAAAACTTCTCGGCTCTATTAGGTTTTAGACAATAGTGCCGCTATTATCAAAATAGCGCAGGGGCCTCAACCGCTAAGGCCCATAATGCGGTCACTACGCTACGTAGCGGCGCTATTTTGAACCGTCCCTAGCAATGTGGGTCGTGCACGTGTTAGCACGAGTCATTGTGCTAATTCTTTTTGTGATATATAGAGAAAGGAGAAGTTGACTATTCTTTGAGTAATTCTATGCATGGACATGTTCATTAAAAGGTGTGAGTTTTATTCTTGTTGATTTAATTTTCATTATTTAAGTTCTTTTGATTCTTTATTTTTTCCAGATATATTGAATGCTTAAGGACATCTAAGTAATGAGAATATGAATGCTGGAGCCTAGATGAGTTTGATATCTCTCATAATATCAACAATTTAGAATTTCCATCTTGGCTCATCCTTATGGGAGGGAATGAACTACGTCATTCGTAATTTTAGTGCCAACTAATCCTCATCCTTAGATTGCAAAGTTCTTTTTATTATTTATGAAAGTTCATTTTATTAATTTGTCTACTTAAAAAAAATTTTAATGCTTTTTATGGTGATGCAGTCTTCATCTTTTTAGTTTAGGTTTTTTTTTTTTTTTTTTTTAGTTTAGGGCATTTTTAAAGTTTGTAAAGGCTTGTAATGTAATTTAAATTTCAGTTTGGTAGAATGGATTTGTATAGATTCATTTAGGTTAGTTTTAGATTTTCTTTTGGGCCGGTACAAGTTGATAAGTTTCTTTCGCTCCCCGTGGATCGACCCCGCACTCACCGAGTTATCACTAGTTCGCAACCTTGCACTTGGGTTGTTGAACAAGGGATGTGCAAAACAACAAAACAAGAAAGACCCGCAAGACAAAACTTAATGAAAAAGCCAAACTTCTTTTTTTCACCTGCTTCCTCATTGTAATGAACTTACATAATAACAGTATATTTTCACAAAAGATTTCATTAATGCACTTGACCAACACAATTCAAATATGGACAGTACCTGGTAATATCATAAACCAGGAGAACAAAAGCAGCATCTTTACAGTACGAGCTCTTCACAGTCCTCAAAGATGCCTGACCGGTCTGTAATATGAGTAAGAGATTTCAGTACTGTATGTATCTAATAATGATTTACCAGAAAAAATGGGGATCTCTTAAATTATTGTTGTAAATGTAGGGTCTTGCAAAAAAAAAAAAAAAAAAAGCAATAGTCCATAGTTAATTTTCAATGAAATGAACATGCTTATTCGATATTTGTAGTTAATTTTCATTGAAATGAACATGCTTATTCAATATTTATAGTTAATTTTAAAATCAAATTAACATACCTAATTTTCAGTCTTTAATAAAGTTATTTTTCAACCTATATGACGCAAAATCGTTTTTCCAAGTTACAACTTATCAGTTGCCTTCTTGTATGACTATTATGATATCACAACAAAAAACAAAGGAGTTTTAGTGTGTTTCTAGCCTATATATGAAGCAAAAAAAAATTTTCCAAGTTACAACTAATCAGCTGCCTTCTTGTATGACTAATATGATGTCACAACAAAAAACATCACAAAGGAGATTTATCTTAAAGAAATGAAGGAAAGGAAAAATAAAGAGCAGCAAAAAGGCCACCATCGCAACGACATTACAGAAAATTGTAAAAGGCAAGATCAGATCTACCCAATGGCTGATTCAGATCAAGACCACTTGGTATTAGCTTCCACGAGGGAGACTTCTGTCTCCTTGCTTCTAGCCTTCAGTCTCTCCAGAATGCATCAATCATAAACAATGGGGGGAAGGGATTTGGTGAAAACAGTTAACAAAGGTAGGCTATCTTGGCCATGTAGTCACCAATCCGATTTTGGGATCTCCTGCAAAAGCTAATCTCAAGCTTTGAAAGTAGTTAAGCTCTCAAGAAGTTTCTATCGAAGAACCATGAAATCTTCTGCAGATCCTCTAGAAGAATAAGGCAATCCCCTTCAAGGACCAACTTTAAAATGCCTTTTTACGACATAGGAGAACCCCTCGGAGGAGGGCGTGGGGCTTAGCCTCAAGCAGGTGTGTAATCTATAGATCCAATGTAAGCAATCACCATCTCCCGCAAATGATTTCCAACAATTCCTCCACACCCACCGTTACATCAAATGGGTTCATAGTCCCATAAAATTTTCAGCTTCAAAAAACCCTTAGGGGTTGGGCACCATTCATCTTAGGAAAAAATGCAAAAATGGCTGCAAAAATGAACATGGGAGGAGCATTTCCATTCATAAATAGCCAGCTAGGTTTTGTCGATAACAGCTATAGCATGGATAAGGGAGTATTGGAAGAGGTAACCATTCCTCGCCTCCCATATGTACCCATGAAAGGGTCGCACCAAGCCTTTTATTGTGCTTGGAGGACCTTACCTAAAACCACTGGCTAAAGGATTCCTACTAAAAGGGCCTAGCAGTAGACTTAGGGAGGCGACTCTATATTCCTACCACAAGTAGGCATTGAGCGAAAAGGTAATCGATGGTCTCATTACTTTGTCTACAAAGGGCACAAATGGGCCTAATTTGGTTCATGAAAGCATGGAGGCAGTTGCACACACAAAGCCTACCTAGTGAGAGATGTCAAGTGAACATTAGGATTTTGCAGGGGACTTCAAATTTCCAAACCTTCTTTCGAGGCAGCTGGGGCCCTGTTTGGATGGTCTTAATATGCTTGTACACGGCTTTAACAAAGCACGCATTGGCTGGTTCATAGCCCCAACATCTTAAATCACTCCCAACGAGTTCCCTCATCATTAGAGAGATTCCAGCCCAGATTTTCATCCCAACGACTTCCCTTATCATCAAAAACGATTAAGTTCACCACAAACTCCAGCCCACCTAGGCTGCCAGCATCTAGACTCCCATTTGAGGCAATGCAGGAGTAAACCCCATCCGCGATCCATTGATCCTCAAAAACTCACATGAGATCCATCCCATATTACCCATTTTTGGTTGCTGCTGAGTGTCCTTATTTATAATCACAAACTTACAAAATCAGGAGTCTGACAACTTCAAATGGTAGTCCTCAAATCATCAGAAATGATTTAGTTCGCAACAAACTTCAGCCCGCCTAGGCTGCCGGCATCCAGACTCCCATTTGAGGCAATGCAAGAGTAAACCCCATCCGGGATTCATTGATCCTCCAAAATTCACATGAGATCCATCCCATATTACCCATTTTTGGTTGCTAAGGAGTGTCCTTATTTCTAATCACAGACTTGCAAAATCTGGAGTCTGCCTACTTCAAATGGTAGTCCTTGAACCTAGTCAGATACTTTTGGGCCAGCATGCAAGTGCCCCACAAGACCATCAAAAAAGGCTGAAAGACATTTTCTCCATGAATCTTCGAGTATTGTACTTTATAATAAACTATGTAACTGAGTCTACAAATCCTCAAAGAAACCCATGTATCTTTCAACCAATGTAACTAAGAAGGTATATTGCAAGATGGGAGTTTGATCATTCAGGTCAGTCACTTCCTTCCAAAAAAAATTAATTACAAAGGGGTCATTTGGCAATTTCACATGTGATAGGAAAATGGTTCTTCACATATGATAAATTTTCATATGCAAATGAGTCATGTGAAATAACATCCATTGTTTGTTATTTGCATCTCTTTACATGTGAATCTCAGTCCATCCAACGGCACATGTCTTTAACCATTTTTCACAAATTTTTAAAAATCCATGATGAATCAAGTGTGGAGATCCGGCCCACTGGCCATTGTAGGCCCTCTAAAGAGAATAAACGGGTTAGATTGAGAAAAAGAGGCCCACAGAAATTAGAAAAGTAGATCTATTGGTCTGGTTTTTTTGGAAAATTTCTGACAATCCATGCTTGATCAACAGTTCAAATTTGAGCTACTAGCCATTTGGGGTCTTATAGCGAGGTCTAACGGTTCGAATCTTTCTTTAGGGACCCATGGGATTCATAAATTTGACCGAAATAAAAAATTTCGGCCGAAATGGTACATAATTAGTAACTATGCTGTTTAAGCGCTCCTATGATTCAGTTTCACCTCTCAACATGTGTGAGAAGTTCTGCCCCAAAATGAATGCCATTTTCATATGGTTTTCAAATGAGTTTTTCACATGTGATGTGTAAATCAGAAAAACAAACATGCATCATGTAAAATGGTTACACATCAGGCTTGGTTTACGTACATAAATGGCCGAAAGCCCGAAACAAACGAGCCCAAAGGGGGGTTCTCCATCCTATTTTATTTATTGATGACTTCATAAGGTTCACAAGGATTTATTTGATGAAACGCAAATCTGATTTTTTTTTATAATCATCTTTCATTCGCTAATGGTTGACACCTAATTTTCCAACTAAATTAAAGCCTTTCAATCAGATTCAGGCGGCGAATATCTCACAAAATTTCAAACAATATCTCTCATTTCATGGTACTCACGCACAATTATGCTATGTTGGTACCTCCGAGCAAAATGGTGTTGCTGAAATGGGCAAAATGGAAAAAGAAATATTATTTTCCAGCATTTTATAATACTCTGGATTTTTAGACATTTTTTCAAATTTTTCTGGGCTTAAAAAATTCATGCTCCGGTGACCGCAACGAACCGCGACCGACACGATGTCGATCCTGTACTGGTTTTTTGAGCTGACCGATACCGCAATTTTTGAACCATGCAAACATCATATCTACCCTAACATATCCAGCCACAAACTCAAAACTGTCAATCATATTTGGCAGCCATACAACAGTGACTCCTTAGTATGTAAGGAATTGCTTATATCACAAAGGAATAGTTCAAGCTAAGCTCCTCTTTCTAAGAAGCAATTGTTAAATCACAAAGAAAAGTATGTGTTGGATCTGTTTAAGGAAAACTAGAAAGTTAAAGTGTACAATATAAAGACAAATCATCGGCTTCATGCTACTAATGGTAAGCCATTGGATATCCCGTGGGTAAAATGACTAGTTGGGAAGTTATCTATCCAGGAAAACAAATATTACTGACACCAAGGGAGTAGTAAGCTGTAAGCCTGTTTATGCATAACACAACACTAGCCGCACCTTGATTCAGTCTACAGAATTTTGAGATACACAAGTCCTCACTTGGAAAAAGGGTTTTCACTTTCTAGAAACGAGCATCTTAGATGTGGAAATTTTTACACAGGTATATTAGGGTGGAATGCCAAACTAATACGATCTCTACTGAAAGTTATTGTTCCTACACTGGAGAAAACTTAGCAGCTTGGATCGTGTGATGCCGCAGAAACATCAATTGTGGAGGCAAAGTTAAAAAGCAATGGCTAGCCCATGGAGCGTGCAACATAATGTGGATTGCAACACTCTTGACCAAATTGGGAGCAAAAGTTGAGCAATCAATGAAGCCATATGGTGATGGTTAGGAAACGCTGTGCACAAAGGAAAATCATATCTTTCCAGAGCATGCTAAACACATTGAACCCTACTGTCATGTCATTAGGTAGAAAGTGACATTTATTGACCCTATATACACACAGTTCGTAAAATCTAAAGACAACTTGGCTTATGGGAAGATTTTCACCAACAAGCAAACTACATATGCACAATATGCAGTCTGGCTCATGGGTCCCATTTGGATGCTTTCAAATCTTTGGGGATGGGATGGATGGAAAGTCGGTTTATGGATAAGAGTCATCTAAAAAAAATTAGCCCCATCAGATCATAGATTTTTTTAAGATTTGATGCAATGGTGAGCAAAGGCTTGATGAGCATAAAACTGGGAATGGTGCCTAATCATGGCTTGATTGCACATGCAGTCCGCTCGTATGAGAAAATTCTCCTCAGTTGACATCCTCACAAAAGGCTTTCAAGAGAAGGATGTTTTTTAAATCCTTTAGGCAAGTGGAGCATGATAAAGATCTAGGATCCAGATTGATGGGGTATCGAAATGTAAAACCAGTTGATAAAGTACAGAAAATTGATAATTGATCTCGTCATAAAATTGTTCTTAGTTGACAATTTCTAACAAGATTAGTAGAGAAATCAAAGCATAAATTTACTATCAATTAAAATGAGAGAATAAAATAGAATGAGATCAAAAACAAATTGCATATTGCAGTGGGCAAAGACAAACCGTGTCCCATATCTTTAGTTTGATGGGAACGGGCCGAACAGCATCAATCACAATCTTATGATAGCCAACATCAATGCCAATAACTGGATCATATCTGGGGTCACAGAGATTTTGCAAGATAGTTGATTTCCCCACTTCTGCAGAACAAATTGTTGGTTACAACATTATCCATACTTCAAGATAATTAATGAAGGAAACATTCAACTTTCCTCAAATCACAAGATTTATAATGAGAAAGTGGAAAATTTTTATATTATTAAGGTATCTACATTTTTTTTTCCTCCACTAACTCAATGCTTGATTTGAAAATTTTAGAAGCAAAAAAAACTGATTTTTACAGAATAAGCACGGCTGTATTTTTCCCCCTTCTTCTCACAAGGGTATCTCGTGCTATTTCATCAAACAGGACAAATCCACTAGGTGCACGCACGACCTAGCCTTAAGACACAAAACAAAACGGTGCATGAATGTGATAAGCTACGGGCAGACAATGAGGAAATCTTGATTTGCATGTTATAGGTTAAAAAAAAAAACACACATCACTCTTATAACCCAAAAACACAAGTATGTAGAAAAGGTAAAGAACATCTCAAGATTTAGGCTCAATGTCGCAACACATTCAAATATTACAAAATCACCACACAATAAATTCTCCAATTCACGCATGCATCCCAAAAATCTAAAACACAAGTAGCTCTATTTTTAGCACATTACACATTGATATCTAAAATCATCCTTAAAAAAAGGAAACAATAATTTCACATCCTTTTTTTTTTTTTGAATGGTCAATAATTTCACATCCTCTTCTAAAGGTTATAAAGAAATGACAAAAAGATCAATCAGAATTAGATGAAAACCCTAAGGGCTTGTTTGGTAGATAGCATTCCTGGCAGAGAATTCCAACTGTCGGGTATTCATGGAATTCCTATCAAGAATGCTCTGTTTGTTTGAAATGGATATGTGAAAGGGGAGTTTCTGGGCATTTGAAATCCCAAAAAAGGAGCATTTGGAATGCTTGGGTCTTGTTGAGCAGTTGAGGAAATCTGAGAAGGGGAGCAATCCAAGGGAGTTCCGATTACTCTAACGGTCACCTTCCCTTCAGTTTTCAAGCAAAAAATTAGGGCTGTCAAAATGTCACACGACCCATTAACACAACATGAACCCACATGATATTAACGGATTCGGATGGACTAAGCAGGTTCGAGTTGTTAATGGGTTGGACCCGTTAAATTAGCGGGTCATTAACGAATAAAACCAGTAAGCTATTAACAACCCGATACAACCCGCCAAATGATGAATGGCAAAAATTATAAAATGCATGAGGGGTATTTTGGTAAGTTTGAAAGGTTGAAGTGAAACCCTAAAACCCACATATAAAAGATCATTTTCTAACTCCTTCACTCTCCTTTCATTAGCAAAAGAGTGTGTGTTAATTGACATGGTCCAAAATGTACAAAATTATTTAATGGGTTAACGGGTCGTGTCGTGTAACCCGTTAAATAAACGGGTCATGTTCATATTTGATTTTTTGACCTGTTTATTTAATGGGTCGTGTACGGGTTGAGGTAATTCTAACACGAATTCGTTAACCCGCAACCCGAATTTGTTAACACGACACGATTGACAGCCCTACCAAAAATCAAAGGTAAGAACCTATTTTTCTAATCTTCTCTCCCCCAATTTCTCTAATTTTCATGTTTTTCCCCATTTTAATTTCTTGCACCTGCTACCATCATCTTTTTCTTTGAAGATCATTTTCTTAGCCATTGGAGGTGATAGTTTTGTCTCTTGAAGTTGGATAGTGGTCTTCAGACCTGCGGGGATTGGGAGAAACGATTTTTTTGGTTTGGGGTGTGGAGGGTGGATTGGGAAAAGATCGAATTTTTGTATCAGGGTGTTGTAAACAATGTCCCTCTGTTCATCTTACTTGTAGAAGAAGATCAACGACAAGTCAAAGCAGGCACCAATCAGGATTACCGGATTGCATGAGCAGTAGTCAAATATGGGTTGCATGAACTCTGAACAAATGATTGAGTGGTTAAGATTTTAGCCATCTCATTGTTTTAGATAGGCAAAATGGAGAGAATGAATAAAGTGGAGAATCCGGACTCTTGTGGCACATCATCTACATGCTACACTGGATTCTAATCTTCAGAGTCTGACATTGGTGTCCACTTCTGAAATCAAATTTTTTCATAATCATGTATTCATGTTGAGCCATATTTTTGCCCAATTGGAATTGGGCCCACCTTTTGATTGATCATTTTTCTCTGCTCAGTAGGATTACTAGTGGATGGTCATGATCATCTACCCATTTGGTCTATATCATATAATCTTGCTTAAGATGAAAAATAACACTCGAAAAAAAAAAGGTATGGATGGAAAAACTTGAAACTTGAGGAGATCAGGATTCTTGTGCTCTCCCTTGAGCAAATCAATGGGGACACTCTCAAACTCAATCTCTTTGTGAAAGAGGCAAACCAACACTCTCCTAGTTGCAGATGCATAAGCAAGGCAACCTTGATCACCATCTTTTCCCTCTTTCTCTACCTCTCTCCGGAGCTTCCTTTGGACGTGATGTTGATGAAGTGGATCAATCAGGGTAAAGTTCCTTTTATAAATAAAAGAAAGATTAATGGGAGCATTTAGTACATGATTATCTAGTATCTTGGGCCAGACCATAGTCAAACAAAGGTAGGACAGCCAGGTCTGCCTCTAATCTAAATGAGGGATGAGTGAAGGCATTTGGAGCCTGATTTGGAGATTTTATGTTTGGGTTGGAGAGCTTGGTGGTTTTGAGAATATGAAGGCATTTTTTTATTTTATTTTTAGTGTTGATTTTGAGATCTCAAGGCATTTGTAGTGCTAGTTTGCAGATTAGGTGTTTGGTTTTAGGCATTTGGAGTGTTGGTTAATTAGTAATGAGGAAATAAAACTGGTTGGGATTAAAATAAGAGGAAGTTTATTGAAGTGAAATGAGTTCCTCTGTTCTTGGTTTCTAGTTTGTTAGCTGCATTTGAATAATGATAAAATAGATGGGCCACACGCATATTCAAATCTGCACATTTTCATGATACCAGTCAGTGATGACCCATCTATTTTATTGATAACAGGTGGAAGAACTTGGTACCTGGAGACGAAATAAGGTATAGCACGTGTATGAGAGGAAAAAAATGAAAAGCACCAGATGTATGTCTAGGTGATGTGTTCTGTTTTGTAGGAGGGTGTACGTTCTTGGATGAGTGATAATACATAGGAGATTATAATATCTGTGTCACCGTTGATTCATTTTTTTTTAATCTAAGATTTATCATTTTTATATTCATTATGGAAGTGGTATGTATGGTGGATAGTTTAAAATGTCGATATTGGAGTTTTGAGGGGCACCAGAGTGATATATAAAATGTTTTATTTAAAGATGACATTTCAAGTGTACCCGAGCTATTTTCGAGCTATTTTCAGGGGTCCAAAATACAAAGGAGACTGCCAAAAATTTTCTAGGAAGTTACCAAGTCAAAAATTGTAGATTAGACGGACCAATCATTAACTGAATTATTATATCATAATGATTGTAGAATTTAAAAGCTCTAAAATGAAGGATAATATGGGTTTAGATGGACCAATCATTAAAAGCTCTAACTGAATTATTATGCTCTAAAATGCAGAATTTAAATGCTCATATCTAATGCCTTGGTGTTTATCTCATCACATGGGTTCAAATCACAAGATATTATGAGTTGTCTAATTCCAGAAGGAGCTATCTGATTCTGATATTTTTTGCACAGTAACTATGGTCCTTACATTTCTAAATGTGGGGGGCCCAAATCTGGTTAGTAAGAAAATTGATTGGGTAAAGGCACATGCTAGATGGGCAGCAGCTCAAAATCTAACCTATCTTGAAAATTTCTAAACCTTTGATCAACAGCCTTCAAGTTGGATATTTGTAAGTAAGATCTCCCAATCTGGTTAATGTATCAGGCACTACTTATTGTAGTGAGATAGGTGTTTAATGTGGAAAAGTCAGTTCTACTGTGATTCCATAATTTCAAAATCATCAACATGAACCTTTCCCTGAGATAATGTCATGCATTGACCACAATGCACCTGCCCATGCCCATGCATTCTACATCAACAGATAAAACCTGGGATTGTGTAATTTACAGTAAAACTAGTATTCTCACTCCCACAACAAAATCAGAGCCAATCCACCATTGCATTGGTCTCATGGAAGCCAAAAATATGTAGAAGGGGAAATGACATTCTATGCATATGGTTGTGGATAAAAAATACATGTGAATGGATGGATGAAATTTTCTTGTGTGGATATATGGACTTTTGTGGATGTCCTTTTATAGAACATGAGATTCTGCATTAATGTCAGGGCTCTTTTTTTTCTAGAAATCCTTGTAACTAAATTATCCAAGAGAATTTTAGGAATTCAGGATGCATTGAATTCTCATGCTTGAATTTCCTGAATGAATCAAACAGAGAATTAGAATTCTGGATGAGTTTATCGTTTATCAGCATTTTTAATTCCAGCTCCAAATCCCCAAATTCCACCCTAAGGGCATGTTTGGATGGGCCAAAAATGGAGTAGAGTGAAGTTAAATAGGCCCTAACGGTCTAAAATTTCAACTCTACCCCGTTTGGATGAGTCTGGCCCGATAGATGATAGATGAAATAATGTTGTAAGCCACATGTACTCTATTTCACTTCAACTCTAAATACTTTCATTTCCTTGAGTAAAAGTGGATTCTACCTCAAGCCTTAACTTCAAAATAAGCATCCAAATGGAATGAAGTGAAGTACTCTATTTTAACTTCAACCTACTTCTCTTAACTCCACTCCACATGTGAAATCCACTTCATTTTACTCCACTCCTCATTTATCCAAACAGGCCCTAAATGAATTCCTGCAAGCAAACGTGCCCTAACAAATAACCTAATATCATCTAAGCACTGCAACCAAAGGGGCCCTAACAAAGAACCCAATATCATCTAAGCACAACATAATATATCATAATATAAAATCAGTATTAGATCAAAGCCAAGAAGAAGAAGATATCTGCAAAAATAAACTTGAATGAGAGAGAGAGCGCGCCAATGAAGAGAGAAAACAATCACCTGGGTCGCCGACGATTACAAATTTCTTCAACATTTTCAGCAGAATTTCTCCAAAAACCAGCGAACGATTGTTTTTTCCGATTCAGATATGATGAAGCAGAGAACGATCTTTTGGCAGATAAAACCCTCACTCCCACAAAACCAGAGAACGATCCTTTTGCAGATAAAATCTGAATCGAGCCCTAAATGCGAACCGAGCAAAACCCCCCGAAAGGTCGTTTTGCTGATAAAATGAAAACCGAAATATAACCCTAAACCTAAAATGTATTACATTTCGATCACAAGCACAAAACTAGAAGGAGAAAAAATCATCGAGAATATAAGCCGCAGCAGCTTCTCCTCACTAGTGTTTAGTACTCACAACACTAGTCACTGTCAACTCCAGTTTCAATTTGAACACTTGGTGGGTCAGGTAGGTTATTAATCGGATCCAAAAAAATTATTTTCAAGTGGGCGGGCTAACCTCGTTCCGTATGGTCCGATCTAAATAGATCGGTGCAGACAAGCAATATTTTTTCTGATATATATCTAACTAGCAATAAGCCCCTAAGTTAAAAATATATTAAAATTTTGATATATATATATATAGGGGTCAGCTCTCCTAAACTAAAGGTTAACTTATCCTAAGCTGAAACAGAGCTGGTCCCACAAAATCAAAGTCGATTATACTAGTTTTTTGCATAATGATCGTTTTCAAAATCAAGATAAATCCAATCAGAACTGGATTTTTCAGTTTCATCATGCAAAAAACAAATATAATCAAGTTTGATTTGTGGGATCAGCACTATTCTAGCTTAGGATAAGCGAAGATGAAGCTTAGGAGAGCCTTGCATATATATCAATGGAAAGAAATGAGTTTTTATGTGTTGGAAAATTTTAAATAGAAAAATGGGCACCAATTGTACATGCAAACAAGAAAAACTAAGACTTGTGAATACAAAAAATGAAATGCAACTACCTGAATTGCATGTGGGAAAATGAAAACCCACATTCATAAGTAACAACCCAAATCCACAACATCACATTAGGATAAAAAATGCATAAGGGAAAACAAAACCCCATATTTACTTATAAAATATTCATAAGTGAAATAGATGTTCTCGTGCTGTAAAAGTAACTTGGTTGGCCGGCCTTCAGATTTTGAATTTAAATAGAGAGATTTTAGGGAATAGGGATGAGTAGATTTGATTCGAAAGAACATAGTTAGAAATATGAAGGAATAGACATATATTGCAAGAAATCAACTATTTATACTTCACTTGGGCCCCATGATGATGAGTAAAATAGGGATTTCAAGAGAGATTTAAGATCAATGACGTTAATCAAATGGTGTGTGACCTTACAACAGTTGACGTAGGAGATTGGCTGGAATTGATTGATTGAAGTGGATTTGCAAAAAAATCATGTAAACGGATTTTAAAGATGATGTTATAGTAATGTTAGGGAATATTTGAATCTGAAAATATTTTGAATTTTAAAGAGTTTAAAGAAAGATTATATTTAATATATTAGTATGACATGAATTGAGCAGTTCTTACTTTTATCAAAAGTTATCCAAATTGAGGAATTAGGGTCAATCTATGGTAAGAATTCAAGTCACAATAATTACAAGATTTAAAAGATTTTAGGGAATGGTATTGGGCCCATCTAAAAACTTCAAAATAGCTTACAATTCGAAAAGGGCCATAAAATCGGTGGTCCCATATGAAATGGCCCGTGAAGAGATAAAGTGGTTGGGTACTACTATATTCCATCCGAAAATAAGTGCATCCAATTACAAATTTCAATTGTAAGTATGGGTCCTATATGTATCCCATCTAAAATAATAGCCAGAATAAATGTCTATTGTGGGTCCCGTATAAGCTCCCAACTAAAATACTAAAATAATGTCTCATTTCAATTAGATGGATCCCATCAAGATTCCATCCAAAAGATGAAAATGGACGGTCCCATAAAAAGATGTTCTAATGGCCATATTTTTTTTTTATTTTGGTCCCATTTCTAGGCACGTCTCTTTTTTTTTTTTAATGAAGCCCTGCATTCGAGTGGGCCCATCTCAATTTAGTCATGATTTGAATTTTAAAGAGTTTAAGGAAAGATTATTTTTAATGTAATAGTATTATAAGAACTAAGCAGTTATTACCCTTTTCAAAAGTTATCCAAATTATAATATATTAGAGTCAAGGGTTTTGACTTTAATCTTAACCATTACTATATTTTAAATCTTTCATGTTCTTTCTTGCCACTCACCAATTCCTCCATTTTTATTATAATATATTAAAGTCAAGGATTTTGGCTTTAATCTTGACCATCGTTTTTAATTTTGACCATTACTTTATTTTAAATATTTCATGTTCTTTCTTGCCACTCTCTAATTCCTCCTTCCCTATCTCACTTCACCCACTTTTATTTTTTTTCATGCAATAACCCACTTTTGTATAACTGCTTCTTCTTTTCCTTTTATCTTATGGGACCACTCATTTAACTACTCTATATTTGAAAACTTGCTTATCCTCTTTTGCAAAGATATAAGTGGAAAATGTTTGAATCGTTGGCTTCCTCGTCGTGAAGAAATGAAGATAAAGATCAAAAAAAAAATATTTCCCTTGTAATTTTTTATCATGATTCCTTAGCCCGTCGTTCATGTAATTAAATTTGAAAACTTTTTATATACGTGATTTCCTAGCTGATACATTCAAGTATTATATTTAAAAGTTTTTTTAAATCGTTAACTTCCATCAAAAGTTTCGTTAATCAGTTATTTTTTCCATAACTTTCATATTTATATTGTTCGTGCTTAACACGGGCATGTTTTGCTAGTTGAGGAATTATGGCCAATCTGTAGTAAGAGGATAGGTAAATATAAGTGCCTAGAGCGCAAAGTGGGAGCGAGAACGAGAGCAGGAGCGCTAGAGCGCTAAATTTTAAAATAATTATATGTCCAGAGCGCCTTCGGAGCGCTTATAGAACATAGTGCTTGTAAGTTTATAAACAGTCAACTAATGGGCACAAATATATCTTATCCCATATATTCAAGTATCAAAAATGGAGAAAAAGATTTTAACTTTGCAATTTGATCACATAAGATAGACAATAATTAATAAGTCAAAAGAAGTTTCTTCATTCAAAAAATAAATGTCAAGCTTATAGGCAAAGAAAATGCTCATATACCAAAGATTTTGCCCAATTCGCAACAAAATATTATGAGATTTTAGGGAATGGTAACTGAGCCCTATCAAGAAATGACGTGGCTTTAACAAAGGTTTTTTTTTTTTTTTTAACAAAATAGGGTGCCGGCTGTTGACATGTTACTACGAGGATGCATCATGCCTACGTGGCAATACAAATCTTATTGCTCATAGGAGAATCTCCCATATATATATAATGCTAATATGGATTAAGAATCTCACTTATTTTAAGCATTAAAATTGTTTGACCAGTCATTAAATATTACAATGGGCTAAACAATGGGTAGTTTTAAGCTTGAAGAAACACAAACTCATTATTAGCCTGATATTCATGGCACATGCTTAAATTGTGAATTGCCATTAATTTTTTTTTTTATATTTTGATTAAGAGACTTATTTGCGGCTTTGCATGGCCTCATTAAAAAAAGTCCATAAGTGGACCTTATTGAGGAGAGTAATGAGTTTGTTGCCCACTATTAGATTATTTGGGAATTTTTAGTGAGTCCTACTCAACTTGAATGAAATTTGATATGTAGTTTATTTTGATTGGTTTGGATTTTTTTTATAAGTGGACCCCAATGAGGAACATAATGGATTTATTAGACTACTTTTGTGAGAATCAATTAAGTCTAAGATGAGAACTAGGACATTTGTTTGAGGGGCAAACCCAAATTGGTAGTTGGATTTTGTGGGCAAACACAAGATTTCCCTGTGGGTTTTAGTGCTAGACCCAAAATCTTCACACGAGTTTTAGAGGCGGGCCCAAGATTTTTATGCAAGTTTTGGATGTAGACCAAAGTCTGATTGGGGCGACTGCCCATAACCACATATGTGGGTACGCCTCTGGGTCCAACTCTAATTGAATGAAATTGATAAGAGCTCATAAATTAGGTGTGATTTATTTCGATTGTTTTAATTTTTTTATAAATGGGCCCCATTGAAGATTGTCATGAGTTTTTGAGATTAATGTTTGATTTTGTGAGAATTATAAGTGAGTTCAACTTTGATTGAGTGAGATTCTATTGAAATCATTGTCATGCATTATGTGACTCCAAGAGCTTGATTGCAAATGAGAAGTATACATTTGCTTATAGGAGAACATTGGTCATGTCGATTGGTGGACCCAACTCCAAAAGTAATGAAATTTAGAATAGAGGTAATGAGGGTTTATATATAAGAAGCGGGATTCAATAAGGTGAGTTGAGAGCTTACAAAGGGTAGTGTTGAAGAAAAAAAAAACAGAGAAGTGGGGTCGGTCGAAGGAAGAGATTGAGAAATTCATTTTACATTTCCTCTCTTGTGGAATGAGGTGGCACGCGGTTATTGGAGAGACCTGGTTGCTACATTATACTCCGGCCCTTTCATGAATTTAATATGGTTTGCTATAATAAATTGGACATATAATCATAAGTTAAGCAACAATGATTAATTATAAACTTAGATGACACACCTTGTACCATCACCTCCACCTCTTTGGTTTCTTCAATTTTCCCACCAAGTAAGGCGTTAACTTCTTTTTCGTCAGCACCTTCATCTTTAATTTCCTACAGTGGCTTTGTGATTAAAAGCATATATAATTAGGGTTGCAAATGGATATCCGGTTCTCAGATTATTCGAAAGTTTTGACCTGCAAAAAACCAGGCCTGGAACCTATTTTAGGTTCCGATTCATAAACGGGTTTGGGTCCAAAACCCAATTTAGTTCTGATTGATAAATGGGTCTAGTTCTGAGTCCATATGAGTTGTGGACCTGGCATATAAGTATTTGATATTGCAAACGGTTCCTCAAAATCAACCTTTTTTGACATTTTTTTGTATAATTCTAGATGTAGTAGACTTGCGCACCATTATAAGTAGAATGATTTTCTTATTTTAAGGAAAAATAAAAAACTAAAGAGGAATTAGGACCAGTTTTGGAACTAGATTTTGTTCCTCTAGGTGGACCCGGATCCATGTTTTCCTATTGGAACCGGGTTTGGAACCAACAAAACAAGTCCTGAGTCAAAATTGGACCTGGAACCGTTATTTACAACCGGGCTCGAGTCCAATATTGTTCCGACCCGTAATTGTTCCATTTGCAACCTTATCTATAATGTGATTATAAAGAGAGAAGACCTAGACAAATTAGCAAAGAGTAGTCTTTCCCATGAAGACAATGTTTTGCTCAAATTAGGTCGTCACCTGTTGACACACAGCGTAGGGACAAAGTGAGGTTCTAATGGTCAATAAAAATAAATTAGAAAACAAGGCACGTTTGGCCTCGTTCTCGTGCTGTTCTCAATTGTGTACTCAGATCAAGTTGTGTTGAGATCAGATTGTACCGAGACTATGTTGTGCAAAACTTATTTGACAACATTATGTTAAATTACTCCAGTGAGACCCACTTTTTATTGACCGCGACATTCTATTATTGTCATACACCAGTCCAACTTTACAAGTTACAACATGGTACCCACCTTTATAAACTAGAACATGGGGCTCACATTTATAGGATTTACAATGTGGGCTCACCCTTTGTAATTGTAACCATGATACCCACCTTTAGAAATTAGAAAGTGGGGCCACCTTTTTGTGTTTGTGAATATGGAGCCCACCTTTAGAAATTATGATGTGGTATCCGTCTTTGAAATTAGAACATGGGGCCCACATTTATAGGATTTACAAAGTGGGCACACCTTTATAAGATTTATAATAGGGGGCCACCTTTTATAATTATGAATAGGGGACCGACTTTTAGAAATTATAACGTGGTGCCCATCTTTAGAAATTAGAATATGGAGCCCATATTTATATATGGAATCAACCTTTATCCATATGTGAAGGGTGTTCTTATTTGTTGCTTAGGTCCACTCATGAGTGATCATAATTGAGCCCTTTTAACAGATGCCAACAAGATTCAAAGGGTATATATGGCCAAATATTCAGGAGGAAGAATCACCCTTTACCATGAGTAGGGTTGCAAATGGGACGATTCCAGGTAGGAACCATATTCAGGCGATATATTATAGAGCATCGTGTAGGCGTGAGAGTGGGCGTCAAACATTTTCGGAACATTTTAAAACATTTTGGATATTTTAATCTTTTGTATCTTTTGATTAAGGCCTATACTCTTGTTTGTCGTTTTGGGAATGTAATTAACTCTTAATACTTTCTTTTGTATGTATCCAAATTTAATATCAAAATATCTTGGAAATACTATGCTTTTACTCTAATATTTGTCTCATCTTATATTTATATGTGTGCCATAAGATGATGACGTGTCTTAAGGAAAGATTAGTTTCAAACTGTTTCTCAACTTCAAAAAGAGAAAATAAGAAAAAGGGACAATGAATCGCAAACTAGTAATGGAATAAATTGACTGAGCATAAAGAAGATTTTACCGTTAAGAGAAAGTCATATTAGTTTGTATGGTCTCAATCCATCAGATGATGTAATAAATTGATTTATTTCTTTATTTATCAATATAGTCATGCTTTCCTTTCATGAGATGAATGGTATTTTATTACTTTATGCACATAACCAATATATATATATATATGACATAATGGTTCATGAGATGACCCGGGCCCATTAGTATATTAGATGTGATATATGTGTATGGATGAGATCCACATACATGAGACATATGTCGCAAATCTTATACTTAAATATCTTCACAACCAGTGATGAGATTGGGCATTTTATCTGAAAAGGTTGCAGCACTTTGATCACTTTGAGATAGTGTGATCTGTCTCGATCATCAGAATGTAAGATTTTGGATTATAGTGCTGGTACATTGGATGTATTAAAGGACCATGAGAAGCACCTTACGAAACAATGTCTATACTTTAAGTTCTGCTCTCATAATTCCGTAGCAATAGGCTCTCAATCATGGGACATTAATGAACTCAAGTTTTTGTCTACTCATTTGCTTTGAGTCACCAATAAGTGAGGCCAACTGCAAGTCAACACATCGGTGTCTTAGGTACGTGATAGTAGAACTATGGGAACATTTAATGATCAAGATGGAATCAATCCTCACTATCCCCTTGTACCAATCAATGGATTTATCATTAGTAAGTGCGCACCCATCTCAATAAGAGTTAATTAGATGATACTGATGATTACTATTTATAATTAATTGGGTCTCAAGAATAATAAGATATGGATCTAATTTGGTTGACAGGTTCAATTGATCAATGGATATGGATGGAGGGGCCTACTTGTAGTCATAGGGAAGTTTATGGTCTTCTTTGTAATTTATATAATAGAGTTATTTGTAATTAATTGTGGCTCGGATTGCACAAGAGATATGGGGTCGTAGTGTCCTAGTTAGAGCCAGCTTTTTGTGGAGTCCCTGGTGGTCCTCACGCTAGCCCAAGTTAGTAGAAAGTTACCAAATCTACTTGAACTTTAAAAGGAAAGGAAATAGAAAGTTATTAATCATATTTGAAGTGAGACTTCTAATTGTGATATAGTAAGTTACTAATTGTTATAGAAGTAAGACTTCTATTTTAATTAGTAAAGAGGAGGATGCTTTAAGCTATAAAAAGAGAGGAGAGAAAGGCTTGGATGCCCCATGCAATTCCACACCTAGGGATTCACGCCCAGCCTCCCTTTTGTGTAAGTGTTGCACATCCTTTCTCTCTCCCTCTTCTGGTTTCTCTTCCGGATTCCTTAAGAGCTTCTAGTTGTTAGGAGATCTCACCCATCTCTTTTAGAGAAGAGATCTGATACCGAATATAGCGTGGAAGACTAAGAGGTCTTGGAGATCCAAATTTACTACAAAGAAAAATTTTCTTCATCTAGCAAGTCTTCTTCTTCATTAGAGCACAACCGAGCTCCAAAGATATAATTAACTTCCTTATTTGTTGTAGATTTTGTGGTTGCTTGCTAGATGCTAATTCTATCTTCTAGATAGAGTTTATTAATATACATGGTTGATGAATTTGAGAAATTGGAAATTAGATGTGGTTTATGGCCTTATGGGTACTTTATCTTTGAGTCAAATGGGTCAAAAAAGTTTTGAAAACCTATCCACGAGGCCTACCTACTTCCAACATGTCACATACATAACAGGGGGGAAAATTGCCCCATACAAGTATAGTATGCTTTAACTTAGGGCTTTAACTTTTAGGTTTATTTTTAGGTGCTTTAACTTTCTCAATTAGGTGGGCCCCACTTAGGACTTATTTGGCCACTTCACTAGTAAGGTGGTTACTAGTAAAGTGAAGTAAAGCCTACTTTCACCAGACAAGAAAATACTGGGATTCTATCGAAAGTATAAAAATTCAAAATTTCCTCCTTCATTTTCAAGAAGAAGTTAAAAAACAACATTTTCATCCACTAAAAAGATAAAAATTCATCTAATTTTTATCCAAAAAGGTGAAAAATATTTCTTATCAAGTCACTAAAAGTTAAAAAAAAAAAAAAAAAAAAAAACTTCATTATTATACTGTAATTAGAACCCCTAATATTTTCACTTCGGTTCACCTTAGATAATTTTACCAAACAAAAACACTCATCCGTCTTAAAACTGGGACTTTTGTGAATCAAAACTTCATAAGAGGATCCGGAGTTTCTAGTTTGTACGGTCTAGGAATAGCTGCAGCCTCTACCACCTCCCCTGCTAGCCCTAATCCATCCATCCAGTCCCTTCTCCTCTGGCTTCCTTTTCCATTCATTCCTTCTCTTCTCTTCTCTTTCTGATTTCTAATTTGTGTATTAGTATTTCTCCTTCTTTTTTATAATGTAATTTGTGATGAATTTGTTATTGTTTCAAACATTCATCTTAAGTTGGTTTATTACAAGTTCTTTATTATTATTTTTTCTTTTAGTGACTCATTAGATGGATGGATAAGGCTTAAAATGTATGATGCAGATGTGCAGTTCTGGAATTAGTTCTAAAAAAGAACTAAAGCTGATTGTTCTGTGAGATTTTTTTTATGGATATTTGCAATCTTGGCAAGGTACAATTGTTGTGCCTTTGATCTTTAATCTTGTTTTACTTGCTCTCCTTTCAATGTTAATCTATTGGTTCTTTCTTGTCAAACATCTAACGAGTTGTCTTAACTTTTTTGTTGTTTTTTCTGGGTTTTTTTTTTTTTTTTGGTGCTTTATTATGATTTTAGTTTTTCATTTTGGGTTTGGTTTAGTAGTGAATGGTGTTGACCACTATGTATCCACAAGAACTACATTTTATCAGTTCACAACCATGTACATATCATTTCTACCATCGTGACATCTATTCCTTTTGTTTCTGTTTTAAATTTCCCTTTTTTTGTTTAGTTTCTTTTGCCAACGTCATTTTTAAGAACACAATATACATGTCATAGTACTATTGCATCTTCTTTGCACTGAGAAGCAACTTCATTTTATAAAGCAAATATGCTGTCACACTTTAAGTTCTTTATTGTTTTGAAAGATGAGAATTATTGGGTTATCTAATCCTTGAGATGTGTGTGCAACTTGTCTTGGAATGGCAAAAAACAATTTTATGTGGCTGACTCAACATGGTTGGGACAAGGCTTTGGTTATGATTATGATTATTATTATTATTATGATGCTGATGATGATGATGATGGTGATGGTGATGATTTACTATCCCTTTAGGCCAGAGAAAGAGCACATCTGAGATCTTAAAAAAATGATTCCCCTTCTGCCTAAACTATCCACACACTCCCTGCGATGACCAACCAACAAAATGCTTCTACTCTAGGTGGAGCTGAGATGAGTTACACATGAACATAGAGGATGACAACCAAGGACAAATTTAGTGCCTTACAAAAGGATTTAATAGAGAATTTCTGATGTAGATGGTTTCCAAATGCAGACATCTACTTTTTCCCACATGAAAAACGTTGGAAAACTATGATGCATGGATACTTCCAATTGTGCAACGTATCGTGTCGTACCATATCTGATACTTCACTTTTTATGTGTAAACTCTGTGTTCCTGCCGTTACTAGGGTTTATCCCTGCTGCTGTATCTGGGCATTATAGTTAGAAAGTATAGTAGACAAGGATGCTCCTCAGAGTGATGCCACACTCTCCTTGTCAAACTCCCACACAACCTTATCTCCTGCTCACGGATAGCATTCTTTGTCAAAGACACTTTATTCGGCACTACTCTTAAAAACATAAGGTAGGAAATTGTCCAAGCAATTGACCACCTAACCAATCATTAAACCGAAACTAGACTCATCCCCCACCCCAGCTTTGGAACCAATTCCCTTTTTCCTGTTAAATAACAAATTAAAAAAAAAAAAAAAAAACCTTTTGCTCTAACAATTGACTCATTCTTAATACAATATTGTACCCCAACATCCCAAAAGAGACATGTAGGTAGCGTTTGGTTCGCTGGAATGGTTGTAGGCAGGAATGGAATGGAGACCGGAATGACAATGGAATGGAATGAGGCATGAATAGTCAATTCCATTCCAGCGTTTGGTACGCTGAGGAATCAACCCAGTAATGGAATTCTTATTCCTATTCCTGCGTTTGGTACGCTTGAATGTTGCCTGGAATGGAATCAAATTTACATAAGATTGACCAAAATACCCTTGTTAGATTCTACTGTCACATTTGCATTGTTTGTGGTGGATGATTTGGGGGTGGGCCCCATAAAGGTGTAGTGAAAAAGTTTGTAATTTCTCATAATAATATATTATTATATTATATTAAACTATTTGGGGGTGGGCCCCACAATGTTTAGTGAAAAAGTTTGCATTATAATATTTTGGGGTGGGCCCCACAAAGGTGTAGTGAAAAATTTTGCAATTTCTCAAAATAATATATTCTTATATTATATTATAATATTTGGGGGTGGGCCCCACAATGGTTGGTTGAAAAAACCATGCAACATAGCCTCTTTTATAATAGTAGATAGATAGATAGATAGATATAATATTTTGGGTGGGCCCCACAATGGTTGGGTGAAAAAGATATTATATTATTATTATTATGATATAATAATATATTATTATATTTTATTATAATATTTTGGGTGGGCCCGACAATGGTTGGGTGAAAAAGATATTATATTATTATTATTATTATATAATAATAATATTACAGGCGATGGTATTTTGGTCTCAACAAAAAGTTAGAAAGGAATGGAATGATGATTCCTTCCGTTCTTGGATGTAATGGTGATTTCCTCATATAAAGGAATGGGATTCCTGAGGTAATGGCCATTTCGCCCCCTTTTTTTGGCGAATCAAACGCTGGAATGGTCATTCCAACATTCCATTCCGACCTCCATTCACGCGAACCAAACGCTACAGTAATATATACATTGGAAGATTAAACTTTGTTACTTTGATTTAGGTATTTTTTTTAATGGTAAATTCTATTGAACAAAAAAAGCCAGTACAAATGGGATGTACTGAAAAGCGAAAATAAAAAGCAAGAACCGAAAATGCAAAAATGAAAAGGTAAAGGTAGACCCCTAATACAATTAAAGTCAAGTAAAATCTCCATTTTCCAGATAAGATGTCACATCAAATAAACTTTATTCAAAACTCCCTCCATTTTTTTCATCCAAAAAGTCAAAAAGCAACTACCTTTATACACTAAAATACAAAAAAAGTCCACTTTTCCATATAAAAAGTCAAAAAGATTCCATTACAAACAACTAAAAACAAAATACCATCATAACCCCATATATTTTATTCTTTCTTCAAAATTAACTTTACTTGACTTGACTATATAAGTAGAGTTACCAAACTGGCCCTAAAGGCCCCAAAAAGGAGGAAGAAACCACCCCAACAATTAAGAGGAGACCAGGTCCCTCAAATTAAGCAAAATGGTCTCTAAAGACACACCCCAAAAGAATGGAAGAATAGAAACCCAAGAAGCTGCATGGAATCTAGCATGTGCAAGAACAACAGACGTAGGAGAAAACTTCCCTGCAAATCATCTCTGGTTTCTCTCCTTCCAAATAGCCCAAATGATGGCCAGGAATGATGAAAGCCACAGAAGTCTCCCTTTAGGTGAAGAAAACCCAAACTTCCATTTGTCATTTAGGTCAAAAATGGATTTAGGAATAACCCACGTGCAGTCAAAATCAGAAAGAATCGAGTTCCATATATGATGGCCCATCAAACGATTAAGAAGATGGTGACCCGTAGATTCTTCAACTGAAAGACAAAGAAGTCAGGCATTGACAAGGATCATTTTAGGGTGACATAGGTTGTCCATGGTTGATTTAGGTAATTTGGATTACAAATTGAAATGTTCACTGTCTTTTGATAAATATAACTTCTTTTCAGGCCATTTTCCAAGAAGATCCAGAAGGTTTTTTACTTTGTATTGGCCTCATTAGGCAACTGAAGGTACTGAAACGGGTAGCCACCTAGTCCTGCAATGAAGCTTGTTAGCCAAGGGCTAGATAAGCTCTTAGGAACACCCCATTCCCACCAACAACTCTAAGATAGTTTTATCTTCAATCCTAAAGACATCTATTCTTTTAGTTGTAACTCTCATTCTATCGAAATATATAATAATTGTATCATTAACAAACTGAAGGTTCGAGAAGACTTCTCTATCATGTATTCCTGACAGCCCCTTATGAGATTCTATCTAATTAAGGGTAAATATTATTGATCACTCTAATTAGTAGGTAGAATCTCTAAATTAGAGCAGAGACTATTGGCCCTACTCTTTATAAAGTTGTAAAGGTTTTCCAAAGAATCGAATGACTATTTTCTTTTCTTCCTTTATTGAGTGAAATTAAACTCTTCTAGCCTTGTATGAATACTCCTAGGCAACTCTAGTTCATGAAGATTCCATTAGAATGGCTTCAAGATGTGTGAAGACGCCACATCTATCCCATCTCCATTGCTTTGATATGAAAGTGAGATCCATTGGGCTTCGTCATTGTTTGATGAGTTAAGATGGACTTAATTCATAATATTTTTCTCACTACCCTTTGCACTTTGAAAAGGAACATGGTCTTGTGTCACTCGTCGTCCTATTCAAAACATTGTTTCTTATCACCACCAATTTCCTATCTTTTGTAAATTTGTTTTTAAATTGTCCTTCAAATGTATATGCAAACGTGTATCGGAAGCCTTGCCTCACCCTAAGTGGAGGTGGGGTAATGTTTCATGAAATGAAGGCCCTTGAAAAGTATCATATAGGGTAGTTGACTACTCTTCTAGAAGGGAAACATACTACTAGGTGCAAGGATGAAAATAGTAATAGCGGCGGGCCGCAAATCGCTACGAAGCGGGCGCTACATAGCATAGCAGGGCTACGTAGCGGCGTAGCGTTGCAATTTGAAAAAATCACCCAAAAAATTTGAAAAACTTCTAGAAAATCCAGAAATTTGTAAAATGAAGAAAATGTGGTTCTTTTGCAAAAGTAAGTAAGAAATGGAAGCGTAGCGGTGCCCTCAATATATGAGGTCCTGTATCGCTGTATAAATAGAAAATAATAGTAATGATTAGTTTTTTCACATGTATTCATATACTTTTTAGTCATGCTAACTTAGAAAGTAATGAAAAACTCATTAAAAAAAATAGAAAATAGAATATGAAATAAAGGCATAAGACTTAAGAGTTAGGTCATTAGTAAACATTGAACAATCAGTACTTCAAGCCTCAAGGTTCAAAAGTAATCTATCTATATACAAATATTCACAAGTGACAAAATGCTTATAATGAAACACTGCACAAATAAGAAATTTTAGCAAAATTGCACAACATATTTGGTAAGGGTTATTTTTACTATTAGAGTGAAAATTGGCTATGGCTCATTTCGTGTTATTGTAAAATTAGGCCAAGGACCTATTTCCTATTAGATAAGATTTGTCAGGCCCATATTTATTAGAGTGAGATTTGGTTAGGGCCCATATCTATTAGAGTCAAATTTGGCTATACCAATTTTCAAATAGAGTGTTATTTGGCCAGGTCTAATTTCAATTAGACTAAAATTTCATTAAGGCCCGATTTCAGTTAGAGTGAAACTTGATTAAGGCCTATTTTCAATTTAGAGTGAAATTAAACTAAGGCTTGTTTTTAATTAGTGTGAAATTTAATTAAGTCCTACATTCAACTCAAATGAAATTTAATTAAGAACCTTTTTTTTTAAATTAAAGTGATTAATGAATAAGATTAGTAATGCTAAATATTTTGCTAATCTCGTTAATGCTGAGTGTGTTCATTAGTAGGTAGGTCCATAGAAGCATGTAATAGACCAAGAAAACCAAAGGGGCCTTTCCAAACCCTATTTCACATTTCGTTGCAAGGGTACGACGAGGCATTGAGAAAGGCAGAGAGAAGGAAAGGCAGGGAGGAGGAGGAAAAAAAAAAAAGAAATGAAGAGAGAAGAAGGTTGCTGCTGCCTGCTGCCAGACGGAGGTACTGCTGTCGCCGGACGGTAGTGGTCGTGGTGCTGCCGGATTGTGGTGATGCTACTACTGCTAACTGTGGTGGATCAGCTGCTCCAAGTATGCCCTTTTCTTTCTTTTTTTTCTTTTTTTTATTTTTTGCTTTTTTTTTTCTTTCTATTTGGACCTCCTCTCTTTCTTTTATTCTTTTACCATTGGTGTTCTACTTCCACCCAGCCAACGAAAGAAGTTTTTTTTTTTTTTTTTTTTTTTTTTTTTTTTTTTTTTTTTCAGTGCAGTGGTGTAGCGACCGATACATATATGTAGCGGTTTGTATTGGCCGCTACGGGTTTGTGGCGGCCCGTAGCGGTTGAGAGCGCCGATAAAATTCATTTATCATAGCGGCAACTGCCACTACGCCCGATATATCGACCGCTACTATATTTTCATCCTTGACTAGGTGTAAGTGCAATTCTTTTTTTTTTTTTTTTCAAGGTAAGTGATAGTATATTATGAACAATTCTCAAGAAAAAGAAGAAGAGTATATTGTGAACAATATAACAAAATTACAACAAAATTGAGGGATACGTTTTTACAAGTTATGGGCCCAACAATGGGAGGTGCTCCCATGAGAGTATCTCTCACCTTGCTATAAGAGATAGGCGTGGGTGCCCTCGCATTTAAGTAGTTGGCATTGGATATGGATGTGAAGGCCCCCACTCAATCTCTCATTTAAGGTGAGAGATATCTCTCATGGGAGCATCTCCCCCCAATAATTAAGCAGCCAACATGAAAAAATAGAAGCACAAAAGGAGCCTACAAAAAGGCTAAGAGTGTGTTTGGCTCGGCTTGTCAAAATATAAAAGTATTTTTTTTTTTTGAAATAATTGTTAGAAAGCTACTTCTTAATAGCAACTTTATCTCAAAAAATATTGTTTGCTTAGCTAAGTTCTACGCTTGCTCATTAAAATCAAAAGCATCCTCGGTTGTTTTGTTAAACATATAAAAAACAACTTTAGCATATTAGGACTGAAACTATATAGATAGATCTAAAAGTTCGTGTTTTAATAGAAGTATTGTTTTGAATTCATTTAATAAAACGTCTACATATTTTCTGAAAAAATGTAACTGCGAATGACATAAAAGAGAAATTGAATAGAGATGGTCGTCTAAGGCAATAAGCTCCATCGGATAAATAATTTATCCGAATATAGACAACAAACTCCATCATCCTAATAATGTGTCGTAAAGATCGCATCAGCAATGGCATCCCTCACTTCCCACATCTGCCAGCCTTGATTGCTATGCATCATTTCCTTATCATTGGCCACATCATCAAATGACATAGCATGAGACTCGTCACAATCATTCTCTTCATATCCAGCCGCATCCTCGTTATCATATTCATTACATAATGTATCCATTATGGCTTCTTGACGACTGAAGTTGTTTATTGCCATTGTCGTGACAACTATATACATCTGCGTTGAAGATGGGTAGGGGGTCATTTTCTTCATGAATGGGAACCGTACCTTCAGCACTATGAAACAACGTTCTATTACATTCCTAAGCTAGGAATTATAGAAGTTAAACAATTCCTCTTTGTCTCAAGGTCCAGTACCCCAAAGGAAGTCTTGAAGATGATATACTACGTCAAAAGGTATTAACAACCACACAAAGTAAGTGATGAAAACAACAGCTCAAAATTATTGTTTATATCAACACTTCTAAAGTGTGGTTAATTGATGCAGCCCGACAGAAGACTAGGGCCCGCAGGCCCCCTTGATGGACCATCTGATGGGGTCCACATGATTTCTGATTTAATCAGAGATCCCTATCCTTATCTAGATTAGTAATATTACTTAGTTGCTTAATAGGATTGCTTTCTAAATTTTATTTAGAGTAAGATCAAGTAATTTCCTTTTATTAGTATTCTGATTAGTTTAGAATACTGTCTTCTATATATACAGAGGTACTCTCTTGTTATTTTCTCATGCTTATTCAACTAATAAAGATTATCGTGGGTTTTTCCATGAGTTCATGGCTGTGAGTGTTCTTTTGTGTGGAATCCCTTGGTTGGATTCGATCAACCTCATCTGAGAGGTTGGTCTATTTGATCGAAGGTCCGGGGCTGCGCCAGATACTCTCCCCGGCTTGAAAGAACTCGACTCCGGCAAGTTAATCGCTTGATAGCGCTCATAAAGATCTGGATTTAAGCGCTGAAAATCTGTGGCAGTGATCCATGTAGTATCGGAGAGAGGTCGATTCTTCTAGCGGACATAGAACTTTTGAAAACCTCCTTGACGAGTGGAAACAATCTGGTCATCAAGCTCATCAATAATCTCGTCAGCAGGTGGAGGATTCGATGGGAGAGCAATAATTTGTTCTTCAGTGTCTCCATCATTGTCATGACCACGGTAGAGTGTAAGATCCTCTACGTTGAAAGTAGAATTGACTCCTAAATCGGATGGTAGATCAAGTACATAAGCATTGGAGCCAATCTTTTTGAGAATCTTGTAGGGACCAGCATTTCGTGGATGCAACTTTTTGTAAGCACCGGAGGCAGACGTTTTGGACGGATACGGACCATCACCATATCTCCTTCAGCAAATTCAAGAAATCGAAGATGCTTGTCTACTTGCTGTTTATAAGTGGCATTACTGGCAGATATATGGCGGCGGACTTCATTGTGCACTTGTTGCATGTGGTGAAAAAACTTTCAGCATCAGCACTTATACGAGCATCTACTGGCAAAGGAACAAGATCACCAGGTAGTCGTGGTCGAACCCCTGTAACAGCTTCAAATGGAGAAGTACCAGCAGACCTATTGACCAAATTATTGTAAGCAAACTTAACCATAGGTAATGCTTGATCCCAAGTTGTGATGTGATCACGAATAAGGCATCGTAACAACTGTTCAAGACTTCTGTTTGGCCGTCAGCTTGAGGGTGGTAAGCGGTAGAGGATTTGAGCTTGGTATTGGACAGCATCCATAAAGTCTTCCAAAAATAACTCATGAATTTGGTGTCTCGATCCGAAACAATAGTCTTTGGAAGACCATTAGACGCACAACTTTCTTGAAAAAGAGCTTTGCGACCTTGTAGGCATCACTAGTGGAATTACATGGAATAAAATGTGCCATCTTTGAGAAGCGATCAACGACAACAAAAATAGAATCAACTTTTCTTTGAGTTGTTGGCAAACCTAGCACAAAATCCATGCTAATGTCTTCCCATGGAGAATGAGGAACATGTAAAGGCTGATAAAGTCCAGTGTTCTTCTTGTTTCCTTTGGCTAGCTGGCATGTCCTACATCTTTCGCAGATGCGAATAATGGTAGTCTTCATTTGGGGCCAATAATATCTATTGCTGACAAGAGCAAGAGTTTTGTCGTGTCCCAAGTGGCCACTACATCCTCCTGAATGCAACTCTCTAACAATATATTCACGAATGGATGTCGTAGGAAGACAAAGTTGTGTACCTTTAAACAAAAAATCATCATGAATGCTATAATGAGGATGCTTACCCAGATCACCATTATTGAGGTCTGCATAGATAGAACCAATGTCTGGATCATCTGCATAATCTAGCTTGAGTTGGTCAAAACCTGGTACACTAACAGACATAGTTGTCAACAAATGCTTTCGTCGACTGAGTGCATCAGCTATCAAGTTATCCTTTCTTGCTGTGGGGCGAATGCTGAAACTGAACTCCTGTATATATGCGCTCCATTTGGCACGGTTGGCACTGATCTTCTGTTGTGAATGTAGATGTCGCAAAGCATCATTGTCTGAGTAAAGAACAAACTCATTGCCAATCAAGTAATGTCTCCAATGACGAAGTGATTGTACAACGGCATAGAGTTCCAGATTATAAGAAGAGTACTTTTTCTTGGCATCAGAAAGTTTCTCACTGAAAAATGCAACCGGATGTCTCTCTTGATTAAGAACACCTCCAATGCCAACATTTGAGGCATCACAAGCAATTTCGAAGACTTTGTCAAAATTTGGAATTTGTAAAACTGGTGCCTTTGTGATTTTACGCTTTATTTCTGCAAAGGCTCTAGTGGTAGAACTAGTCCACTTAAATTCACCCTTTTTCATGCATTCTGTGATTGGAGCCATGATGCTGCTGAAGTTTCGAATGAATCTCTTATAAAAGTTTGCAAGACCATGAAAACTTCGAACTTCAGTGAGTGTAGTAGGAATGGGCCAGTTCAGAATTGCTTTGACCTTCTCAGGGTCCATTTTAATTCTTTGTGCTGACACAACATATCCCAAGAAGATAATAGAATCACTCAGAAAAGTGCACTTCTTGAGATTAATATAGAAATGCTCCCGGCGAAGGAGTTGGCAAATTGTTTCCAGATGTTGAAGATGTTCTGCTTTTGTTCTGCTGTAGATTAGTATATCGTCGAAGTAAACGACAACAAACTTTCCGATATAAGGTTGCAATAACTGTGTCATGACCCGCATAAAAGTACTAGGTGCATTGGTTAACCCGAAGGGCATAACCATCCATTCATAAAGACCATCTTTGATCTTAAATGCAGTCTTCCATTCATCACCTGGTCTTATCCGGATTTGATGATAACCACTTCGCAAATCAAGTTTAGAAAAAATGCATGTACCAGTCATCAAATCTAGCATATCATCTAATCTGGGGATTGAGAAGCAGTACTTTACCGTGATTTTATTGATGGCGCGACTGTCCACGCACATACGCCAACTTCCGTCTTTCTTTGGAGTGAGAAGTGCAGGTACACCACAGGGATTGAGGCTTTCCCTAATATAACCCTTTTGTAAAAGATCATCAACTTGCCTTCTTAATTCTGTATGCTCCATAGGACTCATCCGGTATGCAGGCAAATTTGGCAACGAAGCACTTAGGACAAGATCAATGGCATGCTGGATGTCACGTAATGGGGGCAGCTCCTTAGGCAACTCATCTAGAACTAGATCAGCAAACTTCTTCAAAAGTGGCCCTACTTCTTGTGGGAAAGATGTAGCAGGAGATTTTTTTGGAACTTGCCTAGCAATCAATGCATACATAACGCCTTGTTCTTTGCTTTCATCTTCAAACTTCCGCATGGTTAACATAGGAAGTGCTGGAGCTGTATTAGATGTGGAGGAGGAAGATTTAGCGGGTAATGGAAGCAATCTAATCTGACCTCCTTTTCAGTTGAAAGTATAAGTATTGTGCTCATGATCTGTGATAACCTTAAGCTTCTTTAACCATGGCCGTCCGAAGAGAATATGTGCAACGTTCATTGGAATGACGTCACAACGAATTGTATCTTCATAATTGCCGACTCTGAAAGGGACGACATTGCTTACGGACAGGAATGGAGTAATCATTGACCCATGCAACTTTATAAGGTCTTGGATGCTTCACTGTTGGTAGCTTGAGTTTCTCGACTGCCTCTTGAGATATAACATTTATCGCACTGCCACCATCAATGATCATGTTACAAGACTTGCCCTTGCAATTAACGCGTGACCGGAAAATGGATGCATGATTCCAGTCTTCATTTTCTTCCACTGAATCAGCTACTAGGAGACGACAATCAAGGAAAAGTAGTGGGGTGCCATCATCAGCTTCTGTATCTTGCAATGGGGCTACTGTGGTCTCATATTGAGGCTCTGCATTGAACGGCTCTACTTCTATTTCCTCATCATACTGTTCTTCATCTTCTGGCTCATTAGTAGCATATAAATTTCTATGGGGACACTCAGTTGCATAATGTCCTTTTTGTTTGCAGGCATGACAAACAATTTCTCTTTTATCTATTCTTCCGCGGCCACGGTTATCATTTTGATTCTGCTGCATCCGCTGATTTGGCTGTGGCAAATGTTGCCTCTGCTGAATGACTTGTTGTGGCCTCTGTGGTGTTTGCTGGAATGGTTTAGGAGGAGGAGGACGAAAACCTTGCGTCTGAGTATGGTTAAAAGTAGGTTCAGGTCCTCTTCTAGTGGAAGACTCCCCGACTTGAAAAGTGCTGCGACTCCGCAACTGAAGTTCATGTTGAGCTTTTCGGGCTTTATAAATACCTCATCAACTCTGGTGTAATCAAACATAGCAACTTCCCGTCTGATATCATTGCGCAATCCATCTCGATATCGAGTGATAGTGAGACGATCATCTGTTTTCAAATTACAATGAACAATATATTCGCGAAATTTGTTTGTATATTCTTCTACAGATAGATTGCCTTGCTGAAAAGTAAGATACTCTTGGTGCAGTATGTCAATGTAATCAGAAGGAAATAAATTGCTTTTGAGCCTTTCTTTCATGTTGAACCATCTGGTAATGGGCTGTCCCAGAGTAAGTTCATTATTTTCAACACCATACCACCAGATTCTAGTAGGACCCTTAAGTTTAACCTTCGTAAAGGCTATCTGCTGCTCATCATTCATGTTATACCAAACAAAATAATCTTCCAGGGAATTAAGTCAATCAACAAAAACTTTCGGACTGACATCTCCAGAGAAATCAGCCACATCAATTTTAACTTTCTTTGTGATATCATTAGTGCGGTGTGCACCCATGGGACCTTGGGTGTCTCGTTCAGCGATGAGACGCTGTACAAAGTCACACATGGATTCAGGTTGCTCAGGCCTTTCTATTTGGATGGGTGTGACTAATTGTGTGGTAGTGGAAGACCCTTCCTTTGCAACCAACTGTGTACTTTGCAATTCAATAAGTGCAGTCTCTACTGTGCGTAGATGATCTATTACTTCATCCATATCTTGGCCCAATTTGAACAATTGTTCATCACGTTCTTTGTCTGTGAGCCAATGACCGAGATTGTCACCTCTTCTAGGCATGGCTGGAAAAAGCTGTTTTTTTTTTAAGTGGGCTGGGTCTGGTCTGGACTCAAATCGGGCCCAGACTGCAGGTCAGGCTCAAAACTTAGGCCCAGTCCAGCGTTCAGACAGAACACGTGGAGCAGAGGGGAAAATAAAGTCTCTTTCTCCTTGGGTCCCGTGCGCAGAGAATGAGAAGCAACAAGCGAAGGTCTGCAGCGATTGACGATGTAGAGGGAATGCGTAGAGGCGGAGTCAGCGACTGACGATGCGGACTTCTCTGCATGCTGCGATGAAGATGGAGTGGTCGCAGCGGAAATCAAGGGCGCTGCAGGATTGCTTCTCTGCGTGCTGCGATGAAGGGGATTGCTCGACGTCGGTGTAAGGTGTGCTGCTTGGACTCAGATCTCCTCCTCTTCTCTTATTCTTTCTTCTACTGCTTCTTCTATGTCTCTCTCTCTCTCTCTGTTTTTTTTTTTTTTTTTTTTTTGGTTCTCTGGTGTGGGGGATTCTGTCGAAGGGTCTGGGTGACTGCTGGGTGGGGTGTGCTGTTACTGGGAGATGGAGGGATTGCGCTAGGGTTTCGAATAAGGGAATTAGGGTTCGGGATTTTTTTGGGGATTTGGTTTTCGGTAGTGGTGGACGGTGGATTAGGGTTTGGGAAGGTGGGATTGGTTGTCGGTTTTGCTGGGACGTGGTGGAAGGAGTTTCGATGGGTGGTTTAGGGTTTCGGTAGGTCTGGGTTTGGGATTTGGGGTTTTCGGTTGAGGATTGGGTGAGTGGTGGTGCTGGTGTTAGAGGGTTGGATTGTCAGGGAGGGGAGTTGGGTTGGATGGCGTGGGATGATGACGAATCGGAGAAGACGGTTGTTTCTCCGGCGACCGGATCTGGGCTCTGATACCAATCTGGCGCAGCCCCGGACCTTCGATCGAATACACCAACCTCTCAGATGAGGTTGATCGAATCCAACCAAGAGATTCCACACAAAAGAACACTCACAGCCATGAACTCATGGAAAAACTCACGATAATCTTTATTAGTTGAATAAGCATGAGAAATAACAAGAGAGTACCTCTGTATATATAGAAGACAGTATTTTAAACTAATCAGAATACTAATAAAAGGAAATTACTTGATCTTACTCTAAATAGAATTTAGAAAGCCATCCTATTAAGCAACTAAGTAATGTTACTAATTTAGATAAGGATAGGGATCTCTGATTTAATCAGAAATCATGTGAACCCCATCAGATGGTCCATCAAGGGGGCCTGCGGGCCCTAGTCTTCTGTCGGGCTGCATCATTAATCCTTTAAGGGAAAGTTATTAGAAAAAAACAATATTCTTAGACACTTGTTTAAATTGTAATTACAACTGTTTTAGACACTCGCATAACTTAACCTAACTTGAAAAGAATAAAAAAAAAGGATCCCTCCAAAATATTTTCAGCTCCCTCCAAGAGTCTCTCCGTTCCCCCATCTATAAACTCCCCAATAACCCCAATGTGGTAGTGCAGTTTCGAACCTACAACCTCGGTGCAACGGCACCAAGGGTGACAGCAAACCCGACTGCCCATCCTCTCTTCGTTTTCTCCGTCTCTGTCCGATTTTGCCTTCTCGAGTCTGCAAATCGAGCACCGGATCCATCTGTCGTCGTCAAAGCCTCTCGAGTCTGCCGGTCAGCTCAGCCATGGCCCAGGTCAGGTACTAGCTCTGTTCTCTCCATAGACCTTTTAATCTGGCCATTTGCCAAATGGGTGAGTTTCCTCTGATTTCCCGATCAGAAGATTGCTCTTTTCCCTTGGTTGGAAAAGGATTTCTTCTGTTTATTGGTGGTGATCTGAATCCTAGGTTTTTCTTACTTTAAGTATTTTTCTGATTTGGTGCTGTTTTTACAGTTTTTTTTTTTCCATGACTTGCGTTTTGTTGTTTTTGGGTAGAGTTGGAAAGCTTTCATATTGAATGGTGGGTTGCATTTCTCTCTTGATTTTCTCATACCGAACCCCAGTTCAACAAGGCGACACACACTCTCAATTTTTATTTTTATTTTTTATTACTTTTGCCCAGTTGGAAATACGTTCTGGTTGTTGTAGTTTGAATGTTTTCTAGATACTCCACTTATTAAAACAGGAAAAACCTGCTTCTTGATCCTTGATCTTTGCTTAGTTTCTTGAGATTGCTCTTACACTAATCGGTAAAGTTTACATTTTAATTCGTGTTCTTTGTTATGGAACGTAATTTTTTACATTTTTCTCATCTCATTTAAAAAAAAATATATCTTCTTTTTGCCATTCATTGAAGCAAGAAACCACGCCATGGCTTAGAGAAAAGAAATGATCTAGGAATCACAGTTGAAGCTGAATTATGATACTTATAAGCATTGAATTTCTGAATAAATCCCCGGCTATGTGTCAGATATATATAATATTTTTGCACATGTGGGTCTCAAATCTGGAAAAAAAAGGGTAGGCATTGGACCTAAGAAAGTGAGTTTTTTTTATTGTTTCGACATTTTTTTTTATCCATTTCCCTTCACCACCTCGACTTGGGGATTTTAGAAAAAAAAATTTGGATGATTTTTTTGGTCCAATTTGTAACCCAGTTTGGTTTTTGTACACTGCTATGAACTGTTGGGTATTATGTCAAGGTTTGTTTAACAAACTCATTTAGGTAAGTGTTTGGGATTGAAGATATGAAATCTCTTTTTGTTTCCAGGTGAGTAGATCTTCATCAAGTACAATGCAAGGTGAAAGGCAGAGGAGTAGATCACCATCAGAAAGAGAAGCAGATCTCAACAACACAGGTACCCCACTTTCCCTCACACATGCCTCTTGCTAGGTTGCAGCTTATTTCAGATTTGTTATTGCAAGTATATTATTATTAGGTGTATCATTGTTTTTGCTAATCTCAATTACTTTTGCTACTCTATAGTTTCCACCTTTGTTATGCATGTTATCTACCTCAACTACCCATAATTAGCCCTCATGAAATATTTTTAAATCATTACAATAAGCAAGTCTCACAAATTATCACGATTCTCATATTTTTTCAAGTACTTTTTTATTGATGAAATGATTGTATTTGAATACCATAGTGCATTTCTATGCAAACAAATGTGCTTTAAATATAATATGATATTTGAATGCTTTTGAAATTGAAGGTTTTATTTGAAAACGTCGTAAAGTATATTTTAAAAGTATGTCTCCAAGCAAGGAGTGGATGAAGGCCCAAGGTTTTCTTCTGACTGCTTGGAAGGGGTTGAATCATTCCCTGAGTTCATAAGAGCTAATGCACCTAGATTAGGGGAAGAGGATTGGTATTGTTGCCCTTGTGTAAAATGTCCTAATGTGGTAGGAAGGAAGAAGATAGTAAGAGATATTTATACACATTTAATATGTGATGGCATAGATAAGTTTTACACGACATGGATCCATCATGGAGAAATCCATCCCCAAAGTAGTTATGACGTAGGGGCAAGCAGCAGAAATGATGATGCGTGCAATGGCGTGGTTGATATGGCGAACAGCTTATTTGGGCTTTATCGTGATGAGGATGACGCACAAGCTCATGTGGGGGGAAGTCAGACTCAAGGTATTCATGAAGCTAATCATCAAGAAGATGCTGAAGCTCAAGAGTATTCAACGGAAAATATTCGGTACAAGAAGTTGATGGAGGATGCGATACAACCGTTGTATCCATTGTGTCAAATTGAGGATACGAAATTATCAGTGACAGTTGAGTTGCTGAGCATGAAAAATAAACATCGGTGGTCTACTATGAGTTTCACGGAGTTATTAAAATTTTTTAAAAGGATACTCCCAAGTGATAACACTTTGCCAGATAGCACATATGCCGCCAAGAAGATGATTGGTTCATTGCGTATGGACTGCAACATTATCCATGCATGCCCTAACAATTGCATACTATACTAGAGAGATCATGAAAATAGGGAAAATTGTCCTACATATGGTGAAAGCAAATGTAAACCAAATCCGACAGGGAAACGTGTGCCTTGGAAAAAGTTAAGATACATTCCATTAGCACCAAGGTTCAAAGATTGTGTAGTGTCACGTGGATTGCGGAGAGTATGACATGGCATGCAAATGCGAGCTCAGTACAAAACCAATCAATTATGTGTCATCTAGTGGATTCTTCTTGTTGGGAACAAGTAAATTGTAGATGGTCTAACTTTGCTAGTGAGGCACGTAATATTCGATTGGGGCTTGCAATAGATGGATTCAATCCTTTTGGAAATAATAACAATGCCTATAGTTGTTGGTCTATTATGATTGTTCCATATAATCTTCCTCCATCCCTTTGCATGCGTAGGGAGTTTACAATGCTAACATTATTGATTCTTGGAAAGAAAGGTCCAAGGCATGACATTGGTTCTATTTGCAGCCATTGGTTGAGAGCTAAATGAATTGTGGTCTACTCGAATCATAATTTACAACTCTTACAAAAAGAGTATGTTCACAATGAAAGCAATTCTGTTGTGGGGTATAGATGATTTTCTAGCATATGGCCATTTATTGGGTTGTAAGATTGCATGCAAGTATTGTTGTCATGTGTGTAATGAAGGGATATAGTCAGAACGGCAACAACATGGAAAAAAGTTAGCAAACATGGGGACTAGAAGATGTTTTCTAAGTACTCATCCTTTCAAGAACCAAATATCACAATTTAATGTGAATAAAGAACATAGGAAGCATCCTAAGCATTTGAGTGGTTTTGAAGTATTAAGAGTAGAATCGAAACAATAGAAACTAAGTTTGGAAAAGTAGGCAAGAAGAGGAAGTGGGGTGCGGAAGAGCGCGATTCCACTGCATGGTCAAAGATATCGATCTTTTTTAACTTGTCCTATTGGAAGGTGCTTGCGTTGTTTAAAGTATTGTTGTATACTAGAATCGCATAATAACACAAATAGATTTGCCAGAATCTTGATGTCATGCACGTGGAAAAGAACATGGTAGAAAACTTAATTGGCACAATCATGAACACAAAGGTGTCGCCCCCAAAAGTGAAACCGTGGTTATGCGTGAAATTAGGGCCAATTAAAATTTTTCTAACGTTAATCAAATGCAACCTGGCCCCAATCATGTCCCATCCGGATCGAAGACCACTGTGAGGTGTAGACATTTCCTTAAATATATATAACAATTAGCGGAAGCTTCATAAATGAAAGTGGTATCTTAAAGATGTATAGTTTAAGAGCAAATACTGAATATCATATCTAGAGTTCAAGTTTGAGACTGTTAACAAAAATATTAGTTTAATAAGAAGGCCACACTAAAACTGTGCCTAATCAAAATGATAATAAAACCAAAAGATGAAACTAATTAGATATAGCATGAAGGCTCTCGTGTACGGGGTCGATATGACTATACTATGTCGTCCGTACTGTACTCTAGGAAGTCATCAGGTTGATCTGCCTGAACCTCCTCCGTCGCCTCCTCATCCTCGGGGTAGAAAAGTTTGGTACCTATGCATCAAGAGTAGCATCATCAAACACAATGGTCGGTAAGTAGATAGATATATAAATCACCAAAGATATGCAGTACTAAAGAGTAAACGATAAACAAGATCATGTGAAATGCATAGCAGTCTGATAATAAGAAATGCATTGCATTCAAACCATAAACAGACTATCTGTGACGCCCCGGAGTCCCACATCGACTATAGAGAGGAAACTGAATGGGGTTATATGTAGAGCTTACACCCTTACCTTGCATGAGGCCCTTTGATGGGTTGAGGCCCATAAAAAGCAAAACCATAAGGCCCGTGGGCCAAAGCGGACAATATCATGCATGGGTATGGGGTGAGGCATTACAAATGGTATCAGAGCTGACTTTCGGCTATTTCGAGTGTGGGTCCCCTGCCGTAGCCTGGTGCATGTGGGCGGGTCTCCATGTGGGCGGGCTAAGAGGGCTGGCAGGCTACAGAGATTGGCATACTGCACAAGGACGTGCAGCCTTAAGGGGGGTGGATTGATATGCCCTGGAGTCCCACATCGACTATAGAGAGGAAAGTGAATGGGGTTATATGTAGAACTTACACCCTTACCTTGCATAAGGCCTTTTGATGGGTTTAGGCCCATCAGAAGCAAAATCGTGAGGCCCATGGGCCAAAGCGGACAATATCATGTATGGGTGTAGGGTGGGGCGTTACAAATGTATTGTGACGCCCCGTAGTCCCACATCGACTATAGAGAGGAAAGTGAATGGGGTTATATGCAGAGCTTACACCCTTACCTTGCATGAGGCCTTTTGATGGGTTGAGGCCCATCAGAAACAAAACCGTGAGGCCCGTGGGCCAAAGTGGACAATATCATGCATGGCTGTAGGGTGGGGCGTTACAAATGGTATCAGAGCTGACTCTCGACTAGTTCGAGTGTGGGTCCCCTGTCGTGGTCTGGTGCAAGTGGGCAGGCGAAGTGGGTTGGTAGGCAACAGAGACTGGCCGGCTATTGTACAGGGACGTGCAACCTTAAGGGGGGTGGATTGTGACGCCCCGGAGTCCCACATCGACTATAGAGAGGAAAGCGAATGGGGTTATATGTAGAGCTTATACCTTTACCTTGCATGAGGCCTTTTGATGGGTTGAGGCTCATCAGAAACAAAACCGTGAGGCCCGTGGGCCAAAGCGGACAATATCATGCATGGGTGTAGGGTGGGGCGTTGCACTATTAAAGTAGGCGGTCCACATATGCTAATTACCACGGGATAGTGTCATTGGCCCCCCTTACTCACATTGAGTCGTAGTGGAGATATAAATAGTTTGGGATCATAACCCTTCAATCAAAGTGTTCAAAGTGGTGTCCATTACACCTTGGTGTCCATTACACCAAATCCGAACTGCAGACGGTCTTTTTGGGCTCATGCGGTTCGGGCCCCATGGGCTCTGGCCTAGTCTTACCTCAAGGTTCTAAATTCAAGTCCTCACACAGGTGGTGCCCCAGCTGTATTGAACGTTAACAGCTGAGTGGTGCCTGACACAAAGAATCCTAAATAAACATCAGTGAGGGGCTAGGCTTTCTTGTGCAAACAAGATTCAACAACATTAGAGAAACTACTTTATTCCAAATCAAACAAACTTCAATGGTAGTTCTCTCCAAGCCTTAAAATCAAAGCCCCTAGCCTCAACACTTCAACCAAACCTCAAAACAAATGGAACATCAAAAGGGATTCTAAGTCCATCATCTAAGTTCTTCAATGTGATCTCGAAACAAAGTAAAGCAAACAGAGCTACTGAACATGTTCGTTGCATGTAGATAGTACCAGACGGTACAATTCAGAATCAAAAGAGATGGACAATCCAATCCTAAGTACAATGTTAATCCTGAAGCATCGTACAACCTACTCAGTCAACAAAAGGGATTAGGGTTCATGATACCTGAACGAACAATTTTCATGCATAGATTTAAAGGAAGGTATCCCGTTGTCCCGTACCGTTCAAGGTTGAGATTAGTTGAATCCCGATGCAACTGGAATACCTGTAAAGAACGTCGGTTCAAAACATCCTTACACATAGTCAAATGAGTCCAAAAATGGAAGCCAAGGTCTCACCTAAGTCCACAAGTCCTATAGTATCGGTGATATAAAAATACAACCACAGTTATGTCCGAAATGATCATAACACCGAGTCACATTGAGGGTTCAGTAAGTATGAGCATGTACTGACAATTGACAATAAACAAATGTTTATAAATTAATAAAGAAATGCAAAGTCGTCAACCCGGTGCATAAAGAAATCATAAAAAACATGCTTTTGGTTTCTTTAATAATTTTTCCAACAAAAGTCCTCTCCTATTCATACTCATGATTTACATGAGGTCTCACCAAAATGTGACCTGGGTTCTGTGACATGGGTGGGTTCTGTAACATGGGTTCTGTCAAATTTTAAACATGGGAAGCTCTTCCCTACATCCATACATCTTACAATCAAATAGCAAATGGGCCACGCCCTCTCCATCCATACATTAGACAATCAACATTTCATCTAAATGAACCCATTCAAAATATAACATAACATTGTAACATAACCTAGCAATTAATTTCCAATTTTAACATACAATGAGCACGAGGGTATCTAGAATTGAGATTAGATGCTAGAATCATAAAGAGGAGCAATATATCATAGCATAATATAGATATCCACCTGGCTTGGTTGAAAATGCCTAAATCCACAAATCCTAGCTGAATGCCCAACAAACCAAACCTAAGGGAGTATTAGCAAGATAAAAACTAAATTAAATATAAATCAAAGAAAGGAAGGTTCTAAGCTACCTTATCACACTACTACACCCAAAGTGTATTAACCCAATCCTAAGGGGAAGGAGAGCTTACCAAACAGTGAAGGGGTTAGAGTAGTGGCTTGCAAATTGAAGATGATTGAGCTCGCGGGGTCCACGCAAAGATGATGGTGATGGTCGGAGGTTGTGGGGCCCACTTGATTGGTGGCCCACTAAATTAGTGGTGATGGAGGGTCTTGGTGGTCCATTGACAAGAAGAAGGGAGAAGATAGAGCAAAGAAAGAATGGAGGAAGAAAGAGAAATAAAGAAATAGAGAATGGAATGGTGAAATGGGTGATGTGGGTGGGGTGTCCCACGTTGGCAGGGGGAGTGAGAGGGAAAGAAAGTAGGAGAGAGAGAGAAAGAAAATGGTGAAATGGGTGAGGGGGAGAAGTCAACTCACGTTGACAGTGAGTGGAGAGAAAGAGAAAATGAAATGGTGAGATGGGTGGGGGCTTTATTCATGTTGACAGCAAGGAGGGAGAAAGAGAAAGAAAGAGAAACAGAGAGGGAAAAATGGGGAAAACAAGGAGAGATGGAGTGGGCTGGTTTGCCGGAGATGGGGAAGCTCGGCGGCGGCACAGGTGGGTCTAGCGGCGACAGTGAAGCTCCGGGACGGTGGGGCAGCAAGGAGTTGGGAAGAGGGACAGATGAGATGAGGTGAGATGAGAGAGTGGAGAAAGGAGAAGAGAGAGATGAGAGAAAGAGAGGGAGGGGGCTGCTGTGTGTTGAGTGAATGAGAAGGAGGGAGCGGGTCTTCATCGTGACCTAATAAAGGGGATGGGGCGGGGAATAACCAAACAGCCCATGGGCCTTGAGTTGGGTTCGGGTCAGGTTTTGGGTCGGGTCTGAGGGTTCGGATTGGGATACAACAAAAGGTTACCCAAAGGGGCTCGGACTCGCGCGAGACTTTGCACGCATGATCCACACGTCAAACCCGACTCGCTAAGACTCTAAACACACTTACTAACCAATCACACAATTAATTAATTTTAATAGGAGATTAAGGGATAGGGCGTTACAAAAGGATTAAGTCGAAAGATGGTCTTGAAACCCGCCAAGACCTGAAGGTTATGCAGATTAAGAGAAAATTGTGGCCAAGAGAAGTGAATGGCAAGTTGACATATCCTAAAGCTCCTTACAACCTGTCTCGATTAGAGAGAGAATTGATCTGTAAAACCTTATACAAATTGAATGTTCCTATCGGGTACAGTGGATATTGGAAGCATGAAGTGAATTTGGAAGACCATCAATTCAAAAATTTTAAATCTCATGATTACCACATTCTAATACAACAACTACTACCGGTGTTGTTGATGCATGCATTTTAGTAACACAAGTCATTACGTCTTGCTATTCGACAATTATCAATATTTTTCAATGTCTTGTGTTCGAAGACTATCACACGTGCTGAATTGAGCAAGATGAAAGAAAGCATTGTGGAAATAATGTGTGTTTAAGAAGTACTTTCCTCCATTTTTCGTCTCTATGACATGCCTTGTTTTGCACTTGGTGGAGGAGGCACAAATTTGTGGACCTGTTAGATATCGTTGGATGTATCCATTCGAGTGGTTAATATAATAATTTATTTTTTTGTTTTTATTTTAATTAATAGGTTTCAAGACGTAATTTATGACATTGTTGAATCATATGAATCCAGAGGGTTGTATTACAAAGTGCTTCCTTATGGATGAAGCAATGATGTATGCCATGAATTACATGTCTGATGGTACAAAAGGTGATGGTGGTGGTTGTCCATGTCCTATTGATAAGAAGGGAAAGGTCTACAATCTTAACCATGTGCTGTACCAGCAAGCATGCAAATAGGTATTGCACATGTTTCCTGAGAATGCTGAGTGAGCGAAGTACGAAAAATCTTGACTTTATATTTTTTGTGTAGGCCATTTATTTATTGTATTGCCTATTGACAGCGTATCCTCATCTACTGGAATTACGATAGATACAAATTGGGTCTCATATCTAACACTCAAAATTGGAGAGGTGCTATACAAACAGAGAAGGTGATTGATTACATTTCTGGGCTTAGAAAATGAAGAAAACAGTGTTCTGAAAAGGTGCACCAATTAGAAAATGAAGAAAACAGTGTTCTGAAAAGGTGCACTAATTAGAAAATGAAGAAAATAGTGTTCTGAAAAGGCTTGCTGATGGACCTAATTTTGAAGCCATTTCATGTATTGCATATGCAATAAATGGTTATATGTCTTTTGCATGGCGGATGCAGAAATGAACAAAACGACATAGAATAGCGGGGTATCCATGAATGTTGTAACTAGTTTCAGGACAAGAACCTTGTATCTAAGGAGGTCACTTACTATGGCATTGTGAAACAAATTCTAGAATTGGATTATTGTGACTTCATAGTAGTAGTATTCAATTGTGATTGGGTGCGTATAGAAGACGCAATGGTCTCATAGTTGATTCAGAAACGAACTTGGTATATGAGGAGGTTAATGAGAAATACAAAAGAAGTGGATGAACCATTTATTCTTGCCTTACAAGCAACTCAAGTGTTCTATTGCAAAGATCAAAGTCGCCCTACTGATGAGTGGCATGTTGTGTTAAATGTTCCAAAAAGATTGACAGAGATTTGGACTGTTGGGAAGATCCATTAGTCTTTGCGGCAAGGATGAATGAAAACAATCAATCGATAGCATTACAAGATGATATCTCGGACGATGATATCATTGGTGATGCTGAATATTAGCCTTGGAGTTGCAGGCGATCATTTCATATCGACAATTTTTTTTTTTATTTTAATTTTCATGTATTATTCATACAGCCCATATCATTTATTATTCATGTTGTAGGTCTTCATTTTTTTACATGCCTTCTATTTACATGCATAACATTAAACTTTAATATTTGTGGTTACGGGAAATATGTCACATGGAGCTTACTCTTCGGCATCCGCATCTATGACTCCAGGACATAGTTCCGGTGGGAGTTCGTATTGTTTATTTTCGTGCATCTTTACTTAATTAATATTTCTCATTATAGTTTTCCTAAAATTAGCATATTTGCAACAGGCTTTCTTCGCCCTGTCAGTTTTAGCGATTGTGGCCAACCTATAGGACCTAATTCAACAATGCTGTTCTCATTTATGGGGCAGGTAACAAGGACAACTGTCGCACCCAACTATGCTAGCTGGAAAAAAGTGCCGGAAGCATTGAAGGAGCAAGTTTGGCATGCCATTAGCGTGAGTACTTTGCAATTGTCACTTTTGATCATAAATAATAATTTGATTGGGTACATGATATAATTAGCGCTTCTGGGGTGAAGGGTAGGTTGCTAGGTCCAAGTTAAAGTGCCCTCACACTACTGGAAGAAAGGGACAGGTTAGGGTGGCAGATGAATTGGTAAGTGTAATTTTTAAATCATCTTTTATTTGTGCATGATTTTTATAAATAATTTAACCCAATTGTTTTCAGCGACAACAAAATCAGGGTGAGGAGATCAGTTGCACAGACCTGTTTTATAGAAACTCATACCAAGAAGGATGGAACATCTTCAAGCCCACAAGTGGTAAGTGTTGGAAGTAGGTGGGCCTCGTGGATAGATATTCAAAACTTTTGACCCACTTGACTCAGGGATCAAGTATCCATAAGGCAAAAAACCCAATCCAGGATGCATAACCCTCAATCTCATGATCACATACAGTAAGTAAAACTATCTAAAAGATAGAAAATAAACGAACAAGCATCCATTAAAATCCACAACATACAAGGATGCAGATTTTACCTTAGGAGCTCGGTTGCGCTCTAATGGAGAAGTTGATAACTTTCGTTGATGTAGAACTTCTCTACAAACTGAGATCAGAATCTCCACCACCTCTTAGCCTTCCACGCTATGACCCGAATTAGATATCTCTTCTCAAGAAGATTGGTGGAATCTTCAAGAGAAAACCCAACTCGAAACCCTAAGGAACTAGAGAGGAAGAGAGAAGAGAGCAGTGCAACTGTTGTACAAAGAGGAGGGACGTTTTTCACTATATAATGTTATGGACGTCCAAGAGGGGTGCATTCCCTTTTATAATCTCCCAAAGCTCCTCTTGTCTTAATTGAAATAGAAGTCTTACTTTCACAACAATTAGTAAGTATACTATTACCACTATTAGAAGTCCTACTTCAAATAGAAATAGTAACTTCCTAATTCCTTCCTTTTAGAGTTCGAATAGGATTAGTATCTTTCTAATATTTTGGGCTAGTGTGGGGACCACTAGGGATTCCATAGAAAGCTGGCTCCAACTGGGACACGCGACCCCACATCTCATGTGCAATCTGGGCCCACAGATAATTGCAAATAACACCACTATATAAATGCAATTGCACTCCAGTCTTAGGAATAAATTACAATGAAGACCCTAAACTTCCCAATTACCACAACTAGGCCCCTCTATCAATATCCATGAATTAATTGGAATAAATCTGTCTGTTTCAATCTTAGTTCCACATCTTATTATCCTTGAGTCCCAATTAATCACTATGATCATTAGTACCATCCAATTAACTCTTAATCGAGATGGGTGCGCACTTACTAATTACAAAACCCATTAATTGGCACAAGGGGATAATAGAGATAGATTCCATCTTGATCATTCAATGTTCCCACAGTCCTACTACCACATACTCAAGACACCGAGGTGTTGACCTACAGTTGGCCTCACTCATTGGTGACTCAAAGCAAATGAATAGATAGAAACTTGAGTTCATCAATGTCTCAAGATTGAGAGCCTATTACTAGGGAATTATGAGAGCATACCTTATTATTGAGACGGGATTCCATAAGGTGCTTCTCATGGTCCTTCAATACATCCAATGTACTAGCACATTGATCCAAAATCTTCCATTCTGATGATCGAGACAAATCACACTATTTCATAGTGATCAAAGTGCTGCAACCTTATCAGATGAGATGCCCAGTCTCATCACTGGTTGTGAAGATATTTTAAGTATAAGATTTGTGACATATATCTCCCGTATGTGGATCTCATCCATATACATATATCACATCTAATATACTAATGGGACCCGGTTCAACTCATGAACCATTATGTCATATGTATTGGTCATGTGCATAAAGTAATAAAATAACATTCATCTCATGAAAGTAAAGCATGGTTTTATTGATTAATCAATTTATTACATCAACTGATGGATTGAGTCCATACAATCTAACAGTGAGAACTTTTTTTTATTCAAATGCTTTTTATAACATGCAATATGTTGTAGAAAAAATATATTCATTCTGGAACAAAATTTAGACCTTTGAGAATCTAAGTAGACCTACTTCTGGCATGAATTTGGCCCATTAATAACCCTATTTGGTTGAAATGATATGTCCCACTGTGGATCGGATGCTACAAAACAATGCCATAAAGGCAGATTATAACCATATGTAATTTATCTGTACCATGATATATCATCTGTACTAACATGTACCAATCATAAAGTTAAAAAAAAAAAGCAAAAAAAACTAGAATAAATGAATAGATAATACAAAAAGAATATTAAATTTCTAGAAATGGAGCTTCATTTCTGTCTATCTAGTGTAACCATATGAAAGCCCACTACCTGAAGCTCATCAATATGTCCCTCCTATCATCAGCCTAGAACTACCGTGCGAAGAATAAACATATGGCTCGATTGAAAACCAAGTGGCCAAAAACCAAGTAGCCAACCGGGTCATATCTGTCTGGTTGATCAAATACTTCACACCACCTAGAGTTTGTGGAGGTTGATACCATGATGATAATTTTTTTATGGGTATGGATGTCTTCAAGTGTTTTATTCATTTTATCATTTCATGTATGAAGTTGAGTTATTGAAATGCATGGTTGAGCGCAAAACACGTTTATAGTTTGGAGGGGAAACGGGGTGTTTATATGAAGTGTTTTTTATGTATAGGTACCCAACCATTTGTAAAAAAAAAAAAAAAGAAAAAAATTAAATGTCATAATAATAAGGGGAGACTCTGTCGAAATTTTTATAAGATCTTGTGAATTGAATTTTTCTTATGCTTGATATTTAGCATTCATTTTGTAGGATGCTATTAAAACACTTCATATGGCTAAACAGATCCTGTGCACAAAATGATCTAGATAATGACCTAGTTGCAAATGTATCATTTATTTAGTTTTTTGGTTGATCATAAAGTCTTACAGGTGCCAGTTTTGTATTTTTCCAAGTATTGTTAATTTATATTATTTTTGCTTAGATCATCCGCCGTGATTCTCGAGGACGTGTTCGTGGCTTAAGCATGGGAGTTTCTAAGACCAGTCTCCGTCATTCTACTCCTTATATGAGAGCCCTGGCAGATGAGAGCGATCATCCAATGAAAAGCTGAAGACTAAGATGACCCAGTTGATGGAGGAGACTGGTGGCCTAGGGAAGGAATTGGACAAGCTCCAACAAACACTTTCCCAATGTGGACGCGGATGCTGTCACCCACCCATCGTGGGAGTTCTTCTCAGGTACAATGGTTATTTTCCATAGATATTAGTGTCCTAAGATTAAATAAATATTTGAGTTTATGAAATACCAACACATCTGTGTTCCTAATAATGTTGTAGGCCCAAAATAATTTCCCGCGTCAAGCGGCACGGATGGACCACTTAAGTGCACAGAGAATGACTCAGTTGATGCATCTAATGTTGAAGGACGTTTGGCAGGAATGTCTCGGTTGATGCATTTAACGTTGAAGGACGTTTGTGTTGCTCATGGGACCGTGATCGATTCATCACTTGAGTATCCAGGATGCTATAGAATTGCCGTATGCTATAGAATTGCCGTGGATGGATGAGGTCCTCGATGATACCATGAGTTTACTTAGCAAAGCTATAACTTTCTAGAGATCTCACGTTGGGTGATATAATTGATTGGCCCATGTTTTAGACTTTGGATTAGTTTCATTTCACCTTGTTGCACTTATAGCTTTAGTTTTGTCAAATGACTTCATTTGAAGCATTCTTGGTTTGGTTTGTTGGATTTAATTTTAACTGTAGTTACTCTAATAGATGATTGTTGTTATTTAATGGATGGATGGTTGTTGTTGTCTAATGTACTAGCAAAAAACGCTTGTGCTAAGCACGGGCAGTGCGATTCATCATATTAAATAGTAAAAATATATATTATAAGATTTAAACTATACCGTGGTGCAGTATACTGATTCTCAAAACATGTAATGTTGAAATTAAATATATTTTGAATTCTAAAGGACTACCATAACAGCCTAAAACACAAAACTCTAGATTACCTCATTTAAGCAAGTAATTAATTTCACAAGAATAACACTATTGATTATATTGCCTACTACTGGATTTGAACTTTTAGGCGTCTAACCTGTAAGTCATACCTAAAATTTCCAAAACTCCCCATATAATCCATATGCATTTAGATTATATTGCCTAACTTAGGGCATAGTTCATGTGTGTAGTAGCTATAATCAAGAAAATGAAAATAAGGCTCCATAACTGTTCTTACTGTACCTTTCCACTTTGTATATATCAATTTATCATGGTTGCCTTAACTCTAGCAAAGCTTACTTCTGTAACTTTCCACTACCTCTTCTGAAGTATATTAGTGTTTTCTTTTTTGGCTGATATGGGTATCCATGTGGTATTCGACCCAACACCCAACAGGACTAATCCTCCAGATGCATGCAAAACTTGGGGTATATTAGTGTTGATTGGATTATACAAAATTAAAAGCACAAATAACCAATATCTCACCTTAGATTACAAGAGAGGCCTAACTTGTTGTAGCTACCACATTAGAGCATAGAAAGATTATTGAGGCCATGTTATCTTTGGGAGAGAATTTCTCCACTCCCAAAACAAGAACAAAAAATACAACATATCCAAGCTCCTTAAGAACTATCCATGTTTTGCTTAAAAGAGAAAAATAGGTTATCTCCCAAAACAAGGAGCTAAACAACTCATCTAACTACTAAATCTAATTTTAGATAAAATTCAATCCATTGCAGAAATAGTAAACTAACAAGGAAGTAGCAGTAACAAAACAAATTTCATAAATCCTCATGCCAAAAGAAAAAGGGTATCTTAAAGAACAATATCAAATAGTATTTGTAAGTCGCTGCCCAAGTCATTAACATTCCAATTAACCTAATTTCCTATTTATGTCCATTAGACGACCCACAGAAATAAGAAACAAAAGGACTGCCTTCACTAGAACTGAGTAATACTTCTATGTTGGCCGACTCCAAAAAACATATACATCTAAACTAATAAATAAAAACACCTAATAAAAGTAAGGGACAATTACCATACGGACGGTCTTAAAGCTGACAATTGCCCCAGAACAGTCCAAAAATGTATATTTACAGCAGAGCTGTTCGATCCGTAGGATATCTTAAGTTGTGATATCCTAGGGATGTAGGATATCTCACAATCACTTGAACAGTCTGGATATTTACTTTTTTCCCTTGACTGTGGGACCACCAAACCACCATCCAAACCGTTGGATAGCTGTATGAGTGAACGGTTCATATTTAGGCGAAATTAGTTCTTATACTCATACAGCTATCCAACGGTTTGGATGGTGGTTTGGTGGTCCCACAGTCAAGGAAAAAAAAAAAGAAAAAAAGGACTTTTCGAGTCTCCCACTTCTGATTATGGGATATCTTACATCCCTAGGATATCGCAACCTGCGATATCTTATAGATCGAACAGCTCTACGATAAATATATATTTTCCGGTTGTTATAGGACAATTGTCAGCTTTAAGACCGTCCGTACGGAAATTGTCCCTAAAAGTAATGTTTCTTCACTTCACTCCACTCTTCATCAGCTTCGACTTCTCTTGGTCACGCAGGTAGGTCCTGAAGCTATAGACTGCATTCCAGATATCATCCATATACTCTCTCATGACTCCATCAACATCTTCGTCTTCAAGCTGCAGATGGAGGGGTTTCTTCTTGTTTTCTTTCATCATCTCCTTCATAATGGCCACTCGACATTTTCTCAGAGAAATGTCTAAGAAACTGTCAAGGACGTAAAGTGGAGTGCTAGTCGATTCCATTTTCTTGAACTTCTTCTCCAGAAAACCACGAATAGATTCCATCCGTTCATTTTTGGATTTATCGAGAAAAAGAGAGAAGGGTGATTGCACCCTGGCAACCACCCGGGCTCGGGAGGGAGAAGGAGGAACAGTAACACAGACCGAAAAAAGCGACATGGCTATGGGAAAACAGGGAAAACAAAATGGGGAAACCAGGAAAACAGTGATGGCGATGGGAAAACAGAAAATGAGGAAACCAGGAAAACAGTGATTTATATAGATACGAGGGAATGACCAGTCAACTAATATCTATTCCTAATGTCCAGTCAACTGTGTTTTTTTTTCTCTTTGCATGAATGCCAACGAAACGGTAAGTACATGCCCATTTTTGTGTAATTCGAAAACTTGTTCCACACATATTGTGATGAAGCTCTCCCCAAGGATCCAGAGGAGACCCAGAAAGATTTCTTGTGTATTGATGATTGTCATCTACTCTAATTTTGTAAGTCATACCTAAATTCCCAAAACTCCCATATAATCCATATGCATCCAGATTATATTGCCTAACTTAGGACATAGTTCAGGTGTGTAGCAGCTACAATCAAGAAAATGAAAATAAGGCCCCATAACTGTTCTTACTATACCTTTCCACTTTGTATATGTCAATTTATCATGGTTGCCTTATCTCCAGCAAAGCTTACTTCTGTAACTTTCTACTACCTCTTCTGAAGTATATTAGTGTTTTCTTTTTTGGCTGATGTGGGTATCCCTGTGGTATTCGACCCAACAGGACTAATCCTTCATATGCATGCAAAACTTGGGGTATATTAGTGTTGATTGCATTATACAAAATTAAAAGCACAAATAACCAATATCTCACCCTAGATTACAAGAGAGGCCTAACTTGTTGTAGTTACCACATTAGAGAGTAGAAAGATTATTGATGCCATGTTATCCTTGGGAGAGAATTTCTCCACTCCGAAAACAAGAACAAAAAATACAACATATCCAAGCTCCTTTAGAACTATCCATGTTTTGCTTAAAAGAGAAAAATAGGTCATCTCCCAAAACAAGGAGCTAAACAACTCATATCCAAGCTCCTTTAGAACTATCCATGTTTTGCTTAAAAGAGAAAAATAGGTTATCTCCTAAAACAAGGAGCTAAACAACTCATCTAACTAATAAATCCAATTTTAGATAAAATTCAATCCATTGTAAAAATAGTAAACTAAGAAGGAAGCAGTAATAACGGAACAAATTTCATAAATCCTCATGCCAAAAGAAATAGGGTAGCTTAAAGAACAATATCAAACAGTATTTGTAAGTCGCTGCCCATGTCATTAACATTCCAACTAATCTCATTTCCTATTTATGTCCCAGTACGCGACCCACAGAAATAAGATACAAAAGAACTGCCTTCCACTAGAACTGAGTAATACTTCTATGTTGGCCAACTCCAAAAAACACATACATCTAAACTAATAAATAAAAACACCTAATAAAAGTATGGGACAATTACCATACGGACGGTCTAAAAGCTAACAATTGCCCCAGAATAATCCAAAAATGTATATTTACCGCGAAGTTATTTGATCCGTAAGATATTGCACGCTGTGATATCCTATGGATGTAGGATATCCTCCAATCATAAGTGGGAAGACTTGAACAGTCCGTTTTTTTCTTTTTTTTTTCCTTGACTGTAGGACCACCAAACCACCATCCAAAACGTTGGAAGCTGTATGAGTGTAAGAACTAATCTCACCCTAAATTTGAACCGTTGATCTATCAAATTTGTAAGAAAGTCACATTGTTTTTCAAATTATAAGAACAAATTATAAGCCACGTTCTTTTTTTTTAAAGTTTCTTGATAACCGTGATAGATCAACGGTTCAAATTTAGGGCGAGATTAGTTCTTACACTCATACAGCTATCCAACGGTTTGGATGGTGGTTTGGTGGTCCCACAGTCAAGGAAAAAAAAAGAAAAAAACGGACTGTTCAAGTCTTCCCACTTCTGATTGTGGGATATCCTACGGATCGAACAGCTTTACGGTAAATAACTCATATCCAAACTCCTTTAGAACTATCTATGTTTTGCTTAAAAGAGAAAAATAGGTTATCTCTCACAACAAGGAGCTAAACAACTCATCTAATTACTAAATCCAATTTTAGATAAAATTCAATCTATTGCAAAAATAGTAAACTAAGAAGGAAGTAGCAGCAATGGAACAAATTTCATAAATCCTCTTGCCAAAAGAAAAAGGGTAACTTAAAGAACAATATCAAATAGTATTTGTAAGTCCCTGCCTGATCGACACTTAAATGTGCAACATTTAACCGCAAGACTACGGTGTCGTCAAGTAGTAAAGGACTAAAGAGTCCGGACTATCGATCCCACGAGAAGAGGATGAAAAAAGCAATGAATCCAATTTAAGTGAGAGTTGAGCTAAAATATAGCTAGTAAAGACAATTGAAGTGAACAATTAAAGCTATTAAACTATATGTGAAAAACGAAATTAAAGAAATTGAAATGTGAAACAAATTTAAAACTATTCTAATTAACAATTTAAAATATAAAATGAATAAGATCTAAACTAATCTAAAAAACTACACTAAAGTAGTGGATGAATGATGGTGGAAATGGAAGATTTAAGGTGAAGATGTGGTGTGAAGTGTGTAAGATTTTAAAACAAGTTATGTGGGATGTGTATTTAACAATCTAAAAGTAAAAATAACAGATCAAATTAACAACAATCAAAATAAGAGATTAGGCAATCCAAAATCCACTAAGTACATAATTAGTCCAACTAATGCGTGTTCTAATTTAACTCCCAAATCTACAATTTAATTAGCAATCTTTTGCCTAATTGGATTGGATGATATAACAATGAAGATTAAAGTAAAGAAAATAAAAGGCCAAGATCCAAGATCATAACCTAACTACCTTAACAATTAATCAAGTTACAAAAGATCAAAGATAAGGGCTCTAGAACATGCTATGTGAGAGAACTTAATCCAACTACAAAGCATCAATTGAGATTATCCAAGCATCAAGTGTAGAGATAAAGCATGAAAAATGAGAGAGATTAGCACAATTAGATCTAAAATCTACTAATCAATTAAGGTATAAGTACGGAATTTAAACTAAAACATGCATGAAATGAACTAATCGCATTACTTAGCTTCAAAAGGAGAGCCTAATTCAAGAGCTTTAGCCACTAAACATCAAGAAAGAGCTCCAAATCTTCATTAATGATCTTCAATTACACACTCTCTCTAGATTAGTTCCAAAGAAGCTCCTAATTACAATATAAAAGTAAAAATAAAATTGCAAAATAACTAACTTGCCAAAAGATCTCCTTTCCCACTCTACAAATGCATTCCAATTTATAGGAACATTAAAGACATTTGATTGGCTTATTTTACTTCACAAGGATTGTTTCCATTTGATTGGTTGCAACTTGAAGGCTTTTGATTGGCTCATTTGCTTTCACATTGATTGCTTGAATTTGATTTGGATGCTTTTCATTGACTCTTTTGCTTTCACATAGATAGCTTAAATTTGATTGATTGCAGCAAACTTTCTTTTCAAAAAGATGTGCCTTTTGCTATATGTGGTAGGCTTTTGATTGGCTCATATCCTTTCACATGGATTTGTGACATAGGTAAAAAAATAATATGCAATTGTTGGGATTTGAATCCATAACCTATTTTAATACCAACCCAAGCTATAACCAATACACCAACCACTCCTCTAAGTTAAGAAATGACTTCGTTTATCCTTAAAGTCTTCTCCTCTTATTTTTGAATTCTTCAATACTTCACCAAGATTACTTCAATAAGATTTCTTCATGTAACTTCTTTATTTTAAATCTCTTCTTGATGCCTTAGGACACTAGGCAGAAGGTTTGGATAATCATGGGGTCCACTTACACAAGAGAAATTATATAAAAATGCGCTACAAATAATCGATTTATGCATGATAATCCGATAATCCGTTAATATGAAAGAATGATAAAATCTCTGTGTAAAGCAAATGATATGCGTATAAGTTATCGATAAAATTCGAACTAATGAGGGGTAAAATATGTAATATTTAACACTAATCACTGCCTAGGTCATTAATATTGCAACTAACCTCATTTCCTATTTATGTCCTAGTATGCGGCCCACAGAAATAAGAAACAAAAGGACTGCCTTCCACTAGAACTGAGAAATCTATATAATAAGGGAGAGCAATATTTGAATCCCTGGACATTTTGGACCCTTGGATTTATGTACATATTTTTGTACATAAATCCTAGGGCTAAGAAGGGATTCAAGAGCTTGGTAATTTTGTAATTATTTGAAAACAAAGGGGTAGTAACTTTTTACTAAGGACAAGAGGATACGGGAGTGCCATTGATTTTCTGTGAAATTACGAAACCTGCCATTATCTTTTCCCAGAGGATATGGGAGTGTCCTTGGTTTTCTGTGAAATTACGAAACGTGCCACATTATCTTTTCAAAACTTCCTTGCAAGTAAAGATATGATTAAATACACGGCTATGATTGCAATTGGGTGATTGAACGGTGTGGAATTTGGGCCCACAACTTATCAGTTTGCCCCTTCACATATATATGCTGTTTTTCACGGATTCTGGAATCTGAGCTAACTTGGATTGATTTGGTAGCAAATGCAAACGTGGCTTGCATGTAATTAAACTAGACTGCTTATAGTAGTGGGTTACTTCTGGTATTCAATGGTGGTTAAGCAAGGGTCCAATTAGCTGGGCTGTTTTACCTAAAAAAATAAAATTCGGCTGGGCTTGATTTGAAGCTGATTAATCCAATCGGCCACATAGAAAATTTGAGTTAAATTTGTTAAATTATGGGTGGTGTTAGTTGTTAGGTGGTCAACAGAAGAGTAATTAGATTTAGTTGTGCTCAGAGCGTGGTGCGCTGTGCCTTCAGGCACGGGCAATGACTAGTACTTTTATATTGGCCGACTCCAAAAAACACATACATCTAAACTAATAAATACAAATACCTTATAAAAGTAAGGGACAATTACCATACGGACAGTTTTAAAGCTGACAATTGCCCCAGAATAGTCCAAAAATGTATATTTACCGCAGAGTTGTTTGATCCGTAGGATATCCCACAATCACTTGAACAGTCTGGATATTTACTTTTTTCCCTTGACTGTGAGACCACCAAACCACTATCCAAACCATTGGATAGCTGTATGAGTATAATAACTAATTTTGCCCTAAATTTGAACCGTTGATCTATCAAATTTGCAAGAAAGTCACATTGTTTTTCAAATTATAAGAACAAGTTTGCAAAAAAAAAAAAGAACTTATAATTTGAAAAACAATGTGACTTTCTTGCAAATTTGATAGATCAACGGTTCAAATTTAGGGTGAAATTAGTTCTTACACTCATACAGCTATCCAATGGTTTGGATGGTGGTATGGTGGTCCCACAGTCAAGGAAAAAAAATAAAAAAACTGACTGTTCAAGTCTTCCCACTTCTGATTGTGGGATATCCTACATCCATAGGATATCGCACCTTGCGATATCCTACGGATCGAACAGCTTTGCGGTAAATATATATTTTTCGGTTGTTCTAGGACAATTGTCAGCTTTAAGACAGTCCGTACGGAAATTGTCCCTAAAAGTAATGTTTCTTCACTTCACTCCACTCTTTACCAGCTTCGACTTCTCTTGGTCACGCAGGTAGGTCATGAAGCTATAGATTTCATTTCAGACATCATCCATATACACTTTCGTGATTCCAGCAACATCTTCGTCTTCAAGCTGCAGATGGAGGGGTTTCTTCTTGTTTTCTTTCACCATCTCCTTCATAATGGCAACTCGACATTTTCTCAGAGAAATGTCCAAGAAACTATCAAGAGCGTAAAGGGGAGTGACAGTCGATTCCATTTTCTTGAACTTCCTCTCCAGAAAACCACGAATGGATTCCATCTGTTCCTTTTTGGATTTATCGAGAAAGAGAGGGAATGGTGTTTGCACCCTGGCAACCACCTGGACTCGTGAGGGAGAATGAGGAACAGTAACACGGACCGAAAAAGGTGACATGGCTATGGGAAAATAGGGAAAATAAAATGGGGAAACCATGAAAACAGTGATGGCGATGGGAAACCAGGAAAACAGTGATTTATATAGATACGAGGGAAGGGACAGTCAACTAATATTCATTCGTAATGTCCAGTCGATTGCGTTTTTTTTTTTTTCTCTTTGCACGGATGCCAATGAAACTGTAAGTACATGCCCATTTTTGTGTAATTCGAAAACTTGTTCCACACATATTGTGATGAAGCTCTCCCCGAGGATCCAAAGGAGACCCAGAAAAATTTCTTGTGTATTGATGATTGTCATCTGCTCTAATTCTTTTTTTCCTCCCTCTAGTATATTGCGGTAGAGGCAACAGGAAGATTGCCAAAGGCAAGCGATTCAAGCATTCCTTTGGGAATGTAAGTTCCTTTTTCTCTTCTTCTCAAGCTTTGATTTCTGCCCCATGTTTCCATTTTATAAAAAAATCAAAGAGGGGGTGTGTGTGGATGTCTTTTGGTGATTGTTGTGGTTTGAATTACTCAAAAAAGGGGGTTTTTGTGCATGTCTTTTGATGATTTTTGTGACTTGAATTACTTGTTTTCTATATTGATAGTAGAGGCCTAAGAACAAGAACAAGGGAAGAAGCTCTCCAAGGCCGCCGCCAATGTCACCGTCACAGCCGAGGAAGGACAAGTATGATGATAATAACACTATTGATGAAGATACATGCGCAGATAAGCAAATGCTCTTTATCAACTAAAATTACTTAATAAAACAACCAGGTCCAGTCAATGAAAAATATCTAATATTCTTTAAAACTTTCAAAGTAACATTACCTTTTACCACCATGTACAAAATTAAAATAATAAGGCCATTTGTTCAAATTCATCAAAGATAATGATAAATCCTAAGAAAAGAAAAAAAATTCAATATGTAATTCAAAAAAAAACAAAGAAAGAAACAAAGAAGAAAGTCTAACTCAAATGTTACTTGAGGCATTTGTTTTGGTCGCCAATGATTAATTTGGGCTGTTAATTTAAAATGATAAATTTTGGGAGAAGGTAAGTATAGAGATTTGAACACAAAATCTAAGCTAAGCATGAAAACCAAAAGAATGATATGAATTGAAAATGTCAAAGTAATATCGTCCCCACCATTTTCTTAGACTTATCTAATCAACACGGTTCATACAAAAGTTATACTTTTTCTCTCTTAGTTTTGCTTTAGTTTCTTTCTTAGCTTCTTTTTAATGACAATGGCATTTAATGAATAGTAATGAAAAATGTCATTTAATTAAAAATAACATTTTTTTCTTAATTCTGTTTTTAATTAACAGTTGTCCATATCCTCAAAATGAATGAAAATAACGAACAATACTAAAAAAAACATTTTGAAGACACGTATTTCTTCAGAAGTAAGAATGATATAAAATAATTTAATAAACGAACACCTCAACTTTGCTTCAAATATATACCAAAACAATAACATAAATATATACAACTATTTATAGTGACTTTGTTGCTAATAATCTTTTTTTTTTTTTTCTAATGTTAAGTTGGGAGGGAAGATGTGGCCCGATCAATATCATAGAAAGCTATTAGTGAGATAAAATTGCCGGTAGAGACAAGTTTTATTTAGATATTTGTTGCCTCAATACCCTTGGACTTTGTCGTACTAATTCTCAAATCTCAAATCGAGACAAGTCTTGTGTAGATATGTTGATTTAATAATCTTAGGTATTGTGTTCTTGATTCTCAAGCTTGAATAAGAACCTCTCTTTAATTAGATTTTTCAATGATTCAATGAAGACACCAATCACCATACTATCACTATTAATGTACAAAATACCAAAACAAACATAATTTTGTTAAGCTTCTTATTGTTTTCATGATTCCCTATTCCCCTTTTTCTTTTTACAAACACTACAACAATCAGATATTATATGATTGAAATATAGAAAAAGAAATAAAATAAAGAAAACGAAAGAGACCCAATTGCCCAAATACCTGCTTGTAAGAACATTTTGAAATGCACAAAACCATTGTGGCATTACAACAAACAGTTTGTATACATAATGGTTTTCGTCAGGATTGAAATTAAGATGTACAAAAAGAAAAAAAAAAGATAAAAGATAAAGAAAAAGTAAAAAAGGATGGCTCCAATATATAACATACAATTACTATACATTTCAACCCAATAATTAAATTCTATATAAGATACCATGTGCGATCATCAAACCAGTTCCGGAAGTCAGATTTCCCATTCCTCCTTTGATACTGAAGGCAACAAGACAACATCATTAATCACATTCAGAAAAAAAAATGAAAAGAAAAAAGGGAGAAAATAGGACAAACATAACTTCATGGAAAAAGAATCACAATTGAACTCAAATTAGAATTACAGAAAAGAACAGGAAGAAAAAGAAAAGGAAAAGAAGGCTACCATTCGACGACAGATGCAGGTGGATGGTTGTTTAATTACCTTTATTGGATGGATAATTATATGAATTCTATAAAAACTAAAAAAAAAAAAGACGCCTCCATTTGCTTAATAAAACGACAGCTCCTCACTTGATAATTTGAGGGAAAATAACATTTTTTTTGAATTAATAATTTAATAAGAAAACCACGTTTTAAATAAAAATAAAGTGACAGGTGTAGAAACTTGGTATAAACAACAGCTACTAGCACTTGTTTATGGAGACACATTGCCAGCAACTTCGACGGTTTTGACAGTTTTTTCCCAAATAAACAACAGCACGGGGCTGTTGTTTTTCATGCCATTTGACATTTGTGATAGTGGGGATTGATGAAAGGCCTTAGGAGGGCCCGTGTGTTAGGGTATCCCACATCAACTTCACAATATTTACATATTATATAAAAAAGAACTTTTAATGATTAGAAAAACAAAACAAAAAGCAAAATCACATGTGGCATAAATAAGAAAAGGAATAAATCATTGGCCGTACCTTCCCCAACCGTTGATGCAGATGTACCTCAAGCTACATGTATGGGACCCAAGTAGATTTATGAAATTTTATTAATGAATTAAATATCATTAGTTTCTAATTTTATTTAAGAAATTGTAATTAGAATATATTTCTAGTTTAATAAGCTTCCTAGTTTTGTTAGGTTTTTTAGCCCCTAAGTTTTGTTTCTTATTTATACAGCATTGTAGAAGATGATTTTTAGAGTTGATTTATTGAATTTGGATTTTCCCGTTAAAGTGCGCCCTCATTATCCTACGTAGGCTAGTTGAAGTGCCTACAATGAATTATGTACATGGCCCAAATATGAGCTTGATCATTATAGGGGGAGAAAAAGCAATTGGCTAGAGTGAATCCGTGAATCATGTTATGTTCATCTAAAATCTAAAAAAGGTCCACAACCTGTGAAGATCCCAACAAGCCAAGAGGTTGTTCAAGCTTCAGCCAAGAAATTGGAACAGGGCCCGAACCCTCTTTTAATCTTATTGTTTGGAAAAAAGGACAAAAATTATGGGTCAAATCATGCTTACTAATCATGGCTTTAGGAGGCCCAATGAATAGGGCCTTAACATGACTTGCGCAAGTGCTCTAGCGCACTGCGAGTATAATCTTTGTGGGGCGGCCCAAGTTGTGTGCGAGCGCTTGTGGCTAGGGTTGTAAATGGGTCCCCTATTCTCCGATTACCAGAAGGTTTTGATCCGTTAGGTTCCGGGTCTGGGTCCTTATTTTAGTCCCGATAAGCAAATGGTTCCGGATCCGGATCCTTTTTTCGGAACTGATACCTAAACGGTTCCGGTTCCGAATCCACAGTGGCTTAGACCTGTGGACCCTGGACCCAACCCAATATACATTAACATAAGGTAACTTTAGTATGTAAAACAGAACCCTTTTTACTTTTCTACTTTTCTATATTAGGGTTTCTACTTTTCTACATCTCATACTCGGAACCGGAACTAGACTCGTCTCACAAATGATTTCGGTTTCGGTTTTGGTTCCCATTAATATTATTGGTTCTAGTTCCCCCTCTTAGAAAACGGTTCCGGTTCCACCCTGGACCCGGACCAGAACCGACCCGTTTACAGCTCTACTTATGGCCTTCAGTCACCCCATCTAGTCCAGTTGCTCTGTTAATACGCGAGCGTTATTCCACCTATGTGCGGGCAACCTTGGTAGGGCATGAGTTGTATATGAGTCAGGATCCTCTGTCGAGTTGATAAATGGAATGGTAGAGGGGCTTTTTACCTTTCACCAATAGGTGGCCCGTTTCTTTATTAGAATTCAAAGAATTCATGTTTGGGAGAACTTCATATTCTCCAAAAGTTGTCCCTTTTAGGTGGAATCCTAAATCCCTCCTTTTGATGAAGGATTTGAAATTTCAACAAATGATATAGAGAGTAGAATTCCAAGAATTCCAAAAGATCTTTGGGCCAATTTCTTTATCAGAATTCCAAGAATTCATGTATAGAAGAATTTCAAATTCTCCAAAAGTTGTCCCCTTAGGTGGAATTCCAAATCCGTCTTTTTTATGGAGGATTTGAAATTCCAACAAATGGTATAGAGAGTGAAATTCCAAGAATTCCAAAATGTTTGTTTGAGTTGTTAGAATTTAAAACTCTAATGAAAGAAACACGAAATTTCAAATGCCAGGAACAAGATGTCACATCATGTTTGAAAACCCCAACCTCTCAAATTCTAGTAAAAAATTCCGATAAAGAAAATAGGCTTTTAGGGCCTTTATCAGAATTCCAAGAATTAATGTCTAGGAGAATTTTAAATTTTGTAAAAGTTATCTCCTTAAGTGGAATTCCAAATCCCTCTTTTTAATGGAGGATTTGAAATTCCAACGAATGGTATAGAGAATGAAATTCCAAAAATTCCAAAATATCTTTTTGGTGATAAAAGAAATACAATATTTCCAATGCAAGAAACAAAATGTCACGTCATATCAAAAAAATACCAGCCTCCCAAATTCCAGTAATAATTGCCGCGTCGAAACAGGACTTCTGTGAGTCAAAACGGAAGAGGATCCGGACTTACTAGTTTTTCAAGTTTTTCATGGACTAGAATTCGATATTAGATCTTGTAAAAATCTCTACTTAGGTCATCTGACTTTTTATACAGGAGGAGTTGCTGCAGCCTCTGCCACCTCCCCTGCGAACCCAAATCCATCCATCCGGTCTCTTCTCTTCTCAATCTTTTTATAATCTTTCTTGTTCCATTCATCCCTTCTCTTCTCTTTCTGGTATCTGATTTCTAATTTGTAAAGTACTACTTTTTTTTTTTTTAATCTAATTCATTCCAATCTCTGTTTCCGTTCTTATATTTATATTTCTCATTATGGCCGATTGGCTCGATCTTCCTCAAGTTCTGTTAGAGAGAATTTCTTCTTTTCTCATTATTTCCGATCCTCGAATCTCACCTGATTTCATTCGAATGATGTCTGTCTGCAAATCATGGCGGTCGATTTTGAAGTATGGGATGCCTCGTGAACTTCCATGGCTGATGATGCTTTCTAACAGCAGCAGCAACAACAAAGAAGAAGAAGAAGAAGAAGAAAAGGAAAATCCTCCTCCAGATGGGGACGCTTGCCTTTTCTATAGTCCTTCCAATCAGAAGATCCACACGATCTCTCTTCCAGAGATTCCTGGCAAGCGCTGCTGTGGGTCTTTCCAGAATGGGTGGCTGATGATTTTGGATGACAAGTTGGATATCTTTCTCTTTCATCCCTGGTCTAGAAAAAAAATCGACCTCCCTCATCTGTACGCCATCAAACGTCGGAAGCACCTGTCCACCTTCAAACGTCCGAACCATGAAGATCCAATCTCTTCCCGTGACCTCCACATATCCAAGGCTGCCCTGTCAGACGATTTAAAGATTGTGGTGATCATCTACTTATATGGATTTATGTGCTTTTGGAGAATGGGAGATGTTGCCTATACCGTCATCAATGCGGGTGCGGAGATGGAAGATGTAATTTATCACAAGGGACAGTTTTACGCCCTCGGTGATCACGGATCCGTCTTCCTTCTTCACATTGAGGAAGGCTTCCGTCCCTCTGCCTGTGCGAAAAAACTGGTTGAACCTCTTGTTCCCAATCCCCGCTTTAAATATTTGGTACCAGACATACTGACCGATAGCATGTTTGTGATTACTAGAGATATCAACGAAGAATTGTCTACTCACACCGTAACACTCCGTTTTAACATTTTCAGGGTCCCTTTAGAAGAGTGGTCACATCACAAAAGATTGAAAAAGCTTACCAAGGTGGAAAGCTTGGGTGATCGGGCCCTGTTTTTGGGTTATAATTCTTCCATAATTGTCATGGCTAGCCAATTCTCGGGCTGCAAAGGAAATCACATATATTTTGCAGTCGCAGACAATAGGGTGGAGAAATATTACTTAAGTGGATATGGATGCCCTGATTCAGGTGTTTTTAGTCTCGAGGGTGCGACTTTTGAAGAACTTATTGCTCATCTATTTCATCCTACGATGTCACCCCCTTTATGGATTGCAACCCCTCCATATTCATCTCAGATAGATTCCCCTCCATGTTCATCTCAGATAGATTTTGGAGGATTTTGGAGGAAAGAAGCTACCCCTCCAGCATGATGTTTCCACTTAGCCATCTTTATTTATAAATAGATTAGATGGCGGGTCTGCAATAGGCCAGCAACTCTTAAGTAAGAGTCTCATGTGTTAATATCAGAGTGCAGACAGACAAATGATTTTTTTTCTAACTTTTATTTATATCATCTCTCTGACTGTTTTCCGCTCGCAATGTTATTTCAGTAGTCATTTCACCTTTGTGGTATTATGGTTGGCATGCCTGACTATTCTTGGTAGTAGTTGTGATGAATTTGTTATTGTTTCAAACATTCATCTGAAGTTGGTTTATCACAAGTTCTTTATTATTATTTTATCTTTTACAGACTCATATGAAACTTGTTATGTCTAGGGCTTGGAGACATAGAACTCACAAAGCCACCCCTAGATGGATGGATAAGGCTTAAAATGTTTGATGCAGATATCCAGGTTCTGGAATTATTTCTAAAAAAGATGAGATGCTGATTGTTCTGTCAGATTTTTTGATGGATATTTGCAATCTTGGTGAGGTACAATTGTTGTGACTTTGATCTTTAATCTTGTTTTATATGCTTTCCTTTCAATGCATAGCTTAATTGGTTATTTCTTGTCATTCTTCTTACACATCTTCCTACCTCTTTTGTTGTTTTTTCTTGGGTTTTTTCATGCTTTATGATTTTAATTTTTCATTTTGGGCTTGGTTTAGTAGTGAATGATGTTGACAACTATGTATGCACAAGAACTACATTTTATCAGTTCACAACCATGCACATATCATTGTGACATCTTTTCCTTCTTTTTTTTCTTTATAATTTCCCTTTTTTTTTTTTGTTTCTTTTGTCAACATCATTATTAAGAACACAATATACATGTCACAGACTATTTCCCAAGAAGATCCAGAAGATTTTCAACCTTGTATTGGGCCCAGTAGGCAACCCAAGGTATTGAAACGGGTAGCCACCATGTCCTGCAATTGTTAGCCAAGGGCTGGATAAGCTCTTGAGAACACCCCATTCCCACCAACAACTCTGAGATAATTTTATCTTCAATCCTAAAGACATCTCTTTTTTTAGTTGTAACTCCCATTTTGTCGAACTACATACATAATTGTATCATTAAGTAATTGAAGGTTGACTTCTCCATCATGATCTACTGGAAAGCACCCTTATGAGATCCTGATCCTTATTCTCTAAATAAGGGTCAAATATTATCTAGCACTCGAATTAGTAGGTATAATCTCTAAAAGAAAGAGCAGAGACTGTTGTCCCTACTCTTTATAAAGTTGTAAAGGTTTTCCCAAGAATCGAATGACTATTTTCCTTTCTTCCTATACTGAGTGAAATTAAACTCTTTTAGCCTTGTATGAATACTTCTGAGCAACTCCAGTTCATGAAGATTCCATTAGAATGGCTTCAAGATGTGCGAAGACGCCACTTCTATCCCACCTACATTGCTTTGATATTGAAGTGAGTTCCATTGGGCTTCGTCATTGTTTTATAACACTTCTCTCTACCCTTTGCACTTTGAAAAGGAACATTGTCTTGTGTCACTCTTCATCCTATTCAAAACACTGTTTCTTATCATCACCTATTACCTGTTTTCATACATTTGTTTTAAAACTGTCCTTTGAATGTCTACCCAAACATGTATAGGAAACCTTGCCTCGCCTCACCCTAATTGGAGGGAGGTAATGTTTCATGAAATGAAGGCCCTTGAAAAGTGTCATATAAGGGAGTTGACTACTCTTCTAGAAGGGAAACATACTACTGGGTGTAAGTGGGCATTCACCTTCAAGTACAATCCTTTTTTGTTTTTGTTTTTGTTTACAAGGCAAGTAATGGTATATTATGAACAATTCTCAAGAAAAAAAAAGAAGGGTCTATTGTGAACAATAAAACAAAATTACAACAAAATGAGGGATACATTTTTAGGTGTTATGAGCACAACAATTAAGTTTAGGTGTTATGAGCACAACAATTTAAAACCCTAATATTGTAAATAAAGCTTAAAATTTTAATGGCTGAAAAGGCACTTCCAAACGAAGTATGGTCTCTTTTTTCTGAAGTTACTTCTACAATTTTCAAGTGCCAAAAAATGAAAGTTCTCTCTTATAGACAATGTTGTTCGGCTCGTGGGGGTTTTATATTCATATCTGATTTTCAAGTCTTATTCCAAGTTCAAACTTGAGTCTTATTCAAATCATATAACTCGAATTAAGATGAGTCTAATCAGACACAAATCTAGAAAAGCTCTAGAAAACAAATGAGCCCCCCCTCCCCCCCGCCCCCCCTCCCTCTTCCCCCTCCCCCCCCTTCTTCTTCTTCAAAAAAAAAAAAGGCGCTTATTAGAGGCAAAATCTATAATTTATAAATAAATTCTAAAACTATAATGCAATTAGAAGTTTACAATAAGCTCTAAATCACAAAATAAGAACTTATTTTTAGAGTTATCTGGCCCTTCAAAGTTCTACATTTCAGCTTAAACTCATCTCTAGAATCCGAAGAGGTAGCAACCGTGTTATGGGCAGAACCAAAAGCTCTGGCCAAAGAAGCAGAGAAAGAGAAAATCTCCCTCTCCCACCAGCAGTATCCTGTCGGAGATGCTGTAGTGCATTATCCTCTTGTGTGTATTGATTTCTTTGTTGTTCTTGGTCGCATCTATTGCAGTTTCAGCCATTGCTGTGGCAACCAATCTCACATAGAAGTAGCTTTATTTATTATCAAAGAATGTCTGGATGCCTTTTTTTAAGAGAAATGAAAATGCTGGGAGAAGAACATGGTTTTGGAACAAGACTAGTGAGAAGTACGTGCGTTGCACGTAGTTGCTGGTGAGAGTCTGAGTGTTGTAGTGACCAATTTATTGTTATGAACTTAGTGAGAGTCTAAGTGTTGTAGTGGCCAATTTATTGTTATGGAAAAGGTTAAACATACAACTGTTTCGAATATCGAAAGTTTGTGGTCTCTATGGTTTTTCAAAGAATCCCCATCAATAGTGGTTCTAGATGATCAGTCTTGGTCCTCCAAACCATGTTCACATCTATGGAAGATGGGTGCTTTTTTTTTTTTACATCGTTAAATGTTCTACTGAGGGTAGTCTGAAATCAATGCAGTTCTTGTGAACTCAACCAGCTCCCCTGTTTGGTGGTGCCTAACCAACACCACTTGGGTTGCTGGTGTTGTGTATATCTTTTTCCAGGATCATTACATTATAGTCTTGGTCAACACAAAACCAAAAACCAGTACAAATCATGATGAGCTTGATCACAACTTCTCATCTGGTGGGAACTGGGAAGTGGTTCCAACAGGCACAAGTAGCTTGTTTTTATCAGGAGCATTTTCTTATTTTAGTAATCAAAATTTGAGTCATTGATTCTTTGTATTTTGTAAATTCTTATTATCATGTTGTTTTCTGATCAGGAGCTTGTGCATCTACAAAGCGCTAGAGGATTATAATATTCCATTGAGATAGCTCAAGGATACAGTGCATCCGTTAATGCACCTTCTGCTTTTGACCATGTCTATTTTATTTTTTTTTTGTTCATATTGGACCAATAAAGGTGGCCAAAATAGCTAGATTAACTCAATAAATTGCAATTCGGCACCACCCATCTGCACAAAGCAAGTAGGACAATGATAAAGGTAATCAAAAGTAGTAGTAAGTCCATCTTGAATACATAAAAAGCTAAACTTACAACCTGTCTTAACACACTTGTTTCACATATGAGAGATTCAAGCAGAAACACATCTTAAATCTTTAAAGCCTAAAAGATTAGAACCGTCTTACATATCAAGTAACATGTGACTTGACACTCAATAAAACAAGAAAGCATATCTAATACATGAATAACAATCATAAAAAAAAAAATTTCCCTTGAGCCAAGAATTGGTGTTGTAGTGATAAATCTCCTTCTCACTATACCACTTTTCGACTGCAGTAGTAGTTGTGGCATCAGGTCCAAAGAAGAGGTTCTCATCGTAGGGTTGGGTTGCAAAGTTCGAGTGCTTCAGCCCCAGCCCGCGCGGCCCCGCCCCCCCCAACCCCCCACCCCCAAAAAAAAAAAGGCCCCACAAAAAACGAAGCTAAACCCTTTAAGTTTTAAAAGATTTTGTAAGTTTTTACATACGACTCCCAAAGTTTTAGAATAAAAAAAAAACTCCATAGTTTTCGAACTACATTGCATTTTTTTATTTGTGGCCTTTTCAAAAATTTCTTTATGCATAGTGGCCATTTAAGGAACAATTCGTAGGTCCGCCCCTGGTAACCGCTGGTAATTGGCCCAAGCCTTCCTGGGTGCGAACCATGTTGTGTGTGTCGACAAAATCTTGAGGTGGATTTTGGGCTTGGCAAACATGGACAAGGGTTAGACCCAAGACACATACCACAGCCAATGAAGCTTGGATTTCATCTCTCTCCCCCCCTCAAAATTACAATGCAATGGTCAAAGAGCTTTCTAGGCGGTATTTATCATTTTTTGACTTAAACGTGCAGTAAATAAAAAGAATGATTGTTTTTATGAAAAAAAATAAGCATACACTTGTAATCAATGATCCAAGAGTTTTTTTGATTTTTCATAAAATCCCAAGAAAAAATCACATTAAAGATTATCGTTCTATTTGAATTTTTTACACCTGTGCAGAATTGCATAACCAAAAATCTCATTGCCTAAACGTGCACAAACATATATGTATAGGATTAGATACTAATCGCAACCTGCTTAAATCAGCTTTCAGTTGACACAGGACACAATGAGCTCAGAACATTCTTAGGATCAAACACTACCCAATATGACCCTTAAAATGGGGTTCCGTTACTTAATGACAAAAGTTCAAAAGCCCTAAAACATGCTCTTTTGGATTAAGATTTTGAAAACGAAAGGCCGACATCTAAAACCAATTAAATGAGGAACAAGGAGATTATATCTTGTCGGTGGGTTCTACCTTATGATCCATCATAGTGGACTATAAAAACAGGGATGCCTTGATAGTTATCAATCCTGGGGTTTAGCACCCATTCAAATGGATTGTATTTTTGGATTGTCTATGCACTCATTTTGGTTGGTGAAAACTTACTAGCCATTGATCAAATAGTTTGGATTATCATTCGAGCCTCCATTATTGCACATGGGAAAGGGAGGGGGAGATTGAGATGTTCCAATCCCCTCAGTTGGGGGACCGAGGCAGGCCCCACAAGGCATTTAACAGAGAGCCATGCTACTTGTCCCGGGTGAAAATCCCGGGACAAGGCCCGACTCCACATGGGAGGAGGGGGGGAAATCATGTGGAGTCGGGCCTTGTCCCGGGATTTTCACCCGGGACAAGTAGACTTTTTCTTTAACAGATGGGGGGCCTATTGTGGAAAGTGTTTGATAGGGATACTGAGGGAGTCTTTGCCTTTCAACGGGGCCTTCTCAAATCTCCTAAAATCTCTCGTCCCCTCTAATCTTCCCTCCCATCATCTCGGGCCAACTCTCCATCCCCACCAATCTTCCCTAAAAAATCTCTCTTTTCGAGATCTTTTCTCTCCCCCATCCTCCTCTGTGCAGAACTCCTCTCCCCATCATCCAGCACACCGTACGATCCAGGCAGCAAAGATACTTTTTCCATGAAGGAGATGAACTTCATCCAAGGTAAGGGTGCCTCCGCATCTCCTTCTTCCACATCTCCTTCTTCCTCCGCTACACCCACCTGTGCACGTCCCTCTCCCTTTCTTCTTCTTTTCTTCCTTCCCAACAGCCAGCCTCTGCACTTCTTCTTTTCTTTTCTTCTTCTTTTCTTTTTCTTCTTCCCTTCCTCTTCTTCCCCATCTTCTTCTTCCTCCACTACAACCACATGTGCACGTCCCTCTCCCTTTCTTTTTCCCACCTGTACACGTCTCTCTCCCTTTCGTTTTCTTTTCTTCCTTCCCCCACAGCCTCTCTACTGCTTCTTCTTTTCTTTTCCTCTTTACTTCCTTCTCTTTCTTCTTCTTTTCTTTTTCTTCTTCCCTTCCTCTTCTTCCCCATCTCCTTCTTTCTTTCTTCTTCCTTTTTCAGTCAGGTTAATCGTAAGTTTTACCCTTTTGAAAGCTTATTTCATTCTATTTATATACTTTTTCCTTTGCATTTTTGCAGCCTTCCTGGCGATTTTGGTTTTGATCCTCTTAGGCTAGGTAAGCATTGCTGAAGTTTAAGCATTTTGAGGTGTTTTTTTTTATTTCTTTAACTTTTTATTTCAATTATGAAGATTAGTTTCACTACAGAACGGAATATTTTTAAGAACATCAACCAAAAATTCCATTTTTCTTTTCATATATTGTGGATTAAAGGGTCTGTCAACCATGCAAATTTATACTTTCTTTTCATGCATTGTGGATTAAAGGGTCTGTCAACCATTCAAATTTATACTGTGTACAGCTTTCTCCACTGTTTTCTCCACATCTCAATGGGCCCCAAGTAGTGTGACTTCTCACCTTGCGAACCCTTTTTTCAGGGACACCTTATTCATCTAAATAGCTGGGTTAGGTTGGGCTTGTAAGCTCTTTATATGGATTAAAGGTGGGTCTCATATCATTAGATCTTGTGAGCATCTTGTGAACATAAACATTTGCCACAAAGATCTTGTGGGCATATTGCATAAAGTGGTCTTCAAGTATGATGGCATTGAAATATGCATGTATCCCCAGATGGACATTTTATCTTCAAAATTATCAGTTTCAAAATTTGCAAATGAATAATTTGATTCTGAAAATAGCTTAAGACAACTGGGGCATGTTAGAAAGCAATGAAGCATAAGCATCTAAAACTGAAAACATTCAATAATCTGAAGTTCAGAGACAGACAAACATATTGCCTCATTGCAAATTTATATAACTTTTGACTTCCTCACCTGGTTCACAACATCCTTAGACATCCGACTGAATTCCTTCTTCATGACCGACCTGTGGTACAGGTTGCCAGGCTGGTTCTGCTTCTTTGTCTTTGTTGTGGAAAGCACAACAGAGAGGTCCCACCCGCCTGGATCCGCACTGTCTTCTTGTTTGCGAGCCCTATTAATTTCACAAAAAAAGACAAATGAATTATTAAAAAAAAAAAAAACACACATGAAGGCTAATCAGATGGGACTAAAGAAAAAAGAAATATATTTTAAAATCTCAGGCAGATACCTGAATGCTTGAAGGAGTTGACATTGTAAAGGTTGTTGCTTTCCTTGCTGAACTGTACCATTGCAGTGCTGTTTCCAAACTCCTTCACAAGAAAGGAGTTGTTCTTCTTAACAATCCCCCAAATCAAATCCCCAGGAAGAGTTGCCATTTCTATCTCTACAAGAATTGAAAATCATATTAAAAGAATGAAACCACAAAAGAAAAATCAAACATTATGACTAAATGTCTATAACATTATAATTCTATAACATTATGACTAAATGGTGCTGATAGATTCATCAGGAAAATATGCACATTTATATTATACCCATTTGAATAAAGAGGTTTCTACAATGTTTTAAACAAATAAAACCAAAATGCTTGATTTAGTTTGACAACTCTGGTTTGCACTGCCATTTGGGTGACCAGTGTAATGACATTTGGCGAAACTCGTATTGGCTAGCCAAACACGCTCTCTGGATCAGCCTAAGGTCCGTCTCCCTCTCCCTTTCCTTTTCTTTTCTTCCTTCCCCACTTCTTTCAGAACTGTTATATATATAATATAATATATATATCAGAAAATTATATATATTATGTACTTTGAAATCAAGTGACTGTTACAGTGACTTGATTAATAAGATTTCATTATAATCCTTTAAATTTACAAAATGTTTTTCACAAATTAGGTATGCTAAGAAATTCTCTTGATCATTGAAGTAGGAAAAAAATCAGGTGCTTTACAAATCAATTGTTTCTCAAATCAGGTATGCTTTAATTATCAAGTGATGTACGCTCGTTGAAGAGCTTGGGTTATTTTTTGCTGCATTTTCCATCTTGCATACACACATTTTGGATTTGGATGTCCACATGGACCATTGATCATGCACCTCTTGATTGTGTCATATAACTTTGTGTCTTCATTTATATCAGGTATTTCTGCGGAAACAACATTATCTAAAAGGCCCAAAAGTGAGAATATATTTAGAATTAAATGAAGATAAAAGATATTATTGAATTGAAATAAAGAGTATCATATAGACACCAGTGCACAAGTATAGTTGCACATAGCTGTCATATCATGATAATGTAATATGAAAGAATCTATAAATTAAAAGTTTATGAAATAAGTATGTTTATGCAAAATAATAAATAATGAATTTTGCTTCAAACATAAAGTTGAATAATAAATAATTCAAAATTTTGAAGAATAAGAAGATTGTGCAATTCATCCACTTGTATATCGACTTGTTTCGGCGTTAGTGAGGTTGTCACTTTACTTTCTAATTGACTAGGTGCATTACTTGTCCCAATGGCTGAAGGGTTGACGTTATCTTTCATCTTCAATGTTTGAAGAGAAACATTGAAGATTGATGTTATCTTTCATCTTCAATGTTGTTGACATAAGTGAAAATAACTTAGTGAAATGAAACAATCATTTAAAAGAATAAATCTTAATAAAACAAAAATTTAAAGGCTCACAATGTTCTATTTATGATAGGAAGAACTTTCCCTCATGATTGACGTTTATGTGTCCTAGTTTTTTAATTGGAATTCCACTATCCAAAGTAGATTTGCTCATGTTCAATCCTATTTTGAGATGGAACAAGTATTCTTGCCATAGTGCTTTTTGGATTTGAGGTGCAAAATGGGTGTACCAATCATTCTGCAAAATGTGATAAAAATAAATTACAAGACAAAGAATTACATAACTGAGATTTAGATATATTATATATTATAAGACCATATTAAAAAGAATAGAAAGAAACAAACATTGTGTCATTACCTTAGCTGCATTTACTTTAAAATTTTCTTCTGATGTATTCATGAATTTCTTAACGACATTGTCTTGGAGCAAAAATGTTGCACTTAATTTGGTGTGATCCATGACCGTTATCGTTGCAATGTATCTACAGTTATAAAAGTTTAAAATAATTTATTTAATTTCTAAATCTAACATATTACATGAAAGTTGTGCATTATTAATAACTTACCTTATTTTGTTTGTTCGCGTGGGGAAAGTGCAATGATTGCATTGACTATTATTTACACCTGGATCGATTTTTTTATCACACCTACTACAAGATACGAATGATAATGGTCTATCCATATGCAACATTGCAATGGTAGCTTTGATTGCAACATGTTTCACCTATAAACATGCAGGATAAAATTTATAATTTTATTTCATACAATACAAATATAAATGAAAAATGCACACAATAATAATAACAAAGATGTGAATCATAAATAAATTACTTCAGCTACTCCATTCTCCACTATTGAAACTAAATCTTCCAATAAAATTCTGTTATTCAATGAATCACCACTGTGGCCTTCATTCCTGTATTTAATATTTCAAACACATATTGGAATGATTATTTTATTATTTAATTTAGTAAATTTGAAAAGTTGATAATTTTATTACTTTAATAAAGACTTTGCCTCTGGAATATTTGGGTTGATCATTATCCTGGTAGCGAATGATGTGCTTAGATAAATATTGCATGCACTTACTTTTAACATTAGCGTTAAACCATACGTCGGAATTAATAGAAGAAAGTTTAATTAATTACCATTTTATTCCTTAACTACGATTGATGTGGTCAAGAGGACTCTCCCAACATTTGATGTTAAAGAATAAAAGTGGTATGATGCCAAATCTCCCCATAATATAAGATTCAATTTTTTCAAACTACAAGAATAGAGGAGAAAATGAGAAATTAGTATATTCATCAAATAGAAGATTTAAAATAAATTTGTAGGTTGTAAATAAAAATACCTTTCATCATATAATGTAACATCTAGTTTTGCTAGTTCTCTTCCATCTTGTTTTCTTATATAAGATATGCTTATTACATCTTCCATAATTCCGATGATATCTATATAAGGAGAAACAATGCAGTGAATAATAATTTAAATAAGCAAATATTTTCCTTAAAGGTAAACTCCGGTATGATAGAAGTTAATACCTGGAAGAAATTTGACTCTGTTTAGCACAGATGGAATTGTATTAATTAGAACAAAGTAATACTTAATGAATGGAATTTCAAGACATGCATCAGTTATTTGTACGATTAAGGAATCTCTTGCCCATGAAAGCTGATAATCATGCTTGACAACATTGTACGCATCTGGAGCTGGACTAACCCGAACATTTCTTATGGTGTACCAAATACCCTCACATAAGTTGTTACCGAATTTTGGGATCTCATCATTAAATAATGTAATAAGAATTTGATCGCCCTGTAATTTTAAAATAGAAAAGAGTAATTAAATTAGCTTTAATATTAATTATTCAATGTAATAAAAAATTTATGAAAACTATACTTTACCTTTTCATCAATAAGAATAAGTTTATTTATTCTTCCTGATCCCCTTCTTGTATTATACTCTCTATCTTCAAGGACTCTGCTAAGCCTTACTTTGATATGCCATCTATCACAAAAACAGTGGAGTTCTTCTAGGAGGTGATATCTCTTGTACGACATTTATGATTGAATGATTTTCAGATCCTGTAGTAATAGGAATACAATTTTAATGAAAAGCATTATATGAATTATGATGACGTATTTTATAAGGTCTAAAGGAAAAACAATTACCTTTATTATGAGTTTGTGGAATGCCCTTTTACTTCATTCAACACTTCATTGTATACAGCTTTTATTTCTTGCTTGACAACATTTCTTGCTCCAGATGCGTACAATGTTGTCAAGCATGATTATCAGCTTTCATGGGCAAGAGATTCCTTAATCGTACAAATAACTGATGCATGTCTTGAAATTCCATTCATTAAGTATTACTTTGTTCTAATTGATACAATTCCATGTGTGCTAAACAGAGTCAAATTTCTTCCAGGTATTAACTTCTATCATGTCGGAGTTTACCTTTAAGGAAAATATTTGCTTATTTGAATTATTATTCACTGCATTGTTTCTCCTCATATATATATCATCGGAATTATGGAAGATGTAATAAGCATATCTTATATAAGAAAACAAGATGGAACAGAACTAGCAAAACTAGATGTTACATTATATGATGAAATGTATTTTTATTTACAACCTACAAATTTATTTTAAATCTTCTATTTGATGAATATACTAATTTCTCATTTTCTCCTCTATTCTTGTAGTTTGAAAAAATTGAATCTTATATTACGGGGAGATTTGGCATCATACTACTTTTATTCTTTAACATCAAATGTTGGGAGAGTCCACTTGACCACATCAATCGTAGTTAAGGAATAAATGGTAATTAATTAAACTTTCTTCTATTAATTCCGACGTATGGTTTAACGCTAATGTTAAAAGTAAGTGCATGCAATATTTATCTAAGCATATCATTTGCTATCAGGATAATGATCAACCCAAATATTCCAGGGGCAAAGTCTTTATTAAAGTGGTAAAATTATCAACTTTTCAAATTTACTAAATTAAATAATAAATACATCATTCTAATATGTGTTTGAAATATTAAATAGAGGAATGAAGGCCACAGTGGTGATTCATTGAATAACAGAATTTTATTGGAATATTTAGTTTCAATAGTGGAGAATGGAGTAACTGAAGTAAGTTAATTATGATTCACATCTTTTTTATTATTATTGTGTGCATTTTTCATTTAAATTTGTATTGTATGAAATAAAATTATAAATTTTATCCTGCATGTTTATAGGTGAAATATATTGCAATCAAAGCTACCGTCGCAATGTTGCACGTGTATAGACCATTAGCATTCGTATTTTGTAGTGGGTGTGATAAAAATATCGATCTGAGTGTAAATAATGGTCAATGCAATCATTGCACTTTCCCCATGCAAACAAACAAAATAAGTTAAGTTATTAATAATGCACAACTTTCATGTAATATGTTAGATTTATAAATTAAATAAATTAATTTAAACTTTATAATTTTAAACTTTTATAACTGTAGATACATTGCAATGATAACGGTCATGGATCACACGCAACATTTTTGCTCCAAGACAATGTCGTTAAGAAATTTATGAACACATCGGAAGAAAATTTGAAGTAAATGCAGCCAAGGTAATGACACAACGTTTGTTTTTTTTCTATTCTTTTTAATATGGTCTTATAATATACAATATATCTAAATCTCAGTTATGTAACTCTTTGTCTTGTAATTTATTTTTATCACATTTTGCAGGATGATTGGTACACCCATTTTGCACCTCAAATCCAAAAAGCACTATGGCATGAATACTTGTTCCATGTCAAGATAGGATTGAACATGAGCAAGTTTACTTTGGATAGTGGAGTTTCCAATTAAAAAAATAGAACACATAAACGTTAATCATGAGGGAAAGATTTTACTGTCAGAAATAGAACATTGTGAGCCTCTAAAATTTTGTTTAATTAAGATTTATTCTTTTGAATGATTGTTTCATTTTACTAACTTATTTTCACTTATGCCAATAACATTAAAGATGAAAGATAACATCAACCCTTCAGCCATTGGGACAAGTAATGCACCTGGTTAATTGGAAAGTAAAGTGACAGCCTCACTGACTAACGCTGAAATAAGTCGATAAACAAGTGGATGAATTGCACGATCTTCCTATTCTTCAAAAATTTGAATTATTTATTATTCAACTTTATGTTTGAAGCAAAATTCATTATTTATTATTTTTCATAAACTTTTAGTTTATAGATTCTTTCATATTACATTATCATGATTTGACAGTTATGTTCAACTATACTTGTGCACTAGTGTCTATATGATACTCTTTATTTCAATTCAATAATATCTTTTCTCTTACTTTAATTATAAATATATTCTCACTTTTGGTAGCCATATGAAGTGGTGGGTTGTATGTAGGTTGCTGAAAAACTCATATTCTCATCGAAAAACTCATATTATCGCCGGATGTCCTGATTTGAAATGTAAATGAAAAACTTAAGCCTTGTTTTAAAATGTAAGTTTTTAAATATCATTAGTTTTTATTTTATTTAAGGAATTGTAATTAGGGTAGAGTTCTAGTTTAATAAGTTTCTTAGTTTAATTAGGTTTTTAGGCCCTAAGTTATGTTTCCTATTTATATTGCGTTGTAGTAGATGATTTTTAGAGTTGATTTATTGAATTTGGATTTTCCTATTGAGGCGCATCCTCATTATCCCGCGGAGACTAGTTGAAGTGCCTACGATGAATCGTATACATGGCCCATATATGAGCTTGATCATCATTGGGGAAGAAAAAGAAATTGGCTAGGGTGAATCGGTGAATCATATCATATATGTTCAGATCTAAAATATGAAAAGGTCCACAACCTGTGAAGACCAGATCCCAACAAGTCAAGAGGTTGTTCAGATAGGGGTGTAATAGTTCGGGTAACCGTTTGTTTTGGGAAAACCGTTAATTGAATCGTATTTAACGGTTTTCAATTTTTAAAAACCGTAACCATAACCTAAAAAACCATTAAAAATCAAACCACGGTTAACCGTATTAGACGGTTCGATTACAGTTAATTCTAATATGGGCTAAAAAAGAAAAAAAATATATTCCAATATAAAAGAAATATCTATACATATCAAAGAAAATATAAAAAAAATATTGAGATGCAAAATAAAAAAAGATTTATAGAGGAAGCAAGATGAGGGAAGGGGGCTTAACTTAAGTCATTTTATTTCATTTACGCCTTTTAGTTTTTTTATTTTATTAGTATAACGGTTCGGTTAACCGTGTGTTTTAGGAAAATCGGTTTAGTTCGGTTATACGGTTTTCTATTTTTTTAGACCCCTATGTTCAGCCAAGAAATTTGAACAGGGCCCGAACAAACCTTCTTTTAATCTTATTGTTTGGAAAAAATGTACAAAAATTATGGGTCAAATCATGCTTACTAATCACGGCTTTAGGAGGCCCAATGAATAGAGCCTTAACATGACATGCGAAGGTGCTCTGGCGCATTGCGAGCACAATCTTTGTAGTGCGGCCCAAGTCGTGTGCGAGCGCTTATGGCCTTCAGTCACCCCATCTAGTCCAGTTGCTCCGTTAATACGCGGGCGTTATTCAACCCTTGTCCAGGCGACCTTGGTAGGGCGTGCGTTGTATACGAGTCAAAATCCTCTGGCGAGCTGATATACAGGACGGTAGAGGCGCTTTTAATTTCACCAATAGGTGGCCCCCACTTAGAGTTCCACCCGCATTGAACCAGGACTTTTGTGAGTCAAAACGGAAGAGGATCCAGACTTTCCAGCTTTTTACGGACTAGAATTCGATACTAGATCTTGTAAAAATCTCTACTTACGTCACCTGACTTTTTATACAGCAGAAGTTGTTGCAGCCTCTGTTAACTCCCCTGCAAACCCTAATCCATCCATCCGGTCTCTTCTCTTCTCTTCTGAATCTATTTTATAATCTTTCTTTTTCCATTCATCTCTTCTCTTTCTGGTATCTAAATTCTAATTTGTGTATTAGTACTGTTTTTTTTATCTAATTCATTCTAATCTCTGCTTCAGTTATTATATTTATACTTCCCATTATGGCCAATTGGCTCGATCTTCCCCGAGATCTGTTAGAGAGAATTTCTAGTTTTTTCATTATTTTTGATCCTCGAATTTCACCTGATCACATTCGAATGTGGTCTGTCTGCAAATCATGGCGGTCGATTTTGAAGTACGGCATGCCTCGTGAACTTCCATGGCTGATGATACTTTCTAACAACGACAGCAACAACAAAGAAGAAGCAAAGGAAAATCCTCCTCCGGACGGGGATGCACGCCTTTTCTATAGTCCTTCCAATCAAAAGATCCACACAATCTCTTTTCCAGAGTGTCACATCCCAGTCCCAAATCACCCTGGCCTAAGGTAATCTCTGAGGTGTGACACATACTCCTGTGATGTTGTACCTGTCTCGAGCCAAATACAACACACGAAGGAGCGAAAACAATTTTTTCCGCATGTGAGTCGAGCTCACTAGAACATATCAATAGCAAATAATCATAGCGGAAGCTGTAATTCATACATAAGAAGGTATCAATTCCCATTCAGTCCAATTAACATTCAAGTTTAATACAAAAGAATTATACAATTATATACATTGTTTTACAAAAGTGGGTCTATAAAAGAACCCTATACAAACACTACCAAAAATATAGACAAAAGAATAACTAAACCTAAGTATGGCCCATGCAAATAGGGGCTAGCCATACAGCTGCAACGACTCCAATACATGCAACTCGCTCTCTGAGGAAGGAATCTAAGCGGGTCCTGGCTCTGGACACTCCTCTAGTCCTGGAGGAACCTCTTAGGTAACCTCCTCTCTCTCCTTGGCATTTTCAAGGCCGGGAGCTGCACTTGCGACTGTGACACTAAGAGTAGTATCTCAATACGACGATTCAGCAAGTATAGGTATCAGAGCCGACTCTCAACTAGTTCGAGTGTAGGTCCCCTGCCGTGGTCTGGTGCAAGTGGGCGGGTCTCCATGTGGGCGGGCCAAGAGGGCTGGCAGGCTACAGGGACTGGCAGGCTACTGCACAGGGACGTGCAGCCCTAACGGGGGTGGAATGTGACGCCCTGGAGTCCCACATCGACTATAGAGAGGAAAGTGAATGGGGTTATATGTAGAGCTTACACCCTTACCTTGCATGAGGCCTTTTGATGGGTTGAGGCCCATCAGAAGCAAAATCGTGAGGCCCGTGGGCTAAAGCAGACAATATCATGCATGGGTATAGGGTGGGGCATTACAAATGGTATCAGAGCAATGGTTGGTTTCTCAGAGTAAAAATTGTAGAAACCATAGGACGTGTGAGGATTACCGTTAGCCTAGTGTTTGTAGTATATTCTATGTTCTTATAGCCTTGTGTTGCTAGTTTTGGGTTGCCTAGGGCCTAACTCACATTTTCTTGCAGTGACATGGCTGGTGGAGCATCAAGATCAGGTTCTACACCTCCGATACCAGATGGCCAATTTCAGCAATTCCTTAATGCTTATCTGCAATCACAAACAACGCAAACAGAATGAGATAGGAAACAAAAGAGGACCAAGTCGCCTTTCAAGCTCAGATGGTAGAGGTAATGCAAAAGGTGTCTGAGCCCCGGGCCAAAGAACGAGATCTCAATGACTTAGTTGAGAAGTTTATGAAGAGATTTCCTCCAAAGTTTTATGGGGTAGAGGATCCTGCAGAGGCGGATGAATGGACCGTACAGATTGAGAAGATCTTCGAAGTATTTCAGTGCACCGATAAGCAGCAAGTTCAGTTGGCAGCTCACATGTTTCGTGGGCAGCAGAAGGATGGTGGAAAACTGTCAAGAGTGCTTATGACACCGTTGAGGACGACAAGGCATGGGAGACTTTTGTCAAGCAGTTTCAGGACAAATTCATCCCTGAGCACTACATAGAGCAGAAGATAGTAGAATTTGAGACGTTTACACAAGATACTCTCACGGTTCAGGAGTACGAGATCCAGTTCACCCGTTTGTCCAGATTTGCAGCGGCTTGATCAAGCCGGATTCTGAGAAGGTTCGAAGGTTTGTCAGGGGGTTGAGGCCCGATATTAAGTTGCAAGTTCAGCAAAGCAAGTTGACAGAGTATGATGCAGTGGTCAAGAAGGCATATTGGGCGGAGGAGTCACTCAAGGATGTCATAGTGTTGGAGCAGCAGAGGATTATGGCTATGTTGCCACAACTCATTGGACAGTATATACCTACTCCTGCTCCTCTTCCTCCTCTCCAGCAGCCCAAGAGACTGAGAATGGAACCTAGGTTTAGACAGCCCCAACAAAGATTAGAGTGCGAGCATTGTCGTGGAGGTCATTACTCCCGAGATTGCCGGAAGCAGTCCGGTGCATGCTATCATTGTGGAGATCCTGGCATAAGGTTCGTAATTGCCCAATAAGGACAGGGTTTGCACCCCCAACACTTCCAGCTCCGGCGCTCCGGCCTCCTTATCCTGCGCAGTCATTGAGGCAGGCACCTCCAGTACATATTAGACCACCGCAGCAGCAGCAGCAAGTTATTGTCCGACCTCCCAGGCCGTCAGAACCAAGTGCTCCAGCTCCTCAGTATAGAGCTCCACAGCGACCCCCAGCATTGCAACGACCTCCGGCAATGCAGCGAACACAGTATCGTGCGCAAAGGCTACATCGGCAGTATCAGCGTCCGAGGCAGCTGTGCAAGGCATATGCGATTACACATGAGCAAGCAAAGGCAGTAGAGAACGTCATTGAAGGAACTCTCTCAATTTGTGGATTTGATGCTAGAGTTTTATTTGATCCAGGCTCCACACATTCTTTTGTTGCACCCGCATTTGCATTGCATTTTGGGAAGGATAGAGAGATGTTACCGTTTGTTCTAGTGGTTGCTATCCCGGTAGGCCGATCAGTAGCGTGTGATTTTGTTTATCCTAGGTGCACGGTTCAGATCGGAGGTACTCAATTGACCACCAGTTTGATTGTGTTGGCGATGTTCGACTTTGATGTTATTCTTGGTAGGGACTGGTTAGCAGCAAACCGCGCGGCGTTGGATTGTTCCAACAAGACCGTGAGGTTACAGGGTGTAGACTGTAGTGTTGAGTTTGTTGGTGCGAAGAAGTCCACCTCCACTCGGTTGATTTCTGCATTCAAGGCAGACCGCTTGATGAGGAGCGGATGTGACGGTTACATCGTGTTTATCGCGAAGGACAAGCAATCCAAACCCATAGATGAGATTCCGGTAGTATGCGAGTTCCCGGATGTTTTTCCGGAGGAGATTCCGGGTTTGCCACCCGTGCGCGAGTTAGACTTCACGATAGAGCTACTACCAGGTACTGCACCGATTTCGAAGGCTCCGTACAAAATGGCCCTTGTAGAGTTGAAGGAATTGAAGACTCAATTAGGAGATCTATTAGATAAGGGTTTCATTAGGCCAAGTGTATCACCATGGGGAGCTCCGGTTCTATTTGTTAAGAAGAAGGACGGGACTATGAGGATGTGCATCGATTACCGACAATTGAACCAAATGACAGTAAAAAATAAGTACCCACTTCCGAGAATAGATGAGTTGTTTGATCAGCTACAGGGAGCCTAGTTCTTTTCGAAGATTGATCTACGTTCAGGATATCATCAGCGGCAAGTCAGAGGAGAAGATATTCCTAAGACAGCGTTTCGGACTAGATATGGCCACTTTGAGTTTCTGGTGATGCCTTTCGGTTTGACGAATGCACCGGCAGTGTTCATGGCTTTAATGAACAAGATATTTGCTCCTTACCTTGATCAGTTTGTAGTTGTATTCATTGATGATGTGTGCATCTAGAGTTCTGAAAAGTGGATATCTTCTCCTAAAGTGACATGCCATCTTTAATCTTAGCATAGTTTTTTTGGGTTTAGGGTTTTAAATGTGGTTATACTTGACAATACAGACATCACTCATCTTCTTCTATTCAGCCTAAACTAAAACAGAACATTCATTTTACAAGATCTATAAATTTTAACAGGACATGGACCTTGTCCTATGAAATTGGTATAAAAGGTGGAGATGCTCCTACCCTGTTGTATTTGGTTTACATATAAATATTTTGCTATATGGTTTAAAATGTATATAGTCTGTGTATGGCATTGTTTAACAATACAATTAGTACAACTTTTGGAATATCACAATGCATCTACTTTATACATACACTTGCTCTTTCAGTATGGGCATTGTTTATACATACATATTTACCTTTTATTTCTACCATTATATATACTAAATAATTTTAATTTATAAACAGCATGTCAGATTGCGATGTCCTAATCATATTCCACTACGATGGAAACTTTGAGTTTGATATGACGCGGCCCGTCTATAATGGAGGAAAGCAAAAGATGCGGTATTTATCAACCGACATAACATATGGGTCATTGGTTGCCAAAGCAATTGAAGCATCTAATTGGGATTTATCGATTGAAAGTTTAAGCATACAATACCTTCATCACAATGGACGTGCATTTTCACTGACTAGCATTGAAGATGATAATGATGTAAACAGAATGATGAAAGCATCGGGTCGGGATACAAATGGGATATACTTATATGTTTCTAATAGATCGAACAATAGACAATGCAGAGGAGGAGAACAGTCAAGGTATGTTAACATGTTGTTTTCTAAATTAAACATTTATCAAATATTAATCCCAATCCCTCACACAGATTTTGCTATATTGTTGATGCACTGTAGGCTTCAGAGGAATGACAAGCATCGATCTATTATTGGAGAATCGAGGGGTGCATTGTTAAATTGCATGGGAAAAGAAGTGAACGACGGGACAGCCGTTCCAGAGCTTCCTACCGTAGATCTCCAAGAAGATAATGACATGCATTTTTCAACTGTTCGGGACATTACAAGTCCACCGCATACCTTATGTCAAGAAATTGATGTTGATAATATAAAGGATGGGGTAGAGTATGGCGATGAGAATGATTTTGATGAGATTAATTTCACCGGACAAATTCCAGTGGTAGGGATGGATGCGGACAGAATGAACGTTGCAGGGGCTAATCCAATGAACAATGTGAACAATGCATTTGTGGATAACATAAAGGATGTGGCTGAGTTTGGTGATGATCATCATTTTGATAAAAATAATTACATCGAACAAATTCCAGGGGTTGTGATGGGTGCGCACAGAAGCAACATTGCCGGGGCTAATCCAGCAGACCACGCATGTCCTTCAAGTGAACATTCAGGTGTTAATTTCGTCGATGACATGGTACCTGACGAATTGAATGCAGACGTTGGAAACAATTCAACACGGGAAATGTGGATCGGACGTGAATTCCCTGATCGTGACACGTTCCGGAAGACTCTTGCCAAGTTTGCAATTTATGGAAACTTTACTTTGAAGCACTTGAGAACGAACATGTACAAAGTAACAGCATGCTGTAAAGATCAGAATTGCCCTTGGCGCATTCATGCCTCCATCGTGGAGTCAGGACCACAATTCAAAGTGCGTACGTATAATCCAGTCCATAAATGCTCGAAGCCAATGATGGGGACGACACATAAACAGGCGTCGGCATTGCTAATTGCGGAGTTCATCATGGATAGAGTCCGACAAAATGCCAATCTTAAACCAAAAGAGATCATGAACGACTACCAAATGGAATTTGGGATAACAATTACCTACAGGAAGGCACATGTAGCAAAGGAGATAGCCTTGCGTGCAGTGCGAGGATCTTATGAGGAATCTTTTCTAATGCTGCCTAGTTACTGTATTGAACTGCAGAGGACCAATCCAGACACGGTAACAAACATAGACACCACATCTGAAGACTGTTTTAGAAGATTTTTTTGGGCATTTGGAGTTTGTCTAAGGTCTTTTATTAAAACTTGTAGACCAATGATTGCTGTAGATGGGACACATCTCCGAGGTAAGTATCCCGGTGTCTTGCTCGTTGCTGTTACACACGATGCCAATCATAAGCTCCTCCCAATCACTTTTGCCTTTGCGGAATCCGAGCGACGTGATAGTTGGGAGTGGTTCCTTGCAAATCTGCATATAGCGCTTGGTGAGCCTAATAATTTGACTATTGTGTCTGACCGACAAAAAGGTCTTCTTCCAGCGATCTTGAACATCATACCCTCCGCAAAGCATTGTTTTTGTTGCCGCCACATCGCCGAGAATAACAGGGTGGCTTTCAGTGATGCGGCAATTGTTATGAAATTTTGGCGTGCCGCCAAAGCGAACAGGCCGTTTGAGTACGATGCATATATGTCTGATATACAGGCAGTCAACCAAGAGGCGTTCACTTACATTGATTCAATTGGAAGGCAACGTTGGGCCAATGCATATGTAGATGGACGGCGGTATGACATGCTCACTAGCAACGCAGTAGAATGCACAAATGGCCTCTTAAAGGACACGAGAGTCCTCCCTATTACAAAACAGGTCGAGGAAATACGGGCTAAACTAATGGAATTTTACCAGAAGCGCCATCTTGAATCGCAAGCGGTTACAAGTCGTCTAACACCGTATGCAGAGAAAGTGTTGGAAAAAGAAACTGAAGAAGCCAGGTGACTACATGTTCGTGTGGCTGACCTAGTTGAGTTTCAGGTACAATCAGCGGAGTACGTGGACGTCGTTGATTTTGAACACAAGACTTGTACATGCCGAAAATGGGATATCTTGGGGATCCCGTGTGCTCATTCATTGGCTTCAATGAGAGTTAGAAACTATGATCCATATGAATTCTGCGAACATTGGTACTTCTCAGATGTATATCGCACGACGTATAGTGAAGTCTTGCATGCTACCCGTGACAGTAAACAATGGGAGTACACATCGGATGAACAAGTTCTCCCACCACGAGCCACTAAACAGCCTGGGCGGCCAAAGAAGAATAGGATTCGGACCGAAGATCGTGGCCGCCAACGAAGGGTGGTCACTTGTGGTAACTGTAAGGAGATGGGGCATAACCGGCAAAGTTGCCGTAATCCACCGGTGCACACTTGAAATATTGCTGAAGCATTTTTTGGGAGGAATTTTTTTGGCTTGTTGGTGTTAATAGATTTGGGAAGGTGGGTACAGTTCATCATGGACAGTGTTCAGTCACATGAACAACATTTTTTGGAAGTGGATAGTGATTACTTGGTGTGAATGTGCCTAAAGAATCAGCCATCTGAACAGTGTACAGTCAACTGATCAACATTTTTTGGAAGTGGGTGGTGAATATGTAGTGTGCATTTACAGAAATATGGCACCGTCTTAACAGTGTATAGTCTACTAATCAACATTTTTTGTGGAAGTGGGCTGCTAAATCTTGGTGTGAATGTGTTGCTGGAAGATGCAGCTGTCTGGTCCGTGTACAGTCTACTGGTTAACATTTTTTGGAAGTGGGTAGTGAATACTTGGTGTGAATGTGCTTGAAGATGCAGCCGTCCGGACAGTGTACAGTCTACTGAACAATGCTCTTTGGCTGGTTATAGATATTGTTCAGACCTTGTACATCGTGCTGGAGCATTTTTTGTAACTTAATATAAGTGTTATTAAACATGTTACTTTTTGTAAAAGATGGACGACCCATTTTAAGGGGCTATATGTTTAACACTTTTGGTATCAATATATATATGTTGTTTGTATTGTCCCAAACTTGACTTTCTTCTCACCTTGCAAGCTCATTTGTTTGTTTTGTCCCATAAATGATACATGTATTGTTCCAGCTGAATAGACTGTCGAAATAGAGAACTTCTGTGGATACATTCATTTAATAGTCGATATCGACTATGACTGTCTTTTCTGTGTGCCAGTTAAACAGTCGATATCGACTTTAAAAATAGTCAATATCGACTATGTCTGTCTTTTTTTACACCCAGTTAAGTAGTCATTATCTACTATCACAGGCGTTGTTTATGTGCCAGTTAAATAGTCGATATCGACTATTATAATAGTCGATATCGACTATGTCTGTTTTTTTTTTTAATTCCAGTTAAATAGTCTATATTGACTATTATGATAGTCGATATCGACGGTTATGACAATCGATATCGACTATTATTCTTTGTAAAAACCACAAAACCTTATTCATGAGATTGACATATACAATGTACATACATTCACATTGACATTCTAGGTACCTGATAACAGTCAAATCATATAAATACCACATCTGTCATGCATACAATGGACATACATTCTCTGTCATGCTATCCATTAAAATCACAAAACATACATTTATATTGACTAACAAACCTATGAGCAAGAGTGAAATGTTTTCTTTCAACATAAATCATCATCTATACAAAAGCATATTGTTTTTCAAATTTGAGTGCTCACAAGTTTTCCCATCTCATAAATCATCAAGTTTACAAAACAATAAAAGAACAATGTTCCCAATCCTCGAACTGAATATCGACTTCACAACTTTGGTGATCAAACTGGTAGGTTCAACAAATCAGGGAGATTCAACCTATTGGCATTCACCTGCAAACATCTCTTGAACAACTCAATGACGATTTTACTACGGAAGTAAGGGATGTCGGATTGTGTAAATGTGATCGGACAGCGGTGAACACAATGCTCTGCAAATGCAACAGCGAAGACTCCGCAGTCATTACAATGGTCTTGATGAGGAATGTCTTCCTTGATCAGTATAGTCCATAGAAATGGATCAGTCCACCCAAAATGCATATACATAGCGTTCAACCACCCAATCTGCAACAATGACGAAGAGGGAGGGGGGGGGGGGGGGGGGGGGTGGGAAATGTTAAAATAAGAGGTGATGCGTCCATTTCAATTAATGAATGCAATATAGAAGTTCAAACAATACTTACAAACTGCTCCGCCTTACTCTGCGTCAAACGATCACCAGCCAAACTGTTGTAAAACTCTCACCGCCTTTCATCAACGTATCCCACCACCAACGTGAAATGGTTCCTATAGTGGAGTACAAACACCAGAGTATGACACTCCCGTGCTTCCTAGACCCTGTGGCCATGCATGCCGAAGGCAGCTTCAACACTAGCTTCGGATCCATCTTGCCACCAACTCTGCATAGAATAATGCAGCCACCTCTCAATCAGTGGTTAACACACAAAGGTGATTTAAATCATAGGTGTAGTACGTTAAAACATAAAGCGAAGAAAAGTTTAGCACGGACTTACAGATATGCTTGGGTCCGCGATGAAAGCGGTAGGACATCCATCTCTGAGGATCTCAAAGTAGTAGTACATAATATTGGTGTCCAGCCAAGTTCCCTCGTCAAGTGCTTTCTTTAGATCATTGCTGGATACCATAGTACAAATGCTAGCTAGTTCATCTCCTCTGCATGAAAGAGATGTTTGGTAATAAACATAAAGATTACATACAATTTATAAAAAAATTTAGAAATCGGAGAGGGAAACTTCTACGCTTACTTTGTATTATAATATTCGTTGAAACCCCTACCCAAGAACTGCTCCTGATCGTTTAGTACATAGCTCGAATGCACCATAGAATGAGAGTAATCGGAGAACTTTACGGGCACTTTACGCATGCGGAGCAGGCGCTTGATTCTCCAAATCAAAGACACTATGGTAGCGGGCGGTGCTGCAGCAACTATCGCGGAATCACTGTGAATTGACACCGAGGTGTCGAACAATGCCTTGGCTAGGGGGGGGGGTGTTGAGAACCTCTTCAAATGGTGGCAAGTCAGCTGGCTGGGATGTGGTTGGAACGTTGTCCGAGCGTTTCTTACCCTTTCTCCTATAAGTTTTAGCTTTACTACTTTTCTAAGCAGCCTTCTTGACTCTAGTCTGAGAGGCAGCAGTGTTATTTGGATCAGCATCATGCTCTTTACCTTCCTCAGGGGGAACAGTGTCGGATGGACCAGCACCAGTGTCGGGAACAGCCTCAGTAAAAAAGGTATGTGTTGGACCAGTGTCGGGATCAGTGTGAGAAGGACCAGCATCGGTATCAGGAACATGGAAAGACGGAGCACCATGAGATGTCCTGGTGCTTGTCTGCATAACAACAGTAAAGAGTTCGTTAGAATTGCACAAGAGTAAAATCAAATATCGGTATGGGCGGTTCTACCTTCTCTACATCATCATCAGAATCTGAGCTGTTGCACTCATCCATGTTGTAGTTTTTGAATGAAGTCCCGAATGCTACTTTAAAAGTCTTAAGCTTTTTCCAAATGGAATCAGCCAGACTTGACATGTCCTTCTTCCTCCTGAACGCTCGATCGCATGACCTTTCTAAGCGAGCAACAAGTGATTCAACCTGATTATCGCAACATTCATGTCATTAGTTTATCCATAATACTACAACCATATAAATGAAAGACATCATCGCTATAGAATTCAAATACTGACATATTTTTGCGGAACAGCTGGGGTTTCCTGCTGAACAGGGGCTTCAGGCTCGGCACCGACCCTGCCTATGTGTTGGATTGTGTTCGCAACATACCAAACCAGGTACTCTTCAGAATGTGCTGGCTGGGTGCACTCCTCCCCGTGCAATCCAAGTTGCCTTCGTGCAGCCCACAATCCTGCAATCTCATCACCCATGTACAAGCTGTAATCAAGTACCACTCTCTCAACACGTTCTTTCCTCACGTATGGCATACTTAAGGGGGGGGGGAGGGGGGGGGGGGGGGGGGGGGGAACAGTTGCTTGAGCCCAAATTGCTTCATGACTCGCCATGTGTTGTGCCGCTCAACAATCCAGTACCACAAAAGCACGGTCGATGATGAAAAAAGATCGCGATCCACTTTCGATACGCTCATTCGAAATTTCTTAGGGTATTTGGAGTACGGCTGCCAAGTGAATTGCATACGGTCACGTATAAGAAGACAGTAAGACAGATGCAATAGGTAACCACATTAAAAAGAATTTAAAGTACGGTAACCATATGTATTTACCCCATCAACCGGCAAGGTGTTTAGTTGGTGCCTTACTTCCTTCACCGTAGCGAGCGGTGGGTGTTCCCCCAACCTCCTATGCCATGTCTTGAACAACGGAAATTGTATGTCCTTCTTCCAACTATTCTCAGGCAGAGGACACCGTCCAATAGTCATTCTAGAGTAAGCCCATATCTGCGATGGAAAACAAGAAGATGTAGGTCGTACATTAGATAAAAAATATTGAAACCAAAATGGTAATCATGCAAATTAATCACCTCTAGAAGCTGCAGAGGCCCCGTGGGTGTCCTGCAGGACTTACTATCTTCCTCTTGTTGATCTTTTCCCTTTCCTTTAGTCACTTGCGGATCATCGCCCTACTAAGTTCCCTTTGCAAGCATTCTATAAAGGTTTGCAAGGCATGCAGGGGCCCATGCGTAAGGCTTGAATTCTTTGAACAACTCAAGCAGAAAAGCAGGCCCCCTCGCACCTGAAGTCTGTGTGAAGATTTGACCAGAAACGAAAAAGAACAAATATGCCCGAGTGGCTCTAATCTCATCATTTTTGTCTATCTTGAACTCCTCATCTTGCCACGCAGAAGGCTTGAAGTTGTCTTCAAGCCACTTAAATTTTATCGTTATGCCAATATAGTCTTGCCTCTTCAATGGAGTTTTCCCAAGCAACTCTCGACACACTGGCTCCACAAACCTGCCGGGGAAAGTCCGTCCGGTTACGACCGGGCCATCGACTGGCAAGCCATAGATATAAGCAACATCTTCAAGTGTTATAGTTGCTTCCCCCGTTGGCAGATGGAATGTATTTATTTCTGGACGCCATCTCTCAATCAACGCTGTTATCAACGCATGGTCTATGACCATACGCTCTATCTCCGCCAAGTGGTGTAGTCCCGTTCGGCGTACGTATTGCTTTTGAGTGTCTGTAAGCACCCATATATCTTTGTCGGGGTTTGTTGGGATACATCTCATGCGACCAAGTTCCTGTAAGAGCATAAGTTAGTGAGGTGACTCCAAAGACAAAACAACAAAACTAGGAGATTGAAATTATAGACAGATAATTGATATCTATTTATGTTATACCTCTCCTTGACGAATGCCTTCTGAAATATGATTTCTTTGAGAGAATAGGAGTCCTTTGTCAGCATCGTTTATGTTTTCTTCATTAACCCGGAAAATATCAAAGTGTACACTAGACAATTAAATGCAAATCAAACAAATGAAACAAATCCATTAACCTTTCCAAACAGTAATTGTTTTCCTGTCTCTGGGATGTGAAGTAATTTGTTTTTTTTTAAAGCTATGGGATTGAAGCAAAAGCCTAACTTAAGGATTTTGTAAGGCATGCAAAAGATGGGATGCACCTTATAGGACAGAGGGTCCATAATTCATGCCAATCTCATCAGTTGTGCTCCATTTTAAGTGTAAACTATTAGCAACAAATTTACTGTACACCACACCACATCCATACATACTCATAAGTCCAAAACAGTGAGGGACCAGCTTAAATAGAACACATGCATAGCCCCATCTGTTTTTGATGGGACACCAGCACCACATCCTCATAGGAAGCCAACCAAGAAAGGGGAATTTGATATGAGCAAAACTCAGTGATGTACATGCATGTTGAGTTTTTCATATTGATTTCTGAAAGACTTCTTAAAAGAATGACCAATGCATGCAGGCCTTACACTTTAAAAATTATTTTATCTTTTCAATTACTCATCAAGTTTACGAAATATTCAAAAAACCCAATTATTGCATACACAGCAGAATACTTTAATAAAACCAATAGCCATCAGAATCAAACAATAAAGCATTTCATAAAACTGGCGATTGATTAATTGTTGTATAATATTGACTTCTGTTCATGTACTTGACACAAGAAGCCACCATTTAAGGTGATAATGACTACTACAAAAATGGAGAAAAAGGGTAAATGATAATAACACAAAAAATACATCAGTGCCTTAGAATCAAACATAGCCCTTGCCAATACAGTTCAGACAACGTTGTACCCTGTCACCAGGAAAAATCCATCAAACAGAAAAAACAATGGTTTGCATACTCAGGAGTCCACTTTGTTTTCCAACTTTAGAAAGAACATACTTTGTATAGTATTTGCCATTTTAAATTGCTTGATCAAGTGTTCTACATATTTCAATATAACCCCTTTAACTCAACCGGAGTCTTTGATCAAGGGGAAGTAAATTAACATGTTTTCTGAATACTTGATCAACAATTTTGAGGAAAGATCAATCTTTGCAGTTTCAATTCCTCTTATTAATATATAAGCAACTCACAATTTTTAGGAGAAAGTCAAAACTGAGTCAAGATTGTATCAAAAGTCGAGATTGAACTGACCTATTTCCTTCACGTGTGGGGCAGACACAAGGATTTATGACAATGAGATCATACAAAGGGGACCATTTTATGGTTGAATTCCCTTTGCATAATTTGCATATATAATACCCTCTCCCTTTACAAACTATGCAGGGCAATGCCCACCACCACCACCATCATCATCATCAAATATGTCCACAAAACCCACCAGGATCCCATTTCAAACCCTCCCACTCCCAGACTGAAATCTCCCCCTCCAATTAAATTAAAGGAGAAAATCGTTTGCCTTGAGATCATGGGTGTGGTGAGTGAGTGCAACATAGATTTATACCATAGATTTGCATAGATCATGTTCGGCCCACCTTAATGAAAATTCTGGGTCCGCCACTGCCCACTTGAAAGGTGCTTGTCAATGTTATGGGCAGACAGAAGGAAAAATCATGCACTCTGCATTTCACCCATTAATGAAACTTTCATACTGAATATATCACAACAGTTTGGTTTTCCTGCCAATTTAGTTGATTTATGGATGGGTTGTATGGATGACTCTCCAACATTGTTACTAGGATTCTGTCAGAAGCTTTTGCTTTTTGATTCTTTTCCATCCCATGTATTCATTTCCACCAAAGGTTGATTTCTGGATGGGTTGTATGGATGACTCTCCATCAATGCATTTCCACCAACATTGTGATGGAGAAAGGTTTCGATCCATAAATAGGTATCATCATTCTTAGCCCATTCACTAAGATTCAGAAAACAACACAGAAAAACCCACAAATGCCAGTGCTGACAGTCAATGCATCATTGTCCACATGGACAAACTACACAATGTGAATAAAATTGCATTTTAATAGATTCACCAAAGTTAGAATGAGATTGCAATGTCGCCCCTTCAATCCCATCGAAAACAGTAAATCCCAGATCCAGAAAACCCCACAAAAAAACCCACAGAGGCCAGCGCTGATAGTCAATGCATCCTTTGTCCATATGGACAAACTACACAATGTGAATACAATTACATTTTAATTAAACATCAAACTTAGAATGAGTTTGTAATGTCGCCCCTTCAATCCCATCGAAAACAGTTAATCCCAGATTTAGGAAACCCCACAGTAAAAACCCACGGACGCCAGCGCTGACAGTCAATGCATCCTTGTCCACATGGACAAACTACACAATGTGAATAAAATTGCATTTTAATAGATTCACCAAAGTTAGAATGAGATTGCAATGTCACCCCTTCATTCCCATCGAAAACAGTAAATACTAGATTCAGAAAACCACACATAACAACCCACAGAGGCCAGTGCTGACAGTCAATGCATCATTGTCCACATGGACAAACTAAACAATGTGAATAAAATTGCATTTTAATTAAACACCAAACTTAGAATGAGATTACAATGTCGCCACTTCAATCCCATTGAAAACAATTAATCCCATTCCAAATTTAGGGCACAAATACGACAAAGAAACCACCCAAAATGACATACCTCCATGTGCGTCAAAGTGTGGACAATCTTAGAAAAGTTGGAGCGAATGAGAGAGGGGATCACCGCCTGGGACGATCGCCTGGGACCACCGTTGAGACAATGTCGCTCGCCAACGAGAATGAAAGGGAAAAAGGGAAAAGAAGAAGAAGACAGTTCCCGTTAAAGGCGGTTCATGGCTACTTTTTATTTAAGTTGGATAGTCGATATCGACTATCCTACTAAAAGACAAAAAAATAAAGTGAAACGTCAATTAGTGGCCTATTCTGTCTGGCCTTTTCTATCTGGGCCAAATTAAATAATAGCGAGTTTATGAGGGTTTTTCCCATTAAATCCCCTTAAATTTATGAATAGAGGACCCTAAAAGCTATTAAAAATGAATGCCCACAAATTTTCCATTTTCTGATTATTTTAGATATTTATTCTGGTGAAGAAAAGATGAAATAGAACCAAATATCATTTGGGAACCAATATATGGGCGGATACCATTGATCAATACAGTCGTCAAAATTGTGCTTAAAACCTTCATGTGAGAGCAATCAACAATCTATAATCTCCATCACACGTTAAGGCCAGGCCATCTTAGCAAATTGATGAAGGTTGAGATTGTTTTGGAACATATCATCAGAGGGCCTTTTCCGGAGAGCTTTTCCAACAAAAGGACCCATAGCTTTACACATCCCCATATGTAGATGCATTGGCAGTTGGCACCCATGCCATATACCTTGCAATTCATACTCGTTCTATTGAAAAATAAATATCCCTGTTTACCGAATTACAGTACAATTACAAATGAACGATGAACAGCTTCTTCTGATTACCAGAAAAAAAAAAAAAAACAGTTTCTTCATCTTATTTTTAAATCTTTCCTCTGTAATCCTAAAAGGTCCAAAGAGGACAGTGTGGTGTTGGAATTCCAAACATCCGAATTTAGTGGTTGCCTAGAGAAAGCGCATCCATGAAAATTCCCACTTGAAAGCGATTCAACTACCAATGGATCTTCTACCATTTAAGAAAACGAAAAAACATCCACGGATATTTGGGTTACCTGCCTAGGGAAAGAGAAGTGGTAGGCGTAGAGCCACGGATGCTATTGAATAAAGGAAGGGAAGGACCATTATTAGTCCATATTCTTCTTTTACGAAAGATGTTGAGAACTTTTTTCAAATTAAAAATCGAAACTGGCCTTTATTTCCCTCCCCCACCTCTCTCTCTCACTTTATTTTATTTCAAAATCACCCTTTATTTCTTACACTCTATACTTGGACCAACCTAAGTGAGAGTTAAAATCCTATTATGGTCTTGCCTATTGAAAATCTATATTATTCAAATTAGAGGTGGATATGGGCGGTTCGGATTAATTTAGAGAGGAAACCATCAATCAAACCGAATCTATCGATTTTCTACTTTTTCCAAACCAGTTCGGTTTAGTTACAGTTTTTTTGTTTTATTTTATTTATTTTTCTTTTCACAAAAAAAAAAAAAAAATTGTAGTTCAATTGGTGAGAGACATTGGACTTCAAGTAACGAAGTAAGGGTTCGAGTCCTCTTCAAGTAATTTTTTATATTCCTTTATATAGTTTATAAAAATTATATATTTATATAATTGATTCGGTCCAGTTGATATAAGCGGTTTAGCTGCTCTTTCAAACTGAAAACCAAGCTGAATCAATCGATTTGAAGCAAACCTGAACCGTGACCAAATCAATCTACTACAAAACCGATTCAAACTGCTCGATTCAGATCGATCCATATCGGTTTAGCGATTTGGTGGATTTTTTGTGCACCCCTAATTCAAATGCATGTGCTTTTTTATGAGGTCAGGCCAAAATCTACTCTAATATGAATAGCACAATGAGATTTATCTTTTGGGGGGAAAAGATGAATAAAATATTAAATCAAATTAGAGTTCTTTTTCAGACATGAAAACATAGTATGATCTATTACAATCTAAAATGTTGAATGGAGGGAGTCCAAGATTTTAAAGACGGAAAAGGCACTGTGAAGTAAAGTATTAAAATGTTTAATATTTAAAAAAAGTTACTTTTACCCAAACATTGAAGTAGAGGTTGCTTAGTAGGTTAGCAGCCCCGCACCTCACCTTGTTGCTTGGGCTTGATCCGTGAGCATGCTGCCTTTCATACCTGTATGGGCTTCTTTCTTGCGTGTGCGGACTATCTTCGCACTTACGTGGGCTCTCTCCCAGCATGTGTAGGTGCTATCATAGGTCATCCCACTCCCTTCATTTGGGTATAAAAGAAAGTTAATCTTATACTTTTCAATAGGAAAAAGTGTCAAAGTTCTCTCTCATAATAGGATGTGGTTCGACTTTGGAGGTCTAATATATAGCCTAATAATCAAACCATATTTTTACTTAAATCCAAGCTTATTTATGCTTAAATGCAAGATTGATTTTTATTTATATATATATCTTGCAACTTGAATTAAATAGATGTGTGAATATTAGGCACAAAGCTAATTTCTCTATTTAAGTTCTTTTATAGGCTTTAGGTAATCAACACCATCATTTATCTTTACCGAAGAAACAACGACTTCGTTTTTTTTTTTTTTTTTGGGCTTTTATCCATGATTTTATTTTGGTTGATGAAACAGCTGCAAACCCGGCTCATGCTCAAAATTGATTTTCTGGCAGAGTCTAGGTTGATTGTTGTTTAGATTAAATAATTCAAATTCAAATTGCTTATCATAATATAGGGCGTGAATATGATTTTCTTAATTTTTCTAGTCCCACTTATATATAAATAATGAATGACAGATTTTCTTTACACCTATGCGACAAGTATATGCTCGTATTTTTATAAAACCATGTGTGAATAGAAAAAGAGTCAGTAAGAAATTGAGAATATCATATTTACATCCAATTTAATTTCATTCGAGTGTCAAACTATATTATTTTCACTAAATCAAGCCTGAGAGAATTAAAAAAAAAAAAAAGAAGATTCGTGTCTGATTAGACTCATTTTAATTCGAGATATATGATTTGAATAAAATTCAAATTTTCTCTTGGATTAAGACTTGAAAATCAGATATGAATATGATTTTAAGTTGACCCCCACGAGCTGAACAACATTGTCTATAAGAGAGAACTTTAAATTTTTTTTTTTTTTCTGTCAATTGGAAATTGTAGAAGTAACTTTAGAAAAAACAGAACATACTTCGTTGGGAAGTGCCTTTTCAGTCGTTAAAATTTTAAACTTTACAATGTAAGGGTTTTAAATTGAAATAGACCATACCCTGTTTACATATCTGAAAAAGTGAACCTTGATAAGAAAAATACATGATTTTTTTAATATTTTATTCATATTTTTATCTAAGTTAAGTCTAAAGGTTAAGGTTAGATAACTCATAATGAAGTAGATTTAGACCACATCCTATAACAAAGGAAAACGTTACGGTTAGATTACATGTTTACATATTTGAAAAAATGGACCTTGATATGAAATATATATGAAATTTTTTGATATTTAGTTTATGTTTTTATTGAAGTAAAGTCTTACCGTTACAATTAGATAACTCATAATGAAGTAAATTTTGGCCGCATCCATAAAAAAGGAAAAGGTTACGGTTAGATAACTCGTAATGGAGTGAATTTTGACCACATCCCATAAAAAGGAAAATTTTCGATTTGAACTGTACATGTCTTCAATTAATTGGGGTGGACTTTTTTTTTTTTGCTATAGGAGGGTTCCACCCTTTTTGGGCTGGACTAATCCCTCCGGGCTCAGAGGAAAGTCAGGTAAACTCTCATGTAGCCCAAGTATAGTAGTGCAGTTTTGAGCCTACAACTTTCGAATGCAAACCGTGGTCCGACGCCAAGTGAGCTATGCCTTCGGGGTTTTAAATGGGGTAGACTAGTGCATGTTTGTTTAAAAGAGAATAAGAAGGACAAGGGCTTTGTTGAGAATAAAGTAGTAAGAAGAGGGCAACCTCCAAAAAAAGATTCTCCATCTGTACCTCCCAATGAAAAGAAGAACCATGAACCAATGAGGGTGCTTCCTTCCTTGATTCGAAAGCCTCTTCGTCTCCCAGCATTTTCGGTTCTCTTTAAAAAAAGACATCAGAACAGTCATCGATAAGAAAATGGAAAAGCTACTTGTGAGATTGGTTACTAGAGCAATGGCTGAACCTGCAATAGATGTGACCAAGAACAACAGAGAAACCAAGAGACACAAGAGCATAAAGCACTACAGCAGCTCTCACAGGATACTACTGGTTGGAGAGGGAGATTTCTCTTTCTCTGCTTCTTTGGCTAGAGCTTTTGGCTCTGCCCGTAATATGGTTGCTACCACTTTAGATTCTACAGGTGAGTTCAAGATGAAACGTAGGACTTCTTAGTCTTCCATATCATTTTAGCATTATTTCATTGCCTTCGGGTCAGCTCAGAAGACAATCTGAGTGAAATTTGTAAACAAAGATGAAATGTTGGATTCATCACTACTATTTACCTTGTTCATCAAAAGGAGATCATGCATGGTTCAACTATAGTGGGGCACACCTCTAGTATGAGTGGCCTTCTTTTGAACTTCCTTGTCTAAACAGATCAAAGAGCAACCTTATGGGAGGCAGCTGTAGTGCTCTAGATCCTCAGAAAGTCATGATTTTCCTAAGCTCAGCCAAGAACGTGTGAGATATGGGGGTTGATGAGGATCTGTTAAGAGATAAATCATCCGTCCAAACTGAGTCTTGTGGGTCATTTCTAGCCTTTGATCTACTCTGTAAGAAAAGAAATCGAACAGTCAAATCGATTTTGATCAGATGTTCATGGACAGCTTGATTTTCATAAATCGGTGCCATGAATTGGATTTGATTGGCCCTAAACAGATTTGATTGGCGTCGTCAAATCCATATAGCCGACCCCACCTAGTGGGAAAAGGCTTGGTTTGGTTTGGTTTGGTTTTTGGTGCCATGAATTGGAGACGCAGATCGCAGATCGAGTGGATTGGATATTATCTAAATCCATCCCCGACCAAAACGTTTACTTGACCCTAGTGAAAATCCACCACAAATTGTAAATTCCCTGCCAGAATGCAGTTAGAGTTGACTGAGGTTGACCCCAAATTTCCAAAGGGTACAAAATTTAGAAAATGTATATATTTTGACATTAGTGTATATATTTTGATTTCTGGTTAATGGTTTATCCAAAATCTGGTCTTGTACTCGGTGGGACTGGCCACTTCTTGGCTGATTGACAGAAAATTCATACACTCGGGATCGTAGTGGATCTGTAATATTGAATAATATTCAGTTCATTGACCTCAATTGGTAGGAGGGTTTTGGATAAGTCATCTGGAGATGGGTCCCTACTCAATTTTAACCATTTGATCCATGGCATTATCATCTAGTGAAATGGACAGTGTCACTTAAGAAATCTGGGTATACAAGATACAGAGGACCCGTTTGGACATGAATTATTTCACCAAAAGTTTTCTACACCACCAGATTTGTCCTTGGTTTCTCTATCTAGTGCAGGATCTCGACTTCCATATTCTTCACATCCAAATACTTTGAAGGAGATTATTAGGGTCATTGCTATCTCCCTCTAACATGCAATGCATGAATGTAGGTGACCTGCTAATTAAGCACCCAACTGCGAAGGCCAACCTTGAGCTATTGATGGAGCTGGGGTGCACTGTATTGAATGATATCGATTGCCATACCATGAACGAACACCCTAATCTACAAGAGACAAAGTTTGACAGAATAGTCTTTAATTTTCCACATGCTGTTTTATACTTCCCGGAAAGCAAGCGAGAGCAAATCAAGTAAGTAGACATTTTTTTATGTCTTAGGAGGCAAAAATCTCACTTTCATGTTCATATAGTTTGGTAGGAATCTTGGTCATTGCTTTCAGACAATATTATTGATATAACTCTTATATCTGACTACAAACTGATGGAATATGACTATGATGATGACGATGATAATAATATATAGAGAAATTATTTGGGATGGTTTGCTCATGTAGAACAATGAAAATCATTCTTGCGAGGAGCCAATCCTGCCCATACTCCTAATTTGACACTCATCTAAAATTTTCTTTATTCATATTGATTGTGCAAAAATCATGACAAACTAAAGTTGGCTTCATGGTGAAAACTTGAAATTCTAGGACTTAATCTATGGTTAAAACAAACATATCATTTTGTCCATGTTTTTTGCATACACATACGTCGAACATAGGCCCCTTCACTGGGGAATCACAGGGTGTGATTGCGGATAGCACACCCGCCTCCCATAGCTCCCTCCAGGGTTCGAACCCTGGAGTGGTAGCTTTCCTTTACATCTCCTAGCTACTAGGCCACCAAGCAAAAAGAAAAAAAAAAGACCTCCTCACCCTGTTTCCCTCTCCCACAACTAGAATGCATCCAAGTGACTTTCTATATTTGTTCTGAACTATGAGACCACTTTGGAACAACACCCCTTTCTTATGGAACAACTAGTCATTTCAAGTTCCAGAGCAAATCACGGCCATCCTATAGCACCCAAGATACATGCCAATCATTGGCGGTTAAACTTGGATGCATAATATCAATTGTAAGAGGTGGATAACAAGGTCTATGCAAAGATTAGGCATGTCCAAACATTAGCAAAGAATTTGAGACCTTGAACATCTACAACAAAAATATATGAAAAAAAAATGGTTGATTCAATGTAATGATGAGTAGCAATCTGATGTCTCAAATTGAGGTGAGCTCCAGTTATGAGATTGAGGGTTTTTAATGGTCTTCCATGATTTACCACTATGCAAAATATGGGAACCATTTGACTATAAGAGGTACTCGTTCTAGGATCTCAAAGTTGTCCGAGTCCTAGCTGTTAGATGAAGTCAAATCGGTGCTAAATTTGCACCATAAAAAGTGGATAGTGTCAAATTTTGGATGTCTGATATTTCACAGAGGAGGGGGATCTAGTTATTGTAAAGGGGGATAGGTACTAGAAGGTGTGCCCTACAAGCATGGTTGTTCCATGCCAAGAGACTTCCTTTACCATTGCCCCATGTGTGTGGGGTAAGCATTTAAAATTGTCATTAGTATAATGTATAAAGTTACAATAAAATTTGCAACTATAATATGAGCCTCATGCTGCAATAATAAACTTTTCTTCATACTTTATAAAATGCATACTTGTTAACCGGACACTTATTTTTATACTTGAACAAAGCAAGTTTATTTGTCTGTTGGCAGTTTACATAAGGACCTGGTTAAAGGTTTCTTCAAGAGTGCATCTTCCATGCTAACTAACAATGGTGAAGTACATGTAACACATAAAACCACTCAACCTTACAGCTTCTGGGGTTTGGAGGATTTGGCCAAGGAAGTTGGGTTGACTTTGCTTGAAAAATCTACATTCAAGAAGTGGGACTATCCAGGTTACAATCAAAAGCGAGCATTTGGAAGGAAATGCAATAGGGGTTTTCGTGTGGGGGAGTGTGCTACATTTAAATTTGTTCTTAGTGTGGATGACTCTGAGCTCAATGGCTATCAGCCTCAGTGTGCCTTCATGTATCTGAGGCATACATAAGAGAAGATGGTGCATAGAATGTTGGCTACTTCAAAGTATATAAAGTCATCAATATAACTTGTGGGTAGGAAAATGTTGGCTACTTCCCTCCTCTTTCCATGATTTTACAAGGAACAGAACTTGCAGATTCTACCAAGTGTGGAACTCAAACCCGAAGATGTCTATGGAAAAAGTATATATGCCATAGATTTTGCTATCAGTAGATTTCAAGGTTGATTGTGCTCAAAAAGTTAAAATTTCGATGCAACAATGTCATGTTTAATGAAGGAATTATATCCTATGCTAATGATGGTGCTAATTGTGAGTTAAGAGGAAAACTCACTATGAGTGGATGATTCTATATTTTGAGGAAAATGATGAAAATAACAAAATTGTTACGATTTTTATAATTAGCTGATTAATTGTGGTTAAACTTGAAGTATTTATATATTCTTTTAACATGAAAGGATAAATTTAGAGTTTTGGCTTGATGCATTCCAGCTTTAAGGTTAGGCATTCACATTTTGTTAGATGTTGAAGGCTGTCAATGGGCCTGAATTTAATTAGCCCAGGTCTAACCTTGATCCATATTCATTTATAAGGGCATGGACATTCATTTTTGTCTAATAGGCTAGATTCAGACTTATTTTCAAGTCCAACCCCTATTGGGATTGATGCTAGGACATGTGTGAGAGTGATCATCCTCAAATATGGAATTTTTCTAATTTTGGATGAGGAAGGACAAGGGATCTCCTAATCCATCAGACCTTTATTAAAGCGTTACAAGTCTGTGTAATTTTAATCATGAGAAACCTAAATTAGTGGGAAACTGGGGAGTAAACATGTGAAACCTTATTGCACGCATGACCTGAGAAACAAATGTGCAGTAGTTTGGGCTACTCACAAGCAGGACTCCAGCTCCAGACCCTGTTGATGCTTTTGTGTTACACCCCGACCCAATTTAATCCTGATTAGTGCTAATTAATGGTGATTTAGTTAAATTAATTGTTCTTAGGTGATAATTTGGTGCTTAGTGTTAATTAGCCTTTATAGTCTGAGTTAGTTAGACCTTGAGCCTTGGATAGGTGAGTTGGAACCGATTTCACTCGGTTGAGTAGAGTCTAAGGCTTTTTTGTAATTATTGATTTTCGCATTTTGCATCATTTGCACGTCATCTTGGCGTCATCGCGTGTATTTTGACGAGTACATCAATTTTCGTATCAGACTCTACTTCATTTGACCAATCATTAAGTGGGTGGGCCATCATTTGACTCAAAATAGAAATACACAACTTTAGTGGACCTATTTGCAAAAAGAGACACCCTTATCCCTTAAATAGTAACCTTACCTTCCCTATTCATCTCCTTTTCATTCTCTTTTACCTCTACACTTCTCCTCTCTTCTTTCATTTTCCTTTTCTCTTCTTCAATCACTATAAAGAGTGATTGCATGTGTCTTGGGAACTAGGAGTGGAGTCTTCTTCATCATCTCCATCTTCCTCTTCCTTGTGGACAAGAAGTCACCTCCACCATCTCCTATTCTCTTCAAATTCGAAATCCTTGCTAAGAGGGAAGAGTTAAACCTTCTTGTTGTGGTTTTGAGTTGCAAAAGAGTCAAGAAGCTCTTAGGGTAGAAATACATGCATATTCATTCCATTTTCCATGTTTATTTGGGGGAAATTGGGTTCTTTCGAGCCAAGTGTGTAAAAAGAGTTGGAAAGCTCTAATTGAGGCAAGTATAAGCTTTAATTAAGAACACATGTTGTTTACTTATTTGATTTGGGTATCAAATTCTATTATTTTCCTTTTATTGTGATTAGCCTTTTTGACCATAATTGAGAATGATTATAGTATGGGTTTGAGTTTTGATCGTTGGTAGTCTTAATTTGGAAAGGTAAAGAGGAGATGGGATTGGTGATGAAGTAGTGTAGTTAAATAAAAACACGAAATGCATGTGAGTGTATATGTAAATATATGTGCCAGGGAGCATTATATCTAAATGCACACATTATATCTAAATGCATCTACAGGAGGTTTGAAATGGGTGGAGTCTTTTTATACAGATTTCATGTGAAATGAGTGGCAATTGGATGAAAACATGTGCATTATGTGCATTATATATTCGGAGAACATGTGCATTTTTATATGGATGGAAAACATGTGGAATGATGAGTGGGTGGAATAGTGCAGGTGTGGAATAGTGCATGAGAGGTCGAATAGTGTAGGTGGAATTGTATGCAACTGTGTGTGTAAGTGGAAAGTGAAAATGGGCATAGACGTGTTCCTCGCTATAGCGAGGTGAGATTCTGTGTTGGGCCCGAATTTTTGACCAAAATGCTTCTTTTTGCACACTAAAAGTAGATGAATACCTTAGCTTGTGTATTTACTAAACCAATTAGGATCTTGGACTCCGTGAGACTTACAAGACCCTAAAAAATGGTACTTTGACGAGATCAACCGACCAATGGTAATTAATCACGTGAGAGATTATTGAGGCTAAGATCATCTCATGTGAATTTTATCTTTCATCTAACACCTTGTCATGGATGAGGCTCGAAGAACCCGGTACACTACACTTATATAAAGTGGCATCAAATTAAAGATAGTCATGCACCGGATTTCTAAACTTCATCGTGTGAGAATCTGAAGGACAAGAGCCTAGTAAATGACCTTTGATTCGTCTTAATCAATGCATGTGCATAGTGGGATTCATTTTCTATTTGACTTTCAACTCTAAATAATGATTTATATGCATAAATTGTTTCGTTTCTATTCTTTATACTTGTACGGTTATACGATCTTCAATTAAAATTCGAGATGAGTAAGTTTTCGTGTGAAATATTCTAGATATTAATAATTCGATTCGATTCAAGTAAAAACAATCTTACTCATGTGTGTATTTATTCGATTTGATTGGTCTGGCACTACTGAGCTTCGACCTCGTGATACCCGATAGGGTTAAACTTGGTTTAGTTATTCGAGATCATTGCAGTAGATCATCTGGGGCATTGGAACTTTAGCACGGGTAGCCAGCTAGCCTTTGGCTGGGCCGCTTGTGACATCCCAACTAGATTCGCTCTATTTGAGAGGATGAGCTAAATGTAGTGGCCAATTAGTGTGTTTTATCCCCCATTGATTTGTGAGGCATGAATTATTCGATTTTGGCACAATTGCCTAGTTATTACCTAATATTGACATCTTTTAATTAATTGTATATAAATCCAATTTGATACATTATGTGATTTATTATTAATGCCTATACTTGCCAAATCGTCGTATTCATGTTGCTATGCTTGGTGTTAGTCGCAGGTGCAGCTCCCGGCCTTGAAGAGGCCAAGGAGGGAGAGGAGGTTGCCTAGGAGGTACCTCCAGGATTAGAGGAGTGGCCAGAGCCCAGGGCCGCTTAGTTGACTTCCTTGGAGTACGTGGTAATTTTTTGAGAGCTTCTAGTAGTGTGTGTGGCCAGTCCCTTTTTGTGTGGGTCACACTTAGTGTGGCTATTCTTTTGTTATATTTTTGGTAGTGTTTGTATAGGGTTCTTTTATACACCCTCTTTTGTAAATCAATGTTTATATGTGTATAATTCTTTTGTATTAAACTTGAATGGTTATTTGGACTGAATGAGAAATAATATCCTTTTGTAAATGAATTACAGCTTCCTCTATGATTTAAATGTTATTGAAATGTTCTAGTGAGCTAGACTCACGTGTGGAATAGTTGTCTTTCTCTTATTCGTATGTTGTATTTGACTCGAGACAGGTATAGCATCACGGGAGTACGTGTGTCACACCTTGGGGATTACCCTAGGCCAGGGTGACTCGGGACCGGGATGTGACATTTTGACTTCGAGAAATCCTGAGAAGAGATTTCAAAAGTAAATGTAGGAGAATTTGAAGGGAAATAGACTGGTAGGAAGAGTTGGGGAAGAGAGAATTTGGAGAGGAAAGGATATTCAAATTTCAATGGAAATCTTAAAAGGGAAAGAATATGTACGAAAGTAAGAGTTTGGATTACTAGGAGTCCATATCAACCATTTTAACAATAGCTCAAGTTGAATGGATTTAGAAGGTATCATTTAATTGGATCTAATCCAACGGCACTAAGTTGGTGAGGCATCTCCCTTCCATAGCAATAAACATGGATCAATCACTAGCAGAAGCACTGATGGTGATGATATGTATGAGTGTGTAGGTGTGTGGTGCTTCCCTTAAATAAAAAAAAAGAGCCTAATACCATGGTGATGATCTGTATGAGTGTGTAGGTGTGTGGTGCTTCCCTTAAATAAATAAAAAAAAGAGCCTAATACCATGGTGAGTAATAATTGGAGGAGTGAGGAGGCCGATATTGTATGTGAAGAGGGGCTGCCTTGGTCAAGAGTAATACGTTCACCTTGGAGACTCACGGATTAATTCTTGGACATGTGTGTGAATCAATACCACTCAACCATGAATACGTTGGGGGCGAGCGTGTATATATATATATATATATATATATTTTTATTTATATATATGGCTTGATTACAAGCCACCCCTTCCATTTTTTAATAGAATGCAACTATGAATAACATCTAAATCCTTGCAAAACTTTGAGACAATCAATGGAAAGGTGCCCGGTGAAAGGATTGGATTAATTGACGGTGGAGCCCACAGCCATCATGTAAAACTCAAGAAGAGACGCGGAAAAAGTTGGTATGTTGTTTTTTTCTTTTTTGAGAACCTCTCTTATATGAAAGTTTAGGGTTTAGCCCATATATATATTCTATTGTGCGAATTATCATGGTACCACATCTGTTGTGTAATAAAATTTAAAAGGTCTTTTTTTATGTACGGGAACATAAGAGGCTTTTTTCTCAAATTTCATTTCCCACTAAAGATATAGACTAGAAATCCATTAAAAAAACTTATATTTTTAGTGGCCAACTTTTAGCTGGACCAATCAGAAGTGCTGCTGAAGGTGGGCTTGTTCAGCAACTCTATTATTAGAGTTTAAAAAAAGTCATATCAACACTATTTTAATTCAAAATTTTCACCATATTTTTTTAAAAAAAGTCAAAAAATAACCTCATTTATCCACTAAAAAATAAAAAAAACTTCACTATCAATATAAAAGGTAAAAAAGTTCCATAATAAACAACTAAAAACAAAACTAATAACCCACTTATATTTTTTTATTTTTTTTTAAAGATAATCTTTACTTCACCCAACTCCATTAGTAAAGCCCCCAAACAGCCCCGCGGCTGCACCCATTAAAATTAAAAGGTTAAAATTATCTAAAAATAATACTAATTTCCCAAATTTAATGAAATAAACCACTTTCCCGACCTAAAATCCCACTCAAAACAAATTCCACATTCCCTCTTCCTGCATTTCAGTTTTTCTTTCCCGGCTCATGCTCTCTCCCCCCCTCTTCCTTTCCCGCTCCTTTCTCTCTCTCTCTTTAAGTCCTCCTCTTTCTGTTCTTCTCGAACGAAAGCCCCCCTTCTTCGAGGCCTCCCCCTCTGCAGAAACCGTTCTCTCTCACTCCAGGAGTGCCCCTGCAGAGATCGTTTTCCCTCTCCCTCCCACTCCCCGCGCGCGCGCTCTCTCTCTCTCTCTCTCTCGATTCTTTTTGTTGGTTTTCGAGAAAAAAATGTGAAATCCGATCGCCCCAATTCATTCTCTGATTTGGGGAAAATGGTGCCTAATCGCAACGACTCCCCCATCTCTTTCTTTCTTTTTCTTCTTATTATTTTTCTTTTCTTCTTCCTCAGGTCTGCATCCTCTCTCTACTCAGTCTCTGCAGCCCTCGCGGTTTGTGCAACCATCTCAGGTATGGGTTTTTTTTTTTTTATTTTTTTTATTTTTTTTTTTTTTTTTGTCTTTGTCTTGGATGTTGGGTTCGGTTTGTGTTGGGAGTTAGTGATTGTTTATCAACTTTTGTTTTTCGGTTGGTAACTTGGGTAATCTTGAAAATTTGTGATTTTGTGATCATAGAGTCTATTCATTTAAAAGGGAAATAATCTGGAATGAGATTTTTACGTCTCCGAAATCGGAAATGGCATGTACATGACAAGGTCAGATTTAATCAGATCTTTGTCGATTATGTATTTGTTTTGTAGCTATGATTATAAAATAATCTTGAATGAGATTTTTGCGTCCAACATCCAGGCATAACAATAGCATGATTGGGCACGTGAATGTTTAAACCTCTGGTTAATGAGTCTGGATCACCTATCACATTTGTTAGAGTCCGGATCACCTATTGTATTTATTACACCTTCACTGTGAGTGGACCGATAACAGTCCGCCACATTATTCAAAAATTTAGGTGATTTTGAAGTTTAAAAAAGTTTAAATTAGATGAAAGAAAATCACCTAAATTTTTGGATGATGTGGGGGACTGTTATTGGTCCACTCATAGTGAAGGTGATATATCTGCGATAAGTGATTCGGACTGGTCCACTCATAGTGAAGGTGATATATCTGCGATAGGTGATCCGGACTCCATTTGTTGTACCTTCACCGTGACTGTACGAATAATACTCCGCCATGTCTTTAGGTGACTCTCTTTCATTTGATTTAAACTTTTTAAACTTCAGAATCACCTAAATTTTTGGATGACGTGACAGAGTATTATTGGTCCACTCACGGTGAATATATATCAAATGCGATAGGTGATCCGGACTCCCAGTTAGATTGTAAATGTGGTCCATGTTTTAGTTTCACACACTGTTGATCTAATGGATAAAGCAGAGATGGACTGCCTCTCTGATAAAACCCAAATGACAATATCTTGTCGATACATTGGTCCACTGAACTGTGTCCAAGGGCTAGGATTTTCTTACCAGGGAGATTTCTTGAGCAAGATTTATCCATCTTTTTAGCAGTCTAGATCACCAAAAGATGGGTCTCACTTGTGCACAGTGGGAGTGATAGGACATTGCATTTCTGAATTTGGGGGTGCCCAGCAGCCTAAAGTTAGATTCAAACTTTGTTGATCAGAATCCAAGAAAGGTATGTGAATCATGGCTTGGGAGCATCCTAGGACAGATAACTATTATTAATTGTTGTGGGTCAGATTCTACAACTGTATTCAGTAGTTTTTTTCTATTTTTCTTGTGGGGAAGTGATCAAATGGATAGAATTTTATAATAACAAGGAAAAGAAGATGAATTGAAGAATGTGGGTCGGAGTTTTTAAAAATCCTAATGAGAATTTTGTTGAATTATGTAATTAAAGTGAATTTTATTACTATTTGCTATCTTGATTATGTGATATGGTAATAATGCAAGTTTTACGGCAAAAATAAAAGAGACTAGGCTGTTGTCCACAGCAATGTATGATTGTATGTTGTATCTATCAAATAATAACATTTGATATAGAAAGGTCAGATGACACATTGATTTATCTTTTTCTCATGTTTGTAGTTATTTATTTATTTATAAGTTATAATTTATTATTTTTATCATTGATTTGAATGTTTATTAATGTTCCTTTCAGACGAAAATTTTGATTCACGAAGATGCTTTTTTTCTTGCTCAAGCTCAGCATGGGCCTTTGTTGCCAGACATTTCCTATACCCCATCTGTTTACATGCAGCTGCTCAGTGAGGAATTTGAATTTTTTAAATCCCAAGCATTTTGGGATGTCCTCATTCCTAATGTGATCCATCTAATCAACAAGTTCCTATTCTTTATGCTCTGTTTAGATGTTTGGCCAGATTGTGCAGTTCCTACAATCTTCAAGTGGACTTTTTATCCATTTCATATTTTTTCTTTAGAGTCACTATGGAAGGTTTTGAAAACCATATCATCAGCGATCATTATAAAAAACATTTTGGTAATATGTTTTAGTCATTTTATTTAATTTTCAGTATTCTTTTTTTTTTTGAATGGTTACTTTCATCGAAAGCAAAAAGTACAAGAGAACTATACCGACAAGCTTACACCGAAAATAAAACCAACCCCAAAGGGAAAATTTTCAGTATTCTTGTTTTACGATAGTCTCAAGATTTTACATTATAAGATGATGGCTCACTGATTCTTTTGAACCTATTTTGGTAAAGTACATATCACTCTCCGTATTTAATGTCCCTCGACTTGTTTTAAGCCATCTGGAGCTTTTAGCAGTCTGTAAGTTGTATCTTATGTTTGTCGACATCAACTTTTTGCTCAAGTTATTAAAAATACATATTCCACTAAAATGCTTGAAACTTTTAGGTACTGTTTATTTCCATTGGAATATATAGCAATTCATAGTCAAATGAGCTCCCATCAAAGATGTGAAGTGTGAATAATATGAGGTGAGGGGTGAAGGATGTAAGGTTGGAATATAGATGGACATTTGCTTTCTATGTATTGAATTACTAGGGTGATGATTGAGAATTCATTTCTCAATCTTCCCTTTGATTCGCTTTCCATTGAAGAAGAGGTTTTTTATGACCATTTTTTTGTATATTCACCTTGGATTTTTAATCTTAAGCACTTATGGCATGAACTCTGTGTATTCAATTCCTATATATTCTAGTGCAAACAAATAGGCCCTAAGTAGCTAAAGTCAGAACAGTCATAATACTTTGCTAATGCAAGGAGGGAAAATGTTTCATTAATGTCCATATTTTGCTATTGAAGGTAAGTCTTTCCCCATCGCATGGCTTTGTGCTTTTGAGTTTGAATATTCTTTCTTGCAGTTAGGCATTTGCTTTCCATATTCACTTTAGCATTAGTATTTCGTTTCCATAAGCCATCAATCAACCTCCCCTTATTTTGTATTGGTAAGTCTAGTGTCACATCCCGGTCTCGAATCACCCTGGCCTAGGGTAATCCCAGAGGTGCAACGCGCGTTCTCCCATAATATTATACTTGTCTCGAGTCAAGTACAACATCACGAATGAGAAAATTTCTCTTTTCCACTTGTAAGACAAGCTCACCAACACTTGTCAATAATGTTTAATAGCGGAAGCATCTCGAACAATACACAACTAGGTACCAGTTCATTGAACAGTTCTATTTAAAGTTAAAGTGTCAAGTTTATACAAAAGATATTTACACATTACTTACCAAAGTAGGGATTACAAAAATCACCCTACATCCTATTACAAAATGAATCTTCACCACTAACTTCTGAACTAATTAGTGTGACCCACACAAAAAGGAGTCAGTCACACACTCCAAGTAAGCTCTCAAAAGGATGTATCTACATCGCACTCCGGTGGACAACTACATAGGCCCGTTATTTGGCCACTCCTCTAATCCTGGAGGAACCTCTTCGGTCTCTTCCTCTCCTTGCTGGGCCTTCTTAGGACCGGGAGCTGCATCTGTGTCTAACACCAAGAAAAGTATCTCAATACGACGATTTAGCAAGTATAGGCATTAATGAGCAATTACATAATGTATCAAATTGAATTAAATGACAATTGATTTAAAGATATCAATATCAAGTAATAACTATGCAATTGTGCCAAAATTGAATAATTCATGCTTTACGAATCAAATGAAGAACAAACATACTAATTTGGCTACTACATTGAGCTCATCCTCTCGAAATAGAGCGAATCTAGTTGGGATGTCACCAGCGGCCCAGTCAAAGGCTAGCTGGCTACTCGGGTCTGGAGTTCTGGTCTCGAATAATGAACCGAGTTTAATCTCGTCGTATATAACAAGGTCGAAGCTAAGTAGTGCCGACTCAATCGAATCGAATAATAAATGAATGTGAATAAAGTTTCCATATATAAAATCTCATAATCTCAAATCAAATCAAATTGTAATTGTTCACATTCATATTGTTTCAAAGAGATCAACTCCGAATAATAATCGAATTAAAATACACCAATATATTATGCATTGATAACCAACCTTGAAGTCAATGGTAAAATCCAACTCAATATGCATGCAATGAATTGAAGGAATCAAGGTAATTACTAGCCAATCTAATTTAACTATCCATTGTCCCTCATTTTCCAATCCGATGTAGGTTTAGCAAATCTATGTATTACTATTCTAATCGATGTCACATTGTATAAATAAATACGATAGATTCACTAAAATAACACCCATGGCACATCGAGAGACTATGGAATAATGAACATAAGTTTATCTCAGCCTCTTGAGATATCCGATGCTCTATAGGTCTCCGTTGGACATAAGAAGGTCAAGGTGCCGAAGTATAGCCCTACAAGGTCTCCCCTTTAATTTTTCTTAACTTTTATTTAGAGAAACTTCTATGAGAATTCGGCTAGGTGAACTAAGGAATTCGGCCAGCCAAATGGGTGAATTCGGTTGACCGAACTCTTGGGTTCGGTTGACCGAATTGTTCCAGAACTTACAGAAAGTTCCAATACCAATTCGCTCGACCGAATTGGAACATAATGTAGCCGAAAATTCTATAATAAGTTCTGTAACTCAGTCTCCATTTAGGGAGAGTCTTCCAACACCTTCTAAACCCTTTTTGAAGCTTCTCAAACCCACAAACCTGCAGGAAATTAGAGCCTACATGCTCTCCTCCACACAACCAATCCATCTAACACATTTACCTCTCAACCTTATATAAGGAATTCAAACCCAATTCATATTCATTCTAAATAAGAGGCTAAATTAAAACAAGAATGGAATTCTTAAATCAATCAAAGAATATACACATGTAACAAGCTTATACTTGCCTCAATTTATCTTTCCAAGCCTTCCTCTAATCTTTTGCTCAAATGAACCAAAAACACAAATATCAAACCCTAACCACAAAACCAAATGAAAATTCTAATGAATGTTTAGGTATGACTACATAAGAGTCTCTTGACTCCATTTCAACTAAAAAACACAACCAAGAAGGGGTTTGCTTCTTACCTTGACAAGAAATCCGAAATTTGGAAAGTGTAGGGGATGATGGAGACAGCTTCTTGTCAACAACTAGTAATTGAAGATGAAGGTGGAGAAGATGAAGAGGACTCCAATCCTTGTCTCTCAATTCACATGCAACCACTCTCAATTTGAAGAGGGAGAAGGAAAATGGAGAGAAAAGCAAATGAAAGGAAAAAGAGAGGTGAAGTGATCGATTGAAATGGTGGGTTGTTTTAAGTGATAAAGATGTCCCTTTTCGCACAAAAGTCCACTAGGTTTGTGTATTTCCATATTAAGTCAAATGATGGCCCACTCACTAAACATATGATCAAATGAGATTAAGTTTGATACGAAAATCGACGTGCTCAACGAGATACATGCGATGGTGCCAAGATGACGTGCATATGATGCAAAATGAAAAAACCTAAAATTACGTAAAAGCCCTTGACTCTACCCAATTGGGTCAAATTGGCATCAAACTATTTATTCAAGACTCAAGGTCCAACTAACTCAACCTATAAAGAACTAAATAACATAAACGACCTTAATTAGTAACTAAATTGAATTAAATCAATTTAAACATAATTAATTAGTACTAAACAGGTTTAATTCGGGTCGGGCTGTAACACTTCTCCCCCTCTAAGAATCATTCGGTCCTCCAAATAAACATACTTGAGTAAAGAGTTTGGGATAATGCCGTGCGACTTGTTCCTTGAATTCCCACGTGGCTTCCTTTGGTCCATGATGATCCCAAAGAAGTTTCACTCAACGAATGGTTCTCGTCCGCAACACTTGTTCTTTCTCATCAATGATACGGAGTGGACGCTCAACGTAGGTTGAGTCCGGTTTGATTTGAACTTCATCGTACTGGATGACGTGAGATGGATCCCGTACGTACTTACAAAGCATAGAGACGTGAAATACATCGTGTACTCCGGCGAATTCAGATGGAAGCTTCAACTTGTAAGCTACATCCCCTATTCGGCTCTTGATCTCAAACGGTCCCACATATCTAGGTGAGAGTTTCCCTTTTTGCCCATTTCATCGGAGATGTCTTTATAAATACCCAATCTCCAATTTGAAATTCAAGTTTCCTTCTTCGGTTATCTACGTAGCTCTTTTCCCTTGTTTGAGCAATTTTTAGTTGTATCTGCATTGATAGTAGGTCCATGAAAACTCCTTGTTCCGACTTCTTCCTAGCACACTGGCGTTCTGCAACTATGTCCATAAAGAGCTTCAAACAGTGGCATCCCTATAGTTGAATGAAAGCTCCTGTTATACGCAAACTCACATAGTACCAAGTGTTCATCCCACTCATCACCAAAGTTTAGAATGTTGGCTCGAAGCATATCTTTTAAAGTTTGTATGGTGCATTCGGATTGTCCGTCGGTCTGTGCGTGTTAAGCGGTGCTAAAGCTGAGTTTGGTACACATGGATTGCTAAAATGATTGCCAAAATGAAAAGACAAATCTCGTATCTCGATCCGAAATTATAGAAACTAGTGTGCCATGTAATCTTATTATCTCTTTAACAAAGATCTTTGCCATCTCATTGAACTTATACCCTTCTTGAAAGGAATAAAATGAGCTGATTTTGTCAGACGATCGACAATCACCCATATCACATTGTTCTTCTTATTGGTCAAAGGTAAACCTGAAACAAAATCCATAGAGATGTGTTTCTCCATTGAGGAATAAACAAAGGATGCAATAAACCCAGAGGCTTTCTATGTTCAAACTTCACAAGCTGACAAGTATAACACTTGGATACAAATTCTGCAATCTCACTTTTCATGTTATTCAACCAAAATCTGCCTTTGAGATTTTTATACATTTTTATGCTCCCAGGGTGCATAGCATATCTGGCATTATGTGCTTCTGTCATAATTGAGTCTGTCAGCTGCTGAGTTTTTGGTGCACACAATCGATTTCTGAAATACAAAATCCCATCTACTAACTAGATATTAGGTTTATCAGCAATATGATCTCTTATCTTTGCCGGATTAGGATCCTCAAACTGTTCATCTTTAATTCGATTCATTAGCATAGGTTCGTACACTGACATGGCGGCTAACGTCATCGAGTCACTACTCAATCGCACGTCCACATCTTGCTCCTTGAAAGCATCTAACTTGAACCATTTAGCACTCATAGTTGCAACAGGAGAAGATTTCTTACTCAACGCATCACCTACAACATTTCCTTTTTCGGGAATGTATTTGATTGGAAAATCATAATCCTTTACGAATTCTAACCACCGTCTCTGTCTCATATTGATATCTTGCTGAGAGAAAAGAAATTGCAAGCTGCGATGATTTGAATGTACTTCAAATTGTTCCCCATACAAATAATGTCTCCAAAGATTTAGTGCGAAAACAATAGCAGCTAATTCTAGATCATGGGTAGCACAATTTTTTTCTTGGTTTTTCAATTGCCTTCATCCATAGGCTATAACACACCCCAAACCAACTTTGGATGCATCAGAGTATATTACAAAACCTCCTGTACCCTCAGGTAAAGATAAGATTGGGGCGGTTGTTAATTTTTCCTTTAAAGTTTAAAAACCGGATTCACATTCCTTAGTCCATATGAATGGTACATTTTTCAGAGTCAACTTTGTCAATGAAGCTGAGATTTTTGAAAAATCTTGGCGTAGGGTAATCCCCGAGGCCAAGCTTTTTGTGAAAGAGATCAATAGATTACATGGCACACCAGTTTTGATAGTTTCTGATCGAGTTATGAGTTTTGTCTCTTTATTTTGGCAATTATTTCAGTAGTCCATGGGTACCAAACTCAGCTTTAACACTGCTTATCATCTGTAGACTGACAGACAATTCGAATGCACCATACAGACTTTAGAAGATATGCTTTGAGCCAGCATTCTTGACTTTGGTGGTGAGTGGGACGAACACTTGGCACTATGTGAGTTTGAGTATAACAAGAGCTTTCATTCAACCATAGGGATGCCATCGTTCGAAGCTCTTTATGGACGTAGTTGCAAAATGCTAGTGTGCTAGGAAGAAGTTAGAACAAGGAGTTTTCATGGACCTACTATCATTGCAGATACAACTGAGCGAGTCCTTCAGGTCAGAGAGAGATTGAAAATTGCTCAGTCAAGGCAAAAAAGTTATGTAGATAACCGAAGAAGGAAACTTGAATTTCAAATTGGAGATTGGGTATTTCCGAAGACATCTCCGATGAAAGGCACAATTCGGTTTGGGCAAAAAGGGAAACTTTCACCGAGATATGCGGGACCGTTTGAGATCAAGAGCCGAATATCGGATGTAGCTTACAGGTTGAAGCTTCTGTCTGAATTCGCCGGAGTACAAGATGTATTTCATTTCACGTCTCTATGCTTCGTAAGTACGTACGGGATTCATCTCACGTCATTCAGTACGATGAAGTTCAAATCAAATCGGACTCAACCTACATTGAGTGTCTGCTCCGTATCATTGATGAGAAAGAACAAGTGTTGCGGACGAGGACCATTCGTTGAGTGAAACTTCTTTGGGATCATCATGGACTAGAGGAAGCCACGTGGGAACTCGAGGAACAAGTCGCACAGCATTATCCTGAACTCTTTACTCAGGTATGTTTATTTGGAGGACCGAATGATTTTTAGAGGGGGAGAAGTGTTACACCCCGACCCGAATTAAACCTGTTTAGTACTAATTAATTATGTTTTAATTGATTTAATTCAATTTAGTTACTAATTAAGGTCGTTTATGTTATTTAGTTCTTTATAGGTTGAGTTAGTTGGACCTTGAGTCTTGAATAGGTAGTTTGATGCCAATTTGACCCAACTGGGTAGAGTCAAGGGCTTTTATGTAATTTTAGGTTTTCTCGTTTTGCATCATATGCACATCATCTTGGCACCATCGCATGTATCTCGTTGAGCACGTCGATTTTCGTATTGACTTCTACTTCATTTGATCAACCGTTGAAGAAGTGGGCCATCATTTGACTTAAAATGGAAATACACAAAATTAGTGGACTTTTGTGCAAAATGGACATCCTTATCACTTCACAAGCTCAACACATTTTATTCCATTCGACCAATGCATGTGGACCTTGGAGAGAGCTCTCCGTCCTTTTCCCTTTCAATTTCTCTCCTTTTTCTTCTTCATCTTCTCCATTTCCTCATCATCATCTATTTTGTTGATATTTTCCCCAATTTCGGTTTTCTTGTGAAGGTAAGAATCCAACTCTTTTTGTTTGTGTTTTTTAGTTGAAATTGAGTCAAGAGACTCTTACTCATACATAAACATTTATAAGCATTTTCCTTTGGATTTCTTGAAATTGAGTCGGCTGACCGAATTCTTGGGTTCGGTCGACAGAATTGTTCCAGAAACTTACAGAAAGTTCTGATACCAATTTGGTCCGCTGAATTGAGGATTCGGTTGATCGAATCGGGACAGAATGTAGTCGAAAATTTTGTAATAAGTTCTGTAACTCAATCTCCATTTAGGGAGAGACTTCCAACACCTTCTAAACCCTTTTTGAAGCTTCTCAAACCAACAAACCTGCAGGAAATTAGAGCCTACATGCTCTTCTCCACACAACCAATCCATCTAACACATTTACCTCTCAATCAACCTTATATAAGGAATTCAAATCCAATTCATATTCATTCTAAATAAGAGGCTAAATTAAAACAAGAATGGAATTCTTCAATCAATAAAAGAATATACACATGTAATCCAAATTTAAAGCTTATACTTGCTTCAATTTATCTTTCCAAGCCTTCCTCTAATCTTTTGCTCAAATGAACCAAAAATCCAAATATCAAACCCTAACCATAAAACCAAATGAAAATGCTAATGAATTTTTATATATGACTACATAAGAGTCTCTTGACTCCATTTCAACTAAAAAACACAACCAAGAAGGGGTTTGCTTCTTACCTTGACAAGAAATCCGAAATTTGGAAAGTGTAGGGGATGATGGAGATAGCTTCTTGTCAACAACTAGTAGAAGAAGATGAAGGTGGAGAAGATGAAGAGGACTCCAATCCTTGTCTCTCAATTCATATGCAATCACTCTCAATTTGAAGAGGAAGAAGGAGAATGGGGAGAAAAGTAAATGAAAGGAAAAAAGAGAGGTGAAATGATTGATTGAAATGGAGGGTTATTTTAAGAGATAAAGATGTCCTTTTTTGCACAAAAGTCCACTAGGTTTGTGTATTTCCATATTAAGTCAAATGATGACCCACTCACTAAACGTATGATCAAATGAGATTAAGTTTGATACGAAAATCGACGTGCTCAACGAGAAACACGTGATGATGTCAAGATGAATGAGAAAACCTAAAATTACGTAAAAGCCCTCTCTACTCAACCCAACCGGGTCAAAGCGGTTTCAAACTACCTATTCAAGACTCAAGGTCTAACTAACTCAACGTATAAAGAACTAATTAACATAAACGACCTTAATTTGTAACTAAATTGATTTAAATCAATTAAAACATAATTAATTAGTACTAAACAGGTTTAATACGGGTCGAGGTACATACTATTTGAGGAATAGTTATGATTAGCTTGTTCTTTGCATCACTCCATCCCAGTCTACAAAGTGAGCAGTCTTGAGTAGAACTTGAACTCCCTTGACTTGGAAGGCTCCTTTACTGATGTCACAACCACCATAGAAACTAATGTTTGTCTTATAAATGGTTAATGTTAAGAGGGGATGTACATACTATTTGAGGAATAAGGGATCCAAATCTTCTTTTCTTATTGTGGGGTGTGTGGTTCGAGAATTTGCTTGCCATTCTCTAAATTGTGATCAATGTGGTTTTAGCATGTGGTGTAATGTTTTTTCTTCAAGATACATGGTTGTGAGTTTCAGTAAGGGTCTTTATATGTGGGATTCAAATCCATGGTTGAATGTCTTAAAACTAATTTTCTTCAATATAATTTGACAGTTCTTCAATTTGTAATGTTCTTTCTATGAATTTTACATGCAAAAGCTATGTAAGCTATGTATATACTCACTTCCCTTGTCAATTAAAAGTTGTTTATATAAATTAGGGCGCTAGCTTTTAAATTACATGATAGGTCCAAACCAAAGATCAATTTAGGAATCCCTTGTTAGAAAGAAAAAGTTCTCAATTTTTTTCCTTGCTAGTGTCGAAGCTACCTCCAATAAGTTTGCTATATGGTCAAGATTCTGAAAATGCACAGGTAACACTAGCTGGAGAACGCTTCTAAATATTTGGGAATTCAAGCATTGTTAGAACCAAAAATATATCACTTGTAATCTAGTTAGTACGCATTACAGTCTAGGAGTCATTTTACTTGTGAGTAGCTTGCAAAGGAATCTCTGAAATTGAGACAAATCAGAATTAGTAGAGAATATGACACAAATTTGTAGAATTGTCCTTGACTGCATGTCTCAAGCTAGAGTATGTACATTGTTGCACATGTAAGATATATCGAGTCAAATTATTAAATTCCCCCCCGCTAACCAATCCTTCCAAAACCTCGAGACATTTAATACTACCCCTTGCAAGGAACCCAATCGACCAAAATCTTCCCATGCCAATATTACATTGATTTTACAATATATGACATCGTCTTCATAAAGTATAGTAAAGAGGAGAAAAATAGTTGATAATTAAGCATTGTCTACATTTAGTGTGATGATGCTGGCCCATTATTGACCGAAGTCTAATGGCTTTAAAACACATCAGGTGGGGTTAAGGCCAAGCCGCATACCATTTTATGACGACTTGAGCCTACTATCCCACATTATATTATCTGCTTTGATCAATGTCTTGCGGCTTTAAAATGTGTCATATGGGGTTTAAGGCCATATCATATATATTAAAGCAATAGGATTTGTGTTGCCACATCATAACCCATGAAGTGGCTTTGGCTTTGATGTGTTAGATTTATCTCATCTCATCACATCCAATTCAATTTCAAGCATGCTTTTCATCTTTATTCTTTCTCAACCCCTCTCCTCTTTTCATAACACTCTACATTAATACTCTTATCCCTCACCCTTTAATCTTTATAGTAGCAAACCACATCCTATCCAACGGTATATATTATTTTGATTCATGACTTAGTTCGTTAGAGTGTTAAAAATATGATATTCTGATCAATCTTTTAAGACTTTAATAACCAAATCATAAACTGATTAACATTAAGACATGGGCACATGTTATCTAAGTCCTGGTTCCACTTGTAAATTTAAAAGATTGTTGTAATCACGCCGGGTGCGAGTAGCCCATCTATAAAACATGAAATTATGTCAACCACAGAGACATGGGCAATGGTCGATATCTCTGCCACATTTTGGGTTCTACTTTATTTTTATGATCCGGATCTTACTAACTGGATTTAATAGGTGGCTCCCCAACAATTTCCTAAACGATTTTAATGGCCGAGCATAGAAATTTTTAACAGTCACGTGTTAATATTCCATTACAATTCATTTAGTATTTTTATTTTAAATTTAATTATTTTTATCATGGCCAGCATTGCGCGTGGGCCTATTGCACTAAGAAAATTTAAATGCATTTCTTATAATTTATATTATCTATATTAGTAAAATTAGCTTTTATATATCTTCTTTAGTTATTATTGTTATTATTCTCTTTTTACATTAGGGTTGAATGGTTTTTGAATTTTGAGAATTATTTGGCTGTGCATGAAATACATTTTGAGAATGATAGATAATATATTAGTTTTTTTAAGATTTTTTTTTCTTAATAATTTTTTAGAAAAATATTTAATATTATTATATTTTCATTTAGCACTGGCCTTTGTTGCTTTTATATACACACATATGTATGTATATGTACATATACATACATACATATGTATATATGTGTGTGTGTGTAAGGTTGGGACTTATGTTTTTGATGTGGGATTCAACAAAGTTTAGGACCCCTTTTGAGAGGCAGACAAGCAATGTTGGGAAAGTCATGTCCCACATCGTCCAAGTAATGAGTTTGGCATGTTTTCATATATTTGTTTGGGGCTTTCACCTATGAGCTTAAGCTTTTAGGTTGGTCTATGGTGTCTTACATTATATCAGAGCGGGTTTCACGTCCCACATCGCCCAAACTATACCCAAAAGCCACACTCTTTTCAACTGTCAAAATTCCTGTAGAATTCTTGGAAAATTAATTTTTTTTTAGTGGGGGAAAATTAAAACCGTTGATAGACGTCTAACACCCGTTGCAATGAGGAACATAATAAATACTGCTTTAATAAGTGAGATGATTATCTTTGGATCCACTACATTTGGAATACGTTTTCCTTCATTCTCTCTTTTTATTTATTATAATTATTATTTTTAGATAAAGAATGAACTGCTAGTTATTATATATAGTAAAGTAGCATCCTTTCGTGGGAGAGCGACACGTGGCGCATCTTCAGATTATTTGCAATGCCATATTTCGGAATTGCCCTTCTTATCTAATCTCACCAAACCACTATTTTCTAATTTTCCTACATAATAGGATCTCCAAATAATGAAGCACCCTACATAATATGATCAATTCTCTAATTTTCTTACATAATAGGATCTCAAAATAGTGGAGCACCCTACATAATAGGATCAATTCCCTAATTTTCCTACATAATAGGATCTCCAAACTATTTTCCCCATCTTCATTCTCAAATCAAGTTACCAACTATCACTAAGTAATCAATTACAAAAAAAAATTATAAAATCTAAATTTGGTTATTTACGAATTTAACCAAATGAGTCATATTATGAAATCCAAGTCTTTATTTCCAAACTCACAATTTACGGGGCCATTTTTTTATTATACCAGAGTGGGGGTCACTTTCATAGGCTATATTCTGCTATTTTTTTCTCTTTATTTTCCTTTCAATATTTAGTAAGATTAATCCATTGAGCCCATTATGGATGTTTTTATCTTTAGTTTTCTTTGGATATTTGGTAGGATTAATTAATATGCGGGGCCCATTATGGAAGCCATTTAATTCCAAAATTCACATTTAATTCTTAAATGACACTTAATTTATGGCTAAGTACAAATATAATTAAATCAAGGTCCTAAAATATTTACTATTTACTTGATCTTTCCCTAAATATTTCTAGCTATTTAAAATTTCTCTAATTAGTTTCCATCTTTATTATAAATTATATATTAATATTTATTTATAATTTATTTAAATATTTAGAAATATTTCTAATTAGAAATTTCAATGATTTTTTAACTAACGCAGGCCTGTTGTGCTAGTATTTGGGTAAGCTAATAGGATAGGTGTTAGGGGTCAATGGCTTGGGTTTTTGAAAGGTGGGCCCACTTGAACCTTTAATAAGGGTTCTGTAGTGAAGTTCATTGTAGCAATGCTACAGCTGTAGTTTTTGTTGTTTTTTAGGTACTCCACTCAGGGGACTGGGGCCCAATTAAGAGCCCACACACATAGGAAAAGGCACCTTTACATGTATACATGTGGGAAAGTGAACCCACACACGAAAAACAAGCAGCAGCATACCCAAGATTCCACACATAGGAAAAGGCACCTTTACATGTATACATGTGGGAAAGTGAACCCACACACGAAAAACAAGCAGCAGCATACCCAAGATTCCTAGGCAGTTGAGAGGCAAGGTTACCACTTACCAACCGCCCAAGTTCTACCCATTAAAAGGGCAATTGACTGTTTCTATCCAATCATCAAATTCCAATTGGATGAGTTACGAGGGCATAGGGAGGAAAATTTTATGGAGGGTCAAATGTAGAAAAGCTATATCTGAAGGGCAAAAGGATAAACGACAAGAATTTTGTAAAGTTTTATGGGGGCATGGGTCATGGCCACGCCCTCCTTTGGTTTTCTGCTCACGAGCGGGCCCGACACTCCACTGACTAATTCTCACAATATTTGTGAGGACCGTTCTCATAATAAGATCCGTGTATGCCCCCTAACATAGAGCCCCCACAACTTTGAGTATCTTACTCATGCTGCATCAAGGCAGGCCAACCCCTTAATTTGGATGTCCCAATACTTAGTCCAATGAAAGTTGTTAATGTTGTAAGATTGAGTGTGACATCATCACACACAAGCTCAATCCTTTTGTGGCATCAATTCTTACTGGAGTAAATGTTAGAAAACTCACACCAAAAAGGAGGATATTTGTTTTGAGAAGTTCAGATATTCAATGGATAGGCCCTAACGTAGAGTTTCAAACCCTTTATAGGATGTGTAGGTCATTTTTATGGATTCGGCCTCGTATTATCATATTATTTATACCTTGACCAATGATCTTGTCTTGACTTGGTAAATGACTTTCAATGCTGCCTTGTTCACTTCTATGCTTACCACAGTTCCCACCAAACAATCATGACCAACTAATCAACTAGTTTTCATTAATTAGTTGTGGGTGAATCAATTTACATATGACCAATCCGACATGAGTCATTTGATTGAAGTGTGAGCCAATTCTCAATGCTAAAGCAAGGAAAAAAGGATTATTTTTGGTGGTGGTTAGCCAAATATTATTTTCATATTTCAACTGCTCACAAAGTTTTGAGAAATTATGCCTTTAGAATGTTGATGTATTTTCAAATTAGGATTCTTCTTTAGATGTTATTGAAAGACATGAAAGAAAACTAGTTTTTAAATTATTAGTAATAAAATCTATAAATACAAAAATATTATTTGTCAACCATTGGTTGCTCCCCTTGCAAGAAAGTCCTAGCTCTGCCACTGGCTAGAATTAATATAGACCACATTGTGGGGAGAAAAAAATTGACATATCACGTGTGGCCATAGGGTTGTAAATGGGCTGGTGATGCTAGGCCTGGGGTTCCTTTACCCTGCTCTCATTATAAGCGGGCCGGGCTTAAGAAGGGCCAAAGCCCTTAGAGGACCTGGACAATCTAAGCCCTTACTCTACCCTCGTGGGTAAGGGCCCTTAGCCTGAAAAAAAAAAAAAGAAAAAGAAAATCAAATTTTAATTTTTTTCTGCAGTGCTAGCAGGCATTGAGCGCCAACCGTCAAGCCAACCTTCACACAATCGTCTGAGTTTCATTTGGATTGGAATAGTACTTGAACACATGTTAGTGCTCTTTGATTTGTTAGTGTCTCTAGGGGTAGCAAAACTTGATGCAAATTGAATCACACCAGTCTAAGGTGGCCCAAAGTTACCCAACCTGTCATGTAAATGGTCGGTCACAAGTTCACATTTTCCAACCAGTAGTTATATGGGTTGGGCTAGCAGGATCTGACGTGCCAGCATTCTTTTTAATCTCCTTATTTAGTCGTACCTTTTATTGAACGGTTTGGATTCACAAAAGTGATCGATCATCATCTCAAAACAAGCGGCCAAATCGGTTACACTGTTCCAGTTTATCATTGAAACTTGAAATACTCAAAAAGCAAAGAGAGAGCATGAAAAAACACCCAAACTGTCTTAACAACAAATCAAACAGATACTTCCAAGTTCTTAGATACATACACAAGGTAATGAATTCACAATGAACACCCAAGCTGTCTTCACAACAAATCAAACAGAAACTTCCAAGTTCTTAGATACATACACAAGGTAATGAAATCACAATGAACACCCAAACTGTCTTGGCAACAAATCAAACAGAAACTTCCAAGTTCTTAGAGACATACACAATGTAATGAAATCACAATGAACACCCAAACTGTTTTAACAACAAATCAAACAGAAACTTCCAAGTTCTTCGATACATGCACAATGTAATGAAATCACAATGAAGTACATTCTTCACCTGCAACGCATGGAGGTAAGCCATAATCCTCCTTTATTATAGTGAGCATTCTATATTGTTATTGCCCAATCTTATGTTAAAAGCTGCACTCCTGGAGTGAACTGAATTACTCTATTATCTCAACACATTCTTCATCTGCATCCATAGAATGATTGAATAAAACAGAAGCATATATAAGGCGTAATCTAAACAAAGAAGGCCACTAGAATAAGAGATCACATGATATGATCAAATAATGTTAAACCCATAATTTAAGAGCCTCAATTAGGCCGGACGATGATAGCACCAAGGCTTTGGATTTGCGTGGGCGCGTCGGGTAAATTTAAAAGACGAAGTAGGAAAGAGCAGAAAGGAAATGAAATGATTTTCCTGGACTTTACCTTTCTTTTCATTCTTTCCTTCTGTCCATTTTGATGATGAATCCTCCTCATATCTCCAATCGTCGATGTGGTATACGGACACCGACCTGCAAGTAGGACCTGATTCAACTAATACAACACTCCCTACAACTATTATCTCCTGTAGGTTGACCATTACTCCCTCCGGTACGTTTATGAAAATTGGTGAGAAACTAAACACCGTAAGCCTTTGGAGTTTTGGAAACTGTTCACCACGGTATAGTATTGGTCCATTGTACGCCATTAGGAGGACAAGGGACAGCAAATTTGGCAGGAGTTCAAGAAAAGGAAGTGGGTTTCTACTTAGTTGAGAGTGGCATAGCTCCAAATGAGTGAGGCTGATAAGGGAGGAAAACCAATGACAAGGCATATTCTCTAAATGTCCATATAGGGAGAGCTTCTGAAGCTCAGGCAGAGGAGAAGATAACGCCTCCAATTTAAGCACTTCTGATACAATTTCCAAGTGAACAGGGCTTGTCATCTTTGTTATGGATTTGCACATTTCTTCTCCATCAACTTCTCTCAAGTTGTAGACTCCGAGTCTTCTCAGATGGTTTAACTCACCAACCTTGCTTGCGAATTCATTGTTCACTTCCACCCCTGTTAGACTAATCAGTTCCCTCCAGTCACGTGTCATTAGGGACCAGAACACCTTTTCGAGTGCGGAAACTCTTAACGTAACTCATAACGCCACAGTCCTGATACTCACCAACAAGAAGATGTCCCAATTTTTGCAGCCTTGCTAGCTCTTTCGGTAGCTTCTCAATTTTGGTATCTCTAATGTTCAGAGTGAGCAGGTTTCTTAGCCTTCCTATAGATTTCGGAAGGACCCTTACATTTGTTCCCCTCAAATCCAAATGCCGCAAATTGAACAGGTTGGTTAATTCATCCGGTAAACTGTCAATAGGAACATGGCAGAGATCTAGAACTCGAAGGAATTTAAAGCTCGAAACAATAGCATGTAAAGAAGATGTGAAATCCATGCTTTTATCAAATATGAAAAAAGAGCGAAGCTGTCGCATACCAGTGATATGATCTTGAGAATCTTCTCCAATAATGTGGATGGCTAAGTGACGAATTTTTCCTTCTTGAGTTGGTTTTTCTTGCCCAGTATATATCATGCTAAATCTTTCTTCCTCACATTTCTTTAGGGCCATCTCCCGCATGAGGGTATGAATTTGACACGCTCTTATCCTTCCAGACGCATTAACTTGTACAGCTTGAATCATGCTTTGTTGAACAAGTTGCACAAGGTATTCTTCTGAGATGTCCTCCCTTTTCATTGTGTTCCTTTCTTGAACAAATCCTTGAGCCACCCAAAGCCTAATTAGCCTCCTTCGGTGAATTAATTGATTATCTGGAAAGATGCTACAGTACAAGAAGCAGGGTTTTAGATAGTAAGGTAAATCTCTGTAGCTGATGAGGAGGATGCTACCGATACTTCTAAGCATCTCATGGTTGTTCATGTGCCATGTGAGGTTACAAGGACTTGTTTCCATGCAGGCGGATTCTTTAGTCTGGACGAGCAGAGGCCCCCCATGGTAACAATCGCAAGCGGCAGGCCTTCGCATTTACTTACAATCTCCCTAGCCAAATGCTCTAGGTCTCGAGGGCAGTCCTGATTCCGGAATACATTTTTGCTGGAGAGCTCCCAACTCTCATTCATGTCTAGAGGATGAAGTTGTATTGGATATACTTCATCACTCAATGGAAAGCGGAAGTTACATCCTCTTTTCGAGTTGTGACTATTACCCTACTGCCACATGTATTGCTTGGAAGTGCAGAGCATATTATAAGCAAATCATCTGTGCTCCAAATATCATCCAAAACTATCAAGTACCTTTGTGATTGTAGATAGTCTTTTATCTTCTTCAACTGTCTAGCGTCCATGCTGTCTATGTTGGCTGTAAGCTCCTCTTTCTTTGCCAGGACGAGCTCTTTTATCATGCCTCTTAATAGAACTTCAGTTCTGAAGAACTGTGAGACATGTATCCAAGCACGATAATCTTTAAAATGGTCGGTTACACTCTTCTCCCTGTAGGCTTTATCTACTAGAGTGGTTTTTCCACAACCTCCCATCCCCGCCACTGAAATAAAAATGCGGTTTGGTTTGTCTTCTACCAATCTTTTTACGAGCTGTTTCAATCCATCAGTTTCAGAATTCTGCATTAGATAATCACGCCCTGTTTCTTGACCATCATTCAAGCTCCCGGTTTCTTCTTTAAGATTAAGGTACCGATTTCTACCTAAAATCTGCTCAATTCGACTTTTGATGTTTTACAGCCGAGTGGCAGTTTGATGTCTGATAATTACATCTTTTGGGAGGCGAATAGCATTGCGGAGGAAGTTGCAGATGCCACCTTCATGTTGTCGTCTTTCCAATCTATATAAGAACTCATCAATTATGTCCTCCACATCATATAGGCTACGTCTCTCACTTGTTCTACCCAGTTTTTCACCATTTCACTATTCTCTTTCTTTCCATCTGCATCTCTTAGCACGAGCTTCATATTTTCCAGCTCCAGCTTGATTTCTTTTACTTCATCATGTAGTCCTCCCAATAAAGAAGCCTCCTTTTCTACTACTGTGCTCAGCTTCGCGAACACAGTGCTCACAGTGCTCTCCACCATGGCTTTATGCGCTTGATCAAATTAACTCCCGATGATCTGAAAAAATAAATAAAATGAAGGCGTTTCAATATCATTTTGAAGCAATGGTGAAAAAAATTCATTAACTGAAGCCAGCAAATGAATCATGTATATATGTCTGCTGTAATGGCCCAAATGACCTTGGATTACTGGGCTATTCGACCCGTTATTGCCTGCCCCATGACTGTGTTGGCCTTGTTAACCCATTTATGGCCCATTATCTAGGCCAATCCTCTACAGAGTTCAAATTTGAATTTGAGGATTTAATAGAATCTCTTTACGTAGCAGTGCCTCCCAAACTATTTAGTATTTACCCACTAAGACAAGAAAAGCATGCCTCACCTCACCTCATGTGGGATTAAGGTTCTAAGCAACTGAGACTAATTAAAAATCTGTGCTATTTTTCTACTCTACATTGCACTAGTTGAACCAAAAGACTATATCAAGGGTTCATTTACGACATGAGGAAGGTTTTACTGTTAGTCACTCCATGGCCTTCATAAATTAACTGGGAGTGTTCATGCAAGTTTAGTATACTGGGCCAAGCCCAATATGGCCCTAGGAGCTGCCCCAAGCCCAGCCCACTTGTAAAATGTCACGCTTGAGCCTATCCATTTAGTCAATCGGGTTGGGCTGGGTTGGGCTTTGTGACGTCCCCATCCCGGGGCGTCTAATTAGGGAGTTAAATGGGATTATTAGTATATTTTTATCCCCAGGATCCACGTGTATAAGAAATAGAACTCGATTTTCCAAACGAGAACATTTCGTGGAAGCTTACGTGGCCTTGCGACTCGAAGTCTATGGCTCTCGGATTGTGTGTCGCAACCCATCACTTATTACATACTTATGATGATATCATAAATCATCATACTAGAAAATCATAAACAGTGCAATACAGAGCGAAACAGAAACCAGGATATACATTGCCCATATGTTAAGGTTACAATATAAGATGTGCATTAATTATAACCCGTAAAAAGAATGAAGGCCAGCATAATAGAAATAAACTAAATATGCGGCACCCCCACTTATTATTGACACTCATGCCATATTGGATGTTTAAATGGCACCATCCGTAGGACCTACCTAAAAATGCGACTCCACACCGCCTTTACAAGAATTCCCACAAGACAGGGTAAAACCTCCAGCACCGAGGTTAGCAAGGGTCAGGCATGACGACCTGACAGGTGTTTAAAATGAATAATAATAACATGTTTGCAGAAATAGAATAAGGACAGGGGTAGATTTCATAATATATAAATGAAGTGTTGCAACTAAGCAGAGTGTGCAAGATAAATAATCAGAGTAGCACTTTTTAGAATCACAAGTAAACAGTACCTCTATCGACAGTGCAACCTACCAAATTGGCATCCACATGTCGCTATACCCTCATTGTCATACTTGGTGTCAGGAGCAGAAATATACCAAAAGCCATACGGCCAGCTGAACAGAAAATACAGATAAACATCATAACTAAAGGGCCAATCTCACAAGGAGGTGGCTATCAGAATTCCGGCCATGGTTCCGGTCAGAAATACAGAGACCAATCTGTAGATGGTAAGTTAGAAGTTAGAGGATATTCAGACAGTGGATCAGACCGAAAGGATCTCTATGCTTAGTGGTGCCGACTCTCAGAATCATAAACACATATCTTAGACTCATTCAGAAACTACAAATCAAATGAGGATTACATACATGTTAGACTTATACATTCAGGGTCATACCTATAAATGAGATACCTCTCATAATCAACAGAATTGAAAATCACGTAACCAAGATAGGGTATAGCATAGTTGGCATATGGATGGGTTAAATAGACAAATTGACATAGTGGTGAGACCAATCAGATCAGATACGACCTACGGTCTCTAGAAAATCGGGCAGCATTCCGGCATAGAATGACATAACCCCAAAGGGTAGGAAAAGGGTGGATCCGGGTGTAAAGGATGGAGCATGGCAAAAGAATGTGCGCCACACAACCCCAAATCACCGTGTCATGGACCCTAAGTGTAGGGGCAAGCAGGACAACAAATGCTCGATAAAACCTGTGTACAAGTGTCAAGTCTCATGTGTTATGTGTGAAAGTTGGTTACGGATAGAATACAAAGGAATCATATAAACATAGGAAGCATAAGCTAAGTATGCAGACGTGTTAACACATAATTTGGACAAGGTAAATCAATTTATGATCAAAGAGCCAATACTGTTTTGTAATTCCAATGCGCAGTTGCCATTAACATGTTGGAGTAGTGAAAATTTGGCATCGCACACACTTAGGCCCGGTTGCCGATTAATTTATTTAACAGTGTTATAGTTGTGTGACCGGTTCCCAAAGCTCTAATTGTACTCATCCCCAAGTTCTCGGTTCCATTACATATCTCCGGACAACTTACCTGAGTGAAGAACTGGGTTTGAGAGCACCCCGAGACTCAAATAATACATTTGGCCATGTTTGGGGTCATTGGTCCCAATACTAGCCCCCTATGGTTAAGGTTCACACCATTGAACCATTCATAGTGCATAAACTAATTGGGTTTAAAGGGATAAAAATCCATTTATAATAATTCCTAAAATAACAGGGCTTATTTGGAACTTAACAAAGTTAAATTGGGCCAAAAATGGGCCAAAAATGGTCAACGTGGTCAAAGTGGGGTCAAACTAGTCAAAGTGGGGCCCACAGGTTGGGGCCTGCATGACGGGTGAAATTCGGCCTCCCTTTGCTATGGCCGCTGTGCACTGTTGTGCATTGGCCGGTGCCAAGCAGAGAGAAAAGGGACTGATGGTACTGTTTGTATGCTCCAGAAAGAACAATGAAATAAATAAAAATAAAAAGCATGTGTTAATATGACCCATGATATGATAACATATAATAATAATAAATAAAAAGGGGAATTTTCATGTGTCCACCAAACAAGTGATAAAATTAAAATAACATAAAGAATGGGAATGTTGAAGGTTGAATGATATGGCCGGTGGATGACAAAAGTAAAGAGAAAGGTCAGCGGCCCCGGTGGAGGAAAGGTAACATGGGATAGCTCAATATTTTAATAAAAGAACCTATTAAACAAAGTGGAGTGGCCGGGCCAAAGTGGAATTAAATAAAAGGGGAAACAAATGAGTAGCCGTTGGACATTAACATGAGAAGAAAAAAAGAACTTCCAGGGACAGTCGCCAAGGACAAGCGGCGGACAGACGCCTGTATATTTGGTGCCTCGAGAAGCGTGCTCGCTTCAAGCGTTTGTCCGCCGTCTGTCTTGGGCCGTCTGTCCCTAGCATTACCCGAAGAAAAATATGGCCGCTGGACATTATTAATGAGGGGAGAGACATGTGCCACGGTTGACAGCTGGGCGCTGTGCACATGTCTGCAGCGGCTGGTCAGCGGCCCGGGAGGAAGAAAATGAGGCTTGGAAGAGGGTTGTTTTAGCGTGGGATTTTGGGGGAAAAACTTTTGGCCACCATTAGGCACTAAATAGCATGTTAAAAATCTGATTAAGAACTTAGTTAAACACTAATTTCATAAGGGGGTTATATTAGATGATTAGCCACATAAATGTACACAACATAAGACTGAATATTCATGAAATTGAGCATGCATGTCACAATTAACAATTTAAACACTTGCCCTAGGTCCTAAGCTTCACAAAACCCTTCTCACAGTCCTCGAATGGGTACACGAAGCCTAAGACAAAAATCCCAAAAAATACACCCATAAATCACCCAAAAATAGCTAATCAAGAAAACTTGACAAAATCATTTGCATGTTCGGATTTGACATGCCCCAAGGATGTAGAATCAAAATATGGAAGAGAGGGAAGGTTTTCATATCTTTTAAGAGTCCCAAAAATTGAAAAGAGGCTGGGAATAGGGGCTCCCCACAGCAAAATCTCTCACAAACGGGTTGATGGGAAAGGAGTTTCCGGAGTTTGCTTGTCGGTTTGGTAGCTCGCCGGAGCGATTCATGCAAGGAGAAGGAGGAGAAGAAGCACTGCTACATTGCTGGGAGTTCTTAGACGATGATGGAGAGAATTATTATATATGAAAGTGGCTGATTCCAATTGAGAAAATAAGTCTGCATTTGTTCAATTGATTTTGACTCTTGATGTTTTTTAACTCCTCTCCCCCACATCCTCTTCTCTTTCTACATTCAATTTGATTTTAATGTGTCTTAAATCCAATCCCACCTATTTTTTCCCCTTAATAAATCCTCTCCAACAGTTTTTGCAAACTACAGTAACTCCTTTCCTCTTCCTTTTTGTAACGTGTGCATTTTGTAACTTCTCCCCTCATTATGTGCGTGACCCCTCATCTCTTCTTATTCCTTTGTTTATCTGACTCTTTTATTCACCAAAACAAATGCACTTCTACCATATCTCCTCTACATATCCAAAAACACATATCTCTCTGCACTTCTACGGTTTCTTCTCTTTTAATTTTTTAATCTCCTAGAATCTGGGCTCTCCTGAAGGTTTGGATTCGCGCGAGGTGTAGATGATGAGACAGATCTCGGTTCAAAAGTTGTTTCCTCTACAAGATCTCGGTTCAAAAGTTGTTTCCTCTACAACTATTTGAGTTTGAAGCTAAAACAAGTGCTAAGTTAAAAAAAAAGGATGCACCTAAAGATTTTGAAAGGGCCTTTTCAAGTGTTGGAGGAAAGGAAGGCCCGCCTCCTATAATTTTTTTTTGGAATATTTTCAGTTTTGATCTCATTTTGGAATTTTGCTTTTTATATGTAGTGAGTAGTGTTTTTCTCTTTCCTTTTTTTTTTTTTTTTTTGCTATCAAACAATTTTGTAGTAATGGGATTTGATTTAAATTTTGTTATGTTTTGCTTTAAATTTTCATGTATGAACAAACCCACATTTTGTTTTGTGTTGTTAGTTCAGTTGTGAGACTGTTACAACACTCCGTTGTAGTATCTCCTTTATACATTTTAGCTGTTGGATATGTTATTTCTTAAAAGCTGTCCCCCAAGAAATGTAGACCCATTCCAACCAAAGAAAGAAAAAGAAATGTAGACCCAAGAAACCCATTCTAAAAATTCTCCATGATCTCTTGTCTAAATTTTACCAATTTTCAGAATCATAGCAAACATTCAAAAAAAAAAAACCAGCACCTTTGACTTTATGATATAAGATGATCACAGGATTTATCTCTCTTCAGGATATTCGAAAGCTTTCAAGATGGAGAATAAATAGAATACCATCGGTTTTGACTGGTGGGCTAGATTGGTTGTAAATATAGGATTTCCTTTCCTTCTATTTCTCAATATCCAAGTCGTCTGAAAAAATATGATGGGATTTTTCCTTGCCCCTGCCATTTATATTGGACGATTGATGCTATGTTGTCTTGGATTTGATGGGCTGGATCAATATTATTGGATCGAGCATGATCATGATGGGTTGGATCTTCATACATGAGTCGAGTTTGGTGAGAGTAGGTTGGACTTGTCCGAGGGCTTATATATAACCGACTTGCAGTCATCTCTATCATCTTCATATCTCATTTGGGCTTATATATAACCGACTTGCAGTCATCTCTATCATCTTCATATCTCATTTGTCAACTGCAAGATTGATCAGCTACATACACAATGATAGTATAATATCTATTTTAATTCCCAAATAGCACTTCGTGCATAGAAAGATTACTTCATGACCTTTTGTAAACCAGTAACTATCTATATATCAACCCTTCTACATGGACAAACTTTTTGGCATGAATTTGTGACAAACTCCCATGTGGCACAATCTTAGAGGTGCTTTTTCCCCCTCTCTCAAAAGTTGCACCTCTAAGATTGTGCCACATGGGAGTTTGTCACAAATTCATGCCAAAAAGTTTGTCCATTTAGACTTTTTGTCTATATAATAAGGGAGAGCAGTATTTGAATCCCTGAACATTTTGGACCCTTGGATTTATGTACATATTTTTGTACATAAATCCTAGGGCTGAGAAGGGATTCAAGAGCTTGGTAATTTTGTAATTATTTGAAAACAAAGGGGCAGTAACTTTTTACTAAGGACAAGAGGATACGGGAGTGCCATTGATTTTCTGTGAAATTACGAAACCTGCCATTATCTTTTCCCAGAGGATATAAGAGTGTCCTTGGTTTTCTGTGAAATTATGAAACGTGCCATTATCTTTTCAAAACTTCCTTGCAAGTAAAGATATCATTAAATACACAGCTATGATTGCAATTGAGTGATTGAACGGTGTAGAATTCGGTCCCACAACTTACGAGTTTGCCCCTTCACATATATATGCTGTTTTTCACGGATTGTCGAATCTGGGCTAACTTGGATTGTTTTGGTAGCAGATGCACACGTGGCTTGCATGCAATTAAACTAGACTGCTTATAGTAGTGGGCCACTTCTGGTATTCAATGGTGGTTAAACAAGGGTCCAATTGGTTGGGCTATTTTACCTAAAAAAATAAAATCCGGCTGGGCTTGATTTGAAGCTGATTGATCCAATGAGCCACATAGAAAACTTGAGTTAAATTTGTTAAATTATGGGCGGTGTTAGTTGTTAGGTGGTCAAAAGAAGAGTAATTAGATTTAGTTGTGCTCAGAGTGTGGTGCGCTGTGCCTTCAGGCAAGGGCAATGACTAGTCTTACTATGTAGGCCATCAAAGTTGCATTGATTTCTAAACAATATACCAATGTAAAATAAATCATTGTTTCAAGTGGTAATGCACTTTAATTTTGATCGCCATTTGATTTCAATTTACTTTATAAGGGCGGTTACTAAAAGTTTTAAATCTCTACCTTTTCATTTCAATCCCTTTCACCACCCCATCATCTAGCTAATTTATCTTCCCTATCATGCTATGAGGGGATACGATTATGGAAAACGTGAATTCATTTATCAAGTTTTCAACATCTAATTTAAGAACTCTAAGATCATCTTTTATGACTTTTTGGTGTCTAGGCTCCTTATCTTCTCTTCTTGAGCAATATATTTTTTCTTAATTTCCTGACAATATCTCCTAAGAAGGACCTAGAGATTGGATTGACTTCAATTAATTTTGACAGAATGGAAAGTTGGTGCATCCAATTACCAATTTCTTTTTCCATTCCCAACCATAATGGGTTTGTGGTTTGTGACGCCAAACCCACCCTATAATTGGTGCTGGTCGTGTTAGTTTTTATTTATTTAAAAAATAAATGGGGAACTCTTGAGATGGTTGGGAATGCAACACATGATTGCATTGCTTATTACTGCTTGTACTACCATAACTTTGCTTTGAAAGATTTCTTTAATAATATATAAGTTAAAAGGTAGATAAGGCAATACTATTCACAAGGAAAATAAATAAAATTTTCAAAATCATTTATAATCTTTACAAGCACGGGCATGTTTTGCTAGTGAGAATGAGGGGAAATGGGGGTGGAATTTAGAGGTTTTCTAGGCCTCCGATCGAAGAACTCAAAACATGAAAAACAACAGAAATCAAATTATCTTTCCAACAAGCCCTAGTTTGATACTTTTCCCTTGTCCACAGAAAAAGTTGACTTTTTGGTCGAAGGGTCCAAATAATGGGTATTTTGGGACTTTTGAGGGTTTCAAGGCTTCAAATGACTGCGAGTCAAATACAAAAGTAGTTCAAAACAATGTCCCCGATTTAATGAGCCAAAGATCACAATTTCTCAAGAATTTTAAATAACCCCCCAAGCTTTTCCAGAATTACGAAGGAGGGTCTCCTAAGGTATCAAACTAGGTCCAAAGGGTCTCCAACTTCCCAAAGCTAGTCAAAATCTATTCTCATCTCCAAACACGACACTTAGCCTCTAAACCCATTTAGTGAACTAGTCACACACTTAATTAGCACTAATCCCAGGAATTAGGGGTCGGGGTCTTACAGGCTTTCTATCACTTATTAGGCCAAATAAGCCACTAGGCTAGAAGCACCACTTGTTCTGGCAGGGCCTTAGATTTGGACCTTGTATCACTTAATCCCAGCCTGGCGCAAGTTTTATACCCATGCATGGCTTGAGTACCAAAACTAAGGTCTAAACTTGACCTAAAGCAAACGGGCCCCTGGTTGGTTTCCAGGCTAGCCCAGACGATGAGTGCCCCTATGGGGAATTCTATGTGCACCCACCATTTTTGCTAAGCACACCCACATTTAAGGAAAAAAAATACACATGGGGAAGGAATGTGAGTATGCTCAGCAAAAATGGTGGGTGCATATAGAATTTCCCGTGCCCCTATTCGTAAAAGACTCCCCAATCTAAACAAATTCAGGACTTGTTTTACGATTTGTAATAACAATAAAATGTGAGAAGAACAATTAAATTGCAAAAAATGTAAATGAAATGGAAGAATGGATTCCAAAAAAAAAAAAAAACATTTGTAGACCTCGATTAAAGATCCAGTGGCAGCATAGCGGCATGATTTGATCTAATTGGGCAACATAACGGTTTGATTTCATAGAAAACCATGAAGGGATGGTTCAGATTCTCTGAGTGGCTAGTTGGGCATTAGGATAGTCTGCATTATAATTTTAAGGGTTGAGATCTGAGTTGGGTGGATGGATTAGAGGTGGGGAGCTCGCTCTCACTCTCACTCTCTCTCTCTCTCTCTCTCTCAACCCTTTAATAATTTTCTCAAGTTTCATCATTTTCTCACAAATGCGAACTGATTGTTTTTTTTTTCTTTTTTCATTTATATATATAAATATATATATATGGAGAATATTCATGTGCATCCATTAATAGGGTGAGAGACAACAGAGTGATTTTTGAAGGTGTAGATTGGTTTTTTATTTTGTTAAGAATTTCTTTCATAGAAAATTTGTATCTGCTTTCGTCTTTCATTGAAATTTATTTGGTTTTCTCCATGGTTGGAGATTGAATTGGATTGGGATGGGAGGCTTGGTCCTGTACCTTTTTTCAAGGAACCAATACTTCAATGGTGGGTCTCCACAAGGAGATATTGTGTATGGAACCCATGGGGATCTTGCCTTGGATACTTGATACTTCTATCAAAACCTTTTACTGGAGACCAAAAATAAGCAACTTCTGGAACCAGCAACAACGAAACATCTCCTGATAGAGGAAGAGAGATGAGGTAGAAGCAGCGGACACTTGGGTGAAATCGCGGTTTATTGATGAGTGGCGATATTGTTGTTCATGTGCAAAATGGTAAAAGGAGGGGGGGGGGTGTTGGGGGCGGGCGCGAAGCAACGAGCTTCCTCAAGTCATGGCGTGACAAGTCAACAAACTGTAGAGCTGTCAATCCGGCCCTTTAATGAGGGGACCCGACCTGGCTTAGCGTTTAAAAGCCCGCAAATCAAGGATTTTCTTTTTATCTTGAAGTCCTAGTGTAGGGTAGGGCCCAATTTTAAAAAGCCCGTAACCTTAAGGGCCAACCTACAACTTAACTTCGCCGGCCCAAGGGGGCCAGCCCGGCCCACTTGTCTGTTGATATATAAAGAGGAATTTACCAAAAAAATGACCCTAGATGGCCACTAAACGAAAAAGCCTCTAGTAGTTTATATGATACGAAAGTGATCCCCTGAGATCACTTTCATTTTTGTATTGAGAGACGACGTCGTCACTAGTTTAAATCTTACAAAACCCCCAAAATCCTATTTTTGCTTTCTTCTTCCCCATCTTTTTCCCCTGTCTGGTGATTTTGTTGACTCCTTCTTCCTCAACAGTTTGCAAAATGGTCTCAAAGGTTGTTTTTCAACCTATTTTGGATTGAAGCATCATAGATTCAAGCATCATATCACATGGAGGTATTCTTTTTGTCGTCTACCAATTGTTTGTTTTTCAAAATAACGATTCTTGTGGGTTTCTTCATCTTATTTCAATTTCCTTCAACCTATTTCCAATATAGCATCATAAAATTATTAATATTCATGCACTCCCTTGTGTTTTTTTGCAATGAATTAACCCATTAATCAGTCCCTCCATTTTCCCCTTCTTGACTGGGCTTCTGAATGATATAGTAGTAGTGTATACAACCCCTTTGGGGATATCAGAATGATATGTGGTTAGAAGCCATGATTGAATCATCTCATTCCATCTTTTCCATGGTGAGCGACTAGAAGAAGTAGATGATGGTGTAGTTGAGCGTACCATAAACAAAATAGCTATATATATATATATATTTTGCACTCTTAGTATTGAAGGAATAAACAAATGATGCTCCCCAATAATGCCGGATATCCCAATTAATTTGTGTTTAGAGATCCATTGAAATGCAACAAATGATGCCCCCATTGGTCCTTTTCTTGCCACAACCACTTTTAATTGCATATAAGCCCTGACAAAGGGCTCCTAAAAAAATAAAATAAACAATAAATGATTCCCTTTAAACAATTTTTTTGGGCCATGAGAAAATGATACAATCAGCTCAAACCATGTGAAGTGAACCATCAAAAGTTGGAATGGTGAAGTGAACTCCCTGAAGCTAAGTTTGGTGGACTCCAAAGTCCAAACCTTAATGAAACAGGACTTTTAAATGGACCGTATCATTTCCCAATAAGCCTTCGATATTGATAATAACATATCCCAATTCATTTACAATTTGCTCAGCTTCAAGCCTATAAATTCATTGATTGATTCCCTTCAAACACCCACCAATTTTCCTACTTCTGAATGCCTAATAAGATGATAAATAAAAAAAGCAAGCATCACTAATAGGAACCCCACACACACACACACACACACACACACACAAAAAGCAATGTAAAAAGGGCAAAAAACAAAAAAAAAACTAAAAAACTTCATCCTCTTCTTTAAAAGGATGGGTGTGGCGGATCGACAAGAAACATTGGCACTTATTACAGAGTTAATCATGGATAGAGTCAGGCAAAATCCAGATTTGAAACCCAAGGAGATAATGAACGACTACTAGATGGAATTTGGGTCAACCATTAGCTACAGAAATGCACTTATTGTAAAGGAAATGGCACTGCGTGTAGTCCGGGGGTCGTACGAAGATTCATTTAAGATATTGCCTCTCTATTGTATTGAGCTACAGATAGCTAATCCTGGGGCTATAACAAACATAGACACCATAATAGAGGATCGTTTCAGAAGATTTTTTTGGGCATTCAGACCGTATTTAAGATCGTTCACGTGTTCTTTGAGGCGGGTGATTGTTGTCGATAGTACACATCTCTGAGGCAAGTATTCAAGTGTTTTGCTTGTTGCCGTGACACACGATGCCAACCATAAGCTCCTCCCCATTGCCTTTGCCTTTGCAGAAGCGGAACGGCTTGACAGTTGGGAGTGGTTCCTTGCAAACTTATTCATATCTTTGGGAGAGCCCTCGAATTTGACTATTGTTTCGGACCGGTAAAAGGGTCTTGTCCCAGCGCTAAAAGACACCATACCTGCAGCAATGCATTGTTACTGTTGACGCCATATTGCAGAAAACATAAAGGCAGCTTTCAGTGACGGGGCTATCGTACTAAAATTTTGGCGTGCGGCAAAGTCATATAGGCCCTTTTAGTACGAGGCTTACATGACAGATATACGTGCAGTCGGCCAAGATGCTTTAACCACATCAACGCGATTGGCCGGGACCGTTAGGCGAATGCATATGTATAAGGGCGTCGGTATGAAATGATAACTAGCAATGTGGCCGAGTGTACTAACAGCCTCTTAAGAGACATAAGAGTCCTGCTTATTACTAAACAGGTAGAAGAGATACGTGCCAAGTTAATGGAGTTCTTTCAAAAGCGTCAGCTCTTGTCTCAAGCGGTGGTCACTAGTCTTACTCCGTATGCAGAGAAAGTGCTCAGCCAAGAAATGGAAGAAGCTCGCCGAGTTTATGTTTGGTGGCTGCCCTTGTTGAATTTCAAGTTTAATTTGCGGAATACGTCGACATGGTTGATCTCGAACGAAGAACCTGCACGTGTCGAAAATGGGAGATATTGGGCATCCCTTGTTGTCACGCACTGGAATTAATGAAGGTCAGAAATTATGATCCGTACGAGTTCTGCGAGCGTTGGTATTTGTCTGGAACGTATCGTTCTATGTACAATGAACTTATACATGCCACTCACGACAACAAGCAGTGAGTGCATACATTAGATGTAAGGGTTCTTCCACCTAGAGCTACCAAACAACCAGGACGTCCTCGTAAGAAGAGGCTTTGAACCGAAGATAGTTGCTGTCAGCGGAAGGTGGTAACCTACTCGAACTGTAGAAGAATGGGACATAACCGTGGAAGCTGTCGCAATCCTCTATCCCTCACTTGACTGTATGGGTAAAGGAGCCTTTCTTTGCTTTTGATTCCCTTTTGAGGCCTTCAGAGTTGTATATGGGTTGGTGATGCACATGTACATGGGTTGGTGATGTATATGTATCCTTTTTTGAGGTAGTATTATAAGTGATGCTTGTAGACCATATGTAAACGGTTAACTAGTTTTTTTGGGCATTAGTTTCGAACCGAAGATAGTTGCCATCAGTGGAAGGTGGTAACCTGCTCCCACTGTATTGGAAGGGGACATAATCGTGGAAGCTGTCGCAATCCTCCATCTCTCACTTGACCGTATGGGTGAAGGAGCCTTTCTTTGCTTTTGATTCCATTTTGAGGCTTTTAGAGTTGTATATGGGTTGGCGATACACATGTACATGGGTTGGTGATGTATATATATCCTTTTTTGAGGTAGTATTATAAGTGACGCTTGTAGACCATATGTAAATGGTCAACTAGTTTTTTTGGGCACTGGTGTTAGCTTGTACAGGTAAAAGGTGGATGCCACATGGTAATAAATAACAATTGTATAACTTTTTTGATGATATGATTGTCGAAGTGAAATTGCCTTTTTGTGTCCAAGTCAGCTATATATATTAACTGGCTTCTCCCTGATAATTATGCATTGCCCTTTATGTTATACCCATGTACGTCACTTTTGACAGCTTCAATTTTCCCATATTGCTTCAAATGGCTATTCAAAAAATGGTCGATATCGGCCATAACATTTGATCGATATCGGCCATTTAACTGGATGGTAATACTGTAGGAATTTTTTATCCCATTAAATGGTCGATATTGATCAAATTAAACGATCTCTATCAGCCATTTCACTGGAATCAGAAACTCTGCAAGAAATGAAGTATCCAGTTAAATGGTCGATATTGGCGATTTCACTGGAATCAGAAACTCTACAGGAAATGAGAACCATCCAGTTAAATGGTCAATATCGACCAAATATTATGGCCGATATCGACTGTTTAACTGGAAAAGAAACTCTGCAGGAAATGAACCATCCAGTTAAGTGGTCGGTATCGATCGAAAGTGTGTCTATGGCTGATATCGACTATTATTTAAATGGAATAGAAATCTGCAGGAATTGAAACATCAAGTTAAATGGTAAATATCGATCAAATTAAATGGACGATATTCACCATTTAAATGGAACAAAAACTCCATAGGAAATTAACCATCCAGTTAAATGATCGATATCGATAAGATAAATGGGCGATATCGATTACTTTTTAACAGCCATTTGAAGGAAATGTCAGAGAATACACATGTTGTCATAAACGGCGTACATGGTGTATGATTCATCTAACGATCCAGAAGTTTACATTCATCAAACATAAAGGGAGCAAATAGTCAAGAGCTGCATGCATCAGATAACTAGGCATTAATGCTAAATTTACATTCATCCTGGTTCGAATATGTAAATGATTCACAATGCTAAAAATCTAGAAGTTAAAAACAAAAACATCAGTAAAAAGAGTTCAAATGCTAATCTATCGATCTTCAACACAGTACACACATCTAGTCGGTTCTTTCATGGGTAATCCGTCAAGTCAGTCAGACCTAGCTTGTTAGCATTTAGTTGCCAACTCCTCTTGAATATCTCAACGACAATCTTGCTACAGAAGTACGGGATATGGGACTGCGTAAAGATGATTGAGAGGCGGTGCATACAGTGTGTAGCGATGGCCAATTCAAACACTCCACAATCGTTGGCATTATGCTGATGCGGTATGTCCGTCTTCTCCTCCTATGACCACAGGTATGGGTCAGACCAGTCAAAATGGTTGTATCCATCGTTTAGCCAGCCCATCTGCAAGAAACATTAGTAAAAGATTACTTAAAATCATGGGCAACACACTTGTATTATGTAGATAAATGGATGACACAGTGTGAGCCATGTTGTTGTATAAGACATGAAATGTATAAATTTCTCTGCGTGTTTAAGTGTGCGACGATCTTTAGGCATGCTATTGTAGAACTCCCATCTCCTCTCGTCGACGTATCCCACTAGTAAGGCAAAGTGCGACTTGTGGTAGACAATAAAAACTAATATACGCACTTCCTTGCTTCCCATACTCTATGCCCATGCTTCCCAAAAATAGACTCGTATACATTGTCTATTCTAGACCGCCACCAACTCTGCATTGAGTATAGCGAAATCCAAACTATTGGTATAGTAAAAATAATGGCAGCATGTGTTTTACAAATCCAGTTAATCATCTATGTACTTACGCAAACACTTGGGTCAGCAATGAAACATAACTCACAACCATCCCTCAACAGTTCAAAATAATAGTATATAATGTTTATGTCCATCCATGTTCCCTCGTCAAGGAGCTTGTGCAAGTCCTTAGCCTTTACCATTGTACATATATTGTTCAATTATCTATCCTGCATAACAATGACATGTAAGGTAGACAAAGGGATTAAACCACCAATGTGCTGGCAGTCAGTTCGGCAGAAAAGGAGCTTACCTTCTCGCATAGTACTCCTTGAAGCCTTTGAGGAAGAACTTGTCAGCTACAGACAGCACATAATCAGCCTCGACGATAAAATGGACATAGTCATCAAATTTCATAAGGACTTTGTGCAGACTTGGCATGCGTTTTATCCTCCACACCAACGAATGTAAACTGGCCAAGGGGGCCGAAACCACTAAGGTAGAAGAGTTTGAGACCGTAGCTGGAGAGGTGAACAATGATTTGCTGATTGGTGTTGTGCACAGAACTTCCTGAAATTCGGGTAAGTTTGGAATCTGTGTTATGCCGCCAGCTTCATCGTTGTGCTGTGGAGGGGAAGGCTGCATCAGTTGCGCTTCATTATTATGCTATGTAGGGGAAGGCAGTATCGGTTCTGTTTCATCGGCCTTTTGTGGAGGAGTGTCTTCCATCGACATAGGTAGTTGTCTACTGTTCTTCCTCTTTTTCCTAGGACTTTTCACAACAGCTTTCTTCTTGCTTACAAAAGTGATTGTGATTTTCTTTCTTGCTAAATCCTCCTCGGACTGTGAGCTGCTGCACCCATCCATTGAGAAGTCTTCCCAATTTGTCCCAAAATAGGCCTTGAACTTAGCCAATTTTTTGGATATTGATAGGTTTAACTTCTCCATCGGAGTGTTCTTGCGTGAGGCCCATTGAAGGGAGCTCTCTATGCGAAGCACCAGATCCTGGACCTGCACACATTAACAATGTGTATCCTCTCATTAACGGATAATTTAGACTTTAGGTTGAAAATGTGAACCACAGTAAAAAGAATTTTGCAAAATGATAAGTATGGATGACAACACAGTGTGTATATCTCACATGCTGATGTGGGACAGTGGGTGCAGTAGTGACATCAGGTGTAGTAGGAACATCGTGTGCAGCACGCACATTGGGTGTACTAGCCCTATCGGGCCCATCAGTCTGGTCGACTACGGCGGGTTGATCCGCATGCTCTTGTCATAGTCGTGTTCTTGCGAAACCACAACATATACTCCTCCGTATGCTGGAGGTGTAGTATCCTCCGCACCACGTAGTCCGAGTTTGCTTCTTGCATCCCACAATGCCTCCACCTCCTTATCCATATTCTGGCTGAGTCAATCACATGATGGGTAGTCTGTTCTCGTCTAGTAATTAGGATGTTGAAAGGCGGTGGGACTACTTGCATTAGTCTGAATTGTTTCATAACCCACCATGTATTATGTCGTTCAACAATCCAATAGTAGACCAAGACTGTGGACGACGAAATCAGACTGTGATCAACCTTTGATATCTTATTCATAAACTTCTTCCCGAGGCCAGAATATGGCTGCCAAGTGAACTGCAAAAAACATCAGTAAAAGAAAACCTTATGAGAAACGAAAATCTCATTGGATTAAGTAAGGACAATGAATATATTAATACGGTGTTCATCTTGATTACCCCATCAGCATGCATAGCATTTATCTGTTTCCTTACTTCTTTCACTATTGCGAGGCCGAGGTTTTTAGGCAATCTCTTTTGCCAAGTTTTAAAAAGTGGGAACGTAATATCCTTCTTTCAAGACTCTTTTGGTTGAGGACACTTTCCGATAGACATCTCGTATAAGCCCACAGCTGCACCAATTAATCGTTTTAATCGACATGTCCCCTCCAATTTAGTTAACTAGTCAACTAATGTTAAAAATAAGATAGCCAAATCTGTAATAACTGTAGTGGTCCTGTTGGTGTCCTTAGTTGATGGCCCTCTTTCTCACCTTGCTCACCGTCCCCCTCCTCTCCACCCACTATCTCTTCAGGGCTCCATGGGGATGCATTTGTCAACATCCTATATAGGTTAACAAGATATGCTGGTGCCCATGCATAAGGTTTAAACTCTTTAAACAGTTCGAGTACATATACGGGTCCGCGGGCACCAGAAGTTCGAGTAACAATTTGACCGGAAACAAGGAAGAATAAATAGGCTCGGTAGCGAAGATCTCATGCTCCTTGTATTTCTTGAGCTTCTTTTTCTGTGTTATTTTCTCTGCCTTGAAGTTATCTTCAAGCCACTTAAATTTAACTATGATCCCCACATAGTCCAATTTTTTCTGTGGGGTCATCCCAAGAACCTCTTGACAAATTTCTTGGACCATCCTTCCCGAGGAAGTCTGTCCGGTCACCAAATGGCCATTTATAGGCAGCCCGTATAAGTACACAACATCTTCAAGGGTGATAGTTGCCTCGCTTGATAGGAAGTGGAAAGAGTTGGTCTCAGGGTGCCACCTCTCGACTAGTGCTGTAAATAGTGCATGATCAATGACCATGCAATCTATTTATGCGAGGTGATGTAGCCCACCCTGCTTGACGTAATCCCTCTGTTGCTTTGTCAGCTCCCAAACCTGTTTATCTGGATTTGTTGATATGCATTGAAGGTGACCAGATTCCTGCATATCGCAATAATAAGAAAAGGCTTGTTAGAATGTATAAACCAAGAGAAGGATAAAGACTGTATTAATAACGTAAGCATGATATCAATAGATGTGACTACAGGAAGTAACTATGTTGTATGGAATTGAGTTTTATAATCAAATTCATAGGATTCTAGTCAATTCCAAAGATCCATTAATGGGTTTCCAAAATCCATCTATATAACCTGTAATTGAACGAGCGTAGACAATGAACATATAAAATATCGGACAACAAAGTAATGACTATGTAAGAGCATAAATCAATCTCATCTAACTTTGGTCATTTTAACCTTTAAGAGATAGTGATCAACCTACACAAACATTGGCCATCCATCCATATAATATGACTATGGGCACTCAATAATGGAGTTGTTAAATAATCAATTCACATAACTTGGATATGCATTACAAATAGTTAACCTTATCAATGACTCATAGTATGGACTTCATTCGCCGTGTGCCAACCATAATATCAACATATGACTTAAGATAGTTCCATTAGGCTACTATGAATTTGATTTTCATGATTTAACTATGTGCCAACCATATCAATTCCCCGAGTTTTCTCATATTCCATTCATTTCTTGAAAATATTTCAGTTAAAGAACATAAAGAATGAAGCTCTCCTCTATGAGCATTTGGATGCTCAGTTATAAAATTGCATGAACATTGAATGCATATATGACCATGAGCACATAGTCATGCATTGAGAAATGGCAATCAGTTTGTAACTTGTGTTTAAAGATATGACTGGGATAGATTGGTTTGAGGCATGAAGTATCCTTCGGGACAAAGATTATCTCTCCTTGGCGGATACCCTCCAATATATGATACCGTGGGTTGTGAAGGAGAGTTGTTGGAGCTTCGGTGGCTTGTTCTTCATTCGTCTACAAAGTGAAAATGCGGTTAGGAAACAGGCAACATGTTTCATCGCTCATTATTATGTATGTAAGCAATCCTCCTTTTGGCACATTTTCCTTTTGTCCTACATATTCATCATAGGGTCTATTTCATTCCACCGTTGTGCTTAACAATAAACACCTAATCAATATGTATGATGCTGCATGAGTGCTAGGGAAAAAGACATGATTAAAACAAGCACCTTTGGTTCTCAATTATAAAGGATGTAATCCAACTAAAGCAGTTCGCCGCAGATGCAAGATGTTTTTGCATGTGTTTGTGCCAAAAAGATGGGAAACTTTGTGGAACGCAGCGTAATAAATTGGCCACCATTCAATGCAATGGTGTTTAAAATTCCAATCATGGAAATTATCTCATTTGTAGTTAACCCTTTAGCTAAGACTGTTGAGACGACTTCTTTTACATCCTTTTCTCTATAGGCCAAAGTTCACAATAAAACCATATATAAAGGTGTTCCTTCGAGGGATAATGATTAACAAAAAACCTTTAAAATGACTTTCAAGTCCATTTGGATGCACGTTTTGAACTTCATTTATCCAATCCAATATAGGAGAAATGACAGAAATGGCAGTGCATTTTGGACTGTAGGTTAATGCTGAGCATTTGAACCCTTGGGCATGTCTTTCACGTGAAACCCCTTCTGTACATTCATTTGTGTTCTATTTGGGGCTAATGCTCATTAGTTTATCAAAAATGGATGAATAAAGAACCCAAGCAAAGTTGCTGTAGACATGGAACTTGGTTTGATCATTTAGCACGATGAATGAAGGTTCCATGAATGCAGTGTCCTCTTTTTTGGGTTAATGCTAATTAGTTTATGACCTATCAAATTGGATTTCAAAAATTGGATTTCCATTGTGAGGCACGAAAGTGATGACTCTGCAACTGTTTGGTTCCAAGAAATAGATGGCTTTTGTTAAAGAACCCAAGTAAAAGACGCTGTAGACACGGAAAGGAGTTTGATCTTTTACCATGATGAAGGATGGTTCCATGAATGCAGCGTCCTTTTTAAAAATCCATAAAAAAAAATTCTTAATTAGGGTAAAAGCGAGAAACAGTAAAATACACACCTCCATGTGAAGATCACAAATTTGAATGGAATACGAGGGAAGACGCCAAAAGCTTCTTGGGACCACTGGCTCGGACCAGATCGAAAAGGGAAAAATGTTGATTGCGATAGACGAAGGGAAAAGGGAAAGGGGACGACCACGGAATGAGGGAGAAATGGGGTTCAAATAGTTGTGTAAAATCGCCTTAATGGTCGATGTCGACCATTTCATTAAACAAATAAAAAAGATTAAAATGGGCCTAGGGGAGCCCTCTGGTTTCCAACATTATACTGGGTCATCAACCATCCAGGGGGGTCTTTAGGGCTTTTTTCCGGTAGTTTCCTCTATCTTTTATATAATTTCTTTTATTTTGCTAAGTTGGACTACTGTTTAGATGTGATGCTAAGTTTACTTTGCTTTTTAATTTCTTTATATCTTTTATATTATTTCTTTTATTTTGCTAAGTTGGACTATTGGTTAGATGTGATGCTTTAAACTTCAAGACCTAGGAACCTATCCCTAGGCACGTGTGTGATTCTAACGTACCAAGATTAATCAACTTTAAGTATGTTCTCTATGCATGGAATAAAATTTAAGAATAATAGATAATATATTAGTTTTTTTAATATCTATATTTTCTTTAATAATCTTTATAGAAAAATATTTAATATTATTATATTTTCATTTAGCACGGGCCTTTGTTGCTAGTGTGTGTATATCCAAGGTCGGGACTGTAACGCCCTGATTCCGAATACCGAGAAAACCGTCAAGGTACCCGAAGTTGGTGTGCTACTTATCAGAAAATCTGAGAACTTCTAAGATCGTAGGTTCGCAGTGAGGTCCAATTTAAAACTTCTTGAACAATATAATAACGATGGTTAAATTACGGAAGCATATAAAATGTAGCGGAAGAAAATATAAGGTATCACATATTTATAGTAAGTGTGCAGGGCTGAAGTCCAGCCTAAAAAGTCAAAGTTATGAAAATAAAAGCTTTATTACATACTTCAATTATTGCCCAGCTCACTACAAAAATCACTCAAATCCAAAAAATAGAAATGTACCCTCAGACCCCTGGTACTGGCACTTCATCCTCCAGCTTGACCTTCAGGTTGGCCAGTCCCCAACCGTAATTATCAACTACAGGCGCTTCGACGATCGTATCGTCCTCATAGAAGGGGTCATCACTTAAGCACCAAGAATGAGTCAGATCCAAAGATCTGGTAAGTCACAGTATACAAGTAACATAGGATGTATGCATCAAAGGAGTAGAGACGAGAATGTAATCAATGAGAATAACAATAATACATAATCTAGGCAGTTGCGCATGATAAAGCATTTAGAATCAGGATACATAAGTAATCTAGTCTAACAAACATTATTGTGGCACATTTACACAAGATGGAACACCGCGAGATATTATGCTGCGGTCCTCTCATATTGAACATAGTCACGGTAGGGAAATCTTACCAGTGCTGGGGAATGACGAGCCCCGCAAAACAATACTCATCCATTTCAACACTCATCACTCAGAGACCGGACCCAGTATCACACCATCTGTCGAAAACATAGCTCATCATGATAGCTCACTCAACACTCACAAACAGCTCTTACTAGTGATGATCAGTCAACAGGCCGAGCTTAAAACAACTGAGTGAATGTTCATGCCGACTTAAGAAAACAATAAAGGTCTGTGTCTGTCTAGGCTTTGCCTTGCGTGAACAAGGTCCTAACCAAAGTCCCTAAGAGGTCCAAGTACCAATTCAACCCATAGAACACAGTCCAAGTCCAAGTCTAAACATTGGATCCACACCAAGGCCCAACAAACACATGGCCTGGTCTAACACGGTAACAAGTCCATTTCCAATGATAAATAGTCCATACTTATCCAAAATGAGTTACAAATCCATAGTAAATAGCCTCTCTAGTCTAGGGTATCATACATTTATACTTAGGCCATAAAAGGGCCCTCCTAGCCACAGACACGAGTCAAGGTTTCCCACAATCACACTACCAGGTCACCTCTAAGTAATCCTAGGTATAGGTCATCCATTTTCCATTTAATTAATAGGTATAAACAACAGAAAGAATAAAAGAGTGATAGTGATGCAATAGGTGAAGTAAACCTCCAAGTACAAGAATCAATGGGAAAATATCAATAATCCAACCTAAGTATTGGTCCACATTCATGTCCAAGTCCATCTCAGGTAATTTGATCTCTAAAAGAAGTCTCAGATGCCAATTGATACTATATTTAGTGCTCCTAAAGTTACGGGCATCTTCGACGACATTTAATGATTGAATCGCCGTCAATTCCAAGACCTAGACCCTACTTGGTGGTCCCCACGAGTCAAGGTTGAGCCACACCATTGACTCGTGCTTAGCACGTTGATGGAAGTCTATTTGAATGATCAATGGACCCCACAAATGATCACAACCTTAGAAATCGAAATCTGGGAAAAATCACTGTACTCAGTGTGCCAGGTCGACCCCCTGGCCTGAACGGTCTACCCCACACACTAGGAACAGATCACAATCACCCTGCAAGCAAAGGCCTGGTTTCCAGAATTCTCTGTGTTCGGTCGACCCCCTATCTTGAGTGGTTGACCGCACACACTGAAAGTTCTGACTGGAAGGGTTTCCTAGGTCTCAATCCATTTCCTGGAAATCTAGTGTGCTCGGTTGACCTGGGACAAAGTTCGATCGACCGAACACACTGGATTTTGGCATGAGGTGGAAAAGCTAGCTCCCAGCTATTCTCTGCAGAGCCTGTATGCCCAGTCAATTGTGAACAGGGTCCGGTAGACCGCGCATGCTAAACTGCGAGCCTTGTAGGAAAAATAATTGATACATGTCACTTCTCAGGTTTCAATGTAGCCGGTCAACTGCACTGTAGGCCGGTCGACCGAGTACACTAACCTGCTGCAAATCCAGAATTTCAGGAATCTATCTTCTTAAAGCTAAATTTAACAAGAACCCATCCAATCTGTCTCCAATCACCAACATCAATCACAAAAACATCAAAGACAACAAATACACTTCAATCCATTACCATCCATCATCAAACGGGCCATTGATCTTCCAAATGAGAGAACTCATCCATCAATGGCCAAAATCCATAAAAACTAAGCTCAAAGGTAGATCTAGTGTATGTACATCAATTGAATGGAAATTACAGAATCAAAATGAAAGGAAACATGCATTCTATGCTAAATAGGTATATTGCCCTTACCTCAATCCAATAGCAAAGGAAACTAGAGAGAAATAGAAATCCAAGCTATAAACACCAATCCCAGCTCCTATGGATTTGCAATCACACAACTAGCCCAAAAACTTAGATCTAAGAAGATCTCTAATACTTACACCCAAATCCACAAAAGAATTGCTATAAGGAAGAAGATCTAGAGAGAGAAATAGAGATTTCTATGAGAATTGAACTAGATGAAGATAAATACTTTGATTAGAAGGATGAGAAGAGATATAGAAGATAAGAGGGCTCTGTACACAATAAATTCATGCATAAATAAAGAAATGCACTAAAATTCATTGGATACAAATTTCCCTCCGTTTAATGGGAGGTTTAACATTCAATTTTATGGGTACATCACACTCCCGATCGTGAGAACTCATCGATCGTTAATTACATCCTCAATGAAAAACCTCTGATTATCGAGACATTGACTCAATAAAATTTACAAAGAAAATACAGGAATTAAATAAATAAAATTCATATTGTTCTTTCTCTTCGTCTTTGCTGTCAGAAGTAGTTCTTTAGATTCACCTGGATCTTTGTGATCATTTCTCGATTGGGTTCATAAATTGATGAATTTGGTGATGATGATTTTTTTTTTGTTATATATAGAAATGGGCCACTCCTTATATATATATACTAGTCATTGCCCGTGCCTGAAGGCACAGCGCACCACGCTCCGAGCACAACTAAATCTAATTACTCTTCTTTTGACCACCTAACAACTAACACCGCCCATAATTTAACAAATTTAACTCAAATTTTCTATGTGGCCCATTGAATCAATCAGCTTCAAATCAAGCCCATCCGGATTTTATTTTTTTAGGTAAAATAGCCCAGCCAATTGGACCCTTGTTTAACCACCATTGAATACCAGAAGTGGCTCACTACTATAAGCAGTCTAGTTTAATTGCATGCAAGCCACGTTTGCATCTGCTACCAAAACAATCCAAGTTAGCCCAGATTCCACAATCCGTGAAAAACAGCATATATATGTGAAGGGGCAAACTGGTAAGTTGTGGGCCCAAATTCCACACCGTTCAATCACTCAATAGCAATCATAGCCATGTATTTAATCATATCTTTACTTGCAAGGAAGTTTTGAAAAGATAATGGCACGTTTCGTAATTTCACAGAAAACCAAGGACACTCCCATATCCTCTGGGAAAAGATAATGGCATGTTTCGTAATTTCACAGAAATTCAATGGCACTCCTGTATCCTCTTGTTCTTAGTAAAAACTTACTGCCCTTTTATTTTCAAATAATTACAAAATTACCAAGCTCTTGAATCCTTCTCAGCCTTAGGATTTATGATCATAAATCCAAGGGTCCAAAATGTCCAGGGATTCAAATACTGCTCTCCCTTATTATATAGATTTTTTATTGGCCCATCATAATGGATTTGAAATGGCTAAGCCTCATTGTTGAATGAGTTGAGTTGGATTAGTTGACCCAAAACCTTTGGTTAGATATATGGGCTTTGACCTTTTCTCTTCAAGGGTTTTTAAATTTGAAAAGGGGTTGTTTTAACTCCCATGTATCAAGGAGCAATCCTTGAACTTCTCTCTCTTATCCTTGTCAACTCTCCATACCTATATCCAACGTATAGGTTAAGAGTTTGAGAAGAAAAGTTGAATTTGCTCACAGAAGAAGCCATAACTGAAACTACTACTACTTTATTAGAGATCATATCAAAAGTGAGGTAATGTTGACTTCTCTCCCTTTTTGTTTTATGCATAATTTAGCATTTTTTCTTGTATGGATTATTTTATAAAATATCCATATTCCAAAAATATATTCTGTATGTAAACAGTTGTGAGGTGTATTCCGGCTGATTTTATCTTCTTTGAATTATATTCTACAATGTGTTATTTCAAGTACATGTAGAAAAATTGTTTCATTGTTGCTCATTTTTGTTGTTGTTTGCTTAAGTGGCCATCATTGAATAATCATCATCATGTTTCTTCTCCATAATTATTTTCTTGTTATGATTTTTATTTGAGAAATGATGAAAATGGGCCATTTCTTTATTTGGGGTTGATATCAATAGTGCTTATTTCCTTGATGGGTATGGACTGATGTAGTAGTTTGATATCAATAGTGTTATTTCATTGAATAATCACACGGATTACAATTCTGGCCTGGTTCGGTCCCAAAACCGGCCTGATTTAGACCCAAAATTTGGCCTGTCTTGAAGTTATAATTATGGCCTGAATTAGGCCTAAAATTTGTCTTAAATTAGACCCCATATTCTGACATGATTTGGACTCAAAACCTGGCCAGATTCAGGCCCAAATTCTGACCTGATTTGGATTGTAATTCTGGCCTGGGTAAGAGTCAGAATTATGGCCTAAGTTAGGTCCAAAATCTGTCTTTAATTGGACCTAAAATTTGAACTGATTTAGACCCAACAATCAGGCCTGCATTAAAATTTGACCCAAAATCTGGTCTTATTTAGACACAAGCCATGTTGTTTGGATGGCTTCATTGAGTTTCGACTCAATTAGATCATCATTTAAGTTGGCCTTCAATTTGGGCTATAAATGTTGACACATTTTTTTTAGGTTGGCTTTGGCTAATTCGATACATATTTTTGTGCCTGTCACAATCATATCACATTTTTTGGATGGGCATGGGCTGAAATTTGAAGCCGTTTGAAATGAGTTTTCATCCCATTCATGTAATTAAGTTTGGGTTGTACCTGATTGAGTTGGGCTTATTTCCAAACCACAATTTGCGTGGACGTTTTGAACTATAAGGTCATAGTTTAGGCCAAACTTTTAACCTATTTAAAGACGAGCTTGGGCTAAGTTTCAAGCCTTTTAAGGTCTGATCCTTCAACCTATTAAAAATAAGTGTGGGCTGAATTTCAACCCATTTAGTGGAGTTAGTTTGGGCTAAGTTTCAAGCCTTTTAAGGTCTGATCCTTCAACCTATTAAAAATAAGTGTGGGCTGAATTTCAACCCATTTAATGGAGTTAGTTTGGGTTAAGTTTCAAGCCTTTTAAGGTCTGATCCTTCAACCTATTAAAAATAAGTGTGGGCTGAATTTCAACCCATTTAATGGAGTTAGTTTGGGCTGGGTTTTAACCCAACTTGAAGGTAAACCTAGGTTGTATTCAGATGCATTTAGAGAAATCAATTTGGGTCAATGTTTTAGAGAAACAGTTTGGGTTGGCTTTTAAACCCATTGGTAATCCCTACATGGACCAATGTAGGCAAGTATGCTAGAGTCTAAATTCAGTCTTTTATCAGTCCATGTAGCCAAATAACTGATTTTTAGCCCACTTTCAATTGTGCTTTAGGCTGTTTTTCTTAAGTTCATTTGTAGCCAAACGCCGGGCTAATTTTTAGCCCATTCACAGAACTAATTTTCAGATTGTTTATAAGAGTATACTGAACTAATTTTCAGTCCATTTGAGATCCTCTTTTACACTGTATTTCAGCCCAGCATATTCACCTTCTTGGGGTGGCTTTTGACCCAATTAGAGCCCAATTTTTCAACCTGTTTGCAGTTGAATCTGGCTGTAACTCAGCCCAATTTCAGCAAGTGTTTGGGCCAAAATCCAAACCAGTTCAACCAATATTTGTGTTAATTCCTGACCCATTTAGAGTCCCATCTTGGACTGAGTTTTTAACCCATTTGTAGACGAAATCTGGCTGTAACCCAGCCCATTTTCAGCAAGTGTTTGGGCTAAAATCCAGCCCAATTCAGCCAATATTTGGGCTAATTTCTGACCCATTTAGAGCCCCATCTTGGACTGATTTTTCAACCCATTTGTAGCCAATATCTGGCTGTAACCCAGCCCATTTTCAGCAAGTGTTTAGGCTAAAATCCAGCCCAATTCAGCCAATATTTAGGCTAATTTCTGACCCATTTAGAGCCCCATCTTGGACTGATTTTTCAACTCATTTGCAGCCAATATATGGGCTGTTTGTTTAGGAGGATTTTTGCTGTTTATTTAGATGGACTCAGCCTATTTGTAGGGTGTTTGGTTGGGTGAATTCAGGTTTGTGAGTTGTTTGTTTGTGGAGAATTCATTTTTATGAGTTGTTTGTTTGTGGGGAATTCATTTTTATGGGTTGTTTGTTTGTGGGCTGTTTGTTTGTATGCCACCAACAACTTTAGAGGGCAGATTTCCATTAGGAAATCTGAATCTCCAATTTTTTCTTCAGGTGGGAGGGCAGACTTCTTTTAGAGAAATCTGAATCTCCATTAAAAAAAATTGAGGAAGTTTTAAAGAACAAATCTTTTTGTAACATAAAGATTTGGATTTTCATTCAATGGAGGGCAGAAACCTTTGAACAAGGGTCTGAATCTCCATTTTAATGGAAATGAAGTGGTGGGAAAGATGAAGATGGAGTGGGTACAGAGGTGATGTGGTGACTGGAGGGCAGAAATCCTCTAAACAGGGTTCCGAATCTCCAACATGGAAAAGATGAGATGGGAAAATAGAGTGAGGTTATGACAGAAACAAAGAAGAAGAACAACTTCATTACCTTCTTCTTCTTTCCTTTTCCTCTCTCTTTCTCTTCTCTTTCTCTGTTTTTTTTTTTTTCTTTTTACCTCTTTCCGCAAGACCCAAAATGAAGTCTCCTCTTTGTTAGGATGTCCAGCCATTTCTCTTTACTTCTCCTCCTTTTATTATTTTTCTTGTTTGAGAAGTTATGTAACTTCCCATGATAAGGTCGTGAGAAAGGGGTGGGAAGTTTTTTTAAAACTTCCCACAACGATCTCTCTCTTTCAAATGCTTGAGTGGGTCAAATGGCTCTCATTAGATCATTTTGTGGGGCCCACATTTGAATTTTGAGAAAAAAATAGTTTATGTAGGGATTTGAAACTTAGACCTTTGGGATGATGTGCATTAGCTTCCACCACTTTACCAACAGCCACTCATGTAGTTTCTTTAAAAAAAAAGTATTTTGAAAATTTGATGACTCATGTCATTGAATCATGTTAATTTAATGGGCTTAGACCAATTTCCATATGCATTTTTTTGTTTGGCAAAATTTCGACATCAACAAATGCCCCCTCGAGTCACGTATGTGCAAATATTTGTACATGTGGGACTCGATTTTTTTTTTCAACATAGCATGTATATAATTCCCCCCCTTTTTATTTTTTTCAGCAATGTGGAAGGAAAAACAACCGGTTTCCAGTTCTTTGACAATTCCTCGTATGCATTTGCGAGCCCCCTTCGATCCAATTAATAATTTCAATGGGATGAAGCTGGAGTGAACTTGCTCAATTCTTGATTTTCCTGAATCTGAGTTGATTGGTCTCCCTGAAGAAGACAATGATAACTGGACTCCGATCATACAGGAATCCACCAGTGTTTTTGATCATATGCTTAGAAGTCATCCTAGATGTATAGATCAGTTGACTGTGTTGTGTCCCCATGTTTGCTCTGAGGATGTTAGTTTTTTCAGTACATTAGGAAGGGAAATTGTCAGTGGAAAACGATTACCCTGGGATTGGCAGGAAAAATTTAGAACACTGGGCTTGTTTGAAGCAACTTTGCAATGAAAGTGTTGGACCAGGGATATAGTTCATCTTTTTGAGGCACGCCTTCACAATGCCAAAATACTGGAGGCCGTTCGTGCTTCCGAAGGAAGCTACTTGAGGGCATCTCATGTGTATAAGGCGTTAACAGAATACTGGTGCAAATCTACAAATACATTTCATTTTTGGTGGGGTGAAATGTCAATTTCATTATATGACCTGTACCGTCTTTGCGGATTGCCTATTTCAGGGGTCTTTTATGATGAGTTTGTACTTGATAATCTTTTTATCTACGATTATGAGGAGAATCTAGTCTCATATTCTGATATTGAGCGACGTGAGAAGAAAATCCTCCATGACCTCTTCAATGAATATCAGGTAGTGTGCAGTTGCAAATCAAAAGGAAAGAAAGCAGTTGTTTTAAACGATTGGATAATTCACTTTTACATGCCCCCGGTGGATGTTACATCGGTTCGAACAATTGTCAAGGATGAAAGATCCAAAAAGTGTGCCTCTATGGGGAGAATAGTACCAAATCTAAGTGAACCTCAAAATCTGGAAGCTGCATGTAGACTGAAGTCTCTTTCTCCCAATAGTTTCTTGGCTGCTTATATTGCTGCTTGGTTGAGTGAATTTGTTTTCCCTCACAATAATGGTGATACAATCAGACCCGAGACATTTGTCATGGCTGCTAAGATAAGCGTGGGCACTCCTGTTTCACTTGCACCACCTGTTTTGGCGAGTATTTATCGAGGCTTAGGGGCAATAGCTACTCATCCAGATGGGCCATTTTCAGCTGTCATTTCTTATCCTGTGCACTTTTTGCTCATTTGGTTGGGCTCATATTTCCCGGGGCCTTATTTGCGGCATAGCCCAAAAGATTGTAAAATGGCTTGGGAATATCTGATTGATGCTGTACCTGTTGATTTGAAGGGATTACCAGCGAGACATTTCTTCACTCGGCTTGAGAATATGTATTCACGCCCATATGCCTTCACTGACCAGACTCGTTCATTGATTGATCAGAATAATTTGTTGAAGACACATGAAATAAGTTTTCTTATTTCAATACGCTCTGGTTTACTTCCTTTAAGGCAAAGCAGTAATCAAGCTAGGGTTGAACATTACAACCCATGTCGGTTTGCTAGATTCTTTGGTTTTGACCAAGCTGTGCCAACTTCCCTCTTCAATGAAATTAAGCGAGGAAATTTTCCCTTGGGTCAACTAAAAAGAATTTGGGAGCACCTTTTACGCTCAAATACAGGGGTATCATTTATCATGCCGGGGGGTTTTAACTTTGGACGAACTACCCGTAAGTTTGTTAGATGGTGGAAAATTTGTTGGGAAGCTTATTTTAACCTCCAGAGCAGGGAAAAACTTTTGATAGATCCCAAGATTGATGAAATTTATAAGGCACAAGCTGTAGCTCATATTGCATCTAGCAAAGTTTCAAAGAAGAGAAAAAATTCATCAGTTGGCACGAGTCAAAGTGCGCAATTGACAACTCATGAAGCAGAAATCGTTCTTTCTCCAAGAAGAGCTCCTGTTAATATTTCAGAGATGCTTGAACCTGCAGCAAGGCCCAAAGGAAATTCTTCTTCATCCACAGATTCTTTTGACTCAGACAGAGCTCCCACGAAACATCATAGATCCCATCATAGGAGTTCTTCTCCTCCTTTGGAAGTTCTTAAGCAAACTGATGTTGTTGAAGGTACTGACAATGAGTTACTTGATTATGGGGAACGAGAGGATGATCAGATTGATTATGACCTTTATAGTGACTTGCCCGAAGCCATAGGTTTCTCCACTCAAGCAATCTCTTTGTCTACTGGGGCTACAGAAAGATTTACAGATTCACTGGCTATTAAGATAGTAGAACCCTTCCTTTATTTAACACCAGGAGCAAGTTCAAGTGCCCAAGCAGGTATTTTCTTTTTCTTTTTTTTTTTAGAATATTCATCTTAATTAATTGATGATTCAAGTTGGATTTTCCTGATGAAGATGATTTTTTTTTTTAGACACTTCTTTTGTTGACAAGAACATAGCTCAACAGGAATTTGTTGGAGATGAAGACAACGTCATTTTTTACGTTGGTAATGCATCCCTTGATAAGAATGATTCTCATTTCTTCTTTTTTTTTTTTTTTTTTTATCATGTATTATACAACATGAACATGTGAAACACTTTTTTTTTTAGGTGTTTCTCCTAAAGGCAAAAATAGGACCCAAGAGAATTTTCCTGCAGATAAGGAGGATCTTGTTCCTAAGGTTGTTGGTGCTATATCTTCAGAAGATGTTATTGTTGGTAAGAGAAATCTCTCTCTCTCTCTTTTCAAACATATACATATGTTACTTTGGCATGAGAATAATAGAAAATTTCCTTTTACAGATAATGTAATTCCTTCAACCTTGCCATCTTTACCTCCATTGGCTATAGAGCATGCTGTTGTTGTAAACGCTAAGGAAGAGGATGTAGATGATTATGCTCGAATTGCTGCAAAAGTCATTCTCTCCAAATTGTTCTCGAGGTTCAAGCGGACGCCACTTGATCAACTTCATTCATTGTCTTCTTTTGTAGACAAAACGTTCCATCTTTTGGAAGGCCTTCCTTTAGATCTTTCTGGAATAAAGTTTAAAGTGAATGGAGTTTTGGGTAACGCTCGGTTGTTAACTGAAACAAAGGATTCAGATTCATTTGACACGCTTCATCAAACTGTCTCAGAAAAGCTTGTCTTAATTTGTCATGAGGAGAAACTGAAAGTTCGGAAGGTGGATGAAATCACATCTGCTAGTTCACAATTGAAAGCTGAAGAAATTGGACTTTGTTCTAAACATGAAAACTTAGAGAAAGAAATCTCTTCCATTGAAGAGAATATTTTATCCCTCCAGGAACAAGTTGTCATGAAACATCATGAAGTTAATGAGATTCGTGACCGTCTGCATAAGATTGCAAAAGAAACTGCAAGTTTGGACGATGCACTTCTAGATTCAAAAAATGATTTGAATTTAATTGTTGAACAAAAACAGGATTTGGAAAGAGAAGTTGCCCAATTTGTTCAGCAAAGGGAAAGCAAGCATCAAGCAACGACCGATTTGGAGTCAAGTTTGAGAGAGTTAATGCAAGAGTTGTCCTCATGTGAGTGGATCTAAATTTGTATTAGATGACTTCATTTTGTATTTGGAATGAATCATTGTAATAAATGATCCATTTTATTACTATTTTTTTTATTCCCATTTTGTGTATTTTTATGCATAATAACGTTTTATAAAACGTCCATTAATAGGAGGAAGTGTTCGATCTCCATCTTGTGTAACCAATTGGTAAGCCCCATTGGTAAAGACTTTTTGTACTACATAAGGTCCTTCCCATTTTTGGTCAAATTTTCCTCTCGACAAACGAGAAATCACAATAGGTCTTTTTACTGTGAGAACTAAATCTCCTTTTCTGAAAGACCTGATCTTCACTTTCTTATTGAACGCATTTGATGCTCGAGCTTGATACGCTTCCAATTTCTGTTGTGCTTCAAGTCTTTTTTTATCAAGTGCTTCCAATTCTTGAAGTCGAAGTTTGGTATTTTCATCATTGGTGAATGATTCTTGTATGGCAATTCTGAGGGATGGTAATTATTCATCAAGAGGAAGGATTGCTTCTCCTCCAAAGACTAATGAATAAGGTGTATTTTGGGTTGGAGTACGGACTGTTGTTCAATATGCCCACAAGGCTTCAAATAATTTCTCATGCCAGTCTCTTTTATTTTTAGAGACTATTTTCTTGAGAAGTTTGCAAAGAGTCTTGTTAAATGCTTTTGCTAGACCATTTGCAGGTGCATAAAATGCTGATGAAAAATAATGTTTGATTTTATATTTTTCACAAAATTTATGCATTTGTTGGTTCTTGAAAGGAGCTCCATTGTCGGTAATGATCCTTTGAGGGATGCCAAATCGATAAATTATATTTACCCGAATAAAGTTGACGACATCCACAGCTTTAACTGCTTTGAGTGGAATTGCTTCTGCCCACTTAGAAAAATAATCTGTAGCGGCAAGTATGTATTGATGGTTAAGAGATGATGGTGGGTTTATGGGCCCAATAATATCAAGTCCCCATGCTTCGAATGGCCATGATGTTATTGTGGGGTGCAATGGTTCTGGTGGTTGATGAATAAAATCTGCATGTATTTGGCAAACATTGCATTTTTTAGCAAAGTCCATTGAATCGGCGACCATAGTGGGCCAATAATATTCCATTCTCTTCAAATGCATATGGAGTTTTGGACCTGATTGATGTGATCCACATGTTCCTGAATGCGCTTCGTTTAAAGCTTCACGAGATTCAATATCTGAAAGACATCGAAGCAGTACTCCATCTAATGATCGTCTATATAAGACACCATTAAGTAGAACAAATCGCGGTGCTCTTCTTCTGATGTCTTTCTTATCTTTTGAGTCTTGAGGGAGTCTTCCATATTGTAAAAATTCGATAATTGGTTGTCGCCAATCTATTGTTTCGATTTCCAGTACCGAGATGATATTGCTTGTTTCAGTTGGAATTGTTTTCAAGATTTCTTGAATATTTGGAATGATTCGCCTTTCTTCAATCTTGATTGGCAAATTAATCCTATTCGTTTGGGCTAGAGTTGCAGCCAAGTTAGCGAGCGCATCTGCTCGGGTATTCTGTCCTCTTGGTATATGATATAGTTGGAAATTTTGAAAATTCCCAATCAAATTTTTAGCTCTTTCAAAATATTCAATTAGTTCAGGTTTCCTCACTTCATAAACACCTGTTAATTGATTAACAACGAGTTGTGAATCTCCATATACAATAAGAGATTCAACACCCATTTGAAGTACTAACTCTAGTCCAATGATTAAAGCTCCATATTCAGCTATGTTATTTGTACATGGTTCAACCAAAACAAATGAATATGGAAGTATTCCATTTTCTGGAGTCAAGAATATAATTCCAGCCCCAGCTCCTGATCTTTGTGATGCACCATCAAAAAACATTTCCCAAGGCTTACGAATTTCAGTACAAAAAACCTCTTCATCTGGCAAGTTTTCAGATAATGGTGAGTTATCAGGAATTGGATGTGCTGCAAGAAAGTCAGCCAGTGCTTGTCCTTTTATTGCTTTTTGAGGAACATAAGTGATTTCAAATTCTGACAACAATAGTGTCCATTTTGCAAGGCGTCCTGATAACGTTGGCTTTGACATTAAATATTTCAGAGGGTCAGCTTTAGAAATGAGACGGATTGAATGTTCAAGGAAGTAATGTCGTAACTTTTGTACTGCAAATATTAATGCCAAACACATTTTCTCGATAGGTGAATAATTATTTTCTGCACCAACGAGTGTCCGACTGAGATAGTAACAAGCATTTTCTTTTCCTTGTCCATTTTCTTGGGCTAGGAGTGCACCCAATGAATGCTCTAAAGCAATGATATAAAGGATCATTACTTTTCCTTTTATTGGCGCTGCCAATACAGGAGGATTCGTAAGATACCTTCTTATGTTATCTAAAGCATTTTGACATTCTTCATCCCATTCAAATGAGACTCCTTTTTTCATTAACTTAGAAAATGGTTGACATCTTCCAGAGAGATTAGAAATGAATCTTCGAATATAAGCCAACCTTCCTTGAAGACCCCTTAATTGGCGTAAATTGCGGGGTGGTGGCATATTGAGTATAGCTTTCCTTTTATCAGGGTCAACTTTGATTCCATTATGTCGTACAACGAAGCCCAGGAATTTTCCTGATGTAACTCCAAATGCACATTTAAGGGGGTTCATTTTGTATTGATTTTTACGTAAACATTCAAAAACTTCTTTTAAGTCATTAAGGTGTTGAGATCTATCTTTTGATTTAACAATTAGATCATCAACGTAACATTCCACTTTTTTATGTAAGAGATCTTTTAATATTTGAGACATAGCTCGTTGATATGTGGCTCCTGCATTTTTTAAACCAAATGGCATAACTGTATAACAGAAAATGCCTTTAGGGGTTCTAAATGCTGTGAGTTCCTGATCTTTTGGATCCATTTTAATTTGATTATACCCCGAAAATCCATCCATGAAGGATAAAGCTTCGAAACCAGTTGCGGCATCTACCATGAGTTCAGTGATGGGGAGAGGGAATTCATCTTTTGGACAAGCAGCATTTAAGTCACGAAAGTCTACACAAACACGGATTTGTCCATTTTTCTTTTTGACTGGGACAATATTTGCTATCCATGTGGGATATTTTACTTCGCGAATGAAATTGGCTGCTTGGAGTTTATTAATTTCTAATTCAATTTTAACAGCAAGATCCGGATGAAAACGACGTTGTGCTTGTTTAATTGGTCACTTAGAAGAATCTACTGCTAATTTATGAGTTGCTACTTTTGGGTCTAGTCCTGGCATTTCTTTATAAGACCAAGCAAACACATCTTTGTACTCAGACAAGTAGGCAACATATTCTTTCATTTCATCATCGGACAATAACTTGCTTACATAAGTAATTTTTGGTTCTTCTAGAGAACCTAAATTAATTTCTACAAGTTCATCCACTGTTGCCTGCCCCCCGTCCTCGAGTGATGGTGGTGCTTCCTCAGGATCATTGACTAATTCTTCATCTTCCTTCTCAGCATCTTGTTCTTCACCAGAGATCATATTGACAGAGTCCTGCATCCCGTTTTCATGATGATAAGATTTTCCTTTTGATTTGTTCTTTTTGGTTTGTTTTTGTTGAACTGTATCTCTACCCATTTCATAGCCAATCATAATGTATTTTAAGGCCTCTTCTGAAACAGAATCACATTGATATTTTGACTTCTGTGTTTCTCTTGAGACCATGTGTTTTTCATAAACATCCTGGCCTAAGCTTAAATCATTCATCATTTTGACGAATCTTTTCTTATTTCTTCCTTTCTTTGTAATTTGCATTTGCGGGATTGACTTTGGATTTTCCCCTTTGCAAAATTGCGAGCCACAGAATGCCTGCTTAGGTGTCCCATACTTAGGATAGAAGTCATCATGCTTTGCCGGTTCCAATCGATCGAATACTGAGATCCGAGAGGTCTGCAACACCTTTGAACCTTTTCTTTTGGAGGATGACTTTCTTTTCCAGCATCTTTTTGACTTCTCTTCTACCAGATATTTTGCATTAATCTGATAAGTTGTTGCTTTTTGTTTTCCTATACAAATAGGTTCAGGCTTGAGAGCATATTTTTGAGCTTCCGTTCTATTAGGAAGAGGCTCAATTATCCCCCCTGTTTTCAAGCTACTTGGATTTTCAACGTCGTAACCCATTTTTTGCATCATTTTAATAGAATTTGGGTGATAACGACTGATATCCACCAATCCTGTAGTTGATATTTCATTAGATTCCTCGGGTAACTTTGACGCTTCACCATGCACAAACTTGATGAGTGGGTATTTTTCATTTTCTCTTAGGAGAGTTGGATTTTCTTCCTCTGGAACACAGGTATCTATTTTTGTTAGAGGGATAATGACTTCTTTCAAGACCTCCTTTGTTTCCTGAACTGGACACAGTAGAGATGTCCCTGATTTTCTCTGAGATTTAGGGATATATTGAAAAGTTGGTCTTCTTTTCGAGTCATCCTTTTTGCTTGATTTTGTTTGAGGATCCTCTTTGATCTTATTCATGGTTTCACACCCAATATAAAACTTTGCATCTGCAAAATAGGATTCTGCTTTGGTAAAAGGATTTTCGTCAGCAATCACCTTTTTTTGAATTCTCTTGTAAAAATACTTGAAACATTGGTGTAATGTTGAAGGAATAATTCCATTCTCATGCAACCAAGGTCTTCCAAGTAACACGTTATAAGATGTCTGAGCATCAATAACATGAAACACGCCCTTTGTAATCAAGTCACCAACTGTGAGTTTGAGCCTAATCGTCCCCAAAGCTTGTTGGCTACTTTGGTTGAAACCAGTTATAACCAAGTTTGAAGATTCACGATCATTCACTGTCATGCCCAAAGATAACAATGTCTTGAGGGGAATAAGATTAACTGCAGACCCACAGTCTAGCATTATCCTATTCATTTTGACTTTGGCAAGAACCCCTTTTACAAATAAGGGTCTGTTGTGTGCCTTCGTCCCCAAAAGAAGATCTTCATCCGTGAAAGAGATTGTAGCTAAACAAGCTGCACAAATATTTAGGTTAAATGCATTCTCAAGCTCTGTCTCTGTTTGATGTACTTCACTGAGAAATTCATCGGGATCAAGGAGAGCTTTGATAAGAGCCTCTCGAATATGTTGTGAAAGTCTTAAAACATCATACACACTTAGTGGTGCCTGAATCTTTTTCAAATGTGCCAAGACGTCATATTTTGTTGGAGACTTTTCATTCACAACTTTCTTTGCCCCCTGCTGAGATTGTACACCTGTAATCTCATTTCTTTCAACTGCCTTTTCTTTGGATTTCTTTTCAAGCTGTGGTGTTCTCTCTGGTAACTGTTTCCCTGAACGAAGTTGGACTGGGCAGGATTCATTAGAGGCTTGCTCCACAATTTCTTCTTTAGGGGTGTCCTTTTCTTCAATTTCATCATGCTCTTCTTCAGTGGATTGAACCACGTGACACGATGCTGCTTTTAATTGAGAGTCAATTTGATTTTCATCTCTTTTCATTTCATCCTGGTCAGCAACGAAGTTTACCATCATGATCTGGATAAATGAGCCATCCCAATGATCAATTGTGAGACATTCATGTTCCTGTTCAATTTCTTCAATAACAACACCATTTGTGTTATCATTTTTCTTTAGGTGAGTTATGATGCGGATTATGATTGGATTCTTGGGATCACCATCCAAGTGTGCATACGGTGGGGGAACATAGCTCGTCCCTTCTTCATCCCATGGAGTGTTCTCAAAATTTTCTGGTAAACTAGGCTCTATCAAGAATGTCCATGGTAGTCCTCTTTCAGCCAACTCTTCTTTTGTTGCTGGTAACCCAACGCTTCGAAGAACTTCAGCATTATAGATTGCCGTTAATCTTTCGGCTTCCTCTTCTTCATCAAATGTATTTTCAGACCAATCCGAGAAGTCTGAAAATTCATCCATATGATCTTCCAACCATTGAGTTCTTTCAATGATCTCCGAGAGGGATTCTATATCTGAATTATAATTGACTTCAAAACCAGTATTGTAACAAGAGGTAATTTCTACCTTTTTCTGGTTACCTTCAGCTTCATTTTTTTGTTTAGTGGCTATGTGAGCTACAAAGAATTCAGATGGCATATATTCCCTTTGTGTCACTGGGACTCTAATTTTTGATATGCCGGTTGCTTGCTGGTAATGAGCTCTATGTTTGATCACATACTTACTTTTCTTTGCAGACATTTCATTTTGATGAAGCGGGTTATTTTTTGAAACATTTGTCTTTTCTTGAGGAGAGTTTGAGGTAATAACTTCTAGAGTTCTGCCTTCACTCGAATTTTTGTTCTTTTTCTTTCGAGTAGTAATCTCCTCCCACTCCTGTTTTTCAAAGGGCAAAAACAGGGTTAGCATCAGTAGTTGCTTTGCTTTCTACAGTCTGATTTCCTACTAAGTTGATGGTCCCATCATCTATCAGAGCTTGTATCTTTTCTTTCAGGACAAAGCAATCAACAGTTTTATGATTAGTCATCCGATGGTATTTGCAAAATTTTGGATGATCAACTTTATCAACCTCATCAAGATTTTTTGGTTCTGGTAATTCCAATAAATTTCTCTCCAAGAGTTCTCCAAGGAGATCTTCAACGTCTTCATTCGGAAAAGGGTAAACGTTCTCCATTCTTTCTTTTAATGATGGACGCTTTTTTCCAGTGTTTTTCCTTTGTTCTAATTGAATCGGTTTATCCACTTGTTTGTCTTTGGATTTCCCAACTTCAACAACGGTGACTTCTTTCTTTGGCTATGCTTTCTGATGAGTTGTTGATTGTGATGGTGTCACTTTCTTAATTTTGGCAACCTCTTTATTATGCCTTAAAGTGGAATTTTCCAGGTCATGAGCCCTTTGATTTAAGGCTTCAAACGTTTCCACAGGTGAGGCTAGAAGAGGATGTCGCGTCTCATGATTTAGACCCCTCAAGCAAAGTTTGATCTTTTGCCTTTCTGAGAGTGGGGTAGGACAACGGAGACTAAGATCTCTCCATCGTGATATGTATTGCTCTGCAGTTTCATTGGGTCGCTGAGAGGCTTCAGTGAGTTCTTCAATCCCGACTTCTCGATTAATGCTATAGAAGTGTTGAAGAAATGCATGCTTCATATCCTCCCATGTTGCTATTGACCCAGCTGGTAGGTGTGAATACCACGTGAAAGCCGCTCCTTTTAATCCTGTTACAAATTGTCGCAAAAGGAGAGCTGGATTTTTCGCTGTGTCTCCACATAAAGCAACAAAATGTGCTAAGAATTCGCTCGGATCACCTGAACCGTCAAATTTTTCAAATTTGGGCACTGTATATCCCGGTGGAAATGGGACTTCATCCATGTGAGATGGATAGGGTTTTTGATAATCAAAATCAATTTTCCCAGCAGGCGTTGTGACTTCCTTGACTGTTCCAAGCACAAAATCTTTAAGGGAATTTAGATCAATGTTATCATTTGAAGACCGATCCTTAAATGGATTTTGTTTCAATGAGGCAATTTCTGCTTCCTTTTCATTTAACTTCTGTTGCAGTTCAGCTATCATCTCCTCCACTGTTTTATCTCCTTCAGCTCCTGTAACGAGAACATCAGCGAACGATTTTTGCGAAACAGATGAAGATGATGGAGTACTGACGTTATTGTGCACATGTGGCGGAAATTCTTCTTCCATGAAGATGGCCTCAGGTTGATCATAGAGTGGGTTACTCGAGAAAGAGGACTCTTCTGCTGAGTTTGAAGAAGATGAAGAGTCAATTGAGTTGACAGATTTTGTTCTCCTCATTTTTCGAGTAGTCCTATTATTTTTCTTTCTTTGAGGCTTTGATGTGAGAACTACGAGACCACGCCTTTGTGCTGAAGACGATCCCTCGCTTGTCCTTTTTGATTGACTTCGAGTTTGGGGGCGTGATTGACCTTCAGAGGTAACCATTACTGCTACAGTAGTCATTGGGGTCTTAGGTGTTTTGAAAACACTCTTAAGATTTGATGACTTTATTAGAGGTGCAAATCGAGATCCAAGAGCAGGGGTATCCTTTGCCTTATGAATCTTGCCTCCAGCATGTGGCGTCCTCTTTAAATCAAATGGTGAGACACTCCCGAACAGCAAAGTAGGTGGGGCCAAGGCAGCCATGCGGATGATTTCTGGTGCCAATTTGACTTTGAGTGCTGCTTCAGCAATAACGATCACCTTACGACTTTTGAATGCAACATTGATTGTTGATTCCATTTTCCCCTGCATTTCCAAAGTAGGATTTAGTTAAAAGAATCAATAAATCTTTTCAAGATGAGAGGAAGAGTATGTCCCACCGGGTGTGCCAAAAATTTGTACACAATAAATTCATGCATAAATAAAGAAATGCACTAAAATTCATTGCATACAAATTTCCCTCCGTTTAATGGGAGGTTTAACATTCAATTTTATGGGTACATCACACTCCCGATCGTGAGAACTCATCGATCGTTAATTACATCCTCAATGGAAAACCTCTGATTATCGAGACATTGACTCAATAAAATTTACAAAGAAAATACAGGAATTAAATAAATAAAATTCATATTGTTCTTTCTCTTCGTCTTTGCTGTCAGAAGTAGTTCTTTAGATTCACCTGGATCTTTGTGATCATTTCTCGATTGGGTTCATAAATTGATGAATTTGGTGATGATGATTTTTTTTTTGTTATATATGGAAATGGGCCACTCCTTATATATATATTTTTTATTGGCCCATCATAATGGATTTGAAATGGCTAAGCCTCATTGTTGAATGAGTTGAGTTGGATTAGTTGACCCAAAACCTTTGGTTAGATATATGGGCTTTGACCTTTTCTCTTCAAGGGTTTTTAAATTTGAAAAGGGGTTGTTTTAACTCCCATGTATCAAGGAGCAATCCTTGAACTTCTCTCTCTTATCCTTGTCAACTCTCCGTACCTATATCCAACGTATAGGTTAAGAGTTTGAGAAGAAAAGTTGAATTTGCTCACAGAAGAAGCCATAACTGAAACTACTACTACTTTATTAGAGATCATATCAAAAGTGAGGTAATGTTGACTTCTCTCCCTTTTTGTTTTATGCATAATTTAGCATTTTTTCTTGTATGGATTATTTTATAAAATATCCATATTCCAAAAATATATTCTGTATGTAAACAGTTGTGAGGTGTATTCCGGCTGATTTTATCTTCTTTGAATTATATTCTACAATGTGTTATTTCAAGTACATGTAGAAAAATTGTTTCATTGTTGCTCATTTTTGTTGTTGTTTGCTTAAGTGGCCATCATTGAATAATCATCATCATGTTTCTTCTCCATAATTATTTTCTTGTTATGATTTTTATTTGAGAAATGATGAAAATGGGCCATTTCTTTATTTGGGGTTGATATCAATAGTGCTTATTTCCTTGATGGGTATGGACTGATGTAGTAGTTTGATATCAATAGTGTTATTTCATTGAATAATCACACGGATTACAATTCTGGCCTGGTTCGGTCCCAAAACCGGCCTGATTTAGACCCAAAATTTGGCCTGTCTTGAAGTTATAATTATGGCCTGAATTAGGCCTAAAATTTGTCTTAAATTAGACCCCATATTCTGACATGATTTGGACTCAAAACCTGGCCAGATTCAGGCCCAAATTCTGACCTGATTTGGATTGTAATTCTGGCCTGGGTAAGAGTCAGAATTATGGCCTAAGTTAGGTCCAAAATCTGTCTTTAATTGGACCTAAAATTTGAACTGATTTAGACCCAACAATCAGGCCTGCATTAAAATTTGACCCAAAATCTGGTCTTATTTAGACACAAGCCATGTTGTTTGGATGGCTTCATTGAGTTTCGACTCAATTAGATCATCATTTAAGTTGGCCTTCAATTTGGGCTATAAATGTTGACACATTTTTTTTTAGGTTGGCTTTGGCTAATTCGATACATATTTTTGTGCCTGTCACAATCATATCACATTTTTTGGATGGGCATGGGCTGAAATTTGAAGCCGTTTGAAATGAGTTTTCATCCCATTCATGTAATTAAGTTTGGGTTGTACCTGATTGAGTTGGGCTTATTTCCAAACCACAATTTGCGTGGACGTTTTGAACTATAAGGTCATAGTTTAGGCCAAACTTTTAACCTATTTAAAGACGAGCTTGGGCTAAGTTTCAAGCCTTTTAAGGTCTGATCCTTCAACCTATTAAAAATAAGTGTGGGCTGAATTTCAACCCATTTAGTGGAGTTAGTTTGGGCTAAGTTTCAAGCCTTTTAAGGTCTGATCCTTCAACCTATTAAAAATAAGTGTGGGCTGAATTTCAACCCATTTAATGGAGTTAGTTTGGGTTAAGTTTCAAGCCTTTTAAGGTCTGATCCTTCAACCTTTTAAAAATAAGTGTGGGCTGAATTTCAACCCATTTAATGGAGTTAGTTTGGGCTGGGTTTTAACCCAACTTGAAGGTAAACCTAGGTTGTATTCAGATGCATTTAGAGAAATCAGTTTGGGTCAATGTTTTAGAGAAACAGTTTGGGTTGGCTTTTAAACCCATTGGTAATCCCTACATGGACCAATGTAGGCAAGTATGCTAGAGTCTAAATTCAGTCTTTTATCAGTCCATGTAGCCAAATAACTGATTTTTAGCCCACTTTCAATTGTGCTTTAGGCTGTTTTTCTTAAGTTCATTTGTAGCCAAACGCCGGGCTAATTTTTAGCCCATTCACAGAACTAATTTTCAGATTGTTTATAAGAGTATACTGAACTAATTTTCAGTCCATTTGAGATCCTCTTTTACACTGTATTTCAGCCCAGCATATTCACCTTCTTGGGGTGGCTTTTGACCCAATTAGAGCCCAATTTTTCAACCTGTTTGCAGTTGAATCTGGCTGTAACTCAGCCCAATTTCAGCAAGTGTTTGGGCCAAAATCCAAACCAGTTCAACCAATATTTGTGTTAATTCCTGACCCATTTAGAGTCCCATCTTGGACTGAGTTTTTAACCCATTTGTAGACGAAATCTGGCTGTAACCCAGCCCATTTTCAGCAAGTGTTTGGGCTAAAATCCAGCCCAATTCAGCCAATATTTGGGCTAATTTCTGACCCATTTAGAGCCCCATCTTGGACTGATTTTTCAACCCATTTGCAGCCAATATCTGGCTGTAACCCAGCCCATTTTCAGCAAGTGTTTAGGCTAAAATCCAGCCCAATTCAGCCAATATTTAGGCTAATTTCTGACCCATTTAGAGCCCCATCTTGGACTGATTTTTCAACTCATTTGCAGCCAATATATGGGCTGTTTGTTTAGGAGGATTTTTGCTGTTTATTTAGATGGACTCAGCCTATTTGTAGGGTGTTTGGTTGGGTGAATTCAGGTTTGTGAGTTGTTTGTTTGTGGAGAATTCATTTTTATGAGTTGTTTGTTTGTGGGGAATTCATTTTTATGAGTTGTTTGTTTGTGGGCTGTTTGTTTGTATGCCACCAACAACTTTAGAGGGCAGATTTCCATTAGGAAATCTGAATCTCCAATTTTTTCTTCAGGTGGGAGGGCAGACTTCTTTTAGAGAAATCTGAATCTCCATTAAAAAAAAATTGAGGAAGTTTTAAAGAACAAATCTTTTTGTAACATAAAGATTTGGATTTTCATTCAATGGAGGGCAGAAACCTTTGAACAAGGGTCTGAATCTCCATTTTAATGGAAATGAAGTGGTGGGAAAGATGAAGATGGAGTGGGTACAGAGGTGATGTGGTGACTGGAGGGCAGAAATCCTCTAAATAGGGTTCCGAATCTCCAACATGGAAAAGATGAGATGGGAAAATAGAGTGAGGTTATGACAGAAACAAAGAAGAAGAACAACTTCATTACCTTCTTCTTCTTTCCTTTTCCTCTCTCTTTCTCTTCTCTTTCTCTTTTTTTTTTTTTTTTTTCTTTTTACCTCTTTCTGCAAGACCCAAAATGAAGTCTCCTCTTTGTTAGGATGTCCAGCCATTTCTCTTTACTTCTCCTCCTTTTATTATTTTTCTTGTTTGAGAAGTTATGTAACTTCCCATGATAAGGTCGTGAGAAAGGGGTGGGAAGTTTTTTTAAAACTTCCCACAACGATCTCTCTCTTTCAAATGCTTGAGTGGGTCAAATGGCTCTCATTAGATCATTTTGTGGGGCCCACATTTGAATTTTGAGAAAAAAATAGTTTATGTAGGGATTTGAAACTTAGACCTTTGGGATGATGTGCATTAGCTTCCACCACTTTACCAACAGCCACTCATGTAGTTTCTTTAAAAAAAAAAGTATTTTGAAAATTTGATGACTCATGTCATTGAATCATGTTAATTTAATGGGCTTAGACCAATTTCCATATGCATTTTTTTGTTTGGCAAAATTTCGACATCAACAGGCTCCTTAGAAGAGATTGTAGTTGAGATTGTTGAAGATGATCACCTTCTTCTTCTTTTTAGGGATCTAGATCTAGGGTTTTTAGAGAGAGGGAAAAGATGGGAGCATTGGAGGGAAATGAGGGAAGAAGAGAGAAAAGAGAGGGAAAAAAGAGAGGAAAGAGTTGCACACGTATGAGACGGGAGGGGGAGTTGTAGTTATATAGTTTTACGTTTGGGTGGCTAATGACCAAAAGGTCCTTCTTGGTCCAATGAGAAAAGAGGATAAGTACAAGGGTATTTAGGCCTTAGTAGAATATCTAGAAGACTCTCATGTGGAAACCCCTCCCATTAATTCTATTTACCAGGTAGGGCCTCTCAGTAACTAATAAACTCTAACAATTGCAAAAGACACCCTATGAAGCTTACAAAATACATAAAAGGGCTAATTAAACTAAAGCTTAGGAAAAATACCTATTTACCCTTACTAATCTCTCTTAATTAGTATAATTAGATACTATAGGCTATAATATAGTATTCAAATTCAAAAGTGGGGGTCCACAAGGGGTGGGGCCTCACAGGGACTTAGATATTTTCGACGTGGGACCCAAACAGGTGTAGGTTTTGCATCTTTCACTGAGAGAGAGAGAGAGAGAGAGAGAGAGAGATAACCCCTTCCATGTTTACCGCTCTAATTCTGCAACGCCACCAAAAACTCCTCTGAAGTCAACCTAATTCACTCAAACTATACCCAAAAGCCCCATGGAACTAGCAGACTCAAACCACTCTCTGCAACAAAAAGCTTCTAAAGTCTAAAAGCACCAAAAATAAAGACGAAACCGATCAAGAGAGAGTTAGAGAAGGAAGGGGAGAACACTCTTTTCAACTGTTGTGACTTAGGATTTGAAAATGACATGAGTTCACACATCTCATAAGAAAGCTTAAAAAAACTGCTCACATATTGGAAACCTCAAATGCTCGGATGCCAAGAGCAATAAAAATCCAACATTTTCAGTAGGTTAACTGTGTGTTTTGGAAAAACCGTTAACGAAACCGTATTTTACAATTTTCAGTTTTTTTAAAAACCATAACTGTATCCTAAATAAGTGTTAAAAGACCGAACCACGGTTAACCGTATTAAACGGTTCGGTTATGGTTAATTGTCACTTAAAATATATATATATATATTTTTGTTTGTCAGAATGCAAAATTCATGTTGAAAAGTCAAAGCCAAATATCCTAGATAATAAATTACATAATCCCAAAATACTAAAGTATAATTAAAATGTTCACATAGACAAATGAAATAAAGTGTATTTTCCAGCAAACACATCATTGATCTTTCATTTTTCCCTCGCTCTTTCATTTTTTGTTATAACGATTATGGCTTAAAAGTTAAATATGGGGTTACATGAAATGTACGTAGCAAAGCATTGTAGTTATTTTATTCTTTCTAGAATTTGCAGAAGGGTGTTTATCATGCGCCACTGCACCCATAGATGTCCTGTGTTGGTACCTTGGTACCACACATATGGTGTTCTGTAGGTAAGCCTATAGTTTTTTTTTTTTTTTTGAAAATGTGTGTTTAATATGCTTTTAAGCCCCTCCACTGCACATACATGTGCCTCATATCGTTAGTGCATGAAACTACAACCGTAAGATCTGTTCTATAGACCCAATGGCCTGCACATGTATTTAGAAAAAAAGGGGAACCTTTTCATAAAAAGTAAATTTCTTTTGGCTCATTTCTATAAAAGTACATAAAAATTTGAATATCTCAAAAAGTTTAAAAATTTTCCACTATACTTTCAATCATTTTTTAGTTGTTTGGAATCCCCCATATTTAACTATCCGTGCATAAAGGTAGTTGAAGTGGCCTCTCATAGGTCAGTTGGGTTGGAATTAATCATTTCTATAAAATAATTTACTAAAGAAGAGGTTTTAAAAAATAGGGACATTTACCACAAAAATCCCATTAAATAGGGTAACCACAGTTGATGACCCTAAATTTTTATAATGATAGCCAAGGAGCTCCAGCCCAAGTCATCTTTTTTTCTCATTTTACCCTTTTTTTGTTGATGTCAACATAACCAATTCTCTATCCTGTCATGAGTAATATTTGTTGACATCAACAAAATATTCGTCGACATCAATATAAAATTGTGTTGAGATCAACAAAAATACTCAGTTATTACAATTAGTGACCCTGTGAAGATGTTGATGTCGATAGAAGATTTGTCGACATCAACATAAAATTTTGTTGATGTCAACAAAAATGCTCAGTTAACAGCATGAGTGACCCTGTGAATTTGTTGACGTCGATAGAAGATTTGTCAACATCAACATAAAATTTTGTTGATGTCAACAAAAATGCCTAGTTAACAGCATGAATAACCATGTGAATTTGTTAACGTCGACATCAACATGAAGTTTTGTTGACGTCAACAAAAATGCCCAGTTAACAGCATGAATGACCCTGTGAATTTGTTGACGTCGATAGAAGATTCGTCGACATCAACATAAAATTGTGTCGACGTCAACAAAAACGCCTAGTTAGCATCAATAAAAATTGACTTTTCCGTTGGTTAGGGTTTTATTGGCATTGAACAATCTCTCTCATTGTGATTGAGAAAAAATGGATAGGGCGTTGATTTCCTTTTTCTTATTCATATCTTTCTTCTATTCTACTATTGCTGTTGATTTGAGGATGAAGAAACTTTTTTCTTTTTAGTGTTATGTTGACATCAACTAACCAAGGGCAAAAAAGGAATGAAATATTGGATTTTGGGCTGGAGGTCCTTGGCGGTCATTATAAAAATTTAGGGTATTCAGTTGTAATTACCCTATTTAACGGGATTTTTGAAGTAAATGTCCCTAAAAAATAATATAATCATTTTTTAAGATTTTTTATAGAATGGACTTGATTGAAAGAATTGTGAAAAACTTATATATATATATCATGTGCTTTTTTGAAAATAAATCAAAAGTATTGTATTTTTTCTGAAAATTGAAAAAAAAAAAAAGTTGGGAGGACTAAAGAAAACGAGAGAGGAAAGGAGGGGAAGGAAGGAGGAGGATGAAGAAGGACATGGATCCTGTTGCCCTCGTAATCTCTCTCTCTCTCTACCACTGTTTTGTAGCCCCGTCTTCTTTTTTTTTTTCCTTTTTTTATTTTACTTTTGTGATGCTCTCTCTCTCTCTCTCTCTCTCTCTGATTTTGGGGCTTTTCTTCTCTCTGGAAGAATATTTAGGATTATTTTTTCTGGTTTCGATGGATTTCGGGGTCATGGGTCTAAAATCAGAAATTTCGGTTTTATGGATTAGAAATCAGAAATCTTATATGTCTATCCATTAGTTACTCCACTACAAGTACTGTGTATTTCTAGGTTTTGGCTCATTAATTGGGTTCCCATCTTAAGAAGCAGACAACTATGACACCTTCTATTACAGGGGCTGAATAGCTGAGCTGACAATGGCTTTCTTTTCCTTTTCATGACAGAGTTTTCTTATTGCAAACAACAACTCTATTTCGTGAGCACTCTTTACATGTTAAATATGAATTGTCATACTGATCAAATCTAACTGCCTTTTTTTTTTTTCATTGCAAGTGACAAATGGAACTTTTGTCATGAAGTTCCTACACTCCAAAATTTAGATAGCTGGTATATTCACAAAATCATTGCATTTTTTTGTTTCCTTCACAATCAAGTTCCGGGCGTAACAAACCAACTGCACACGCAAAGCCAATGGCAGAAGAATAGAAGTATCTATTTTATAAGCTGATCGGTTTGGCTTCTCACTTGAGATTGGCATTTTTCCCACTCTTCATTCTCAGACATGGATGGGTGATAGCCTCCAAAATGTCAATTCATATTGGGAGAGGAGGGATCCAAATCGAAAAGCTTTTGCTGAGATCCTGTTTTGAACTTCTAATCCAACAAGGAGACATGTTTGAAGGATTTAGTAAACTATGCAGCGAATTGAGAGCCTATGAATCTTTAGCCCTCTATAACTGAGGTCGTGTGACGACCACTCATATGTGTACTCACTTGCTAACATAGACTTCATTTTTCATTACAACTACACTTGAATGGGATAGAAACAACTCCTAGGCTATATAGACTATTAAGATCCGTCATAAGATTTAGATGAGCCCCACCAATGTGGTGCGCCTCTTCTGTTTTATTTTCGATATCGCCTCCCTCTAGGAAGTGTTGGGTAGGATATAGAAAGGACTTACATTCCTTGATCCACAATTTGTGATAATGCACTCATTACTATGTAGATAATAGATAAAATTACCCATGTTGATAATTCAAACTCTACTTTTTGGAGGACTTCACCTAAAAATAAAGATGATAACAAAACGTAACATTCCATCTGTCAATCATCTCTTATTTTTTCCCTTTTCTTTGGTACCCCAGCCTAGAGGACTAGGACCCAAGAGAGCCCACACAAGTGGGAAGAGGAAACCCATAAATGGAAAGGAAGAGTTGCATATCTAGGGATCATTCCCTGGGTAATTGGGTGATATGCGGGGCTTGCCAACCGAGCAACCCCTTGCCGTCAATAATCTCTTCTTGAAAGGTCTTCAAAAGCAATGGCTAGGGTTGTCGACTGTCTACTAGGGAATGCTAATGAAGAATTGTGAAGATTAAAAAACAAATACATTCTAATTCAAAGTGAAGAACTACTAATATTGGCCATCATTGATCTTTGAAAATTTGATGTAGATGAAAGAATGCATGACAACACGGAAAAGGACTAAGACAATCTTTCAGTTATCCATTTATTCTCCCTTCTGTAGCTATGTTCAATGATGGGGATATGTTTAACCCTCATATGATCTCTGCACTTATCTTCTCTCAACCTCTCTATAAATTCCCCAGACATCTCCTCTAGGCACAACTCTTGTAGGGTACCAAGATATTCGATTCCCATGGGAACCAACTTCAACTCCCTGCAACGAAAGAGGGAAAGTTGCTGGATGCATGGCAATGCACCATCCTCTATCATCAGCGAGTTTAGCTGCGCCATATCGCATAACCTTAGTTTCTTGAGTGCTGGGAACCACCCTGCATAAAAGCATAGCTTTGTCCCATCATATGCCTTGGCAAGTTGAAGCAATACCAAATTCGGTAATGCTTTGAGTGATGATAGTGTTTCTTCCTGCAACCGAGACCAAAACAAGTACAAATAGGCAAGGTTAGTAAGAGAGCTGAACCAGGAAGGAACCTTCTCCAAGTGACCACATAGGAGTAGCTTCTGAAGATGTGGTGGAGGCGATGATAGTGCCTCCAATGGAAGCGGTTCATCCTCATTAATGGCAATGACACCTAACGTCAGAAGTCGCTTCATATTGCATATAGTGGTGCACAACGCTGGCCCATCGATCACTCGAACCTGTAAGATTGCAAACATTCTCAGCTGGGTTAAGTTTCCTACTTGTCTAATTATATCCCCTTTTGCTTCAATGCAGCACAGACTCTGTAGGTTTTTCAGATAACATATCCCTTCAGGAACACCAACACAGCTAGAAAGATTGTAACTCTTGTAACCCCTTGTGATTTGTGAGTTGACACAATATGTTAACAAATGCCGCAGTTTTTGTAGTTCTATTATTGTTTTTGGTAGCTTCTTTATGTTCGTTTCGCTGACATTGAGAGTTTGTAGGTTTCGCAAGCTTCCTATGGATTTCGGAAGCTCCTTAACCTTAGTCCCCTTTAGGTTCAAATACCTTAAATTGAACAGTTCAACTAATTCATTTGGCACATTGACAATAGGAGCTCCCTCTAAATCTAAGACCCTCAACAATCTAAAGCATGATTCAGTTGAATGCAAAGAAATTGAGGGTGCAGCATCATTCATAAAGAAAAACAGAGAGCGAAGACGTTTGGCACATGAACTCAATCGAACACTTGCGTTGCTTTTATAGATGGCTAAGCGACGAGCTTGGACATTTGATGTTGCTTCATGCCCATCAAAATCCATGAAAAACTTCTCTTCTTTGCATATAGATAATGCTAACTCGCGCATAAGGTCATGCATTCGGATGGCTTTTACCCTTCCAAAATGGTTAGTTTTGTTAACTTGAAGCATATTCCTGCAGAGAAGTTCTTTAAGGTATACTTCTGCCACTTCCTCCATTGTAAGCCGATCTCTTTCTTCTACAAAACCTTCTGCTACCCAAAGCCTAATCAATCTCTTTCGCTTGATCAAGAAGTCTTCTGGAAAAATACTACAATATAGAAAACAATGCTTAAGGTAATAAGGTAAATCATTGAAACCAAGTAACAATTTGCTTTTCGTCCGCTTAAGCAGTTCATTGTTGCTTAATTCCCATCTAAGGCTATTGTTTACAATATCCCATTCAACTGTATTTGTATCCTTCAATGACAAAAGACCACTCAATGCAACAATTGCGAGTGGAAGCCCTTCACACTTATGTACAATATCTTTAGCCAATTGATGCAGGCTTGGCGGACAACGCCGACCCGGTTCCTTCCAGAAGGCCTTCTTGCAGAAGAGGTTCCATGCCTCTGTTTCATTTAGAGGCTGAAGTAGATAGAACCGGCTTCTCTCTCCTGAGGCAAGAGCAACATCCTCGTTTCGAGTTGTAAGAACAATTCTACTTCCACATTTATTGTTAGGAAAGGCAATTTTTACGTCATTTAAGGCATCTATGCTCCAAACATCATCTAATACAATCACATACCTCTTCAATTGCAAATATTTGTTGAGAATTTGAGTCAGTTGTCTTGCATTCATAGCCTGCAAATCGCTGGGAATCTCCTCCTTCTTTGCCTCAAACAGTTCTTTTATCACACCTCTTAACAGCTCGTCGATACTATAAGATTGAGAGACTGAGGCCCATGCATAGCAATCAAAGTGCTTTTTTACTGTTTGTGCTTTGAGCGCCTCGGCGACGAGCGTGGTCTTGCCCACACCACCCATTCCCACTACCGAAACCACCACTTGATGCAGTTCTTCTTCTGTCAGCCACCCAACCAGCAAATCTAATTTCTCCTTCAATCCCACCACATCGTCACTCTCAATGAAAAGGGAAGCTTCTCCGTGGTTCAACCATCTGTTGCCTACATTGTATGATCTTGTTTCTTCTTCGACCCTATCAAGACCGTATCGGTTTCTCCTTTCAGAAATGGTCTGAACCCGACTTTTGATTTGCTGAATTTGAGTGGCAAGCCTACGCCTTGACATAATTTCCATGGGATGGTAGAGAAAACTCTTGAGAAATTGGCCTTTTCGATGTTGGTCTTTGTACATGAACTCGTCGATGATATCTTCTATATCATATGCGACATCTCTCACTTGATTCACCCAAGTCCTCACGACTTGGTTGTTGCCTTTCCTTCTGTCTGCGTCAATGAGGAAGGAATGGATGCTCTCAAGCTCCATCTTGATTTCAGAGAGTTCATAGCCAAATCTTCCCAGTAGAGCTGTTTCTTCTATTAAGAAGGAGCTCAGCCTTTCCAGTAAAAGCTTCACTACACATTCAGCCATATGTTTGATTCTACAACACACACTCCTGCAGTGTTTCTGTGGCCAAAAACTTACACGATCATGTGTGGTGATGGTTTGTAAGGGAATTAAGAGTGTATTCAAGAGTTGCAGGTTGAAGTAATGAATGACGTAGCGAAATATATTGTGATAATCTTGCTAAAATTGAAAATGTATGAAATTGGTCCTTTACATCATCATCGTTGTCGTCGCGTCATCATCATCAAAGCCAGGGGGGGAACCAGAAAATTTGCATTGGGGGGGGCCACTATGTAAGAATTTTTTTTTTGGAGGGTCCACTGTCAAAAAAATACTAAAAATTCCTATAACATTTTTTATTTTTGTGGAGGCCCATTGTAAATAAGTGAAAGTTTTCAATACCCCAGGGGGGTTTTTCAAATTTATGGGGGGGCCATGGCCACCCCCAGCTCATATATGGTTCCGCCCCTGATCAAAGCCTTGTCCCAATTATGTGGAGGCTGGCTACATGAATTTTTCTTTTCCATTTCAATCTTTCCTAAGCCATATCTTCAGATAAGTTGTAATTCTTCAATCTAATTTTACCACCTCAATCCACATCTTCCTCGGCATACCCCTTTCCCTTTACATCAATTTCTATTTATTTTTATTTATAATTATGTAAAAATGAATCGTCGGCAACATATTCTGATAATACACAGAGGAAAAAACTCAAATTCTAAACATTCTAACATCCTACAAAGAGAATAACTTCCTGACAGCGATGTATGTGACAATTACGGCAAAAAATAGACGTCCCAAATTCAACTCAGTTCCATCAACCTGCACACTCAACATATTGACTCAATTCAACCAAACTAAGGTTGAGAAATTAGTAACAACATGTTATGGGCCTAGTTTAAGCTGAAACTTGAAAATCCAATTACTGTTATGCGCTTTGTTTAAGTTGAGACTTGAATCGATTTTGGATTTAGCCTTTTTGAGTTTCAGTTAGGATGTATGAGTGCAAAACCTTCAGTACCTTATCGGCCAGTGTTGGACCCCAAGTCTAAGTGGGCTGGGCAAGTCCTAACCTGACTTGCCAAAATCCGAAGGCCCATCCATCCACCTCAAACCTTGGTAACTGAGGTTTCAGGTTCACCTTTCTAACTCTAATTTACTTTTAGTTGACTTTAGCGCAACCATATTACTAAATGGGGTGTATTCATTTCTGGTTGAGTCCATCATTTATAATAGCTCACACCATCATGAGTTCCACGCAACCTTTTGCCACCGGTACCCTAATACAAACAACAATAGAGGCAGATATTCCCATTGGATAGTTAAAGAGGAATGAATTAGTCCTACTGAAAAAATCAAAATTCTCCTAAATTAAAAGCGTTCACCGACATATATATTCAAGGAAAAAAAACTCCTCCAAAAGACCTAAACCAACTGAAATTACTAAAAGGGGCGGAGATTTATTAGTTGGGCAGTTTTGGGGCAGTAATAATGTTGGTGCTTTTGGTAAATAACCATTAAAATTGTTGTGTGGATATAATTTTGAAAAGTGTTTGCCCCGAGGACCAGGACTGGCCTTGCTATAGCGAGGATCCAGCTCGCTATAGCAAGCCTGTCGGGAGATGCCCACTTTGATCCGGATTCTAAGTTAGAATTTGAAACTAATTAATATTCTAATTGGATCATTATTAGAAGTCTTTTGCACGGATTTGAGGCTATATATTGAGTGTTTCTCTCAGCCCAAATTGACTTACCACCCCTTTCATTATTCTAAGCAAGAGCGATCTTAGAGAGAGATAATTTTTCTTAAGTGCTTGTACTTCTTTGTAGAAGGTTTGTGCATCTTGGTCTCAAGGTGTTGAAGGGGGATCAAGCACGGGGAGCAGTGCGTGGCGAGTAGACGTGACAGCGAGGAGTTGTGCAAGAACAATTATAGTCCTTAGGTCGACGTACTGATTGTGACAAAGGAGTTATGAGTATATCTTATAACTATTCAATAGTGATTGGTTTTTCTCTTGGAAAGGGTTTTCACATTGAAAATTATGCCAGCCTTTTTGTGGTGTGTGATTGGTAGATAGTTTTGCTAGTTCTATTTTGTTTGGTTGATTACTTCTGCTATGCATTGATTTGTTAGATTAGCTTACACATCCCATTCTAAGTTTATGATACAGCGGTTCAGGAGGCTGTCTGGTTGAGAAACTTTTTATGTGGTATTGATTTAATCAGTGAGGATCAGCCTGTCCCGATGAAAGTAGATAGTACGTTTGCCATCTCAATGGTGACTGAGCCAAAATTTAACAGTCGATCAAAGTATATATGTTGAGATAAAATATCATTTTGTCCTTGAGAAGGCTGAGAGTGGAGAAGTTGAGATTTCTTATTTGCCTTCTAAGGATTTGATGGCTGATGCTCTCACCAAACCGTTGCTTGCGGAAGAATTTGCGAGGCATGTGATGTGCATGGGACTCAAATACATTTGATGTACATTGGCACGTTTGTCAACCATGGCATTCGTGCCAAGTGAGAGATTGTTGGAAAGTTGTGTGGCCCGACTGCCATGGGGCCCACGCCAGATCGAGACCGGCGGTGTACTGGGGATTAACTCCCAACGAGTCTTGATTTGGTTGAGTCGGATGAGGATCAAACTATTAGTGGTAGAATTTGGATCGAGTTCAGACTGAAAGAAGTGTTGATCCCAAATGGGTGTTGGAACTGAACTCGCCGAGAACCTTGTGCGTTCCAGTGTGAGGTAGACATGTGAACTCACTGCGAATGCTCTTAGATTTACTGGATAATCAAGTAAGGGTTCCCATCTCCCTTATATAGATCAATCCCTAAGAGTTACGACTGTTACGAACTCTACCTCTCCTGGAATCCCACATCTCCTGACCAGCATGAGAATTCTGCCAACTGAGAGTCTAAATTTGATCTAAACTCTACCACCAGGAGTTTGATCATTATCTACTAGATCAACACTTGTTGGGAGTTCATCTGCGGCACATCGCCGGGCTCGATCTAGCGTGAGCCCAATGGCTGTCGGGCCATACAATTTTCCTAACAGTTTACGCACTTTCAAAAAGGAATTGTGTAGGATAAATAAGAGAATGAGTTACCTTTCTTTTTTTTATCTACTTTCAAACCATCAATAATTTTCAATGTTGTGATATTTAACTTTTTTTTACCACAGGTGAAGTGTGAACGCTAGGTGTGAATGATTCCATTTCTAACAAAGGTCAGTTGAGAAGAAAGAAAACGAAGAGAATCAAATGTTAGTCACGAGTTTCCGGAGACCATTGATGAGCACGTACGGCCGTAGACTTGTACAGGCCGTAAAGATGAGGTCGTTGCGTAGTAAGTGTAAGCTGAGATGTTAGATTAGGTTACCCATGTGTAGGATAAATAAGAGAATGAGGCCTTGTTTGGCAAATCTTATCTTTAAAATATAGATCTATGAATAATAGATCTGTGCGGAATAGATCTGTGTAGAATAGATGTTTTAAAAATAGATTGTTTGGTAAGACAAGTACATACTTTGAAATAGAAGTTTTAAGTATCTGACGGTTCACATTTTTCTAAAAGAACTTCGCTAGAACCACAATGAATTATAGGCTAAAATTTGAAGCCTAACACAGTTTCACCTTTCCAAAGAGGATCAACAGTTCCGATCTTGATTAGGGTTGCCCGCAGAATAAAAAATTTTATATATAAGGGGTTTCTGTTTTTCACAAATATCCTGAGATCCTTGATCAATCGACGGCCCAAAATTGAACCAGTTGCTATGTTTGATATTTTGAAGAGATCCAATGGTTCAGATCAACATTTTGGGTCCAACAATTAAAAAGGAAGAAAGATGGACCGATAAAAATCACGTGTAAACCAACACGTTTGGCTCTTTGGTGCATCAATGGGTCAGTATTTATTTTTATTTTTATAGATCTCTGAAAATTCATGAAGAATCAATGGCTGAAATTTAACCACAAAGCCATATTTATCTTTCCCAAGAGTGTCAATGGTTTAGATCTTAATCAAGGCACCCACAGAATCCAGAAATACATATTTAAGTGTCTACGGTTTTCTATAAATATCTCGAGATATGTATCAAATCAACGGTTCAAATTTTATACACTAGCTGGTTTTGACTTTATAAAGAGATCTCATGGTTCAGATCATCATTTGGTGCCCCACAGTCTAATAAAAAAAAATACAAAAAGCGGACTGCCTCTGATCCCTTGTAAACCCAGCCGTTTTGGCTCTTTGGTGAATCAATGGTTCACGTTTTTTCATAATTCCCTCGAGATATGTGATGACCGAAGGGCTAAAATTTGGACACATGGCCGTTTTTACCTTCCTCAAGAATATCAACGGTTCAGATTTTGATTATGGGCCCAGAGAATATCAGAAATGTAGATTTAGGGTTCTGCGGTTTTCCACAAATATCTTGGGATCCTTGATGAATCAACGGTTTAAACTTGGTACAGTTGCCGTGTTTGGCCTTGTGAATATATCCAATGGACTGGATGATACTTGTGGGTCCCATAATTTGAAAAAAAAGGAGAGAACAATCCAGACCCTCATTTCCATCCGTTTCATGCTGTAGCTCCGCTCTTCTCACGTTGTCTGTCCGCTTCAGACAAAAACATTTGTTTCTTATTGGGCACTTTCTCATGCTGTCCCAAATAGATGTTTTCATCTAAAAGTGGTTTGAAACAGAGGCGAGAAAAATCATTACCAAACAGTCTAAAACCGTCATGAACCAGTTTTAAGAGATATAGAGGTGAGATGTAGAGATGCCAAACACCACCTGAGTTACCGTTCTTTTTTTCTACTTTCAAACCATCAATATTTTTCAATGTTGTGGCATTTGACTTTTTTTTTACCACAGGTGCAGTGTGAACGCTATGAGTGAATGATTCCATTTCTAACAAAACTCAGTCGAGGAGAAAGAAAACGAAGAGAATCAAAATGTTAGTCAAGAGTTTCCGGAGACCATTGATGAGCCCGGCCGTAGACTTGTACAGGCTGTTAAGATGAGGTCGTTGCGTAGTTAAGTGTAAGCTGAGATGTTGGATAACTGCGGGTGCCGCATTGTCGACGTTTTGACGTATCCGCGTGAAATCACATAGACTTTTTGTCTCTGTCGCGTGCATCTCGCATCAGTGCAATTCAAATGATAAAGAGGAAAAATGGGAGTCGTGAAACTTGCGTAGCCGTAACATCCGCATATGGAGTTGTTGTCAGTCCAAACAGTGACACAGTGGTCACTGGTGAGGACCCTCTCTTTAACAGAAAGAGTCCTCAGGTAGCGACTGGTGATGGACTTGCTTGAGTGTGGGTGCGTGTAATTACAAAGATGGAGAAAAACAAAATTTAAAAAAAAAAAAGGGGCAAAGAGTTCCAGTTTCAACAGTACCATAACCAGGATTAAGAGTCCAGATCTTCATAGTAGGGAGTCCATTCTCTCGTAAGGCTTTTAGAGAAATCCTGGGTTGAAGGAGTAGAACTCCAGGGTGCGGACCATTTACAGAGAGTTCGAGTATCACGTGATAAAAGCCCACTTATTGAAAATATTGTAATTTTTTTAATCAAACAATCATTCTTACAGTGGGACCAACTTCTACTGAGTAAAATGTGGAGATGCCGGTCTCTTACAATGTTGAAAAGAGTTTATATGGAGTGGCTAAAATCTTAAATCAGTGGGTATTGCTATGGACTCGATTTCTCCATGCAAAGCTGCATAGGATCAAGGCTTTCATATTAGGTCTTACCGTAAGAATGAGCATATGATTAGTGATGTCCAATTTTCAGAAGGTGGATCTGAGATTTTGCTGTCCTCACTCGTGTGAAGCATGAATGGGGCATTGGTGGGACGTTTGTGGAACAACATTTTTTCGGAACATGCATAGAAAGTGGAAGCACTTTTATGAAGAGTTTAAAACTCTAAGTTTGGTGCGGTTGCTTTTCCTTGAGGTATATTTGAAGAATGAACTAAATTTTTCGTAATTTCATAGAAAAGCATTTCCAATGAGGGCAGGTTGGAAAAGTCTTTCCATGGAAAATGGAAAAACTTTTATGTTGAAATGATTTCCCCAATGCCGCACGAAGGGTGCCCTATAGGATTCGAGTTTTTGAATTAAGAGATGATAACAATAATCACACTTTACATATGCAAGTAGAAAAAGGAAAGTATTGCTTTTCCCCACACTTTGTTTTGGCTAGATTTGACCACCAGTCAAGGAGTGGCACTTCCAACATTAAAATTAGGGATTAATTGCTGGTCGTCTTACAGAAAGTCTTTCTCACCTTACACAGAAAAGCACTGTTAATCATGGTTTGTTTTACTTAATAAATGAAAAGTTTCATAAGAAAGCAAAGGGAGAAAAGTCAGATGACTCAAGTGGCACATTCCTAGCAAAGCTCAAAGATGTTGGAATAACAATTTTGGAATATAATTATAGCATATTTTATTCTCTCGAGTTCATTATTTTTTATAGTATTGATTAGTTTTTTGAATATAAAAACAGACTAAAAAAGACTGGAAATATGGAAATTTCATTAGTTTTTGAAATGTTTTAGTTGAAATGCTAATACATATAAATAGCTTGTCCATATGGTAATTTCTTCAGTGAATTAGCTTATCCATATGAGATTCATATAATTAAACGTTGTTGGCCTTTCAATAAAGAATGTTTAAATATTTAAATTTCATTTTCATTTTCTTTAATTGAATAAGTAGTAACCCCTCTGGTGAGGGAAAGTTGTTGGGGAAATTACTTACTAAGAATGTGCAATCATAAAGTCAAATAAACAGTTAGTATAAATAATTAGTGTATAAAAGTGAATGACTGTGGATGTGAGAAATTAATCTAAGAAAGCAATAAAAAAAGGGCAAGGCACACCAATTAAGATGCTTTCTCTCAATTTCCCACATGCAGGTGGTTTAGAATAATTATGTCCCCATGATACAATGCCCAACTCTCATTCGAAGTCTGCACATTAGAATCAGAAATATGAAATTGCCTTTAAAATCAAAGTAAAAATAAAAGAGAATAAAATACTCTTAAACAATATAAATTTGAAAATACTGCATTATACTCATTTGGATTTTCTTGAATAATCTTCTTCAATTTTTGGAAAACTTCAAATCACCTTAATTTATAATGTTGAAAGCATCCCTTAGGATTGGGTCACATCCACTCAAATGGCCCCAAAAGACACATCTCATCCAAAGGGCACAAAACACTTGTTTTGAAAAGACACATTCAAATGTCTCTTAGAATTTATTTATTTATTAATTATTGGATCTAGAAAATATCCAACAATCCCCCACTATTTTCTAAAAAAAAATCTTTTTAAAGAATAATTAATAATAATAGAAAATAACTAAAAACTATATAATGCATCCCTCACAGGTGGATGTCCCTTGAACCTGAAGGTAGAATATGTATCATAAAACCTTAGTGTGACCTAAGTGAAGTTCACGATATATATTCACATTATACAATATGGTTGGGCATCCATATTCTCCACGCCGTGCTATTTCATAGGCCATGCTCTAGTCCTGGTCTTAGCGAATGCTCTAGAGCCTTACCGACAAGACCCATGGGAGGCGGCCAATGCCCTCCACATTCGCAAAGCCAAACCCATCAGGAGTCACTCCGCACTAAGCCATGAATTTGTTAAGGACTAAAAGTCCAACCTAACATAGGCGAAAGCTAAACAGTGCACGAACCTCAGAGATGGGCAAGTTTGGAACACATCAATTTCTCTCACTAGTTTCAAATAAATGTGCACCGCGAGAAATATCTCAATATATCCTCTAGTGGACAATACATCTGACCAAATTTTTTTTGAACTCTAACTTAGAATTTAAGAGTAGGCTACGGTCAGGATCATCCCTTTATGTCGGTAAACCCATCTCCCTCGAGGTTTAGATTCTTACTCTTAGTGATATAAAATCACTTTGAGAAATTAGGGGGTATTCACTATAATCTTGTACTTCATTTACCTCAATTTTACATGTGTCCATCATTGACATTTGTTGATGAAATTAAGAAGTACCTCGATTGGTTATCTCGTACTTTCTTTTATTCATATCCACGGTCTGTACTATGATCCAATGGATGATGATGCAAAATCCATGATTATGTGATATGATCGACGATGTAACATCCACATGTGTGACCTGATCGATGATGCAGTGAACACGATCTGCAAACTCATCTGATGGATGATGTTAATGATGCATTATCCAAAATGCAAAAATGTCATCCAATCATAGATACCTACTTTGCATCATTATAAAAAATACTAACACAAGAAAAGCATCGTTATATCATTCTCCAATTAATAATTCAACACATATATTAGCCTCAAGTATGGATTATATGAATCAACATATCACACACGAATTAAAAATCACTACACCATAATGGCATGCCAAAAAATGGATGGGTTAGTATCAAATTCTAGAATGTTTGACCCACTTAGACTCACAGTCACGCAATTGATCTTACCAGCTGATCGAATCCAAAGTTGGATGCATGGTGATGGGCCATAAGATGATCTTATTTTAGAAGTTAAAAACTTTAATCAATATAAATAAGCCCTATGCAGTGCAATCAACTGAACAGTTAAAGACCAAAAGGATGACGGCAGATATAAACAAATTTGTATCATGATTACGGACCATGCCAAAGCAACCCAATGGTAAAAGTCCTCAAATTCTTTTCTAGTCAATATAGATTCCATAGAAAAAAAAATGTCAGTATATCCATTTTCAGAATAAATAAATATATATATAGGGAAATATTCAAGTGAGAACTAGTTCTCACTTATTATATGAGAATTTTTTTGCGGGGCTAAACTAGCAATCCATCCAAACCTAGTAACAAATAGGGAACCCCTTGATAGTCACTAATATCAAGGATTGGCACTCATCCGAATGGATTGAACCGTTAGATCAAGGGTTGAATATTTTTTTAAATATAAAGCCATTAAACTTGTGGGCCACGGATGAAGGGGTTAGAGGCATGGATTTAGGGTCAAACTTGATACTTGGGGTGGTCTCGCATAGATCTTTCCATCTCCCATGGCCCCATCCCTAAATGGGGCCCACAATTGGGCTCAATAAAAAAGCTCTCATACAATATGTGAGAACTAGTTCTCACTTGAATATTAATATATATATATATATATATATATATATATATAGAGAGAGAGAGAGAGAGAGAGAAAGAGAGAGAGAGAGTTGGTAGTTATGAAGCAAACGGTAGTTAAATAAAAATTGGTAGTTATGAGGCAAAGGGTAGTTATAGAAAAATACTTTTTGAAAGAAGGATGGTTGCAGAGGAGACACAACTCTAGAAACCAACAAAGAGGCTTCCTCATTTCTTCTCAAATCTCAATACGTTCAGACAAGCGAAGAAACACAGTAAGAATGGATTAGTGGATGGATGCAAAGAGAAATCAGTCACCCATAATATGTTACTAGCAAAATTACCCGTGCTTAGCACGGATATGGCAAACATTGCAATTTGAATATTCATGTATAAAAAATTCATAAATTTTTTAGAAAGAAAGCAAAAGAAGAAAATTATAAGTATGCATTTATATAATTGAAGAATTGGTATCATAGAATGAAAAAATGAGAATTAGAATATAAGGAGAATGATAGAATTTGGATTGAAACAAAGTCTATGAGAAATAAAATTAAATAAAAGTGGAGAGCACTTATGAGTGGTTATTGATTGGTTATGATAAAGAGATAAATAATGTAGTTGATGTAACTTCCGGTCAAAATCATAACCGTCGGTCAAAATTGGATCCAAAACCTCCCAGCTTAATATATTATAATTTTGAAGCACCACTGTACTCTCGCTCTCTATAGTTTGCATACTGTCATTTTTTGTTCGTTGGAGGTCTTGCTTTTGATACATCACGGAACAGAAGTCATTTTTTGCAGTGGAATCAGACTCGCCATGATTGAATTTGTAAAAGTCTATTTGGACAAACTCTATGGACAGAATTTGGGACAAACTGTCCACGTGGTGCAACGTGATTGGGACAATGCATTCAACTTTTTTAGAGAGCCCAATCACGTTGCGCCACGTGGACAGTTTGTCCCAAATTCTGTCTATGAGTTTGTCCGTATAGACAAACGGTTGAATTTGTGGGTGCATTCTTTGATAGATATAATGGACAAATGCTGTCAATACCAAACTAAAAGAGTAATAATGGCTGGGAATAAATGCATGAATTTTAAATACCTAAATAGTGGGTATATATATCACATTAAAATTCAACATGCGGACAATATCCTGTACATTATTAATGTAGAGTAGTGTATTCAATGTGATCTAGAAAATCTGCTAGCACACGGTAACTGGGTTTAAGGGAAACGTTACACACCCCCATTTGCCTACTTGCATTAATTCCTTTGTCCCCCACGCGCATGAGACTAATTATGGCACTGAAGATACAAATGGTACAGTAAACACAAAAGATGCCAACGAATGGGGATACTTGGTGTTGTTTTTTATTTACTGAAATGCATGGAATTTATACATGTGATTGATATGCACATACCTTTAATTTCTCGTAAACATTTGAGATTTTCTTACCACCAACAATTAGATATTGCTCTTGAAGATGAAAAATCACACTTATTCATCATTGTAATTTTCTTCATGATATGGAAAAATTTGATGTCTTTAAACTGTTGGGGAAATTACTTACGAAGAATGTGCAATCATAAAATCAAATAAACAGTTAGTATAAATAATTAGTGTATAAAAGTGAATGACTGTGAATGTGAGAAATTAATTTAAGAAAGTAATAAAAATGGGCAAGGCACACCAATTAAGATGCTTTCTTAAAGACATCAATTTCCCACATGCGGGTGGTTTAGAATAAATTATCTTCTCAGGATACAATGCCCCAACTCTGATTCGAAGTCTGCACACTAAAATCAGAAATATGGAATTGCCCTTAAAATCAAAGTAAAAATAAAAGAGAATAAAATACTCTTAAACAATATAAATTTGAAAATATTGCATTATACTCATTTGGATTTTCTTGAATAATCTTCTTTAATTTTTGGAAAACTTCAAATCACCTTAATTTATAATGTTGAAAGCATCCCTTAGGATTGGGTTACATCCACCCAAATGAGCCCAAAAGACACATCTCATCCAAAGGACACAAAACTCTTGTTTTGAAAAGACAGATTCAAATATCTCTTAGAATTTATTTATTTTTTTATTATTGAATTTTAAAAAATATCCAACAAAAGTGACTGCCTAGATTCGAATTATGGACAACCAAAAAACAAGTAAGAGGGAAAATTCGAACCGTGGACAAGCCGAAAAAAAGTAATGCCTCCGACCACTAGGGTAAGGAGACCATTCACAATATGGTGAGTTCATTAAATATAAGATTTGGAAGCCTCAAATATCATGGTCTAACCATAGGAAAGGTGTTTTATCCAATCGCTGAGTAACAATTGGATTAGTGCAGGGAAGCTCTGAGAGAAGAAGATTTTCTTAAGTAAGCCCCAATGTAAAAAAAGTTAATCCTAGATAAGGCAGAATGTCAAAACTTTGGAAAGGATGAGCAAAGATTCCTGGGCCATGGCTAGGCCCAAATCCTCCCCCATTTTTCCACCATTGAGGAGTGGTCTCCACATAACTTATGTGAAGAACGTTACTCATGATAAATTTTTGGTGTGGGGATGCAACTTGTGTCCACCATATACGCAGAGAGAATCTATGATAAACAATCATCTTTATTGTATGGTGTGGCCAAGCCCTACCGTTTAGTAATTTTACATGTAAAATAAAGTGCAGTAAAGCATCAAATCAATTAGAGAGGATAAAATATAATATGGTTATGATGATATTTTATTTTTAGTTGTTTCATATGGAATCTTTTTGAGTTTTTGTATAGAAAAGTGGAGATTTTTTGTCTTTTAGTCGAAAAAGGAGGTTACTTTTGACTTTTTTTTTTTTTTTTTTCAGATGGAGGAAATTTTGAATTAAAGTACTATTGATGTGACCTCTTATATGCAAAAATTGAGAATTTACTTGACTTTTAATAATCCCTAGCCTGTTTGGGAAACTTTCTAATATAGTGCAGTGAAGTAAAGATTATTTTGGAGAAAGAATAAAATATAAGTGGGTTATGATGGTATTTTATTTTTAGTTGTTTGGTATGAAATCTTTTTTTACCTTTTGTATAGAAATGAGGAGTTTCTTTTGTCTTTTAATGGAGAAATGAGGTTGCTTTTTGACTTTTTTAAGAAAAAAATGGCGAGAATTTTGAAGTAAAGTACTTTTGAAGTGATTTTTTTTTAAAATGAGAGCTTTATTTCACTTGACTCTATCGGTAGAGTTGCCAAATTACAAACCGGACAAGAGTCATTCTTTTCACTGCCGTGATGATCGATGGCTAATCAATAAGAGGGATAACGTGCGATCGATTGGAGTTGAACTAGTAAAAAACACAAGGTGGGCCCCCCTTCACATACTTTTGTTGATGTTAAAAACAAAATTTGAGGTTTCCTGTTTAGGGTATCCCCTTTGTTTAGCACGAGTGCTCGCGTTTGGGCATCAGTTCTTTTTTTGGGGGGGGGGGGTGGGGGGGGGGGGGACTTGGTGATGGGAATTGGGGGAATTGGAAGATCTCACCCCCGCGACCTTGTGTATGATGACAGAAGCTCGAATCATCATCCTAACTACTGGAACACCATCCCACAAATTCTCACCAGCAAAACAAATGCACAATTGATCTAGAGGTCCAATTCATTCAGATGGATGCCAAACTTGGGATTGGTGACTATCAAGGGACTCTTTATATTGTGGTCGACTCGGATATCATGAGGCGAGGCCACCATATTTGACTAGACAAGAACTTTTGTCAGCCAAGGCCCATGAGTACCATGACATCATGGGACAATCCCATGGTATCATATGATTTATTGGTTTCTATGACAACATACATTGTTCCCATGATTTCATGAGATCGAGCAAGAAAGTTAAAAAAATGTTGACTTAAATCAAGTGACTATGGTGATATCATTTGAATTTTGATCATGAAGTTGGAAAATTCAGGTTTAAGGAGTACTAATATGTCAAACACCTCCAAAGAAAAAAAGAGGCTAAAGCTCATATTCTTAGTACATGTTTAGGAGGTCTAATTTTTTCCTCTATTTCTCTAAAATGGATAGAGACTTCAAAAAATAGAGTGTTTGGCACCACCTTTCAGCCTCTACTCATTTTAGAGAAGTGGAAGCAATGGCTCTACTTTCCATAGCCCTCTTGACGAGGTAGTTGAGAAATAGAGGGAAAAAAGAAGAGGCAGAGCTGCAATGTTCTATGCATAATCACGCCCAGTCCGTTTTTTCAATTTTCCTCCAAATTTGAGAGGCCCAATCAAGACCCAAATCGTTGAAAATGTTCACAAGGTCAAACACGGCCTTGTGTATGATGACAGAAGCTCGAATCATCATCCTAACTACTGGAACACAATCCCACAAATTCTCACCAGCAAAACAAATGCACAATTGATCTAGAGGTCCAATTCATTCAGATGGATGCCAAACTTGGGATTGGTGACTATCAAGGGACTCTTTATATTGTGGTCGACTCGGATATCATGAGGCGAGGCCACCAGATTTGACTAGACAAGAACTTTTGTCAGCCAAGGCCCATGAGTACCATGACATCATGGGACAATCCCATGGTATCATATGATTTATTGGTTTCTATGACAACATACATTGTTCCCATGATTTCATGAGATCGAGCAAGAAAGTTAAAAAAATGTTGACTTAAATCAAGTGACTATGGTGATATCATTTGAATTTTGATCATGAAGTTGGAAAATTCAGGTTTAAGGAGTACTAATATGTCAAACACCTCCAAAGAAAAAAAGAGGCTAAAGCTCATATTCTTAGTACATGTTTAGGAGGTCTAATTTTTTCCTCTATTTCTCTAAAATGGATAGAGACTTCAAAAAATAGAGTGTTTGGCACCACCTTTCAGCCTCTACTCATTTTAGAGAAGTGGAAGCAATGGCTCTACTTTCCATAGCCCTCTTGACGAGGTAGTTGAGAAATAGAGGGAAAAAAGAAGAGGCAGAGCTGCAATGTTCTATGCATAATCACGCCCAGTCCGTTTTTTCAATTTTCCTCCAAATTTGAGAGGCCCAATCAAGACCCAAACCATTGAAAATGTTCACAAGGTCAAACACGGCCTTGTGTATGATGACAGAAGCTCGAATCATCATCCTAACTACTGGAACACCATCCCACAAATTCTCACCAGCAAAACAAATGCACAATTGATCTAGAGGTCCAATTCATTCAGATGGATGCCAAACTTGGGATTGGTGACTATCAAGGGACTCTTTATATTGTGGTCGACTCGGATATCATGAGGCGAGGCCACCATATTTGACTAGACAAGAACTTTTGTCAGCCAAGGCCCATGAGTACCATGACATCATGGGACAATCCCATGGTATCATATGATTTATTGGTTTCTATGACAACATACATTGTTCCCATGATTTCATGAGATCGAGCAAGAAAGTTAAAAAAATGTTGACTTAAATCAAGTGACTATGGTGATATCATTTGAATTTTGATCATGAAGTTGGAAAATTCAGGTTTAAGGAGTACTAATATGTCAAACACCTCCAAAGAAAAAAAGAGGCTAAAGCTCATATTCTTAGTACATGTTTAGGAGGTCTAATTTTTTCCTCTATTTCTCTAAAATGGATAGAGACTTCAAAAAATAGAGTGTTTGGCACCACCTTTCAGCCTCTACTCATTTTAGAGAAGTGGAAGCAATGGCTCTACTTTCCATAGCCCTCTTGACGAGGTAGTTGAGAAATAGAGGGAAAAAAGAAGAGGCAGAGCTGCAATGTTCTATGCATAATCACGCCCAGTCCGTTTTTTCAATTTTCCTCCAAATTTGAGAGGCCCAATCAAGACCCAAACCGTTGAAAATGTTCACAAGGTCAAACACGGCCATGTCTCTAAATTTCAGCCATTGAATCCACCAATCTCGAGATATGTGCCACAAACTGTGAGCCATTGGATATAATTTATTATGATCTATGGACCCCAAAAACAAGATCAAAACCGTTGGATATATTTTAGAGGCTGAAAATGGCTATGTGGTCCATTTTGATCATATAATACCTTGTGAATCTCAAGATATGTGCAAAACAAAAATAACCATTGATATATTATGCTCAATAGTGCATTAGTCCATGAGTAGTAAACTGTTTCAATTTTTTTATTCTTTAGAGGCATGTAAAATAAGATCTAAACCGTTAGTAATGTTCACAATATCAAACATGACCATGAGACCAAGTTTCTCCTGTTGAATCATCACCAATCTCTAGATATGTGCAAAAAACATGAGCCATTAGGAATAATTTTGTGGATTATGTGGGCCCAAACACAAAATCCAACCCGTGAGATCTCTTTGGAAGGTTGAGCACGCCCATATGATCAATTTTCATGGCCTAATACCTTGTGGAAATATGTGGAAAAACTCTCAACCAATGATATAAAAATGTTTATTTAGCATAGACCCTTGCATTACCAAACACCTCCTTTTATTTTAGCCTTTTTTCTATGGATCTTTTTTTGTATGAGTCTATATTGAATGGTCTTTAAGAAATAGACTAGTAGTCCCAAAATGGCCTTACAAGCTTAAAAATAGTGCCTTCATTTTAATAAAATTGGCCTCTATTTCTCTAAAGCGGGTAGATGGTAGAATTGTGTTCCAAGCACTCTTATTTTCGAAATCACTACTCGCTTTAGACATTTAGGCAAATAGAGTTTGGAAATACAGATGCCAAACATGGGCTTAGTAAACAATGCTTGTTCTCTAACATGTGCATATAATTCATAATATAATATAATATATATATATGTGAGAAATGCTCCTGTATAAGCTTCCCTTACGGTCTCACGTAGGGTTGTAAACGGGTCGGTTCTGGTTCGGGTCCATGGTGGACCCGGAACCGGAACTGTTAAGGAGAGGTGGAACCGGATTCGGACCCGAAACCGTTTCGCAACCAATTTCTTGGCTCCGGGACCGGAACCAGAACCATATAAGAGACGGGTCTGGATTCGGGTCCGGATCTAGATAGATAATGATATTAAAAAAACATGATTTTTAGGAGAGATTTTCGAAAATTGAGGTAATATATTAGGTCTCTGGTCTACGGGTTTGAACCGAGGTGGATTTGTACCCGGACCCATTTACTTATCCGGGCCTAAATAAGGATCCAGACCCAGTTTTTAATGGGTCGGAACCACTGGGTAATCAAAGAATCGGGGACCCATTGACATCCCTAGTCTTACGAAACAAACTACCTAGTGGGGCATACTACTGGTTCATCCGTACGGACCATTCAAACCCACTCCTCCTATTTACACAGGTGATAGATCCAATTAGAGTGAACCGTTTGATGAATGGTCGATTTTATTATTTTATATAAAACCATTAAACTTGTGGACCACATATGAATGGATTAGAGGTGTTAGATTGACTTCAAATTTGACATCTAGGTTGGCTCCACTTGGATCTTTCGATCCCCCCTTATATATATATATATATATATATATATATGGGAAACGGTCTCATGAGGACCGTCCTCACCATTTTAAGTGAGGACTCATCCCAGCTGTCTGAGATCTGTCCAGATCCAACGCTCCACATCGTTCACTTATATACAAGAGAGGGAAACGAAAACTTTTGTGGGAAAAACGAGTTTGCTCTGCGATTAGGGGGAAACGGAAGGAGGAAACAAGAGTGCCAGGGGGATTTTGCCGGAGCCAAATTGCGCGATCGAGACCTCTGCCGGCGTCTCATCTCTCTCATCTCGCTCCTCTTTCGCACCTCTCTCTCTCCCAGCGTCCTATTTCTCTCTCCTCTCGCGGCGAACTGCCGGCACGTTACTCTCCCCAAATCAACTCAGACCCTCTCTCCGGACGGCTGGTGTTCTCTCTCGGTCTCTGATCCGGCTTGGCCCCAAGCCCCCTTTCCGTGCTACCCCCTGCCTGCAGCTATGAAGAAGACGTCTCATTTCAGCTACTCTCTCTGCCCCCTTTCCCTGCTTGGCATCTCATTTCAGGGTCTCTCTCTGTTTCATGTTGTTTGTGCTATTTTGATGTGGGTTTTTCATCTGGTGTTGATTTAAGTGAAGTTGGAAACGGGGTTGAACCTGGATTAGCTCCCCCACAATGCATGGCTTGTGTCCTATTTTAAAGAGCAGCAGAGAGCTTCTTGCCGCAGAAACAACTTAATGGGATCTACACGTTTCTCATACTGGGTTTTGTTATACTTTCTCATTGATGTTGGCATCAAACCCTGAGATGCATCACCCCGACCCATCATACCCAACCACCAGGGCATGAGGTGGAATGACAGCATGTGTTGTAACGTGTTAAATTATGTTCTAATTGGCCTTTATTTTATTTTTTTGGTTGGGGTTCACTTGCTTAAGTAGATTGATTGGGTACCAAGTTTCTTGAGCGAGTTCTCAACCTATGTTGATGATGCGTTGGACATGCAACAATTCAAGAAAAACTCTAGTTATGGACTTGTTATGTTCATTATTATAGAAAGTATGATGTTTATGAAGCTAAAACAGTTCTTGTGTTGAGCCGTAGAATCTTTTTTTGGCCCAACACCAATCTGACTGGTATCTATTGTTATGCAGATTTCCTCATTCAGATGATCATTTTAGATAGGTTTCATCCAACCCGGACCATTCCATAGGCAACTATAATAGCATGATAATTTTTTTGCAGCTATACATTTCGAATTTTCTCTACTTCAATAAAAACACAAAATGCGGATTCTAACTTTTCAACGACCGCTACAAAGTTTTCTCTTTCACACGTCATTGAATTAGCTTCGGCAAGCTGCCAATGCGCTACTTCATCTTTCCAAAGAAACGCACCACAGCCATTTTCATCCTGCATAAAGTTTTACACACATAAAAAATCGTTAATGCTAGATTTGAAACCTTAACAACACATAGTGATTAGTTTTTGAGGTAGCCTAAACACACTTACTTTCCAATTTGGGCATTTCCAAAATTTTCTATTTGGATTCAATTGCGTATGAGAAGTATATAATTTCATCTCTCTGGCTCCACATCGGCATTTTGGAGTACATTCAGAATGGATTGTATTAGAAGATGACATTCTATGCAAATAATATTGTGAGTTGAAATAACCCCAGCAACAAAAAAAAAAAAAATGTTTATAGTTCAAAAAAAAAAAAAAAAAAAGAACTAATAGCCATGGTTTGACAAATTCCAACTAAAATGGATGCAGTAAGTCAGAATCATACCCAATTGAAATTCCAACTAAAATTCACTATAAGAGGTAATGGTGGTTTTAATGAAAATCCAGATTCCGAATGCACAGTCGCACACACAATTCAAATCCCAGCAGAAACCTCTGAAATTCACTGCATAAAAGTTACCAATAGTTTCAACTGAAACCAAATTTCAAATGCAGAACCAGTAATCTTGAACTACACCCACTTCCAAATGCACTCCATCATGTGGTGAAAAAATAGAATGAATGAATGAAACAAAGAAAACACAACACTCACCAACACAAACAGAGAAACGAAGGAACACGGGGATAGTTCTTTTTGTAGGTTCTTCTATTTCTTCTTCTTTTGGCAGTTGGTGAATCCAGACCGTCAGCCTGATTAGAGCTGCAGTGTGGCTAATAGTAGAACCAGATCACACACAAAATCCTCATTGTCTAGACATCATATAATTTTTTTTTTGTTTATGTCAAATTGAGTATAGGAAACATTTCATGGTTCAGATGCAGAAGGGGGACAGCTGTAAACGAGTTTATCAAATTTTAGATTGAACTCATTACTGACACAGATGGGGTGAACTGGTTTTGATCGTTTCAGAACACATGAGCGGCACACAATACATGAAAAAACAGGTGCTTCATGGAAATACTATTATAAGTTTGAAAATGGTTTGAAAATTTGAAGGGGCAGTGTTTAATTTAAAAGATTCATGTTCTCATCTTTTGCCTACTTAAAATTAGGGGTGTACAAAAAATCCGTCGATCCGATCCGATCCGATCCGATCCGATCCGCGGATTTTAATCCGATCCGAAGGTAAACGGATTGGTGGCGGATTGAAAATCCTGTAATCCGTTAGCAATGGATCGGTGGCGGATTTCATCCTCAATCCGCGGATTTAATCCGATCCGATCCGTTGACATTAAATATATATAAAAAATAAAAATAAGGGGTCTAGATATAAATTAAGATGTCTAAATATAAAAAAAAAAAAAGAAAAATTATAGGGGCTCAAATGTAACTATTCTCTATCACTATTTATCCCCAAAAGGCCAAAACCGGAAAACCTTACCCATTTTTCCATATAATACTTTCCCTACTCACTATTTTTCCAAAAAATGTACAGTGACGGATTGAACGGATTAATCCGATCCGATCCGTTCATCCACGGATCGGATCGGATCGGATTTTAATACCTACGGATCGGTGACGGATTTCAAATCCGTCAATCCGTAGGTAACGGATTGGTGACGGATTTGGCCCAATCCGATCCAATCCGATCCATGTACACCCCTACTTAAAATGGTCAGACATCCAAACTGGTGAGAAGATGAAATTGCTTTCCTACGTTTTTTTTTTTTTTTTTTGGTAAAACACTAAACAAACAGTGTTTCAAGTTAAAAAAGAAGTTTCAAACAGAAGTTTCCTCTTCTGCGCCCTTTGCCAAACGCACCCTTAAGTTATGAGGCCATGGTGAAATCTAAAGAGATTGGAATAACAAGAAATTTCAAGTTAAAATAAAATTTCTAGGGAAAAAAAAAAGATGTTGATGTAATTGGAACTAGATGATGCAAATATGATATTCCAACAGCTTGAAATGTCTCATAGACTTGCTAATTAAAAGAAAAATCTTTCTTGGCCTATAACTATGAAAACTTCTAACATATAAACCACCTACTCCGCATCCCTTCAAGTTCTATATTACTAGAAAAAACCCTATTGAAGTAAAGTTTAAGCATAAGTGCTACTGGAGGAGAAGGAATTCAATTTTCAGAGTTTGGATAATTAGTTGGTGGGCCCCATGGTGAGTTCCACACATCCCATTCATGGAAGCGTGCAATAGACCATTCAGGGGATCCATACTTACATACACCATAGGGCCAGCCAATCTTCTCCATCAATTGAAAATCTCTACAGATGGCCAAAACTTCTGATGTGCAAAGTCGATGGCCAAAACCTAATGTCGGGCTCTTGACAAGAAAACATCTTAAGTACAATGTCTAACATCAAACATCCATCATCCAAAATATGTTGTCTGGCTTCTTTCTCTAGGTCTGAGAAAGAAGGTAGCAGAATCGGAAAAGGGCCCAATGAGTCTTATTTCTTGGATCTTGAGAAAGAAAGAGGCATGCCTGTTGTACAACTGGATTGCTACTATTGTTAGCGTGCAGGACTTGAGAACATCTGTAGTCCCTTGAGCCATGTGAGCTGTGACCGCACCAGACCACAACAACAGCCAAAACCGAGCTCAGGTCCACACTCTCAAAAAGGGTGGTTGAAGGGGTCTCACTGATAGATCATCATTGGCTAGCACCACCACCGGCTCTAACCCCAGCAGTCCAATATGGATCAATCACTTGTAGAGTTTAAAGTTACAACAATGAGACCCAATATCAGAAATGAGTCCTTGCCTTCAACGAAATGTGGAGGGCGCAGAAAAGCCAAGTATGGAAGGCAAAAACTCAACATCTAGCCATTTGAAGATCCTGTGACTCCTAAATGCTGCAGCTGTTAGCAAGTTCCGTCCTTGTTGCACCATTGGAAAATCCATGCAGAAAATGGAAAAGAACAGAAGCACTGGTATATCTTACACACTATCATCTTAACAGCAATGTTGTAGGGGAATTTACTAAAGGAAGAAGGTGCAGTCGGTAAAATAAATAAACAGTTAGAATAAATAATTAGTGAATAAAATTGAATAAGTGTCACGACTCGGGCCCGAGATCGGGATTAATCCGGATCACGATGTCTTCATACTTACTCCCGCAAATCCTGAATTAATCGAAGTTAAGACAAGACTTACAAGGGATCTAACCTGCATACCTGTTAAATGTACATTTTTGCGGAAATACATATATACATTGACAATAAGTAACTTTACATTAAAAGTAAAGTTTATATATATAAAATTACAGTCCAATAAAGTCCACCGCTGCATGTTCACAATACAATGCAGGGGACATTTAATTACATCTCAAAATGATTTACAAGAGTATCTATCAAAATAATTTCCAAAACAAATCCAAAATATTCAAAACCAATGCCCTCCGAACTATGCCCACTCCACTAATCCTCCTGGAGGAATCGGATGAGCTTCCTCCGCAAGCGGCGCGGCCTCTGCAAGGCCGGCACGGGCAACTGGGCCTGTAATGCCATCAATAACACTATGAACACGACGGTTCAGCAATGTATAAATAATTTATGATCAATCATGTTAAGCATGTTCATTTCTCAATGCAATAACTCTAGAATTAAATCTAGAACAGTACGAAGTCCTGTACAGTGCAGATAACCAATAATGAATGACTAATTTCAACTACAATAGTAGTATTATCATCATTCAATTCAGTTTCTTCCCAAAGGAAGTGTTAGTCAGTTCATTTCATTCAGTGTTCATTCATTTCGTTCATTAAGTGGCTTATGGGACTCTTCAGTCCGATGCATTTCACTTTTCATTACATGGTTTATTAATTCATTGACTTTTCAGTCTATATGTGGGATCTACCAGTGTCTTGATCAGAGATCACTGGCATCACCACGGAGCTCCGGAACTCCCCAATCATCTGCTAAAGCAGGATTAATCATTGCATTGTTACCTTTAGTAACTGTTCATTAGTTCATTAACCATTACATTGTTACCTTTAGTAATTGTTCATTAATTCATTGTATCATTACATTACGTTGTATTTAGTCAATGTTGTTCCATACGAGTTAGGAACTCCCTATTCATTCTCGTTTCTATTCAACTTCTTTTACATTTAGACAACTAATTAGGTGGAAACATTGGTTACCAAATGCACGTGTTATTCTCGATGGACATCACATTTATATGTTTAATGTGTGCACTGGATTTATATGTTTAGTATGTTTTCCAAAATTTTCACCCACGATTTCAAAATCCACTGGATTCACAATTAATATTTGGCCAGTATCAGGCTCACTAGCGGTTAGCCGAAACTTGATCGGCGGCTAGCCGAAATCCAATCGGCGGCTAGCCGGAATGTGACCGGCGGCTAGCTCACGGGCAGCTTTCCAGAAGCTGGCATTTTTGACAGAAATCCTGACTAGATTTCGGTTACCTCACGGTTACCATGCGGCTAGCCGAAACTCAAATTTCGGCTAACCGAAAATTGGCGGTTAGCTTTCCAGAAGCTCGCCCATTTCACAGATTTTGACGGTTTGCTCCATGGTTAGCCTCGCGGTTAGCAGAAATTCGCCCAGAATGTCATTTTCGAGCTTCAGAATTTCTGAAACAAACTTCTGAAACTGAGTCTCAAACTCTAGTCTCTTTAACAATCTATAAAATCCAAGAAAACATACTCTTGGAACAACTATTAACCATTTCCATTCAATCCTTAACAATATCCATTCTACAACAAATAAAGGGTTCGAGAACCCAACTCTCATGATTCAAGAAAGCTTGTAAACTAGCATTGGAATCATAGATATGGATTTATACTTGCCTCTTGAGTCAAATAGCAAAAAACTTCTTCACTTGTAGCTCCAAGAAAGGGATCCTTGAGTTCTTTCTTAAGCTTCAACACTCCAAGGAATGATGCAAGTTGAAGAAGGAGATGAAGAAGGAAGAAGCTCCACTCCAATCACTTGACAAGCCTCCAATCCTCACTCTAGATGAAGAGAAATGGAAGGAGAAAGAAGAAAAGAAGAGAAGACTGTCTAGGGTTTTTCTCTGCAATGGATTTTAGGTGAAATGATCTCAAAGGAGTCCATCTCTATTATATAAGCCCTCGTTTTGCATTAAAGACCACCCAATCAAGGTTATTTACAATTTGAGTCAAATGGAGGGTCATTTAACCGGATTCTCGTCAAACGACTTCGAGCTTATTATGAAAGTTGACGTACTCATCGAGATACGCGTGCTGGTATCAAGAGTTTCCGTATTCGATAAAATACGCATATATCCGTATTTACGAAAAAGTCATTGTTCTCTTAATTTAAGCTCAAAACTCACTCAATTCATTTAATCTCCTCATTATCACTTCATTACATTCATTTGTGACTAGTCTCTTGAGCTTAGTCATTAATTACCATTAACCTAGTTAAATATGATTAACTAGCTTTAATTCTAATTAATTAGAGTTAATCTTGATTAACTCGGGACGGGGCCTTACAATAAGAAAGCAATAAAAAAATGGGTAAGGCACACCAATTAAGATGCTTTCTTAAAGACAGCAATTTCCCACATGTAGGTGGTTTTGATGAAATTTTGTCCCCGGGATACAATATCCAACTCTGATTAGAAGTCTGCACACTAGTCCCTGAAAATCAAAGCAAAAATAAAAGTAAATAAAATGCTCTTAGAAAATATGCTTATGAAAACACTGCAATCTGCTCATTTGAATGCTCAATAAGAAACTTGAAAATTCTTTCTCTTGAAAGTTGAATAATGGTTGGAAAACAGTTACACAAAAAAGGCTCAAAATCTCTCTATCGTCATCAGCAGTCTTTCTTTTCACAAGTCTTCTTGCTCTAATGGTGCCTGGATAGTGATGCAAAGAACCATCCGCATCAACACAAACTATTGTGTCCAGGACCACCTTTATCACTGCATTTTGCTTTACAATTACACAATGATTTTCTGCTTTTTGTTGCACCTCTTCATTTAGACCAACCCCTTTACTGATGCCAATGTCTTTAATGAGTGCTCCTACTACAAATACTAGGAGAAAAACTAGTGCAATAGTGCAGAATGTAAGCCATAGCTGATCCGAGAATCTGATCGGCCAAATGGAGTAGCACTGTAATAGGGACTGTCAGACTGATACAAGTAGATACAAGTAACCCACTTTTATCTACTTTTGTCTCTTGTTGAGTTCCCAAGAAAATCACATAACAAATTGGTGTCAGAGCATTACTATCTTCTTACATTAAATAACAGACTCTATAAGCCTCCAACGGCTATAGCACAAGACTGCAACTAAACCCTAAGAAATGGCTCCATATTGTCGGGCAACTCTTAACAACTTAGAATGTGCAAAGACTCTTTGCTTATTCAAAACAACTCAGTCTAACAGTCCTATTTAGTGGACTTACAAAACAGAATATGATTAAAATAAACAACCTGACCCACAACCTAATCCACACATGCACGTACCTATTAAGAAACGGCTTGTATCATTCTACCCCTCTCAAATTAACCTTGCCCACAAGGTTAGCATCTGCCAATATCTCAGGGACTGCCACTTCGAGGACCTTATAGTTGGAAAAGTCTTCCACATAAACCGCATTATGTGGACATGAACAGAAGTCGATTGGGCTAAGTTATGTCCTATGGATTTGGCCCTTCCTTAAGTAGCACAGCTGATAGAAAACGCTATAGGTTCTGTAATAGACTTCAACATGCTGCCAAAATGCTCTATAAGGGACTTATCCCAAGTTCTTCGTATGGGGCATCTGATCCAAGTGCGTTATTGGCTCCCGAATTGTATCTACTTTTGTCTCTTGACCTAGTAGCCTCTTGTTTTTGTAATGATGAAAATGATTGTCCCACAACAAGTACTTTTAAGACCAGAGGGCACTTCATAGATGCTTGTAGAGTTCCTGCACTTACACCTGACCTAATAACCCCAAGGGGTTGGCCGAGTGGTCAGGACCACGGTTCCTCCCTCTTCCGAAGCTAGAGGTCTTAGTATCGACCCTCGGTTCCCCCCTCTTCAGGAACCGAAGGTTGAGTCCACTTGTGCTACCACCTAGGAGCCACAGGGGTTTTACCCGGCTTCTCTCTGGGCCCAGAGGGATTTGGGAACCCTCCGTTAGCAAAAAAAAAAAAAAAACCTGACCTAAGAACCAATGGTTATGAATTGAAATCTACCCTCTCTAACAGATTGGAAGAAGAATCCAGCGGTACATGATACAGATTGTCATTAGTGGCGTCAAACAATGCGAGGAATTCACAAGCATTTCAAATCCTGATGCACCGACATCATCACGATTTGAGAGTTCATCCATTTCTATGAAGAATTCCTCTACAATTGGAGGCTGATTATGGGTAGGACCATCATCATACATTATTTCATCATCAGATACTTCACTCTAATATGAGTATTAGCCCCAACACTAACTTAAAAATACACATAACCACTAATCAATGCAATCAGCGCGAATAACATCCTCCAGGGCATTTCATCAAACAGTTGGTGTGCCATCTGAATCTCCACATTCTTCAAACTTGACCCACTCTTTTGGAATGTTTGGCATAGCATAAACGCGCCCTAAACGCGCCATGAACGCTTCCCACAACACCATTCTTCTTCCAGTTAGTGAGGGGACCTTGGAAGACATCTATGGATAACTTGACTAATCTCGGGATTGTGTTGGATTTCATGCTAGGAAGCACCTCTTCATTTAGACCAAGCCTTTTACTAATGCCCAATAACTTGAATGCTGCGGCGCCCAATAGTACTAGAAAAGTTAGTGTAGTAAGTGTTTCCACATGTGAATGAAGGACCGACCTTCCATCGATATATAAGGAGTGGGAAATACCATGGAATGATACGTCCAATAACTCCAGTCGGTTTATCCAGAGTCTGTACATGGCATGGCCCATCAGCTTGACCAACAAGACCATGAATCTTTGTCATGACCCAGGCCCGAGGTCCAATAATTCCGATCCTTGAACCCATAGTTACTCCCGAAAACTCCGAATTAACCGAAGTTAAAACGGAATCCACAAGAGATAACATTTTAAATTCCTGTCAAATACACAATTTTGCGGAAACATTTATATTTGACAATATCAATTTACGATTTACATGTATACAAAATAAAGTCCTTTATACATGTATCATTTCTATAATTTGCTTGTCAATCACTGCATATTTAAAACACAATGCAAATGATAATTAATTACATTTCAAAATGAATATACAAAATAACTTCTCAAAACATTTTTCAAAATGTTTTAACTCCTTCTCGCACTCGGATATCTATATCAAATGGTATTCCGTCCGTTCCATTCGTTTAATCTTCCTAGAAGAACTGGAGCGGTCTCCTCCACTGCCGATGGAGTCGCTGCGGGACCAGCAAGGGCAATCGGGCCTGTAATACCATCAATAACACCAGTAAACACGACGGTTCAACAAAGTATAAACAGATCTTTTTATAGCACATGTTAACACAATTACTGAACTCATTCAATCTATTTAGTAAACAATTCCAATTCTAGACAAGTCTAGATAATTCCTACAATGACAATAGGTGAACACAAAAAGTCAATTTATGGACATGTACAAGATGGTCACTACCATAGCATTCATTTTATTACATTTCATTTCATTGCATTGTATTTCATTTCATTTACCATCTTCCCTCAAAAGAAGGATTCATCTTCTAAATGGAAGTCATCAATCAGTACCTATAGATATGATCGGAATTGTGGGACTTACTAGTGTTCGGGCCATGGACAACTGGCATCACCACGGAGCGCCGGAACGCCCCCAAAACCATCTACTGCAGTAGGAATAGTCATTCGTTTCATTTATTAATTCATTAAACTCATTTAGAGTTCTAATACGATAGCTAGGTAGTGCCAGACTCAAAAGTCAATACTTTCCAATAAGCAATCATTTAGGTGTAACAATTGGTTATCACATGCACGTGTTATTCTTGATGAACATCACATTTATATATTTAATGTGTGCATTATAGTCTCCGTAATTAACACCCGTGGAAGTTTAGTCCACAATCAATCAACTATTAGAACTATGGTTCAACCACGAAATTCTTCTTTTATTGTCCTTAATTCTCAAAAGTCTCAATTTACCCCGTGATTAGTCTTAAAACTAATTTAGGGAGTGCTTGTACTCACGAGAAGTACTCCTAGTCCATGCAAAAATCCAAAATCCTAATGGTCCAATCGATTGGCCAAAGTTTCACTCACGATTAATGTCCTGACCTGCATTAGGTTCGCTCGAGCGGACTTTAAGTTCGCTTGAGTGGACTCAAACAGAAAGGGGTTCGCTCGAGCGGACCCAAACAGAAAGATATTCGCCTGAGCGGACTTACTGTTCGCTTGAGCTAACCCATCAGAATTCCAGCCCGAGATTCTGATCCTCTCTTTCTTCTTCTACTCTCCTTTCTCCATTACATTTCCACAACCTACAATAGACATTGGAACCTCCTGTTCCCTCCCCATACATCATCCATCCACAAAACAATACTTCTAATCATCCATTGACCATTTCAATTAATCCATAAATAATTCCAAAACTCAATGGAAAATGCACAAAACCCAAATTCATGGAAATTCTATGAACTTCTACAATGATTAACACTAATCACAAGCAAATGTTTATACTTGCCTCTTTTGAAGTTTAGTGGCAAAAGCCCCCTTTTTCCTTAGCTTGTTTTGACACAATCTCCCCCCAAACTCAAACCCTAATCCATGAAACATGCAAATGAACTCCTATGAGCCATTTATGCTAGAAATCTTTACAAACCAACCAATAGAATTTGAAAGTTCTATAAAAGCACTTAACTACTTACTTGTGGTTCAAAGGAAAGGATTTTGAGATCTTTTTCAAGCTCTACACTTCAACAATGGGAGAAATGACCTGAGGAAGAAGATGAAGATGCAGCCCTCTCTCAAGACCACTTGAAAACCTTCTAAGATCACACTTGGTGAAGAAGAATGGAAGAGAAAAGAAGGAGATGAAGGAGATGAGCATAGGGTTTGCCTTGAGGTGAAATGAGTGAATGAACTCATCTCATTCTAATATAAGAACCTCTCACACTAAAACCCCCTTTTATTGAGTTTAATTACAATTTGAGTGAAACGAAGCCTCATCTGATCCATTTGAGGTCAAATCGAATCGCGTCTATTATGAAAGTTAATGTACTATTCGAGATACACATGCTGGTATCAAGAATTTCCTTATTTAAAGAAAAAGGTGGAAACCCGTATTTACGAAAAAGTCCTTAGCCGACCTTGTTTGAATCTAAACTCATTTTAACCAACTCAATTCCATTCAAATTCATTCCATTATGCTTAATGCATCATTGGAGACTAATTTATCTCTCTTTGGTCATTAACCTTCATTAACCTAATTACCCATGCTTAATTAGTATTAATTCCAATTAATTAGCCTTAATCACGATTAGTTTGGGTCGGGGTGTAACAATCTTACCCCCCCCCCCCCCCCCCCCCCCCCCCAACAAGCATAATACCGGATCAAACGGATCAACATTGGAACCTCGATCAAGACATTAATTACTAAACTCTCATCTAATTTTCCTCTAAATTGTCTAAGAAATTTCTGAATTTTATCATCAAAATCAACACCATTAAAACCCCATATTCTATCCGAAAACAAAATACCTTCATAGGATTACTTATAAGAAGACGAATCTAGTGAACATGCTATATCATAATCAACCACATTCTCATTCAAAAAGACGAAATCTTTCATCGAGATCAACTCTGCATGGTAATTCTCTTGATATGAAAGCAACCCATTTCCAGAGTTGCAATGATGTGGATCGCCCAATCCGACATTTCCAGAATTGCAAAGATGTAGATCGCCAAATCTAACCAAATCGTCTTCAAAGGAGATACTTTGACCACTTCCATAGAATCCGATCAACTCATCGTCTTGGGAGGAGCAGTGCTGAAGCCCAGGCTCAACAACAGGGTTTGCCTGAGATTCCTTCCCAGTTGATTATCAAGGCATTGTAGTATCTCTGTGAGTATTTTGCCATGGCGTTTAGAGGTCTCCTTCAACTCGACTTGAAACAACCGTAGGCTATACAATTGTTCTTCCATTTGAGCACCAAGGGTATAATCCATCATCGCAGAATCAAACTACTATGATACCAATTGATATGAACTTTCTTGCTACCTTGAGCTATGGTGCCCAAGTTACAACACAACTGTTCTTCCATTTGAGCACCAAGGGTATTATCCATGAACTACTATGATACCAATTAATATGAACTTTCTTGCTACCTCGAGCTATGGTGCCCAAGTTACAACACTACTCAAATAGGAAAGCTGAGAAGATAAAATCTCTGATAGGAGATTGCACCATAATAATAGTTTTTGGTAGAAAATTCAATTAATATCTATTAGTCTATCTTCTTACATTAAATACAGACTCTACAAGCATCCAACAACTATAGTACATGACTGCAACCTAAGAAATACGGACACAACATTTCTCAAAAAAGCAGGACACGGACACGTCGAGGACACGTTAATAAATAATAATAATAATAATAATAATAATAATAATAATAATATATCTAATGATATACTAAAAGATACTATTTCCACAGCCAAGTAATATTTTCCCTCCCTTCATTAATTTTCTCAAACTTAGTTACATATTTCCACAGAGGCTTATTTATATCTTCTTCATTGGAGGGGTGTGAACTCATATTCCTAAATTCCAAATTGTCACACAGAGGTGAAGAAGCGGAGCTGATAAATAAAAAAAAATTATTTGATATAAAGAACATATTTGATATATAAACAACAAAAAAAGATTTTATAGATTCATGTAAACAGTAAAAACCATCACCCGAAACACAGTAGCACAAGCTTGGGAGGCAATGGACCTAACAGGCCTAATCCATGATCTGACCTACTACTTAGGGTCGCCAAAGGGTGTGCCTGCAGATCCTTGGATCTGATCAATGATCAAATAGTTCCCTTGGTCCCCCAGTCTCAAAACAAACAACAAATAGGGTCTTCCGCCTCTGAGATCTGATGCCACCAATTGGCAGGCCAACCGGGACCCACTGCACATGGGTCCAGTGCTACAGTGGTCGACCATGGGTCCTCCTTTAGATCCATGGTCCCGATTCGTCATCAAGTGCGCCATGGGGTCCCACAACCCCAGTCAACAGATACCGTTTGTATCAGGGGAAGAAAGTGCAGACTAAAAAAAGCAGTACTTGGAAGATCTTCTCCTTCTTCTCCTCCTTCTTTCTTCCTCCTCCTCCTTCGTTCTTCTTATTCCGTATCGTTTTTTTCCCCCTCTTTTTTGCTTCTTTTTCTCTTTCGCTAGAAGATCTTCTCGTTTGAATGTTAATTGGGCAGCGGAAGGATGGCCCCTTTGTTTTTTAGTTATTACCTTTATAAAGCTCAATGGATTTTATACCTCTTCTCAAGCGGGCTAGGCTAGTCCGTGGTTCGAAACCACTATGTTTGTAATCAGATCTAAATTTAAGTTTTGTACCCAAACTCAACTCCCAACCGAAGCCTAAACCACGTTCCATACCCTTTTTATAGGGTGCGAGCCCCTGGATACTCTAATGAGCGGATATCCATTCGCGACTCCCAGCTAGGCTCGAAAGCCATCCCCTCTAATTTCACTTCAATCAAGCACGGACCCACCTTCCAATTTGTTGCTATCTCAGCATAAAAACTCGAGGAATTGCGTATTGAACTGCACATTTTCTTCATTAATAACTGGTGTATCCTCTTATGTCGCCTAAAGGCCTGGTTCTGGGGCAAGGAGTTCGTTGCCTACAGCACTATGTGTAGAATCAAACATGAATGCTTCGCAAGTATTCAAAATAAATAACACAGCATGTATATCAAAGGACTAAAGTCATAAGATTGCATAATATCAAATAAATTGTAAAATTAGGCATGATAGTCCAAAATAAGTAAATACCAGGAGAATCATAATTAACAACCTACACATTTATAAATTCTAGCAAAATAATACTCACATGGCTAAAACTTCACTGGTCATCACAAGGGCATACATCTCATATCCGGGAGCACACAGCGTAATATCAAGGGCATACTACTCTTAACCAAGAGTAGCAGCGCAATACCAAGGGCATACTGTTCAAAACAAGAACATAAGCATAGTATCCATAGCATACTACTCATACCGAGAGCAGCAACAGAATATTAAGGACAAACTACTCGTTCAAGAGCAGCAACACAATAAAAATGGTGAGATTGAGCTAAGTGATGCCGACTCCATATATCCATATGAAAAGAGCCTAACTAGCTAGCCTTCAAGTCGAGGAAATAACTCAAGAATAAGATGACTACTCTTGAGTATAGAAGAAATCGGGTAAACCCAGTATTTCATGCTTAATGTATCTTAAACAATACTAAATTGTAAAGTACTCAAGTTTTGGGCAAGACTGGGCATCTAGTACGCACAATGAATAAAACTAATAAGCTAGAGTTGGTCAACAACGGCTAAACATTCATGAAAATTATAAAGAAAAACCGGCAGCATTTCGGCTAGAAATGAGTAGCCCCAAATGAGTGGAAACAGGGTAAGGGTGATCCGAGTAACTTAAGAGGCAGCTGAGAATGAATGCTCGCTAACCCACCCGAAAAGCTCACTACAGATCCGGTCCATCCAAGGGTAAAGTAAGGCAAGAATTTTCGTCAATCTCAAGGAGAACCACAAGCCACATCACTAAGGCCGGGTAAGTCCATAGTTATGATGGGAAACGATAATGCTAAAATAAAGGATGCATAGACTTAAAAATTGATGGACAGCTAAGGGAGTACTTTGAGAAAGAGGACAATCAGTGGGACATACGCTTAAAAAGAGGAGAGCTAGTTCAAAAGAGCATGTTCGGGGACGGCCGAGGCCAATACAGTGGCATGGACTCGTCCCAGTCCCCACAAGAGCAAAATCAACACCGTAGAGATAGCGAGAGAATGGAAAACCTTGTCGGGAATTGATTCAGAGATTTCATGAAAAAGGGGAACTTTTTTCCTTCCAGGATGGGAGGGAAATGAGATGCGCGAAGGTGAGGAGATTTTAACCACTTTTCAAACGAGCCAGATTGTGACATGGGTCAAAACCAGTATGTTTGTATTCAAGTCCGAAATTAGGTTCTGTATTCGGAGCCAACTGCCCATGGGAACCTAAATTAGTGTCTATACCCCTTTCATCAGGTCGAAGCCCCACCCCCGGATAAGCGGATGAACGGATGTCTGGGCGAGCGAGTGTTGAAAGGCCCAAGAGAGAAATGGGAGAGAGAAAGAGAGGTGGAAAAGAGAGCAACGGAGAAAGGTGGACAGTTAGAAAGAGTTAAAGAGCCAGAGATAGGATGAAAGATCACGGTCCGACATGGGCTATGCTGACACGAGTGACATGGACTCATCCCGATCCTGATATACGTGAAAATCTGTACCACGGGAAGAGAACCAAAAAGGCCTAGGCGGAGACAGAGTGAGTGATTTCATGAAGAAGGGGACCTTTTTTCTCAAAGGACGGGAGATAAAATGAAATGTATAAATCTCAAAAGATTTTATACCTCTTTTTAAGCAGGCGAGGTCGGCCTGTGGGTTGGACCCAGTATGTTTGTAATCAGATTTGAAATTAAGTTTTGGACCCAGGCCCAACTAAAACCTAAACCAGGTTTCGTACCCCATCTACAGGGTGAAAGCCCCTCAATACTCTTAATAATTGAATATCCATTCGCAACTCCTAGCCAGGCTTGAAAGCCATCCACCCTAATTTCACTTTAATCAAGCACGGATTCACCTCCTAAGTTTAAAAGAGACCTCCCTACCCATAGAGTTTTTCATGTCTTAGGAAGGTACTAGTTATGAAGTTTGGGATTCAAAAGCCTCACTTCGTTGCTGCAATCTCGGCATCTGGATGGATGTTGTGACTATTATTTTTCAATATGTATCATTTTGAGCATGACTTTGGTGCTTCTTGTTCTCTTTTTTTTCTTCTTCTACGGTATATTAGAATTATATTTCTTGCTCTTTATCTTGTACGAGTCTATTATCAAATGCAAATCACACCATTAACTTTAGAGGCGTATCTCAATTATTTCAGTACGTTCTTCTGCTCTACAACTTGGCATCAGTTATATCATATATTTTCTTTTGAGCAGTGTCTTTTGTATTGATTTATTTTTTTATTTTTAACTTAGAAGCTAAAAGGGAATAAAGTAAGTTTTTCCATCGGTGGCATCCCACGGCATTTGATATTCTTCAATTTTTCTCTTTCTTTCCCATTTTTGAACATCTCTTGATGCTATCCATACGAGGTACTAAATAACAATTACATCATTATCTTATTGCGGCCATTACCGTGTGATCTTTTTTATCCAAGAAAAATCGCAAAAATATCCAAAAAAATCCAAAATATTAGAAAATTCTGAAAAACAATGTATTTTTCCATTAGTAACAACAATAAATCAAAATATCGATCACCTTAAGTTATGACTCATGAGTCCGGTCTGTGTCGCTAACTTGTCTTATTATGGTGAAGTCCCCAAAGAATGACATATTATAATTCAAATATTAAAAAATCCAAGAATAAAAGAATTAAAAAAAAAAACCCAAAATCATATGTATGAGTAGATCTATCATCTACACACTATTAATAAGCGATTAGTATTTAGAGTATCATAAATACTCTAACAATAATTATTTTTAGAAAAAGTAGAAGATTTAAAAAAATTATTTTTAAAATCCTAAATATCTAGCATAAAAGTATGTAGATCAATCGTTTACACACCATACAATGATCATGAATCATTAAAAGAACATATTTATAGTAAAGTCCTCAAAAAATAATATATTATAATTTAAATATTAAAAAATTTAAAAATAAAAGAATGAAAAGAACCCAAAATCATGTGTATGAGTATATCCATCATCTACACACTATTAATAAGCTATTAGTATTTTGTATCATAAATACTCCAATAATTATTTTTTTAAAAAGTAGAAGATTTAAAAGAAAAGAAAAATTTCTACACCCAAAATCATATATACGAGTAGATCTAGTATGAAAGTATGTAGATCTTAGAGAAGAACACAATCCAAACCCAAAAATAACATGCTAATGATCTTTTCATTCATTTCAATGCGTGATCTTTAAAAAAAAAAAAAAAAAACATAATAGTTAAGCTAAGGGAGTTAAGTTGATTTTCTCTTACCCAAATAAAATGATTTCTTAGATGAAGAGCGGTGGAAATATAGAAGAGAATGAGCCAAGGAGGAGGGGCTGCTCTAAGGAGATGAGGGAAAAGGAAGAAAATGAGGGAATGAGAGAAAAGAAAAAAAAAAGGGCTTATTCCACTCGGCCGATATTTTGAAAATATCGGGCGATATATCTGATCTTTTCAAAATATCGTCCAAGATGGTTTGATATTTTGGGGATATTTTGGTGCCTGATACCAATTCCGGCATCACATCAAAATATCGGACCAATTAGGGTCGATACCAATTTATATTGTTCGATATAAACTGGGATCGACCGATATTTTATACCATGGCCTAGAGGCCTTTATCAAATTTTATTACCATAAAAGCTAGACCCATTGTTACATTAATAACTTATAAAATATGTCGATAATTATCATCATCGTCATAGTCTAATTATATGAATGTCCCAACTATGTCGATAATAAAATATTGCAATAAATATTAAAAATTTTAAATTAAGTATCAAATTATTTTTATTTATTTTGATTGTACCCCTCTAATAGGGTATACTAATTAAAAATATGAATCACTAAAAGCCCTCCTATTAAATATGGAAAGTGAAGTTTTAGACAAAACAAATACAATGAATGGTAATTATTTCAAGTGATTGAAGTTTTAGCTTTGGGCTATATTGATGGGTTTATAAAATAAGACATTAAAACTTAACATATTCAGCATCTATAGAGAAAATTGAGATATAGGATGTCATGACTTAAAGGGGATCGATAGTTGCTTTATACTGTGTACTAATGCAAAAAGACATTATTTTCTAATATTTTATAATATTTTGAGTATTTTGGATATTTCTCCAATTTCTGTTGGGGTTGAAAAAGACTCATGCAGCAATGACAATGATGGACTGTGAACCACGATTTGTATCGGTTTTTAGGGTCAGTCGATACCTCGATTTTAAATCAACTAATTAGCATAATCCTATGAATTAAAAAATACTATAAATCACGTGTTCAATCTTACATGGGATGGAATCGATGTAAAATTTGGGATATGCTATTGGAGGAGATGGTAATCAATTTCATTGATTCGGTTCATCAGTGGGTGGGCCCCACATTGATTCGGATCATCATTAGGTGGGACCCACTTTTCCTCCATGGGAGCCACAATATATCATTTAACATTTAGTCATCCTCATGGTAACCATGAGAGTGAAGGGCCCATTTTATAATTTACAAGTGTGCAGCACCTGTGATAAATCTAATCCTCTGTACATCTGACCTTAGTAAATATAAACGCTAATCTCAATTTGCCGATAAGGGAACAAATGCACCATTAGATCTAGTTACATTTGACCCCGATTAATATGCCCTTATTATGCATATACATGTCTGCGCTTGAAGGACTCGTCCACAATCACTTGAGCGAGCTAGAGAACATTTCAATTAAATATTTAATTTATTGACAAATACCTATAAACTGATGACAAATGGGACTAGGTAAGTCCAGCACAACCAAGACCTTAACATAGTTGGAATCTGATTTGGGTCAAATTTTCTAAACTCAAATCCGATCAATCTGCCCCTAATAGAAAATTAAGGGATTGCTCCATTAGTTGGCAACCTTACCTCTCACTTAGATCACAAAGGGTCAATCCCTCATCTCTTCCCACCCTCTACATGTGCGAGTTCTCACCCTTTGCTTGTGCATGTGCTCTTTCCTTGATGTGTGAGTACTCACCCCTCGCATTTGGAGTTGCTCTCTCTGTGTAATTCTCTCTACTTTTATGTGTGAGTACTGTCATAGGTACAACCCCTTTGGCAATGCTGGGGAAAAAGAAAAGAGTGGGTTAGGCCAGGTCAGACTCCATTTAAACCTAACCATTGCCATTTCTATTTGTATTTCTTCAACTGGGTACACTTTCTTTTTGTCTCAAATGTCTTTGCAAAAAATGTTCTAGATCTGTCCACAACTCTACATGCTCTTAATAATAACCAATGTCGTCTTTGCTTTTATTTAAAGAGTCCTGATTGGGTTATTAACCAATACTTCTCCTGTTTTATCTGTTACACTTTTATTTTTCTAAATTCTAATAATTGGTAACACTTATTTGATCCTTGTATAGTTCAATCACGTGTTTCACAAGAATTCAATGTAATGGCGGTCCTAACATTGACTGAATATTAAATTTGCCTAGACCCAATATACCAAGTAATCAACTTGAGTCGTTTGGATTTCTTTCTTCGTTTTCTTCTTTGAAAAATGCACATGAATAGGATAGTAGATATTTAAAAATATAAGGTGATTTACTTATTCTAATTTTTGAAAACTAAGTAATATGTTTTTTTTTTTTCTTTCTTTATAGTATGTTTGGATGACCTTGTTTTAATGGGTTCCATCTTTTACAAGTAAAAAAGAAAAAAAAAGTAAATAATCTTTTCCGTGCTGACATAAAAAAACCATTTCCTCTTGAGGATCCTAGGAAAAGTCGAAATCTCTAGAAGCACTCTACCACAGTGGTTACACGAATGATATAATTTTATTACTTACATCTTTTTTTTTTTTTTTTTTTAATTTTTACTTATAAATCTTGGAAATATATCGCTTTGAGAGTTAAAAAAAAATCATTTCAAAAATTATCACATTTTATAAAAATCCACAAAGTACACCTTTTCTATTAGAGTAAATTAGCAAAAGGTTCATGAAATGGAACGTTTAAAAGCTCTGAACCACATAAGTTTCGATTAAGGGTTGTAGTCCACTCATCTAGACATATTTTGGCGAGAGGTCCCTAGATACGCGACATCAGACATGTTCATGACTGATTTGCCCTTTTAACTGTTTAGGCATAAAAGTTTGAATTTTAAAATTTCAAATCTTCCATTTCTCTCATTCCTAGGACAGGGCTCTCTTTCATTCTTTATTGTCTCGGAGAATCCCTTTCGGTCAGTCGTGGATAAGAGATCTGCTAGATCTCTTGTTTTTGCCACGCTCGTCCATTGTAGAAGGCAAACTCAACTTTTTAATGCAGAAACAACAGGCAAAAGGGGGATCGATTATGGTGGTTGCTATTTGCTTCAATCAAAGAGAGGAACATCGAAGGTGTTGATCAAGGTACAGCCCCCATCGGATTGAATTGGTTGAAGAGAAGACGGGGGCTATTTCTTTTCGGTTCCGATCGCTGATCAAAGGAGTTCCGCCTGCTAGGCTTGGAAAAGACAATTGGAAGAGAGCCATTTTTTTTTCTGATTGCAAAAAAACCGTGTGAGAGGGCTAGAGGAGAAATCGCAAAGCATCCAGGCTCTGTGATTGTTGTTGCTCACTTGCCGTCGTGACAAAGGAAGAAGATAGGAGAGATCATCGGAGCACTCGCCACCCACCACCCTTCGCGGAGTTTTGATAAATTTATCTGATTTTTTGAAAATTTTATGTGAGTTTTTGGCAAATCTATCTTAGTTTTTTGGAAAATTTATTTGAGTTTTTGGCAATTATATTGGAGTTTCTAACAGATTTATCTTCATTTTGAAAGTTTTAACTGAGTTTTTAGAAAATCTATTTGTGTTTTTAAATTTTATTTGTGTCTTTTGAATTTATTTGCTTTTTTTCAAATTTATCTTCATTTTTTTAAAATAAATTTAATTGATTTTTGGAAAAAATACTTTATTTTTTGGAAAAATTTTCCAAAATTTGAAAATTTGGTTTATCTTAGTTTCTGCAAATGTATTTACATTTTTTGAAATTTCTTTGCGTATTTTAATCTTATTTACGTCATTTGAAATTTATTTACATTTTTTGAATTTTATTTGGATCTTTTGAAATTTATTTCCATCTTTTGAAAAAAAAATTGCATTTTTTGAAATTTATTTGGATTTTTGAAATTTTTTTGTGGCTATTTTAAAATTCTCTACGTTTTTTTTGAAATTTATTGCGTTTTTTGAAATTATTGAGTTCTTTGAAATTTATTTGCATTCTTTTGAAATTTATTTGTATTTTTTTAGAATTTATCTGAAAATCTTATTAATGGGATTTCATTAATCATGTCCAATTAAATGGTAATTGAACATTATTAATGGCATATCTCATTAATCATGGGATATGATTTAAAGAAAGGGGTAACTTGGACATTTTAGGTCTTCAAATTTGGAAAAAGGACTTACTACACTATGAAAAAAGATTGTAGATCTAAGGCTAGATATAGAAATGATCAAGACCTGTCGCTGAATGCCCCTTTCTATTAATCTAGCAACTATCACTTGGAGATTTTCATATGAATACACCTCTTACCATAATACAGTGAATGGTAGCATGTTGAGGCCCACCTATCACCAATCCAAACCATACACACACATGGGACCCCCTTATTTATTCGTGATCCTTTGAGTTTTCACCGATCCAAATGGACAATACCGTTGGATCGATGGCCATATCCTTTTAATATTAAAGTCGTTAAACTTGTGTGTTATGGATGAAGGAGTTAGAGATATGGATCTGACTCTGAAATTGATATTTGGTCTATTTAAAGACGACTCTTTCCTTCCCCTGGTCCCTTGATCAGTAGGGCCCCGGGTTGTCCCCATCAAGCTACCTCTCACCATAATATGATGAGAGGTGTGTGCACAAGAACATTTCCCCACTTAACCTATATTATTTTACATTACTTTGTTACTCTATATTTTCTAATTATGGGATTTGTTGACAATAAAATTTGAACTACCATCAATTCAGAAATTAATTTATATTTTGAAAATTCTGACCCTAACAATTTTACTTATTTATTTAAAATTTTATTTTAATCCATTTGGGGTTTCATCTAGTGTGCATGCCTAAAAATTACGGACTTGGTTTAGATGATGATGAGGGTTTACGGAGAAGCTGTTTAGTTGAACATGAACGTCTCTGATGATCCGAAATCTGAAAAGGAAGAGAAAACAGAGGTCAGGGCCCGAGGCTGCTGTAAGGTCTGCGACCTTACTGGGTCGGTTGGGCCCAATAGTAGGCCCATTGACCCATTTATTTAGCTATTATTATAATTAATTGTATTTTAGATATTTAAGTGGGTTTAGAGCATGAGCGAGTTTCTTTTAGCATTAGAATAGTATCTGCGAAGTTTCGTGCGATTCCGAGTTCGTTTGTTGATAGCAGGGGGGTAGTTTGCTAATTAGGGAAAATTGTGTGTTTTTCCGAAATATTCCAAACGCCGTGATTTATGGGTTCGTTGGAAAGGTTTCGTCGCGCTGATCATTTTTGTCTCTTGACTCATCGTGATCCGACAACCGGAAACCCTTCAAGTGGTCCATTCTTTCATCGGACCCACTTAAAGGGCAACTTAGGTCTTTTTCCTCCCTATCTTCTTCTTAACCTAATCTCTCTCTTTATTCTCTGCAATTGAACGAAAGAAACTGCAGCCCCATTCTTCTTCTTCTTCTTCCTTTCTCAAGCCAGATCTCTAGCCTAGAGAGATCAACTCGAAGATCCGATTCGCTAGTTCTCATTCTCTCGATCTCCTCTTGCTTCCGGTATCAATTTGGTAAGCGTTCTTATACTTTCATCTTTTCATTCGTATTCTTTTGGTTAGATTTAGGTCTGATCTTAATTCTTTTTCTTCCTATCTTCTTCTTGGCTTCCTAGATTTCGTTTTATCGGGTTAGATCGTGGATTTTGGGGTAGAAAGGCTTCTCCTCGAGTTTTGCCCAAATTCTATCCTCTTCTTGGTTGAGGCAAGTAGATTTGCATTGTATTTTTAAGCATGTACGTTTGTTTCTATTTGATTGGCTATGATTCCTTGTTAGAATTCCTTAATTCCAAGCCTGTTATGATTTAGGGATTATTATTGTTAATTATTGGTTTAGGTTGATTAAATGTAAATTGGAAATGGTAGTTATTTGAGTCAATTAATGGAGTGGAATGGAATGTGGATGGATTGGATTGTGGGGAGAGCAGGTGGCTCATTTTATGCAGGTTAGCCATGGGTTGGCCGGAGGAAAAAGGGCCAGAAAAACCAGTTTTCGGCCATTTTCGGGGTTCAGATTGCAGTTCTGTTACTTAACTGTGGCTGATTTCAGACCGATCGATCGGAGCTTTTGTCCGATCGATCGGACTGCCTTTTTTTGACAGCACAGGCGAACTTCGGAAATGCATAACTTTTAACCCGTCCGTTGGAATTCTACATATAATATACCGTTGGAAAGCTCTCGAGATGTAGAATCCAATGGTTCTAGTTTCATCACAATCGGAGGTCGGGAAGTGATGTAAATGTTCAAATTATTGCTTCATCTTATGTTTTATTGTAAATGAGACTAATAACTTAGGTTTGGGCCTTAGATGTTGGAAACCATGCACCCACACTCATTTGACCATTAATGGGGTTAAAATCATAGCACGTGGCTTGGTGTGTTTCGATGGGTTGTCTAGGTATTCGTGTACTGCACATGAATTAACCGAATGCGTATGAAATTGTTTCATTAGATGCTTAACATGATTGTACACCAAGGGATTTCCCTAGAAGCATCGTTGATCCTTTTCCACACGTACTCCGTTAGAACATGTGAGGTGTAGGGATGACACCATTTACCTAGGACTGGATTGTAGTATTCCTTTGACCCGTGACTTGTATCCGTCGTTGTATTCCTTGTACACTCTCTTGACATAAAATACCTAAGTAATTATGAAACATAAATTCTTATAGAATTTAGGCTTGGACCTGACTTAGAATGTATCGTAGGAACCTTGTCTTGTATTGATGAACATGACTGGCTAGCAATGAAAGGGATTATTACGTGGTTTGCTTGTCTAGTATTGTCTTGAATGAGATAATCCCTATGATCGTATCTTGTACATTGAACTAGCCAGACTTGCTTGTCTTGTTTGTCCTTGTGTCAAAACCACTTTATTATTGTTTGCATATCATGGCCATCTGCAGTTTGGGGTTTATTGACGAACCGGTTACTCGGTTGTCGGGATGGGCAGTCGGCTTTGGACGGCGTCCATGGCGTTGAATAGCTGGGAGCGGGCATCGGACCGTGCTGCTATTCCCAGGACCGGGAGCTGGGATCCTACTGGAGCCGGACTTTGGTATCAGTAGTCCAGATTGGGATTGTTACTGGTACCCCGGGAGGTGGCATTGGACATCCTCGGAGTCTCCCTCTTGTTCTTGTTTTGCATTGCATGATAGTGGTTATTGTTAGATGGTTGTTAGGATTCCTATTATGATTTCTATCGATCATTATTCTTGCTTTATGCCTAGACTCGCTTTCCTTGTGTTCATATGATGTGTACTTGTCATTACTCTATATTTGATGTATGTCATGTTTATTATGCTATGCTTATCTATTGCTCAACATGTCGTTGACTCTATTCCTTGGTGTGCAGACACCTCAGGTGGTTACTACTACTATGAGGAGCAGGCCGGTGAGGAGATCCAAGAGGATCTCCAACCAGTCGAGGAGGAACGCGAGTGGCGTGCCGATGACGTAGAGTAGCGTCATCACTCCCGGCACGAGAGAGATTCACATGGACTTCATTAGATATATATTCCTTTATTTATTTCTCTCGTTGGACCTTTCTTTCATTGACTTGATTTAATTTTTATTGGCCTTGTTTATTGGGATTGGCCAATGTAATAAATTACTTTAACTCCTTTAGTAGTTTTTAATTATTCTTTCTTGCAACTTTTAATTTAATGAGAAGTATTATTCATTGACTGATATTCCATATGCCTAGACTTATATGAGGTTTGAAATGTAATATCCTCACAGCGGACTTACGATCCGTGGGCCCAAAGGACAAAAATTTTAATTAGTCCTAAAATTCACTCTCCGGATCCGGTTTATTCTTAATCGGGTTCGGGGGACGTGACAGCTGCTGTCAGCCAAAGGCACTCTGACGCCTGAGTTAGTGCAGTCACTGAACTAGGGTGAAGTGAGGAAGAAGATGAGCAAAATAATAATGTAGGCTATGTCTCTTGCGTACCTATTATGGGATTACCATGCAGGTATATATAGAGAGGGATGGAAGGTTCCATAGTGGAGGTAGGTGGAGATACTTGTCCCATCAGCCTACTTCTAAGATCCTTAGTGGGGGTAGGTGAGGATACTTGTCCCATCTGATATCTCCTCAAATCCCTCACATAAATGTGGAAGTGATAGGGAAGGTCCCTTATCAACATTCGGCGGCCACCCTATCTGTCAGGGTGCTATGTAATGCAGCTGTCCCATCCTATAATGGAGATTAGACGCCTGGTATTCACCTCGGCGCTTGGCTGAACTGGAGAAGGACCGAGGCCGAGAGCGCAAGCTCGGGAGTCAACTGCTGGAATATGAGATGCCGAACTCCAAGGAAGTGTGTTCGGTCCTCTTTTACCGATGTAAACCGGGTCTCGGTACTTGTTGGCACTATCGCCGAAGTGACCGAGACCGGGCCCAGATCAAGCCCCAATTGGTACTGCTACCGAACTGGAAGGCAATTTCTAGGTTTCGGAAATACCCCACACATCTAGGTTGTGTTTGGGTTGGCCTTTGATAGGAAAGAAAAATTGTGAAAACCAATCTTAACCCTTCTCTCCTTCCATTTTGATGAATAGATGTACTCTTTCAATTGTCGGCTTCTCGAGTCTGGATCCTCTACAACCAAGGTCATATTATTGTTTCACAAAACTCACTTACAAGGATTGCAAATTGGATATTCACAACTTCAAGACTCCAGCAAAGATATTTTTGGCTCTTTAACTTTTTTTTCAGGATGGCAAATAGTTTCTAACTTTAAAGGGATTTTGACCGGAGAACATTTTCCACAGATCAGTTGTTTGTACAGTAATAATGTGACATTGTATTGTTATTTGGCAAATTCACTAAGTAAGGTGGAGTAAAGTAATGCCTCTTTTTACTATAAAAAAAGATTAGGATCATCTTAAAAGTATAAGATTTTAAAATTCTCTCATTTATTTTTAAAAGAGAAAAGTCAAAAAACAACATTCTCATGCCTCTAAAAGACAAAAATCTCTACTTTTTACAATATAAAAGTCAAAAAGATTATTTATCGAGCCACTAAAAATAAATTCTCATCATACTATGATTAGACCTCCTAATATTTTATTTTCTCTTCAATCTTCACTTCACCCTACAAGTTTTTTTTACCAAAAAGATATGGTACAATACAATGTATGTGATATCATATGACCACGAGGGCCTATTTCTTTACCAAAATTTATGACAAGAATTTGGAATGTTGGGGCTTTTTGGACATAACGTGAGATCCTATTCCCTGGGATTTGAAATGCTATGTTTATTTCACCAAAATTTCAAATTCCAACAACTTAAAAGGTCTCAAATGACCTTTTGGAATTTCTGGAATTTCGCTCTCTCTGTATTTTGTTTGAATTTCAAATCCCACCATTGAGAGGAGGGAATTGAAATTTCACTCAAAGGAGACAGCATTTAGAATTTATTTAAGTTTTTTTTTAGAATTTATCTGAAAATATCATTAATGAGATTTCATTAATCATGTCCAATTAAATGGTAGCTGACCATTATTAATGGCATATCTCACTAATCATGAGATATGATTTAAAGAAATGGTAACTTAGACATTTTAGGTCTTCAAATTTGGAAAAATAACCTACTACTCGAAAAAAGATTGTAGATCTAAGGCTAGAAAGAGAAATGTTCAGGACCTGTCGCCCAATGCCCCTATCTGTTAATCTAGCAATTACCACTTAGAGATTTTCATATAAATACACCTCTTACCATAATATAGTGAGTGGTAGCATGTTGAGGCCCACCTATCAACAATCCGAACCATACACTTTATTCGTGATCCGTTGAGTTTTCACCGATCCAAATGGACCGTACTGTTGGATTGAGGGCCAGATCCTTTTAATATTAAAGCCGTTAAACTTGTGTGTTATGGATGAAGGAATTAGAGACATGGAACTGACTCTGAAATTGATATCTAGTCCCATCAAAGACAACTCTTTCCATCCCTTGGTCCCATGATCAGTGGGGCCCTAGGTTGTCCCCATCAAGCTACCTCTCACCATAATATGATGAGAGGTGTATGCACAAGAACATTTCCCCACTTAACCTATATTATTTTACATTACTTCGTTACTGTATATTTTCTAATTATGGGAGTTGTTGACAATAAAATTTGAACTACCATCAATTCAGAAATTAATTTATATTTTGAAAATTCTGACCCTAAAAATTTTACTTATTTATTTAAAATTTTATTTTAATCCATTTGGGGTTTCATCTAGGTTGTGTTTGGGTTGGCCTTTGATAGGAAAGGAAAATTGTGAAAACCAATCTTAACCCTTCTGTCCTTCCATTTAGATGAATAGATGTACTCTTTTCAGTTGTAGGCTTCTCGAGTCTGGATCCTCTGCAACCAAGGTCATATTATTGTTTCACAAAACTCATTTATACTTTTACAGTACAAGGATTGCAAATTGGATATTCACGACTTCAAGACTCCAGCAGAGATATTTTTGGCTCTTAACTTACCTTTTTCAGGCATGCCTATTGATTACCTTCTGTAATCAACCCTGACCCAACCTTTCTATGTGCTGCACTTGGCCTAACGTTTAATACTAAGATTTAATAGGTTGGGCTCGTGCTTATAAATGCTTAATTGCTTGGCCCATCATATTAGCACAACAGCTGTATAGATTTTGCAAATGGTCCAGGCTTGGGCCTATTTTTATTCCTATTAGCTAAATTGGCCAAAATATTAAGCCCATAACTCAAAATGTCTGAGCTTGGTCAAGCTTTGGGCTTACATGTAGGTGAATATTCCTGCATATATAACACTTGTATACTTGAGAACGGCCACTTACCTCACTTGTAAGTGGTGGCAGCTCTTATCTCGCTACCTATGCGTGGGCTGTCTTTATGTGTATATACTAGCTCTAGCCGGGTTATGCATGTACAATCAGATGAATGGTCTTTAGTTATTCGATGCTTAAAAAAAAATACACCCCAGTTGTACGCAATCAATTTCAAAGGCACAATTCACTAGACAAACTCTTTGGTTCAGAAATATGAATTCATGATCAGACAGAATTAGGGGCTTACAGTGGATGTCAGAATACCAGAAGGACCTGATGAGGGAGTTAAAAAATTAAAAAGAAAAACTGGGCCTGTGTTCAATATCTGGGCCCATGTGTCACTTTTTTCCAAATAGGGGTGCTCTGCGTGGACTTGAATTTGCTGAATTGGGTCAATGACAGTAGGTGTGGCATCTAACGTGAGAATCAGGGATCAAGCCTTTAAGAGGTTCCTTGCCACTGAGTTATAGGTACAGTTTGAGTTCCACTCAGGTAGGTTCTAGGTTTGAGTCAGGGTACAAGATTTACGAGACCATGACCATAACCAAACTTATTGTCTTCCCCAATAAAACTAGACAAACTTGGTTTTGATATGTATTATGGGTTGGATGGTTTGCATTTACATCAAGTTGGCCAATCTTTTGAAAAGTTCAATTTGTATGCGGTGAAACCGCATTTTTTGAGATTCCTCCAAAGTCCAAACCAAAGGGTGATTGTTGCAGTGAATCATGGAATTAAAGGTGTAATATGAATGGGCACACCTTCTATGAAAATAGCTGAGAATTTTAACAAGGATTGGAAAATGAAAATGAGTGATAGAAAAATGATTCACAGCGAAAATCAGGCTAAATGCAGCCAGTTAACAATTGTTGTTATGATAATCGAACATATAAAATCATGACATATGGTTTGGATCTATGGTTATGCATTGCAAACACCACATCTGAAAACAGGACATATGGTTTGGATCAATGGTTATGTATTGTAAATGCCAGCACAAAATATAAAAAATATAGATCTTTTGCGTGTTCCCAGACATGAATTGATTTGCATCTTCTTTTGCTGGAGCCAAGTAGGTGTTCTACAATCAAAATCAAATGTAACCCTAGCCTTCGGTTCATGGTTTAAAATCTCGGCTTTGGTCACGGTATCGGATGGGCAGAAAAACTGATATTATATCTGTATCGGTCGCGGATATCGGTCCGTCGCGGTGTGAATTTTTTTTTAATCCAAAAAAAATTGCAAAAATATCCAAAAAATCCAGAATATTAGAAAATGCTGGAAAATAATATTTTTTTTTTCCATTAGTAACAACAATAAATCAAAATCTCGGTCACCTTAAGTCATGAGTCATGTCTGTATTGCAGTTCGCTGTCTTCTCCAAGATTTCATATAATGCAACCATTATTGATGCTCATGATCAATTTATTAGTGTAAAATATAAGAAAATAAAGATAACATATTAATCATCATTTAATACTAACTCAATCAACAAATAATATATTATAATTCAAATATTGGAAAATCCGAAAATAAAATAATTAAAACAAAAATAAAAATCTTGTTTATGATTATGAGTAGAGGTAGATCTATCATTTACACACTATTAATAAGACTTTAGTATTATAAATACTCTAACAAGTAATAACAATTATTTTTAGAAAAAATCAAGATTTAATAAAATCATTTTCAAAATACTAAATATATAGATCTATCATAAAAGTATGTATATCAATTATTTACACACCATACAATAATCATGAATCATTAAAAGAACATATTTATGATGAAATTCCAAAAAAAAAAAAATGATATATTATAATTCAAATATTAAAAAATCCGAATATAAAAGAATTGGAAAAAAAATAAATCAAAATCATGTGTATGAGTAGATCTAGTATGAAAGTATGTAGATCTAACTTCTAAGTGAAGAACACAACCAAAGTGACAAACCCAAAGATTTCTATGCTTCATCTAAAAATAAAAAACAAAAAACACATAATAAAATGCTTTAAGTTCATTTCTCTTGGCTTGAATAATATTTTCTTTAAGAAATAGATGTGGGATTTGAAAAGATGCTAGAGGGATGTGTGATGGAGTGTGGTTGCTGCCATAAGGAATAAGGAGATAAGAGGAGAGGAGAGGAGGAGAAGAGGAAGATTGGGGAAAATTTTAGAAAAGTAGGGTTTTTATTTATTTTATATCATCTCGCCCGATATTTTGCAGAACATCAGCCGAGATATCAGTTCTCCCGAGATGAACTTCATATCGGCCACTATATCCCGATATTTTGGGGATATTTTTCCTGCGATACTAATATAGATATCGCAGGGTCCATATCGGACCGGTATGGGCCAATACCGGTTCATATTGGCCGATATGAACTGGTATTGGCCGATTTTCGTACCATGCTTTAGTTTCCTCTTATGCGATAAATAAGCCTAGCATAGGTTTTTCTTTTTTTGTTAGAAATGAGCCTGGCATAGTTAAGATACTACTTGAAGCTAATAGTGGCAGCCTTTTTATTTTAAATAAAGATCACCCATCTGGGCTCAAACTTTACCATTTCCAGGGGAGCCGGGCCAAGCACTATTAGCTCATCATATGATGGAATTAATATTATATGTTTTCTTAATCTACATCCAAGTCTTTCCGTTGCCGTACCTCCCTCTTCATCATGCATTCAAATAGACCCACGTAATCTGAATGGAATGAGTGAATTTGCTAAGTTCAAATAAAAGAGAGAGTTTTTGTGATATCATAATTACAACCAATATAGTTAATTGTTTTATCATAAGATGAAAGAGGCATTTAATAAAAACAAAATTTGCAAGGCTCTCCTAAGCTCAAGCTTAAGATAAAATCTCGTTAGCTCATGCATGTGGGGCCCACCTTTGGTCCATCCAAATGGACCAAACACATGACCCCTCTAAATTGCACATGTCCACCAACTTTCGGTCATATCGGAATTTACTGGACCGTTGCATCGACTGTGTATCGATCCAAATGAACTATTGACAATTAAATTTTTGGGTTCATATGGAGATGATAGAAATTACGGTTGTGGTTGATTTTTTAAAGAGAGGTAGATCCTAGGGAGTCTTTGAACCCCCCCCCCCCCCCCCCCCCCCCCCCCCCCTCCATCCCCATGTGGGTCCCTAGGTGGGCCCCACCACACACTTGAGCTCACCTTATCCTAAGCTTGAGCTTAGGAGAGCTAGCTCCATATAAAATATAAGGGATTTTTTTTAGATAATCTAAGGAGGTAGGGCGTCTAATTGTAAATAGCTCTTCTTGGTGACGACATTCCTTCCAAGAGGAAGGTCAGCAAGTGACGCAATCGCTGATGTATCGTATTTCATCGTACCGTTAGACGAGAGAACGAAAGGATGTTAAGTTTACAAATTACAACCCAGACCCTAGGAAGGGCCAACCATCTCTCTCTATATTATTATATACTATTTTATTTCTATTATTTTTTTTCTTTTAAGAATTTCTTTTTAGCTTTCTATTTATTTAAGTTAAATCTTTGAGACTTGGACACACTGAAGGGCGGACAAGGAAATTCAACTTGGGGGCTCTATGTAAAAGAAATATTGGGGGAATGGGAAAATTTAAAAAATATATATTAATTTTTAGAATAGACATATTTTTTTAATAAAAAATATCAAATTTTTTTAGATATGGGTGAAGGCTTCAACCGCATACCCATATACCTGGGTACGTCCCCGAACACACTCATAAATATCCAAGGCCTCAAATCCAAGCTTTTCATAAAAAGTGGCACCATCATAAATTAGTGAGTTTTTTTTTTTTTTTGGTAAGAGTGAGTGATTAAAACTCACTTTGATAGAGGTGGACCCATTCTCAAAATGACCATTAATGTATAATATTTGAACTTTTTATAATGTTTTATTCATATATTTTTATAAGTGATTAATGAGTGAAATTTAACAGAGAACCAAACAACTAGAAATTATTTGCTTTGTTCAGCTAGATTCTTATTATTTTTTCTCTTTCGATAAAAGTGAGACCTATTGAAGAGCATCATAAAAGTCTCGTGCGCCCAAAGGCTTATAGGTTTGTGCATTCATATGGTTTTAATGGATATAGCTACACCATAAACTCTCATTGCATTAGATGGTTAAGTGGCTGAAAAACATGAGTATTATCCTCTATTAGAAATGAAAGTGCAACGAAGTCGCAAAGTGTACTACAACATGCTTAGTGGTCTTCATATTATGTATTGGGTGCATTCACTTCCATGTTGCTTTATAGCCTGTTTGGGAAGGCAGGAAAAGGGGGAATGTATTCGGTGCATTCAAAAGGGGGGAAGGAAAAAAGGAGGGGAAAGTTGGGGGGGGGGGGGGGGGGGGGGGAAATGGGGGGAGGGGGAAGAGGGGGGGAATTTTTTGTCTTTTAGTGACAAAAATTTTCCCCCTAAAAATGGGGGGAAAGTGAGGGAGAAAGAGGGGAAAGGGGAGAAAATTACAATATTGCCCTTTTATGTCCAATTGCGGGGAAAGTGAGGGAGAAAGAGGGGTAAGGGTAAAATGGTCTTTTTTTTCCTACCTCACAAACAAACAAAATTATACTTTTTCATTTTCCTTCCCCTACTTTTTCACTTCCCAAACAAGAGGAGGGAAAATTAATTTTCCTTCCCTTCCCCTTCATTTTCGTTCCCCCTCAAATTTTCCCTCCCCTCCCCCCCTCCCTTCCCAAACACAGCATTAGGGAATAAAGAAAACTAGAAAATCACATTAAGAACCTCATCTGAAGCTGTGGAGGATATATACTTTCTCTGACACGCAAGGTAACGTGGTTCATGCATGCGAGACATGATCATATGACTTCCCACCATCCATGGGCGATGCCGCAAAGATTGCAGGTTATTTTGATATCTCATCCATGACTTGCATAGGAGAAAATGGTTCTCGATAAGGAAGCCTAGGTGGGTTTAGGAATGTAAATGGTTTCTGATTCTCTGAATATTCGGAGGTTTCGACTTGTTAAAACCGGGTCTGGGTCCTTATTTAGGCTCTAATAAGTAAATGGTTCTGGGTCCAGTTCCACCTTGGTTCGGACCCATGGACCCGAGACCCGACATATTACCTTAATTTATGAAAATCTCTCCTAAAAGTTATATTTTTTTAATATCATTCTCTATCTGGACCCGGACTCGAATCCAGACCCGTCCCATATATTGTTATGGTTCCAGTTCCAGAGCCAAAAAATCAGTTTTGAAACAGGTCCGGGTCCGGATCCGGTTCCACTTTCTCCTTAACGGTTTCGGTTTTGGGTCCACCATGGATCCGGACAAGAACTGACTCGTTTACAACCCTAGGTGGGTTCAATAAAGACTGAGTTGGTTTGGACTCGATTGGACATATATATGGGTTTTGTTTGCTTTTCAAAAGGTATACAATTTATAGAATATCTATAGATTGGGTAATATTTTTGTTCTGAGCATTCAGCGTGCACAAATTTTTCTAGCCCATTGATCTATGGTCCACTAGCTAGTTTAATGCATATTTATATTAAAAAAGAAAATTTGACCCTCCATCCAATGATTCAATGGTGCAAACCCATGGGATTCTGAGTTTCCACGCGAAAGTTTCTCTCCACCCATTATGGCCAAATTAATCAGTATTATTGTCCTGTCAATTATTATATATAGTTGAGCTTTTTGTATATACACCTCTATGTTTGTAGGATTTGTAAATAGGCCCCTGAAGTTTTAGTATTTTCAAAAAGGGCCCTGCATTTTCATTTTATTTACTTTTGTGTCTCGAAAATCAATAGTATTCTAACCACTATAGGTTTTTAGAGTAAAATGACAATTTTGTCAATCTCTTTTGTTCTTATATGCATGATTTCAGACTTCTATCGGATGTGGGTGGGGATTCAGTCCCCAGGACCTTATACCTGAGTCCACCCCTGGTCATGTACATGAAAGAGTTATTGAGAGAAATCATTGGGACGTAGAGATAAAATAATGGATATAAGGGCAGAGCTGTCATTTATATAAAAATCAAATACAAATCTCATGGTGATTGACCATTCTTACTAGGAATATTGATTTTAGGAACATGAAAGGTGTTAAAAAAGAAAAGGCAATGGCCTATTTACAAATACTAAAACCTCTGGGGCTTATTTACAAATCCTACAAACTTTTGAAGCTTATTTACAAATCATACAAACCTTAGGGGACCTATACAAAAAGCTCTATATAATTTCACTCCATCCATTATGACAAAATTTATCAGTCGACCTGTCAATTATAATAGGCGGTTTCACTCCATCCATTATGACCAAATTAATCAGCTGAACTGTTAATTATAATAGCCCAGTTGTGATGTGAACCAGAACCTTGATCTTGACTTAAATGCGTCTGGAGAGGGTTAGTAGATTAGCATGCTTTAATTAGACTTACCTTCCATCTTTTAAGGTTGCATGTGGTCAGTAAACATCCGTGTACAGAGGAAGTTGACTTGAAAGCTTTCCACTCGTTTCCTTTCTCCGTATAAATGACAAATCCACCATCACTTTCCAGCTTACGAATTCTCTCTTGAAGGCTACATTTTGTGTCTTGGGCTGTGCAAAACCAGTGCAACCGTTCAACGTTTGTTCATTGCCCAAACTGTAGCAAAGATGAAGGTATACTTTTCCAAGGGTATATTCATGCTCAACAGTTTCTAACATAGTTGACATTTCCAAGGATATATTCATGCTCAACAGTTTTCCACAGAATTCTTTTTCCAATGTGATTTCATTTTTCATGAAAATTTCAAATACAAAGACTTCATTTCCCAAGTTTTCCATTTTCATTGTTAGGTGCAGCAAAAAACTCTAGATAGCCAATTGTGTATGAGACTGAAAAAAGTTTCTCTACCTCTTTGGGTCTGAATCTGCTTATGGAAGAAAATTATGGAAATGATTTTATCTTAAAATAAAATTTGTGGAAACATAGAATCATCGGATAAAATTGTTCTCTTTCGCAAATTATTTTCATTTTTTCCTTAAAAAATGTCTCCACAAACAAAACCCAACTTTAAATTGGGTATCATTAGTTAATTTGATTGGGAAATTATATTTGATATGGGTCATCTGAGAAGTTCAGTTTATTTAAGGAAATCAAGGCTCATGCTTAAGAACTCAGTTTTTCACTAATTTTGTACGTGCAGCAAAAGATAGTGATTAAGGTGGATATGCATTGTCAGAAATGCCGATCGAAGGCTATGGAGATTGCTGCAGTTGCAGATGGTCATTACTTCTAATCTCATTCTATTTTATTTCATTGCCTATTGACAGTTTGATTTTATGCATTTGGATGGTAAGGTTACGCAAATTCTAATAATGAGTGCACGAATAAAGGTAATTAACATACGGGTGAACCTAAATGAAAGGAGAACATCACTCTCTCTCCCCCATCCCCCTCTAATAATGGTGGATTCTGACAGTGATAATCCTTCTATATACCAAAAAAAAAAAAAAAAAAAAAATCAGCGATAAACCCTTGGAGTTGGATCTCAACCTAACGCTATGAGAGGCACTGAACTTGAAATCAACTTAGTGTCCATCCTTAAATGGAAGGATATCTTAGGGCATGATTAACTCCATTAATCAAAGCTGTGGTTCAATCTAACAGTTAATTAATATCGCTCCTCTAATGGTGATTTTGAGGCCCATCGATCAACTATAGTAGATTGAGATGCTAGAGCTTGCCATGTTGAAATGTGGCTCCCACATACGTGGGTTTGACTAGACCTTATCAAAATATCATCTTCCTGTTAGTGGATTAGCTAATTTTATGGCAAATGCTTCTGCCAAGCAACGAGCTATTAGAATTTTGGCCTTTGAAGGCTTCTCTTATATTAATTGTATCTCGGGTTTGGATATATGTCTTCCATACCTAAGCATGATTTTTCTTTTTCTTCCTTTTTAGGTGTAAGTTTTCTCTCATCTTAATATATTTTTTGCGTTACTGTTAAAAAAAAAAACGTCATCTTCTTGTAATTATTTCTCTAATTAAATAGTCATTTTTCTTGCATACACAACTGCTATGCCTCTGTGTATGCTCAATCCGAAGATCTATTAATTACGTGTGCCAACTGTTAAAAATAAGTGTATCGGACACCACCATGCGTCGAATTTAAGGCAATAAAATGGGAGCTAAAAAATTTTATTTTTTAATTATCCATTTCATTGCCATATATTTGACAGCTGAAAGCACTCAATGGATTTGATCTTTTGCAGCTAACTAACTATATTCTAAAGAACTCTTATATTGTAGGTTAGTGCCCACCCCACAACCCCCAACCCCCAATCCCCCCAACCCCCCTCTCCCAAATCCTACCACATGTCCAATCTTGAAAGGAAAGTAGCTAGGATGTGGATCCTTGAATGTTGTAAATCCATAAGCACATGGGATACTTGCTTACATGTTTCCTCCCATGTGGCAATGGATTCAATATTACATTATTACCTGACTTCAAGAATTGACTAAATTATTTAACTGACATGAAATGATCATTGATTAATTTAGGGAACATTACATAGGGTCTACAATGGAATAGTTAAAGCAATTATATGGACTTCATCTGGCAATGTGTGCCAATCATGGCGTAGTTATATAACTCATTTTATTAGCTTTAACAGTGGCAGTTGACTAAATTAACTCAGTTCATCGGGTTCTGAGTACCGACTCAAGCGACTCAGTCGAGCCTTGTTGAGGACAATTGGAGTACATAGTCAAACCTGCCCGAGTTAGTTGGCAATGGCCTTTCAAGTCAAGTTTCACAGATCATAAACCATGACCGTCGTCATAATGTTGTAGCCAAGCTTTATTTGGGCTTGGGCTCATGTCACTGTCATTAGTAAGATGCTAATGAGAACTTGTACCTGATCTCACCTGCATTGGATCCACCTTTGCTGGATCAAAGCTTCTCATATTGCACACAAAGCTTCACATGAATTAGCTCCAAGTTAGCAAAGAATGACATATGTTAGAAATAGTTAGTTAAATTTCCTATATATTCCTGATCTACCCAACTATGCTTCACTTTTAGTTTGAGCAAAACTTATGCTAATTTCTATAGAGGGCGGTGAGTGATATGAGCAATATTGATCAAGCAAGGGAGGGATCACCACGGTATAAATGGGGTGGTCAGCATTCTTCAACACCATACAAGTTCATTTCTTACACGTTTCTCCCCATCATTGTAAAGTCGATCATTTTAACTCACCAAAACTGGAGCGAGTCAAGTCAGCTCTATAAATCACTAAGTAACATTAGTGGGAATGAGTCTGACCGAGTCGAACCATGTGTTCAATAAGACTCACCTTTGTTAAGTAACACAAAGAATTCCCAAGTACTTTTAAGCAGTGTCCCCCTAACAAAATTAATTACATGTCATTGGACTTAATTTATGTTGTCGTGATGCAGGTGTCATTTCGGTCGCCATAGAAGGCAAGGAGCAAGATCAGGTTGTCGTCATCGGCGATGGAGTTGATTCCGCTTGCTTAGTCAAGAGGTTGAGGAAGAAGGTGGGCTACGCAGATCTTGTCATTGTAGAAGAGGTGAAGCCCAAAGAAAAGAAGGAAGAGAAAAAGGTAGAGAAGCCTACATGTCAACCACAATGCCATGGATATCCATATTTTGTTCGTTATGAGACCGTTGACGAACCTAACCCAAGTATTTGCTCTATCATGTGAGATGTGGTCATCTTTCTTCCTGTATGGTTCTATTCATGTTCCACATTTCTTCATTTGGGTTTCTACTAAATCCATATCTTATTATATTAAATAAATGTACTTGCACTTAAACAATGAGGAATGCTTAATTATTAGGGCAAGTTTGTTTTGCATTAGAACTCTGGAATTGCATATATAGGGTGGTAAAAAATGATGATAAAATGTGAATTTCAAAAATGAACATCAAACAACATTTTTTTGAAAATGTTGTTTGATGTTCATTTTTTAAATTCACCTTTTATCTTCAATTTTAATCATCCTATATATTCAATTCCTATGTAATTTAATGTAAACAAGCCTAACTTGCAAACCGGCCTAGTTTGCATTCAAATGCATTGATTGGTTTCATACCATTAATAGTTCAAAATAAAGATCAAACGATAATTTAAAAAAGAGGATTTTACCGGAAAAGTCCCAATAGACTCACTGTAGAGAAAAATGGCTTAAAAGATATGAAATGACCATACTACTCTCAGGGGCCCTTTTCAATTCTTTTTTTTTTTTGTTGTTTTACCGAGCGGTGATATCCTTGCTCACCTACATATATCCCTGCTCATTTTTTTCTTCTTCTTCATAGTTTAGTGGCGATATCCCTGCTCACTCATTTATTCTCATCTTCTTCTTTTTCTTCCTCTTCCTCTTCTTGCTTCCTCTTCCTTCCTCCAACTCCTTCCACCTCTACCAACTAATCAATTACCCCTTATATCCAACTTTGATGGCAACGCTTTCGCCGATTCAAGAATTAGTTATGGCTTGCTATTGCCTACTCTGAATAAGCGTTAGATGCTCCCATCCAATACAACTTGCAAAGCTGCCCTAATATGTGATCTATGCCCCCTCTCCACTTGGACATACAAAGCTTGATTTTGGCTTGATTTTTAATAGCCTGGATCCTCCTTGGGTTGAAATTTGAATAGTGAATTTCCGCATGAATGTGTCCAAGTGAGTTGGGGAAGAGATAAATGTTGTAAGAACTAGCAGGAAGTCAAACTTCTCTGTAGTGGGCACATCAGACCATTCCGATTCATTCTCTAATCTGTCTGGGTCCAACCATGAAGTCAAATGACATTATAGAAAAGCTATAAAAGAAAATAATGTGAGAGAATGACATTATAGAAAAGCTATAAAAGAAAATAATGTGTGAGAGAGAGAGAGCAATTGTACAGTTTGATTCTGATGGTTTTGAATGAGCGATCGGTGAATGTCTTTGACTTGGCCATAACAGGCAGAAATCAGACTGCTACTTCTAGAGGGATTTAATTTCAACAATGACCAACACTGTTCCCAATTCAGTCATTGATCTGTAAACACTACTATTCTGAAGAGGGGTATTTGGGTTTGAGATTTGCATTAGAGCTGTCCACTCAAATAACATGTTGGTTTATGGGTCTGGCTATAAAAAACGAAACACTATCAATTCTGTCCTTCCATCGGTAGGTGTAGTTACTTTACAATGGAGTTCCATTACTATGAACCATCAGAGAAATGAAATGAAAATCCTACTAGCACGGTCCTAATTCAAGCTATCTAAACAGGTGGCAACCAGAGAAAGGTGGAAAAGGATAAAGATTAAGCAAGGATCTATTGATTTCATTTGTAATCTGGATCGCTTCTAGATTTTAGAACTCATAACTAAATCAGACTTGGACCGACGAGAGTGTTGCCATCAAAGTTGGATATAAGGGGGTAATTGATTAGTCGGTAGAGGTAGAAGAGGGAGGAGGAAGGAGGAGGAGAATAAACAAGTGAGGGGGATATCCCCGCTTAACTGAGACTACTACGGTCATTTTATATATTCTAAGGCTCATTTGCTCTACAGTGAGTTTAATGAGATTTTTCCGATAAAATCTCCTTTTAAAAATGAGCATTAAATATTTTAAAAAACTTATAATTAGAAGAGGATTGGAAATGAACTGATAAGGTGATTGTCGGTTTATTCATTTCTCAAGTTCTTTTGATTCTCTAATAGAAAATGTTGTTGTATGAAATTTATGAATACGCTTTCTATGTATTATAATGCAAACTAAAATTTTGGACATAAATGTTATTGGAATAATGACGGTGGTTCAGATGTCTTTTTTTTTTTTTTTGGTATAAAAGGTAAGTATATTAAAAAGAGAAGAAGAAAGCAGAAAACAGAGGCCAACAAAAGAGAAAGCAGAAGAATGAGAAAAGGCCATCAAAATAGGGCCACAACAATAGAAAATCAATTAGAGGAGGAGGAATACACAGTAATTCTCAAACAATTGCAGAGGGAGCTGAGTTGTGGGCTACAAAATGGCTTGGAAATCTTCTTCAGGGAGAAGCAGAGATCATCGAGAAGATGGGCTGAGATTTGGTTGAGGGTAAGATGATGATTTTCAAAAATTACTGCATTCCTGGCTTTCTAGAGTGTATATAGAATTGAAAGGAAGATCGATGCCATGAGTTTCTTTCCAGCTTTGTTATTTCCTGTAGAAAGGGAGGTCCAAATTGAGGGAGCAGAATAGGAGGAGGGTTGTTGGGCACAAGTTGCTGGAAGCATCCAATTCCAAAGGGCTTGAGCGATTCGGCAGGAGAAGAAGAGGTGATTGACGGAGTCTTCTCCAATGTTGCAGAGGCTGCGTCTTGAGGCTAGGGAGAAGCCAAGTTGCTAAAGGTGAGAGTCGGTGGAGGTTCGATTGAGCATCAAATGCCAACCAAAGCAACTTATTCTAGGGAGGGAGATAACATTCCGGATCAGTGGAGGCATTTGGAGGATGTTACCCCTTGTTCTGATAGCATTCCAAACTCTATGCAGGGAGATCTGACCGCTAGGAGCCTCCTTCCAGAAGAGTTGATCACTAGCAGATGGGTTGGGAGTTAGTAGAGATGTTGCAGAGGAGAGAAAGTCTTGGACTGCAGGTGTTAGAGATGAAGGTATGTGCCAGGAACCTGAATGGAAGAAGGAAGCAAGCCTCTGGTCCGTAGGAAATTGCAGGTTAGGAAAGACAGCAGAGAGGGGTTTGTCTCCGCTCCAGGTGTCATGCCATATGTTGATGTCCTTACCATTACCAAAAACCCAGGCACTGCCTTGGTGGATGTAGTGAGCTAGGCGGTGGATTCTTCTCCAAATGCAGGATCCATATATAGAGTTTGCAGGGTTCCAGATGTTGCTGTCTTTGAAGTATCTGTTTTTGAACCAAAAAGACTAGATAGTGTTTATAGTGCTAGCCTGCCAACTTAGTTTGATCAAGGAAGCATCGTTCACTTCATATATCCTTCTAATGCCGAGGCCCCCTTCTATCTTTTGGGAGGGTCACTTGGGACCATTTTACATGGTGGATCTTAGGGGAGGAGGCGTTGCCTGACCAGAGAAAGTTCCTCATCAGGCGCTCAATGTCTTTGTAAATGGAGATTGGAAGGGGAAGGATGGAGGCAATGTGAATTGGAATGCAAGAGAGGACGTGCCTGGTGAGAGTTAGACGGCCAGCAAAGGACAGAGTTCTAGCTTTCCATGCAGTCAGTCTTGCATTAATGGAGTCCAGCAAGGGAAGGAAGTGAGATCATTTCGGGGAGCCAAAGACGATAGGGAAGCCCGGGTATTTGAGCTAGTCCTGGCTCTCTTGCAGACCAAGGATGGAGCGGATCCGAGCCTTTCTTCTGTTACCACATTTTCCAATGAAAAACTGACTCTTACGAAGCTTAATGTGCTGGCCAGAAGAAGATTGGTATAGGTTAGGAAGGTCTTGCAGAGCAAGAACTTCAGAAGTGGTTCCTTTTATTAGAATGATAATGTCATCAGCATATAGGAGGTGGCGAGGGGTACGTGGAACTTTGGAGAGGGGGAGGATGATACCTTGGGAGTGAAGATTATGGAGATGAAGGCTGAGGATTTCCTCAGCAATAATAAACAAGTATGGGGATAGGGGATCTCCTTGTCTTAGGCCACAAGAGGGGCTGAAGCAACCTTGAGGAGATCTATTAATCAAGATAGAGCATTTTGATGTGCAGACACGCTCTTTCATTAAGGAAATCAAGGATTTAGAGAAGTTGAAGAATCTAAGGGCAGATAAGAGAAAAGGCCAATTGAGTTTATCAAAGGCTTTGGAGATATCTAGCTTAAGACAGAGAGATCCTATAATAAGCTTGGAATTGAGTTTTTGAAATAGTTCAAATGTCAAGGCTGAGTGGTGGTGAATTGGTCTCCTAGAGATGAAAGCTGCCTGATAAGAGGAGATCAGTTTAGGGAGGAGGGAGGAGAGTCTGGAAGATAGGATTTTGGAGATGATTTTGTAGGAAAAGTTCAACAAACTAATTGGCCTAAAGTCAAGGAAGGTAGATGGGGAGTTAGATTTTGGGATCAAGGCAAGGAAGAAAGCATTGGATGCTTTAAGTAGTTTTCTAGTTTGGAAGAAGTGCTGCACTGCTTTGGTTACTGTTTGACCTATGATATCTCAGGTTGAAGTGAAGAAAGCACCATTGAAGCCATCTGGACCAGGAGACTTGTTCTTCTTGAGGGCAAAGACAGCTGTTTTTATCTCGGAATCAGTGGGGATTGAAACAAGGATGGAGTTTTCCGAATCTGAGATCTTGAGGTCGTTGGTCTGAAAGAGAGTGTGGTGAAGCTGGCCAATATGAGGAGTGTAGAGTTTGGAGAAGTATTGTACAACTTGATCTTGGATGATGAGGGGGTCATCAGTGAGGCTACCATTGACGAAAATGTGCTTAATTCTGTTGAAGGAGCTTCTGGCTTTAGTGGGTTGATAGAAGAATCTTGTGTTCATGTCTCCCTCCTTTAGCCAAGAAATCCTAGACCTTTGCTTCTAGTGTATCTCCTGGGCTTTAAGGGCTTCATGGAGACTGAGCTTGGCTACCATGAGGTCTTTCCTAAGGGAATCTGAAGGGGAGGCATCAAAGTTTTGTTGGCATTTCAAGACTGCTACTTCAGCAGCAAGGATGTTATGATGAACTTGGCCGTAGGTGACCTTGCTCCAGGTTCTCAGAGTCTGTTTGAGAGCCTTGAGTTTTTGGGCCAGGATGAATTGGGGGTTCCCGTCTATGGAAGTTTCCCAACTGGATTTGACAACCTCTAGAAAGGTGGGGTGAAGGAGCCATTTGTTTTCAAATTTGAAGGGTGCTTTTGGGGCAGGGGGAAGGTTGGAGTGGGTCAACAATTAGGGGCTATGATCAGAGGAAAGTCTTGGAAGGTGATGGACAATAGGATATGAGAAACTGACCAACCAATGTGAGTTAACTAGAGCTCTATCTAGTCTAGCTGCGACATAGGAAATGCCTTCTCTATTGTTGGACCAGGTGAATTTGCTTCCGGAGAATAGAATGTCAGAGAGACCAGCTTGCATCACCACTGATTGGAAGTCTTTGAGAGAGGAAGGAGTGGCTTGGCGAAGATTGAGGTTCTCATGATGAGCAAGAATAACATTAAAGTCACCTATGACACACCAAAGAAGGGTAGTGGGGGAGGTGTCAAGTAGGACTTTCCAAAGATCTTTCCTATGGGTGGGGTTGGTGGAGCCATAAACTCCTATGATAAGGGAACTGAGACCAGAGGAAGGATTAGAGAGGAGAATAGAGAGGTATTGAGAGGAAGCATTGTAGACAGAGGCTAGAAGGTGATGGGATGATTTGGAGAAACACCATAGGTTAGGAGTTGATAAAGAAGGGCGGTTAGAGTGGAAAGTATCAAAGCCAAAAGTGGATAAGCCTAGGGAGTTGGTGGAGGAGAAGGTGGACATTGGTTCAGAGACAAAGATGAGATCAGGGTGGTGATTATGGACCAAGTTAGCCAGAGCTCTAATGGTAGGGGGTTGGCTATTCCCCTACAGTTCCAATAAAGGAACTTTAACATTGGTAAAGGGAGGGGGAGGTGTGCTTGCTTCTAGACCTCATGGTGATCGGGCCAGTGGTAGAGGATGAGCAGGTATGTTCCCCTTGCCTTTGGAGGGGTGCTTGAGAGGGTTGGCCTGAGGGAGTTCTGCTAGAGGGGATTGAGCAGTAATTGTCCTGGAGTTAGAGGAGGTAGAGCAGGAGGTGTTTGGGTCAAAGGAGGTAGGGGACCACGGGAATTGCCTTGGAGTCAGAGGAGGTAGAGCAGGATGTGACTTGAGGAGGCTTAAAACCTGGGGGAGGAGAAGAGGAGTTATCCCGTGAGAATATCTGGAGATCATGTCCAAATATGTTTGGGTTGGTGGCTGGGTCTAGCTATGAGTAGTTCTCCAAAATGTCAAAGGGATTGGAGGTATCAATGGTTGGTGAAGAGGTTTTTTCTAGGATATCAGAGACGACATCATAAGGCAGGTCATTAAGGAAGGGGTATTGCGGAGGACGCTTGGGGGAGGTTTGAGCCGAAATTTTAGCTTTAGAGTGAAGTTAGTCAGATGGGCTGGTTGCACCTTGATGGGATTTGGTAGTGTGGTGGGGCTTAGGTTGAGAAGATAGTGGATGGGTTGGAGGTGGTAGGAGGATTGGAAGCAGAGGTAAAGGGAGGAGGAGAAGTTGTAGGTGGGTTGATAGCAGAGGTAGAGGGAGTTGAGGAAGAGGGAGGAGGAGAAGCTGGGTCTGTGGTGGTAAGGTGTTCCAGAGGGAGCAGAGGAAGAGGGAGGAGGCTGGAAGATGGTGGAGTAGTGGAATGATGTGCCTCTTGATGGAAGGAGGGTGAAACAAGAAGAGGCTGGGGGGCAAAAAGTGGTCGATTCAGGCTTGGGGGTTGATTAGGAGGGGGTTGAGTGTTTGAGAATCAAGAACAGATTGGGATTGAGGAGGTTCAGAACTTGGATTTCCTGAAGGAGATTTACCAATTTGGGTTGCTAAAGGGCAAGATTGATGGGAGTGTCTAGGTTGGAAACAGAGGGGGTAAGGACAGTGCTCATAAGAAACTGCAATTTCTAATTCTCTTTCTCCTTGCAGGTTCACTAAGATGGATTGGGGTTTAGGCTTGGAAATATCTATCTTAACCAAGACCCTGGCAAAGGTAAGAATCCTTTGGGATAAGGAGATGTTGTCTAGCTTGATGGGTTGGCCAATAAAGTTGGCTAGTGAGAAGATGATGTGTTGACTCCAACAGTGATAAGGGAGTCCTGATAGCCTTACCCAGCAAAAGAGGGCCAGATCGATTCATCTTGCTGTCAATGGACATAGGAGAGAGGCCAAGAATGTGGGCTCTGTCTTCAGGGGAGTTGAAACGGAAGATGAAGTTGCCTTTGATGGTGAGGGAGACCAGACAGGGTCTAGAAAGGGGCCAGGATTTTGAATTCTCTTCCACCCATTCTAGGGAAGGGCGTTTCCCTACAAATCTGCCAATAACAACAAAGGAGAAAGATTCTTTGCTAGAGTGTTACACCCCGACCTGATTTAATCTTGATTAGTACTAATTAATTATGTTTTAGCTAAATTAATTATGTTTAATTGCTAATTTCGATAATTATTGTTTAATAGTCTTTATAGACTGAGTTAGTTGAGTCTTGAACCTCGAACAAGTGAGTTGGAATAGAATTGACTCTATTGAGTAGAGTCAAGGGCTTTTTCGTAATTATAAATTTTCGTATTTTTCAACATTTGCACGTCATATTGGCGTCATCACTATATTTTAACGAGTACGTCGATTTTCGTATTAGACTCTTCTTCATTTGATTAACCATTGACTATTTAGACCCCCATTTGACTTAAAAATAAGAATAAGCTAATTAAGTGGACTTTTTTGCAAAAATATCATTCTTATCCCTTTATACATATAACCTTAACCCTTCATTTTCATCCCTTTTCATCATCTTCATTCTCTACACTCCTCTTATTCTCTTCTTTTCCAAATTCTCTTCTCCTCCAACCACTTCAAGGGTTAGGGCTCGGACCTTGAGGAGCAAGAAGTAGACTCAACTCCATTCTCTTCATCCTCCTCTCTCTTTTGTAGTCAAGAAATTATCTCCACCATTTTCCACCCTCTTCACATTTGGACTTCTTGTCAAGGTTAGAACTAAATCCTCTTTAAATATGTGTATTAGGAGTTGCATTGGAGTCAAGGGACTCTTGGACAATCATTCATGCATATTCATTACATAACCCCATGATTTTGTGATTAGGGTTTGAGTATTTTTGGGGACTTTGTGTTCCTTGAGCTAAAGGGTGTAAAAAGATTGGAAAGCTCTTATTTGAGGAAAGTATAAACACTAATATGGACTTACATATTGTTACATTCATTGATTCAATTAGACTCTTATTCAATGATTGTATCTCTTAATAAATGAATGGTTTGAATGGTTTTTGTGGTTTATAAATGATGGAATGAATGAGAGGATTTTATGACTTGAAATGGGAGCATGGAGGCTCCATTTTTGTACAGGATGGGTAGTGTAGGAAGAGAAGAAGAGGAATGACCATCATAAAGTCTGAAAATTTGAATTTTGGAGTGGGCGCTCGAGCGCGCATATGGCCGCTCAAGCGGACCCAGTCACTGGAAATTCCGGAGTGAACTTTGTAATGGGCGCTCGAGCACGTCACCCCTCTTGGTACCTCCGCTCGAGCGAATATAGACCCGCTCGAGTGGACCTGAACCCAATCGTTTGGGATTTTTGGGCCCAATTAAAAGGAGCATTAATACTCCTAGCCCGCTTTAACCCTCCTTAATCCTTCATTTAGTGGATTTTGGTGCTCACCCTTACTTCCATATGAATTTAGGATCTTTGAGACCTTATGACCTTAGAATGGAACCTTTAACCTTGTAAATTGGACCATGGATATTTTTTAGTCTAAAACTATGCCATGAAAATTCGTTGGGAAATTCAACGTATTTCTTATAATTGATTACACAAAATAAGGTAGTATTTCGTTGACTTTCCCAACTTATTTTGTATTGGACGGTGAAGGACTAAGAAAATGATAATCTAGTGTTGGATAGTAAAAATATTTTGATTCCCTAAACTAATTGGATTTCATATTAGAGTACAAATTCATTTTGGATCTCAAATCCTACTCAATAGATTGATAGCATTATTAGTAGTCATTGAGGTTTGATATTTCTATATTCAGTTTGTAACTTCGTATTGTGTATCCTGTTTGACAATCGATAGAAATGAGGATTGAGTAAGTAATTGAATATATGTGAATATTATTCGATTTGGTTGTCATTAAATGAATACAAACTTACTCAAATATGATTCTAATTGAATATCATTTGATTCGATCGAGTCGGCACTACTTACCTTCGACCCTATGATACCCGATGGAGTGAAGTCGGTTTAGTTATTTGAGACTACTGCAGTAAGTCATCTGGAGTATCGGAACTCCAGACCCGGGTAGCCAGCTAGCCTTTGGCCGGGCAGCTGGTGACATCCCAACTAGATTCGCTCTCTTTTGAGATGATGAGCTTAAGGTAGTAGCCAATTTGTATGTTTTCATTTTACTTGATTCATAATGCATAAATTATTCATTTTAGCACACGCCTAGTTGATACTTATCATTGACATCTGTTAATTTATCTGTCTTAAATTTAATTTGCTACATTATGTATTTTCTTATTATTGCCTATACTTGCTTAATCGTCGTATTAATGATACTACCCTTAGTGTCACAGCCACAGGTGCAGCCTCTAGTCTTAAAGAGGCCTCGGAGGGAGAGAATATTACCTCAAATGTACCTTGAGGGCTAGAGGAGTAGCCAGAGCCTGAGGCCAAATAGATCCATCTACCTAAGAGAGCACAACTGTCTTTTGAAAACTTTTGGTAGTGAGTGTGGCTAGCCCCTTTTTGTGTGGGATACACTAAGGTTTAGTGATTCTTTGGTTTAAACTTTTGGTATTGTTTGTATAGGGTTCTTTTATACACCCTTTTCTGTAGACAATGTATATAATTGTACAATTTTTTTGTATGAAAACTGAAATGTTAAATAGGCTGAATGGGAATTTGATACCTCACGCAAATGAATCACAGCTTCCGCTATGTTTAATTCGATGTGTTTTAGTGAGTTCTAACTCACGTGTATGGAAGGTTTTTTTCTTTCCTTCGTGTGTTATATTTGGTTCGAGATAGATACCGCGCATAGGAGTACATATAACACACATCAGAGATTACCCTAGGCCAGGGTGATTCGGGACTGGGTTTTGACATAGAGGATAGCATAGAGTGAGGGATGGTAAGGAATGGTCTGCCATTTTTCCAGGTGGTAGGGGGGTAGTTGGGGATGAGGCAGGAGGGTTTAGAGGTGCAGAAGCGGTTTGCAAAAGAAGAGGAGAGTTGGGAGAGAGGTTGCTGAGGGGGGGGGCTATGCTAGACAAAGGGGGAAAAGCCGAGGGATCTAGGATCTGATCGGAGGGCCGGCTGATATGAGGGGGTGAATGGTTGGGTTGGGCAGCAACTGATGAAGCATGGAAAGATGAGCTGGATTAAGGTGTGAGAGATGATGGGCGGGAAAAATAGGGATTTGAAATTTTGAAGATACTGGGAGTTTGTTGAGTGGTGGCTGGGTTGGGAGAGGATGGAAGTGGGGAGAAGCTTGGAATAAAGGGGTCTGAACTGAAGGCTGGTTGTGGGGTGGGGGGGGGGGGGGGGGAGCGAAAGGCCGGGTTGGGAAGTGGCTGTTGGGACATGGAGATGTTAAGCTGGGTTAGGCAGGGGGAAATGGTGGAAGTGGCTGGTGGGACATGGAGATGTTGAGCTGGGTTAGGCAGGGGGAAATGGTGGGCGGGAACAGAAGGGGTTTGAAACTCTGATGCTATTGGAGGCTTAATGGGTGGTGGAGGGGGCTGAGTTAGCAGAGGGGGGAGGTGAGGAGAGGGCTGGAAGAGAGGTTGAGGGGGTTGAGTTAGAAGAGGAGGGTGGTGAGGATTCGGAGAGGAAGGGGGTGACATGACTTAGGATTTCGGTGGTTCAGATGTCGGTAACATGCTTTGTGCTGGAAGCTAATTAACACATGTCAGTATGCTTCGATTGTAACAAGAATAATGACAAATTAGCCACAATGAGTAGTAGTACAAGTGTGCTTATGGCTATTTATTTGTAGGGAAATGTTCATATGCATCTATCCCTCACCATTTTTCCTTTTGGGGTGTTTTAAGTACAAAAGTGAGGAAGTACACCTTTGTACTTCCTCACTTTTGTACTTGAAATTTTCCCTTTTGGGGTGTCCCTCACCAAAAATGGTGAGGGATGGATGCATATGAAGACCCCCCTTATTTGTAAAATTATTTTAAACCGGTACGCATGAGAATGATTTTTCTCACAAAGCAGTTCGTTGGAATTAATGCAAATAAATCCTACTAGGGAAACAGACTAGTGCTAAGCCTAGGCCAAAAAATAAAAGCATATTTAATCTGAAACTATTTTTGAGATACTAACTAATTACTATATATTATAGAGATATGATTTGATTTTGAAAGCAAGTTATGGAGGGACCCTCTACAAAAAAAAAAAAAAAAAAAAAATGTTATGAAGGGACGCTTTACAAAATAAATGTTATGGAGGGATCATAGGGGGCAGATGGCCAGCTGCAGACAAGTGGGCTATATACTGCCCGCTCAAATGGGTCGGGTATAGATAGATTAATTAAGTGGTTTCCATGTAATAAAATTGTACGATATAAGTTAGGGATATCCAACTCTTATATATAAAGATCTCAACTCTAGTAGATCCCTAAAACTTCTCTTTAAGTTAAATATAATCAGAATCAATTTCGCAATTGAAATCGAAATTGAACCCCAATTTCTGAATCAATTTCAAAATCGGATCCTACACCTATAATATATAATAATAGGATGACTATCATAGAATTTGATCTGAGTAACACAAACATTATACATATTAAAGCAATTGGGGAGGTGCGCTCTGAAGTGCGCCGTGTCATTACTCAGGGTTTATCTTTTTTTTTTTTCATGGTGCCATGTAAGCATTCTAGAAAACTGACACGTGCGTCGCAAAGTCACACATGCTCCTTCCATGTGCTTCCATGTCGTTTTTCCTAAAATCTTCTAGAAAATTTATCATTGGGACCCACTTTCAAAATCGGAACCGCTACAAATCACGTCTCACCTTGGCCTATCATTTATGGAAACTTAGGGGTTGTTTGTCTACACCCATTTACATATGTAAATGGTGAATATGCGTAATATTTACGCATCAGTAATGTTTGTCTACAAGTATTTACGCATCTTGTGTGTATATCAGATGTGTAAATGGTGTAAAAATGGGCTTTGAACACCTTCAGGTGGAAAAGGAGAATATCAAAGCACATGTGATTTTAAAGAATACGTGTTGGAGGCGGACAGTTTGGTTTTGGGCAGTTTTGTCAAAGAGGTTTCGGGTTTGAAACTCCCCTCTAATGCATTTAGAAAAATAATAATAAAAGAGGCATTTCTATAAAAGAGGTTCTGGGTTCGAAACCCCCTCCAACGCATTTACAAAATAATAATAAAAGATACATCAAAACTGATGAAACATATAAATGAAAACCCTCCCTGCATCTCATCCCCTTTTATGAAGGTAACCTCTCTATTTCTCTCTCTTGCCTTGCTATACCAAAAAAAAAAAAAAAGAAAAAAAAAAAAACCTTTATAAAACCTATTTACTCTGTAGGTTTATTCTTTTGGAATTTGATTCTCTCTCTTCTCTTCTCCTTTTAGATTTTCTTCCAATATCTCAATGATTTTTCTAAAATTATTTATTATTGTATTACTTTAAAAATATTTAAATATGTATTAATGAATGTAGGAGAAAATGAAGAATGTATTTTTTATAGCATTATGGTATCATTAAATATTAATGTATAAATGCAATTTTATCTAACCATAATAAATTTGTGATACTTTTAATATAATTGGAGTTAGCAATAAAATACTTATTTTAAGAACTTTTTATAATTGATTAATATTAGCAAAAAGCCGGTTAGATGCATGGGTTAAGTTTTATGCAAATTGAATAATGAATTGAGATAGTATTGAACTAAATATTAATTAATAAAAATATTGATAATAATTATATTTTTCTTAACCATCAGACTATAAACTCTTATTTCCTTAACCATACATGTTGGAATACATTTTTTTAAAGGTGATTATTGATAGAAATATCTATTTTTGAATAATATATATCATGTTGAAAGACATGTACTTTTTTAAGGATCTAAAATGCAAATGAAAATTTTGATATAAATCAGGCCTTTTTTGTCTAATTTTCATATCATTATAGTAGAATATAATTTAATGATTAATAAGTATCATTTACAAAATCGTTTAATACATAAACACATATCATTGAAACAAACATAGAAAAATGAATCACACGTGTAAATGATGCAATAATCGTGTTATTAGACAAATGTTGTAAAAAGAAACACGTGTAAACATTATATACTTAAAATTTGAATATTCATCTTTTACATGTGTAAATTGTATTTACATATCCCACGTGTAAAAGACAAACGACCCCTTAACTGCAATCAAAGTTGTTCCCTCCGTCAAACCGATAATGTGCTAAACACTTGATAAAATGAGACATTAATTTCATGGAAAGGGATTAATGATAAGGCTTTCTCATACGCGTCATTTCTCATAATCGGTTACAGCAATGCAAAAAAAGACTTTCAAAAGAAGAAATAAAAAAGGAGAAACTCTAGGAGTGTGAATCTTCACAGGACTCTCCAGGCAGGGGTACAGCATGTGTCACACTTCCTTAATCCCATCCTACAAATATGCCTTCAAGCCAAATCACGGTCTAAAACATCCACTCAAAGATTTCATCCCATCACATTCCTATTTTTGTTAACCCTCTCTATTCGTGTTAAATCATTCATTCTACAAATCCAAATACACCCACCCCACCCACACCCCGCCGCCCCCCCCCCCCAACAAGGCGGACAGCTTGCTTCGCTTCATCCACCACCCTCGCATCATTGCTCAAAGCAGTAGCTCGATCAAACCATATATCACCTTTCATCAAACCATATATCTTGGTAATCTCCATCACCATTTACCACGTACCATATATCTACTGTCTCTCAAACCAAGTTGACACAAAGAGGTTTGGGTGTGATAAAGGTCAAACTTCTATTTCCTCTTTATAATCTCTCGCTCTCTTTGGTGAGGCATTTTTTAATTTTATTTTACTATTGGATCGATTGTCTTTGCATAAAATGTTTTATAAATCTTCATCTTTATTTCTTGTACTTGAAAGCTATATGATCACTAATCTGAGCCATCTATTTGGCTTGCACAAATCACTCCAACTAGGCTATATTAATCATCCCCTCTATTTACTCTAAAAAGGATAGTTCCTCAATCTTGACACCTTTTAGGTGGTCCAGATTGGATTGCTTGTGACTTATTATCCTTTTTATTTACATTGGTGACTTGCTTGGACAGTTCTTCTAAAACGATCCCACATTTACATTAATAAGATCCTCTGTAATAAAATTACCTACGGGATGGAAGTATCAATTTCAAGGGGTTGAAATAACAACACAAGCAGGAGAATTAAATTAGCACATACATTGCCATTAGCCATCTCCCATTGTACTATTTTTTTTTTCCACAAAAAAGGTTCCTGCATGAATTAAATGTGTAATATAATGTCAATAAATGAGATTAATGATGATTAACTTATTTTGATGGTTGTTTGGTAAAATACCTTTGTTGATCATGTCTAAATATTCATTTAATATAAAATAAATAATTTAGAAATGGTCAAATATAATTTTGTTATTTGGGCCTGGGCTTAGCACGGGCCTTTGTTGCTAGTAATAATGTAAAAGCATTATAATTCCTTTTATATCCCTTAATGCATGATTATTGGTGGGTTTGCAGGCCTAAACTATTCATGGATCTTTGCCGGTTTTCCCGCTCAATCGAAGCCAATCCAAAATTTAGTTGGACGCCTTCTCTACTTTTAAGTCTCAGATTCAAAATCAACTTCAAAGTTTAAAAGAGAGTGATCCTAAATACATGGTCGTCGAAGTGAAGGTCAATGGGCCCGGGCCAGAAAAAAATGAAAACCAACACTGTTTTTTTTTTTTTTTTAGATTTTTTCTACAATATTGATGCCATGGATCAATTATCAACTGGACATTAACCCTCCTCCTTTATTCAAGTTTGGGATAGACAAATGCTTGTAACAAGCAACATGGCAGAGTTTACAAAACTGTATTTACTATATAACAACTTAAAATTTATACTGGGTGCTCGAGCACCTGATCATACAAGTTTGAGCGTGTCCCAATAGAAGGTGATCATGCGCTCAAGCTGTTTTCTTTCACACTCGTGCCTGACATACAGAATGCACAGAATTAAAAAATAGATGCAAGTTTATTTCACCCGTTCGAGTAGCCATGAACTCGCGCTCGAGTGCATTATGCGGATTTGGAATTTAAATTTGGAAATTCTTCCTTATTGCTTCCCAATTAATCCTTCCAAAACTCTTACTCCTTGTTGCCTTAATAGCAACCCACGCACCAAGGCTTATAAAAACCCATCTTCTCTCAAACCTATTAATTTCCTCTCCTATTCTTTAACCTAGAATCTTTTGAGAGATCCATTGTCTTCTCCAGAGCATCCATCGTTATAGAGTTGAAGTGTTAAGACTTGCAGATTCCTTATTTACTCTCTTGCACTAGATTCACCTTGAAGAGACATTCAAGGTGGTTGGTTCAAGTATGGCGAAGGTGTACAGTGAGGCGCCGACAAGATCATCGCGATCCTTAGGTTGGGCTGGGTTGCAACTGGGGAAGGTTTTGTGAGTACTTGTAACTTTCGTTTCATATAGAATTTGGTTGTCTGTAATTTAGACGGTAAAACCCGTTGTTTTTCCTAGGTAAGGCTTTCCATGTAAAAAATTGCATGCCTCCTTCTCTTTTATGTGATTGCTTGATTCTTATATAGGTTTCAAATTTGGTTTAATTTAGATCTAAAAGAGAAACTGCTTTGGGACCTAAACTTGTATTAGGGTTTAAATGCCTCCTTGGTAATGAAATATGGCCCAATGTTATTACATGTGTGAATGTAGCATGCATCCTTCTCTTTTAGGTGATTGCTTGATTCTTGTATAGGTTTCTAATTTGGCTTAATTGAGATTTAAAAACGAAATTGCTTCGAGATCTGAACTCGTATTAGGATTTAAACGCCTCCTTCGTAATGAAATATGGCCCAATGTTATTACATGGGAGAATGTGTGAATATAATTTTGAGGAGTTTGATTTCATACTTGGTGGCACTCCGTCGATGATAGATTTATAGAGTTGCTCTTAGAACTATTTGGTGATTGTTTGTCTTGTTCGTATTTGTAAAATTTGTTGATGTGAATTTTACACATGAGAAACATATTAAACACCAGATTAAAAACATTTAACGGTTTGTATATGTATAAAAAAGGGGCATTTGGCGACAGGTCCCTCAACATTTGATTTTATGGCCTTAGATCCACCATCTCCTTTCATAATGTGGTAGGTCCTTTTTTCCAATTTGAAGACTTAAAATGTCTAAGTTACCCTTTCTTTAAATATAAATCATATTCCATGATTAGTGGGATATGCCATTAATAATGGTTAACTACCATTTCAAAAGACAAATAAAATTAAAAAACAGAAATAGATTTCAAGAATTCAAAATTTTGAATAAATCTGTCCAAAACTCAGATAAATTTGTATAAAACACAAATAAATCTGACAAAAACTCAAAACTGAGATAAATTTGATAAAAACTCAGCTAAATTTGTTCAGAACTCAGATAAATTTGTATAAAACACAAATAAATTTGACAAAAACTCAAAACTTAGGTAAATTTGATAAAAACTGGGCTACATTTGTCCAGAAATATGTTAAAGTTGTTCTAGAACTCAAATAAATCTGTCCAGAACTCAGATAAATTCGTATAAAACACAACTAAATTTGACAAAAACTTAAAACTTAGGTAAATTTGATAAAAACTGAGTTAAATTTGTCCAGAACTCATATAAATTTGTTCTAGATTCAAATAAATCTGTCCAGAACTCAGATAAATTCGTATAAAACACAACTAAATTTGACAAAAACTCAAAACTAAGATACATTTGATAAAAACTCTATTAGATTTGTACAGAACTCAGATAAATTTGTTCTAGAACTCAAATAAATCTGTCCAGAACTCAGATAAATTCGTATAAAACACAACTAAATTTGACAAAAACTCAAAACTTAGATAAATTTGATAAAAACTCAGCTAGATTTGTAGAGAACTCAGATAAATTTGTTCTAGAACTCAAATAAATCTGTCCAGAACTCAGATAAATTTGTATAAAACACAAATAAATTTGACAAAAACTTAAAACTTAGGTAAATTTGATAAAAACTGAGTTAGATTTGTCCAGAACTCAGATAAATTTGTTCTAGAACTCAAATAAATCTGTCCAGAACTCAAATAAATTCGTATAAAACACAAATAAATTTGAAAAAAACTTAAAATTGAGATAAATTTGATAAAAACTTAGCTAAATTTGTTCAGAACTCAGATAAATTTGTTCTAAAACTCAAATAAATCTGTCCAGAACTCAGATAAATTTGTATAAAAAAGAAATAAATTTGACAAAAACGTAAAACGTAAGTAAATTTGATAAAAGCTGAGCTACATTTGTCCAGAACTTAGTTAAATTTGTTATAGAACTCAAATAAATCTGTCCAGAACTTAGATAAATTCGTATAAAGTACAAATAAATTTGACAAAAACTCAAAACTAAGATAAATTTGATAAAAACTCAGCTACATTTGTCTAGAACTCAGTTAAATTTTTTCTAGAACTCAAATAAATTTGTCCAGAACTCAGATAAATTCGTATAAAACGCAAATAAATTTGACAAAAACTCAAAACTAAGATAAATTTGATAAAAACTCAGCTACATTTGTCCAGAGCTCAGATAAATTAGTTCTAGAACTCAAATAAATCTGTCTAGACCTCAGATAAATTCGTATAAAACACAAATAAATTTGATAAAAAACTCAAAACTTAGATGAATTTGATAAAAAGTCAGGTAGATTTGTCCAGAACTCAGATAAATTTGTACTGGAACTCAAATAAACTCAATTGAATAGCAACAATTTTCTTGCAAGAAAGAGTCCCCATTTTTTATTTCTATGATTGCAAGAGCTAGACTTACACAAAACGGAAAAAGGAAAGAAAAGGTAAAGACAACAGCGGGTTTGTGTGTTATGCAAAACCCGTCGCAGGAGAAGGCTAGGACCGGTTGTGTTTCCATCGCTGGGCCGTCGCCATCGTTGTTGGTGTAGACGGAGATGGCCAACTTTGATCTGCAGAGCTCTCTTGTGAAGTCCCTCGTTCCTAAAGAAGAAGACTGGAGGGGTTCTCCGGGACAACAGAGAATGAGAGAGAACTTGGCCTAGGAATGAGGGAGAATGGACGATTTGAACTTTTAAAATTCGAACTTTTATGCTCAAACTGTTGAAAGGGGCAAATTAGTCATGAAAATATATGATGTGGCACATTAGGGACCTCTCACAAAAATATCTCCAACTGTATGTACTATAGACATTAAAGAAAAAGTTGTTGGTCTGGCTACCTTAGAAGACTGTGATTAGGGACTTGAGGCTAATTTACCCTATATAAAAATCCCACTTCTCAAAATCTATGAATAATTAAGGCATGAAAAGTAAATACTTTAGGGTTTAATGGGTCAATAGAAAATTTAAATGGTTTGGATACCGGGGCCACGAGCAGCACAAATAATTAAATAAATAAAAGATATTGTAAATTTAGAAACCACAACCTTTCAAAACCACAAGTACTTATACTGGCACTTTTTTAAGGAGAGAGGTGTAATCACATACACTTTTTTAGATGCATAAATCTCATATAGAATGGCCTTATATATACATGATTTGTATACCTCGTTTATGTTGACCCAGCATAAATATTACACATGTGCAGCATTTAGATATATAAATGGGTGCAAATCAATGGTTCTTAAGATTTGTTTGTTTAGAGGTATTATTTCTTATGAGATATATTGCAGTGTCATAGAATTTCTGATGCAATATAATATATTGAGAGCTTCTTATTATTATTTTTTTATTTTTTATTTTTTTTTTATGAAAGGGATTTCACTGCCACATAAAGCAACCTAACAATAGAACCAGAACATTGAACATAACTAGATCTGGAACATACCCAAAGGCTTACAAACCAAAAGTATACTGAAAAGACACTTTTTACCTAAAAGTGAATTTTATAATTTTTCCTTTGTGAATATTAGAGTAATATACTTCCACAGTATTTAAAGAATTCGAATTCATAATTTTTCAACCAAGAATTCTTGGAATACCTCTAATCAAACAGGCTTTATTAGGGCTCATCCTAGAGACTTCAGACTCATAAACTGTTCACCATGGATTATTTTTATCCTACACTTTGTGGTCCACCCCACTTCGCCAGATTCCACGCCTAACCTGAGTCACCAAAGCCTAGTCAAATTACTCTGATCACTCACATGAGGCGCGTCCATCCCGGAAGTTTGTCCATGCATGGGTTCACAACAAAAATAGTTTTCTATCTACAACACACACATTGCATACTCTGGCACTTCCTGGAATCCTCTGGCATGAATAATTAACAAAAACTATTCTATGTTACGAAGGTACAAGTGACGCACCAACAGGCAAAACAGCTGACATAACAAGAGTGGTTAAGTTTTAGATAAAGAAAGATTGGAGAGAGGCAGGCCCAGGTATATATGGTGCAGAACTTTATGTTTCCTGGCCACAGACCAAGGCTTAATAACTTAACTACTTAACTGACAGGCATTACAGGGCACGTTCTGTGCAAATTCCACATTGGGGCCATCGCAAATTGAAGGCTTCAGAATTCAGATTGTCGTGGAAGGGAAAATTATTCTGAATTCATGCTCTGGCATTATCCTTCAATGTCATTAGACTCATGGGAAAGCAATTTACTATCCTTTCACCTACTGTAAGATGCCACCATTGGATGAACTGCATCTTGAGCACATGTTCAACTTGCAGCACTTTTTTATTATATGAAAGTGATGGCTCCACTGTCTTTGACTTTAATATTTTTGTATTAATATGTACATTCTATTTTATTGCAAGTTTATATTAATTTTACTTTCCACTGATATTTTTCCAATCTTATGTAAGTTTTATATCTCATTGATATTATTCCCTTGGAGTATGTCCATATATATGCCGTGGAAAACTAGTTCCACAAAAACAAAATCCCGACCACCCCCAAAGGAGTTTTTTTTCCAAAGAACTATAGAAAATCTAATTCTTTTTTCCACTTTTGCGCAAGGAAAAATGGAAGCACAAACTTAGGTTTTGTCGCAATGCGGAAATTAATTTTTGCAATCCTCACTTTTTTTTTTTCTTTTTTGCAGGGAGTTGGCCACACATGTTTGTACTTTGTACTGTCACATTTCCAAAGGAAATGTATGGAAAATTTGCCTGCTTTTTTTTTTTTTCTTTTTTTTTTTATAGCAAGAAATTCTCATGCTTGGTGCGGTTGTTTTTTCTCGAAGAAAAGTGAAAAAAATGAACTAATTCTCTTGCAATTACTCAAAAGAGTGTGAGGGGGTTTGTTGGAATTTTTTTTTCACAAGGAAGAAGAAAAATTCATGGAATTGATTTTTCATGGACCTACGTAAACATTTTCTTAGATTGTGTTTATTGTATGAAGCGAGGATTCTAAGATGGAGAGTAAATTTACTCAAATTCTTTGTGCAACCTACTGTATCAGTGTTTGGGCAATACATTTTTTTTTTTTTTTTGAAAATGAATTGATTTTCCTCAAAAGAGAGGGTTTTGACAGGGAGATAGAAATGCAAAATTCCTCTCTCTCTTGTACAAAGGGGAAAACCCTCTTCGTACAAAATAAAGTCTTTGAAATTCTAAATTTAAATCCCTAAGAATGCTATGGGGACAGACATTATAAAATAGGAAATAACGAATGAAGTTTGATCTGGCAGTGTGGTTTGTTATTCTCAAGATAGATTTAGAGAGAATTTCTAACAAAGACTAAAGAGATATTTTTCTAAAATTGCCCTTTTTCTCCCTCATCCTAACATGTGGTATTCTGCAAAATCTAAATTGCTCAAATGCATACCCCTTTTTATGGAGCATTGACAAATTTACTCCAACACAAGTCGACCCAACCATGAAATTAAGCGTCTAAAGAAATACATGAACAAAAAATAAATGAATATATATGCTTAAAATATATGAGTGCCCACTTCTTAGGACATGTAAATACAATACAATTAATCTTAATTTAAGGCATTGAATCAATTTTACCTCCTCCCAATTAAGTGGGTCCACGTAGAAGGGCGGATGGGTGGAATATGGTGGGTCTCATTTAGATAAGCTAAAAAGATAGGGTGGGTATTGGATATAGTGGGTTCCATTTGCATACAGATAAAGATGTGCAGGGTCTTCATTCAGGGCATGATACTTGATCCAGTTGATCCCACATAGATGGGTGGAGATTGATGGACAGTAGTGTGTAGTTCATTGGATAGTTGGTTCCACATGGTTTGTTGGAAGGTCAATCTTTCATCTGGTGGGTCCCACATAGTTTGTTGGATATGTGATTGCAATAAACTACTTGTACACTTGAAAGATCCAACCAGCTGACCATCCACCTATTCTGCCTATCTATTATGTCAAATACACTTGATATGATCAATTCAGACATTTATTACATGGGATCAATTGCATGAAACATCATACCCATCGGCTCATATAGCGATCTACTTGGGGGCCACTGGAGACCTTATGCATCTTGTTTTTACTTAATTGAGTCGATCCATTATATCCAACCAATGTATCCAACCTATTCTTGGTGCTGCTCTACAAGACCTTCTAGACCTTTACCAATTCTCCAATTGCATGAAACATCATACCCATCGGCTCATATAGCGATCTACTTGGGGGCCACTGGAGACCTTATGCATCTTGTTTTTACTTAAATGAGACCCATTATATCCAACCAATGTATCCAACCTATTCTTGGTGCTGCTCTACAAGACCTTCTAGACCTTTACCAATTCTCTTCTGGCCAGCATATTAACCTCCAGAAGAGCCAGCTTTTCATTGGCAAATGTGGTAGTAGAAAAAAAGCCAGGATATGCTCTGTTAGTTATTTGGGTGTTGGCTAATTCATGTGGATGGACAAAACATGGGATTTATGTAATTTTTATCTTTTTAGTTGGACCTATCAGTTTGCAAGAGATTCAAGGCATGTTGCAAAATCAGCGGTGCGGCGATAGACCGATCGATCGTGCTCAAAAAGGTCTCAGTTATTTGACAGACCGATCGATCGGTCCAGATTGACTCCCAGTTAAAAGTCAGTCCGATCGACCGGACAGAGAGACAGCGGCGAATTTCAGCAGATCTCGAGGATATCTCTTCTTATCAGCTCCAATTCTTATCCCTTTGAGCCCATATCTCTTCCTTTCGTTTTGAAGAGCCTTATTTAAAGCTATGGCCCTATGAAAAATAGATATCTCTCTCAAATCCAAAAAGCCCTGTCTATCTATTCATCTGAGAGAACCCTTCTTCTTCAGAGAGCCCTCTTGGTGATTCTAAGGTATTGAAGCCATCTATCATCTGAAGATCCATTGTTCTAAGTTCCAGTTGATTCGTCTTGTTGAAGGCGTGGAGATTAAAGCACTGGAGAAGGTGAACGGCGTGTTCGTCAGCAAGATTCATTGCGGTCCCTAGGTTGTATTCAACTGTAAAGGGTAGTGTGTTTTCTCTTGTAACCTTTGTTTAATTAGTGCTTGATCTTTCTGGACTGGTGTGAGGTCCCGTGGTTTTTTTTCCCTTTCAGGGTTTTTCCACGTATAATATCGTGTGTCAATCTGTGTGTTTGTTTGATTGTTCGTTCTAGTTTTTGCTTTACTTTCTCCATAGTCAGGTCTGCATTGGGACTGTGTTTATCCGTTAGGGTTGATAAACTCTCTTGGAGTTTCAATTGGTATCAGAGCAAGTCACACTATCTTACAGTGTGAGATCTTGGTAGATTGTCTGATATGGAATTTAGCAGAGATGGACCTTCTACCACCGAACCCCCACTATTGGATAGTTCTAACTATTCATATTGGAAAGTTAGAATGACCGCTTTCCTTCAATCCATCGATATGGATGTCTGGAACAGTGTGGAATTTGGCTACTCTAAGCCAACTGTTGCTACAGATGGTGGCAAAACCATTGAAAAACCCATGCTACAATGGACCAAAGATGATAAACAAGCTTAAAATTGCAATAGTAGAGCCCTGAATGCCATTTTTACTGGCGTTACCCCTTCTGAGTTCCGTCGCATCTCTATCTGTAAACTTGCTAAGGAAGCATGGGATACTTTGGAAACTGTTCATGAAGGCACTGTTAAAGTGAAACAGGCCAAACTGCAAAAATTGACTACTGAGTTTGAAACTTTGAAAATGGATGATTATGGAGTCTTTGATGATTTTTACGCCAAATTAACTAATATTGTGAATTCAAGCTTTTACTTGGGTGAAGTTATTCCTGAACACAGAATAGTAAAAAAGATCCTAAGATCTTTGCTTGAAAGATTTGATCCAAAGGTAGTTGCTTTTAAGGAAACCAGCAATCTGGACTCTCTGAAGGCATATCAGTTGGTTGGAAATTTACAAACCTTTGAGGCCAATCTAAGGTCAACCAAAAAAGCCAAAGGAATGACACTGGTTTCCTCAAAGTCTCGCATAGATCACAATGATGACTCTGAATAAGAAAATGAGGACCCAGATCTTGATGCCCTTTTTGTTAAAAAGTTGAAAAAGTTTTTGAAAAATGATAAAAAGGGTTTAAAAAAATCGTTTCAAAAACCTCAAGTTCAAAATAAACCTACATCCTCTTCTAAAACCAATCCTAGTAAAAAATTTGGAAAAAATGAGTCTGTAATTCCTCCTAAGAACACTCACTGTTATGAATGCAACGGATTCGGACATTATGCATCTCAATGCATCAATCGATCCTTCAGAACTCAAGGCAAAGTTCTCAATGTCACATGGGATGATGATTCAGAGCAAGAAGGTAATGATTCTGAACTTGAATCCTCCTCTCCTGATCATGGAAAGTTTATGGCTTTTATGGCTACGACTGATGAAACTTTTGTGCAGGAGCTTTCAGATAAATCTGATGATGATGATGAAGAGAATCTGAATTCTTTTGACAATGAACAGAATTTAGTTGATGCATATGAAAGCCTTCTTAAGGATTCAAGGAGGTTGGCTCAGTTGAATGACATTTTGAAGGGAAAATGGAAAACAGCTAATAAGGAAATTTCAGCTCTTAAAAAGGAACTTGAAGAAGCTCAAGGTAAGGTATCTCAACTTGAAGAAAATCGTATTCTTCTAACTAACAAGTTGATTGATGCAGATACTAAATGTGACACACTACATGAGGAATCTGTCAAAGCTGGAAGAGAGATACAAATCCTGAAGAAAACTTTGGATTCCTTCAAAGCGGAAAAAGCTGAAATGAGTGGAAAGTTACAGATGGCTACCTCTGAATTAGAGTCTACCAAAGCTGATCTGAATTGCATGAATAAAGGGTCAAGGAAACTTGATGAAATTCTGAGTGCACAAATCATTTCAAGTAACAAATATGGACTTGGATTTGATTATAGTACTTCCATCTCAAAGAACACAGGTAAGTTTGTTAAAGGAAATACACTGTTTGCTATTGAACCAGCTGCTTACAATACTACACATGTTAACTCCAGAACACATATCCCTCATTGGAGATATGTTCCTACTTGCCACTATTGTGGAATCATTGGTCATATTAGAACACATTGCAACAAACTGCGTTCCAAACTTCGAACTCAGCAAAGGAAAAATAACTCTATTCCTTACCAACACAAATCAAAATCCATTTGGGTTCGAAAAACTGATTTTTGTTGCAATGTGGTTCTAACTGCTCTTAGAGTACAAAGTTCACAGGTGTGGTATTTAGACAGTGGATGCTCTAGGCACATGTCGGGGGATAAGTCTCTTTTTACATCCCTTGAGGAGCATAGTGTTGGAAATGTACAATTTGGTGATGGGAGCAAATCAAAAGTGATTGGTAAGGGATCTATCAACATACCAGGTATGTCTACAGTCCAAAATGTTTTTCTAGTTGATGGTCTAAAGGCTAATCTGCTGAGTATAAGTCAATTTTTTTAATCTGAAAATGAAGTACATTTCTCTTTGAATGAATGCACTATTGTAAATGACCATGGAAAATCTGTACTATCTGGTAAAAGAAATTCCGATAATTGTTATGTGGCTGTTAATGACAGGACCGTTAAATGTAATTCTGGTACCATTAATATTGTTGACCTATGGCATCAACGGTTAGGACACACTAATTACACTGATTTAGAAAAACTGTAAAAAAGGGAACTGATTAGAGGTCTTCCCAAACTTCATAAGCCCTCTAACAATGTCTGTGGGCCTTGTCAAATGGGAAAACAAATCAAAGCAACACATAAGAAATTGGATATTCTGACTACCAAAAGACCACTAGAGCTGCTTCATATGGATCTCATGGGTCCCTCTCAATTTGAAAGCATTGGTGGTAGTAAGTACATTTTTCTCACGGTCGATGATTTCTCTAGATTCACATGGGTTCGATTTCTTAGAGATAAATCTGAAACTTTTGATGTCTTTCACTACTTATGGTTGCAACTCATTGCAGATAAAGGCACGCAATTTGGAGGGATTTCGCAAATCAGATCAGATCATGGAACAAAGTTTCAGAACTCCTCTTTTAACTCTTTTTGCAATGAGAATAGGATAAAACATGAATTCTCTGCTCCTAAAACTCCTCAGCAAAATGGAGTTGTTGAAAGGAAAAATAGAGTTGTGCAGGAAATGACCCGTGTTATGCTTCACAGTAAACATGTGCCTCAAAGATTTTGGGCTGAGGCAGTTAATACTGCTGTCTATGTGATCAATAGAGTATACATCAGGCCTGGCACAAAAAAATACACCATACGAGTCATGGAATGGAAGAAAACCTATAGTAAAATAGTTCAAAACCTTCTGAAGTAAATGTTATATCTTGAAAGATCGAGAACATCTCGGAAAACTTGAATCCCGAAGCGATGAAGGCATTTTCCTTGGGTATTCTTTAAACAGCAAAGCATACCGGGTGTTTCATTTGAAAAACTCTACTGTCATGGAATCTATCAATGTAGAGGTAGATGATTATGGACCCTCTTATTTTTCTGATGATGAGGATGATTTCTCACTTGTTCCCATTGTTTCTCAACAGGTCGAGCACCAGGAAAACAACGCGAAAAAATAGAATCAAGAATCGGAAGATCCAACAACACCCGTCCAAGAAACTGTTGTTCCTGATACAGACTCAGAACCTGAAGCAAAATTGTCTGGGTCAAGACAATATGATCATCAAAGCAAACGAGTACATCCTCGGTCACAAAAAGGATAGGTAATCAAGGATCACCCTCTTGACAAAGTTATTGGTGATGTGCAAGCTCCATTGAAAATTCGAAAACAGGTACAAAATGAGGTAAATTTTTTGTGTTACGTTTCTTTCTTTGAACCAAAGAACATTAATGAAGCGCTTGTTGATGACTCCTGGATTAATGCCATGCATAAGGAGTTGGGTCAATTTGAGTGGAATAATGTTTGGGAACTTGTCCTTAGACCTACACACGCTAATGTCATCGGAACAAAGTAGATATTTAAAAACAAAACCGATGAATTTGGACAAGCCATTAGAAACAAGGCCAGGTTAGTTGCCCAGGGCTACACACAAGATAAGGGAATTGACTTTGATGAAACATTTGCACCTGTTGCCCGTCTTGAGTCCATCCGTATTCTTTTGGCTGTGGCCTGTTACTTGAAAATCAAGTTATACCAAATGGATGTCAAGAATGCTTTCCTGAATGGTTTTCTGCATGAAGAGGTTTTTGTTGAGCAACCAAAGGATTTCCAGGATCCTCATTTTCTAGACCACGTCTTTAAATTGAACAAAGCCCTGTATGGTTTGAAGCAGGCTCCTAGAGCGTGGTATGAAAGATTGACTACCTTTTTGCTTGAAAATTCCTTTCGAAGGGGTAGTGTGGATAAAACCTTATTCATTAAGAAAGAAAGAAATGATATCCTCATTGGTCAAGTCTATGTTGATGACATTGTTTTCGGATCCACATCTGAAAACTTGTCTCAATCATTTGCCTTATGTATGTCAAAAGTGTTTGAAATGAGCATGGTAGGCGAACTATCTTGTTTTCTAGGCCTCCAAATCAAACAATGCGAGAAAGGGATATTTGTGTCTCAATCTAAATATGCTCGCAACATTTTGAAAAAATTTGGGATGAACTCTTCAAAGCATTCTATCACACTTATGAGCACCTCTGTCAAGCTGAGCTTAGATTCCTCTAGAAAAGACTTCAATGAAAAACTATATCGCAGCATGATTGGAAGTCTATTGTACCTCACTGTTAGCAGACCGGACATCTCGTTCAGTGTTTGTGTTTGTGCTAGATATCAGTCTAGACCTAAGGAGTCACATGTCCACGCTGTCAAGAGGATCTTGAAATATGTAAGTGGCACTACTGAATTTGGAATTTGGATGACCAGAGATGCTACCATTAATGTTGTAGGTTTCTCCGATGCTGATTGGGCAGGTTGTCTTGATGATAGAAAGAGTACTTCTGGTGGTTGTTTCTTTATTGGTAACAATTTGGTTCCATGGCATAGCAAGAAACAAACTTTAACCTCTTATCTACAGTTGAGGCAGAATACATTGCTGCTGGAAGCTTATGCACTTTAATTACTTTGGATGAAACAAATGCTATCTAATTATGGCATTACTCAAAACACAATGATGGTTTACTGTGATAACAAAAGTGCCATCGACATCTCCAAGAACTCGGTACAACATTTCAGAACCAAACATATAGACATAAGGCATCACTTCATAAGAGACTTAGTTGAAGAGAAAACCATCTGCTTGGAGCATATCTCGACGGAAAATCAGTTGGCTAATATCCTAACCAAACCATTGGACCCTTCTAGATTTGATACCCTCCGTAAGTCCCTCGGTATTTGCTCTTCCCCCTGAGTCATTTTGTTTACTTCTCATGCACTTTAAATCTTTGTTCATTATTTGATTTCCTGGCATGAGATTCACTTACGTTTGCCAAGCTATAGATGTGTTTTTTGTTTGCACACTATACACAATGTCATTGCTTGATATTATGATGGATTAACATAATTTCAGATCCTCTCTCCTGGCAAAAGTTAGATAAAAAAAAAAAAAAAACTAGAGGAAGAGGACTACCTAAGATTATGAGTGATAGCCGCTATATGATTGAAAAGTTTCATTAGAAAAGGCTACCATATTCATTAGTGTGAAAGTCACCTATGATGGTTCATTTATTAGCAGCTCAAAGAGAACATTTAAAAAAAAAAAAAAGGAATTTAGGGGGAGCATTATTGTTTTTCTTGCCAGGTCGTTGACTGTATTTTGTGTTTTTCTATCATTTGTCACAAACCATTTTTCAAACCTATCACTCACTCTCTCTATCTTATGCTTGGTAAAACTATGAGTGTATGAACATTACTGGAAGTCTAATTTGACCTTGATTTTGTGCATTGCTACTTTCTTTAGACCAGGCCCATTTTTTTTATTCTTTTTTCTTCTCTTTTTGGCCCAGGTCCGATCGATCGGAATGTTCACGAGTTGTAAGCTATTTATTTCGTTTTTCTTCTTTCTTCTTTCATTTGCTAACCTCCTCTGCCCTAGCTCTCTGGTTTCCCTGTCGTCCAACTGCTATTCCATTGCGATTTCTTGCTCCATTCAAGGTATTCTCTTCATTCTTTCTCTTCTAGAACTTTTCTTTTTCCTTATGTTGACTATTATGTGATCATGGAAGTTGTATTGGGTTCTTGTTTGGAAGTTGTATTGGGTTCTTGATTTGTGCCTTTTGTCTTGATTGATTTGAAGTGGGGTTCTGAACTATAGTATTTTTTTGGGAGATATGGAGGAGGTGGTTTGGTTAGCTGTGTTGTGTCATTCCATTTTGGATTGTCCATTTCTAAGATTGAAGGTTGGGTTTGTTTCTCCTAAATGTGCACACCAGGTGTTTGTCTTTTTGCCTCAAAGAACTCATGGCTCCTAAAGCTTCCCAACCTCGTAAACGGACTGTTCAGCGTGTTAGCTCTTCATCTTCGACTACTTTTGATGCTCGGAGGTTTCAGAGTCTTGCAAAAGAGACCTCTTTTGAAAATGTTTTTTTCCAAAAAACAAGTACTTGTTGAACGCTAAGTAAACTTCTCTTAAATGAATCTTGACTTTAGTACTTGGCTCTTACAAAGAGAATGGCATTCCTTATACTCATTTAACAATACTGCCTATGGGTCATTGGTGCGGGAATTCTATAACAACATTTATGATACTTAGTCAGAAAGTTTCAAGTCTTATGTTCGTGGAGTTACCATTGAAATCACTCCAAACTCCATCATTCAATTTCTTTAGATTGATCAGAGTCTTGATGCAGTGTATCCGTCTCCTGAGCCAGACTCCGATGACATGGAGGATCCAGTTGATGACAATGATTGGGATGCAGTGGTTAATACGTTGACAGGTGGTCGTCGTCGTGAATGGAGTGGTGGTGTTCTCAACCAGAAATTTCTTACACCCTCCTACCGCATGCTCAATCTCTTTATTTTTTCCAATGTTGAGCCAAAGGGGAGATCATCTGAGGTGATTATGGAGACTGGGTATCTTCTATATGTGATTGGAACTGGGTAGCCAATCGATCTTCCTCTTACAATATTTAGGCATATTTTGGATGCCCTTCGGAGAGCTTCAACTACTTCTCTTCCCTATGGAGCACTTTTCACCAGGATTCTTCTTTCTGAAGGTGTTCTTTCATTCCTCAAGATAGCATTGTTAAAGGCCGTGGTCCAATTACACACCATACCATTGGGTTGTCTGCTGCTCATGTCGGTGATAGCGGTGACGATGATCCCATTCCAGATGAAGTTGCAGAAGAAACCTTTGCTCCTCAGGCTAGTTCACAGATGCCAGCCTATTTTCATGATTTTGAGGACCGCCTCTTTGATCAATCAACTCAGATCGAATTGCTCGAAAATCGCATGGATTCACAGTTTCATGAGGTGTTTGCTCAAATGGAGCGTTTATCCATGGGAAGTCAACGGATTGAGAGCAAGATTGATACACTTCTTCATCGATTCCCTCCTCCTTAGTAGTTCATGCCCATTGCTGTCCTAACCTGGCTTTGCTATCTAATTGTTTTTTTTTTTTTTTTTTTTTTTTTATGTTCTGACTTGCTAGTGTGTTTTCCTTCGAACTTTATAGACTTTACTTAGTGCTTTTCGTTTTGGTTGTACTCACTTATGCATCATTCGGCTATTAAAACAACTATTATTATGTTTGCCAATTTATGTTCAAAAAGGGGGAGAAGTGTGAATGTTCTTGATATTCTTGTTAAAATGTTCTTTTCACCATTACATTGTTTTCTCAATATTTAATTATGATCTTCTGTCAAGATTGGCTGTGACAGGTTTTTCAGGTATCTCCAAGGATAGTGTCTTCAAGCAAAACTGTTTTGAATGTTGATTTTGTTAGTATATGGGTAGATTTCATGTATTAGATGTTTTGTCCATGAATTGCCAAAGGGGGAGATTGTTAGTTATTTGACTGTTGGCTAATTCATGTGGATGGACAAAACATGGGATTTATGTAATTTTTATCTTTTTAGTTGGACCTATCAGTTTGCAAGAGATTCAAGGCATGTTGTAGAATCAGCGGTGCGGCGACAGATCGATCAATCGGACTCTCAGACCGATCGATCGGGCTAAAAAAGGTCTCAGTTATTTGACAGACCGATCGATCAGTCCAGATTGACTCCCAGTTAAAAGTCAGTCCGATCGATCGGACAGTGGCAGATTTCAGTAGATCTCGAGGATATCTCTTCTTATCAGCTCCAATTCTTATCCCTTTGAACCCATATCTCTTCCTCTCGTTTTGAAGAGCCTTATTTAAGGCTATGGCCCTATGAAAAATAGATATCTCTCTCAAATCCAAAAAGCCATATCTATCTATTCATCTGAGAGAACCCTTCTTCTTCAGAGAGCCCTCTTGGTGATTCTAAGGTGTTGAAGCTATCTATCATTTGAAGATCCATTGTTCTAAGTTCCATTTGATTCGTCTTGTTGAAGGCGTGGAGATTTAAGCACTGGAGAAGGTGAACGGCGTGTTTGTCGGCAAGATTCATTGCGGTCCCTAGGTTTTGTTCAACTGTAAAGGGTAGTGAGTTTTCTCTTGTAACCTTTGTTTAATTAGTGATTGATCTTTCTGGACTGGTTTAGGTCCCGCGGTTTTTTTTCCCTTTCAGGGTTTTTCCACGTATAATATCGTGTGTCAATCTGTGTGTTTGTTTGATTGGTCGTTCTAGTTTTTGCTTTACTTTCTCCATAGTCAGATCTGCATTGGGACTGTGTTTATCCCTTAGGGTTGATCAACTCTCTTGGAGTTTCATGCTCCATCTTTGGAATGCAAGAAAGCCAGGTCCTGCTCAAATACTTGGGCTTCCCTATTGTCTTCGGATCCCCGAAGAGACTCCATTTCCTCCCCTTACTGGACTCTATTAACTCTAGACTAACTGTTTGGAAAGCAAGATTTCTCTTATTCGCAGGTCGTCTGATTCTCATTAAGCACGTCCTCTCCTGCATCCCTTCATATACAGCTTCCATCCTTCCCATCCCAATCTCCATCTGTTAGACATAGAGTGCCTAATGAGGAATTTTCTATGGTCAGGTAATTCCTCCTCCAAGATCCACTATGTCAATTGGTCCCAAGTATCCCTTCCAAAACCTGAAGGGGGCCTTGGCATTAGGAAGATCTTTGCAATGAACGAAGCTTCTCTGATCAAATTGGGTTGGCAGGCCAGCACTATGAATACCATTTGGTCTAACTGGCTCAAAAAAAGATACTTCAAAAATGTCAATATCTGGAGCAAACCTACCTCAAGATTTGGATCCTGTGTCTGGAGGAGAATCCGCCGGCTAGCCCACTACATCCACCATGGCAACTCCTGGGTTTTTGGCAATGGCAAGCTCATTGACATCTGGCATGACACTTAGAGCGGAGACAAACCTCTCTCTGCAGTCTTCCCCAACCTCAATTTCCCTACGAATCAGAGACTAGCCTCCCTCTTCCACTCCGGCTCCTGGCACATTCCTTTTTCTCAGCCTCCTGCAGTGCAACACTTCATCTCATCTGCTACATCTCTGCTAATTCCAAACCCATCAACCAGTGATCAGCTTCTGTGGAAGGAGACCCCTTCTGGTCAGATTTCCCTGTCTAGTATCTGGAATGTTATCAGACCAAGGGGCATTCCCTTTCAATGGCCTCCTCTGATCTGGAATGGTATTTCCCTCCCCAGAGTTAGTTGCTTTGGATGGCGTCTGATGCTCAACCAAACTCCTACAAACTCACACCTGCAGCGAATTGGCTTCTCCCTAGCCTCCAGATGCAGCCTTTGCAAAGATGGAGATGAATCAACAAACCACCTATTCTTTTGCTGCCCTTTTACTCGACCCATATGGATCTGGATTATTCAAGCTTCCAAAGCTCATCAGCCACCCCCCATCTCTGCTACTTCTCTCTGGAACTCTCTTTCTTCAGGGAACGACAAAAAAGGTCAGAAGGTCATGGCGTCGATCCTCCTCTCAGTGATCTATGCAATATGGAAAGCTAGGAATGTAGCAGTTTTTGAAAACCATCTTCTTACCTTCAACCAAATTACTGCTCACCTTCTTGAGGAATTCAGGTTCTCCTTCAAGTAGATCTCTACGTCGTTCTTCAGCCCTCAATTCAGCTCAATCTACAATATGCTGAACCTACCTGATCATCTTTAGTGAGCCTCTATAGTTCAGGTTTGCAGCCGTTTTCTGTCTCCTCCTTGCAGCTCTGGTCTCCTTTGTCCTTAGGGATTTTCAATTTAGGGTTGTTGCTCTTCATGCTGCCCTTCCTCGCTGCGATCATCTTCAGATTTTTGGCAGGCCTGAGTTGTGGCCGTTCCCTGGAACCCTCTTCCTGGGTATGAGCTGCAGCATGGTATTAGGCGATCCCTCTTCTTCCTTCTTCCAATCCCCTGCCCTCTTGAGGAGTTCAGCTTCCCCCCGGATCGGATCTCCAAGCCTTGCTTCTCCCCTCAGTGGTTGCATCTTATTGCTGTGATTTTCCGCGTTTTCTTTCTCCTTGTAGTGCTTTTCTTGCTGTGTATTTTTGCTTCATTTCTTTGTTTTCTTTTTCCCCTTTTGGGCTCTGTTTCTTTGTTCCTCTTTCTTTTCAATAAACTTAACCATTATTCAAAAAAAAAAAAAAAAACTATTCTTGGTGCTTATTTAAATGAGACCCACCACATGCCACCCATCCACCCTCTTGCTTAGGACCTAATTGATTAGTAGGTGGTCATATATTTCATCTAGTGGCCGTCCTAAGGAGATGGATAAATTAATTCGATCGAATAGATCTTGGGCCCCGCATAAAAATTTAGATAGGCCTTATTTGCACTGTCCACCATCATTATAATTTTACACGATCTAATAATAGTGTTATTCAAATGGGTCCACCTTAATCCCATTACTAAAGTGGTGGACCCTATTACTAAGAAACTTATCTCAAGGGGGCAGATGGCGAGGCCTGAGAGAGCAAAGGGTTAAATTGGAATAAAATTAAAAATATGCTGAATTGGACATCAAGAAGTCAACTCTTCTATAGTGTCGTGTCAGTGAATTTGGGTTAGAATCACCTCACCTCATACACGACCCATTAAATAAAGGGGTCCAAAAATCAAACATGAACACGACCTTTTTATTTAATGGGTTACACGACATTACCTGTTAACCCTTTAAATAATTTTGTTCGTTTTGGACCATGTCAATTAACACACACTTTCTTGCTAATAAAAGGAGAGTGAAGGAGTTAGAAAATGATCTTTTATATGTGGGCTTAGGGTTTCGCTTCAACCTTTTCAAACTTAACAAAATACCCCTTATACATTTTATAATTTATGTCATTTATCATTTGGAGGGTTGTATCGGGTTGTAAATGAGTTACCGGTTTTATTCGTTAACGACCCGTTAATTTAACGAATTAACGGGTCCGACCCATTAACAATACGAACCCGTTAAGAGCCCATCCCAATCTGTTAATTTCGTGTGGGTTCGTATAGTATGCGATTTTGACAGCACTCCTCTACGTCGCATGTTCTGATTGGAAATGGCCTGGTGTTGTATTATTTTCTTTTGCTATGAGGGTAATTGTATTAAAAAAGGGAAAGAAAAAGCAGAAAAGAAATACATTGGATCAATTTGATCCCCAGAAGCAGAAAATGCTCAAAACAAAGGAGCCAAAAGAAAAAAAGAGAAGCCAAAATGAGGCTAGAGCTGAGAAAAAAATTACCTGTAATTTTAAACTTTCAAAAAGTTGCAGATACTCTTCAGCTGGGGTTTAGTAAACGGCTTGGAGATGTTTTGCAAAGAGAAGAAAATGGCCTCTTTCAGCTGCATAGTGATGGAATTGAGAGGGAGGCTGTGGTCTTCAAAAACTGTTTTGTTCCTTACCTTCCAAATTGCATAGATGACTTCTATGAATATGGCTGCCAAATATTTGAGGCCTATTGAGTCACTACTTTGAGAGAGAGAACGCCAGCTACTAGCTGCAGAGAGTAGAGAGGGTGGCTTCTTCTTTGCTGCTGCAAAATGCCAATGCCAGATTGGTTTGGCCCGAGAACAAGAGAAGAAGAGATAAGGAACTGAATCTTCTGCTTGATGGCACCTACTGCATCTGGAAGCTAAGGAGAAGCCCAGGAATTTAAGGTAAACTTCTGTGGGGGTCTTGTTGTGTAACAGACGCCAGCCAAAGCATTTGGTTTTAGGGAGGGAGATAGAATTCCAGACTAGAGAGGACTAGGGGAGAACTTCTGCTCTGAGTCTAATAGTGTTCCAGGCTGCTTTAAGAGAGAGTTGACCATTTGAAGAAGCTTTCCAACTTAAATTGTCGTTGATATCAGGCCTGGGAGAGAGGACTGAAAGTTGACTTGCAAGCTGGTTTAGGACTTGCTTAACTGATTTTGGTTGTGGTGCTTGTCCTAAGCGGAGGACAGAAATTGTCGCTGTGTAGCAATTCACTCAATGAAGAGGTCGAATCCACAGAGAACGGACTAGAGGTTCAGCTCTAGAGGACTTCTTTTGGTCGAGAGTGACCAACTTTTGCTCAAGGGTGGAATTAATTCTAAGCTAAAGACTGATTAAAACTGCAGAAAGCTGAATGAAAATGTTAAGCTAAAGAGATGGTTCAACCCTTGGGTTCAATTCACTTGGATTCTCGTGGTTTTCATCTTCCTTTTCATTACGCAGGTAAGATTTGGATCAATCCAATTCTTACCTGGAAAATTTCTTCGTGGAGATCAAATATCAGTCTAATTGAATAATTTCCAAAGAGATTCTAAGACATTTTATTCAATAACCTGAGAGTCATCGACCTAAGCACTAATTGTATCATCATAGATGAATACAATTATGATGGACCCGAAAGGAATCTTCCGTCCTCTCATTCCACACCCCGAGGGCTGACCTGGGTCTCGGCGGAGGAGGGAAAATCTCGGGCATCAACATTTTTGTACGGGTATGCCAGATTTACTTTCTACTTGGAATTTGGAATGGTGATGATCCGGAGATTCACCTTTACAAGTGGAAAGGAAATCAATCCTTTTTTCTAACTTTTCAAATTGCATTAATATTAAGAAAAGAGACAAGTTTGTTTTTTTTAGAATGCTGTAGGAGGCGTTTTTGTTTGTTTATCGTAAAAGGCGATTTTGCCGTGAAAGGCGATTTTACAAAAATCATCAAGTATGAAAGACAAGAATTGTGATTTTTTTTGTCTCTTTAGGAAATACAAACTACAATAGAAAAGTAAGAAAAAGGATCTAACTACAATAGAAAGTCATGTATGAGCTTCGCCATCGTCATTCAAATGAGAACATGTGATGCTTGATTCTTTGGCTTGACTCCTAACTTCAGTTTTTTAAAGGACAAGGACCAATAGAAGGTCCTATATCCAATAAAAAACCGAGTAAATGGGCTGAAAAGCCGCCTTTAGGCCATGTTGGAGAAGGAGGTGACCTTGGGGGGGTGGCCCCCCAAGGGACGTTGATCACCTTGTGGTGTTCTTTGCAGCAGAGCAGCAGGACTTCGTCTGGATTTCTTTGGGAGAAGTGCAGAATTTCAAGTCGATAGATGTCGATCTGATGATGATTCTCTTGGAAATGGATCTCCTTTTATAGGCTTTTGGTAGCCATGGGGTGTTTATTGGCATTGATGGCCATGATGAAAGAATTGATTAGGAGTTACAAGTTGATTTTGTAACTCCTTTTTCATGGCTTGTGATTGGCCGATGAAGGTAGTGGGCATTTAATCAACTTTATGCTTCATGATGATGGGAGTTTCATGGGTTTAATGCCATGATTACTTGGATTTGTAACTCCCAAATGCTTGAATCTGATTGGGCCGTCCAAAATAATGATTTAATGACTGCATTAAGTTATCATAAACGGGTCAATTAATGACATTAAGTGGTCGCCAAGGTATGTGAAAAGTCGAGGGCCGCGCCGCGTCTTTTGAGATTCTTCTTGCGATCATCACAGGTGGATCCACGCATTGTTTGATGTCGAATTGCGATGCAATTTCAGACATTAGTTGATGTTGGTGGGCCGGTGACATCTGTCTTGTCGATTTCACGATCGGTCGGACAGAAAGTGTACTTTCTTGGTCAGCTGGTTGGCGATCTTGGAGCGATCGGTGATGATTTCATGCTTTTGACAGCGGATCCGAGATGTCGACAAAGATCAGTCGTTTTCAAGCATCAAACATTGGGTTTTCAGAAAATCACAAAGGTAGGAACACCCGTAACGCGAAAAAGATCGAAAAACGGACGTTTTTGTGCAAAATCCGGCGACCCGGATTTGCAGGGTCGCCGGCGACCATAGGGCTTTCGCCCGTTTGGGCGCCGAGCGTCGTTTTCGGCCGTTTTTTCGTCTTTTTCTTTCCTTTTTTCTTCTGTATTTTTCTTGACATTTTTCCTCAATTATTGACTTGATTTTCTTGGAGAAATCTTGATGAAAACCCGTGCGAAATCGAAGCACAAAGTTTCCCATTTTTCGGGAAAGCCGAAGACTTTGTAGCCGATTTTCCGTTAAGAGTCGAAACCAGGTCAAACGATGTCAGAATGACCTGAAAATTGACGTGAAGCTTCTTGAGCAGTGGATAGGACCAACCATGGGCTTTTATTTGAGTTTTGAAGCCGTTTGGGGTCCCATCGATGCTTCACTTGATTTTGCTGCGGGGAAAATGCCGAGCTTTGCTATGTGGTCAAACGATGTCCGATTGACCTGAAATTTGACGAGGACCCTATTGGAGTCATTTTGAGACGTTCCATGGGCTCCGTTTTGGATGTCATGGTCCCGGGTTGCTCCGCCGCCGGTGGGCTTGATTTTCTCTCGGAGCATCGAAACCTAGTCAAACTTTGTCGGAATGACCTGAAATTCGACGTGCAACCTTTTGGAAGCATGTTGAAGCCACTTATGTATTTTGTTTGATGAGTGATGGCTTCGGTGGTTCCCGCCGCCGGGAGGCTTGATTTTGCTGCTCGAGCATTGATGGAGGGTCAAACGTTGTCGGTTTGACTTTAAATTTGGCATGGAGACATTCTGGAGTCATCCGTAGGCTCTGATCAAAGTTTTGGTGTCTTTGATGATGTCGCCGCCGGGAGTGCTTGTTTAGCTGTCGGAGCAGTGAAGTTAGGCCAAATGCTGTCGGAATGGCCCGAAACCTTAGGTGTACCCCTCTTTTGGCTGTCTTGAAAGATCTTTCAGTTTTTGTCTGATTCTGATAAGATCTGATGCTTGAAGTAGCTTTGCCTGTTTTGTAGCAGGATGCAGCTTGACGAGGCTTCTTGATGTGGAGGAGACATAGTGACTTTTTTTGGTGTCAACAAATTAGTCAAAGGCTTAACATCTCAATTGTGATTTCTGAAAACAGCACATCAATGGAAATTATCTTTCATCATTAAAACATGATCAGGAAGAATAACCCATGTAAAACGCAGGGTGAATTCCCCTTAGGTTAAACCATCTGTGATTCTACCCTTCCATTAATGGAGAAGTCTTCATACAGATTAAATGAAAGCAAGAGAACAGAAAGAACATAATTGAAAGATTACCTCTAATAAAACTTGAATTAAAATGAAGGATTCTGTCTTAATACAAGAATTTAGCAAAATTGAACACTAATCAACTCCCTATACACTCATCTATCAAAGAAGGAAAGAAAATGGGGCTGGGAAATAAAGACAATTCCCAGATAACCCTAATTGTCGAGTTACAATGCTTTATATAGGTCCCCAAAACTTTAATTACAAAAGTGCCCCAAAAAGTAAAATTTTATCCAAATCCGAGTGTTCTACCGGTAGAACTACCGGTAGAAGTAGTTCTACTGGTAGAAATTCCGGTTTAACAGGCGCACTTCTGAAGTCCAAGCTTTCTGCCTGAATTTCAGCCATTTCTACCAGTAGAAATTGCGGTTGACCTGTCTCTACCGGTAGAACTTCCGGTTTGACAGGTGGAACTCCATTTCTTCAGCCCTCTACTTGAATTTCAGCCATCTCTACCGGTAGTAATTGCGGTTAGACTGCGGTTAGACTGATGAAGTTCAATTCTCCAGCTTTCTGCCCAGATTTTAGCCTTCTCTACCGGTAGTACTTGCGGTTAGACTGATGAAGTTCAATTCTCCAGCTCTCTGCCCAGATTTTAGCCTTTTCTACCGGTAGAACTTCCGGTTAGAGTGGTGAAGTTCAATTTCCTTCTTTTTGTAGACCCGAACTTCAATTCCACTTGCTCCTTCACTCTCTACTTGATCCATTCATCCTCCAAAAGCTTCATTCTTCATTAATTTCCTGCAAATGACCAAAAACCAATACTCGTGCAAAATTATATGAAATCAAAGGAATTAAACACGAATGAAGGTGATGGAAAGGCAATTAAATCTCCAATTGCTTAACAATTAGGTACTTATCAAGACTTCAGAGGGGTATCCATTTGGGGGAGACCAAGATCATGACTGAAAGAGAGAGGATAGAGGTTGATTCAGAGGGAATTGATGGAGAGGAAATCTAGCTGAGAGAGGCTCTTCTCCATTCCAAGAGTCCTGCCAAAGGTTGATGTTTTTACCATTCCAAGGATTCCAGGTGCTGCCTTCTTGGATCATTGGGAGCAAACGCCTGAGCTTTTTCCAAATGCAGGAACCAGAAGTAGAAGAAGGTTGGCTCCATATTGACTTGAATTTGAAGTATCTATCCTTAAACCATTTTGCCCAGAGAGAAGAAGCAGAAGCCACATGCCAACCAAGCTTGAGAAATGAAGCTTGATTAACTTCTGTAATTTTTCTAATTCCTAGACCTCCTTCAGCCTTAGGGAGAGTAATGGCTTCCTAGTTCATGTAGTGGATTTTGGAATTCACTGCTTGGCCTGACCAGAGGAAAAGTCTCATCATTCTTTCTATCTCTTTGCAGATTGAAGCTGGGAGAGGGAGGATAGTGGCAAGGTGGATAGGCATGCTGGAGATGACATGTTTGATTAGGATTAGTCTGCCTGCAAAAGAGAGGCTCTTGGCTTTCCAAGCACTGAGTTTTGCATTGATAGAGTCCAACAGATTAGAGAAGTGGCGCCTCTTTGGAGTTCCAAAACAAATTGGAATTCCCAGATATTTCAAGTGATTTGTGGACTCTCTAATCCCCAGAATTGAAGTGATTCTATTTTTCCTGCCGATGCCACATTTACCAATGAGAAGCTGACTCTTATGAAGATTGAAGAACTGGCCTGCTGCTGTCTGGTAAGTATCAAGGAGGTCTTAAAGAAAAAGAATGCTGGAAGTGATCCCCTTCATGAAGATAAGAATATCGTCCGCATAGAGAAGATGACAGGGTGTAGATTGGACAGAAGAAATCTGTCTGAAAATGCCTTGATAATGGAGGTTGTGAAGGTGAAGGCTACGAATTTCTTCAGCCAAAATGAAGAGGTAAGGTGAGAGAGGATCTCCTTGTCTTAGGCCACAGAAGGAACTGAAGAAACACTGAGGGGAGCAGTTGACCAGCACAGAGCATTCTGAAGTGCAGACACATTCTTTGATCAGGTTGATCCAAGTGGCTGAGAAATTGAAAAAATGCAGAGCTGAGAAGAGGAAGCTCCAATTTAGTTTATCAAAATCTTTTGTAATATCTAACTTTAGGCAGATGCTCCCTTTTGAAAGTTTTGAATTCAGCTTTTGAAAAAGTTCGAAGGCCAATCCCGAGTGGTGATGGATGTTTCTACCTTTGATGAAAGCAGCTTGATGGTGAGAAATCAGGTTTGGAAGGATTTTGGCCAGTCTGCTAGCAAGGGTTTTGGATAAAATTTTATATGAAAAATTCAACAGACTAATAGGTCTGAAATCTGTAAAGCTGGAAGGGGTTTTTGATTTGGGAATGAGAGCTAAAAAGAAAGAATTTGAGGCTCTAAGAGTTTTTTTTGAATGGAAGAAATGTTGGACAGCATTTATGACATCTTGGCCTATGATATTCCAAGCATATGTGAAGAAGACACCATTTAAGCAGTCTGGACCTGGGCTGCTTTGCTTCTCAAGACCAAAAATTGCTTCTTTAATCTCTGCTGCAGAGGGAATGGAAATCAGGGAAAAGTTCTGAATGTCTGAGACCTTTGGACTATCTATTTGGAACAAAGCTGCACTGGGAAGGCAGTCTTGAGGCTTAAACAACTTGGAGAAGTAGTCTACTGCCAAAGCTTGGATGGTTGCTGCATCTTCAATTGGTCTGCCATTGTCTGTGTTGAGGCGGATTTGGTTGAAGGAGCTTCTGGCTCTGGCTGCATTGTGAAAGAAAGCTGTACTTTGATCTCCTTCTTTCATCCAGGCAATCCTTGATCTCTGCTTCCAGTGGATCTCTTGGACTTTTAAAGCTTCATGAAGCTCTGCTTTTGCTGATAGGAGATCAGCTTGGGTTAGCTCTGAAGGAGAAGAATCATGCTGAGACTGACGAAGAAGGATATTGGCTTCTGCTGCTTGAATGTTTTGCTGGATGTTGCCAAAAGAGAGCTTACTCCATTTCTTGAGAGAATTTTTCAGAGTCTTGAGCTTCTGAGCTAGGATGAACTGGGGGTTTCCCAGAATTGTAGTATCCCAACTATTTTTTACTACTGCTAGGAAAAAAGGGTGGAGCAGCCATTTGTTTTCAAATTTAAAGGGAGCATTGGTTGGGTTGGCTTTGGATTTGTTTGCAAGGAGGATTGGACTATGGTCTGAGGAAATGCGGGGGAGGTGCCAAAGGAGGGGGTCTGGGAAAAGGGACAGCCAGTGAGAGTTGACTAAGGCTCTATCTAGTCTTGCTGCTATGTAAGATAAACCCTGTCTATTATTTGACCAAGTATATTGGTTACCTGAAAAACTAACTTTTGTCAGGCCTGCTTGAAGGATAGAGGCTTGGAAATCTTTAAGGTTTGAAGGGGAGGAGGACTGGCGAATTGTGAGCTTGTCTGCATGGGAAAGGATGGCATTGAAGTCCCCTAGGATACACCTTGGTAAAGGGGTAGGGGAGGTGTCTGTTAGCACTTTCCAAAGGTCCCTCCTTTGAGTTGGATTATTAGAGCCGTAGACTCCTGTAATGAGGGTAGAAAGGCCTGTAGAAGGGTTGAGGAGCATCATTGAAAGATGTTGAGTGGAGAAATCAACAATAGAAATGGTAAGTGGGTGAGAAGATTTGGAGAGGCACCAGAGAGAAGTGACAGAATTGCTGGGAGAGTTGGAATGGAAAGTATCAAAACCATATCTGCTCAAATGAAGAGAGGAAATGGAGGTGAAAAGAGTCATGGGCTCTGAGAGGAAAATTAGGTATGGAGAATGACTGTAAACTATATTTGCCAGAGATCTTTTAGTAGGGGTGTTGGAAATCCCCCTACACTTCCAATAGAGGACTTTTACCGTGATGGATTGGGGGGGGGGGGGGGGGGAGCTCTACCTCTAGTTCTCCTAGTTATTGGACCAATGGTGGGAACTTTTGAGGAGCTAAGCTTTCCTTTAATTTTTTCCAAGAGAAGAGGAGGTAGAGATGGAGCCTGAGGTAGCTGTTGTAGTTTGAGGGGAGGAGCTGGTTGGAGGAGGATTTGCTGTAGAGCTGATAGGAACTGTGGAGCTGATAGCTTCTGTGAAGGGGGGGCTGGCTGTGGTACAGAGAAGGGTAGATGAATGAGCAGAAGGATGGTGAGAAGAGGGGCTGGCTGTGGCGCAGAGAAGAGTTGAGGGTAGTTGGTCAGAGGCTTGGGGAGAGTGAGGTGTTGGAAGGGAGAACTCAAAGCCAGGGGGCGGATCTGAGGATGAGGAAGAATTGTCCTCTACTAAGAGTTGAAGGTTGCGGCCTAGAGTGGAAGGATTTAGAGCTGGGTCAATGTAGGTGCAATTATCCAGAACATCAAAAGGGTTGGAGATGTCTACTGTGGGGGTGGGTATTCTTTGGAGAATCTCAGTGATTGCATCATATGGCAGGTCTGAGAAGGAGGGGGAAGAGGATTTTGATTTGGAAGGGGTTGGTTTGTTAGAAGTGGAAGAGGATTGTAGTTTGGAAGAGATTGGTTTGTTTGAAATGGTGTTAGAAGGACTGGGCTTAGGAGGAGGTTTAAGGTTGGTGGATTTTGGGATTGAAGAGGACTGAGACTTAGGATCGACAGGTAGGGAGGGCCTTACCTGAGGACCTGGGGGGGTTGGTAGAATAGTTGTGGAGGTGAGGGGAACTGGGGAAGTAGGCTGGTCTGGGTCTGGGAAAGAGGGGGGAGGTATAGTTGCTGTGTTGGAGAGGGGAGCTGGGGAAGAGGACTAGACTCGGAAAGGGGAAGAAAATTGGATAAGAGCAGGGATGGTTGTCAGTTTTTGGTTTGAAAAGCCAAGAATTTTGGGGTAGGGGGTTGGAGGAAGCTAAAGGAGTTTTAGATTGTCCTAGCTTGGAGAGAGGGCAGGAATGTAGCTTGTGACCTGCTGATAGACAATCTGGGCATGGGCTATTTTCATATTCAATGTGAATTTCAAGTTCCTTTTCTCCCTAGAGATCTACCAGAATGGATTCAGGTTTGGGTTTAGACAGATCTATGTTTACCAGGACTCTGGCGAAGGAGAGGATTTTTCTGGCCCTTAGTGATTTGATCTAGCTTGATTGGCTACCCTAATGAACTTGCTATGGATAGGATGATGTTCTGGCTCCAGCAATGATATGGCAGACCTCTGAGTCTAATCCAGATTGGGGCTAAGGAAGGTCATGGGGATTCCTCTTGACCTGGAGACCATGGGAGGAAGAGGATCTTATGTTTTTCCATGGAGAGGGGTGAGAGACCTAGGATGTGGGCTTTGTCCTCCAGGGAGTTGAATCGAAAGAGGAAGTATCCCTTAAGAGTCAGAGAGACTAAGCAGGGTCTGGATAGGGGCCAAAGTTTAGCTCTTTCTTCCACCCATTCAAGGGATGGCCGTCTGCCTACAAATCTACCTATGACCGCATTAGAGAATGAGTCTTTGCTAGATCGAATCATGGAGTGAGGGATAGTTAAGGAGGGTTTTCCGTTTTTCCAGAGAGAAGGAGGAAAGGTAGGAGGGAGACTAGAGTGGAAGGGGTGCTGTAGGTCTGAGGGAAAGAAGAGGTTAGCGTAAGATGGCCTAACCAAAAAAGAGTTGTCTGAAAGAAAGGGAGCTGGAAAAGGTATGGTTTGAAGATTACCTGGAGATAAGGAATGGAGCTGCTTCTCTGATTGGGAAACAGTGCCAGTTAAAGGAGGTGTGGGATCTGGTAACTGATGGGGATCTGGGAGCTGAGAGGGGTAGGTTGGAAAACGAGTGTTTGTTGTTGGGGGAACAGAGTGTAGTAAAGGTTGGGTGGGTAGTAATGGTTGACTTTGGAAACGGGGAAAGTGAGTGTTGGAGTGAGTGGGGTGGTTAAGAGGGAGTGGGAAGGTATGATGGGAGTTAGGAGGGAGAAGAGGATTGCTTAGAAGAGGAGAAGATGAGGCCAATCGGGGACCTACGGGCTGGGCTGAGGAGGAGGAAGTAGCAGTGAGATGGGGAAAGTTAAAGGGGAGAAGACTGGAGGGGATCGATTGCTGGTCAAGCATTCCTCCAACTCGGGAAGAGGAAGTAGCAGGGGTAGCATAAGCGCCGTTGGGGGAGGAGGACGGGAGAGGAGGGTTAGGTGCAGGCGGAGGTGGCTGGGCTGGCAGAGGTGGGTGGTGGTGCATCGTCTAGGGTTTCAAGCTTTCAGAACGAGCTAAAAACCTCAATACATGAAAATGCACTGCCTGGTGTCGTATTATATTACAATGTAACGTGGCTGCACTGGAGTCCATCCTGGAATATAATTCACTGAATTCTTTTGGAACAGGAGCAAAGACCAGAGGCGGACCGATGTTGTAATGACCTGGGGCGAAATTTCAAATTCCTCTTCAAACAGTATTGGGCCTTGGTCCACGCCCCATATCCACAATATCCACGCCCCAGGTTAAAAGGGAAAAACGAAAGGAAAATGCCTCCTTTCGATTACTAACCTCCTCCTTATGACGGACCTTCTTTGTCCGAGATTTTTAAGAAGCGCAAGGAGTTTCTCAGCCCTACCATGTTCCATTTCTACCACACTCCTATCCGTGATCTTTGTCTCTTTCTCTCGTCTTAGTTTTCTTTATTTTTTTTTTTTTTTGGTGAAAACGATTTTCCCTACTTTTTTGGGAAAGCTGATTCGCACCCAAGAATCGTTTTCCACTTACTTTGTTCGAGTGGTTGTGATTTTACTTTGGAAAGATATTTCATTTTCTGAGGAAGATGAGATCATTTGTGTGGAAATGAAACGTGGGGAGTGGAAAAAAAAAAGCCCTAAATGTAGATCTGATATGGGGGCGAGTATAACTCGATTTGGGTGATATGTTGATATGAAAGGTTGATCTTCGGGACAAGTGGGCCCCACAGTGGAGAGATTTATTTGGAAATGTATGCTGGGTTTTATGTGGGGGTGTTTTTTAGAAGGAATGTTTTGAGCAAGGCAATTTGATAATCATAACCGTTGGGCTTGGAAATCACATCAATCGACCGAATGTTTAAATGGGGTTCGATCTCTTTTTTAAAAGAAAACTCCAGGGTGAAAAAGATCTTTGCTTTATGACATACTTCTAAGTTGGAGAGCATTTTATGGTGAACTGGACTTGTTAATGTATTTGATCTAATTTCTGGCCATGGTCTATCCATGTAACGGTCCAGATTATCTTATGTGTTTCTTGAATGATGAAGTGTGTGATTTTACTCACACTAGCAATTTCGGAAAGAAAATGTAAAACACTTTATTGATATCTGATTTTCTGTTTGTGTTTACAAAAAAGTTATCTCAACCCCAAAATAAATTTTTGATGAGAGAAGTTTATGTTAGTTGATGTCCAATCGTTAATATGTACTTCTTTCTTTGGGTTGATATCTGAATTTTTTGGAGGTTGTGAACCCTTTCTTTTGGGGATGATTGGTTTGCCCTCATTTTTTTGGGAGACTTTTTTGTTTTCAATATACTTCTCTTATACTGTAAATTTTGGAGAAATGAATAGTTATCATTTCAAACAAGAAATATATTAAGTTGATCTTGTTAAATATTTTGCGTCTATTTACATGGAATACGTATTTTCTTTTGTTATGGTTGATGTGAAAAAAATTCTAGCAAAAGTTTCGCCCCACCTAAAAGAAAATCCTGGTCCCCCTCTGGCAAAAGACCAAAGCTCAACCAATAAGGAGTCACCTGACCTCGCAAACCTAGGAGTTGACGTAGAGAATACTATGCGTTTATTAAAATACTCCTTCATGTGATCGTCTTGAATGCAGTGAGTACGAAACCATGACATGCTTCTTCCTCTCTTTCCCTGTGCCTCTGCATAAAGGACACACATGGCCAACTCCATGTATAGAGAAACACTCTTGAAAACTGCATCTTTGTTGAGAAGAAGAGAACATGAAGGTACGTTGCTTTCTCATAATCTAAGGATCATTCAAATATAAGTTGCACTTAGAAAATGTTACTAAGGTTATGGAAATTTTGTGGGGATTTTCACATTGGAAAACATTTTATGTTTGATATTGCATTTAGCATCACGCACTGCAGCTATATCTTTACCAAATCGGTTCTCTTCCTGTATGATGAAGCCTCTTAGAGAATTCTGTAGGTTGTTACTTTGTAATTAGATCAACAAAAAAATCATTCTGTTTTGTAAATCATGTTCATCTTTTATGAAAAATGCTCTGCATAAACATACACTACTTTGGTTAATTCGATCGGAAAATTTTGAGTCATTTAGTTTAGTATGCATTTAAGAAATCAAGTGCGGAGGAGAACAGCTCCTTACCTGAGTGGTAAGGAGTGGTGGTTCTCACCTGGCTGCCATGGTTTCAAATTTTGGGTATGCAGTTTCTTCTCACATGGGGCTCCTTTCTCACTTTAGTAGGTTGTCTTTCCGTGTGCGGTCTCTTGGATCGCAATCACCTTGCCTAGCGTGAAAAATACAAGTGTGATGGTAAAAACGTGGTTAATTTTTTGTTGTTTCGTTTTTTCGATTGACATCATGTGCAGCAAAAGATAGTGATATAGGTAGCCATGCATTGCCAGGATTGCCGATCAAAGGCTATGGAGATTGCTGCAGTTTTCGAAGGTCATTATTACTGACCTCATTTTATATCTGTTCACTGCCAAATAGATTCTGATGCTAGGTAAGATCTGAAGGTCATCTATAACTCGTTTTACATCAAATTAACCGTTAAATCTTAACCAAAACTTATGATAGGTGACTGGCTTGAAATAAATGCTTTGAATCTGATGATGCATCACTAACCAGGGTAATTGATCAAATGGGTAATGTCATTACTATATATGTGATTGAGGCACATTACCTCATTAGATAATTATATTGAGATCTTAGAGCTTGCCTTGATAAGAAGTGACTCGCAGACATATGGACTTGGCCACACGTTACCAAAATGTCAGTTATATAGTCATTTGACAAATGATATAGTGGGTTATCAAAGCCTCGTGAAGTCAGTTACTTTGATCACATAAGTTGGATACATTTAGGAGGTGTGTCCGTAACATGAGTCCGGAGCACTTGTTTTGCCGAAACTGTAGATATAGTTTCATCCTATCGATATTAGCCAGCTATATAAAATTTCATGTCAGCTAATGCACCCTCCCAATTACATCTTTGAAATTAAAAAAATGAAAAGAAGAGATTTTATACAATGGGGGACTCTTGATAGGATGAAATAGTATCTCCTTGTTTCAACAAAATAGGGTACCCAGACTCCCATAACACCCATGCATGACGGAGTGAGTAGTTGTCTATTTTTCAGGTCCTTTCCTTACTCTTGCATTTCTCAATTCTATGACTGATTTTTGTGTGGGCCATCTTACCGTGTGTGTAGGCTACTTTCCCACTTGAGTAGGTTGCCTTCCCACCTGTACGGGCTCTCTTGGGTCCCGGCCTCTTTAGCTGGAGTATAAAAAAAAATTAAAAATAAAAAACTCACGCCAGCTTTGGAATCAATTTTTACGTAAAATATTCTCTCTAGCTGAGGTATGAGTGGCACACAAACAATTGTCACTAGTGACGCTGCATTGAGTCGCGATCTGGTGATGCTTTTACCCAAGGTGACCTTGAGTGGGCCTATCACGGTTCCCCATGTCACCGTGGGCGGCCTGCCATGCACGTGGGGCTGTTGCACATTGCTCGGGAATGGGCAACCAATGGTGACATGGCGGAGTGTAATTAAAAGGGTGCACATGGGTGGTTTGAATCAGTTTAGAGGGGAAACCATAAACCAAATAGAATCAATGAGTCAAACCGAACCGCCCATGTGCTCAAACCGAACCGAAAGAAACCAATTCGGCTCGGTTCGGTTTAGTTACGGTTTTTTGTTTTTACTTTATTTTATTTTTTTCTCACAAAAAATTAATGGAAGTTTAATTGGTGAGAGAAGTTGGACTTCAAGTTACAAAGTGAGGGTCTGAGTCTTCTTCAAGTAAATTTTCATATTTCTTTATAAATTCTATAAAAGATATATATTTATATAATTAGCTCGGTTTGGTTTGGTTTGAGCGGTTCAACTGCACCTTCAAACCAAAAACCTAATCAAACCGAACGGTTTGAAAGAAATCCGAACCTTGACCGAACCGATCTACTACAAAACCAATCCGAACCGCTCAGTTAAAACGGATCGGTCTGGATCGGTTTAGCAGTTTTTTTGTTCACCACTAGTAATAAATCTTCCCATGGTCACTTTGAGGAAAAGCCTCAAATGATCCTAATTCCGCTACATTTTATGAGAGCACAAGACTTTTGATATGCTCATGAGTGGGGCCATCTTTCCAAAATCATTTAAGTAACCCAACAATCCTTGTAATGTACATATGCGCCCAGCAAAAAATGTGAAAAAAAATAAATAAATAAGGGAGACTACCATCCTCAACCTAATAAAAAAATCCTAAATTTAGAAGGGAAAAAAAGAAAATACAAAAATAGAAACTCGATTTCATATTATTAAGCAATATGTAGCAATCCAAAACCCTCCATTTCCGAAATAATAAAAGTTACTAAAAATAGTAAAAAATTTAATTACAAAAAACCCCTTCAACTAGTTTATTAATTACTTTTAATGACTTTCCACAAAAATTCAGACTCCAATGGATTGAGAAAACCTATAATAAGAAAAATAAAAAAATACTATAAATAGTATGCTTTGTATGGAAATTGCATTTTGACCTTTGAAATAGCTTCAGTTTTTATTGAAAACTGGGCACGATTATAGCTTGGAAAACCTTGTGCCCCGAGAATGAGATGATACCTGAATTAAGTTTACATTATTGTTTCAACTTAATTTCTTATAAAATTAAGTTTCAAAGATTGTTCTGCCACTTGCTTTACCACAGTATAAAATTCTATTCAAATTAACAAGATGACCATTATTAGTCCACCACCGAATTTACTACATCTTGAACACACGTTTAACTTCCTTCACTTTCCTCTGTTTTATTGAAAAAAGCGAATGGAACTAATTAATTGCAATCAACTATAGTATATATTTTCAATCTATATATTGGGTGTAAAGGCATATAAAACTAAAAAGTTTGGATTTTTAAAAGGCGTGCTATACCCATCCATTTAATAAGGGTGCTACCATTTAACAAAAAGCAGGACATAGAACTTAAGTTTTATTCTGATTTTATAATTCAATATCACTCAAACTTCAATGTGTTTCTGTTAGACTGAAATAGCAATTTGTTTTAGCATATTCTCATAGATTTTTTAGAAATATATAATAAAAATTATAAACCTTCATTTTAATTATTTTCAAGGTGTTTTAGATGTAAACAAAATAGAAGATTAAGGTGGAAATAATGGAGTTCAAATGTATTTTTAGAATTTGAAATAAACTCAAAAGAGTTGGTACATAGATGAAAAATGTTGATACGCATCCATCTCTTAGTGGGTGAGGGATACTTACATAATTGAAAAATATTCACATGCAAAAGAGGGAAAGCCATATATGATCATATTCATAGAAGATGAATATTCATGTGCAAAGAGAGAAAGCCACCTACGCTTCCTTGCCCAACGGTAAAAGATGGATGCATTTGTTCACCTAATCATCTGATAAGGGGTGATACGTCTGAAGCTCGCCAAGCTCAAGCTAAAGTTAGAATCAAGCATTCAAAGCTTGAACTCAATCAAAGCCAAGTTGAACAGCCTCTAACTTCAGCTTAGCTCTTGAGCTAATCAAGCAGCTAGCTAACACAAAAGCGGATCTTTATTGTGAGTTTCCTCTGCTCTTTGACATCCGTATCCTGCAGTCCCATCCTCTCTCTCACTCACCGGACCCTTCAGGTTGACTGCTTTAATCTATTGTTTTGGTTCTCGAAATTTTCTACAAACACGATCATCTTAGAAGATCTGAAACTGGAAGTCTTGCAATATGTAGGCCTCGTTCATAGTGTAGACTGCACAACACCAGCTGTTTGGTCTTGCCGCTATACATTGATAAACCAGCTCATAGAGCTTTAATTAGCTATCCAAAGTCTGAATCGGGGTCCTCCGAGATTTTTCCACCCGGTCACCAATCAGGTTCGCCACGTCATCATAGGGAGCCTGCTTGGCTTCCTCACGGTCACCCACCGTGGGAAAAAGAACTTCACAGACAGACTTAAAGTCTGAATCTGAACATTAAAAGGAAGACATCGTGGTGTACGTGTAGCTTTTTCTGGATTGTCTAGAGTTGACAGATAACGTGGTGATCGGGCTGCTTTTTAGCTTAAAAATGATGGATAAAGTATTAAACGTAAAAGCTACGAGTGAGGATGTGTGGAAGTCTGGATCCTCCGGCGGGATTTTCGTGAGTGGATGTGTTGAACTCTACATTGGCCCATCTTTTGAATACCGGGATAATTAAAAGTTAATGTCATCTCCTCCACTGACATATAATTCAGTTTGACTTTAATGAGAGTAAGTTATACCATAAAATTAAGCACACAGCTCAAAAAGTGATTGGCACAATCTCATGTAGATAGAATGTATAATTCGACCTTCAATTCTGAACCAAACTCGACCTCTGGATTGAATTTACACTGTCAGCTGAAATGGAGGTCATATAATTTGTGAAACACAACTCAGGGTATGTTTGTGCACCAACTTAGATGCTATGTTTTTTTTTTGAATTTTTTTTCTACATGGGTGAGAAGAGTGATAGTAACCTCTCACGTAAATAGAACAAGAAACAAAAAAAAAAAAAAAAGGTTCTATTGCAAAATTGATGAACTTTAGTTCAATTTTTTCCTTCCCGGAAAGTGCTGCACCAAATCATGAAAAATCTATTTGTCTCTACAACATCTCGCAACCTCATATAACACGCCTTTAGTATACTTCAATCTTCTACTCTAACCTCATATAACACGCATCCTCGCCCAATGATAAGAGATGGAGGCATTTGTTCTTTATAAAACACCAGGCAGGGAGACAATGGGATAATTGTGTCAAGAAAGACATTTGTTCTTTACCTAATCATGCATCATGTGAGAATGGCATCTTACCCCATTGGTAAGATGTGGCAGTTCTCATTGGAATTAGGTCCAGGGTCTCACTCCTCGCTCCTTGCACATACGAGTTTAGTCCCCATATTTGCAGGTTTTCTCCTCGTATGTTCCTTTCTCTTGGATACCTAGCCCTCCTTAGTTGGGATACCAAAAAAAGAAAAAAGGGCATCCGGTAGCAAGTTGATATACAATGAGGTTGTATATTATTAGATGACAAAAAATATTGTGGAGCTAATTCTAGGTAAATGCTCCTACGCTGATTCCCTGATCTCCTTGTATATTATTGTAGCTGATCGATTCCCTGATCTCCTTTTCTATTTTCGAGACCATCTATCCTCCATCTTTCCCAATAACATGACCTAGTGCATCCCATCCTTCTTCCAGCTTGAGTTATATCTCTTCTAACGCTGGCATCTCAGTCCCTTGTGCTAAACCAGAATGCAGTTGACACTATGTCTTGGAGATTTCATAGAGATGGTATCTTACCACTCAAAGCTGCTTGGCATCTTTTTCGTTAAATATCGTCCACTATCAATTGGGCTCCTTTCATCTGGAACAAGTTCTGTCTTCCTCGAATTTTATGCTTTAGTTGACGCTTGCTGCATAAAAAATCCCCCACTCAAGATTGGGCTCAATCAGTGGGGTTCTCAATAGCCTCTAGATGCTGTCTTTGCAAGAAAGCTTTTGAGTCCGCTCCTCATCTTTTTTTCCTGTCCTTTTGTGGTAGATCTTTGGATTTGGATTCTTAACATTGCAAGAGCTAGAGTCCCTCCATCCTTCATTCCAATAGCTATCTAGATCCCGCTTTTAGCAAACTCTGACGCTCTGGGTAGAAAAGCTCTTGCGTTGGTTTTCCTGGGAGGTGCTTTCTTTTTATGGAAAGGAAGGAATGATGAAATGTTTAAAGGAATTCTTCCTTCTCCGTCTAGAATCAGGAAACGGCTCCAAGATTTGATGCTTGTCTCCTTGGGTCACATTGCCAAGCCTGTCAATATTGGGTTTCAACTTAAAAACTTGATTCAGTTTTTTGGAAGCTCATACTCCTCTATCTAGCTGTAGGTTCACAAAAATTCACAGACCCAGGGGGGAGTGATTTTGAGACTCACTGGAGGAGGACGAAGATTGCAGCTCCTTGATGATGATAGAAGAATCGCTGCCTGCCTTGAACCTGAGAAAGGGAAAGAGAAAAAAGACAGTGAAGGACCCTAGCTTGGGCAGCGCAGGGCTCTCCGATGCCTAAGTTAGTTGCAGTTGCAGGACTAAGCAAAGGTAGGAGATGAAGTTTGGGAGGAGATGGCGTACCAACATGTGGATGGCCCCCTCTTCCTCCTCATTTTCCTATTTAAAGGCTTCTGAATATTTATAGAGGGAGAGAGCTGACTTTGGGGCAAGCACTTGAGAAGTTGTCCCATCGAACCTTACCCTGACACCTCGAGGGTTGTGGATGTGACATTCGGATAAAGACAACTCCTTATCTTTATTCGGCGCTCGTCCCATCTGTCAGCACGTTTTGCAACGTGGTCGTACCTTCACATGGGCGCGCTGGCACTGTTGCCGAGGTCGACTATGAGCTTGATCTAGCCTTAATACCAAGGTGAAGAACTTGGCCGAGATGGAGCATTTTACCGAGGTGGTGAAGACTGACCTAGTGATCTGGCCGAAGTCGAGACATGGTGCCAATTAGGCGGGAGCTCCTAGCAATGAAGAACTTGGCCGAGATGGAGCATTTTACCGAGGTGGTGAAGACCGACCTGGTGATTTGGCCGAAGTCGAGACATGGTGCCAAGGCGGGAGCTCCTAGCATGCCGAGATGAAGAACTTGGCCGAGATGGAGCATTTTACCGAGGTGGTGAAGACCGAGGCCTGGACCAAAGTTATATACCGAGACCAAGCACATAGCTAGTGACATCGGTAACGTAGAATTGTATACCCACACAAAGCCCCCCAGCTTTTGACCTCTTAGAGTTTCCTAATTCGTTAAGGCCGGAAGCTGAATATTAGGAGGACCTTTGTTTCGCGCATGCGATTTATAGGCAGCTTTTCTAAGTCTTTCTTCAGCTGGTTCATCACCAACTGAGAAGTCTGAGAGATCGGGACATGACTAGCTGGTACTTTTACCGGAGCCAGTGTAATCTTTTGGGTAGCGATCTGGTGCTGGACCAAGATGCTTTATGCCGAGATCGGGGCGTAACTAGCTGGTACTTTTACCGGAGCCAGTGTAATCTTTTAGGCAGCGATCTGGTGCTGGACCGAGATGCTTTATGCCGAGATCGGGACGTAACTGGCTGGTACTTTTACCAGAGCCAGTGTCATCTTTTGGGCAGCGATCTGGTGCTGGACCAAGATGCTTTATGCCGAGATTGGGACGTAACTGGCTGGTACTTTTACCGGAGCCAGTGTAATCTTTTGGGTAGCGATCTGGTACTGGACCAAGATGCTTTATGCTGAGATCCGGACGTAACTGGCTGGTACTTTTACCGGAGCCAGTGTAATCTTTTGGGCAGTGATTTGGTACTAGACCGAGATGCTTTATGCCGAGATCAGGACGTAACTGGCTGGTACTTTTACCGGAGCCAGTGTAATCTTTTGGGCCGCGATCTGGTGCTGGACCGAGATGCTTTATGACGAGATCGGGACGTAACTCGCTGGTAGTTTTACCGGAGGCAGTGTAATCTTTTGGGCAGCGATCTGGTGCTGGACCGAGATGCTTTATGCCGAGATCGGGATGTAACTCGCTGGTACTTTTACCGGGGCCAGTGTAAGCTTTTGGGCAGTGATCTAGTGCTGGACCGAGATGCTTTATGCCGAGATCGGAACGTAATTTCTGGTACTTTTACCGGGCTGAGGGGTTGAGATGCCAAGATGCCTAGCTGGTACTATCACCGAGCTGAGGGGCTGAGATGCCAAGCTGTCTAGCTGGTGTTGTCACCTAGAGAAGGGCTGAGATGCCAAGCTGTCTAGCTGGTGTTGTCACCTAGCTGAGGGGCTGAGATGCCAAGCTGCCTAGCTGGTGCTGTCACCTAGCTGAAAGGCTGAGATGCCAAGCTGCCTAGCTGGTGCTGTCACCTAGCTGAGGGGCTGAGATTCCAAGATGCCTAGCTGGTGCCGTCACCTAGCTGACGGGCTGAGATGCCAAGCTGCCTAGCTGGTACTGTCACCTAGCTGAAGGGCTGAGATACCAAGCTATCTAGCTGGTGCTGTCACCTAGCTGAAGGGCTGAGATGCCAAGCTGTCTAGATGGTGCTGTCACCTAGCTGAGGGGTTGAGATGCCAAGCTGCTTACCTGGTGCTGTCACCTAGTTGAAGGGCTGAGATGCCAAGCTGCCTAGCTGGTGCTGTCACCTAGCTGAAGGGCTGAGATGCCAAGCTGCCTAGCTGGTGCTGTCACCTAGCTGAGGGGCTGAGATGCCAAGCTGCCTAGCTGGTGCTGTCACCTAGCTGAAGGGCTGAGATGCCAAGCTGCCTAGCTGGTGCTGTCACCTAGCTGAGGGGCTGAGATGCCAAGCTGCCTAGCTGGTGCTGTCACCTACCTGAGGGGCTGAGATGCCAAGCTGTCTAGCTGGTGCTGTCACCTAGCTGACGGGCTGAGATGCCAAGCTGCCTAGCTGGTGCTGTCACCGAGCTGAGGGGCTGAGATGCCTAGCTGGTGCTGTCACCAAGCTGAGGGGCTGAGATGCCAAGCTGCCTAGCTGGTGCTATTACCTAGCTGAGGGGCTGAAATGGATGTTGCCTGGGGAACACGCATGTCGAAGGTTACCTCGCCGGGAGATGTAGAGATCCCCTTTGGAGATGAGCCTGACTGGGTTCCTGGGCTGGTGTTTTGGGAAAATGACTTGTTGTTCGATTCCCCACAGACGGCGCCAATTGTAAGTTCGTAAAAATTCACAGACCAAGGGGGGAGTGATTTTGAGACTCACTGGAGGAGGACGGACATTGTAGCTCCTTGATGATGATAGAAGAATCGCTGCCTGCCTTGAACCTGAGAAAGGGAAAAAGAAAGAAGACAATGAAGGACCTTGGCTTGGGCAGCGCAGGGCTCTCCGATGCCTAAGTTAGTTGCAGTTGCAGGACTAAGCAAAGGTAGGAGATGAAGTTTGGGAGGAGATGGCATACCAACATGTGGATGGCCCCATCTTCCTCCTCCTTTTCCTGTTTAAAGGCTTCTGAATATTTATAGAGGGAGAGAGCTGACTTTGGGGCAAGCACTTGAGAGGCTGTCCCATCGAACCTTACCCTGACGCCTCGAGAGTCGTGGATGTGACATTCGGATAAGGACAACTCCTTATCTTTATTCGGCACTCGTCCCATCTGTCAGCATGTTTTGCAACGTGGTCGTACCTTCACATGGGCGTGCTGGCATTGTTACCGAGGTCGGCTGTGAGCTTGATCTAGCCTTAATACCGAGGTGAAGAACTTGGCCAAGATGGAGCATTTTACCGAGGTGGTAAAGACCGACCTAGTGATCTGGCCGAAGTCGAGAAATGGTGCCAAGGCGGGAGCTCCTGGTAATGAAGAACTTGGCCGAGATGGAGCATTTTACCGAGGTGGTGAAGACCGACCTGGTGATCTGGCCGAAGTCGAGACATGGTGCCAAGGCGGGAGCTCCTGGCATGCTGAGATGAAGAACTTGGCCGAGATGGAGCATTTTACCGAGGTGGTGAAGACCGAGGCCGAGACCAAAGTTATATGCCAAGACCAAGCACATAGCTAGTGACCTCGGTAACGTAGAATTGTATACCCACACACTAGCTCTGTAGCTCATTGTATTTTTTTTTTTTGGCTCCTTTATCTTTTCTCCTTTTTAATTCTGCCTGTGGTGGACTCTTTGGGGACTTTTCTCTAAAAGTCTTTGTTCTTTTCTTTGCTTTTTAATACAATTACCGTTCCAGCAAAAAAAAGATTCTAGGTAAATGCCTAATCAAGGGCCCCTGTATTTCAACAGTCTAATGGACCGGCACCTATCAATTCTGGGTCATGTAATTAGTTAAAGAAAATTCATTTTATTTACCAGTGGACCACGTGACAAGGAGGATTGGAGAATACAGCATCCAAACGTCCTTACAATTATTTTATTTTTATTTTTAAAGCAAGGTTATTTTGTCTTTGGCGGTAGTTCAGTTTTGGGATACAACGCATGAATTAGAGTGCATGTGTTTGAATCGCTAATTGTGTGGGGGTATTCCCCAAGGCGACCGACCTCAGGTCCCGACCTCTGTAAAGGCATGAATGCCGACCTCAGCCCTCGGCCAGGTACTCCATTTCGGTAACATGCCCCCTTGGCTTCGGTCTCGGTACAAGCATGAGAACAGGAGTTCAGCCTCGGCCATGCTCCATCTCGGTCTCGGTCAGAATGCTGATCGGGATGACCATGGACAGCTGTCGTGCCACGACAACAGGATAAGGGCACCGCCCAAATCCCTGACACGGCTACACCGCCCATCCATCAGGGTATGGTCCGATGGGACAGAGTGGGCTACGATGGGACAGCCTCTCAAGTGGTTACCCCAAAGTCCACTCTCCTCCTCTATAAATACAGCCTTCAACAGGTAACAAGAAAGGGGCTATCCACATGCTGCTGGTACGCCGCCTCCTCCCACACTTCATCTCCTACCTCTGTTTAGTCCTGCACTTGCAACTAACAAAGGCATCGGAGAGCCCTGCGCTGCCCAAGCCAGGGTCCTCTGACCTTCTTCTTCCTCTCCTTTCAGGCTCGAGGCATCGGTTTTTCTATCATCTACAAGGAGCTGCAGTCTCCGTCCTCCTCTAGTGAGTCTCAAAATCACACCCCCCCGGGTCAGTGAATTTTTGTGCACTTACAATTGGCGCCGTCTGTGGGAATCAGATCAATAAGCCATCTTTCCCAAACACCATGCCTCGAAGAGCCAGAGAGGGACGATTTCAGCAGCAGCTTCATCGACCCCAGCTCGGCATCGTCTTCCACGACACATGGAAGGTTGTCGACGATCCTGGGGATCCTGATCAAGCGGCTCATGGCGAAGCAGATGAAGAACGGGGACGCCCGGGGAGGCGCCCATCTTGGAGACGCCCATCTCGAGGCCACCCCAACTCGGCGACGCCCGACGCCCTCCCAGGCGCGGCGACGCCCATCTCGACGCCCGACGCCCTCCCAGGCGCGGCGACGCCATCTCGGTGCGCGACGCCCGAAGTCGGCGACGCCCGAAGTCCGCAACGCCATCTCGGCGACGCCCGAAGTCGGCGAAGCCCGAAGTCCGCGACGCCATCTCGGCGCGCGACGCCCATCTCGAGGCCACCCCAACTCGGCGACGCCCGACGCCCTCCCAGGCGCGGCGACGCCCATCTCGACGCCCGACGCCCTCCCAAGCGCGGCGACGCCATCTCGGTGCGCGACGCCCATCTCGGCGACGCCCGAAGTCGGCGACGCCCGAAGTCCGCAACGCCATCTCGGTGCGCGACGCCCATCTCGGCGACGCCCGAAGTCCGCGACGCCATCTCGGTGCGCGACGCCCATCTCAGCGACGCCCAAAGTCCGCGACGCCCATCTCGGCGCGCGGCGCCCATCCCGGCGACGCCCGAAGTCCTTGACGCCCGACTCGGCGACGCCCGACGCCCCTCTGTGGCGCGGCGACGCCCGACGTCCCTATCAGCTCGGCTACGCCCGACGCCCCTCCGTGGCACGCCCGACGCCCTCCCAGGCTCGGCGATGCCCATCTCGGCGCGCGGCCCTCGCTTCAGCGGCACGATCCTTAGCCGTCAGCTTCGATCGCACGATCCTCTACCGCCATTGGCGGCACGGTCCTCTACTATCAGCTGTGATGCCACCAGCCTCGGTAAAACTATTACACTGGCCTCGGTAAGAGTACCAGCCAGTTAAGTCCCAATCTCGGCATACAGCATCTCGGTCCTGCGCCAGATCACTGCCCGAAAACACTGGCCCCGGTATAAGTACCAGCCAGTCGAGTCCCGAATCAAGCCGAAAAGCATCTCGGTAATAGTACCAGATCGCTAGCTACAAAAAGTATACTGGTTCCGGTAAGAATACCAACCAGTCAAAATATCAAGCTCTGTGGTGGCACCAGCTTTCGGAAAAATCACGCTTGGTGATGGCACCAGCGTCGAAAATATCAAGCTCGGTGATGGCACCAGCTTTAGACAAATCAGGCTCGGTGATGCCACTAGCCTTGAACAAACAAAAAACCACTATCAAGCTCGGTACCTGCACCAGCTTTGATAGACTGTCCGGTGATTTAGCTTTTAACTTCCTAGAGGAAAGTGCACTCTAAAAAGTTAAAAGCTGAGGGCTTTGTGTGGGGGTATTCCCCAAGGCGACCGACCTCAGGTCCCGACCTCGGTAAAGGCATGAATGCCGACCTCAGCCCTCGGCCAGGTACTCCATTTCGGTAACATGCCCCCTTGGCTTCGGTCTCGGTACAAGCATGAGAACAGGAGTTCAGCCTCGGCCATGCTCCATCTCGGTCTCGGTCAGAATGCTGATCGGGATGACCATGGACAGCTGTCGTGCCACGACAACAGGATAAGGGCACCGCCCAAATCCCTGACACGGCTACACCGCCCATCCATCAGGGTATGGCCCGATGGGACAGAGTGGGCTACGATGGGACAGCCTCTCAAGTGGTTACCCCAAAGTCCACTCTCCTCCTCTATAAATACAGCCTTCAACAGGTAACAAGAAAGGGGCTATCCACATGCTGCTGGTACGCCGCCTCCTCCCACACTTCATCTCCTACCTCTGTTTAGTCCTGCACTTGCAACTAACAAAGGCATCGGAGAGCCCTGCGCTGCCCAAGCCAAGGTCCTCTGACCTTCTTCTTCCTCTCCTTTCAGGCTCGAGGCATCGGTTTTTCTATCATCTACAAGGAGCTGCAGTCTCCGTTCTCTTCTAGTGAGTCTCAAAATCACACCCCCCCGGGTCAGTGAATTTTTGTGCACTTACACTAATGAAAAAAAAAAAAAAGGCTATTATGATGAAGATGTCATGACAAATAAATTAACAAGATATATATATCTCCCAAAAGTATCCCTTTAGCTGGGTGTTTGAATGAACGCCTTGACTTTGCGTGGTCAGTAAAAAATGCGCGTGCAGTTCTAATTTTTTTAATTGTTAGGTAAGAATATCCACGTATGGTCGAAGCAGACAGGAACCTTCTCCACTAGTCTCTTTTTATGCATAAATGACAAATCCACCATCACTTTCCATTGCAAGAAGACTCTCTTGAGGGCAATAGTTTTTCACTTAGGGTGTGCAGACCAGTGCAAGCATTAGAGAAGATGAAGGTACGCAATTTTGTAGATCCAATCACGATTCTAATAAAATTTACAATTCCAAGGGTATGTTTGTGTGCCACAGCATTCTGCTGCATTATATGAATTTGCATACTGATTTCTTTCCTTTTTGCATGAGAATTTCTCTACGGTGAAATATGTTTGATCTGTTTTATGAGATTGGGAAAAAACAGAAAAGAAAAGAAAAGAAGAAGTTGGGTGAACCTCATAAAACCAAATCTGTTTTCCGTTGAAATTGAAGGAATCATGTTTTCTTGAAATCAAAATTGTGGAATGTGTTAACATGGTATCAAAGAAAGTTGTTCTCTCTGGTAACTTATTTTCATATTCTTTTTAAAGAACATGCCTCCATGAACAAATCCCAGCTGTAAATTGGGTTGCATTAGTTAATTTGAATGGGAAATTTGATATGAGTCATCTCATGAAAAGTTCAGTATATTTAAGGAAATCAAGGCTCATGCTAAAAATCAGTTTCTTTTTTTCCCTCTAATCTTGTATGTGCAGCAAAAGATAGTTATGAAGGTGGATATGCATTGTCCGAAATGCCGATCGAAGGCTATGGAGATCGCTGCAGCTTCCGATGGTCAGTACTCCTATATATTCTCATTTTATGTTATTTCATTCCCCTATTGATAATTTTCATAAACTTCAAAATCAACCATAAAGCAGCAGCGTTTTATTCTTGAATTGAACAATGTCTTAGGGCATGATTAACTCCATTAATCGAAATCATAGAGCTTGCCATGTTGAAATGTGCCTCTCACAAATGGATTTGACCAGACCTTAACAAAATATATCAGCTATATGTAATTATCTCTCGTTCAAGCTTATATATATATATATATATATATATATATATATGAAAAAGGCCCTTGAATCGCCTGTGCAAGAAAAAGGACCTCATAATTTCTATTGCATAAAAAAGTCCTCCCGCCAATTTTAACCTTTTTTTTTTACCTTTTAATATCGTCACCCGTGTCTTCTTCTTCCCCTTATTTTATTCTCCTCACGCCCCTCTTCTCCATCTCCCCCACTCCATTCATTGCTCCACAAAGAGCGCCCCACACACTTACATTTGGTTCTAATGGTGTACTCTTCATAAAATCCCATCCTTCCAGCAGGACAATTATCTACCCTCCTGCAACAAAAAAAGATGCTCCACAAACATCAATGAATTCCTTTATGTAGTTCTTTTTTTTTTTTTTGTTTTTCTTTCATCGTTAATATGATGGGTTACCAATCATTTCCTATTAAAGGGGAGATCTTTTTCTTTTGTTTGTTTGTGGATCTTTAGCTTTGTCTTCAATTTCAGCCCATTTGGTATGGATGGGTTTTATGCAAGTTTAAGATGAAGATGGATGGTGTGAGAAGGTAAAAATAGGAAAGAGTTGACCAAGATGGAGGTGTTGTGGGGTAGTGGGTTGAGTGAGAAATGGAGTAGGGGAGATGGAAAAAGAGAAGGGAGAAGAGGCAGAAAGAAAAAGAGAAAGAAGAGGAAGACGAAGACAGGAGTAACGATATCGTTGCTCAACTGAAATGAGCGACAATATCGTGACTCAGTCTAAAAAACTATAAAAATAAAAGATGTTAAAATTGGTGGGAGGGCCTTTTTTGTGTAAAAGAAAGTATGAGGTTGTTTTTCATGCACGGGCCATCTTAGGGGTTTTTTCCTGTAAAATCCTCATATATATATATATATATATATATATGATTGTAATTATAACGAGTCAATGAATATGTGATCATTGATAGTAGACTTTTGATCTAGCCAGCTACTAATTATGTGATCATATGTTTATTATAAGGCAATGCAATGAGTGGTGTTAGATGTCTTATGTTTTAAATGCCCATTTTATTATGCCTTTAAATTTGGCATCTTTTCTTTGACTGTTTGGAAGCACTTTTTTTTTTCTAGTTAAGATTGGTATATTAAATACAATATAACAAGATTTACAGCAAAAAAGGGACCATTTTTGGGCCAATTAATGTGAGTACAACAATACCTGCGACCCCAAAAAATAAAGCAAAACATAAAAAGAAGCCTAAAAACATGCTAAAACAACAAACCCACAACGTGGCCAGAAAAACAAGAGGAAGCAAAAAGCATTAGATGGAGCTACTGATGTAATTCTGGTTTCCCAAATTTTCTGCAAATCAGGACAAAGCACAAGCTACTTTGTCAAAATAAGAGCAGATGGTTGACTTGGAAGCACTTCATAGATCTAATTAATCTTCTGCATTCATCAATATCCTAGAGAATTCTTATATTTGATAGGACACATGTCCAATTTCAAAAGGAGAGTCTCTATGATAGAATCTTTAGTGGTTAAGGATTCATGTTGTAATTACAGAAACACATGTGGTACGTGCATACACGTTTCCTCACATGTGACGGTGAATTCTATATTATCTAACTTCACAAATAGATAAGCTAATTAATCAAACTGACAGGAAATGATCATTGACTATTTCAGCGAACTTTACATTAGATCTACAATGGAACAGTGAAGCCAATCCTATGGATTTCATTTCTCAAAATCTGTCCCCATCAATTTTTCAACCGTACGTCATTCTTACTGACCCAAATTGGATTACTCAACTGATCAGCTTAATAAATCACAAGTAACATTAGTTCGAATGAGTCTGACCGAGGCAAACTATGCAATGTATTCGGTCAGTCCCACCTGAGTTAAGTACCTCAATGAATCTCCAAGTATTTTAAAGCAGTGATCCCCCTAAAAAAATTACATGTCACTCTGACTTGATTTATTAATCCCGATGTAGGTGTCATTTCTGTGGGCATAGAAGGAAAGGAGCAAGATCAGGTTGTGGTCATTGGCGAGGAAGTCGATTCAACTTGCTTAGTCAAGAGATTGAGGAAGAATGTGGGCTCCACAAATATTGTCACTATAGAAGAGGTGAAGCCAAAACAAGAGAAGAAAGAAGAAAAGAAGGAAGAAAAGAAGGAGGAAAAGAAAGATCAAAAGAAGGATGAAAACCCTCGATATCAACCACAGTGTCATGGACATCCATACTATGTTGGATATGAGATTGACGAGGACCCTAGCCCAAGTTTTTGTTCCATCATGTGAGATGTTGTTATCCATCACCCTCTTGTATGTTTTCGTTCGTGCTTCACATTTCTTCCTTTACCTTTCTACTGAATCCATATCTGTTTGTATTAAGTAAATGAACTTGCTCTTAAATACTGAGGATGCTAAATTGTCAGGGACTGTTTGTTTGCATAGACACAGAAATTCATGTCACAAGTGGTTAAAGATAGATGTGTGGACTATTTCTACCGAAACTGATGTTACCCCGTCCTCGGTACGGTACCGATTAGAAAAGGCCTTAACCCCCATCTCTCCGGCACAGCAGCATCTCAGCCGTTGTCAAGGTGGGACTGGTCCCGGTAGAAGTACCGACCACAACCTTCCGAGCTCAATCTCGCGCTGGCATCCTTGTCCGATCTCAGGCATAGCTGACCTCGGTGCCTTCTCCAGTTCGGCCCCTCGGCCGAGGTGAACACTGGGCGTCCAGTCCCCATTATAAGATGGGACGGGTGCTTTATAGGGAGTTCCTGACAAGTAGGGTGGCCGCCGGCCGTTGATAAGGGCTCGTTCCTATCAGCAGATCACATCCACATTTATGTGAGGGATTTGAGGGGAGATCTGATGGGACGAGTATCATCACCTACCCCCACTAAGGATCCCAGGTGTGGGCTGATGGGACAAGTATCCTCACCTACCTCCACTATGGAACTTTCTACTCTCCTCTGTATATGCCTGCATGAAGAGTCATGAACAGGTACATGCAATATACAGCCTGCATTGTTATTCTGCTAACATCTTATTCTCCACTTCACCCTAGTTCAGTGACTGTACTAATTCAGGCGTCGGAGTGCCTTTGGCTGACAGCAGCCTCGGGCCCTGACCGCTCTTCCTTCCCTTTTTCAGGATTCAGGCCATTGGTGACTTCTCCGATCAGATTAACGAGATTTCCCTAATCCCCTTCATCATCTAAACTAAGTCCGTAATTTTTAGGCACGCACAATAGAGATCAAAGATGAATATTAAGAAATGATCATCAAATAATGTCTCTTTTAATGGAAATGAAATCAAAGGAAGATGGGTGAATGCCTTGCCATCACAATACCAAAAAGAAGTGATCAAAGGTTTTTTCCCGCCGCTAAAAATAATATTTTGCAGTGAAAATCTTTTCCGCCGCTAATGCTACTGTTATTGTGTCCTAATAGACTGTCTAGGGCAATGCAGGAGGATTAGTGGTGCGAAAAAATTTCCACCGCAAAAAAGTATTTTTAATGGCAAAAAGAAAAACAACCACTAAATCCAATGCGGTCTGTCACTAAAAATCACTTTATTTTACAGTGTCACCCTAGTAAATTAAATCTTAGGAAAGCAAAGTCACATCTCCACCATTTCCTTATATCCTACAACCTTCACCTTTTTATTACTCATTTGTTATATTTGGGCAAAGCTAGCTACAACAAAATATGCTTATTCCAACACAGTCACTGTGTCTAGAAAAATCATAATCGCATTGGCAAAGGATTTCCCAATGTATTTCAGTGCGTCAGCTTCGTGTCGGCAACTAGCCATGGGAAAATCCATAGCTGATGCTATTTTAACTGCTTTGGCAGATCCCTATACAATTTTCAACACATTACAGCATTGGTCAATACGTAGGCAAAGAGATGTGCGTTGGTATAAAGTCCAATTTTCCCGATTCGAAAATTATATTTGCGAACGCAGTACTAGCATCAGTAAAATAAATGCCAATGCTGGTAATGCGTTAGGAGTTCCTAGTAATGGCCGACACTGGCAGTGCGTTGGGAATTCATAGTAATGGCCGACACTGGCAGTGCGTTGGGAATTCATAGTAATGGCCGACGCTTGTAGTGCGTTGAAAATTCTTGGTAATGGCCGACGATGATTAAGCGTTGGGAATTCATGAAATAATTGATGCTACCAATGCGTTGGGAATGTATGAGATAGCCAATGCTACGAATGCATTGAGAATTCATGAAATAGTTGACACTACTAATGCATTGGGAATGTGCTATATCTTTTGGCTATCATGTTGGGAAATGCAACTTCGCCGACGCACAAATCAGATCGGGAAATGTTATAACACATTTTCTTTTTTGCAACACACGTTGGTGCGTCGGGAAAGATTATTATTATTTTTTTAAATTAAATTTTCATTTCTCCCTGTATACCACAAATAAATATCTAAATATATGTTCAAACCAACAAACTTGATGCACAACCCAATTTAAAATAGGTTCATCAACAAATCAAAAATAACATCCACATCCTACATCCATAAACCAAAATAAACCCACAAATATCTAAAATACACAAATTAAATATTGCTACTTGATCATTTCCAAAAATCTCTAACATCTACAAACGTTTGTGATCAAAATAAAAAAGATAATCCCTAAGAGTTCATAGCCAGCACAATAAAATCCAAAACCAATCCGCAAAACCAAAAAAGAACATCATCAGAATACAAGTAGCAATAAATTCTTACAACGCAAAGCATTCACTCCAAGAAAGATCTTGGGATAATGAGACAATATTAAATTAGCATAATAATTTTATATAATCACTTTGCATTACCCATATGACAATAACAAAATCGCCTGGAGAATATCCTAACCAAAAGCTCCCCACCTTCACATAACCTGAAACATGTGATAATGAGACATCAAGTTCTAAATCATCAAGCATGTGTTTACCTAATAGTAATAGTAAATGAAAATGAGCAATGAGAGAAACATCCATATAAGTGCACTTGAGAAAAAAAAATTTAGAGTTCTTAAAAAAATTGAATGGAAAAGATCTCTATTATTAACCCTGATGAAGAAACTCTCAGTCTTCTATCACCCACTCTTCCAAACCTAACAATGGAATAGTAAATTTTCTCACCAATTCCTTCAGGTATAACAATGATAAGAACACAACAACAATGGCGGCAAGTATGACCGATAAATGTGATGCTATAGAAACTGTATTTTAGTACAGACCTACTATAACATAGAAAGAAGGCAACAAGTACCACTGATGAATATGATGCATGCAGAAACTGTAACTTTGTATAGACCTACTATCATGCAAGATTAAACACACCTTCATGTCAAAGTGAATTCTTATCACCATAAAAAATAATAATAATAATAATAATAAAAATAAAAATAAAAAAAAACTACAAAAGCCCTGGCCTATCAGCTCCCTTTAAATGACATGGTACAGACAATGATGGAGGCATGGAGCTAATATATAAGCATTACATCCATCAAGTAGCAATAGTAACAACATAAACCACAATCAGTACCATGGAGTGCATATTTGCATTATACCCTATTTCTTCATATATCCTTTTCTTTTTATTACAGATTTGTAATTCCGCCTTTATCACTCTATATAATCCAAACAAATGGCTAAGAGCACCATTTCCAAGACTAAAACAAATCAATGATGCAAGAATCCTGACCTTGGAACCCACCAGTATAAGGTTGAGAACTCCCATTGACAAACATAAGCAATGTTGGAAATCGTTTGATGCCAAGCAGTGAGATGGCCAGCTAGACGGCTTTCGCATGCCGCTCCATGTCAAGCATGCATGCCACATTAAATCCCGGTGAGTTTTCTTGGGTTCAATTTCGCAGGATATATATATATATATATATATATATATATATATATATGGGAAGTGCTCCTATGAGAGACACTCTCACCAACTTTATGAGAGATGGGTGGGGGCCCTTATATTAAGTTGATGGTCCTTGCATTTAAGTTAGTGAGAGTGGATATATGAAAGTGAGGTCCCCCACCCATCTCTCATAAAGTTGGTGAGAATGTCTCTCATAGGAGCACTTCCCTATATATATATATATATATATATATTATTTTTTTTACTTTATACCCACCCCCACCATCCTAACGAACACACAACACTGAGAAAAAAAGAAATAGGGACAAAGTCCAGAAGTTGGAAACAAAAGTTGTTGTCTTTAGAATCTTGATGTTTTAGGAGTGCTCTAAAAATGTGGAGAACAAAAACAAAAATAGCTAGGACTCAAAACAATCCTATCCAGTTACATGTTCGTTACAATAACGACAAACTGGGTAAGTAACTGCGGATGTGGGTTTACAGAGAAACTTCATTGTTGCAGTAGATGGAGTTGTTTCCCATATTGGTGATCGTGGACAAGTTCGTGATTGCAATATTGGCCTGTGTATTCATTCGCCAACTATTGTTTCACAAGTTGATATGGCATTTCTTGCAAGTTATGTTGGAAAAGCTCTTGAATGGTGAGTAGTGATGTCATGATCGACTTTGAAGCGCTTTTAAGTGATGATGTTAAGAAAATTGTGTGTCCCAATTGCCATTGGGCCCATGCAAGATCGAGCCCGGCGGTGTGTCGTGGATGAACTCCCAACAAGTCTTGATCTAGTTGAGTCATATAAGGATCAAACTCTTGGTGGTAGAGTTTGGGTCAAGTTCAGATTTCACGTTGGCAGAATTCCCACACTGGTCAGAAGATGTGGTGTTATGATCTAGGGCCTACAAGAAGAGATCAATCACACACAAGAACACAAAGATTTACATGGTTCAGCTTTTGACCTACATCCACGGGGAAGACGAGAGAAATCATTATGCAATCAGAAAAAGGTTGTACATCCTAGAGACTCTGGGTCTCTATTTATAATATCAGCCCCAAACCCTGTCACATCCATACCTAACTTCTAATCACAGTAGAGCTACTATAATAGACCTACTTCTAATCAGAGTACAACTTGGGCAATCCAGGAGCCCGGTTAACCAAGACTTACTAATTTCTAGCGAGCTATACTAATTAACAATTCTCCACCTTGACAAACATTGAGGCGGATCCTTATGCATAAGACATGTCTCACCGTCTCCACCTGCACCTGAGGGCACTCAGGTACTGATCACGTTAATCAAGTCCAAGCAATGCTTGAACTTGTCTGCTAGAATAGTCTTGGTCATCATGTCTGCTGGATTCTCTGTTGTAGCAATCTTAATAATTGCAATAGCACCCTCAGCGATGACATCTCGAATGAAGTGTGCCCTAACATCAATGCCGTTTGGTCTTTTCATGATACTTAGGATTGTGTGTCAGATCGACCGCACTCTTACTGTCACAAAAAATAGTAGTCAGCTTCTGTTCCAATCCCAGATCTCCAACCAAGTCTGTCAGCCAAATAGCTTCCTCAACTGCCTCTGTAGGTGCCATATATTCTGCTTCAGTGGTAAACAAGACAGCTTTAGATTGCAATGCTGCCTTCTAACTAATGGCACCGCCAGAAAGGTGAAGACATAACCTGTCAAGAACCTTCTTCTGTCTAAATCTCCAGCAACATCTGAATCACCATATCCAATAACACTTTCAGAAGTGTTGTTGTTTCTGTCATACACTATCCCCACATCAGTAGTACCTTTCAAGTAACGGAGTATCCATTTCATTGCCTGCCAATGGGCCTTCCCGGGGTTATCCATGTATCTGCTAACTACACTAACTGCGTAAGAAATATCTGGCCTCATGCAAACCATGGCATACATAATACTCTCAACTGCACTAGCATAAAGAACACGAGACATGTGCTCCACCTCTTCCTCAGTTTGTGGTGACAAAGCAGCCGAAAGTTTGAAATGGGCTGCTAATGGAGTGTTCACAGGTTTCGAACTTTGTATACCAATGCCCTCCAGGACCTTCTCAAGGCACCCCTTTTGTGACAAAGACAATTTGCCCGCTTTCCGGTCCCTTTGAATCTCCATTCCAAGAATTTTCTTCGCAGTACCTAAGTCCTTCATCTCAAATTCACCATTTAACTGAGCCTTTAACCTGTTGATCTTAGACATGTCCTTTGCAGCAATCAACATGTCATCAATATAGACATATGAGCCATTTGAGTGCTTCTTGTGATAGACATAACTGTCTTATGCACTCCTGCAATAACCGTTTCCAACCATAAAGGTATCGAAACGCTTGTACCACTGTTTAGGAGACTGCTTCAGGCCATACAACTATTTCTTCAGCAAACATACGTGGTCTTCCTTTTCATGAATTTCAAACCCCTCTGGTTGATGCATATAAATCAATTCATCTAGCTCATCATGTAAAAACGCTGTCTTGACATCAAGTTGCTCCAGCTCTAAATTCAATTTAGCAACCATAACAAATAACACCTAGATAAAACTATGCTTTACTAAAGGAGAGAACACTTCATTAAAGTTAGCACCCTCCCTCTGAGTATAGTCTTTTGCGACCAGTCGTGCTTTTAACCTAGCATCTTCCATCCCTGAAGTTCCTTTCTTTTTCTTAAAGACCCATTTGCAACAAACAATCTTCTGGCCTTTCAGAGGTTTCAACAACTCCCAAGTTTGATTCTTGTGAAGAGATTCAATCTTTTCACCTATGGCTACAGCCCATATTGCTGATTCTTTGCCAATGACGGCATTCTGATATGCAACCGGCTCTGACTGAATACTGTCAGCTGTATTAAGAGAGTAGACAACAATATCTTCATACCCTTTTCTTTGAGGTTGCTTAATCTGCCTCCTCTCTCTGTCCCTGGTAAGCATGTATTCATTTGGAACTGCAATTTCCTCATTTGAACTTTGCATCTCCTCTACATGTACTTGTCGAACTGGGACATCTACTTGTACCTTATCGTACAAGTTTTTTGAAGCTTCCTTCTTAAGCTCCACCTGTTTACTGACATCGTTTTTATCCTTCACCTTTTTACTGACATCATTTTCCTTTCTAGCATCATAGCACTCTTTCGGTTTGAACATAACAGACTCATCAAAGGTTACATCTCTGTTTATAATGCATTTGAGAGATTTCCCATCTACGCACCACAGCCTATATCCTTTCACACCATCTGCATATCCTAGAAATATGCACTTTCTTGCCCTTGGTTCAAGTTCACATAAGCATAGGCAGGACAACCAAATATCCGCAAGTTGATGTAATCAGCAAGAGATCCAGACCATACCTCTACAGGAGTTTTACATTCTATAGCTGTTGATGGAGACCGGTTAATCAGATAACAAGCTGTATTAACAGCTTCCACTAAGAACTTCCTGGGTAACCCTGCATTAGAGAAATGCACCTGGTCTTCTCTAGAATAGTCCTATTCATCCGTTCTGCAACTCTGTTTTGTTGCGGTGTATTTTTTACTGTGCGATGTTTCACAATCCCTTCATTCCTGCAAAACTCATTAAAAGTACTATTACAGAATTCCAAGCCATTGTCAGTTCTCAAGCGCTTGATTTATTTACCTGTCTGCTTTTCAATCATAGCCTTCCATTGCTTGAACTATGCAAAAGCTTCATGTTTGTGCTTTAAGATATACACCTAAACCTTTCGAGAATAGTCATCAATAAAGGTCAGCATGTATAGACCACCACCAAGAGACGGAACACGAGAGGGACCCCAAAGATCAAAGTGGATGTAATCCAAAGTACCTTTTGTCAGATGAACAGCTGTCCTGAACTTGACCCTACATTGCTTTCTGAAAACACAATGTTCACAAGAGTCCAACTTCCCTATTTTCTGACCACACAGTAAACCCTGTTTAGTCAACTCATTCATACCCCTCTCACCCATATGCCCAATTCGCATATGCCATAACTTAATAGTTTCCGAATCTGAATATGAGCACGACACAGCTGCAGAACCTGTAATTGTACTACCTTGAAGAAAGTAAAGGCCATTATGTTTCAGTCCCTTCATCACTACAAGAGCACCCTTTGAAATTCTCATAACTCTACCTCTAGCTTTGTAGGTACAATCGTTGGAGTCAAGTGTACCCAAGGAAATCAGATTTTTCTTCAACACTAGAACATGCCTAACATCTGATAAAGTTCTCACAATACCGTCATACATCTTGATTTTGATTGCACCTATCCCAACAACCTTACAAGCTGCATTATTTTCCATAAGCACTTTACCACAATCAATAGATTGATAATTGGTAAACCAATCTCTGTAAGGACACATATGATAGGAGCACCTCGAATCAAGAATCCAATCAGTAGTTGAGCTACCAACATTAACCGAAAGAACTTCTACACCATCAGAATTACTCTCTGTAACTTTGGTTGCAACTCTAGCAATTTCTCCAGAATCAGAATTTTCCTTCCCTTTACGCTCTGGACAATCTTTTCTAAAGTACCATTCCTTATGACATTTGAAGCACTTTAATTTTCTAGTTTTTTATTTGGACCTAGATTGGCCTCTTCTATTCTACTGTTTCTTCTCTTTTCTGCCACGCGCTACCAAACCCTCACCAAAACTGTCAGTGTTTTCAATTGTAACCTTTTTCTTAAACTCCTTAGAGTTCAAGGTTAACTCAACATCTTCCTTAGAAAGAGTTTCTCTACCATACATCATGGTACCAACAAAGTTCTCATAAGAGGTTGGTAAAGAGCATAACAACATAATGGCTTGGTCCCCATCATCAATATGAACATCTATGTTTTCAAGATCCATAACGGCTTTTGTCAAAGAATCAAGATGGGTTGAAACAGACGTACATTCCTGCATTTGTAAGGTGAACAATTGCTTCTTCAGATACAAGCGATTCGTGAGGACTTCATCATGTACAAGTTCTCCAACTTCTGCCATATGCCAGCAGTAGTTTTCTCCTGAGCAACCTTTCGCAGTACACCATCGCTAAAAAATAGCAGAATTTGACCATACGCCTTCTCCAGCAACTCATCCTTTTCATCATTTGACAGTTTGTCAGATAAAGCATTCTTTCCTTTCAAAGCTTTCTGCAACCCATTCTGAACCAGTAAAGCGTGCATTTTCAAACGCCATAGATCGAAGTCATTATTTCTGTTGAATTTCTCAATCTCAAATTTAGCAGCCATTCCACAAATCTTTCACTACACCTAAATAGATCTCCTTGAAAGGAGTCTACAGGTTCAAACGGATCTCAGATCGGACTCCAGATCGTCAAGGTATCGCGAAAACAATTCTCAGTCGTTGATTTGGTCAAATCAGGTTTGACTGTACGGATCAGACGTGTCAGGCTGACGTCAGTGTCATTTCTCTGCTACTAGGCCTGGACTGACTCTTTGCTTCACAGGTCAGGTCAACCGAGACTAACCCAACCTGGACTGGCTGGCTACTGGGCTTCCGTAAACGAGTCGGGCCAACTGGACTTGACTCGGACTGCTGCAGGCCCACCTCTCCTTCTTCTTCATTCTGTTACGGTTCAAAAACCAAAACCGCAGCGGCTACTTTCGTTCTTCTTCCTTCCTCGCCCTGGCCACGGCAGGGGGCTACGGCTCTTCTCCAGCTACACGTAGCCACGGCGTGTTGTCCTCGGCGGCGATGTGGGGCCTAGCGAGAACATAACCCAAATCAATCGCCCCTGTTTGCTAGAACAGAACCCAAATTGATCGCAGCGACATCCTGCTGTTTCTCCTTCTTCAATTTTTCTTCTTTGGCGATAGTAGCAATCTATAGAGACGGACCTGCGCTCGTGCGTTCTTCCTTTTCGGACAGAAAACTGAGAGAATGCAGAGAGAATCGCTGGGTACAAGGACGATTAAATGGGTCAAGGTCCTTTCTGATCATCATACATCTGATGAAGCTACGTAAGAACTTGAAAAGCAAATGGCTCAGAAGAATCCCGAGTTATTCATTCAAGTAATTTTAATTTCGAGTTGTTTACTGGTTTATATTGAGTTGTATTGCATTCGGAAGACCGAATGGTTCTAAAAGTTTAGGGAGTTGTCAGGCCCCACCTCGAGTTAATCGAGATTAACTCTAATTGATTTGGAATTAAGACTGACTAATCATACTTAACTAAATTAATGATGGCTTATAGCCAAATGGAATTGAATTAGTCTAAAATGAATGAATTGAGCTTAATGAAGTGGTTATCACGGTTATTAAGTGAATTGAAAGGGTTTTAGACTCAAACAAGAGAAGTAAGGACTTTTTCGTAAATATGAGTTTTCACGTATTTCGGCAAATACGGAAACTCTTGATGCCAGCATGTGATCTCGACGAGTACGTTAACTTTTGTATAAGACTTGAAGTCGTTCGACGAGTATCGGCTAAAATGACCCTTCATTTGACTCGAATTGTAAATGAGAGAGAATTAATGGACTTAAACGCAAAATGGCTGCTTATATAAGCTAAAATGCCTTCAATAAGTTCATTCATTTCATTACAAACCCTAGACACCTTTCTTTTCTTTCATTTTCTTATTTTCTTCCATTTTCATTTCCATCAAGCACTAAGGGTGAGGTTTTGGAGGGATCAAGTGAAAAGACTTCATCTTCTTCTTGGAGGTTTTCTTGAAGGGAGACATTCAAGTTGAAAAGTTTCCACTCAAACCCAAGCTAAAGAGGGGTTTTTCTTCATCAATCTCCAAATAGAGGCAAGTATATACATTTCTAATTATTTATGGTGCTATGGACCTTCTAGGAACTCAAGGAGTTCATACCTACAAATCTCGTTTCAGAATTCTAAAGCTCCAGAATTCAGTTCTGGGTGCATTTCGGCTAGCTGCAGGACTAACCGCAAGGCTAACCGCCAAAAATCCATAAAATGGTCAGTCTTTGGAAAGCTAACCGCCAGCTGACCGACATATTTCGGTTAGCCGAAATTAGATTTTCGGCTAGCCGCGTGGTAACCGTTAAGGTGACCGAATTCAAGTCAGAAATTGCCATCAGAAAACGAGCTTCTGGAATGATAATCGCGAGGTAGCCGAGTGAGTTCAGCTAACCGCAATTGAAATTTCTGTTAGCCGAGGGGTGACCGACGATGTAACCAAGAGTACATCAAAAAAACAGGGTTATGAAAAGGTGACCGAACCTAGTTCGGCTAGCCGCCAGCCAGATTTCGGCTAACCGCCAGATAACTGCCAGGGTAACCGCCAGCGAGGAGTACTGCAGATTAAATTCTGATTTTTTAAAAGTGTAGAGTCCAACCATTGAGGCTAGTGTTAATGGTGTCCAAACCCTCATAAGGGTGAACCGAGGTGATCATTATGCACAAATTTAACTAAAGTAATGTCATCCGCAGTAACACGTGCATGGATAATGTTGGTCCACTCTTGGTTTAGATAATTAATTGGAATTGGAATAGGATCGAATATGATGACTAGATTGATTTGAATTGTGAGTCTGGCACTACATAGGGGTTTCTCATATGAAGCTATACTGAATATTGAATAATGAATAATTGTTAAATGTAACATAAAATAAAGAACAGTACTGAACGTCACATTTAATTAATGAACAATCCTACTGTAGTAGATGGATATTGGGGTATTCCGGAACTCCGTGGTGATACCAGTGATCTCTAATCCAGACACCGGCAGATCCCACACTATTTGGACCGAAAGGTCATAGACTGAAAAGTCACTGATAAGCCACCATAAGCCACACATTGGACTAAAAGAGTCCCACTGGTAAGTCATCTAATAAAGGCTTAATGTGATCAATAAATTGAATGTAGACACTGAAAATGAATGGAACCGACTGCTTCCTTTGGGAAGAAACTGAAATGAAACCAATGCTATTGTAGTTGCCAATATAGTTGTTGTTATTGCTTGTGTTTATTATTGCACAAGATATTGTTATAGAATTGTTAGATCAAGGAATTGATAGAATTGATACATGTTGTCATAGAATTATATATGCATTATTGAACCGTCGTGTTTACAGTGTTACTGATGATGTTACAGGCCTAGTTGCCCGTGCCGGTCCCGCAGAGATTGAGCCGTCAGCGGAGGATGCCCATCCGATACCTCCATGAGGCTTAATTGAATGGACGTGATTGAGTGCGAAAGGATAGAATGTTTTGGGGTTATTTTGATAAACAATTTTGTATATTCATTTTGGATAGTTAGATTCACCTGCATTGTATTCTAAATATGCAGTTCTTGATTTAGTGTAAATGAATTGTAGATACTATACTTTTGTGTAAATAACTTATTCCGGTTTTAATTATTGTCAATGTGCACATGTATGTATATGTATATGTATATGTTCTGTAAATTGTACATTGACAGGTTTGTATGTAAGATCCCTTGTGGACTTCGTCTTAACTTCGGTTAATTTGAGGTTTATGGGAGTACGTATGATTGACTTCGCGACCCGGGGTTACACCTAATTACTCTTATCTTGGGCTCAGGTCATGACACGAACCAACGCAGTGGAGAGATAAACTTTATTTTTCATTTCATCAAGTCTACAGATTCCAGTTCCAACAAAGGGATGGTGGGGTGGTTTTTGGACACATGCACATGCCTTTGTTCTTTCGCCTTCTAATTCTAGCAACAAGATTGGTAAAAAGTGGAGGTTTCTTTTGAGTGCCAGCAAGTGCACTCTCAATGTGGGGTGCGTACGGCTGGCTAACACAGTGGCAAGGCGTTGCTGATGCAAGGGCGGGCCTAGTCAATAGTCATCAGAAACTTTGACCAACCAAATCATGTTCATCTGGACTCCGATCGATGAGCGGTTTGGTTCTGCGGAATTATGGTGACGAGCACTACCTAGTAGCATTGACAGATCTGGAATCCGACGGTTAGATATTTTTAGGACCTGTTGCAGTAATCATTGATGTTTGAATTTTGTTGTGCAATATCTGAGTCATCTAAACTTCGATGGATGATCCGTTCGTGCGTGCGGATTCCTGGCAACAAGATCTATAAAAAAAATAGTGAGAGATTGACGATCCAATGGTTAGAAAAGTTCATGGTAAGCAATCACGGTCAGTGGTATCTTGACTTTTCTTTTATTTATGTGTTCGATATGTTTTATTTAAATCTGTACTGTATGACCTAACCAAGAGCGATATCTTCGGCGAGAAGAATCCACTCCTGTGGAGATATCAAATGGGTGCTCTATGTAGGGATTGTGCGTTTATTTGTTGTGATAAGATCCAACTTACATTTTCTTTTGATAAAACATTGACGACCACTGCGGCATCATCTAATGGTAATTTGACAATACCTTGTGCAGTGGGGGTATAATAATTGATTCGTTAAATATTTAATGTGCGGATCAAAGGGGTTGAGGATTTGATCGAAAGTATGTGAGCATAATCTAACGGCACAAAGAGACATATGATCTCTAGTTAGTGGTTTAATATTTGATAAAACTACTAGATCTCGGATAAAAATAATCTATGATGCATGCATTTACTATTGATTGCCTGATGGATACGTGATTGACAACTAGGTTGATCGGGTCACTAATAAAGTGTTGACCACGATGGGAAAACTAATTGATCAATATATTCCAATTCTATGTCTATTATTATGGTCTTCCACTTCAGTGGGGGTGTATCTCTTAAGTCCCAAGCCTCTTAAATATTTAAATTTCAATAAAATTGAAGGCATGAAATAAAAATAATTTATTTAAGTGAAGGGGACATGAGAATATGACGAGATATACAACCTAGCTAGTGGATCAGATACAAAGGTTATAGTCATATAACGGTGGATCTGATAAAGGTGTAAGAACGGAACTGGTGGATTGATTTGTAGTTTTCCCTGTGATCTCAAGGATGGAAATTGAATTTCTAAATTTATGAAAACAAAATCTAGAAACTGTAAGCATCTATAAATATGGACTAATTTTGTGATGTGTTTTAAAAAATGACTTGAGTCTAAATTACATTTGACTCTGAAAATCCAATTTGTTATATTTTGGGGATGCTTTACTAATTACTACTCTGTGATGAGTAAATTCGTGGCTTAACTGGTAATGGAATAGATTAAGGAAATCTGTTCTGAGGCAATATAATTGTGATTTGCATGCATGGGATATTGTTGCAAATTCTTTTTTTTTTTTAGATTTCTAAGATGTATTTACTTGCTTGATACAGCTTGTAATGTATGAATCTTCTAGTTTTAATTATTCTGTATATGTTGGATGTGTGGTTTGGCACATTGAATGCATTGAGAGTATGACACATCAACAAAGACAGAATAAATGGACTGATTTGGATGATACCTTTACCTTATCTTGGTATATTGGAACCATATTTGGGTGGAAGATAACTGTACATACATTTTCTGGAATAACTAGAAGTGTGGTTAAATGATTTCATATACTTTAAAATTTGTTGACCGTTTTATTTGTCCAAATTTAAATGGGTGGGAGTGATTTGTTACTTTGATTGGTGACTTTAGCAAAAACATTTAAATTTATCTGATATGATATAAGCTTGAGGCAGCAAAATTGCTTTGAGTGGTATGCTGCTGAGTCATTGACCAATAGGGCTGAAAAGTTAATGGATGAGATCCGTTAAATGGGCAGTTTACCTATAAGCGATTCAAGAATATTGAGCATGGGGATGATCATACATATATAATTGATTTTGCACACCCCTCAACTAAAAATGACATGGTAGGAAAATTTTTAAATTATTTATATTTGTATATATTAAATCCATGTTAACGACACATATCTTCCGTTGTGTACTGTAAGGGGGGATATTATTGAGTGCACAATAATATTGAGTCAGACACCCCCTAAAATTTTGCCCAATGACCTATTTATGAGTTATGGACTGGTGCCAAACCTAAAACTTGACCTATGACATTGTGGGGATGTATTGTACACAAACTATTGCAGGCCACAATTATAATACCAACTGTAAATGGAAACGAAGAAAATCATTTTTTTTGTTGAAAACTTGAATCATCCAAAGGAATATTGTGTGATCAATCACGAATATCGGATTATAACCACAAGTCGGAATTTGTGCTTCCTTGTGGATCTTATACAAATTCTAGAGATGCACCACAATATCTCTGCGGATGGAGGGTGTTGCGGAAAGTGACAGCTTTAACATTGGCAGCATTGGAAGTGTAAGTCCTGGCCAGGGCCCACTTGACAATGAACAACCCAGGTTGTTGGGAGTCCTGTAGAATTAATAACATTCTACGTGGTTGGATGATTGGTGTAGTTATTTGGTAAAATCGTGCAAGACCTTAATTTTTCATTCGTTATCAATCTATGCAATATGGTGATTGACTGTACATTATAGAAGTGAATATAAAATAAGAACCGAAACCCTTGCTTGATTATCTAGTAGATCCGAGAGCATTCGCAGTGAGTTCGCAACTCTACCTCACACTGGAAAGCACAAGGTTCTCAGCAAGTTCGGTTCCAACACCCATTTGAGATCAGTTAGTTCTTTCAGATGATACATTTATATATACAGCAACTTAGTATGTGCTTGTGCAGAGTCTACTCATGTATATTTTACAATCTAATTACATTGTATATTGTAAATAGCTAGTTCATTAGCATTGGGCATCTAACAACTCTGTTTCTATTAAATTATATGTAAGCATTTAAATTAATTGGTTTTCAATTATAATTATTTTGTTAATAGTGAGTACAACTACTGTTACCTGCATATGAGTCTTTCAGCATATTTCATTTGTGTGAATTAAATTGGAATTGATTCAAATAGTGATGTTTACTTGCTTATGACTCTGGTATTTTCTTAGAAAAGGAAATGGTTTCTAGAATTGTAGATTTGAGAAAGCGATGAGACCTAACCTGTGTTTTTGCTTTTCATGGTCCATGTTACATTTCAGATTACGATTCTTAATGAGATTTCTATCAGGTTGGAGAAGGGAGAATTATGTTTTATGTTAGATTAGAAATTTTCGATTTATGTTATTAGTTCATCTATGGTAGGAAAGAGAGTAGTGCATTCATTAGAATTAGGTTTCCTGTTTAAAATTATGTTTTATTGCTGAAAATCAAAGTTTGTGGACTAATTAGAAAGATTAAATTCGGACCTGGTATGTGAATAGTAAAAAATTTTGCACAGTTTCAACAAACTTAACTCAACTATGTTTGAAAAGTGCACGAGTTGAAAACGAAGAAAACGTGGGTGTTTTTCCTTAAAAAAAAAAAAGCAGATTTAAATTTTACAATAAGGACTTTTAGACTCCCAAATTTGAGCCAAAAAATCCATCGGGAAGTGGGTTAGATTAACCAGTGTCCTAAGCAGGGGTATTCAGTATGTTCGTAGCAGATTTCAAGCACAAAATTAAAACTGTTCAACTAGGCATCTTTAGGAGATAATAACTTTTTCATCTTAATTCCTTTTTCACTTTTTTTTTTTTTTGCATTCATGCATCATCAAGGTTCGATAATAACTAGGCATGCTTGTTTTTCTGCAAAAAAATGTGGAACACTAAAAAACCGCAGTTAAACACAAGTTGGTGTGACAGCTTCTAAGGGTACGTTTGTGCAACGGAGGGAAGACTCCAGCACCTTCCTCATTCTATTTGGTGCAACGACGACTTTGACATTTCGAGATTCCCTGTGCATTGTTACCATGGTATTTTTTCCTCCAGCGAACATCCGGGTTTCCCACCTGCCCTATGTAAAACCATCTCTCTGGACCCAATTTTAGAATTTCCAAATCAAAGTAAAAGTTGGTGTGAAAGTAGGTCCCACCTTTTTATTGAGTTTCCGTGAAGAGCGCGTCTAGGGGGTTAGGACTAGAGAGGAAGCGGGCGATATTTCTTTGAAAGAAAGAAAGATGGCTTTCTCACGCACGAATTCATATTTCATACTCGGTCTATGTTCACATTTCTGACCTTCACAGAGCCTTCAGTTTGGATTATTTGCAAGGTCTTTTTGAAGTCAACTTTTTGCCTGACTTGAAAAGTTTGGGAGTTTAATGTTACCACATTCCTGTCGAGACAATAAATTTTTTTTACATTTAGGACCAGTGATTGTCAGATTATACCCCATTTGGGAAGATGGGTGATACTCTGATCTTGTATTTATTTTTGTAGGTCCAATGGCCCTCCAGACTGGAGACTGTCACACCTATCGAAACTTGACAAGTTAAATTTAGTATTCTAACTTTTGAAGTTACACAAGCTATATCCGCTTGTTGATGGCTGCTTGAGGGTTCCACACAGACACAGGATCTACCAATTTTATCTTTGAGCTGCTAGTTATGTGACCTGCACACATGAAGAGAAAAAGTCGTGGTAGTGCATAATTTTATCTGGGAATTACGAAAAATCCTAAATCTGAATGTTACCATAGGCCACTTTGATTGCAAGAACTCAGAATTCTTATCAGAAGAATTTGTTTTTGAGTTGGAATTGCAAATGCTCAAGCTTACTCTAGTACTAAGAATGTTGGAGTTTTTAGAATTTAAAAGGCTAAAAGTAGCTTTTTAGGTGGGCATGTATTTAACCCCGAAGGGTAGTTTAACTGGCCTAGGACGACTGTTCGTTTTCTGAGGTTGAAGGTTATAGGAAATTTACTCGGTTCCTCCTGGGCTCAAAGGGCTGGGACACCCTCCGTTACAACAACAACAACAATAAAAAAACCAAAAGAAAAGAAAAAGGTGAAGAAGTATTTAAAATTCTAGTACCCACCAGAGCATTTTATAATGCTCAAGGTAGAAGATCTGAAATCAAAGTCTGAAATGCCCAACAAGTACCTCTCTCTTGAGAAATGCCTCTAACCAAATAGGCCCTTTAAATCCTAACCTAAATAAATGGTGAAAGTAGTGACTTACTAGAATGGGTGCTAGTATAATAACCAATGCATAGCGGAAGTAACCAACCAAATAAGATAGAACTAGCAAAACTATTTACCAATCACACGCCACAAGAAGGCAAATGCAATTTTTAACGTGGAAACCCTATCAAAGAAAGAAATCCATGATAAAAAAAACTGATCACCGTTGAACGGTTACAAGATATACTCACAGCTTCTTTATCCTAGTCACTACTCGACCTAAAGACTGTAATTGTTCTTTCACAACTCCTCGTTGCCACGACTACTTGCCGCGCATCGCTCCCCGTGCTTGATCCTCAGTCAATTATCTTGAGAACCAAGATGAACCAATCTTCTTCAAAGAAGTAGAAGCTATAAATCTTCTACAAAAGCCCTTTAGAACAATCTCAAATATTGCTCTAGAGAAAAATTCTCTATAAGAGAGGTGGTGTCTACTTTTGGGTTGAAAGAAACACCTAATTTATTCCGTGCAGGACACTTCTAAACAAAATACAATAAGAATAGTAAGTCTCCACAAACTCTAACTCAGAGTTTGGATCGGACTGGGCTTGTCCACTACACTCAGCGAGCTCAATCACTGGATTTTGGACCTAACAAATGGTCTGTACTAAGGTCCCCATTTAGGCCAATTACTAATACATTGATACCATATGCTTAATTTACACATATACAAGGTCGTCATGATTTAGATATGACTTCATAAAAAAAATATAACTTATCAGGAGACTTATACGACTTTAAGGACCATTAATCAATGACTATGATGATTAAATTCAGATATTCTTCACCTAAATTAATATCCATGATGAGGCCTTTCTATCAAAACATCCTCCCATGAGTTGCAGGTGGGTCTAACAATGGCATAAAGTTTTACCCAGCAAGGATTACCTCTCAGCAGAAGATGACCGTACATATTCAACACAAGGCTGTGGCATTGGTTAATCGATTGAGTAGTCAGATATGAAATCCATGGGATCCGAATACAGATCCTGTATTTTTCTTGGGTCCTGCCAATGCATCTGAACAGGGACCCGGCAAAATAGTGGACCATCACTATTTTTTGACTTTGGTGCAGCAAGACTATTTGGGCATCCAGAAACTTCTTTTCATACGTACTAGGAAGATTGAATATGACCCTTCTCTAAGAAGACGAAGGGAGACCCAGTCCCCATTCACACCCCCCAAATGAATAGAAACAGCTACTTCACGAGGAAGTAATTGATATCATTAATGCATTCAAGTGGGCCCCAGGGTCATTAGTAGAAGCCCCACCTTGAATTGGTCGTTATCGTCCTGACTCCTGTTATAGTGCATTGACCCAGAAGTCTACCCATTTCTGCTCGTCCACAATTGGTTTTCTGCTGGTAAGCCTATGACCCAGTTAGCCGAACGCGGTTTGTATCTGATACACCTATCATTATAAATAGATCTACTTACCATGTCAAAAAGCTATATATAGATGTATCTGTGCTTCGCATGAATTAAGTAGAGACCCTTCATCCATCACACAGAAGAAAGAAGAAACCGACGTGCTGTGGTCCTTGAAGAGAGAGAGATAAACTTCAGGAAGAGAATATGAAGGTATATATGAGTACTTCCATATGAAACCAATGTTCTCATCTTTTGCATTTGCATCATTACGACGGAATGTAATCTGTTGTCGTGCATTTGCAGCAGAAGATAGTGATGAAGGTGCAGATGAATTGTCAGAAATGCCGCTCCAAGGCTCTGGAGATTGCTGCTTCTGCTCCTGGTGATTATCTCTAAACTCGTGTCCTTTTTATACTAGTTGATATGGATTTGAAGCTGGGCCCATTTGCTTATTTAGTACTAAATTGGTAGGAATTTATACTAGAGGTTGATTTGGTTTAAAAAAAATTAGGAGATAAGAAATCTATATGGAATTTCAAATTTCAAGGGAATAACAAATTCATATATAGTAGATGGAAAGTTGATATTCAATAAGTTTCTTGTCATTTCTTAAGGGCAAGTTTTGCACTTTACTAATATAGTAAAAGCAAGTAATTAAAGCTTCCATTTTTCAGACAAGACGTTGCATAAAAAGTACTTTAATTTAAAACTCCTTCCATCTTTTTCGGACAGGATTCACTAGGCCCGTCAATCATCGATGAGGTGGGAATCGAAAGATTCAAATGAGACTAGTGCTTACATTAACAACACCGTCTCAGATATCCGCATCATATGAGCCATCTTATCCCATGATCAACATCAATTCTATGCTAGTTTTGTTTAAGACTCCAAAGGAACTCCATTGTCACCGTCATGATCTCATGTTAATTAATTAGTCATCTTTTTTACCACTAAAGCACTCTAAAAACAACTAAACGATATATAAGATCTTTCATATTAGTAATACTCACATTTTTCTTTTCCATAGTCAATTCATCAGTCGATTATCTGAAAGTTTTTTTCAGTACTTTTTACCAACATGGTGTTTGAAACCATTTTAAAAACCATGAGAGCATACTTTGATGCATTTTAAAAATTCATTATGATGTATAATCACAGGGGCTTTTGAGTTTAGAGTAGTGTTTCACAATTAAGTAAATGTATAAGTAAAACAAATCTTTACATGTATTATAGTTTTTCTCAAGAATGTCTTATAATCTTATAATTTAGAGTGTTATATTTATATGACGGTACTGAATGCTGACCATCAAAAGTCAAAAACAGTATTTACCAGGCAAAATCAGTGCAGTAGTTGCTTTTTTAGACTTTATGCATGGAAGAGAGAATACATATGTGGGCATTGAGTAACTATTACTTGACTTGATTAGTTTTAATTAATAAGAAGTTTCTTCTAAAAGACTTAATGATTAAGAAATACGATCAAAAGTTTGGATGCGTGTGCCAAAGTCCAAGGTCTATTTATTGAATTTCTTTAATGTATTGACTTGAGCCCACCTGGGGCAAAGTAAAAAACAATTGGTTGACTTGAGCATTTGTGAGAGTTTGGATCCTGCAGAAGCCTGATTTGGAAAATAGAAGAGATCTGTTAGAATTAGTAATCTAAATTCTTAAGTTCTATGGACCATCGAAAGAGCAGCTGACAACATTTAATAAATTTAAAATTATCTTTGAAAAGAAGATTTTCACCTTGGACCATATTAATGTAAAGAATCTACACCCATTAATTTTCGTGAGGTCCACCGGGCGCGCCATATTGGATACAGTACTGGGCCGTGGGTTGGGTGTGAGATCTTGCACGGGGGGTGGGCTGTGCCGTGCCGTGGGCTGTTGGTTGGCGGGCGCCGGCCTGGCCGGCCCATTTGACATCCCTGCTTGTACAGGAAAGTGAAGTACTCCCAACAGTCGGAAAATTTAACTCACTCCGTCTGATTGGTACAGAGGGAGTAATGAGACAGCTGGAAGACTTTTAGGCCTCAACTTTCCCAATTTACATGGGGAGCAAAATGTCAGATGAGTTGAGGAAATTACTTATCTTTACAACTCATCTATCCCACCATTTTTACTGTCCAAAAATTAAGTAAATCTTGCACAATACTGCAGTAAAATTATATTTCCTGAAAGCCTCGGATTCATACCAAAATGCATTACAATCTCAACCATCTCAACACCCACCACCCATAAGTGCAGCAGAGATTTGTGAGATTGTTCCACCCATTGACATACTTTTATTGAACATGCTCATCTTTTACAATCTCCTCATCTCATCTCTCCTACCATTTTTTCTTTCCACAATGAATCACATCATAGTACCCATTGAAGTCGCCTATATGATCAATTCATGGTCGGCGTTTTAGATCCTACACAATTCATGGTGAGTTTTATCAAGGAATTGTCAATGATAAATTAGGAAAAAATAACCTTTCTCTATTTTAAGGCCTTGGCATGGTTTATAGGCTCAGAAGCTTGAATTGACTGAGAAAATCACAAAGTCTAAGTAATTCAGTCTCTCTCTCACACTAATCGACATACCCGGCGCGGCGACCCAGTTATGCAAGGTATGAAAGGCTTTTAAACTATGGCCCAGACTATTCCTGAGTCTGGGCAAAGTAGGCTGAGTATTTCAGGCACAGAAGCCGACACCTTACCTGAGACAGATCCAATAAATAAACAGGATGAGCTCAGATTTACCAATGGCTGGCCGAGCCTCCCGAGAGTGAGACTGGGTAGGCTCACTGCTACTGGGGCTATTTTTGTGAAATTAGCCCCAGTAGCAGTTGGCCTGATTGACAGCATGGGCATGGTGAACAGCTGCTTTTGTGGCATTCAAAGTACACATCTTGCAATGACGAATTCATGTGACTGATGATAGGAATGCCAGTGTGTAAAGGGTGAATTTGTGAAATTGTGGGGTGAGAGGGATTACAGCAGAGAAGAAAATTGTTTTGATTTTTCACATGACACATTTTCAAATAGTTCGGTGTGATGGATTTTTCTTGTAGAAAGGGAAAAAAATGAAAAAAATTTTTTTGATAGATAGGATTTCGATTTCTTATATAAGGGCTAAGAATTTTACCATTTTTGTCCTACATCCAAAAAGCTCCCATAAGTGATGTTTATTCAATCTTTAACAAAGACTGGCACTTCTTTTCAACACCATGAACTAATTCCAGTCATTTTGACATATGTTATACCACTCGATGCAGGTGTGAATTATGTGGCCATAGAAGGGAATGATGAAGATCGAGTAGTGGTGATCGGAGATGGGGTTGACCCCATTTCCTTGATCAACCTTATGAGGAAAAAGGTGGGCCAGACTGATGTTGTCACTGTGGAAGAAGTGAAGCCAGATGCAGCAAAGAAAGAGGAAAAAGGTGGAGTGAGTGAGCCAACTCAGTGGAGTTATCATTATAATCATCATCCACGTTTTATCAGATATGAACCTGTCTATGAAACTGATCCCCCAGGCTGCTCCATAATGTGATGATGTGTTTGCCATTGCCTTTGTAATTTTTTTTTTTATTGCCTTAACCTTTATTGGCTATACACATACAGATTACAGGGAGTGTTACACTGAGATATTGCCATTCTTATTGTGCGTGCCTAATTATTACGGACTTGGGGTTAACTGATGATGAGGGTTTACAGAGAGGTTGTTTAGCTTGAGCAAGTGTCTCTGCTGATCTGAAACCTGAAAGGGAAGAGAAAACAGCAGTCAGGGCCCGAGGCTGCTGTCAGCCAAAGGCACTCCGACGCCTGAGTTAGTGCAGTCACTGAACTAGGGTGAAGTGGGGAAGAAGAGGATGTTAGCAGAATAACAGAGCAGGCTGTATCTTGCATGTACCTGTTCATGACTCTTCATGCAGGCATATATAGAGGAGAGTGGAAGGTTCCATAGTGGAGGTAGGTAAGGATACTTGTCCTATCAGCCCACACCTGGGATCTTTAGTGGGGGTAGGTGAGGATACTTGTCCCATCAAACCTCCCCTCAAATCCCTCACATAAATGTGGATGTGATCTGTTGATAAGAACGAGCCCTTATCCTTGGCCGGTGGCCGCCCTACCTGACAGGGATTTCCTACAAAGTACCCGTCCCATCTCATAATGGGAACTGGAGGCCCGGTGTTCACCTCGGCAGAGGGGCCGAACTGGAGAAGAGGCCGGGGTCAGATATACCCGAGATCGGACTGGGATGCCAGCGTGAGACCGAGTTCGGTAGGACATGGTCGGTACTTCCACCGGGACCAGTCCCACCTCAACAAAGACAGACGCTGCTTATGTCGGAGAGAAGGGGGTTAAGACCCTGATTGGCGCTATTACCAAAGGATTACATACAACATCGGTTTCGGTAGAAGCAGCCCACACAATTGCCCCCTGCTCCTGACTTCGGGGGGTCAAGGAGACCACGGGGTTAGGAGTGATAGGATGGACTTTCCCGAAACCGATCCTGTAGTTTAGACAGGCGTGGGGTGCCGCTTCGCTTACCGAGGCGCTTTTAATAGCGCCAGGCTGTCTGGAGGCGGTTTTAATAGCCCCAACCATATCATCATGAGGGCGCTGTGACGCCGCCATGTGTCAGGTCCCTGATGGCCATTGCGTCTTATCGAGGAGACGGGTGGCGTGCTCGAGGCGGTGTCTGCACATGCCTTTCGGGATACGAAGAGATCTCCATCTGTGTATAAAAACCCCGGTCCTGGAAGGAGGACCACTTTCGCTGTCACTCTGCTTGGAGCTTTCGCCTGAGTTGCCTGGAGCCTCATCGTCCGAGAAGCCCTTCCGCTCGTCTCCTGAAGTTTAGAGTTCTCTGTTCTCTACATCCTTTCCGGCCCTGTGTCTTAGTGAGTTCCCTCCTGCCTCTGACATTTTTTCCTTTTCTGGGCTCTTTTTCTGTTTTTGGGGGTGTCTGCTCAGTCTTTCTTCTCCGTCACCGTCACCTGTATTCCGGTCTAGGCTAGGGAAGATGGGGGTTTTTAGACATTGGATAGACACAGAGCTTGCCCTAGCCGAGCTCAGGAAACAATACCAAATACCAGAGAACGTCCAGATTAGGGCGGATGGGGATGGTGACCGAAGCCGACCACGGGTGCTTGTAGAGGGATGGATGCCATTCCCTCTAGTAGCCATAATAGAGGGCGGAGTGAGATTCCCAGTCCATCCCCTCCTGAGAGCTTGCCTCAGGAGGTGGAACCTTACCCCGTGCCAACTAATGCCCAATGGTTTTAAGATAATCATGGGTATAGCCGAACTGAATAGGATATTGGGAACCAACCTTGGCGTCGAAGACATTGAGGATGTATATAACCTGTGTCGATCTCCAAAGGACGACGCATACTACTTGCGAGTTCGACCGAAGGAGATTCCCATAATCAACGAGCTCGAAGACAACACAAAATACGCCGGGGAGGACTGCCTTTACGTCACCTGGAACTGGGAGTATGCCCCCGGAGAGCCCAGGGTGGACCACGTACCCGGTCGTCTCGGAGAACCACCGAGTAAATATCTCAATTTCTGAACTTCTGATGTAGTTTCACTCTGCCGAACTGATGCCTAATTGCTTGTCGTGCAGGTCACGCGGAGAGGAAACGGCAGAGGAGGAACTCCGGGTGGCGACGAAACGTCGGCTGGTTGAAAAGGATTTACAGCTACAAGGGTCACCGGACCCGATCTGCCTCAGCCCTTCTTGGGTACGAACCCGTGTACCGATCTTTCATAAGAAGACGGCACGAGAACCTCAGGGGGGAGCAAGTCCTAACTCTTGCCGAAGCCGAGGAGCAAACAGCTCCAGCAGCAGGGCCTGCGCAAGTACCTCCCGAGGCCACACCTTCTAGAGCCTCGGCCGAAGCAGGTCCGTCGCAGGTCCAGACCGCAACAGAGACCGACTCCGAGGAGGAAAGTGAGCCGGAGGGTGAGTCCGAGGGGGTTCGGCAGGAGGAGCTTGTGATTCTCCCATCTTCTGAGTCGGACGAAGAGGCCGAGATGGGACGACGCCGCGCGACCCTTATTAGTCTTGACGAAGTCATCTTCGGAGACTCGCCCACCTTGGGGACCGCCCTCCCTCCGAACTTGGAGGACATGGTCGTCTCTCCCCCGGTTCAATCTCCTCAGCCTTCAGCAGCGGCCGAGCGCTCCACCAAATCCCGTCGGGATTCGGTTCGGCTGGGAAAAAGGCCCAGGGTTGCGGACCCAGTGGGGGACGAGCCCAACCCTGCCTCTCAGCACTCGCCGCTGCTCGGCCCTCCGATCTGGAACCCTAGCTTCCTGCTGGAGGATGGCCAGTCGCTGTCGTCGGACGGCCGGCTGAGTGATGGCACATCTGTTGTCAGTGCCCTTGCGCACGCCTGCGCTCTGCCTGGAGACATGGCAGAACATATGAAGAGGAGCGAGGTGGAGCTGGATGTGGCTCAGATGGCCGACGCCCTTAGGGTAATTCTCTCCTTTGAACTTTGCATTTCTTTGATTTCTGTACTTCTGATTTTGATGTCGGCTTAACACTTGTTTCTTCAGATCCTGCAAAGGGCGCTGGTATCGGCGGACAAGGCCCAGCAGAGCACCGCTCGGGCGGAGAGGGCCGAGAAAAGGGAACTGGAGCTCGAGGCCGAGCTCAGCCTAATAAAGCAAAAGGCAGCCGAGCAGGAAAAGAGCGTCTTGGGCCTCAGAGACGAGCTTGATAGGGTCAGAGCGGAGCTGGAAAACCAAGTTCAGGCAACGGCCGAACTTGAAAAGAGGTGGGGGGAGGCAGAGGCTGAACTCCGAGCTGATGTCGACAAGCTACGGGCCGAGGTTGACAAAGCTTTTGACGAAGGGGTGGCGGAAGCCACCGAACAGTACATCGCGCAAGTCAAGAGCGTCAGCCTGAAGGCCTGGAGACTGGGATGGACAAGCTCGTTGAGGGCAGCAGGGGTCCCCGAGGACAGCCCTGTGTATACAGAGATCCCTCAGTTTCCTCCTCCTCAGCCCGCACCGAACCAAGTTCCTGAGGCCCCAGCCAGGGAGACCGAAGACAGTGCCCCCGGACACGACGCGGAGGTCGACGCCGGACAAGTGGCTGTCGAGGTCATGGAAGCTGCTGCTGCTGATGGCGCCGAGGGGGCTGTGGTCTGAAAAATATGATGTAATTTTGTTTTTATTTTTTTTGTACTGGGGGAAATTTTGTAATTCCTTTTGTTGGGAAATTTGTAACCTTTCTCATTCATGAAATGAAATTGGCTTTGCTTCCAACTTTGAATTTTTCTTCTCTTTTTTCCTTTCTTTATGCGTTTGGCTTAACAACCAGAATAAATAATAGGAAATAAAGACAAAGTAAACGAGTTCGGTAGAAACCGAATTCGTAGTAGTTGTAACCCGAGGTGCTGTATTGATTTTGCAACCATAACGAGCATCAATCTCGGTAAAACTGAGGGCGCTTGGTCCTGTGACCAAAGCTAAGTCCGGTTTATAATCAAAACTCGACTGGTCCATTGACCAGGCCAAAGTAGCTAACTAAGATAACCGAACAAAGAATTCAAGTCGGTTCCGTAACCGGGCTGTAGATATATGCCGAGTTCCATGACTTGGACATTTTTTCGAGAATAGGGGACAGCTTGTAAACGTATTCTATAAAAAGAAACAGTTTATTAACTTCCCAACTCTGATTACATCAAAAATAGAATTTCTTGAGGTGGGTGGCATTCCATGGGCGTGGCAGCTCTCTGCCCTCCATGTCCTCAAGCCTATATGCAGACTGCCCAGCAACCGAAGTCACCTTAAACGGTCCATGCCAGTTTGGTGCAAACTTTCCTTCGCTGGGATTCCTGTCTGCTGGAAGAGTCTTTTTCAAGACCAATTCTCCAGGGGAGAACTTTCGCTCTCTGACCCTTTGATTATACCCTCTAGCCAACTGTCGCTGGTAGGAAGCGAGACGGATGGCTGCAGCATCCCTTCGCTCCTCCGCCAAGTCGAGTTCTGTGGCGAGGTTTGCATCATTTTGGCCTCGGTCGAACAGTTCCGACCTGAGGGTGGGGAGGCCGACCTCAAGTGGAATTACAGCTTCCATTCCGTAGGCTAGGGAGAAAGGAGTTTCCGAGGTCGAGCGCCTCGGGGTAGTCCTATATGCCCATAGGACACTTGGAAGTTCCTCTACCCATCTCCCTTTGGCTCGATCTAGTCTCTTTTTGAGTCCGTCAAGCACCACCTTGTTCGAAATTTCAGCCTGCCCATTGCTCTGGGGGTAGGCCGGGGTAGAGTAGTAGTTCCTGATGCCAAGGTCTTGACAGAAGCTTCTGAAGAAATTGGAGTCGAACTGGGTCCCGTTGTCCGTGACCAAGGTTCGAGGTACTCCGAATCTAGTTACAATACTTCTCCACACGAAGTTTTTGGTGTCCTTCTCAGTGATGGAGGAGAGTACTTCGGCTTCTATCCACTTGGTGAAGTAGTCAGTTGCTACGATCAACCATCTTTTGTTCCCTGGAGCTCGGTGGAGTGGTCCCACGAGGTCCAGTCCCCATTGGGCGAAGGGCCAGGGGCTGGAAAGGGGGCTCAGGTCATGTGCTGGCTGATGGAGAGAGTGCGAGAACTTCTGGCACTTCTCACATTTCCTGGCATAGACCTGTGCATCCTTCTGCATATAGGGCCACCAGTACCCCTGGCTGATAGCTCGGTAGGCGAGTGACCGACCTCCGATGTGGCTGCCGCAGATCCCTTCATGGATTTCATAAAGGAAGTCTTCGACTTTGCTCGGATGAACGCACCGGAGGTAAGGGCCATTGTAGGATTTCTTGTAGAGTTTATCGTCTGGAGAGAGCCAAAATCGGGCTGCCTTCAGCCTGATTTTGTGGGCTTGGCTCTTGTCCTCGGGTAGCTGGTCATTCTTGAGGTAGGAGATAAGTTCATCCATCCAGCTTGGACCGAGGTCAGTGCACAAAATCTGTCGAGGCGGTTGAAGTTGTATGCTCGGTTTGTCCAGTGCTTCCACTTCGACAGTTCTTTTTCTTCCTGCCTCGACAGCAGAGGCTAGATTTGCTAGGGCATCGGCGTGAGAGTTGGAGTCTCTGCCTATTTGCCTGACTTCAGCCTTTTGGAACTGAGATAGGCGTTGCTTGGTGTAGGCCAGGTAGGCTGCCATCCTGTCATCTCGGGCCTGGTAATCTCCATTCAGTTGGCTCGTGACCAGCTGTGAGTCGCTGAAAATCACCAGTTGTTGTGCCCCCAGGGTTTTTGCACTGCCCAGCCCTGCAATTAATGCTTCATACTCGGCTTCATTGTTAGAAGCTTTGAAGTCAAGAGTCAGGGCTTGCTCAATGACAAGACCCTCCGGAGATTGAAGGACTATGCCAGCACCAGCCCGTTTGGAGGTGGAGGACCCATCGACGAAGACTTTCCAAGATGAGTCGAGGAACTGTTTCCAGGACCGATCCTGCTCGGTCTCTGCCGAAGTCGTTGCCTCCTCGCCCCCCAGTTCGGTGTCGAGATGACTTGGTGCCGAACTAGGAGAAGTGAATTCCACAATAAAGTCCGCCAGGACTTGGGCTTTGATGGCCGTTCTGGGCTGATACTGGATATCGTATTGCCCGAGTTCGACAGCCCATTTAGACACTCGTCCTGAAAAGTCTGCTCTCCTGAAGAGGGACTTGAGTGGGTGTTCGGTCACAACCACGATAGAATATGTCAGGAAGTAGTGGGAGAGCTTCCGCGAAGCACTAACGAGTGCTAACGCGAGCTTTTCCAATGGCAAGTATCTCGTTTCGGCATCGAGCAAGATTTTGCTTGTATAATAGATGGGTCTCTGCTGCCTGTCATCTTCTCTTACGAGCACAGAACTCACCGCATGGTCCGAAACTGCCAGATATAGATATAAGATCTCACCCCGCACTGGGGTGGAAAGCAGAGGAGGGGAGGAAAGGTACACTTTGAGCTCCTGGAGAGCGCTTTCGCATTCCGGGGTCCATTTGAACCCGGAGCTCTTTTTCAAGAGCTGAAAGAAGGGAAGGCATTTATCCGAAGCTCGGCTGATGAAGCGGTTCAGTGCTGCCGCCATCCCGGTAAGTCTCTGAACCTGTTTTATCGAGTTCGGACTCTGCAGGGCTCTGAGTGCCGAGATCTGATCGGGATTAGCCTCGATTCCTCGCCTCGTAACCAGGCTGCCAAGGAACTTGCCCGAGCCGACGCCAAATGCACATTTGGAGGCGTTCAACTTGAGCTGGTATTTCTTGAGGATGGAGAAGGTTTGACGTAAGTCAGTCAAGTGGTCCTGTGACCGCTTAGACTTAACGACCATATCATCAATATAGACCTCGATCGTCCTGCCGAGCTGGTCCTGAAACATCTTGGTTACCAGCCTCTGGTAAGTGGCACCGGCGTTTTTTAACCCGAAGGGCATTACTTTGTAGCAGTAGGTGCCCCTGGGTGTTATGAACGCGGTTTTTTCTTGATCAGGCTCGTGCATTGGAATTTGATGGTAACCTCGGTAAGCATCGAGGAAACTCATCCTCTCGTGGCCGGCAGTGGCGTCGATCAGCTGGTCTATCTTCGGTAGAGGAAAGCTGTCTTTGGGACAGGCTTTGTTGAGATCGGTGAAGTCTACACAGACCCTCCAGCTGCCATCCTTCTTTTTTACCACAACTGTGTTGGCCAGCCAAACAGGGTACTGGACTTCGCGGATAGCCTCAGCGTCCAGTAATTTGTCGACCTCCTTGGTCACAGCCTCTGCCTGTTGGGCGCCCGTCCTGCGAATCTTTTGGATGACAGGTTTATGTCGGGGATCCACATTCAGCTTATGGCTTATGACCTCGGGGCTGACGCCGGACATTTCATATGGGGTCCAGGCAAAGACCTCCCTATTTTGTAACAGGAAGTCGAGCATCCTGGCCCTCTCCTCGTCAGCGAGTTGGCTACCGAGCAGGAAGAACCTCTCTGGATCGCTGGTATCGATCCCGACCTGGGTGAGGTCTTCGATGCTCTTCTGTTCGGGAGTTCGTCCCACAGCGTCGAGCTCAGCTTCCAGCTCGGTCATGTGGACTTGCTGTGGCTGCGTATCTCCGGGGACCACGGCCAAGAGGCATTCTTTGGCCATGTCTTGGTCGCCGCGGACTATGATAACTTCGAAACTCCCATCCTTGTTCTGTAAAGGAAACTTGAGCTTCTGGTGATGGGTCGAGGGAACGGCCTCAAGGTTATGGAGCCAGGTTCTCCCCATGATGGCATTGTATGGAGATTGTGCATCCACCACCAGGAAGTCTACCTTTGTGGAAGCTCCTCCGACCTCGACCTTGAGGGAAATTTTCCCTTTGGGATACACCGTCTTGGAGCTGAAACCCACCAGGGGGGTGCGGGCTTCCTGCAGGTCCTCCTCTTTCAGGCCCATCTTTCTGAAGCAATCCAAATAGAGGATTTCCGAGGAGCTTCCAGGGTCCACTAGGATCCTTTTGACATCGAAGTTGTGTAACCTCATAGTCAGAAGAAGAGGATCATTGTGGGGTAGCTGGACCCCGGCCAAGTCTTTATCAGAGAACCAAATTTTTGGCCTCTCCACACGTGCTTTCTTTGCTGAGGGACCGAACTCGGCCGTCATCACATGCTTGCTATGCTGGGCTTTCCTGGCATCGGCACGGGCTCGGTCACTTCCCCTGGGGGCAGGAGCCAAGTGAATGACGTCGATGGTCCCTGCAGGCTCACCGCGGCCTTGGTCATCGGGGAGGCGTTGCTGAGCGTTGTTCACTCTGCCTTCTTCCCTGACATGGTCTCTTAGATGCCCATCTTTTACGAGCTTTTCAAGGTGCGCCTTGAAGGCATAGCAGTCCTCGGTTCTGTGTCCTCTATCTTTGTGGTAGGCACAGAACTTGCTCTGATCTCGGGAGGAGACGTCACCCCTCATTGGCTGGGGCCATTTGAAGAAGGGCTGGGCCTGGATTTTGCCGAGGAGCTTGTAGATAGGCTCTTTGAAGATGGTATTGACGGCTCTATAAGAGGCGCCACTTGGTTTCGGCCTCGCGCTGCCTCCCGAGGTGGGGGCAGGGCGTACTGCCGAGCTGGATGGCTCTCTACTCCGATCCACCTCTTTCTTAGCAAGCCTCCTCTCTCTTCTCGTGGGACGGCCCTCCGGTCGGCTTTCTGGCCAGAGATTATGGCTCTCCCGAGCTCGGATGTCGTCTTCTTCCTGCTCAACGTACTGGTTCACCCGGACCATCAGAGCCTTCACTGAAGGTGCAGGATGACGTACCAGTTTCTGCCGAAGCTCATTGCCCGGAAGCAAAGCTTGTTGGAAGGCAGTGATGGCTACGTCGTCATTGGAATTTTCAATCACGCTGTAGATGGTCCAGAATCGTTTGGCGAACTGAGTAAGAGTCTCGGTCGGCCTCATCTTGATTGAGATCAGGTCGGCGTCAGTCTTCGGAATGACCCGGTGGGCTTGAAATTTTTCGACAAAGGAGTTCCGGAGCTGTGGCCAGCTCGAAATCGATCCCTCGGGGAGTGCACAGAACCACCGAAGTGGGAGGTCGCCCAAGCTGGAGGAGAAAACCTTGCAGTCAAGGTCGCCGTCCCCGCTGAATACCGTCATCTTCTGGGTAAAGTGCCGAAGATGAGCCTCGGGGTCCGACGTCCCGTCATAAAGATTGAAACGTGGGACGCTAAACTTGTCAGGAAGGGGATGATCCCTGATTTCCCGAGAAAATGGAGAGGTACCATGGATGTCACCGTGTTTGGTAGTTAACCGACCTCGAGAGAGGCCGGCTTGCTCCAGGCTCTGCTGTACGGCCAGCTTAATCTGCTGGTCGATGTAGTCAGCCATCTCGGGGTCGGCCCTGGTCTCCCGCCTTTGTTTATGGTGCTGGTGCTGGTCAGCACTGGCATGAGTGTTACTCGAGCCCTCTTCTCGAGCTCGGGTACGCCTTTCATTCAGCTGATCCCTTAGGTCTGGTCGACCCCGAAGACCGAGACGAGCTCGTTGCTTAGGTGGAGGGGTGTGAGAGGCTTCGGGCTGGACTTGGCTCTTCGTCTCAAGCTGCCGCTGAAGCTGGAGGATCTGCCCTTTTTGCTCTTCGATGATGAGGTTTTGGGCCTTGATGGCCTCGGCTTGGGCCTCAACATCGTCCTCCAGGACCATGTCGTCGTCACCTTCATCGCCGAGGTGGACGTGATCCTCTTCCATGTGGTCCCCGTGAGAAGACCGAGGAGGAGGAGACTGCACAGGAGCCCCACTTCGTAAGGGCCGTTCCTGAGGAGGAACGTCCTTTCGAGGCGGAGCGTTGAGAACAACTTCCAGGCGCGGACGTTCCGCCCGAGAGGTATTCGTCCGAGCCCGCTCTAATACAGAATCGCGCCGAGAAGACGCTGCTGCTCCTCTTGACGATGAGTGTGTCACCGTAACGGGTGAACCTACACTCCGCATACCAGGTTCTCCTCCCACTCCCCTCGGAGGAGGGTTGGGTGGTGCTTGCCTGGTATCTCTTCGCGAACTTGTCACCAACGCTCCTGCCTGATCTGTCACTAGTGGAGGTGGCATGAGAGGCAGGAATGTTTCTGGTTGCTTAGACCCAGACGGTCTAGCAACGCTCTTTCCCGTCTGAGCCTTAGGAGGCATAGCTGTTAGGATGGAAATGTGGAATTCTCAGATCGTTCCCCACAGACGGCGCCAAATTGTGCGTGCCTAATTATTACGGACTTGGGGTTAACTGATGATGAGGGTTTACAGAGAGGTTGTTTAGCTTGAGCAAGTGTCTCTGCTGATCTGAAACCTGAAAGGGAAGAGAAAACAGCAGTCAGGGCCCGAGGCTGCTGTCAGCCAAAGGCACTCCGACGCCTGAGTTAGTGCAGTCACTGAACTAGGGTGAAGTGGGGAAGAAGAGGATGTTAGCAGAATAACAGAGCAGGCTGTATCTTGCATGTACCTGTTCATGACTCTTCATGCAGGCATATATAGAGGAGAGTGGAAGGTTCCATAGTGGAGGTAGGTAAGGATACTTGTCCTATCAGCCCACACCTGGGATCTTTAGTGGGGGTAGGTGAGGATACTTGTCCCATCAAACCTCCCCTCAAATCCCTCACATAAATGTGGATGTGATCTGTTGATAAGAACGAGCCCTTATCCTTGGCCGGTGGCCGCCCTACCTGACAGGGATTTCCTACAAAGTACCCGTCCCATCTCATAATGGGAACTGGAGGCCCGGTGTTCACCTCGGCAGAGGGGCCGAACTGGAGAAGAGGCCGGGGTCAGATATACCCGAGATCGGACTGGGATGCCAGCGTGAGACCGAGTTCGGTAGGACATGGTCGGTACTTCTACCGGGACCAGTCCCACCTCAACAAAGACAGACGCTGCTTATGTTGGAGAGAAGGGGGTTAAGACCCAGATTGGCGCTATTACCAAAGGATTACATACAACATCGGTTTCGGTAGAAGCAGCCCACACACTTATGTCATCTTACTTTTCTCTGAGATGTTACTTTGCTTTGTGTGTATTCGAATGTTATATATAATAGATTTCGATGTATCCCCAGGAATCTTAATCAAGCTGCCACTCTGTACCTAATATGGTTTTGATTCATTTTGGTTTAAATGATGACCCTCTGATATGCCTGGGTGCCAGCAGCTTTGTAATTCTGCCTCCGTTTTTGTTTTTCTCAATGAAACTTACTCAGATCAGAGGATAGAATGTGATCAAGAACATTTGCTTTGGTGCTCTTTAAAAACCCGAGTTTGAATGATACGAAACCAGCCCAGTTGCAGGATACGGCTGAGTCATGAGCCTACCCAAAGGTCTAGTAGGATGAAGGACTGATCCAGAGTTGATTAGACATTGCAAAAACCTTAACTTAGCAACCAATCTTATCTCTTAGGTGGCAGTTATGGCAGAAGTTAATTAAATGTTTCCCTTCCTTCTTAGTAGCAATTATACTCGATTAGGGGGATTCAATTTGAGTTTATTTCTATCTTTGTAATAAGTACTATCTATTAGTAGATAATGAAAATTGGAAATGCAGAGAGATTTATCTCCATTGTGCTAACACAAGGAGGTCGACCAACCTCAATTTGGTCAAACTATCTCCTCTCTTCTTTGTTATTGAGACTCTGTCATTGGATCACATGAATGTCTGGTTTCCAATGAGTAGAAGGAGTGGAACTCAGGAGGCCCGATTGTTGAAAATAGGAGACATTCAAAATGAATGCCCTTTATCATTTTAAATTTTACCCCAATAGTAGTTAGTTCCTCCGTAAAACTAAACATTTGACTAAGATTCAGCTCAATTCATGTTATTAAACATTTAAAATTTTACAAATGGCGACACCTATCGTGAATTGACAAGTTAAATTTAGTATTGTAACTCGTGAAGTTACACTAGAGTACATCTGCTTGTTGATGGCTGTTTAAGGGTCCCACACAAACACAAGATCTACCAATTTTATCTTTGAGCTGCTAGTCACGTGACCTGCACAAATGAGGGAATAAAAAGTCGTGGAGGTCCATAATTTTTTTCTGGGAAAAATGAAAAATCCTAAATCTGAATGTTACCGCGGGCCACTTTGGTTGCAAAAATTCAGAATTCTTATTAGAAGAATTAGTTTTTTGAGTGGAACCTCAAATGATCAAACTTACTCTAGTACTAGGAATGTTAGGATTTTAGAATTCAAACGGATAAAATTGGCTTTAAAGGTGGGCAAGTATTTAAATTTTATACCATCAGTATTTTGGAATGCTCAAGGTAGTATATCTGAAATTAATGTTTGAATGCCCAACAAGTACAACTCATTTGAAAAATGCCTTTTAGCAAATAGACCAGGCCCTCTAGATCCAAACCTGAATTCAGACCAGAATAAATGGTATGTAGTATGTACTAAGGTCCCAATTTTAGGCCAATTACTAATATATTGATACCATATGCTTAATGTACACATATACATATACAAGGTCATCATGATTTAGATATAACTTCATAAAAGACGTTTCTTTCCGTTTGGGAATTTACTATTAAAGTAAAATTAATGTAAAGCCTTCACTTTTCAAATAAAGGTTTCCATCAAAAGTACACATTTTTAAATTTTCATTCTTTAAAAAAAAAGTCAAAAAATAACTTCATTTCTCCATTAAATGAAAAAAAAAAACACTTACTTTTTACATAAAAAGGTAAAAAATTTCCCTTCCAACTAACTAAAAATAAAATATAACTATACTCTACTTATATTTTATTCTCTCTTAATTTAATGCTTTCCTTTACCTTTATTTACCAAGAAAATTACCAAACAGACCCTAAGGGAAATATAAGACTTTGAGGCCCATAAATCAATGGCTGTGATTATTAAATTCAGATATTCTACACTTAAATTAATATCCACAATGAGGCCTTTCTTTCACACCATCATCCTCCCATGTGAAGCAAGTGGGTCTAACAATATAGCATAAAGGTTTACCCAGGAGGGATTACCTCTCGGGAGAAGACGACCCTACATATTCAACACAAGGCTGTGGCATTGGTTAAGCGATTGAGTAGTCAGATATGAAATCCATGGATCCGAATACAGACCCTGTATTTTTCTTGGGTCCTGCCAATGCATCTGAACAGGGACCCGTCAAAATAGTGGACCATCCCTATTTTTTGACTTGGTGTACTACGAATATTTGGGCATCCAGAAACTTCTTTTCATACGTACTAGGAAGAATGAATATGACCCTTCTCTAAGAAGACCCAATCCCCATTCACAACTCCCAAGTGAATAGAAACTGCTACTGAGAAGTACAGGGTAAGTAGAAGGCTCCATCTTGAATTGGTCGTTATCGTCCAATGGGCTGTGAGCTGGCTAGAAGTAGAAATCTACATTTTAGAAGGTTGTTATAGTGCATTGACCCAGAAGTCTACCCATTTCAGCTCTTCTCCACCATTGGTTTTCTTCTGGTAAGCCTATGACCCAGTTAGCCGACCGCGGTTTGTATTTGATAAACCTAACATTATAAACAGATCTACTTACCAAGTCAAAAAGATATATATAGATGTATCTGTGCTACGAATGAATTAAGTAGAGACCCATTCATCCATCATACAGAAGAAACAAGAAACCAACGTACTGTTCTCTTTTTGCATCTCCTAGTTGTTTGGTCCTTGGATATGCATCTCCTATTTGTTTGGTATATATATATATATATATATATATATATATATATATATATATATATATGGGGGGTATTCATATGCATCCATCCCTCACCATTTTTGGTGAGGGACACCCCAAAAGAAGGGGAATTTCCAAGTACAAAAGTGAGGAAGTACACCTTTGTACTTCCTCACTTTTGTACTTGAAAATTCCCCTTTTGGGGTGTCCCTCACCATTTTTGATGAGGGATAGATGCATATGAACATTTTCCTATATATATATATATATATATATATATATATATATATGAAAGTGCTCCTATGAGAGACACTCTCACCAACTTGGTGAGAGATGGGTGGGGGCCTGTAAGTTTTTGAGAGTTGGCTACTTCATGTGGATGGACAAAACATGGGAATAAATGTAATTTTATAATTTTTTAGATTAGACTGTAGCCTCATGGAAGAAATCCGAAGACGAAAAATTTCGAAGACTTGATCGGATGTCAACATGAAGAATGGGCAGAGCTTCTAGTTATTCTCAGTCCGATCGATCGGACACCTTGGCTGATCTATCGGACCTAAAAAGCTCTCAGTTATTCTCAGTCCGATCGATCGGACACCTTGGCCGATCGATCGGACCTAAATAACTCTCAGTTATTCTCAGTCCGATCGATCGGACCCTCAGGCCGATCGATCGGACAGCGGCGAACTTAAACCTACTTTTGTGGATCTCCCTTTGTCCTATCTCTATCCAAGTCTAAAGCCAGCTCTCACATTCGTTTTGAAAAAGCCCCATATAAGGATTAAGCCTAAGAGAGATGGCTTGAGGTTTTTTACTATCTCTCTCTCCCAAAAACCTTAGATCATCCTAGAGAGATTGCTCCCCTCCAGAGAGCACTTATGAGAATCATGTGCTGAAGCCTCATTATCTGGAGACTCATCCTCAACATACTTGCAGATTCGCCTTGTTCAAGGCGTGGAGATCAAAGTACTGGAGAAGGTGAACGGTGTGTTCGTCGACTAGATCTACTACGGTCTTAGGTTGTGTTCAACTGTAAAAGGGGTAGTGAGTATCTTGTAACCTTCGTTTTCATTAGTGCTTTGATCATTTCGGATCAGGGTGAGGTCCCGTGGTTTTTTTCCTATTTTGGGTTTTCCACGTATAAAATTGAAGTGTCTATCTTGTGATTGATTGATTGATTAAATTAGATTTCTTAATTCCGCAAATCCATATTGGAATCTGTATTGGGACTTATTTATCATTAGGGTGGATTCGTGATCGACCCTATTGAAATTTCAATTGGTATCAGAGCTTGTTCACACTATCTTATTGTGTGAGATCTCTGCAGTTTTTCAGATATGGATTTTAATAGAGATGGAACTTCTATTTCCAAACCCCCTCTTTTGGATGGATCAAATTATCCTTATTGGAAAGTTAGAATGACCGCTTTCCTTCAATCCATAGATGTGGATGTTTGGAATTGTGTTGAATTTGGCTATACCAAGCCTACTGTTGCTACTGATGACAACGAAACCATTGAAAAACCCATGCCTCAATGGACCAAGGATGACAAACAAGCTTTTAATTGTAACAGTAAAGCTTTGAATTCTATATTCAATGGTGTTACTCCTTCTGAATTTCGTCGTATTTCTATTTGCAAACTTGCTAAGGAAGCATGGGACATTTTAGAAACTGTTCATGAAGGTACTGATAAAGTTAAACAGGCTAAACTTCAAAATTTGACTTCTGCTTTTGAAAATTTAAAATAATGACAATGAAGTTTTTGCTGATTTTAATGATAATTTATCTGCTCTTGTGAATTCTAGCTTCTACTTGGGTGAAATCATTCCTGAACACAAAATTGTCAAAAAGATTTTAAGATCTCTACCTGAGAGATTTGACCCAAAAGTAGTAGCCATTGAGGAGTCCAGCAATTTGGATTCGATCAAAGTTGATCAGTTAGTTGGAAATTTGCAAACCTTTGAAGCAAATCTGAGGTCAACCAAGAAAGCCAAAGGAATGGCTTTAATTTCTTCAAAATCCCTCTTGGAACATGATGACTCAGAATCAGAAACTGAGGATCCAGATCTTGATGCTTTTTTTGTTAAAAAGTTTAAGAAATTTCTGAAAGATGACAAAAAGGGTTTCAAAAAATCATTTCAAAAGTTCAAAGGACAGAATAACCCTACTTCTTCATTCAAAGTAAATCCTGGAACAAAAACTGAGAAATTTGTATCCAAAATTCCATCAAAAGATACTCACTGTTATGAATGCAAAGGTTTTGGTCATTATGCATCTCAATGCATAAATAGAACCTTCAAACCTCAAGGCAAAGTTCTTAATGTCACATGGGATGATGATTCAGATCAAGATGGAAATGATACTGAATCTGAATCTTTCTCTGGTCATGGAAAATTCATGGCTTTTATGGCAGCATCTAATGATCTTCCAGTGCAGGATCTTTCGGAAAAATATGATGATGACAGTGAGGAGAATCTTAATTCCTTCTCAGACAATGAACAGGATTTAGTTGATGCGTATGAAAGTCTCATGAATGACTCAAGAAGAATGACTCAACTGAATGACATTCTGAAGGGAAAATGGAAAGTTGCTGATAAAGAAAATTCAGCACTCAGAAAGGGACTTCAAGAAACTCAAGGTCAAGTTTTACAATTTGAATCTCAATGTACCAACTTATCTAATAAGTTGATTGATGCAGGAAATGAACTTGACACTCTACATGCACAATCTGTCAAAGCTGAAATAGAGATACAAACTCTAAAGAAAAATCTCCACTCCTGCACAGTAGAAAATGCTGATTTGACCAGAAAATTACAGATGGCTACCTCTGAACTAGCCACCACCAAAGCTGATCTAAACCGAATGAATAAAGGGTCAAAGAAACTTGATGAAATTCTGGGTGCACAAATCCGATCAAGTAATAGGCATGGTCTCGGATTTGAATATGGTGCATCTACCTCTCAGACATCAGGTAAGTTTGTTCAAGGAAATACTTTATATTCTCTTGACCCTACTGAGTATCATACTACACTTATGAATCCCACACCAAAAAGTTATATGCTCAAACGCAAAAGTGTTCCTACCTGTCATTTCTGTGGGATCATTGGTCATATTAGACCACACTGCAACCAATTGCGATATAAACTCCGAAATCAGTGGAGGATGAAAAATTCAATTCCTCGTCAAGTCAAACCAAATTACATATGGGTACGCAAGACTGATCTCAGGTGCAATGTGGTCCTAACTGCCCTTAGAGCACAAAGTTCACAAGTTTGGTATTTAGACAGTGGGTGCTCTAGACACATGTCAGGAGATAAGTCCCTTTTCACATCTCTTGAAAAACATCATGTTGGTAATGTTCAATTTGGAGATGGAAGCAAATCAAAAGTCATTGGAAAAGGATCCATCAACATACCAGGTATGTCCCCTATAAAAAATGTTTTTCTGGTTGATGGTCTAAGGGCAAATTTGCTAAGTATAAGTCAATTTTGTGAGTCTGGAAATGAGGTTCATTTCTCTCTAAATGCTTGCACCATTGTTGATAATCATGGCAACCATGTTCTTTCTGGTAAAAAGAATTCCGATAACTGTTATGTGGTTGTCATTGAAGATGACTTGAACTGCAATTCTACTACTGTTAATGATGTTGACCTATGGCATCAAAGACTAGGTCACATTAACCATACTGATTTGGAAAAACTTTCTCAGCAAGAATTGGTTCGAGGACTTCCCAAACTTCATAAACCCCATAACCATGTATGTGGTCCTTGCCAACTGGGCAAACAAATTCGAGCACCACATAAAAAATTGGATATGCTGACTACCAAAAGACCATTAGAGTTACTTCATATGGATCTTATGGGTCCTTCTAAGTTTGAAAGCATTGGTGGGAAAAAGTATATTTTTCTCACTGTTGATGATTTCTCCAGATTCACATGGGTTCGCTTTCTTAGAGAGAAATCTGAAACTTTTGATGTTTTCTATTACTTATGGCTTCATCTTATTGCAGATAAGGGAGCTCAATTTGGTAGAGTGGCCAGAATCAGATCTGATCATGGAACTGAATTTCAAAACTCATCTTTTGATTCTTTCTGTACTGAAAATGGAATAAAACATGAGTTCTCAGCCCCTAAGACTCCTCAACAAAATGGAGTTGTTGAAAGAAAAAATCGGGTGGTACAAGAAATGGCTCGCGTTATGATTCATAGTAAGAAAGTGCCACAAAGATTTTGGGCTGAGGCAGTAAACATTGCAGTCTATGTTATCAATCGAGTATACATAAGGGCTGGAACAAAGAATACACCATATGAAATATGGAATGGTAGAAAACCTACGGTTAAATATTTCAAAACTTTCGGGAGTAAGTGCTATATCTTGAAAGACCGAGAGCATCTCGAAAAATTTGACTCCCGAAGTAATGAAGGGATTTTTCTTGGGTATTCTTTAAACAGTAGAGCTTATCGAGTATTTCATTTGAATAATTCCACTGTCATGGAATCCATCAATGTTGTCATAGATGATGCTGGACCTTCCTATTTTTCAGATGATGAAGATGAATTCCCACAAATTACCATTTCTTCTCCGCAGGTTACGCTTGAAGGAAACCAAAGTACAGCACCGGAAGATCCAGCAACATCGAGTCCGGATATTGTTGTTCCCGATTCAGATTCCAAATCTGAAGTTGCAGCATCTGGATTAAAATTGCAAAGCTCTTCTCCGGTAACACCAAGTCATCAACCTTCTCAAAGCAAGGAAGTTCATCCTCGATCTCAAAAAGGTCAAGTACTCAAAGATCACCCCCTTGACAAAGTCATTGGTGATATAAAAGCTCCAATGCAAACTCGAAGGCAGGTACAAGATGAGGTAAATTTTCTATGTTATGTTTCCTTACTTGAACCAAAAAATGTTCATGAAGCACTTATTGATGACTCTTGGATTAATGCCATGCATGAGGAATTAGGTCAATTTGAGCGTAACAGTGTTTAGGGACTTGTCCCAAGGCCAAATCATACTAATGTCATCGGGACTAAATGGATTTTCAAAAATAAAACCGATGAACTTGGTCAAGTTATTAGAAACAAGGCTAGACTCGTAGCACAGGGATACACTCAGGTGGAGGGCATTGATTTTGATGAAACATTCGCCCCTGTTGCTCGTCTTGAGTCCATCCGTATTCTCTTAGCTATAGCTTGTTCCTTGAGGATTAAGTTATATCAGATGGATGTTAAGAGTGCCTTTTTGAATGGTTATTTGAATGAGGAGGTGTATGTTGAACAACCTAAAGGCTTTCAGGATCCTCATTTTCCTAACCATGTTTTTAAATTGAATAAAGCTTTGTATGGTTTGAAGCAGGCCCCCAGAGCATGGTATGAAAGATTAACAACTTTCTTGCTTGAAAATTCCTTCAAAAGAGGAAGTGTGGATAAAACTCTTTTCATCAAGAGAGAGAAAGAGAATCTCCTAATTGCTCAAATCTATGTGGATGATATCGTTTTCGGATCCACATCTGAAAATTTGTCTAAATCTTTTGCCACTTGTTTGTCGAAAGAATTTGAAATGAGCATGATCGGAGAATTATCTTTCTTTCTCGGTCTTCAAATCAAGCAATGTGAAAATGGGATATTTCTGTCTCAAACTAAATATGCTCAAAATATTTTGAAGAAATTTGGGATGGAATCCTCTAAGCCATCCAGTACTCCTATGAGCACCACTGTCAAGCTGAGTTTAGATTCTTCAAGGAAAGACTTCGATGAAAGACTGTATCGAAGTATGATAGGAAGTCTGTTGTATCTCACTGCCAGTCGACCAGACATTTCTTTCAGTGTATGTGTTTGTGCTAGATATCAGGCAAAACCGAAGGAGTCACATGTTCAAGCTGTCAAGAGGATTCTGAAATATGTAAGTGGCACCACTGGTTTTGGAATTTGGCTTTCCAAAGATTCTACCATGAGTGTTGTAGGTTTCTCAGATGCTGACTGGGCAGGTTGTGTTGATGGTCGAAAAAGTACATCAGGAGGCTGTTTTATGATTGGAAACAATTTGGTTGCTTGGCACAGCAAGAAACAAACCTCAACTTCCTTATCTACAGCTGAGGCAGAATACATCGCAGCTGGAAGCTGTTGCACACAATTATTATGGATGAAACAAATGCTCTTTGACTATGGCATTGCTCAACCTACAATGATAGTATATTGTGATAACAAGAGTGCTATTGACATATCTAAGAATCCGGTGCAACACTCGAGGACCAAACATATAGACATCAGACGCCACTTCATTCGTGATTTGGTTGAAGAGAAAGTCCTTTGCTTGGAGCACATTTCCACAGAGCACCAATTAGCTGATATCCTAACCAAACCTTTGGATCCTACTCGGTTTGATTCCCTCCGTAAATCCCTTGGTATTTGTTCTTACCCATGATTCGTATTTTCTCTTGCACAGTTCTTCATTGTTCTTTACTTTGATTTCCTAACATGTGATTCACTTAAGTTTGCCAAGCTATAGATTATTTCTCTTGCACTTACACCTCACTATTTGATGGGTATGGTGTGTTTGCATAATTTCAGATCTCCTTTCCTGGCATTACAAAAAAAAAAAAAAAAAAAAAAAAAAAAAAAAGCTGGAGGATTAGGACTACCTAAGAGTATGTGTGATAGCCGCCAAATGATTGAAAAGTTTCTTTGGAAAAGGCTACCATATTCATTTAGTGTGAAAGTCACCAATGATGGTTCGCGATTAAAAAAAAAAAAATGAAATTTAGGGGGAGCATTGAAATGCTTATTTTGGTCAGAGAGGGTGATTCTATATTGTGTGAATATCTCTTTTATCCTAGCACAAATGTTTTTCTCATCATCACTCACAAAAATTCTTAAGCTTGGTGTAATTTTGTGCATGATCATTAAGGGATCTTAGTTTTGCTACTTTGATTTGATATTGTGCAAAACCTTTTTTCTTTTTTTTAGCTCTTTTAGATCCACTCTCCCCAGGTCCGATCGATCGGACCTTCCTGTCCGATCGATCGGACAGTCTTTCTGGCACCCGTTTTATACCCAACGAGCCTCTTCTGTTGCTTTCATTCACTCTCCAAGCCCTAGTTCTTCTTTTCCCCATTTTACCAAGGCATCCTCCATTGTGCTCCCAAGCTTTTTGCAAGGTATTTTCTTCTCCTTTTCCCCCTCTCTATTTCTATTTGATTCATATTGTTTGGTTTTTGTTGTTGGATTGGAAGATTGGATTGTGTGAATAGTAGTGCTTGTGTGTTTGTGGTTGTGAAGGATTTTCTTGTGCTGCTATTGAGGAGCATAGACAAGGGAATTGTGGTTTCTTCTTGTGGGTGTAGTGTGTGAAGAGTTGTTTTAGAAAAATTGTGGAGTTTGGGTTCTCCTTCTACAGTGCACACCAAGTGTTTGTTTCTTTGCCTATAAGAAAACATGCCTCCTAAAGCATCTCAACCTCGCAAGAGAACCATTCAACGTGGAAGTTCTTCTTCTTCTACACCTTTTGATGCTCACAGGTTTCAAAGTCTTTCCAAAGAAACATCTTTTGATAATGTTTTTTCAAAGAAGCAAGTCCTTGTGGAAAGACAGGTTAAATTTGCTCAAATGACGATTGACTTCCGGGCTTGGCTTCTACAAAGAGAATGGCATTCCTTGTATGAATTTGACACAACTGCTTATGGATCTTTGGTGCGAGAGTTTTACAATAACATTCATGGTATTGCAAAAGAATCTTTCAAATCATTTGTTCGTGGATATACAATTGCGATTGATCCAAATTTTCTCAGTCAATTCCTTCAAATTGACCGGTGTCTAGATGCAGTGTATCCTGAACCTGAACCTGATTCAGATGATATGGACGATCCAGTGGATAACACGGATTGGAATGCGGTGGTTACAACTCTAACTGGTGGCCGTCGTCGTGAGTGGGTTGGGGGAGTTCTTAAACAAAAAGATCTTACTCCCTCTTACCGCATGCTTAATCTTTTTGTCTATTCCAATCTTGAACCAAAGGGAAGGACTTCTGAAGTGATTAGGGAGACTGGTTACCTTCTCTATGTAATTGGGACAGGTCAAGCCATTGATGTGCCTCTTTCTATTTTCAACCATATGCTGGCTGCCCTTCCAAGTGCATTAACTACTTCTCTTCCATTTGGGGTCCTTATTACTAGGATTCTTCTTTCGATTGGTGTTGCTGTCAGCCCACATGATAGCATTGTGAAAGGGAGAGGACCAATTACGTTTCGCACCATCAGTCAGTCTACCTCTCATGTCGATGACAGTGGTGACGAAGATCCAGATCAGGGTGAAGCTGCAAGAGAGTTTGATGCTCCGTCTGAGTCACAGATGCCAGCGTATTTTCAGGACTTTGAGAACCGTTTATTTGATCAATCGACTCAGATTGAATTGCTCGAACATCGTATGAATTCTCAATTTCAAGATGTGTTTGCTCAGATGGAGCAGTTGAATCTTGGCAGTCAACGAATCGAGGGCAAAATTGATACTCTTCTCCATCGTTTTCCTCCTCAGTAGTCGCTGACTTCAGCCTCTTTTCTATGACATGCTTACTGCTCTTTATTGCTGTTCTAATGACCTTGTGATTTCCTTTTGCTTTCTTCTCTTTTTTGTCTGACTTCTCTTGATGCAACATTTTGTATTACCATTTGCATCTTTCGGCTAATAGAATTTTAAATTATCCTTGTCAATTTATGTCCAAAAAGGGGGAGAATGATGGTGTTGTTTGGTTATGTTAGTTTATGCTTTATGATTTACGTATGTGCTTCTTTTAATCATGATCTTCTGTCAAGATTGGTTGTGATAGGATTTTCAGGTATGTTCAAGCTGAAGCTGAAGAATTTGTTTTAATTTCTGGGTAGATGCCATGTATTAGATGTTTTGTCCATGAATTGCCAAAGGGGGAGATTGTAAGTTTTTGAGAGTTGGCTACTTCATGTGGATGGACAAAACATGGGAATAAATGTAATTTTATAATTTTTTAGATTAGACTGTAGCCTCATGGAAGAAATCCGAAGACGAAGAATTTCGAAGACTTGATCAGATGTCAACATGAAGAATGGGCAGAGCTTCTAGTTATTCTCAGTCCGATCGATCGGACACCTTGGCCGATCGATCGGACCTAAAAAGCTCTCAGTTATTCTCAGTCCGATCGATCGGACACCTTGGCCGATCGATCGGACCTAAATAACTCTCAGTTATTCTCAGTCCGATCGATCGGACCCTCAGGCCGATCGATCGGACAGCGGCGAACTTAAACCTACTTTTGTGGATCTCCCTTTGTCCTATCTCTATCCAAGTCTAAAGCCAGCTCTCACATTCGTTTTGAAAAAGCCCCATATAAGGATTAAGCCTAAGAGAGATGGCTTGAGGTTTTTTTACTATCTCTCTCTCCCAAAAACCTTAGATCATCCTAGAGAGATTGCTCCCCTCCAGAGAGCACTTATGAGAATCATGTGCTGAAGCCTCATTATCTGGAGACTCATCCTCAACATACTTGCAGATTCGCCTTGTTCAAGGCGTGGAGATCAAAGTACTGGAGAAGGTGAACGGCGTGTTCGTCGACTAGATCTACTACGGTCTTAGGTTGTGTTCAACTGTAAAAGGGGTAGTGAGTATCTTGTAACCTTCGTTTTCATTAGTGCTTTGATCATTTCGGACTAGGGTGAGGTCCCGTGGTTTTTTCCCTATTTTGGGTTTTCCACGTATAAAATTGAAGTGTCCATCTTGTGATTGATTGATTGATTAAATTAGATTTCTTAATTCCGCAAATACATATTGGAATTTGTATTGGGACTTATTTATCATTAGGGTGGATTCGTGATCGACCCTATTGAAATTTCAGGGCCCTCACATTTAAGTTGGTGAGAGTAGATATGAAAGTGAGGGCCCCCACCCATCTCTCACCAAGTTGGTGAGAGTGTCTCTCATAGGAGCACTTCCCTATATATATAAACGTCATGGGAACAGAGTATGAATGTATGTGTCTACACTTGCTGAAAGTTTTACAGGATTACAAAAATGGATACTAGTTCTAATTTAACCAATTAACATGCAGTGGAAATAACAATATAGAACTATCAATCACCATAAGAAGTCAGACACAATATTTAGCGTGGAAACCCTGTCCATGAAGAAAAACTACGAATTAAAAATCAAGAACTCACGAACAGTTACAAGATATACTCACAGCTCATTTCCGTCAGTCTGTATCTCAACCTAAGGATTGTAGCTGTTCTTGCACAAAATTCATTGCCACGACATCCACCGTGCACCATTATCCTTACTTGATCTCCTCGCACCTTGCTATAAGAGAATAGAGGCAACCATAACCTTCTAGAGTAGCTATTTAGAACAGTTTCTCAATGGCTCTAGAGAATAATTCTCTCTCTACAATATCTGTTTACTCAGATTGATAAAAAAAAGTAGTGCTCGGACTTAGTGCACAAATAGGACTCAATTTAGGAAACACAGTCGCAAAAGGAAACCAATTCGTAGCAGTTTAGGAGACTCTCCCAAAAATCCTGCGCTTGTCTGATCGATCGGACAATGGCTCCGATCAATTGGACCACCCAAATAACTAGGGCGCGCCTACTGTCCGATTGATTGGGCCTGGGTGTTTCGCCCGGTCTTCTCTTTTTTCTTCTTTTCTTCGCTTCAGCTTTTTCGGCGATACAACTGCAGTTCATTTTAAAATAAAACAAAAAATTACAACTCAATGGACTCAGAGTTTTGTCCAAGTCATAAATTAGCCAACAAAAATACTAACATTTGCATCATGATGATGGAATGTAATTTGTTGTTTTGCATTTGCAACAAAAGACAGTGATGAAGGTGCAAATGAATTGTCAAAAATGCCGCTTGGAAAACTTGCCTTAACACAGGCGGAGGTCCCAATAATCAGATCTACATTAAATATCAATATACACATGATTAAACTAGTGATTAGTTCTAAATCAAATTAAAAGCAATCAAACCACACAATGAGAAGGACACACGAGTTATACGTGGAAAACCCTACTCGGGAAAAAACCACGGGCCTTACCTCTTAGGCCAATAGACAACCAAGCACTATTAGAAACGAAAGTTATAAGATGACTTACAAGCCTTTCGCAGTTGGTGACCTAAGGACTGCTTTGATCTAGCCGACTACTCGTCGTTCACCTTCAACCATGCTTGAACAAACCACCTTGAATCCGTCTTCAAGATGTCTCTACTTCAGGGGAGTGTAATGGAAGCAGACCCAACGCTTGATTTTCAACACACGAACTAGAAGCTTTTGGGGGGAATGATGGGTCTCTCAAAATCTTCTCTTGGGATTTAATCTCGATCAGAAGTACTTTTAAATAGAGAGATAATGGCTATAAATAAGCCTAAACTCGTGTCTCAAGACTTGTGATGCCATTAGGATAAGTAATTGAGTGAATTTAGGAAGGAGTTTTTGGATGCAATTAAAATTTCCCAAGTTCGCTCGAGCGGACAAGGAGTTCACTCGAGCAAACTCGTCTTTGTCTCAGACGATCAGAACAGAAAGGATGGCTCGAGCGGATAAATAAGATGGCTCGAATGGAGAGGTCTCTGTGAGGGGTTCAGTCGAGCGGATGGGGCATTGCTCGAGCGAACTCTGTCAGTTCTCAAAACGACTGATCTTCTTTGAAAGATGATCTTGGGCAGTCGTTTCTATATAAGAATTACATCTTAAAGAGTCCCAGTTTTGTCCATTACCCAATGATTTAGCCAACCTAAACTCTTACAATCTCCCCCTTTGGCAATTCATGAACAAAACACCTAGATACAAAAAAAAAAAAAAACCAATCCACCAAGCCCAAGAAGAACAAAGAGTAACGAAATCTTAACTTGTGAATATACAAAAACCCTGCACAACCTGTCATTAAATCAAATGCATCCATAACAAGCATATTAAAGCAAAATAACACTAAAAATGCTCCCCCTTTTTGTTATGAATTGTTAAATAGCAAAAGAGAACAACCACAGCAACAACCAAAAAACACATAACAAATGAGCAAGAAAATCAAGATAAAAGAACTAATAAAAACCAAATTTAGGCTAACAACAGAAGCATATAAAGAGAAACAAATCACTGATGTCCCAGACGAGATAGGATAGCTACAATTGCTTCATCGATAGAGTTGAATCGGCCATTCATCGCGTCGAACCTTGCATCAATTTGTTCATTCAAACCCTGCACTTGAGCTGCAGGCTGATCAATTCAATCGACATGCCTCTATTGCTCCCCCTAAACTTGTGCAGCAGGTACAACCTCATCTTCAGGAACTTCATCACCTTGAGGAGCAAGTGGAATGTGAGCAGTCGATTGAGTGAGTGTGCGAGCATTGATCGGATTCCGAATCTTTTGGATAGCCTTATTGCTCTTCTTCGTAACCTCTTTATACAAAAGGAAGTCAGTGATCAAAAAACCAAATGGAGGAATGGAATTCTTCTTCACAGTCAAGGTTCGAATGAAAACATTCATTATGACTTGAGGGATGTTTACTCTCTTCCCTGTCTCGATGCAATATAGAAGATATCCATTTTTGTGGGCTACATTAGAGGTGCGGCCCCTAGGTTCTAAATTATGGCATACAAATCGATTGAGAAGTCGGTACTCATCTGTTAAATTGCCATGAGGGAGAATACCTCCAAGCCAATGAGTATCTGCACCACAAATGGTGGTGGCCACCAGATCATAGTCAATGGGGACATGAATGTCTTCAGGAATTGGGTAATCCGGATTCTCGACCACAGGAATATCAATGAAGTCCGTAATGTCAGCCACAGTTATCGTTAACCACTTTCCCCGCACATAAGTCTTGAGAAAGCCCAATTCCAAAATATCTATATTGCTGTAAAATTCCCGAACCCAGTCAACATATATCTTTGACGAGTTAAATTTCATCAGAGAATACCAGTTTCTATTGTAAAGACTTCTGCAAACATGTTTATCATGCAGTTCCTCAGCAACTTCTCTCTCTGATTCAACATTTCTTGACTGATATTGTTCGTGAAACTGAACAGATCTGTTCAATGAAGGGAACCAAGTATGATCAAAGCTTGATCGAGTTAAAGAAGACTCAGCATGAGATCTCTTCTTTGGAGCTATTAAAAATGATTCTGAAAGGATCATTTAACAAAATGTCCAAGTTAGTGAAGAGAAGGAAACACTGCAAACACCATATCAAAACTTTTTGCACTCAACCAAGTTCTTAAAAAAAAAATTTGGGTAGAACCACCCATCTCCACATCCCACATAGCTTCCACAGAAAATCCTCAGAGATAAACAATTAAAGAACCCAAAAGCCAAAAACAAATCCACAGTTCTGAAACACTACTTCCAACCAATCTCAGTCAATCTCCAAGGTCAGTATTTAAGCAATAAACAAGGATTCATCAGTAAGATTCATTGTGAAAAGAAACTAATCCATTCCAATAATCAAATGGCATAGATGATACTCCAATCCAACCAACACCCCCAAATGCAAATCACAAAAAGACATAGGATGGTAGAAATGTAGTAGAAGATGTAATAGGAAAAGAAATTTGGAGAATATCATGCAAGAAACAAAATCTACAAACCATATGAAATTCCTAAATGCAAATAGCACATCAATCCCTAAACGAAATCTACAAACATAACATGCCTCTAGAAAATGAGAAACGGAATGAATGATGGAAAATGAAAAGGATTTGGATGAATGTGTGATGAAAAATACCTTTTGATGAAGGCTTGATGAAGGTCGCACATCAAGAGAGAATGGTGTTGAAAATGGGGGCTAGGGCTTGGAGGAAGAGGAAGTGAAGTGAGGAAGGAAGAAAGAAAGAAAACAAGGATCGGGCGGACTTAAAACACTGTGGCTTCGCTCGAGCGAACGTGAGCGGTCGCTCGAGCCAAGTGTCAGACTTTTGAAAAGTGAAGTGCAGCGTGGCAAAAATACCCTAACGTCTATTGTTCGGTCAAATCACTCCATGAAATATGGTTAAAAAAAAAACTTTCATAAATTTAAGCGCACAGTGATAAAAGTGAACGGTATGACCAAGAAGAAGGAAAAAAATAAAAGAAAATAAAACTGAATAAATTGAGTGTGACCCACTCCCCCTAAATCTCATCGAAACGAACATAAGTGTTGCATGGGGAGCAGACCCATCAACAAAAAGTTAGGTAAAATAGTTTCCCCCTTTTTTTATATTTTTTTATTAGGAAACTTTCTATTTCCCCTTTTTTATCATTTTTTTTAAATAATTACACTAAGGACAAATTAAACCATCATGGGTGACTTTCACACTAAAGAACATGCCTTCTCTAAATGAAACTTTTCAATCAAGTGGAAGCTATCACACACAATCTTAGGTAGCCCTAATCCTCCAGTTTAACATGATTGTCGTAACATCTCTCAAAGAATAAAGACGGAGATAGCTGTAAGAGAATTGTAATCGATCCGTGTAGTGCAAAAAAAAATTCAAAAAAAATTTGGTCATGTGAAAATGTGAATGTGCACTTAAATAAAAAAAAATTTATGGAGTTTAGGGAATAAGAGAAATCCCTAAAGATTTACATAGAAATTCAAACCGCGTTGCATCCAATGGTTTTGTGAAAATGTCTGCAAATTGAGTTTCAGTAGGAATGTGATGCAAAGAAATTATGTCCTCCTCCACAAGATCACGAATAAAATGGTGCCTAATGTCTATGTGTTTGGTTCGAGAGTGTTGTACAGGATTTTTGGAAATGTCGATAGTACTCTGATTATTACAAAACACATTCATTGTTTGTTGCTTAAATCCATAATCTTACAACATTTGTTTCATCCAAAAAAGTTGTGTATAACTTCCAGTAGCAATATATTCAGCTTCTGCGGTCGACAAAGATGTCGAAGTCTGCTTACCAATAAAAAAACAACCACCAGAAGTACTCTTTCGATCATCAACACATCCAGCTCAGTCAGCATCTGAGAAACCAACAATGATAGTGTTGGTATCTTTGGACATCCAGATGCTATATTTAGCAGTCCTGCTTATATATTTCGGAATTCTTTTGGCCACTTGGACATGAGACAGTTTTAGTCTGGACTGATATTGTGCACAAACACCAATACTGTAAGCAATATCAAGACGGCTCGTAGTAAGGTAGAGAATACTACCTATTATACTCCTGTTGAGTTTCTCATCGATGTCCATTCCATCAATATCAAGGCTGATTCTGGCAGTTGTGCTCATCGGAGTCCTTGCATTTTCGATGATTACATGCCAAACTTTTTCAGTAACTCTCTGGCATATTTTGGCTGGGAGATAAATATACCAAAAGGAGTCTACTTGATTTGTAATCCCAGAAAGAAATAAAGCTCACCGACCATGCTCATTTCAAACTCACTAGTCATTCTTTCAATAAATTTATCTGACAAGAGTTTAGAGGTTGAACCGAAGATGATATCATCTACATAAACCTGTGCAATAACAATGTTCCTTTTGTCTTGTTTAATGAATAAGGTCTTGTCAACACTGCCTCTTTGAAAACCATGCTCAACCAGAAACACTGTTAATCTTTCATACTAGGCTCTAGGTGCTTGTTTCAAACCGTAAAGAGCTTTTCTCAATTTGAAAACATGATCTGGGAAATGAGGATCTTCAAATCCTTTTGTTTGTTCAACATAGACTTCCTCATTTAAAAAACCATTTAGAAAAGCACTTTTCACATCCATATGAAATAATTTGATGTTCAAAACACAAGCCACAACAAGCAACAGTCAGACCGACTCAAGTCTAGCGACAGGGGCAAATGTTTTATCAAAATCGATACCTTCAGCTTGAGTATACCCCTGAGCAACTAGACGTGCTTCGTTCCTTATCACTTGTCCCAACTCTTTGCTTTTATTTTTGAATATCCATTTTGTACCGATGATGTTTGTGTGATAGGGTCTAGGAACAAGCTTCCAAACACGATCTTTTTCAAATTGAGCAATTTTCTCATGCGTAGCATTGATCCAGCAATCATCAACAAGAGCATCTTTAACAATTTTTTGTTCTAGAGTAGAAGCATAACATAAATGACTTATCTCATCACGTACTTGTTTCCTGGTTTTCAAGGGAGCGAAGATCTCACCTATAACCGTATCCAAAGGATGATCTTTCAGTACTTGTCCTTTTTGGGATCGTGGATGTATAGCTGATGGAGATGCACTTTTCTCTTTGAATTGACGAATGATATCCGAAACAATAGATTCTAAAAAAGATTTCTTTGGACTTACAGGTTCTTCAATTGCAGTTATTTCCTTTTTCTTTTCATTTTCAAAATCAGGTTCAGCCCAACTTTCAGTTTCCTTATCCATAACCTGTTCAGAAGATGGAGAAAAAGTCATGCATTCATCATCATCAGAAAAATAATTAGATGTTCCTGCATCATCCACAACGACATTTATGGATTCCATGACGACAGATTTTTTAAGATGAAACACCCGATAGACTTTGCTCGTCATTGAGTAACCAAGGTCGTCACTTCTGGAGTCAAATTTAGATAAGTGTTCTCTATCTCGAAAAAAGTAATACTTGTTGCCAAAAGTTTTGAAATATTTTATGTTAGGCTTGACTCCAGTCCATATTTCATAAGGAGTGGTTTTGTGCCAGGACAAAGATAGACACGGTTAATAACATAAACAGCTGTGTTTATAGCTTCAGCCCAAAAATGTTAAGGAATATTTTTGCTATGCAACATAACCAGGGCCATCTCTTGTACCACACGATTTTTCCGTTCAACCACTCCATTTTGTTGTGGTGTTTTTGGTGTAGAAAATTCATGTTTGATGCCATGTTGAGTGCAAAACGTAGAGAAGTCAGAATTTGAAAATTCGGATCCATGATCGAAGCGTATTCTGGAAACAACTCCAAATTCTTGTCCCTTAGCTACAATAAGCAAAGACCATAAGTCATTAAAGACAGTAAAAGCTTCAAACTTATCATGCAAGAATTGAACCCAAGTTAATATAGAAAAATCATCAGTGGTCAAAAATATGTATTTTTTACTGCCAATACTTTCAAACTTAGTCGGTCCTATGAGATCCATATGTAACAGCTCTAAAGGTCTCTTAGTGGTAAGAGAGTCAACCTTTTTAAGTGGAGCTCTAATTTGTTTTCCAACTTGACATGGGCCACAAACACTATTCAGGGCTCTTTGGAGTTTGGGTAGCCCTCAAAATAGTTCAAGTTTTGATAATTTTTTCAGGTATTTGTGATTAACATGACCCAACCTTTGATGCCACAAATCAATATCACTCAACATTGCAGAATTACATGTCATGTCTTTTCTGTTAATACCACATAACAGTTGTCAAAATTTCTTTTACCATGCAGCACAGTTTTTTCCTTTCATCAACAATGATGTACTCATTAGCAGAAAAATGAACTTCATGCTTGTTATCACACAATTGGCTTATACTTAGAAGATTTGTCTTAAGCCCGTCAACCAAGTAAATATTCTTCAGTTGAGACATACCTGGAATGGCAAAAGTACCTTTTCCAATGACTTTTGCCTTATCTCCATCTCCGAAACGAACACTTCCACCATTATAGTCTTCGAGTGAGGTAAACAATGCTTTGCTTCCTGTCATATGCCTAGAACAACCACTGTCCAAGTACCACACATCCAATTCTGTAGCATTGAGTGCAGTAAGGACCACATTACAACGTAGGTCAATTTTACGGACCCAGATGGGCTTGGCCTTGACCTGTTGAGGAGTGACATATTGTTTCCTCCACTGATTCCTTTGATACTTTCGTATTTTATTACAATGCGGTCGTATGTGTCCTTTAATCCCACAGAAGTGACATATGGGAAAAAATTTTGGTTTTGACACATATCTTGGATAATAGTTATTCAGGTATGTAGCATTTGGATAGATTGGGGCAATACTGTCATCGTAGGTCCTGGAACAAAAGTAGATTTACCTTTGTCCTTTGATGTGGAAGCTCCTTGAACATAACCAAGTCCAGTTTTCGAAAAAATAGACTGTTGATTTTCCAAAATTTCGTTCAGCTTCAATGGGCCTGTATTCATCCGATTGATTGAAGCTTTTGTGGAGTCCAACTCTGCAAGGGCTATCTTCAATTTTCCAACAGGGTTCTCCTTTTCAGATTTGCAAGAGATCAACTCGTTTAGCAAGTTTACCAACTTAGATTCAACATTTTGAGATTGTTGTTGCAGACGATCATTCTCTTGACCTGCAAGTATCAACTTGTTAGACAAGATAGTGCATTGATCTTCCAACTGTTTTACCTTAGACTGAAATTCTATCAATTTAACTGCAATGATGTATTCTTTTTTTTCCATTGCCTTTATATTCAAAGCTCTTTTCTCGCTAATTTTCGACATTCTGACAGATTCTTGAAACAACTTTTGATAGTCTACATCACCCTCCTGTTCTCCATCAGAATTTCATTAATATCTAAATCATCTTCAGACTTGGATTCCTGCATAGAAGAGGTGTTAGAAAGATCCATGAAAGTAATATATTTTCCAGACTCACTCGAAGGTGAATCAGGTTCAGACACTTCTTCTTCAGATTCCTCATCCCAAACAACATTTAAAGCCTTACTTTAGTTCTTTTCTCTGCGATTTGCACACTTGGCAGCAATGTTTTCATATCCTTGGCATTCAAAACATTTAATTGGCTTCGGTGTACCCTTAGATTGACTATGTTCTGTTTTAGGTACAAATCTTCCTTTGGAAGGTGCCTTGGGATCCTTCTTGGTAAAAGCCTTTTTATTTTTCCACATCTTTTTAAGCTTTCTAGCAAGGTAAGCCTCAAATTTTGTATCATCAAAATCACTGCTAGCATCACTAATTTCAGGGTCATCTACTGAATTTGAAGACACTAGAGCAAGGTCCTTTCCCTTTTTCATTTGATAATGATTTGCCTCGAAGGTTTGCAAATTTCCAACAAGTTCTTCAACAATTATGGAATTGAGATCCCAATGCTCCTCGATGGCAACTACTTTTGGACGAAAACGTTTTGCAAGAGACCTCAGAATTTTCTTAACAGTTTTAGATTGAGGAATGGGTTCTCCTAGGGTAATGCATGAATTTACAATCATAGTCAATTTTAAATTGAATTCATCAAAAGTTTCAAACTCTTTCATATGAATCGTCTTAAAAGCAGTTGTCAAGTTATAGAGTTTGATTTGCTTGACAGTGTCTGTTCCCTCATGAACAGTTTGTAGAAGATCCCAGGCTGCCTTGGCAGTAGGGCATGCAGAAATTCTATGAAATTCAGTTACAGTAATTCCATTGTAAATTGCATTAATGGCCTTATTATTGCAGTTGAACTTAGACTTTTCATCAGCAATACATTGGGCTTTGGGTTTTAGTTTAGTCTGCCCTTCAACAACAATGGTGGGATCAGTGTATCCCTCCACAACTATGTCCTAAACTTTGTCATCACTAGCCCTAAGAAAAGCAAATCATCCTTACTTTACAGTAAACATAATTTGTTCAGTCTAGAAGAGGGGGCTTATTAGTAGACGTTCCTTCTCTATTGATATCCATTAGAGATTAGTATAAAATAGATCACACAAAGATTAGTGCAACATGCTCAGGTACCAATTGAAAAACCTGCCTTAACACAGGCAGATGTCCCAATAACTAGATCTCTATTAAATATCAATACACATGTGATTAAACTAGTAATTAGTCCTAAATCAGATTAAAAGCAATCAAACCACACGATGAGAATGACACACAAGTTATACGTGGAAAACCCTACTAGGGAAAAAACTACGGGCCTTACCGTCTAGGCCAATAGACAACCAAACACTATTAGAAACGAAAGTTATAAGAGGACTTACAACCTTTTCGCAATTGGTGACTCAACCTAAGGATTGCTTTGATCTTGGTGACTATTCGTCGTTCACCTTCAACCGTGCTTGAACAAACCACCTTGAATCCGTCTTCAAGATGTCTCTACTTCAGGGGAGTATAATGGAACCAGACCCAACGCTTGATCTTCAGCACACGAACTAGAAGCTTTAGGGGGGAATGATGGGTCTCTCAAAATCTTCTCTTCGGATTTAATCTCGATCAGAAGTACTTTTAAATAGAGAGATAATGGTTATAAATAAGCGTAAACTCGTGTCTCAAGACTTGTGATGCCATTAGGATAAGTAAAGTATCTTGAGTGAATTTAGGAAGGAGTACTTTCTAGGAGCAATTAAAATTTCCCAGGTTCGCTCGAGCGGACAGGGAGTCCGCTCAAGCGAACTCGTCTCTATCTCAGACGATCAGAACAGAAGAAGGATGGCTCGAGCGGAGAGGTCTCTGTGAGGGTTTTGCTCGAGCTAATGGGGCATCGCTCGAGCGAACTCTGTCAGTTCCCAGATGACTGATCTTCTTTGCAAGATGATCTTGGACAACCCTTTTTATATAAGAATTACATCTTAAAGAGTCCCAGTTTTATCTATTACCCAATGAATTACCCAACTTAAACTCTTACACCACTCCAAGGCCCTGGAGATTGCTGGTGGTGGTGGTGGTGGTAATTATTGCTAAACTTGTGTCCTTTATTTTATTTCTTGATTTGGATATGATGCCATTTGCCGACTTGGTAATAAATTTGTAGGAAATCAGGAGAGAAAAACTCTATATGGAATTCCAAATTTCGAAGGAGTAAGAAATTCATAGTAAAGAGTTGAAGTTCTAAAATTCTTTTGTCATTTCTCAAACTGTCACTAGGCCCCCATCAGTCATGGATGCATGAGGTGGGGATCAAAAGATTTAAACGAGACCAGTGCATATATAAAATTCATGTAAGTCCCATCATCTTAACACCTACATCTGTGTGCCTGTGTCCCTTTTAGTTTAATGGTTTTGGACTATATCTAAGTTTTTTTTTTTAATATTTTATTCCAATCCAATGGTACATATTTCGGGTTTGTGTAAAACCCATTGGAACCATGACATGCAGAGGGGGTCGATGTAAAATCCATGAGATGGCAGGAAAATTGGATCGATCCTTCGGAGCCCTAAGTGGCCCCATGATTGTCTCACACCATGTAAGACATCTGCATCATATGAGAGGTACCTCTCATAGTTGATTTGATCAGCATCAATTTTCTACAAGTTTAGTTTCAGACACAATTTTTTTTGTTACTTTGTTTACTACGAAAACACTCTACAAACAGCTAAACAAGATATAAATTCTTCATATCATGAGAAATACCTACACTCTTTTTCCATAGTCAATTCATCAGTCGATTATCTAAAAGTTTTTCACTTTTTTACTAACATGGTGTTAGAAACCATTTTAAAAATCATGAGAACATTGTTTGATACATTTTAAAAATCATTACGATCTATAAATCTCTTCTCAAGTCTAACATGCAAAAAGTACTGTGTAGAAAAAAAGAATTTGGGAAGGCCACACACACATATAGCGCAAGGCTATTTTAAGCTCAAATTTAAAATAAGGTAAGCTCAAGTATGTGGTGGGGCCCACCTGTGGACCCACATGGGGATGGGGGGATTTCAAGGACTCCCCGAGACCCTCCTCTCTGCAAAAAATCAGCCCTTACTGTGATATTTATCAGCTCCATCTATGCCACAAAAGTTTAATGGTCAACAGTCCATTCGGATTGGTACACAGTCGATCCAACGGTCCGATAAATTTGGGAGGGCGGGGGGGCGCCGTTGGTTCCACTCGTGGTTAGTCGTAATCTACCCAACCCAAATGACCAGTATGCCTTGGTCTTTTTTTCCTGAAAATTATTTTATTAAAACCTAAGAAAATGCAAGTACTAAAAATCTTTAACATAGGAGCTTTTCAAAGTGTTTTACAATTAAATAAACGCAGTATAATTAATCATTATATTTATTATAATTTTTAGGGAAGTTTCCAAATAATGCCTTAGGTTTTTGCCTTATTTCAAAAAAGGACACAAGTTTTAAAAATTTTCAAGCAAGTCCCTAAATTTTCCATGAAGTTTTCAATTAAGGACATCTAGTTATTTAAAAATATTTTTTTTGGAATTTTCTCTCAATTTTTTAAAAATACCCAGAGTACCTTCATTTAAAGCCATGACATGGTTCTGGCAGCCACTATATTTAGCCGAAGTACCTAATTTTCCTCGATCACTATAAGGCTAGCTGCTAGTGAAAAAAAGGAAGAAAATTTAGAGGAAGTGAAGGGGATTTTATTTCATTGAAGGGGGATTTTATTTCAGTGAAAGGGGATTTTATTTCATTTAGGTAGTTTAAGAAAATTGAAGGGGGATTTTATTTCATTTAGGCAGTTTAAAAAAATTGAAGAAAAAAGTTGCCGAAAAATATCTTTAAATGACCAATGTCCTTAATTAAAAACTTCATAGAAAACTTAGGGAAAAGTTTTAAAACTTGTATCTTTTTTTGAAATAAAGAAAAGAAACTTAAGGACTTATTTGAAAATTTCCCTAATTTTTATAAAGAATATCTTATAGTTTACATCATTAAATCATGGGTCAAGCTATGGCACAAGAGAGGGGAAGAATATCTTATATCTAGACTTTTATAGTTATATAACGATAATGCTGAGCACCAAAAGTCAAAAACATTATTTAATTAACAGCAAAGTCATTGCATAGTTGCTTTCTTAGACCTTTTGCATGGAAGAGAGAGTACTTGTGGGGATTGAGGAACTATTATTTGACTTGATTAATTACAATATTTAATAAGAAGTTTCTTCGAAAAGACTTAATGATTAAGAAGTGATTAGGTACGAACAATCAAATGTTTGGATGCATGTGTTTGAAAGTGGGTCTGTTTAGTAATTTTACATGTAAAATAAAGTGTAGTAAAGCATCAAATTAAGAGAGAATAAAATATAATGGGGTTATCGTGGTCTTTTATTTTTAGTTGTTTGGTATGAAATCTTCTTAACTTTTTGTATATAAAAGTGGATCTTTTTTTTCTTTAAGTAGAAAAATGAGGTTGTTTATTTACCTTTTCTGAAAAAAAAGAAAGATGGAAAAATTTTTGAGTTAAACTGGCATTGATGTGACCCCTTGTCTAGAAATTGGACGGTTTACTACTAATCTAGTAAAGTGCAAAGCAATAAACAATGAGTGACTTGAGCATTTTTATGAGTTTGGATCCTCTAATAGTAGCCCCAAACCAGCAAATAGAAGAGATATTTTAGAATTACTAATCTAAATTCTAAAGTTATATATATGCACCATGGAAAGAGCAGCTGACAACATTTATTGAATTAAAATTATCTTTTAAAAGAAGATTTTCACTTGGGAGCATCTTGTAAAGAATCCACACCCATTGATTTTCATCAGGCCCACTGGGTTACCCATTGGATACAGTACTGGGCCGTGGGCTTGGTGTAAGATCTTGTACCTTTCTCTACTAAGGCCTTGACATGGTTTATAGGCTAAGAAGCTTGAATTGACTGATAAAATCACAAAGTGAAGTAATTCAGTCTAACATAGACTGATCGACATGCCTAGCATGGCGACACAGTGAGGCGAGGTTACAATGCCAATATACGAACGGTTAGTTTGTGGAATGAGAGAAATCCACGATTGAGAGGAAAATTATTATAATCTTCCATGCAACTTATCTTCCAATTGTTTGGTGTGTCGGACTTTTCTTGCAGAGAAGAAAAAACGCTGAACTGACTTTTGTTTTTCGCCGGGGAGAATTTAAATTTCTTATGTGGGGTAGGCATGTAGGAATCTTCTCTATTCTCACTGCACAAATACGCCCGGCAAAAGCTATATAGCTACAAGATTGTCGCAACTGGGTCTCCAAATCTCCAATTAGTTAAATTAATACCCATTAACCATAGTCGATTGCTAGATTTCTCATTAACCCTTTTCTAGGATCTTTTGACCATCACCATTTGTTATGGCCGATCGGGTTAACAGTACCATTCACCCTAGCAAACCTGTGCACCTTTGCTCCTATGTATTTTTGTTAGGAATAAGGTACTGATGGGTCGAGAACGACCCTTTATTGTATATGATGATGTCAAACTCTTGTTCGGACACCACCGGTCAAGTAATAATGGTAATCAATGCAAATTAAGATGAGAGAGGGATTTATAGTGGTTCGGTCAGTGTGACCTACGTCCACTTTCGGAAAGGCTGAGGTATATTAATATTCAAGGGTTACAACTTAGGAGAGAGAGAGAGCTTTGCTAGTCAATAATAGTTGCCTGCCCCTCAAGTACCGAGGGGCTCTAGTATTTATAAGCTTCCCCTAACAGATGGGGAGACTTCTCAGCACGGTTTACGAGGAGCGTTCGAGGTGTCCTCGACTGGCGAGGCAGTTGCGATATTCTCCGCTGGACCTGGTAAGAGCGGGACGTGGCCTGACTGCTTCCGAAGCGCTCCGGACTGCTATGACGTGGCCGGGCATCGTGGATACGGGCCCGGACTGCAAACGGATCTCCATTAACTTTGGGCTTTGGCTCACGACAGATCGGGCCAAGTTGGGCCGGACTCATCAGTATACCCTGAGGGCTGTCTATGTTTCTGTGGATTGTCGTTTGTTTTCCCCTTTTTTTTTTTTTTTTTTCACTTTGCTTTGTTGCATTGTCTATTCTGTGTCATGAAACTGCATCTTACCGAAAAAAGAAGAAAAAATGGAAGAAAAAAAACAGTTCTTACAATAGAGATTAAAAAGAAAAGTTCCATCTTACCATTTTTTCCCACATCCAAAAAGCTTCATAACTGATGTAATTTAATCCTTCACAAGAACCGGTCCAACTTTTCAACACCATAAACTAATTCCATTCATTAATTTTGACACAGTTTTTACCACTGGATATGCTGGTGTGAATTATGTGGCCATAGAAGGGAATGATGAAGATCGAGTGGTGATGATCGGAGATGGGGTCGACCCCATTTCCGTGATCAACCTTATGAGGAAAAAGGTGGGCCAAACTCATATTGTCACTGTGGAAGAAGTGAAGCCAGATGCACAAAAGGAAGAGAAAAAAAAGTGGAGTTTGTAAGCCAAATCAGTGGATTTATCATTATAATCATCATCCACGTTTTATCGGACATTATGAATCTGTTCGTGAGACTGGTCCCCCACCCTGCTCCATAATGTGATGATGTGGTTGCATTGCCTTTGTATTTCTTTTCTCATTTCCATTTCCTTCATTAGCCATACAGATACACATTACAAGGAGTGCCGACGCTGAGAATATGCCATTCTCGTGTTATCTTAATTTTCTCTGAGATGCTACTTTGATTTCTTCTTCTTCTTCTTCTTCTGGAGATTTGTATGTATTTGAATGTTATGTATGTAAGCGCACAAAAACTCACAGACCCGGGGGGGTGAATTTGCGGCCCACTGGAAGAGGACGGAGGCTAGAGCTCCTTGTAGATGATAGAAAAACCGATGCCTCGAGCCTGAAATGGGAAAAAGGAGAAGGTCAGAGGACCCTGGCTTGGGCAGCGCAGGGCTCTCCGATGCCTTTGTTAGCTGCAGGTGCAGGACTAAACAGAGGTAGGAGATGAAGTGTGGGAGGAGACGGCGTACCAGCAGCATGTGGATAGCCCTCTATTTTACCTGTTGAAGGCTTCTGTATTTATAGAGGAGGAGAGTGGACTTTGGGGTAAGCACTTGAGAGGCTGTCCCATCGTAGCCCACTCTGTCCCATCGGGCCATACCCTGATGGATGGGCGGTGTAGCCGTGTCAGGGATTTGGGCGGTGCCCTTATCCTGTTGCCGTGGCACGACAGCTGTCCATGGCCATCTTGATCAGCAGTCTGACCGAGACCGAGATGGAGCATGGCCAAGGCTGAACTCCTGGTCTCATGCTTGTACCGAGACCGAAGCCAAGGGGGCACGTTACCGAAATGGAGCACCTGGCCGATAGCTGAGGTCGGCATTCATGCCTTTGTCGAGGCCGGGACCTGAGGTCGGTCGCCTTGGGGAATACCCCCACACAAAGCCCCCCAGCTTTTAACTTCTTAGAGCGCTCTTGCCTCTTGGAAGTTGAAAGCTAAATAACCGGACAGTCTATCAAAGCTGGTGCAGGTACCGAGCTTGATAGTTGTTTTTTTGTTCAAGGCTAGTGGCGTCACCGAGCCTGATTATTCTGAAGACTGGCTGGTACTCTTACCGGGGCCAGTGTAATCTTTCGGGCAGCGATCTGGTGCAGGACCGAGATGCTTTATGCCGAGATCGGGACTTAACTGGCTGGAACTTATACCGAAGCCAGTGTAAGCTGTCGGGCAGCAATCTGGTGCAGGACCGAGATGTTGTATGCTTAATTCGGGACTCGACTGGCTGGTACTCTTACCGGGGCCAGTGTAATCTTTTTCTCGAGGCTGGTGGCGTCACCGAGCCTGTTTTTTTCGAAGCTGGTGCCATCACCGAACTTGATTTTTTCCGAAATCGGGACGTAACTGGCTGATACTTTTACCGGGGCCAGTGTAATTTTGTTTCTCGAGGCTGGTGGCATCACCGAGCCTGCTTTTTTCGATTTCATCTGAAAGGGCGAATGTTACTGCTGCCGAGCAGGAGAAGGCACTGCTGCCGAGCTGGAGAGGACCGAGTCATGCTCGCCCAGCTGGTACTATTACCGAAGCTGGTGGCCTCGATGCACTGCTGCCGAACTGGAGAGTTACTTCTGCCGAACTGGAGAGTAGCATTGCAACTGAGGTTGATGATGAAGTATCCCAGCGGCAAAGGATAAAAGCTATAGTAGAGGACCGTGCCGCCAATGGCGGTAGAGGATCGTGCGATCGAAGCTGACGGCTAAGAATCGTGCCGCTGAAGCGAGGGCCGCGAGGGATTTTTAGCAGCTCTCCTTGAGGTGGAAAAGATTGGTTGCCAATCGAGCTGGAGGAGGCACTGCCGCCGAGGGCGTCGCCGAGTCGGGCGTCGCGGACTTTGGGCGTCGCGCGCCGAGATGGGCGTCGCCGATTTCGGACGACGCGGACATTGGGCGACGCGCGCTGAGATGGGCGTCGCGGACTTCGGGCGTCGCCGAGATGGGCGTCGCGCACCGAGATGGGCGTCGCCGACTTCAGGCGTCGCCGACTTTGGGCGTCGCGCGCCGAGATGGGCGTCGCGGACGTCGGGCATCGCCGAGATGGGCGTCGCGGACGTCGAGCGTCGCCGAGATGGGCGTCGCGCGCCGAGATGGGCGTCGCCGACTTCAGGTGTCGCCGACTTTGGGCGTCACGCGCCGAGATGGGCGTCGCGGCCGTCGGGCATCGCCGAGATGGGCGTCGCCGACTTTGGGCGTCGCGCGCCGAGATGGGCGTCGCCGATTTCGGACGTCGCGGACATTGGGCGACGCGCGCCGAGATGGGCGTCGCCGACTTCAGGCGTCGCCGACTTTGGGCGTCGCGTGTCGGCGTCGCCGCGCCTGGGAGGGCGTCGGGCGTCGCCGAGCCTGAGAGGGGCGTCGGGCGTTGCAGAGTTGGGAGTGCCCTCGGGCGTCGCCGCGGTGGGAGTTCCCTCGGGCGTCGCCGAGCTTGGGTTGGCCTCGAGATGGGCGTCGCCAAGATGGGCGTCGCCGAGAGATGGGCGTCGCCCAGGGCGTCGCCGTTCTTCATCTGCTTCGCCATGAGCCGCTTGATCAGGATCTCCAGGGCGTCGACAACCTTCCACGCGTCGTGGAAGACGATGCCGAGCTGGGGTCAATGAAGCTGCTGCTGAAATCGTTCCTCTCTGGCTCTTCGAGGCATGGTGTTTGGGAAAGATGGCTTTTTGATCTGATTTCCCACAGACGGCGCCAATTGTAAGCGCACAAAAACTCACAGACCCGGGGGGGTGAATTTGCGACCCACTGGAAGAGGACGGAGGCTAGAGCTCCTTGTAGATGATAGAAAAACCGATGCCTCGAGCCTGAAATGGGAAAAAGGAGAAGGTCAGAGGACCCTGGCTTGGGCAGCGCAGGGCTCTCCGATGCCTTTGTTAGCTGCAGGTGCAGGACTAAACAGAGGTAGGAGATGAAGTGTGGGAGGAGACGGCGTACCAGCAGCATGTGGATAGCCCTCTATTTTACCTGTTGAAGGCTTCTGTATTTATAGAGGAGGAGAGTGGACTTTGGGGTAAGCACTTGAGAGGCTGTCCCATCGTAGCCCACTCTGTCCCATCGGGCCATACCCTGATGGATGGGCGGTGTAGCCGTGTCAGGGATTTGGGCGGTGCCCTTATCCTGTTGCCGTGGCACGACAGCTGTCCATGGTCATCTTGATCAGCAGTCTGACCGAGACCGAGATGGAGCATTGCCAAGGCTGAACTCCTGGTCTCATGCTTGTACCGAGACCGAAGCCAAGGGGGCACGTTACCGAAATGGAGCACCTGGCCGATAGCTGAGGTCGGCATTCATGCCTTTGTCGAGGCCGGGACCTGAGGTCGGTCGCCTTGGGGAATACCCCCACACAATGTATATTAGATTTTCGATGCATCATAGGAATGTTAATAAAGCTGCCAAATATGATCTTTTAGTATGATTTTGAATCATTTTGGTTTGATGGTGATGATGACCCTCTAATATGCCTGGGTGCTAGCTTCTTTCTTCGTTTTTGTTTTCCTCAAAGAAACTTATGTAGAAGGCTCAAATAAGAGTATCTGGATTATCAAAAGAAATTGATAGAAAGTAATCAATAATATTTGCTTTGGTCCTCGTGAAAAATCCGAGTCTGGATCCCATGAATGGATCTCCCTTCCAATGATTGGAAGAAGTGAAACTCTACGAGAGGCCTTATTATAGAAAATATGAGCCATTCAAAATAAACACCCTTCCCGTGCATTGTATATTCTTAAATCTTACCTAATATATAGTAGTTGGTGTCGTTGTAAGATTAAAAATTTGACTAAGAATCAAATCAATGCATATAATCAGTGGCAGACCCATTATTTTCGTATAAGAGGGGCTTATGATCAGTCAGTGCTGGCTAGGATCATACCAATGGTGTTCCATGAACTTTTGTGTGGTTAATACCTTTCTTAGGATAATCCCTAAGATAGATCGGCATTCCAAAATGGTATTCATGTAGTTGACCACATATTTTGGAGTAAGCGTTGATGATGATGTTGATGTGGTTATGAATTGCCGACTCTAAACCTCAATGCATACTTAATAATAATTATTAATTATTGAGCTTTTTGTATATACTTTCCTAATGTTTGTAGGATTTGTATATAGGCCCCTGAGGTATTAGTATTTGTAAATAGGCTTCCTCTTTTTATTCTCAATACCTTATATGTCCCCAAAATAAATATTCCTAGCAAGTATGGGCCGCCACCAGAAGATTTGTGTTGGATTTTTATATAAATGACAACTTTTCCCTTGCATCTATTGAACAAAAATGAGTATCTTATTATTTACAAAAATACCATTATGTTGTCTCAAGTCCTAATCCATTTTCTCAATAACTTTCTCATGCACACGATCGGGGGTCGACCCAGGTACAAAGGCTGGGAACTGGAGCCCCACCCATATTTGAGAAAGGTTAAATGCCCTCCCACCCCAACTTTCTCATACACATGAATTGGGGTGGACCCAGGTACAAGGGCCTGGGAATTGGAGCCCTACCTGGGAACTGGAGCCCCACCCATATTTGAGAAAGGTTAAATGCCCTCCCACCCCAACTTTCTCATACACATGAATTGGGGTGGACCCAGGTACAAGGGCCTGGGAATTGGAGCCCTCGCCCATATCTGAGAAAGGTTAAATGCGCCACCCACCCCCCCCCCCCCCCCCCCCCCCCCCTTTTCAAATTCTAATAATTAATATGTTTTTTTCTTTTACATTTGCTCCTTCCCTCAAAATTTCTTTTACATAGAGTCAAACACCCCCCCGCCACAAATTCTAAAAATTCATGTTTTTTTACATTTGCCTGTTCACATGTAATGCCCCAAAATCCCAGCGCCTCAAATCTCAGGGCACTACGAGAAAGTATCTAAGAGAAGCGGAAAATCCAATTATATAATCAAGTGTGAATCTCATATGAGCAAGTAAATCGATAAAGTCCTATAAATTTATTTCACTTTAAGGGATTACAAGGTACTTTCCGTAATTAAACTAACGATTCAATTCTAGACCAACACGGCCAGCTATAAGAAAAAGAAAGAATAGAGATCTAAGTGATAGACGTCTCTCAATGCACCAATTGCATCATTCTCTGAATACTGCGGCAACGGATCAACCACCACGCAAACCACCAATCAAAGAAAGCGGAAGAGAAGATACCTAAAAACACTAAGGATTTGGGCGTGCTTGATGAGTCAGGCAAATAGGCATGTAGATAGCAATACATTATATTAATAAATAGGGAAGAAGACCATACATGATCCCAACCGTACCTATGCGATTAGTATCTCGATAATAATATAGAACATTTGAGTGCTATAGGTTTTTGCCTTATTTCAAAAAAGGGCACAAGTTTTAAAACTTTTCAAACTAGTCCTTAAGTATTCCATGAAATTTTCAATTAAGGACATTTGGTTATTTAAAAGTATTTTTTACAGCATTTTCTCTTAATTTTTTAAAAATACCGAGAGTACCTTCATTTAAAGCCATGACATGGTTCTGGTAGCCACTATATTTAGCCGAAGTATCTAGTTTTCCTCAATCACTATAAGGCTGCTGGTGGGGAAAAAAAAAAGGAAGAAAATTTAGAGGAAGTTAAGGGGTTTTATTTCATTGAAGAATAATTTGGGTAGTTTAAGAAAATTGAAGAAGAAAGTTGCCGAAAAATAACTTTAAATGACTAGATGTCCTTAATTGAAAACTCCATAGAAAACTTAGCAACTAATTTGAAATGTTAATTTAAAACTTATGTCCTTTTTTGAAATAAGGAAAAAATTTAAGGACTTATTTGAAAATTTCCCTAATTTTTATAAAGAATTTCTTATAATTTACATAATTAAGTCATGGGTCAAGATATGGCACAAGAGAGGGGAAGAATATCTTATATCTAGACTTTTATAGTTATATATGACGGTAATGCTGAGAACCAAAAGTCAAAAAAACATTATTTAATTAACAGCAAAGTCATTAATTGCATAGTTGCTTTCTTAGACCTTTTGCATAGTTGCTTTCTTAGACCTTTTGCATGAAAGAGAGAGTACTTGTAGGGATTGAGTAACTATTATTTGACTTGATTAATTACAATATTTAATAAGAAGTTTCTTCGAAAAGACTAAATGATTAAGACGCGATTAGGAACAAAAAATCAAACGTTTGGATGCGTGTGTGTCAAAGTGGGTCCGTTTAGTAGTTTTACATGTAAAATAAAGTGTAGTAAAGCATCAAATCAAAAGAGAATAAAATACAATGAGATTATCGTGGTATTTTATTTTTAATTGTTCGGTATGAAATCTTCTTGACTTTTTGTATAGAAAAGTTCATCTTTTATGTCTTTCAGTAGAAAAATGAGGTTGCTTTTTTACCTTTTTTGAGAAAAGATGGATGAAATTTTGAGTTAAACTGGTATTGATGTGACCCCTTATCTAGAAAATGGAGGGTTTACAACCAATCTAGTAAAGTGCAAAGTAATAAACAATTAGTTGACTTGAGTATTTGTATGAGTTTGGATCCTCTAACAGTAGCCCCAAACCGTCAAATAGAAGAAATATTTTAGAATTAGTTATATGTACCATCAAAAGAGCAGCTGACAACATTTATTGAATTAAAATTATCTTTTAAAAGAAGATTTTCACTTTGGAGCATCTTGTAAAGCATCCACACCCATTGATTTTCATCAGGCCCACTGGGCTACCCATAGGATGCAGTACTGGGCCGTGGGCTGCGTGTAAGATCTTGCACCTTTCTCTACTAAGGCCTTGACATGGTTTATAGGCTAAGAAGCTTGAATTGAATGATAAAATCACGAAGTGAAGTAATTCAGTCTAGCATAGACTGATCGACATGCCTAGCATGGCGACACGGTGAGGCGAGGTTACAATGCCAATGTACGAAGGGGCTTTTAAGCTATGGCCCAGGGCCCCAGACCAGTCCTGAGTCTGGGAAATGTAGGTCGAGTATTTCAGGCCCAGAAGCCGAGACCTTACCTGATTCAGAGCCAAGAAATAAAAAGGATGAGCTCACATTTACCAATGGCTGGCCGAGCCTCCCGAAAGTGAGACTGGGTAGGATGCTGCTACTGGGGTTAGTGTCAAGAGTTGGGCCAGATGGTTAGCATGGGCCATGGTGAACAGTTGCTTTTTGTGGCATTCAAAGTACACATCCAGCACTGAGGAATTCATGCAAGGGATTGATGATAAGAATGCCAATGTACGAACCGTTAATTTGTAGGATGAGAGAAATTCCTGATAGAGAGGAAAATTGTTATAATCTTCCATGCAACTTATCTTCCAATTGTTCAGTGTGTCTGACTTTTCTTGCAGAGCAGAAAAAACGCTAAACTGACTTTTGTTTTTCGTTGGGGAGAATTTAAATTTCTTATATGAGGGGTAGGCATGTAAGAATCTTCTCTATTCTCACTGCACAAATACGCCATTCTCACTGCACAAATACGCCCTGCAAAAGTTATATAGCTACAAGATCGTCACGATTGGGCCTCCAAATCTCCAATTAGTTAAATGCCCTCTCTTGTTAGTGTAAGTTTAGGATAAGGATGATGGTATTTAGGGAAGGATGGGGGTATTTAGGAAAGGTTAAAATGGAATGAACAAAGGGTCCTTGGTTGCCAATAGAAATAAATGATAAGAACTAGGGTAGTTTAGGTATTCATTTAATGATTAAAGGATCTGTAAATGAGTGGTTGTGAATAAAGGAGCATAAGGGCAATAAATGTAGGTTATTTATAATGACAAAAGTGTCCATGTTTACTTGGTTGATAATAAAGGAGGCTAATGTCATTCAAGGTATTGGGATTTCCAAAAAGGAGGAAAAATATGTGGTTGGATGGACTAGAGTACCCAGGCTAAAGGGTTAGGCCATGGGTAGTTGGGTCATTCTAAGGTTAATTGCACAAATTTCTAAGGAAAACCCTTCTATAGTTAGGATTACACACAAGGGTCTTGACCCTATAAACTAAGCTTAATTAATGGGAATTACTAGTACTACTCATACCAATCACCTATTAAATAGGATAACCTAGGGTTGACTTGGTCAACTTGGATCCCACCAGGAATTTCTAGGGACGGGTCCTTACACCCCCAACATTTCTTTTAAACCCCCTATAAATGAAGTATAATCAAGTATTTTGAGACTTTCATCAATCTAATGATGGGTCATGTATGGATTGGATAAATCATAACCTGTTATAAGTACATGTGTCAATTATTGTCATGATTAATTTAGATTTAATAAAATGAAACACGTATTGATAAGAAAAAAAGAATTTATGTAGGGTTGTTCTCTCCCATTAAGTGCAATTGTTAATGTAACATGCTTTATAAAAAAAAAAAAAATTAAGTCCAAGCTTTTGAAATTATGCATATAAGGATAAAAGAGATGGACAAAAGTGTCATTTCTCTCTAAAAACCTATCATGGTTTGAAGACTATTGATTTTGGGTATATGGAAGGTATTAAAATGAAAATGCAGCGGTCTATTTGCATATACTAAAACCTCTTGGGCCTATTTACAAATCCTACAAATCTTATGGGGGTATATACAAAAAGATCTTAATTATTTAAAATTAGATCTATATGTGCGCTAAAGAGTTCAGATACAAGCAACTTACTTAAATGCGGTGACTTGATAGAGTCTCCCATATATTTAAATTGGGCTTTCGTCAAAATGAGGTGACGCCAAAGAGTTAACAGTAGACTTGGAGAGCTTTCCAATTGTGATCCTAACAAAACATGGTAAAGGATGTTTTCTAGGATAACTAAAGAGATGAGGGAATGATAGACCATCACTTTCCCCAAGTGATGAGTGTATAATCACTTTTTGATTTTCTTGAGAAAGGTAAGTACTAACACACCCATCTAAACACATTCACACAAATCCCTCACCATCTGCAGTGCAGCAAGAGATTCATTTCTGATTGTTTATTTGATGGCCCGTTTGGAAACCTTTAATTCAAAGTTGTGACTTTCAGCCAGTCCAACTGAAAATGAATGCTTAAAAATCGTAGGATAGTAAACAATTAACAACAAACAACACAGTGGGAATCATAGAAGATTTGCGCTTTTACTTCCTATAGTAAAATAATAAATACACAAAATCTAGGAAAGATCATGATTGACCTGTCTTCTTTTTTATTCACTATTTTCAGTAGTCTGCACGCGAGTCACGCTTTGTCACGACCTTGACCAAAGTCTACACATAATTTTAAGAGACTTTTCTAAGTGGGGCCAATTCAAGAAAAGCCCATTCGATCTGCTTAGGGGCTGTTTGTTTTGTGTGAAAATGATTCACATGAGTAAATACTTCACATGTGAATCAATTGCATTTGCAACAGACTCACATGAGATTCAAATTCCAATGTTTGTCATTTTCACCTACTTGCATGTGAATTTATGTACATCTAATGGGCATCAACGGTTATAATGTTTTTCCCAAATTTGTCACAGATCATGAGGAATCATGATCTGAAACTTGGGGGTCTAGCTGTTCTCGGCATTTTAGAGCTAATCAACAGTTTGGATCTTTAAAGGGGCCCACAAAAACCCAGAATGCAGATCTAACGATCTATAACTTTTCCCAAATTTCTTACAACCTAGGATGATCCAACGACTGAATTTTGATGTGTGAGCCATGTTGGACCTCCTGAACATGATTACCGGTGTAGATTATAGTTTTGGGGCTCACAATATTGAAAAAATTAAAAAACATGGTGCTGCCATCATCGACGTCCACTGTTACTGTAGTTCCGCATAGTAACAGTAGCATGTGAATCCCTTTCAGACCTACTGAGATGTGAAAATGAAGAGCACTTTTTGAGTTGATTTTCATACTATTTACATGTGAGTTTTATACATGTAAATGAAATTCACACGTAACAAACGTGATATATGCATAACGAAAATACATGTGATTTATTGTAGTGGCTCATATGCAACAAGCATGCAATGATTGCTACATTTCTACTTCACTGTAAAGGCTCATAGATAACATACACACCCCATGAAACCTTTCATCTTTGGATGATGGTGGTAGCCACCTAAACCCAGCTTCCAATCTCATTATGGTCTACAAGACCACCATAGAAGTAGAACCTGTTATGTTGACATGTATCTACCATTCCATAATGAAATGCGACCCCTTCTTCACTAGTGCCAAACAAATAAAACCGTCCAATTTAGAAAGTAGTACATAAAATATTAATTTTCCAACCGCGGTTTTGTTGAACTTTCAATTCCTCCGAAAACTCTCTCTCCCTGGCATGAGTCATGCTTACTACGTCAGTCTTTAGTCTTTACGTGTGGAAGAATCACCGAATAACCTTCTCGTACGTCCCCTTTCTCATTCTTTATATATACAGATCCTTTGTCTATCCCTGCTTCACCACCACAGATAGATTTGCTAGAAAAAGTTACGAAAATTTCAAGCATTCCAACATCTGTTCCTTCGAGTGCACTAGGGAATATGAAGGTATGTCAACTTCATAGATTTCACTGAAGTGAATCTAACTCTTCAAAAGATATTGAATAACAACATGGTGGGAGAATTGGAGCATTTTCGAGGAATTTTATGAAGTGATCATATTAATATTAATGATGCTTAATGTGTTTTATCTTATTTATTGTGTGTGCAGCAGAAGATAGTGATGAAGGTGCAGATGAATTGCCAAAAATGCCGAACCAAGGCGATGGAGATTGCTGCATGTACTCATGGTGAGTGTTGTCAGTCTTGTATTAAATCACTTTACATCAATCTATGATGCATGGATACGGATATAAATATAGACATCAAGAACATGTTTTATTGTTAATATGAAATTCCATTTTTCACTAAGAATTTTCTGATGTATCATTTTTTTTCTTTAAAATTTCTAAATTGTATGTAAGTTTACATTATTCACATAAACATTAGAATACTTAATAATTTTAGCAGTCTTAAAAAATCAATTAAACTTCTTTTACATCATAATTATCAATAGGAATCTTAGAAATACTTCCAATAATTATGATACTCATCAGATTGATCGTCATTAATATCACACAACAAAGAAAATGGAACTTATACGTACAACTCCAAACAACGTAATATATATTTTTTTTTGTCACTTCTTTTGTGGCCCACCTAAATACATGAGAATCAAGAAAAACAGAAAGGTGAATTGGCTACGGTCAGAATCAAAGAAGAACTAAAAATTTGTAAGACTCTACAGTTATTTGACATATAAAAACTATCTACTTTTCAGGACATTCATTGTACAACGGCCTGATGGTTAAAGTTCTTACCAAACAGTACCAGCTTATGTATCATTGATACATACATCAATTCTAGTTTTAACACTTACAGAAACATCAACCATACATCACATATTCAAATCTATCATTGATACACATGCGATACGTACATATGTAATGGCCAAAACGTTTTTATACGGAGTACCAATTTTAAAACCGTGTCCAGCGGAACACTATAAGATTTGGTGACTTACGGGGTTCCAGGTCAAGTCACCTGGTCAAGTCAAGGCGATCCACATCAAATTTTAAACTATATTTAAATTTTTAGAGAAATCCCAAGGACAGACGCCAGAGATAAGCGGCGCACAAACCTCTGTGATTTTGGTGCCTTGAGAAGCGGGCGTGCCTCAAACGTTTGTCCGCCGCTTGTCTCTGACGTCTGTCCCTAGCATTGCTCAAGTTTTTAAGCATTGGTGACTTGTGCATGTGGGTATTTATAGTATCCCGCTGGGTGACATTATTTGCTAAAAACAATATTTTTATTAAAAATCAATAGGTGGTTTAGTACTATGATTAGGACATTTGGATCTAAAAAAATAATTAGGAACGCTATTTTGACTTGAGCATTTCAAAAAGGTGTAAGTCAACACCAAGTTAACTTCTCTAAGGTTTTCCGTACAAATATGAAAAGATACTAATGTTCAAATTTTAAATTAAAAAGATTGTATAATCGTCTAGTTAGGATCAGTACCCAAAGTGTGTCCCACATATAAAAAAATCCAAGCATGTCAAAATGAAGGCCTTCCCTATATACTGAATTCATAATAATATCGTATAATTTCATAAAATCACATGTATTTGTGAAATTGCTGAAGTAATTGTGGCTACTATATATGATAAAAGTTTTTGGTTCAGTCCGCATGGAATTGTTTCACTCAATTCTTTTAATAGAGATGGCTTTTTAACTCTCATGAAAATAGTGCTTTCGGAAAAAAAACATGACAATATATTTCACAAGAGAATGTTCCGTTAAGAAGTATTTCTCATGGATTTTCTTGAGAGGCAACCGTTTTACCACCACATGGGACACCCAATGTCAAATCTTAACACCTCACGCTCAACGAGCCCCTATAAATTAACATTCACCCTATTTTCATGAAATTATTATTCAGATTAGTGTCAAATTATTACCTCTTATGCAAATTTGTGAGAGGTACCTCTTAGAAAATTAAATATTGTCCAAGTTTCACATTTACAAATTTTATATATGTAAATTCCATCTTCATATCCCATGAATAAAAGACAAACTAGCATTAAAATATATATGTGCTAAACTTCCTCTAAACTGGTATATCTTTTCCATGTGAGTCTTTTCCTTACAATACATTTTCTCCACAGCTGTCGTACAAATTTAACTGGCTTCGTTACAGAAACTCCAGTGAAAATGACATTGAATGGAATTGAAATTATATATAGGATATTCAAGGAAAAAGATGTGGAGGATTGGTCTATTGGTAATCGGATTTTGGAAATTCAGAACCCTGTTTTCCATTTTGATAAAGTTTGTTCTAGTCATGTTTCTAGGGATCTTAATGTTGAAGCCCATAAGGCTGCTAGATTTGGTAGCTTGTGAGTCTAGTTCGTGGTGTGGTCCATTCCTAGAATAGCTGTCCAAATCCTTCCCTAGTTGTCTTGGTGTTTGCATTTTGCTTGTTAGGTTAACGAAAGTTTTCTTTTACCCAAGAAAGGGTAAATGTGAAAGCAAAAGAATTTCGTACATGGAATGCCTGGTCACAAACAATCAGCATAAATATTGCCTTTCATTCTAAGGCAAGATCTTCTAATCTAGACCATCCCATGGTCGAAAATTTACTAGTCATTTCATATAAACATTTTTGTGCCATGCAGGCGTAATTTCGGTAGCGGTGGAAGGGGATAATCTGGAGAAGGTGGTGGTGACTGGTGATGGAATCGATCCAGTTGACCTGGCCAAAGACATGAGGAAGAAGGTGGGGCACACTAGTATACTTAGTGTAGAAGAAGTGAAGGCAAAAGAGGAGAAAAAAGAGGAGAAACAAGAGCCCAAGATTGAAGACTATCATCAATATTATTCGCGGCCATATGCATGTGGAGTTGTTTATGACGATAACCCAAGTTGTTCTATCATGTGAGCAAATCGCAGCATTAGATCTTCATATTCGAATTTCATGGTGCCTTGTTTTTCTTTTTCCGTTTTAACGAGGGAAGTGAAATTGTAGTAATTTGATGCAATGTTTGCGTTTAAGAGCCACATGACTTACAATATTGTGAGTGCCACAGTAAGGGATTTTGATTTGGTTTAATTGAATAATGTTGATGACCTTTTCTTTATGATTTTGCTTATTTTTATGTTAATGGGTCTTTCTTTTTTTTAAAACAGCTATTTAGGACCGATAATTTTGACTTGATCAGGACAAAGGTTACTTTTGACTAAGTTAGGTGCCAATGAAGTGTTTAAATGGATGGGGAGGAAAGTTATCTATAGTTCAAATTTATAGTCTACACGTGTTTTCTCTACATCCAAACTGCATTTATGGATAATTTTCTCTCTTTTCCTAAACATGCGTTTATGGGTCTCAGTGGGCCTATATTTGGCCTTATCCAGCTAAGCCTGAATCAGATTACATCAATTATGAGCTTTCTGAAGGAAAAACAGTCAGTACCTGGACATAAGTACTATATGGCCCAGATTCTGATATCTAGGTTTTAGGACTTGGGCCTCTGTCAGGTTAAAGCCTTTATCGACGGGGGTAGGGCTTTCCATAACTGTCATGTGCAGGCTTTGGATCCAGGTTCCTTCGTTCCGGTTAGCCCTGGACCTGGACTCCGGCCCTACAATTCTTTTTGCACATATACATTGGCTCATGTGATACAAAACCAAATCTGGCCCATTGACGGCCCTAATTGCATAGGTAATTTTAATAATCCAAAGTTCCCTAATTGGGGTATCATCGAAATGTACTCTAAAACAAGCACCATATGTTGAAAAAAAGATGAAATCCAAAAACACTGCTGATGAGAGAAAAAAAAACCTTAAAATGGAGAACAACATTTGCTCAAAGAAATAAAACTTCCAGCACTTAACATCCATGAAATTCTAAAATTCAGCACTAGCATGTGTTTGAGTCTTAGCAATTTTATTCATTACACTACAAAAATATCAACCTTCACATCGTTGATATGTATCAGTATATTCGGCAACATGGATGTGATGAATGTATTGCACCGATTTCATTGAACAATCAGCCAAGAATCCAATTTGAAATGGTCAATACGACCAATCTAAAAACCCTTGTACAGAGGAATACTAAAGCTTTGGTGACTTACTGTTCCACGTCAACTCAACAAGTCAAGGAGATCAACATCGAGTATTAAACTATACTCAAATCAAGTTGGGCCTTCCGTTCAACCCATGTCAGGAGAGAGAGTATATATTCTACGCATGTGAGAATTTAAAACATCCCACTTGGTTGATTCAAAAAAAAAAAACATCCCACTTGGTCACTTCATTTTCAACCATCAAATTTCTCCACGCATGTGGAGTCCACAGTCTCTCCTAACAAAAATAAAAGAGACTTGCATATACGAATTTGGCCCAGCAATAGATTTTAAATTCAAAATTGTTATAATCATCCAATTCTCGGTGGCGAAAGTGATGACTGTGGAGACGCTTTTCTGTGCTATATTAAAATTTATGTTTGGTGAGGTCACTTTTTTCTAAGAAAAAGTACAACAATGAACTAAATTTTCTGGGGCAGGAATTTTTCCCCGTGGAATTGATTTCACTTAAGTAGGCTTCCCATGTGTACAGAAGGAGTAGAATTTAAAGTGGGGCTCACCAATATATTAAAAATCCAAGGACCAAGGGGTTGATGGATGTCCTTCCAGGATGTTGAATGTCCTCAAAGTTCGCTCAAATAGGAAATTCCCATAATAAGATTGAGATCACACCCACATAAAAAGAAATGCCACAAATTTCTTTAAGGAATTATTTTCGTGGGATATATGTATAATTTAAAATTTTAGTGGAAACTGAATTAACTCTTAAATTATAAAAATAGTACAAATCTTAGATTATAAGAATTGTACAAAATAAATATAGGTAATATTAAAGATTAATCTTTTTATATATTATTGTTTTGTTCCAATCTTATCATGGTTTTGATCAAATTTTTCTCAAGACATTTTCAACTTTCATAATATTTGAAATATATATCATGATTAATTGAGATACTAATGATTCATAATGATGTCATAATAATTTTAAAAAATCATGGATATTTTTATGAATTAGTTTCTCCAGTTATTGTCACTAGTCTAATCAGAGTTTTCGATAGAGACTGTGTGGACTAAGTGGTTCAGTAAGACATAATTATGATTTGGACAATTGGAACTAGAAAAGAATAAAGAAAAGAGGTACATCTTACAAATCTCACATGATTTTGACTTGAGCCTTTAATAGATCTAACTCAAAGTACCAAATTTCTCTACGGTTTCCCCACAACAATGACAAGAGACTCCCATATCCAAATACGACCCAGTAAATGGTCTATAACTTCTTTTCTGGCTGGTCCCAGACCCTGAGATATAGGATTGCAAGACTTGGTTCTTTGTCAGGCTGAAGCCTTAGTCGACTGAACTAGAGCCTCGCATAACTGCTATGGACAGGCTTGGATCGAATTTACCTGGCTCGCATTGGACAGGGACATGAACCATAAAATCTTTATTGGGCCTGCACATTGGCCCATGTGTTTCACAACCAAAATTTGGTCAATTGACAACCCTAATTATTTGACATGTAATTTTAAAAATAGCAATCATTGCTTGTTAAAGAATGATTGTAGAACAAATATTTCGAGTTCCCCAATCACATATGTATCATGGGGATGTATCTATCGAAAATGAGAATATATATATATTATTTATTTATTATTATTTTTTTTTGGTGAGGGAATTTATTTTTGGTAAAAAAACAAGGGAAATATTATGGATCCGTTTTTGTGTCGATGAGAATCAATAGACTTGTGAATTCCTGATGTATCTCTAATTCTTGGCTGCAATTAAAGGATGTGGAAAACTGGGGCAAAATCATTTAGGAATGCACCGGTTGGGTTGGACCTATCAGACTGGACCCAATACCCCGCCATTCCCGGCTGGAGAAGCCAAAGTGAGAGAACAACAAAAAAGACTCTGTATATGGTTACTCCCTTGAACATAATTAGCCTATATATCATCCATTGTTGAATTTTGTTTTTGTAGGCCTTTGAAAAATTCTCACAGCCGAAACTTTCCATTGGTTTTACTATCAAATTCAAAGTCATCTTCTCATTTTTCTTGAAGTAATTTTGCTTGGATTATTAGATCCAAGAGGTAGACAGGACTGAGAACTTTGAAATTAATGTCTGTGAACAAGTCCAATTGTTCTATAATTGGAATTCAATGGGATTATTTGGTGTTTGGGACTTTACGGCCACGTGCTTTGTGCTAGAATTATGTCAATTTTTTATATTGGAGTCATTACATCAGCACTTTACGGCTATGTGCGTAATCCCGGATCTCATGAGTGCTTTAGAGAATCTGCCCAAATTCTCATAGGAAGCGGCCCCACTTCCACAGTCATATAGGTGAGTCTATCAAGAGTGCTCCTGCAGCTGTGCACCCCACCATATAGGCTATAGATCTCATTAAGGATTAAATCCAACCTCATTCGCTATAGGTTATGTACCAACTATCAAGTAATCTTACACAATAGGGATGAGTACAGAGTAAACATACTGTATATGTCAGTACTTCACATCATCATAATAGCTTGTTTTTCTCATTAAACCTAATTCTCGGGATCTCCGGTCATTAAGTTGGGTTCCTGCTATTGATGATTTATGGGCTTATGACCCATCCTTTTGGTTGTTTGTTTTATTTTTTTTTCTCTTGCAAGGCCTTTTGTCAAAGGATCTGTTAAATTATTCTTTGATATCACAAAATCAGTTGAAATTACTCCTCTACCGAATAATTGTCTCACATAGCTATGTTGTAGTCGCACTTGTCTAGGCTTTTCATTGTACGTAGTATTGTTAGCAGTAATAGTTGTTACAATGTTATCACAATGAATAATAATGGGACGAATTTTTTAGTCCACAAAGGAATATCAAATAATAAATTTCTAATCCATTCAGATTCCATCGCAGCATCTCTTAGAGCCATGAATTCTGAATCCTTAGTAGAATGAGAGATTGCAATTTGTCTCTTTGATTTCCAAGATACTGCAGCACCTCCCAAAGTAAAAATATATCCACTTGTTGATTTAGAATCATCTAAATATGAATTCCAATTAGCATCATTGTAACACTCAACTACAGCTGGATAATTGGAATAACACAATGCATAGTTTATAGTATGCTTTAAATACTTAAGTACTCTAGATGCAACATGCCAATGTTTAACATCAGGATTACTAATATATATACTCAATTTACTTACTGCATAAGCTATATCAGGGCAAGTACAATTCATAGCATACATTAAGCCACTAATCACACTAGCATAATCAAGTTGAGATACATATTAACCATCATTTTTCACTAATTTAATACTTGAATCAATAGGAGTAGACACTGGTTTACAATCAAAATGATAATATTTTCTTAATATTTTTTCAATGTAGTGTGATTGGGATAATTTAATTCCAGAATTATCTCTTATGATTTTAATTCCCAATATAACATTTGCTTCTCCCAAGTCTTTCATATCAAAGTTATAGGAAAGAAGACTTTTTGTTTCTTCTATGCATTCCAAGTTAGATCCAAATATTAGTAAATCATCAACATATAAGTATATTATAACTGTTGAACAACCATCAGACTTATAATAGATACGTAGATGGATTGATTGATTTGATCTAGTAAATATTGGGTCCCACAACTTGATTGATTTGCTATTAAGTTTATTTGGTAATTTTGGGAAGTGCTTGCAAAAGGATATTTTTTATAAATAAATGAAAGTCCATAAGGATGGTTGGAGGGTGTGCTTTTAAAAGGGTACTGTAGGAAATGAGTGTGGCTTTGTGAATGTATGAAACGGTCCTCCTTCCAAGGCCTGACGTGGGCTGCCATCGTTGGACAAGCTTACAAGTATGGCCAAGGTTAACCTTGTATGGCCAAGGTTGTTCTATCATGTGAGCATATGGCAGCATTAGATCTTCACATTTGAATTTCCTAGTGTCTTTTATGTTCGCATCAAGAGCCAGAGGGCTTACAGTACTGTGAGTGCCATAGTGCATACCATTAATGTTTTTTTTTGGTAAAGGCATTAATGTTAATTTGGTTTAATTGAATAATGTTGATGAGCTTGTTTTATGGTTTTGCTTATTTCTAGAAGAAGAATAACAGAGTCCTAGTTTGGGCTCTTGAATCAAAGTTTTTAAATGGATGAGGAAAGGTGGAGAAATGATGGTAGAGAAAGTTATCTATACATCAATTTTGAATTGTGGGCAGTTTTTTTTTTTTTTTTTTTTATAATCAGTTTTCTTAATTGTTTTCTCTGCATTCAAACGGGCCATAAAGGCCCTCGAATTTTCTCTAGTCTATATGAAGTGAAATACTGAAATCTCTTATTTTCATTTTCATCAAAGCAACCACAGGGCAGAGCTCTACTTCGGCAAAGATAACAAATTGAGATCTTTTTAGACGAATAATTTTGTATTGTCTCCACATGCATTTATGGGTCCTAATGGACCTATATTTGACCTGATCCAGCTGAGCCTGAATCCAATCACCAAAATCTTGAACTTCTCAAGCGCAAACGGGTCGGCACTTGGACTATGCGAAGGGCCCAGATATTAGATCTAGATTTTTTGGACTTGGGTCTTTGAAAAGCCTAAGCCTTTGTCGACTGGATTAGGGCCATGTATAACTGTTATCAGCAACCTTTGATCGAGGTTCCTTTGTTTGTGTTCTTATTGGGCCTGTACATTAGCCCATGTCATTCTAAACCAAATCTGGCCCATTGACAACCTTAACTACGATAAGTTACTCTAGTAATAAAGATATTTATAGAACAATTATACCAAGTTCCCTAATTTGTGTATCATTGGGATGTATCGGTCAACAATAAGGGAAATATTATGAGTCCATTTTATGTGGGTGAGAATCAATTGGTCTGTAAAATTCCTGATCGATCTTAGCTGCAAGTAAAGGTCGAGGGAAATTGGGCCAGAATCATCTAGATTAATTACATATGAATCAGTTGGGTTGGGCCTAGCAGATTGGACCCAATAACCAACTGTTTGCTGCCCTGGAAGCCAAAAGAGAAAGGACTACAAATATCTTTTTGTAAATGGTCTGTTGAACATAATTAGCCTATATGTCATCAATCGTTGAAATTTTTTTTCTTATAGACCATGGAGTATATCTCAGAACTAATTTTTTTTTTGTTGGTAGGCAGTAGTGTAGTTTCAAGGAAGGAATGCATTTCTAAGTTTTTGGTGGTAGGCCAGAAATTGGGGACCAAACACAAATGACTGGGTGCTAAGTCTTGTGCACGGTGGAGGAGTTCCAAATGCAGTTGTAATTGAATCTAGAGACAATAATTCAATCCTTATCTTTGCTCACATACCTGAATCTGGTTGTAATTGATTCTTGCAAAGAAATGAACTATCGTCCATCTGTTAGGCCTTGACTTTCATCGACACTCAAGGCCATCGATTAAAGAGAGTGCAAAGAAGGAGAAAGGTTCACAAGCACATGGGTAAATATGAAGGCAGGCCATCGCTAGAAAATCTAACTTGGAAAAATCCAAGATGGATACTTTCGCTGAAGAAGGATGAGGTGTAATCACTGACGCAGCGCTCCTCACCACTTGAGTAAGGAGCCATCCTTCAGATACCAACATAGTTAAAATTCAAAATGTATTATAACTTTATTCTCAACCACTCTAATGGGGTGTTTATTTTGGGGAGTTCCATTTGTTGGGAATTGCAACCGACAATATTGGTGCCAAGTAGCATTTGAAATTTCTTATTTGATAGTTAGAATTTAAAAATATTAATGGGTGGAAATGTAACATCTGTCTCTTCGGAGTCTCCGAGTCCTCATATTCTTAATGTTAAGATATACTAGAAAATTTGGAAAACATACTCTGGACAACATTATGAGCATGTTTGGTAAACAGAAAAGAAACCTCTAATTAAGGGATTCCCTCGTTCTCCTTCATCCAACATATCCACGAAGAGGACTTCCAAGGAGAGAATTCCTACCATCTATGTGATGTGTAACCCAACGCTAATAGGTGTTTTTTTTTTTTTTCTTACAGTTATCTCAAAATCAATGAAAAACCAAGGGCTAACCTTTCACCCCATAAGCATCCTTGGGTCTTTAAAGAGCTTGAACAGTTCGGATCTTGCAAATGGAGCCCACATGAAAAAAAAAATGATATTTTAAAATCTATACTAATTTTCAAATATTTTAAAGTCCAAGATGGATCAACAACTAAAATTTGACATAATCCTTGGACCTTAATCATGATTAACTTTTATACTATTGATTGTGGGACTCCAAAGGTAGGTTTCCAAAGAAAATAAATTTACCCATGTGTTACCAGTTTTGAACTGTGGTAGCCTTCTTTGTATTGATGACTTACAAATACCTTCAACGGATAGTATATTTCTTGCAATTTTCTCATAATCAACGATAAATCAAGTTATGAGATTTGACCGCATAGCTATTTAGGCATTCTAAAGAGATTGAACAGTTATCATTCTACAACCATAGCCCACAGAAGTTCCAAAATCATGATCCAACGATATACGAGGAATCAACGATTGATATTTGACTTCCTGACCGTTTTGAATATTTTAAGCATAATTAAAGGTTCAGATCTTAATTAAGGGACCTAAAAAGTAGGTTTCCAAAGAAAAAATGGTACCCAAAATGTTAGCGTTAGGAGTACTGTAGTTCCGCCTTTCTTCGAGTGTAGTAGGGATTGGCATAATTGAATGGGGGAGGGTTGAACCTTGGAAATATTTAGAAACATAGAAGCGATGATTCTTTCTAATGATTTTCCACTACAAATGATCAAACATGGATTTTCTGTGCTAATGAGGAAAAGCCTGAGAATTCCTCTATGAAGACTTTTACCAAATGTGCCTTTTGAGAATTCATAATTCTCCCCCAAGAGGATTACTTAGAACTCCAACAAGCATACATGCTTCTTCTTTATTTAGAGAGAGAGAGAGAGTTTAAGGGGCAGTAGTCAACCACCATGTCTCCCTTTCATCAATTTTAAGCTCTTGACACACGCTACATCCATTCCCCCTAATATCCAACAGCAAGGCTTGAAAACTCGTGATACGGTCTCGACTCGTCTAATGCAAAAAAACTGACTTGGTCAGAGTCAACATTGAGACTCGGAAGACTCTTTTTTTTCTAAAAACAATTTAAGAAATATTTTAAAATGAATCTATTACTTATAAAAGATACAAGTACATTTATTTACTTGCATTCATAATATTCAATTCAATTAATAAGCTTATAAGTGAAAGAAAAGAACTACAATAAGGAAAGTAAAAGAAAAAAAAATTGCATATTATATAACTTGTCAATCCAAATATCGAATATAAAAGATCAAATATAAGTTTTAAATTACATTCCAATATCATTTTTAAATTACTTATTCCAAACTATATGCATCATTACTTATAAATAAACTTTAACTGTTTAAAATTAGATGTCCTTGTTCAATAGTTCAAAATGCAAATAATTTATTAAAATGTAATATCTCAGCTGAGTCGCCCCTATTTTTGACTCGGTCCTTTTGTTAAAATGAGATGACTCGGGAGAGTCAAGAGTTAACTCGAAGAGTTTTCGTCCACGGCCCAATAGCTTGAATTAGATGCTCATTCTAATTTTATTAGTCTTCGATAGTCATCTAGCTTTATCAAAGCAGTGAAGATTACATAACTTTGAAATTCACAAATATCATATCATGATCCGAAGATCTGAAGACCTTTGAAGCCCTTGTCGCCTTACAATTGTGGTTCTTTTATGCGGGTCACACAAGTTAGACCTTCTTTAAGATAATTGCAGTCTGACTATTTTTAAAATGACGACAATTTACATGTAAAAGATAGAAACAATGAACAGTCGAAAATTACAATCGTCCCAAAGACATAGCTAAGCTGGCAAGGGGCATGTGCCTACGGGTGAGAATGTGTGAGTTTAGTGATCCATCTGATCATAAGGGTTTTATACTGATTGAAATAAAATTGACCGTCGGATTAGATTCATCGAGAAATGATTCCTTTTAAAACCATTAAAATTGAGGGCCATAGATCAAAATTATCCTCAATTTGCATGATTTGATGATTTTTAATTTTGGCTCACATTTACCCTTTCACATGTTCTGCGTTCGTGGAAGTGGGCCACATATATAGGCTATGCCCTTACTTTATCCCAAAAGACAGTGATTTTTCCTGAAAAACCACCCTTACATGAATATAAATTATATATTTAGTTTATTATATATATCCTTGGGTCTTTTTCTTTTTTTTTTTGGTAAATATATGCTTGGGTCTTGATATTGTGCTCGGTCTTTTGTTCAACTTGGAGATTTATGCATGAGAGGGGCCATATATTTTATGCATGTGGAAATTTAAATATCCCGCTTGGAGACTTTATTTGTTAAGAACTAGCATTAATTTTAATGGGAGATGCTCCTACGAGATATACATCTCTCGTGGGAGCATCTCCCATTAAAAATAGGAAACAAGGTTTAATAAGTGGCTTAGCAAGATCTAATAATGTTTGGACAATTGAAATTACAAAAGGAATAAAGAAGAGAGAAACTTCTCACAAATTCCACACGTTTTTTACTTGAATTGTGCTAGTTATTTTTTTACTTTGTTTCAGTTTCTATGTTCCTAGGTCTCCCAAGATGGTTGCTTATGACTTAGCAATCACCTAGATGTTGGGGGTGGGGCCTTGGCTGTTTTGGGTTGGTAGCGTTGCTTTTGCTTGTTGTGTTTTATTTGTTATTTAATGGAACATCTCATTTACATAAGAAAATAAATAAATAAATTAGTTCTTCCACCAAATTTCTCTACTATTTCCCCTAAAAAGACATGAAAAGAGACTCACATGTCTAAATTCGACAGAGCAATGGGCTTTATATTTTGTCGCAACTTTATTTAATCTGTTTACCCAGCATAATGGCCAGGGATCACTACAAGAAAAAACATGTTTGGTGACATGAAAAAATGTCACCGAAGGCCCAATTTTTGTCACCTATTATCATTGGTGACACGGGATGGGGTGTCATTATATCCATGACACTAAAAGTCAAGGGTGACATAGTTTGTGCACTTGTCACGGAATGATGTCAACAGTGACAAAAATATGGTGTCATGGAAGAAAGATTTTCCATGAAATAGTAGGGTGTCACTGAAAGCAATGGTGACAACAATGCGGGTGCCATTGAAAAGAGATCTTTCGTGACAAGACTTGTCATTAAAAATACTTACCCTGACAACCAAATGCGTGTCACCGATAATATTACTAGGTTGGCCCACAAGGGTGACATACTATTTGTCACAAAAAAAACACAATCAAAATATTTGTGCCACCCAAATTATCATTTTTCACCTGCTTATAAAGTTTCAAACATTTGTATCTAAATACACCCATTAGCAAAACTTATACCACAAAGACGCAGAATATTATTCAAATCAAATATCCAACGAGTCAACATTCTATCATCCAAGCTCACAACCCTTCAAAATATTCATCCTTCAACAATAAACACTTCAAAGTTAATTAATAGTTTTAGCATAACTACAAAACATCCATATATACATGGTGTGTCGTGTCAAATGAAAAAAAAAAATTCAAAACAAGTGTTCCAGTTAACTACAAAAAGTCTTCAACTCCATTTTGGTCATCTTGGTTAACTGCCAAAAAGTAACTCCATCTTGATAGTTACCTACTTGCATAAAATCACAAAAAAAAAAAACGTAATTATTTAACATGTTATGAAGCACACAACTCAAAATAAATGTATGAGAAAATAAAATGTGGGAGTTTTCTAGGTGAAATGGAATATAATTGAAACCAATCCTACAAATTCAAACCTGGTGGTGCTCTCATGGGTCCTCTCAACCTAGGCCAATTTTCTAGGCATATAATTAAAGGGACCAGCCAAACCTTTTTATGCTTAAGGGCTCAACCTGATATGTTGGGCACAAATGCACAAGTGTATCTGGCAAATAGCAGATTGGTCAGATTGGGCCTAGTCCTAAAGAGGATAGATAGATCAGGGCTTAAAAATTAGGCCTGCTAAATTAAACGATTGGGCTTTTTTGAACTTCAAACCATCCCAACCCAAACAAAACCTGCACAAATAACCATAATGACAATGAACAAAATGATGGGTTAGATTAAATCATGACAAAGGGCTGGTACATTGACAGCTGGCTTAAATAAAGTAAAACAAAATCCTTCAATAAAAATAAAAATGAGAAAAGTATACAAAAGTATAGTAAACAGACAAATTAGATAAAGAAAAATGGATAAGTGAAAACTGTAGAAAACATCATGAATATCCGACCATTCATATGGAAGGACCCATCATGAAATGGCCACGCCCAAACAAATCTAGAACTAAATCAATGATCGTGCAGAAATTAAAATGCACGAACAAATCTAAAACCATACATTTGATGATGGGTTAGGCCGGTTGCTCAGTGCTAACTATTGCCTTACACATTAACGCATGGCATATACGCTATGCATTTTCTTCTTCTATATTTCGAATTGGCAGGGATGCCGGGATTTTTCGGCTCATTTGTTTTCCATCTTGGTTAGATGATGTTTATGATTTAACTATGTATCAACTCTACCTCATGAGTTGCGTCGCATTTACATGAAAATACACTCAGATGATGATGATGATTTAATTATGTATTAACAGTGTCTCATGAGTTGAGTGGCAATTGCATGAAAATACACTCACACAAACACATATTTTGTTCTTCTTCTGACGCCTCATTGTAAAATATGTACAGTAGGCTTGCAGTAGCTGCTTTAAATGACATTCCTAGAGGTGAAGGGAAGGTTTTCTCATTTGATCTCCTTGACTCTGATGTGGGAGAAATACGTGTAACATGCTTTAATGCAGTAGCTGACCAGTTTTATGACAACATTGAGACTTGGAAAGTGTACTTGATACCCAGGGGAAGCTTAAAACCAGCTCAGAAGAATTTCAACCACCTCAACAATGAATATGAGATTTTTCTGGAGACTAGTTCAGTCATCCAGCCTTGTTTGGAGGAGGACAACTCTATTTTTTTTTTTTTTTTTTTTTTTGCTTAATGGTAAATTTGAATTAGAAGAAGAGGAACTAGCCAAAAGGCCCTAAAACAAGAGGAAAAGAAGAAACAACCCAAAGAAAAAAACAAGGAAACCCAAACTTGAAAAAAGAGGGAAAAGCCCAAAAAATAAGGGAGACTTGATCCAGCCCAGCAGGACTGAGCTGGAACAGAGCTCCAAAATAAAAAAAAGCACAGATAAGGAAAGCTTGGAGAGTAGAGCAGCTGAAGAAGCCAATTCAGGGGCACCTGCTCCCAACTCTGCAACTAGCTGCGAATGCTGGAAGCAAAAAAAGGAGAAGAGCTTGGAGAGAAGAGCAGCTGAAGAAGCCAATCCAGGGGCACCTGCTCCCAACTCTGTAGTTTGCTGCTAATACAGGAAGCAAAAAAAGGAGAAGCTGGGAAGCAGCACAGCCAAAAGGAAGATGAAGAACAGCCCAGCACTGAAGGGAAACAATCCAAACAGGAAGATGAAGAACAGCCCAACACTGAAGGGAAACAAACCAAACACAGAAGCTAGGCTGAAAGACAGCCAACTTGGAAAGAAGGAGAGTTCAACTACTGCAAAGAGACAGCACAGGAAACTAGAAAAAAAAGAAACCCATCACTACTACTACTACACCGAGAGACTAATCCAACCAGGAAGAAGGCTTCGCAGGACAGGTCTCAACATAGCTCTAGCTAAAATGTCACCTCCACCTCCACAAAGCTCTACTCACACCTGCACAGATAGATTGAACCTGTAGACCCAAGCATCCACTCTTCAAAGGACCGAACAGAAGCCTGAGAAGGAAAACTGCAACTTAGCCCACTGCCGGACATCGCTGGCACTCAGAGGGAAAGAAGAAACGCAACAAAAGGAAAAACTCAGTCCAGACCAACAGTAGCTGAAGTACCAAGCAGTAGAACAGCCGGAAGCAGAGCCACAACCAGGGCCTCCACTGCAGAACAGCAAAACAACACACAACTAGAGCAACCTGCTCCGCTACCACAACAACAGCACAATGCAGAACCAAGAAGGAAGAGGGAGACTACAACAAATAACTGAGCTCTGAACACCTGCACTCCCACAACAGGAATAGAACAACAGCAGCTTCAAGAAGACTACCAACTGCTCCCAAAGCAGCAGAGCAGAACGTTACAATAGCAACTCTAGAAGGGAGACCAAACTTGCGGGCAGAGCTCTCCACTCCAGGAAAGGCATAGAAGCTACAATTCAAAGCAGAGGCACCCGCACCCAACTCAGCTGCTAGCAAAAAGATAGGCACAAGGAAACTGCGCTGGATACCAGCAGCCAAAGCCCAGTACTACTACTGCTGCAGAGAGAAAAAAGCTACCAGGGGGAAAGCTTCTGAAGCCTTGGAAAGTCTAAGAAGCCGGACTGGATAATCGTGAAGGCAACAGTTTCATTCATAAAGGTCGAACATTTATGACCTGATACTTCTAGGCCTGTTGTACAAATATCCAGAGACTATGATGACAATTAAAGGACAGTTTCAAAGCTTTAGAAGATAGCAGTGGAGCTAGGTCTAAGCCAGTACCCATCAATTTAATCAGGTCCAACTAAAACATCTATAAAAGCTAAAGTAAAAGAAAAATAATTAAAACAATTGCAACTATTGGTTGTCCTAGACTGGCGGCAGATTCATACTTAGCAACAGTTCAACCGATACTTCACTAGTTGACTAGTTTGGAGCTTCGACTCATCCATCTAAGGCACCAGTTCTAGTCCAATCTATTACATCCAAACACTCCTGTCGCGTCTCTAAAGAACATTGGTGTAGACTGACAAAAGAATGCCACAACTAGGAGAAAGCACAAAATAGGTGCTTCTGAGATCCAAGAGAGAAAATTAAGGGATATAGTTTAACATGATATAGGTGTGTAATAGGGAGCAGAAACATCAACTACGTGAAGAACTTAACTCTGCCTTGTGTCCCTTTCCCAGTGGCATACAAGCAGGTGACATTTACTTTAGTTGCTTAGAAAAATTCCAATAAGCTCTGAAAAAAATCACCTCATTCGATTTTTTCAGGTTATTTTAAAATGAGGTCATATATTTCAAATGAAAAAAGTAAATGTCACCCGCATGTATGCCACTGAAGTAAATGTCAATAAGCTCTAAAAAAAATCCAGGAAGCAGCAGCAGCAGCATCAGCTCAATGCTGCACTTTAACCAAAAGGAGATCTCCAAGGCCAGGAAGCAAAGAACAAACCAGACTCAGAACTGACGCATCCTTGAAGCACTGCAACACCCGGCCAGCAGACAAGGAAGAAGCAGACTGACAGGACAAATAGGCCTTGGCAAAACAGCAAGAACTGAACATAGCAGTAGCCAAAACAGAAGGGGGACCAAAACAGGGCCGAGCAAGTAATCAGCTGCAACAAGCCAAAGCATGGTAGCAACAACAATACCAGCTCCGCACCTACAAGAGCTCCCCCAAACCACAACCAATGACAGCCAAGGCAGTGCCACGAGACCAGCAGGGCCAAAGAGCTACTAAAAATCAACAGACCATGCAGCAAATGGCTGAATTGAGGAATCAAAGAGGCTACAGGGTGCCCCTTATGCCAATTAGGATGGGGTGAGAAGGAGGAGAAGAGATGCTAATCCCAGGTTAATTGCGTGTAAAAACCTTAAACCATCATCTTTACAGTATTGCCCCAACCCTTGCTATCCCTGTTGCTACCTAAACTTAAAGCCCTAACTAGATGAGGCTGTTAGTGGTTTTGACACTGGAAATTTGGGCCAATGCTGGAAAGTCTTTCTTGATTGATTAGAAAATCTCAATTCTAAGCTATTTGGGGGCAGATCATTGATTATTCTACTAAATCTTAATAAGTGAAAATTATGGTTTCAGGTATTCACTTACTAGGGCGTACAACAAAATGTCAGTTCGATCTTACTGGAGGCTGATCTTGTTTTAATTTGATGAATCTTGATTGAAGCTTCAGCTATTATGGCTGAGGAAACTTCAGTTGTTAAATGAGTGTAGTTTCTGTATTTTCACTTCTGGGTAGAGTAAAAGTTGTTTATACCTTGCTACTTTGGATTGGATTCTTTTGTAGATTTCTGATTGAAATGCTTGATTGCAATACAAAATTATCTTTGGATTAGAGTAAAAATTGTTTATACCTTGTCACTATTTTTCAGCATACAACATAGCAGATTCAACACTTGACTGACATGGAAAGTTACTTACCGAGAATTAGAGCCTTCCCCAACAAGACCTCCTTGCACACAAGCGGACATAACAGCATTGAAGGGTGCAAACTTTTCATCATATGCACGTATTGTCTCCTGTTGCGTTTGGCACAAGTCCTTCAAGATCTCAAACTGATTCTTTTGTTCTTGGCATATATCCTTAAGTGTCTCCACCTGATTCTTTAGAGCTCGCACCTCGTCATGTGATTTAGCACTAGACCGCTTAGATGATGGTCGCTTCAAACCAACACCATATTCCTTCACATAAAACTTCTTACCAAGAACTTCCATTGGCATCTCCTCTTGTGGCATGGTGACTGGTATCCTAAGTGCCTCATCCTCTTTGTGACGTGACTCATCCTCTCGGTGGCGTGCCTCAAGTTGTACCTAATAGCAAAGAAAATATAGAATCAATATATTGCATGAAATACAAAAATAACATTGGTGATGCAACTTCTATGGTTAATGCTCACATGTACTTGCTCACATATCGGGGTTACCCACTTCTTCTTCTTTGTACTATAATGGGTTAACTTGTAGAAATCTGCAATGTCAGGACGTTGACCATGCTCTTTTGCCGATGATGACATAGTAACTGCAAATGATTGTGATCCCATAGTATGATTGAACGGTAAATTTGCTCGAGCTTTCTTCCCTTTTTTTACCAATTCCTAGAAAATGATATAAATGTACTTGTAAAGATATCAATCAAATGAACTCCTTACTCCAAATTGAATTTTACCTCTTTATCTTTATTAGTCCAGATGTTAGCAATCATCCATGCCCAATCTTCACCACTAACTCCTCTATATGGCTTGATATACGGGTCCTTACCAGCTTCCACTAACGCATGATAGTGTTCTTTCATATTATGACGCCAGGTTCTATACAATTCCACTTGTGGTCAATTCCATGCCTCACATGCTCTTTCTCATCATATTCTCTTATGTCAAATTTGTTAGAGTGTTTATTTTGTTGCAATTTGATTGGATGATTTCATCTTCATAAGCTTGTCCTCTCATTCATTCTTGTTCTCCTTTCGAGGATCATCATGCATTTTTCTCCTTCATGATTCTTGTTTTTACAAAGTTATGCATGCTTTTATTCCTAAGTTCTCAAAGCTTTCAGTTCAGCTCTTTAAAATCCTTCAGAAATTTCTGTGTGTTTTGGCCTGTCGGTCAGGTGTCGGCTAACCGACAGTGAACCGAGTTTAACCGAGACAGTGTCGGTTAGAATTCCAGAGAGCTTCATTTTCAAACATCTGTTGATACTCTCTGGTCGGTCAAGGTGTCGGTTAGGCATCGGTTAACCGACATTATAAAAACAGCTAACCGATGGATTGTCAGTCAGAAATCCAGAGAGCTGTTTTCTGAACTAATTTGATCTGTCGGTTATTGTGTCGGTCAGCCCTCGGTTAACCGAACAAGTTCGGTCAACCAACCATGCTTTATAGTCAGCCAAAATTTGAAAATATGACCGTTGGAGGTGTCGGTTAACCGACCCCTGTATGTCAGCTGACCGACGCCTAGCCGTTAGAACAACTTTTTCTATAAAAAGTGGTTTTCTCTTTTGAAAAAGTAGCTGAACTTTGGGGGATTTTCAAGGGCAAGGAAGAGCAACTTTTCAAGCACCTTTGTGAAGGGATTATGAAGCCATCTCATTAGATTCAACCTTTGATCTTCAAAATGGGTGTGCTTCTCTTCTCTTTAAATTTCAAAATCATGCTCATTTCTTAAACCTTTGTGTTTCTATTTAAGGCATGATCATAGAGTTGCTTGTATCCTTGTGTAGTTGATTTTCATAACAAGTTTCATCTTTTAAAGTCTATTTGATTTATGAGATCAACTTATGTTTTGTTTTCACATGAATTTTTTAAAACCTAGTTTTCAAAATCAACTTGTTTATCTTGTGATTACATCTTTCAAAATACAAGTTGGATCTTTATGAAATCCATGTGTAAATCATTCTACTCTTTGTCTCACATATGATTAACATCTTTGAATCATCTTGAATTTCCTTTTCTAAAAAGAGTTTGAATGTTTTTCTAGAACTTGCATCTACTACACTCTTTATCATTCATTTGCATGCATCTAGAAGTTTAGTTTTTCATCTTCATATCAGCCTATTTAGAGGCAAATCTTAGTGCTTGATTAGTTCTCTTATCCATGCATGTTAAGGCATAATTCATAAGAGAAAAATCTAAGTTGTAAAGGTTAGCGCTTAGCCATGAAAAGCATTTGTTGTAGTTGTAAAGGTTTTTGCTTAGCCTTGAAAAGCATAGTGATGTATGTGTAAAGTTTGAGGTGATCTTAAACCTTAAATTGATTAGTGAAAATCCGGTAGGGTTACCGGGAGTGGATGTAGGCAATTTGGCCGAACCACTATAATTGATTGTGCAATGGTGGTTGATCTTTTACTTTTATTTCATGAATGCTATACTTATGCTTAAGCTGTCATTGATTAGAGAATGTGGTTATATGACTGCTTATGATAGAATTTCTAGGAGTTCCCTCTCTTCATCAAAGCATAACGTATTTAAAAGTGAAAGAAATTTAAAAGTTGTATAAGCCCTTAGGAGTAATCCTATTCACCCCCCCTCTAGGATTCGATCTTGGACTTTCAATTGGTATCAGAGCAAGGTTACTCTTGATTAGGTCTTACCACCTAGAGTTAAAATCCTAGTGAGTGCTTTTATTTTGTTGCCACCATGCAATCTCATTTGGGAGAGGGAAATGCCACAAATAGAGCACCCTTTTTTAATGGAACACACTATCGGTATTGGAAAATTCGAATGCAAGTGTTCTTAGAATCCCAAAGCCTAGATGTTTGGAACATTATTGAAGAAGGCTACCATCTTCCCATTACCACAGAAAAGGATTCTGAAGGAAATGATATTTCCATAAAACTCAAACCCAAGAGTACTTGGACTCAAGGGGAAAAGGATAGAGCCAACTTGAATGCTAAAGCAAAAAACTCTCTATATTGTGCTTTGTCTCAAGAAGAATTTAATAGAGTAGTAAATTGCAATACTGCTAAAGAAGTTTGGGATACTCTAGAGACCACTCATGAAGGAACGGATCAAGTCAAGATAGCTAAAATTCAAATGTTGACCTCTAAATTAGAAGACATTAAAATGCTTAAGGAAGAAACATTTGATGAGTTCTACACAAAAATAATGGAACTTGTCAACTCTCTCATAGGTCTAGGAGAAGTCATGGATGAAGCTAAAACTGTTAGAAAGATTTTGAGATCTCTCCCTAAAAGATTCAAACCAAAAATTGTGGCCATAACTGAGAGTAAAGATGTTGACAAAATTAAAATTGAAGATCTAAGAGGAAATCTGCTCACTTATGAATTAGATTTTGAAATACAAGACAAAAAGAAAGGAGTAGCCTTCTCATCTCAATTTAAGGAAAATAAAAGTGAATGTGATAGTGATGAGGACAATGCTCTGTTTGTTAAAATATTTAAGAAATTCTTTAGAACAAACAAGAACATTAGAAATTCCGATGAAAGCAAGTCTCCCAAATTTCAAAGAAGCCCCAAGAGATCATTTGTTAAAAAGGATATGCAATGTTACAATTGCAAAGGGTTTGGACATATTGCACAAAATTGCTCCACTCCTAAAGAATTTGAAAAAGGAGACAAGAAAGGAAAGAAAGCCTTAAACATAACTTGGGATGATGAAGATGAAGAAAGTGATAAAAATGAATCCCAAGATGATGAAGATGAAAATTCTCCTAATTGGCTTCTCATGACACATATTGAAGAAATTAATGAACATAATTCTTTAATAGATGATCTATTAGGGCAAGAAGAAACCAAAAATGAAAATGAAGATAATGAATTGCAACAAGCTTCTGATGAACTCTATGAAAATTGGGAGATTGTGATTAAGAAAAACAAATCACTAAAAGAAGAGTCTAAAAAGCTTGTCGATGAATTAAGCATCTTGAAGGATGACTTAAAATTGAGAATTATTGAGAAAGAGAGCATAGAACAAAAATTCAACACTCTAAATGAAGATCTAAAGCTTGCTCAAAACAAAATTCATAATGTTCAATCCAAGTTAGAATCTAGTCAACTTGAAATTAACTCTCTACAATCAAAACTGAACAAAGGAAAATTCATTGTTGATAAATTCACCTTGGGAAGTGATAAAGCTTATCAAATGTTGGGCATGCATAAAATCTATGGTGATAAGAGTGGACTTGGGTTTGAAAGTTCCTCGAATAACATAAAGAATGACTTTCAAAACTTCACCAAAAATTTGCACAAACCCTTAGTTGAAAGAAACTATCTCTCTAGATGGATTTGCCACTTTTGCAATCGTAGTGGACATTTAGTTCCTAATTGTCCCTACAAGATTAGGTTGTCACTCAAAAATCCCTCTAGGATCCCATTCAAATTTGTCCCCAAGACCATTACCTCTAAACCCTTGTTAGCTAGTTGGTTTGTTAAAGAAAAAAATCTTAAGAATCTCATAGTTCAAACTGCCTTGAAAGCTAAGGAAAACCCCACTTGGTTCTTAGATAGTGGGTGTTCTAAACATATGACCGAAGACCGATCTAGGTTCAACTCCATAGTGGAATATGATGGTGGAAATGTTTCTTTTGGAGATAATAGCAAAGCTCAAATCATTGGCAAAGGAAGTGTGAAAGGAGATCAAATACCAACTCTAAATGATGTATTTCTAGTGGAAGGATTAAAACACAATCTTCTTAGTATAAGTCAATTGTGTGACAAGGGAAACAAGGTAGTCTTTGACAGTCTTTCATGCAAAGTGGTAAATGACAAAACCAAGCAAGTCATTCTTACTGGATCAAGGACAAAAGGAAACATTTACATTATTGAAGAATGTGATGACAATGAATCAAGGTGCTTGATAACCAAAGATCAAGAAAATTATTTATGGCATCAAAGGATGGGTCACATAAATTTCAAGTTGATGAAAATGTTGCGAAAAATGAGATTGTGAAAGGTATACCCAAGTTAAATGATGAAAGATCAGAAATATGCAAAGCTTGTCAGTTGGGTAAACAAATCAAGAAAAATTTCAAAGGTTTAAAGGATATATCATCTTCTCGTCCTCTTCAACTAATCCACATGGACTTGATTGGACCTGCACCTGTGCAGAGTATTGGAGGAAAGAAGTTCATATTGGTTATGGTAGACGATTATTCTCATTTTGGATGGGTTGCATTTCTTCATACAAAATCTGATGCTGTAGACAATATTATAAGGATTTGCAACAAGATTCAAATTGAAAAGGATTGTAAAATTCAGAAAATTAGAAGTGATCATGGAGGAGAGTTTGAAAATGAAAAATTTGCAAATTTTTGTGAGAATTATGGAATCAATCATCAATTTTCAGCTCCTAAGACTCCTCAACAAAATGGAGTGGCAGAAAGGAGAAATAGAGTGATTCAAGAAATGGCAAGGACCATGTTAAATGAAAAGAATCTTCCTCGAAATCTATGGGCTGAAGCTGTTAATACTGCTTGCTATCTTATAAACAAAGTTTATCTCATCAAGAATACCAACAAAACCGCCTATGAACTTTACTTTGAAAGGAAACCTAATTTGGGGTATTTGAAAGTGTTTGGAAGCAAATGCTATATTCTAAGAGATAGGGAGCAGCTGGAGAAATTTGAGCCTAAATCTGATGAAGGAATTTTCTTAGGATATTCTGAAAGAAGGAAAGCATATAGAGTATTCAATCATAGAACCATGACTATTATGGAATCAGCTCATGTGGTTATTGATGATATGAATCAAGTTGGAAGAACTCTACAAGAAGATGATGAAGTCGAGATTGAGTGTGAACAAACATCTCCTACAGATAAAAGTGATATCATTCCATCCAAAGCAATTGTACCAGTCAAACTAATGGAAGATTATACCTTGGATGATATCATTGGAAATATCAGCAGTGGGATTATGACCCGGAAACAAGTACAAAATCTTTGTGCTCATTATTCCTTTGTTTCTCAAATTGAGCCCAAAAATTTTTCTGAGGCTGAATCTAAATCAGAATGGATGGAAGCAATGCAAGAAGAATTAAATCAATTCAAGAAAAATGATGTTTGGGATCTTGTACCCTTACCTGTAGAAAAAAAAACTCATAGGCACTAAGTGGATTTACAAGAATAAATCAGATGAGTCTGGGAATGTTGTGAGAAACAAGGCGAGACTTGTAGCTAAAGGATATGCTCAAATAGAAGGTATTGATTTTGAAGAAACCTTTGTTCCTGTAGCCAGACTGGAATCTATAAGAATCTTATTGAGCTATGCTAGTAGCATGAAAATCAAATTGTTCCAAATGGATGTCAAGAGTGCCTTCTTGAATGGAGAGATTGAGGAAGACGTATATGTCACTCAACCAGAAGGTTTTGAAGATCCTTATCATCCTGAATATGTTTATAAGCTCAAGAAAGCTCTTTATGGATTAAAACAAGCCCCTAGGGCCTGGTATGAGAAGCTTACAAATCATCTGATTGAAAATGAATTTGACTGTGGGAAGGTTGATAAGACACTGTTTATCAAGAAAATTGATCAAGATATTCTTGTTGCTCAAATCTATGTTGATGACATTGTTTTTGGATCCACATCAGAGAAGCTTGCACAAGGATTTTCAGAGTTAATGAGTTCCACTTTTGAGATGAGCCTGGTCAGTCCCCTTCAATTCTTTCTTGGTCTTCAGGTTAATCAAAATGAGAAAGGGATTTTTCTTAGCCAATCCAAATTTGCTTTAGACATCATTAAGAAATTTGGCCTAGAAAACTCTAAACCTAATGGCAATCCCATGGGATCCACTTCAAAACTTTCCAGTGATCCAAATGGCATTAAAATGGACCAAAAACTTTACCGTAGTATGATAGGAAGTCTTCTCTACTTCACAGCTAGTAGACCGGATCTCTCCTTTAGTGTTGGGATTTGTGCTAAATATCAATCAGATTCTCGAGAGTCCCATCTCAAAGCAATTAAACGTATTATCAAATATGTCAATGGTATATCTCATTATGGTATCTGGTATCCTTGTGACTCAACCTTATATTTACTTGGATACAGTGATGCTGATTGGGCCGGATCAATCGATGATAGGAAAAGCACCAGTGGATGTTGTTACTTCATAGGTAGTTGCTTAGTACCTTGGCATAGCAAAAAGCAAATTTCTGTATCTCTCTCCACTGCAGAAGCCGAATACATTGCTGCAGGGAGCTGTTGTGCTCAATTATTGTGGATGAAACAAACCTTGTTGGATTATAATGTTCCACAACAATGTATGCCTATCATGTGTGATAACTCTAGTGCAATCAGCATTTCTAAAAATTCTGTTCATCATTCTCGCACTAAACATATTGTCATTCGCTATCACTTTTTGCGTGATCATGTTGGTCAAGGATCTCTTGAGTTACTATTTGTTCCAACAGATTCACAATTGGCTGACCTATTTACAAAGCCCCTAGGAAATGAAAGGTTCATCAAATTGAGACATCAATTGGGCATTGGCCCTTGCCCTGAATTTTAAACCTCTTATTGACACATCACCTGTTATTTCATTTCATTTTTATCTTATAAATAGGTGCTACTAACAAGGTTATATGCTTTTCTTGTGGTTGGGCATGCTCCTTTGCAATTAGATGTCAAAGGGGGAGAGAGTGTCTCAAAGTTAAATCAAGTGGTCTCCAATTGACGGGGAGAAGAATCACGGTCTATCAAGTTGAGGGGGAGAAATTCTGGCCTATAGTTGCTCCTATAAGGAAAATCCAAAGCTCCAGAATATCCAAATGCTCCCAAACATTCAAAGCTCTTTAATATCCAAAGAAATTAGTTTTCACATTTCAAGGAGATTGAGAGAGAGAGTTCAAGCTTCTAGAGTTGCCATCAAATTGCAAAGGAGGAGATTGTTAGAGTGTTTATTTTGTTGTAATTTCATTGGATGCTTTCATCTTCATAAGCTTGTCCTCTCATTCATTCTTGTTCTCCTTTCTAGGATCATCATGCATTTTTCTCCTTCATGATACTTGTTTTTGCAAAGTTATGCATGCTTTTATTCCTAAGTTCTCAAAGCTTTCAGTTCAGTTCTTTAAAATCCTTCAGAAATTTCTGTGTGTTTTGGTCTGTCTGTCACCTGTCGATCAGGTGTCGGCTAACCGACAGTGAACCGAGTTTAACCGAGACAGTGTCGGTTAGAATTCCAGAGAGCTTCATTTTCAAACATCTGTTGATACTCTCTGGTCGATCAAGGTGTCGGTTAGGCATCGGTTAACCGACATTATAAAAACAGCTAACCGATGGATTGTCGGTCAGAAGTCCAGAGAGCTGTTTTCTGAACTAATTTGATCTGTCGGTTATTGTGTCGGTCAGCCCTCAGTTAACCGAACAAGTTCGGTCAACCAACCATGCTTTATAGTCAGCAAAAATTTGAAAATATGACCGTTGGCAAGTGACCGTTGGAGGTGTCGGTTAACCGACCCCTGTATGTCGGTTGACCGACGCCTAGCCATTAGAACAACTTTTTCTATAAAAAGTGGTTTTCTCTTTTGAAAAAGTTGCTGAACTTTGGGGGATTTTCAAGGGCAAGGAAGAGCAACTTTTCAAGCACCTTTGTGAAGGGATTATGAAGCCATCTCATTAGATTCAACCTTTGATCTTCAAAATGGGTGTGCTTCTCTTCTCTTTAAATTTCAAAAGCATGCTTATTTCTTAAACCTTTGTGTTTCTATTTAAGGCATGATCATAGAGTTGCTTGTATCCTTATGTAGTTGATTTTCATAACACGTTTCATCTTTTAAAGTCTATTTGATTTATGAGATCAACTTATGTTTTGTTTTCACATGAATTTTTCAAAACCTAGTTTTCAAAATCAACTTGTTTATCTTGTGATTAGATCTTTCAAAATACAAGTTGGATCTTTATGAAATCCATGTGTAAATCATTCTACTCTTTGTCTCACATATGATTAACATCTTTGAATCATCTTGAATTTCCTTTTCTAAAAAGAGTTTGAATGTTTTTCTAGAACTTGCATCTACTACACTCTTTGTCATTCATATGCATGCATCTAGAAGTTTAGTTTTTCATCTTCATATCAGCCTATTTAGAGGCAAATCTTAGTGCTTGATTAGTTCTCTTATCCATGCATGTTAAGGCATAATTCATAAGAGAAAAATCTAAGTTGTAAAGGTTAGTGCTTAGCCTTGAAAAGCATTTGTTGTAGTTGTAAAGGTTTTTGCTTAGCCTTGAAAAGCATAGTGATGTATGTGTAAGGTTTGAGGTGATTCTAAACCTTAAATTGATTAGTGAAAATCCGGTAGGGTTACCGGGAGTGGATGTAGGCAATTTGGCCGAACCACTATAATTGATTGTGCAATGGTGGTTGATCTTTTACTTTTATTTCATGAATGCTATACTTATGCTTAAGCTGTCATTGATTAGAGAATGTGGTTATATGAATGCTTATGATAGAATTTCTAGGAGTTCCCTCTCTTCATCAAAGCATAACGTATTTAAAAGTGAAAGAAATTTAAAAGTTGTATAAGCCTTAGGAGTAATCCTATTCACACCCCCCCCCCCCCCCCCCCCCCACACCCCCCACCCCCCCCCCCCCCCCCCCTAGGATTCGATCTTGGACTTTCAAGATTTATCCTGCACTCATTCATATAATATAGAATTCTAGTATAAGCAAAAAGGAGTTAAAATTGTGCCTGAACTGAAATATCATCTTGGAATGCTAAAATTTAAGTGAACCTATTTGCTGAAAATGTGAATTTTGGCGCTGAAACTGTATAGTAGCTACTGGAAATGAAATTTGAATGCCAAAACTGGTTCTTTATGTGCAGAAATTATATACTAGAACCTGAAAATAACCTTTGTGATTGGTGTAAATGAGTAATAAGAGCTGAATTGCAAATTAATCTTAAAGAGGAAAAATAGTGAGTACTAAGAGCTGAATTGCACTTAATCTTAAAGAGGAAAAATAGTGAACCTCAAATAAAATAAAAAGAGAGAGAAAACTTAGTGAACCTCAAATAAAATAAAAAGAGAGAGATAGTGAACCTCAAATAAAATAAAAAAAGAGAGAAAACTTTACTCGTGTAGCCTGTATGATGGGCGCTTTAATAGCAAAGAGAATATCATCCCACTTTTCCATATCCTTCAATGGTGCCGTGGCCAACCTAGTGGCATTTTCCCCAACGGGTGCTCCTACCTCCAGAGGAACCTCTACAACAAGTTTGGTGCCACTACTAGCAGCAATTAAGCGTTCGGTGTTAATTTCACGTGTAGCACCCCGGACAGCTTTGAGGTAGAAGCTAAAAAGTTTCAAAAAAGTAGAGTGTATGAATATTACAATTAAAATATAATAGAACTTCACATATTGCTGGTATTGTATTTTTTCTTTTTTTCTTTTTTGGAGTATGACAATGAAGCATTCGTTGCATCTAATAAATACACAGGAAAATGTACCTCACCATATCCTACAGTAAAGAAGTTGGTGTAGTAGATAGAGTACGTTGGGCAACCAGTAAGTCTTGGGCAGGAGTAGGAACCACTGTAGACTCTGTTGTTAAAGAACCTGGTATACCTACCATCGATATTGGGGTAGGCATTGAACCTTGGGTAGAGGAAGGAGGTACAGTAGACTGCATAGGAGGCATCTCAATATGGGGAGTGGATGTATGTTGTGCAACAATGTTCTTCTTTCTTCTTCCATTCATGATAGTATTAATCTGTCACTATGTGACACAAAATTAATGTCTAATGATATATTTGTAAGCCTTGAATACACAATACAATTATATATTACCAGTTCTTCCCCATCGCTATAAGAACTTAAATGGTCATCAAAACTCAAATTGTTCTCATCCTCAAGTGGTTGATACTCCTCGTCATCATCATCCATGGCCCTCATATTGTTCGCCTCCTTAGTAGTTTTAGTCTTTCCCTTTTTCTTCATATCAACCAATGAATTCGCCATCCTTTGAAACCCCCTTTCAACCAATCTAAGGTTATTCAATTCGATTTTTTCCCACCTTTGCTTCTCATAATCAGACACTGGCTGGCCCATGCTCCTGGGCTTGATAAACCTGACCTTGTTTTTTGCCATCTCTCTCCTGTAAGAAAATACATTTAGATTTTAGTATGATATATGAACAAGTAAAATTTAATATGAAATGATAGCTGCCCCATTATATAAAATGTAACAAAAGATCTAAAACATCAAGAAATATTCAAACATGCAGGACAAAGGTACATAAGCCACATTCATAGATGATAAGTATCAAAATACAGTTCACTAGGTACTATCCAAATAAAGGTTAAAGAACGATAATATAGAAAACTAAATCAAGGTTCTATGTCCGGATCAATATCCGAATAAAATTCACTAGCAAACTCATTATCACTAGGCTCTCCTAGTAATTCATCTTCATCTTCGTCTTCATCTTCTTCAGGAAACTGCTGCAGAGTTGTCGGTTCTGTGTCTCTAGAACCAAATTACTTGGAATAATCTCAGGATCAACGTCATCTCTAGTGAACCGAACCTCAACTAAATCATCAGTATCAATATTAGGGACAGCATTAGTGGTTTCATTCTGTTGGAATACAGCAGTTGGCGCATCTTCTAAATCATCTTCCTTCTGTGGTATATCCCATATCCCTCGATGTTGGAGCCATTCTACAACTTTCCAATGGTCACCAAATTTGGTATCATTGACATAAAAGACTTGCTTCACTTGAATTGGGAGGACAAATGGATCATTCTTACACCAATGTCTTATCACATCAATGCTTGTGAAATGTGCATCGGCTTTAATGAATCTACTTCTACTGGTATTGAACCATTCACATTGGAAAAGAACTACACGGCGTCCAAACATATAACTCAGCTCCCATACTCTGCACAAGTCCCCATAAAAGGTAATTGTTTTCCCTTCATGGTTGTTCCCTTCCATGACGACTTTATGTTGACTATCCCGGTCTTTAGTGTGAAACCGAACACCGTTGGATATGCAACCTGAATATAGTTTGATAGTCACAAGTGGACCATTGGCTACAGACCACAAGTCATCGATTGCTTCTTGTGAGCCTTCGTCTCGTAGTTGATTCATCTACAAAACAATGCATGGCAAGCATGTTAATATTCTATATGCCCACAACTTAATTTATCAGAAGACAGTTTGTATCTTACGTGTTCTTTGAACCACTTTGGGAATTTCTCTTCTTGTCTCTTCAGGATGTCACATGCACTTTCATTTGCCAATAGTCTTTGGTGTTCTCTATTTACAAACATTCAATAGTGATGGTTAAAAAGGTCGCATACTAAATATAAGTATAGATAATATCCAAATTAAGTAATAACGTACTCTAGATATTGTTCCAGCTCAAAACTGTTATTTAAGACAAACCAATGAGCCTTGTCTATTTCCTCCTGCGTAACATTACTTGCCCTCGTCATTAAGCCAAAAGGACGAACATTTTGGGTGAATACCGCTAACCCTATTCCACAGACACAACCATCAGCATTTCGTTCTGGCCGATTGAAAGCTGTTTCCATACCACCGAGATACATTGAACAAAAAGTAAGACACTCTTTGACAATGTAAGCCTCATAAATCGAACCTTCTGGACAGGCTCGATTGGTGACAAATCCCTTTAAGGTACCAAGTAGCCTGTTTAATAAATAATATTAAATCATTAAACCTACATCACGTAATATCGACTATTTAAATTTAGGGTAAAAATTACATTTCAATTGGATACATCCATCGATATTGCACTAGCCGTCCAAGCATGGCCTCATGAGGCAAGTGAATAGCAAGATGAACCATGATATCAAAAAATGCCGGAGGAAAAATCTTTTCCATCTTGCATAATATGAGCACTATCCGATCTTATAGGTTCTCCAAATCCTTAACTCGTAGTGTTTTTGAGCATATCTCTTGGAAAAAATTCCCTAACTCAGATAATGTGATACAAATGTCTTTCGGGAGGTAGCCACGCATCCCAACGGGAAGAAGTCATTGCAAAAGTACATGACAGTCGTGACTTTTCAAGCTCGTTAACTTATCTCCCTTTGTACTCACGCATCTTGATATGTTTGCAGCATAACCATCAGGATACTTGATTGACTTTAAGAACTCATAAAATCCATGTCTCTCCTCCGACGGTAAAGTGTATGATGTCGGGGGCTTTTCGAAGGACCCATCTGCATGCCTCTTCAAATGCAGTGCTAGCTTTATTTTTAGATCCTCCAAATCTTGACGTGCTTTTTCTGTGTCCTTGTTCTTCCCATCTATGCTCAATAGTATTCCAAGCAAAGCCTCACATATATTTTTCCCTATATGCATCACATCAAGGTTTTGTCGAAGCTTGAGTTTCTCCCAATAAGGAAGCTAAAAAAAAATGCTTTTCTTCGTCCAATTTAATACTGGATCACCTCTTTTTCTTTTGTTGATTGGATGCTTGCAAAATGGCTTGTATGTCCCCTTACATAGTTGTTGCAATATTTGTTCACCCGTTAAGTCCATAGGCGCTGACCGATGGTCCACCTTACCATCAAAGAGGCGACTCCTTCGCCAAGGATGATCTTTAGGTAACCATCGGCGAGCTCCCACATAACCTAACTTACTTCTCAATCTTTGTGATGATGCATGCTCATTACAAACTGGGCAAGCCAAGTACCCCTTAGTAGTCCACCCTGACAAATTACCATATGCGGGGAAATCGTTGATTGTCCACATAACAGCTGCATGCATTCGATAAGTTTGCTCTGTTGAGGCATCATAGGTGGTTGCGCTACGTTCCTATAACTCCTTCAATTCGTCAATTAATGGCCTTAAGTAAACATCAATATCTCTCCCCAGTGCTATTGGTCTAGGAATAAGCAACGACATCATAAAATAAGGTTGTTTCATACATTTCCATGGAGGAAGGTTGTAAGGCATAAGAATCACAGGCCACAGGCTGTAGGAGTTGCTCATGTTACCAAAGGGACTGAATCCATCAGTAGCTAGTCCTAGCCTCACATTTCGGGCATCTCGAGCAAACTCAGGATATTGTCGATCGAAGTCTTTCCATGCCTCACCATCAGCCAGATGCCTTAGTACCCCATCATCAACTCGTTTCTCTTTATGCCATCTCATATCTGCACAAGTTATGCTCGACATAAACAACCTCTACAACCTAGGGGTTAGCGGAAAATATTGCAAAATCTTATGAGGAATCTTTTTTCCCTTGCCATCATTTATCTTGTATTTAGGCTCCTCACAAACTGGACACTTCTCAAGATCTGCATTCTCCTTCCAAAAAAGTGCACAATCATACTTACATGCAGGAATGGGCACATAGCCCAAGCCTAAGTCACGTAAGAATTTCTTTGCTTCATAAATGTTGCCTGGAATATCTTGCTTACTTATAGGCAGAAGTTCCTTCAATAACCCCTATAGCGTATCAAAGGACTTGTTGCTCCACTTATTCAACACCTTCACGTGAAGTAACTTAATGACAAACGATAGTAAAGTAAACTTGCATCCGGGGTATAACTCTTGATGAGCATCCTTCATCAATTTATCGAAGTTCCGCACACTCTATGTCTCAACATTGTTAGGCAACTCATCTAGTTCCTCATCATTCATGATTGCTACCGCATAGTAATCATTAACTAAGCGTTCAATATCATCTGGATTCTCTTGTTCATTTGCTGCCACTCCATTCCCAACACTTTCTCCACTAGGCTGACAGCTTTCATTTGACACGAATTGAGGATTTGCAGGTATAGGCCATGGTGCACCCAAGTCTTGTAAGAAGGTGCTATCCCATTTTGTATCAAGTGAAACACAACGACAATACTAACATGGCGTTCTACATTCATGCATTTTAAACACGGGCAACGAATCTTATCATCAGAACCGGAACTTGTGACTGCAAAGTCAACAAAATGATTTACCCCATCTCGGTATTCTTTGCTCATTCTATTCTTAATTGTCATCCAACTCTTATCCATATTTGCTGATCACCTACAAAGTCAAGATTAGTACAGCTTCCGCTGGATAAAAATATTTAGACCAAACTTTGATTTTCAAAGCAATGAAATCAATCCTAGAAATGATCAACTATTACATCTGTAGCCGATTAAAAAAAAAACTATTACATCTGTAAAATATCAATAGGCGTGCTATAAAAGTACCACACAAATGAAGATATAACTTGGAAGCATGTTCTTTGCTTTAAGTGATCATATAGAGGAGCTGATCAGAAAAAAGAGAGAGCATATAGAGTAACATGTATAACTGTTGAATAGGCATAATAGTCACCACAAAGGAACATGTATCAACTAACCATCATGCAACGGAAAAGGAAACAACAAATGCATAATCAACAACGCCACCCAATTTTTCCTTTAAAACAATAGCTTTTACAATGTCAATCACCAAAGCTTCAAATTAACATTCAAAGTATCAAAATCATTTTTTCTTGGCCTTTTTTTGGGCCTATGCAATAACTCCTCCCACATATACTAAATTTGACCTTTTAAAACCGACAACAGAATACAAATGGTAAGCCCTGCAGCCATATCGCTTAAGTAAGGATCGAGTTTGAAAGTGCTTTATATACTTGTTTGGGCCTTTCACCTTTCAGCATAAGCTTTTGGATTAGTAGATGGTATCTTATCTTAAATTGTCCTTGTTCTTGCTGCTAAATTTTGACGAAGACTATTTAATTCATTGGATGAGGACATGTTATTTTTTTTTAATCTGTCAAATAATTGATTAGCACCAGCTACCATAGAAACGGTTTGTAGGTGAAGACCATATAGACTGTTAGGTGTAGTTTCATGATGTTGTGTTTGATTATGGGAATCAAATTCATCAGAGAGAATAGCCTAGTTAAGTAGGTGATGCAGTATAGATGTATTCTACACAGTTGATGTATTTCTAGGTAAGTAATATTTAAATACTGAACACACGCATATGGGTCAATGAATGTGTCCTAAACCACATTGGCAAAGGGATATCAATTGAAAGCTGATTAGTGAAGAAAACAAAAGAGGGTTTTTTTTTTTTTTTTTTTTTTTTTTTTTTTTTTTTTGTTGTTGTTGTTGTTGTTTAAGCCAAGAAAACAAAAGGGTTGAAGGTGGATTTACCACTTTACCTAGCTACCATTCCAGGGTATCACTTGATCATTCTGCAAGGACTTGTGGTTCAACTCCAACCATCCTGTTTGGCTGCACATACCAGTTATTCCAGTCAAAAGAATGGGTCCAACAGAATCTTCATCCATATAACTTCCAAAGTAGAAGTCATCCAGATGGAAACTTGGCAAAGACCTGCTCCTATCTCCCATCCAATTTTCATGGTCAAAATAGATGCTTAACCCTCCCACCATTGACATCCAATCCAATGGCTATTTGGAGCAACCCAATTCAATAGATCAAAAACCCATGTCAGAGATACGCCCCAGGCAAAAACCACCAAATTCACACACAAGCAGATTAAAGAACTACATACAAACAGATAGACGGTGAGGAAGGGAGTCTCCCAAATGGCAATTAGGGGGAGAAATACTCTGATTGCCCATTCAATTCCCATGTTATGATAAATGGTTAACCCATCCCACCACAGATATCCAATCCTATAACAATTTGGTGCAATCCAAAAATACCCAATTCAAAATATGAAAACCTAGACGCAAACCCACCGAGATTCACACAAAAACATACTAGAGAGAGAGTTTTAATCTCCAAGATGGTAACTTGGGGAAGAAATGCTCCTATCCCCCACTTAATTTCCATGTTCAAACAACCAATCCTATAACGATTTGGGGCAATCCAAAAATACCCAATTCAAAATATGAAAAACCCATGTCAGAGATGCGCCCCTAGACACAAACCCACCAAAATTCACATACAAACATATTAGAAAGAGAGGGTTAAGTCACTAGGATGGCAACTTGGGGAAGAAATGCTCCTATCCCCCATTCAGTTTCCACGTTCTAATAAATGTTTAACCCCTCCCACGACAAACATCCAATCCTATAACAATTTGCGGCAATCCAAAAATACCCAATTCAAAATATGAAAAACCCCATCTCAGAAATACTCCCCCAAACAGAAAGCCCACAAAAATTCAAACTCAAACAGATTAGAGAAACACATATAGAAGCCTGCCAATTCCGACCGAGGACTTCCTCCGCTCTATATTCGGGAACAAGCTCAAATCCAGTGTAAGAGATAGATTGGAAGAAAGATGAGGAAGACAGCCGAGGAAGAGAAATGAGGCCAATCGATTGAGAAAGAAAGAAAATGGCGGGTAATGGAGGGAAAGGAAAAAAAAAGTGAGGGAAAGAAAAAAGACGCAAGTGAAACTGGGAGGGACCCATTTTGGTTAATTGAAAAATGACGAACGATGTGGGTTTAGATCTTTCAGCCAAAAATTTGTCTTTCGGTGACAAAATTTTTTGTCATCAAATCTCCTCTTCATTTGGTGACAAAAATTTTTGTCACTGAATCTCCTCTTTATTTGGCACCTTGGTTAAAGCTTTTCCGTGACAAGCAAAATTTTTTTTTTTTTGTCACCTTTGTGTGCGTTCCGTGTCAACATTGATTTTTTTGTCACCAAAGGGTGTCAATAATGGTGTTTTTTGTTATAGTGGATTCATCCTATGAGTAGAAGGATTGGATCTTCATGACAGGCTCACCTATTAAAAATCTAAACAGCTTAAAATCCGTTTACTTGGCATAATGAGCTGTTTGCATTTTGAACCATTTAGTAGGCAAATTTAATTTTAAACAATTAAAGTTTATTTATATGTACTTATGCTTGAGGTTTAGGTCAATATTTTAAAAATGACGAGTGAAATTTGATTTAAAACTTTGATAGTTTACATTTGATATTTTGGACTAATAAACCATGTAATATTCAATGTTTTTTCTTACATTTCTATTTTTGTAGTACTTTTCTTTTATATATGAATTTATTAATGAGAATTGATTATCATGAATGCATATAAATAAATATATTATTTTATTTTATCATAACTATATTAATTTTAAATATTTAAAAAAAAAAACCCATTACTCTCCCGAGTCTCCGTGTTGACTCAATCCGAGTCAATTCTTTTGCATGGGACGAGTCCAGTCTGAGTGACGAGTTTTCTAACATTGCGTAGGAGACAAACTACCATTAAATTATTTATTCAACGATATGTACGATGGTATCTACACTTGTTTGTGTTGAGGCATTTTCATGGGATTCATTTCCTTCTCACATCATTTTCTCACTATATCATACTTTGGGATAGAAGACTTTTTTATGAAAAAAAACCCATGGAAACTCTTTTGGGTCTCAGCACCCTTGGTTGCGGGTATAAAAAAAAAGAGATAAAAAAGGGGAAAAAAATAAAAATAAAAATAAAGAAGAAAATTTCATTCATCACGTGATCGACACAAATGAGTATGTTGGTCTACATACATGATGCACCCGTTGGATCGATCAAATTTTCCAACCACTTGATATTGTATCAACGATACAATAATATGTATGATACATGTATTGCATTGATATACACCACGTGGCACGTAGCGCTCAGACAAAAATTCAACATGAAATGGACAATGCCTTCTATATTGAGTAATTATGCCCCTTTTGTGGGTGGGTTGCTGTTTCACTTCTTCATTTCTGCTTTTCTTCTTCGTTTGTTCTTAATTTGTTTGTTTCTGTTCGTCTGCAATGGAAGTTTCTCTTACTAGAGAGAAAATAATAAAATAAAGAAAACCCTTCTCCAGAAGAATATTCAAGTTTTGGTGACTCACTGTTCCAGGTCAACTCACCAAGTCAAGCTGGTCCGAATCAAAGTCTTAACTATAAATACTCTAATTAAGTTGGACCCTTTGTTCAACCCATGTGCATGAGAGAGAGTCTAAATTTTATGCAAGTGGGAATTTAAAATATCCCACTTGGTTATTAAGAGCATTATTCTTCATAGGAAATAAAGTTTAATAAGTGGTTTAGAAAGATCTAGACCTTATTATGTTTAGACAATTGGAATTAAAAAAAGAATAAAGAAGAGAGGTACTTCTTAGAAATCTCACACGATTTTGACTTGAATTGAGCGAGCTAATTGTTTTTTCACATTGTTTCAATTTCTATGTTCCTAGGTCTGTCGATATGGTTGCTCATGGCTTAGCTAAAAAGAATTATTATTGGGGCTACCATAGAAGTCCAAGTGGGGCCTCGGACAATTGGGGTTGCTTTCCTCGTGGTGTTTTATTTGTTGTTTAATGAAATATCTCCTTCACACACACAAAAAAAAAAAAAAGAAAAAAAGAAAAAAAAATTTCTATCACGAAATTTTTCTACAGTTTCTTCTAAAAGACATGAAAAGAGACTTACATATCCAAATTCGACTGAGCAGTCGATCCGCTTTTAAGTTTTTTCTTTATTTTTTTAATTTGTTTACCCAACATAGCCAAGAGGGATTCATCCTATGAGTGGAAGAAGTGCAACTTCATGGTAAGATCGACTTATTAAAAATCCGAGCGGTTTAAAATGGATGCCCTATCAAAACCCTCAAATTTCACTCAATTATCATAATTGAAAAAACTTTCTACTTTACTAGAAATATGGAGCTTCCAATCCCTTGCTTCACAGTATATGTAAATTTTACTTTAACATTTACATCCCTTGCGTAGAAGATAAATTACCACTAAACTATGCATTCAACTGTATGTAGGACGATACCCACACTTGTTTGTGTTGTGGCATTTTCATGTGATTCTATTTCTTGTGTTGAGGCATATATCATATATGTGATTCTATTTCATCTCACATCATTTTCTCACTATATCAAACTTTGGGATAGAACGACTCTTTTATGGTCCCACATATTTATCAGGCTTCTTCATTTAAAAAGCTATCGGAAATGACATCCTACGAAGTTGAAAATACAGGATATTCAAGGAAAACAATGCAAAAGAAAATGAATTTTATGGAAAATGCCTTGTCACAAACAATCACTACAAAAAGGGATTATGATCCATGCCACTATCATTCATTCAATGGTCAGATCTTCTAATCAGAACATCCAAAATGGTATAAATTTTACAAGTCATATCATGTAAGATTTTACAAGGAGATTAAAAAACAGAGATTCGTCTAGACAACTAATTTTCTCTTTTGTCGAAGTATGCATTTATAGGGCTCAATGGACCTATATAGGTCTGATCCAGCAGAGCATGAATCCAATCATAGCAAATATGGACTCTCTGAAGAGAAAACGGGTGCAGACTGCAGAGTCTCGAACTTTTTTCTGGCTGGTCCCAGATCCTGAGATCTAGGTTTGTAAGACTTGGTTCTTTGCCAGGCAAAAGCCTTTATCCACCGAACTAGAGCCTCCCATAACTTCAGTGGGCTCTTACCAGAAAAAAAATACAACTTCTATGGGCACGTTTGGATTGATTTTAAGTTGGTTCGTATTGGACATGGACTTGGACTAGAACTGTACAATCTTTATTGGCCCTGCACAGCTGCCCATGTGACTCAGAACCAAATTTGGCCCATTGACAACCCTAAACATGATATGTGATTTTAAAAATATCAATCATTGCTTGTTAAATAATGATTGTAGAACCCATCTTCTTTATTGTATCTTTCTTAAGTCTTTAACACAATTTGCCGTTACCAATAAAAAAAAAATAGACTTGTGAATTCCTGATGTATCTCTATTTCTTTGCTCCAAAGCGAAAGGGAGAGGGGACAACAAATATCATAGTAAATGGTCCCTCCCTTGAACATTATTAGCCTATATATCATCCATTGTTGATTTTTGATTTTGTAGGTGTCACGACCCGGGCCTGAGATCCGGTAACCCCGAGCCGTGAGCCCATACTTACTCCCGTAAATCCCGAATCAACCGAAGTTAAAAACGAGATCCACAAGGGATAACATCTCAAAAACCTGTCAATTACAATTCTGCGGAAACAATTTCATTTGACAACATCAATTACAATTTACATGTATACAAAATAATGTTTCTTATACATGTATCCTATCCATTTTTTACTTATCAAATAGTGCATGTCCAAAATATTGTACAATGACCATTAATTACATCCCAAATGATTACACAAAAGAATAATCTCTCAAATGTTTCTCAAAATATTCACTCAAAATATTCCGATCTCTGTTTCGCTCTCGGATACCCATGTCAAACGGTATCCCGGCCATTCCATTCGTTCAGTCCTCCTGGAGGAACCTAAGCGGTCTCCTTCGCTCCCGCCTGGGGCGCTGCCGCACCGGCAATGGCAAACGGGCCTGTAATGCCATCAATAACACTAGTGAACACGACGGTTCAACAATGTATAAACAATTCTTGCAATAGCATGTTAATTCATGAGTTAGATTCATTCAATATATCAATAACAGTTCCAATCCTAGATGAGTCTAGAAAGTTCCTACAATAACAATAAGTCGACATGAAAGTCAATCATGTGGACATGTATAGGGTGGCCACTACCATAGCATTCATTTCATTACATTTACCATCTTCCCTCAAGGAAGGATTCATTACTAGCATCTTCCCTCAAAGGAAGGATTCATTATTACCATCTTCCCTCAAAGGAAGGATTCATCTTCCAAACGGAAGGAATCGATCAATACCCATAGATACGATCGGAATTTAGTGGGACTTACTAGTGTCCGGGCCAGGGACAACTAACATCACCACGGAGCTCCGGAACGCCCCCAAATACCATCTACTGCAGTAGGATTAGACATATGTCTCATTTATTCATTCATTGAACTCATTTAAAGTTCTAAAACAATAGCTAGGTAGTGCCAGACTCAAGGGTGAATACTTTTCAGTGAGCAATCCATCTCTGGATTCAATTCAGTTCCAAGATTCCCATAATAACAAGGGAATGGAATAATAGTGTTACCAATCTCATTAGATTAGGACACAATATTACAATAAGGAATCACTAGACAATCATGATTCCATTTAATTTTATCTTAACTCTAAACAACCATATAGATATAACCAACGGTACTAAATGCACGTGTTATTCTTGAAGAGCATCACATTTATGTTTGGCGTGTGCATTATAGTCCCCGTAGTTAACACCCATGGAGTTTTAGACCACAACTTATCAACTGTGAAGTTCTTCCTTCATTATCCTTAATTCTCAATAATTTCAATTTACTTCATGATTAGTCTTCGAACTAATCCAGGGAGCATTTATACTCACAAGGAGTGCTCCAAACTTATGCAAAAATCCAAAAACCCAAAATCCACTAGACTCAAACTGAGTCCCCTAAACGATCGGACCGTTAGGTCCGATTACACAAATCTACGGAAACAATTTCACTTAACAACATCAATTATAATTTACATGTATACAAAATAATGTTTCTTATACATGTATCATATCCATCATTTACTTGTCAAATAGTGCATGTCCAAAATATTGTGCAATGACCATTAATTACATTCCAAAATGATTATACAAAAAGAATGACTTCACAAAATGTTCCTCAAAACAAAATATTCCTCCTCGCACTCGGATGCCCGTATCAAACGGTATCCCGGCCATTCCATTCATTCAATTCTCCTGGAGGAACCGGAGCGGTCTCCTCCGCTCCGGCCTAGGGCGCTGCCGCAGCGGCAAGGGCAAACGGGCCTATAATGCCATAAATAACACTAGTGAACACGACGGTTTAACAATGTATAAACAATTCTTGCAATAGCACGTTAACTCATGAGTTAGACTCATTCAATATATTAATAACAGTTCCAATTCTAGATAAGTCTAGAAAGTCCCTACAATAACAATAAGTAGACCTGAAAGTCAATCATGTGGACATGTATAGGGTGGTCACTACCATAGCATTCATTGTCATTTCATTTATTTCATTTACCGTCTTCCCTCAAAGGAAGGATTTATCATTATTACCATCTTTCCTCAAAGGAAGGATTCTTCTTCCAAACGGAAGGCATTGATCAATACCCATAGATACGATCGGAATATAGTGGGACTTACTAGTGTCCGGGCCAGGGACAACTAGCATCACCACGGAGCTCCGGAACGCCCCCAAATACCATCTACTGCAGTAGGATTAGACATATGTCTCATTTATTCATACATTGAACTCATTTAAAGTTCTAAAACAATAGCTAGGTAGTGCCAGACTCAAGGGTCAATACCTCTCAGTGAATAATCCATTTTTGGGTTCGATTCAATACCACGATTCCCATAATAACAAGGGAATGGAATAATAGTGATACCAATCTCATCAGATTGGGACACAATATTACAATCAGGAATTGCTAGACAATCATGATTCCATTTAATTCTATCTTCAATCTAAACAACCATATAGGTGTAACCAACATTTACTAAATGCATGTGTTATTCTTGATGAGCATCACATTTATATTTGGTGTATGCATTATAGTCCCCTTAGTTAACACCCATGGAGTTTTTAGACCACAATTTATTAACTATGAAGTTCTTCCTTCATTATCCTTAATTCTTAATAATTTCACTTTACTCCATGATTAGTCTTCGAACTAATCCAGGGAGCATTTATACTCACAAGGAGTACTCCAAACTTTCGCAAAAATCCAAAACTTGCTCCAAACTTTACTTACAATTAATGTGTTGGTCAGTAATGGTCAGCTCGGTGGTTACCCGGCGGTTAGCCGAAACTGGGTCAGCGGCTAGCCGAATCTGCTCGGCGGCTAACAGAAATCTACTTAGCGGCTAGCCGAAATTTTCGGCGGTCAGCTCACAGTCAGTTTTCTAGAAGCTGACATTTCTGGCTCGATTTTTCGGTTACCTTACGGTTACCTCGCGGCTAGCCGAAATGGAAATTTCGGCTAACCGAAACTTGATGATTAGCTTTCCAGAAGCTGTCTTTTTGACAGGAAACTCTGACTCAATTTCGGTCAGGTCGCGGTCACCTCACGGTTAGCCGAAATTTGGATTTCGGCTAACCGAAATATGGCGGTTAGCTTTCCAGAAGCTTGCCCATTTTATGGATTCCGGCGGTTAGCTTCACGATTAGCCTCGCGGCTAGTCGAAACTCACCCAGAATCCCTTCTTCGAGCTTCAGAAGTTCTGGAGCAGCTTTTCTAAGGATGAGTTCCTTGAACTCCCTTCATTTCAATAATCTAATAGTCTTAGAAGGGGTATGTTTGTTGGGAATAACCATTGGAATCTCTCATTTTATCCTCATACACCCACTATTCACAACATTACTTCCAATACCCATTATTCATCACATTCAATCCATAGAAATTCTATAAAACTCTACAATAGTTAACAATAATCACAAGAGAATGTTTATACCTGCCTCTTGTAGTCAATGCACTCAAAGTCCTCTTGCTCAACTTGCTTTGAGATGAAAAACGCCCAAATGAAACCCTAACTCCATGAAAACATGAAAATGCACGACCCTTAAGCTATTTATGCTAGAAACCTTCCCTCACTACTCAATAGAACTTGGAAATCCCAAGGAAAGAACATCTACTTACTTGTAGCTCCAAGCAAAGAGATTTTGAGTTCTCTTTCGAGCTTCACACTTCACAAATGGAGGAATGGTTGAGGAAGAAGATGAAGACGGTACTACACTCCTCAAGAACCTCCGTAAATCTCTCTTAATCTTGCTCTCGATGAAGGAGAATGAAAGAGGAAAAAAAGGAAGAAGATGAAGAGGAACGAGGCTAGGGTTGATGTGGTGAAATGAGTGAATGATTCATTTCATTCTAATATAAGAGTTCACACTCCAAAACCCCCTTCCCATTATCTTTATTACATTTTGAGTCACTTGAAGCTTAACTTGGTCCATTTGAGGTCAAATGGAATCGCGCCTATTATGAAAGTTAACATACTATTCGAGACGCACACGTTGGTATCAAGAATTTCCGTATTTGACGAAATACGTGAAAATCCGTACTTACGAAAAAGTCCTTGGCCTTGCTTATTTGACTCTAAACTCACTTTTAATCCACTCAATACCACTCAAGTCCATTCCATTATGCTTAATGCATCATTTGAGAATAATTTGTCTCTCTTTGGTTATCAATCGTGCTTATTTGGCATTAATCTTAATTAATTAGCCTTAATCACGATTAGTTCGGGTCAGGGTGTAACACATGTACTCTGTCTTATATGCTGAAGACCTCCAAGTCAAGCCCATCTCTCTCTTGGTTTTCTTTTTCATTGTTTTTTAATCCGAGATTTTATTTAAAGTGGGCCACGTCTCCAGTGGTTATGCTTGATACACGTTGCTTATTTGACTCTAAACTCACTTTTAATCCACTCAATACCACTCAAGTCCATTCCATTATACTTAATGCATCATTTGAGAATAATTTGTCTCTCTTTGGTTATCAATCGTGCTTATTTGGCATTAATCTTAATTAATTAGCCTTAATCACGATTAGTTCGGGTCAGTGCGTAACACATGTACTCTGTCTTATATGCTGAAGACTTACAAGTCAAGCCCATCTCTCTCTTGGTTTTCTTTTTCATTGTTTTTTAATCCGAGATTTTATTTAAAGTGGGCCACGTCTCCAGTGGTTATGCTTGATACACGTTTCGATTAGACTTTAATCAGTTATCTTTAATCAGTTGACTCTTGACGGTTCCATCAGACCAAGTCAATATTTAAAAAGGGCCCACGAAGTAGATGAGAAATGGAACTTTATTAGGACCACAAAACGCGGTTTCACAGGGGGCCATCCATGGTTCGTGGTCTACCTGCCTGGCCCAGGAAAACAAAGGGCGCCGTTTAGTGGATGGCCCACACATGTGACATTGGAACCACTCACTAGACTTTGATGTCCACACTGACTGAACGGTCATCTTAACCAACATGGAAAGAAGAGGAGTCTTCTCAAGAAGTACCTATTTAAAAACAGAATGTTTTCTTTTTGAAGAAACTTTTAAAATTCAATCTCTAGTTCCACTGAAATACAACAAGTCCACTTCTTTTTTTCATTCAAACAACACTCGAAAATGTTCTTTACATTTCATAAAATGGCAAAAAGTTAGATTTTCAAATTTGTAATTTCTATAAAACCCCTTTTCCTTTCTTACCCAAGTGGCTCGGTCAGTTTCTTTATCGAAATTTATAACTAGAATTTAGAAGGTTGGGGTTTTTTGGACATAATGTGACATCTTGTCCCATGACATTTGAAATGCTGTGTTTATTTTATTTAGAATTTCAAATTCAAAACCACCCAAAAGACTTTTTGGAATTTTTGGAATTCTACTATACCATTTGTTGGAATTTTAAATCTTCTATTAAAAAGAGGGATTTAGAAATCCACTTAAGGAGATAGCTTTTGGAGAATTTAAAATTCTCCCGTACATAAATTCTTAGAATTCTGATAACGAAATAGACCTCTAATTTAAATTCACTTTATTTATAAGTAAATTACCCATTAGACACAAGTCACTTACTACCCACACCTAGATGAGGATGACAACTTTAATCTTTCCCTTTAATTAAATTGTTAAAAAAGTCATATCTATATTTAGTAGTGGTCCCACCCCCCGCCCCCCCCCCCCCCCCCCCCCCCCGCCCGCGATCATTTTTGTCAATTGCCGTCTGTTTTTTCTACACTGACATGTAAGGCCCATCAGTAAGGCCAGACTCGGCTTGTAGAGTACAATGTAGACTTTTCTTTGTATATTTCTTGGAAGCTCATTCCAAGGATACTCTTCCAACTTCCATCTATAAATAGAGGGCTTAGGAGTAAGACATTAGACATCAACCACTTAAGCCACCACCCGCCCTCATCTTATCTACTCGAAAAATACAACATTTTTCGAGCGGCAGATTACAAAAACAGTGAACATGAAGGTACCTTGTTGATATATAGTTTTCGCTCGTGGGTTCTTGTTTTATTAAAACAGAAAAAGGAAACAAAGGAGTTTATCAAGTGGGTTGTCTGAATTATTTTCATGTGATGGTGTTTATCTAACATCACAATTGTTTCAATTGCAGCAAAAACTGGTGGTGGAAGTTGATATGCATGATGCAAAGAGCAGGTCTAAAGCAATGAAAATTGCAGTTGGTTTACCAGGTAGGCTGAATTCTTATATTGCTGTTCTACAAAACTATGATTGAGTGAACAAGGCTTTTTATGATGAGTTCCATCTTCTTCTTATTGTAGTTATAAACTCCACTGATTTTTTTGGTCGAAATAGACTCCACTGAGTTGAGCCATACAGGATCAGGTAGCAACTTTGGTGTGTCTCGGCAGGATTAGGGCCAATATAAGTCCAACCTGAATTCTACCTCAAATTCAGTCAGGTTGGTCAAACAGAGTCATGTGCGCTGGCAGAGGACTAATCCGAGCTCAACCAAAATCCAATAGGAAAAGTTTGATTGGGGTTCATGTTGACACGTTTGAAATTTGTGGCACCCAGCTTTTAAACCTACTTTTAAGCACGGACTCCCAAAAAAGTTGTGATCTGGTTGGTGTCTGGTCGGGATCCATTGGTCTCATAGTTGACAAACCGCTACTACTATACTCATGCAATCACCATGCACTGCATGTATATGTATGTAGGTTGTTAGATAGATATTAAGAATATTGTATAAAAAGTAATATATGGGTTAATGGGTCCAACCATAAGTCCTTCATTAGGGTCCATGTCCACGTTAGGTAGGATCTTTACTTTGATTTTGGGTATGGGTAACCCTCCTCAGGTCCGAGTATACCCAACCCTTTCCGCCCCTAGCCTTGAGAAATATGACATAATCTCTTAGCTAATTGACTGAGTCAACTCAGTGAGTCACTGGTTGGTGAGTTTTGAATAGTACACATCCATCTTTGCTCTGACTGTTTGGTTTGGATAATAAGATTTCTTCATGTCTATGTTGCAGGTGTTATATCGGCTACCATAGAGGCTGACAAGAATCAATTAACAGTGGTTGGCGATGGAGTCGACTCCATTAATTTGACAACGCAACTCAGAAAACAAATGTGCTCCAAGATAGAAAGGCTATTATGTGCAAGCATGGTCTCCTCACAACTTGTCAGCGTCACCCCCGTGGATGATAAGAAGAAAGATGAGGAGAAGAAACCAGAGTTTTATGTAGGTTGGCCTTATCACTACTATCCCACTGTGGCACAGCCGCAGTATTTTTATGAGCCCGGTTACTCCAGAAATGACTATTGCTCTATCATGTGATTCAGACAAGGCTATGTGAGGCGTCATCCACTGTTTTCCTCTGGCTTGGATTAGGAAAATTGATGTCGTGTGTAATCATAAAAGAAGATGGGGTTTGTAGATAGATCCAGGAAGAGCTGCTTTTTTAGTGTGAAAACAGTTCTTTGTGCTGTTTATGGAAATGTTAAGAAAATCTTGGCTGTGTTAACGAAAATTAAGGATGGTTTATTATGAAGTTTTTGTGGCATGTCTCGTTGGGATTTCAATTGAGGGTTGTGATGGACTTGTCTCAGGTGATGGAGTCATGAATTTGCATGAGAGATGGAGTGAGGTTGGGTTGGGTGGGGTTGACTTCAGGTAACAGGTTTGTGCTCAACTCGAGCCCCACCTTTTATTATCAACCGGGTTGGAAAAGCTCAGACCCTGAAATCTCAGGTTTGAGTTGGGTTGGCATGCTGGGTGGGATGCATGGGCTCAGCCTGTTGGGCTGGAAAATTCAAACTGAGCGGAATAAATTCCCTGGCTTCAGATTCGTTTCATGGGTCGTGACAGGAATTGGCACCTTTGAAGTAAGTGAGTACGGTACCCTATGTGACTCTCATATGGGCCTGATCTGGGCTCAGAAACTCGGCCCTGGCTTGTTGACTGACCTAGTGATACCTTCGCCAGACCAAATATCGTAACTTGTCTAACCACAGCCAGATTAGGTACCAGGTCTACAAGTCACTGTGGGATCTACACATGAAACTTAGCTTCCCGGGTTCAGCCCATCTAAATAATTGTAGACAAACTTGATTTTTTTTTTCTGATGGAGTTGGCGGGGAAATAATGTTAAGCTGTTAGGTAAAGAAGAAGAAGAAGAACACACAAAAAAAAAAAAAAAAGACCCAACCAAGGGATTGGAAACCCTTTTTTTAAATTCATTTTTATTTACACACATCAGGACGAGTCAATGTCACTCAATGGGTCATCGAGTCAAGCAAGTTGAACTAGTCAACACAACGACTTGCTGAAATTGCACTATCCATTGACCTTCCAAGTTGTGTTTTTTAGAATTTCAAACCAAGAAAAAATCCAGCCCAAAGAAGGCTCGGCTCGGACCTTGAGATGCTTAAATACCAATTGAAATGGTTGAACCCATACAATTTCCATTGCTCAATAAAGATTTTTGAATCTGATTGCCATTTATAAGACAACAATGGATGGTTAGCATAATCCTAAAGTTGAAGGAGATTGAGGACGCCATTGCTTGTTGTGGGATTCACCATTTAATTAGGATCATAAATATGTGGTCCGATCATGTTCACTCATTAGAGGTGCCGTTTTATGAGTCCGGATCCCCTGTTTTGAAACAGAGAGTACAGCTTATGAGAATATGCCACAAGGACAATCAAAATTAGGACGTAAAGAAGTTACTTTCCCAAGTCCAACTCAGGAAAGTTTTTCATATCCTTCCAAAGTCTACCTTTGCCCTCTCACGTGGCTCATCTAGAGTGTGGCTATCTAGACAGTGCAAAAATCCCTCCGCACACTACAAACCAAACCAAATCAAATCAAACCAAGCATTTTTCCATTAGGTGGGGTCGGCTATATGGATTTAACGATGCCAATCAAATCTGTTTAGGGCCATGTCCTCCGTTAGATCCATGTAGGCAAGGTTATGTTTAATAGTTTCTTTCTAACTTCTCTTGGGTCTCCCTCTCCCTCTCCTACTCCTGGCAATCTCCATGCTTTTACACATTTTAACAGGTGCCTCTGTTGGACGCCTTCTAACATGGCTGAACCCCATCTTAGTCGATTTTATCTCATTTTATGTTCAATCAGTGCTATTCCTACTTTGCCCCTAATCTCCTCATTCCTAATCCTATCTCTCCTTTTGATCCTGCACATCCATCTTAAGATTCTCATCTTCGCAACTTTCATCTTCTTAACATGATTATGCTTTACTGCCCAATACTTTGATTCGTATAACAACGGTGGTCTTACCGTCACCTTATAATACTTTCTTTTAACCTTGAGGGGGACTTTCCGATCACACAAGACCACCGAAGCACTCCTCCATTTGATCCACCCGGCCTGAATCCTGTGACTTACATCAGTATCAATCCCTCCATTCTGATGCACCATCGATCCAAGGTACCTAAAGTTTTCTTTCTCTACAATTTTTTGTGTGCCCTAACTTACTTCTATGTTACCAAGTGTCCTACTATGACTAAACTTTCATTCCATATATTCCATCTTCCATCGACTTAGCGCAAACCCTTTTGTCTCTAACATTTCCGGCCATATTTCTAACTTAGCATTCACTCATTCTCTCGTCTCATCCACTAAAACAATGTCATCTGTAAATAGCATACACCATGGCACCTCATCTTGAATATGTCTTGTAATCTCATCGATAAATAGGGCAAACAAGTACGGGCTTTAGTAGGTTGTTCTTGACCATAACCAAATTTTAGGCTCGCCATTAAATAATTATGCCTTTGCTGAACCAACATTGATTACTTACCAGATTAGTAGGTTGTTCTTGACCATAATTACCACTGTGCTAATGCATGCAAGAGGTATGGATAACTCAGTTTCAAGTTAAAAAGAAAGAGAAAGAAGGGGAAAGAAAGACAAAAATTCATTGAAGCAACTAGCAATTAACAATGACAAGAATTTGGCGAATGAAAACCAGGCAACTAGTACACAAGACAAGAATTGACAAGAACCAGTTCCCATTTTAAATTAAAGATATCAACACCTTCAACTAGTACACAAAATTACTTTGCCCAGCGTCATTAAATCAACATAAAACCAACAATAAAGGGAATATAAAAGAAAGATTTTTTTAACTAATAAACATCAATAAAATCAACAAAAAACCAGCCCACTTCATTAAATCAAAAGGGAAACGTACCTGTATGACCAGCTCAGAGATGAAAAGAGTGGGATTGAATGAACGACAGAGGTATTGGAGAATGAGGAGATGATTATTGGTTGCAAATAAAATGGAGGTTGTTGTCTTTGTCTATTGGCTTTCCTTTGCTGTTGTGCTTTTTTTAAGAAGAGAAAATGATGTTAGGAGGGAGTGGATGTCATACGAGTAGTCATATGACCTAAATCCAAAAACACCTAAAATCCCCAAAATCCTGCCCTGATTTGAGACCCTCAAAAGCATGGAAATAGAAAATAAATCAGAAGTGTGAGATTTCACCTTGAGATTTTTGCAGAGAGAAGCCTGCACCGTCCAATGCTGTGTGGTGGGCCTCGTATTCGGTCGCCCAGCGGCTTGTCTGGGATGGGTTAGGCTGTTACTACTATTGCAAGAAGGATGATGATGGTACTAAGGGGGCAAGTGTTGGGCATCGGCCCGATTCAAAGACGGTTGTCGCAGTTCAGGGATTGAGTGCTGCAATGGCGGGTGGGATGTCAGCTTTGATTACCATGCCATTGGATACCATTAAGACCAGATTACAGGTGCTGGATGGAGAGGAGAATGGAAAACGCCTACCCACAGTTGGGCAGACAGTTCGGACCCTTATAAGGGAAGGTGGGTGGAGCGCTTGCTACAAGGGTTTGGGTCCGCTGTGGGCCTCCATGTCGATATCTGCAACCACTATGATAACTACCTATGAGTTTCTCAAGAGGCTTTCTGCAAAGAGGCAAGAGAACTTGACCTGATAAGCACAAGAGGAAATGTGGGGTTTTTTAATTTTCTCTCTCTCTCTCAAGGAGTGAGTGGGTAAGTCATGCCTTCTCTATACAGCTTGTTTTATCGATGTTAAGTGATGCGGATCTTCTCTGTTTCAGGGCACATCTGGGTGTACCCAACACAAAATCTCGAGCAGATTTGGCAAAGAGGTAAACTGAATGCCCTCCCCTTCAACCCTCATTTCTGTAAAGTCAATACCATCAGTGCGTCGCTGCCGGTGTATGAGATAGGAATGAGAAACTGGTGTGTGAGAGATAGATTGGAAGAGAGATGAGGAAGACAGCCGAGGAAGATAAATGAGGTCAATCGATTGAGAGAGAAAGAAAGAAAATGGCAGGGAATGGAGAGAATCCAGAGATGAGGAGGACAACTGAGGAAGAGAAATGAGGCCAATCGATTGAGAAAGAAAGAAAATGGGGGGGAATGGAGAGAAAGAAAGAAAATGGCAGGGAATGGAAGGAAAGAAAGAAAAGCGTGGGAATGAAAAAACGACGCAAGTGAAACTTGGGGACCCATTTTGGTTTTTTGAAAAATGACGGATGATGTGGGTCGTCATTTGAGTGAAACGGTCGTTTAATACCGACGGGCTTTAGGTGTCGATTAATCGGGCATGGTGGAGTCGTTTATAGTGTGTTTTGACGTAGTGTAAGTAAATTTAATTTTTTATATAACATGAAAAATCACATTTTGTGAGAAGTAAATACACATCTGACCACCAATTATCAGGTTCTATCATTTTAATAAATCTCTCTTACACATGTTGCATAAAGTCACATGATATCTTTGGATTAATCATGGTATTTGGGGCCAAAAGGTCTTTAAGAAAACTGTTGACCAGAGTCGTTTGACTCTAGTGACATTATTTTAACTTCAATCATAAAATTGGAAAAATGTGTTTTAAGGATGATCAATAAGTCAGAACCTCTTATATTTTGTTCTTCTCTCTTTGGGGGATTGGTTGGGTCCTGCCCTTGCATGTTTGTTGACCGTGGCCCCTATGTTAATGGACCAACTGAAAATGATTCAACTATTAGATTGATCACATGTGAAAAGGATAATCATCCTACAACGGACCCAACTCCAAATTAAAGTGATATCTAGCAGTCCATCCTCAATTCATATCCGACCAATAATATTATTCAGCCGTCTGATTCTACAAAAGTGGCCTCCACATGTACATCTGCAGTCCAAGTAAACTTACCGCAATCTCCCCGAAAAACAGCCGCGTGCAGTGCCGTGCGCTTGTGCGGCCCTGTATAAGCAGCCGCATGAGCCCTCTCCATCACTCTCTCAACACTCCCAACAATCCGTTCCACGCTCGCAACACACCCTCCTTCTGCAGCCAGATAGAGTGCAGACGCACCAACCTTGTTGACAACGAAAGCCATCTCCACACCCTCTTCTCTCATCAGCAGCTTCTCGACCACTCTCTCGTCTCGGTTCCTCGCACCCTCGTGCAGTGGTGTGTTCCCATCCCTGTTCTTCTTCTGCATCATCTCTTCTGTCTTATTCGCCCTCTCGGCTTTCTCGATCAGCTTCGCAACAAGAGCCGAATGTCCGGCTCTTGCTGCAAAATGGAGTGCAGCGTCCCCTCTCGAGTTCTGCACCAGCAGAAGAGATGGGCAGAGGTCGCTGATGGTTGCAGCGAATTGGGTGCGTCCAAGCCTGGAGGCGATGTGAAGGGCTGTGTTTCCTTTTGGGGTTGATGCTGTGAGGGTTTTGGGGTTTTGGTTCTTGATTCGATTGAGCTCATCTACCGTGCCGGATCTTGCTATTTCCAGTAGCTTTGGACCCATGGAGATAACTGGACGGGTTTTTGCATATGGTGTTTGATTTGAAGTGTGTTGAAGGCCTCCCGGCAAATATTTTTTGTTTTTTGCTTCAAGTCCTTGTATTTGGAGTGTGGGACCATTTTTGGCGCGTTAGGATGATTTTTAAAAGAAATGACTACTTGCGTGAATGTGGGCCTCTGGGTCTCTCTATTATATTCATATAAGTTTGAGGATGAAGACTCTGTTGATATTATGCAATTCTTGTCCTCAAACTTGTCTTCATCCTCAAACTTATATGAATATAATAGAGAGATCCAGAGATAATATATATATCAAACAACCCCTAACCACATGCTTCCAATTACCATATGCAGAACATCATATTATTATATTTATAGCTGCGCAATCCAATGGCAAAAATTGCATAATATCAACATGGTCGTCATCCTCAAACTTATATGAATATAATACAGAGACCCAGAGACCTACATACACGCAAGTAGTCATTTCTTTTAAAAATCATCCTAACGCGCCAAAAATGGTCCCACACTCCAAATACAAGGACTTGAGAAAAACAAAAAATATTTGCTGGGAGGGCTTTTTTTTTTTTTTTTCTTCTTTAAGGATAATTGTATTAAAAAAGAATATGGAGAAAACAGGGGAAAGAATATACAAAGGTCAATTAGGACCCCCCAAAAACAGACTGAGCTAAACTAAGGAGCCAAAACAGAAAAGAAAACTACACTGCAACTTGAACTCTCAAAAAATGGCAAATTGCCGTGAGCTCGGAGCTGCAAATGGAGTTCCTAATGTTCTTCAGAGAGAGAGATTTCTTCTTGCAGCTGCGAAATTATGAGATTGAGGGGGGTTTTGAGATCTTAAAAAATTGACTTGTTTCTTACTTTCCAGAGAGCATAGATGACATTCATGAAAACTACAGCTATAAACTTGGAGCCTGGTGAGTTTTTTCCCAGGGAGAGAGTGTGACGCCCCGGAGTCCCACATCCACTATAGAGAGGCAAGTGAATGGGATTATATGTAGAGCTTACACCCTTACCTTACATGAGGCCTTTTGATGAGTTGATGCTCATCAAAAGCAAGACTGTGAGGCCCGTGGGCCAAAGAGGACAATATCATGCATGTGTGAAGGGTGTGGCATTACAAATGGTATCAGAGCCGACTCTCGATTAGTTCGAGTGTGGGTCCCCTGTCTTGGTCTGGTGTAAGTGGGCGGGTCTCCATGAGGGCTGGCAAGCTACAGAGACTGGCAAGCTACTGCACACGGACGTGCAGTCTTAAGGGGGGTGGATTGTGACGCCCCGGAGTCCCACATCAACTATAGAGAGGAAAGTGAATGGGGTTATATGTAGAGCTTACACCCTTACCTTACATGAGGCATTTTGATGGGTTGAGACCCATCAGAAGCAGAATTGTGAGGCCCGTGGGCCAAAGTGGACAATATCATACATGTGTGAAGGGTGGGGCATTACAGAGAGCTTGCCAAGTTTCTGCAGCAGTGAAGAATGTGGGAGGGCTCAGATCAGCAGCTCTAAATAGCCAAAGCCACATAGATCTTGCTTATGCACAGAAGAAGAAGACTAGAAGCAAGGGAAAAACCCAGGCGTTTCAAAAGAGATTCTATTAGGGTTTTGTTATGCAACAGGCGTCAACCAAAACACTTTGTTTTGGAAGGGAGATGCTATTCCAGATGAACTTGAGCCAGGGAAGGATATATGCTCTTTGTCTGACTAGATGCCAAGCTGCTTGCAAGGTTAGTTGTCAGGAGAGTCTTTCCATATAAGGCTATCCCTTACTTCCGGCCTAGGAGAGAGATCTGAGAGCTGACTAGATAGATGATGGTGGACAACAGGCAGGATATTATCTGGGAGAGACCAGGATCCCGAATAGAAAAGGGAATAAAGACTTTGGTCCTGAGGAAATTGCATTAGAGGGAATCTTTCTGAAAGAGGCTTACCACCATTCCAAGAATCAAATTAGAGGTTTATGTCCTAACCATTGCCTAAGATCCAAGTACTGCCACTGTGAAGTAAAAGAGCCAGGCGTCTCATTTTTGAACCATAGATGGAGTTCGTTTGGTGCCAAATTGGTTTGTATTTGAAGTATTTGTCCTTGAACCAGTTTGACCAAAGAGAAGAAATAGTGGAAGCTTGCCAACCAAGCTTGAGGAAAGAGGAAGTATTAACATCAGCAATTTTCTTAATGCCAAGACCTCTTTCAGCCTTTGGAAGAGTAATGGAAGCTCGATTGACATAGTTGAGCTTAGAGTTGGAGGCATTACCCGACCAAAGAAATTGTCTCATCAATCTCTCTAGCTCTTTGTAGGTAGAAGCAGGGAAAGGCGAAGTGGTAGCTAAGTGAATAGGCATGCTGAGATCACATGCTTGATCAAGATAAGGTGACCTACAAAAGAGAGTGTTTTTGTTTTCCATGCACTAATCTTTGCATTGACTGTGTCCAGTAGGGGGATGAAATGGCGCCTCTTAGGGGTACCAAAGCATATTGGAATTCCCAGATTTTTATGCTGGATCGAAGACTCTTTGATGCTAAGAAGGGAGCTAATTCTGTTTTTCTTTCTAATACCATACTTGCCTATTTGGAGATGACTTTTTTGGAGGTTGAAGAACTGGCCTGCTGCTACCTAGTAAGTCTCTAGTAGATGTTGCAGAACTAGGATGCTAGAGGTTGCCCCTTCCATGAAGATGAGAATGTCATTTGCATATAGCAATTGACAAGGAGTAGAGGGGACTGAGGATACCTCGTGAAAGATACCTTGGTTTAGAAGGTTTTACAAGTGTAGGCTCAGGATTTATTCTGCTAAAATAAAAAGGTAAGGGGACAGGGGGTCTCCTTGTCTTAGACCACAGGTAGAGCTGAAGAAGCCTTGAGGGGTGCGGTTAACAAGCACTGAGCATTTAGTAGTACAAAGACACTCTTTGATTAGGTTTATCCAGGTTTATCCAAGTGTCAGAGAATGTGAAAAATTGGAGGGTTGAGAAAAGAAAGGACTAGTTTAGTTTATCAAAATCTTTGGTAATGTCTAGCTTAACGTAGAAATAACCTTTGGATTGCTTGGAGTTCAGCTTCTAGAATAACTCAAAAGCCAAGCCCGAATGGTGTTGAATGCTCCTACCTTTGATGAAGGCAGCTTGGTGACGGGAGATTAGATTAGGGAGAATTTTGGCAAGTCTGGAGGCTAGGATTTTTTAAATAATTTTGTAAGTAAAATTCAGCAGACACTTCAAATCAAACACCATCTGCAAAAATCCATCCAGTTATATAAGCAAATTGTACATGTGAAATACGTTACCATGTTTGTCAAAATCATCATTTTTATAGATGAGTAACCAAGTACATCAATGGTTGTAGGTTTTTAATGATTATTTGGACAATTTTCACAAGTTTCTTGTACTCCATGGAGAATTACATTACCAAACTAGACATAATGATATTTACCTTAAGAGATTATACAAGTGTGCCTTTTTGCAAGAAGGGTGCGAATCCCTTTCACACTTGTATAGGTATGGACCTTTTGGTGTGTAATGGTGCTTTTTTTATACCCAATTTTCATGTAGATGAGTGCAAGAAAACAAATGAGACGATATTTAACTATAATGCATGGGAATTATTCACATGTGTAAATCACTACAAATAAAGAATTATAGTACTTTTGAAATTACTAATATAACAAAAAGAAGGTAATTATTGCTTGTCATTTAAATTAAACTATAAACTCGACTAAGTCAATATGTTAGAAGGGATTTCTTTTTCTATTCTAGATACTCTTCCGCAACATCCCCTCCAGCTAGTAATTAGCCAAGTGTAAGTTTTAAATGATTATTAATCAATAGACCCTCAGTGATTTCTGTTTGGGCCAACGGGTTTTCTTATATTGAACTTAAAAATATGCTCATTGCCCCATTTAGACGGCCAATTTCTGGTCGAGTCAACCCACATTAAATATATGCATATGATAAAATTAAAGTAAGATATGGCTGCTGTATTTTTCATGGTCTCCTCTACTAACCCTTTATTATGAAATCAATTAATGTATTGAATTAGAGACGCCCCTTAATTTCATCTACCAACTTGTACCATATATTATACTTACATAAGATGCATATGCATAGAAATTTCCATTAAGGATGTTTCAATTGGCCCCACAAACATGCCACATGCTTCTTTTTTTTTTAGGTTCATGAGATAAATCCTGGCCTACATATTTGGCCCGATAGCTAAATAAGCCAGATTAGTACAGGCTTTTGTTGGATGTTGATTAGGTTCAATGGTTAATCATGCATGTTGGGCTTAATTTGATATGTTTTGGGCCGAACAGTTCAGCCATGAGCACCCCTAGAGCAAGAGGAGACAGAGGAATGCTGTTAGTAATGACGATCTTTAATTTTAAGCAGGATCAAAAGAGTTTATAGAACATGAATAAGTTTTCCGGTTCAAGTCAACTTTAATTTTAAAAAATTAAAAATGGAGGCTGATTGAGAAGTGCACCTTAACTATAGAAAAATGAAACTGCACTACCACACTAGAGCCATAGGGAATTTACCAGGCTGATTTTTCAATGCAAACTACTAACCCTTCTTTTAGTTATACCATATTGGTGGATCCAAACAATATAAGAATGACCACCTTCAATTATATCTTATTATTGGCAATAGGGAAGCAAACGGGTTGGATATCGGACAAAACCATGGTGGATCTGGACCTGAACCCGTTTTGATAATCCGAATTTGAATGCGGATGTGGCTCTTACCTATATTTTTTTTATCCAATTCCGGCTTCCACTTAATAAAAAGGGATTTGATTCTAGATCGGGAATCAAAATGAAATGTATATTGCATTATTATAATTGGATTTAAGAACTTAAAAATAAATTTTGTAGATGCAAAAGTAGGACTATAAAATAGCATATAATTAAAGTTAGGTAGACTCTTAAATATGAATATAACACAAGCTATATAAATTCTTATATGTAAATTTAATCATCATGTATCGTAGCTTCTAGTGAAAACAAACTGGGATCCGTTTCAGACATTGTGGATCTTTTATCCATGGATCCGGATTCTGATTTAGGTCTGAATTTTCCCCACAACCAAAAATTGGTTTCAAACCTGCTTTATTCCGAATTGTGGACTTAAAATGCTCAGATAATTGGAGCCCATTTGCAGCCATACTTCACATTGCTGGATTATATTCTTGTTAGGATCGGATACTTGGATACTATTTGTAACCCTAGTCGTGATACTGTTGGATATAACTTCCATAGTTGCACCTTCACTGTAAAGAGTAAAATTCTTGTTCTTAGAACGTTTCTCGGATATAAATTCAACTCTTTCGGATCGCATCCCAAGACAGTAACTTCATCCTCTGCTGCATCACTTGGGCGGGACTGGAATCTGATGCTCAGTTTGTTCTTTTGCTTCTGTTTTGTAGTCAAGCTATGCTCAGTTGTTGAGTCTCTGTTTCTGTTTTGCACAGTAGCCACTTAGAGGCTCTTGGGGCCCTAGTGGCATGTATTTTTTTGGGGTCATCATAGCCGTGGTTTTAGGGGGTTTTGCCCTGTCCTTGTATTTCTATCCCCGAAAGGCAAATGACCTGAAAAATCTAGTTGGATTTCGTACATGTATTCTCATGATAGATTAGATAAGACTTTAAATGTTCTTAATTTTAACAAATAATATTTCATTACTGTCATCAAATAATGATTCTGACTAGGTCTGAGCAGGGCTTGGGAATTCAAAAGGTGTGTTCTTTTTTTTTTTTTTTTTTTTTTTTTACAAATATTTTTTTATTAATGAAAGAATAGCCTATGACGATTTTTACTAATTCAAGTACAAATTTGATGGGCGGGATTTTCACTAATTGGTCCACAGACACAAACACTTGTGTCATTTAAGCTTGCAAGTGGTTAGTTAAACTCATTTGTGGGTTCTCTCTTCTCAGGTGTGCGGGCTCTTTCCAAGTGTGCGGGCTCTGCTTCCCACTTGCGTGGGCTCTTTTCACATGTATGCAGGCTCTCTCCCCGCATGTACTGATGCTACATGGGTCCCAGACTGGGCTTAAAACAATAGCAAGTGTTTGTGCTTCTAGGACTAGGCCCAATGGGCTATTATCGCTTTACCAGATTGATTTTTTTTTTCTTTTCTAAAATTACTTTTTTAAACACTGCTTTTCATGTCCTCTATTTTGTCTTTTTTCAAATCCTCACTCTTTCATCAAATAACAAAAGGGGATAAGGGTATTTACCAAAAAAAAAAAAAAACAAAACAAAAGAGGATAAGGGGTGTGCTAATTATCACTTAATGATTTAATCCTAACATTTAATTTTCCAATGTTGACTAAATGGTCGTATAGTTGTTAAATTTGGAAGATTACCAATTATTATATATGAAGCGAAGTGGATTCGATTTCTAATTTCACTGTCTATTTCAAATTTGATTTTGACTCCTCATGTTGACCTCCTACTAATACCACTCATTAATCCTTTTACTAATATTAGCCCTATTAATAACGTTCTTTTTACTAATCCAATGTTATAGAAACTCTTTCATCTCCTCTCTGTGTTTCCATTGACGTTTCTACATTTCCCACATTTAAATGCCATCAGTCCTTTCCTCTTCTCCATCATCTCTAATAAATAACTCTTTGATTTTTTTTATTAGGATTACACTCTAAACTATTTATATCGATTTTTTATTTTAGACCTTTACATTATAACTACCACTAATTACATTACCCGTGCTCAGCACGGGGGGTTTCGCTAGTTCAAAAAAGATATGGAAATGTGAATGGTTTGCATTTGTGATATGTTTGATCTAAGAAAAACAGCCACATATGCACCTAATTGGGGATCTCCAGTCCCCACTGCCATGTTCTTATTTCTTTGTTGGTGGTCTAAATCTTTTATCCTTCATCCTGTTTATTTCTAGTAAAAATTTCTTGACTTCTCTCCTAATAGGGGTCGTAATTTCTCACTACCAGACCACTGAACCCCACCCAGTAAACTGAGTTATAGGTTGACCATTTTTATTTCAGGTTGGGTTTGGTTAATCATTTCTAACCCAATTAATGATTCGATCCCCTGATAGCACAATGGCCAGTGAGCTTGATCTAAACTCAAAGTAGGGACCATGCTGGGAAAGAAAAAGGAAAAAGTTCAATTACAGGAGAAATTCTTGTGAGCGGGCCCTATTTTGAGAGGTTCAAAGGGCTTATTACCTTGAGAGGGTAAGAACGGTCTCTTACCCTAGTGGTCATTAGAGGATGCAATTCTGACATTACTACCCAAGGTTCAAACCATGGGCAATTACTTTTCCCCACCTATGTTGTCCTACCTCTCCCGAGGTCTATTTCCCTCACCAGAGGGCTAGGTCCCACCCCCTAAGCTGGGTACCAATAAATATTATAAAAGAGTTAAATCTAAAAAGAAAATTGTTCAAATTTTTACTGAAAACAGAATCTTGCAAAGCAATGGATATTGTGAGTGATGTAAAATTGATCTATGCTCTAATTCACTACAGCTAAGATCAAGAGGAGGTAGATGGATATAGATAAATTGGCCTCTTATCCATTTCGCACCTGCCCTCATATAGGAAGTAGTGAATATTGACTACATACTCTAAGAAGCAGAAGATAATATAAAACGGTATGACAATGTATATCAAAATTACAACAAATATATTTTGGATCTGGGATTTGAACATACAGGAATAGAATGTGATACATCATAGAATCTCTCAGAGGCAGGGGATTTAAACATACAGGAATAGAATGTGATACATCATAGAATCTCTCGGAGGCAGGGGATTTCAAGAGACACTGGGCTAAGTCCTTTTTAAGCCCAGTTCCTCTTCCCTAGTTCGTTCTCATTGGCTTTTGAAGATTTTCAGCTTACCTATAAACGGGGACACCCACAACAGTTTCCATAATCCTCAATCCAGCGGTTGTGTTTGTTTGCCCCTGATTGGAGTACAGCTCTGAGATCTTTGCTAGCATTGGAGTAAAGACAATGGTGTGGAGTATTTGGGGTCAGTTGCACATGTTGGACTTTCCTCTAGGAAACACGTGTTGGACTGGCTTGATCACATAGCAACACTTAACTTAAAACTTACGTCATGAGTTTTAATAAGAACAAACGGTCCTTTTTCGTTTGTGGGGTGTGATAAAAATTGTAACTTTGGACTGTTTGTTTACATTTGAATATAACATAAGAATTCATTGTGAAATTAGCTCATCTTTAAGATCATTAGGAGGTTGGGGACCGGAAGATGAGGGGGAGTGGGCATTGGAGGGAAGGATATAATTAATTGAGCTAGTAGTGTCGATGTTTCTTGACATTCCTTGCACCTGAAGTATTAGGGTGATGGGTGGGTATTCATTTCCCATCATTCCTCTATTTTATTTTTATATATAGAAAAAAAGAAACGGTTAATAATGCTCATTGTTGGATATTCACCTTTGCTCTTCACTTCTTACCACTTATTAAATAAATTCCATGCAAACATATAAACCCATTTGACAATAAATTTTCATTATTTAATTCCATGCAAACACCCACATATTTGAATGCATAGGTTTTAGATCCATTCAAACAAACGGGAACACTTGGTAAGAGACCCATTTGAATGCATCGTAAGAAGGCATAAAAAAAAACCACCACTGCAAACTTGGCTACATGAGAGGCCTTGTTGTACACTGCTCCGGCACTCAAAAGGATGTGCATGGGTATAATTTATTTTATTACGGCTGCATGCCTGCGTGAAAATTTCAACACAAGAATAGGATTATTTACCCATCAAAATTTACACATATGAATCATTTGCATAAGTAAATGAGTGCATAAAAACATGTTCATTGCCTTAATGCAACACTAACATATATAAAAATAAAAGAGAATAACAACAACAATTTTCTTTTCTTCCAGTCCTGGCCAGCCTTGGTCCTTAAAGGCAGAGTCAGGACGTGGCTCCTACATGCCGCTAATGGCTTTGTGATGCTCCGGACTCCCACATCGACTATAGAGAGGAAAGTGAATGGGATTATATGTAGAGCTTACACTCTTACCTTCATGAGGCCTTTTGATGGGTTGAGGCCCATCAGAAGCAAAACCGTGAGGCAAGATTGGATGCGCTTGGGCCAGGTCCTTTGGTCAAGTAGCCCATGAGCTAAAGCGGACAATATCATGCATGTGTGAAGGGTGGGGCGTTACAGGCTTTGTTCCAGCCTAGAATTGGCCCTCATGTGTGAGGGTAGGATGATAGAAGCCAAAGTGACCCAGCCCAAGCCCTGCCCTTTTACAGGCTTATACTCGAGATTATTAGTACAATTAGAAATATATAAAGGAATTCCATACAAATAAGGGAAAAGTAGGGTTACAGAATCTTTTCCTAGAAAAAACTTGCACATTTGTTGTTAAAGAACCAAAAAGGAAGAAACTCTTACTTAAATTGATCTTTCACCGCTGAATCTTAATGCATGTAATTACAGAAGAGGAACCTCTTTTCTGTAGGCAAGTAGTCCTACTTTGATCATAACAAGTGATTCTACTTAGAGAAGCAGACCAAATCTCCTAGGTAACCCAGATCAAATAAATATTATACTAAGAAAGGTATCTCCTAAAAATATCTTAACTGCATAATGCTCCCTTCGGTGATGCTCGAGTGAAGGATGACCTTAACATTTGTCTCATCATGGCTCATGCCTCTGAGTTTTCATAGTTTCCTCTATTTATAACTAGAATACTCTTCAACTTGTAGATGTTGGGCTGGTTATGACTGGTCGTCTTAAATTTAGGTAGCCTCATCTTCATTAACAAAAAAATATCACACGGAGACCATTGTGATACAAAAGCTTATCATACTAATCCTAAGACCTTGTGGGGCCCACTTCACGATGCTGGCCAAGTGTAATCAGACGTGGCTGTAGTGGAGCTACAAGGTGAGTTGGACTACGTTTTGTATTCCAACCTTGTGGGATTCTCTTTTCAAATGTTCATATCTATCTATCTATCTACCCTTATAAAAGAGGCAAGATTGTATGGTTGCTTTAGTACAACCACCGTAGGGCCCACCAAAAAATTTATAATAATATATTATATAATAATATATATAATATCTATACCCTTATTATCTATCTATTTCATACAAACTTTTTCACTACACCATTGTGGGGCCCACCCCCAAATATTTACTATCTGCTATCTACTACTATACCAGCATAAAAGAGGGAAAGTTGGCAACTTTTTTCACTACACCAGTGTGGGGCCCACCCCCAAATATTATAATATAATTTAATAATATATTATTATGAGAAATTGCAAACTTTTTCACGATACCTTTGTGGGGCCCAACCCCAAAAATTATAATGCAAACTTTTGCATTACACCATTGTGGGGCCCATCCCCCAAAAAGTATAATATAATATAATAATATATTATTATGAGAAATTGTAAACTTTTTCACTACACCATTGTGGGGCCCACCCCAAATATTATAATATAATATAATAATATATTATTTTGAGAAATTGCAAAAGTTTTCACTACAACTTTATGGGGCCCATCTCAAAATATTATAATGCAAACTTTTTCACTTCACCATTGTGGGGCCCACCTCCAAATATCCACTATCTACTATCTATCTTCTACTCTTATAAAAGAGGCAATGTTATATGGTTTCTTTATTACAACCATTGTGGGGCCCACCAAAAAATTTATAATAATATATTATATAATAATAATAATAATATAATATTTATACCCTTATTATCTATTTATCTCATACAAACTTTTTCACTACACCATTGTGGGGCCCACCCCCAAATATTATAATATCATATAATAATATATTATTTTAAAAAATTACAAACTTTTTCACTACACCTTTGTGGGGCCCACCCCAAAATATTATAATTCAAACTTTTTCACTACACCATTGTGGGGCCCACCCCCAAATATTTACTATCTGCTATCTACTACTATACCATCATAAAAGAGGGAAAGTTGCAAACTTTTTTCACTACACCATAGTGGGGCCCACCCCCAAATATTATAATATAATATAATAATACATTATTATGAGAAATTGTAAACTTTTTCACTATACCTTTGTGTGCCCAACCCCAAATATTATAATGCAAACTTTTGCACTACACCATTGTGGGGCCCATCCCCCAAATAGTATAATATAATATAATAATATATTATTATGAGAAATTGCAAACTTTTTCACTACACCATTGTAGGGCCCACTCCAAATATTATAATATAATATAATAATATATTATTTTGAGAAATTGCAAATTTTTTCACTACACCTTTGTGGGGCCCACCCCAAAATATTATAATACAAACTTTTTTACTATACCATTGTGGGGCCCACCTCCAAATATCTACTATCTACTATCTACTATTATTATAAAAGAGAGAAAGTTGCAAATTGTTTTTCACTACACAATTGTGAGGCCCACCCAAAAATATTATAATATAATATAATAATATATTATTATGAGAAATTATAAACTTTTTCACGACACCTTTGTGCGGCCAACCCAAATATTATAATGCAAACTTTTTCACTACACCATTGTTGGGCCCACCCCAAAATAGTATAATATAACATACTAATATATTATTATGAGAAATTACAAACTTTTTCACAACACCTTTGTGGGGCCCACCCCCAAATATTATATTATAATATAATATAATCATATATTATTATTATATTATAATAATAATAATATAAAATCTATATCTATACCCTTTTTATAAAAGATAAGAGAAGTTGTATACTTTTTCACTACACCTTTGTGGAGCCCCCCCAAAATATTATAATATAAGATAATATAATAATATATTCTTATTATATTATAATAATAATCATATAATATCTATGCCTTTATTATAAAAGAGAAAAAAGTGTCATGCCTTTTCTTTACACAATTGTGGGCCCCCACTTAGTATTATGATATTATATATATATATATATATATAATAAAAGAGAACTACACATATGTGGGCCCCAATAGAAGATAAGAACTTGTCATGCTTTTTCTCTACACATCTTTGGGCCTTACTTAGTATTATTATATTAAATTATGTATATGTAAAATAAAAGAGAACTACATGTCTGTGGGCCCCACTTAGTATTATTATATTGTATATATATAAAATATAAGAGAACTACACATCTGTGGGCCGCACTTCATATTATTATATTATATATGTATAAAATAAAAGAAAACTACACATCTGTGGGCCCCACTTGGTATTATTATATTATACCACTTAGTAGAAGAACTTGTTATACTTTTTCTCTACACATCTGTGGGCCCCACTTAGTATTATTATAATATTTGTATGCTTAACTTAGTATTATTATATTAGATATATATATGATAAAATGAGAACTACACATCTATGGGCCCCACTTAGTAAAAGAACTTGTCATGCTTTTACTCTACATCTACACATTTGTAGGCCCCACTTAGTATTCTTATATTATATATAAAATAAAAGAGAACTACACATTTGTGAGATCTACTTAGCAGAAGAACTTGCATGCTTTTTCTTTACAAATCTGTGGGCCCCACTTAGTATTATTATATTATATTTTATATATGGAGAATATTCAAGTGCATCCATCCCTCACCATTTGTGGTGAGGACACCCCTTTTGAGGAAATTTCAAGTACAAAAGAGAGGTGTACTTCTCTTTTGTACCTCTCTTTTGTACTTGAAACTTCCCCAAAATGAGTGTCCCTCACCACAAATGGTGAGGGATGGATGCACTTAAAGATCCCCCTTTATATATATAATCAAAGAGAACTACACATCTGTGGGCCCACTTAGTATTATTATATTTCGATGAAATGCTTAGCTCAAATGATCATGAAAAGGTTTGTGTTTGAAGAATTTGTTCATTCACTACAACAACTCAAATGAGAAATTTCAGTTGAGATCTTCATGTATAGAAAATTTCAACTTCAATCCCAATGCCGGTAAAGACACAATTTGCTTGGAATCTTTGTGATTTGTTGTTGATTCGTTTAAAGCTATGAGTTGTGTACTGTTTTGGTTGGTTAGTATTTTGTTTCATTGAATTTGGTATGTATTTGGTTCTAGGTTTTAGACAAATTTTAATGGAAAATGGGCCGGACTACGATCTATATTGAAATTGGTGAGTGTTTTGCCTAATCATGTATGGCCAGAAAAGGTTGGTTTTCAACTTTTTTTTTTTTAAATTAGTTTCCTTCCATATATCTTGTTATCCCATCTTCTTTTTACTTTTTTCTATTGAAGCTTTTACTAAATTTCATAAGAATAATGAGTGATTGTAAATTACTTAATTTGTCAAAAAAATGAGTTATATGTAAACTGTTCATTCTCCATTGGGATAGTTAATATTGAGTTTTTTAACGATTTTATTTTTTCAGATTATCATACTGAAAGAGTATGTTCCTTGCACATGCATTGCATGTGCAGGGCTCCACTAGTTACCATTTAAAGTCATGTCTTAGGTGTTGGGATGACCTTGCTCCCAACTACACTTTGACTGCAACTAGTAGATATTTAATTTAATTATGTATTGAGAGACATCAATGGTTTTAGGAGACCAGAAACCAGATTCATTTTAAATTTAAATAGAGATGGCTTCATTGGTTTTCTGCAGAATGCCATCTCGCTTCATTGGTTTTCTGCAGAATGCCATCTCCCTTCCAAGGAGCATCTTTGTGAAGCATCGAATCGCTACTCAGTTGCAGGAAATCAAAGCTAAGGTTCTTGACATCTCAGAGGGTAGCAAGCTTTTACCACATGAGAACAGATCAAGTGAAGATGATGCTGGTGTAAGTTAGCCATAATATGCAGAATATTCACATTTTGCAGTTGAAGAAGAACTCGTGGGGATTGAAGACAACTGAAAAAACGCAGGGGTCTCCGAGATTTCTAGATTGGTCTACTCAAACAATCAACCAATGTGAGCAGAAATAAACAATATGCAGCGAAAAATAAATCAACAAGCACACACCACAAGGACACCAATTTTTAGGTGGAAAACCCTAACCGGGTGAAAAACCACCAATCCGAACTAGATCAAATCAAGTACTATGAATCTCGCAATTTCAAGAAACTTAGATCTCTTCCCTAGATATCCCCTACCCAAGGACTGAAGTTACCTTGTGTCGCTTCACGCTTCAACGACTTCACACCGTTGATTGCAACAGATCCAAACCAGCACTTGACTCCTCAAATCTTCTCGCAGGAAGATAATCTTCTACAAAGGATGCAGAAGAATTGACTCTAGAGAACTTGGCAGCACAACAATATAAAAACTCTAGAGAAGAATACTCTCAATAAAAATCTCTAACTCAGAACTTTGAGAAGTGAGGTCACTCTTTGCAATAGCCTTTGAACTCTTTAAATAGCCCTTGGTTCATGCTTAAGGTTTCCTAAGATGTTTAGGACTAAAACAAGCAGTTTGAGCACAATCAGAAAAGCAGTTTCTAATTTTCATAGGACTCTCTGCGCCAGGTTCGCTCGAGCGATCTCCAGGTTCGCTTGAGCGAACTACCCTCTGTTTTAGAACTGGGCAAGACAGAACACTGTTCGCTCGAGCTAATGGAATGGTCGCTCGAGCGAACTCCCCTCTGGACTTGATCCAGAAATTCAGCTCTCTTTATCCAACAGACTTCTTCTAATTTCTTTAGGCTTTCTTCTTCTGAGTCCTTCTAATCTTCTATCTTTAGAACTCTTTTCTAAATGAAAAATACAACTCAAAGACCCAGAGTTTTGTCCAACCCATGAATTTAGCCAACACTCAAAAAACCTAACAACAATAGAAAGGAACTGATCAACTGGCTGAAAGATGAAGAGCCACAATGCAAGGTACTTTCAGTGGTGGGAATGGGAGGCCTCGGAAAAACTACTCTTGTCACTAAAGTTTGCAATAACCCAGTTGTGAAGCAACACTTCCAATGATATGCATGGATATCTATCTCCCAATCTTTCAAAACTATGGAGTTACTATGAAGAATGACAAAAGAGCTCTACAATTCGAGGAAAGAGAATCATCAAGATAATATTGGCCAAATAGATAACATGCGGCTAGTCCAGATGCTTATCAACTATTTGCAAGATAAAAGGAATGTAATTGTCTTAGATGATGTATGGAACAAACAGGCTTGGGATGATATAAGCATCGCAATCCCAAACAACCAATGTGAAAGCAGGGTGATGCTTACATCTAGAATTAGAGATCTAGGAGTTGAGGGTAAGGTTTTCCACCTTCAACCTCTAAAACATAAAGAGGCTTGGGGACTGTTCTGTAGAAAGGCCTTTTGGAACATTCCAAAAAGAAGTTGCCCACAAGAGCCGGAAGCAGTGGCTAAAAAAATTGCTGGCAAGTGCGAAGGCCTGCCACTTGTAATTGTAGCTATAGGTGGTATGATGTCGCAGAAAGAAAGAAGTGAGTTGGAATGGGAGACGGTAGAACAAAGCCTCAGCTGGGAGCTAAGTAACAATCCAGATCTGGATTGAATGAAAAACATCATGTTACATAGCTATTATGATCTACCAAACCATCTTAAGAATTGTTTCTTATATTGTAGTATTTTTCCAGAAGATTATATAATTAGGAAAAAACACATTTTAGACTTTGGATAGCAAAAGGTTTTGTTGAGGAAAGGAGAGGCCTGACAATGGATGACGTCGCGGAGAACTATCTGAAGGGACTCATTCACCGAAGTATGATTCTAGTTGCAGAGGTGTATGATTTTGCAAGGGCAAGATCGTGTCAACTCCATGATCTTATGCGTGATTTAGCTCTATCATTAGCTGAAGAGGACTTTTGCATGGTGTACGATGGAAAGGAAGCAAGAGAATATTGCAAAGCTTGTCGATTATCGATTCAAATGAGTAGAGAAGACATTCCAAGAAGCACGAGTACCCTTCGCTCATTATTTGTATTTGGGAAAGACATGATCCCACCATCTTCATTGAATAGGATATCATCAGCTTTTAGAAAATTGAAAGTGTTGGATCTACAGGATGCTTCCATCCATAGCGTACCAGATGAATTGGCTAAATTATTCAATTTGAGTTATTTAAGCTTTAGGGCCTGTTTGGATAGCCAAAAAATAGAGTAGAGTGAAGTTAAATGGGCCATAATAGTCTAAAATTTCAACTCTACCATGTTTGGATGAGTCTGGCCCAATAGATGAATTAATGTTGTGAGCCACACGTATTCTATTTCACTTCAATTCAAAATACTTCAATTTTCTTTAGTAAAAGTGAATTCTACTCCAAACATTAACTTCAAAATAAACATCCAAATGGAGTGAAATGAAGTACTCTACTTTAATTTCAACCTATTTCTCTTCACTCCACTTCACACATGAAATCCACCTCATTTTACTCCACTCCTCATTTATCCAAACAGGCCCTAAGGAATACTAATGTTAGGAAGCTTCCCCAATCTTTGGGGAAGCTAAGGAAGCTTAAAACTTTGAACACTAGGAATTCCAAAATCAAGAAGCTACCTGCCGGGATAAAAAATATGAAGAGTTTGCGACACCTATACATGTATTGTTATACCACTCCAAATGATTTTATTTATTACAATGGCACAAAAGCTCCCTCAGGAATTTGTAAGTTGAAATGCTTACTGACTCTAATGAGTGTGGAGGCAAACACAAAGATTGTTAGGCAAGTTGGGAATTTGACTCAACTGAGGGGGCTTGACATAACGAAGGTGAGAGAAGATTATGGACCAGAGCTATGCTCCTCTATACAGAAGATGGAAGGTCTTCTCTACTTATGCGTTATGGCTACTAGTGAGAAAGAAGGCCTCAGCTGGAAGAGCTATCTTCTCCTCCACACCAGCTTGAAAATATTTGTTTAACTGGGCTTTTGGAGAAGCCACCTCATTGGGTTGGTTCCCTTGCCAACCTCTCTTCCTTGTATTTAGATTGGTCAAAGCTACAAGCAGTGGCGGACCCAGGATTTTGACTTGGGGGGGGGGGGGGGGGGGGGGGGGGTGGGGGAGGGCTTAAGATAGTCACTTGAAAAAGTCAATGGCTATTTTGTTAGTATTTCTTAACATTAACTTTTGCAAAAGATAAAATGTCTTACATTTACAAAATATCGAATTACATGATCAACTAACATTCTATCATCAAAAGTCATGATCACCTAATTACAAAAGAATTTCTTTAGAAAAAAAAAACAAAAATCATTTAAACAAAAATTAGTTGCCAAGCCTATTAGAGAAGGAAAATAACAGCGGAAAACAACCCACCTGAGAAAGATGTGATTGAAAGTCATTTAAACAAAGACCAGCCATAATCAATAAATCATTAAGATAAATTGAAAAGTTGCTATTGTGAACTATCTTGGTCATGTTTGCAATGTAATATTTATCAGATATTTGGATTACTTGACTATGCACCTCTCGGTGATAAGAACAAAATTCATTTGACCTCATTCAAGGGTTGAGTAAAAGATAACTGTGACTGGAAAAATTAATCTCCATCGGTACAAGAAAAAGAACAAATAAATGAAATCCTATTTTTGGCTACTGTTTCTACAATGTGGGTCTTTAAGATTTAATGGTGTGCAACACAGAGATTGATAGATTTAGCAAGTGGAAACCAAAACCGAAAATTGGTATCCAGAAGAGAAAACTCACGGCCAGGGACACAAGTTTTCAACATATTTAAATCACAAAACGGTGAATAGCAAAACAAAACAGTGAACCTAGAGAGATAGAAAATCAAACAAAATAGTGAATCTAGAGAGAAAGAATTGACCTTGAAGAGAGAGATGGAGAGAGAAGATGTGCATATGGGTTTTGTGTCTTCTTCCCTGTGGCAGCAGAGAGAGAAGACGTGCTGTTTTGTGCATATGGGTTTATCGAGAGATGAATATGGGTTTACCAAATGAGAGTGAGGGATGTTTGTTCGCTGTTTCTAGGTTAAAGTGGAGAGGGAATGAAAGGAAAATCGTGGGAAGTGGGGACAGGGGACTAGGGCAATTTTTAACTGGGGGCTGGGCTTAAGGGCCCTAATGAGCTTTTTTCCAATTTGGAGGGGGCTCAGCCCAATGCATGTAAGTCCGCCACTGGCTACAAGAAAATCCGCTTCCTTTAATCGGATCATTGCCTAATCTGGTGTTCCTTTGGCTTAATAGAGCATATGATGGGTGGCGCCTTCACTTCCTTGCTGGATGATTCCCTAGCCTCAAGAGACTAATTTTAAAAGAATTGAAACATCTAAACCATGTGAGGATAGAGCAAGGAGCAATGCCTAATATCCAGGAGATGAGTTTTCTTCAATGTCAAAAGTTGAAGATATTACCAGAAGGCATTGAACACCTCAGTGGCCTCCAAGTGTTATTTCTGAAAGAAATGCCTGAGGAGTTCACAAAAAGACTGCGAGGAGATGCAAGTGAAGATCGAAAAAGGGTTTTGCACATACCAATCATTACAAATGCTTTCTGGAGCGAAGGAAAATGGGTTCTTGAAAATCTTTCCCACTGCCTATCTACACAAACATGGACATCAGAAGGCAGCGGGTTCCTCAGTCGATGCAAGTGGTAGAACCAAAACAACACAATACAAGTTAAGTGTCATCAAACCTATCAAATGGGCGTGTTGATTTTTCTTTTATTCCTAGAAAACTGAATTTCTTAGCTCATAATTTTGTTAAAAATACGTATTGTAGGGCTGGTGGGATATGAATGTTGGGTCTTTTGTACCTATGTCCCCTCCTTGATGTCTCTTGGTTGTTGTTATGCTTTGCTCGTTCCTAATGATTATTCTTCTTTACTATAAAAGAAAAAAAAAACCCTTATCAAATGGGCGTGTTCGATAAAGAGAACATCTTATAGAAACTTGCCAATGTACTCTTGGAAATTTCAGATTCCTGTGAAGTTGTTTGATAAAGTTCATTGAATTTGGATCCTCCGTGCCTTGACAAAACTTGAGTTGAAGGAGTGGATGTCTAATTTTACTCCAATAGAAGTTGGACCCACCTTAAAATGGAGCCATGCTGAAATGTGTGATCTATAATAATGATTAAGATTTTGATTATTGCGTGATTCATCATATGGTCAATTTTAAGGTAGGGTCTACTTTTATTAATGTAAAATCTGGATGAATTCCATGAATGGCAAGGGGTTCCATTTTGAGCAGCATGAATTTTCAACAGGGTGGACCCCACTGTGGGTTCCACTCCATGTCATGATTTCTCTGAGAATCTATATCCAGACTCAAGTTTTCTTGGTCAAGAACTCTGAACTTTAATGGGTGTGAATTGATTAAAACAAGAAGAATTTTGAATGCCAAGATTGATTTCAGCATTTGTAATTTGCAACGAAGACTTCTGATATGATTTAAAATTCCTCTTACGCAAGTTCTTTTGAGGCCTTGTTTGTTTGTGGAAATTCTCAGAACTACATTTGGATGGATATAGAAATTCTGCAAAATGTGGTCCAACGCAAGATTCAAAATTCCCAAGTACAATCTTGCATTTTGTGATGCTTGAATTTTGGAGAATCTTAAAATCCAAAAGTGTCAGTTCACATGATGGACTTTTTGGAGCCTCGCTAGTTTAACAGACAACTCCACATGCTTTGGGGGCAACAATGTACATTCTCTATTAGAAATTCCCAACATGCAGAATTCCTATCATAAATTCCTTCAAACAAACAGGCCCTAGTTCTCAAAGAGTCTCTTTCTTTTTTACCTGAAATAAGAGGAAAAGATCATACAAAAGGTACATGAAAGAAAAATCTAACTCGTGAAATATATATATATATATATATATATTGTCCTCCTCGTGATTATAACAGGGTTCTACACTTCAGTGGGGACATCTCTAAGCAGAGATAAATATATTTCAAGGCATGCTGCACCTGTGATATCCAAGCCATTTATCAAGTCTTAGTTCAGAAGTTCTTCCAGCCATGAATCAGAATTCAGAACATGACATTTTATTTTGGAAGACAATGGCTATACAGCAATCTAATCCTAATCCCCCCAAGCAGGAAACATGAGATACTCTTATAGTGATATCTACTTCAGAAGAAAAAAGGAACACGGAGGTATGTATATTTTCATACAATATCAAATAAACAAAGTATAAGTAAACCAAATTAGGAAAAATTTGCAGCTTTTATGCAATGTCTGAAGTAGATTTCTATATTCTAATGAGTCTGATCATCTTATTTCCTCTTTCTAATCTTCTATGTTGGGGCTGATCTTTTCCGGGTGGTAGGATGTTTCTTTGCGGTCTCTTTGTTCATCTGGTTGTTTCGCCCCAAATACTGAGCTATGACTTACGCGCATTGCTCTTAAAATTGCTTGGTTGAAGCTCCTTTATTGAATTCATTGTTTGTAATTCGTTTGAGGCATTACTTTGAGTCGCATTTGCTAATGAAACATTCTCCCAAGGCAACTACTAGGCCAATCGTAGTTGTCCAAATATGGGCTCACCATTTAAGATCCCAGGAATAATATGATTCCATTTCAGGTTTCATATCTACCCTAAAATCTGCTTCTGCCCCACACACACACACACACACACAAAAAAAAAAAAAAAAAAAAAAAAAAAAAAACCCAGAATATGATGCCCGTAACCAAATATTGAACAACTGACCTTTTTAATATTTTTATTTTGAACCCATTTTATCATGAATTCCAAAAAACTCAATTCAATTCAAAGACACAACAACTTAATACTGTGAGTGTAAGGTCATATTAGCAAAAAGGGAGAAGTGTGGGGGCTTCCTCCGGTTGCGTGTAAGGGTTTATTGTAAAGAATCCTAAATCAAAACATCATGAAGATAATAAACATTGTATTTCTTTATTTTTCTTTTTTACAAGGACTCAAACTCACACCACCACGTACTCTGTACATAAGCCAATTAAGATCAATGTGGTGTTTCTTTTTTTTTTTCTTTTTTTTTTCCTTTTTTTTTTTTCTTTTCTTATCAAGGGAATGAAACTCATGATGCAGTACCCAAAAAACAAATCATGCATTCCAATACAGATGTCCCTAACTAGACAAAGTTGTTTTTCTTCTTTGAATCCTCTTTAGGTCGTTTTTCCAGTCTGATAATTTTTGTTGATTGCTTGTGTTGCCATGCTTTTTTTTTTTTTTTTTTATGGTACCCTAGCGAAGGGGGCTGGGACCATAATAGTACACCTACAAACGTAGGGAGAGAGCCCACATAGACCTTAAAGAAGCATAAACAAGTAAGAAAGTAGCCCCACAAGAGAGCCCACACAAGTTTTGCCATGTTTAGTGGTGGACCGAGGATTTTTGTTTTGGGTGGGGCGAACAATGGTTGATTGAAAAGGTCATCCATTATTTTGTAGATGCGCTCTTTAGATTTTGTCTTGGTTCACATGATGATAACAAGAGATTGGATTCCAAACCACATAATCTATGGGAAGATTTGCGTAGTTAACCTCCACATGACTTTTTTTTTAAGTTGATGACACTTGATGATTGGAAGGGGTGGGTTAGAAGTTGATTTTTTTATAATATTTTCCATATCTAACTCAAAGATAAAGAAAATTTTATCAAAATCAATACCAGCCTAAAAGATGTATAAGTAATTAGTTGGAATGAATAACTTCATCATACAAGATGGGTGAATGGCGGATGATGTCGTGCCTAAACAAGGGTGGACAAAGGTTTTCGTTTGGCAGCACCTTTTGTGTGATTGTTTTTTATTTTGATATAACAAAAAGAGATAAGATAGAACCCTCGTATTAATATCCAATGCCAACATTTCAAATGTAAGGGCATCTCTCACAAGAGCACCTCCATGTATATTTAATTTGATGCGTCACTTTATTTTTATTTTATGATAAAATTACCAAATGGGCCCTAAAAATTTGGCTATCTATAAGGGCGTTGTTTGTACAAGTGATTTTTCCGTAATTTCCGATATGTTTATCGTTAATATTGAATCACAAACGAAAGTCGTCGGAGTCTACGCGCATTCACGACTGAAATCTCAGCTCCCTGTTTCTTCTGCGTCTTCCCATCTCTTTCTTCCTACTTGCTATGTGAGAGGAAGATTGCTTCTTCAAGAAAGTGGTCTATATAAACCTCTGCAACTAGAAAACTCTATAGACGGAAGGAAGGAGAGAGACAGAGATGGGAAATCCCTGGATATATGACTCTGACTCGACTTGCACCACTCCCAGCTCGTCCAGACCTCCAAGCCCAGGTAATGAAAAACAGGGGAGAACATGGAACAAAAAAAATCAATTTTTTTGATGAACCCCGATGAGCTTTTCTTCTTCTTCCTCTCAAACTCTAGTTAGTTTTTCATATGGGTTGTTTTTCTTGCCTTTTTATTTCCTAGCTTTGATTAATTCAAGTTTGGGTTCTATTTCCGTGATATAGAAACAGAACCTGACATGGGTTGCTTTCTCTAAATCCTTTTGCGTACATGTGATTTCTTTCAAATACAATCTTTTCTCTGTAACTCTGTTTTTCCCTCTCCATTTTTTCATAATCTTACATGGGTTTCCTTCAAATCCTCTGTTCAGGCCCTTCGGGGATTGCACAGAACACCAGCAATGAAGGGACGCATTCGGGTTCGACTCGTTTGGATGAGGATTTCCCAAACGAGCAGATCCTTACGCCTCCCAACTTGACTTTCACTTTTGCAGAATTAGAGACAGCGATCAGAAATTTCTGGAGAGAGAGAGAGAGATGGGAGATTCCTGGATACCGCACTTTTACTCGTCTAGAACCAGTCCCAGCTCGACCAGACCTTCAAGCCTAGGTAATGAAACACCGGGATGAACAAGGAGCAAAAGTGATCAATTTTTTTGATAAACCCAGATAAGCTTTTCTAATTCTTCCTCTAATCATATGGGTTGTTTTTCTTGCCTTTTTAGTTCCTAGCTTTGAGTAATTCTAGTTTGGGTCTTCTATTTCCGTGATATAGAAACAGAACCTGACATGCGTTGCTTTCTCTAAATCCGTTTCTCCTTTCGCGTACATGTGATTTCTTTCAAATACAATCTTTTCTCTGTAACTCTATTTTTTCCTCTCCATTTTTTCATAATAGCACTTGGGTTTCCTTCAAATCCTCTGTTCAGGGCTTGCACAGAACACCAGCAATGAAGGGAATGTGGATTTCCCAAACGGGCAGATCCTTACCACTCCCAACTTGACTTTCACTTCTGCAGAATTAAAGGTATTTTCCATTCAATCCAATATTTGTTTGGCAAATTTGGGGGAAAAATGAAAAAATATATATGTGTAGGGCTAGAGGTGAAAAATGAGTGGCCACGCACTCGCGGCGACCATGGAAAAAGTCATGCCCGGGCCATGCCCGGCACAACACCGACCCAAAAGATGGGCTCTGCTGGACCATGGAGCCTGGAAACACAATGGGTATATGTACGTGAAGAAAGTTTGCTATTTGGGTTTAGAGAGGGAGAAGCCGCTGCCGCTGTCGCTGCCGGAGAGGAAGAGAGCCGGCTGACAGGAATCCTAAGCTGGAGGGGAAGGGCGTTCTCAATGGAGAGAGTTTTGCCAATGTGGGGGCTTCGAATCGGAGGAGGTTTTCTATTGGGCCCGGGGGAACACATCATCGGTCAATATGGGGTGGGGTCATTCTAAGGTTAATTGCACAACTCTCACAGGAAAACCCATCTATAGTTAAGATTATAACTAACACCTCTAATTAGCTAATTAATTATAGGAAATCCAATTAAACCTTTTAATTTCACTAATAATCTCACAAAGGTCTTAACCTTGTAAACTAGGTTTAATTAATGGGAATTACTAGTACTACTCATACCAATCACCTATTAAATAGGACAGTCTAGCGTTGACTTGGTCAAATTGGGTCCCACTAGGTATTTCTAGGGCCGGGTCCTTACGCCCCCAATATTTCTTTTAAATTGCCTATAAATGCAGTATGATCAAGTATTTTGAGACTTTCATCAATCTAATGATGGGTCATGTATAGATTAGATAAATCATAACCGGTTATAAGTACATGTGTCAATTGTTGTCATGATCAAATTAGATTTAATAAAATGAACCATGTATTGATAAGAAAAAAAGAATTTATGTAGGGTTCTTCTCTCCCACTAAGTGCAATTGTTAATATTACATGCCTTATAAAAAAAGTTAAGTCCAGGCTTTTGAAATTATACATATAAGGATAAAAGAGATGGACAAAAGTGACATTTCTCTTTAAAAACCCATCGTGGTTTGAAGACTATTGATTTTGGGTATACGGAAGGTATTAAAATGAAAATGCAACGGTCTATTTGCAAATACTAAAACCTAAGGGGCCTATTTACAAATCCTACATATCTTAGGGTATATACAAAAAGCTCTTAATCATTTAAAATTATATATATATAGGAGAATATTTATGTACATTCATCTCTCACCATAAGGTGAGGGACACTTTCATAAATGAGAATTTTCAAGTACAAAAGTGAATTTTCAAGTACATAGGATGAGGTACAATTCCATAATTCATGTGCAAAAAGGTAAAGTGCCTTCACCCTACTGTGAGGGATAGATGCACATGAATATCCCTATATATATATATATATATATATATATATATATATATATATATGCGCTCTAAACAGATACAAGAAACTTACTTAAATGCGGTGATTTGACAGAGTCTCCCATTTATTTAAATCGGGTTTTTGTGAAAATGAGGTGAGGTGAAAGAGTTTTCACTTAAATGCGGTACTTACACACCCATCCAGACACTCTCAAACAAATCCCTCGCCTTCTGCACTGCAGCAAGAGATTCATTCCTGATTATTTATTTGATGGCCCGTTTGGAAACCTTTAATTCAAAGTTTTCACTTTCAGCCAGTCCAACTGAAAATGAATGCTTAAAAATCCTAGGATATCAAAGCCGAGTAAACAATTAACAACAAACAACACAGTGGGAATCATATAAGATTTGCGCTTTTCCTTCCTATTGTAAAATATAAATTCACAAAAGCTAGGAAAGATCATGGTTGACCTGTCTTCTTTTTTATTCACTACTTTTAGTAGTCTCCACGCGAGTCACGCTTTGTCACGACCTTGACCAAAGTCTATACATAATTTTAACAGTCTTTTTTAAGAGGGCCAATTAAAGAAAAGCCCATTCGATCTACTACTGTAGAGGCTCATATGCAACACGCATGCAATGAGTGCTACATTTCTACACTGTAACGGCTCATGGATAACACACACACCCCACCTAAACCCAGCTTCCAATCTCATTCTGGTCTACAAGACCACCATAGAAGTAGAACCTGTTATGTTGACATGTATCTACCATTCCATAATCAAATGCGCCCCTTGCCCCCTTCCTTCTTCACTAGTGCCAAACAAATAAAACAGTTTGTTAGAAAGCAGTACATAACTATTATTTCTCAACCGCGGTTTTGTTGAACTTTCAATGCCTTGGAAAACTCTCTCCCTGTCAGGAGTCATGCTTACTTTGTCAGTCCTTACGTGTGGAAGAATGACCGAAGAATCTTCTCGTTCCCTTTCTCATTCTTTATATATACAAATCCTTTGTCTATCTCTGCTTCACCACCACAGATAGATTTGCTAGAAAAAGCTACGAAAATTTCAAGCATTCCAACATCTGGTCCTTGGAGTGCACTGGGGAATATGAAGGTATATCAACTTCATAGATTTCAATAAAGTGAATCTAACACTTCAAAAAAAATTGAATAACAACATGGTGGGAGAATTCGAGCAGTTCGAGGAATTTTATGAAGTGGTCATATTAATATTAATGATGTTTAATGTGTTTTATCTGATTTATTGTGTGCGCAGCAAAAGATAGTGATGAAGGTGCACATGCATTGCCGAAAATGCCGAACGAAGGCGATGGAGCTTGCTGCATGTACTTATGGTGAGTGTTGTCAGTCTTGTTTTAGATCACTTTTACATCAATCTAAGATGCACAGATACGGATATAAATATAGACATCATGAACATCTTTTATTGTTAATATGAAATTCCATTTTTCACTAAGAATTTTCTGATGTATCATTTGTTTTCTTTAAAATTTCTAAATTGTATTTAAGTTTACATTATTCATATAAACATTAGAATACTTAATAATTTTAGCAGTCCTAAAAAATCAATTAAACTTCTTTTACATCATAATTATCAATAGGAATCTTAGAAATACTTCCAATAATTATGATACTCATTGGATTGATCGTCATTAATGTCACGCAGCAAAGAAAATGGAACTATATGTACAACTCGAAACAACGTAATATATATATATATATATATATAGGGGGATCTTCATATGCACCTATCCCTCACCATTTTTGGTGAGGACGCCCCTTTTGGGGGTGTTTTAAGTACAAAAGGGAGATACATAGTACCCCTCTTGTACTTGAAACACCCCCAAAAGGGGTGTCTCTACCAAAAATGGTGAGGGATGGATGCACTTAAAGATCCCCATATATATATATATATATATATATATAAATAGGAAGTGCTCCTATGAGAGACACTCTCACCAACTTTATGAGAGATGGGTGGGGGCCCTCACTTCCATATCTACTCTCACTAACTTAAATGCAAGGACCCCCAACTTAAATGTGAGGGCCCCTACCTATCTCTCACCAAGTTGGTGAGAGTGTCTCTCATAGGAGCACTTCTCTATATATATATAAATATATATATATATATGAGGATCTTCAAGTGCATCCATCCCTCACCATTTGTCCCTAACCATTTGTGGTGAGGGACACCCCTTTTGGGAAAGTTCCAAATACAAAAGAGAGGTACAAAAGAGAAGTACACTTCTCTTTTGTACTTGAAACTTCCCCAAAAGGAATGTCCCTCACCACAAATGGTGAGTGATGGATGCACTTGAATATTCTATATATATATATATTTGTGGTTAGGGATATATGCATATGAAGATCCTTATATATATATATATATATATAGCAGGGCTCTCCTAAGCTGCAGCTTAACTTATCCTAAGCTAGAATATGACTGATCTCACAAATAAAACTTGATTATATATGTTTTTTGCATGATGGAACTGAAAAATCCAATTCTGATTGGATTTATCTTGATTTTGGAGATGATCATTATCCAAAAAAACAGCATAATCAGCTTTGATTTTGTGGGACCAGCCTTGTTTCAGCTAGGTTAAGCTGCAGCTTAGGAGAGTTGGCTCCATATATATATATATGAGAAATATTCATATGCATCTATCCCTCACCATTTTTTGTGAGGGACACCCCTTTTGGGGGTGTTTCAAGTACAAAAGGGAGGTACAAAATTACCTCCTTTTTGTACTTGAAACACCCTCAAAAGGGGTACATGAAGATCCCCATATATATATATATATATATATATATATATATATATATAGGGAAGTGCTCCTATGAGAGACACTCTCACCAACTTGGTGAGAGATGGGTGGGAGCCTTCACATTTAAGTTGGGGGTCCTTACATTTAAGTTGGTGAGAGTGGATATGGAAGTAAGGACCCCCACCCATCTCTCATAAAGTTGGTAAGAGTGTCTCTCATAGGAGCACTTCCTGTATATATATATATATATATATATATATATGTGTGTGTGTGTGTGTGTGTGTGTGTGTGTGTGTATTGGGGATATTCAAGTGCATCCATCCCTCACCACAATGGTGAGGGATGGATGCATTTAAATATGCTCATATATATATATATATATATATATATATATATATATAGGAAGTGCTCCTATGAGAGACACCCCTTTTGGGTAATATTCAAGTGCATCCTTCCCTCACCACTTTTTGGTGAGGGACACCCCTTTTGGGTAATATTCAAGTACAAAGTGTACTTTTGTACTTTGCTTTTTCCCCACTTTTGTACTTGCTTTTTCCCCAAAAGGGGTGTCCCTCACCAAAAATGGTGAGGGATAGATGCATATGAAGACCCCTATATATATATATATATATATATATATATTCTTTTGTCACTTCTTTTGTGGCCCACCTAAATATATGAGAATCAAGTAAATCAGAAAGATGAATAGGCTACAGTAAGAATCAAAGAAGAACTAAAAATTTGTTAGACTACGGTTATTTGACATATAAAAGCTAACTACTTTTGAAGACATTCATTGTACAACGGCCTGATGATTAAAGTTCTTACCAAACAGTACCAGTTTATGTACTCTTGAGTCTTTACCAAATCTATTTTTTACACTTACAGAAACATCAACCACACATCACATATTCATATCTATCATTGATACACATGCGACACATGTGTAATGGCCAAAACGTTTTTACATGGAGTACCAATTTTAAAACCGTGTCCAGCGGAACACTATAAGCTTTGGTAACTTGCGAGGTTCCAGGTCAAGTCACCAAGTCATCACATCAATACTTAAATTTTTAAGCTTTGGTGACTTGTGCATGTGGGTATTTACAGTAGAAAAAGTCTTCTTGCCCCGGGACTCATGTCCCGGGACTGGCCCGACTCCATAGGAGGGCGCCCTCCTATGGAGTCGGGCCAGTCCCGGGACATGAGTCCCGGGACCAGTAGCATAGCTCTTTACAGTATCCCACCGGGTGACTTCATTTGCTAAAAACAATATTTTTATTAAAAAAAATCAGTAGGTGGTTTAGCACTATGATTATGACATTTGGATCTAAAAAAATAATTAGGCAGGCTATTTTGACTTTACCTTTTCATAGAGGTGTAACTCAACACCAAATTAACTTCTCTATGGTTTCCCGTACAAATATGAAAAGAGACTAATGATCAAATTCGACCGAGCATTGATAGCATTTAAATTAAAAATATTCTATAATCGTGGAGTTAGGATCAGTATCCAATGTGTGCCCCACGTATAAAAAATCCAAGCATCTCAAAATGAAGGCCTTCCCTATATACTGAATTCATAATAATATCGTATAATTTCATAAAATCACATGTATTTGTGAAATTGCTGAAGTAATTGTGGCTATTATATATGTTTAGCATTTTTGGTTCTGTCCGCATGGAATTGTTTCACTCAATTCTTTTAATAGAGATGACTTTTAACTCTCATGAAAATAGTGCTTTCGGAAAAAGCATGATAATATGATTCATAAGAGAATGCTCTGTTAAGAAGTATTTCTCATGAATTTTATTGAGAGACAACCTTTTTACAACCACGTGGGACACCCAAAGTCAAATCTTAACACCTCACGCTCAATGAGACTCTGTAAATTAGCATTCACTCTATTTTCATGAACTTATTATTCAGATTAGTGTCAAATTAATACCTCTTATGCAAATCTCTGAGAGATACCTCTTAGAAAATTAAATATAGCCCAAGTTTCACATTTACAAATTTTATATATGCAAATTCCGTCTTCATATCCCATGTATAAAAGACAAACTACCATTAAAATATGTGCTAAACTTCCTCTAAACTGGTATATCTTTTTCATATGAGTCTTTTCCTTACATTTTCTCCACAGCTGTCCTACAAATTTAACAGGCTTCGTTACAAAAACTCCAGTGAAAATGACATTGAATGGAATTGAAATTATATATAGGATATTCAAGGAATAAGATGTGGAGGATTGGTCTATTGGTAATCGGATTTTGGATATTCAGAACCCTGTTTTCCATTTTGATAAAGTTTGTTCTAGTCATGTTTCTAGGGATCTTAATGTTGAAGCCCATAAGGGTGCTAGATTTGGTAGCTTGTGAGTCTAGTTCGTGGTGTGGTCCATTCCTAGAATGGCTGTCCAAATCCTTGCCTAGTGTGTTGTTGTCTTGATGTTTGCATTTTGCTTTATTAGGTTAAAGAAAGTTTTCTTTTACCCAAGAATGGGAAATGTGAAAGCAAAAGAATTTCGTATATGGAATGCCTGGTCACAAACAATCAGCACAATTGTCTTTCATTCTAAGGCAAGATCTTTTAATCTAGACCATCCAATGGTCGAAAATTTACTAGTCATTTCATATAAACATTTTTGTGCAATGCAGGCGTAATTATGGTAGTGGTGGAAGGGGATAATCAGGATAAGGTGGTGGTGACCGGTGTTGGAATCGATCCAGTCGACTTGGCCAAAGGCATGAGGAAGAAGGTGGGGCACACTAGTATACTTAGCATAGAAGGAGTGATGGTGACCGGTGATGGAATCGATCCAGTCGACTTGGCCAAAGACATCAGGAAGAAGGTGGGGCACACTAGTATACTTAGCATAGGAGGAGTGATGGCAAAAGGCAAAAGACGAAAGATTGCAGTTTTTTCTTTGATTTCCAAGATACTGCAGCACCTCCCAAAGTGAAAATATATCCACTTGTACACTTAGAATCATCTAAATCTGAATTTCAGTCAGCATCACTGTAACACTCAACTACAACTGGATAACTTGAATAACAAAATGCATAGTTTATAGTAAGCTTTAAATACTTAAGTACTTTAGATGCAACATTCCAATGTTCAACACCAGGAATACTAGTATAATTATTCAATTTACTTACTGCATAAGCTATATATCAAGGCGAGTACAATTCATAACATACATTAAGCTACCAATTACACTATCATAATCAAGTTGAGATACACACTGACCATCATTTTTCACTGATTTAATAATTAGATCAATAGGAGTAGACACAGGTTTACAATCAAAATGATCATATTTGTTCAACATTTTTTTCAATGTAGTGTGATTGGGATAATTTAATTCCAGAGTCATCTCTTATTATTTTAATTCCCAATATAACATTTGCTTCTCCCAAGTCTTTCACATCAAAGTTGTGGCAGAGAGACCTTTTGTTTCTTCTATGCATTTCAAGTTAGATCCAAATATTAGTAAATCATCAACATAGAAATATATTATAATTGTTGAACAACCATCAGACTTATAATAAATATGTACATGGATAGATTGATTTGATCCGGTAAACATTGGGTCCCACAAATTGATTGATTTACTATTGAGTTTATTGGGTAATATTGAGAAATGCTTGCAAAAAGATATTTTTGTAAATAAATGGAAGTTCATAAGGATGGTTGGAGAGTGTGCTTTTAAAAGGGTCCTTTAAAATGGGTCCTCCTTCCAAGGCTTGACGTGGGCTGCCCTCGTTGGCCAAGGTTAACGTTGGTTGGCCAAGGTTGTTCTGTCATGGGAGCATATGGCAGCATTAGATCTTCACATTTGAATTTCCTAGTGTCTTTTATGTTCGCATCAAGAGCCAGAGGGCTTACAGTACTGTGAGTGCCATTGTGCATGCCAATAATGTTTTTTTGGGTGAAGGCATTAATGTTAATTTGGTTTAATTGAATAATGTTGATGAGCTTGTTTTAGGGTTTTGCTTATTTCTATAAGAAGAATAACAGAGTCCTAGTTTGGACTCTTGAATCAAAGTTTTTAAATGGATGAGGAAAGGTGGAGAAATGATGGTACACAAAGTTGTCTATAGATCAATTTTGAATTGTGGCCAGTTTTTCTTTTTTTAAGTCTGTTTTCTTAATTGTTTTCTCTGCATTCAAACGGGCCATAAAGGCCCTTGAATTTTCTCTAGTCTATATGAAGTGAAATACTGAAATCTCTTATTTTCATTTTCATCAAAGCAACCACAGGGCAGAGCTCTACTTCGGCAAAGATAACAAATTGAGATCTTTTTAGACGAATAATTTTGTATTGTCTCCACATGCATTTATGGGTCCTAATGGACCTATATTTGGCCTGATCCAGCTGAGCCTGAATCCAATCACCAAAATCTTGAACTTCTCAAGCGCAAACGGGTCGGCACTTGGACTATGCGAAGGGCCCAGATATTAGATCTAGATTTTTTGGACTTGGGTCTTTGAAAAGCCTAAGCCTTTGTCGACTGGATTAGGGCCATGTATAACTGTTATCAGCAACCTTTGATCGAGGTTCCTTTGTTTGTGTTCTTATTGGGCCTGTACATTAGCCCATGTCATTCTAAACCAAATCTGGCCCATTGACAACCTTAACTACGATAAGTTACTCTAGTAATAAAGATATTTATAGAACAATTATACCAACTTCCCTAATTTGTGTATCATTGGGATGTATCGGTCAACAATAAGGGAAATATTATGAGTCCATTTTATGTGGGTGAGAATCAATTGGTCTGTAAAATTCCTGATCGATCTTAGCTGCAAGTAAAGGTCGAGGGAAATTGGGCCAGAATCATTTAGATTAATTACATATGAATCAGTTGGGTTGGGCCTAGCAGATTGGACCCAATAACCAACTGTTTGCTGCCCTGGAAGCCAAAAGAGAGAGGACTACAAATATCTTTTTGTAAATGGTCTGTTGAACATAATTAGCCTATATGTCATCAATCGTTGAAATTTTTTTTCTTATAGACCATGGAGTATATCTCAGAACTAATTTTTTTTTTTTTGTTGGTAGGCAGTAGTGTAGTTTCAAGGAAGGAATGCATTTCTAAGTGTTTGGTGGTAGGCCAGAAATTGGGGACCAAACACAAATGACTGGGTGCTAAGTCTTGTGCACGGGGGAGGAGTTCCAAATGGAGTTGTAATTGAATCTAGAGACAATAATTCAATCCTTATCTTTGCTCACATACCTGAATCTGGTTGTAATTGATTCTTGCAAAGAAATGAACTATCGTCCATCTGTTAGGCCTTGACTTTCATCGACACTCAAGGCCATCGATTAAAGAGAGTGCAAAGAAGGAGAAAGGTTCACAAGCACGTGGGCAAATATGAAGGCAGGCCATCGCTAGAAAATCTAACTTGGTAAAATCCAAGATGGATGCTTTCGCTGAAGAAGGATGAGCTGTAATCACTGACGCGGCGCTCCTCACCACTTGAGTAAATAGTTAAAATTCAAAATGTATAATAACTCTATTCTCAACCACTCTAATGGGGTGTTTATTTTGGGGAGTTCCATTTGTTGGGAATTGCAACAGACAGTATTGGTGCCAAGGAGCATTTGAAATTTCTTATTTGATAGTTAAAATTTAAAAATATTAATGGATGGAAATGTAACATCTGTCTCTTCTGAGTCTCCGAGTCCTCATATTCTTAATGTTAAGATATACTAGAAAATTTGGAAAACATACTCTGGACAACATTATGAGCATGTTTGGTAAACAGAAAAGAAACCTTTAATTAAGGGATCCCCTCGTTCTACTTCATCCAACATATCCACGAAGAGGACTTCCAAGGAGAGAATTCCTACCATCTAAGTGATGTGTAACCCAACGCTAATAGGTGTTATTTTTTTTTTTTTCTTACAGTTATCTCAAAATCAATGAAAAATCAAGGGCTAACCTTTCACCCCATAAGCATCCTTGGGTCTTTAAAGAGCTTGAACAGTTCGGATCTTGCAAATGGAGCCCACATGAAAAAAATTGATATTTTAAAATCTATACTAATTTTCAAATATTTTAAAGTCCAAGATGGATCAACAACTAAAATTTGACATAATCGTTGGACCTTAATCATGATTAACTTTTATACTATTGATTGTGGGACTCAAAAGGTAGGTTTCCAAAGAAAATAAATTTACCCATGTGTTACCGGTTTTGAACTGTGGTAGCCTTCTTTGTATTGATGACTTACAAATACCTTCAACGGATGGTATATTTCTTGCAATTTTCTCATAATCAACGATAAATCAAGTTATGAGATTTGACCGCATAGCTGTTTAGGCATTCTAAAGAGATTGAACAGTTATCATTCTACAACCATAGCCCACAGGAGTTCCAAAATCATGATCCAATGATATACGAGGAATCAACGGTTGATATTTGACTTCCTGACCGTTTTGAATATTTTACGCATAATTAAAGGTTCAGGTCTTAATTAAGGGACCTAAAAAGTAGGTTTCCAAAGAAAAAATGGTACCCAAAATGTTAGCGTTAGGAGTACTGTAGTTCCGCCTTTCTTCGAGTGTAGTAGGGATTGGCATAATTGAAAGGGGGAGGGTTGAACCTTGGAAATATTTAGAAACATAGAAGCGATGATTCTTTCTAATGATTTTCCACTACAAATGATCAAACATGGGTTTTCTGTGCTAATGAGGAAAAGCGTGAGAATTCCTCTATGAAGACTTTTACCAAATGTGCCTTTCGAGAATTCATAATTCTCCCCCAAGAGGATTACTTAGAACTCCAACAAGCATACATGCTTCTTCTTTATTTAGAGAGAGAGAGAGAGAGAGAGAGAGAGAGAGAGAGTTTAAGGGACAGTAGTCAACCACCATGTCTCCCTTTCATCAATTTTAAGCTCTTGACACACGCTACATCCATTCCCCGTAATATCCAACAGCAAGGCTTGAAAACTCGTGATTCGGTCTCGACTCGTCTAATGCAAAAAAACTGACTTGGTCAGAGTCAACATTGAGACTCGGAAGACTCTTTTTTTTCTAAAAATAATTTAAGAAATATTTTAAAATGAATCTATTACTTATAAAAGATACAAGTACATTTATTTACTTGCATTCATAATAATCAATTCAATTAATAAGTTTATAAGTGAAAGAAAAGAACTACAATAAGGAAAGTAAAAGAAAAAAAAATTGCATATTATAAACTTGTCAATCCAAATATCGAATATAAAAGATCAAATATAAGTTTTAAATTACATTCCAATCATCATTTTTAAATTACTTATTCCAAACTATATGCATCATTACTTATAAATAAACTTTAACTGTTTAAAATTAGATGTCCTTGTTCAACAGTTCAAAATGCAAATAATTTATTAAAATGTAATGTCTCAGCTGAGTCGCCCCTATTTTTGACTCGATCTTTTTGTTAAAATGAGATGACTCGGGAGAGTCAAGAGTCAACTCGAAGAGTTTTCCATCCATGGCCCAACAGCTTGAATTAGATGCTCATTCTAATTTTATTTATCTACGACAGTCATCCAGCTTTATCCAAGCAGTGAAGATTACATAACTTTGAAATTCACAAATATCATATCATGATCCGAAGATCCGAAGACCTTTGAAGCCCTTGTCGCCTTACAATTGTGGTTCTTTTATACGGGTCTCACAAGTTAGACCTTCTTTAAGATAATTGCAGTCTGACTATTTTTAAAATGACGACTATTTACATGTAAAAGACAGAAACAATGAACAGTCGAAAATTACAATCGTCCCAAAGACATAGCTAAGCTGGCATGGGGCATGTGCCTATGGGTGAGAATGTGTGAGTTCAGTGATCCATCTGATCATATGGGTTTTATACTGATTGAAATAAAATTGACCGTCGGATTAGATTCATCGAGAAATGATTCCTTTTAAAACCATTAAAATTGAGGGCCATAGATCAAAATTATCCTTAATTTGCATGATCTGATGATTTTTAATTTTGGCTCACATTTACCCTTTCACATGTTCCGCATTCGTGGAAGTGGGCCACATATATAGGCTATGCCCTTCCTTTATCCCAAAAGACAGTGATTTTTCCTGAAAACCACCCTTACATGAATATAAATTATATATTTAGTTTATTATATATATCCTTGGGTCTTTTTTTTTTTTTTTTGGTAAATATATGCTTGGGTCTTGATATTGTTCTCGGTCTTTTGTTCAACTTGGAGATTTATCCATGAGAGGGGGCATATATTTTATGCATGTGGAAATTTAAAATATCCCGCTTGGAGACTTTATTTGTTAAGAACTATCATTAATTTTAATGGGAGATGCTCCTACGAGAGATACATCTCTTGTGGGAGCATCTCCCATTAAAAATAGGAAACAAGGTTTAATAAGTGGCTTAGCAAGATCTAATTATGTTTGGACAATTGAAATTACAAAAGGAATAAAGAAGAGAGAAACTTCTCACAAATTCCACACGTTTTTTACTTGAATTGTGCTAGTTGTTTTTTACTTTGTTTCAGTTTCTATGTTCCTAGGTCTCCCAAGATGGTTGCTTATGACTTAGCAATCACCTAGATGTTGGGGGTGGGGCCTTGGCTGTTTTGGGTTGGTAGCGTTGCTTTTGCTTGTTGTGTTTTATTTGTTATTTAATGGAACATCTCATTTACATAAGAAAATAAATAAATAAATTAATTCTTCCACCAAATTTCTCTACTATTTCCCCTAAAAAGACATGAAAAGAGACTCACATGTCTAAATTCGACAGAGCAATGGGCTTTATATTTTGTCGCAACTTTATTTAATTTGCTTACCCGGCATAATGGCCAGGGATCACTACAAGAAAAAACATGTTTGGTGACATGAAAAAAGGTCACCGAAGGCCCAATTTTTGTCACCTATTATCATTGGTGACACGGGATGGGGTGTCATTATATCCATGACACAAAAAGTCAAGGGTGACAAAGTTTGTGCACTTGTCACGGAATGATGTCAACAGTGACAAAAATATGGTGTCATGGAAGAAAGATTTTCCATGACATAGTAGGGTGTCACTGAAAGCAATGGTGATAACAATGCGGGTGCCATAGAAAAGAGATCTTCCGTGACAAGAATTGTCACTAAAAATACTTACCCTGACAACCAAATGCGTGTCACCGATAATATTACCAGGTTGGCACACAAGGGTGACATACTATTTTTGTCACAAAAAAACACAATCAAAATATTTGTGCCACCCAAATTATCATTTCTCGCCTGCTTACAAAGTTTCAAACATTTGTATCTAGATACACCCATTAGCAAAACTTATACCACAATGACGCAGAATATTATTCAAATCAAATATCCAACGAGTAAACATTCTATCATCCAAGCTCACAACCCTTCAAAATATTCTTCCTTCAACAATAAACACTTCAAAGTTAATTAATAGTTTTAGCATAACTACAAAACATCCATATATACATGGTGTGTCGTGTCAAATGACAAAAAAAATTCAAAACAAGTGTTCCAATTAATTACAAAAAGTCTTCAACTCTATTTTGGTCATCTTGGTTAACTGCCAAAAAGTAACTCCATCTCGATAGTTACCTACTTGCATAAAATCACAAAAAAAAAAAAAAAAAAAAAAAAAACGTAATTATTTAACATGTTATGAAGCACACAAATCAAAATAAATGTATGAGAAAATAAAATGTGGGAGTTTTCTAGGTGAAATGGAATATAATTGAAACCAATCCTACAAATTTAAACCTGGTGGTGCTCTCATGGGTCCTCTCAACGTAGGCCAACTTTCTAGGCATATAATTAAAGGGACCAGCCAAACCTTTTTATGCTTAAGGGCTCAACCTGATATGTTGGGCACAAATGCACAAGTGTATATGGCAAATAGCAGATTGGTCAGATTGGGCCTAGTCCTAAAGAGGATAGATAGATCAGGGCTTAAAAATTAGGCTTGCTAAATTAAACGATTGGGCTTTTTTGAACTTCAAACCATCCCAACCCAAACAAAACCTGCACAAATAACCATAATGACAATGAACAAAATGACGGGTTAGATTAAATCATGACAAAGGGCTGGTACATTGGCAGCTGGCTTAAATAAAGTAAAACAAAATCCTTCAATAAAAATAAAAATGAGAAAAGTATACAAAAGTATAGTAAACAGACAAATTAGATAAAGAAAAATGGATAAGTGAAAACTGTAGAAAACATCATGAATATCCGACCATTCATATGGAAGGACCCATCATGAAATGGCCACGCCCAAAAAAATCTAAAACTAAATCAATGATCGTGCATAAATTAAAATGCACAAACAAATCTAAAACCATACATTTGATGATGGGTTAGGCCGGTTTCTCAGTGCTAACTATTGCCTTACACATTAACACATGGCATATACGCTGTGCATTTTTTTCTTCTATATTTCGAATTGGCAGGGATGCCGGGATTTTTCGGCTCATTTGTTATCCATCTTGGTTAAATGATGTTTATGATTTAACTACTATGTATCAACTCTGCCTCATGAGTTGCGTCGCATTTACATGAAAATACACTCAGATGATGATGATGATTTAATTATGTATTAACAGCGTCTCATGAGTTGAGTGGCAATTGCATGAAAATACACTCACACAAACACATATTTTGTTCTTCTTCTGACGCCTCATTGTAAAATATGTACAGTAGGCTTGCAGTAGCAGCTTTAAATGACATTCCTAGAGGTGAAGGGAAGGTTTTCTCATTTGATCTCCTTAACTCTTATGGGGGAGAAATATGTGTAACCTGCTTTAATGCAGTAGCTGACCAGTTTTATGACAACATTGAGACTTGGAAAGTGTACTTGATACCCAAGGGAAGCTTAAAACCAGCTCAGAAGAATTTCAACCACCTCAACAATGAATATGTGATTTTTCTGGAGACTAGTTCAATCATCCAGCTTTGTTTGGAGGAGGACAACTCTATTTTTTTTTTATTTTTTTTTTGCTTAATGGTAAATTTGAATTAGAAGAAGAGGAACTGGCCAAAAGGCCCCAAAACAAGAGGAAAAGAAGAAACAACCAAAAGAAAAAAAAATAAGAAAATCCAAACTTGAAAAAGGAGGGAAAAGCCCAAAAATAAGGGAGACCTGATCAGCCCAGCAGGACTGAGCTGGAACAGAGCTCCAAAATAAAAAAACCACAGAGAAGGAAAGCTTGGAGAGTAGAGCAGCTGAAGAAGCCAATCCAGGGGCACCTGCTCCCAACTCTGCAGCTTGCTGCGAATGCAGGAAGCAAAAAAAGGAGAAGCTGGGAAGCAGCACAGCCAAAAGGAAGATGAAGAACAGCCCAGCACTGAAGGGAAACAATCCAAACAGGAAGATGAAGAACAACCCAACACTGAAGGGAAACAAACCAAACACAGAAGCTAGGCTGAAAGACAGCCAACTTGGAAAGAAGGAGAGCTGAACTACTGCAAAGTGACAGCATAGGAAACTAGCAAAAAAAGAAACCCAGTACTACTACTACTGCACCGAGAGACTAATCCAACCAGGAAATAGGCTTCGCAGGACAGGTCTCCACATAGCTCTAGCTAAAATGTCACCTCCACCTCCACAAAGCTCTACTCACACCTGCACAGATAGCTAGACTGAACCTGCGGACCCAAGCATCCACTCTTCAAAGGACCGAACAGAAGCCTGAGAAAGAAAACTGCAACTCAGCCCACTGCCGGACATCGCTGGCACTGAGAGGGAAAGAAGAAACGTAACAAAAGGAAAAACTCAGCCCAGACCAACAGTAGCTGAAGCACCAAGCAGCAGAACAGCCCGAAGCAGAGCCACAACCAGGGCCTCCACTGCAGAACAACAGAATAGCCCGAAGCAGAGCCACAACCAGGCCTCCACTGCAGAACATCAAAACAGCACACAACTGGAGCAACCTGCTCCGCTACCACAACAACAGCACAATGCAGAACCAAGAGGGAAGAGGGAGACTACAACAAATAACTGAGCTCTGAACACCTGCACTCCCACAACAGGAACAGAACAACAGCAGCTTCAAGAAGACTACCAACTGCTCCCAAAGCAGCAGAGCAGAACGTTGCAATAGCAACTCTAGAAGGGAGACCAAACTTGGGGACAGAGCTCTCCACTCCAGGAAAAGCTCAGAAGCTACAATTCAAAGTAGAGGCACCTGCACCCAACTCAGCTGCTAGCAAAAAGATAGGCACAAGGAAACTGCACTGGATACCAGCAACCAAAGCCCAGTACTACTACTGCTGCAGAGAGAAAAAAGCTACCAGGGGGAAAGCTTCTGAAGCCTTGGAAAGTCTAAGAAGCCGGACTGGATAATCGTGAAGGCAACAGTTTCATTCATAAAGGTCGAACATTTATGACCTGATACTTCTAGGCCTGTTGTACAAATATCCAGAGACTATGATGACAATTAAAGGACAGTTTCAAAGCTTTATAAGATAGCAGTGGAGCTAGGTCTAAGCCAGTACCCATCAGTTTAATCAGGTCCGACTAAAACATCTACAAAAGCTAAAATAAAAGAAAAATAATTAAAACAGTTGCAACTATTGGTTGTCCAAGACTGGCGGCAGATTCATACTTAGCAACAGTTCAACCGATACTTCACTGGTTGACTAGTTTGGAGCTTCGACTCATCCATCTAAGGCACCAGTTCTAGTTCAATCTATTACATCCAAACACTCCGGTCGAGTCTCTAAAGAACATTGGTGTAGACTGACAAAAGAATGCCACAACTAGGAGAAAGCACAAAATAGGTGCTTCTGAGATCCAAGAGAGAAAATTAAGGGATATAGTTTAACATGATATAGGTGTGTAATAGGGAGCAGAAACATCAACTACGTGAAGAACTTAAGTCTGCCCTGTGTCCCTTTCCCAGTGGCATACAAGCAGGTGACATTTACTTCAGTTGCTTGGAAAAATTCCAATAAGCTCTGAAAAAAATCACCTCATTTGATTTTTTCAGGTTATTTCAAATGAGGTCATATATCTCAAATGAAAAAAGTAAGTGTCACCCGCTTGTATGCCACTGAAGTAAATGTCAATAAGCTCTAAAAAAAATCTAGGAAGCAGCAGCAGCTCAATGCTGCACTTCAACTAAAAGGAGATCTCCAAGGCTAGGAAGTAAAGAACAAACCAAACTCAGAACTGACGCATCCTTGAAGCACTGCAACACCCGCCCAGCAGACAAGGAAGACGCAGACTGGCAGGACAAATAGGCCTTGGCAAAACAGCAAGAACTGAACATAGCAGCAGCCAAAACAGAAGGGGGACCAAAATAGGGCCGAGCAAGTAATCAGCTGCAACAAGCCGAAGCAGGGCAGCAACAGCAATACCAGCTCCGCACCTACAAGAGCTCCCCCAAACCACAACCAATGACAGCCAAGGCAGTGCCACAAGACCAGCAGGGCCAAAAAGCTACTAAAAATCAACAGAACATGCAGCAAATGGCTGAATTGAGGAATCAAAGAGGCTACAGGGTGCCCCTTATGCCAATCAGGATGGGGTGAGAAGGAGGAGAAGAGATGCTAATCCTAGGTTAATTGCATGTAAAAACCTCAAACCATCATCTTTACAGTATTGCCCCAACCCTTGCTATCCCTGTTGCTACCTGAACTTAAAGCCCTAACTAGATGAGGCTGCTAGTGGTTTTGACACTGGAAATTTGTGCCAATGCTAGAAAGTCTTTCTTGATTGATTAGAAAATCTCAATTCTAAGCTATTTGGGGGCAGATCATTGATTATTCTACTAAATTTTAATAAGTGAAAATTATGGTTTCAGGTATTCACTTACTAGGGTGTACAACAAAATGTCAGTCCGATCTTACTGGAGGCTGATCCTGTTTTAATTTGATGAATCTTGATTGAAGCTTCAGCTATTATGGCTGAGGAAACTTCAGTTGTTAAATGAGTGTAGTTTCTGTATTTCCACTTCTGGGTAGAGTAAAAATTGTTTATACCTTGCTACTTTGGATTGGATTGTTTTGTAGATTTCTGATTGAAATGCTTGATTGCAATACAGAATTATCCTTGGATTAGAGTAAAAATTGTTTATACCTTGTCACTATTTTTCAGCATACAGCATAGCAGATTCAACACTTAATTGACATGGAAAGTTACTTACCGAGAACTAGAGCCTTCCCCAACAAGACCTCCTTGCACACAAGCGGACATAACAGCATTGAAGCGTGCAAACTTTTCATCATATGCACGTATTGTCTCCTGATGCGTTTGGCACAAGTCCTTCAAGATCTCAAACTGATTCTTTTGTTCTTGGCATATATCCTTAAGTGTCTCCATCTGATTCTTCAGAGCTCGCACCTCGTCATGTGATTTAGCACTAGACCGCTTAGATGATGGTCGCTTCAAACCAACACCATATTCCTTCACATAAAACTTCTTACCAAGAACTTCCATTGGCATCTCCTCTTGTGGCATGGTGACTGGTATCCCAAGTGCCTCATCCTCTTTGTGACGTGACTCATCCTCTCGGTGGCGTGCCTCAAGTTGTACCTAATGGCAAAGAAAATATAGAATCAATATATTGCATGAAATACAAAAATAACGTTGGTGATGCGACTTCTATGGTTAATGCTCACATGTACTTGCTCACATATCGGGGTTACCCACTTCTTCTTCTTTGTACTATAATGGGTTAACTTGTAGAAATCTGCAATGTCAGGACGTTGACCATGCTCTTTTGCCGATGATGACATAGCAGCTGCAAATGATTGTGATCCCATAGTATGATTGAACGGTAAATTTGCTCGAGCTTTCTTCCTTTTTTTTACCAATTCCTAGAAAATGATATAAATGTACTTGTAAAGATATCAATCAAATGAACTCCTTACTCCAAATTGAAATTTACCTCTTTATCTTTATTAGTCCAGATGTTAGCAATCATCCATGCCCAGTCTTCACCACTAACTCCTCTATATGGCTTGATATTCGGGTCCTTACCAGCTTCCACTAACGCATGATAGTGTTCTTTCATATTATGACGCTAGGTTCTATACAATTTGTTACACTTGTGGTCAATTCCATGCCTCACATGCTCTTTCTCATCATATTCTCTTATGTCAAATTTATCCTGCACTCATTCATATAATATAGAATTCTAGTATAAGCAAAAAGGAGTTAAAATTGTGCCTGAACTGAAATATCATCTTGGGATGCTAAAATTTAAGTGAACCTATTTGCTGAAAATGTGAATTATTGGTGCCGAAACTGTATAGTAGCTACTGGAAATGAAATTTGGATGCCAAAACTGATTCTTTATGTGCAGAAATTATATACTAGAACCTGAAAATAACATTTGTGACTGGTGTAAATGAGTACTAAGAGTTGAATTGCAAATTAATCTTAAAGAGGAAAAATAGTGAGTACTAAGAGCTGAATTGCACTTAATCTTAAAGAGGAAAAATAGTGAACCTCAAATAAAATAAAAAGAGAGAGAAAACTTAGTGAACCTCAAATAAAATAAAAAGAGAGAGAAAACTTTACTCGTGTAGCCTGTATAATGGGCGCTTTAATAGCAAAGAGAATATCATCCCACTTTTCCATATCCTTTATTGGTGCCGCCATCCTAATTTGTACACCAAGCCAAGTGGCCAACCTAGTGGCATTTTCCCCAACGGGTGCTCCTACCTCCAGAGGAACCTCTACAACAAGTTTGGTGCCACTACTAGCAGCAATTAAGCGTTCGGTGTTAATTCCACGTGTAGCACTCCGGACACGCTTTGAGGTAGAAGCTAAAAAGTTTTAAAAAAGTAGAGTGTATTAATATTACAATTAAAATATAATAGAATTTCACATATTGCTGGTATTGTATTTTTTCTTTTTTTCTTTTTTGGAGTATGACAATGAAGCGTTCGTTGCATCTAATAAATACACAGGAAAATGTACCTCACCATATCCTGCGGTAAAGAAGTTGGTGTAGTAGATAGAGTACGTTGGGCAACCAGTAAGTCTTGGGCAGGAGTAGGAACCATTGTAGACTCTGTTGTTAAAGGACCTGGTATACCTACCATCGATATTGGGGTAGGCATTGAACCTTAGGTAGAGGAAGGAGGTACAGTAGACTGCATAGGAGGCATCTCAGTATGGGGAGTGGATATATGTTGTGCAAGAATGTTCTTCTTTCTTCTTCCATTCATGATAGTATTAATCTGTCACCATGTGACACAAAATTAATGTCTAATGATATATTTGTAAGCCTTGAATACACAATACAATTATATATTACCAGTTCTTCCTCATCGCTATAAGAACTTAAATGGTCATCAGAACTCAAATTGTTTTCATCCTCAAGTGGTTGATACTCCTCGTCATCATCATCCATGGCCCTCATATTGTTCGCCTCCTTAGTAGTTTTAGTCTTTCCCTTTTTCTTCATATCAACCAATGAATTCGCCATCCTTTGAAACCCCCTTTCAACCAATCTAAGGTTATTCAATTCGATTTTTTCCCACCTTTGCTTCTCATAATCAGACACTAGCTGGCCCATACTCCCGGGTTTGATAAACCTGACCTTGTTTTTTGCCATCTCTCTCTTATAAGAAAATACATTTAGATTTTAGTATGATATATGAACAAGTAAAATTTAATATGAAATGATAGATGCCCCATTATATAAAATGTAACAAAAGATCTAAAACATCAAGAAATATTCAAACATGCAGGACAAAGGTACATAAGCCACATTCATAGATGATAAGTATCAAAATACAGTTCACTAGGTACTATCCAAATAAAGGTTAAATGACGATAATACAGAAAACTAAATCAAGGTTCTATGTCCGGATCAATATCCGAATCAAATTCACTAGCAAACTCATTATCACTAGGCTCTCCTAGTAATTCATCTTCATCTTCGTCTTCATCTTCTTCAGGAAAACTGCTGTAGAGTTGTCGATTCTGTGTCTCTAGAACCAAATTACTTGAAATAATCTCAAGATCAACGTCATCTCTAGTGAACCGAACCTCAACTGAATCATCAGTATCAATATTAGGGACAGCATTAGTGGTTTCATTCTGTTGGAATACAGCAGTTGGCGCATCTTCTAAATCATCTTCCTTCTGTGGTATATCCCATATTCCTCGATGTGGGAGCCATTTTACAACTTTCCAATGGTCACCAAATTTGGTATCATTGACACAAAAGACTTGCTTCACTTGAATTGGGAGGACAAATGGATCATTCTTACACCAATGTCTTCTTACATCAATGCTTGTGAAATGTGCATCGGCTTTAATGAATCTACTTCTACTGGTATTGAACCATTCGCATTGGAAAAGAACTACACGGCGTCCAAACATATAACTCAGCTCCCATACTCTGCACAAGTTCCCATAAAAGGTAACTGTTTTCCCTTCATGGTTGTTCCCTTCCATGACGACACCACTATTTTGGCTTTTATGATGACTATCCCGGTCTTTAGTGTGAAACCGAACACCGTTGGATATGCAACCTGAATATAATTTGATAGTCACAAGTGGACCATTGGCTATAGACCACAAGTCATCGGTTGCTTCTTATGAGCCTTCGTCTCGTAGTTGATTCATCTACAAAACAATGCATGGCAAGCATGTTAATATTCTATATGCCCACAACTTAATTTATCAGAAGACAATTTGTATCTTACGTGTTCTTTGAACCACTTTGGAAATTTCTCTTCTTGTCTCTTCAGGATGTCACATGTACTTTCGTTTGCCAATAGTCTTTGGTGTTCTCTATTTACAAACATTCAATAGTGATGGTTAAAAAGGCCGCATACTAAATATAAGTATAGATAATATCCAAATTAAGTAATAACGTACTCTAGATATTGTTCCAGCTCAAAACTGTTATTTAAGACAAACCATTGAACCTTGTTTATTTCCTCCTGCGTAACATTACTTGCCCTCGTCATTAAGCCAAAAGGACGAACATTTTGGGGGAATACCGCTAACCCCGTTCCACAGACACCACCATCAGCATTTCGTTCTGGCCGATTGAAAGCTGTTTCCATACCATCGAGATACATTGAACAAAAAGTAAGACACTCTTTGACAATGTAAGCCTCAGAAATCGAACCTTCTGGATAGGCTCGATTGGTGACAAATCCCTTTAAGGTACCAAGTAGCCTATTTAATAAATAATATTAAATGATTAAACCTACATCATGTAATATCGACTATTTAAATTTAGGGTAAAAAATACCTTTCAATTGGATACATCAATCAATATTGCACTAGCCGTCCAAGTATGGCCTCATGAGGCAAGTGAATAGCAAGATGAACCATGATATCAAAGAATGCCAGAGGAAAAATCTTTTCCATCCTGCATAATATGAGCACTATCCGATCTTGTAGGTTCTCCAAATCCTTAACTCGTAGTGTTTTTGAGCATATCTCTTGGAAAAAATTCCTTAACTCAGATAATGTGATACAAATGTCTTTCGGAAGGTAGACACGCATCCCAATGGGAAGAAGTCGTTGCAAAAGTACATGACAATCGTGACTTTTCAAGCCCGTTAACTTATCTCCCTTTGTACTCACGCATCTTGATATGTTTGTAGCATAACCATCAGGATACTTGATTGACTTTAAGAACTCATAAAATCCATGTCTCTCCTCCGATGATAAAGTGTATGATGCCGGGGGCTTTTCGAAGGACCCATCTGCACACCTCTTCAAATGCAGTGCTAGCCTTATTTTCAGATCCTCCAAATCTTGACGTGCTTTTTTTGTGTCCTTGTTCTTCCCATCTATGCTCAATAGTATTCCAAGCAAAGCCTCACATATATTTTTCTCTATATGCATCACATCAAGGTTGTGTCGAAGCTTGAGTTTCTCCCAATAAGGAAACTAAAAAAAAATGCTTTTCTTCGTCCAATTTAATACTGGATCACCTCTTTTTCTTTTGTTGCTTGGATGCTTGCCAAATGGCTTGTATGTCCCCTTACATAGTTGTTGCAATATTTGTTCGCCTGTTAAGTCCATAGGCGCTGACCGATGGTCCACCTTACCATCAAAGAGGCAACTCCTTCGCCAAGGATGATCTTTAGGTAACCATCGGCGAGCTCCCACATAACCTAACTTACTTCTCAATCTTTGCGATGATGCATGCTCATTACAAACTGGGCAAGCCAAGTACCCCTTAGTAGTCCACCCTGACAAATTACCATATGCGGGGAAATCGTTGATTGTCCACATAACAGCTGCATGCATTCGATAAGTTTGCTCTGCTGAGGCATCATAGGTGGTTGCGCCACATTCCCATAACTCCTTCAATTCGTCAATTAATGGCCTTAAGTAAACATCAATATCCCTCCCCAGTGCTATTGGTCCAGGAATAAGCAACGACATCATAAAATAAGGCTGTTTCATACATTTCCATGGAGGAAGGTTGTAAGGCATAAGAATCACAGGCCATGGGCTGTAGGAGTGGCTCATGTTATCAAAGGGATTGAATCCATCAGTAGCTAGTCCTAGCCTCACATTCTGGGCATCTCGAGCAAACTTAGGATATTGTCGATCGAAGTCTTTCCATGCCCCACCATCAGCCGGATGCCTTAGTACCCCATCATCAACTCGTTTCTCTTTATGCCATCTCATAACTGCACAAGTTATGCTCGACATAAACAACCTCTGCAACCTAGGGGTCAGCGGAAAATATCGCAAAATCTTATGAGGAATCTTTTTTCCCTTGCCATCATTTATCTTGTATTTAGGCTCCTCACAAACTGGACACTTCTCAAGATCTGCATTCTCCTTCCAAAAAAGTGCACAATCATACTTACATGCAGGAATGGGCACATAGCCCAAGCCTAAGTCACGTAAGAATTTCTTTGCTTCATAAATGTTGCCCGGAATATCTTGCTTACTTATAGGCAGAAGTTCCTTCAATAACCCCAATAGCGTATCAAAGGACTTGTTGCTCCACTTATTCAACACCTTCACGTGAAGTAACTTAATGACAAACGATAGTAAAGTAAACTTGCATCCGGGGTATAACTCTTGATGAGCATCCTTCATCAATTTATCAAAGTTCCGCACACTCTCCGTCTCAACATTGTTAGGCAACTCATCTAGTTCCTCATCATTCATGATTGCTGCCGCATAGTAATCATTAACTAAGCGTTCAATATCATCTGGATTCTCATGTTCATTTGCTGCCACTCCATCCCCAACACTTTCTCCACTAGGCTGACAGCTTTCATTTGACATGAATTGATGATTTGCAGGTATAGGTTCCCCATGGTGCACCCAAGTCTTGTAAGAAGGTGCTATCTCATTTTGTATCAAGTGAAACACAACGACAATACTAACATGGCGTTCCACATTCATGCATTTTAAACATGGGCAACGAATCTTATCATCAGAACCGGAACTTGTGACTGCAAAGTCAACAAAATGATTTACCCCATCTCGGTACTCTTTGCTCATTCTATTTTTAATTGTCATCCAACTCTTATCCATATTTGCTGATCACCTACAAAGTCCAGATTAGTACAGCTTCCGCTGGATAAAAATATTTAGACCAAACTTTGATTTTCAAAGCAATGAAATCAATCCTAGAGATGATCAACTATTACATCTGTAGCCGATTAAAAAAAAAAAAAACTGTTACATCTGTAAAATATCACTAGGCGTGCTATAAAAGTACCACACAAATGAAGATGTAACTTGGAAGCATGTTCTTTGCTTTAAGTGATCATATGGAGGAACTGGTCAGAAAAAAGAGAGAGCATATAGAGGAACATGTATAACTGTTGAATAGGCATAATAGTCACCACAAAGCAACATGTATCAACTAACCATCATGCAACGGAAAAGGAAACAAAAAATGCATAATCAACAACGCCACCCAATTTTTCCTCTAAAACAATAGCTTTTACAATGTCAATCACCAAAGCTTCAAATTAACATTCAAAGTATCAAAATCATTTTTTTTGGCCTTTTTCTGGGCCTATGCAATAACTCCTCCCACATATACTAAATTTGACCTTTTAAAACCGACAACAGAATACAAATGGTAGGCCCTGCAGCCCATATCGCTTAAGTAAGGATCGAGTTTAAAAGTGCTTTATATACTTGTTTGGGCCTTTCACCTTTCAGTATAAGCTTTTGGATTAGTAGATGGTATCTTATCTTAAATTGTCCTTGTTCTTGCTGCTAAATTTTGATGAAGACTATTTAATTCATTGGATGAGGACAGGTTATTTTTTTTTAATCTGTCAAATAATTGATTAGCACTAGCTGCCATAGAAACGGTTTGTAGGTGAAGACCATTTAGACTGTTAGGTGTAGTTTCATGATGTTGTGTTTGATTATGGGAATCAAATTCATCAGAGAGAATAGCCTAGTTAAGTAGGTGATGCAGTATAGATGTATTCTACACAGTTGATGTATTTCTAGGTCAGTAATATTTAAATACTGAACACACGCATATGGGTCAATGAATGTGTCCTGAACCACATTGGCAAAGGAATATCAATTGAAAGCTGATTAGTGAAGAAAACAAAAGAGGTTTTTTTTTTTTTTTTTTTTGTTTTGTTGTTGTTGTTTAAGGCAAGAAAACAAAAGGGTTGAAGGTGGGTTTACCACTTTACCTAGCTACCATTCTAGGGTATCACTTGATCATTCTGCAAGGACTTGTGGTTCAACTCCAACCATCCTGTTTGGCTGCACATACCAGCTATTCCAGTCAAAAGAATGGGTCCAACAGAATCTTCATCCATATAACTTCCAAAGTAGAAGTCATCCAGATGGAAACTTGGCAAAGACCCGCTCCTATCTCCCATCCAATTTTCATGGTCAAAATAGATGCTTAACCCTCCCACCATTGACATCCAATCCAATGGCTATTTGGAGCAACCCAATTCAATAGATCAAAAACCCATGTCAGAGATACGCCCCAGACAAAAACCACCAAATTCACACACAAGCAGATTAAAGAACTACATACAGACAGACAGACGGTGAGGAAGGGAGTCTCCCAAATGGCAATTAGGGGGAGAAATACTCTGATTCCCCATTCAATTCCCATGTTCTGATAAATGGTTAACCCATCCCACCACAGATATCCAATCCTATAACGATTTGGTGCAATCCAAAAATACCCAATTCAAAATATGAAAACCCAGACGCAAACCCACCGAGATTCAGACAAAAACATATTAGAGAGAGAGTTTTAATCACCAAGATGGTAACTTGGGGAAGAAATGCTCCTATCCCCCACTTAATTTCCATGTTCAAACAACCAATCCTATAACGATTTGGGGCAATCCAAAAATAACCAATTCAAAATATGAAAAACCCATGTCAGAGATGTCCCCACCCCCCCCCCCCCCCCCCCCCCCCCCCCCCCCCCCAGACACAAACCCACCAAAATTCACATACACACATATTAGAAAGAGAGGGTTAAGTCACCAGGATGGCAACTTGGGGAAGAAATGCTCCTATCCCCCATTCAGTTTCCACGTTCTAATAAATGTTTAACCCCTCCCACCACAAACATCCAATCCTATAACAATTTGCGGCAATCCAAAAATACCCAATTCAAAATATGAAAAACCCCATCTCAGAAATACTCCCCCAAACACAAAACCCACAAAAATCCAAACCCAAACAGATTAGAGAAACACATATAGAAGCCTACCAATTCCGACCGAGGAATTCCTCCTCTCTATATTCGGTAACAAGCTCAAATCCAGTGTGAGAGATAGATTGGAAGAGAGATGAGGAAGACATTCGAGGAAGAGAAATGAGGCCAATCGATTGAGAAAGAAAGAAAATGGCGGGTAATGGAGGGAAAGGAAAAAAAAGTGAGGGAAAGAAAAAAGAAGCAAGTGAAACTGGGAGGGACCCATTTTGGTTAATTGAAAAATGACGGACGATGTGGGTTTAGATCTTTCAGCCCAAAATTTGTCTTTCGGCGACAAATTTTTTTGTCATCGAATCTCGTCTTCATTTGGTGACAAAATTTTTTGTCACTGAATGTCCTCTTTATTTGGCACCTTAGTTAAAGCTTTTCCGTGACAAGCAAAAAATTTTTTGTCACCTTCGTGTGCGTTCCGTGTCAACATTGATTTTTTTGTCACCAAAGGGTGTTACTAATGGTTTTTTTTGTTATAGTGGATTCATCCTATGAGTAGAAGAACTGGATCTTCATGACAGGCTCACCTATTAAAAATCTAAACAGCTTAAAATCCGTTTACTTGGCATAATGAGCTGTTTGCATTTTGAACCATTTAGTAGGCAGATTTAATTTTTAAACAATTAAAGTTTATTTATATGTACTTATGCTTGAGGTTTAGGTCAATATTTTAAAAATGATGAGTGAAATTTGATTTAAAACTTAGATATTTTACATTTGATATTTTGGACTAACAAACCATGTAATATTCAATGTTTTTTCTTACATTTCTATTTTTGTAGTACTTTTATTTTATATATGAATTTATTAATGAGAATTGATTATCATGAATGCATATAAATAAATATATTATTATATTTTATCATAAGTATATTAATTTTAAATATTTAAAAAAAAACCCATTACTCTCCCGAGTCACCGTGTTGACTCTATCCGAGTCAATTCTTTTGCATGGGACGAGTCCAGTCTGAGTGAGGAGTTTTCTAACATTGCGTAGGAGACAAACTACCATTAAATTATTTATTCAACGATATGTACGATGGTATCTACACTTGTTTGTGTTGAGGCATTTTCATGGGATTCATTTCCTTCTCACATCATTTTCTCACCATATCATACTTTGGGATAGAAGACTTTTTTATGAAAAATCCCATGGAAACTCTCTTGGGTCCCAGCACCCTTGATTGCGGGTATAAAAAAAAAAAGAGATAAAAAAGGGCAAAAAAATAAAAATAAAAATAAAGAAGAAAATTTCATTCATCACGTGATCGACACAAATGAGTATGTTGGTCTACATACATGATGCACCTGTTGGATCGATCAAATTTTCCAACCACTTGATATTGTATCAACGATACAATAATATGTATGATACATGTATTGCATTGATATACACCACGTGGCACGTAGCGCTCAGACAAAAATTCAACATGAAATGGACAATGCCTTTTATATTGAGTAATTATGCCCCTTTTGTGGGTGGGTTGCTGTTTCACTTCTTCATTTCTGCTTTTCTTCTTCGTTTGTTCTTAATTTGTTTGTTTCTGTTCGTCTGCAATGGAAGTTTCTCTTACTAAAGAGAAAAGAATAAAATAAAGAAAAACCCTTCTCCAGAAGAATATTCGAGTTTTGGTGACTTTGTGTTCCATGTGAACTCACCAAGTCAAGCTGGTCCGAATCAAAGTCTTAACTATATATACTCTAATTAAGTTGGACCTTTTGTTCAACCCATGTGCATGAGAGAGAGTCTAAATTTTATGCAAGTGGGAATTTAAAATATCCTACTTGGTTGTTAAGAGTATTATTCTTTATAGGAAATAAAGTTTAATAAGTGGTTTAGAAAGATCTAGACCTTTTTATGTTTAGACAATTGGAATTAAAAAAAGAATAATGAAGAGAGTTACTTCTTAGAAATCTCACACGATTTTGACTTGAATTAAGCGAGCTAATTGTTTTTTTACATTGTTTCAGTTTCTATGTTCTTCGGTCTGTCGATATGGTTCCAGATGCAGTGGATCCTTCCAAGCTGAAGAGATAGTTCCTCATCTCTTCTTCTCCAGCACTCGGGCAAATTATATCTGGAACTGGCTGTTTGCAGTAGCTAAGCTGAAGTCCCCCTCTCCACCATCTGCAGCAAATATCTGGCAATCTTTCTCTCAAAAAAGTGATTATACAGGCCACATATACATGGCAGCTATTTTCATAGAAGTTATTTATGTAATTTGGAAAGCCAGGAACAGAGCAATTTTTTAAGACTTCACCTTGCCTCAAAATTCTATAACTCAGCAGTTGAAAGAGGTACTTTTCTTCTCCTTGCAAAACATTTCTAAGACTTTTATTAGCCCCCAGTTACAGAGCATTTGCAATTTCTTGCAAGTCAAAATCGACAGGTAATTTAGTTACCCTCTGTTTTTTCTTATTTTTGGCCTCTTCTTCCCCCTTTTGGCTCCTCTGTTTTGAGTTGTTTTAGCTGCTGGGGATCCTATTGATCCATTGTAATTCTCTTTTCTTCTTCTCCTTTTCTTTCTTAATACAATTTACCCTTATAGCAAAAAAAAAAAAAAAAAAAAAAAAAAGGTCTGTCGATATGGTTGCTCATGACTTAGCTAAAAAGAATTATTATTGGGGCTACCATAGAAGTCTAGGTGGGGCCTCGGACAATTGGGGTTGCTTTCCTCGTGGTGTTTTATTTGTTGTTTAATGAAATATCTCCTTCACCCAAAAAAAAAAAAAAATTCTATCACGAAATTTTTCTAGAGTTTCTTCTAAAAGACATGAAAAGAGACTTACATATCCAAATTCGACCGAGCAGTCGATCCGCTTTTAAGTTTTTTCTTTATTCTTTTAATTTGTTTAACCAACATAGCCAAGAGGGATTCATCCTATGAGTGGAAGAAGTGGAACTTCATGGTAAGATCAACTTATTAAAAATCCGAGCGGTTTAAAATGAATGCCCTATCAGAACCCTCGAATTTCACTCAATTATCATAATTGAAAAAACTTTCTACTTTACTAAAAATATGGAGCTTCCAATCCCATGCTTCACAGTATATGTAAATTTTACTTTAACATTTACATCCCTTGCGTAGAAGATAAATTACCGCTAAACTATGCATTCAACTGTGTGTAGGACGATACCTACACTTGTTTGTGTTGTGGCATTTTCATGTGATTCTATTTCTTGTGTTGAGGCATATATCATATATGTGATTCTATTTCTTCTCACATCATTTTCGCACTATATCAAACTTTGGGATAGAACAACTCTTTTATGGTCCCACATATTTACCATTTAAAAAGCCATCGGAAATGACATCCTACGAAGTTGAAAATACAGGATATTCAAGGAAAATAATGCAAAAGAAAATGAATTTTATGGAAAATGTCTTGTCACAACAATCACTACAAAAGGGGATTGTGATGTCATTCATTCATTCAATGGTCAGACCTTCTAATCAGAACATCCAAAATAGTATAAATTTTGTTAGGCCTTGACTTGACTTGGCTTTGAGATGTCAATCTGCCCGTTCAAAAAGTTTTCAGCCATGCTACTTGTCCCGAGACATGAAATCCAGGACAAGTAGACTTTTTCAAAAGTTTTTGGGTTTTGAATAGTAGGTTATACCTTCATCTGAAAAACTTGCCGAGGACAATATTTTTTGAAGTCGTGAATTGTGCCCAACAGGGTACCTCTTTATCCTTCCTCTTTTTTTTTTTTTTTTCAAGTTTTTTCTTTTTTGTTCTAATACCTCTTTATCCTGCAAACAAATATGATTAACGGACAACCACTTTTCATCTCCATTGATCAATTTAAGCGCTTCACTCATGCTACTACCTCCATTCCTCACATATCTGGCAGCTTAAATTCATACTCATTCAAATTTTATTGGTCCCTCAAATTGATCGTGCAAAATTGACACTCATTCAGCTTTACGAAGCACCGACTATTAGACAACTTTTAGGTTCTCAAAAATCATCTCATGATTTGAAAATCAGAAAACCTTTGAAATCCTTGTCACCCTATCATTGTCGTGCTTTTAGGTGGGTCCCACAAGTTGCTGTCCCTAAGATAATTGCAGTATGCCCTCTTTTGAAATGATTATTATTTACCTCTAAAACACATGAGAAACCATCAACAATGAAAAATAATGATCTTCCCCAACTTGTATCTCAGTTGGTCACGGATATGGGTGTGCGAGTGAAAGTGCAGAGTTCAAAGTGTCAATATTGTGGCAAAAAATAAACAAATAAATAAATAAAATTATACAATATCTTCCGGTAAAACGACTAAAGGAACTGGTATATCCCCAAAGTAATTAAAGGTTTCAGCCTTGGCTGATACATTATCCAAGACTCCAATTGAGTAAACACCTGCACTAATCTGCATCTCAGCTGCCCATTGGATGGGCATCGTTTCATAAGCTATATCTCTTGTGCATTCATCAATATTTTGCACATACAAATTAGACAGTCTGGATTGTCTTCCATAACAGTTCAAGGAGACTTTTCTTTTCTTTTTCTTTTTTTTTTTTTCCTTTGGTTTTCTTTTTTTTTCAAATGAAGAGGAGGATGTGCCAATCCTTCATCCTTTACCTCTTCCATGTGTTCCTTCTTCCTAGTCATGTAATGACATGGACATAAAGAAGAAATTTAGTAGTTCATGGAGGCTTCAATACGCATGTACTCTGTCTTATATGCTGAAGACTTCCAGGTCAAGCCCACCTCTCTCTTGGTTTTCTTTTTCATTGTTTTTTAATCTGAGATTTTATTTAAAGTGGGCCACGTCTCCAGTGGTTATGCTTGATACACGTTTCGATTAGACTTTAATCAGTAATCTTGAAATATGTTGACTCTTGACGGTTCCATCAGACCATGTCAATATTTAAAAAGGGCCCACGAAGTAGATGAGAAATGTCAATATTAGGACCACAAAACGCGGTTTCCCAGGGGGCCACCCATGGGTCGTGGTCTACCTGTCTGGCCCAGGAAAACAAAGGGCGCCGTTTAGTGGATGGCCCACACATGTGACATTTGAACCACTCACTAGACTTTGATGTCCACACTGACTGAACGGTCATCTTAACCAACAAGGAAAGAAGAGGAGTCTTCTCAAAAAGTACCTATTTAAAAACAGAATGTTTTCTTTTTGAAAAAAAGTTTAAAAGTCAATCTCTAGTTCCACTGAAATACAACAAGTCCACTTCTTTCTTTCATTCAAACAACACACGAAAATGTTCTTTACATTTCATAAAATGGCAAAAAGTTAGATTTTCAGATTTTTTATTTCTATAAAACCCCTTTTCCTTTCTTGCCCAAGTGACTTGGCCAGTTTCTTTATCGAAATTTATAACTAGAATTTGGAAGGTTGGGGTTTTTTGGACATGATGTGACATCTTGTCCCATAACATTTAAAATGCTGTGTTTATTTTATTTAGAGTTTCAAATTCAAACCACCCAAAAGACTTTTTGGAATTCTACTCTATACCATTTGTTGAAATTTTAAATCCTCTATTAAAAAGAGGGATTTAGAAATCCACCTAAGGAGATAACTTTTGGAGAATTTGAAATTCTCCTATACATAAATTCTTTGATTTCTGATAACGAAATAGACCTCTAATTTAAATTCGCTTTATTTATAAGTAAAGTATCCATTACAACCCACACCTAGATGAGGATGACAACTTTAACCTTTCCCTTTAATTAAATTGTTAAAAAAGTCATATCTATATTTAGTAGTGGTCCCGTCCCCAAAATTGCCGTCTGTTTTTTCTACACTGACATGTAAGGCCCATCAGTAAGGTCAGACTCGGCTTGTAGAGTACAATGTAGACTTTTCTTTGTAAATTTCTTGGAAGCTCATTCCAAGGATACTCTTCCAACTTCCATCTATAAATAGAGGGCTTAGGAGTAAGACATTAGACATCAACCACTTAAGCCACCACCCGCCCTCATCTTATCTACTCGAAAAATACAACATTTTTCGAGCGGCAGATTACAAAAACAGTGAACATGAAGGTACCTTGTTGATATATAGTTTTCGCTCGTGGGTTCTTGTTTTATTAAAACAGAAAAAGGAAACAAAGGAGTTTATCAAGTGGGTTGTCTGAATTATTTTCATGTGATGGTGTTTAGCTAACATCACAATTGTTTCAATTGCAGCAAAAACTGGTGGTGGAAGTTGATATGCATGATGCAAAGAGCAGGTCTAAAGCAATGAAAATTGCAGTTGGTTTACCAGGTAGGCTGAATTCTTATATTGCTGTTCTACCAAACTATGATTTGAGTGAACAAGGCTTTTTATGATGAGTTCCATCTTCTTCTTGTAGTAGTTATAAACTCCACTGATTTTTTCGGTCGAAATAGACTCCACTGAGTTGAGCCATACAGGATCAGGGAGCAACTTTGGTGTGTCTCGGCAGGATTAGGGCCAATATTAGTCCAACCTGAATTCTACCTCAAATTCAGTTAGGTTGGTCAAACAGAGTCATGTGCGGTCTGGCAGAGGACTAATCCGAGCTCAACCAAAATCCAATAGGAAAAGTGTAGATTGGGGTTCATGTTGAAATGTTTGAAATTTGTGGCATCCAGCTTTTAAACCTACTTTTAAGCACGGACTCCCAAAAAAGTTGTGATCTGGTTGGTGTCTGGGTCGGGAGCCATTGGTTGAATAGTTGACAAACCGCTACTATACTCATGCAATCACCATGTATTGCATGTATATGTATGTAGGTTGTTAGATAGATATTAAGAATATTGTATAAAAATAATATATGGGTCAATGGGTCCAACCATAAGTCCTTTATTAGGGTCCATGTCCACGTTAGGTAGGATCTTTACTTTGATTTTGGGTATGGGTAACCCTCCTCAGGTCCGAGTATACCCAACCCTTTCCACCCCTAGCCTTGAGAAATATGGCATAATCTCTTAGCTAATTGACTGAGTCAACTCAGTGAGTCACTGGTTGGTGAGTTTTGAATAGTACACATCCATCTTTGCTCTGACTGTTTGGTTTGGATAATAAGATTTCTTCATGTCTATGTTGCAGGTGTTATATCGGCTACCGTAGAGGCTGACAAGAATCAATTAACAGTGGTTGGCGATGGAGTCGACTCCATTAATTTGACAACGCAACTCAGAAAACAAATGAGCTCCAAAATAGATAGGCTATTCTGTATAAGCATCGTCTCCTCACAACTTGTCAGTGTCACGCCGGTGGATGAGAAGAAGAAAGATGAGGAGAAGAAACCAGAGCCTATTGTAGGTTGGCCTTATCACTACTATCCCACTGTGGCACAGCCGCAGTATTTTTATGAGCCAGGTTACTCCAGAAATGACTATTGCTCTATCATGTGATTCAGACAAGGCTATGTGAGGCGTCATCCACTGTTTTCCTCTGGCTTGGATTAGGAAAATTGATGTCGTCTGTAATCATAAAAGAAGATGGGGTTCGTAGATAGATCCAGGAAGAGCTGTTTTTTTAGTGTGATAACAGTTCTTTGTGCTGTTTATGGAAATGTTAAGAAAATCTTGGCTGTGTTAATGAAAATTAAGGATGGGTTATTATAAAGTTTTGATGGGTTATTATAAAGTTTTTGTGGCATGTCTTCTTGGGTTTTCAATTGAGGGTTGTGATGGACTTGCCTCAGGTGATGGAGTCATGAATTTGCATGAGAGATGGAGTGAGGTTGGGTTGGGTTGGGTTGGGTTGACTTCCGGTAACAGGTTTGTGCTCAACTTGAGACCCACCTTTTATTATCAACAGGGTTGGAAAAGCTCAGACCCTGAAATCTCAGGTTTGAGTTGAGTTGGCATGCTGGGTGGGATGCATGGGCTCAGCCTGTTGGGCTGGAAAATTCAACCTGAGAGGAATAAATTCCCTGGCTTCAGATTCGTTTCATGGGTCGTGTCAGGAATTGCCACCTTTGGAGTAAGTGAGTACGGTACCCTATGTGACTCTCGTATGGGTCTGACCTGGGCTCAGAAACTCGGCCCTGGCTTGTTGACTGACCTATTGATACCTGCGCCAGACCACATGTCGTAGCTGGTCTAACCACAGCCAGATTAGGTACCAGGTCTACAAGTCACTGTAGGATTTACCATGCAGGCATGCACACATGAAACTTAGCTGCCCCGGGTTCAACCCATCTAAATAATTGTAGACAAACTTGATTTTTTTTCTGATGGAGTTGGCTGGGAAATAATGTTAAGCCGTTAGGTAAAAGAAAAAAAAAAAAAAGAACCCAACCAAGGGATTGGAAACCCTTTTTTTAATTCATTTTTATTTACACACATCAGGACGAGTCAATGTCGCTCAATGGGTCATCGAGTCAAGCAAGTTGAACTAGTCAACACAACGACTTGCTGAAATTGCACTATCCATTGACCTTCCAAGTTGTGTTTTTTTAGAATTTCAAACCAAGAAAAAATCCAGCCCAAAGAAGGCTCTGCTCGGACCTTGAGATGCTTAAATACCAATTGAAATGGTTGAACCCATACAATTTCCATTGCTCAATAAAGATTTTTGAATCTGATTGCCATTTATAAGACAACAATGGATGGTTGGCATAATCCTAAAGTTGAAGGAGATTGAGGACGCCATTGCTTGTTGTGGGATTCACCATTTAATTAGGATCATAAATATGTGGTCCCATCATGTTCACTCATTAGAGTTGCCGTTTTATGAGTCCGGATCCCCAGTTTTGAAACACAGAGTACAGCTTATCAGAATATGCCACAAGGACAATCAAAATTAGGACGTAAAGAAGTTACTTTCCCAAGTCCAACTCAGGAAAGTTTTTCATATCCTTCCAAAGTCTACCTTTGCCCTCTCACGTGTCTCATCTAGAGTGTGGCTATCTGGACGGTGCAAAAAATCCCTCCACACACTACAAACCACCCAAATTAAACCAAGCATTTTCCCACTAGGTGGGGTCGGTTATATGGATTTGACGTCGTCAATCAAATCTGTTTAGGGCCATGTCCTCCGTTAGATCCATATAGGCAAGGTCATGTTTAATAGTTTCTTTCTAACTTCTCTTGGGTCTCCCTCTCCCTCTCGTACTCCTGACAATCTCCATGCTTTCACACCTTTTAACAGGTGCCTCCGTTGGACACCTTCTAACATGGCCTAACCATCTTAGTCGATTTTCTCTCATTTTATCTTCAATCGATGCTATTCATATTTTGCCCATAATCTCCTTATTCCTAATCCTATCTCTCATTGTGATCCTGCACATCCATCTTAAATTCTCATCTCCGCAACTTCCATCTTCTTAACATGATTATGTTTTACTGCCCAACACTCTGATCCGTATAACAACGCTGGTCTTACCGTCACCTTATAATACTTTCCTTTAACCTTGAGGGGGATTTTCCGATCACACAAGACCCCCGAAGCACTCCATTTGGTCCACCCGGCCTAAATCCTGTGACTTACATCAATATCAATCCCTCCATCCTGTCGCACCATCGATCCAAGGTACCTAAAGTTTTCTTTCTCTACAATCTTTTGTGTGACCAAACTTACTTCTATGTTATCAAGTGTCCTACTTTGACTAAACTTACATTCCATATATTCCGTCTTGCATCGACTTAGCCTAAACACTTTTGTCTCTAACATTTCCCGCAACACTTCTAGCTTAGCATTCACTCTTTCTCTCGTCTCATCCACTAAAATAATGTCATCCGCAAATAACATACATCACGGCACCTCATCCTGAATATGTCTTGTAATCTCATCGATAACTAGGGCAAACAAGTACGGGCTTAACGTTGAGCCTTGGTGTAGACCAACTGTGATAGGAAACTCCTTAATTTCTCCGCCAATCGTCCTTATAGATGTCACCACTCTATCATACATATCCTTTATCGCCTCAATATATGCTCCACACACTACAATTTTTTTTAAAAAAAATTAAAAATAAAAAATTCCTAAACTACCCCTCTCCCTCTCCTCCCCTCTCTCCTAACATCTCCCCACCAGCCGTCTGTCCCCTCCGCTGCCTTCCGCCCACCCTATGTCCTTCTCCCTTTTCTTTCTCCCTCTTTCTCTCCTTCTCCCTCTCTATTTCCCTCTCCCTGCTCGTCGCCGGTCGCCGCCCACCCACTCTCTCCCCCTCCCTCTCCTTGCTAAACCCTAAACCCTGCTCGTCCCCAGCCGCCACCCGCCCACCCTCCTTCTCTCTCCCTCTCCCTCTCCCTCTCCCTTTCTTTCCCTCTTCCTGCTAAACCCTAAACCCTGCTCGTCCCCAGCCGCTGCCTACCCACCCTCTCTCCTTCTCCCTTTCCTTTTCCCTCTCTTTCCCTCTCCCAGCTAAACCCTGAACCCTATTCGTCCCCTACCGCCGCCCGAGCCACCATCTCCCTCTCCCTCTTTCCCTCTCCCCCTCCTTCTCCCTGTCTCGCAGCCCACCTCTGCGAGCAGGTGGCGAGACAGGGAGAAGGAGGGGGAGAGGGAGAGGGAAAGAGGGAGAGAGATGGTGGCGTGGGCGGCGCCGGGGACGAACAGGAGAGGGAAATAAAGAGGGAGAAGGGAGAGGGTGGGCGGCCGGAGACGATCAGGGAGAGGGCTCGGTCGCAAGCGGCGAGGTCGGGCTAGCGGCGGAGGACGGAGGGGAGGAGGTCGATCTGGAGCGGTTTGAGGGTTTTTGCGGTGACGGGATTCGATTGCGTGGAAGGATTTGCAGATGAGGGAGGTGGGGTACAGAGAGACCTGGGAGCAGGGAGAGAGAGAGGGAAGGAGAGTGGGAGGGAGATGGGTCGGTGCAGGCAGCGGCTAGCTAGATCGGCGTAAGGGCAGCGGCAGGTGGGGTTGCCTGAGCAGGGAGAGGTAGAGAGAGGGAAGGAGGGGGAGAGGGGTAGTTTAGGGCTTTTTTATTTTAATTTTTTTTAAAAAAGATTACAGTGTGTGAAGGGATTTTTGCAGTGTATAGGTAGCAGCACTCTCTCACTCTCTCATCTATTACCCTTTTTTTTAGTTTCTCTCTCCACCCCCAATTGATTGTCCCACTCAATCATGTAATTGTAGAGCTCTGCTTTTCATGGAATAAAGGTAGACCTATCATAGGATTATGTAATTATATAATGATGGTTGGAGTGTGGACATTACAAATAAAGTCAATCTAGATGTCCATGGGAACTGAGATTCGATAGATTAAATCTAGGGATTTTTACCAAATAAATGTCCTTAAACTTGTATTATACTGATTTAGGGTGAAATACACCAAAATGACAATTTTAGTGTTCGTACAAGGGATTTTTACAACTCTACCCCCAAAGTTGTGGACGACATCATCATCTCAACCTAGAATTAAGAACGGCAGTTTCTCCTCATGTATCCTCCTGCTTGTAAGACCCCGACCCTCAATTTTTGTGTTTAGCATTGTTTTAATTGTGATTTAGCTTTTTAAACAAGATTAGAGATGATTTGACTTTGTTTTTGAGTTTGAATAGATTTTTCATAACTTTGGAGAGTTTTAAAAAACCATTGACTTTGTTTTGACCCGACCCTTGTAAATTGTATTTTTGTGAGAATTTATTCTTGGTTTCTAAAAATTCCAAATTTTCTTCCTTTTGACCCATTTTATTGTTTTAAACAACTTTCATGTTTTGACCATCTTGATTTAATATTCAGAAATCGCGTTTTTCGAGAAAAAGGGCAAAAATGACAATTTTCACTAAATCTGTCCATGAATTTCGAAAATTCTAGAAATTGGGGAAAATATACTTTTTGAAAACTAGATTTTTCGACGATCATTTTGTTCTTCTTCGTCGATTCCATCCGGGGTCCACAAGACCAAGTTTTAATCGTTTCAAGTTCAACTGCATTTGGGACCCACTTCCAAACACTATAAATACCCTTCTACTCTCTCTCCTCCATTCTTCTTTTTCTTTCCCCATTCCCATTTTCCTGCAACCGGTTTGCCCTAGAGTGGAGAGGAGAGAAAGCTTTTTCCTCTTGGTCTTTTCCCTTGGATCTTCCATCAAGAGAGCTCCAATCTCAAATCCGACTCCGCCATTCTCTTCCTCTCTTCTCAAGCTTCGATTGGACCCGTTTTTGAGCCAAATCCCTGACACTATTCATCATCTGCAAGCCCTCTTCTTCTTGTTCAGCTAGCTAAAGGTTAGGGCTCTTGTTCCTCTTTTCATTTGATGTTCTTTTAGCTCATTTAGAACTTGTTTTCTATGTTTTCAAACCCATTTTCGAAATGGGGCTTTGTAGTGACAAAAATGGTGATTTTTATGTGCTTTCTTTTGGGGCTTTTGTGTAGATTTCGTGGATCAACTCTTTGATTTGGATTTGTGAAAGTTTTGCTTGGCATTTGGACAAAGGCAAGTGATCTTTATAGGATTTTTCATGTATATTGTTTTATGGTTTCGTTATGGTTTCATTTAGACATGTTTTCTATGTTTAGTTCATAATGCAAGTCATATTCATGCTCTTTCAAGTCATGGGTTTTGGCTTCTTCATTTGTCTTGTTAGCAATGATTTTGCAAGCTCTTGGAATCATGTTTGATCTTGTTAGTTTTTATGATTTTATACTTGAAAATGTCTTGATGTTTCTCTTTGGAATAAATGGACAAATTGTGGATGGAATGCTCTATAATGTGTGGAATGAATCCCTTGGAAAGCATGGAGGCTTGGGGAGTGCAGGTGGTAAAAATGTGGAAGTGAAGAGGGAGAGAAAGTGGTGAAAATTCTGAACAGAATGCACTGCCCGTGCCTGTCGGTCAGCTGTCGGTCCGACTTCGGTCGACCGACACCAATCGAAATCTGTCGGTTTAATTTCCAGAGAGCAACATTTTTGTCAGGTCATCCGTCGGTTCGCCGTCGGTCGACCGAGGATCTGTCGGTTTGAATTCCAGAGAGCAGCAATTCTGGGCTGGGATCTGTCGGTCAAGCCTTCGGTTGACCGACAGATCGATCTCGGTTAACCGAGCGTTGACCGACAGTTACAAAAAAAAAAAAAGACTGTTTTGAAGGACTTTTGCGAGAAGGAAAACTAGACTAGGTTTTAGACCTTTTTGTTGACTTTGTGCACTTGGAATTCCAAAATGTACTATAACTTCCGGGGCACCAAACCTTGTCAAAATTCCGACATTTGGGTTTCAACTCCACAAGGGTCAATAATTGGTCTTAGCCTAAACTTGATAGATTTCGTGTTCGAGCTCTTGTTTGGATGCTTCATGCATCATCGTGTTCTCGTTTTATTTTCAAGTACAAGTTTGTTTAAAGATTTGTTTCAAGAACCAAAGCTCTTGTTTTGATGCTTCGTGCATCATCGTGCATTCGTTCGAATTTCAAGAATAAGCTTGTTTTAAGACGTGTTTCAAGAATAAGAAAAAGGGAATCATTTCTTAAGTTTGTTAAGCATTTATATAATGCTAATTTGCTAGCCTTGTCGTGACGTGTTTGATAAATGATTTCCCTTTTGTTTTGTCGTGTTCTCGAATGTGTATCGCTATGTTTTGTGCATTCATGATATAAGTAAGTACCACTAAGCTTGGACTGCCCTTTTGGCTTGATCCACTACCTGGGGGTCCTTAAACAACGTGGACTGTCTGCAGACTAGTCGTGTCTTGAATGACACATCGTGCGTGTTCGTGGTCCGGTTCCGCGGCCGGACACCCCGTCTACCTTGTGTGGCGGGGGATCGTGTTTATCGTGTCGTGCTTGTCGTGCTTGTCGTGCGTGCTTACTCTTGTCATCATGTATGATGGAGAAAGGATGGGCTCTTTGTGGATTTACTAATCATGATATTATATGTATTCATGTCTTGTTTCGTATATCGTGCATGTACTCGTGATTTCTCGATAAGCATCTTGTTCATGCATTGCTTTTAAATCTTGTAAACTTATTTCAAGTTCAATAAAGAGTTTTTAGTTATTGTTTCCTTTAAACTTCGATTTCGTTTATACTCTTGCCTATATTGATCACCCGCCAGACCGTCGTGTCTGATATTCTTCTGCTTTGGTGCTCTAGATAGCAAGTCCTTGTTTTGAGCTAGTTTGTGTGCAGTGAGCTGTTGAGCCACGAGTTTTGCAGGCTTGTTGTGTCAGCGATGTCATGTAGACGTCATGCTTGACTCCGGAGTTGCGTTACGCCATTGGGTAGTATTTGTTCTAGCTTGTTTTTGTCTACGGCTTTTGTTAGCCTGTTTCTTGGGAATTGTAATTAATGTACTCGTTAATTTGTAACTTGAATATGTTTGGGTAATGATAAGCCTGTTACTGTCAGCTCTGTATATTTTCATATCATGAATTGTTCCAGTCTGAATTTAAATATGTCTATGATAATCTTGTGCTGACAGATTGAGTACGACACGGAACCCGATGGATACGGATTCCGGGTCGTAACGTCTTTTATAGCTTCCGCGAAATATGTTGTTGTGTTGTGAATTTTGTCATCCTCACACACGCGGATCCTGGGAGGGGAAATACAAATTCCCCAAACTCGCATCCCCGAGATCGGATCCCGGTTTTGGGGGCGTGACACTGCTTCCAAAAGAAATCTCTTGATGTTTCACTACAATAATCTGCACTTTTACCGGCGCTAAATAAACGCCGGGAAAAACTATTACCGTCGATTTCTCTTGCGCCGGCAACCCGCCGGGAAAAGTACGCCAGTAATACCCATTGCCAACGAAAAATAGGTAGCGCCGGGAAAAAAGTATACATTGCCGGCATTTTATTTCGCCGGTAAAGGAGGTTTTATTCGCCGAGCAAAGATGTTTATTTTTTCAATAATAAATTTAGAAAAAAACTTTTACCGGCGTTTTTTTGTGTCGGGAAAAGAAGTTTATTTTTTCACAAATAAATTTTCGAAAGACATTTGCCGGCGTTTTTTTTCGCCGGGAAAAGAAGTTTATTTTTTAAAATATAAATTTAGAAAAACTTTTGCCGGCGTTAATTTTGCACCTGGTAAAGATTTACAATTTATGAAAATTCTTTTTTAAAATTTTTTTGCCGGCGTTTTATCTCGCTGGGAATAATTTTTTTTAAATATAATTTGTTTATTATTTAATTGATTTTTAATTTTTTTTCCTGTATATACATCAGTTCATTACAACTTTCAATCTGTATCACATGAATAAATTGAAATTGCTAATTCCATTATCCAAGACCAAATCTACTACACCCAACATCAATTTCCATTTCAAAATCATCAAAAAATGAAACAAGAAAATTCATTCCACTTCATATTAATATTTAAACATCCTTTCAACATTGAAAGCACTTTTCCATTACCATTACAAAATTAAAACAACTGGTAACATTCTACTCTGTACCAACATTCAAATGCCAATGAAAATTTACATATTCATATACGATCATTTCCTTGTTGCACTATTCCAACACCTACACCATTGTTTTAAAAAACTTCATGCATCTCATTTTAACATATAGCAATGTGTTACTCTGCATACTTGGCCTTCATGTTGGCTGCATCCTAGCTGCATGGACTCTTTTAACAAAATTTGTTTGTCAATTTTCATTCAATCTGCATAAAAAAAAATAGCAAGATTAAAGTGAACAACAATATTTTATTAAAATCATCAAAGTGAACAATTCGGAGCGGGTTAGCAAGAAAATGATTACCAATCTCCACAAACATGGTTGGCGTATTAACAAGAGGTCCATGATGAGTCGCCTCCAAGGGGAAGAAAAGATAGCAAGTTAAGAATATAGATAACCTGTTAATAAAAGAAAAAGGCTGTAAAATTGAACTGTAAACCAAACTTTGGAGTAGGGACTGTAAAATTGAACTCAGTCTTAGATTTATGTTTCCCTTATTCTATGCTTTGCATCAACTTCTAGAAAGAGGAAGGTGTTTGTAACTAAAAATTAAAATATAAGCAAAGAGCCATTGTCTTTAGAAATTGAGGAGGAAATCAGCTCATATGTTAGGAAGTGTGCCATGTCTCAATGCGTCCACAGTGCGAAGTAGAGAAATGGTTCGATGAACCCATATTTTCTTTTCATCTGACGAGGCCCATTTGAAGGGTGACACGCAAAATCTTCTTAGATCAAGACATCCAAACAACCCAATCTTTAACCTTTCTATTTCTTCTTAAAAGTTGATTCATCAGCCAAAGATTTGATGGACAGGATTAACTATTTAAAAAAAATTCTTTAAACAGTCCATCCTAAAAGATATTCAAGGTAAGGCACACACCTAACAAAAAGACTGATATTTCCATTTTTAGGGGGCATTCAATTGACCTCTTCCCAGCCTCATCCATCTAGTTGCAATCCCTCCAGTTATGGCCTTCTTAAACTAAAATTTGAGGGATCAGCTGTCCAGCAAATTGTGGGGTGGTATTTACATGGTAGCCTACAATCATCATGGTCATATAGATCCTATTGCCAACGCAGCTCCCTTACATTAATTCACTTGTTTCAGAATTTTAAGCCTCACTTGTTGGATTGAATGTGTAAACAGAGCATATTTTCACAGTGATTATCAAAAGATAAAATAGCCTTCCACTCAGCATTCTTGCTTAGATTCTAGAGAGGTATAGCCCTATCATAGGAACTGCTTGGCCACTGGTGCAATCTCCACTGACTAATCTGAACAATCAAGATCAATTCATTTTCTTCCAGATAGAAGTGAATCAAGTGCCTCATCATCTGTCTACTGTGTCTCTTCCAAGTCTGGTGATTTGGAACAATCCTCCTGTGAGGATTCTGGAAGCAGTATATGAATGCCTTGAATCAAACTGCATCTCCAGTATCCACCTTCTCATGGGCTCATAATCTGACGCAGAATCAATGCAGGATGAATAATTGACATGGAAGATGCATGGATTGATATCTTCTAAGAAGCAGGTAAGTCTCGTTTGACTGGTAGATGATAGCAGATATGCTTAGGGCCTGCTGAAAGGTATCAAATTTGACATATCTATTTGTTGGGAACCACTTTGCCTAACTGACAAAATAAACAATGACCCCCCACAAGAGCCTCTAGCATAGTCCTTGCAGCAACAAGTTGCAAGTTCAAGTTCATGCAAATCAATGATTCTGATGATATTGTTATTTTTTATATCCACGAAGAAACCTTTCAATGAATCCACGTGAATATACAGAAAGTGATGTCGCGATGTCTCATATTCCCTTGTCCGCATTTTTCAAACATTTCTATTGCCCAGCATCCTTCATATTATCATGCATCCCATAAGTTGAGTTTTTGCAATGTATGAATCAGAAACCAATAGCACAGTGAACACATATAATAAACAGTATCAGACTTCCAAACAGAGATAATGCCTAATTCATCATTAAAAACTCAACTAATTGTGCATCAATTAATACTAAAAAAAATCCATCGCTGCACTGATTAATCTGTCAATGCAGTAATTATAAACAGTAATTGGTCTCCAAAAGCTGTAGCCTGTAGACAATGTAGGCATAATTCAAGCGAAAATGCCTGTGCCTTACAAGTCACATGGCTAATCAATTGATTCATACAAAGGAAAGAAAAAATACAAGACTTTCCATCCAGTTAATAATGGCAACATCTAATTTCCATCTTCCACAAAGAAAAAATCTGACAAGAAACACATCCTAAAAAAACAACCCATACAAAAAAATTACAGAACGAACACAAAAAGCTTATCTCTTTTTGATTGACTTTCCAACACATTTCCACTTTACTCTCTCCATCTAGAAAAAACAAGCCTCCAAGGAAACCCAGAAAAAAAAAAGCAAACAAAATGAAAATCCGCAGAAAACCACAACACCAAAAATTAGAACACAACAAAAACCATGGAAATTGATTTGTGTATTTCCATACAAATGCATCTCAAAAAATGATGCATGTTATCATCAATTTATCAACTGTGAAATTCGGGAAAGGCAATTAATACAAGATGGAAACCCATGGTTTGGTGGGTCCTAATAGGATTGTGTCACGACCCGGGCCCGAGACCGGGCTAATCGGGGCCTAACCCGGATCGCGATGTCATCATACTTACTCCCGTAAATCTTGAATTAGCCGAAGCTAAGACGAGACTCACAAGGGATCTATCCTGCATACCTGTCAAATGTACAATTTTGCGGAAACATATATATATATATATATATATATACATTGACAATAATTGACTTTACATTTCAAGTAAAGTTCACATATACAAAAAAAATACAGTCCAATGAAGTCCACCACTGCATATTCAAAATACAATGCAGGGGACATCTAATTACATCTCAAAATGATATACAAAAGTATCTATCAAATGATTCCCAAAATAATCTCAAAACATTCAAAACCAACGCCCTCCGAACTATGCCCATTCAGCTAAACCTCCTGAAGGTATCGGATGGGCCTCCTCCGCACGCGGCGCGGCCTCTGCAAGGCCTGGATGGGCAACTGGGCCTGTAATGCCATCAATAACACTATAAACACGACGGTTCAACAATATATAAACAATTCTATGATAAACCATGCTAAATGATCCATTTGTCCATATAATAACTCTGGACAATGAAATCTAGGTTAGTACAATATCCTGAACAGTATAGTCAATTGATAATCAATAACTAAATCACAAATACAATAATGTTATCATCATTTAGTTTAGTGTTTCCCCAAGGGAAGTATTAGTCAATTCATTTCATTCATTTCATGTCATTCGGGTTACATTGAGCATTTATTAGATGGCTTATGAGACTCTTTAGTCCAATATCATTTTACATTCAATACATATTTTCATTACATGGCTTTTCGGTGACTTTTCAGTCTATATGTGGGATCTACCAGTGTCTTGATCAGAGATCACTGGCATCACCACGGAGCTCCGGAACACCCCAATCATCTGCTGCACCAGGATTATTCATTAGTTCATTGCATTTATTCATTGTTCGATAGTTCATCGCATTTAGTCATTATAGTTTCAATTGAGTCAAAAGAATCATTAATCATTTCTGGTCCTACTTGTCTCTATCTCAAATCTAGACAATTATTAGGTGAAATTATTGGTTACTAAATGCACGTGTTATTTTCGATGGACATCACATTTATACATTTGATGGGTGCATTTAGTTCCCAAAATTTCCACCCACAATTTCAAAATCCACTCCACAATCAATCGGACCGTTAGGTCCCATCGATTGGCCAAATTTTCAGTCACAATAATTATTTGGCCAGTATCAGGTTTGCTCGAGCGGATCCAAGTTCGCTCGAGCGGACTTAAACAGACAGGGCTTCGCTCGAGCGGACATCTACAAACTGCATTTCGTGTCAGACAGAACCTTCATCGCTCGAGCGCACACAATGTTCGCACGAGCAGACGTTTACAGATGCCATTTTGCATCAGACAGAACTTAGGTCGCTCAAGCGAACCCCCAGTTCACTCGAGCGAACTGTCAAGAACCCAGACTCCGAGTTCTGAATAGTTCACTCTTCTTCTTCTCCATGTCAAGCCACAATCTAGAAACACATACAAGGACCTCCTGTCCTCTCCTCATTCATCATTTAAACACAAAACAACACTCCTATTTTAATATTAAAACATCATGAAATCCATACTAAACACATTCAATCTAATCTCCATTTCTATAAGAAAGAAGGGGTTTGAGAACCCATCTCTTACCACTCAATAAGACTTGGAAATTAACATGCTTAAGCATAAGGAATCATTTATACTTGCCTCATCAAGTCTATTACCAAGAAACCCCTTTGTTTAGATTGACTTGAGATGAGAAGTCCCCAACTTCAAACCCTATTTCCATGAAAACACAAAAACACTACTCTATAAGCTATTTGTGCTAGAATCCATGTCTAACCACCCATTACAACTTGGAAACTCACAAAAATGAGTAACTACTTACTTGTAGTTCCAAGAAAAGGGATTCTTGAGCTTTTCTTCAAGTTCTAAGCACTCCAAATGGGGAAATAAGATGAGGAAGATGATGAAGAAGATGAAGTTTCTCCACAACCCACTTGAAACACTCCAAATCTCTCTCTTTAGATGAGGAAGAAAGGAAGAAGGAATGAGGAATGGGTGCCTAGGGTTTTCTCTCTTCAATGGAGTGGGGAAAATGAACTCAAAGGGTTCATCTTAAGCCTTATAAGGGGCTTTTGCAACTAAACCCTTCATTCCACCACTATTTCCAATTCAAGTCAAATGGAGGCTCACTTGGCCAACTCCTTGTCAAATGACTTCGAGAGTATTACGAAAGTTAACGCACTCGTCGAAATACACGCGTTGGCACTATGAGTTTTCGTATTCGACAAAATACATATAAATTCATATTTACGAAAAAGGTCTTGTTCTCATAGTTTAGACTTAAAAACTCATTCAATTCACTTAATCTCTTCATTATCACTTCATTAAGTCCATTTGAGACTAATCTCATTGAGTTGGGTCATTAACCATCATTAGTCTAATTAAACTTGATTAATTAGCATTAGTTACAATTAATTAGAGTTAATCTTGATTAACTCGGGGCGGGGTCTTACAGATTGGCAAAATAGGCCAAAGGTAGAGTTCTGTTGACGGGGCAAGCACCGGTTGAACACATATATAGAAGAGTTCTGTTCATTTATGATCACCATCACCTTAAGCATGCTGGTTACATTTGTGCTAAAGCTCAGTCATGTGTACTTGTAAGGCGGATCACCTGGGGGCATCGATAGAAATGTATGCCTCTTAACATTCTTTTTTTCACTGGAGTTCTTTAATTTCAATCCTTCTTCCACTGGAAGATCCCTTTTGTGTTTCATACATATGGCATTTCTTGTTTCACTCCTAGGTGATTACTTGTGTAGGGTATAGAGGGTTCAAGATTTGGAACTTCAAGTCCGCCTACTTGTGAGGGGATCACTGAAAGTTCAGGATCCGAACCCTAGAGGGGGGGGTGGGGGGTGAATAGGGTGAGCTACAAGTTCTTGACTAATTATGCCAATTTTAAACTTCTTTAAAACAATTAACCACTTATGATGATTAACAAACTAAATGGGGAAGCTAAACAACAATCACCACAAGAAGCAATCACCACAACACAAGATTTATAGTGGTTCGGCCAACGTGCCTACATCCACTACCGGCTTGTGAATCTACACCCCACCGGATTTCCACTATTTGTACTTTTTAATAGGCTAAGCAGTAACCTCTACACTATGCTTTCCAAGGATAAGCAATAACCTTACAATCTTGTTTTTCAAGGCTAAACAACAACCTTTACACAATGCTTTTCTAGGTTAAGCAATAACCTTTACAAACAAGGGTTTTCTTCTCAAGATTAGTGTCTTCAAAACACTTCAAGAGAATACAATTAGGCTCAATTGAAATGCCTCTAGAATAGGCAAATATGAAGGTGAAAATTAAACTCACACAAACACTATGAATGCAAAGATGTATGCTTATGAAGTGAGTGTGTGGAAACTTCAATCAATATTAAAAGTTTAAGATCAATCAATGTATGCTAAGAAGCATTCAAGGGTTTAATGCATACAAAGATTTGATTGAAGTTTAAAGCAAGTCACTTGTAACTAATTAGGGTTTAGACAAGTGAGCATGCTAAGTGTTGTTTTCAAAAACTAGTGCAACAAAGGTTTAGGATTGTGAAAACAACATGGATGATTCAAACAAGTTCAATAAAACATGTTATCAAACAAATCCAAGATTTTGACAAGAACATGTATTAAAGTTTTAAAGCAAACTTGTTTTGAAATCAAAGTGAAGAATTCAAAGTTTTAAATCAAAGTTTAAATGGTTTAGAATTCAACACAACATAGTTTATATGCTAGAAAATATTTACCAATGGTTTAGTCAAAGCATAAAACATATGATTATAAAAAGGCAAAGCTTACTTGGTGGTTTAACTTCATTAATCCAAGCTTTAGCTTTCCTTAATGACCCTTAGCCTTCCTTAGCTTGATCCCCTTTCTTTTCCCTCAAAATACCTCAAGAAGGGCTTCAAAGATCATCAAGAATCATCCCTTTTGGCCATGGAAAGACTTTGTTTTTATAGAAATTTTGGGCCAACGGCTACATGTCGGTTAGCCGACATCCAGGGGTCGGTTAACCGACACACCCAACGGTCACAGGCCAACGGTCATATTTTCGAAAATTTGCTGACCATAAAGCATGATTCGGTTAGCCGAAATGTTCGGTTAACCGAGGCCTGATCGACATCCTAACCGACAATGTAAACTTGGTCAGAAAACACCTCTCTGGTTTTCTAACCGAGAGAGCTTCGGTCAGGTTCAGAAGCAAGGTCGGTTAACCGAGCCCTGACCGACATGCTGACCGACAGAAAAATGATTGTAAAATTCTAACTTTCTGTTTTTCTGGACAGCATGCTTTCGGTTAGCTACTTTCTATTGTCGGTTAACCGAGACCTAACCGACAAGCTGACCGACGTGTAAATTATATAAAAATGCAGCTCTCTGGAATTCGGACCGACATGGTGTTCGGTTAGTTCATTTTCTATGATCGGTTAGCCGACACCTAACCGACATACTAACCGACATCAGAAACACCCTTCAGAAAAGCTAACCGAGTGAGTTCGGTTAGGCTTCGGTCCAAGGTCGGTTAGCCGACACCTGACCGACAGGCTGATCGACAGTATGGTCAGACTGTTTTCTGAAGTTCTGAGGTTTCAAGAAAAATCTAACTTTTGAAATACTTTGAAACACAGAATGTAAAGGTGTTTTTGAGACAAGGCTCTATCAAGAAATTGCTTTTCAAAATGAGACTAAAATCAACAAAAAGATTTGAAATAAAGTTTGAGCAAGTTGATTTAAAATCTTGTGATTTTCAAAATAAAACTGTGAGAAGTGAATGATATGAGATGAATATGATGCAAATGTTGGACATCAAATTGCAAACACAACTTAGGGTCTAACAATCTCCCCCTTTGCAATTTGATGGCAACACACTAAAAAGGCTAAGAAACATAAAACACATCATATCATTCATTTATTTCTACATCTCTTAATCTCCTTTCATTTTAATTTCAACTCCTCCTGAGTTGAGGCTTGGCTTCTTTATGTTCTTCCTTTCTTTCTTTGCTCCCCTAGTCTTCTAGCTCTCCCCCATTGTTCTAGAAGATTTCTTTACTCTTTTCTTCTGTACTCTTCTTTACTCCCCCATAGTCTTAAATCACACTTAGTCTTTTCTATGTCTTCTCCCCCATTGACATCAAATTGCTAAATAGTCTGCAAACAAAGCTCATGCAAACATATACCTTTCTCACAGCATAATATTGATATCATGAAATTAAAGGAAAAACAATCAATTGGATGGCTCATTGGACAGAAAGAATGTCATTCATGGAAATTAAAAAGTTTTACACTTGACATAATGACATAAACACAGACATAATACTATAAACCATCCATAAAAGATTAAATGATATTTTTAAACAAAAGTTTCATCCTTTTTCCCAACAAAATAAACACCACCAAAAATACAACAATCATGACAAAATGTGGTGAAGAACATTTCATTCCATCCTTAATGGCTCCTAGTTAGAATCCGGAGGTCGAGGAGACGGAGAAGGTGGAGCTGCAACATCATCTCTACTACAGCTTTTTTTAAATTCTGGAGAGATACTGAAACAATTTGTTTATTGTCTTATTGTTCTTCTTTTGCTCTTTCTTTACGTAAGCCATATCTCTCTCAAGTGTAGCCAAGCGGTCCACAGAAGAGGAAGGACGAGGAGATGGCATAAATGTTGAGCCATGAGTAGGAGGAGGGGGTTCTTGAGCCAAAGGAGGGTCATCTGCTATAGGGATTTGAGCATTGGGAATTAGATTCATTTGATTCACATTTGCTGGTGATAATGGAGCCTTAGAAATTGGTTGGTCCCCATAAGGCTTGGGTATCCCAAACGAGAATGCCAATTGGATCATCAAATAACCAAATGGTATTGCATTTTTCTGGCATACGGTGTTATGAAATTTGATGATCGTATGACAGATAATGGAGGGCAAGCATATGGGTGTACTCGTAACCACATTGGACAAAAGATTAGCCATATAGGCTGTAAGCTCAGTCCTATTTCCCATCCTAGGGTAAACATTATATGTGAAGCTATGATAGATAATCCTATTAATGGGAAAGAGAGAATTTATGGTGAGATGATGTTTTCGTTTATCCCAAGGGGCATTGAAACCACAAATGTCCCTGGTAACCTGGGTTCTCTCATCTTCAGTAAGGGAATTGGATACCAATGTAATTCTGTTCGGGGTGCAAGGTATCCCCATAATGTTCCCTATCCTCTCAGGGGTGATTACTTCATTCCTATCTACGAAGGAGAGAGTAAAAAAACAGGTATTGTCCCCAATGTGTGTGCTGGAGATCGATGTGTACATAGATCTCACCAATGTGGGATAGGCATCTCCACCCCAATGAAGAATTCCATCACAACCTACTCTATGAACTACTCCCATCAAGTCATGGTTCTTGATTTGGTCCACTAACACTCTCCGTTCCATTGCTATAGACCTATTCCTTAGTAATTGCAGAGTGTTCAAATCAACCCTCAGTTCTATGGATGGTGGTGGAGGGGATGCACTATAATCTGAGTGCTCATCTATTGGCCTACTAGATGTGGCAGTGGCCTTCCCCTTTTTAGAGGGCCTAGGTATGGCTTTTTTCATCCTTGGAGGCATGATGGTTGGGCAAGATTGAAATTTTTTTTTTAATGTGAATTAGTTGAAGTCTTTTTCCCAATGCTCAAGGGGTAAGAGTGTCACTGAAGATTATACAAATTTTGGTTGGGACAAATTGTCAAGCACTTAGTGTGCGACAGAGAGAATGAGGGCACTGTTGGCTGTGGATGCCCCAAAAAATGGATCACAAATCCTACAATATTTGCAAATACACCATAATGACCATAAATAAACCATACATTCCAAGAAAATTCGAAACTGGAAATTTTGGGGATTTTTTTGGATAAAACAGTCACCTTGAACCCAAGGGAAACGGACTGTTCCAAGCTTGGAAGAGATGGCTCTTTTGTTGACGGCGAAACCCTTGAAGAAATCAGGAAAGGCTTGCAAGAGTCAAGAGAAAATGGCTTATGCTTGATCCACGGTTTCACAGTCACCTGTCAATGTCGTGAAGCCCCAACAGTGACGAGGAAGACGAAGACGACGATGTCCTTGCTTGGAAGATGATCGAAAAACGATTTTGATCGGATTGGAAGTTGTTTTTCGAGCAATGGGGAGGAGTTTCGAGGATTGGAGAATGGGAAGACTCACCTAGGGCACGAAAGGGGCGAAGATGAAAGAGTGAAATGGGTTTTCTTTCTGCGCGCAGGGTTTTATCGTCCTTGTGAGTTGTCGATTAGCCGACAACTTAAGTGTCGGTCAGCCGACACCTGTAGAGAAGTGGAATAATCCACTAAATCTACATTTTTGACTTATGATCACTAGATTGAGGATATTTAAGATAATTTGATTATAGAAAACAATTAAGATGATCATAAGGAACAATCTAATAAAAATAAAATCTTTTTCAAATTAGATTGATTAATCACATGCAATTTAACATAAAATACCTTTTGAATTTTAAAAATGCATTTTCAACAATAAATTCTCAAACAAGTAAAACTTAAACATGTAGAGAATTCCAAAGGAATTAGAGTCAACTAGACTTAAGACCAATATAAAGATGTAAATTATGAAAAGTGATTGGTCTATTCTAATTCCAAAGGCCTTAATGTTTGTCAAAAATTCTAACCTTAGGTATCCATCTAAGGTCTTGATCCTTTGAGCCTAGGTTTGAGATTCTACCAACCAAAGGAGATGACTTTTGAATTCTTTTAGACTTCACATCATTTTCTTGGAATTTTACTATTTTATCATGATGGTTAGTCTTCAAAGGTTGGTGATTTGCTTTATTTATCTCTTTTCCTTTAACTTTTCCTCCTTGTTTTTGAGTTTTGAATTTTAATTTCAATTTTTCAACCCTTTTCAATATTTCCTTCATTTCCAAGGTTAAAGGAGGGAAGGTGTTAGGCTTCTTCATGATAGATCTATTTTGATTGTTTTTAACTTGTTTAATCTTTTTAAGATCTATCTTAGGAGACTCTTTTTGAAAGCATTTTACTTGTTTAAATTTTCTAGAGTCTTTCTTTGCTTCAAATGTCTTTCCTTTCATAGAACTTGAATTTTCCTTTTTAGATTCATAGATGGGTTTAGACAAATGACTTCTTCTTAGTTTGCACTCAAATTTGAAATGCCCTTCATTACCACAATAATGACAATTTTGTGTGGGCATCTTAGTGTGAGTGCTAGAGAGAGAGGACTCACCTTTCACAAAGGTGTTGGTGAATTTAGGACCATGTGAAGTATACTTATTAAATCCAATGCCCGTCCTATCTCCTTGAGATTTACCCAATCTAAATAGTTTTTCAAATTTTTCTTCACCTTGGGTAAATTTGCATTCATACTTATGTTTGTGGGACTCAAGTTGAGTGACTTGGTTTTTAAGAATTGAATTTTCATTTATAACTTTCATTAGTTTAATTTCAATTCCATTAAACTTGTTTACCTTTTCATAAGCAAGTTTTAATTCAAGTTTTAGTTCATTCACATTAGATCCAAGTTGTAAAGTTTTTAAATCACTTTGAGTTTTTAATAAATTTTCTTTGGTGATTATTAACTTGGATTCTAAATTAGAAATGTCTTCAACTTGATTTTTCACATGATCACTTATATTTGTGTTTTCTTTGAGAAGATTATCACAACTTATCTTAGATACATTTAATTCTTCTTGTACCTTTGACAAGTTATCCATCGAAATTTTTAATTTTGATTCTAGATGGATAATGTTTTCATCTTGTCTTTTTAGTGTATCTCTTAAACTCCAATTTTCTTTCTTTAGCTCATCATTATTTGTTTCAATTTTATTTTGTTCATTTTGAGCATTAGACAAGTTGTGTAAAGTGATCATAAACTTAGAGCTTAGGCATTGTATGACTTCATCTTTCTCTCTAAGTTCATCTTTTGAAGTGACTAATTCTTTGTTTAGTCTTTTAGATTCTACTTTTAACTTATTATGATTTTTAACAAGCTTTAAGTATAAGGTATACAAATCATCATATGCTTGTTGAAGATCATCTTGATTTTCATTTTCTTCTTCACTTGATTCAAGTTGATATTCATTATGTTCAAGATTTGAATTTCCAATGGATAGAAGAAGGAGACTAGAAGAATCTACAAGGGAGTCTACACACTCTATCTTAATGGAATCCATTTTAATGATTTTCAAGATTAATCCAACTAGGGTCTAAGCTCTAGGTTTTTACACCTAATCAAGAGTTCCAAAACACTTGATCTTAAATATAGAGCACGAAGTTCTCATACCAATTGAAAGTTCCGGATCCGAACCCTAGAGGGGGGGGGGGGGGGGGGGGGGTGGTGAATAGGGTGAGCTACAAGTTCTTGACTAATTATGCCAATTTTAAATTTCTTTAAAACAATTAACCACTTATGATGATTAACAAACTAAATACGGAAGCTAAACAACAATCACCACAAGAAGCAATCACCACAACACAAGATTTATAGTGGTTCGGCCAACGTGCCTACATCCACTACCGGCTTGTGAATCTACACCCCACCGGATTTCCACTATTTGTTCTTTTTAATAGGCTAAGCAGTAACCTCTACACTATGCTTTCCAAGGATAAGCAATAACCTTACAATGGTATTTTTCAAGGCTAAACAACAACCTTTACACAATGCTTTTCTAGGTTAAGCAATAACCTTTACAAACAAGGGTTTTCTTCTCAAGATTAGTGTCTTCAAAACACTTCAAGAGAATACAATTAGGCTCAATTGAAATGCCTTTAGAATAGGCAAATATGAAGGTGAAAATCAAACTCACACAAACACTATGAATGCAAAGATGTATGCTTATGAAGTGAGTGTGTGGAAACTTCAATCAATATTAAAAGTTTAAGATCAATCAATGTATGCTAAGAAGCATTCAAGGGTTTAATGCATACAAAGATTTGATTGAAGTTTAAAGCAAGTCACTTGTAACTAATTAGGGTTTAGACAAGTGAGCATGCTAAGTGTTGTTTTCAAAAACTAGTGCAACAAAGGTTTAGGATTGTGAAAACAACATGGATGATTCAAACAAGTTCAATAAAACATGTTATCAAACAAATCCAAGATTTTGACAAGAACATGTATTAAAGTTTTAAAGCAAACTTGTTTTGAAATCAAAGTGAAGAATTCAAAGTTTTAAATCAAAGTTTAAATGGTTTAGAATTCAACACAACATAGTTTATATGCTAGAAAATATTTACCAATGGTTTAGTCAAAGCATAAAACATATGATTATAAAAAGGCAAAGCTTACTTGGTGGTTTAACTTCATTAATCCAAGCTTTAGCTTTCCTTAATGACCCTTAGCCTTCCTTAGCTTGATCCCCTTTCTTTTCCCTCAAAATACCTCAAGAAGGGCTTCAAAGATCATCAAGAATCATCCCTTTTGGCCATGGAAAGACTTTGTTTTTATAGAGATTTTGGGCCAACGGCTACATGTCGGTTAGCCGACATCCAGGGGTCGGTTAACCGACACCCCCAACGGTCACAGGCCAACGGTCATATTTTCGAAAATTTGCTCACCATAAAGCATGGTTCGGTTAGCCGAAATGTTCGGTTAACCGAGGCCTAACCGACATCCTAATCGACAATGTAAACTTGGTCAGAAAACACCTCTCTGGTTTTCTAACCGAGAGAGCTTCGGTCAGGTTCAGAAGCAAGGTCGGTTAACCGAGTCCTGACCGACATGCTGACCGACAGAAAAATGATTGTAAAATTCTAACTTTCTGTTTTTCTGGACAGCATGTTTCGGTTAGCTACTTTCTATTGTCGGTTAACCGAGACCTAACCGACAAGCTGACCGACGTGTAAATTATATAAAAATGCAGCTCTCTGGAATTCGGACCGACATGGTGTTCGGTTAGTTCATTTTCTATGATCGGTTAGCCGACACCTAACCGACACACTAACCGACATCAGAAACACCCTTCAGAAAAGTTAACCGAGTGAGTTCGGTTAGGCTTCGGTCCAAGGTCGGTTAGCCGACACCTGACCGACAGGCTGACCGACAGTATGGTCAGACTGTTTTCTGAAGTTCTGAGGTTTCAAGAAAAATCTAACTTTTGAAATACTTTGAAACACAGAATGTAAAGGTGTTTTTGAGACAAGGCTCTATCAAGAAATTGCTTTTCAAAATGAGACTAAAATCAACCAAAAGATTTGAAATAAAGTTTGAGCAAGTTGATTTAAAATCTTGTGATTTTCAAAATAAAACTGTGAGAAGTGAATGATATGAGATGAATATGATGCAAATGTTAGACATCAAATTGCAAACACAACTTAGGGTCTAACAATCACCTCCATTAAATTGTATGATGTAGTCAAATTGATTCTTATTGGTTGTCTACGCAAAAGCATCTTTAAAATTTGTTATTTTTTTATTTTCAGCCGATATGCTTTGTTATTTTCTTTATTACGAATCATTGTAATGACCCTGTATAAAATTTTGATGCAGCAAATGACCCTATATAGATGGACAGTAGGTAGAACCTTTCATTTCATCTTTATTGAAGTCAAAGATTTCAATTGGTATCATATAGAGTGTATCTTTCCAGAGGAAGCTCCATAGCCTGAATAATCATAGCTGCCAAATTCCAAAACTCTCAATCAATAACAAGTTAAAGCCTCTTTATTTGTAGTAAAACATTACTTCTTATGTAAATTGCATCGCACCGTGAAACGAACAACTAATAATTAATCTGAAACTCACGAGAGTGGAGACTAGACATTTATATTGTCCAAAGCGCAAAAGAAGTATATCAGAGGCTGTACAAAATGGAAAAAAAAATCTAGATTGAAATGTCTTCTTAAACATTGCACAAAACAATCCTTATATAGCTTAGACAGGTAAAGAATAAGAAGAAGAAAAATCCCTTTTTCTTCTCTCCATAATCAATGGTAAAGATTCACGATCATTGACAGAAAAAAGACCATGGCAAGTGATTCACCTCCTAATAAATTTCGTAGTGTTAGTACAAAGTTCATCTATGGACCTATGGTTAACAGGAAAGAAACAACATGGCAAAAGGCTCATGGACCATAGTTAACATGTAGGTGTTAGTACAAAATAGAAGAAATTATTCATCATGTGCATCATAAGCATATAAAGTATACTGATGCACCCATCTAATACCAACTAAACTTCATACGTTTCTTTTGTCATACATTTTTCTTTATTAGTAAATGATATCCTTATCCTGATATTCAAGTTCCACTTAACAACAGAAGGCAAATTCTTGACAAATCAAAAGAAACAAATAAAACAGATTCAAGTAATAAGCACTACCTTTTTAACATGGCAGGCAAAGTACTTCCTACCAGCATCTTTCCCATCCTTTTCAGTAAGAAGATTGCACTTTCCAGCCCCACAAGAGCAGGTTGGGTATGAAGACTTAACAACATTAGGAACCCCATTACAAGTAACTGTGTCACCACTTGAAGAAATTGCAACTGCTGGTACCCTGTAGACATTTTACAAATTATTAACATAAAACTAGGGCTCAATCAATATAAAGATATCTAACTACATGTAATGAAATGTGTATGGCAATTCATTGAGAATAAAAAAAGAAATGCTGAAAAAATAGTCCAAATTTGAGTCTATTCAATTCAATTCAATAGCTGTATATGAATAGCATCATCTGTTATGAATTGCATCCTTGCATCATCTTTGTCATCCTCATCCATGCATGACGATGATGCAACCGACATGTCAGGCGACATAGTTTCATAGTCATTGATAATCACTGAGCTGCTCCTTTCTAGAAATGATATGCTACATTGGCCTGGCTCCTCAACTTCTGTACATGGCCCATTTTTCTTGAAAACGCGACATAATGCATAAGAATCCTGAAAAGAAAATATTGGCCTATGACTACATAAAGGTGTGGAATGGGCATTGAAATGGCTGTATGAAGGAAAGGCATGTATGGAATGAAATCGAATGTTATGAATTTTGCTAAAATACTGTGAGTGTTGAGTGAATTGAGTAGAGTGCCTCCATTTCCTACAAATAAGAATCACAAGTTTTCCAACCTTGATTGGATTAATCTGCAGCCTCAAATGATGCAGGATGTTGCAACTACTTGTATGAACACAGTTATTACATATAGATCAACTCCTCTGCCTCACTCTCCTACAATAGATACATGCATAAAACTATTTTTTTTGGATGATAAGTCATTTTTTTACTGAAATCATTGTGTAGAACAACTTCTACTCTTCCTTTTTTTTTTTTCCCTTCTTCGTCTTCAATTAATGAAAACCTATGAAATTTGTGATTGCAAGTTGGAAGATATGAAAGGTTTCTTCGATCAGGTCTACCATGTCTAAGTTATAGGACCCTCATACTCAAAAGCCCAGATAAAGGCCTTGCACTTGGACCAAAATCGACGCTGGACATGTAAATGTTTTACATATAATTTACAGTGGCAACATGGATGTTTGGATCCTCCGGTTTGAAAACAGAGTACAGGATTCCCGCACGCACAATAGTTGACATGTCTTAATTATGAGTTTTACTAAAAGATCTTAGGACCTTCCTACCTGTGTGTTCCTCCATATGGTTCAATTTTTTTTTTTTTTTTTTTTTGCTATATCCAAGTTGGATTTGACTCGAGCTACAGAAACTAACCTCTTAACTTATGAGTTGGGTTAGTGGTCGCCACCCACATCATTATAAAAAAATAAAAATAAATAAGAGTTGGGTTTGAGTTGACATTTTTAGTTTTGTATTAAATGGGCACTATAGATGTTATTAGCCTAATTTTAACCTGATCGATCCATTACCAATCTTGTTATACTCTGACATGTTTGTAAAAACAAAATGAAGAGACTTTAAAGAACATCAACATAAAGCATAGCAAAACATGAACCAATTTAAGATCAGATAACAAATAATGATCACACATAACAGTTTAAAAACAAAAGGGAAACACAAAATTCATATACAACTTCTTAAAATGTATACATCACTCTAAATCAAAATGCAATGCCTTCCATATTTTGCTCAATGCAATGCACCATATTATTTGCTACAAAGATTCAACGTAAACCATTTGAAAAGAAGGGGGAAAGATTCTAAACCTGTAAATTATTAGGAAGAGTTCAGGTACAGTTCCTACCAGAGAACCAAATATGTAAGGACCATAGTTCACATCTGTGGCAACAACAGCATAATTAAAAATAATGTACGGAAACGGAGAAATCCTAAGCAAAGCAACTTGATTCATTTTAAAAAACGCAAAGTAGAAATGCTGAGTAATGCTGCAAGAAGGACCAGTTCCTGAGTAATGCTGCAATAAGGACCACAAGAAGTTGATGTCACCAATATCAATTAAAAAACGCAGTCAAAAGTTAAGGTAATGGAAAGGAAGAGAAATTATTGACAGTCACTGAAACAAAGTACAAATATCAAGAAGCTACATAATGCCCTTTGGAAGTTAAAGATAAATACCTGTAATTTATTGAGAAGAACACGATATGATGCCATTAAAACATGGCAATCTGGCATATGAAGAGCTAAATGGAATAAAATGAAAAGTTGAACAAAACAACAAAATGAACAAAATGAAAAGCTAAGCTAGCTTATGGGCCACCCCAAGTGCATAGGAAAATGGGTGCCCATCTGTCTCGTGTGGGTATCTAGTTTAGCCCATAACCCACTACAACAAGTTGCACTTTTAGCGACGTTTTTTGGCGACGCTTTTAGAAAATGTCGCTAAACGTTCCCTTTTACCGACGTTTTTGGCGACATTTTAAAAAACATCGCTAAAAGTGGAATTTTACCGACGTTTTTCACAAAAACGTCGGCAAAGTTGAATCTTCAAATTACCTTAGCGTTAGAATCAGAGATTATTACCGACGAATTAAAAACGTCGGTAAAATTGAATTTAGCGACGTTTTCTAGGTTTTACCGACGCTTTTATTCGACGTTAAAAGTCTTTTTATTTTTATTTATTTTTCTTTTTTTTTTTTGGCCGACGAAAAAAAAACGTCGGTAAAAGTATTTTTATTTTTTATTTTTTATTTTACCGACGAAATAAAACGTCGGTAAAAGTTTTTTATTTTTTATTTACTTTTCTTATTTTTTGGCCGACGAAATAAAACGTCGGCAAAGTTCAATTTTAGCATGAACTCGAAAATTAATATTAAAACGAACTTTTACCGACGTTTTATATTAAACGTCGGTAAAGTTTAAAATTATTTTTAAAACAATTAAAAAATAGAGACATTTACCGTTGAATTTTTTTTTTACCGACGAAAATATGCGTCGGTAAATAAATTACCGATGTTTATCTTAAAACGTCGGTAAAGGTTGTTGATTTTTTATTAATTTTTAAATAAGAAAAATAAAATACTTTTTACCGACGTTATTAAACGTCGGTAAATCCCTTTTTTTTGGCTCTCCCACCCTCGAAATCCCTATTTTCCCTCTCCTCAGTCATTTTTCCCTCCCGCCTTTAGAACCCATCTCTCTGCTCTCTCTCTCTCGCTCGCTCTCTCTGCTCTCTCTCTCTCTATCTTCTCTTTATTTCTTTCTCTCTCGCTCTCTTTGCTCGGACCCTCTCTGCCCATCTCTCCCATCACCCTCTCTGCTCGGACCCTCTCCAGACCTCTCCAGATCTCTGCGCACTCGCTTTCTCTGCTCGGACCCTCTCTGCCTATCTCTTCCATCGCCCTCTCTGGCCCATCTCTCCCATCGCCCTCTCTGCTCGAACCCTCTCCAGATCTCTGCGCACGACGACCACAGAACCCATCTCCATCGCCCTTCCTATCTCTCCCTCGCTCTCCAGATCTCTCCACAACAGCAGCCCCCGGACGCTTCACTTGCGCCGCCAGACTCCTCCCCTGCACCACAAAACCCATCTTCATCTTCCTCCTCGCGCCGCCAGACGCCTCCCCTGCAGCACAGAACCCATCTTCATCTTCCTCCTCGCGCCGCCAGACGCCTCCCCTGCACCAGGTACACCCCTCACTCTTCCTGCATTCCGCACACACCTCACACCCCATCTCTTTCTTCTCTGTGAAATGCATCAAATACGCCACTGGGGAATGGATTGGCCTTTTGTGTGTATTGGATTCAGTTGATAAATTTTGTTCTGTGTGATTTGATTTGGATTTGAAGTTTTTGATTTTGTGCGATCGGATTTTGCGTTTTGATCTTGTGTTTTGTTAAAAATTTGCAAACTTTTGGCTTTTGCTTCTTGTGATTGATTTGGAGCTGGTATTTACATGGCGATTTATTGATGAAGTTGAATCTTGTATGCGCTGTGGAATTGTCAGTTGACTGTGAGAGGTTTTGGTACACGCAGTGTAAATCTAATCTGATTTTCCTTTTTTGGATTCAGTCTTATACTATTTCATGGATGGGTTGAGACTGTGATAGAGAAGCTTGTGGCCCTCATGAATGCTGCAATCCAATTTAGCTAATAGATACAGAACCATTGTGATGATTTTAATGGAAGTTGTTACTGTGAGCTGGTTGTTTGAATATATCTTTGTAGTGTAGTGTGTCACAAACGAATAAGGCTGGCAATGCATTACATGCGTTTATTACTCTATTCACAATGTGGGCATATCAATTAATTCTTTGTATCGATTTGAATCACCAATGCCATACTTCCAATCACAGCAAGGAAACCGCATTCAAGGCCAACCAAAAATACATAAATTTACAAGGATGTATTGACACTATCTTTTGGACTTGTGAATCATGGGTTTTCAATCTTGTATACAAACTTTTATGGTTGTTGAAGATTTCCCAATAATTGTTGTTTTGCATTTGACTTTGGCAGATTGAATTTCTGAGGGAGCAGGACATCTTAGACTGTGGAGTTACTGATAACATGGCCTGTAATTGGGTGCAATGGAGAATTTGGAAAGTCGACCCTGTATAGATTGGATTAGGCTAATATAACTTGAATGGTGTTTACTCTCCTCTATGTCTAGTCTTTGGTTTCTGTGTGTGCCTGTGTGTGTTTGAGAGAGGGAGAGAGATTAGTTTTTGGACATCAATGTCAGTAAGAAAGGGCACTTGGTCTTGGCTTGTGGATTGATGGGATAGGGAAATAATGACGTTGATGATGATAATTTTTGTGATTGAAGAATCTTTGTGATGTGTTATGTCTAGTTTGGAACATGGCTTGTGTTCATCGAAATGCTGCTCTGCTTATCATGTTTGTTTTTGGATTGCAGTTACAATTGTAAAGTTCTTTCTGAACTGGATGATGAACTCTGGGAATTGAGGTTTTTTTATTATTATTATTTATCATGTTTGGGGTTTCACATACTATATGACACGAGCTTTGTTCCATCTTTTTTTGGTTTGTCATTCGTATTGTTAAAGATGGCATGGTGACTATAAAATATATGCACTGATATGCTAGCTGTGATGGTCTTTTTTTTTTTTCCTTTCTATTTTCCTTATCCCTAGGGGAATGAAAGATACTTCTAGATAGTAATTTCAAGTTTACAGTAACCATGGTATACTTGTATGGGTTAATTTGCCTTCTTTGTATTGAATTCCTTGGAATTCATGATTCGGGTGTTGACTCAGAGGAGCATTAACGTGGTGCTAAATGAAGGGTTTATGGTGGAGATCTAGATGGGACCACCATTTTACTAGCATCATGAGTGCATGATCATTTCCCTTCATAGGAGAGGTTTTTGGTGGCTCCTTGTGATGTTAACCTTTAATCCTTTTCCTTGTAGTCTCTTTCAGTCCAAAAGATAGTGTCAATACATCCTTGTCAAGGAGAGCGCTGCCAAAACTTATATCTGTGTATCCAATATCCAGTACAATACGAATATTCTTCCCCCATTCCATGTCTAGTACCATTTATTGAAGCAACCAAATTTCAAAACACAATAGAAAGTTTCCGTTCCTATATTAATCACCTTTCTGGCATAAATCCTACATGTATCAACCTATGGTACCTTAATACTTTAAACTAGGCAAAATCTCTACTCTTCATATCATATTGCGTCAAACACTAGAGTTTGATGTGGAAAATGATCGACAGTGTCAATGGTATTTAGTTTCCATATCCTTGTTGTATCTGGGTTTCATATGAAGCAGCGACTAAAACATAAGGATGTATGAACAGGACTACATGACTACATGTAGACATGATCAGAATCTTGCTGGCAATAACAGGTTACCAGTCTAAACTCCAATATAGGATGCACACAATAAAAAAAATACATAAATTTTATTGACACACCAAAAAATAAAATTAAAAACAAAATTAACAAAACCACACTAAGTAATGAGCTGATCTTACACAAAACCAGGAAATCTCCAATTGACTCATCTGAGTCATAATTGTAAACAAAGAGAACATTTACGAGTCAAATTAAGCTTTTAAACATCTGTATAAGAATTCCAAGCCGCATTATAAATATTGGACACACAGGTGTTATCAATGAATTGGACTTACAAGTTAAGGTCTAATGTGATGTAAATGTGATGCAAATAGGTTGCACTTTTTATATTTATTGTTGTTCTTTCCATTCATGTTCTCTTCTACTCCATGTGCACTCTTAAAACTGTTACTTTCTTTAATAGACTTCTATCAACCACAAAAGTTTTGGAAGGGCATGCTCTTGAGGTTTGAAAGTATAATAATCCAAGAATTCTTTTTGGCTATTCAGCTATCTATTGATAGATTGGAAAAAACTGTCATAATATGGTGTTTTTCTATCCACAGGTTATTGCTTGTTCATGGAGTCCAGCAGGTTCCCTTCTAGCGACTGGGTGGGTACCATTCTGGCTTATTTGATGCTTTAGTTGGGAGATTTTTTTGGATTGCATGACAGATGCTTTTGTTAAACTGGTTGTCTGTGTTCCTATGCACCCAGTTGTGCGACAATAGTGATTCATACCTAAGGAATCTGCAAAGTGGTGCTTATTTATTGTTAATCATAAGAATTATATACATATCTATGGTTAGATAGATAGTCTAAAAAATCAACATTTTCTCATTTATCATTTATATTGATAGGACTCCCGGTTAGAGAATTAAAGGCGAAAACAACGGATTTTCCTAACATTTAGGCTCGAAAAGAGACCGCCGGGGCTCCGGAACGGGAACCGGCCCCCGAAAAAATCGAGAACCGGCATGAGCACCTCGCTCGAGGGTAGAGTGACTTGTAGGAACTGACGGTTCGCGGATAGGACTCCCGATTAGAGTTTTAGAGGCGAAAACATCGGATTTTCCAACACTTAGGCTCGAAAACGGCCCGCCGGGGGTCCGGAACGGGAAACGGCCCCCGGAAAAATCGGGAACCGGCACGAGCACCTTGCTCGAGGTTAGAGTGACTTGTAGGAACTGACGGTTCGTAGATATGACTCCCGATTAGAGAATTAGAGGCGTAAACATCGAATTTTCCAACACTTAGGCTCGAAAACGGCCCGCCGGAGGTCCGGAATGAGAACTGGCCCCCGGAAAAATTGGGAACCGGGACGAGCACCTTGCTGGAGGGTAGAGTGACTTGTAGGAACTGACGGTTCGCTAATAGGACTCCCGGTTAAAGAATTAGAAGCGAAAATCAACGATTTTCTAACACTTAGGCTCGAAAACGGCCCGCCGGGGGTCCGGAACGGGAACCGGCCCCCGGAAAAATCGGAAACTGGCACGAGCACCTCGTTCGAGGTTAGAGTGACTTGTAGGTACTGAAGGTTCGCAGATATGACTCCCGGTTAGAGTTTTAGAAGCGAAAACATCGGCTATTCCTAATACATAGGCTCGAAAACAGTCCGCCGGGGGTCCGGAACAGGAACCGGCCCCCGGAAAAATAGGAAACCCGCACGAGCACCTCGCTCGAGGGTTGAGTGACTTGTAGGAACTGACGGTTCACAGATAGGACTCCCGGTTAGAGTTTTAGAAGCGAAAATCGATGATTTTTTAACACTCAGGCTCGAAAACGGCCCGCCAGGGGTCCGGAACGGGAACCGGCACCTAGAAAAATCAGGAACCGGCACGAGCACCTCGCTCTAGGTTAGAGTGACTTGTAGGAACTGACGGTTCGCAGACAAAACTCCCGGTTAGAGTTTTAGAGGCGAAAACAACGGATTTTCCTAACATTTAGGCTCGAAAACAGACCGCCGGGGGTCCGGAACGGGAACCGGCCCCCGGAAAAATCGAGAACCGGTATGAGCACCTCGCTCGAGGGTAGAGTGACTTGTAGGAACTGACGGTTCGCAGATAGGACTCCCGGTTAGAGTTTTAGAGGCGAAAACATCGGATTTTCCAACACTTAGGCTCGAAAACGGCCCGCCGGGGGTCCGGAACGGGAAACGGCCCCCGGAAAAATCGGGAACCGGCACGAGCACCTTGCTCGAGGTTAGAGTGACTTGTAGGAACTGACGGTTCGTAGATATGACTCCCGATTAGAGAATTAGAGGCGTAAACATCGAATTTTCCAACACTTAGGCTTGAAAACGGCCCGCCGGAGGTCCGGAATGAGAACTGGCCCCCGGAAAAATTGGGAACCGGGACGAGCACCTCGCTGGAGGGTAGAGTGACTTGTAGGAACTGACGGTTCGCTGATAGGACTCCCGGTTAAAGAATTAGAAGCGAAAATCAACGATTTTCGAACACTTAGGCTCGAAAACGGCCCGCCGGGGGTCCAGAACGGGAACCGGCCCCCGGAAAAATCGGAAACTGGCACTAGCACCTTGTTCGAGGTTAGAGTGACTTGTAGGAACTGACGGTTCGCAGATATGACTCCCGGTTAGAGTTTTAGAAGCGAAAACATCGGCTATTCCTAATACATAGGCTCGAAAACAGTCCGCCGGGGGTCCGGAACGGGAACCGGCCCCCGGAAAAATAGGAAACCCGCACGAGTACCTCGTTCGAGGGTTGAGTGACTTGTAGGAACTGACGGTTCACAGATAAGACTCCCGGTTAGAGTTTTAGAAGCGAAAATCGACGATTTTTTAACACTCAGGCTCGAAAACGGCCCGCCGGGGGTCCGGAACGAGAATCAGCACCTAGAAAAATCAGGAACCGGCACGAGCACCTCCCTCGAGGTTAGAGTGACTTGTAGGAACTGACGGTTTGCAGACAGGACTCCCGGTTAGAGTTTTAGAGGCGAAAACATCGGATTTTCCTAATACTTAGGCTTGAAAACGGCCCGCCGGGGGTCCGGAACGGGAACCGTCCCCTGGAAAAATCGAAAACTGGCACGAGCACCTCGCTAGAGGGTAGAGTGACATGTAGGAACTGACGGTTCGCAGATAGGACTCCCGGTTAGAGTTTTAGAGGCGAAAACATCGGATTTTCCAACACTTACGCTCGAAAACGGCCCGCCGGGGGACTGGAATGTGAAACGGCCCCTGAAAAAATGGGGAACCGGCACGAGCAACTCGCTCGAGGTTAGAGTGACTTGTAGGAACTGACGGTTTGCAAATATGACTCCCGGTTAGAGAATTAGAGGCGTAAACATCGGATTTTCCAACACTTAGGGTCAAAAACGGCCCGCCGGAGGTGCAGAATGGGAACCGGCCCCCGAAAAAATTGGGAACCGGGACGACCACCTCGCTGGAGGGTAGAGTGACCTGTGGGAACTGACAGTTCGCTGATAAGACTCCCGGTTAAAGAATTAGAAGAAAAAATCAACGATTTTCGAACACTTAGGTTCGAAAACGGCCCGCCTGGGGTTCGTAATGGGAACCGGCCCCCGGAAAAATCGGAAACCGGCACGAGCACCTCGTTCGAGGTTAGAGTGACTTGTAGGAACTGACGGTTCGCAGATATGACTCCCGGTTAGAGTTTTAGAGGCGAAAACATCGGCTTTTCCTAATACTTAGGCTCGAAAACAGCCTGCCGGGGGTCCGTAACGAGAACCGGCACGAGCACCTCGCTCGAGGTTAGAGTGACTTGTAGGAACTGACGGTTCACAGACAGGACTCCCTGTTAGAGTTTTAGAGCCGAAAACATCGGATTTTCCTAATACGTAGTCTTGAAAACGGCCCGCCGGGGGTCCGGAACGGGAACCGTCCCCTGTAAAAATCAGAAACTGGCACGACCACCTCGCTCGAGGGTAGAGTGACATGTAGGAACTGACGGTTCGCAGATAGCACTCCCGGTTAGAGTTTTAGAGGCGAAAACATCGGATTTTCCAACACTTAGACTCGAAAACGGCCCGCCGGAGGTCTAGAACGGGAAACG